>OY728167.1:800889326-805889326 GCA_963277665.1 Viscum album | reverse complement strand
TACTTTATATCAAATTTCAATACACAGTACACCACATTCATGAAATAACTGGAAAACAATGGAAATCTCACGGAATTAAAAATGAGATAAAAAACCCCCTACAAAGGACGTATCATTAGATTGAGGAAAAATGAATGAAATAATGATTTATTAAAAACATAAACCAACAAAATAAAAGTGTATATACAATTTAAAATAATCATAGGCCATTCACAGATATTATGGGAATGAGAAAACCAATGACATTGATGTTTAACTCAATGAATGGAAATTGAGTTTAGATATCCCTTACATCGGGTTCACATTCCTTAAAATTTATTCAAAAATCCTATAATATTGTTTGAATTGTGTTATTAAATTATTAAAGAACTAAACTAATGTTTATAATACCATAAATAATTTTATTATACAATTTTCCTCCCATTTATTAACTAAATTTTGTTTTCCCATTGTTTCATGTATGTTCTTCTCATGGTTTCAAAGGTCAGTTTATTATGGAATTACATGTAAAAAAGAAATAATAATTTATAATTTATAATATATATATAATTAGGTTATTTTAAACAATTACATGCGATTTGAAACTACCCATGATTGTGGCGATGTGAAATGAAAATGCATCATCCACAAAGGCTATTAATTGAGACACCACAAACGACGATTTTTTTATTTAAGAATAAAAGATGAAAATAATATATTTTGTGATTAATATACCATAAACACAAACAAATTCCAGTATATATATGATAGTTTAGTTTTCATTAATCCTTGGATAATAGGTAGGGATAATTTATAAGTGAGAAAGAAATTGCAAGAGAATAAGAATGAACCTTAATTACCTAATGAAAATATATCTTTTAAAACCTCCTTAACGATCATGGAAGTGGTCTTTTTGTAATACTAGAAGCACAATAATTTGATAAGTTATATAGATTATGGAATTTGGTAGATGTTTTCCTAACATTAATGCTCAAGGTGATTAATATTTGTGAAAGAAAGAGTCTTCTTTTATATGTCAGGTGTAGGATAACTTAGGAATTACGAAAATTATTAAATTAAATAAATATATTATAGGTTTTGAGACTTCAAAAAATCCTAAAACTAAAGTGTATTACATTTTAGAATGAAAATTATCATTTTTTGTCTTATTAAATAATTGTGGTATTTTTAAATAATTTTATAAAATATTTTATTCATGAAAAAAAAATTTCAATATAAAAACTATTAATAAATTGGACTTTGAAAACATAAATAAATGTTTCAAAATAGAAGAAAATATTTTATTATATCACTGAAATGTCATATTCAACTATATAATCCGTGAATTAGCATAAAAATACAAAATTATATTTATTTTACTATTTTTAATATCATTTATTTGAATTATTCATAATTAAATTAATAGTGCATCATCTTTGTGGAAGCCATTTTGGTATTTATTTATTGACTAAAAATTAAAAACAAACTTCTATGAGAAATATAATCTTATTATCTTTCCGAATAATAATATTTTTTTAATAAAACTCTCAGAAAACCTTAAATTAAAAATGTTATAAAAAGTAACATTTATAGTGTGAATACCATGTACTACTTTTAAATAAAATATTTTAGTGGTATTGAATTGATTTATGTGGGTACAAAGTGTCCCAAAATAGAATAAAAAAATAAAAAAAGGACTAAAATTACTTATAGATTACTTTTTATCCAAAATATTGGCCATTTAATAATTCAAATATTTTTAATTAAAATCATTTTATTTATTTTTATTATTCTTGCAAAAGCACTACCTCAACGTTTCATAAGCATTAATATTAATTATTTCATTTATAAATTTTAAAAACAAATTAATATCATAAAAATAAATTAATTAGGTTAAAAATAAAATTCTAAATTTGTTCATTATGTATATTCACTCTTATACATAACAAGACATCTTCTTAAATTTTTTATTTTGTCTTTTTTTGGCCTGCGCATGCATTGCACATACATTTGGATAATAATCATCTAATATAACACTATAATTCGACATTAAAAATAAGACAAATAAATAATACATAATAATTAATAAATAATTAATGAAAATTATTTTTAGCACTGAATTATTATATATAAATTACCAATTTTGACTTTGTCAGCGCCACATAGACACTGCGTCGACATTGACAATGATTTTTATACTTATCATGAAAAAATATATTTTTCATGTTCTAAATTAATTATGTACAATATTACACTTTTAATATTATTATATAGTTATTTCATTGTTTAAATAATTTCTTATATCATAAAAATTCATGATGATGTCATGAAAAATGTCGTATTTTATAAAAAACTATATGTTTTAACTATTCACAAAAAATTAAACTATTTCATATAAATCCGAAATATTCATCCAAACCATTTTTCGACTTGTATGTTCAGAAAAATAAATAAATTTAAAAAAAATAATATTCTATATATGATAAATTTAATCTTTAATTAAAATCTTCATTTACTAGAAAAATTCCAATTTTAATATTATAACTGATTTTATGACACTTTGAAAAATTAACTAGGGTCGCATAAAATTATATTATAATCATAGGAAAAAATATTGATGCATGAATAAATTTTATGAAAATTAATTTTTTTTAAATTAATATATTAGTTATAAAATTGCAATTCATTATTTATTGCTTATAAAAACACACACTTAATTATTAATTTTTAAAATATTCACCCTCATTTATTAGGTTCCTAAATTATATTTATACTTATATAGTAGAGGTTTTAATTCATAAGGGTACATTACCATTCATAAGGTTCAAGCTACTATTCATAAGGTTACATTAATATTCATAAGGGTGAAGTTACTATTCATAAGGGTTAAGTTACTATTCATAAGGGTACATTACTATTCACCAATTTTTTTATCATATAAAACACTAAATATCATATTGAATGCAACCATATATGTCTGTTTTTTGAAATTAAAATCAAAAAAGTGGAAAAATTATGTTTTATGGATAGGTTATAACTATATCCTATAACAATGTTTTGTTTCGTAGAGACTTAGTGTTGCATGCATAATAAGTTATCAAATGAATTGAAATTATTCATACCATAACATATTTGGGTGTTATATTCTCCCCTCCTTTGGTAATTTTTTCCTCAAAAATTCTCATGTATAATTCCCTCAAAATTGATGTGGGTTATTCTTCTATTCTAATCCTCAAAGTCAATCTTAGGTTTATGTTCACTAAACTATGTTTTCTAAATATAGTTCCCAATGTTTCTACTAAAAGTTCCGTTGATACCAACTGTAACACCCCAACACCAGAAGCCCAGAGCCAGTGCATTACTTATTACATTGGAATGATTATAAGTAATCCAATCATGAATGAACGACCAATTTAGTAGTCTTGGAGAAACAAGATACAAACATGGATCCCATTTTACATCTGGAAAGGAAATAAAATATGATACATAACATAAGCTAAAAAAACTATATCCTTAAAAACTCAATAAATGATCTCTTCTTCATAATTTGGGGATGGAAAATAAATTAAAAGGGTGAGATCAAATGATTAGTAAGGGTTAAATATATAGGAATCAAGAATCAACAAAAATTGAATCATAATCAATTAGAAATAATCAATATATCATGGTGAATATTTGAAAAACACACACCATTAGTAAACTGAGAATGAAACTACATACATAGATTTTTTCATAGTGAAATCCTCAAGGATAGTAATATCTATAAATTAATAAAGAGATATGATTATTAATTTTACATCATGTATCTAGCTCCTGATACCACTATATCGTCGAAACGGTTAAAGATTGTGGGTAGAAACCCGTCTAATTTTTGGAAACAAACTCGAAGTGTTTGTCGCCAACTAATTTTTCTCAAGAGACCAATCAATGCATCGAGGGGCTGTAGTGGGCCATGCCCGTCTCTTCAAGTCCTATGATTTATTTATACATATATTTAATACGAATACAATATGCCTTCTCAATATCCGTATAGAGTAGAGGATATGGATTCATCAATATTTTGATAGTTTAAACAACATTCCAAATATACATCATATGCAAAAGGGTATAAGACTTAAGAAAATAATAATATCCATGAATCCATAATATGGATATATAATATATTTACAATTTGAAATGAAAAATTATCTTAAATGGGTTGTGGCTACACCACATATGAATGATTAGGTGCACAATAGCAAGTAACTGCCAATCAAAGGGAAATTTAGACAAAGTCCCTTACCACGTTGTTATCAATCGATTCGTATGAAGAAAAATTAATAACCACCCAATTAATCACATAATACCATGAATATAAAGAGAATAATGATAATATATATCAAATTTCATTACAAAATACACCACATGCAAGAAATACATGGGAAACAATGGAAATCTCACAGAATTAAAAGTGAGAATAGAAACCCCTTACAAAGAACATATCATTAGATCGTGGGAAAATAAATGACATTATTATGTATTAAAAACATAAACCCACACAATAAAATTAGATATACATCGTAAAACAGTCATTGGCCATTCACACAAATTCGAGGAAAGACAAAACCAATTACATTGATGTTTAAATCAAGGAATGTTAATTGAGTTAAGAAGTCCCTTACCTCAGGTTCGAATTCCTTAAAATTTGTTAAAAACTCAAGTAATATTTTTTGAATAGTGTTAATAAATTTCTAAATAACTAAACTAATGTTTATAATACCATACATAGTTTTCTTATACCATTTTCCACCCATTTATTAACAATATTTTGTTTTTCCAATTATTTCAAGTATTCTCTTCTCATGGTTTCAAGGACAGTTTATTATGGAATTCCTTGTAAAAAATAATAATAATACATAATTGATAACTTATATATATTTAGTTCATTTTAAATAATTACATGTGATTTGAAACTTCCCTTGATTGTGGTAATGTGAAATGAAAATGAATCATCTACAAAGGCTATTAATTGAGACACCACAAACGACGCTTTTGTTATTTAAGAATAAAAGTTGAAAATAATATATTTTATGATTAATACACCATAAACATAAACAAATTCCAGTATATATATGATAGTGGAGTTTTCATGAATCCTTGGATAATAGGTAGGGATAATTTATAAGTGAGAATGAAATTGCAAGAGAATAAGAATGAATCTTACCTCTTGAAAATATCTCTTTTAAAACATCCTTATAGTTCTTGGAAGTGGACTTTTTGTATTACTAAAAGCATAATAATGTGTTAAGGGATATGTAGGATGGAATTTTGTATAGGTTGGATTCACATGAAGGCTGAAGGTGATTAATATTTGTGAAAGAAAGAGTCTACTTTTGTAAGTGAGGTGGAGGATAACTTAGAAATTACGAAAATTAATAAATTATAATAAATATATTATAGGTTCCAAAGACATTAAAAAAGGCCTAAAACTAAAGGTGATTACATTTTAGAATGAATCTTGTCATTTTAGGCCTTATCCAATAATTATGGTATTTTTAAATAATTTAATTTAATATTTTATTCATGAAAATATTTCTTTTTCAATATAATCAAATACAATTTTACATTATGTCATATAAATTTCATATTAATCTATGGAATATGTGAATTAGCTTAAAAATATAAAATTATATTTATTTCATTATTTTTAAAATTATTTATTTGATTTCTTCATTAATTAAATTAATATTGTATCATCTTTGTGTAAGCCAATATGGTATTTATTTGTTGTCTAAAAATTAAAAATAAAATTCTATGAGAAATATAATTTTATTATATTTCAAAATACTATTCTTTTTCGAATAAAGATCCTAGAAAACCATTAATTAAAATATTATACAAATTATAGTTTATAGTGTGAACACCTTGTCAAACTATTAAATAAAATATTCTAAAGTTCTTAAGATGATTCTTGTGGGTACAATGTTTCCCCAAATAAAATAAAAAATACATATTGGTCAAAAATTACTTATAGTAAATGTTTTATCCAAAATGTGGGACATTTAATAATTCTAATAATTTTAATTAAAAACATTTTATTTATTTTTCTTATTCTTGAAAAAGAACTACATCAGCGTTTCATAAGCATTAATGTTAATTATTTCATATATAAAATTTAAAAATAAATTACTATCATAAACATAAATTAATTAGGTTAAAATCATAATACTAAACTTATAAATTATGTATATTCACTCTTATACATAAAAAGACATCTTATTAAATTTTTTATTTTTTCTTCTCTTGCCCTGTGCGTGAATTCTATATACCATTAGATAATAATATTATAGTATAACACTATGATTCGAAATTAACAATAAAAGACATAAATAATAAATAATAATAAAAAAGTCATGAAAATAATTTTTAGCACTCAATTATTATATATAAATTACCAATTTGACTTTGTCAGCGCTGCGCAGGCACTACATCGACATCAACAATTATTTTTATACTTAGCATGAAAAAATATATTTCTCATGTATTAACATAATTTTTTAAAATATTCCATATGTAATATAATTATTTGGTCATTTCATAGTTTAAATAAATTTTTATATCCTAATAATTTCACGACTATGTCTCGAAAAATGTCTTATTTTATAAAAAACTGTATTTTTTAGTATTCACCAAAAATTAAAATATTTCATAAAAATCCGAAATATTCATCCCAACCAATTATAGACATGTATATTCCAAAAATAAACTCTATTTTATCAAAATAATATTCTATATATGAGAAATTTAATTATAATTAAAATCATCATTTTCTCTAAAAATAACGAATTTAATATTATAACTGATTTTATGACACTTTGAAAAATATACTACGGTCTTGTAAAATTATCTTATAATCATAGAAAAACAAAATATTGATTCATGAATACATTTTATGAAAATTAATTTTCTTTTAAATTAATTTATTAGTTATAAAATTGAAATTCATTATTTATTGCTCATAAAAATACCAACACTTAATTATTAATTTTTAAAATATTATCTTTCATTTATAAGGTTCCAAAATTATATTTATACATGTATGGGGGAGTTTTTAATTCATAAGGGTACGTTACAATTCATAAGGGTCAAGTTTCTATTTACAAGGTTACATTACTATTCATAAGGGTCATGTTAGTATTCGTAAGGGTACATTAATATTCGTAAGGGTCAAGTTACTGTTCATAAGAGTACATTACTATTCATAAGGGTAAATTTACTATTCATAAAGGTACATTACTATTCATCAGGGTTAATTTACTATTCATAAGGGTACATTACTATTAACCAGAAAATAATTTGATCTTATCTGACTCTAAATATCATACCGAATGCAACCATGTTTGTCTGTTTTTTGAAATTCAAATCACAGAAGTAGAAATATTATGGTTAATGGATAGGTTATAACTATCTCCTATAATAATGTTTTTTTTTTCAGAGAGACTCAGTGTTGCACGCATAATAAGTTATCAAAATAATTTTAATTATTCATACCATAAAATATTGGGGTGTTATAATTAATCAGTTATTTTCATCTTCTTTGGAGCATGTTGATCTCCTTCTATCTGAATATATACTTTAAGATATTTTTATTACTATATATATTAAACATTTATCTATAAAGATAATGCCTCCATATAATTAATGAAAATATTATAATATTTAACTGAAAATCACGATTCTTGCAATTTTTCTGATGAACTTTTTGTTTTCATGAGGCATAAGATATAATCATGTGAGTTTTCATAATAATGAATCACTATCCCTTCTTGGACATCTCACTATAAATTACATACCTTTATCAACTACAGGATTATGTAGGCATAGTGGCACTGACTAATCATTGCTTTAGTTCATTAAAATATTATTCACATTCATTCTTCTAGAGGATCTTGGAACCCTTCTAAGTTAACTTGATGAGTGGATTGGAAATTTGAGAGAAATACTCCACAATGAGCCAATGATATCATACCATGACTTGAAAACTATAGATTTATGTTATTGGGGTTGTTGGAGGTCGTTTCTAAATAACTTATGTATTTAAAGGATCTGTTTACATCACTCACTTGAGATTTTATTTCCATAGAATAAAATTTTCTGAAACCAAAATTCACACTTGGTAAATTTTTCATAACTCCTATCCTATATCTGGGTCATTAGAATAATACTCAAGTGATCTTAAACTTTTTCCTTTCTATTTGAATATATATTAATATTGTCTATAAGGATGAACATAAACTAATCAATATAGTCTCTAATGACTCTATTCATCATTTCCATAAACATATTAGGGGCATTAGTAAAACCAAAAGTCATCAATATAAATTCTTAATGTACACACCCAATTTAGATTTCTTTCTTGAGTATATTGTCCTTATTTAACCTGATTTAATAATATCTATAATTAAGTTCAATGTTAGATAGTTATTGTAACACCCCAAGATTATGTGAATTTATTTTTTTCAAATTAATTAAATCTTTTGATATTTTCACACCACATAAATGTGAATATATATATATTTTATCATATAATAGCACTGTGGTTTAGATTATTTTATATTCAATAACATGGAAAGCTTTCACTATACATAACAACGACTTGGCTTGCGTTACACACAACACTGAGTTTCTGGGAAACAAAATTTTACTATTATAATTATTTAAATAAGATAAATATAATATTGTTGTTAAACTTGTAATATGAATAGTAAAAACTAATTTTTAAATATTATTTATAATGGTTTTGAAAATGAAAAATGTAATTTTTGGTAATGTCTTTATATGTTTTAAAGTACTGTTTTCTTAAAAGAACTAATTTATATTTCCTTTTTTGAAAAGAATAAAATTAATTTTATAAAATTCTATAAATTTAATTTGTTAAAATAGAAATCATTTTTTAATTCATAATATCAAAATTATATTAGGGTGAGTTTCTGGTATTTTCTGAAAAGTTTCAATTTTTGATCAATAGTGAAATTGCTTCATTTTTGTTTAAAACCGACTTTTCACATTAAAATAATTATATTATTTTTAATTTTATTTAATGTCAAGATAGGTAAATAGTACATATATTAATACAATTTAGTCAATTGGAATCATTTTTATAATTGAATTAGATATAAAAAATTATTGAACTTTTGAATGTCTCTTTTACCCACCTTCTAGCCACATTTGCGGGATTAACAGAAAACATAAATTTAACGCTATTGTGAATTTAATTTTGAGGAACATACATACATGGTTGCAATGGCTCTATAATATTTGGTATCATAGGATCAAAATAATTTTTTTTGAATAGTATCTTTTGAATTTTATTTATCGTGGTTAAAGATAATAGGACAATTAAACATAAAAAATAATATTATTATAATATAAAATTAGCCTAAAAATTATCATAATTTAATTTTATATGTGTTTTTAGTCTCAAATAAACCTTAGTATAAAAATATGATTTTTTTAATAAAATTTTGTTATATTAATACATTTATTATATTTTATATAAAGAAAAGTTAGAAGTTCCATATTCAAAATTTAATAAGTAAATCATTATTAATAGAGGTGTCATACATAAGATAAATTAGACTATAATTATTCATTTTGAATATAAGAAATTTATCATCATCATGATAATTTATTTTTAAATTTCTATAGAAAAAATATCTTAATTAAATAAATTTATAATAATGATGTAGTAATTTTTTAATTAATTGAAATATCAAATAAATGATATTAAAAATATTAAAATAAATATAATTTGAATTAATTAATTACCTAAAAATATTTATAGATAACTTAGACATTTTAGTGATATTTGGGAAGTGTTGGTTCGATGTTATCATGTTGGTTTTATATTTTTAAATTTGAAAATATTGAGTAGTACCAAAATTGACATAAACAATACTTTAAAATAAATAATATTTTAATAAATGTTATAAAATTCCACAAAATTGTAGCTTCGTCAAAATAACTTTTAAATTGTCAAATATTTCATAAATGATCCAATTGGGGTTCATTTGGAATTTTATAGTAACTATATTGACCCTATTGTGTAAAAACATAAGTTGTCGCGATAAAAGTTAAATTATTTAACGAAGGGTTAATTCCAAAAGATAAGGTTAATGTTTTGGCATAAACATGTCTAAAACTCATTGGTTGATAGGATTTAGAACCTTAATCAACTTTTCATATAAATAACACACATTGAAGCTATCTTAAATAGAAAATAATTTTATAATAAATTAATAGTTTTGAGTTTCCTAAATTGTCCCTCACCTCTCTTATAAAAGAGAACTTCTCCTTCTCTTTAATTAACCACTTAAAATCCATTTTCTATGAAAAACCTGACCATTTTCTCTCCCAAAATCCCTCAATAAATTCTATATTCCATAATTTGGGCATAATTACATCCCATGGAGTCTTTTGTACAAATAAGAAAGAGATACCCGAAAAAGAGGTAATTGTTTTACCATCTCATTCAAAGATATTTTCTTCGTCTACTTCATCTTTATATATTGTTTCCATAACAAATTTATTACTAAATAATATAATATATTGTGGGATTTTTTTATTATTTTAGTAAAAACATATTCCTCCTTTTACCAATCCTTTGAAAAATAATATCACTATGTGTGCATACGTACAACTTATCGTCTCCACACCGTGGTGTAAACTATTTTTCATGTACAGTTTATTTGTATGGGTATAACGATGAATATAATGGATTTAAATAATAAATATATAAGATATTGTTGCAATAAAATTCATATTCTAGCCAATTTAATACCATTAATCCCTTAATTAAATGATACTATCACTCGTGCGTACTTACGACTTACCGTCTCCATGACATGATGAGATTCATCTTCCACGTTCACCATTCAAAAATGATTATGAAATATATATTATGAATGAGTATGAAATATATGAAATCTTATTTCTATTGTAATAATATATATATATATATATGTACATATATTTCATTCAATTACTTCCATTCAATACGATAAGAAAATGGAAACATCGTCCATGCGTACGTACAACCTATCGTTTCCATGAATGGTGTATTCCATTTAAAACTTATTTTTGATATATATTATTATAATATACATAAACTAGATATATATGATATTTATATAAGAATTTACATTTTTTAATCATGATATAATTAAAACGACTAATCATATTACAAATTAAGGCACATGCGAATAAAAAAGCGAATATTACCCGAAGTGAAACCTTAACATAAGATCTCTAAGAAGATGGTAATATAAAGTAAGAATCATACCATTTGAGGTATTATATATAATAATATGAATCTATAAAATATGTATAATAAAATTATATATATTATATAGGAATATTGTTTGATTATGAAGAGAGGCAGGACACAAGGTTAGGGATTTTTTTGTCGCACCTTTATTTCTGTGAGACACAAGCCTCATACAATAGTTGTTTCTTCTACATGGTGTATATAATGACCATGAATAAAAAACCTTTCATTCTATCTTCTAATTACCTGATGCTATGGCAGATTTGGAAAGGTAGGATACCTGTGCAACAACTCCTACAGTGAATGAGAATACATTTGGCCTCTTGTTGCTATTTGTGCACCAAGGCTAAAGAAAGAATTCACCATATTTTCTTTACAAGAAAATTCTCTTTCATATTTTGGGAAATTTTTCAAGAGGTCTTTGGGAATCCTTTATCAATGAAAAGTCTTGATGATTTCATGAACTCGATAACTACATCAGGTCAAAGTGAGCAGGTCTTAGCACTTCTTCTCACTACTATTGCGGTGACCTTTGCTCGGATTTGGAGGGCGTGAAATCATGTTATTTTTGTCAGCTGCAAGCCCTCTTTGAAGGTTGGTCTGACTGTTGTTTAAAGGGAAGTGAAAGCTTCTTCCAAGATACAAACAAGTACAATGAATAATAATATTTCTAATATTATAACACTGAAGACGGTTGGAGTATCTGTAGGGTCAAGAAACCTTAGATGTTGAAATCAATTAGATGGATTCCTCTCATCTCATCATGGTTTAAAGTGAATGTTTATGGTGCATCATCTGGTACAGCAGGACCTTCTGGGTGTGGTGGGGTGTTCCGTAACCATCAGGTCTTTGTTAAGGGCTGCTTCTATCATTATATCGGAATTGGTTCTACGCTTGATCCTAAATTATGGGCTATGATTAATGATGTAAAATATGATTTCCACCATGGTTCGAGGCACATATGGGTGGAATATAACTCAAGTACAGTGGTGAACATTCTATGGGAAAGGTCTAGAGATGTTCCATGGAGGATTCTTCCATCATGGATTGTATTCCTGCATCTCCTTGAGCATCTTAAACTGGAAGTCAGTCATGTTTATAGAGAAGAAAACCAGCTTGCTGATGCTCTGTCCAAGAGGGAAGTTATGGAGGTCTCCTCATGATGGTCCTTTTTAATCCTGGAATTTTGCTCACATCTTGTTGACCTGGACAATCATGGTATGCTCTATTCTCTCCTTTTTAAACCCCCTTGAGATACAAATTTTTTCAGTTTTTTAATCTTTTTGTAAGGTGCAGGATTTTCCAGATCTTGGACATCCTTTTATATATATTGACCATGAATATATTTTTTGTGTCTTATCCAAAATATTATGATATTTACATATTCTTATATTTTTTTCAAGGTGAATATGATTCTATTGATTATTAATTGATGAGTGTTGCTTTCAAAATCTCTTCAATATTTTGGATTATTTCATTTTAAGTCTCCATTGGGTAATACTTATCGTCCATGTCCATGTTTTATAAATATGTTTCCATAATTTTGTTACTATTTTACTATGTAATTTTAAAGTCATTTTTAACCCCTTTTTACTTTTTATTCTATAGTTTGAATTAAATATTTCTTTTGTATTCCAAATGATGTGCTTTTTGAATTTTACAAAAAAAGTATGAGAATAATGTTTTTTAACATATACGACATGAATGATTTTTACACCATCATACCACCTTATTTCTTTGAAGATTCCCCTCTAATATTTCAACATTATTTTGAAATAAAATGTTTTCTTTTAAAATTGTGTATCATTTAAAAAAAGAAAACTATTTCCACAATGAAAGCATCTTTTCATCAAAAAATGTTTTAAATGATTTTCATGATTCATTATTTTTTTTCAAAATGTTTTCAAAGAAAATTATTTTGAAACTGTTTTATGTTATAAAAATTGATTTTTAAGGATAATTTATGTTCCAAGTGATCTTTAAAAATAATTCCCCATCTATGATGACACACTTTTTTGTTATTCAAGAATACCATTAATATTCTTTCTATAAATGGATTATGTTTTGATTGAAAAATGTTTAAGAAACCCCCTTATTTTCATGGGTTATTATTTTAATGAAATAATTAAGAATTCTATCTCTTTTTCATAGGTTATTACATGTTTAGATGTTTGTGACACCCATCCATTACATTTTTTATGATATGATTGTTTATGATCATGTGGAACATGTATGTATGATTTCATTATGAGATGGGTGGGGACTATATCTCCATCCAATGCATTGGGTAATGATGGAAAACTAATGAGGTATATATGTTATATGTGAACCTGATTTCTTGATCACAATTCTATGCATAGACCAGGTTTGCATGTCCATTATTTCATGTGTGGATCTAGTTTTCATGTCCATATGTGTATGAAATGGCCTAATTTCATGTTCTTAATGAGTAAACCCATTACTATTTATACACGTTCACCATGATATATATTGATATTTATGCCAAAATTCCATGCCTTATATCAATTTCATGACCTTATGGGTTATGTTATTTTATTTTCATATGATTCATGTATACCTTTGATATGCAAGGCATGATCTTCTAACATTATGATCACATTCTCACACCCTTACGCTTAAGATTATGCTTTAATATCTCCATTATTTACCCTTTCTGATCACTTCAGCTCACCCATTTATTATTTTTCCTTTCCCCATGTTATAATTAAATGTTTCAGGTAAAAGTAATTAAGGTGGATATATATATGGGAGATATTCAAGAGCATTCACCAGGACAGAATTGTTTTTTTCTATGTTTTCAAAGACACTAAACTACTATGGTCATCAGGCATGTATTATTATAATGTAATGAATATTCATCTAAAATGATGTAATATCTATGTCTATTATGTCTGGGTCACTATAGTTGGTATCAAAGTAAAAGATTAGTTATCCTTTGCAAACTAGGATGTAAAAGATTTAGTTATATCCCAAGAGATATTTATAGAGATATGTCTTGGGATGTCCCTAAGGATAAATATATGTATAGGATAAAAAACTAGAATTTATTGACCATCCTAGATTACCTTTGATTAAACGTATGATTTTATAGATTGAAAGATCTTTCCATTTATTATTTGGTTTTATAGTATGATTATTATTGCTCACACTATTATTTTCATTTTTAGTCTATGGATGAAACTCAAATGAATCATGTTAATGAGGAATACAATGGGAAATGAAGTTGTTGTCCTTCTGAGAAACCGAATGTTATGGTATATGCAATGAAAAATCTTATCACAATATTCACACAAGCTACAAATCATGTTGGACTTCCAAATGAGTAGAGGAGGGAACAAAATTCTATTAAGTACATCATGAGGAAATGTACACCTTCTTTATGTGGGACTTATCATCCACTTGTATATATACAATGGATTGGTACCACTGAAAAGATATTTTCCATCCTTTAGTGTTCTAGCCATGAAAATTTTTTGTTAGTAGTTTATCATTTGTTAGGTGAAGCCAATCAGTGGTGGAAAATTATTAAGAACTTGGGGGATCATGAAGAAAATGAATCTATGGAATGGGAAGAGTTTAAAGGAATATTTTTCTGAAATTTATTCCCCGTTATTTTATATAGTAATATGGAGAAGGAATTCCTTGAGCTTATGATGAATCTATTCATACCTATAAAGTTAATTTTATAAGACTTGTAAGGTATGATTCTAGGTTATTAATCATCCCTAAAAGAAAAATTGATCGATTATTTGGTGGCCTAAATCTGAGTATTTGAAAGGCCTTATCCATAAAGTACTTTGTATGCTATGAAGAGTCATTCATTGTGCACTAGATTTGTAAAATAGAAGTTGGTAACACTAAACTATCAGGATATAAGAAAAGGATGATGGATATTAATGGAAACTCCAATGCATTTCCAAAAAGGGAGATGAAAAAGTCTCAACATCCTACTTTCCAAAAATGTGGGAAAGAGAACTTAGGGGAATGAATATAAGGAAAAAGAATATTATTTAAGTGTGGGAAGCTTGGACATCGAGAAAAAGTGTGACCGAGTGATGTAAAAAGGAATTTCAATGAAGAGAAAGCTCATGAAGATGCACAACCCACATTTCAATGCTGTTAGTACAAGAAAATGGTGCATTATCCTAACAAATTCCCTAATTTAAGGGTTATATATGGCGATCAACATCATCAACCTCTTAAGGACAAAAAAAAGAAAAATCACATGTGATCACTATTGGAAATATAGAGTATGATAATGAAGTGGTGGAATGATTGAGTGTCTACGTAATGGTATCATAAAATGATTTTGTAGAATCACTTTTATGGTATTATGGAATAATTAGACCACTGTGGTTTTTCCATATGTATTTAAGTAAATCTATTGATAGGTAGTAGTATACATGAAAAGTGATCGAGGTAATAAGGTGATATTTTTTTTTGAAAACACTTGATTAAGGGAAGTAAAATTTTCAATATGAACCTAATGCAGAGATAATATGTTTGAACTGGGTTTTTCACTCAGGTATGGATCCTTTAATTTTTGGTATAAATAATTAATTTGGACTTATTATGGATTCCCAATGAGTTAGTAAAGGTTCCATGGGTTTCAAGGGGTTGTTTGGAGCCTATCTTTTTGGAGAAAAAATACCTGGCGCACAGTTTAGAGTAAACAATGTGGAATTCTGCATAGTTTGGAAAACCACGAGGATGTTGTTTTTTTAGACAGAACCACCTTGAATGGTTAGAGCATGGCTATGCGGCCTAACCATGTGAGTTCCCCTATTTTCCCTATGTATCTGTGCATGGGTTGCACATGTTTTGACAAACCATGTAGACCAAAAAGTTTGGGCAGAGCTGTCCCACACGGTTTGGGCACAATTTGACAAACCGTGCAGACAAACAACATGCAGGCTATATTTTGGGTAAATATCCAGTTTTCCATTAACTATCTAATTAAGTCACCCCTTCCTCCCTAATATGAGTGTATGCAGGATTTTCCTTTTTCTCTCTCTATTTTGGGGTTTTTAAGATCAAAACATTTAATCGAAAGATCTCTATCATCCAACATCCGATCGATCATCCATTCGTCACGTTAAATACGCAATGGTTATTACTCGAGTCCTCTTTATCCATTATTCCTCTCTTTCACTCTTGACCTAGGTATCTCCATGTGAGGGGTTTTCACATTTTCATAGATCTCCACCGATATGAGGAAAATCAAGGGCCGATACCGGAAGGGAAGGATCGTACAACCCTAAAGTGGGAGGTCTATAACTCATTCCTAAGTTCGTTGATTTTGGAATTTTCATATGGGCCCCAATAATTCCATCAGGGATCATTTATTAATGTTATATGTCATGACTATTCTTGTTCTAATCATATGGTTATGATCTTTCCAAATATGTGATTAGTTGTTAATGGTTACACCCACAACTCAAATTTCCTCATGTCGATGGTTATGCCATAATTGGGTTTTAGTGTTTTAACACATTTGAGCCACCGTTTGGGTGTTCTTTGCTCAAATTTATTAAGGCTGAGTCTTTTTATAATAAATGGATTGTTATTAATGAATATTTCATAACGACATGTACCATGTATGCTCATCACATTACCTGACTAAGGTAAGTGCTTCAAATTATTATTAATTGTGAAATGTAGAATGGAAAGTATACCAAGTATATAACTTGTCCTTAAAAATGAGATTTAGTAAATGTTACATGTTCGTATCACCCCTTTCCATCTTGATGGAAGGTAGAGAAGATAACCTCTATATTTTAATATGACTTAATGGTAAATTAATACTTGGTTAAATGGTGGAAACGCTACTTGGACTATCCACATTAATGGAAGACAAGGATTGGACCAATAAATAATGGTTTCAACTCTAAATGACCTATCCACACTAATGGAAGGCAAGCCAAGAACCAAATCTATTGTCACATGATTGCAATATCAAATAAGAATAGATAGACTCGAGCTTTCCTTGGATTTAGATAGGAGGATACCTTGGGTCTCTGGAAGCCCATTCCTATTCAAGGATGTGGTTTGATTAGGTTAATACCAACCTAGACTTCGGTTCTTGTCTATTCCTTGGATGCCCGGTATAATACCACAAGGTCCATTTATTTATTATAGGATACCTCAGTTACACTCCTTGGATCTAGAATTGACTAGTAGGTTCCATGTTGAAAGCCCATAGGTCCCTTTCATTGCTTTGCCCCATTTTACATTGGTCGATCACCTTGGACTCAGTATGCGACTTAATCCAGAATTCCATGGATTATGATCCTTGGATTACACTCTTACCCCTTATCTAGAATAAGATACTACTAAGTTACCATCCCATGATATTTACGTTACTATGGTTATTACCCTGGAACTCCCTCACTGGATATCATTTTCAGGTTTCATTGTTATGTCTTAGTACCTTCACTACTTATACTATCATGAGGAGATGTCAGTGGTGGCTATGCCTCATGTGACATATTAACGTTAAATGGTAATTTATTAATTAATGAACATTTTACATGTTCAAACACTAGTAGAGGGGTGAATAAGTTATTTGGGTATTAATTATATTGTACTTCTTACTTTACCTTTTATATGCATGCATGTACAATGCTATATTACACCACACATGTCGAATGTTATAGACACCATTGGTGGTGACCCACTGAGATTTATCTTACACCCTCTCTAGGTGTCATTTTGTAATCAAAGTAGATAACATGGTTGCAGTTATTGAAAAAGGGAAGCATACATATTCCAATACTTGATTGTGTACTGTTAGGATGGAACTTGACAACAGATGACCGAGTTGGATCTCGAGATGCTTCGAGTAGTACTTGTTTTCTTTTACCCTGTGGGATGGTTATTCCTATTGTCCTGTATACATGTTTTTCCTATTTTATAGTGACATTACATTACATCATCATTGTTCTATTTGATACCATTATTTTTATTCATGTTTATCTACTGCATTTCCTTGATTCCGCTATTTATTTATATCATTTATATTTCATTCCATGTTTACTATCATTTATATTCCTTCCGTTGTGCTACACTCTGCTAATGAGGGCCTAGTCTTCCCACGGACACACCCTAGGCCCTTACTGCTAGTCGGCAGCCTCTGGTGTTTGGAAAGATGTGGTTGAGGCCATGTGGCCCACCAGGCTCGGGTCACCCGTTAAGTAGCATTCGGGTCCAGGACATCACAAAGTGGAATCACATGCCAGTTTCTTTTCATTCATTACGATTTTGAGTTAATATATTGGAGAATAGGAATGCTTGGGACTTGGTCATGATCCATTCTTGGTCATCACAACCCATATTTGGGCTAACAACCAAGTTTCCTAAATTACAAGTTTTGTTTTATTTTTTCTATTACAGTTGATATTATTTCACTATTGGGTGATGCACATTTTTTGTGGTGTTGTTGATTATTACTCTATTGATAATTTATTTCATACTTAGCCTGATGATATGAGGGTAAGGATAATTTCTTCATGAATCCTTATAAACACCTGTAATTTACATGTCATGCGTATTTCTATTCCATATATGTGCATTTCACTGCTTTGCATTTCATGAAATGCTTGTGATTTTTGAGTGATATTGTGATAGTTTTCTTGTACATGTATTACTATTGGTTATGCTTGAGTGATTTCCTATTTCAGTTCATGAGGAGTATGGTCCCTCATGGGTTGGGATGAGTAATTTACCGAGTAAATCCACTATACTATAAATAAATGGGTGTCATTTATGGTGATATGTGTATGGGAACTGATTAATCAGAAATGGATATCCATTATAAATTGAATCCTGAAATCTAAAATAAATTGGTTCAACATCTTTATCCCGCATTGTCAGGTTTATGAAAGCTAAATTTTTGAAACTGTAAATTTTTTAGAAAATGAAAAGAAACCTATACTTGAGCACTTACCGATACTTATCCTTCCAGGAGGGTAGTTTGGGGTAGTATGCCTTTGGTAGTGAGTTTTCTTACATTAATTTTCCACTAGTGATGCTATGTTATGCTCTTAATCTTGTTATAAGATGTGTTCTTGGCATTTATATACCAATGCTGCCACATTGTCCTCGTGTCGTTTTCCAGGAGGGTGGTGACAACCATGCTTCAGACATGGCAGGCCCTGATGAATCATTCTTAATTCCAAGAGTTCCACATGAGGCACCACCAATTGTACTTGATCTGGGCACTGATTCCCAAGTCCATGATATTTTCCTACATCTGATGCAGTCCATGCATGGTGCTCCATGGGTTGCACCTATGATGGCTGATCTGATCTGTGAGTTCCAGAAACATCATCCTCCAAATGTTTTAGGGGATAACGGTTCTTAAGCTACTGAGTCTGGGCTAGAGACCATGATGTTTGCCTTTGAGCATATTGAATCATCTCCAGAGCGGAGAGTCAAGCGTGCTACATACATGCTTCGAGATTCGTCCAAGCCTTGGTAGGATGTGGTTACTAAGGCCGGTTGTTATCAGGTCATGTTATAGGTTGATTTCTAGAGTGCCTTCTATGATCAGTTATTTCTTCATGCACTGAGATATGAAGAGTTCATGCATCTTGAGTAGGGTTCTATGTCGGTTATAGAATATTCATCACATTTCAAGAATTTACAGCACTTTGTACAAATTCTATTCGGTGATGAGCTTTCATGTGCTAGACGTTTTGAGGATGAGATCCATCATGAAATATGAACATAAGTGAATGTATTCCACCCACCTAACTTTTCTAAAATAGTTGATTACGACCTTATCACTTAGCGTAACCTGAGAGACGGAATATGTACCGGGTTTAAAGGACCAGTACCGCATCACGCCAGTAGTTCTTCCAGTGGCAGGAAACTTTCCCTTGAAGTTTTTTGTCAGGGTAGTGGTGGCCACAATATATAATTTGATAGCTTTTTGGTGTGTCAAAAGTGTGGAAGACCATGGAACAAGGATCCCCAATGTGATAGAGAACATATAGAGTGTCGAGATTGCGGCCATATGGGTCATCTTTAGCACTTTTGCAGGACCTTTCCACCATCACCAATTTGAAAATGATCAGCATATGCTACACATATAAGAGAAAGTTATTTTGCAACGTATCAGGTAAGGAGTTGGAGTAGCACCAACAGGTCTAGTCGAGGTGGAGGTTGTGGATGTGGTAGTCTGACCCCTGCTCACCCGCAACGCCAGAAGAGTATATGTGATCATGGTAGTCCATTTGTTTCACAAGTCCATGGATCAGGTCAGGTTCATGCCTTATAGCTGATACCCAAGGATCAGGCTGCGGGATCAGTTACATTACAAGGTACTATTCTAGTATCCTCTACTATTGTATCTTCTTTTTTTGATACAAGTTCTTCAAACTCATTTATTTTGTATCTATCCTAGAACGTCTCAAACTAGATATACAGTATCACTATGGTGTAATGACCCTCGATACAGTATTGGGACTATAGACGGAGGGCATACGCCAGTGTAGGGACTATCCCCTTGAGGTTGGAAGTTACCCTTTATTGTGGAATCTCATTGTTCTCAATACGACGAGCTTCGATTTCATTCTCAGGATAGACTAGTAGGTCCACTATCACACCATTATAGACTGCTATCTCCGCAGGGTTTCTTTTAAATCACTATAAGGAAACATTTATCTTTCCAAAGGTGAGTGGGATATCTAGGCTGGGAGAGCTAGACTGAAGTGTCCTGGGATAGGTGGAGTGACCTCACATATTTAAAATCCTTTCATGGAGGATTAGTGTTTTCTTCAAAATGATTTCCCTCCAGTAGTTTATTATTTTAGGGAGGTCTTTCCTGATGTCTTTTTTCACTTACCTCCTAGGAGAGTGGTAGAGTTTACAATTAAGCTTTTTCCAGGAGAAGATCTAGTGTCCATTCCTCTATAGAGGATGGAACCTACTGAGATTCAGGATCTCAAGCGGTAGATAGAGGAACTAGAGGCCAATGATATTATATGGCCTAGTACATCCTCTTGGGGTTCACCTGTTCTTTTCTCCTAGAAGGTGGATGGAACCTTACTTCTATGCATGGATTAAATAATATTGAACCAGCTTTTGATCAAGAACCATATACACTTCCTCGAATAAATGATCTCTTTGACAAACATGGAGGTGAAAAGGTGTCTCTAATATCAACCAGGCATCGGGTTATGATCAGGTGGGAGTCAGACCATCAGACATACCCCGTATATCTTTCTATAGTAGATACGGTCTGTATGAGTATCTTGTTATTTCCTTAGGTATTAAGAATGAGCCTACCATTTTCATGGATTTTATGAATAGGGGTTTCCACCCCAATCTGGACTCCTTTGTTGTGGTCTTTGTGGATGACATCTTGGTGTATTCTTTCAATAGTAACAACTATTCCAAACATCTTGGGATCATTTTGAGTACACTGAGAGAGAATTATATTTATGAAATTTTTTCTAAATGTGACATCCAGATTAACAAGGTCCACTTCTTGGGTCAAATTATCTCAGAATCATTAGTTTCTGTGGAACCTAAATAGGTTAGTGATGTAGTTTCATGGGAGGATCCAAAAAATGTGATTGAAATCCAGAGTTTCTTAGGGCTCGGTGGATATTATAGGCATTTCTTATAGGACATCTCACTTCTTTAATCACCTATTACATGACTTACAAATAAGGGTGTTATGTTTCTGTGGTCAAAAGAATTGGAGAAAGCCTTTCAAGAACTAAAAGGGGGGCTTGTCTCGACACCGATTCTGATTTTTATAGAACCTGGTAAAGTTTATATCATCTTCTAGGATGCATAATGCATTGTCCTAGGAGTAGTGTTGATGTAGCAATACAATGTTTTTTGTTATAGTTCATGGCATTTTAGGCCTCACGAGAGAAATTACCCGATGCACGACCTTGAGCTAGAAACAGTTGTCAATGCCTTACGTTGCTGGAGACACTATCTGTTTGGTGAGCGCTCTGTGGTGTATACAGATCCCAAGAGCCTCAATTATATATTTTTTCAGCATAACTTGAACCTCATACATCAAAAATGGGTCGAATATCTACAATCCTTCAATTTTGAGCGTGCCGATATGCCTGGAAAAGGAAATGTGGTCACTGATGCACTAAGTCAAAAAACTCAAACGTAGGCATTACAAAAATACCGATGAATGGAAGTTAAGGGCCCTATTTTCTGAACTACATCTAGCATTTTGTTGTAGTCACAAGTAGTCTTACCTCTTAGCCTTAACAATAAACAATTCCCTCCTTCAGAAGGTGAAGTGTAGGTAGTTTTAAAATATTGATGGTTTGGGTCTCTGTGAGAGTACATCAGAAGATAACCCACCTTCATATTAGTCTATGGATAGAGATGAAATCTTACAACTGTGTGGATGTATCTGGGTTTTTACATATACAAGATAGGAGTTTATGA
Organism: Viscum album; assembly: GCA_963277665.1. Lineage (NCBI taxonomy): Eukaryota > Viridiplantae > Streptophyta > Magnoliopsida > Santalales > Viscaceae > Viscum > Viscum album. The sequence continues at coordinate 805,866,594 of OY728167.1, read as the reverse complement.
AAGTGTCCCATGATTTTTAGCAGGAAGTTCATCGAGTAATCTCAATGATGTATCAAGATATGTGACACTAGTATTGGTGGCCTGGAATGAAACATCATATTGCAGGCTTCATCACTAGGTGTTCCAACTGTCAGCAGGTGAAGGTGGAGCACCAGAGACCTGAAGGCTTGTTATAGGAACTTCTAGTCCTGGAATAGAAATGGGAGGATTTTTCTATGGATTTTGTAGTCGGCTTACCTAGGTCACTGAGGGGGATTGATGCTATCTGGGTAGTCATTGACTGACTAATGAAATCATCCCACTGCACTCCTATAATGGAGAATTCCTCAGTTGATGAGTTAGGAAGATTTTATGTCCCTGAGACTATACAACTACATGGGGTTCCACGTACTATAATTTTAGAGAGGGATGCTCATTCTACTTCATGGTTCTATAAATGTTTGAAAAAAGATATGGGGAATCAAGCACTTCTAAGCATAGCTTTTCACCCTCAAACTGATGGAAAATTGGAATGGATAATACATGTTCTAGAGGTTATGCTCCGATCATGTTTCCTTGATTTTGGTCAATCATGGGAGAATCATATCCCTCTCATTGAGTTAGCGTGTAATAATAGTTTCCAGGTGATGATTCATATGGATTATTTTGAGGTCTTATATGGCAGGCCATGCTGTTAAACCTTGTTATGGATAGAGGTAGGTCAGGTAGCCCTACTAAGTCCTCATCTCGTTTAGCAGACTTCAGAACAGGTCTAGCTGATCAAGAAGCATATGACTACTACTCAATATAGATAGAAATAATATACATATTTACGTCAAAAACTTATTGAGTTCGAGGTTGTGGATCTATTTTCTCTTCTGTTATCACCTAGGCTTGGGCATAGACTGTTAAGGAAGCAGGGAAAGCTGTCGCCTTGTTATGTTGGGCCGCTGGAGTTTCTAGAGAGATTCAGAATTGTATTCTATTAGTTACTACTACTTCAAAGGTACCATTCCATGAACGAGGTCTTTAATGTATTGTAGCTTTGACAATATCATGTTGACCCATCTTATACCTTTGATCCTGATGAATTAGAGTTATATTCCAATGCTACCTTTGAGGAGTATCCAGTACGCATCGTTGACCGAAGCATGACGGATCTCGGAGGATAGTATGTCCCTCTTGTATGGTTGTTATGACAGCATGGCTGAGTAAAAGATGATAATTAGGAGAGGGAAGATGAGGTACAAGCTCAGTGGCCATAGTTTTCTCAGATAGTGTTTCTTTTCACTCTGAAGGAGAACACAAAGGTGAGTTCTTTTAGGGGGGAAAACAGTAAGAACCTGGTTGTTCACTCAGATATGGATCCTTTAATTTTCGGTATAAATCCTTAATTTAGACCTACTATGGATGCCTAATGAGTTAGTAAAGGTTCCAAGGGTGTGTGATGATTTCTAGGAGCCCTAAACCCTTATTTTTAGAGAAAACAGACCTGGATCATAGTTTGGAAAACTGTTTGGATGTTGTTTTTTCTGATAGAACCACCTTGCACGGTTGGCGCACAACCCCTCTTTCTAACTGTGAAAGTGCCCCATTTTCCCCTGGTATCCGTGAATGGGTTGAGAATAGTTTAAAAAACCACGTGGAAAAAACCATTCAGGCAGAGTCATCCAGCACGGTTTTCACATGGTTTGAAAAACTGTGGAGACAAACCCTACACAGTCTATATTCTGGATAAATTTCTAGATTTTCCCTTAATGATATAATTATGTCACCCCTTCCTCCCTAATCTGAGTTATTGTGGGATTGACCTATTTCTCTCACAATTTGAGAGATTTTGAGATCAAAACTTGGTATCAGGAGATCTCCATCATCCAACATCTAATCGAGATTCCGTTTGTCATGTTGGATGCACAATGGTAAATACTCAAGTCCTCTTTATCCATTATTATTCTCTTTCACTCTTGACCAAGACATCTCCATGCGATAATTTTTCACCTTTTATTAGATCTACTCTGATCCAAGGAAAATAAAGGCCCAATAATGGAGGAGAAGGATTGTACAACCCTAAGGTGGGTGGTATATAACTAAACCCTAAGGTTCATTGATTTTGGAATGTTCGTGTGGGGCCTGTTAATTCCACGAGGGACAATTTATTAAATTTACAATCCATGATTTTACTTTTTAGAATCATATGGTTATTATCTGTCCAAATATGTGATGATTTACTAGTGTTTACACCCACAAATCAATCTTCCTCATGTCGATGGTTATTACATAATTGGGTTTTAGTGTTTTGAAATGTTTGAGCCACCATTTGGGTGTTAATTTCTTGAATTTCCTAAATGTGATTCTTCTTATAATAAATGTATTGTTATTAATTATTATTGTATAATGAAATGTACCATGTATGATCATCACTTGACCCGCCTAAGGTAAGTGATTCAAATGATTATTAAATTTGAAATGTTCAATGGAAAGTATACTAAGTATATAACTTTTCCCTAAAAAATTATATTGAGTAAAGGTTACACATCCATAGAACACCCTGCCATCTTGATGGAAGGTAGAAGAGTGAACCTATATATTTGAATATTCCTTAATGGTTGATTAAGACTTGATTAAAGGGTGGCAATGCTACTTGGTCAATCCACAATAATGGAAGACAAGGTTTGGACCAATAAATAATTGTTTTAACTCTACTTGACCAATCCACACCAATGGAAGGGAAGACTTGAACAAAATGAATTATTACATGATTACAATATAAAATAGGAATGGACTAACTCTAGCTTGCCTTGGATTCTAAGAGGAGGATACCTTGGGTCTTGGGAACCCCATTCTGATTCAAGGATGCAGTTTTCTTAGGTTAATACCCACTTAGAATCTAGTTATTTTCTATTCCATGGATTCCCAATATACTACCGTATGGTCCCTTTCATTATTACAGGACACCTTAGACACACTCCTTGGATACAACATCAACTAGTAGGTTCCATGGTGAAATCACATTGGGCCCTGTCTTTTCTTAGCCTCGTTTTACCTTGGTCGATCACCTTGGACTTAGCAGGCACCATGTTGTGTAATTCCTTTGATTACTCTCCTTGTAATACACTCTTACCCCTTAGCTAGACCCAGATACTACTTAGTTAGCGTTCTATGAGATTTACGTTACCTTTGTTATTACCCTGGAACTCCATCACTGGATATCATTTTCAGGTTTACTTTTTATGTCTTTGGACCTTCACTACTTATAATATCACGAGGAGATGTCAATAATGGATATGCCTCACGTAACCTATTAACATAAAATGGTAATTTCTTAATTAATGAATTGGTTACATGTTCAGACACCAGCAAAGGGGTGAAGTAGACACTTAGGTATTCAGTTATATTGTACTGCTTTCTTTACCTTTTATATGATTTCCTACACACTACTATAGTCTATTACACGGGCAGGATGTTATAGACACTATTGGTGGTGCCTCACTGAGATTTATCTCACACCATCTCTAGGTGTCGTTTGGTACCTAGAGTAGATTACATGGTTGTCGGTATTGACAAAGGGAAGCATACACCTTCCAATACATGATTGAGTGCTATTAGGATAGAGCTAGATAGTAGATGACTGAGTTGGATCTCATGATGCTTTGAGTAGTCCTTATTTTCTTTTATCTTGTGGAATGGTCATGCCTACTGTCCTCTATCCCTGTTTTTCCAGTTTTCTAGTTACATGACATTACATCATCATTATTCCAGGTGGAACAGTTATTATTATTCTCATTTATCTACTACATCATATTGGTTCCTCTATTTATTTATATCATTTATATTGCTTCCTCTGTTTACTATCATTTATATTCCTTCCACTATGCTACACTCCGCTAATGAGGGCATAGTCTTCCCACAGACACTCCCTAGGACATCACTGCTAGTCGGCAGCCTCTAGAGTTCAACAAGACACGCTTGAGGCCATGTGGCTCACTGGGATTGAGGAACCCACTATGTGGAATATAATTTTGGGACGTCACATAATTATATTTGGATAAAGATATGTTGGATTTGAATTAGTAAATTGGATGACACTAGTTAACTTGGAATTGATTAAGGACATGTGTTTTATGCTATCATGGATGAATTTTACATCATGTTGGACTTAATAATAAGAAAACATGCATGTTTTCAATAAGGATGTATGGTAATTCATGTTATTCCCATGTTTGAAGAGAATAAATGATTAAATTATCAACATGTTTGGAATGTCAGAACCATGAACTACATTATGATATATGGGAGATAAATGTTATGCTAATTCAGTGGACTTCTTTTTGATGTTTTGGATTTTCAGCTTCTGAATGGATTGTGGGATTATCCATTTATGAAAATTTTAAGTTAATCTTCAGATAAGTTTATGATATTAAAGTATTATATCACTATAGGTAGATTTATACTTATTTTATAAATTGTTCTAAACATTTTGTGGAAGATAGATAGAATGAACTATAGTTCATCACATGAGTTTCTAATGCTTTGGGAATGAAAAATTCCACTTCATTTCATAGAATAAGAGATAAAGTGGAAATTGATCATGTAACAAAAAAAGGGTGAAGTTATTATGAAATTAAAAAATTATATATTCTCTTAAAAATTCTTTAACATTAGGAAAAGGGATCGTGATGTAAAATAGTGCCCTATTATCATCATTTTTGATGGTATCAATGAACTATTTCATGGTTATTTAGTTTACGGTTTTTTGATTGTTAACTTTCTCTGGATCACACACTTTCTTGTGATCAGTGATCTTTATCAATCTCTTTGATTATTTATGCTTTTCCCCTATGCCCAAATTATCACCTATGTCCTCCTATATTGAAACCTAGTTATTAGTTACTTTGGATAACTATTTACAAATATTATATTTTAAAATGTGTTTTTAGAGTTCATTTTTATGATTTGGGTTTCTATGAAGGAATATTATAAGTGTTAATAATTTTATAGCACAAACCAATTTTGAGGGAAAAATTCATTTTAAGGGGGGTATAATGTAACACCCTGAGATATGGTGAATTTATTTTTTTCAAAGTAATTTAATCTGTTGATATTTTCGCATAACTCAACACTAAATATATATTATTTCATTATACAATAGCACTATGTTTTGGATTATGTTATATGCAACAACAAGGGAATCTTTCACTACACACAACATCAACTTGGCTTGTGTTACAGGAAACAATGAGTTTCTTCAAAACAACACTTTACTGTTTTAATTATTTTAATAAGATAGTTATAAACTAGATTTTAATCATGTAATATGAATATTAATGAATAATTTTTAAATATTATTTGTAATGATTATGAAAATGAAAAATGTTAATTTTTGTAAAGTCTTTATTTGTTTAAAACAACTATTTTCATAGAAGATCTACTTTTTATTTCAATATGTGAAAAATAATAACATTAATTTTATAAACTCATAGAAGTTGAATTTGGTAAATTACACATCATTTTTGAATTGAAAATATAAAAATTAGCTTAGGTTGATTTTTGGTATTTTTCTGAAAAGTTTCAATTTTTGATAAATATTGAAATTACTGCACTTTTATTTAAAACCGACTTTTTACATTTAAAAATTGTTGTATTTTAAATTTATTTTAATGTGACAGTAGATAAATAACACATATATTAATACAATTTAGTTCATTAGAATCATTTTTATAACATAATTACATTTAAAAAATTATTGAACATTTGAACATCTCTTTTACCCTCCTTCTAGCAACATTTGCAGGATTAGTAGTAAAAGTAATTTTACCAATTATGCGAATTTAATTTCGAGAAACATAAAAACATGTATGTAATACGTATAAAAAATTTACTATCATATGATCAAAATTAAATGTTTATCAACAGCAGCTTTTGAATTTTATTTACAGTGGTTAAAGGTAAATTAGGCAATAAATGTTAAAAATAATATTATAATAATATAAAATTATCCTAAAACTTTTCCATATTTAATTAGATATTTTTTTTCAACCCAAATAAAAATTAGGTTAAAAATATGATCTTTTTTATGCAACTTGTGTTATATAAATATATTTATTATATTTTATTTCATGAAGAGTTAAAAGTGTCATATTCAAAATTCAACAAGTAAATCATTTTTAATATATGGTTATACCTAAGATAAATTCGACTAAAACTATTAAATTGAAATACTATAAATTTATGTTCCTCAATATAATTTATTTTTAATTTTTAGAGAATAAATAACTTAATTAAGGGCTTGTATAATAATAATGCAATAATTGTTTAATTAATTGATATATCAAGTAAATGATATTAAAAAAATTAAAATAAATATAATTATCTTAATTAATTACATCAAAAAAATTGTATTGATAATTTAGACATGTATTTGAAATTTTTGATTTGTTTTTACAAAGTTATAATGTTGTTTTGATATTTAAAAAATAATAATAATATCGAATAGTAACAAATTTGACATAAATGATACTTTAAAATAAATAATATTTTATTAACAGTTACAAAAATCCATAAAATATAAGGTTTTGACACTTGAATTTGAAATTATATGTAATGAATTATCTAATTGGGGATATTTTTTCATTTTATAGTAACTCAACTAACCCTATAGTGTAAAAAACATATTGTCAAGGTAAAAGTAAAATTATATAACTAAGGTTTAAACCATAAATATAAGGTTAGTTTTCTGACCTAAAAAATCCTTAAATTTATTAGTTGATAGGATATATACCCATATTCTATTTACCCTCCAAATAACTCACTTTTTAGATATTTAAAATGGAAAATAGTTTTATAATAAATTAATAGTTTTGTAGTTTCCAAAAGTACCCCTCACATCTCTTTTAAAAGGAAACTTCTCTTTATCTTTAATTCATACCTCTACAACCCTTTATCTCAACCAAAACCTTCCAATTTCCTACCCCAACTTCTCTCACTTTATCCTAGAGGACATACTTGGGAAAAAATCCATCTGAAGGAGTCCTTTTGTACAAATTAAATGGGGATACCTGAAAAAGAGGTAATTGTTTTATCACCTCTTTCTAAGTTCTTTTATTTTTCTACTTCCTCTTTCTATGATGTTTCCATACCAATGTTATGAATTAAGAATCTAATCTATTTTGAGATGTTTTTATGATTATGGGACAAACATATTCCTCATTTTACCGATACATTGAAAAATAATATCACTATACGTGCGCACATACGACTTACCATCTCCACGACGTGGTGTAAACTATTTTAAATATACACTTTATTTATATGGGTATAAAAATGATTATAAAGTATTTAAATAATAAATATAACAATATATTGTTTCTGTAAAATTCATATTCCATCGAATTACATACCATTAAACCCTTAAGGAAATGATATTATCGCTCGTGCGTACATGTGACTTACCGTCTCCAGGATCCGATGGGATTTATCTTCCACGTTCACCATTCATGATTGATTATAAAAATATATATTATGAAAAATTATGAAATATATGACATAATAATTTTATGGGAATAATATATATAAATATATATACATATATTTCATTCACTTACTTCCATTAAATACGATAAGAAAACGGAAACAACATTCATGCGTACGTACGACCTACTGTCTCCATGAATGGTGTATTCCATTTGATACTTATTTATGATATAGATTATCTTAATATAAATATACTATATATTTATTATATTTATATCATGATTTATATTCTGTAATCATGATATAATTATAAGGACAAATGATATAACAAATTAAGACACATGTGAAGAACAATGTGAATATTACCCGAAGTGAAACATTAACATAAGATCGTTAACAAGATGGTTATATAAGGTCATAATAAAACCATATATGGTATTAGATACAATAATATGATTCAGTAAAATATTTATAATAATCTTATATTTATTATATAGGATTCATGTTCGAGTACAAAGAGATTCATGATACAATATAAGGGATTATTTTTGTCTCACCTTTATTTACGTTAGACAAAAGCCTCATACACTACTTGTTTCTTCTACATGGTGTATATACATCCCATGAATGTATATTATGAGTCTTATCATGAAGATTATAATATTTCCATATACTCATAATTTTATTTTTACATAGGGTATACAATTCTATTGACTATTATGTAATGAGTGTTGATTTCACAATCTCTTCCATTTTTATGATTGTTTCATTTTAAGTCTCAACTGGGTAATATTTATCATCGCTGTCCATTTTTTAGAAAAATGAATTCATAAAATGTTTTAAAATTCTACTATGGATGTTTAAAATAATTTTTCCCATTCTTTTATTTTTTCTTTACGGTTTAAATGTAATCTTTCCTTCATGTTACAAACGAGTTACTTTTTAAATTTTCCAGCAAAAGGGTGATAATAATTTTTTTTAACTTACACAGAATGGATGATTTTTAGGATTTATTACCACTTTATTTCATTGATTCTTCCCCTATAAGATTACAATTTATTTTCAAATAAAATCTATTCTTTTAAAAGTGTGTAGCATTTTATGAAAATAAAACTATTTCAACAATGAAAGGATATTTTTCTCAAGAACTATTTTAAATGATTTTCATGATTCCTTATATGTTTTTAAAATGGGTTTAAAGAAAAGTATTTTGAAATTTTTTTACATTTTAAAAATTAAATTTTAAAGAAAATTATTGTTCGCATCGACAATTCAAAATCATTCCCTACCTATAGTTACATAATTTGTTGTTGTTCAAGAATACCTTTTATATTATTTCTCTAAGTGGTTAATGTTTTTACGAAAAATTGTTTAAAACCCCCTACTTTTCACATGTTATGTTTTAAGTGAAATGATTATGAATCCTTTCTATTTTTCATATGTTATTACATGTCTACAGGTTTATGACACCCATCAATTACATTGGTTGTGATATGATTTTTATTATCATGTGGAACATGTATATATGATTTCATTATGAGATGGGTGGGACCTAAATCTCCCACTAATTCATTACGTAAAGATGGAATACTCATGAGGTATATATGTTATGCATGAACCTGATTTCATGTTCACAATTATATTCATTGAATTGGTTTTCATGGCCATAATTTTATGTTTAGACATGGTTTTCATGTATATATGTTTACAAAAGGTCCTAATTCCATGTCTTTATCGAGATAACCTGTTACTATTCATACGTGTTCACCAAGTCATATGTTATTGTGTTTGACACAATTTAACTCCTTATGTAAATTTCATGGTCTTATTGGTTATATTATTTTATTTCATTATGATTAATGTATACCTTTGATATGCAGGACATGATCTTCTAACATTATGATCACATTATCATACCCTTATGCTCATGATTATTCATCTATATCTCCCTTGATTACCCTTACTGAGAATTTGAGATAACCCCATTCTTATATTTCCTATCAACATGTTATGAAGAAATGTTTTAAGTAAAAGTAATAAGGATGGATATATTCTGCAGATATGTTGAAGATCTTTCACCGGGATAGAAGAATTTGTTTCCATGTTTCCAAAGAAACTAAATTATTACGGTCATTGGGCATGTTTTCTTATCATGTAATGAATATTCATCTCAAATGATGTAATATAGATGTATGTTAAGCTTGGGTTACTATAATTGTTGATCTCCTCATAGTTGATCAAATTAATCATCGATATAAGGAAGAGGATAATTGTTCTTGGTTGTAATTTTATTATGGTCATAATAATCCTTAAAATGACAGATTGACCAGTCATTATTATAAAAAAGTCGAACAAGTTAACCACAAGTTGACACACTAGATCATATGAATCACTTATCACAATTATCCTAGAGTCTCTTCTTTAATTCATGTAACTCAATTGGGGCCATTCTATAATGAATACTCGAAATAGGGATTACATTAGTTATGAGTTCTATCGAAAACTCAAATTTATGATTTGGTGGAAGACATGGAAAATATTTTGGAAAAACATAAAAAATCATCAATACAATAGGGGTATTCTTAATGTTGAGATTCTCCCCAACCAGATGATATAGATAGCCATAATTTGTATGAATTATGACCCAAAATATGTAAGTAATTTCCATTGTATGTTCATATTAATCCCATCACAAATAAATGATTATAGGTTCATTCAGAATAATGAATGTGACTTCACTTCCTCTGTTATTAATTTGAGATACATACATATAAAGAGAATCCATGATAATAATCACATAAAATTCATCTATTTGGAGAATTATGAGAGTTTCAGGAAGTAAATTCCCCAAAAATTTAATTTCTATAGAACTATAAACATGATATGTAACTATTGTACCATTAGGTGTCTTCATAGCTATCCCAACATATAATTGTTGATGATATTTTGTGATCCCATTAGGAAATTATTTATAAATAAATGATTGGGTGTATCGTGAATCAAAATAGGGATTATCCATGTTATAGTGGATGATATGTGTACCCTTCACCACATTGTTATCATATCCCACTTGGTTAGTGTAAACATAAGAAATTTTCCATTGTATTAGATATTTATATTTTTTTGTTATTAATAATATGAAACCCTAATATTCATTAACTGATTGGAATAATTTCTATACTCATTGAATTTTTATCAATAGATTATGGTTCATGCATATATTGGCATATTGTTTACCATCATTGCATTAACTGTATTTTTCATTGCCTTTCTACATTCATGAGATTTATGACCAACCATTTCACATTAAAAACATAGTCTTATTCTAACAATTCCCTTGATGTTTCTTCCCCTATTTTTTTCATGTAGATGAATGGTATTTCATTCCACCATGTGATTTATTCACGTTTTTATGAGTCCCTATATATTTTTTCTTATCAAAACCATTGGAATGGTGGGTATCTCCAATTTGCATTTCCACCTTAATATCACATCGAACAATTTCTTCATAGCTACTGAGGTCTCTTATGGCTAAATCCTTTCAAAGACTTGGTTATAATCCTCTTAATAATCATTAAACCATAAATTCAAGTTGGATCATAATACCAAAAGAATACCATTAATGTCATATAAAATTTTCCTTATAGGTAACAACAAATTCATAATCAATTTTCTTTCATTCAAGGAACTCCTTATCCATATTCATAAGAAGAATTTGAGAAAATTACTTACATAAAAATATTGTATTGAACTCGTCCCTTTGTATAGATTAACTTTTTTCATCTAATCTCATATTCAGGATAAGATTCCATCATTGATTATCTTAACCGTTAATAAGATAAAAACTAGGACAACTTTTTTATGTCATGAGTATTTAAGAAGAAGAAATATGTTCTCAATTGTGTTGATCTATATCTCAACTACTAGTTGGTCAGAAGATAAACTAATATAAGTTGTATGTTTCCTCATGAATGATTCAAAATTAATTTTTTCCCTCCTTTTAATATTAGAAAAATAGTTATGATTCATATCCTTATAAAGTTGCGTTAGTAGGGCATCATGGTTCTGCATTCCATCTCCCATAATATTTGTTTTCTTAAGTTGAAAATCCATTAATTTTCAATAAAATTTAGAATTGACATGATTCAATTTTCTTCCACATATCAACTACAACTAAATACCATATTTTTAGAAATAACATCCATAGTGAGTAACCAAGAAAATGAATTTAGAAAATGTCTTAAAACATGACACCATATATGAAGGGTTATGTTTAAACAAGATCATTAATGATCATTAACAAAACTATTCGACTTTATTCTATACTTAGACATTTCCATTGGTTTATTACTATGGTTTTCTCATCCTATTATAAAAAGGATACCTAAACCCATCCTCTGATACCGATTATAACAACCTATGATTTTCATAAATAAACATTAAATATTTTCAGATGAAGAATAAATACATTATAAAAAATACATTCTTGATGATCATAATGTTCTAGTGCCTTTATAAACATTGAAACCCAATGAAAAGATTCATAATATATCTACATCATATCCCTAAATTTTATTAATAATCATATCCTTTTTAATCATATAACACTTAACACCTTTCTTTATATTATTTGGAAAGGTAACATAAGAGAAGGGTGAGATCAGATACTCATTACAGGTAAACATGGAAGAAATCAATATATAATCTTATGAAAGATTACTATATGAAGTATTTTTATGTGATCAGGATAATAGAATACAATTTTCATACCCAACCTGTCATGGATGATAATCATGATTCAAGGCATAAAATATTAACATTTTAGAAGAAATAAATCATAAGAATGAAACTTAATCATTGCAAAATCATGAATCAAAGGTACAATTCATAATTGTGTGGGGTGACAAAATAGGTATAGGAAAACATTTAATATGTTAATTTTAACTATAAAAACTCTAACTATGTGCTTTATCACCTATTTCCCCAAACGAATCAAGCACATCGACTTCATTCCTATTAATGATGAATCACGTTGACTTATTACCCTTAACTATATAATTAGATATAATTCATTACAAAATTCATCAGGGGGGGATATAGGTCCCAACTATCACATAATGAAAATGATATAGATGTGTTCCATAGGACCATAACTGATTCAACATCTCAAAACCCATGTAATTATCTGTGTTTCATAAAAAATCATTATTTAATAACTTGTGGAAAAGAAATAGGTTCCATAAATATAATGCCATAAGAAACATACCCCATTAAGAGAAAGGATAATAATGGTAACCTTGGATCATATACCTAGTAAAGTATAAGTAACATAAAAAAGGATATCGTACATGGAAAATTATTTTTTAAAGATCACATGACATAATTCTTAAGGATTATATCATTCCTATAATGAAATAATTTTTTAATGAGCCACAAAAATTATAATGGAAAAAATATTCCTTCAAAATATCCTCTTATGATTGTAAATTTTTATTCTAGAAATTAAGGCATCAAAATAGTGGGAAACTCTTCTAAATATATATAAGTTAAAAAAATATTCTTTTCATAATTTTTTTCCGGAAAAGTCACAAGTTTCCTTGTTTAAGGAACTACAAAAAATATTATTTTCAACCCATTTTGGATAAAGTAAAACAAGGTACAAATTACTTTACAAATTAAAAGGACAATATTAAAAATATTTTTGAAATATTTTTAGAAAACATGGACTTTGAATAGAAATATTATTCAATGGAGACTTAAATAGAAACAATTCCAAATAATGTTGATAATATGAAATAAACCCTTGCAAATATCATATCATTGAAGTGAGAATGAATAGAATGAACTGATTATATGTGTTCAATATAAATCCATAAATAGTATTAAATACTACATAATATAATCAAAATATATTTCATACATAATCATATAATGACATAATCAATGAAATAATAGTTTAACCTAGGTAATTGAAATTGAGTTATGAATATCCTTACATCATGTATCACCCTTACTTTATCGCGTTTAATCCTTATGTATAATAAATACAGATTTGTAATAATTTTTTTCCATAACCAAATACCAATCACACCATGTGTTATCTTTGTATAACATCTTATCACCTATTTATTAATAATTAAAATAACTAGTGTATGTGATATATAATTCATTTTATAAGCATGTTTCCATTTAGAATCCCTTGTACTTGTACTTTGATCATGTTTCCATGATTTCAAAAATAATTATTATGTTATATATATCATGTATATTCTGAAAACTCATCATTATTATCACTCATGTGACATATAGATGAAACAATAATCTCATCACATCGTGGAGATAGAAATCCATACGTACGTACGAGTGGGATTATAATTTTACAAAATATAGAATGGTAAAAAGGTAGATATGATATTATAATTATAGAATAATAATTATTTCATAAATATAATACATAAAACCCACCATAATTCCAACTCATCAATTATGGTGATTGAAAATGAATTTTATTACTGCATTGGGATGATAAGCCGCACATACAAAAAAGTGATACTTTCACTTCTTGTTGGATAGGAAAGGGGACATATAACATTGTGATCAAAAAATAATAATAAATATTATTATATTTTTATTATTATATGATCTATAACAACAATTTTTAGGATGTGTATAAGAGTAGAAAAGAGGGTGATCACTTAGACTGATTACCTCTTATTTGAATTGGCTCCTTTAGACCTCCTCTAAATGACTATAGAGTTGGTCCTTTGAAAGGATAAATACCTCTAGAATTCATCTTGGGATGTAAAGAATATAATTTGGAAGTGTTTTATTGAGATATAAGACAGTATGTAGTGAAATGAGATGAGGAATGAGGTGTCCTTTTATAATGAATGTGAGGGGAACTTTTGGAATTTCTCAAAAGATAATTTATAATAAATTAAATATCAATTCGAATACCTAAAATGGAAAATGAAATAAAGATAATGTGGGGTACGGTATTATTACCATAAACCTATATATTTTAGAATGTTTTTGTGTAATTATTAACCTGTTATTTTTATTGACCTTTAGTTAACCAATTATAATTTTTATTTAGGCAACAACTAGTTCATTATTAATAGAACTATATATTTTTACTTATGAGTTGTAAATTAGACCAAAAATTTTCATTTCACGATATTATATACAAAAAATTTTCCCCCATTTCCATATTTAGTATTTTTATTATTTTTAACTAATTTAATAATATATTATTTTCATAAAATTTCATCAGTGTCAATTTTGACACTATTAATTACATTGATTTTAAGAAAATCAATATAGATATATAATTTCAAACCCATTCAGTTAATACACACATAATATAAAATTTCAACCTAGAAAATTTTTGTATCTCCTTAATTAATTGAAATAATATTTCTTTTTATATTTTTAATCGTACCCAGATTATTATTTCTTTAATTAAATGAGTACTACATCATTATTGTGTATTTATTTATTATAATTATTTATTTACTAAAATTTTAAAATAAAATATTAGGTCATAGATATAACTTTTAACTGTCATAATTATATTTATTTTCGATTATATCTTTTTTAGGCCACATATTTAAAATATTTATTATAATAAAGTGTATGATATTTTTTTACTCCATTTTATTTTAAAAATATCTAAGTCATTTTCATGGAAAACTATCCATTAAATACTAAATTTCAAAACTTTTCTGTTAATGGTAGGATTAAATTCGTCCAGAAAAATTTTGAAATATTTTTTAGATCATTTTATAGTCCTTTTGACTTTATTTTTTACCTAAATTACCCAATTTACACTTTACCATAGTAACAAAAGTAAAAATGTTTCTATTCATATTATCCAAAACCAAATTAAGTATATTAAATAAATTAGTAAAATATGAATCCAAATATGGAATCCAATTTTCTTAATTTTAAAAACATAATTGGATAAAATTAATTTAATAATACTCTCATAGAAGGAAAGAGAGGTTAGAATTTAATGTGATATTGTCAAAAAGTTTGAAATGTTTTTATATCATAATTAAATATGAAAAATATTCCAACAACCTTCATTAGATTTATAACTGTATAATTTATTAAACTTTATTTAAAACAATTTTAAAATATTATTTTCATTATAAATTATTTAGATAAATATTCAGTTTTCTATTAAAATGATATATTTTTCATTATTAATCAAAAAACGAATCATATTAGAAAAATTCAAAAAATTCATCGAATGTAAATTTGAATATCCCTCATAAAATATGATGTTTTTTTCAGATATAATTTATAATAGTGTCAAACTTTCGTTTTAAAACATGTATACCTTTACAAGGCGCTAAAATGACCTCTATATAAATGTAACTTTTTATTAGAAAAATTGTCCTTATTCTGGAATTTTTGAATATATAATATATAAATTTCATTATGTTTTTAATAATATTCATTCCTTCCAATTTAACAACTACTTTACAACAATCACATAATAATATTTCATTATTCATGTACGATGGGTTTTTTTTCTACATAACTATAAATTATAATTAAATCTAAAAAGGAAAGTAGAAAAAATTATTGGGTTGATACATATATAATACTTTTATAAAATCATTTCACCCATTTGTTAATATTATTTCCATATTTTCACTGTTTTGGGTGTTGATTTTCGTGTTCTTCAAGTATAATATGACTTGATATTTTTTTGTTCCTCTTAGATAGATCATGATCTCATCATCAACATAATGTGAAACAGGATGTAAATATCATATGTATTTAGTATATATGTATTAATAATATTCCATAAAATTTAGTTATAGGAAATAAAATTCACCATTCATGGAGATGGTTGGTTATACAGTCGCACAAACGTTAATTCCATTTTCTTATTATGTTTAATTAATGAAATGTAAATTCTATATATATATTATCATTTCATTTTAAGTCATATTTAATATATATCATATATTTTTATTAAAATTATCCTTAACACAATCCATGTAAATCATGAACAATCACATTACTTTGCGAGAATGTAGTCCGCTATACACATGAGCGACATTATCGTATTCCCATAAAATAGACTGAATGAAGGTATTAGTGATATACTAATTCCAGAAGAATAATAATGTCATTAATATAGTATATATTATATATAACTATAAATCAATCATTATTACCATCCATGAAAGGTGGTAATGGAAGAACGAACGACATCGGTTCACAAGGCCGTATACTTCCGTACACACAGATGATGATTTCGTATAACATTTGACTGATTTGTGTGATGTGGTAAGACATATCCATAATATAAAAACATCTCAGCATATTGGAGATATTAGATAATTATATAATCATAATATATCAATAATTTAATGTGGTGGATAAGGAATTAATATAAAAACCGATTTACAAAAAACATTACCACTTCTTCCAGAATGATCCCTTAGGTTTTCAATAATTCCTTCCATGGTTGGATTTCAGAATAGGATAAGGCCTCTAGGATTATGTGATAAATTTTGGGAGTGATTTGGGAAGGTCTTTCCTTATCCTAATTGGATTTATTTTGTTAAGTGTAGAGGATAGGGGGTGGCCTTTTATAAGTGGGAGAGAGGACACACATGGAATTTTTGAAAAGAAGTCAATATTTTTACCAAAGAAGAGGCTTCAATAATAAAAAAATCTATATCATAGAAGGTATAAGGTCTAAATATGTCCACAAAATGGGGTGTGGAAAAAATTTCAAGTAATTTTTCAACATATTTTTAATGTTTTCTCACCTGGTAAACACTTT
Organism: Viscum album; assembly: GCA_963277665.1. Taxonomy (NCBI): domain Eukaryota; kingdom Viridiplantae; phylum Streptophyta; class Magnoliopsida; order Santalales; family Viscaceae; genus Viscum; species Viscum album. The sequence goes on along the minus strand of OY728167.1, from coordinate 805,849,337 downwards.
TTTCTCTTAATTGTTGTAATTAATTTTAACTTCATTCATTAATAAATTTAGAAAATAATAAGTTAAAATTATTAGAAATTATAAATTATTTTTATTCCAAAAATTAATTAATTTTTAAAATTAAATTTACAAAATTGGAAAAAATAAATTAAAAATTAATACCACATAAGGGGCGAGAATGCGAGTTTTTAATGTGAAAATGTTCAAAAGTTTACTAAGTATTAATATGTAAATTAAATATAAAATTTAATTCCAATGAAATTAATTTAAGTAAAATATTTATAATTTATACATTATGTCTTCAAAAAAAATATAATTTAACAATACAAATAATTTTAAAAAATAGTTAGTTATTAATTAAATTTCAATGTTTTTCACTACTCATCAAAAGATAAACTTTTCAGAATAATATAAAAAATTCACTAAATGTTAGTTATAACATTAATATTTAAAAAAAAAATTATAAAATAATCTAAAATTTATAAAATTATCAAAATTTAGTTTAAAAACAAGTGTGCCAATAATAGGCAGAAAGACTGCCTTTAGAAAAATATAGGTTTGTAGTCATAATAATGGGTTAATTATTATATCATTCCTATAAAATATATTTTCTAAATTTCAAAACACTTATTTGAATATATTATATATAATTTTCTTAAATATCATCCAATCATGGTAATTAATTTAATTTATTAAGATAATAATATGTTGGGTAATAAAAATAGTTTTTAAACATTTCCTAGATATTCAATCAGTTTTTATATTCATTTCAAATTAATTGCTCATAAAAGAATTATAAAAACACTCATAAAAAATATTTTCAAAATTTAGTTATTATTTTTCACACCTTCCTATAAAACAACTTTTTTATTACTATCATATTAAATAATATTATTAATAGTGTAATGTAGTTTGGTAAAATTCAGTCTTGCGTGTAATAAAAGCTATCGGTGGAACTCGGTATTGTGTGTAACATGAGACAAAAAGGTGTTTCATGTTCTGAAATAAGTTCTTTGTGTTTCCTATAGTGAATGGATTACATAGTTTTTTCTGTAAAGAATGATAACAACAGAATTAAACTTATTCTAAAAGGAAAATATTGTAAAGTCATGTGGTGTTACACATGTACTACAGGACGATATAGTGACATTCACTACAATGTGGAATTACAGATCATAGACCATGATGTGATCTAAATAATAATGTCATATAAGTTCCTTAAGTAATAATTTCCAATATATATGATATAGCTGAAACTATGTAAACAACCCATATAACTTATTGGTAAAGGAAACAATCCTGAAGAAAATATCATTTTATCATCCTTATAGAATGACCAAATGTTAGTAGATAACGCCATAAAAAACATTCAAACATTATATAATAGTATGTGTTGGTATGATTACATACTAAATAAGGAATCCAATATGGATAATAAACTAAGTCAATACTATGCATTAATAATAATCAATATTGAAAACATCATAATACCTAGTTGTTTACACACTAACCAAAACTACCTAGGTTAATCTAATAAAAAATGAATAATTAAAATATATTATCCTCAAAACCATAGGATAAAACACATCTTCATTTATATGAATAATCTATAAAATTATTTTATTCCCAATCCCATCAGAACCCCCACTCATCAAATAATAAAGTATATATATTATATCACATGAAATTACAAAATAAAATGTCTCCTTCAAGGAAAGTACCACTATCATGTATCCACATCATTAATGTATAACATAATATCAAAAACATGTTTTCATAAATATTTAGTATCCATATATGTGTCTAGAATCAGACTATAACCTAAACAATCTATATCTTCCTCATAATGATCAGCGGTACGAGATATTGAATACTATCCAAGCTATCTTCTTGGACTAATCACCATTCTTGATATTGAATTACATATGAGAAAAACCTCTCTCTTGTGTTGGTTGTATAAAAAATAAACCTCCCATCACTGAGATATCATCCAAATTACAATGATAAAAAATTCAAAAAATCCCATAGCCATAATTGGGACAATAATATAAATCATAATTTTAAAATCCTTGTACAATCATCAACAACATGCAATAAATTACGTCACTATGATAATATTACTATTTGTTTCATAATTATAATCTAACTAGAAACTATCACATGTTCTGTATATTCATTAAAATAGGGTATCAATGGAATATACTAGGTTAACTAGTCTACACTATTAACAAAACATCCCATCTGGACACTGAAATATACCAATGTATACACCATTGGGGTTAACATACTAAAAATAAAAACTATATGTATTTTTCATCAAAATCATAATGAATTTCTTGGGGAAAACCCATTAGGTCACTCTCATATATTAAAATACACTAATCAATGAGACATTGCGTTAGGGTTATTCTCAATCAAGTATACTATCAACGTTATATCATAAAACATGTGATAATATCCTACATTTAAAATAACCACTCTTGAAATATAATAAATTCCTATATATATTTGTAAAATTTAAAATAATATCATAATGTCCACTATCGTATTGTAAAACAACATTTGATTTTGAAGACCCTATCAAACTACATCATATAGTAGTAATGTATCCTCAATAAGAAAAACTCCAATTCGACACAATGACCAGCCCAAGTCATTTTAATGAAAAATAGACATCACTAAAAGGTTACAAGAATTATATATCCATCATAAATGTTAAATAAATTTCATCATATGAAAATTCATGGGAATAATTTCTCAACCAATAATACTCTTTGGGAGTTTGTTTTCACTCATCATCATGAATTACATGACCAATTCCCATCATCGAGGTTATTAGTCGATTGATATGATTTAATAGAGTTATACTAATGATAATGGGACGTGTTTGGATATCCCAAAAAACTATGATCATTGAAAACTCACCAAAATTCCCCAAAACCCACTCATATCTAAAATTTCATTTATAAATTCCCTTATCGTAAGATGTACATATGATCTAATGTAAGATTTTTATGGGATCCATTGAGGAAAATAATCAAAGATGTAATCTAAAACAATTAATTCAAACTAATTTCAATATTTTTATTTAATATTTTAAAATAAAAAGAACTAATATTTTTTTATTGAACATGAAAAAATCATCATCATGATCTATGTCAAAAGTCAATTGAAATCAACAATTTAGTCATATTATTAAAAAAATAGCGATGAGGAAATAATTTTTTTTATTTTCATAGATAGACACACAAATAAATATTGTATAATTAATATATTAATGGCGAACAAGACATGAATGAAACTTATACTGGGACTTACTTTTCCACCAATGTTAAGACACTATTCTTGAACATTGTCTTCAGAAAGATCTACCTCACCTATTTTCATAGGCCATTTCCTTTAATAAAAAATAAGATTATTTTGGGCTACCCCAGAGAGAGTATCTCATAACACTACAACAAGCTCACTAATACAATGTTTTTCTATTATCAAGATAAAACATTATCTTTTCATCTCCCTCAAGAAACCCCATCTCTTGGAAATTTCATCTTCTACCTAGATTCCATATATTTTCCCACCGAACATTGGGAAGCAAAACCACAAACATAAAATAGCTTCTCATTATCATTAATTATATATCCATTATTATTTATTAGAAACATCAGACATGTTCCCTAGATCTAACCACCCGCATTCTACTAACATTATATAGCTTGATCTAATCACAGTCAGACCAATTGAAAATTTTAATCATCATCCCACTACTACTTACATAAATCCACCTCTATGCAACACTTTACCACTAAATCTATGTAGTAAATACCCAATATATGTAATATTATTCCTTGAATAACCTATTATCATTCCCAAATCACGAAACCCCATTTTATTACATTTTCCTTTCACTATAGGACACTAACTTAATAAGTGGATTCATATTTATTTCATAAATTAATCTATAACTGAGGGTCAAAATGGTAGTGAACATTGGTCATGTTGTAATCCATTTAAATGATATATAATGGCTAACCACCATCAATCAATGTTTTATTCATATTGATGAACAATAAATATATCTAACAAAAATAATTTTAAAATAATTTATTTTTCTTTTATTTCTCACAATAAAACATAAAAAAATAAAATTTCGATATTAACGATTATAATATATAAACTAGATTAACATGTTTCTTAATTGTACTATGTGTAACCTTTTGATAATTCTATTAAAATTATTTTCAATTTATTATCATTTATCAAAAATTTAAAATGATGATTAATATCCATCATCAAAATTTAGATAAATTCAAGCCCATGAAGACATCGAGGCTCCTAGTCATTTAATATTAGAATTTATTAAAACACAACATGATGAGAAATACTACATTTATTAAGCTTAAATATAAAACCTCCAACCAATGAAGAAAACAAATTCTATGAAAATTAAATGATAAAAAAATTTTAAAGGTTGTTTAATAGTCTAAATTACCATTTTTCTCTTTGGGATAAATTACAAAAATATCCACAAAAATTCCCAAAAACTATACCCTGAAAATTTAAGATCTATAATATAGTTAAAAATTCAATTCAATTCATCATCAAAAATCCTAAAATCAAAAATATAATGATAGAACATTAAATTAAAGAAGTCATATGAATCTATCACTTAACCTTCCATACAAGATACACATTTGAAAATTCATAAGTTACAACTAAAAGAGGCTCACAACAAAATACCAAATTCAACCCACAACCACTATTTCATTTAAAATTCTATAAAATATACCGAAACATAAAATTTAATCAACATGAAGTGGAAATGAATTAAAATATTTTAGGGTATATCATTAAACAATCAAACTAACAATCCTTTTTCTTTTTATCTATACATCAATTCATCCATCACACTTAAATCAGAATAATTGTCCAATTCTTACTAGATTATTTTGTTATGGACCCGTAAAACTTCCACTAAAACATGAATATGATGTCCCAAAATACAAAAATATATCACCAAAAATTTCTCATCCTCTACTAATCCTATTCATTGCATGATATATGATGAAAATGGAAGGGAAAATATCTTCAAAAGTAACACATGAAATATATCATGCATTACACCTACTTATATAGAAATTCCATGATATAATAAAACACTCATCCCTATCCATTATTGTCATTTTTATAATCTGAGGTTTCATTACATCGTAAGAGGGGGTGAATTATGAAGTAATTGAATTTATACTTTTCACTTTTCACTCTAGAACATGTCTTTATATTGGAAAAGACACCATGAATATTTATTGTAAGCACGATAAAAATGAAAAAAATATTAAGGGAGTGGATAAAATGATTTTACTCAGTTCAACTTTAATAATTTACATCTAAGGACCACATATAATTGATTTATTGATATTCCAATTAAACACAAAAACTAGTATGTGATTACAAAAATTATAAATATATCACTACTAATCCATGGTCTATGGCCTATTACAATAATTTTTTCACTATTTTTGAACACTCCTAAAAAGGTATGGTATATATGCAAGCCTAACTCGCAATTTTAGAACCAACTAGTGGTAAGACACTGACCAATTATGGTTGTTCACCATGGTAGTTCATTAATTCAAGATATCATATGAATTCAAAAACAACTTTACCTTCTAAGATGGATAATCAATGATATTTTGATTAATCACACATCACTTTTTATATCTCACATATTTAGTAATCGTCACTTGTGATTATCTATATTAAAGTCATTATGATTCTTGCCATTTTCTTTTTTGTGTGTCACTTATTTTTTTGTGAAAATGTTTTCTTCTACACAAAAACTTATATTTTTATCACTAAATTATGGATTCTAAAATTTAAAATGTACACATCAATAAACCATAAAATTTTTCTAATTTCATTCCATCAATTAGATTATATTCTATAAAAATATCAACGAATGAAGTCAAATAGGTATTTATTGAAAGCTATAATAAATAAAAAATCTTTTATAGATATCCAAGTCATCATTATTATTCAGAATATATATTTATCATTAGATGTGGCATAAAAAAATGATTTATGACATGAATAGTTGTTTCCATATGAGTTTTATTCAACTACCATAAATGTAATGTAATGACATGAACATTCATAGTGCATACATGATTCTTGTATAGAATAAATAGGATTCATAAAAACACACATATATGGATCTTTCATAAGATGAAGTCAAGGATTGGTCTCTTGAAACATATAACATGTAATATAGATACATGAGGGATCAATGCACATACACTAGATATCAAAAGTCATAGAAAGATTTGTTTTTATCTTTAGTGATACATACCTTTTATCTTAGAAAATTTATGAATATTAAAAACTATTTATTTTGACATGTAATATATGACATTACATGAAGGGATCATAAATTTCTCATACATTAAGACTTTTTCTCTAGTCATAGTGTGACACATGAGAATTGTTGTGTGATATGTTTAAACTTATCATAGATTTAGAGAAAATATCTCCATCTAATATAGTTAATGCCATTCATCTCAAAAAAAATTGTAATTTATTCAAAATCTCTGATAATTAAAAAAATATAACATTAAAAATATTTGGATGGAACAATTAAGGATGAAAAAACCCCAATTTCAATTTAAATTCCTCACAATACCCATGCTCAATCATTAGAGTGAAAATGAATAGTGACTTTACATGCATATTAATGTAAATCAGTATTATCTCAACATTAATAAGATTAACCAACATAAATCTTAGAACTATAAAATATAGGAAGATTCATCCTTCAATTTTAGTAAACTAATTTTTAATTGATATTATATATAATTGAAACAATGGGTTAGAATTATATGTGTTTATCTTTAAAACACCACTTAATATTATCATCCTCTCGTATAGATTCTTTTATGAACGTAAATTCTATTAAAGTGTGGCATTAAATTCTCAGATACCATTAAAATTAAGCTCATGAACATATGATTATAGTTAAAAAGGTAGTACAATTAATCTTACATATAGTCATGAAATGAAACTTCATAGAATATATCAATTTTGGGTGATGTTTATTGATGAAGTGAAATATAAATATTCATTTAGATTTTTTCATAAGTACCTCTTAAAACCCTTATAAATAACATCTCATTTCATGAAATATCACTTAAAACCATAGTATAATATTTTTTAATCAAAATGCATAAGAGTCAGTTTTTACATTTAATAATTAAAAATGTCCTTGCTAATATATTTCAAATAATCACCTAATTATTTAGTTTACTATAAACTAGGGATGTGAAATATGATAGATACCCTCATAATTATAATTATATTATCAACAACATTCATTCCTACAATATCATATTATAGTACACATATATTCTTAGACAACGATTTAGATAATTACCTCAATATTTCATATCATTTTAGACATCTCATAATAGATACCTCCTATATGGGTCTCCATCATATGACCAAGGAAGTACAAAATTTATCATCACCAGCAATGGAAGTTACATCAATGGAATTTATTATTTTTGGAATCATTTTCCATAGATAATTTCTTATACTACAGGGATACCAACCCTCATAATTCCACCTAAAAGGTACCCCAGTATATGAAACTCATTAATTCCAATGAAATTTTAATTTTCCCATAACATTTCTATAAATATATTTTTCATTATGGTATCAATCATTATTCTACCTCAACAAAACAATTAATCCATATACATTTATTTATATCCATACAATCTCTATAGCCACTGAAAATCACACCAATAAAATTATTAATCACCTAATTTACCAAGACTACCTATTGTATATGGTATAGTCTTTCTAAATTTTCTTATTGATGTCTCTAGAGGAAAACTATCTAAAATGAAAAAGAGATGTTCCCCATCATGATAAAAATATATGATCCGATATCTCTAATATTTTTTCCTATTAGGGACTCATATAACTATAAATAATTTTTCATAAGGTTATATTCACCATGATGATCTCAAACTATTTTCCTCAGACCCCTGAAAAAACTTTTGACTGAGCATGTTCTTAGGTTTCAACATTTATGATAGAATCTTTTTGGTTGAATTTTAAATCATGAAAAACAAGGTATAATAATTATAAAGAGGATAAAATATTATACATTGAATTTGGTAGATATAAAGATATAATTTTTTTTAAAAATAAAGTATAAATAGGTGTATAAAAATTTACAATAACTATTAAATATATATAGGATAATAAATAAAAGTTCAAGGAAATTGTTTACGATTTAAGGTGAACAATTCAAACCCCACTCTTCACACTTTGAGACATTGAGAGATGTAGATATATAATATAGATCTATATTTTGGAAGGAGTCACAACCATTAATGAAAATATATTCTTTTCACATTAGAGTCCCAACCATTTTTTTAAAATAGTAATCATAAATCATTTTCCCCATTCTTTTTTACACGAATAACACAAAATAGGCCATTTATTTTATCCATGATGAGTCATGAACTATTTAATTTATTTATTGGCTAGGTGTGGATAACTGATTATAAATTTTTATAATTGAAATAGATAGTGAGTGGGTGTATTATAATATTTATAAACTTTTATATTATATGAGTCATAAACACAATGGAAGAAAAAAAATGAAATTAATGTTAGTCTGTAGATATACATAATTGATTATAAAGTTAAATGTTCACACAAAATGTGGTCCATTTAACTATATAGTGTAGTGGAAATAACAATGTAATCTTACACATAAAATTACATCTTGAAATATATTAATGATAAAGTCTTATATTAAATTTTTATCAACTAATACCTCAATTACTATAATAAAAATTTATCTAATGATCAAATATTCTCTAGTAAATTTGAATCAATTAGTTAATCTCAATTTGGTTTTCTTAACTCATTGATAATTATTTTCACTTTGAATGATGTATTATCTTTCCCATTAAAAATAGTGAAGTCTCAACTATTTATTTCATGTTCTTATTTCATATATGCAGTATATCATGACAATATTTATGTCCACTTTTTGGAAAACAAATTACAAACTTCATATACTATTACATTATATTTTCATACAAAAATAATTTTATCAATTTGTATTATCATTATATATTGTTTTTTTGTATTTATTTCATAGATTTTATCTCATTATAATCTAATGGTAAATCTATGACACTATCCTTGCTAAATGATAAAATAGTAAAAATGTGATATCTTGAATAATGTTCTTCTTGTTATTTTCTAAGACATATTTCTAGAAACAGTAACTTGAAGTTATCCTATGTATGACCGCTCATCATACTATTTTTGAATTTATGATTTTTTAATACTAATAAGGTTTATAATGTTTTTTGAAAAATTGTATTTCCTAATAGATTAAAGAATTACTAATTTAATATTAGTCCCAAGAAATAAAAAATCACAACACACTTGTCAATCTAAAATAAATATAATTATAGAATTAATATGGATATATTGTTAATATTATGACTCTATTTTATTCCAACTCTAAAATGAAAAAAATAAAATTGGTAACATTAACCCTAATACCATCTTGGGGGGAATGAATATGGTCCTTTTGAAATACACAACTCTTACACAAAAATGAAAAAAAAACAAAAATCATATACCGGAAATAAAAATGGATATTTGAATTATAATAACAATATATATGTTTTTAACAAATAAAAGAAATATATATATAGAAAATAATCCAATATTATCCCCCTTTTGATATTTCTAAGACATTGAAAAATTTATCCCCATTTTTGAATTGATAAAAAATGATAAAACTATAAATCTATTTATAACATAATCATTTTAAATCAGAAATATTATAAATATAGTAGGATATAAAATTAATAAAACTCCCTCTATATAAAAAAATTAAATAAAAAATTCAACACGTGATACAATAATCGAGGATAAAAGATTTTCATGATTTAATAAATATCTACCCAATATAATAATATATTGAATATAGAAAAAGTATATTTTTTTACAAAAAAACATATATCACCCAGCCTCATATATTATAATCCTTAATGAAAATAAAATAATAGATAATAAAAAATATGCAATAAAAAATAATTGTAAAATAGGCTTAAGTATTTTAATATAAAACACACTCTGAATAAATCCAATAGAACGATGATTGAAAAACAAAAATAAATCATATTCAGTAACTTAATAAAATCAAATATAGTATATAAAATGAAATATTTGGAAGTGTTATATAGTTAACACATGGATGAAAATATTATAATCTATTTAACCTATAAATAAAATGACAATTCACAGTCTCATTTCCTAGGTTTAAACTAAATACAAGAATAACAGTTTGTAAAACAATCCAATAATGAATTCAAGCATTAAGAAAATTAAACCTATGAATGGAAAAAATATTGTGTATAACATGACTCACAATTAAGCATTAGGGAACCCAAAATAAATGAAATTTAAAAATATAAAAATTCAAAACAAATCTAGAAATAAATAATTTCTCGAAACCCATGTATTTTAAATTCATATAGAGTAATAATTGGAATTATGAAAGTAAATATCATATCCAAATAAGTTTCTAGTGGGTAACCTGATCATTTTTTTCATAAAAAGTAGTTTCTATATAAAAACATGTTATTACCTCTGAAAAAGATGTTGAAACCAATTCAAAATTTATTTAGTCAATGTTTTTGAAAATAATTTATCTTTTTGAATGATTTTTATTAATATGTAAATGATTAAAAAGTACTATATACATATTTTTTATTATAATTAATTTTTTCTTTCTCATCTTAAAATTTTTCATTACTATCAGAAGAATTATTTCATAAAACCTAATTATATTTCCAATTATTTGAAATATCATGTATCATAAAATTAATTGTTTCTTTGAAGATAAATACATTTTTATTGATTTTTAAAAGGTATCTTGAAAAATCATCAACAATAAATTATAATTCATCAATGAAAGGTTCATCATCATAATATTCAATGTATGAGGAGGAATATGTCAATTTATCAACTTATTTCGGAATCAATCACAGATTATAATTATTATTTTACTTCCCCTTATATTTGATTCCCTTCTAGATTTTGTAAAATCATCTGACTAGATTAAATTTCTTATTTCTCATATGTTTTACAACTTTTATGATGAAATAATTAACTACATTAGGTGATAAAATATTTTTGAAGAATAAATTTTTTTTATCCTTATAAATTTTTTTCATTATAATTAATACTATAATAAAAGAACTAATCATCTCATATATTGAATATTCAATTAAGTTATTTTTTCTTCATTTGATTATTTATTTGAATGACTTTTATTACAAATACCTTCAATATTCATTCAAGTAACAGTTTATTCTTTTTATTTTATTTAGTTTCAACCACACCATTTAAAATATTAGTGAATTGATATATATCTCATTGACAGTCATATTGTTATGCTTTCATAAGTAAAAATATTTTTAGATCAATATTAGAATTTTTTTATATTATCAGTACCACAACTTATAAGATGAAAAACTCTTCAAATTTTATGAAATGTGATATAAAAAATAACTAAAAATTATTTATTATAAATTTTTATTAATTTAAATTAAAGACCTATATAAAATCATCATTACCAACATGTTATTCTGAATCATATTTATGAGTATTTTTTGACATTACTATAACAATTCAATATTAAATGCCTTAATTGTTTATGTAGTCCACACTTATAAATTTTTATTATCAATAATATCCTATAATAAAGAAAAATAGTGTTATTAGATTTTCACTATCAGAAAAATCCATACTATACAACAAAAAAGAACTAAATACTAATACTTTTTACTATTCAGAGTATAGTTATTCCATAAAGATATAAAAATAATGAATATCATATTAAATAAAAAAGGAAAGTGATTTGGATATGTAAATATTTGTTTCTATATTCTTGGTTACAATTATTATGATGTCAAACACAAGATGAGGTAAATTTAAAACACTAAAAAATATAAAATAATTATATATTAGAGTAAATTGTATTTTTTCAAGAATCAAATTTTCTGAACCCCTTTTAGAACCTCAGATGCGAAATGATGTCCACTAATATGGAACTAGAATCACCTAATTGAATTGTATGGAAGAGTTGACTAATATCAGATATCATTCCCTAAATCTCCTTGTTATTCTATAGATGTTCTGTAATACACACATTTAGAGATACAAAAGAACTCAAAATTCAAAAAACATAACAAACACAAGGGATTTATGTGGTTCAGACATAATATAACTCCATGGGATAGATTCTAATACTATTTATAGTAAATATGATAAAATTGTTACAATATTTCTCAGTATAAAACATTTGAACCTATCTATCATTTTTCTAGAGTCCCTTTAGTAGATATGGTGAAGCTATCTTCCTATATATATGGACAATCATTTCCACCCCTATCAATCATAATATTATAAACCATATTCCAGATCTCCATACATAACCGCCTTATTATCCTTATGTATCCATTAAATGATTTTAATTTATTTTTATGGTATTCTAAAATATATAATCCTACATGATTCAGACTTCCTTTCACACTTCATCTTCCATTTATCCTCAACCATATAAGACACAAATAACTTTCAATTCCTCTTAGGATTACACTACTATACTTCCATGGTTTTTTAATCCAATCTTCATTGATTTCTATTATCATAATTCTAGAATCACACCTTTTATAGGTTATGCTAACTTAGCTAAAATACATTTGTAATAGTAAAATAATAATCTTTTAAGTGAGAATAGTTTTTTTCTTCACCATGAATTACTTTTGATCCTTAATTTAATTCATCCTTTCACTTCCCTTCCACAAAAATAGTTAGTTAGTTCCAAACTTTTTTTCCTAGACACCCAATTCTCACTGAGGCACAAAAAAACCTTTTTCATTCCATAAATACGATGTCTATTAGAATATCATTTTTATTATTACATTATTTTGTATCATGTATCATTAACACTCCTTATTACATAATCTATAAGTAGATTTTCTATTTTAGTTGAACGTATTATGTCATTGAGTGAAAAATATGATTTTTCATAAGATGAATTTCACTCTAACTATCATAGACTGACACATCATTTTCCTAATTCCATCTACTTTCCTCCAATAACCATTTTTATAATATCATATCCTCCCCAAGTTTTGTTATTGAAAAAAACTTTTCTTCCATGGTTAAATGTTAAACTATTCAGTAGAGTATTGAAATCCATCTTTTAGATGTCCCTTCTTAGGTAAATAAAAAAAATTTGGTAGTTATCTACTTGTCTGTATTCCCTACAAAGTCTATATAAACATAACCTTATAAAATTTAATCCATTATGTGACATATAGTAAATTATTATAAACCATTTTAAAAGAAATTTATTTTCTTCACCACAATATAGTTCCCTTTTATAGGATTTTATATGTATATAAAAACTACACACACTTCTTCTGAAATATATAAACCTTTGAAAAATAATTAAAATAAGAATTATTCCATATAAATATGTATAAGTAACCTTGGACATGTATTTATCTACCTTTTCTATTTCTTCATATGAAATTCCATTCATCCATAAAGGAAACAAATTTTTTGGTTCACTGCCTATAGGCTTAAATAATCCTGTGATAGATTTTCTTATGCTTGGAAACTAGGTTACGGTCTAATTTTATGAATCATTATAGATTGTATATATATGTTTATTCTTCTATATCCCAATGTAAAAAACATATCTTTACATATTACTATTAAAGACACATTTAAAATTCTAGGACTACTCCAAGATTATTTGGATTATTACCTATTTAGAATGTAGAAAGAGCATTTAACTAATGTCCATTTCATCATTTTACTAAAACCAATTCACCACTAAAATTTATTATGAAACATTATTATATCTAATTATTTCTTAAACCAATAGATAAAAACGATTTTTAATACCTTATTTCCCATTATATGTTCAAAAATATATATGGTTTTATAATCTGGTTCAGAGTCCATATCCTCCATTAATACTAACTATAACTATATGACACCATATAGGTTTTAATCATCCTTTGAAAATTAGGGCTATTCAAAATCCATAAGAAATATATAATTAATTTCAAACCCATACCATTTTATTGGTGTTATTACTATGGTAGGTGACCTCAACTAATGATATTGTGCTTCTTCAAGTCCAACATCTTCAAAAAATAATTTTCAGGCCGCGACAATCTATAAGTATTATGGAATTTATAAAATTGGATAAACCTATAAAATAATTCCTCTATATGAAATATAAATAATCAAATAGTATAGTTATTCTAGAACTTATCCTCATCATAAACAAAATATACTTTTAAAAATTAATTAAAATGAACCTCTAAATGTGATAAATCATTATTATCAAATATGTATTCTATTTCATTTTTTTCTTTCTAAAGAATACCATCATTTATGTGAAAATTATATTTTCTTTATAACTATCTAGATGTTATTATCCAAGTGATATAATCTAATGTCTTCATTGTTATCACCCAAAAATAAATATGCCTAGGTGTTTTCATTTAATTATTCCCTCTATAGAATCAACATGTATATTAAATAAATAATCAAAGGATTTATTTTTTGATACAATATCCTTTCTTCTAGCTTATCTTTATTCTCGAATATCATTCCCCAGTGGTATGGAATGATTTTTTTGGTCATAAGTTATTCAACATAAAACCCAACTTCTTCCTAATATTCCATTAGATAATCATAGTAACTTATCATGATTGTAACCTTCTAAAAAATAATCTTATTTTTTCCTCTATAATACACCATTTTTTTCATATTTTTGTGAACCTTAATCTTAAAACATATTTATGTCTTCTATAAAAATCACCAGAACCCCCTTGGTCTATTTTTTACACTATTATATGACTTTAAGAAGATAATCATTTATGTGGAATTTTTCCACCATGTCACTCCATTGAATGAAAGTTCTAAATTTCTCATACATGTTCTCTATAATGAACACTCACACATTCTGGGTCATTTTTTAATAAAGGTAAATAATAAAATTTCACTCTTATGGATTAACCATATTGGACCCCATAAATCCTAATTAAATATCTATTTCTTCAAGATCATTAGAATCAGACCTTCCATATTGAGAAAATCATTTCATTTTTCATAAGGTATCACTCTTTCTAAGATCCATAATCTACACAATCAAGTTTCATCATTCCCTTTAATAATAAAAACATTATCTCTATGTCACCAATTTTTTTAAGGAAATCATACCAGAATTTTTACATAATATAATTTTTTGTTTTTAATATTTTTTATATTCTACACTCCTTATAAGATACAATGTTCCCCTTTTAAACCTTCTGACACCACTTTGGAACTAGGTGTTATCTATTAGGTTCCATCCATAAATTCCAAGAAAATTATATATTATCCATCTCACCTATAGAGATTACTTTTTACCTTGACCGACTATGTTCCTCACTCCTTGTAAATACATACGCATAAACTCCTTTTGTGGACTTTTACATTACACTTCTCAAATATCTCAATATTTTAACTTTATATAAGTTGTTCATCATCAATGTTTTGAGAAACATAATTCCAGTCTCCCTCTCTCAAAATTATGGTGATATAATGCTCTAATATTAATGATCCATGACTCTAAAAGTCTTGAAACATTCTGAAATAAAGTGATTTCCTCCTCATCCATAGTATTTTTAAATGAACTTATAGAAGTATGGAATATATAATTTTACATATTTTCTTTAAATATTTATCAAATATCAATTTATTCCCACAATTCAATCATGTGTGTCTGGGAATGATTTAATTTCACCATTTATTTTATCTATTATATTTCTCCTTCATCATACATTACTTTTCCCATTAACTAGAATGTCCCCTACTGTCCAATATATATAATATTTTTATAGCATCATTGATATAATTACTCTAAATCTTCTAATTTAGGAATAAATAGTGTATTTCCATGAACACCTATTCATCCAAGCCATTAGATTTACTAATATTAGTTACAACTACATCAAAATATCCAGGAATATATGAAAAAGAATTATATCCCAATCACCTTTAGAGAAATTCCATCCAAAAAATATCAGCTACCATAGATTACACTGAACTAATTTATATGATCATCCCTTAAACAGTATTCAAATATCATAATGCCAAAATGTATTTGTAGAATTATCACACTATTCTTGGTGGAAATCTTTCATTAATAGTTCACATAATTTTCTATAAATTTAGTTTTCATAATGACCTCCTAAACATTTAATGAAATTTTTTAATAAAAGGACTTCTAAATCACCCCTCGTGTTTTTTTCAGTTCAATTTTACCATTTCCTCTTTGTAAATTGGTTTTGGTTTTATTTACATCAATATATTATTAATTTCCTTCTAATAGTAATAGTCTATCATTTATATTCCTTAGAATTCAAATTTTGAACTATTAAATTTTTCTTTCATGAAATTTCACTATTATAATTAATTTTATTATAATATTTTGAGCTCCAACCATAATGAAATAGTTTTATGTAAAATAGAATTAAGTATATAACCAAGATATAATAACCCTTATTTTATTAAGAAGGAAAATTTTAAAACCCCTCCTAAATCCTCACTTACAAAAAAATATCAGTAGACCCTAAATGGGAAGAACCTAATTATAACATCTAAATGAGGAAACTATGATCCATGATATTAGATGAAATACAATTTCACTCCTATTTAAAATTTTTAAAATATACATATAGAGAAAAATATTACTCGAAACTCACAATACAAATCGAACACAGTGGATATACATCATTTGGACTTAGTCATAATCTTTAAGAGAAACATTGATTTAATTTTTTAAAAATGAAATATAATGATTATAATATTTATTTCCATAATAAGTGTGTTATAATATATAATTATTATATAAGAGTCTCAATGTTAGATACAATTCCACCATCTTCCAATCTTTATGGTCAATCTCCCCTACCTGTTGATCCATCTCAAATTTCCAAACCTGTTGTAACCTATCCTTAGAACCCGGATGATTATTATGCATATTTGTAATAACTATGTGCTATTATAAATTAATTTAAACAAATTTTACCTTATTCAAGTCTTATATCTATAGATACATTATCCACTACATGGTTTTTATTGTCGATTCCTTCTCCAGCTTCATTTTTCACTTCCACCATTCATTATTTTCAATACCCATATCATTATCATGTTAATCTAACATACTTCCATAATAATACCTTCACTAAATATAGGTCACTCATTGAAAAAAATTCACTGAAATCTAAAAAATATTATATGCAGAATTTGATACAAATAATGATATAACAATTTGGAAAGAATAATTTTATTTATAAAATATGATGTATAAGAATGAAAATATAAAGAGGAAAATAAATAGGTGGTAAATAATAATTTTAATATTATTTATGTTAAAAAATTCATAATCCAATCATCATAATATAAAATTCCAGAAAACATATGGATTTATATTACAAACCTAACTTTTGAAGGGAGTGAAAACTTTTTTAAAAAACCAATATTTTTCAGCTAATAGGCCAAAGTCAAATTATTTTGTTCAAATGATAAGAAGAAACATTTTTTACATATTTTTTAAAATGTAATTCATAAACCAGACATTTTAATTTTTCAAGGATGAGGCTCAATATATGTACATTTTTTAAGAAAGTAATAAATATCAACCGTGACATTTTAATTGGAACACCATCAATTGAGTGAGTGTATTACATTGATTTAACTTATTATAATAAAAAACCCAATGGATTGATTAATAATGAATCTAGTATAAGTATTTTTATATGGAAGGCAGATTAAAATGATTAATCTTTGAAAACTCTGTGATCCTTCTAATGAGTCAGTGAAATATAAATAACAAAGTAATCTTTTTATCAAAATTATAGAAAGTAAAGAATAAATTATAAAGTATTATCCAATTTTCTATATTTAATAAAATATATTATTTCATTATATAGACATTTATGTAACTACCTACTCTATCACAACAATTATGGTGAAATAATGTGATATCTACATGACTTACTTTCTCTATTAAGAAATATTACCTCTAATAGTTATGGTTTCAAATTCCCTTCAACAATGGAGAAGTCTTCATATAATAATTTTAGTTCTAACAATATATATCAAATACATCATGATGTTTTTTTGTCTCAACTTATTTTCAAAACATTTTTCATCACATGACGTCTAGAAATGTATCATAATTTAATGATAACTCTATCACATTGTGGATGTATACACATATAGTAGGATATTGGATTTACTATTTGGTCAACACTTTATTTCATATTGTCATTAAGTCCATCACATAGAGTTATATGAAAGATAAAATAATAAAAAATTAAATAAATGTGCAATATTTTATTGACATTATCCTCCGTTATAAGAAAACATACATTGATATTTCATTGTCCTAGGTGAATCTATTAATATTTTTCTTGGATTTATGTTCACTCTAAATCCAATAGTTTCTCCAAAATAGATCTATTTTATAACACTCAATAAATCCTCAAGGATTATAAAATTGATAATTAGATATTAGTTATATAAAATAAAAATTCACAATCTATCAGTCAATCTAAATATTTTAAAAAATTCATCAGGATGGATTGATTTTTATTCTAATCATGTCATATTATTTCATCATTGAAAAGATATAAAATATAGGTAGTATTTACTATTTTTTTTCCAAGGGTATATATGTTAAGGAAGTGTTCATATAATTCATCTCTTACTTGACGAATCTAAAACACAAACCGTAAAACAATATTAAAAAATCAATGATTAAAAAAAAGAAAGAGAAAAATGTTTTATAATTATTAAAAAAAACATCAACAGAAACATAAACAAAGTAAGAGACTCTAACTACAACTGAAAAAATCATATATGATGATTATCTCTCAATATGTAAATAAATTCATAGAATATATCAGGGAAACATCCCCTGATATGCGATGATAATAATTGGTAAAACAAATATATTTATTTCAATCACGTATAATAACCACATAAAAACTAAAATTAAAATTTATAATCATTTACTAAAATGGATTTCAATATATATAGCATTTCTAAATAATTATATCAATAACTAGAATCGAGAACCAATAATGATGGGAACAAAAACAAAACATAATCTCCAACTTGGTCTATATATCCCTTGATTCAAGATGATCATCATCCACTACCTAATAACTAACCATCAAACAAAATCATAATAAATAAGATATCACAGATATAGATGTACATAATAGTAAACAACAACTTCTAACTCATCTAAAAAAGGTTCCACTTTTTAACATTTGGCTCATCAAACTATTTATTAGAATGAAATAATTATTATACATTGCCTCATCAACATGAGTTGTATTATCCTTCATAGAAACAGCTAATGTCAGCATAACCCTAGATATGGTAGTACGTGTCGGATCATTATATATGAGTCCCTATATGAATTCCTTATCAACTTCATGATCAATAAAGGGTAGTACATAGATAGTTATTAGTGTAATTATATTTATCTCATATCTTCACATTTATGTTCAGATAAGTTAGGAAACGACATTCAAAATTAATACATAAAATTTGGTAAGTCCAAATCATATAGAAGATAGAAATTCAGAAGATGTCATCAAATTTATGCAAATATACCCCATATAAATGTTTATATATTTCATTAAATCATGTTTTTAGATCCTATTATAAACACTAAATATTATATGTAGTAACTTAATTGTACCCTAAAATAATTTTTTTATAATTATTGATTTAATAAGTAGATAGTTAGTGTTGTTGTGAGAGAATGTGTTTTCTTATACAAAATAGATGGGTAACTCCCTTGAAAATGTTAATCCTAAGACCAAAAGGATGTCTACTTAGATTTTTCAAATAAAACCTCACAAATGAACACTAAAAACATCAAACTAGATCTTAACCAAATTCTATAATACTAATATTTCATGACACAACCCCATTGATTCCCCTGCCATTATCAATGGTATGATCTATTATTTGACATGAATCCAATATCAAATTGGCTATTTATTTAGGACAATATCTCATGGTATAAATATCACACTAAGAAGCATTTCACCCTAATGAACATAGTGGGATAATATTAAGTGAAATAAAAACCACCACTATAGACAATGGAAAAACCTTGATACACAATGATTAATAATATAAATGAATGATGTTATATAGAATAACAAAAATAAGTAGAAACTAAATCAAAAAAATGTTCATCCATAAAATATAATAAGACCCAAATAACCCATATACCTCAGTGGTACCTGAATCAATCCCATGATACCAATGGTAATCTATCAACCTCAACCATTAAGCTAACTCCACTAAATAAATCAACTAGTAAATGCCTAAAACCCTATATATAAAACTGGAAGTGAGAATATACAAATAATTAGTAATACTTCCACAATTGATGAAAAGACCATTAAATATTTTTCATGGTTAATAATCATGGTTATATTAATAATAAAACATAGTCACATCCATTTCATATAAATCTATCTAGAGTAATATATGAAAAATTTTAACTATGAAACTATATCTTCCATATCATTATAAGATAGAATAAAAACCTAATTAATGTATATAACTCCAAGGAGTATTTTTTTTCATGATCACCAATAATATCACATAAAAATATATAATCCGTATAATATAATATACAAAATCATAATATAAAAGGTCCCCTACAACCAAACTCACACAAACTAGTATCCATATATCTAAGTTCTAAAATCATGTCACCAACTCTCTATCATAAACAAACCATATCAATATCCCTGTTTTTATATGGGCCATAACCCAATGAATCCATATTCTATCAAGTTGTAGTATAAATCAATTAATTCCATGTGAGTGGAAATAAAAATCTATCGATCATGTTATTTCAATCACTAATCCTGATTCGATATCGGGATCATAAAAAATTAAAACTCCAATGATTATAATACATAAAAATTATTCTCAAGAAGTCTGATCCTACTTCAATAAACCCTAATTATCTATGAATATTTATATTAATAAATATAATAAATGAAGATTAATGGATATTGATTTTAATTATAGAAAAACACAGCAGTGATGATCTCAAGGCCAATAGTCAGTTTATATTTGTGTGTTTGTGTGTTGGTGTTGTTTATAATCCTTTATTGAAATAACAGTTATGTTTTTATTAATAAAATACTATCATTTTTTTCATTTAGTAAATAAATATTCAATCAATTCAAAAAAATTATTCCTTTTACAAATAGTGAAGATTTTTCATTTAAAAAATCAATTCTTCTAAATTTCAAAATAATATATTTTTAATACCTTTCAATTTTTTTATGTGACACAAAACCCTGATTTTTTATATTTCTATAAAATAATATATTTTTAGAACAGTGATAAAAAGAATATATTTTATTAAAAATTATTATATAAATGTTTTCTATTATTTATAAAATTATTTGCATCCTCTAAGAAATTAATTCCTTTTTTTAAAAAATAATTTTTATTAAATTCAAAAAAATTATTCATTAGCTATATAAAATAATAATAATGTTTAGACCCATTTAAAATAAAATAATAAAATAATAATATAAAATAATAATTAATATTATTTATACCCAAAAAATAATATGTGTTTTATCAATACAAAGATTAAAAATTTAAAACCATTTAGAAACATATTATTTTTCCTATATATTTAAAAATATTAATAATTTAATATGGAATTAAAAATATAATTTTATCAACGGCATTTGAAAAATACTCTTAGAAAAGTAAAAATTTATAATAAAGAATTATTTTCGATGATTGAAACTAAAAAAAAAATTATTTTAGGAAATAAATAATTGCATATATTGTTGTTGAAACTTGCTTAAATACACCAAGAGGGGCTTAATTGGGGTATGATAGAATAAAACAACTATCTCTTCAGATATTATTTCCCTATTAATCATAACACTATTCTCTATCCTTCCAATAGAAGAGAATAATATGACAATAAAACATTCATAGGGCACAAAAAATTTACTTGGTTCACCTTCACTGTGAAATGTACAAGTTTAATACAAAGGCACGATGCCTATATACCAAATCCACTATAGCTCACTGTCAGTTACAAGGTTCATAGATGACTCACTATCCCTCATGGTTTACAATGAATCAGAAATTGAAAGCACACTGCTCTCTTTACTAATTTGTGCTCATTACCCCATCAAAATATTATCCATTTGTTCACTTGAATCAATATGTTTTACAAATAATTTGGTGCATCATTAAGATCCATGTTTATCCACCTGATGAATAACACATTACTACATATTTACTGGGCAATCTATTTTCAACACATTCATGATTTTCACTATTTTCTAGAAGCTCACACAACCTTTGCAAAAATAAAAAATTATTCAAGGAATATACTTCTCTCATGAACACCATGACTATCATGAATCTTAAACATCCATTATGAAGAACCTTCCATTCACAAAATTCACTTATCCTTCATGGTGATCTTTAATTTCATGAAGATCACAAATTTATGTTATCTTTCATAGCCTTCATGAACATTATTAATTTTGGGATGCTTGCAAAATTTAGTCTTGTTTAATAGCCTTTGTCGCCTTCCATTATTCCAGAACAATTTCCCAAGAACAACCTTTGAGAATTACCTTCAAAAAATAAAAGCCTTTGTATTTTTTTAAGGCTTTATTTCTTTACAAATGAGGGTGGTTAGAGGCATATTTATCTATGTATCCACACTTTTGTGAGGCTTTCATCCTCACCACTAACATTTTGTAATTCTCCCCATTATTGTTTGTGAACCATCCTACAATCATGATTCACCTTAGAAGTTTTCACATTTGAGAACATTTTATTACTGGAGGAGATTTACCATCATTCCCTCATGCGCACTTTAGCAGTGGCGATACTGTGCGGGTATTGTAGCAGCTGGGTTACTATTCACAGAATTGGAATTGGGCCAAAATACAGGCCCACGGGCTATGTAATGGGCTAAAAGCCCACTGGGCCTTTAGGCTATGTAATGGGTCTCCCTCTACCCAGTTAAAAGAGGTCTTTGATTTTCTTTATTAATAAAAATGAGGCTTTGGCCACAACATTTTAAAAAAATCATTCCCTCATGCGTTAGTGATACACTACTCCTCTACATAAACCAGACTTCCTGACACCTGATCCCTTCATTAAAATCCATTCCACTATCTTGGATCATTGTTAACAAAACTTATCAACAACGTCTATAGAACTCGACAACTTACCTTATAAACCTTCTTTTTCAAAAAACATAATAAAACCAAAAAATATTAAATAACACATTGAGGGATTTTTCCTATGAATCTCCCCCTTTAGGCTTTTTTATATCTCTTCTCATTTTGATACCTCGTTAAATAATCTTTAATATTCTACCAAAATTCACTTCTTGTAATTTATATAGCGATCAAATATTTACTCAACACATAATATATGATCACATGATCCATGCATAACATGATAGACCATAAAAGCATCAATGTTCATCAATGAATCACTTAATTCCCAAACCATTCATATAAATTCATCATGAACACTTTTTATCATGATTTATTACCACTAATTAATAATATTTATCATAGTCAGATTTAAAACTCCCCATACTTCACCACATCCCTATATACTTCTCCACTATATTGATGAAGTCATTATTTCCCCTTTCATATCCATAATTTCTCACCCTTTGTCCATAAAAATGAAGGTAAAACTTTTTTGGTCTAGAACAGAGTAAAGAAAATAGATCAAAACATTAGAGAAACACCAATAATACCTCAAGGATAGGGGCTACACAACCTCACTCGGTCAACATTGGGGAGTAGACTTAACTCCAAGATTAAGTTGATTTCATTCAAACTATTCTTTAGGTAAGGCCTACATTAGAATTTCCACAACCTGTAGGTCTTTTGGAACATACTCCAACTTTACAAGACCATTGTAAGAACCCATATCTTCATTTCAGGTATGTCATTCCTTTTTTTTGTAGTTTTGAGAAAAATGGGATTTCTGGAAATTTTTGAAGTACACGCCGTGTACTTTTTTAGTACACGTCTTGTACTCCTTTGCCACTCGAAGCCGTGTGATGGCTGTGTCGGGGCCACACACACGGTGTGTAGAGGCGATGTGGTGGCCGCATAAAGCGGAGTACAGAAAATGGAGTACACGTCGTGTACTCAAGAAGTACACGTCGTGTAATTTATTTTTTTCATTAAATGCACCGGGGTCACACCTGACGGATAGAACACAACCCTTCTCCAGGTTCTTCATCCGAGAGCGACCCGTACTGCCGTGATTCTTCTCCAGATTCCCAAGCCACCATCTGATCTCCGTTTCATCCACTGTTGATTGTGTTGGAACCGCAGCAGTGAGTTCTTCCTTCTTCTAGAGCCCTGTTTTCCAATTTCTCCTCTTTCTCAAGATATCATGGGTAGAGCGTTTTTTACGTTTTCTCATATATTTGACGTTCTAAGGAGAATCACCCATCGTGGTTCACATATATCGTTCTCCTAGCGTCATTGTAGGTGGTTTTTTCCTTTCTGAAGAAATTATTTGAGTATTTGTTCAAATCCCACCAATACCCTTGAACGGGGTATTGCGTGTTTCCTGTTTTTCCCTTGTTCTTTTCCTGCTTTTCTTCATTGATTGAGTCGAGGTAATTACTTGTGAATAGAGTAATTATACTATACTATGGATGTTTTCCATGCTTGTTTTGCTTGTTTGGCGATTTTCTAGATGCCATGGCTTGTTGTAGGATAGTGTAACTGTTGTACTGTTATACTGTTGTGCCTTAGAATGATAGCCAAGTAGTTCTTGAGGTTTACTTGGGCCGATATGCATGCTATGAATTTTGTTTTACACAGGGCTGTAAGAACCTTGTGTAATGGACCATAGAGAGAATGGTGGTAAGGGCCTCTCGAGAGTGTCTTTAATTTACAATGCGCGACCACAGGGGGAATTGACGTTGAGTGATTCCTCCGAGAGTCTGTAGTTCCTCAACATGGGACATAGGGGGAATTGACGTTGAGTGCTTCCCCAAAGAGTCTTTAGTACGATACGGGACTATAGGGGGAATTGATAGTGAGTGCTTCCTCAGAGAGTCTATTATTATTTATAGCTGAACCAGAGGGGTGAGACTGTGTGTACCTCTCAAAGGGTTTCTAGTACTTTTAGGTAGAACCTTAGGGGTTAGGCTGTGAGAACTACCCAGAGGTTACCATTTTGTTCTACTTGATTGAGTGGTTATTTCTTGTTTGTAGAATATATACTAGAATATTTGGATTGTCACTACTGTGTATTATCCTGTTTAATGTTTAATGTACTTTACCTGCCATATATTTACTCACTATTAGGAACATATCATTGGGTGGTTGCCTATTGGTACTTTGTCTCACACCTTGTTTGGGTCATGCTTTTGGGCACAAACAGATTACATTGTTGCAGGTGTAGATAAGGGAAAACACCCTTCTACTTCAGGTTCTTGATTGCACTGGAGCTGGAGAGCATGTGACCAAGCAAAGGCTTGCGATGCTGAGCAGTTGCCCATCTGTTTTTCGTTTTCACTTTGGTTTAGTAATGTATTCAGTATTGTGACTTGTTTGGCTATTTTCATGGACATGTATGTATCATGCATCATTTACATATATTTCTGCACCAATTGTTTATTTTTTAGTCTTCCTCTGTTTATCTTTTACTCTTGTATGGATGTCTACTGCTTCCGCTATTGTAGTTATTTGTTTTTATCTTCCATTGTGTACTCTGCCAATGACAGCATAGTTTCCCCACTATCACACCCAAGGCCATCACTGCTAGTCGGTAGCCTCTGGCGTTCGGGGAAATGCGCTTGAGGCCATGTGACTAACCGGGTACGGGGAGCCTCTGGGTGGCTTCCAGAATCAGGACGTTACAAAGTTGTATCAGAGGAGTTCTTTTATCTCAATTTACTATTTGGAGCCTTTAGTCAGGGATAGTATGGATCCGGTACTTAGTATTAATCTGTGCTCGGGATTAGCTAACCCATATACAGGGAAAATCCATACTACCTCGTTAATTGTTGTTTTTGGTTTTTGAGATTTACGGTTGATCTGATTTCACCTAAAGTGAATCACATGTTTTGTGTTGTTATTGTTGTTGATATTGTGGTTATATTTCTATCACAACCTGATGAGATGATGGTATACCATCTCATGCATCATATAGGCACTTGTTAGAATCACATGCCATGTATTCTTGCCATTCCATATAGGGTGCATTAGCGATTTCATGTTGTTGTGATAGAATCTGTGTAGATTATGCATGCTGTTGTGATAGATGCTTTGATAGAATCTCTTCGGTTTGATAGAGGACTCTTTGGATTGTGCCTTTCTTAAATGAACACCAAATTTTTGTTCTTGAGGTCTTATGGGCATTTTTGAATCGTAAATTGGTGAATCATTGACCTTTTCTTCCTTATATATGACTGTATTGGATGCCAAGATTTGATTCATGAGGAGTATGGGCCCTCACAGATCGGAATTTGGAACCTTCATACTTATTTTTCAGTGTTTTCTGGGCTTCGGTGCAGTTTCAGAGCTACTGCCCGAAAAAAAACCAGAATACACGGTGTGTACTTTATATATACATGCCGTGTAGTTTCAAACCATGTCACTGACCAGGTGATCAGAAACACGGGTTGTGAAAAATCTCCCGGAACACGCCATGTATGGTAGGTACACGTCGTGTTGTAGTGATCGTGTACCTGGTCGTGTAACAAACAACACGGGTCGGGGGAGCTCGAGTCATACACGATGTGTTTTGTATGAACATGTTGTGTATCCTTGTCCTCAGTACCCAGTTGTGTCACTAACAACACGGGACGATGTTCTCTCCTCCTATACACACTATTTTTGTTTGGAACACGCCGTGTACTTGGCCGTGTCACCAACCACACGGGTCAGGAAAAGTCTTTAAATACACACCGTGTTTGTTCGGAATAAGCTGTGTAGTCTCAGCCGTGTAACTAACAACACGGGTCGTTTAAACCTTGTCTACTACACGTCATGTCCTCTGGGAACATGTTGTGTAGTCTTAGTTTAAGAAGAACATGTTGGTTATCTGTGCTAGGAGACACGGGCAGGGGAATAGATTTAAGTACAGGTCGTTTAGGGTTTATACACGCTGTGTAGTCATGTTTTGTAAACTTGAATGTTTTTTCCCTAATCTAAGGTATGATTTTGATCTTTCAGAGCTATGCCTCTGAGACGTTCTTGGGTGGTACGTCAGTTGTCAAGCAGTGATCAGATGCCAGATATGGCTGATCAGGGACTTCGTGCCGATCCTCCAGTCGGGCCAACCTTGGCACCGGCTGTTATACCAGTGGCAGGAACTGATGTACAGTTCAGGAAAGGATTTATGACGATGATACAGACCTTTCAGAGAGCACTGCCTCCTGCCACGTCTATGGAAGACTTGACGCGGGTTTTCCAGTAGTAGCATCCTCCTACTTTCTCGGGGAAGGAGGACCACAGGCTGTAGAGTCATGGATGGAAGCCATGCTGGCTATATTTGAGCATCTAGAAACACCTCCAGAGAGGCGGGTCAAGCTCGCTACCTACATGCTCCAATACTCTTCCAAGAGGTTGTGGGATGTGATCTCACAGGTGGGTCATTAGCAGTTTATGGCTTGGGAGGAGTTCCAGCACGTATTTTACGACTACTTCTTCCCGGAGACCCTAAGGGCCGATCAAGCCCGGGAATTCCTGAGTTTAGAGCAGGGTACTGTTTCTGTCCCAGATAATTCCTCTCATTTCACCGAGATGCAGTGTTTTACACCCCTCCAGGATGGATTTGGGGTGTTCTTAGCAAGGAAGTTTGAGGATGGTCTCAGGCAGGAGATCCGAGCGAAAGTGAATATCTACCGGTTGACTTCCATCACTTCCATCATCAACCAGGCACTGATTGCGGAGCACAATCTGAGAGACTCTGGAGCTGCGATCCAGGGATGTTATGCTTCTAGAGCTAGTGTTCCTCTAGTTGATAGTAGGAAGCGCTGTAGGGAGCCTACGCGCAGTGATCTAAGGAGGCGAGATACATCTTCAGGTAGCCAGGTGGTATGCTACCAGTGTGGAAGGGCAGGGCACACAAGGCCGCAGTACCAGAGAGACCTAGTGGAGTGCTGATCTTGCAGAAAGATGGGTCACCTTTAGCGTTTTTGCTAGTTTTTCTCACCAGTAGCTGGTGATGGGGGTTATTCCATGGCTCCTCATTCAGGAGCAGCACCACCAGTTTCTCACCAGTCAGGGAACTGGGGTTCTTCCGGTCGTTTGGGCCGAGGTGGAAGTCAAGGCTGTGGTAGTCAGTCACCAGTCCTTCAGCGCTAGCAGGGAGGATTAGCTCAGAGTGGTCAGGTAGGGTCACAGGGTCGCGAGGTAGGCCATAATTTTGCGGTGGAGCAGACCTATCAGAAGCATGATTCTGGACCTTCTACAGTTTGAGGTACGATTTTAGTAGCCTTATTTTTATCTTCCGCTCTTTTCAATACTAGTGCTACACATAGCATTATGTTTGTTGCTGTTGTGGAGAGCATGGGGTTCTGTATATTTTCTTGTGCCAACTTGTTGAAACTAGATACACCTTTGGGGACGAGGACATCTAGTGTATGCTAGTGTAGAGAGTTCCCTCTCAAGGTTGTAGGGTATCGTTTCTTATGGGATCTCTATGTCCCAGAGATGACAGGCTAAGATTTCATTCTCGGGATGGACTGGTTGCTTCCCTTCCACGAAGTCGTCGATTTTTATCGCTGCAGGGTGAGATTTATCTCACCAGAGGGTGAATCTTTTCTTCATAGAGGCGAATGGGATGTTCAGGTGAGTCGAGCAGGACTCGAGCATCATGGGCTAGGAAGGGTGATGGCCCAGATTGCTAGTCTTTATCTGGATGACTAGGGGACTTCACAGTTGGACATTCATCCAGCGGTGGATCATTTCAGGGATGTCTTTCCAGAGGACTTTTCAGTTTTTCCTCCAGAGCATGAGGTAGACTTCTCTATTGAGCTCGTTCCAAGAGTGGCACCGGTGTCCATTCCTCCCGATAGGATGGCTACACCTGAGTTGCAAGAGCTCAAGAAGTTTTTGGAGGAGTTTCAGTCAAAGAGTTTCATCCGACCCAGTACTTCTCCTTGGGGTTCCCCTGTCCTGTTTGCGAAGAAGGAAGACGGTACTCTTAGTCTCTGTGTGGATTATCGAAATCTGAACCAGTTGACAGTCAAGAACCGATATCCCTTTCCAAGGATTGATGATCTCTTCAATCAGCTTCGAGGAGCCCGCATGTTCTCAAAGATCGATTTGAGGTCAGGTTATCATCATTTGCGCGTTATACCATCAGATATAACTCTGATAGCCTTCATGAGAAGGTATGGTCTCTACGAGTATACGGTTATGCCATTTAGTCTCACAAATTCTCCAGCAGTTTTCATGGCACTGATTAACCGAGTGTTCCATCCTTACTTGGATTCTTTCATCATGGTTTTTGTGGACAATATCTTGGTGTAATCTCACACTCGACATGACCATGATACTCATCTTGATATCGTTCTGAGTACACTGAGAGAGCATAATCTTTATTCTAAACTCTCTAAGTACCACTTTTGGATGGACCAGATTCACTTCTTGGGTCACGTCATCTCAGAGGTAGGAGAATCTGTGGACCCAGAGAAAGTGAGGCTGTTGTTTCCTGGGAGCATCCGAAGAATGTTTTTGAGGTATGGAGTTTCCTAGGGATGGATGGATACTATAGATGCTTCATTTAAGATTTTCCATGCCTATCAACACCTTTGACAGGTCTGAACATGAAGGCGGCTAAGTTCTTATAGTCAGATTATTCTGAGTCAGCCTTTCAGGAGCTGAAGGGAAGGTTGACGTCAGCATCAATACTCGTCTTACCAGAGTTAGGAAAGATATATACAATATATTGTGATGATTCAGGTATCAGACTGGGTGTTGTGCTTATGAAGGGATACGGAGTCGTTGCATACAGGTCTCAGCAGTTGAGGCCACACGAGAAGAACTACCCGATGAACAAACTAGAGTTGGGAACTGTTGTTCATGCCTTGCGTTGTTGAAGACATTACCTTCTGGGAGAGCACTTTTTGGTTTTCACCGACCACAAGAGTCTCAATTACATCTTCACACACCGTGATTTGAATCCAAGACAGTGCAGGTGGGTCGAGTATCTTCAGTCTTTTGATTTCGAGCTTTCCTATACGCCGGGAAAGGGAAACGTTGGGGCAGATGCATTGAGCAGAAGAACACAGATTCAGGAAGTTCAGGAGGCCAACAATGAGTGGTTGCTTATGGATCTATTCTCTGAGATGAATCTGGTGGTGCACAATAGACATGGACAGACTTACCTATCTTCTGTACCTTTTACCTCTACACTTCTTGATCGGGTACGAATGAGGAAGCTATCAGACTCAGAAGGCTTAGTCCTGCGGGAAAGTGTGTCAGGAGAGGACCCTCTTCCTGGATGGATAGTGGACAAGGATGAGATCTTGAATTTCCAGGGATGCATATGGGTGCCAACAAACATACGCGAGGAGCTGATGCGGGATTTTCAATCCTCAGTTTGGGCAGTTCATCCTGGCATCACCAAGATGTATCAGGACCTTCATCACAAGTACTGGTGGCCAGGTATGAAGAGGGATGTTGCTGGTTTCATCTTGAGATGTTCTACTTGTCAGAAGGGGAAGGCGGAGCATCAGCGGCCAGTAGGACTTTTACAGTAGTTAACCATTCCGGAGTGGAAGTGGAACGATGTCGCGATGGAATTCGTGACTGGATTGCCGAGGTCGCCTTGAGGGAACAATGATGTTTGGGTTGTCATCGATAGGCTTACGAAGGTTTCTCATTTCTTACAGATCAAGGAGACCTTCAATATTGATGATCTGGGGTGGTTGTACATCCAATAGATTGTACGTCTGCATGGAGTTCCACAGTCCATTGTTTCAGACTGGCATGCGTGCTTTACTTCTCGGTTCTGGCACGGACTTCAGAAGGCTTTGGGTACCCAGGTACTTTTGAGAACATCATACCATCCCCGAACAGATGGCCAGTCCGAGTGTACAATTCAGGTGCTTCAGGATATGCTCCGAGCTTGCATTCTAGACTTTGGCGGTTCTTGGGAGAAGCATATTCCTCTGGTGGAGTTTTCCTACAACAACAGTTTTCAGGAGACTATTCAGATGGAACCTTATGAGGCCTTGTAAGGTAGGCCATTCTGACCACGTTTATGCTGGTTGGAGGAAGGAGATACATCTTTATTGGGACCTCGTCTTGTTCAGGATACCTCGGAGCAGGTAGAGTTGATTTGGAAGAGGATGGATACAGCTCAGTCTCGATAGAAATCTTATGCTGATCAGCGAAGAAGACCTCTAGAGTTCGAGGACGGGGATCAGGCTTTCCTATGTGTCACACCAAGGTTGGGACACAAGAGGATTCAAAGACAGGGTAAGCTTCCACCTTGGTATGTCCGACCATTTGAGGTATTGGAGAGAGTTGGGCCAGTTGCCTATCAGTTGCAGTTACCCCAGAGGTATCGGGCCATGCACGACGTCTTCCACACCTCTCAACTCAGACATTACTTTTTAGACCCGTCTCATGTCATCCAACCCGAGGAGGTTGAGATCAAAGAGGATTCGTCGTTTAAAGAGCATCCCATCTGGATTATCGATCGCAGTACGAAGGTTCTTTGTGGGTGGTCTGTTCCTCTAGTGCGGGTGCTATGACAGCACAGGCGAGTACAGGACGAGACACGGGAAAGGGAGGCCGATGTACGATCGCAGTGGTTGGATCTGTTCGGGGTTTCTTCTTCTCCACCTAATGAAGGAAATTCGAGGACGAATTTCTTTAAGGGGGGAAGTTTATAAGAAACCGGATCATCATTCCATGTATGTCTTTCCTTTTTCTGGAGTTTTGAGAAAAATGGGATTTCTGGAAATTTTTTATGTACACGCCGTGTACTTTCAGAGTACACACTGTGTACTCCTTTGCCGCTCGAAGCCCTGTGTTGGCCATGTCCAGGCCACACACACGGTGTGTAGAGGAGATGTGGTGGCCGCTTAAAGCGGATTCTACAAAATGGATTACACACCATGTACTCAATAAGTACACGCTGTGTACTTTCTTTTTTTCATTAAACGCACCGGGGTCACGCCTAATGGACAGAACACACCCCATCTCTAGGTTCTTCATCCGAGAGCGACCCGTACGACCACGATTCTTCTCCGGATTCCCAAGCCTCTGTCTGATCTCCGTTTCAACTGCCATAAATTGCGTTGTAACCACATCGATGAGTTCTTCCTTCTTCTAGAGCCTTGTTTTCCAATTTCTACTCTTTCTCAAGATATCGTGGGTTGATCGTTTTTGACGTTTTCTCAGATCTTTGACGTTCTAAGGAGAATCAAACATCATGGTTCACGTATATTGTTCTCCTAGAATGAAGGTAGGTGTTTTGTGCCTTTTTGTAGAAAGTCTTGAGTATTTTTAAAATTCCACCAATACCCTTGAACGGGGTATTGTGTGTTTCCTATTTTTCCCTTGTTGTTTGCCTGCTTTGGTTGATTGCTTGAGTAGATGTAATTGCTTGTGAATTGGGTAATTGTATTGCACTCCTGATGTTTTCCATGTGTGTTTTTCTTGTTTGGCGTTTTTCAAATTTTCATGCCTAGTTATAGGATAGTGGAACTGTTGTACTGTTATGTTGTTGTGCCTTATAATGATAGCCAAGTAGTTCTTGAGGTTTACTTGGGCTGATACGCGTGCTATGCATGTTGTTTTACACAGGGCTATGAGAACATAGTGTAGTGGACCATAGGGAGAATGGATGTAAGGGGTTCTCCAGAGTGTCTTTAATTTACGATACCAGACCACATGGGGAATTGACGTTGAGTGTTTCCTCAGAGAGTCTGTAGTTCCACGACACGGTCCATAGGGGGAATTTACGTTGAGTGATTCCCCGGAGAGACTTTAGTACAATATGAGACTATAGGGGGAATTGACGATGAGTGCTTCCTTAGAGAGTCTATTATTATTTATAGCTGAACCAGAAGGGTGAGACTGTGTGTACCTCCCAGAGGGTTGCTAGTACTTGTAGGATGAAAATTAGGGTTTAGACTGTGAGAACTACCCAGAGGTTACCTTAGTGTTCGACTTTCATGAGTGGTTGTTTCTTGTTTGTAGATTATATTCTAGAAACCGTGGATTGTTACTACTGTGTATTATCCTGTTTACTGTTAACTGTACTTTACCTGCCATATATTCACTGACTGTTAGGCACAGATCATTGGGTGGTTTCTAATTGGGACTTTGTCTCACACCCTATTTGGGTCATGCTTTTGGGCCAAAATAGATTATATTTTTGCAGGTGTAGATAAGGGCAAGCACCCTTCTATATTAGGTTCTTGATTGCACTAGTGCTGGAGAGCATGGAACCAATACGAGGCTTGCGATGCTAATGAGCTGCCCATCTGTTTTTATTTTTCACTTTGGTTTAGTACTATATTCAGCATTGCGACTTGTTTGGCTATTTTCCTGGACATATATGTATCATGCATCATTTACCTATATTTCTGCACCACTTATTTATTTGTTATTCTTCTGTTTTTTATCGTTTACTCTTGTATGTATGTCCACTGCTTCCGATATTGTTGTTATTTGTTTTTCTCTTCCGTTGTGTACTTTTCCAATGAGGGTATAGTTTCCCCACTGTCACACCCAAGGCCCTCGCTGCTAGTCGGCAGCCTCTGGCGTTCGGAGAAATGCGCTTGAGGCCATGTGACCAACCGGGTACGGGGCGCTTCTGGGTGGCTTCCGGAATCGGGACGTTACAACCATACTCGGACCTCTAAATGATATAATGGAAATTTATTTCAATGTAATTTTTTCTAGAGTTATGGACTAAATTTTATCTTGGATTTATATCACATGAATTATCCTAATGGATTCTGATTGGAAAATTCACTTGAGATCCCATATCATCATATTAGTGCTTCATTTATAATAATTGCTTGAAATATTGAGTAGATTAAATATATTTAACTTCATTTGTAGTTGATGAAATAAAATATTTCTTAGAAAATAAAATCCAAATCCTCCAACAAATAATGAACGGCATGAAAATATCTTTTTCTAATCTGGTAAAATGAACCAATTTCTATATGATTATCCCAATAACACTTGCTATGATTTTTCATAATACATTAAATAGAAATTGACCATCCCCTTGATATAATGATGTACTATTTTTACTACAAGTAAGTGGATTTCATTAGAATTATATTGTTAGCATGCCTCCTTTTATGTTATAAAAATAATATCAAGTCTTGTTTATGTCTTGTAAAATAGACTGCAATGGATTTTCCAATATTCTATGATATTAAATGCACTACCATCTTCATCTCATGATAGTTTTATTCAGGTAGCCACCAGAGTCATCATATCCTTTTATTTAACCATTCCAATTATTCTAAAAACCACCTTAGAGTTTTTTGTATTCACAAATAAATGTGGTATTCTTTCCTTTTTTCACCTATGGACCATGTAAAAAGGTCAGATCACCGATTATTGACATTTCAATATTACTTTTAAGGAAATCTATGATCTGTTTTCACTGTGCTTCATATTATCGAATAATGACTATGTCATCAAGATAAACCAACACCATCATCATTTGATTACTATCATTATAGTAAAATATATTGTAATCAATTCAACAATGCTGAAAATTGAGCTTCTTTAAAAACTGATCAGTCATTTAATAACACACTATTGATTCTTACTTTAAACCATATGGCTATTTTCCTAACTGAAATAAAATGTTCTCATCTTTATGAATGAGAAAACCATTTGGATGCTTGATATACACTTCTTCATCAAAAACCCCATTCAGAAATGACGATTTGATGTCCATATCTAATAGATTGAAATTTATTTTCACTATTATATCGAATTATAATATGATTATCTATAACATATATATAGGTGCAAATGTTTCATCAATATTGATAACCACTATCTCAGAGTTTCCTTTTCACAACATCCATTCTTTTTTTTGAATCATTGTACCATCTTTATTTAGCTTCTTACAAAATACCCATTTTTTACTGATCACATTTTATCTATTGGTCTCAAAAAATTCACATATATGATTTAAAACAAAAATTTTCATTCTATTTATTAATAGATTAAACCCTGTTTTCATCTATATCTTCTTCCTCAAAACATTTCATCTCAACCTGTGATATGAATAATCTATCATATAAATAATTTAGTTTCCATGATTGAACTTGAAATTATTGATCCTTAATAATATTTTGTGAGTATATTTTAGGTTAATTCTCCATCTATCATGTAGAAATACATTTTACATCTACTACTCATCATCGATATCATCTTCTAAAATAGAAGTTTCCACTTCTATTCCCCTTATGATGCTTACCTCATCATCATTATAATTAGGATACTGTTCTTTCAATTGTTTAAGATCATGTTAATTATCTACTATAGTGACATAATTCCGTTAAATTATTTTTCTTAGCCTCATGATAAAGCACTTATATGACTTTTAATTTCCTGAGTGAAGAATTAATATCCCATTGTCTCAACATGACTCAATTTTTTTTGGTATTCTAATTGTTGAGATGAAAATAATTACTTTAAAATACTATAATGTATTTTAATATTGGATTCTTTCTATGCCACATAACATATAGTGTATGTTCTTCCTTTATACCCAACATATCCATGTTAGATATGTATATTAATATCAAGACTGCTTAGTTCCAAAATTTCCATAGTATGTCATTTTCAATAATAATAGTTTTGGACATTATCTTTATGATCCGATTTCTCCTCTCAACCAATCCATTTTGTTGAGGAGTACTTAATACTGAATATTGATTATTTATCCTGTGTTTCTCAAGATAATATTCAACATGTCAATTTTTGAATTCTGTACCATTATTTTTATGAAATTTCATAATCATCTATCCAAAAATCATTTTAAATTCCCTTCAATATTATTTTATACAACAGAAGATGTTGTAATTGTGGCTAATGATAAATACCCAATACATCATGTTAAAATCATCAATTAAAATAACATAGTACCTATTTTTTTTAATGGATATTGGTGATATAGTTCTTCATGCATATTCATGACCTAATTCAATCACTACGGTTAAATTTTATTCTTTTTCTATTTACATATTTCTAATAATATTCCTTTTTTACAAGAATAACATGTCTGTGTATGATCATGTGATTTCTTGGGTAGATATCAAGTTGCATCACACATGACCGGATCTTCTAAGGATGGATGGAACAGATAGAGAATAAATTTATTACAGAACCTGGTCTCTTCATCTAGGGATAAAAAACACATATCATCTTCTCCACTTACAATATAGAGATTCCCCTTTGTGGGGATTCCTTGTAAAAAAATGTGCCTTTTCCCCTTGAGAATAATTTTCTTCTTTGTGCAGCTAACACATGTACCGAGCTACATAGTTGAATAACAACTTGAAAGATGGTATTGAGACATTCAATAAATATGAAATCAATAAAACTCATATATTTTACAAAAAAAGTTGGATTTTGTCAAGCCAATAATTTTTTGGCCTTCATCACTTCCAAATTGTATACCCCTCTCCTTGTCATATTTTATGACAATAAAAAGATCCTTATTTTCTATTATATGATATATTCATCCATTATAAAATATCTATACACCAACATGATATGACGCATTAATGGAAATCTCTACAATTATTTCCTACTGATCAGTTTTCTTTTTTATGCACATTACTGACTTTATACCCACTATGGACTGATGTTCTTGATATTACTTAGAGTATGGTGGATGGATTTTATCTTATAGAGTTAAAATTGATTTTTAATTTTTAACTAAATCAATGATACATTGAGTTCTTGCATATGACCACTTTCAACCTTCTTTAGTACATTTTTATCCACTTTTGATAAGAAATATAAATCAAAGTGTTTGAATCCAACACACCAAAAATATTGACCATAAAAATAATTCTTTGAATATTGAAATTTATGTGGCCTATATTGTTTCTCTTATAAAAATCAGTACCTTTTGGATGTGGGGAATTGTTTTTGAAAATGTACCATAATTCCATAAAAATAATACCTAATACGGGGTGTATTCCTATACATTATTTTAGGATTATGTCTTCCTTGGGTTCTATGAGTCTTCTGATTCTAATTTGTTCCAAAATCAATTTTGATCCTCTAAGTGGGTGCTTGTGAACTGAATTTAATTACTATAACATTCTATTTGTGATCAATCCTCATATCAACCTTATCATTTATATTTGACTGTTGTTTCTATTACACTGGACCTCAACACTCCACTTCTATATTTTTTATCCCATATTGATCTTATTTCTCGATTTCATACTGATAGTAAATATTTTTTCCTAATCCCTAAAATTTCAGCACATGCCAACAAATGTTTCATTAATTTCATCAAAAAAATTTATTTTATCATTCCATATATTATTCAAATAATAAATCATAGTTTTTTGTTCATCAACATTGAGATAATGCTAGACAACAATTTCTGAGTTATCTAGAATTGAACAACTATGATTTTTAATTTATTCCACCACCTCGGTCTTCTCTTATTCATGTTTATACTTTTTTATGTTTGGAATCTTGAACCTACCTATTTTTTTTCTTTTTTTGTCTACAAAAATATATCTTCTCAATATCAACATATAATTATTTAAGCATATGAAATCATATGGGGACTTATTTTTGAACATTTTTTCTTTATTCCCTTTTAATGGAGCTTCTTACAATATCCAATATATCATTTTCATCATGATCTTTGTAGTTATCTGCCTCTAAAACCACCAATTTTTTAACTATTATTTTATTGGGAATGAATTTTTTTATTTTTGAATAAATTTCTCATAAACTATTTCCTATATTTCAAATAGGATAATGACTTATTAATGAGAATTCTATATCCATTCTCATAGTCTACTTGAAACTTCATAGGGAACTTTGTTGTAATATGCCCATCCTTTCCACATCAAAATCATAAAAGTGGGAGTTTCCCACTGAAAATTCATCTTCCACTATATTTATTTAATGAATGGAATGCCATCACCTTATCCATATATTATTTTTATTATCAGTATTAAATGGCGAGATTAATCATAGCCTTGAATGCCACTTCTTTGGACATTCCCTTTTCCACAACATCAGTATCATCATTTTTCATCTTGTATGCAATAAGATTACTGTGTACATTATCCAATGTAATCTCTTTTGGAAAATTATAATCCAACATAGAAAAACTCATCTTGAACCAAGGAGTATGTATTCTAATGATGCACATAACCATATTTATATTGTCAATAATATCTTTGAGACCACATATTTCTTC
Source organism: Viscum album (assembly GCA_963277665.1). Classification (NCBI taxonomy): domain Eukaryota; kingdom Viridiplantae; phylum Streptophyta; class Magnoliopsida; order Santalales; family Viscaceae; genus Viscum; species Viscum album. The sequence goes on along the minus strand of OY728167.1, from coordinate 805,810,688 downwards.
TACAACAAAATTCAGCAAGCCATAAAATACATCAATAAAGTCATTTGGGAGTATTCTTAGGTCCACATACTTCTCATATAGAACCTGTAACTTTTAATTTCGGAATTTTGAGTCACCCTCATAAATATTTAGAATATATTCACACATATCATGTGATGAATTATATGTTATCAACTTGATAAAGATTATATTTGACAGGGATCCCCTAAATCCTTTATTCCTTTGGAATAATCATCCAAATTCTATATGATATACTCCTTATAAAAAATCAATATTCACACTAGTATAAATTCAATGAATTTATATATTAAATAAATCTATACCCAATGATAAAAAATAGTGATTCATCTGATTCCTCTATAGTTTAATATTTTTTTCTATAAAATATTGGAATCTATTTATAATTAAAAGATTCCATTTATTCTACTGATGGACAATCATGGACTTTGAAATTTTCCTTCTAATTAAAACAATTAGAAAAAATATGTTAAATAATCTGAGAATGGGGTGGGGGTGAGTCAGGGTATGATAGAATAAAACAATTTCCACTTCAGACCATGATTCACTATTAAATAAATTGATCTTCTTTATCCTTCTCATAGTAGAGAACAATATGAGAATTAAAACATGCACATGACACATAAATATTACTTGCATAACCCTCACTGGTTTATATAAAAGGGCCATACAAAGGTAATGTTCCAATGTACCAAATCCACAAAAGGTCACTACCAATTACAAGTATTGGAGGAGACTCACTGTCCCACCATGATTACAACCAATCAATGTTTGAATTTTCAATACTCTCTTAACTAATGTGTTATCACTAATAATTTTTATGATTGTCATTTTTATCACTTGAATTAATTTTTTACACCTTATTTGGTCCACCATTATTTTACACTTTCATCCAATTTTGGAATAACACTTTAACACAAATTTACATGGAAATCAAATTTAAAAACTCTCATGACCATCACTAATTTCTCAAATCTCACACAAACATCATAAAATTGGTTAATTACTCAAAATAATATTCTTCTCTCAGAAACCCTATGTTTTTTAAAATCTCTCCACATTAACGAAGCACAAATAACATTGAAGAATAACCCTGTTATCCTAAAGCCAACTTATCCTTTGCAAAGCCCACTACTTTTTAAATCTTACAAATTTCGGTAATCTTTCATCAACATTGTGAAATTCATTACTTTCATGACGAAAAAACATTCAGTTAGATTTCATTGGATTCATGAACATCCTTTCATTGTGAAAGTTTTTACAAGAATTTTTTTGTTAATTACCTTAGATAAATAGGATCCTTAGGATTTTCATAAAGATTTATCTCTTTACTAATGATAGGGTAAAGGACTAATTATTGGCGTTTTCACCATTTCATGAAGATAACAACATCCCCTACTAATTTCCATTAAGCCTCACATTTTTATCCTTAAACATACCTATCTTCATGAAGAACCAAGGGAATTTTCCCATTTCCTAAGATTTTTATTTTCATGAAGAGTTACAATCATTCCATCATGTGATCACGATGCTATTATACTATGTGAAACATAGACATTATGACACCAATACAAATATAATTCCACATAACTTTTCATGAATCACTGAAGAACTCCAAAGATGAACATGGAAGACTTATTTTTCAAAATCATAATCAATCCAAAAAAGTATAAAATTATACACAGGTGAAATTTTTTCCAACATATATATTTATATATTTAAACATAATAACATGTTTTATTCTTTTAAATAATTTGATCATCAAAATTAATATTCTAATTGATTTTGTGATTAATTAACATTAATATTTATAATTTCTTTCATTAGAAGGGTTCTTCAAATTCTTGACTTAATTAAAGTACAACACTAATCTAGTCACCTGATTAAATAAATAATTCTCTTTACTATCAAGAATCTAAACAGAATCATCATCATTTGAGAAGTCATAAAAAAGTAAGTATAAAAAAATAGTCAAAAAAACAAATATAATATACATCCCAATAGGGTTAGTTATTTTTGTTATCCCATAAAATCTATATGGATTTGTTCTAACAATTTATAACTATCAATTTCAATGATCTATTTAAAAGAATATATATGATATTTTACCATTTACATGCATCATAATGTTTGTTTTCAAAATTTCATAGGAAAATAAAAATTAACACTTTTTCTGAAGGAATACATCAATTAAAATTTATTTCAATTATTTTGTTTAATATTACACATCCAGAATTCAATAATACCTCCATTCAAATAAATAATGTTGTGTATAGACAAAGAATCATGATATATAGAATAAAATTTGTCAGTTATATGAGGTTTTAATATATGTAAATTTGTCTTATAATCATAACAAGAATTATTATAAAAATCAATCGTATAACCATTAATATAGTTTTGAGAAATAATTATCATATTGTGATGTAATACCATAATATAAAATACATTGACTATTAATTTTTTTATGTATTACCAACAATAGAAATTCCATAAATTTTACCTTTTTTATTATCTGTAAATGAAATAGTTATTATATTAATTTTTAAAAGTTATTGAATATCTGAAAAATATTTACTCATATGCCTAGAATGATCGATGTGAATAAACCATTTTCATTATTGTTACCATATTAAACTCATTTTTATATGTTAAAAAACATTTTGGTTTGGTACATAAATATTTTTGACACCATATATGTGAGAAATTAGATTATTCAGATCCCAAATTTAATTAGTTAAAGAGTTTTGTTTAATTTGACTAATAAGTATCAAATCTCTAAAACATAAGGTATTTTTAGTCTACTTTATTTCATATTTATCATATAATATTTTTTGGATACATTGTCAGTTATACCCCTATGATATATTGTAATATAAAAAAGATTTATGACTGTATAATAAAATCTATTATGAAAATAATTTTTATAATGCAGATGAAACTAACTATTATAAATTTTTTCTATTTTATAACATTACATTTAATTCAAACCATTTTTCCTTATTTACTTCACTTTATGTTAAATTAGTTTTTATTAACTTTTATTTTTCAATCCCATAAATAATATTTATAAATTTATCAATACTCTAGTAAATTTTAACAATTATTAATTTAGATTTAATTTCATAATGTTTACTAACACATAATCTATTTATTTAAAAAAAATTAGAATTTATTTATTTTTTACTATTTTTCTTAATACATTCATATTTATTTTCAATCATAAAACAATATTCATTAAACTTAAAAAAATAAAAAACTTTTTAATTTGAAATGAAATATAAATAAGAGTGTTTATACTTACATTAATCCATAAAACCTAAATTTATTTATTGAACATATATAAATTTTTATGATGCTAAATTAAAATAGTTATTTGGGTCATTTAAAATATTCCATATATATTTTATAATACTTATATTATCTTTTATATTCACTCCTTTTATAAAGATATGATTTATATTTCTTCTTTTTATTCAATAAGGGAATCAATTTTTTATGAAATTGAGTTATTTAAATTCATGGATTTTTTACTTTCCATGATTTTTTATTTCCTTTTCTAAAATTTATGGATAATTTTTTATAATATCTTATTTTTTATAATTTCAATAAATCTTATATCTATTTATTAAATTTATCTCTATGATTAATACTTCTATTTCCCTGATCAACGGAATCAGAAAAAAATTTCATTTTCTATGTAATTTTCTTCAAATTTTGATGTTTCTTCGAGAGAAACATTAAAATTTTAATTTAATGTTTTATTATTGACATCATGTTATGTTTAAAATTAATAAAAAATCATTGTTATGATAAAATTATTCCTTTTAGTAAACTTTAATATATTATAGTGTTTAATGGTAGCCAAATTTATACTATACGTAGAAGGTAGAAATAATGACCCTACTTTTCTTACAGGACTATTAAATGATTTTAATGATAAAAAACATGATAGTGTGACAAAACCATGTTCTGAAGGTATATTATCTTTGTAAAATTATGGAAAAAATCATATATGAATAATAAAACATAAAAATTTATTTATGATTTTATTAATTATCCTTATAAATCCATCAATATCATCAGTACATGTAGTCACCAGAGGATATACATAAAAGAAAGGGTTGAGGTAAATCCAAAAAAAATGATAGATTAGTAAATGAATCAATATAACATGGGTGAAAATAATAAAAATCATCATACCATAATAATAATATCATCATCATAGTCTGGAGAGGAAGCATTAGATTAAGTCATGCGATGCGGAGATTCATTAAAATGAAACATCATGTCTTAGTGGTCAAATACCACACAAAGTTATGAACAATAGTATCATAATTTCCATGAATAACATAAGTTCATAATCACAAAATCATAAATTTGAAAAAATCTAGAATAAGTTTCATGCATAATTCATATCATCTCCTGAGAAACATCACATTACCCAATTCATTGGAATGTTATATAATTTTTTGTGTACTACTAACACCTTAACATTTACATAACCATGCATTAAACATAGAAGGTATATCAATATTAGACATAAAATAACCCATAGAATGGAATGGGTTTCACTTAATAAATCATATATTCATTAATAATCTTTTTATTTCTAAAATTTGAATAGGAAAAACATATATGGTATAGGAATAATCACAATTGAGTGAAGATGAAGAAATCTCAAGAGAAGTCAAGATGCGAATCTAAAAGAAGGGTTCTTTTGGAAAGTCATTTGATTTTTAATAAATTCAGATTATTGAAATTTATTTACCATAATAGATAAGGGAAGGATAATGAAATTATATTTGAATAATATTTAATGAATATCCACATAGAAATTTGTCATGAAATAGAAATAACCCGAAGAAAATGATTTGGCATTGAGAAATCCCCTTACCTTGTGTAGGAATGATTTCATCACATTAAAACCATGGATAATAAAATCAGATTCATTAATAACTAAATAATTACCTTATTATACATTTAATTGTTTTATTATAGTTTTATTAAGTTCTTTGTTCCATTTTGATAAGTTTAAAGTGTTCAATTTTATCTTTTCAAGAGCATTCGTTTTATTGGTTTTCACAATCAGTTCATGTGTATTTATGTATGGAAGTTTGTGTAAAATGAGAATAACTTTCCAGAACTAAAATTATATGTTTTTATTGAACATCCACAATTTTTAATATTCATATATATCATTTGGTAATATGATATGAGGATAAATCATTAGAAAAAATGATAGTGAAAATGATTTAATTTATTTTGGGGGTCTTTAAGACCATCAGGAAATTATATCATTTAATTTAATGGAATGTTTATATATTAGTTATCGATTAATTTATAATTTATAATATGTAAAATAAAATTTTATTTAACTATAATATTTTATATGACCATTTTAGGGCGTTAATGGATAATGAAAATGCATCTTCTATGATGGTGGTACGTCGACACATCAAGGATATTGTTTTCATTTTTAGGTGAAACATGAGAGGAGAAGGGGATTGATGATGGATATAGAATTAATATAATTGAATTATATTATTTACAAAAAATTATAGTTATCATTCATGTTTGGATGAATTAGTTAATTAAATGATAAAAAAATATAAATGGAAATTAAATGAAATTAATAGAGAATGAATGCTTATTTTACCTCTTGAATTTATTCTCTTAGAGAACCTCTTAAAGGAAAATTGGTTTGGTATCTAATTGAGAGTGTAATATCATTGAATAGGGATGATTCTTTGGATGTTTATTAGGTAGAATTTGGAAAATATTTAAGGATTCTATACTGTGAGGATAATAGACGGTGAGGGTGGTATTTATAGTGGAGGAGTGATGTGTTTTTATTATTATATTCATAATTTTATTACTTTGTATCCTAATTATCAATAGTTTTGAACCTTATCACGTAATATAGTAAATAATGATGTAGGGTTCCATATTATGGGCTTAAATTATCCATACGTCATCCATGACTAAAAAATTCGTGTATTTAGATTATATCCCAAATTATTGTGCCACACTATTCACCAAAATTAAACTATTTTATAATAATCAAAAAAATTCACCCTAACAATTAATAGATGTGTAGAATTGAGAAATGGAATCCATTTTATTGAAATAACATATATATATATATATATGAGAAATAAATTTTTTAAATAAAATCATATTTTGTTTGATTACTATAGATTTAAATATTATAACTGATTTTACAACACATTGAAAAATTAATTAATTTCTCATAAAATTATATTCTAATCATAAGAAAAAAATATATTAAATTTGGAATTTATTTTTTAAAAATTAATTTTCTTTTAAATCATAATATTAACTATAAACTTGTAAATGAACATTTATGTTTTACATAAATACCACAACATAATTTTTCATTTTTATCATATTTATTTACTAATACTATTATATAATTATATCATAATTTCATTTATAAGATTCCTAAATTTTATTTATACATTCATAAGTGAGGCTATTATTCTATTTTCCAGAGTACTTATTCTAATTTCCATGTTACTGTTCCAAGGGACATGTTACTATTTCATCGGTATACATTGTTTAATTTCTATAAAAATCATTTTTCTCATTTATAATTTATGAGAATAATGTTTTTATATGGATATCTATGCAATATATGTGTTTTATACCATTTAAAATAATTATAATAAAGTGAAAATTCCCTTGATAAATGTTTGGATTGTAACATTCTTCCCATCTTTTGAAAATTTTCACTTGAAATTTCGTATTGCAAAAACATGTGAGGTTATTTCTCATTTATTTCTTCCATTGGTTCCTAAGTCACTTCTTCATACTTATGGTTCATCCAAAAAACATTTAAAAGTTGAGTTTTCTTGTTGTGTAGTACCATATATCTTTGTTCAAAGATATTTACGGGTCACTCTTCATACGGGGGGTCATTCTCACGTTGTACCAACTCCCGATCTAGTACATGTGAGAGGCCAGGTATGTACTTCCTCTGGAGTGATACATGGAAAACAGTATGAACATGAGCCATACTTGGTGGATGTTCAAATTTATAGGACATTACTCCTATGTGATCAATGATCTCAAAGGGGAAAATGTACCTTAGGATAAACATACCTTTTTTCCAAAGAAGAAAACTCCTTTCAATGGTGATATTAAAATGATGAATTTGTCTCATATATTGAAATCCAAGTCCCTTATACTATTTTCAGCATAAGTCTTCTATAGACTTTGAGAATCTTTGATATTCTTATGGATGGATTGAACCTTCATTTTCATCTCTTTCACAAGATCAAGTCTAAGTATATTTCATTCTCCATCTTCATCCCAAAAAGGTGGAGTTCTACATCTCTTTCCATACCAAGCTTTATAGGGAGCCATATTAATACTAAATTTGATTATATTATTGTATTATATCTCAAAACATGGGATATGATGATCCCATACACACCTGAATTCCATTTAGAATTATATTATAATGTCATCAAGCGTATGAATAGAAGTTTCATATTTTACATAATTTTAGGGGTTATAATCCATGTTGAAACTCAATTCAGTACTCATGTCATGTTTAAGACTTATATTGAATTTATATGTGATCCATCAACCACTGTAAGAGATTATAGATGTAACACCCCAAGATTTCATAGTGTGTTATTTCTTCAAAATAATTCAATAACTTGCACTACACGCAACATCGAGTTCAATCGCACCATGAATTACCAAAAAAAATCCATTCATAAGAGGTTATGAATAGTATTAACTAAATTTTAAACTTTATATAATCCTTATAATTTTAGAATCCATATTATGAGTTTCTTAGACATAATGCAAGAAAAAATTCATTTTCAGTATTGCACTTTTATCAACTTTTAATACTGAACCCTTTTTAAATACAATATTTTAAACTTTTTGACTAAATGGGGACATCAAAAATTTAAAATGAAACATCTCAAACTTCCACGGTACGCTTTCCTTTGAATAATACAGTAGCGTGTGTTGCACGCAACTTCGAGTTTTAACACACACCACAACCGATCAAACTAGCCGTTATGAATAGTAATACCTACTTTTTGAAATTATAAATATTTTATATTTCAAAATGGACTTCATTTTTGGATTCGGAATATCGAATTTAGCCTAAGGTGAAATTTTGGTACTTTTCGGATAACTTTAATATTTTGATGAATAGTGAAAATTACTGAATTTTAATTAAAAACAACTTTTTTAATCAAAATAATTAATAGTGATAAATTATGAATTTGAGTGGTTTTAAATTATAGTTAGAATATATTTTTACCATTTAATATAATGTTGGTCATTTTACAAAATTTTACAATTAACCCGGACATAAACAAGTGTCAATCTTTTGATAGTTATTATCTCTTAAAAACACGCTTTTTGTTTTAAAAACGGGAATTAATTTTAAATTAATTTCTGCCACTTCTGTGTTTTGAATTTGGAAAAATGGATTCAATATTTGGAATCAGGATGTTCAAATTGTGTAAATAGGTAACTTTTATTTTTAGACATTTTGAATAATTACTGCGGCAAATATTTTATTTACCATGGTTAAGGGTAAATCCGGTAAATAAGGGTTAAAAAATAATATTATAATAATACTAAATTACCCTTAAACGTGTCCTAACCTTATTGGTTGTTACATGTTCGACCATATGCATCTTTGGGTCGATTTTGGGACCCCATTGAGCCACTTGTAGGTGATAGGGACACTTAATTTTAATTAAGTTAAAATGAATACAAAAATGACACAAGCATATATCTTTTAGAACAAAAAATTTTACATAGGGTTATATATGTTGGATTTCCGACTATTAAATATTCATTAGAAATATAAAAAGTTTTCCTACATGATGATATTTTATTTATAATTTTTAGATATTAAATAATATAATTTATTTGTGACACAATGATGATGCAGTAATTACCATAATAGAGAAAATTTAAAATAAGTGATATTATAAATACCCAAATAAATATAATTTGAGACCTTTAATGAATTAAAATAATTTTCTAGGATAATAGGACATATTAGTATTGATTTAATTAACTTTTTTCAAAGTAATAATTCTTTTATGAGTTTCAAAAAAATCAACTATTGAATAGTGTCAAAATTGACATAAAAGAGTTTTTAAAACAAATATTATATTATTAATTGATATTAAATTCCTAAAAATCTATGGTTCGGCCAAGAGACTTATATCATGATAGTTGTATCATTAATTTACCACTTGGGGGGTCTCTTGGATGTATATGATAAGTTTATTAACCATATAATATAAAAATACAAAGAGACATTGTAAAAGTGAAACTAATTAACATAGAGTTAATACTTTAAGATAAGGTTAATATAAGTACCCAAACCTGTCTAAATTATATTGGTTGAGTGGTTTGAAACCCATACCCACCTTAAAATTTAAATAATCTACTTTGTAGCCATTAGAAACCGAATATGAATTTATTATAAATTAATATTTCTAGCTTTTCCAAAGGAGCCCCTCACCCCTCTTAAAAAAGGGCACTCCTCCTTCTCATTTCATCACACCTTCAAAGCTTTTTGGTTCGGCCAAAATCTGCCAAAATACTCTCCCAACTTCCCTCAATACAACCTAGAGGCCTTAGTTTGATCAGAAATCCAACCTAAGGAGCCCTTTTGATCAAATAAAAAGGAAGAACCCGAAGAAGAGGTAATGATTTCACCACCCTTTTCCAAGTTTCTTTCTTCTTCCACTTCTTCTTCCTTTGTTATTACCATTCTAAAATAATAACTCCAGTATCATATATATACTGTGATGTTATTATAAATATGGTACAACCATATTCAGTATTCTATCCACCCTTTGAATAACATGTCACCATACGTGCGTACGTACGGCTTATCATCTCCACGTCGTGGTGTAATTGTTATTCAATATATTATTATTTGGATGGTTATAATAATGATGTGTAACTCATTTAAATAATAAATATAACATGTTAATGATTCTGTATATATGATATACCATCCATTTATATATTATTTTAATATCAAAAATAATGATATTGTCGCTCGTGCGTACGTACGGACTACCATCTCCACGAACACGATGAGATTCATTCTCCATCATATCCATTCAAGTATAATTATCATTTGATGATTTAAAAATGATTTTTAAGGACTTTATATCATTCTGGATATGAATAATATACAACCTATCTATTACAAACATGGCTTATGTAACAAAACATATAAAAGAAAATGAGTAAGTTAACACCCGTAATGACGATGATTCTAAGATATTATTAACAAAGCAATGTTAAAAGATCATATATGATATCATATTAATGTATACGATTATTGAATAATTTAAAAACAATTATTTCACCATTATACAGTAGGTTAACCTACCTCAACCAAGCAAAAGTACAAGGTAAGGGTTATTTCACAATCTCTTCATTATCCGAGGTTGTTTATACGTAATAATCTACCAGGATCTCTTTATCATCCACATCCATGTTTCTTAAAAATGTATTTCAAAACATTTTTACTATTTAAAATAAAATGGGTTAAAGTCATTTATACCCTTTTTTGACTTTTTATAAGAGTTTTATAAAGGAATCTTTCCATCTTTTTTTAAACAATGTGCTTTTTAACCTTTTCGACAAAATTAAGGTAAGAATGTTTTTTAACTTATACGGCGGGTGAGGCTATTTTCCGCCTTTATAAAATCGTCAAAGATTCTCTTACAAGATTATAAGAATATTTTCAAAGAAAATGTTCTATTTCATAAATATAAGACTCTTAAATTATTTCAAAATAGAAAGAGATATTTCTCTAAAAAGAGTTTTGATTTCATCTATGTCAACATCCTTTGATGGATTTTAAGCTTATTTGAAGTTGATTTATTATGATACAAAACTTCTATATTATATTGAAGGTTTTGTGATATGTTTGACTGTGGATGTGATATTTTTATACCATTCATGGTTTATGGTGAAAATATTGACATTTCGTATGCTAGATTTAATACGAATGTTTATGTTATGTTTAAACCTTTTCATATGGGAATGCATTGGACTTAATATGTGACGGGTGGAGCCCGCTATAGCTCCTAGATGCATCGGTAGGTCTCATGAGACAAACTAGTGTCTTGGCACAAGGCCTTGGCAAAATATTATTTGTAGTCTTGGCACGAGGCCTTGGCTATGTGGTTATGATAGTCTGGCATTATGCATTCCATCATTATGAAAGTGGTTATTGATATTGCATGTGATCATTCGATTAGTAGAATATCCATGTGAATAAGTAAATAAAATTATTTCATTTTACTTTTTCCATACTATGTTGAAGTTCAAGTTTAAAAGGCTTTTGTTTTAGTTATACATTACCTTAAATGTTTATGCTTATTTTTGAAAGTTTCTACTACATTGTTTTCCTTACTGGGCATTTGAGCTCACCCCTTTTCTATGTTTTATTTTTCCCAGGATGTAAAGAAGTAAGTTATGAATGACCTACAAGGATTTTATGTGGGGATATGAGTTTGGAATATGGAGACTATATTGTTGTAGTAGTTTTTCACTTTATGATGTAATGTAAAACTTTATGAATATATCTAGTGTTTCCAAGGCTACTAAACCAATCGGTATTTTGAGATTTGATCTTTCTTGTGATCATGCCAATGTTATGTAATAATTAACCGACTCTGGGTAACTGGGGTTGGGGTGTTACAGTTGGTATCATAAGAAGTTTAGTACAAACCTTGGAAGCTAGATTTAGATAAACTCTGATTAGAGCATATAGACCTAAGATGGATTTTGAGGATTTGTATAGAAGAAATTCATAGAATTTTGGTATTGTTGAGATATTGTGAGTTTTCTGAGCAATACATCCCTGTCTGGATACGAGCAGGTGGAGGCAGCTCTGGCACAGATGTACCTAGGGGTAAAACCCAAAAACACCGCTTTGAGCTATACTCGAACGGGAACTGGTGCATGACAACGGGCCTTGCTGCACTCTTAGTTATGACACTCCTGAGGGATATGCTTAGGATAATTCTCATTTTCATTACAAACCATTATGAAGGGTTTATGAGTAAATACTTCTTTAAAGGAGACATTTTTATGATTATGGATTATATCTATAAACTATTTAATTTATGTTATGTGTTTGACATGTTTGGGATTGTGTATTGTTATTCATAAACTAATCTAGTGTATGCCATTTTTTAGTAATGGTGCCCAGTAGAAGGAATGAGAACTCCAGCAATGCACATGATCCAAAGAGAAGGAAGGATCATATCTTTCATGGTCTTAAGCTAGAATTTATAAGAGAAATAGTCTCCCATGTATTATCATCATATGAAGAAATAATATCATGTGTTGATAAGATAAGTAAAGAGTTTACTGAGTCCTATGGCTTTGAAGGTAAGCAAGAGAAGAAAAGGATGGAAGAGGGAGAGATGGATAAAGGGGAGAGGGAAAAGAAGAATTTTCCCATATGTGATAACTGTGGGAAGAAACAGTCTGGATCTTGCCTGAAAGGAATGAGAGTTTGTTATAAGTGTGGAGGAAAAGGGCACAAAGTACGTGAATGCAAGGGTATGAAAATGGTTTCAAATGTACAATGCTTCATTTGCAAGGAGTTTGGACACTACACGAACCTATGTCTCAGTCATCAGACTATGCCGCAAATGATGCTATTGGATAATAATCAAGTTATGATACTACCACAGATGAAGAGGAATTATCAGAGTTCTTATGTTGATTATGTCATTTGAGTGTTGTATCAACAATGTACTTGTTATAATAATTATGGAGTATATAAGGATTTTACTGTAGTACTATTTCATTATGGACTTGAGATTGTGTGGAACAAATAAAAGTGACTCAATAGCAGGTTAATTTTTTTGGAAAATATATGGTTGAGAGAAAGATAAACCATAATATGGTTCTGATGCCGAGGTAGTGATTTTAGAATAATACATGATTGTTTTGGATAAATTATTGACTACCTTGAAACTGATTAATGATTTGTATATTCCATCATTGTTGGGGTTTACAACATTTTTGGATTGAAGGAGTATATCTATTATTCTATAAGGAATAATGGATCATGAATATAATCAATAAGGTTTTATGATAATTCAGGATGTTGCAGTGTATTAAAAGAATACATGACGAAGGTGATCACATGTTATTACGTGGAAAAAAAGGGATCTTCATTGTGTTTTCCTTCCTCATTAATTTTGGACTGAAGTATTTTGGATACTTCTAGTTTGGATTTTTTTTTGGATTGCCATAAAAGGACAACCCGGAGGTCGGGCGGCATCCCGTCGCGTTCGGAAAGGCCGCGAGACTTGAACCCACAACCGAAGGGCGACAAGGGTGTATCACCTACCACTGACCCATGCGATGTCCAGGATTAAATAATGTAGTTTTTTTTAAAAGATCTGGTAGATGAATTATAAATTCGTTTTTTTTGGAACGCTATACGAATAGGATAAATAGAATATATTTTTTTATGTTCTATTATCTTTTAGAGTGAAAGATTAGTTTGTGGTAGAAATTAGTTAAAGGATTGAACTCTACTTGTCAAGAATATATTTTTCTTCTTCTCTTATTCTATGAAGAAATTAATTCTTATACTTTATTTAAGGAATCCTAAAACCAAAAATGTGTTATCCTAATACCCTATGTTTTGTTGAACCGATGGTATTTCAAATCATCATAGATTGATGAATTTAAGGACATCAATTTTACACTTGTCTGTGATTGATGATCTCAATCACTACCTATAAATATTTACATTTTTCCTCCAATTATATGTCTCTAATTGCCACCAATGTTCTCCTAATCAAGATAATAATTTGGTGGTGACCCTTTCATTTCTCTTTTCCTCATATTAAGACTAAATTTTAGTAAACCAATTTCCGATGTGGGTTTCCCCACAAATATATTTTCTATTTTGAACCTTTTATTTTTGAAGAACAATTTCAAATTGCGAGGATGCAATTTATTGAAGGAGGGGAGAATGTAACACCCCAAGATTTTATAGTGTGTTATTTCTTAAAAATAATTCAATAACTTGCACTACACACAACACTGAGTTCAATCGCACCATGAATTACCAAAAAAAAGCCATTCATAAGAGGTTATGAATAGTATTAACTAAATTTTAAACTTTATATAATACTTATAATTTTAGAATCCATATTATGAATTTCTTAGACATAATGCAAGAACAAATTCATTTTCAGTATTGCACTTTTATCAACTTTTAATAATGAACCCTTTTTAAATAAAATATTTTAAACTTTTTGACTAAATGGGGACATCAAAAATTTAAAATTAAACATCCCAAGCTTCCACGGTATTCTTTCCTTTGAATAATATAGTAGCGTGTGTTGTACGCAACTTCGAGTTTTAACAGACACCACAACCGATCAAACTAGCCATTATGAATAGTAATACCTACTTTTTGAAATTATAAATACTTTATATTTCAAAATGGACTTCATTTTTGGATTTGGAATATCTAATTTAGCTTAAGGTGAAATTTTGGTACTTTTCGGATAACTTTAATATTTTGATGAATAATGAAAATTACTAAATTTTAATTAAAAACAACTTTTTTAATCAAAATAATTAATAGTGATAAATTATGAATTTGAGTGGTTTTAAAGTATATTTAGAATATATTTTTACCATTTTATATAATGTTGGTCATTGTACAAAATTTTACAATAAAACCAGACATACACAAGTGTCAATCTTTTGATAGTTATTATCTCTTAAAAACACGCTTTTTCTTTTAACAACGGGAATTAATTTTAAATTAATTTCCTCCACTTCTGTGTTTTGAATTTGGAAAAATGGATTCAATATTTGGAATCAGGATGTTAAAATTTTGTAAATAGGTAACTTTTATTTTTAGACATTTTGAATAATTACTGCGGTAAATATTTTATTTACCGTGGTTAAGGGTAAATCCAGTAAATAAGGGTTAAAAATAATATTATAATAATAATAAATTACCCTAAAACGTGTCATAACCTTATGGGTTGATACATGTTCGACCATATGCATCTTTGGGTCGATTTTGGGACCCCATGGAGCCACTTGTAGGTGATAGGGACACTTAATTTTAATTAAGTTAAAATGAATACAAAAATGACACAAGCATATATCTTTTAGAAACACAATTTTTTACATAGGGTTGTATATATTTGATTTTCGACTATAAATATTCATTAGAAAGATAAAACGATTTCCTACATGTTGATATTTTATTTATAATTTTTAGAGATTAAATAATTTAATTTAGTTATAACACAATGATGATGCAGCAATTACCATAATAGTGAAAATTTAAAATAATTTATATTATAAATACCCAAATAAATATAATTTGAGACTTTTAATGAATTAAAATACTTTTCTAGGATAATATGACATATTAGGATTGATTTAATTAACTTTTTTATAAGTAATCATTCTGTTATAAGTTTCAAAAAAATCAACTATTGAATAGTGTCAAAATTGACATAAAAGAGTTTTTAAAACAAATATTATATTATTAATTGATATTAAATTCCTAAAAATATATGGTTCGGCCAAGAGACTTATATAATGATAGGTGTATCATTAATGTACCAGTTGGGGGTTTCATGGATGTATATGATAAGTTTATTAAACATATAATATAAAAATACAAAGAGACATTGTAAAAGTGAAACTAATTAACTTAGGGTTAATACTTAAAGATAAGATTAATATAAGTACCCAAACCTATCTAAATTCTATTGGTTTAGTGGTTTTCGACCCATACCAACCTTAAAATTTAAATAATCTAATTTTGAGCCATTAGAAACTGAATATGAATTTATTATAAATTAATATTTCTAGCTTTCCAAAGATGCCCCTCACCCCTCTTAAAAAAGGGCACTCCTCCTTCTCATTTCTTCACACCTTCAAAGCCTTTTGGTTCGGCCAAAATCTGCCCAAATACTCTCCCAACTTCCCTCAATACAACCTAGAGGCCTTATTTGTATCAGAAATCCAACCTAAGGATCCCTTTTGATCAAATCAAAAAGAAGAACCCGAAGAAGAGGTAATGATTTCACCACCCTTTTCCAAGTTCCT
This sequence comes from Viscum album, assembly GCA_963277665.1. Classification (NCBI taxonomy): domain Eukaryota; kingdom Viridiplantae; phylum Streptophyta; class Magnoliopsida; order Santalales; family Viscaceae; genus Viscum; species Viscum album. The sequence continues at coordinate 805,794,521 of OY728167.1, read as the reverse complement.
TTCTTCTTCCACTTATTCTTCCTTTGTTAATACCATTCTAAAATAATAAATCCAGTATCATATATATAATGTGATGTTATTATAAATATGGTGCAACCATATTCAGTATTCTATCCACCCTTTGAATAACTTGTCACCATACGTGCGTACGTACGGCTTATCGTCTCCACGTCGTGGTGTAATTGTTATTCAATATATTATTATTTGGATGGGTATAATAATGATGTGTAACTCATGTAAATAATAAATATAACATGTTAATGATTCGGTATATATTATATACCATCCATTTATATATTATTTTAATATCAAAAGAATGATATTGTCGCTCGTGTGTACGTACGGACTACCGTCTCCACGAACGCGATGAGATTCATTCTCCATCGTATCCATTCAAGTATAATTATCATTTGATGATTTAAAAATGATGTTTAAGGACATGATATCATTCTGGACATGAATAATCTAAAACCTATCCATTACAAACATGGCTTATGTAACAAAACATATAAAAGAAAACGAGTAAGTTAACACCCGAAACGACGATAATTCTAAGATATTATTAACAAAGCAATGTTAAAAGATCATATATGATATCATATTAATTCATATGATTATTGACTAATTTAATAAAAATTATTTCACCATTATACAGGAGGTTAACCTACCCCAACCAAGTAAAAGTACAAGGTAAGGGTTATTTCACAATCTTTTCATTATCCGAGGTTGTTTATACGTAATAATCTACCGGGATCTCTTTATCATCCACTTCCATGTTTCTTAAAAATGTATTTCAAAACATTTTTAATATTTAAAAGAATATGGTTTAAATTCATTTATACCCTTGTTTGACTTTTTATAAGAGTTTTATAAATGAATATTTCCATCGTTTTTTAAACAAGGTGTTTTTTAACCTTTTCGACAAAATTAAGGTAAGAATGTGTTTTTAACTTATACGGCGGGTGAGGATATTTTCCGCCTTTATAAAATCATCAAAGCTTCCCTTACAATATTATAAGAATATTTTCAAAGAAAATGTTTTATTTCATAAATATAAGACCCTTAAATGATTTCAAAATAGAAAGAGATATTTCTCTAAAAGGAGTTTTGATTTCATTTATGTCAACATCCTTTGAAGGATTTTAAGCTTATTTGAAGTTGATTTATTATGATACAAAACTTCTATATTATATTGAAGGTTTTGTGATATGTTTTACTGTGGATGTGCTATTTTTATACCATTCATGGTTTATGGTGAAAATATTGACATTTCGTATTCTAGTTTTAATACGAATGTTTATGTTATGTTTAAACCTTTTCATATGGGAATACATTGGACTTAATATGTGACGGGTGGAGCCCGCTATAGCTCCTCGATGCATCGGTAGGTCTCATGAGACAAACTAGTGTCTTGGCACAAGGCCTTGGAAAAATCTTATTTGTAGTCTTGGCACGAGGCCTTGGCTATGTGGTTATGATAGTCTGGCATTATGCATTCCATCATTATGAAAGTGGTTATTGATATTGAATGTGATCATTAGATTAGTAGAATATCCATGTGAATAATTAAATAGCATTATTTCATTTTACTTTTTCCATACTATGTTGAAGTTCAAGTTTAAAAGGCTTTTTTTTTAGTTATACATTGCCTTAAATGTTTATGATTATTTTTGAAATATTCCGCTACATTGTTATCCTTACTAGGCATTTGAGCTCACCCCTTTTCTATGTTTTATTTTTCCCAGGATGTGAAGAAATAAGTTATGAATGACCTACAGGGATTTTATGTGGGGATATGAGTGTGGAATATGGAGACTATGTTGTTGCAGTAGTTTTTCACTTTATGATGTAATGTAAAACTTTATGAATATATCTAGTGTTTCCAAGGATACTAAACCAATCGGTCTTTCGAGATTTGATCTTTCTTGTGATCATGCCAATGTTATGTAATAATGCACCGACTCTGGGTAACTAGGGTCGGGGCGTTACAATAGAATGTTGAAACACATGCATCATCCCCATTTTATTCACATATAACTTGTATTTTTTTTGAAGATCAAAATAATTCTGAATAGTAATAAAGAGGGTATTTTTTTGTGATTCGATCCATCACAACAAATATCACATTGTTTCGTTTTGATGTCCTTAGGAGACCAAATATAAATTCCATTGGGACATTCTCCCATTTCTACATGTGTATAAATAATGGTTTCATCATCCCATTGATCATTTTTCACTTTTTTTTAACTTTCTAACATACTAAACACCATGATATATATTCTGAAATTTCCTACATCATGTTAACCCACAAGAAGTGTTCCTAGAGATCATGGTACATCTTGGTACTTCCATGATGGATGGAGAATGGTGAACAAATTGAATTTTACAATATCTCATTATTTATATCATGTGATGATGACGCGTGCCACATCATTCTAATCTGAATCCCACCCTCATCATTAATATGGAACTCTTGCAGCTTCTCTTACTTAACAACATTCACATTATTTCAAATCTCTATATCATTCCTTTGTGTCTCCTTAACCTTCTCTTGGATTCATTATTTTTAAATCACTTGGTTACGGTAGGATTTAATCCCTGACATTATGATTTCATGATATATATTTCTCAGATCCGTGAAGATATTTTCTTTCTCAATCTATATCATAGATCAAGTAGTAGATTCTTTTCTTCTACAAGAATTATCTACCTTGTTTTTATTTCTCAGATGATAATTAATAGAGAAATCATAGTCCCTGATTATCTATAACCATATTCTTTTATTCTTGTTGAATTATTTATTTTTGAATATATAATTCAAACTCTTGTGATCGGTATATAGATCACACTTGTCACCATATATTTATTGACTCCATATTTTTAAAGAAACCATCACAGCTTCTATCTCTTGATCATCTCCCAGGTGGTACTGATCATAGATCATCAACTACCATAAGGCATAGGCTATCACTTTACTATTCTTCATGATTCCACAACCCAAGCCTTTGTTTTAAGGATCAAAATATATTACAAAACCTTCAACACTTGTTGGTATTGTGAGTATAGGTGTAGTGATCAACATCTTCATTAGATACATGAATCATTAAACACATTATTTCATCCATACATACATTAAAATTTCCTTGTTAAATTAATTAGTGGGATAGGAATGAATGGGAATGTTATGACTAAATATCCATATTTTCTTTCTAATCCCTAAAAAATATGGATTTCTGTGACACAAGTGAGTATGGTTATTTACTCAATTTCCTTTTTAGGGGTCCACATGAATTCCATAATTTGTGATAACATTTCTCAAGAATGTGACTTGCTACATCCAAAAATCACACTTTCTGAACACAGAGTCTAATTTATCTTTCCATTATATTTCCAATAACATACTTATATGTTCATCATGTTCCTATTTTCTCTTAGAGTAGATGATAATATCATCAAAAAATGATAAAAATATTTTTACAAGGTAGTGTCTAAAGGCTCTGTTCATCAAATAAATCATGATTTCAGGGAATTAGTAAGTCTGATGGGAATCCCTATGAACTCATAGTTCCCATAACTTGTGTGGAATTTAGTATTTTAAATATAATCCTTATTCACCATTAGTTGATGATTTCAAGAACTGAGATCCACCTTTGAGAAGTATTGAGATCCTCAAGGTTGATCAAACTATTCATAAATCCTTGGGAGAGGATACTTTTTATTAATGTTGATCTTGTTGAGTTCATGATAATAGATACCTAGACACATTTATCAATCCATCTTCATTACAAAGAGAAATGGTGCTACCCAATACGATGAACTGTGGTATATGCACCCTTTGTCCAAATACGCTTAAAGATACATATTTAACTACTCTAGTTCTATAGATTCCATCCTATATAGATATTTTGAGATATGAGTAAATCTAGATTTGAGCTCTATTGTGAACTCTACAATATGGTTTGATGTAATTCTATGTTACTCTTCGGGAAATACATAATTCTATTCCATCATAATGGTAATTTTCTCCAGTTTGATACATTCCTTTTATTCAACCATTTGGGAAATGTATTCTTCTTCTGAGGGCATCAAAACTCACACCACTGAGGTATTTTCAAAAGGATATTCATGTTCTTCATTGAATTTTTATAGGATCATGGGATGTGTAGCGTCCTGGTTCTAGGTGTCACCCAAAGGTTCCGTGTACCCGGTTGGTCACATGGCCTCAAGCGCATTTCACCAAATGTTACAGGCTGCCAACAAGAAGAAAGGGCCTTGGGTACAATAATGGGGAAACTATGCCCACATTGGAAGATATTTCACAACGGAATAATAAATAATAAATATTATAGGAAGAAAAATATCATACAACAAGTAAACAGCGGAAGACTGCCAATAAATAACAACTGGAGCACATATATAAATGATTCGTGTCACATATGTCTAGGGAAACATCCAAACAAGTGAAAATGCTGGAAATACAGTACTATGACAAAATACAAAATAAAATATGTAAACTCCAACATCATCGCAAGACTTAGCTTGGTCCCATTCTCTCCATCTCCACAATAATTGTGTACATGAAGTAGAAGGGAACATTTCCTTACCTATACCTGCAACCTTATAATCTGTTTGGGTCCGAAAAAAAGACCCAAACAGGGTGTGAGACGAATCTCAGAAGGAAACCAATACAATATATTCTCTTAACTATTAGTGATTATATATCTTATGTAATAATGGAAAAGCATAAAAGAAACTAGAAGTACACAAAAGTAAACAATCCTATAGTTTCCATTTACAATCATTAGCATTTAATGTTCATAATTTAATCAAGTAAGTATCACTCCAGGTATCTCAAAAGACTACCTAATAAGATAAAATACAATATTGTAATTTGGATTGGTAGACACATCAAAAAAATCAATATTTATGTTGACACTATTGGTAGCTCACTCAGTATAACCCATCTAGCCACGTAATGCAATAAAATGGAAAAGACACTCTGAGGAAGCACTCACCATCAATTCCCCCTATGGTCTTTCCACAAAAACTACCGACTCTATGGGGAAGCACTCAACATAAATTCCCCCTGTGGGCTCATAATGTAAACTATAGACACTCTCAGGGAGCACTCACTGTCAATCCCCCCTGTGGCCTTGTAGCGTGAAATATAACATACACTCGGTGGAAGCACTCAACATTAATTCCCCATATGGTCTAACTAAACCAGGTTCTCATAGCCCTGTGCAATTCAATCGTGAATATATGATGTCAAGAATCTTGAAGTAATATCAAATACTACATGAATAGACAATTCCAATACATATCATAAACATTTAACAAGAAGTAAAAAGGCAATCAGTTCCATCCAATCAAGAAATGCAAGGAAACATGGTATTCCTCATAGGTAAGATAAACCAAATGGCCCTAAACATTCAAACAAGGAAACACACCCATGGGGTGCTCCTTAAACATGTCATTTCACATAATACCACAACAATAACCCATAATCCAATAATCAATCTGAGGCCAATAAAACATGGTTTAATTTCATTAACCTGAAACACCTATGACATGGGTAATCGACACTATGAAATATAAAACTGAAATACAACAAAAAAAGGAAACAAACCACCTAACTCAATGTTATAGTATTAATATAGTCTATCCTCATCCTTTGAATCGACTTATAACAACATATATCTACACAAATGTTAAAAACATTCAATCTTAAACAACTCACTAAAGAAGAGAAAACATGAAGAGATGCTATAGAAGAAGGTAGGACTCACCGGTGGGATTCCAATGCACCTGCCAGAGATCGAATCAGACCTTGTATAGAGAAATGGTGGCTCAAATAATATTCGTCACTCTTGGTCACTCCTGGACAAACCAAGGCTAGAAGAAGATGAATATGGAGATTAGACGCGACCTCGGTTTGATTAGTAAAATAAAAGAAAAAGTACGTGACATATAATGTTAATGAACATGTTGTTTATTTGACTCAAACGGCCCCCAACATTAGAGGTCTTCCACGTCACCCCGCACAACCATGTCTCGACTATTACACGACCAAGATGTGGTTGTACACGGTAACTGGGTACACAACGTATACTCCTATGTACAGGACTTGTACTTATAAAATTTAAAAATTCTACATTTTTCTCAAAAACAATCGAAATAAAGATCCATACCTAAAATGAAGATTTGGGTTCTTACAAACTTACCCCCTTAAAAGAAATTTGTCCCTAAATTTCCTTAACGAGGTGGCAAAGAAGAATCCTTAAATAGCTTCAGCCACTATGATCGTGCATCATTCTCCCTCTCCCAAGTCTCGTCATGCACTCAGTCGTGCTGCCACAACACCCATACTAGTGGAACAGACCAGCCACAGAGAACCTTCGTGTTGTGATAAAAAATCTAGATAGGAAGCTCCTCAAACGATGCATCCACCTCCAACTCAAACTCCTTAGGTTAAAAAACATGATACTTTTCTGAGCAGTAACATCGTAACATAGAAATGTGGAAGACGTCGTGCATAGCCCAGTACCTCTTAGGTAACTACAACTGATAGGAAACCATACCAAATCTCTCCAAAACCACAAACGGCCCAACATATCTTGATGAATGCATTCCAAGTCTCCTAATATTCCTGTGTCCCACCCTCAGTGCAACGTATAGAAAAAATTGATCTCCGAACTCGAACTCCAATGGCCGTCTCCATCGATCAGCATAAGAATTTTTCTGTGACTATGTAGTATCCATCCTCTTCTGAATCAACTCCACCTGCTCAGCGGTCTCCTGGACAAGATTATGTCCCAACATAGCTACCTCTCCTGCCTCTATCCAGCATAGGGTTGATCAGCATGACCTACCATACAAATCCTCATAAGGTTCCATCTGAATAGCTGCCTGAAAACTATTATTGTAGGAAAACTCCATCATAGGTATGTGTGTCTCCCAAGAACCTCTAAAATATAAGATGCATGCTAGAATCATGTCCTCCGATACCTGAATCGTGCACTCTAATTGGCCATCTTTCTGGGGATGGTAAGCTATACTCACAAGTACTTTTATACCCAAATCCATATATATCCCTTTCCAGAAACATGATGTAAAGTGAGATTTCCTGTCTGAAACGATAGAGTGTGGAACCCCATGTAACTGTAAAATATCATGGATGTACAACCTTCCAATCGCATCAACACTGAAGGTCTCCTTGATTGTTAAGAAGTGTGCCACCTTCATGAGAATGTTGATAACAACCTAAACCACATCATTCCCTCGAGGCGATCTCGGTAACCCGGTCATGAAATCCACCGCGACATAATTCCACTTACACTCGGGAATGAGTAACTGCTGTAAAATCCCCACTGGTCGTTGATGCTCCACCTTCATATGCTAACATGTGAAACATCTCATAAAAAAACCATCTACATCCCTCTTCACACCTGGACACCAATACTGACGATGAAAATCTTGATACATCTTGGTGATAGCAGGGTGAACTTCCCAAGCTGAAGTATAAAAGTCTCGCATTAGCTCCTCATGTATGTCTGCTGACACCCATACACGTCCATGAAAGAGAAAGACCTCATCCTCACCTATGGTCCACCCAGGAGTAGAGTCCTCTCGTGACACACCCTCCTATAGGACTAGGCCTTCAGAATTTGATATCTTCCTCATTCAAACTCCATCAATAAGAGTAGAGGTAACAACTATAGAAGAAAGAAATGTATTCCCCTATCTCTCGTGCAGCTCCAAGTGCATCTCATAGAATAGATCCCTAAGATTCCACTCACTGCTAGCCTCCTGAACTGCATGTATTTGAGTCCTCTTTCTCAATGCATCAGCCACTGTGTTTCCTTTCATAGGCGTATGGGAAAGATCATAGTCAAAATACTAAAGGTACTCAACCCAACTTCATTGTATCAAATTCAGATCACCCTAAGTAAGGATGTACTTGATACTTTTTTGGTTAGTGTACACCACAAAATACTCTCCCAGAAGGTAATATCTCCAAAATTGGAAGGCATAAACAACTGCAGATAACTAAAGATCATGCATATGATCATTCCTCTCATGTGGCCTCAACTTCCGAGATCCATATGCAACTACTCCTTCCCCCTACATAAGCACTACTCCCATCCCGATACCCGATGCATCATAGTAAACAGTATAACCCTTTCCCAGCTCTGAAAAAACAAGTATTAGTATAGAAGTCAACATCCATTTCAGGTCCAGAAAGGCAGACTCACAGGAATCTATCCACGAGTGCTTCACAACCTTCTTAGTCAGTCCCGTCAGTGGTGCTGCTAAGCATGAAAATTCCTATATAAAATGCTTTTAGTAACCAGCCAGCCTAAGAAAACTCTATACCTCGAAGATGCTCTTTGACTTCTCCCTGGAAACTTCTGCTCTCACTTTCTCTAGGTCTACTGAAACTTCTATCTGTGAGATGACATGACCCATGAAGTGAATCTGGTCCATCCAAAATTGGCATTTTGAGAGCTTATCATATAACTGATGCTCTCCCAGTGTACTCAAAATGATCTCAAGGTGGAAAACATGGTCATGTCGAGTGTGAGAGTACAATAAGATATCATCTACAAAAACCACCACAAAGGAGTCCAAGTTTGGATGGAACACTCAGTTCATTACTTCCATAAAAACTGCAGGCGCATTCATGAGGCCGAATGACATAACCACATATTTGTATAGACCATACCTGCTCCGAAAGGCTATAATAGGTATATAAGATGGTATAATGTGCAACTGATGATAACTGGATCTCAAGTCAATAATTGAGAACACTTGGTATCCTCTAATCTAATAAATGAGATCATCAATCCTTGGTAATGGATATCGGTTCTTAATATTCAACTGGTTTAACTTCCGATATTCCATGAAAAGTCTGAGGGTACCATCCGCCTTATTCGCAAAAATGACAGGAAGACCCCAATGAGAAGTACTGGGTCAGATGAAACCCTTTGCCTGTAACTCCTCCAACTGCTTCTTGACCTCTTGTAAATATGGTGTAACCATCCTTTATGGAGGAATGGAAACCGGTGCAGCCCCTAGAATAAAATCAATAGAAAGTATACCTTTCGCTCTAGAGGAAAACTAGAAAATGTTTCTGGAAAGACATCCCTAAAACGATCGACCACTGGAAAAATATCCATCTGTGAAGTCCCCCGGTCATCTAGATACAGAACAGAAATCTGGGTTGTAACACATCTCAACTCGTGATTCTCGTGTCCATCTTTGCTTTCCAGGACATCCCATTCACTCTTATGTTGAAAAGATCCACCCTCTGGTGATGTGAAACTCACCCTACGACAATAGTAGTCAAAAAAGGCCTATAAATAGACTAACCAACCCATTATAAGAATGGATTCATAGACCTTAATCTATAAGATAATAAGGTACCATAAGAAGTGACACCCACCAACCTCAAGAGGGAACTCATTGCACTGACTTACATTAGCCATTCTAGTCCCCAATAGAGTGTCCAATGTCATGGTATCAGAAGAAGTAAAGAGACATAGACCAAGGATCTCCACAATAGGAAAAGATATAAAGCTATGGGAAACCCCTGTATCGAAAAGAGAAGAAGCTAAAATTGTGGAAACCAAAATCATACCTCTAACCGTAGAGGGTCCGAGATCCTGCTCATGTTGGATCTACTCTTGCACAAAATTCTGACTTGTGCCATGACCCTGTGAAGTTTTCTGAGATCTTTGAGCTGATCCACCCTATGGATATCGAAAACCCTGTGTCTGACTACTATGGCCATGACTGCCACCTCGTCCTGAACTACATGAAGAAGTCCATCCCCGAGTCTGATGTGGGACTAATGGTCCTTCTCCGGTACAAGGTGTTGAAACAGATCCTCACTCACTAGCTGTTGGAAGGAGGGTGTTGCAAAAATGCTGAAGATGTCCCATCTTGATTCAAGAGCTGCACTTAACTTGGTCTCTTAGACACTATGTTTTCTTATATCCTCCCTTCCCGTACTGGTAGCACACCACCTGGCTACGTGAAGGGAAATATCACATACTCAGATCTCCATGAGTAGACTCCCTATGGAGATTCATCCTATCTGTCGGATGGGTACCAACTCTGAATGATGAATCGACCTAGACCACATCTCCAGAGTATCTCAGGTTGTACACAGTGATCAACTCCTGGTTTACTACAGAAGATATGAATGTCAACCTGAAGATGTTCACCTGAGATCAAATGTCATTCTGGAGACCATACTTAAACGTTTTCTCCAGAAATTACTCATCACCCCCCTAGAATGGCTTTGAAGCATTGTAGCTCTGTGAATAGAGAAGAATAAACCCTGACTGAGAGAGTACCCTACTCCAAACTCAGGAACTCTCATGCTCGGTCGGCCCTCAAGGACTCCTAGTAGAAGTATTTTTAGAAGGTCCACTAACCGGCCTCTGATATCACATCCCACCATATCTTGGTGGAATCACATAGCATGTACACAGCGAGATTCACCCTCCTCTCTATATGCGTATTGAGATTCTTAAAGATAGACATAATGGATTCCAACCATAAATATACAGCCTGAGGTCATCCATCCCCTGAGAAGGTAGGAGGATGTTGCTATTGAAAATCCGGCGTGAATTCTGCCATAAACCGGGCAGGATGCGGTGCTCCCTGGAAAGTACGCATCATCCTCATGATTCCTTCTCCGAGTTGTGCATGAACACCTGTGTCCTGTATAAACGCTGGTGCCAATATGGGCACGACGGGAGGATCAGCTAGTAGTCCCAGATCTACTATTTCTGTTGTCTGATCAATTACCTATATTTGGTGTACAATTAGAGGATGTCTAGTTGGCATGACCATGCAAGGTCAAGTGCACACCTCAACCCAAGATTAAATAAACAACAAATTATAAGTGAAAAATGAAACAGAGAAGGAAAATCATTCATATTTTTCAAAACAAGGTTACACGGCATGTATGCACTCTACACGGTGTGTTCCCCTAAGCATTTACATCGGCGTGTACTTCTACCAACCCTAGTCATGTAACACCCCGTACACACGACATGTTCTCCTTGAGACATTATGTGTACTTGAATGTTCCCTCTTTACAATGTACTTCTACACAACTATAACTACACGGTTCACATAGAAAAAAACTACGCATCCTGTATATGCGAGACATGAAGTTTACTAGAAGGACTTCACCGACCCGTGTCATTGGTCACATGGTTGGATACATGGATCACCAAAACACGGCATGTATGCCTAGTACATGGCGTGTTCAAGAAAATATTTTTCCAACCCATGTATCCTCCCACACGGTTGGTCACACGGTAAATAGATATACGACATGTCCTTTTGAAGGTTTCCCATTCTCGTGCCTCTACTTACATGGTCAGTGTCATAGTCATCCTCTAGACAGCGTATATAAAAAGTAGCTGGCGTGTATTTAAGAAAAATAGTTTATTCCCAAACATAAGGATACATAACATGTATTCATCATCATACACACCATGTATTCAGGGTTTTTCAGGACAGTAATCCCTAGAAACTACTCTGAAACCCCATAAAACAATGAAACAAGAATTGATGGTCCATATTCTGATCCGTAGGGGCCCATAATCAATGAAAATCAAACCTTGGTATCATATTCATGTCATACCATTGCATAATTTATTTAATGTTCAATATAATCCACCAAATTACGATCTAAGAGGGCCCATAACACCGCAAGGACCAAAGTTTGGATCCCATTCAAATGAAACTTTAACGTTTCCAATGACTTATTAAAAAAATGTATTCTATCTTGAAATATGTCATAAAAACATGCATATATAGAAAAAAATATGTCCCAACAGCATGCAATCAGCAATGCATCCTAAATGGCCTGAAAAAATGCATGACCTGTGATCTCTAGAAAGTTCCTATATGATGCGTGAGATGGAATACCCTAATCTCATCGGGTGTAAACTGAAATATATCCTCAATGATATAAATCATAACAAAAAAATCATGTGAATCACCCAGTGATGAAATCAAATAAATTGTAACAATTGAATATCCATAAAAATTGCAATAATCAAGATAAATTGGCATTACCCTGTACATGAGTTTGCTACTCCTGGGTATAGCTTATTACCAACTACCCATCCATTCCTATCCCTTTCTATAGGCTCGAAACAGTTAGAAAAAGCAGAAAAAAACAACTTTGATACCACTTTGCAACGTCCCAGTTCCGGGTGCTGCCCAAAGGTTCCCCATACCCGGTTGGTCACATGGCCTTAAGCGTATTTTCCTGAATGCCAGAAGATTCCGACAAGTAGTGAGGGCCTTGGGTGAGATAGTGGGGAAACTATGCCTTTATTCTTAGAGCATGTACAGTGGAATAACAAATAATAAATAGTAGTAGAAGAAAGATACCATAAAACTAGTATACAACAGATGACTGATAGTAAATAACAACTGGAACAAATATATAAATGATGCATGTCACATATGTATAGGAAAACAACCAAACACGTCAAAATGCAGGAAATATAGTACTAAGACAAAGTAAAAAAGTAAAACAAGTAAACTCCAATAGCATCACAAGCCACAGCTTGGTCCCATGATCTCCAACTCCACAATAATCATGTACCTGAATTAGAAGGGCGCTTTCCCTTATCTAAACCTGAAACCATATAATCTATTTGGGTCCAAGAACATGACGCAAACTGAGTGTGAGATGAATCCCAGTAAGAAACCACCACAATATCTATTCCTAACAGTCATTGAGTATATATAGTATTTAATAATGGAAATACAAGAAAGAAACTAGGAGTACACAAAAGTAAACAATCTTATAGTTTCCGTTTACATTCATTAACATTTAATGTTCATAATTTAATAATGTAAGTATCCCAATGGGAATCTCAGAAGACTACCTAACAAGACCGAATCCATGCTTATGCTTTGTCTTGGAAGACACATCACAAAAAATCAATATTTATTTTAACCTCCTAGGTAACTCACACAGTCTAACCCCTCTAGCCAAGTAATGTAATAAAATAGAAAAGAAACTCTGAGGAAGAACTCATCGTCCATTCCCCTTATAGTCTTTCCACAATAACTACATACTCTCTTGGGAAGAACTCAATGCCAATTCCCCATGTGGTATTGTAATTTAAACTATAGACACTATAAGGGAGAAGTCACCATCAATTCCCCTTGTGGACTCATAGCGTGAAATATAACAGACACTCTAAAAAAACACTCAACATCAATTCTCTCTGTGGTCTAACTACATCAAGTTCTTATAGCCCTGTGCAATTCAATCATGCATATATGATATCAACAAGACCAATTTAATCTCAAATAATACATGGGAAAAAAATTCCAATTCATATCACAAGCTTTTAACATGAATCAAAAAGGAAATATGTTCCATCCTATCCACCAAGGAAAGGAAAGAAGGTCTGCCTGATAGGAAACCTAGACCAAAAAACCCTAGGCATTCAAACAAGGAAATTCACCCATGGGGTGTTACTTAACCATGAAATTTCACATAATACCACAATAACAACCCTTAATCTGACAATCAATCTATGGTAGATAAAATATGGTTTAATTTTCTTAACCTAAAATACCCGAGACATGGGTAATCGACACTTTGACATATAAAACTCAAAGACAACCTACTAACGAAAACCAAACACTTACCTCGACGTTGTAAGATAGATATAGTTGAACCTTAGACTTTGAACCGACCTAGAACATTGTAGATCTATGAGAACGTCAAAAACATTAGACCTTGAATAACTCACAAAAGTAGAGAAAACAAGAAGAGATTCTCTAGATGAAGGAAGGACTCACTTGTTGGATTCCAACGCACCCAATGGAGATCAAATCAGACCTTGTATGGAGAAACATTGTCTCAGAGAAGATTTATAAATCTCAGTCACTCCTGGAAGAACCAAGGCCAGAAGAAGATGAATCTGGAGATTAGATGCAACCCTGGTCTGATTAGTCAAATAATAGAAAACGTACACGATGTGTACTATTAATGAAAAAGCCATGTATTTGCCTCAACCAGACCCTGACATTAGCAGTATGTTGCATCACCCCACATGACCATGTCTTATCTGTTACACACCCAAGAATCGGTTGTACACTATAGCTGGGTACACGGTGTGTACAACTAAGTACATGGTGAATACTTATAAATTTCCAAATTATCCCCTTTTTCTAAAAAACACCCAAAATCAAGTTCCATACGTGAAATAAAGATCCAGGTTCTTACATGATGGTTCATAATTTGAAAATATATTCCCTTTTCCTAATAGTTTTACTATGAACTATATAATGAGAGTCAATCCATGCCTAATATAGCATCGAATTCCCCTAAGGAAAGTATCACAAGATTTTAAAGAAGAATATTTACACATATTACAATATCATAAGAGTCTATAACTTATGTTTTAATGATTTCATCACTATGAGTTTTTATAGATAACTATACTTCATGTTTTAGAGGCTTCAATTCAATAGTTTTAGAAAACATTCAATTTATAAAGGAATGCGTAAAACTAGAATAAAATAAGTCTTTTATAATTGTTGACTAAATTGGATTTGTACGTTGTAGAAATTTATTTTCATGCAATAGATTAGGAGTAGTGATGGAACATTCATTCCCTTGATCCTTCAGCTTGGTTGGTACTAACACTAATTAGCCATAAGGACTCATGGTTTAGTGCATTACCTTACATAGTGCTTGATCCAAACAGTTATAGAATTGATCCATGGGTTTTTATATTCATTCCTCAATCCCATTATCCATTTTTCTCATGTATCTTCAATGTTCATGATCTTGGTGGACTTAGTTTCTACACTTATTTCATTTCCTCTGCCCTTTTAGGTAGTTCTGATGATGATTCTCCCCAAATTTTTGACATGTGAGTTGTTGAAATTTATTGCCACTTTGTTCATCAGATCTTCCACCATTAAACTTCATAATTCAATTCATATCTGAATTTCTAAGGGACCATTGTCCTAACTATATATCTACATTGAAATATCAACGAAAAAATTCTTCATAACATCTAAAGGAATGAATATCTATATACTTTCGAAGGTTTTGTTTTAAACAAAAAAGTAATTTATCTATTTATCTATAACTATTTATAACAAAACCCGAGGCATTCCTTTAAATAGTTTTGATGTATTATTCATAATCTATGATAGATTCCCCATAATTTTTCTTCAACTATATGAATTCTCTCTCTGTAATTTTATGAATAGTTCTAGGGAAATACTTTTTAAGAAATCTTTTCATAATGTCTCCCCACTTCATCTCATCAATTTTTTCCATTAGCGTACTTTCTAAATTAATTACCATCATTGATCAGTCTCCTTATCCTTCTCAGAATGGTGGAGTGAAAACATATTATTCTCCATTGAGCTAACCTAATTTTTGGAAACAAGTGGATCAAAAGATACACTAAATTTCAATGGTCATTGCGGCATAAAATATTATATTGATAGTTTCTCTCTCTTAGTTGATGGTATAAATTCCACCTTATTCTAATTATAATTCAAAAACCGAGACAACTGGGTTTGAATCAACATGAAAATTTTAAATCGACATCACAAGGAATTGGGGATGTCATTTGGCCATTCTTTACATTGTCCCTACCATGGGTTGTTGGGCTCATTTTTCTTGGTTTCAACCATTTCATAAAATATATAATGTTTGAACCAAATATAATTTAACAATTCATGAATAAATAATTTATTTCTTCAAGTAATTTACTCTAAATGTATATCTTTTAGGACCCCTATGTTTAGCATTTTTCTATAACACATTTTCTTGCACGATTACATATACATAGTCACATATTAAGTGGTTTCATTAAGGTTCTATAATTCTAATTCAAAAATTAACTCAGTTGTCCTGTGATACCAACTATAACAATCCTAATTTTCATACATAACTATCTCATCATTATAGGAACAAACAACATAATAATGTTACAAAACCTGGATCCAAAGGTTTAGTGTCTTGGGAAAATTATGACCATAAATAAATGTTGAATAATAAAACATAATCATTTATTTAAAATCATTCTATTTATCCTTTTAAATCTCATGATCTTTTTAGTACATGTATTCATCAGAGGATATACATCAATGAAAGGGGCGAGCTAAAATCCCAGTAAGAGTATAGATAAGGGCATGCGTCAATATAACATTGGGGACCATAATCATCATCATCATAATATAATAAAGGTATCATAAAAATAATCATTATATGAATCATAATATAAATCCATGGAATGTGTAAATTCATAAAAATAAAAAATTATGTATTATTTTTCAAATACCATGCATAGTATTGAAAAAATCTAGCATCATTTACACACATGACATAATTCCATTTTTAAAAGATCATCATTTTGAAAAATGATAGGGGAATATTCAAACATACTTCCCATAAAAAACATTGAAACATCAAATTACCCAATGCATTGGAGCATAATATAATTCTGTGTGCACCCATCACATCATAACATTTACATATTCACGCATATCACATAGAACATTTATCAATATTTTTCATTAAATAACCCCTGTAATGGAATGGGTTAAATTTCATAAATAAATGGTGGATTTAAAAAAATTATAATATGAATAGAATATATGGTATTATAATAATCATAGTTGAGTGAAGAAGAAATAATCTCAAGAGGAGTAAAGATGTGAATTGGAATGAAGAGTTATTTGGGAAAATCACTCTCTATTTCATAAATTTGGATTAGAAATATTAGTATCCTAGAATTGAAAAGGTACATATAAAAAATTTATACGCGGAATATTAAAAGAATATCCACACTAAAATGTTTCATGAAATAAGAAATAACCCAATGAAAAGGAGTTGGGTTCGAGAAATACCCTTTCCTTATGTCTGAATTATTTCATCACCTTAATATCTGGGATAATCATATTAGATTAATTAATTACAAAATAAGGATCCTATTGTACATTTATTTGATTTTTTATAGTTATATTAAGTTTTTAATTGAATTTTGATGAGTTAAAGAGTTCAATTTCATCATTATGGGAGATTTTGTTTTCTTGGTTTTCAATATCAGTTCACATGTATACATGTTTGGAATTTCACATAAATTGAGAATAATTATCCATAAATAAAATTATATGTTATTAATGAAAATATATAATTTTAAATGATATTTTATATCATTTAATTTTATAGTGTGAGGATAATTAATTAGATAAACTGTTAATGAAAATGATTTAATTTATTTTGGAAATTTTTATGACCATCATAGTCATATAACATTTTATTTAATAACATATTTATCTATTGGATAAAAAACATTATATAATTCATAATATGAATAATAAAATATTATTTAACTATAATAGTTACAATATGTATATCTGGGAAGGTTGTAATGGAAAATGAAAATGCATCGTCCACGATGGTGGTGAGTGGACACATCACAAACAATGTTTTCATTTTTAGAATAAAAGGGAGAGGAGAAGGGGTTTGATTATGAATATTCCAATGAACTAATAAAAGTAAATTATAGAAAATAAAATGGATTTATCATGGATGTTCTTCTATGGGAGGTAGTTATAGGATAAGAATAGAAAAATAAAATTAAATGAAATTAAAAGTAAATGAATGAAAAATTACCTCTAGAATTTATTATACTAGAGAACCTCCTAAAGGAAATTAGGATGGGTAATTTTTGAGACCAAAAACTCATGTACATGGGTCAGAGGATTTAGAGTAGTTTTGGGAAGAATTTGGATAGAATTAATTATTTTGGTTGTGTGAGGATAAGAGGTGGGTAGGGGATGTTTTCATAGGGGAGGAGAGAGAGGTGTTTTTTGATTATTAAATTCATTATTTTATTATTTGTGCTCAAGACTTTTAATAGTATAGAATCACATAAATAAATATATTAAATATTTATGGAGTGTTCATGATTAATATCTTACATCATTCATATATTACCCATGACTCAAAAATTCACTTATTTAGCTTATATAGTAAATTTCCATATTTCACTATTCACAAAATTGAACTATTTTAAAAAAACCCAAAAATTCACCCTAAATTTTTTTAACATGTATAAATCAAAGATTTACTACATTTCATGAAAATAATTTTTTAAATATTAAAAATTTAAATTTTAAATAAACCATCATCAATTCAAAAAATACATATTTTAATATTATAATTGAATTTACAACACTGTAAATTTAATTAAGGTCTCATAAAATTTTATTATAATAATAAGAAAACCAAATAATCATTTATTAATCTATTTTATTAATACAAATTTTCATTTCAATATTTAAATAAATTATAAAATTGTAAAAATCACATTTATGTATTATAGAAACACGATCACTTAATTTAACATTTTTTTAAAATTTATTTACTTATACTATGATATAATGATATCATATTTTCATTTATAAGATGCCTAAATTTTATTTATACATTTATAAGTGATGTTACTATTCTATTTTCCAGAATTGCATTCTAAATTTTCATGTTATTATCTCAAGGTTCATGTTACTATTGCATCAGTATAGGTTCTTTAATTTATATGAATATCACTTATTTCATTATTTATTTAAAAGAATAATTTTTTTGGATCTTTATGTAATATATGTGTTATATACCGTATAACATAATTATAAGAAGTGAAAACCTCCATCAATAATAGTTTGGGTTTTCATATTAGAACTCTCAACACTTTTATATCTTAATTACATTCTATAATTTCAAAACCTAAGGTAACAACATTATTTGAGATACCATATAGCCTGTCATTTTTCTATGTAATATTTTTACAATATAAAATTATTAATTTATCAAATTCCATTATAATAATATAATATGAAATAACTCTAACATTATCATCCATTAAAAAAGTAACAATGATATATTATAATAATTTATAAGAAATAACACTCCTAGAATCTATATTAAATTCGTAAATGATAATTTAATAGCTTATTGAATTCATGGATATAGAATTATGATAATATTTAAATTTTTTTAAATCATTATGTAATCTTGGTTTAATAGTATGAATCTTATAAGGATTCATAATTTTAAAATAAAAACTTTAACAAGAGGTCATATAACTTTACCAATGCCTTTAATTTTATCCAATAATTAAGGTTTTATGTCTAAAATAATTCCTTTTATAAAGATAAATATTTATGATAAAGAAATTTTATTTCCACAATTTTGTTAATTGTAATAAATAATTCTTGATATTATAAACCATGTATTTTCCATGTCATTGATAAATGAACTAATGGTGGTTATTCGAGCATGTAAAATTTTTAACTTCATTTATTATATAAATAAATAATTTTTTTATATTTATATATTTTTTATTTTAAATAACCATATATGGAACGAAATATAACATAAAAATATATGGTAGAAAATTTTTATAGATATTCAAGGAATAAAAAACCTTACCCAACCTTATTCACAATTAATCAATATGATCGTAGTGAGTTTTCAATCAATTTCTTTTCAATATTTATGCTTCATAATTGTGTACCAGTAATTGATACATAAATTAAAATATACACTATCTTTTCCTAGAATCCTTATGAAAATGTTAAACCTAATATCACACCAATCATAATTTTTTTACATTTATAAGAAATACAAAAATTAAGATAAATTTAAAAATAGTGTACGTAAAAAATGAAAAGAAAATGAATCATGGAAAAAATTAAAATCAATGAAATACGAAGCTATGAATATAATATTGATGATTCTTATACAATTTTTTTATTCTATGATATAATATATGATGAACTATTTACTAATCCACTATAGATTCATTAAATCAATGTAATAATAATAATAAGTTTTTTCTTAGTTCATATTTTTCTCTTATAATAGAAATAATTATAAGTTTATTATCATATTTTATATAAAATCCTTGGTATAGAACCCAAAAATTCAATGTTTAGTGTCATGTGACATTTTGATAATCTATGACTATGGATGTTTAAATTTTATATTTTCTTAAAAAATGTTATTTTTTTAAAAACGTCATTGGTTTTTGGAGACAGTGTTTAAACTTTATTTTAATATTAGTAATATTAAATAATGATCATAATTTTCAAGACTTTTGGTTATCGGTTAAACTTTTTAAATGAATTTTTTTTAATAAACTTTTTTATATTATTTGATAATGAATTTATATGGAGTATATGATATTTCACAATGTTATGCTAGCATGTAATATTTTAAAATTCTGATCCAAACTATTTAGTTTGTTGAGAAGTGATGTTAAGTTATTTTGAAAGGGGTAATTGTTGAGCAGATAATGGGGTTCTGATGGGAGATTATAGGGTAGACTATATGGGGAATTAATATAGGGAGATATAGTGTTTCAATATAGGGGTAAATTAGAGGGTTAACCACTTTTATGCATTTACCTCACTAAGATAATTTCCTTCCCCATCACACTCTTCCTCTCTATTATATAAAGGAAGAAAAACTACTGGAATTTACATGTTTTGAAAAATTCTAGAATGATAAAGAAAAATATTAAATTAATGATTTATATTGATCATTAGATTAATTTATACTTGTTTTCAGCAAGGAATTGAGATAGGAAACTTTATACCTTAACTTATTTTCTTACATTTTATGGAACATAGCATATTTTTTTATTTTCTAAGAATGGTTAATTGGGTATAATAAGAATAATGTATTATAATTAAGAAAAATATGGGATTTATGATTAAATTTTTAGATTCATAACATTTATATTTTCTAATATGATAACAGTATAATATGTATTATATAAATTTAATAATTATTTAAATTATATATTTAAGGAATTATTCATTCTGGTTATCAACACTTGAAATTAAAAATATGTATAAGTATTTAATAATTAATGGGAGGTTGTTTTATATTTTAACTTATGGGGATTATTTTTAATATTTATTTTCTACTAAAGTTATATTTATTAAATTACAAATAGAATATATATATCTCATAAAAGTTAATGCCTATTGAAAATAATTGTTAGGGGAGAATTTTAAAATTAATGACATTAAAGAAGGTAAATTAAGATTTCAAAATGGATTAGTGCCACATACTATGATTGTTTATTGATGTGATGGTGAGGGATGAGGGGATGAATTGGTTGAGAGTTACATGGGTCATTCCACCATGGCACTGGGTTAAGCTATATTATGGATATGGTATAATTCTAGAAGTGTGTTATATGGTATAGTTTATAATTTTATAGGGGTCTTCCATCAATCATGGTCCATAATAAATCATTAATGTGTTTTATGCCCATTTGTATCATCATAAAGATTACTATTAGGTTTTTTGTGGTTTTCCCCCACATTCTATATGGTCATGAAATATAGTTTCATTTGTAGGTCTAAGTAAGGGTCCCTAGGAAATACTAGTCAATATAGGAATCACATATCATTTGAGAGGTTGTGAGGTGGGACTATCCCTTAAGGGGTCTTAATTTCTAATCCATTAATCTCTAAAATATTTAATATATATTAATTAAATAATTCATAGAAATAATTATATATACCTTTATCATGATAGTGATCAATAATTTATATAAATTTATGTGAACATTTTCATATATCATAGGTTCAAAATATTACTTATGTTCGTTAGTTAAAATATTTTTTAAATTCAGATAAAATGAACTTCAAAATTTGTTCCCATATATAGAGGAATTTGGGTTAATGGATTTATATTGATCCCATGATAGGGGCTCCCTTGTTATCCCTATATAGGTAATCAAAACCCATGACTTTTAGTGTCACGTAATAGGATATATCTATATTTTATGTTATTTTTACATAGAATATTATGAATCCTTTTAAGCTCATAAAAACATGACTAATAACATTTGTTTTTAATATTGTTAATCCAAGACTAATGATTCATCATTTAAGGTCACATGATTGGGACCTTGGTGACATTTATTTTATGTTCATATAACTATGAGACATTTTAAAAGATTAAAATCATGAGAAATCGACCAATTTTTTTAAATTAATAAATCTAGTACTACTAGGAGATTGGTTACTAGAAATATTTATTATAGTAAACATGTATGAGAAGCCCATTTTTAGTTTATCCTTTTTATTCGAAATTAAATAAGAAAAGTTATAATTGATTCTTACAAATTTTTGGAGGTTTATGTGTGTATATCTCAGTAATAGTTAATAGGTATGAGAGCATCAATGAGAACATTTTTTTATTACACCTAGTAGGAAGCCTATGTTTGGCCATGGAATATGGGGAAGCTAATAGTATACCTAAAAATAGAAAGGATTATTTATATGGGGTAGACATGATGAGAGTCCTAAGATAGGGGAGGCTTCACAGGTATCCTAAAGATAGGAATTCATATTATCCTGAGAAAATATGATTGTTAAAACTTTGAGAGACCTATTGGTTTTTGCTAAAAAGCTAAGGAAGGTGTCTCATGGGAGGATGAATCCCTATTTTTCAAAGGAATAAAAGATTGATATAGATTATTTTAGTGTCCAGGACAATATCATTTATTTTAGGTGGCCATGTACGAGGCCAAGGAATATGGGAACCAAGGTAAGTTTTCTAAGTGAATATTTTTCCTAGATTGGTGACTTAGAAAAATGGGAAAAATGTTTGGTGACATAGTTGAATATGTTTCTGAGTTATTGGAATTGGGTGAATTTCATGTCCAATTTCTGCATTTGGGTGAATATGGAATATGGTTATAGTACCTCGGTGAATATGGAACACAATTATATGACATATTCAAGATTGTATTTTGGATTTCCTATGAACCATTTTAAGGTGGAATCAAAGAATGAATTATTTTAGGGATATATTCTTATGTGATTAGGTTCCTAGTTGGGTGTGCTCGAGTAGTTGCACACTACTTTTTAAGGACACATTGGGCATGAACACATTATAATGAAAAGGTTTCCTCGATGTCAAGAACTATTCTTCTAGATACACTTTAAAAGGAGGAACATTTACACATATCATAGGGATGACCTATGAAATATTTCAATTAAATGTTCATTCACATTAAAATGAACAATTATCATTCAATCCCTTCTTTTCCACCATAGGGTGTAGTCTAAAGTTACCTACAAGGGAGTTAATTTTAGATCAAAATTGTTTTTCTTGAACTCAGGTACTTTTGGGGAATCTTCAACATATTAATTTCATAATCATATTTATTTGATTACAAAATTTGGGGACTGGGGGTACATATATATGAAACAAGTAATAGACACAAAAATTACATTTGTAAGTCCCACAATGTTCCTAACTATTTTGAGTAGTGGACATGATGTAGGTTAAAATCAAGTTTGGTAGTGGGGAAAATAATTATTGGCTTATGGGTTCTATTTAAATTTTGGCATGATATCATATGGGTTCTTAAATATCTTATCCTACCATGAAAAATTTATGAACATATCATTGAATTTTTTAAAATATTCATTTTTATGATTTATATTTCCAATAGATAACACATTTGATTATTTGATTTGATAGATACAAAGATGATTCAATTATAAGGTAAATATTACTCAGTTAGGATTATGTATCTATCTGTGTGCTCGAGTGGATGAATCAACCATGCTCAGATGGTGTTGTGCAATTTTCTCTAACCAACATTACATTTTCATGTGTTTTTTATATATTTTGTTCAATGTGGGAGGTGCCTAATAACAAAGAAATAAATGGGAACAACTTTGTTACTATGAATTAAAGACCTAGGAAAATCTTGAAGATTTTACTCTATCTATATATCTCTCCCTTTTCAAATGATTTTCACAATGTTTGGTATTTCATGGGAATCATCTTCCTTCTTCTGTTGGCTGAATGTAAACATCATGATAGCATGACACAAGAAACAAAGAGTCAGAGGATAGACACAAGCAAACATTGTGAGAAAACTATTCTTGAAATACTATTTTTGAAGGACTATTTGATACTTATAGTCATGATCATCTATTATCTATAACTTGGGAATCATAACCTAAGTGTGAGGATATGGAAAAAATTCATACTTATTGAAATTGTTACCTGCATATTTTTATTCATTTTCTTATGCTCTTAATCTCACATTATCTTTTTATTGCCTTCAACATAAATTTTTCTCTTTTGAATTTTTTGGAAATGGGTAGATCCCCATAAAATCTATCAACAATGGAAGAAGAGGCATACTTTTATTAATTTATATTTGAAATCATGATTATTTAACACAGTTTTATAAATCCATTCCATTAAGTAATTGAACTTCTCATTTTAACATCTTTTCTCAATTATAATTTATTGAATAAGATTTCTAAAGATGGGTTTATCATCTTAAATGACATGATATATGATAAATTTATGTTAATATTATTTAAATATAGAACTTATAATCTTGAGGTATCAATCAAACATAAATATAAAAAAATGGAAAGCTCATCTATAAAGTTAGTGATGAGGAATCATGCTCATTGCCCAATTCTTAGCAACCATGAGTTACAAGAACCATGTATACTTGACCAACCAGAAATCCTATATAATGAGTCAGTAGAATGAGTGTTCCCATCAATGTGATATACAACCATGGGAAATTTTCTATGAATATTGATCACATAAAAAATTGGTGAATCAATGATCCATCGATTTTATGAGTCATTTAAGGGACATTTGATTGTTTAGTTCATTTTTATTTCATAATTCTTTATTTAAATTCATCCTCACCATGTCACATAGTTGGTTATTTACTGGTGTCCCAAAAGAAGTACCCTTCACCAATTTCCTAAGGAAGTGGACATAAGTCCCTAGGTTATTTTTAGAATCATGGGAGTTTATATTCTTGGTTATATGATTTATGAGTTTTTACCTATTCATGTTTCTTGGTAAATTTTGATTGGAATGCTATTTTAGAAAGGGATTAGTTGAGTATGATAAAATATAGTTTGATGAAATAAGTGAATCAATTTCTAAAAATAGCTTTTAGTTCTTGGATTATGATATATTTATGTCTCCATAGATCAAGCCCAAGGTGAAGTGGACAAGGACTTTTCCAACATATAATTCTAGTGACAACCAAAATATGTTCTTATACATCTATGAAAATGGTCAATAAGACACTTGGGGTTATCTAATCATGTCATAGTTGAACAACACTCTTCTATTAGTGGGGTATTGCGAGATGTTTCACTATGGGTGGACATTGTTGGGTTTTGATGCTCTCACTATGGTAAAAGAAAACATTTTCATGCAAGGTATGCATCTAGAATAAAGGATTCATGTAAGACTCACTATACCAACCCTAGTAAGACTCTACCATGTATCTGACCAACATTAGTGGGGTAAAAACCCATAAAGAACATGTTCCCTAGACTAATTATTGAGTGGATAGAACATAGAGCTTATTAGTGTCATTTTCCTATGAAAAATAGTTTCAAATGATCTATATAACTATATTCCCATATTTCTAGAAATTTTATTCATTTTAACAATAAATATAGGTTCCTAAGGATTGGAACATGTCATAGGGAGATACTCACAATTCATGTTCACTACATATAAGGCTTTTACTGGAACACATTTACCTAATATCACTAGTTTAGTGGATGAATATTTCTATATATTCTCACGGTAAGATGTGTTTCTCATAGAAAGAGTTAAAGGGGCACCCATATATGAGCCTTATATACTATAATTATATTCAATCTAATTTCATTACACACATTAGATGAGTTCATATCCCTTTGAAATGGGTGTGTGATAAGAAACAACCTATAGTATAATAAAATCATTAGTTAATACAGTGGTGTGTGTGCATTGGAAATCAAATCATCCATCCACTATTGAATTCCTAGATTATTTATTTTTAACATATTCTCAATCATGGGATAAATGTTATCTTGTTGTGATATTGAGTGGTGTTACCTCATGAACACAAGAACCACACTTTCAGAATATGTGGGAAGTTTGGGTGGAACCATAGAGGGGAGATGAAATCATCAATCTATATTCAATAATGAATGATATTTAGGCCATCATTATTGACCATTGAATTATAATCAATAACTTTTTAAAGTCACATGACCACAATAGAAAAACCATAGGTTTCTATCACTATGATATCTATGGAATGAATTTCATCTAAACTTCATATAAGTAGTGATTTATAGATATAAGAGTATTAAATTCTATTTTGATAATATATTATTCAAATTGTTAAAAATTTATATTAGATATCCCTTTTCAGTGTGTATTCTAGTTCCATAAGATGATGTAACATCTTGTACTAATGTTATTTCCATGTACTTAATCACACAATAAAGGGAATGTAAAATTTCTATTCTTAGATCACTTAGACACTCATAGAAGATGTGGGTATTATGGAAGATTTTCATCACTAGCTATTTTCGGGTATATATATGAGGCATCAAATATCAGGAGTTTTGTTGCATCATCCAGTTAATCATAATTTTTTATGATTAATTGGTATTTCTAGAGATATATCTACATAACTTAGAAAATATAATCAACTAGGTGGGATTTGTGGAGAGGTATAATCAGATGTTGAGTTAGAAAGATTTTGTAGAATTAATTCTTCAGGATTGGGTTTTTACTCAAAATATAAAAATAGTAGAATATGAGGCTCCTATAGAAAGAAAAAAAGAAACCATACATGTCAAAAATTGTAGTTGGAATTGATAAACATTGGTGATAGAACCATGAAATGGATGCACTGATCCAATATATGTGTCTGTTGAAAGGAATTGTAATCTCTGGGTGACTATATCTCTAGTAAATATTCAATGCTTCACATCAGACAGTGGCTTGTATCTAATGTTCATCCTTCCAGATCCTATCACAACACCTTTTTCTATTTTTTATTCATTCATCATCATGAATAGATAATAAATCTCAATCATTTAAAAAAATCATTTGTATTTATTGGACATTTAATTCATTATTGTTTTGGAAAATCACAAGAATAATATCATAATAAGTAGATCTATTTCAACGTTTCATGAGAATGGATTTAGATAAATTATGAAATCCAAACACTTGATTTAATGATGAAATATATGAATTAATCTATGAATCATTAGAGGTATATAATCATATCATATATTGATCAAATATATTCTCATCATGAGTTGGGGAAACTCTATGAGATAAAAAAATATGATATTTTAATTCCTCCTAAAATTTTACACATTGATAGATATGGGCACTGTAAATATGTGTCTTATATACCATCACTATAATCCAAGGTTTATCCATTTCAATGTGAGTCATGGATTACCCTAGTACATTTAGTCTTTGATGGATTTAGGTGTTCCTGATATAAAAGACAATTAACATCAATGCGGTAAAAATTTAGTCCCTTTGGATAATTGGTTTTCGAGTGACACAACATAAAGGAAATCATATAAGGGTGTTTTGAATAAGGGTTTAAATAGTAAAAGGTGATCAAGTATCCAAGAATTGTATGTTCATATTTTTTTTTTAAATCATCTAAACAATTATATCTAAATAATTTATGAGTTATTTAAATTTTCCCGAGTTTGGATGACCTATTAATCCTATATAGTTATCTTATAGTGTTTAATAGTAGTACCTTATGATTTATGTAATTATATTTTAGCCTTATGATTTCTCGAAGGTCATGGATGGGGTTAATCATCGCTATTTGGTAGCTTGATTTTTCTCAAACCACCCTTTATAGGTTTTCAATATTACACATTTTTTTCCTTTTAAATTTTCACAACCTAAAAATTTATATAGGATATGTAATGTTAATTTTACATATTAGAGAATCATCATTTTCTTGTGACACTCATTACGAGTTTTCAACCAGGTAAGGACCATGTCTCTTTCAATTTTTATTCAATAATATTACGAGTAATACTGATGAAGATACTATTTATGGTCGAATAATTTTGAACAAATACTGACATTTTTTATGGTCATACTACTTTCACAATATTTTATTTGGGTTTCTGTTCATAAAAATTTCAATATATGATAAAGAAGATTATATAGTAACAATGGTGGGGTAAACAAAACATGAATCGAGATATTAGATCTTGTATACATATCCTCAAACATGCGGTTCAGGTAATTTAAGATCCTAGTAATTATACTAATGATAGTGGGTGTGATGTGAAAACCCATGTGGGAATGAAGATATATAGATTCTCTAACACCATTGACCAATAATTAGAATGATGTAAATCATAAGATGATTTATTTCAATAACAATGTAATAAATTAGAAAAAACTCATTGATGGTGATCATTTCCAAATTCAAAACATAGGTACCAATGTTGTATTGTTGATGACATATGGAGTTAGAAAATCTTCCCCTAATGAAGAATACATACCTTCGTCTATTAGGATGGAAATAATATACAGATATCATTACAAAGTAGTGGTTTAATTTTATGAATTAAATACACTCATTACGAATAAATGACATTGGTTTTTTCAGACTCAAATACGTATGATACTATGCGCTGTATATGGGACGATGATATTCACAAGGTGATTGGAATACACAGCCCAAAATTTATAGTGCTAGGATATTATGGAATATTGAAAGGGAATTGAAGAAGATTGCTATTTGAGAATGTGCCTATGATATATTGTATTTTTTTATGTATTCCAGAATAATAGGGATTAATCCAGACAAACATCATATCAAAAATATTTCATTGAAAAATATAGTCTAATATAGAATATCATTATGTGAATGAAAATGAAATACGTAGAGTGGGGGTTTGAAATTAATAATATAAATGGAAGGGTCTAATATAGGTACTTTGAATATCAGTATGTATCCATTATTAATAAAAAAAATCCATACATTTTTCATATCTGGGATTCTGAAATGATATAGTTCATGTGGAGAATAGGATGAGATAAATATATAGGTTCCTTGGTGAGAGAATGTAGAACGTAGATCATTATGAATTGATTATGTATCATTAACATGGATGAGGTATTGTGGTTTGGTATCAAATTAGTGACTTTGACATATATTTTTATCTCTTATGAAAGGGAATCGCATCATGTGATGTTCTTGAGGGGTGTTTTTATTTGGATGTGATGTCAGGTTTTGATACAAGACCAATATTGATACCCATAAATGATAACTATATCTCATTATGTCAGGCCCAAGTTTTTTTGGTTTTATTTTATGTCAATCGATCAATATACTAAAATAATGAATGTTTATTTAGAAAGATGATGCTTTGGGATGGTATTGATAAAAATTAGACTCATGGCATTGATAAGAATCAGACTCAGATTTTCCATTGTAATGAGAAGAAGATGTATGGGTCTGGTATCAATAAAAACCATACTCCTGCTACAGGTTGGAAAAGGATCATTTCCAGATTTACCGTATCCTGGTGGTAGAGTGAAAAAAGTGATTCCAATTGTTTTTCAAAACAATCATATCTGGTTGAAAGAAAAGTAAAATATGTTTCCAATTGAAATGTTAGTGCCGATTGAAGAGGTGATGTGGTTTTAGAATTAGCTTCTATTTTAAAACATGGTGTTGTTTTTAAAAAGGAGTTGTTTTAAGAAGAGGTGTTGTTTTAAAATGAGGTTTTGTTTTATAAAATGGTGTTGTTTTAAAAAGTGGTGCTAATTGAAAAGGCGGTGCTGATTGAAAAGTGGTTTCAATTGAGAAGGTGGTGCCGATTTAAAAGGTAGCTCTAATTGAAACGATGGTTCCGATTGAGAAGGTAGTGCCAACTGAAGAGGTGGTGATCATTGAAGAGTATGAGATGGTGCCGTTCATTTTTCAAATGATGATATATGAGTAGAAGAATAACGGTTTGTATCCAGAATGATCGAACCCAGGATGGTCGTATCTAGGCCAATTTTATTCATTAAAGATCATACTCGAGTTGAGACGAAAATAATGTATCTAGAATAAATGGAATGTTATGAAACATTCAAATTCAATTCAGATGATGATAATTCTAAAACCTCAATGAATTTAAGTTCATGACGGAAGACATGATTCAAGAATAAGTTTTAGAATAAAGTGATGTTTTTAAGTGGTTCATGAGAAGAAGTGAAGGGGATGATCAACAGTATAGTCTACTAATTAAAAATGGTTGAATTACTATCTTTGGATGAGTTTTTTGAAGAAAAGAGATTTCTAGATGATTTGTCGTGGGGGTTATTAAATTTAAAATACATGATTTTGATTAAAATTGATTTTGAGAATCAAAATTAGAAATTATATTGAGACAATCAGACATAGATGATAGAACCTGTAAAGACCCGTAAATTTCAAGGAAATTGTTTTTCTTAAATTCTGTGGGATTTTACGAGTACGCAGTTTCCGACGATACCTGATTCCGAGGCCCGGTGTGCCCAAAATCAATTTCCGAAGTTTAGCTCGGGTACGTTCAGTGAACGAATGAGCGTGTTTTTCTATCTTTTGAACCGGTGCTCGGAATTGAAATCCTAGGGCACAGATGAACTCGCAGCGCCGATATTTGATTAAGAGGACCTTCACTGAAGGTGCGTTTTCTTGGGAGGATTTATAAAAAAATGTAGACTAAATGAAAAGTAAAATTAAAATTGTGTTACAATTTTATTTCTTTTACTAAATGGTTATATCCTAAGTATGGGAGTTGGGGTGGGACCCACTAGTTACTAACTACTCTTGAGAGGATAAAGGTGAGGTGGGGACCCCACAAGCCCCCATCTTTTCACATTCCCCATAACCCCTTATACTCATTTTAAACCTCCCTTGTATTTAATTATGTGGCTTCTCCTCTTTCACATCAATAATGGCAACATATCACCTAATTAATTAGACAACTCATGGTTTAATTAATTAAGTGAATTCAATTTTGAATTTTTGTAATTTAAAATGCATGGCTTGAAATAATAAAATAAGAGGAGTCTGATTTTATTGGGTTGGCCTGTTGAGTGAGAATTTGGGGAGAGATCATTTCTCTTGAAGAACATTATCATCAACGAAGAACGACAACACTTCATCAAGGATCATCGACTCGGAGACCCGGTTTCTTCCATCCTCTTCTTCCTCCACGAAAAAGGAGGAGGCACTGATGTGGAAACTCGCCAACGACATCACTCCATACAATCTTCTCTCCGCGACAAAGGAAGGGAGACGCTGCTTCCTCCTCAGATTCTATCCGTCGATGTTTATGGAACCTCACCCCGCGACACCATTTTCAGCGACACTCATCGTTCGAAAACTTGTGTTGAGGTAGGGGTTATTTACGTTCATGATTAATTTAACATTATTCGTTAATTAAATTGGCCGTTTGTTATCGACATAACGGGAGGAGATCGGACCACACAATCATGACCGATCCTTATCCCCTTTTATTTTTTGATCATCGTTGAACTTGCGGTGAAGGCAGTGCGGTGTCATTGCACCATGCGGGAAAGAAAAGGACTGCGGCCGGAGCAGGCCGCGAAGTAGGTGTGCGGCGCCGTCGCGCCACGCCGGTGAGACCAAAGGAGGCCGCGGCCAGGAGCGGACCACGGCGGAGGGGCACGGCGCCGTCGCACCGCACCGGTCAGACAGATGCCGCGGCGTTTTTCCAAAGGGGCAGCCGGCTGAGCCGGTGGCCTACGCAAACTGGAGGCGGGACCCAAAGGGTCCCGCGGTTACAAAGTCCGGCCGTTTCGGAAAACTGGGGGGGCAGAGCCACCCCCCCCCCCCCCCCGCTTCGCTCCCCGCTCGGCCGAGAGACGAGGCGAATCGCGGCCGGCTTCCGAGCCGGGCCACAGGACACACGGGTCGGGCCACCCGCACCGGGCAGGTCCACGCCCAATTGGTCCAGACCCGGACCCGGGTCGGGTCGACCTGGTTCGGGCCAACCCAGGGGGTATTGGGCCAGGTCGGACAGGGCCCAAACCCCCTATTTTTGGAGCAGGTTCGTTCTAATGCCCATATCATGGGATAAAGACCTCCGATCGATGCACCGTCAGTTGCGTATGAATCCTTGGATTGAGGCGGTCGTTTCGGTATATTACAGTCAAGGTTTTGGTGAACTTTGTGTACGGCCAGGTTGGTTCGAACATGAAACCAACCGGGCCCTCGGAGCAGAAACGCTTATAACTTGAGGTCCAGACGTCCGATTGACGTGTCGTCGACCTCATTGAATTTCTCTTAGTGAGATGGTTATTTTGGCTTAATCCACTCAAAGTTTGGACGCATCTGGAGTATGGTTAGTTTGGTTTTATCTTAAAAACCAACCGGGCCCCTAGAACAGAAAACCCAATATCTTTCAGACTGGGCGTCCGATTGACGTGCTATCTGTTGCGTTGAGTTCCTATTGACGAGATGAAACTTTGTGATTCATCAAATCCGAACTTCGTGGTAGTTGATGTATCGACCCCTTGGCTCAAGGAGCGGACCCTCCCGGAATCGAGCATGTTGTGTGCGGGAACCCTAGATCTGGCTGCGACTGCGACGACGATGGCGACTGTACTTGGATACTACGTGGGTTCGGCAGTAAGGAATACTGTACTTGGATCCTCCGTGGGTTCGGCAGCAATGACAACTGTACTTTGATCCTACATGGGTTCGGCAACGATGGTTACTGTACTTGGATTCTACGTGGGTCCGGCAGCGATGACATCTGTACTTGGATCCTATGTGGGTTCGGCAGAGGAGATGATTTGGAGGCTACATCAATCATCTCCACCTCTCTTCGTGAATAGTATAACTATGTGAGCTGAATCTCGACTTACAATCATTATCTTTGATATGATTGTCTTGCTTTCCTGTGTGGATGGAGTTAAACATTCCTATGTGGATTGAGATGTACTTTCCTGTGTGGACCGGGTTGAACTTGGGCTTAGAAGTTGGAGCCGAACGGGAATTGATGACTTAGGTATATGTATGGGCATATACCTAAGTAGTGTTGGTTGATACTTCGTTTTGTATCTTTCTTTGGTGGATTCTTGGAGACCTTCGGGAGTCTTGGGGTCCCTACTGAGTATCGTATACTCACCCCTTCATGGGATACGCTCTCACTACATTGTGTTGGATGCAGACGACGGACGACACTGATTGTAGTTGATACTTGTAGAGAGGGATAGTACCCCGCGGTGGACTCTCAGGCGGGACGTACACGGTGCGGACATACTGATACGAGGAGAAGAGGAGACCATCTGTACCCACCCATCAGGTGGGGTTTCTGGAGGACGCCTTGGTGGTTGCTGCTTTATCATTCAGCTGTTGTACTTTACTTTTCAGTTGTACTGCACTTTCAGTTGGGTTTGTATAATGGCCCGTTTACTTTCCAGCACTTACTTTTGTACTCAGTTTACTTAGTGTTTACTTCACCTTGCATAATCTGTGGTGTTTTTTTCCTCATATAAAGGCAATTCCTTCCCTTTAATCAGTATTTACGCCTTTGGTGCTAGTCTCCAGCCCCTAGCCTATGGAAGGCGGGCTTGGGGTAGTCACGGCACGGGCCCCAAGGACGGGTCATGAAAAATTGGTATCAAAGTAGTCGGTTTTACCACAGAACTCAAGAATCTGATAATTTATTCTATATAAAGAAATAGTGTTAAGGGTATTGATTTTGGTTATCAGTCCATGGAGTCCAGTATTGGTGCGGCGGTTGACGTATCCATACACCAAGACCCTGACTTCTGATTTCCGACTCAGTGCATGAAAACATTGATTGCATGTGTGTTTCAAAGTTTTCTTTTTGATTACTTTATGTCACCTCACCAGGTATAATGTATTGACCATGGCACACCTGTTTCTTTTCAGGATGGCCCCATGATGGCAGCCAGCTAGGGTTCCGAGTTTTGTGCAAGATGGCAGCCCACCGAGCAACGAGGCCTCGGTGAAGGGCCTCATTACAATGGAGGCACCGGCAGTACCTCTACCCACTAAGCCACCGATGCCACCAGCCCTAGAAGCTGAGAGTGCACATCATCTGAGGGCACTGCACGAGTTTCAGCATAAGAGACCACCCAGGTTCCACGGGGATATGGACCCTCAGGCAGCCGTGGATTGGCTGGAGGCTGTTGTTTGAGTCTTCAGATTAGTAGGGACACCAGCTGAACTCATGGTGATCCTTGTGGAGAGTCTCCTGCAAGAGGCATCAGGTAGATGGTGGAGCCTGATGCTCCAGGTGCACGACAAGGCATTACTTCTTTGGACGGACTTCGAGAGCCTCTTCCTCTCGGAGTTTTTTCCAGCCACCCTCTTTGTGGTGCACATTCAGAAGTTACTACAGCTGTGGCAGGGTAGCATGATAGTAGCCTTGTACTCGGCGAGATTTACCGAACTCTCGCGCTATTCCACTGACATGGTACGGGACCCATTCTTCTGGGTCTGGACCTTCGATCAGGGATTGAGGCACGAGATCATGGCCTCAATGATCTCTCTCTATATTCTGACGTAGGTAGGAGTACTGGAGTGAGCCTTACTTGTGGAGAGTTTCCTTGCTGAGCCTATACCAGTAGTGAGGCCTACTGTAGGGCGACACATAGGGGAGTCTTCTGCAGCTGGAAGTCGACGGATGTCACAGGGGTCCAAGCGGACCAGACCATCAGGTGGAAAACCTCAGGAAATTGGTTCAGAGGTGTGGGGCACAAGCACCATAGCCAGTCATACGAGAGGCAGACAGTGCTATGCATGTGGCGGGCAGGGTCACATGGCTCGGGACTGCCCGACCCGCCATGCAGAGGAGCAGCAGACGGTTGAGGGACCACCCAGGAAGAGGCATAGGTTTGACCGTGGTGGTCCACAGGGAGCAGGCAGACGAGGCAGAGGAGCTGGCCGAGCAGCAGGTGGTGGGCGACGCTTTGAGGCTCTACCACCACCACCTCTAGGATGTCCACCTCGACCACAGGGAGCTGTCGGACAGAGGCAGTTTTAGCTTCAGGTAGTGGAGGCCTACGACCATGGCGCACCTGAGATGATTCGAGGTACTATCTATGTCTACTCTATCTTTGTTGTAGTTCTTATAGACACAGGAGTGAGTCATTCATTCATTGTTGCTGCCCTTTTTCGGAGCTCGGAGATTCCGACGGAGCCATTGTCTCGATCCTTACGTCTGGAGACTCTTACGGGAGCAGACTCGATGATTACGCACTGGTGACGGCAGTGTGAGATTACTCTAGGAGGCAAGAGCTTCAGCTGGGATCTTCTTGAAGTGGCGTCGAGGACTTACGATGTCATCTTGGGCATGGATTGGTTATCTATGGTCCATGCTCAGATCAAATGTATTAGGTGAAAGGTGCAGTGTTTCCGCATCGATGGGAGCAGTTTTACCTTCACCAGGAAGAGGGGAGCCTTTACAGCACAGGATGGACTCACGCAGAGGAGAGGAAATCTGATCACTCATCAGTTGGCTAGTCTCATCCTAGGATCAGTTGATGTGTGGAGTCCATGTTTTCCTATTGTGGTGGAACAGTATGTGGATGTTTTTCCTGATGACGTTCCAGGACTACCTCCTCGCAGAGAGGTAGACTTCTACATCGACCTGTACCCTGGGACATCGCCGATATCT
This sequence comes from Viscum album, assembly GCA_963277665.1. Lineage (NCBI taxonomy): Eukaryota > Viridiplantae > Streptophyta > Magnoliopsida > Santalales > Viscaceae > Viscum > Viscum album. The sequence goes on along the minus strand of OY728167.1, from coordinate 805,758,923 downwards.
ACTCCAGCATATAGGATGGATCCCGCCGATCTTCGTGAACTGCGGGTACAGTTGGAGGACTTGCAGGGAAAGGGATTCATTCGACCTAGTGTGTCACCCTGGGCTTCACCGATTTTGTTTTCCAAGAAGGCGGACGGGAGCTTGAGACTGTGTGTCAATTACCGTCACCTGAACCAGGTGACCGTGAAGAACAAGTATCCACTTCTGGGGATTGATGACCTCTTCGATCAGCTCAAGGGAGCATGTTGGTTATCGAAGATAGACCTCATGTGAGGCTATCATCATCTCAGAGTTCGAGACAAGGATGTGCAGAAGATGGCATTCAGATGTCGGTATGGCCACTATGAGTTCTTGGATATTCGCTTTGGTGTAACCAACACTTCAGCAGTGTTCATGAGTCTCATGAATAAAATCTTCCAGCCTTACCTCTATTGATTTATCGTAGTCTTCATCGATGACATATTGATTTACTTGACTACTGAGGAGGATCATGCCTACCACTTGCGGGTTATACTGGATACACTCCGAGAGCACCAGCTTTATGGTAAGCTCTCGAAGTGTTAGTTCTAAATTTCAGAGGTCCAAATCTTGGGGCACGCCATCTCTGAGGTGGGAGTAGCGAGGGATCCTGCGAAGATCGAGGTAGTACTAGCTTGGGAGCAACCTAAGAGCATGACGGAGGTGCGGAGTTTCTTGGTTCTGGATGTGTACTATCAGAGATTTCTGCCAGACTTCTCTAGAGTTGCAGCACCACTCTCATCTTTGACAAAGAAGGGGAAACCCTTCATGTGGTCAGACAGATGGCAGCAGAGCTTCCAAGATCTGAGAGAGATAATGACCAGTGCACCCATCATGAGGCTACTAGATGACGGCATAGGGTACGTAGTTTACTGCGACACATCAGAGAACGGACTCGGGTGTGTCCTGATGCAGGAGCGGGCAGTGATCACTTACGGATCAGGATAGTTGAGGAAGCATGAGCAGAACTATGCTACCCATGACCTGGAGTTAGCAGTAGTGGTCTTCACCTTGAAGATGTGGCGGTAGTATCTGATGGGAGAGCGCTATACAGTCTACTTTGACCCCCAGAGTCTCAGGTACATCTTCTCGCAGAAGGACCTGTACCTGAGACAGAGGCGATGTCTCAAGATCCTTCAGGAATATGACATTGAGATAGTCTATACTCATGGGAAGGGGAATGTAGTAGCGGATGCTCTTAGCAGGAGGTCGGGCATTCAGCTACATAGAGATGCGATAGAGCAGTTAGCCGCTTTACAGATATCCTTCGGGGATAGAGATGGATCTGCCTTTCTTCAGTCACTCATAGTCACTCCTCCACTACTTCTACGGGTCAGATAGGCACAGCGTGGGGACGTTGACTATGAGATGCGACGTGCACAGATATCCTCAAGATAAGCACATTATGGATTTTCTATAGGAGGAGAGCACGTCATCCTTTTTAGGGGACGTACCATGGTACCAGCTGCTTTACAGGAGGAGGTGCTGAGAGAGTTTTAAACTTCCCCTCTAGAGGTACATCCTGGAGTAGCGAAGATGTACCAGGATCTCAGACGACAACACTGGTGGTTGGGTATGAAGAAGGTTGTGGCAGAGTTCGTTTCATGATGCCTCACCTGCCAGCATGTGAAGGCGGAGCACCAGGTACCAGTAGGCTTGATATAGCCCTTAGGGCTCCCGGAGTGGAAGTGGGATGAGGTATCTATGGATTTTGTGACTGGGATTCCACGTACTTCCAGAGGACATGACTCCATCTGTGTGATCATAGACCGAATCACCAAGTCGGCCCACTTTTTACCTATCAGAGAGCAGGGCTTTGTGGAGAGCTTGGGAAACCTCTACGTTTAGAAGATCATACGGCTTCATGGTGTGCCACCGTCTATCGTCTCCGATCGAGATGATCTCTTTACTTCCCAGCTTTGGAAGGGGTTTCATGAGGCATTTGGGATGTAGCTATGCCTGAGCACCGCCTTTCACCCTCAGACATATGTTCAAACAGAGAGGACCATTCAGACTTTCGAGGACATGCTCCGTGCACGTGCCCTCGACTTTGGTTGCAACTGGGAGGATCACCTACCCTTGGTAGAGTTTGCATACAACAAAAACTACCACTCCACCATCGGGATGGCACCATACGAGGCATTGTACGACCGACCTTGCAGATCACCTCTATGCTAGAATGACCCTGGGGAGTCAGCACTCGTAGGACCAGAGATGGTCCAGGCCACGATGGAGAAGGTACAGATCATCCAGGAGTGGATGAGGATAGCTCAGAGCCGATAGAAGTCCTATGCTGACAGGAGGCGGAGACCACTAGAGTTCGAGGATGGCGACCACATTTTCTTACGGGTCTCACCTCAGCATGGATTATAGAGATATGTCCAGGGTGGCAAGTTATCTCTGCAGTTCATCGTACCATTCCAGGTTCTCAGTAGGATAAGCGAGGTGGCTTATCACCAGACTCTTCCACCTCAGTTGCACCGGGTGCACGACGTATTCCACGTATCTCATATGAGGAGATATGTTCACGAAACGAAGCATATAATCAACCATGGGGAGCTCGACATCGATGATGGGGTGACTTCTACGGAGGTCTCGGTGGAGATCGAGGATCGACAGGAGAGAGTCCTATGTGGATGGTCGATTCCTCTAGTGCGCATCAGGTGGCAACACGAGAACCTCCAAGAGATCACATAGGAGCGGGAGGCTCAGATTCATGCAGAGTACCCTCATTTGTTCCCCTGGTTTATGATGTATCTTTACGGGGGCGTAAATCCCTGAGGTGGGAGTAATTTAAACACCCATAAATTTCAAGTAAATTTTTTTCATAAAGGCTTTGGGATTTTACAAGTACATAGTTTCCGACGGCTCCTGATTCCGAGGCCTGGTGTGCCTGGAATCAATTTCCGAAGTTTAGCTCGGGTACGTTCAGTGAACGAATGTGCGGGTTTTTTTCTCTTTTGAACTGGTGCTCGGAGTTGAAATACGAGGGCACCGATGAACTCACAGCGTCGATATTGTCTTAATAGGACCTTCACTGAAGGTGTGTTTGCTTGGGTGGAGTTATAAAAAAATTTGGATTAAATGAAAAGTAAAAATAAAATTGTGTTACAATTTTATTTCTTTTACTAAGTGGTTATATCCTAAGTTTGGGAGTTGTGGTGGGACCCACTGGTTACTAGCTACTCTTGAGAGGATAAAGGTGAGGTGGGTCCCACACGATCCCCCATCTTTTCACATTCTCCATAACCCCTTAAACTACCATTAAACCTCCCTCTTATTTAATTATGTGGCTTCTCCTCTTCCACATTAATAATGCCAACATATCACTTAATTAATTAGAAAAATCATGGTTTAATTAATTAAGTGAATTCAATTTTTAATTTTTGTAATTTTAAATGCATGGCTTGAAATAATAAAATAAGATGAGTCTTATTTTATTGGGTTGGATTGTAGAGTGAGAATTTGGGGAGAGCTCTTTTCTCTTGAAGAACTTCATCCTCCACGAAGAACGACAACACTTCATCAAATATCATCGACTCGGCGACCCGATTTCTTTCGTCCTCTTCTTCCTCCATGAAAAAGGTGGAGGCACCAACGTGAAAACTCGCTAATGACATCATGCCATACAATCTTCTCTCCGCGACAAAAGAAGGGATATGTTGCTTCCTCCTCGGACGCTCTTCGTCAAAGTTTACAGAACCTCAACCCGTGATGTCGTTTTCTGCGGCGCTCATCGTACGACAACTTGTGTTGAGGTAGGAGTTATTTAGGCTCATGATTAATTTAATGTTATTCGTTAATTAAATTGTCCACTTGTTATCGACATAATGGGAGGATATCGGACCGCACAAACACGGCTGATCCTCCTCCCCTTTTATTTGTGGATCCTCGTTGAACTTGTGGCGAAGGCAGCGCAGTGCCGTTGGACCGCGCGGGAACGAAAAGGACCGCGACCGGAGTGGGCCGCGGTGGAGGTGCGCGGCGTCGTCGCGCCGCGCCGGGGAGACCAAAGGAGGCCGCAGCTTGGAGCGGACCGCGGCGGAGGGACGCGGCGCCGTCACGCCGTGCCAATCGGACAGAAGCCGCGACTGTTTTCCAAAGGGGCGGCCGGCTGAGCCAACCGCCGGCGCCACCAAGAGGCGGGACCCAAAGGGTCCCGCGGTTACATAGGCCGGCCATTAAGTTCGTCCTTTCAGAAAAGGGGGGGGGGTTGTGCCTCCCCCCCTCCCTTCACACCCCGCTCGGCCGAGAGCCGAGCCGAACCGCGGCCGGCTTCTGAGCCGGGCCGCAGGCCATGCGGGTCGGGCCGCCCGCGCCGGGCCGGGTCCCCCGCGTCGGGCAGGGCCTCCATCGCTGGGTCGGGCCGTGCCAGCTGGGCCGGGCCGCGCCCAATTGGGCCGGACCCAGACCCGGGTCCTGTCGACCCGGTTCGGGCCGTCCCGTGGGGTATTGGGCCGGGTCGGACCGGGCCCAAACCCCCTATTTTCAGAGCAGGTTTTTTCTAACGCCCATATCTGGGGCTACAGAACCCCAATCGATGCACCGTCAATTGCATAGGAATCCTTCGACCGAATAGGCCATTTTGGTAAATTACAATCAAGATTTAGGTGAACTTTGTGTATGGACAGGTTGGTTCAAACACGAATCCAACCGGGCCCTCGGAGTGAAAACGCTTATAAATTGAGCTCCGGATGTCCGATTTACGTGCCGTCGACTTCATTGAATTGCTCTTAGTGAGACCGTTCTTTTGGCTTACTACACTTGAGGTTTGGACTCAGCTGGAGTATAGTCAGGTTGGTTTTAGCTTAAAAACCAACTGGGCCCCTAGAATAGATAAGACAATATCTTTCAGACCGGTCGTCTGATTGACGCGCCGTCTGTTGCGTTGAGTTCCTATTGACGAGACAGAACTTTGTGATACATCAACTCTGGACATCGTGACAGTTGATGTATCAACCCATTGGATCGTGGAGCGGACCCTCCTAGAATCGAGCGTGCTGTGTGCGGGAACCCTAGAGATGGCTGAGACTGTGACGACGATGGCGACTGTACTTGGATCCTACGTGGGTTCGGCAGTGAGGACGATTGTACTTGGATCCTCCATGGGTTCGGTAGTGATGGCGACTGTACTTGGATCATACGTGGGTTCAGCAGCGATGGATAAAGTACTTGGATCCCACGTGGGTCCGGCAGTGACGCCATCTGTACTTGTATCCTACATGGGTTTGGCAGAGGAGATGATTCAGAGGCTACATAAATCATCTCCACCTCTCTTTGTGAATAGTATACCTATGTGAGCTGAGTCTTGACTTACAATCATTATCTTTGATATGATTGTCTTGCTTTCCTATGTGGACTGAGTTGTACTTTCCTGTGTGGATTGAGATATACTTTTCTGTGTGGACCGGGTTGAACTTGGGCTCAGAAGTTGGAGCCGAACGGAAATTGATGACTTAGGTATATGTATGGGAATATACCTAAGTAGCGTTGGTTGATACATCGTTTTGTATCTTTCCTTTGTGGTTTATACTTTTTGGATTATGGGAGACCTTCGGGAGTCTCGGGGTCCCTACTGAGTATCGTATACTCACCCCTGCATGGGCTACACCCGCACTACGTTGTGTTGGATGCAGACAACAGACATCGCTGATTGTAGTTGAGACTTGTGGAGTGGGATGGTACCCGGAGGTGGACTATCAGGCGGGACGTACACGGTGCGGACGGACGGATATGAGGAGCAGAGGAGACCATCTATACCCACCGTTCAGGTGGGGTTTCTGGAGGATGCCTTAGTGGTTGATGCTTTATCATTTAACTGTTGTACATTACGTTTCAGTTGTACTGCACTTTCAGTTGGGTTTGTATACTAGCCTGTTTACTTTCCAGCACTTACTTTTGTACTCAGTTTACTTAGTGTTTACTTCAGCTTGTGTACTCTGTGGTGTTTATTTCCTTATATAATGGAAATGGCTTCCCTTTTATTGGGATTTACGCCTTTGGTGCTAGTTGCCAGCCCCTGGCCTATGGAAGGAGGGCTTGGGTTAGTCACGGAACGGGCGCCGAGGATGGGTCGTGACAGAACCCATGTATTTCTCATCAATTTTAATAATTCTAAAATTTGAAATGGGTGTCTAGAGAAGAAGAGGTGAAGATTGTAGAAGCTTCGAGAAGGTTCAATAAGAGTTGAGGAAGTCAAAATTCACTCTGGGATTTCTGGGGAAATTTCATTTTGGTTGAATTTAGGTGACCAAGAAAGTTTTTTGGGACTCTCATCTAAACCTATTTTCAGCCACCTATAAAAAGAGGAATGTAAACTGTACTTAACAAATGAATAGGTAATATTCACAAAATTAGAGAGAGAATCTCGGAGTTTTGAATTAGAGAATGTGATACCATTTTTTTTGTATTGAAAACATTTCCACTAGGAATATATAAGATTGCAGTGATTGTATTCAGGTGATCATTGTATTCTAGATTTAACATATTCATCGAATCATCACATTCGACATGTCAATTGTATTCAATGGATTTTTGTATCTGGATGAATTAATCATAAAGATGTTTTTGTACTGGGTTTTAACGTAATGAGGATTTCTGGACTATGGAAGAATTATACTGATTTTTATCTTACTCAAGTATTGAAGGGGTGATGATTAAATTCTATTGTATTATATCAGAACATCAGATTTGAATAATTATTTTGAAATAATATTACCCATAGGAATCCGACTAGGAATATCAGACTAGGAATTCGGGCTGATTTCATTGACAAAGTCCAATTAGTGTTTACCTTTCTTATGGGTACAAAATTAAATAATTGTGTTGCAATTGAATACATTTGTTGAACTGAAATGAACTGCAGGTAACATGAGTTGTTACATAGATTTTTCATTTACCTATTGTGCTAAGAGGGTGCACATACACTAGTTGGATTTTTTTCTATTGATACTTGAGTGAAGAGGTATATCCTACCCATTGGAATCGAAGGACTGTATTTTAGTGGATTGTATGTAATTAGATTTCCATCATACCATAACAAGGACGTAGCTATTATTTTTTAATATTGAACATTATAAACCCTTGTGTTCCTGTTGATATGTGTTTGATTTGTTTTCCATAGTTAATTGAACTCTCTATGTTGAAGTTAAGGTTTTTTCAATTGAAAATAAACATAAACGAAAAATATTATTAGTGATTCACCTTCCTCTCAATGATACAATACATTGACTATGCTTTTATAATTGGTATCAGAGAATTGGTTCCCTTTTATATTCCTTATTAAGGGAAAAATTTAACTATGAGAACAGCAAATTTATTGTAAATTTTAATAGTAAGAATTATAATATCTAGAAGGATAGAATATTTCCACATCTTATGTCTATCATTTAGGATGCTCTTGAAGCTGAAATAGTGAAGATTCAACCCATTGATGAAAATGTTCCACTTACACCAGTTTATAAGAAGCATCGTTAGAATGATGGAAGGGAGAAGAATGATATATTATCATCATTTTATGAAAGTGAATTATTAAGAGTGAAAGTTTTTTCCATAACCAAAGGTATATTTGATAAATTGAAAAACATATACGAAGGCAATTCAAAAGTGATGAAGGAAAAACTTCAAATATAGATATTGAAGTATGAGGAATTGGAGATGGGTGAGTATGAATCTGTTGGGGACTTCTTCTCCATGGTGAATAAATTAGTGATTACTATCAGATGTGTTGGTGAAAACTTGGATGATTCTATTATGGTTAAAAATATCTTGAGAATCCTATAAGTGAAAATCGATACAAAAGAATCATCATCAGAAGACAGAGATCCTAAAACCGTATCTATTGATGATTTTCATAACATTATTATTACTTATGAAATGAGAAGAGATAATTCTATGAAGAGAAAAAAAGATCATAGAGAAATGTATTTTAAGGATATCATGAAAGAAAAATCAAATAATATTCTTGAAGAAGAAGAAGATGAAGATTCTGACTCTGAAAATGATGTACGTAAAAATATCAATGTTATTTTATCCTTGTATTCTAAAAATGAAAAAAGGTATAGGAAAGTATAAAGGGAAACATTCCTTAAAATGTTTTTGATGTGGATCCATTGGGAATTTTTTTTCAAACTTTCCTCAAAGAGGTAATGAAGAATAAAGTGATGAAGAATAAATTGGAGAATAAGAAAGAAGTCCAAGATGATCTTAGAAGAAAAAGGGTGATAAAGAAAAATTATATTCTAGGGGGGAAGATAAGAAGTTCTAGAAATACAAAAGGATAATATTTTTTCCTAAGGAATATAATAGCGACGATGTTACAAATGATGGTTAAGACAACATGTTTATTTCAGAAGTCAATGAGGAACATTCTTCTGGAAGTGAAGAGAGTTGTTTGGAAGAAGAAGAAGAAAGTGAAGATGAATTCAAAAAATCTATTGATCATGACAGGGAAAATATTTTATTACATCAATGAATTATGATGAATTTAGAAGTAGCTGTTCAGTTGTACAAGAAACTAAAATTGAAATTTATTTGAAAGAAGAGTTAAATGAATTATTAAGAAAGTTCAGAAGACTTAAAAAAGACAACAAGGAATTGGAAGATGAATATTACTAAACAATTCAAAAAAATAGATTCAGAAGAGAATAACATGATGTTGGCAGAGATTGGAGATTTAAAAAAAAATATTGAAGAATAAACGAATCATAATGGGAATTTGGATGTGAAGTTGAAGGAAAAATATAAAGAGTTTAAACATTTCTAACTAAAACATTATGAAGCTGAATTGAGAAATACAAGTTTCCAAAACTCTATTACAGATGTTGGTGAATGTTCTCCTAATGAGAAACCTAAGAAGGTTCAAAGAAATTTACCTTCTAGGGGTGAAAAGAAGAATATAAGGGTATCTGAAAAGATGAATTCTAGGAAAGCTATGTATGTGGCCAAAGTGAAGAATTCATATGTTAAAAAATATCTTGAGTCTGAAACTGTTTTATCTAGATATGGAAAAGTATTAAATACATATTATTCTATTAAGGATGAAATGATGGAGTTGAATCCGATTGAAAATAGGAAGTTTTCTAGGAAACATATTCATAATTCTAATCAGTATGGATGTTTTAGAGGACAATACTATTTATATAGATATTTCTAGTATTATGGGGTATTTAAAAAACAAAAAGTATGTGTTGGTTCAATCAAAATAATTTATATTATCCCCTAGGTTATGAAAGGGATGGTTTTATGGGGAGTCAATTCCCTCAAGATAAGAAGTCTAAGAATATTATGTTGATGAAAACTGAGAAGGATGGAGTAAATATTGAAAATAGGTTCCAACCATTGGAAACTATTGTGTTATGATATGATCTACCAAGAAACCTTGAAAAAGGAGGTCTTGTTTTGTTCTTAGAACAACAAAATATGTTAAAAACATATTAGAAATTTGATATTTTGAATGATAATAAAAACAGATCGACTAACACCTATAGGGAAGAGTGGTTAGTTATATTGTCAGAACACATCCACATGGTTAGGAAATTGGAAGTACAAAATAATGTTAAAGAAGTGGGGAAGAAATAGACTTCTAAAGAAATGATAAATGTTGAAAAACGGTATCCAAAAATTGTGGATTTGAAAAAGAGTCACATGATATAAAAAAATTTCAAATATATTTCTAGAAAAAAAAGACAACCATAGGAAACAAAGGGTTTTTTAAAGATGAAGAAATATTGACATCCTCATCAGAAGATTCTACATATAAGAAATAACTTGTCTAAAAATCTGAGCAGGATGAACAGAAGGAATAAATCACATCTAATGAAAAATCAAATAAAAACAAGAAAAAGGAAATTCTGAGAGAGGACTCTTAGTCTAACTATTTTTTCTATGAAATAATAGTGGTTCCTCCTAATTCCCAAAATATTTTAATACTTGTGCAAATGTTTAGGGAATTGAAGGAGTAGAAGTAAGGAATATAGAGTTGATGAGTCTTTTAATTTTCTTGCAAAAGTATGAAATGTGGATATGAAATGTTTTTTTGGAAAAGTTGTGTTTTTTATACACTTGAACTTTCTGATGTGTTTGTTGAGATGGGTGTATTTTACTTTTATTCTAAACAATGTCCTTGAAGGTTTTCAACTAGTCATGAGAATATTGGAAGAAGGATGGAAATATATTACAATAAAGATGTTCTAGGGAAAACATTGATCCCCTTGATCATACAATATTGTTTTCTCCACAAGTTTTTCCCACATAGACATAGAGTTTTTTAGTTAAAGTTTCTTTTTCAAGAAAATCATGTGATACCCATGTTGAATAAAAGTCCAAAACTATGGAAATGGAAATCATTTTCCAATAAGGGAGAAACTTATCATGATGGACCCTTTGGATTTGATTGTGAATAAGGGAGTGATATAAGAGAAAGGGTGAGAGACAAAAGGAATATGAGAAGGATGAAAGTAAAAAATACCAATAATTGTTTTTATGAGATTGAAGTGTCTTAAGTGGGTATTAAAAACAAATACCAAGGGAGAGATTGTTAGGACCGAGTTGTTTTTTGGTTTTATTTTTTTCAATCGATCAATATCATGAAATAAATAATGTATGTTGAGAAAGCTGATGTTTGGGTATGATAGTGATAAAAATCAGACTCATGATATTGAAAAGAATTGGACTCAAGATTTCATTTGTAATGAGAAGAATATGTTTGGGTCTGGTATTGATAAAAATCAGACTCATAGTATTGATAAGAATCAGATTCACAATTTTTATATTAATGAGAAGAATATGTTTTGGTCTGGTATTGGAAAATATCGTAATGATGAGTTGATTGGATTGAATATGGGTCCAGTATGATAGAAGTGGTTGTTTTGATTGAGAATAAGAGTCACTATGACAACAATGTTTTAAATGTGATGATGTTTCTCTGATTTTTATTTCATTTAAATCATAAGTGGAATTGACATCTTCTGATGCAACCTTCATTGAAGAAAGGGGGAGTGGAAGAGATGTTGCTAATAGGAAAAGCATCGTATCTCGATTTATGGTATCCAAGTGGAAGAGAGAAAGAAGTGATCCCAATTTTTTTCTAAACAATCATATCCAGGTGAAGCAAATATAATAGATTTTTCCAATTTAATGTTCAATGCCGATTGAATATGTGGTGTTTTTTTAAAAGGCGGTTTCTTAAAAATGTTGGGTTGTTTTAAAATAAGGTTTTGTTTTAAAAGGATATTCTTTTTAAAAAGTAGGCATTGTTTTAAAACATTGTGTTTTTTTAAAAAGTGGAGCCAATTGAAAAGGTGGTGCTGATTGAAAAGTGGTTCTGATTGAAAAGTTGTTCTGATTGAAAATTTGGTGCTGATTTAAAAGGTGGTGCCAATTGAAGATGTGGTGCCGATTGAAAAGGAAGTTCCAATTGAAAAGGTTTTGCAGATTGAAGAGTAATAAATTGTGCCGATTGTTTTCAAAATGATTGTATCCGGGTGGAATAAGGAAAGATCATATCCAGAATAATCATACCAAGGATGATCTTATCCAGGTCAATTGTATTCTGAAATGATCATACTCTATTTGAGGAGAAGCTAAAGTAGCTACAATGAATGTAATGTTATGAAACATTCCAATTCAAGTCAGACGACGCTAATGTTGATCCTCAATGGATTCAAAGTCATGGAGGAAGTCATGATCCAAGAACAAGTTTTTGAATAAAGGCATTTTTTCAAGTGGGTCAATAGAAAAAATGAATAATATGATCAAAAATTCATTAAATAATTTCAAAAGGGTTTAATTACATTGTTTGGATGAGTTGTGTGAAGAAAATATATTGCTGAATGATTTGTCGAGGGGGTTCTTAACATTAAAATAAATGATTTTGTTTCAAATTGATTCTGAGAATCATATTCAGAAATCATATTGAGACAGTCAGACTCAGATGATCAGAGCCATGTATTTCTCATCAATTGTAATCATACAGACAATTGAAATGGTAGTATAGAGAACAAGATACGATGTCTGTATAAGTTTTGAGAAGAATCAAGAAGTGGTGAAAAAGTCAAAATGAAATATGAGAATTCAGTGGAAATTTCATTTTGTGTAAATTTAGGTGAGTAGGAAAGTGTTTTTGGATTCCTGCTTAATCCTATTTTGGGTCACCTATAAAAGGTGGAAAGTACATTTTACTTAATCGATGATGTGGTACTGTTCACCGTAGTAGAGAGAGAAGCTTTGAGTTTTAATTGAGAGAAAGTGATACTGTTTTGTTTTGTATTGAAGAAATTTCAACAGGGAAGAGATAAGATTGCAATGACAATGTTCATCTAATCATTGTATTTAGTATTTATCATATTCATGAAATCATCATATTTGGATTTTCAATTGTATTCAGTTGATTTTGGTATCAGGAAAAATTAATCAGAATGAGGATTTAATATTGGGTTTAACCTTACTAAGAATTTCAGGACTAAGGACGAATTGTATAGGGATTTAACGAACTTGGGTATTGAAGTGGTGTTGATTCATTTCAATTTTATTGTATCGGGAAATTAGATATGAAGAATTGTTTTGAAAGAAACGTACTTGGAGGAATCGTATTGAAAAAATGAAACTTGGTATTCGAGCTGATTTCATTATCAATGTATAGGTAGTTCTTACCTTTCATCTGCGTAAAGAAATGAAGATTTTTATTTCAAATGAATAATTTTTTTAATTGAAAATAAGTGCAAGTAACATGAGTTTTTACATAGAGGTTGTATTTCCCTATTGTTCTGAGAGTATGCGGATGCACTTGTGGGATTGTTTTCTAGTGCTACACGAGTGTAAGGGTATATCCTACTTGTTGAAATCCAAGGATTGTTTTATAGTGGATTTTATGGTATTTTATTTCCACTATACCATACCAAGGACATATCTATTTTTATTGAATAGTGAAACTTGTAAATCATTGTGTTCTTGTGGATGTGTGTTTGATTTGCTTTTAGTAGGGAATTGAAATCTATATCTATAGGTGATGGTTGTTTCAATTAAAAAGAAATATAAAAGAAAATGTGTATAACTGATTAAACCCCCCCTCAGTGATACAATAAATTGACTGGGCACTTACACGTTATAGGGGTCACCGTGTATAGTTAGTATAGATAATCTGAAAAGAATGAGGAATTATTGTTTAATAATAGATATTAGATGAGGGATAAATTCCTAGATGGTTGTGATATAAGTGACCTAGGTATCAATATGTACCTCAAAATAATAATAATCATTCCACATATATTTATTAGTAAATAATATCCATATAGATCCTACTCCTATGATAGAGAAACATATACTGGTCCCTACCTAATACCAGGTCATGGAAGGGAAATCCCAATACAAACGAAAAGATCCCAAACACTAGGATGCAATAATTAAGAGTTGAGAACAATTTATCAATTCACTTTTTTTAGAAAAATATCTACGTGTTAAGGAATATCATATGGATTTTCTCCAATGGAATATAATTATGTGATATAAAAAGAAATGATCCATATTGTTTAAAAGGGAATATGGGATAGAGCATGTGGAGTGATATTAAATATCATGAACTGAGGGATCTGATGTAATGTAGCTGAAGGTCATATGTTGAAGACGTTTAGGTGGAGGGATTTTGGTAGATCAGGCTCTTGTAAAAATGAATTTAATTCATATTTTTGCCATGATAGTGGATAAAAGATTATATGAATTGATAATGTATCAAATACGAAGATGAATTGGGAGTTTGTAAAGGATGAAACATGCATCAAGGTTAGAGGTAAGAAATTTAGACATAACTATATATCCTATAATAATAGTAATCGATCAACATCTAGTACAAAGAAAGGGGTACCTCTCAAATGATCAACTAATACACATGTGAATGTTATGTGGCTTATTTACCATGTCATGGTATTTTGGTATTACCAATATAGATTAATGATAACTTGAGAACTATGCATAAATGTAATGTTATTTAATGATTGAAATGATGCATGAATTTTTGGAATCATTATGTATGTTGTGATTGAAGGAATCAGTCCACACATGGTTCTTAAGAATGAGATGGTTTTTTACTAGAGTAAGGGTCATGGTCCTTATAGAGGATCCATTGAAAGAAACCCAAAATAGACTCTAAAATTCATTGTTTCACAAAAAAATAGAACACTTTAGGCATAAAAATATATTTGTGGATGATTGAGGGTTGGTTCAGAATCGTTCAGATCAGGTTTTATAGATTCGTCTCAAAGGGAACTCCCAAGGGTTCCCCAAATTGTTATTATGTATGGAACTGAATTCCAAAGTAAGGTGGGAAATTGGGGTTTCATGCCCAATGATTCTTACGAACACACATTGGCCGAGAGGATGGGAGATCGATATCATTAATCCCTATTGGGGGGAATTATTTCTTAATCTATAAATATTTTATAGATTAATGATAATTCCCTGACATCCTTCCCATTTTTTGATATGTGATTGATTTACATAATTTCAATGACTTGATTAAAACCATGTGTTTATGGGAATAAATTGCTCACCATAGGTTCTCTGTCAGTACCTTATTCATTTATGAAGTTATATTTATATCCATATTTGGGATCTCTAGAGATTATTTCCATCTTGGGAGGTGGATGGTGTCTTGGATATGGGATTAAACCTATATGTTTCACCCAATGTATCATCTGAGAATGGGAGTCAAAAAATACATGGTTCGTTTATTATAGTTTGATATCTTGTGATTGGACTGATCCATATAGTTTAACGTCATTCATTAAGGATGTAAATATAAGGAATCATACGTATCCAGATATGATCTGAAGTTGAGTCTATATAGTATATTTTTTGTGTCAGGATGGATTTGAAAAAATGGGTATTATGTGAGACTTATGCATATAAGGATTCCACAACTTTCCTCATTAGTGTTGTGGCCCTCTGAGTGATGATGAGATATAATTATACTTACATAATAATTAATGGATCACATGGGGGAATATTTTCCATGCTATTAGTATAATTATCACTAGTCGCTATTCCCATATGATCCATGCTCAGTGTGAGAAATAAGGGATAATAGAAAATTGGACACATTTCTTAAGAGAATATCTTTATAGGGTTTGAAAATTAATTTTTCCCATTGAGAGTTATGATTACTACTATTATATATAATATTTTATGATGATCTATCATTAGAAAGGTTTCCTATGTATCCTATTTATAACATAAATTAGAGTCTTTAAATTTTGATTTATCCCTATCCCCCAAATGGTTTTATGTTACTTGAGGGAATGACCCATGCTTACACTTAAAGGGATTCCCATGTATGATCCCACTTCTCATATGCTGATAGATTGGGAAGGATGGAAGATTCATTTGAGAATTCGATTCCATTAGTGAAGAATATTTGGAATATGAAGTGACTTACAACTTGGTGGATTTCCATTGGAGCTCAGACCTTATGGATGTGTCCTTCATATCTATCTTGGATAGTAATTAGATACCACAAAGTTCATGGACCCCCTAACCCACTGAGGTGTTGGGGTGGGATTTCAGAGACAATATTTTCCTCCCCATGATCTAGGAATGATAGGGCATTATACATGGTTGTATTTCAATTTTCACATTTATTATCTATCTTCTAATTGATAAAGATAGATGGGGGCCATAAAAAGTCTTTTAATGATGCTTGGTATGACATGGAGGGTTAGTACGATAGCACTGAACAAAGAGGGTATCATGAGTGCATAATCATATCCCATTAAAGAAAATACTATTATAAATAATGTATGCATATAATGTTTCCTATATGTGTTTACACATGGTATAAGTCCAAGTGTGTTTATAGAACAAGGTAGATAGGCCATAGGGGACCTGCCCAACATGTCTTGATTGTCTGATGGACATGTCTTAATGGTCTTATGGACATGAATTTATTTTCTCTTATACCTTTTTTGGAGTGTGATTCTAATATGGAAGAAACTTCGAAGGGTGTCTGACTGATATGTCCATGATGCTTCATAGAAAAAATGTAGGCATTTCTATTATCCCTTGCATGATTAACTAAAATGTCCCGGGTGGATTCATTTGATTAAGGAATACATGTACAAGATTATTTGCATTATTGAGCTTGAAATGACCAAGATATTGTGTATGATTTTATGGATTATATAGAATTTCTTTTAATGATCAAAGTGATTTATATAGGAAATATTCGCATGATCATTAATGACTGGTTTGGGATGTCTTCACATGACTAAAGATATCATATCTAGGGTCATTCACAGAATAAAATGACTTTCCTGAGATGGCCTCACATGATAAAATTAAATTCTCTAGGATATATTGCACAATCAACTAAATTTGCCATATTAAATCACATGAAATTGATAACAAGTCAATAATAAATCACACTATCAACCAAAAATTTCCAAGTCTCGTTGTGTTACCAACATTGAATGTCCAAGGCCGAATTAGGACATCATGAGAGTAGTGAGTAGTCATTCAATAATATGGACATAAGAGAGTTACATGGATGGGATTCATATATATATCTAAGATAATTCCAATGTCAACGTTATAAATTTGTGTGTCCAAATGGATTATGCCTCAAGGGTGCGTGGAAAACATTTTTATTGATAGTGAAGTCCATTTCTTAGGGCTTATGTTGAAGGAAAAAAATAATAGGGTATTCATTGTGATATGAGATAATTTAATTTAGTTTATATGTATTCCAAGGACTCCTACATGTTTATGGGTTCCCTTATGATGACACCACGTGATGCCTAATTACACATGTGATTCAAATTACCTTTGTGATGTCTTGCAATGGGTTCTGTGATTTTGTGCAAGAGTTGTATATCAATGATATAACATGGATAAAGGTGCATGAAAAAGGGTGGTAAATCCATATTACATGAATGGGATTCATGGTAATGATTCTTCCTTTGAATGGTTGGGTATCTATATGGGTACTTCATGTCAAGGATTCCTATCCTAGGGTTTCTAGAAAAAACCATAATTCCTGTTTTTTTGAAGTATCGTTGTACCAAGGTATCATGTGATCCTTTATTCATGTTTTAACAATGTCATTATGGGAAAAAATACATATATCAATGGTTTTCTGTCAAGGCCTCTTGAAATTGGGGTCGCACACCATCTGTATGAGGATCTATGAGAATGATTCTCATAACATAGGTCTCACATGATGTCAGTATTATTAATGGGACCATGGGATCTTATTGTGATCACATGGAATCATCTCATTGTGGAATTTCATGGATGGTTCTAATGATTAGATTCCTATGATTAGGTATATGTTTTCTCCAAAGGCAGTAGACGATTCTCTATATCCTCTGTTTTTCAAGACCTTTCACACTTTCCACTATCATTCTTCTCCTCCTAACTCATGTGTGTTTTTATAGGGATCAATGGTTTATATATGTGATGTAAGCCATGTATATCACTACTTTACGGGGGAAGGATCATGTGCAAAAACATAAGGTTTTATTTTACCTCACGTGGTCAAAATCACATGATAAAAATATGAATTATTCCACCATAAATGGCAATTCATGATATCATGATCATTTTAATGTTGAGGCTTTATTCCCTTAAAATTGCATACATAAAAGGAATTAAATGAATTAACATGTCTATCCTTCACTAAAATGAGGTGGATGGAAGCCAATGATGGCCTCAGATGATTACCATAGGGGCCTTACATAATCCATTGGCTCCTTAGTGTTCCACCACTTGAAGGATCCATTGGAGGACATAAATGATAAAATGGAAACGGAGAAATCCTCTTTCAATCCTATTTCTCATGTGATGATTTGGTGATGTATTCATTTCATTCATTATCATCATTTACTTACTCATTATGGCTTCTCATGATCTACATTATGGGTTTTTATATGATAATAACTTTGTTTGTATCAATTTATTTTGACTGTATCATTTTTTCTCAAGCATACATGCAACAATCCCTTCTTAGACATTAAGAAAAAGGTTTATTTCAATGGTCCATTTGAGAACTCAATGATCATGGTGTTGTATACGCAACTCGTGGGATCAATAGCGCATCACATGAATGAAAAATTTTATAGAACATAGTTTTATTGCGATGTAATGGTTGATCATTATCAATATTTTATGTGAGATATCATTCTCTTATGATAGATTAGTGATTTTCTTCATTTGATCACTTGGTCCATTATGCATATTGTGATAGCCTCATGTGATAGATTGATCAATTTCATGTGATGTAAATTCACATACATGGACATGATATGTCAAGGATGATTTGGTTGTCTTAGGTTTGATCATTGGGGATTCCTATTCTAGAAGATTTCAGATGAGGGGGAGACATAGGGTGTATTTGAATCTTAACAGTTGCATATGGTCTGTGGCTGGTGAGTGAGAGGTTGACGATGATGTAGGAGCTGGATCAGACTATCGATATATGATTCATCATGTGAACACCATTTTGACTATATGTTTTTTTAAATAGAAGAATAGAGTCACCCACATCTATTCCCAACATCAATCTGGTGGGTCATTTGGGTTCACTTAAAAATGTTGTGTGGGAAATCCGCCACACAAGCTAGCAATGGGGTCGACACCCACAACACAAACAACCATACACCCCTAGTCTGTAACCTACCATTGTGTAGCCCACCTTGGAAATCATTCACCACACCAAGAAACCTGTACATTTATCTTGTGAGATATTCTCACCCACATCAACATCGTATGGTTGGATAGATCCCTAGGTGTGGTTGTGTCTGATTCCTGAATGTTCCCATGGTTGAGCTAGCAAGATGGTTGGCTTAGATGACCTCTTTTTTTCGTAAAGGGCCTCATAAATAATTATAAAAATAACATTAGTGAAATGGAAACAAATTTTGGTGAACATATATGAATTTATAAAGAAATATCCAAGAAAAATATTCAACAATTCCCTTTTTAACACTTTCATGCAAAATATACTAATATTTTTCATCATCACCACACATTAGAAATCATAAATGTAAAATTGAATAACACACTATTTTGTGTTCCTAAAAAAATCCTCCTAGAATTTGGTTCATTCAGGATGAAAAGAATATGATTATTAGGTAAATATAGATCACATTAATATTTGTTTTTACATCATATGGGATTTGATATTCATCCTTATTAGTGAATTTATCCATATGGTGGTGATTAATGAATTTCATGTGCAATCAATTGCAGACTCCTAACCATGATTTACAAACATTAAATGATACCACAAGAATCATAAAATCAACTTATCCTTTACATAATACCCTTTAAACAAAAAAGTTTTTAATTTAAAGACTGAATCATAACATATTTCTCTTTAGTATTTCTAATAAATGGATCCCTCTTGAGATTCCTCATTGGTATAATTTCATCAATTGTTCTGGGGTCACATTGTTTAAAGGTATAATTTTGATGTAATGGAACTTCTGTCTTGATCTGAAGTAATGTACATGGATGTTACTACATATCTCATGAGGATGGGTATCAACCTTTAAGTGGTTTTGAAATATACAACCATCTGGATAAAACACATGCAAAAAATAAATAGGTTAATAGATCGAGAAATCTATGAAAAATTCTCCTATGTAGATCATGCTCGTATGTAATAATGGTGATGTCAATCATTTGTCAACAATCCAATGTAATGACCCCTATTTTGGTGGATTTTTTTCATGGACCATCAACAATTCCCATACCCTGTGTAATTTGAAATAGAACCGAATGCCTAGATTTGAGTATGTGACTTGAAATAGATTTTTCTTGATAAATTCTCAGGAATAATGATTTAAATGTTGTTCATATTTGATGCACTTACTCCAATTTTCATTAGATCTGCGGATATAGAAGGAATATTTTGGTAATATATACATCCAGGAGGAAGAATGCTACAATTTCTTCCTAAGATAATTGGAATAATGAGAATAGTTTTATTTTTTAATAGATATATAATATTGTCCCCATAATATTTTTATCATCTTTATTTCATTTCCAGAATTTTGTTATATGTTTCATATGGGGAAAGAATAATGGGTGAGGGATTAAATTTTTCTTAGGAATCCCTATTACAGGTTTTGGACTAGATATGTTTTTCCTTTTCCACATTATGAATTCTCAATATTTCCTTGATCACTCAATGTGAATAAATAGTGAATAGATACTCAAAATTATCCCAGGGTTCCCTTTTTAGGTTTTCAACCAGGTGAGTATTGTGTCTCTGTCAGTTGGTAATTTCAAGTTCTTTCAAACAATACTAGTATTGGGAAATAGTTTAGGTTCTATTACCAGAGAGATTATATTATTATAATTTATCATCTTTTATAAAAAACATCTATTGGTGGTATAGGAAAGGTACTCATGAAGGTTATGAGAACTATACATACTTAATATGATATTGGAGATTTAATGTCTACAAATGGTTCTGACACCATGAACTATTAAGTGATATTCTGAATAATGAATGTTAATGAAAGAGTTATGACACCCTATGTTCTTATATAAATATTGAGGGATTAATATCCACGATGTTTCATGACACACTACATTATTTCCCTAATAGGTGTTCGTGGATGGTGAAAGATTAGGGATACTATGTCAACATGGATAGATTGAATTTGGGTTAATTATATCTTATTTCTTGAATCGTTAATCAGTGATTCATGGAATGGGACTTACATATTAGCGATGAGCCAAAAAAACTAAAGGTTCTGGGTTTTTTCCATAGTTCCACCATGGATCGTGAGGGTCAAAATTCTTTACCTGGAAGGTGGATATTCCTCTATTTGGAAATTAAAAGTCCTTATAAATCACTATCATTATAACGTAAATGTGATCCAGACTCTATTTCAAGGTCCTTGGAAGATTTTTGAAGACTCTAATTTCAAATCAATGAAGGTGGGTATAGAGAGAATGATATGAAATATGGATAATGGAAACCAATGGTAGTTTATCTTTCATTTGGGAAGCTCAAACCCTATTCCATGTGATTTTGAGTTATGTGGATTGGTCCATCAAAAGTTTTGGAAATGGATTACCAAATTTTTCTTTGAGAAAGGGTACATTACAAAGTGATGTATAATTGAGGGTATTGAATCCACTTGAATAGATTAGTTATGGGGACTGTAAATCCTTATCGTAGAATATATACATTAACTATAGGTGGTAAATGGTGGATAAAGGACACCCATTGAGTATTAAATGGGACAATAATTTTCCAAATAGTTAGAAAAATGACTCATGGATTTAAGGGGAACCTCCATGGGACCTAAGGATCTGTTCGGATGGAACAATACCTATTTCCAATATACTATGGGGAAGATCCAAGATAAAGGATTCCCATGAAACATTGGGTTTTAAGAGAATGATATTAACTCGAGAAGATGGTTGCGTTATCTTAAACTTCTATGGTATGACCATGGATTATGAATGATGTAAGATTCAATAATTTTTTGAGCACCAGAAAAGTTGTTATTTAAAATAGTTAATTTTTTTTTGTGTGGTGATGTCTAAAATTTGTACTCTGAATTTTTCTTATTTTGTGGGTCCATTGAGCATTACCTGAATTCTACTAGGTTTATTATGTGGGTCCTATGAGATATATGACTTATTTACTTATTCTCTAAAACATCCCAAAAATTCTATGGATGAAGAGTTTAGTTAAAAGAAAAATGAAATTTATAGAGAATGGAATTTGTGTTTTTTCATCCTGATATGTATTATGGAAATTTGATTAGTAGTTTTGGGGCCTTAGTAAAAGGTCCATTTATTTCGTTTTAGAGCATGTCAAATTAGATGTTTAATTTTACAAGAATTCCTTTCGTATAACAGGAACCCTAGGTCGTCTCTCGATGACGGATTAGATTACTTTTTATAAATTAATGTTTTGATTATCAAAATAAAAAGGGGAATGTAAATTTAGAAAACACGGGGTTTTTGATTTAAGGAAAAAATAGAAAAATAAAAACATTAAAAAAATAGTAAACGAATAGATTTGATTAAGAATGATCAACCCAGGGAAATCTTGTGATGATCATATTTCTTCACTTCAATAGATTGGGTTTAGATATTTTAATCCCTATTATGTAACACATATAAGTAAAATGTATCTATTATTATACTAAAATACCTCCTAGTGTTTGGTTATAAACAGAAAATTATTCATCTGTTACTACCAATGATTTCCTGATTTGTGATTGACTTTAGAAACAAATTTCACTAAAGAAACACATGAAGAACTAGATGCACTATACAAGTATATATTTTATTTCTTTGTGATTCCATGGAATAAATTTTGAATGTTTTTAGAGTGTTTATGATATTTCAATTGACCAATATAAAACGCACAATAAAAGTAGTTAAAAGAGGGAAGAAAAAATGGTGATGGGTGTGGGAAACATCACATGAAAGGGTACCCCAAAACATGATCATATGAGTTTAAGAATGATGTACAAGTACATAAATCAATTAAATAATAAGAGAGGATGATGAAATACAACACCAAATAATTTAATTTAAAATACCATTCAAATATTACAAAAAAATTATTGGGATTCACATCACGTTCCCCGAGTTGATCACCGGGGTTTAGAACTCCATGGGAGGGGGAAGATAAAGATGATGATGTAGAACTTCCCATATCCTCATGAACATCTATAGATAATGATAGGAATATTGTGGTACTCCAAAATGGAATCACCTTTCCTCTTGATCTAACTTCTAAATGAGGTTCCTAAGGAGTTCTTAAATATCCAAAATGACAAGTGGTTTTAGGCACCCTAATTTGGAGAATCCATCTGGCCCATGATTTTTGGATAATATAAAATCTTATCTCACATTATGGAAAACATTATGTTGGTAGACTACTTTTATATGTCCCTGCCAATGTTTACGACTATATATTATTTATAATATGTGTTACTTCCAAAATACAGAGGAAAACTATTGACTATTTATAGATTCATTTCCTTTGAAATATTGATTCATTTGGGAATCTTAATAAATGAATTGGGAATGGGTTTCTTCGGAAGAGTTATAGAAAACTATATTCTTGATATACAAACAAAAAATCATACTATTTAGAGTCACAAATCATTATCAGTATACAATTTATTCCATAGATGTTCTTGGATTCCTGCACTGTTTGTCCCATTTTTCTTTAACTTCGTTTGGGCACTCCAAGTCACCTCCACCTATAGAAAAAAAACAATACAAGTAAAATATATATTTTTAGTAGTGAAAAGTATTAATATTTTGAATCAAACATGAATTTAAATTTTTTATATAGGTAATATTGAATACAACACCGATTTAATATAGTATAAATATGGTGAAATAAAACAGTGAATCGTTGTATTATCACACCCACACACCTAAATATTTTGATTCCGAAGAATATTCACAGTTCAAAAAATGATTCATAGAGATATTAATAACTTCCTGAAGATTATAAATATATTGAAAATTTAATTCTTGATGAGAAGATCTCATATATTGGCCCAGTAGGATCACTTAGACTCAGTCGTCTCTTGGGCCAGTTGGAACACTTAGACTCGCACATCTCTTGGGTCAGTTGGATCACATAGAACCACTCGTCTCTTAGGACAGATTGATCACTTAGACCCATTAATCTCTTGGACTTGCTGGATCACATAAAACTACTTGTCTATTAGGCCACTAAGGTCCACTTATCTACTAGTCCACTAAGTTCCGCTCATCTGATGGGCCACTGAGGTCTTCTCATCACTTCCTTCTCATCACAGCCAGTTGCAGGATTCCCACTCATAGCATGCCTGATTTAGGGAGAATGTAATCTTCAATCCATTGTTCATACTTCAAATTCCATGAAAACTCACATGGATTATGTCAAAAGTACCGTCTCATCACGAGGTTCCCAATTCCACAAACGACCCATCAATCAAATTCAATGTTTGGAAGTTATGCCTGTTTTACTAAAAAGTGGTCAGTTAGGTCCAAGATCAGTCTGGCCTGGCTGAAGGGGTGAGGTACATTAGGATAGCTGGACCCTACCCATTATGCAGAGGGTCTATCCTGTTAAGTTTCCCAACGATATAGTCCCTTTCCACCTGGTTGACCCACACTGGCAGGCTGATTTCTATCAAGCCCGGCTGCCCAGCGGCCCGATTCACTCTCTAGCCCAGCCCACGCTTGTGGTCCGGTTCGGTTCACCAAGGAAATGGAAAATTCAGTGTTTTCTAGAAATTAGGTGGTCGTCTCAGATGACCGCCTCCACGCACGTGGTCTGCCAACCGTGTGTTGTCACCCCACCGTGGCCCAGCCTGATTGCGACCTACTTCTGCACCCCGTGAATCTGTTATGGGCCTTCTCTACTATTGAGGTGTTCTACCTCTGTATAACACCTTCTGGCATCCCTTGTCCACCACCTTCATCAACTTTCATGGGTTCCACCACTGCTGGCCTTCGATCTGGAGACCATTTCCATTACCATGACCCTCAAATTCGAGGCCTTATGTCGCTGTCGTGGCCCTCTTGGCTATGGCTATCCCTCCGCCACTGCCATCTCCCATGCTAGAGGTCGTTCACGTGGAGTCACCTTCTACCTCGTCCTCATACCTGGCTTGATCCACCGCTATTGTCCTACTTGAACCGTAGTTCCCATCATGTCACGAAGAACAAAAGAAACACCCAGAGTAGAAGAACGCACAAGGAACACATGATGGGCGGACCACGACCTTTGTTTGTGTCGATGTCATTCATTATTTATAGGAGTTTTGATGAAGAATAAAAAACATCCAGTTAATCCAACTCCCTTAAATTTGTATAAGTTAACTCCCATCCCAAAAAACATGTGATCTATCCGTAGGTCAACCTGTTCATGGGTTGATCCACATTCGGCGCCCGAACTAAAGAATGGGGAAAAGAGTAATTCACATAGAATTAAAGACCTACATGGAATTGGATCACTCATTGATGAATAATGGAGTCACTCCACCATCGTTCATCAATTCCAGATCAGCAACTCTCGTTGATGACAAGATCCTTTGAATGGGAAGGAAGGAACTGTGGCGATTCGTCATTCGTCACCATTCACCGCTTTCCAATGCCAATCCTCTAGATCCTTAGATAAAATCCATGACCATTCCAATGATCCCATATCTATTTTAAACAATTAAATAGAGGAAAAACGTCTCATCATTTCTGTTATGGTGAGTCTCCGCGTAGTTATTCCATTTCATTTATGAAATGAATCAACATTTCTGTTACACTTGAGTTTCAGTGTTGTTACGCTGTTTGGTTTATGAAATGAAAAAACTAAGTCGATGTTGCATTGCAATAAATGTTTTTTGGATAAAATAGGCATTCATAATTTTATTTAATTTTTAATTAAAACACCCAAAAATTAACATTTACCCTCGACCTACACCGTTCAAGGTTAGGCCACGCCTAATAAAAGAACACCCTCACGAGCACAAAGGTACTCTCATATTTCCAATATGAGTTACTGTTTAAAATATATAAGGATTTGAAAATAATATAATCATTATTTACTTATTTTATTTACAGTCACGTCCCAAAAACTACTTTCCATAGTTGGCCCACTCTAGCCAATGTTAGGAACTACCTAAGGAAAGACCACCCTCAAGAGATTAACGGTGGTATCATATTTTCAATCCAAGTCACCATTCGTGAGGTATAAGGATTTGAAAAATAAAATAATTTTATTTAATAATTTTATTTATGGTTAATCAATTTTTGGGTTTTCTCTCTGGAGGCCCGCACTGACAAAACATAAGTTGTTCCTAGGGTAAAACCCACCACCCCGAACACAATGGTGCCCTCAGATTTATGATTCAGGAACATATTTAATATTTATTCCACTATTTTTGGAAAACTACTCATGCACACTATTTAAAAATACAACATTATTCAAGGGGCCATTCCAAGCATATTGGGCCTCGAAATCGTACACCGTCTCATCACCTGGTCACATAATTTCCCAAGAAATTTTCTAAAAATAAAAATAGAAAAATCCAAGTCATTAAAATCTACCAGATCATGATTATACCTTTTATTTTATGTACCATTTACTTATTCTCATATTTCAGAATAATCAATATTATACACGGAAATATATCTATCACATTATTCGGTATCAGTGTCCTGCTTCATGTTATAAATGGTGGTAATTTTAGGGATATTCATAGACACATATCGTAAGTTGGTTATAAAATCACCATCAAACTCAGTTTGGTACTAAGAATAACCATTCTCTAACAATCAATTAGGGGAAATATTTTAATACTCCTTGATATTTATGTTCGTAGTTATCTGTTTGGACTTGTTTCACTTGTGTTGTTTTTCTTTATCCTGTCATTTCTCTATCATATGTGGTTTTTCAAAGGTAGTATATAGGGTATTATCAACACGACTCACTAAGTGTGCGTCAAATGAGGGCGATGAATCTCTAAGTAAAAATAAATATAATAATGAATCATGTGAATTTCCTCTAAAACTACAGAATACTAACTTCCTCAAAGGGGGATTATGTAATATTACACATAGCTCTATGATATATGATGAACACTACTCTAAACCTATTATGATCCTTATATATTATAAAAATGGTAAATTAAAGGGTAGTGATGGTGGAAAAAATCCCCCCATCATTGTAATCTTGAGATATATTAGTACTCCCACTGAAAATATTTTTATAAAAATTTCTATTTATTTCATATTATGATATATATGTGGAGACACTATGTGATATATAATTTAAATAAATGGTTTCATTGAACTTGAATGATTTATTTTCTGCAAATGAGGGGGGGTATTTTTAACCTTCTTGGAAGCCTAATGTAGTAGCACGTCGATGGATTATTCAATCCATGTACACAATTTCCATGATTTAAAGATGGAATGGATTGATTATATGAACCTTATAATATATTTATATTGATGTAATGATACTTTAAATAGAGTGATGATATTTTAATAATATTTCCCTAATGATCTATATTGGACTTACCGATGAGTGAAGTATATTGCTTTATATACTCACCACACTCTAATGTGCACACGATGTGGAGTTTCAGTGATAATAAAGTTGTGTTCCATTTTATCACTTAGGTAGTCATGTTGGAGACATTGAAACTGTTTACCTATCTTATGTCTTGTGGATATGGAAAAGGATTCCAATTTAACATGGTGACAGAGCTCATCAAGCATCAAATAGTGGTTAATGTTCTGACCATAAAATATTATTCCAAACATTATTTTTATGTTCTATTATGGTAATTTATAATAAAATTGGATTTATTATATATATAAAAAAAGAAAATATTCTTAATTAACAAATAATAAAAATACTTCCTTACAATTTCCCATTACATATTTTTTAACAATTCTTCATTAAAATTAACATTAAGGATGTAAACAGTTCTATTTCCCATGCATGTTTTGTTTTCACGTTATATGTTTTCTTTCACATTTTTAATTGATTCATTAAATCAATAATCATAGTTAATATTTAATTCATTATATTCATATTTCTAACTACACATATAAGACATTGATTAAAAATTAATTATATCACTTTATTAAGACAATAGTACGTGCGAACGAATGAGTAATGTCTTCATTTTCTAATGATGTAAATAGAGAAATTTAAATAGTAGTATATCATTCCATAGTAAAAATAAAATCATATATATATATATAATATATTCCTTAAATATATCTATATTTCTTTCCATGTATGGACTATATGGGAAATTAATCACATCTCTTTGTGGAAGGGGTAGTCCACACATATGACAAAGGACATTATCCGTTCTCATTGGATGTGAAGGAGGTATAAAATGGTTATACTATAAAAATAAAAACCTTTTATTGAATTAATTTTAATTATATCATATTTTTAAGTTGTTTATAGAATATTTCGATGAGGTTAATGAATAATGTCTCTCAGAATAGATTGGTAAAGTAAATAAACACTTCTTTGGGAAACCACATTTCGAATACACCTTTATATTTCTTGTTTGGGAATACCAGATCCCTGATAGATGGTTGAGAATGCTATGAAGGAATTTGGTTAGGTATTTTACATTATAGAGATCTCAAATTTTGTCAATATATTAATAAAGGAGGTCCCCTTCAATAAGTTAAGTGAGTAGAAACATGTAAATAATTAAAAAACTAAAATTTAATAAAGTAATATTCATTTTAAGTTTCTAATAAAGAAAATCAAATTCAAAGAGAAGATAAATTTTGGATGAAATACACTTAAAAATCTCATTTGTCCAATTTTTACATATATTTTATACCTTTTTTATTTGTTTACCTCGCTCATTATCCATTTTACCATTACTGTGGTAACATGGTTTTACAATGGTTACTATTCATAATTAATAAAAGTGAAATATAATTTTTTAATAAATATGAACAGGAGAATAAAAAATTTGATACCATTTTACCAAATTTAATTTCTATAAGTGGTATAAAATCCTTACAAATAAGCATGAAAAATCCTACAATTTTTTTAGAAAAAGAAATGTTTAAAAATACAACTAAATTTCTTCTTATTCATTTCCTAGTAACAACCATTAAATGAATGTCCCAATATTTTATTGAATATGTAATATAAAATTTTAAATAAAATCATTCATAAATATTTATTAATTTAATGTATTTATATAAAAATACATTTCTTACACATAATCCGATTCTGCAGAAAACATATTTTTTCACCTTAAAATTATTTTATTTTATTTTCTAAAAAATTGATAACAAATTAATGTATTTTATAAATATATTGAAAAACAATATATGTGTAATACTATGTATTAATTTTTAAAAGATACATATATTCAAAAAAACAATCCTCATAATAAAAAATGTTGAAAATAATTCTTTTGTATCAGCAATATAACCTATATGAAATAGAAATTATTTTTAACAACTAAATTTGATTTATATTCAAAATAATGTGATTCAGTTTATATTGTATTTTAATTATTCACATTAGTTGTTCATTCTATTCTTCAAAAGACATCAAAAATACTTATTTTTTTGTTGATAAAATATGTCTTTTAAAATATTAGGGTAATACATTATATACCACTTATATGAATTTCACCCTCAATATTTTTCCTCACTGATACCAAAAAAACATATATTACCATTACCTCATCCCCTATTTAGTTTTTCTTATTTACTCATTGAATTTAGAATTCTTCTATATAACCTTAACTAGTTGAGTATTATTTCTTTATATCACATTATCTATATAATCCCAGATTTTTATTGGTTACTTCTCAAATAGAAGATCATGCACAAATGGTTTAAACTTTGAGTTCGGTAAATGTGAATAAGTTTGTATGTCATTTTTTAAAAGTGATACCTAGATGAAATTGGGATATTAGTAGGGGTTTTTAGGAATCACCAATCAATAAGATACCAACGCGATGCAATAAAGAATCTCATAGGGACTGATATACCTGGGGATTATCCTTCAACTAATTTAATATCATAAAACATTATCTAAAGAAATATCTATATAAAAATGTAATCACTAACTATAAACTCCAAATCCTAAGAGTAGTTGTCTTCATAACTCATATATCAACTCTAAGATGTTATAATGTGATGTTTAAAAAATTAACATTCTATTCCATTTACTCAACCTGATTAAGTCCTAATAGCTTTTATTCCCGAAAATCATATTGGTAAATTGGATTCTTAAACATCATTTAATAAAAGGATTAATAAGTACCAATATTAATTGTCATGTGAATAATATATTTTTAAGAAAATTAAACCAAACAATAGTGCTTATATGAACCTAATTTGGAATTCATAGTGAAATATCTCAGTATATTTTCTAGGGTTTTAATTGTCCTCCCAAAATTCCATATATCAAACCAAAATTTTCTTAATAAACTATTACAACATTTTTATGATAAACAATATAATTTTAATGCATTATCGAATAAAAAGGTTTAGTATCTTGAAAAAAATTTCCTCATACATCACTTATACATAATATAAAATAAAAAATATTAAAATACTTCTACTCTATACTCTCAAAAGATATCATTTTCTCTTTATTACATGTAATTACAAGAGGATATAAATTAGGGAAATAGAAGAGCTGAAATCTCAGGGTGGATATGCATAAAATGGTAGGAATTAAGGGCATGAATCAATAATACGTGGGTGATTATAGTCAACATAATCATATCATAAGCATTAGATCATAATAATATTCATAAGGGGAACATTTAATGAAAGAATAAGATGTGTCATAACAATGACATTAATGAACCATAACATAATGTTCAAATACCCCAGATATTTGTGAATAAATCTTGAATCATGTGCACTCTTAAGATATGTGAATAAGTCAAAAAAACATATTTAAAAAATTTGATTCGTGTTCTAGAATAATACACATATTCTCAAGATATAAAACATTAACCAATTAATTAGAGTGATATATATTTTTTACCCACCAATCACATAATAAAAAGCCCATAGTGATGCATCTGACATGGAAGAAAATCATATAACAATTGTGGTCTTTATATAAACCCCTTGTAGAAAATGTTTTTTAAAAATTATTTTTGAAGAATAATTTCATTAATATCTATCGAGGCACCATAATGAATAATGGGACACATAACTTTACAAAAAAATCATCATTTATAAACAAATGAGAAATTTCTCAAGAGGATTAAATGTGATTTTTTATAAAAAATACTCTTTGAAATTTTTTTATGTGAAATAGAAATAATTTTGACAATGTGAGAACGTTTATATTTGAATAATGAAAAGGGAAATAATTACAAAAGTAATTTTTATTTAAAATGGTGGATCGTCCATACTGAGAAAAATGTGAAGTAGGAGATAACCCAAAAAAGAATGAGTTGTGTCTGAGAATCCTCCTACATTAAATACATCATTATTTCAACTCATTTACTCTTCCTATATAATAAAAATAATTTTATTAAACCTTGTGAAAATAGAATAATTATTTTCATATATGTAAAAGTTAAAAATTTTAATTATTTGATTCTATTTTATATAGTTCTATATTAAAATAATATTTAGTTTATGTCATGTTTTGATTATATTTTCCTGTTTTGTTTTAATTTTTTTATTTTTGTTCAAGTTAATTTATATTAAGTAAAAATAATTATAAAAATTAAGAATAAATATATATATAAACCATTATATATCATAAATGATTTATTATAACCATAAATTATGATAGTGATAAGAAAATAATTAACAACTTCCTCATTATAGGTTAATCGACTATTAAGTGGACATTTTTCATAGTGGATGTGTGATATATATAATAATTTATTATATTATAAATAAAAAAATTATAGGATATTTACATATTCATTATCATTTAAACATATTTCTTATTTTTTAAAAGTTTTTTATTATAAATGAAAATGGGGATAGGGAATTAGAAAAAGAATACTAAATAAAAGGTTAAAGGACATTACGTATTTCTTGAAGTTGTTCCTTTTATACATCCCTAAACATCAAGGAAAAAATGGAGTTTTATTACCCCATAATACACCTAAAATGATAAGGGGATTTAGAGGGAGGATTTGGGAGGATTTTTGGCTATGATAAGTGTAAATGAAGTTATTTTCCCATATGAGTGGGGTTATTTATCATTAAGGAATAGTGTAATTTTCAGATAAAATATTGAATAAAATACAAAATACAAGGTAAACCATAAAAGAGTTACTATTTTTTATATTATGGAATATTTTTTAATAAAATAACATGGATTTAGGACTATTAATAACTTTATAATTCAATTTAATTAATTTATTGAAATGGGAAGGAGAAAAATGAAAACATTTCTTATTTAAAAGGAAACATTAGACTTATAGACATTGGAAATTACATTTTAGGCTTATACATTAAGTTTATTATTTTTAACTGACGGATAGACCTTATTATATTTAATTTTTCTTGAACAAAAAAATCAATTATCCTTAAGTCATTATTTCATCATTATTATGTTCTAAAACATGTGGTCTTTTAAAAACAATATATTTACTATTATATTAAAAAATGATGTTTCTAATAAAATTATCATAAATTCAAACATTGAAATTTTTTACTTGGTTATTTTAAAAATGATTGTCATTTTTTGAAAAAAATATTCATTCTTAATTTTTTATTTTTAATATTAGAATTTATGATTTTTCTAAAATACATTAAAATATGGATTATTTAATAAGTTCTTATAGTTTCATTGATTTTTTAGTCTTCATATTTATTTTATAACATTATAATATTTATAATTTCAAAATTAAATCATGATAATTATTATTTATATTTTATTTTATTATTTTGAGGCAAAATTTCTATTCTAATGATCTGGTTTCTACTCACAATGGTCAGGTAACTATTCCTAATGGTATGGCTATTCCAATGGTCACATTACTATTCTAATAATCACATTACTATTTTAATATTCATATAATCTCTTATAACCACCACTTCATTCCTTCACTAAATATTCACTAAAATTCCCCCATGTTCTAAATTTTAATTTTTTAAGAATTCTGTTGGATTAATAAAAATTTTATTTTTCATGGTACTAGTTTTGGGGTGATTATTCTTGTAGTTTACGGGGATCCAAATTTCCCCAGTGTAGATTTTCTAGTTTTTATTTTTTTCCCCCTAGTTTTTTTTTAAATTTTAAGGTGTTTATTAATTAAATAATATAATGGTTTTCATTAATAAAACTAGGTGTTTTGGGTTTTAAATGTGTTTTATTTTTATAATGATATACAATATGACAAATAATTATCAAAAATTCTAAATTCCACTAAAAATGTCTTAGAGTCACATTAATTCTCCCATTATATATTTTTTCCCTAAAATTTCTACTCATGTTCTTGATTGATAATAGGAGAGGGTAATTTTGTTTAAAAATTTCTATCAGTTCCCATGATACACCAACATATTTACAATCCCACCACATCACTTTGACAATGGTAGTTTCCTTATTGCATAGAACATTATATCTATGATCCAATATCTTCACCAATATCTCCACATAAGATATGTCTTTCTCCAGTTTTACAAACTCATGATTTAGTCTGTATGAGGGATTTGGTATGAAATTATTATGGAAAAATTCATATAACACATTATAAATGAGATCTAGTTTTGGTGGATGTTCTAGCTGATAAGTCCCTAATCGTCCAAAAATCAAGGATCTCAATGGAGATAATATACATAGATCTACTGTTTCGAATTATTAGAAAATATGTGACATTATTCCATGCTGATATTAGAAATTTTTTTGTAACTTTAATCTCCAAGTCTATTCAAGAGTTATCAAAATAACTTTTCAACCATCTTAGAGAATCTTTTATATATAATTGGAAAACATGAAAAAAATCATCTCTCGTACACGATAGGGTCCATGTGGCTTCTGTTTACCAACATCATCACAACATTTAAAAGTTTGATATCTGTTACCATATAGAGCTTCATATGGAGCCATTCAAAAACTCGAGTGGAAGATATTATTACATGGGAACTCAATCAATGGGATATGATGAAACCATCCTCCTTTAAATTCAATTGAGAAAGTTCTTTGAATTTCCTTCAGTTTAGGAATGATACTTTTAAATTAGTTATCATTTTAAGGGTGATATGACATACTAAAATTCAATTCAGTTATTTGATCACGTTGAAGACTTATCTAAAATTTATAAGTGATCATTGGTTCAACATTATAGACTATTTAGATTTTTTTCTCACACAAACTCACCACATATTTACATATGTCTTAGGATGTTTTTTAGGTGGTAAATTCTACTGAATAGAAATAAATTTTTTGGCTAGGGTGAGTATATCCTCCAAAACCCATATCTTTTTTCTTCTATTAGAAGTCCTTGGGAGAACAGTCTAAAAATATATAGTTATGTTCTCTCATTTCCAAGATGGAATGAGAAATTATTTATTCCTCTCCGTGGAATTATGTATCTCTTATTTAACTTTCTAACATACTAAACACATTAAGGTGTACTCAACAATATCCTTTTTAATTTTTTATGATCAAAAGATCTCTTGGAGATCATAGTACAACTCAGAACATGCAGGATGGATTTATAAACATGATATTTATGAATTATATTTTAGATAATTATTTATTTATAGGATATTATATAACATATTTCCTACTTCCAAAATGAATGACACCATATTTATCATTAGGTATTCATGAATATTCCATCCTTTATAGCTTATATATTGTTTTGAATCTCTAGATCATTGTTTTATGCATCCTTGATATTCTTTTAAATATTTATTTCGGATATAGTTTTGGAAAGGTATGATGCATTCCATACCATTATGATTTCTATATCTATCATCTAAATTTCCATGAAGATAATTTCATTTTTAATACTCATCATGGATAGAGTAGCGTGTTATTTTATACTGAGATCATTTACTACATTATTATCCATTCTATGATTATTTTTAATTGGTAATTTGTAGGCCTTAATATTCTCTAAAAATATATAATAATTAATATTGATATAATTATATGTGAATATATACATTAGGCTCATGTGAGAAGTTAAAATGTCACAAATCTATTTGTATAGGTAGTGTCATCAAATACTTAGAGTGAAGATCATAGCTACTATCTCCACATAATGCATCATGTAGTTTTTCAAATGGATATTTGATTGTTTTAAGGAATGGAATATCACTTTTCCATTTTTTATGAGTTAAAATACCGTGTATTTATTTTAATAATCAATACATATCTTAAAACATTCTCTACATGAGGGTTTTATGAGAAAAAGTGAAATGATTAGAAACTTATTTTAATTCTTACTACAATCCTTAAATTCTCCCATCTAAAAATAATTTAACCCTTTCATGTTAATTTGTAAGTGGGCTAGAGAATAATGAGATATTTATAAGAAAATTCACTAGTACCTAGATAAGATTTTATAAATATGTATTTCTATGACACTTAAGGATCTAGGGTTTTGTTTAATTTCCATTGTCTTTGAGGGTTCAATAGAAATTCCCTTTCTTGTGATCAAATACCCCAAAAATGAGACTTAATGCATCCAAAATTCACACATTCTAAAATAATAATATATTTTATCCTTCCATAAAGTAATAATATGAATTCATTAATGATATCAAATTCTCCTCTTTTTCTTTGATTAAATGAGAATATCATCGATAAATACGCATAATTTTTTTTGAGGTAGTGTTAAAAAAATATATTCATCAAATCCATGAAATTTTCATGGGATTTAGAAACTAAAAAGGGATTAACTATGAACTAACAATGTCAATATCTCATAAGGAATGTTTTTTAAGAATGTCTTCCTTAATCACCTTTAGCAGATGATATCTAAAATCAACATCCACTATTGTGAAGTATTGATCTCCTTGTGGATGATTGAAAAAATCATTAATCCATGGAAGGGGATACATGTTCTTTATGGTTATCTTATTGAGATCCTATAATTGATACATAGTGGTATTGATCCACACTTTTTATTTACATAGTAAACTTTTAAACCATAAGGCAATGCACCAATACAGTCAAATTGTTCGTCCAAATAACCTTGTAGCTCTTTAATTAACTCATATAGTTAAATCAATGGAATCCTATAGTGGAATTTATAGATATATGTGGCACTAGGTATATTCCCTATTGATAAATGCACCTCACTATCCTAGGGAAGTATAGTTAATTCTATGGGTAATATATTAGTATATTCCTTTATTATGGGGACATCTTAATGTAGGATTCATTCCTTCAACATAACTACTTGAGAAAGGTATGATTTTTCTAGGTATCAACACCAAAACCATTGTCGGATTTCCCAATGATGATAAATGATATTATTTTTTATTTTTATAAGGAAATAATATCAATTTAAATATAGAATAATATTTCTTATTCCAAATATTTAATATTAGATCTATATAAAAAAGAGAAAATCCATTCCTAATTGAGCATCAAAATCATGAAAGCGTAGAATATGATATTGAATGGAAAAATATTTTTAGATTCTAACCGGAGAAAAATCCAACATGTGGGCCTCATTGATCACACTAGTTGGTGTTTTTATTGATTTATCTAATTTATGATATCTGAGATTTTCCTCTACATTTTTAGAAAACATGAATTATATAAAGGAATGTGTATAGACAAAATAAAATAATACTCCTTCCATTATTGAGTGAATAAGAAGTTTTCCTTGTTTGAAATCATTTTAATTGTCCAATTTGGTAATAGTGATGAAATAATATTTTCCTTTTTCTATCAATGTTAGTGGCTACTAACACCGATTATCATATATGACTTCTGGATTAGTGCACCAGATTGCATAGTTCCCCTACTCCCTATAGTTGAGTATTTTAACCATGGGTTATAACTTAATTTCCCCTATCTTGTTGGTCAGCTTATACATGCCTCTTATATATCCATCATCTTAGTGTCCTTATCCCCTATATATAAATCATTTAACTATCCCATTGAATACATTCCCATGATTCTAATTCCCAGATTTTTGAGATCTTTGTGGTTGGATATTCCTTACTCATTTTTCAATTTGATCACCCATCTCGAAACTCCATAATTTATTTCTTATATACATAACCATTGGAGCATCCCTAAAATCAATTTATACTTTAAGATCACATTAAAATAATTCTTCACAACCCCTAATGTCTTCGATAGCTAGATCCTTTTGAAGATGTGGGTTTTATTCATTAACAAATCTATCTAATTTTGTATCATTATTTATAATAAAACCTAACACATTTCATCCAATACCTATTATTTTTCCTTCATAAGATATGAAAAATTCTCCCTCATTTTTCGTAAGATATAATAATTATCACTCAATATTTTATTTAATATTTAGAGGGAAATACTTGTTAGTAAATAACTTTATAATGTTTTCCCACTCCAGTTCCTACATTATATCATTTGGATTTGAATTATTTTTCAATGTTGAAAATTGATTAGCCTCTCCATCTAAATGATAAATGGATAGAGTAATAGAATTTCTCATAGACTGTTGAACACAAAAATAAATTCTCCATTGAGTTGAACCACTGTTCTGTAACAAGTAGATCAGAAGATCCACTAAAAACTAGTTGTATGTGCCAAATAAAGAACTATATAGAAATTTTCTCACTCTTAACTAGAGAATGATCCACATGGTTATTTTTATTTTTCATATGAATAGTTTTCTAGATCATAATCACCATGATGTTTTGAACATCCCCACGCATTGCATTTGGAATTTCATTTTGAGAATATATGCATTTTTACCACACATAAGTTATTGGTATAGTTCATCCTAGTTCCCTAAATTTTATAAAATTAAAATGAAGAAATAATAATTCAATAAAGCATAAATAATTTATCTTAATGTGTAAATAAATTACAAATTTATATCATATGGTGTCCCTTTTTTTATCCTTTTTATGAATCATTTCTTTAAGGATCGTGTAGTTCAATTGTAAAATAAATAATTACATTAGTTATATATCCATAATAATGGTCTGTATATATGTTTGTGGTTAACTGAAGAGTATACCCTAGTATTTTTAGACCTAGTGTGTTTTAAGGCCTCTTTTACATACACCAGGTGACTATCATGTTAATAACCATCAAACACTTTTTTTATGTTTTTACCCCAATTTACAATTGTTCCAAAACCACATCCTCTTTAATAATGTAGAGAGTGATTTCATTTTTTAGAAACAACATGCTCTAATAAATACAAAAAGAAATAGGATGTTTACATATACATAGACTTATATATAGGTTTTTACTAACTTTTTTATTCTTATTTACCAAATTAACTAAATCGTTCTCTGATACAAACTATAGTGAAAAAATTTTCTTAAATGACTATTAAATCATTTTTTAGATAACCCGGATAATAGTAATATGATTTGGGATATAATGGTTTAGTGTATTTCTAAAATATGTCTCATACATAACTTATACATGATAAAACATAAAGACTATTTATATCTATATTCTTTACCATCATAAAAACTCTCCTCTTCCATTTATAATACATCTAAATACCTGAGGATATAAATCCAATAAAGTGGTGAGATAAAATCCAAAAAAATGGGAGGAATAAGGGTCCTGAATTAATAATATATGGGTGTGTATAATTAACATCATCATTCAATAAGCATAAGATCATCAGAATAATCATTTGGAAAACATCTAATAATAGAATGGAATGTGGTTTATTCATAATTATGAAACATTATTACATAGTTGTATAATTCCACATATAGTTTTGATCAAACATATATCTATGTTCACCCTTAACATAATTTCATAAATCATAAAAAATAATTTTCAACCAAGCTAGAATATTTATAATTCATAATACACATAGTATCATGATATTTAATACATTAAAAAAGTAATGGAAGGTTGATATAATTCCAGCCCCACCTCTCACATCCTAAAATGATCATAATCATGCATGCCACATGGAAAGATTATATATTAACATTGAAGTCCTAGAATAAACCCATGAAAGGGAATGAGTTGCATGATTTATTTGTGAAGAATATTTTCATGAATAATATTTGGCATAGAAATCATTTTTGATAAGATGAAAAACATTATATCCCTTGATGTAAAAGGAATTGAATTGAAAAATTATATTTTAAGGAAAATATGTGATCATCCATTCCTAGAATAATGTGAAAGAGTAGATAACCCGAAATTAATGAGTTGGGTTCAAGAACCCCCTACATTAAATCCTTGTTTTTTCATATATTTCAACCTCCTATATAATAAACACTTATTTATTAAAATATGTAACTAGATGTTAATTATACAAATTTATTTAAATATCTATACATTATAATTATTTTAATAAAATATATAGTATTCCTTTTCAATCTAAATTTTTTGATATATTGTTTTTGTAAAATTTCATTATTTTGTCTGAATTTCATTTTTATTATTCAAGGGCGTTTTTATATAAGAAAACCTAAGTATAAAAGCATAAAAATACATATCTTAATACTTTTATATATCATAAAAATTACATTATAACCATCCATAAGGGTGGTGAATATAATACAGTTGGAAATGTCCTCATTAGTAGTTAATCGACCATTAATGGGACATTGTATTAGAGGAGGTGTGAGATATATAATATGTACTTATATTATAGGTAATTTTTTTATAATATAATAAAATTGTCAATATAATTTTAAAACAATGTTATGTTTTTTACCAATGCTTGTAATTGAAATGTATAGGATGATTAGGAATTAGTAAAGGAATACTAAATAAAAATATTAAATGACATTACCTCTTTCTTAAAGTTGTTCATATTCCAAAATCCAGAAATAAATTAAATGATGGGTTTTTATTGCACTATAATGATCCTAAGGATTATTAGGGTATTTACATGGATAATTTGGGTAGATATTCTGCTTTGGAAAGTGGAATTAAAGTGGTCTTTTAAAGGGAGGGAGAGATATAATGTATACATGAAAAGTGGGTTATTTTTAGGATAAAATATTGTATAAACTATAATATCTAAGGTAAATCATTTAACAGTACCAATTTTGAAATTATAAAATATATTTTATTAAAATAAAATGTTTTTAGGACTATACTTTTTTACTCTAATTTAATAATTTAATTAAAAGGGACGAGAAGAATGAAAATAATGTTTATGTAAAGGGCCACATTATACTTTTCATATTTGAAAATTATTTTTTTTCAGAAATTATGCTTTTTTAAATGACCCGTATATATTATTAAATTTAAATTTGGTTGAATTAACCAAATAAATATTTATTAATTCATTATTACATCATTATTATTTCACAATAATTTCATATCATTGGTATTTTTATCTTTAATATTTTTAATAAAAATATTGCTAAATACTTTAATATACAGTTTACTAAAAAGTGGTTAAATTTAATTCGATGTTTTAGTCATGATACATATTTATAGGTCTATAATATCTATATTTTCTAATTTACTCATAAATTTTATTCATAATACATTTTTTTATTTCTCGGTCAAATTACTCTTCTAACATTCATGTTACTATTCCCAACATTGAAAATACCATTAATAACAGTTAAGTTACTGTTCTAAAAAACAAATTACTATTCCAATGATCAATTTACCTCATATAAATACAAATTTATTCTTTTACTTAAAATTCACTATAACTTCCCTAGGGGTTATAATTTTCATTTTCTAATATTTTCATTTTCTAATATTTTCATTTTTTTCTAATATTTTTTTTCATAGTGTTGTTCATACGGTGTGGATTCTATAAGTTTAAGGTGATCCGTATTTTACCATTAATGTTTTTATATTTTATTTTAGTATTACATTATAATATTACCAATTTTAATTGGTTTATTTCTTGAAAAATGTAATGATTTTAATTATTTAAATATGTTATTTTTATCTTTTTATTGAATGTGTATAATACTTTATAAAATAAAAAACATTTATTTAAGAAACCAAATTTCACTAATAATATCTTTGTCATTCTATGCCCCTTTACAATGATGGTATGCAGTTCCAAATAATAAATATCTTTTGATAATAATCTAAAAAATCTCCATAACTCTGACGATATCCTTGTGTCTCGATCAAATATCATTAAGAGTGGTACTTTATACTACCATAAAATTTCCTCACTATATGACATGGAGATATGTTCACAAATAAATCTTATCATATAGAAATGAAATTTATTTATTTCATAACATAGTATACCAAAACACAAATAGTATTATTCATATTAGATATATTACAAGGTCCCATGATGAAATACTAGGTAATGTTTCTCCATGTCCACTCAAGTAAGGGTAATGGTTTTAAAATACCCTTTGACATATATGTCTAATGAAGAACTTATTTACAAACCAAACACAAAGATACATACTCCACAATATCTCTCTTAATTTTTTCCCATAATAAATTATCTTTATGATCTCTATAAATCATCATACTTCCAGGATGAATATAGAATGATAAAATATGAGCTTCCACCAGAAACTCCTTAATTAATTCATGTTATGATGGGACATGAAACTAGTTCCTAAATATCATTATTCTATCATGGACAAGATTAATCTTTATAAAAAAATTTACCTTATTTTGTAGCTTCAAACCCTCCTAATGTTCCTATTTAATCTTCACAAAGATAGATAACTGAACATTCATGATTTAATGATAATACATTTATATTTTCATTCTATTTATAAGGTATATCCTATTATTATAAATATGTATTGTATCCCTTTAAATACTCATCATGAACAAACTATCAAGGTCCTTATGACATAGAGAATATGTTACATTGTTCACCTTCCTCGGGTGGTAATGTATTGGGAAGTTGTAATATTTAATAAGTTTCAGTCATCTTCTTTGGAGTATATTTAGAAATTTTTATGTGATCTTATATATAATTCAGTTATACTTAGTTTATATATGACAGCATTCACCATATAGATAATGAATCTATATAATTAAGGATAAAATTACTAGTTTTAATTCTAAATCTCGTGTCAAATAATTTTTAAAATGAACATTAAATTGGTGAGTATAATAAGCTAACACCGTGCCATTATCTATGAAATAAAATCACAAATCCAAATTTTTTGAATCTATATTCATAAAAAACACCTTTTTAGTGAAGTGTATTCTGGGTAAATATTTAATGAACAAACATATCATCAGTTCCATGAAATTTTCTTCACATGAAATTGTCTAATGAAAAATGGGCCTCTTCAACATCAACTTTGCATGTGAATTATAAATCCATAGGAAATTTGACATAAATATTTTATAGTGTCCATTAAACCCTAAAAACAATGGATATTAGTTACTATTGTTGGTATAGATCATTGATTAATAACCTTCACCATTTAAGGATTCACTAATATCAACATGATTGTTCTTACATGACCCATGAATTCTACTTTATATATCCAAAATTTAGATTTTCTATATTTGGTTGGTAGATTCTTCATTATATTGTACATTAGAAAAGTACTCAAATAATATTCATGATAATACATGATCTGGGAATATAAAATATTATCATATTTTGAGACTACTAAAAGCATATCAAGGTATTTTCTATATAAAATATTCATTAAATAATTGAATATAGATGGTCCATTAGTTAGTCCAAAACAGAATCACTATAAATTCATAATGATTATGCCTCATACTGAAGGATATATTAGTTATTTTATACATTTTTACCCTTATGTGATGATATATAGATCATAGGTGAATCATTGAAAATAATTGAGCTCACCACAATTAACCAAATAGAGCATCAATATTATGTAGAGGATTCCTTTTCTTTATAGTGATATTTTTAATAGGAAATAAAAAAAATTAATTGAAAATTTTTATTCTTTATAAAAATTATAGTTGCACCCCATTGTGAGTAACATATAGGAATGAATCCCTTATAAATATTCTCCTAGATTTTCTTCTTCAAATCACGTAACTTAATCAGGTCCATTCTATATGTAGTATTTGAAGTAAGTATACCCCTATGGATGTGTTCTTTTGAAAACAGAACATCATTATTCTATAGAAGAGTTGAAAACTCTTCTAAAAATATATCACCGTATTCATTGATAATAGAAACATTATTAATATTTAATTTCACCTTAATAATCTTGAGATACATAACACACATAAATAGGTAATTATACCAATATAGTATATATAAATTCCATTATAATTTCTTATTCATTATGACAATGATAGAAAGTAATTTTTATATTCTAAATATGAAACATGACTTTCCTTACTCAAAACTTACTACAAGATCTAAATTTATAATACCAATCCATACAAAAAATAAAATCAAACCCAACTAAATGGATGATCTATATATTGTTAGGAAGAACTTTCCCACAAACTTATATCAAAGAAGAAATATATAATTGAGATAATATAATCATACTGTTGAGATACTTCAACAATAATTTAATATATAATCATTGATTTGGTGATGTGATGTTCTTAGAAAATTTTCAAGTTTTAAAAAAATGGGTGAAACTATAATAAAATGAGACATTTGATGATCTAGAGTGTATAATAAGTATAGCTTTGACCACATCATTTTTGAGACACACTTTTACTATTGTGATTACTTGAGGTTTCTCTTTATCTATTTTTGTAATAGGTTATAGACATCTATTTTCATTATTATAACTTTCATTTGTGAACTGGTTTACATAGTTACCATACTCATTGAATTTTTAGCATTAGAGTGTGAGTAATGCATTCAGTTAAACATTTTCCACATTAATTTCATTTGCTTTCCTCTTTACATAAATTTTGAATTAACTATCTCAAAGGACTTCTTTTCCACACAAAAAATATTAATCAATTACCTTAAAAAAATTTCCCCTTTCATATTTCCATACTTCTAGTATAAAGGAAGAGTCATTTATTTCCTCTATTGGTATTATTATTAGAATTTTATCAAAACTAATTCATTATCTTCTTATCATAAGAATTAATATTTTGATAATATTCAATTTTTACTTATTCCTTGAGACAAAATCAACCAACTGATTCATATATACTAAATTACCTTATAGATAGGTTCCAATAGATTCACCAACCTAATTCTTATGTATAAAGAATTCCATTTTTTACTTTTGTGAAATTAGTTTAAGGAAATTACTTACTGAATAATACCTTCGTAAACTCATTACATATTAGGGTGTGTATTTCTTCATATTACAATATATTCTCATTAATATTATTCAATGATGATATTTTCTATCTGAATGACCTGTTGTTGGGAGAACACTTCAATGTACTAAGTAATAGATAACGAAAAATAACTTTTCTTGGTACTGATCCATTTCCCATCCACTAGTTGATCAGAGGACCCAATAAAATAAATGGAATGATTACTCATGAAAGTATCAATAGTGTATTGGTCACATATTATTCCATTTTTATGTTAGGTATGATTCATGCGTTGGATGATTTATATGTACATATAAACAAGTTTATTTCATTCCATCTCCCATGTTGTTTGGTTTCTCACAAGGACAATCAATTCATTTTCCACCACATTTTCATTAACACAATTTGTATTGGTACCATCCACTAACTAAAACAGAAAATCATGGTCTAAGCATCAAGCTATAATAATTAGAGTGAACTATCATATTATAATTAAAATCATTATTTAGATGTCCTAAATTATGGAACCATCGTATAAACCTAATACACTTTTAGGATCACCCTAGTTCACTTTCTATTCATCAAAGGTTGTCTAATGTTTTATCCTCATATTATTCATCACATAATATCCATAAATATATATACTCTATCCTAGTATCAATTTAGGCGACTCGAGTATTATATACATAAATTTTACATTATTTTATAACAATATTCAATATATTTAATACTAATAAACACCCTCGAACCATAATGATTTAGTTTCTTTGATGACTTGGTAAATAATTAAACTTTTTTCCAGAAGGATCGTTATTATGTCTATTTATTATCTTGGCTCATGTCACCCTTCATATTAATATCCTACTTATAACCATTATTTGTAACATATGGAAAATAGAAACATAATATTGGGTGATTTTAGATACTCATTAAGGTTAAACATGGGAGTTATAAGTTGATTATCATATGAAATCATTATCCAATAAATGTTTGAGAGCATGATCATAAAATCCAATGTTTATACCCAACCATCCATATATCATAAATTATGTTTCATGAAATAAATATGCATAATTTAAAATTAAACTATTTATAATAATGATGAATAATAA
This sequence comes from Viscum album, assembly GCA_963277665.1. Lineage (NCBI taxonomy): Eukaryota > Viridiplantae > Streptophyta > Magnoliopsida > Santalales > Viscaceae > Viscum > Viscum album. The sequence goes on along the minus strand of OY728167.1, from coordinate 805,713,989 downwards.
TTAATAAATAACGATACACGATAGAATATCATAAGAATAAGAATGTTTCATAGGAATTTTTTCATAGTCATAAGCATATAAAATCATTTCATTTTTCAGGTTCAACTACCATTACCATCATCAAATAGTATATAACGTAATATAATGTATTGGGTTAGCTCCCCAGTCTATTTTCACCACATGAATGTATTTACACCCAACCCTCTTTATATTATCTCATGAGATATCAACAATAAACCAATTAATTTTTGGTATATATATTTCTGAAAACACCATTCACATAATGAAAACCATACATATGTGTGCCAAAAGAGCATAAAAACTCGCATCAATTCATCATAGAAAAACCCATGTAAAGGAAAAATGTTTCATGTTTATTTAATTATAAAATAATAATATTAAATACTAAGAAATAACATTGATGGTATCATTAGAAAATACACATGGTGAATCATAAGAAACATCAAAGGATATAGACATAGATGAAAAATACCATTAACATAACACTCAAACATCTTTTTTAAAACATGAGGAAAATATCCCTTATTTTGATTGAATTTTAAATGAATGTTCATATAATATTGGGAATTTTTTATAATGTAATATAATCATTTAAAATTTAAATGAATCTTAAAATCATAGAATATTATTGATGGAGATAAAATCCTTTCATGTGATGAATGTTAAAACAGTGATTCCTTTCAAACATTATTTATAAAGTCAGCAATAACCTATTAAAAAAAATAGTAAAAATTCATTTTAAATATTTGAAAATAAATTCAGATAAGGTGTAAAATTATATAAAATAATATTTGGATCCTAGAAAATAATTATCTAAAACAATTTTGAGGAACATGGATATGAAATCAAATGTTCATTGACCATAGAGGTAATAACTTCATGTTTTCTAAAAAACATTTTCTCAATCATTTTATGTAATAAATAAATTATAATTAAAGGAAAAAAATTTAAAGGCATATAAATTACAATATTATCATAAAAAACATGTTTTTAAGAGATATAGAGAATATAATTCCACCAAAGTAGATTCCATCATAATTATTCTCAACTAAAAATGATATTACAACATAAACCCTTACCACAGAACCTGTCTTTATTCTTATGTGATCTATTAGATCATATAATATATTAAAATTTACTATAAATTTATATAAGAACGATATTCATTCTTATCATAAAATATAAAAATTACTTGAAACTTCCAATTACCCAATTTTGATAAATGTTTCATTAAAAATCGACATTGTGTGTGTTAATTGGAAGTTTCCCATGTTTGTTTTAGTTTGATTGTTCTGGTACAATCACTTTTACCATGGTTTCATCATACAAATAATATTAATAAATTTATAATAATATTAATATTAATTATATATACTTTTATAAAAATTCTTATAATGTGGTGATGAAAAATGAATTACATCACTTTTTGGAGATGATAGATCATACATACGCATGAGTAACATTTTATTTTTCTTATGAATGGAAATATAGAATTATATGAAAAAATATATCATTTTGTATTCATAATAATGATATAATTATCATATATAATCATTTAATCTATCCATTTTACCATCCATTTTCATAGGACATGAAAATATAATTCCATTGTTTCGTCGAGGTGGTAGTCCATGTGTATGGATGAATGATGTTATCATTTATCATAGTATATAAATATTATTGAAAATGGGTGTACCATTAAAATTAATACTTTTCAATATAGTAATTATATTTATTTTATCATGTTAATAATGTCATAAAATAACTTTATGATGTTAATGAAGAAATAAACTTGAAATAGACCAACAATGATACTTAGCTGTTCTTTGGGAAAATTCATTGTTCATAAATATTAAGCCTTCTTGATTTGGTTATTGATGAAAAAGAATATCTATGAAGTAGGGATGTAATATTTTAATGTATTTGGGTAGGTATTATCTAATTTACTATGCTAATAATTTTTCAATAATTTAGGATAGGAGGTTCAATTTTGTAAGTGAGAATTGTGGAGAACATGTAAATACATAACACATTAAAATATAATAAATTGACATTCAAGTGAGTTTGGAATAGAGGTAACCAAAATTAAAATAAATGATAAGGATGAGTATTACCCACTAACCCAATAATCTTTATCTAGGTTTCATAGGTATTTTATACCTTATCTCTCTATTTACCTCTATTAATCCTTTAACACTTACATTGGTAAAAATATTTTATCATGTTTACGATTCATAATGTCCAAAAATAAAATTGAATCTATTGAAAATTATATCCAGATTATTATTAATTTTTTATCTGTTATACCAAATTCAATTTCTATAACTTGCATATATTTATTTTAAAACAATCAGGTAAAACACAATGAAACTTGTTTTAAGAGATAATCATTTTTAGTATACCAATACATTTATTCTTGTTCATTTCCTTGTAAAAACAACTGAATGAATGTTAAAATATTTTATTGAATATATTTTCTGGACATTTCATTATACTAATTCATTAATATTTATTAATTTAATTTATTAATCTTAAAATTTTTTCCACACATAAAAGCAGTTTTTTTACAAAAATATTTTTTTACCATTAAATACATATCTTTTCATTTCTATCCAATTGATATCTAATGAATAATAATTATACGTGTGTAAAAAATAAATTATCATTTTTTAATAAAATAAATATATTTTTAAATAAAACACATATAAAAAAATATCATAAATAAATAATTTCATATTATCTCTCTTGGTTCAATTGTATTTTCTATGTGAATTAGTAATGAATTTTGACTATTATATTTCCTTTAAATACCATATTTTGTTAACTAATTTATAATTTATATGAAATATTCACAAAATTATAGGTTTTCATTCATCATAGTATATTGAATGTATTTTTAATTAAATAGTATATATATTTTAAATTCATTTTATGTTACACAGAAAGGATTATAATGTGTTTTGTATTAAGTTCAGACAACTAGGACTAATTCCATGTAGTTTAAAATATGATTTAGGGTAATATATGGAATTATATTTAATGTTTTGCACATTGAATGATAAAAATAATGGTTTATAATGATGTTTTGTGTGTGAGTTGCATCTGAGAGGACCTTTTTGATTCATCATTTTTTTAGAAACAAAATAAGAGAGTTAATAGTTGTGGGTTTTATCTAATAGGAGGTACATGTATGTATAACTCATTTATGGGTCATAAGGATCAATTTTAACAATGAGATCACAGTCAAGACTTACTCATAGTATGAGGCCTAATTATATTCCTGGTTTATGGGTGATCCATCTTAATTATTATAAAATGATGGAATACTTGGTATGGGGAAAACAATATTAGAATCATTTTCCATGGGAGGTTTTATCGATAGCCTAAAAATGGGAACCCTTATTATCAAGGGAATATATGACTATTAAAACCCCTAGGTTCTGATCAGTTATGGAGATAATAACATGGACGATGTTTCATAATATGGGTTATCCCCATTACCAAATGAATACATGATCAACATAGGTAAATTTGGCATGTATAAAATAGTGATATATTTCATGAAGATATAGAGGGGACATGGGTGGATGGGTAACCATGTTGGTTACTTAAGAAAATGAAACTGACCTGATAGGTTAAATGGGAGAGTGGGCACCTGGATTGGTTACCAATGAGAATATGGTACCATGTAATGGGACTTGGCTGAATATAACACCTTGTTAAGGGACACAGGTTAAAAAAGAGATCGGTTATCAAACATCATATAATATATAACTTAATTATATAACCTTGGTTTGTCTTCATTTGAGAAGACCTTTGTTCCTTATGATATAGACCTTAGAGGTTAAATTTTCTTCGATATTAGATAGCTATTAAATTGGTGCTCAATTGGGTATCCTCTAAGAGTAGGTCATAGTTATTTATGGAAACCCTATATAAACCCCATTATACAAAGACATGGAACCTAAATGGAACACCCTAGTTTTATGGGTATGACAATTTATGTTAGGTTCCATTACCCTAGAATTGGTGATGACCTAGTAAAAGTGGGTTTTTAATGGTTATACCTATAAAAAGAAACAAATAACCTTTATGTCCTTCCCTTTCCCCATAGGTTGGAGTTTAAACTCACCTAAAGGGGGGTTTGGAGGAGGTAACAATGGATATATTAGGCACATGTGTTCTAGTTACATCACCATCTTTTTAGTTCACATTACTTTACACATTTTCTTGAAATTAAGGACCTGGGGGTCCTTATATATCCAATGAAATTTGGGCTCCCAAATAATTAGGGGTAACCTCCGAGGATGCAGATATATTTTTAGTATAGTTTACTACTTGGTTGTGAAGCATGGATGGGAATAACACAAGGCAAGGATGGGTGAAATGGTGTATATTTGATCTATGCATGAGTTGATTTTAGAATTCATAAGTCTTCTACCCTCTTAGAAAATTTTCAAACTTCAAAATGAATTAATATAATTATTCCATTGTTAATATTCATGTTCCAAATCAGATATCAATGAATTAGAGAATACTACATTCATATGTGGTTATAATCATAGAAATTAGTTATAGGTAGGTGTTAGGATTTAGTTATCAATAGTTTTTTAAGGTTAAATTACAGGGAATCATCAATAGTTATCTAGATCAATTACCAATAGTTCGTGTGGTGATACATTTATAGTGAAAATATGAAGATTATTGAATGATATAGGATGTGGATGTGCAATAGAATATAGATATATAGGGATTATCAATACAGCTAGTGTGATTCTAATATCTGTTAAATTATGTACAGTACTTCTTCATTATTATCAATGACATTCATGTTATTTCAATAATCATGTTCTAGATGTATTATCAATGGGTTTTCTTAGCAATTAACAATTTTCTTTCTATTTGGTTGATGTGGGTACATACTACATAATTAAGGATATAGGTTCTTGGTAAATATAAATTGTTGATATTTATATTACATCAAAATCATTAATAATCCAGTTGGTGATTTTGAATTGTAATTGGTAGTGAAATTATTGGTGAATTATAAATGAATCCTTTGAGTAATTAGAAATTATGAAAATCTTGGTAAATATCTACTAATGGTTCCTAAATAATATGATTATAAAAATAAAATTGTCTAGGATTATTGGGATTTTTTGTGTATATATTATATTTTTATGTTCTTTTAGTATTGATACACACTCATCATCCAATATGCTACCAATACTTGAGATTCAAGGTTAGGAATAACTAATATGTATCAAGTCATGAATGTTACTAGATATTAATTTAGTTTATTGTTGGTTACCACTCTCCCAATATTTAATATAAGCTAGTAGAGACAAAACAATTTTTTGGGAGCTATTCAATGATAGATAGTGGGAGTTAGTATACGAGGGACCTTCTTTAATGGTTTAATCATTGAATGAGTTATATATATACTTTATATTTTTTTGATGAAGGTTTTTATAGTGAGTTTGAAAATATGTTGGAAACTTATTAGATATTATAAAATTTATCCCATAATTTCACAAAGAATTTATATACAATTTACACATTACTTTGTGTTAGTTTGGAGAAGGATCCTACTCAAAATTTTTATTCCCATACATATTCAATATATATTTTCATTCATATTATCAATGGATTTTAGGCGGTTGTACTGGTTTCTATTTACTTTTTTCATGTCTATTTAGGACATGGTAAAGTGAATTAAAATTTTTATGAGGAGTATAATGTGGTGTATAATGGTTTATTTATCTTAATTCATTCAAGGGTTTAAATAGATATATGACATTATCATCCATTTTTTTCATTTCATAAACCTTTAGGGACATGATTGGTGAAGTTTAACTTTTAGAGGGAAATGAATCCAATTTTTTGTGATTGATACCCTTAGTGAAAGTTACCAAACCCATTATTATTAGTGGAAGGAAAGAGGTTCAAACATGGTAACATCACATACTTACAAGGAGTAAAAATAGGGTTGGTTCATGAAAAATATATTAAAGAGAGTGTTTTTAATGGATTTTTTATTACACACTAGTGATGTTTTCTTTGGTATTTTCACGGTAATAGTGTATGCAAACATATGATACATGATAGATCATGGAAACCTATAAAATATATGGGTGACTGTAATATTCATTCAAAATGGCCATGAATTATCTTTATATACAAGGGGAAGGTATTATATCTACATAGTAATAAATTTATTATTGAAATTATTCATAAAGAAAAATTCCATGATATTTTCTTGTGTTATTGATATGATAGTGGTACTCATGTACTAGAGCATGGGATAATATGTGTTTAATACATATATATTCATAAAATATTGAATTATAGGATTATATTCCATTATATAAATTTATATATGATGAGTACATGGATATAATGGTACTGATGAGAATTAATGTGTGCATCAAGAAATTACTATGAAACATAATATTGATGAGACTTTGGAACTCTCACTGTAACATTTCTAGAAATAGAAATCAAGAAAATTCGATAGTGCTATGTAACAACCAAAGCCCATGATAACTATATTAGTTTATCACTAACCCCATGTTTGATACTCAATACCCACAGATTAGATTCATTCACCACATGTCTGGGTGTACCATTGGGGAAATATTTAGCTACATAGGATAATAGTAAATTCATGGATATATTTATATAAGAATATGGAATGACATGTCAATGTAAACGACATTTTAGAAGACTAACATTCAACCATATATAAAAAAATAAAAATAAAATAAAATAAGTGATGTCATTTATATAATAATGAAACCATAACAGTTATTGAGACCAAATATACCACGAGATAAATGCCATATACAACCATAAATACCCAATACACCCCCACTGAAAATGTGATTTTCCAATATAAAATCATCATACAAACATGTCCATTATGACTCAAATCATCTTACATCATAACAAAAACCTATATCATATAATTTAAATTAAAACATTAACATCTATTGAATAATAATTTGCATGTTAATACATGAAAAACTATAAGTGGCATTATATATTACTAGCGTTGTCTATATGAACTGTGAGCATAAATACTCAGTAGGGTGCCAAAAATGGTGTCCTAACACACAATTATAATAAACAAGTGTATGAATGAACATGTATACTCAACAACATAAATATATAGAAAAATATTCAATGAATACAATAATATGGTAATAATTGTGAATAGAAATGAAGTAGTAAAGAAACTAATATTTAACTATAATAAGTAACTCCCAATACCATTAGGGTCCCAACCAATAATACCCACTTTGGACCAAGTCTCGATTCAAGGATTATCACACCCACAAATATAATTTTCATATATGGATTCTGTAATTTATTTATTTTTACTTTATTTTTTCTTCTTATAATCATTTAAAAAAACTCAAAATAGTGGGGGATTGATAATGTTGCATGGTTATGGAAAACCGCATGACCTAACCACGTAGAGACCTAAAATAAATTACCAATGAATCTACATGTTTGGTATATGGTTTGCTAAAAAATGTGGATAAAACCTATGTCTTTTACTAGGTGGGATTGTTCTATCTACCGAGTTGGCACATTTATTTTCAAACCATGCAGTCAAACCATCTGGACTTCCTAAATTCATTAAAATATAAAATTTTCTATGTAAAATTTCCCATTTTATCACATACTACTCTATTTATCCCCCATTCAATCCATATAGCACCTGAATTCATTTATCATCTCCCACAGTTCTCCTTTGGTTTATTCTAGGTGTGATTTTACATTCATTGTTCAAATAATCCATTATTAAGTGATAAACTTATTCCTTTTTAGATCATTCATACTTTATTTCCAAGTTTACCTTATACCATTAGGACATTGAGGCATAGAGTTTGTTCAATATTAATTTAAATAGAATTTTGTTTCTGTCTTAGAAATTCCTTTAGTTTTTAAGGATCATATTCTGTGTTTTGTTTGATATTAACAACATTGGAAAGAATTTAAATTGATAATTGAAGATTTATTTTAGAATTTTTTATTTAATAATCCTTCAGTGTTATCTTTTTTCCAAAAGGAATATTTATTATTTTTTGTATGTTTTATTTTTGAGAAGGTATTACATTTGATATAATTATCTAGAATCATTTTACATGAAATTATCAACCTAAATGGTATATAAAACATGTTTGTTATATGATAATAATGGGATGGATTTTGAGTAATTGATTAAATTCATCATTATATGGAAATTAGTTTATGTAATGAATCTATAGTTCTTTAAAAGGTAAATATCACTTTGAAATCCTATGAAATAAAGTGAAAAAACTGTGATTAACTACAGGTGGGTATGGTGAACCATACATAGTGTTATATTTATGCTAGACCAACTAAATTATTATATAATATGGATTTTGTTATCATAAGGCATTAATATACCTCTATATAGTGGTTTGTGGAAGAGAATGGGAATGAAGGTATTAATAATTGAGACAATAAAATGATCCTTTAGATCCTATAACCTTAGATACATTAAGAAACTCCCATATATCTTATGGAAAATTTTCATTCTATAGAATCTTCTTCTAATGAAAAAATAATTTTATTCTTTTAAATGATTCTTGTTTTTAAAATATAAAACTGGAGGTTTTATGGTTTAATTTCAAAACTATATTATATGGATTTATTTGAAAATGATTAACCATAAGATTCACAGTGGTACCCTGTTAATATAGTTTCATTCACACCCTACAAACAACTAATTTATATATGGATACCATTTTTTACTTGTTAAAATAAAGTCAGGGTTTCACATGGAGGTGAAATATGTATTGATTAGCTAATTATGGGTTTAAAATAGTAAACTAGTTGGGGGGGGGGGGATTGGACCTCATTTAAAATAGAGACATGATGCATTATTTTTGTATTTTTTCTATTGGTTCTTGATTTATACTCTTGGCCAACAATTATTCTTCCCATGCCATCCATTTCTCTATATTTATTCCTTTTTCTCCCTTTGGTGATATTTTGAGGGGTTTTATAGGCTTTTGTGTTTTTTTGAGTTTTTAGTGATATATTTTGATCTATGAGTTCTTACATTTTTTTATTTTTTGGATGCATGACTCAAGAAACATATGTTTTTATCTCGTGGGGTCAATGTTTGGGACCTATTGGTGGAATTTTTTAGGTGAAAAGAATCAAATTGGTTTTTTCATTAATTTCCCCCTGTTTCTATAATGTAAGTATTGGAAACATCGATAAGGCCATTCAATACACTATCTCATCTGGTTGGGTAAGGGGTAGATAGGTATGGTTCATAAAAATAGTATCAAATCCTAGATTGATATGTTATTTTTTGATTACATATAAATGTGGGATTTTATTCCTAGAGGTTAGATTATAAGTATAATGAACAATATGGATAATACTTTTAGTACTCATCCTTGGGTTCTAAGGGGTGTCGTGAATGTGTCATTATAGTGAAATATTAGATTTATCAGCCCATTATGGGTTTACTTATATCCATAAATCAAGATATAATTGGAACTAGTAAGTTTCATGGGGATAATGTACGGTCTATATACCATGTATCATTTTTGAGAATCAAGGAAGGATGTGGTATTTCAGTGTTTCTTTCTATATTCTTCGAATGTTTTATAATAATATTATAAACTTCTCATGATTAATATTATTGACTACATATGTTTTCCATTTTCATTATATTAATTTATTTAAATTTTTAATATGGGTTGAGATAATTCCCTTAAAGTGGAACTTTTATATAATAAATATATATAATTATTTACTATATTGTAAATATTAGTGAATTATTTTTAGAAAAATAATCATCATAATGATATTAAATTTTGTTAAAACATAAATAGATTGTTTTATTTTATTTGAAAATATCTAAAAGATGAATTTAATTAATTTAAAATATTGATAATTGATTTATGGTATTTTGGGTAACTTTAGAAAGAAGTGTTTTAAAATGGTGTTTAATGGATCTATTAGATAATTTTTTTAATGATAGAAGAAGATTTACCATCAGTGAATGTTGATTCAAAGATTCTCATTAGTTAAATTAATATTTAAATTTTATGGATAAATATTGGTTTATAAAAAATTGGTTGGATAATAAGAATGAGGGGAATTTAAATTTATCCCAACATTAAATGTTTTATAATGTATTAAATATTTTAAAGAATGATTTTAATAGAATGTGTACATATAATAAGACTTGTAAATTTAATTTTTATTATGGTTCTATTTAATTTTTAATAGTTTTAATATGTTTTAAATATTTTAACAAATCCTCTTAGCTATATACATATATATACATATATATTCCATTTTGTGAATTTTGGTTTATAACCGTATTTAATTAGCCTAACTAACTTTATTTTTTAATTTTTAGATGTGTAATTAGTGATTATATTTGACATAATTGTTGTCTATATTATAGTAAAAGACTATAAAATAGAGAATTATTGACATTAATTTAATATAAATTAAATAATTTATATATATTTGGATGAAATTATTATTTTTGTGGACACCAAAATGGAAAAGGTCTTCTGATTCTCTCTTTGAAATTACATTTTTTTAATTGTAATTAAATTGTGTGACTTATTTTCATTTATTGTTAATTTTTTTATAATGATTCATTTAACAATACATGGATTCTATTGTTAAATTTGGTGCCTAGGTGTTTGATTAAAAACATAATGTTTTTAGAATATATGTTTTTGGAGTGTTATTTAGTTATTAATAAATAAATCTATGTGATAAAATATTTATTTCTTATAACCATTTTATGAAAAAAAAATTATTTCCTTGATTTTTACAAATTTTTATTTAAAATGAGGTTAGTTTTTTTAGAAACCCATGTATTTATGTTCCAAACATTGGGTGATTTGAAATATACATAGTTCTAGTTAATGTCAAGTATAGAAAAACTATATCTGTTATGCCTTGTGATATTTGTTTTCTCCAATTTGAAACATATATATTTTCAATGATGTTTTTATCTATAATCAATGTTAGTCCACTCCCATACCATTAGGATGGGTATACTTTTGTTCCTTGGTAATGAATGGTGGTGAATTATTATTTTCAAAGAGAAATTAACTTTTTAAAAAGTATTAATTGACATTTAATTCAAATTTAAGATGTATCATGAATGCATTTACATGAGTCTTAGAGGCATTAGTATTGGAGGTTTGGATTAATATTAATTTTTTTGGATTTATTATTTACCTAGGTTTAAATTTACTTTAAATATTTTATAAGGTTTTAAGTATTAATTATTTAATAAAATTATTTTTATTATAGTATTACGGGGGGAAAGTAGGTTTTGGGGAGGAAGGGATCTATTTCGTTATGGGATAATGTAGTTTGTAATATAATTAATTTATAATAATTCAAAGTGATACCCAATAGGAAGAATGTGTTTTAAGGATTGAAAATCATTGTTTAAATCCTCTTGTTGACTTTTAAAATAAAAAAGTGCATGATCATGTGATTATATGGATTTGTTTTGAAACAGTAATTTTTTATAATTATACTATTTCGAAATTTTTTGTTTAATATTAACATGGAATATAAAAACATCATTTAATTTAAGGGATATCAGTAATGTCATATTCTTTTTTATTTTATTGTGGTATCTCTCTTTAAATAGAAATCTATATCTAGGTAAATATGCATTTATTTATTTTATTATTAACAATATATCATGTTGTAGTATTTAGTTATGTTTTCCAGGTTGTATAATATCCAGTATCATAGTATGTAAAGTATAAATTTAAAATATATTATCAGTTTTTTAATGGAATTTGATTTAATCCTTATAATTTTGTTGTTGTTATTTATATTTATAGTATTTTAGGTGTTAATAATATTGTATTTATTTCAATGAAAATTTTATTTTTAATATATATTGTTAATGTTAATTAGATGTTTTTTAAATTTATTCCATTGTAATTATATTTTTTATTGAATTTCCAGGTTCTTAACTACTATTTTAATGAAATTTATAATTTGGAGCGAGTAATATATAATTAGGTGTGGAGAACCCCACCCATGTCTGATTCTTCAATGAATTGTTCTACTATATTTAAAATTTTTATTGGAAAGTTTAGATATGTTTTATTTTATTTTGGGTGGTTTTTATCACGTTTCTATTAATGTTTTGTAGGCTTATGAACCGTCTTTTTTATTTAAGATTAAATCATCTAAGAATCCGATTTTTTGTACGAGGTAAGGATCCTTTTATTTTTTGTTTAAATTCCTTGTTATGGCCTATGTGAATGATTAACTGGTTCACATGTGTTTTGGAGGTGTTTGGGGATGGTTCGGAGCTCGGAACTGAGTTTTGGGCTAAAAATAACCTGGAAAATGGTTTGTCCATGGACTGTGAATGGTTAGTCCAAACTATGCGAGAGGTCTGAAAGGTTTCAGGTTTTGGCGTAATAATTTTTCACGGTTACCGCAAGGTTAGTTAACCCATGTGAGGTAACCGTGCGAAGTGCCCCATGCTAGACAGTGAGGCGCACACGGTTTCCATACGATTTGGGAAACATTGCAGGTAAACCGTGCGACCTTGCTGTGTGTTTTTTTACATTTTAATTAAATAATAAATTCTCTTTTTAAACCCAATTTGGGTTTTTATTCTTCAAAAAATTTCAACCCTCGTGATCTCTCCCATTGTCACATAACCTATGCTTTGAGCTAGTTCCTCCGTCCGACCTCTGTTTCGACCGCTGATTGTCTCATCAGATCCACAATGGTAAGTCCTTGATTCCTTTTTAGTAATTATTGAATCTTCGGGACAATGAATGTGATATTTGTATTTAGGGTCATATTCCCGAATATCCCATTCTTCATATGTTCATCATACTTCTTCTAAATCAGGAAAAATCAAAACTCAATACTGGACGGGCATTCTACTACCGAGGTGAGGTAGGTGGTCTATAATTTATTTCAGATTTTCCTATGCTTTTCGAGAATTCATTCAGTATTCCACCCATCATACATTCCATTGAGGCCTCTTTTGGAACATGTTTCTTAATTTAGCTGTATTTTTACATTGTGTTAATTCTTTTAGGTTCCGTTTAGGTTCTTTGCCACCCATTCCTCGTTTCAGGGTTACCCAAGGGGTTCACCTTTAATAAATATCTTGGTTATTCCAGTTTAAATCACCCAAGGGGTGTGTTCTTGTGTTACATTAGTTATAGGAATACCTTAAGTGCCCTGATATATTTAATAGATTTCTTAGGATATGTATTTCCTCCTTGGATAAGGAATATCATGTTATGCCTCATCTATTTTGATAGTTTGGCATGTTAGATGGATGATATGGATGTGTATACCTATATTAAATGACTAATGGCATGTTAAATGAACAATATCGGAGGGTAGGCCCATATGCTGGTAAATGATAAAACGATTTAATGAGTGGGTATACTCATGTCTTATGCAAGTTGATGTGAGTGGGTATACTCACATGGAATGAGTGATTAATTTGAATGCTTGATTGAATGGTTTGATCGATTCCTTAAACTGCTCAACATGGATATGGAACGTGGTAGTGGACACCTTGGATTGAATCTGACCCATGATTCTTGACTCCATGGATACGTCTTGTCTTGCAACCCCATGGATCCAGGTTGTTTTGTCTCATGTAGGACCTTTTATTGACGTGCTGCTAGGACCCTAATCGGTGCCTAACTGAGTTTCCACCAGGGATTCCGATGGTACTCGATGGGATTCCACGGAAAGGATTCTTGGATCCGGCCCTCTGTGGTCTAGATATATTATATGGATGCCTTGGTACATGACACCTCATATCTGGTCCTTCCGGTTTACACTTTACTATACGGTGAGTCCATGGGATGTTTGATTTCACTATACGATGTGGTCACGGGACACTTGTTTTCTCTATACAGTGTGGTTGTGTGTTACAAGATACAAATTGATGTACATCGTGATTATGTTACATGCATGTTTACTTGATTATTCTGCCTTGTTAAGATGGGCCCATCTTTTACAGGTGGCCTTTAGGGATGTTTGATTTTACTTATTACAGTATAATTATGACATAGGCATGTTCAATTACATAAAGGTTGTTTACACTTGCTAGATGTTTTGTAGAATTGATGTTAGAATTGTATAGACCATGGTGGTTTCCTACTTGGATGTTTATCTCACACCCTATTTGGGTCTCCATGGGGACCCAGACAGATTAAATGTTTTTAGGTGATGATAGGGGAAAGCAGACTAGTACAGTTTGTTGATTTTGGATTTGGAGCAAGGGAGAATAGGACCAAGCTGGGGCTTGCGATGTTGGGATACTTTTTGGTGTTTTTTTCTTTTTGGGATACTTGTACTATAATGTATTTCCATGTACCTATTTGGATTTTTTTAGATACATGTACAATCATCATCATTTTGTATATGAGACACTTGTAGTTTTTTATGTGTATTCCTGTCTTATCTTACTTTCATTTTACTGTAGTTTATTTAACCTCTACTATTTATTATATGTTTAAATTCTATTGTGATACTCTGGTACTGAGGGAATAGTCTCCACAATGACTCACCTTGGCCCTCGTTGTTAGTCAGTAGCCTCTGGAATTTTGAGAGATTCTCTTGAGGCCATGTGGAAAACTAGGCTCGGGGCACCGTTTCATGTGGCATCCAGGACCGGGACGTTACAAAGTGGTATCAAATCCAAGTTTCGATCCTGGGACCTATGGGTTATGGGGCTACATGGATTATGGAATTCATAAGCCCTTGGTGGAATTTCCTGAATAACTTAATGTGAAATGGAAATGGAAACTTGAACTAATGGGCATAGACTTCACCTTGACTCTGTTTGAGTGGGAAAGAGGCATAGTTTCTTGTGGTTGATTGTTTTTTCTTCATACAGTCCTAGATTTAGGAGTAGGATGTGGGTTGAATTGGTTTCTCGGATGGTTTTTACATGTCCTACACTTTTTATCTTTGTGTTTTGATGTTGTTCTTTCTTGAAGCATGCATTTGGAATTGTAGAGACATGAAACCATGGAGACCTCCAGTGGTGCGCCACGATGAAGGTGATGACCACAATTCAAAGAAGGTGGTCCTCGAGCAACTAGTTGATCCTATTATATTTCCAATAGTGGCACCTGAGGCTATTCCAAACACAGGTGATGAGGCACTATTCCTCAAGGTTTTATTTTCTATATTCAGATGATACAGGGAGGGCCACAACCAGCCTTGACTATGGATGAGCTGACATGAGTGTTCCAGCAGAAAAAACCCTACATTCATAGGGTATGGTAGAACATAGGATGAAAATTTGGGGCTAGAGACCACGTTAGAAATTTTTGAGCATCTGGAGAGGCCTCTGGAGCGTAAGGTCAAGCTCATGAATTATATTCTACGTGGAGCGGCAATGTACTGGTGCGGTGTTTTGAACTAGGATGATGGGATAGAGTATGGGTTCATATTAATTCCAAAACCGCTTCTACGACTACTATTGCCCTGCAAATCTGCGAGAAAAGTGGGATAGTGAGGTTATGTGTCTGGAGAAGTGTGCGGTGATGGTTATCTAATATTTGCAGGCTTTATAGAGATGCAACTTTTTGCACTGAGTTATCTTACCGATGATCTGCAGAGGGGGAGGTGCTTCGAGTAAGGTCTCATACATGATATAAGATCTCAGTTCAATGTTTTTAGGTTTCCTTATATCATTGAGATTATAAATCAGGAACTGATTAGAGAGCGTAACCAGAGGGAATCTTGGGGTATAAAACATCAGAGTGTTGTTTATCACCCTAGTGGATGTCCCTAATGTAGAAAGAGTTGTTTTGGGGCTTCCCACGTTGTGAGTGTTAGTCAGGCTATTGGTGTAGGTTTCTAGGTGTTTTTACATCAGTGTGGTAGGCGAGGCCACATGAAAAATCAGTGCGACTATGACCCAGTCGAGTGTTGAGCTGCCGGCTGGATAGGGCACATGCAATAGTTCTGTAGGACCTTCCCTCCAAATGAGAGGTGTAGGGGGTTAGCTTTGATGTTAGGTTTAGGAGAAAGGTCTTCATCTCTATGTCATGATGGGATCTAGAGAAGTGTAATCCGGTCAAGTCATGGTAGTGGTGGTCATGGCCGTGGTATCTAGACACCGAGTTCTCAGAGACAATAGGGTGGATTAACTCAGGGTAGCCAGATAGGGTCACATGGTCATGGTACATGCCGGAATTATGCAGTGCTATAAACCCAACAAGAGAAGGATCCCAAACCATCTACGGTGAGAGGTATGATCTTAATAGATTATAGTCGTGCATCTTATTTTTTTGATATTGGTCCCTCTCAAAGTTTTATCTCTACACGGGTGGTAAAAATCCTTAGGCTTACAGTTTTTCTTTCTGAGGAATTTTTGACACTAGTCACACCATTGGGAGTTCAATAGAGTGATTTGAAATAGTATATGGAGTTTCCCCTTGAGGTCGGAGGGTTCCACTTTATCTGGAATGTTTATGTCCGTGAGATGACAGGGATTGATGTCATTCTTGGAATGGACCGGCTAGTAGCTTATCGAGCGTATGTTAACTGCTATCACCGGAGGGTGTCTTTCACAACTCTAGAGGGTGATGTGTTTATTCACAAGGGTGAATGGGATGTCCAGGGAAGCATAGATGGACCTGAGTATCGTGGGCTTGGTGGGATGACATCCCCGATTGCTAGTCTATTTCTGGGTGATTAAGTAGTGAGTTGGGGGGACTTCTTTCCAATTTTTGAGTGCTTTAGGGATATCATTCTTGATGAATATTTTGGGTTACCTCTCGAGAGAGAGGTGGAGTTCTCCATAGATCTAGTGCAAAGAGCAGTTCCGGTATCCATTAATCCATATAGGATGGGTATGATATAGTTACATGATCTCAAGAGGCAGATATAGGATTTTGAGGAGAAGGGGTTTATCATAACCAGTACTTCCTTGTGGGGTTCACTGATCCTTTTTGTGAAAAAGGTGGTAAGAACTCTTAGGATACTTGTCTATTATCAGAAACTGAACTATATGATAGTTAAAAACAGATATCCAATGCCATGGATAGATGTCCTATTTTATTATCTTTAAAGAGCTTGAGTGTTATCGAAGATCGAAATGAGGTCAGGATATCACCAGGTGTGTGTTTGACCTACAGACATACCTCATACATCCATTTGTAGTATGTATGGGTTATACGAGTATCTGGTTATGCCGTTCGGTCTCACAAATGTACCAGTGGTTGTCATGGTTCTCAAGAATAGAGTATTTAATCCTTACATTGATTATTTTGTGGTGGTTTTTTTGGAAGATATCTTGGTGTATTCTCACAATCGACACGACCATGAAAACCGTCTTGAAATCATTTTGAATACACTAATAGAGCACCAGTTATATGATAAGATTGCAAAGTGACAATTTTGGAGGGATCTAATTCACTCTCTAGGTCACATTATATCAGAAATAGGAGTGTCTGTGGACCCAACAAAGGTGAGAGATATTGTTTCCAGGTACAATCCCAAGAACATTTTTGATATACAGAGTTCCTTGGGGCTAGATGGTTAATATAGGTGTTTTATACAAGACTTATCACGAATAGAAGTGTTGTTTATGGTCTTGACTAAGAAGGCTGATAAGTTTGGGTGGTTGGAATATTGTGAGATAGCCTTTCAGAAGTTGGAAGGGATGTTGACATCAACACCAATCTTGATACTACCAAAGCAGGGAAAGAGCTACATGGTGTACTGTGACGCTGTAGGTATTGGGCTGGGGACAGTGCTGATGTAGGGAGATACATTCATGGTGTACGAGTCTCACCAGTTGACACCTCTAGAGAAGAACTAACATGATAACAAACATGGGTTAGCTGTAGTTGTTCATGAATTGCACTATTGGAGGCACTATTTACTAGGATAGGGTTTTTTGGTGTACACCGACCACAAAATCCTAAAGTATATCTTTAAGAAACATGATCTGAATTTGATGCGGTGAAGGTTGGTGGAGTACCTGTATCATTTGATTTAAAGTTTGCATATACGCTTGGTGAGGAAAATACAGTATCCAATGAACTGAGTAAAAGGAATCATATATAGGTAGTGCGGTAGGCTAGTAGCAAGTGGAAGATTATGGAGTTTTTCTTTGAGATTCATCTGGAAGTCCATGAAAGATAGGATAAGACTTTTGTTTCATCCTTAGTGATTACCTATACCCTATTTGAAAAAGTTAGGATGAGGTAGCTATCAGATTCTGAAGGCATTGTTCTATAGGATGGTGTGGCTGGTGAGGACCTTCCTCCTAGTTGGATGGTAGGTGATGATGAGATGATGCATATCCATGGATGTGTTTGGGTTCCAGTGGATATACACGAGGAGATGATGTGGGAGATTCATGCTTCAGCTTGGGAAGTGCATCCCGGGGTCACCAAGATGTACTGTGACTTGTGACGTCTGTACCGGTAGCTGAGAATGAAGAGGGAGGTGGATGGTTTTGTTACTAGGAATTCCATGTGTCTGCAGGTGAAAATTGAACATTAGTGGACTACAAGTATTTTGCAACGATTACCTATCCCAGAGTGGAAATGGGATGATGTTGCGATGGATTTCATGAAGGATTTTCTGAGGTCTCCTCATGGTAACGACGTCGTTTGGGTTGTTGTGGACAGGCTTATGAAGGTCACACATTTCTTATTGATTAAGGAAACCTTTAGTGTTGATAATCATGGAATTTTGTACATCAGAGAGGTGGTACAACTTCATGGGGTCCAACACAATATCATTTTAGATAGGGATGCCTGCTTTACATCTTATTTTTGGAAGATTTTACAAAGGGTGATGGGTACATGGGTGCTTCTGAGCACAACATACCACCCTTATATTAATGGCTAGTCCGAGCGTATGATATAGGTGATAGAGTAAATGAATTGAGCATGAATCCTGGATTTTGGGGGCTCTTGGGTGAGGCAGAATCCCCTATTTTAGTTATCCTTGAATAATAGTTATTAGGAAACAATATAGATGGAACAATATGAGGATTTATACGTTAGGCCATACTGTTCTCCCATGAGCTGGTTAGAGGAAGTAGAGGTAACTTTACTAGGACAGCATCTCGTGCAAGTGACTTCTGAGTAGGTCTAGATGATTCAGAAGCAGATGGATAATCTATAGTCTCATCAGAAATCTTATGCCAATCACCGTAGACTACCTCTAAAGTTCGAGGTCTGGGATTAGGTTTTCTTACGTGTTTCACTAAGGTTGGGACACATGTGGATCGAGAGATAGGGTAATCTCTCACCAAGATATGTTGGACCGTTTGAGATTCTACAGAGAGTCAAGTCTATTGCCTATGGGTTGTAGTTACTCAGAGGTACCAATCCATGCACGACATCTTCCATGTATCTCAGCTACACTGCTATCACTCAGACCCATCTAATGTTTTTCAGCCTGAAGAAGCTGAGCTACACGTTTATGCCTCCTTTGAGGAGCATCCAATTTATGTTGTTGATAGGAGCATAAATGTTCACTGATGTCGTTCATTTCATCAAGTAAGGGTGCTATGGAAGCAAATCCATTTACAGGATGATACATGGGAGAGGGAGGCCAATGTACGTGTTCAGTGGATGGAGTTGTTCTCAAAAGAATCTTGACCACCATTTAGAGAGAAATTTGGGGAATAATTTCTACAAGGGAGGAAGATTTTAAGAACCTGGGTTTTCGTACGAGGTTTGAATCCATTTATTTTAAGTTTAAATTCCTTTTTATGGCCTTAGGTGAATTCCTAGCTTGATCACGGGTGTTGTGGAGGTGTGTGGGGATTTTTCATAGCTCAGAACCATGTTTTGGGTGGAAAATGACATGGCGCCTAGTATGAGCATGACCTACACATGGCTAGTCCAAATCAAGTGATAGGTATGAAAAGTTGGAGGTTTTTGGAAGAATGATTTTGCATGGTTTTCCATGGTTAGTCAAACCATGCGGTGTAACTGTGCGAAGTTCCCCTTACTAGACAGTGAGGTGCACACGGTTTCCGCACGATTTGGGAAACCATGTGGGTAAACCGTGTGACTCTACTGTGTGTTTTTTAAAATATAAATTAAAAATAAAATTTCATTTTAAACCCAATTTGGTTTTTTTCTTATTCTACGGAAAGTATACCTTCAAAGATCTACCTTTGGTGCCTATCATAGGCTTTGTTCTAGTTCCTCCGTCCGACCTCCGTTTAGATCACCAATTCTCTCATCATATCCAAAATGTTATCTCATCGATTCCTTTTTAGTCATTCTTTATTCTTGGAACAATGACTGTGCTATTTGGATTTAGGCTCATATGCCCTAATGTCCCATTTTTCATCCATTCTTCAGATTTATTTGAAACTAGGATGAATTAAGACTCGATACTGGACAATCCTTCAACTACCAAGGTGAGGTAGGTGGTCTATACTTTCCTTCAGCTTTTCTTTCTCTTTTTAGGTGTTCGGTAGATATGTTGCCCATTGTAATTTTCGGAAAGGCCTCATTTTTTATTGATTTTCTTGTTGTAGCTATAGTCGAGCCTAGCGAGGATGCATGTAGGTCCCGTTAAGGTGTGTTCACACCTGTTGATCATTTCAGGGTCACCGAAGGGGTGCTCCTTAAAGAAAATTTCTTGTTTATGTATGTTCAAACCACCCAAGGGGTGTGTGCTTGTTCTTTCCTAGTTAGAGGAAGACCTTATATGCCTTTGTAGCTTGAATAGATTTATTTGGAGATTTATTTCCTCCTTTGTTAATGAATATCATGTTATTCCTCAACTATTTAGATAGTTTGGCATGTTATATGGATGATATCTATGGGTATACCTATATAAAATGACTAATGGAATGTTAAATGGACTATATTGGAGGGTAGGCCAATATGCTAGTAAATGATAAATGGTTTCATGAGTTGGTATACGCATCTCTTGTACAGGTTGATGTGATTGCGTATACTCACATGGAATGAATATTTAATTTTAATGCTTGATTGAATGGTTTGATAGATTCCTTGGAATTCTCTCCAGAGATCTGGAACATGGTAGTGGATGCCTTGGGCTGACTCTGACCCTTGGGACTTGATTCTGTTGGAAGCCTTGGGCCTTGATACCTTATGGATCTGACTTGCTTGGGCTTGCGTAGGACTTTTTATTGACTTGATCCTAGGACCCCAACAAGGGCCTAACAAAGTTTCCACTAGGGATACACATGGGAATCCTTATGATACCATGGAAAATATCCATGGATCTACCCCTCTATGGTCTAGATATATTATATGGATACCTTGGTACATAAAAAGTCAGATCTAGCCCTTGCGGTCTACACTTCACTATATGGTGGGGCCGCATGATGTTTGATTTCACTATACGGCATGACTGTGGGACACTTGTTTTCTCTATAAAATGTGGCTCTAGGTTACATGATACAGATGGATGTATAGTGTGGTCGTGTGACTTACTTGTTTACTTTATTATAGATTCTTTGTCAGGATCTGATTCTCTTTTGCAGTTATCCTTGAGGGCTGTTTGGTTTCACTTGTTACAGTAGACTTATGACATGGGAATGTGCACTTACTTACTGGTTGTTTACCCTTTCTTGAACTTTTTTAGAATTTCTGTTAGAACTATATATATCTCGGTGGTATCCTACTGGGATTTTTATCTCACACCATGTTTGGTCCTCCTTGGGGACCCAAACAGATTATATGGTTGCAGGTGATTATAGGGGCAAACACCCAAGTACATATTTTTGATTTTTTCTTTGGAGTAGGGGATCATTGGACCAAGCTATGGACTGCGATGCTGGGATAGTTTTTGTTATTTTGTTTATTATGGGATACTTGTACTGTACTATATTTATATGTACTTGTTTGGGTATTTTCGAGATACTTTTACCATCTACATCATTTTGTATATGATACATTTCAGGTTATCGATATGTATTCATGTCTTGTCTTACTTTTGGTTTTCTACTATTTACATTGCCTCTGCTATTTATTATATGATTAACCTCCGCTGTGATACTCTGGTAATAAGAGAATAGTCTCCCTAATGACTCACCTTGGCCCTCGCTTCTAGTTGGAATCCTTTGGTGTTTGGGGAGTTGCGCTTAAGGCCATGTGGCCAACCGGGCTCCGGGCACCGTTTCGGGTGGCATCCATGCCTGGGAAGTTACAAATCACTTCATTAGTTATAATTAGTTGTTAATATTTGTTACATTAATACCAATGGAACTTTATTATGTTTTAAAAAGGGGGATAAATTGGGTATTTATATAATTTTTTATTAAATTTCATTCTTTTACATTCTCATGAAACAATTCATTTTTTTTATTTGTTTTACAATTATTTAATTTAAAATATATTTAGGAATCATTTTATCTTTGTTATCCTCGGTAAGATGATGGAATATAGTAGTATTTATTTAGTTTTAACATGTTTTTAAGTTTGAATCCATTATCAATTGGTTACGTGTTATTATATTGGGAATTGGGTGTTTTTATAAGAGCTTTCATATGAATTGTACCTTCTTATTTTAAAAAAGTATAATTTATTTTCACTGATAATGACTTATATTTGAATGCATTTCAATTTAATAAAGGATTTGGTTATAATAAATATCATTCATAGGTTATGTTGGATTAATTAAATAAATATATGAAGGTGTTTATGTTGATTTTCTTTGATTTTATGGTCACAGTTTTTGTTTATGGAGTTAATTTATTTTTACTATTTGGTCCCTATATATTTTATTTGTATGGGTATATTTGATTCATTATTTTACATAAAATGGTACAAAGGTCCTATGGATGAGATCTTAATATTTTCATGGGGAGATATGGTAGAGATATCCCCACTATGAATTTATTGTAAAAAATATATTATTTTCTCTATATTTCATGTGGTCATTTTCTTGACATTTTAGGTCCATGTTTTTTCAAAAAAAATTATTGGTTTTTTATTGGTATCCACATGATTGGGGAATAGTTTATCAACATGTTCAGAAAAACCATTTTGCCTTCCCAATTTCATTAGAATTTGAAATTACCTTTCTTATATTTCTTGTTTTAACCCCTTAGTCCCTTATTTCTCTCATATTTGATCCCTACTACACCATAATGCATCAAGAATCACAATTCTGTCTCTGTGGGTCAATTCTAAGTGGGATTTCACCTTGGGTTTTTATAAAATCCCTTAGTATGTAATATCATTCTTACATATTGTTTATTTACTCTTTCCCTTCATGGTTTTACTTCTATCTTAATTCCATGAAGTCAAAGGGTTTTTTACAAAAAAAAATTAGTATTTTTTTACTGTTAGGTCTTTCATGGAAATTTTAAATGCCCTTTTCACTTTTTTTATGTAGATTCAGACTCTTTGAAAGATTTTATTTGATAATGGTTGGTAGTTTAAGGAGTTTCCTTTTTTATGAACCTCATGTTATTTCATGATTATAAGGAGTATTTTACCTTTTTAGATCTTCTGAAAAAATTGAATCTATTACATCTGATATAATTTTATAGAATTATATTCCATACAATTGTTAAGAAAAGTGGTTTAGAATACATGTTTTGTATATGTGAATTAAGGGATATATATTCCATGTTAGATGAAATTTATCTTTTTTTTGGAAATTGGTTTAAAAATTGAATTTTCAATTCCATAAAAGGAAAATACCACTTGGGAACCAAGGGTACGTAAGTGTAAGGAATAGGATTAATTATAGCAAGTCATGAATTATCATACATAGACATGGATTTATTCCATAATAACTAAATTATGTTATGATATGGACCTGATTGAAACTTAGACACAGAATTTCTATCCTTAGTGGATTATTAGGGATAATGGATATGATTGAATAGATCAATTAGGTAATACGATGATCCTAGGGTTAAAATTACCTTTCTTAGCTTGTGTCTCTCTCACAGTGCATGTCGAAAATATTAGTCTGAATTGAATCCTATTATTATAACAAATGTTTTAAATCTCAATTTTTTGTAATATGATAAATAATATTAATTTTTAGTTTAGTCTTCAAAATAGAGTTCATGGATTTATATAAAAAATAAAAAATCAAGAAACACACAGTCAGAGCCTACTGGTCTAGTTTTTCTCATACCCTGATTACACCCAATGGAAAATTATATAAATTATTTTGAGAGGTGTGGGTGATGGAAAGGTGAAACTTAGAGGAAGAATGTATTTATGTAATATGGTCATGGGTTGATGGTGGTGACATGGTTGGGAGTAAACTCTCATGCCAAGCAGTGATAAGTTGTTATCTTTTGGTTCATTTTGTGTCTTGGTTTGTATACATATAGTCTTCTGTCACTAATTAATCTTCTCTCCTCATCATGTTTTGTATATCTATTCTTGTTTATCCCATGTTAAATATTTGGATTGTAATTATGTTTATAAGTTATCAGGTTTAATTTTTGATATATTATTTATACTAAATAGATGGATGATTTCATTATTTGAATTATTTATTGGATGCATCACTCAACAACTATTGTCCAGGTCATTTGAGGTTATTGATTAGGAACCATTGGTTGAATTATTATAGTGAAATTATTCCATTGTATTATTATCAATTATCATCCCATTATTATAGTTACCTAGGATTCCCATATATTTATATTAAATATTTGTAGATGAATATTCATTATATTACATAAAATCATGTCTGAAAACCATAAGAGTTTAGTGCCATCAGAAACATGGAACACAATCTTTATAATTCATGGAAGTTCTCCAATGTACCCCATAATTATCTTCCAATTTTTTAATCAAATAGATAAACCATTCTTTATAACATAATGAAAGAAAACATGAGATACTGTATGATCATATTTTTGGTAAGGGTAGCAACGAGAGATACATAAGAATAACATTAGAATAAGGTTATGAGAATAGGAGCATAATATTTGAAAACCATAACATGCATTTCAAGGGTCATAATCTTCATTCATGGAGTAATGATTGATAATTCATAAGACATGGATAATAATGGAATAAAATAACATGATCCATGAGAGAATATCATTTTAATAAAACAAAAAATTGTGGCATAAACATATGCATAAAAAATATTACATTTAGTCTACACACCATGAAATTTATAACATGTATAGCTTGGGTTAACCACTAGTTTACCCACTTTGGGGTTGGGATATCCACCCCTGTAACCTCATTTTCAATCATGGTCCAACCACCCATGTACCCTCTGATATAAGAAAAAATTTATCAGTACCCAATTCATTGGAAGGAGATACTGGTCTCACCCATATCGTAATGACAACCATATTAATGTTTCCTATGAGATTAAATTTTTTAAAAATATCATATCACAAGAAATGAAATGGGTTTCAAAAATATTTAAACAAATCATAATCCCTGAAATAAAATGGGTTTCATAAACATTTCAATAAATCATAACCCATGAAATTAAATTGGCTTCATAATCATTTAATCATTTCATAAGACATGAAATGAAATGGGTTTCAGAAACACTTTATCATATCATAATCATTGGAAAAGATAACATTTTTATAATAATTTCATTATTTCATCATAGAATAACCCAGTAAAAGAATAGAGTTACATGAGTGTTCTATTGCAATGGCCCATACTTTACATATAGATATTACTTCAACATTGAAGAATATATATTAAATAAAATAACCAAAACCATGCTAGGACCGAATAGGTTTAGTGTCTTTAGAAACTGGGAAACATAAACAACTGGTTCATAAAACATCTAAATTGTCTCCCCCTTATTTCTTCCAAACTAGAAACCTTTTTTACGTATCTTACTTAATACCCTTTTTAATTACCTGGGTAAAAGAAACATATGAAAGGTTGAGCTCAAATTCTCAGTAAGGGTAAACAAGGGAAATATCAATCATTACATAATCATAATAACATATGTTCTAAAAATATTATCCAGTATATAAGAGATTAGAATATCATGTCATTGGATAAATCATAAAAGTCAAATGTAATACCAATAGTCATAACATAAGACATGAAATTATGTGTAATACACACATTATCATAGAAACTCATTTCAAAATTTTCAAGGCTCATTTCCAAGACCATCATAGGAGAAAAAGTCCATTACTGAACTGAGTTCACTCCGCGTTCTAGCCCTGTATTACGAAACCATATTTACTTTTCAATTGAGTCTTGTAAATATCAAGATATATAAATCTTCACCCAATGCATTGGATGGAGGTATAGGTCCCACCCATCTGATAATGAAACCATTCTTATGTGTACCATAAAAACATAAATCGATTATCATAGTCATAACCCATGAAATAAAATGGTTTTCTTAAACATCATTCCATCATAATCCATTTAAAATTAATGGTTTTCATAAACTTTATTCTATAATAAAAACAATAAAATAAAATTAATAGTAGGGATATAATCATAACCTTATGTCATCTTAGATGGAAAATAATTTTGATAAAATACTTGAACTTAATTCCTGATGAAAATATCCTTTCTTTTTCAAAAACATTTTCTTTTCTCAAAATACCATGAAATTTTAAAAGAAAATAATTTAGTTGAAAATACTCATGAAATGGAGTAGAGTAATATTCATCGAAATAAAGTGACATGAAATGGTAAAAATCCATTCATTCCATATAGTTGGAAAAACATTCTCTGTGTACTTTTTCTAAAAATTTCAAAAAGTACCTAAATTTGTTTAATGAAAAAAGATTCATTTAATACCATTTAATATAAACTCACCAATTGGTAAAATGCACTTAAAAAAATTTCAAAAGAATATAAACACTATTAAATAATTAGGAAACATGGGTGTGGATGATAAATATTCCTCAATAAATACTTATGTATAATCAATATCAGATAAAAATGAGATTGTATAATTATCCCTTACCTTTGGTCTAATATCATTCGTAGGTATCCAAACCTCCTGTAAAATGATTTAAATATTTTTACTGACTTATTCCAAAATCATAATCATTATCATGATATCATATATGATTATATTATCATATGTTTGTTAGTAACATTTCATTGTCACCCATTATTAAGATATTAACTACTTTATGTTCTTATGCATGATTTGGTAGAGAAGTTCATTTTACACTTCTTAGGTTATAGTTAAATAATTTATATAATTATATTCGTATAATATATATCATATATATTTATTCAATTCATGTTTATAATCAATTTTTAATGAATATTATGTAGAATGAATCCCATCCCATCATGGAGACGGTAGGTTGTACGTATGCATGAGCGATGATATCATTCCAAAAATTGTTCAATGGTATTAAATTGGATGGTATATAATATTTAAGAACTGGTAAAATGTTATAATAATCATATATAGTTATTATTTCTATCATTATACCCATCTAATTAAGGTGGTGGTGAAAAACAGATTACACAATGGTGTGGAGATGGTAAGCAGTACGTACGCACGCGTAGTGATTTCATTTTTAATAGGATGGATAGAAGGTGAAATATGGATATTTTATATTTATAATAACATATAAGTATATGAGTGACGCTGATGTTATTACTTTATGATGAAACAACTAATGAAGAGTATGTATAAGAAACAATAAGTTTGAAAGAATCAGTAGAACCTCTTCCTCAACATGTTTTTTCTAAATCTTATCTTAAAGCACTAGATTTGGTCTTTGAAGATGACCAGAACATGTAGAATGAAAATAAGGATGTTGAGAAGGAAAAAGGTTAGGGTAGGGTCGAGCATGAAGGCTGAAAATGAAGTGATGAGGTGATGTATGTGGTTCCCTTTTATAATTGAGGTGAGGTGAACTTTAAAAACTCCAAAAATAATAATTTATAAAAATATAAAACTATACCCAAAAACCTAAAAAATGTCCCCATTTAAAATATGATATGAGATAGGGTTGTAATATCTTCAATAAAAAAAATTTGACTAGTTATTTTTTTCAATTTAAA
Organism: Viscum album; assembly: GCA_963277665.1. Taxonomy (NCBI): domain Eukaryota; kingdom Viridiplantae; phylum Streptophyta; class Magnoliopsida; order Santalales; family Viscaceae; genus Viscum; species Viscum album. The sequence goes on along the minus strand of OY728167.1, from coordinate 805,685,961 downwards.
CCATATCTTTTTAATTGACACTTAGTTTTTCTATTAAATTTTAATTGTGGTAATAGCATTCTAAATATTTAATGTTTATAAATATTTAATTATATGGTATTAATTGACCATAAATGGGTATGTTTTGACATTTTAGACCTTATAATCATCAATTTTTAATTTTTAAATATTTTTATGATTTTTATGTAATTAAATAAAATGTTATTTTTAACAAATATCAATAGTGTCAATTTTGAAAATATTCATTTATTTGGCTTAAAGTACAATCCACACAAAAGATAAATTCGGACCAAAATATTGAGTACATAGTAAACTCGAAAATTCATGGAGAAAATTAATTAGTTCATATTTTATTTCTTCAAATATTTTAAAACCATTTTTTGATATTTCAATTAATAAAATAAATTCTACATCACTGTTGTGTCGTCATTAATGGTAATTATTTAATCTCTAAATATTATAAATAAATTTCTATGATGTGGGTGTTTCATTCCGATTCTCAGATACTATCTATAGTCAATATTATCTTCTAAATATTCATATATTAAAATTAATATTCTTATATAAAATAATATTGTTACATTTTGACACATTCATTAGTTTTTATTATATTCATCACATATTCATTGGTAAGTGGCCATTAAGTTATTCCATTTCTAAAAATAGATGATAAGGGTCTAATGTAGTCATAAAATAGTATTTTTATAGGCATTAAGGTAATTTTATAATATTATTTTTACTTTTAATTAACCTATTTACAATTAACCACAGTAATAAAAATAATTACAAAAGGTACTATTCATAAAACCCATTGGGCGCATGTTACTATAGTAGTACTGTAGCGTACTATAGCAATGACGACACTATAGCAACGATGGGCACTATAGTGGTGGAAGATCACTGTAGTGGCGGCAGGGTACTGTAGTAGCTGTGGGTACTGTGCGGCACTGTAGTAGTGTGGTTACTGTAGCAGTACTATTCACAAAATGGGCCTTTGGCCAAAAAAAGGGCCTACGAGCCATGTAATGGGCTAAATTCCCACTAGGCCTTTGGGCTATGTAATGAGTCTCCTTCTACCTAGTTAAAGAGGTCTTTGCTTTTCTTTAATAATAAACAAGGCTTCGGCCCCAACCTTAAAAAAATATCATTGTTGATGTGAGAACACGAGTTTTAAAAGTGAAAATATTGCAAAAGATTGAAATGTTTTTACATTAGAATTTGATGTAAAATTAATTCCAATGAATTACATTATATGAAATGGGAAAAAAATATACTCCATTTATACTTTGAAACCATTAAATAATATAATTTATCCATATAAATTATTTAAAGGAAAAATGATATTTTCAATTAAAATTTAGCGTATTTTTACAATTCATCAAAACATTAAAGTTATCCAAAAAATATCAGAAATTCAACCATTGTAAATTTTTTTATCCTGATTGAAAAGAATATTTTTATGTTTTCATATTAAAATTATTCATGTATCAAAATCCTAATTTAAAAGGGGTTCTCTATTCAAAGGTTTAAAATTAAACATTTAAAAAATGTTTTTATACATCAAATAGGCTTTTATTCATCCTCTACAACTAAAATATCCATTGGATAAATATAAAAAATATTTAATTAATTATATAACACATATATATCACATTAATTTCATTACAAATATTAATTCACTCAAAAATACAAATATCTAATTGATTTATATTTTTCATAAATAATTGATAGCCAATGAATTCAAAATGTGTTTTCATAAGTTATTTATAATTATTCCCATTAACCTAACAGCTAGGATATAATGGTAATTTTTTAATAAGGCCATCTCACAGTTCTTTTAAACTCATGATAGCATGCAAAGAATGCTATTGAAGAATAAAAATTATTTTAAGAAAATATTTCATAAAAACGTCCGGGTGTTACATTCTACCCCTCTTAAACTCAATTTCTCCCACAAAATTCGTCACTTGGAAACAAAAAGGTGACACCTATACCTCATCATATCCTCAAGTTCCCATATATCTTCTTCAAATTTGTGGTTCCTCCATAAATATTTAACGAAGCGAGTGGTCTTGTTTCGTAGATCTTTTTCGCTACGATCTCGAATCTCTATGAGTTGTTCATTATAAGAAAGATCATGCTCCAGCAGCATGAATTCTGAGCTTAGTACATGTAAAGGATTAGTTATGTACTTTATTATGAGAGATACATGGAACACACCAGGAAATTTATAGAGATTCAGTGGAAGCACCAATCAGTAAGCTACCTTCCTAACACAATCTAGAATTTCAAAAGGACTGATATACTTAGGTGTTATCTTTCCATTCATTCCAAATATCATTACTCAATTCTAGGGAGATATTCGCAAGAACACATTATCACCCACTTCAATCTCTAGGTCTTTTCTTTAGCTTTCAATATAATTTTTTTGTCATCTCAGAGCTCCTCTTATGTGTTGTTGAATAGATCTGTCCCTTTCATCCATTTCATCAACAAGATCAGGTCCTAATAGGTTTCTTTCCCCAACTTCATCCCAAAAAGTTGGAGTTCTGCACTTTTTTATAGGGGGATTCATTAACAGGCATATGAATACTGAAGTGAAAGCTATTATTTTAATAAAATTACACCAATGGTAGTTATTGATACCAACCACCATCTAAATCCATAGATCAAGCACTCATCATTTGTTCTAGAGTTTGAATTGTCCTCTCAGACTCAACATATGTCTAAGGATGATAAGAAGTGCTGAAACACAACTCTGTATCCTAAGCATGGTGAGGACTTTGAATCCATATATTTAAGGAAAATATTACCACACCAAACTCCAAATCATGAGATATGTAATTTTTATCATGTATATTCAACTGTCGTGAGGCATAAGCAACCACCATATCATTTTTCATGTGAAAACATCCCAACCCCTTCTAGGATTCATCACTGTATATCACAAAACGTTCTGTAGTACAAGGAAGTATGGGCACAGGTGCATGGGTTTACCTTATTTTTAGTTCTTTGATATTCTCTTCACATTATTATGTCCAAATGAAATTAACTCCTTTTAAAGTCAACTTGGTGAGTGGATTAGACAATTGTGAAAAATAATTCACAAAATTTCAATAATATCCAGAAAAACCAAGAAAAATTCAGATCTTAGTTTCCATTATTGGTCTCTAATATCTTTTATTAACCTCTATTTTTGCTGGATCCACATTTATCCACTCTCTTGAGATTATGCAACCCAAGAATGAAACTTTATGAAGCCAAAATTATAACTTGGTAAATTTGGCATAAAGATTCCCTTTTCTCAGGGCCTTCTGTAAAATTATCTAGTGATATTCATGTTCTTCCATTATATTTTAATAAACAAGAATATCATCCAAAAGACTACCAAAAACTGCTCAAGATAGTCTCTAAAGACTCTATTCATTAGATCCCTGAAGATAACGAGGCATTAGTAAGACCCAAAGGCATCACTATAAATTCTTAGTGTCCATACATTGTACAGAATATCATCTTTGGTATATGCTATTTTTTAACACTAAATTGATGATATCCTGAATTAATATCAATCTTGGAAAATTATTGGGCTCTACATAGTTGGTCAAATAAGTCATCAATGTTGGAAGATGATATTTTTTCTTTATAGAGATGTTGTCATGTTATCGATAATCATTGAAGTGTCTCATTGATCAATATTTCATATAAACAAGAAGAATAGCTGCACCCCAAGGTGACACACTAGGCGTATTAATCCCTTATGAAGATTCTCTTGGAGTTACTTTTTCAACTCTTGCAACTCAATTGAGGCCATTTTATAAGGTGTCTTTGAAGTATGCATAACACTCGGTATGAGTTCTATCGAAAACTCAACATCACAATTTTATGGAAGACCTAGAAATTCTTCCAGAAAGACATCATCACACTCCTGTATAATGGGAGTATTCATTATAATGAGTTTCTTCCCAACCATTTGAGATAAAAACCTTCATTTACCGGATTCTAGAACCATAATATAGAGTAAATTTATACTAGAAGGTTATATTAATCTTTTCATCAATAGATGATCATTGATTGATCAAGAATATGAATGGAGACATCCCTTATTTGGAAATTGATATGAGTTCCATAGAGAGACATCCAATCCATGCCAAGAATCACATCAAATTCAACTATAGGAAGGATTACAAGATTTATAGGAAGCACTTTCCCACAAACTTCAACCGGAGAAGAATTATAATATTTTGATGCGAACATTGTTCCTTTAGGAGTTGTCACAGCTAACCCAACATCTAATTGTGGAGGTACTATGGTGTTACCATTATAAAATTCTTCATAAATAAAATAGGGTGTGGATACAGAATCAGATAAAAAAAAATTTACTTTAGAGTAGATGATATTTGTACCTTTCAAAACTTAATTATCATACTCCACATCACCGATAGAGATTTCAAGTGAAATTCCACTTTATTTGGACTTAATAGTTTTTTGACATTGATCATCATCAATAAACCTTGGATTAAGGCATTTATTTTCATAATTCCCCATTTCCTTGCACTTGTAGCATTGAAATGTAGGAGGTGCATTCTGTATAGCCTTTTATTTTTTTTGCATAATTAGACATATTTTCCCATAACTTTTTCATTAAAATGACCGATAACCTTTTTATCCACACATAAAACATTTATTAGTCCCTTTATGTCAATTCCCTCCATGTTTCTTTCCACGCTTTGAACACAAAGGAAAACTCATCATCTTTTCAGTGCGTTTTTTGGATTTTACATTGAATTTCATTTTTCTCTTCTTATCAAACCCATATGACTGATGGGTTACTCCAATCTCCATATCAACCTTGAGAGAACTTCGAAAAACTTCCTCATATCTATTAAAGTCCCTTATGGCTAATTTCCTTCGGATACTTGGTTTTAAGACACTAAAGAATTGATTAATTTTACTCTCAGGTTGGATAATAATTCCAGAAGCATACCTTGAATGTATTTTAAAATTTTATTCATAGGTACCAATGGATTCATCATCCATTTTCTTATGTTCAAGGAACTACTTATAAATATTTGTTAGAGTAAAATTATGAAAGTATGTTCTTGAACTCATCCCATTCCTTGGACTCAATTTCATCTATTTTCATTATATTCTTGATAAGATTTCACCATTGATCAGTTTCACCTTCCAAAAGAAATAATTTTATGATTCATTTATCATGTTTATAACAATTTATAACCAAAAATATCTTTTCAGTGTTACTAATCCATTTTGCATCCACTAATAGATCAAAATACCACCTGAATGATGGTGGTCACTACCTCATGAATGATTCAACAGAATGTTGCGCCCTCCTTTGGTATTTTGGAAGTCTATCATGATTCATATCTTGAGAAAGTTGTTTGAGCATGGATACAAGATTTTTAATTCTAGATCCCATAGAATTTGGTTGCTCAGGGGGAAATCATTGCATTGCCCATCGCATTCAGCATTAACATGGTTTCTTCAGGTTCTATCCATTGACTAAGACCCAGGATCATAGTGTGAGAAACACTAATCATAGTGGGAAAACCACATAATTCAAGAATAAAATTTCAATTTAGGACACATTACGTTTTATCCTAGGTTATTATTTAACATCTCTAAAACACTATGATAACATTTTAACCTATACCGAGACATATCCTTAGGGTACTTAATAAGGTACTATCATCATAATTTAAAAAGGATTATTATAACTTTTCTCTAATACCAACTAGAACGGACCATAAATTATATTTAGATACTACTTCAATATTGAATAATATTTATTAAATTACATAAAAAAAACCACACCAGGACCAAAGAGGTTTATTGTCTTTAGAAACTTGGAAGCAGAAAAAAACATGTTCATAAAACATCTACATTTTATCCCACTTATTTCTTCAAATATGGACTCCTATATGACATATATTACTTAATACCCTTATTCAAGGCTGAGGGAAATGAAACATATGAAAGGGTGAGCTCAAATAATCAGTAAGGATAATCAAGGGAAACATCAATCATATTATAAAAAAATAACATAACATTTGAAAATCTTATCCTGTATATAAAAGATTAGAATATCATGGCATGGGATAAACCATAAACGTGAAATATAATCCCAATATTCATAACATTAGAAATGAAATTTCATGTAATAATAAAATAATCATAGAAAATAATTTCATATTAGTCAAGGATCATTTCCCATATCATCATAGCAGACAAAGTCCATTACTGAATCGAGTTCACTCCTCATTTCAGCCCTGTATTATTGAACTAGATTTACTACTTATTCCATTAATGTCTATCTTATGAGATATCAATCTTTACCCAATTTATTTGATAGAGAAATATGACCTAACCATCTCATAAAGAAACCATTCTTATGTGTTCCACAAAGACATAAAGCATTTATCATAGTCATAACCCATGAAATAGAATGGGTTTCTTAAACATCATTCCATCAAAATACATTTAAAATAAATGGATTTAATAAAAATAATTCCAACATAAACACAATAAAATAAAATTAATATTAGGTATATAATCAAAACCCTCTATCATCATAGATGGAAAATATTTTTTGATAAAACACGTGGACTTAATTCCTAGGGAAATATTCTTTTCTTTTTGAAAAACATTTTTTCTCAAAATGACACACAATTTTAAAAGAAAAGAATTTATATAAAAACAATCTTGAAATTATGTAGATGAAGATTCATGAAAATGAGGTGATATGAAACCATAAAAATCCATTCATTCCATATAAGTTAAAAAACAATCTCCTCGTACTTCTCTTGGAAAAGTTAAAAGTACCTCAAATCAATTAACGACAAAATATTCCTTTCATACGGTTTAATAAAAACTAAAAAATGGGTAAAATTAACATTAAATATTTTTATATGAATAGAAATAATATTACATAATTAGTAAACATGTATATGGATGATAAATATACTCCAGTACAGACTTATGTATAAACAATATCCGATGAAAAAGAGATTGTAACATTATCCCTTACCTTAGGTCTAGTATCATTCGTATAAATCTGAAACTCTTGTATAATGATTTAAATAATTTTATTGACTTATTACAGAATCATAATCATTTCTATGATATCATATATGATTATATTATCATCAGTTTGTTAGTAATATTTCATTGTCACTAGTTATTCAGATATTAACTGCTTTATCTTATAATTCAAGATTTTTCAGATAAGTTCACGTTCCACTTCTTAGGTTATAGTTAAATAACTTACAAAATGATATTATAGAAATATATATCATATTTATTCATTCAATGTATCTATATAATCATGGTTTAACGATGATCATGTATAATGAATCGCATCGCATCGTGGATACGGTAGGTTGTACGTACGCACGAGTGATGATATCATTCCAAAAATTGTTGAATGGTAATGAATTGGATGTTGTATAATATTTCAGAATTAGTAACATTTTATAATAATCACATAGATTTATTAGTTAAATCATTATACTTATCTAAGTAAGGTGTTGGTGAAAAGAAGATTACACCACGATGTAGAGACTGTAAGTGTACGCACGCACACACAGTGATTTAGTTTTTCATATGATGGATAGAAGCTGAAATATGGTTATTTCATATTTAAAATATCATATAAGTATTTTTGTGGTATTGATGTTATTAAATTATGATAAAACAACTAATTAAGAGTAAGTACAAGAAGAAAGAAGTTTGAAAGAATCGGTGGAAGAGATTGCCTCTTCCTCAATGTGCTTCCTCTAAATCTCTTCTTAGAGTGCAAGCTTTGGTCTTTAGAGATTACTATAACCTCTTAAATTTAAATAGGGAATTTTATAATGAAAATGGGATGTTTATGGATGATACTAAAGGCTCAAAATGAAGTAAAGAGGTGAGTGAAGTGGGTCCCTTTTATAATTGAGGTGAGGAGAACTTTTGGAAACTCCATAAATAATAATTTATAATAAAATAAAAACCTACCAAAAAACCTCCAAAATTTTACAATTTCTAATATGATATTATAGAGGGTTGTAATATCATCAAACAGTAAATTTTGGACAAATTATTTTGTCAATTTATACCATATCTTTTTAATTCGCACTCTGTTATACGATTTAATTTTAATTGTGGTAATAATATTCTAAATGTTTAATGATTATAAATATTTACTTATAAGGTTTAAATTGATCATTAATGGATATTTTATAAAATTTTAGACCTTATAATAATCACTTTGTATTTTTTAAATATTTTTTATTTTTTTTAAAATAATTTAATAAAAAATTATTTTTATAAAATATCAAGTGTCAATTTTGACACTATTCATTTATTTGACATTAAATAAAATCAAATAGGAAGATAAATTCAAACCAAAATATTAAATAAACTCATAAAATATCATATTCACGTATAAAGTTCTTTTATAACATTAATTATTTCATATGATAATTATTTTAGTATTATTCAAATAATAGTTTTGATATTTCTATTAATAAAATAATTTCAACATCACTATTGTTTCGTCATTAATGGTAATTATTTAATCTCTAAAAAGTATAAATAAAATTATATGATGTAGGTAATTATTTTATAATTCCAGATACTATCTATAGTCCATATTTTCTCCCAGTTATCCATGTATTAAAATTAATATACTTATATAAAATGAGATTGTGACATTTTATGACATTCATCAGGTTTTATTATATTCATATCATATTCATAGTTAAGTGGATATTAAGTTATTAAATCTCTAAAAATAGATCATAAGGGTCTAATTTATCCACCCAATATGATTTTTAATGTTGTTAAGGTAATTTTATAATATTATTTTTACCTTTAATTACCCTATTAACCTTTAACCATGGTAATAAAAAAAATTACCAAAGTTACAATTCATAATGTCCAAAAAATAAAAGTACCATATTAACGTAATTTGTAAAAAATGAATCCAAATATGGAATCCATTTTTAAGAATTCAAAAACTCGAAGTTTCTGTAATTAATTTAAAATTAATCTCGCTGTTGAAATTAGAAAACATGTTTTAAAAGTTAAAATATTTCAAAAGATTGATATGTTTTTTCATCTGAATTTAATGTAAAATTAATTCCTTTAACCCAAATTATATTAAATGGTAAAAATATATTATATTTATACTTTGAAACCATTCAATAATAAAAATTAACCATATAAATTATTTCAGTGAAAAAAGTTACTTTCAATTAAAATTTATCGTATTTTTAGTATTCATCAAAACATGAAAGTTATCTGAAAAATATCATACATTCATACAAAGTAAATTTATATATCCCAATTCAAAATAAAATGTTTTATGTTTTCATATAAAATTTATTAATGTGTCAAAATCTTACTTTTAATGGGGTTATCCATTCAAAGGTGTAAAATTATACTTTAAAAAATAGGTTTTTATACATCAAATCGAGTATTATTAATGAACTATGACTAAAAAATCCATTGGATGAATATAGAAAATATTTAATTAAGTATTAAACACATATATATCACATTAATTCATTACCCAAATCAATTCACTCAAAAATACAAATATCCAATGCATTTATATTTTTCCTAAATAATTGATAGCCAATGAATTCACAATGCATTTTCATAAGTTAGTTATAATTATATCCACTAACCTAATGGATAGTATATAATGGTAATTTTATAATAATAGAGTCTCTTGGTTCATTGAAACTCATGATTTTCATGAAAAGAAAGATTCCTAAGAATAAAAATTATTTAAAGAAAATATTTCATAAAAACTTATGAGTGTTAAATCTATCATGGTATAACCCATTAAAAGAATAACATTTCATAATAAAAAATGTCAAAAATGTTTAATTTTAGATCCTAGAAGATATAAGGTTGAAATATTTTATGTAAATGTGTTTTGGATAAGTTTTGGGTCAATTTGGTCACTTATCTTTTTAGTTTAATCCCCTAGTAAAACTATTTTTACCATTATAGTGTTAATTAATTTTTAGTATTTTCACTAAATTTTGTTGTCAAACATTAATATGTTATTATAAGATATTATAAGTCATTATGAATCCATACATGTAATCCATTTCGGCAAATTGGATTCCCCTAAGTGGAAAGTTTTATTTTTAAATTAATCCTGTAGATGCGACAAAAACGATGGGTTTTAGTGGAAAAACATTCAAAACATTTAAATTCAACTTAAAATTATTATTTTGAATTAAATTGGATTATTTTATATAAATTTGAAATAATTTTACATTGAAAAACAATCAAAAGTATAATTATTTAAAATAAATTATTTAAACGAAAAGGCGGTTTTCATTTATAATTCAGTATTTTAAATATTCATTAAATTTTTGATACAATTCAGAAAAATTAAAAAACATAACCCTAACATAATTTTGACATAATTATGTACAAATTTTTTTTCAATTAATCAAATACATAATCTAAAAGTTAAAAAAGTAATTTTATTATTGTGTACAAAAATGAATAAAAATCATATTTTGAGGAAATATTATTTTCGAAGAATATAAGGTCTTATCTAAAAATCATGTACCTTATAAATATTATTTATTTATATAAAACCAATATAATTAATATTTAATAACTATTTATTACCATTCAAATATTTAATTTTAAATTCTAGGTTATAATAATATTTTTTTAGAAACTGTAATAATAATATATCATGGTTTGGTTAAAACATATTGTCATTTTTAATGAAATATTATCATGTATTGAGTGTAACACAACATATTGAAAAGATTAAATTTATTCGAACAAAAAAAATATCACAAATTCTTATGGTGAAATATTTTAAACACTATAAAATTAATTTTTCGCTCCAAATTCAACAATTTGGCCCCAACAATTGAGGATACATCATCCTGATTAATTCAATTTGGTTTCCACCTAGCTTCCATAGGAATGCTATTTTTTGATAAAACATTAACAAGGTATATGGTCTCATTTCATATAATATCCTATATTTGATCTAGAATCTCTACTCGTTGTACCAGAAAAGAAATATATTCCCCCTTGGGTATGATCTATGAGATTAATTCATGTGTTGTTTTTGGTATGTACTTCCGTAAGAGTTATGTATGGAACAAATCAGTTCCTGGGAGATGTTCAGTTGAAGTTAAAAATGATAAGTTACATTCCTGATAAGTTCATGTATTTTAACAGTAACTATATATCTTGGGCTCAGTTTTCCCTTTGTTCAACCGTGGAAAAATTCGTAGAAAGGACTTTATTACAATATTAAAATCTTGGTAACATCTACAATTTGTAGCATAAAATTTCTTTCATGTTTGTGTAGTTTATACTTTTTTCAATGTTTCTCTAACCTTATCTTCCATATTATCATCTTTATCAGGTCCCAACTGCTTTCATTTTGAAGATTCATTCCAATACTTTGGTTTTATACACTTATTTTAATAATGGGTTTCTTAAGGACCCACATTAATACTCGAGTGAAATCAATTGTTATAATAAAACTCCACCAGAAGATATATTTTATCCCAACCACCATTGAATCCAATAAAATTAATCTTAGAATATCTTCTAGAGATTGATTTTTTCTCTCAGACTGACCATATGTCTGGGGATGATACAGAGTGTTGGAACTCAACATGGTATTAAGAGGTTGTTTAATACATTCCCAAAACATTGGGGTAGTCTTCAAATCCTAGTTAGAAACAATTTAATATGGTACAACATACAACCTTACAACTTCCTTAATGTTAATCCTGGATAAAGGATCCAAAATGAAATATTATCTCATAGTGAAAAAGTGTGATGAAATTAAAAGGTGATCAAATTTAACCAATAATTACCACAACCACAATGATAAGGTAAAGCCTAATGATTTCTAGTACCATTAATAAAATGTCCACAAATCATAAAGAAATCCCTCTTAAATTAATTTTTTCACTAAAATATATTCTAAAAAATTATGTTGTATTACCATCAATGTCTCTTTAAATATCCTTAATCTTGACAAATAACCATCACAAGAAATTTTAAAAGGCGTTTCAATAACATAGAACTTATGATCAACATTAAACCCATACACCAATTGTGGTGTCCACAACCCAATAATTTATCTTACATAGAGACATTCACACTTCCAAAAGTTTATTCATCATTTACTACATACATATGATCATATATTATATAAAAAATTCATTTTAGGATTGGGTTCATTCGTTTAATGAAATAATTTCAAATGAGATTTCATTATTCCAGAATCCATATAGAGTGAATTAATCACACCAAATTTCACAATAATATTTTCATAGGTATCATTTTTGCAATATAAAACATGAAATTCCAAACTAAATAGGGGAGGATAAATGTTACCTAATCATCATTATTAATTTTATCCATTATTATCACATAATATTTCCCATTTTTAATTAACATGATAGATTCATGTGTATTATCATCCACATTAACCCTTAGATTAGAGAATTTGACATCATAATTCCAAAAAACCATTCATTTAAAACACTAGTGTGTGGGTTGTACATTATTGTGAGATCTCACCAAATTAATTTCATTGATAGACCTATTCAATTTTATTATACAATATTTTTATTGGTGGTTATTACTTCCCACACTTGTAACACACTCTTATTCCTTTTATGGATTCACCTATGTGATTCTTCCCACCATTATGGAATTTAGGTGGCTTAAATTTTATTCCACAATGCGATTTTTTTTGAGTTCTCATGAGAATTGATCTTCCTATTATTATCAAAATCATTGGTATTGTTATAATTTCCATTTTTTTATACTTTCAGTACACTTGAGATGACTTCTTCATAGCTACTAATGTCGCTTATTTATAATTCCATTCAATGGAATGGTCTCATGCAAGAAAACAGTCGGTCAATTTTCCTTTCCGGTATACTAATTAAACCATAAGAATACCATGATATTCTTATATAATTATCTTTATAGTTACAAATAGATTCACCATCCTTCTATTTGAGCTTGAGAAATTTTATCACCAACATTTTTCAAGGAATACAATGGAAGTAATTTATGAAAATTAACCTTTTCAAACTCATATCATTCTATATATTCATTAAATCATCTTGACTCATAATCATGATAAAATCCCACCATTTATCTGCTTCACCTTCCAAATGATTGTCAACCAAAATTAATTGTTCATCAACAAAAAACTAGAGACTATAAAAATACTTTTTAGTGGTATTGATCCATTATTCAGCAATCATTGGAACATAAGATCCACTGAATGAAGTTGGATGTTTCCTCATTAAAGAATCAAGAGAATTTTGTACATTCCTTTGTTTGTTTTGATGTCCAGCATGATCCATAGATAGATAATATAGTGTGAACACTGAAAATGATATTTTTAAATCCAACTCCCATTTCATTTGGTTTCTCAAGTGGAAAATAATTTCATTTTCTGTCATAATATACATTTACATTGTTTCTTTTAGTTCCATAAATTGACTAAAAACAATATATTAGTGTAAGAAACACTAAACATAGCAGGAAACCACATAATCATGAAAACCACTTAGAGTATATCTAAATAATGACGCCTTGGGTTTATCCATGGTAATTCATATTTATCATCTATTTAAATATATCTTGATGGTTCTTTATGATTTTTTTGAATTTGAAAGGAATATCCCCTAGGAGTGTCAAACTAGGTGTTAAATAATATGAATTGTCATGCAATGGGTGATGATCAAGTCTATCTTAGTTCTCCATTTTGGGTGTTGTTATCCCTAGATACCTCGGTTCCAGATCCATATCCAATTGTAGTATCCAAAAATGGTTTTAATTTCGTGGATACCACTTTATCAATCCCTAACATATATTCTAGGATATTTTTATAAAGTTTTAATAATCCTTATACTTATACATATAGTCATCCCTAAAGAAATCCTTACAAATAACCATACAGATATCACTCGTGATTTCTCATCCTAATTTCCAAATGTTAACTAAATCCTTCCACTTATAAAAAATATAGAAATGAAGGCTATTCATACATAGATATTACATATTTCTAGATGAATATGAATTACACTACACAAAAAAATTCCCAAGGACTATAATAGTTTAGTGTCCTTGGACATTCGGAATACAATCTTGTTAATTAATGGAAGAACATCACTATCTACCATAAATATCATCCCCTTTAGTACTCAAACATAAAACAATATCTCCATATTTGGGGGAAAGGAAATATGTGAGTGGGTGAGATTAGATGCTCAGTAAAAGTAAACAAGGGAGGTAAATAAGAATAAAATGAGAGTAAGCATATGGGAACATTATCATAAAATTTGAAAACCACACCCACCATATCAAAGATCAAAATCATGATTCATGACCTAAATATTGGTAGTTCATAAGACATGATTCCTAAGTAAATCAAGTAAAATGACCCATGATATCATAAAATTCACATAATATATATAATTATGGAATACAAAAAATCATTGAAAATATTATGTTGAGCTAGCCCACAAAAAACATTCATAACATGTTAGGCTCAGAGTGAAAACGGGTGTACCCTATTATCTAGTCAACATATAAACACCTATGTTTCCCCCATTTCAGGCATTGGATAACCACTAATGTACCCTTTGAGATCATAGAACATTTATCATTAGCCAATGCATTTGAGGGAGAAATAGGTCCCACCCATCTCAAAATGAAACCATATTTATGTGTGAAATAGAAATATAAAAATTATGCATATAATAAAAAATGAAACAAAATGGGTTTCAAAAACATTCATCATATCATAACCCATAAAAAATCGGGCTTCACAATCATTAAATATCATTATAACCAAAGACAATGAATGGGTTTCTTAAACATGTAACCATATCATAACATATTGAGAAGAGATTGGTTTCATTATCATTTAATCATTTCATCATACCACAAAATGTGAAAATAAGTAGGTTTCATGAGATTTATATCTTGGTTTAACCCATTAAAATATGTAAGTTTCATAAACATATTTTCATGGTAAACCATTCATAGAAAGAATAATAATGGTATCACTGGTTCATATCACAATAAAATAATAAGTTACATCCAATCAAATCCTCTTAGCTGGAAAATTATTTTCATCGATCAATCAAAAAATTTCACAAGGAAAACAAACTTTATATGAAAAATAACATTTCAAAGATATTTCAAAACCCATTTACATGAAATAAACATTGAAAAAATATAAATGATTCTTTAAAATCATTTAAAATGTTTCTTGAGGAAAATATCATTTCCTCTTTAAAAATAATTTCAAAACATAAAACATTTTGAAAATATTTTTCATTGAAATTAGACCTGAAAATTATATTGGAATCTTATAACAATATAATATTCATGAAAACCAGAGGTTTTTTTATTACATGCATGTTAGAACAAATATTCCTTTCAGATTTTATATAAAATACATATGGGCGTTATTTTTAAAATAAAATGAAGATTTCAATAAAAAAAATTCAAAAAAATTCAAAATAGGGTTAAAATATCTTTTACAAATCACAGGAGAATAATACAACAATTTTTAAAACATTTCTAGAATACATGGTTTTTGAATGAAATGGGTTCTTGACTAAGAAGACGGTTTTAAAGAAAATATTATTTATGATTCATGAGTACATAAATAGAGGAAAATGAAGGGAAACATGTATTCTAATGCAATACCCATAGAAAAATAAAAAAATTAGTTTCTTGCGAGATAGTTATTAAAATTTCATCATTGGAACCATAGTCATAAATAGTCCTGATAAGCGATGAGATCATAACATAAAACTCTTACCACATTAGTAAATTTGGAAAGAAAGATATAAGGAGAAGTAACACAATATTTAGTACTAAAAAATTCATTTTAAAACCTTTCAAGGGTGAGATATATAGACCTTGTGAAAAAATACAGTTACATACCATAACGTATGATTAAAATAAGGAAAATTGAAAAAAAATCTCTTACTACTTGAGTAACATTTGAATCATAATTCCAAAGAAAAATGACATTAATATAATATTTAATTATCATGTAATTAGGTAGATTCATTATAAATCTTGTAATAGGTAAGTATATACACCACATAAAAGAAATAAGTGGTGAAAATGACATAAGTCTATCCGAAATAAATTGAGGCAAGAAATTCACATACATTTAGTATATAATTTCTTCACACACATTGAAACATCCTATTTAATAAATATAATTTGATCAAACATTTATTAGGGAAAAAATGTACAAATATATCATATCGAAAAATATTTATATATGAAATTTTATTACCTGTTTATTAACAATACAATGTTAAAGTCACTTTTTGGAAAAAAAATTATTTTTTTCATGTATGTATTTACTTTTTATTTTCAGTCCTATTACTTTGATCATAGTTCCATAATACCCATAATTATTACCATGATATAAATATCGTCTATAATATTGATATATTTATTAATAATAATCTATAAAATATTCAGATAAGAAATAAAATACATTAGTCATGGAGACGGTAGGTTATATATATAAATGACTGTTGTCATCATTTTTTATCAAAAGAATATATAAAACGTTAAATTAAATATTAAAATTATAAAATAATTTTTATGTTAGATATATCATATATGATCATTAAACCCATCATTAATACTATCCATGTAATGTTTTAATGAGTCACATCTCTTCACGAGTCAGTAGTCCTCTGTACGCACTAACGAAATTGATGTATTCCCACAAAATGGAAGGCATGAATTAATGTGTGATATAATAATTCTAGTAGAATAATAATATCATAAATATCATAAATAAATATAAAAAATCTATCATTATTTCTAATCTTGAGGGTGAAAATGGAAGAATAAATGTCATCAATTCACGAGACGGTAGTAGGCCGTACACACAACTGATGATTTTTCCACCCAATTTTTTGATGTGGAGATAGATACAGTTCTTGGAAATAACATAAAAACAAATCAGTATATTGAAAATACTAGGGTTATTATATCATTGTGGTATAAATACAATTGATTGATTTGGAGGAATAAATAAAACAAAAAACTCTCATTGATCAATGTTACCTTAGAGCCTTCATTGGTTTGATTTCTTATCAAAATAAGTATTATAGTCTAATAAGAGTGTTTTGGGGAATTGATTTGGTTATTTGATGTTTAAAAAAATTGTTTTGATGTTTTGAATAAGACAGGGGAAGATTTTTTCCTTTTATAAGTGATATGAGTGGCATAATATTATTTTTTTTGAAAATATTCAATCATAACCACGTTTGTATCATGCCAAAAGCTTCAAAAAATGGACCTTTATTGAAAATAAAATATATAATATAGAAATAATATCATAAAATATGTTTTGGGAATGTCTTTATTCATTTTTAACCCTTCTATTTTTAGTTTAATGATGGGTAAAACCATTTTTACCGTAAACATAATAAGTATTTTTTACTATTTTTTAAAATTCATCTTGGTAAAAAATTATATATATATATATATATTATAAATTATAAATTTTGATTATTCCAAACATGTAGTCCATTTTTATAAATCCAATTCATAGAATTAGAAAATTTTAATTTAAAATTAATCTCATAGACACGACTATAAATCAGGTTCTACAAAAATAAAAATTTCAATAGTTTGAAAAGTTTTTAAATAAAAATTCAAAATGAAAATTATTATAATAAAAAAAATTATACTTAAAAATAAAATATTAATCATAAAACTTAAAAAGAAATTCAATATATAATTTCAGATTATAATTTTCTTAAATAGAATTGTAATTTTCAAATAAAATTTGGTATTTTCTGATATTCATCAAAAAAATTAATCATTTAATTGAAATACCCAAATTCACTGTAAGATAATTTTGTAATTATAATTTCAAAAATAATTATTTTATAAAATTCATTTTCCAAATGATTTTATATTTTAAATTTTCATGGTTTACAAAATGAAAAAAAAAATATATTTTATAGAAAATAGTTTTTTCGAAGTATATAAAGACTTTTCTAAAAGATAAGTACGTTCTTGTAATTCTATCTTCTATATATATTTCAATTATACAAAATATTTAGAATTTATATATTAAAATTCATATCTATATGTTCAATATATGGGTTATAATAGTCATGCTTAAATAGATATATATAAAATATATCATGGTATTGATAAAATTCGGTGTCATGTGTAATGAAAGGTTACCCGGTATTTTATTTATCCAAAAATGTCTGGAAGATTAAATTTATTTTAAAAAAACTCACACAATCTCACCGTGTTATTGTGGGGATCAAATACAACCTCTTGGAGAAACCATGGAGTGTATTTTGAGGTTAGGTTAATGATATCATGGTTTAGTTCATGACAATGATGAATAGAGAAGGTCCAATCGGTAGACCATCCCTAAAAACCATGACAATTGTAATCTATCTAATGGTTTCCAAAGAGAAAACAACATTACCTAGAAACGGGAAGGTGTATTATAGATATAATACACCATGTCCCCATCCATAAGGGAATTAGGGAAGGGGTATATGGTATTCATGTTGCAACACCTATCCTATTAAACATTTTGAATCATTGGTTAGTGGACTAGATCAAGAAATTTATGAAAAAAATATAGGTCGCTTCTCACATGATTTTTATCTATGTAATAATCATGTTCTATATCAAACCAGTATTCATGCTTTATATACATTTCATAATCATTTTTTAAATCAATTTAGTTTTTATAGTAGTTTAAATACTAAGTAGTCACACAAAAATATATTCTTGCATCTAAAAATATATTTGAAATCCATATAATGATAATGAATGAAAATTACAATAATTTAAACATGGATTATAAAATATAAATATGGTAAATTAAAATAAATGTACAAGATAAGGCTTGTTGATAGTGGGAGACACAAGTTATTGATTCTGGGAACATATCTCTACCATGATCACTAGCCACAGTCAAAATATTGGTAATAGAGACTACTTATCTTCAATTATTTTACTAAGTTATAACAGATATCATTCAACAATTTAATGGGATGATGTAAATCATCAAACATCATTAAATACATTTAATACCATTTAAAATTCCAATTAACATTATCAAGTATTGTAAATATCTTGTTCAAACTCAAATTTATTTACTAAAAAATGTGTTAAACCATTGTTTTTTATGTGAATTTAAAATAGAGCAATGAATTTTGATAAAACATTTTAATGCTAAAAAGGATCACACATAGGATGTTTCTATAAAGAGATAATTTTACCAAATAGAATTCAATATCCAAAATAATGCCTTTAGAAAATCAATTACAAAAGGAAATCATTTAGTTACAAAAATATTTTGATATATATATATATATAAAATGAATATATTAATGAATTAAACAATTTATTCTTACTTGGTTCACCCTACAATCACATCTCTACTAATAAAATAACATCATAGTGGTTAAATATAGTTCATTGATATATAAAGCATTTAAGTTAATGTTGAAAGAGATGGTATCACTTTATATATTGTAATAAATCCACAAAAAAAGGTTAAATCCAATACACGACAACACATAAATTCTTGGTATAAAAATCAATCCCTATTAAAAGAGTGAATGAATCACACCATCACCCAAGAATAAATTCTAATTTAATTGGAATTAGTCATCCATTTAATTTTTTATATAATGGTAGCCATGCCACATATGGAAGAAACTTAAATTTCAAAAACAATACATGGGTTAATAATTACAACAATGAAATACATGATCATGATTTAAATTTCTAGAAAAACATTCTCTAAGGTATTGAGGCATGTTTTAATTATGAAATAGATGAAATGAAATACCAAAAATCATTTTAAACCAATTTTAGACATGGATATAATAGAAAATATTTATAAAAAAACTCACTATATATTCTTCTTCATGATTGATTTTGTAAAAATGAAATTTTATGTGTCCAAATACTTTTAAATAATCCTTTGAACATAAAATAAAATACTAAGGAATGTAATAGAGACAAGGATAAACCAATTCCAACACAAGTTTCGTCTGAAAATACTTTTAAAACAATTTATTTTTCATTCATAAGTTTCATTAAATTATATCACATATAGATTTATGAAAATTGTGTTTTTACATTATTATCATCACATAAAGAATTTTTTAAAGTATATTCTATACATAGCAGGAAAATTCATCTAATGAGTTGATATCATTTAACATAATCATAGATGTGATTTATCAATTCACATTAACTAAAAATTATGATTATAATGACTACCAGATGAAATTAATATCTATAAACCAATAATATATAAGCAATGAATCCTCATATAATAATCCACCATAGTTAAAGAATCTCAAAACCAAAAGAAAACATAGGTACATAACTCATTAAATTAGTTATATAAAATAATGTATAAAACCCTAATCAAAAGTAACAAAACTCCTTATGATTTCCCCTTGAAAATATCAAAAATAAAGAATAAATTATCATGCATCCACTTAATATCAAAACATCCATTGATAAGAGGAAAATATATATAGGAAGTATCATTTAATTAAGAGAGTATGATTTATTAAGAAATTCTGTGATTTTACTATACCATAGTGAAATCACCATCCAAATCCATTCCATCCCTATTAGAAATTAGAAAAGAAAAATGTGTAAGGATGATTAGAATATTAGTGTAAGGTTTACCATTCATTGATACTATAAAAAAATTCTTGAAAAACAAGGATAGGGGGGATAATATTGAAAAATGAATGGGTGAATGAGGAAGGTCTATATGGAACAATGGATGATAGATGGAAATTAAATTTAAAGGGGAATAAAGAGGGGGAAATAGTTTTAGGGAAAATGAAAAAATGTCCCATATTATTTCTAAAAACAAGGCCAATTTACTGGGTAACTTCTACAGGGACACAAAGTAACCATTTTAACCCTTAGTACATCCCCTCCATTTGATAGTTCACAAGGTACCCAACACCCCATGAGGTAGTAGTTGTCACTTATAGTTTTAAACTACAAATTATAACACCTCTAAGCATTCCTTAAAAACTCAAATCTCATAAAAACCTACAAACCATGTATTAAAGAAAAAAAATTACATCCTCAAATAAAAAATCCAGGGAAAATCCTAGAAAAAAATAAAAACTTTTTTATAGCGAATAAAAAAATGAGATCTCGCCTCTATAACTTTAATTTTATAATTAAACCAAATTTTAACATTAATATAACCCATTAGGACACATATTCGTATGTGTTAGCATAGATGTACAAACTATGCATTGTCATGATGCAGAAAAGATTGATTTTATATAATACATACCCTAGGTGGTTACAAAATTTATTTGGAGATGAATTTATTATGATATATAGCCATGAAATGGTCCAAGATAAATCTTTGACAAATATTTAAAAACTCAATCTCATGGTATAACATTCATTTACTTTTTTATATTGAATTATTATATATAACATATATATTTGATCAGTAGCTTGATTTACTTTCTATTTAGTATATAATTTCATTGATATAGGATTTTATCACATGATTCATGGATTTAATTCAATATTCGCCAAACATAGTAATAGATGTTAAATTTAGATCTCATCATTTTTAATTTTACCTATGACCTTAAATTTAATTTTTGGTGGCATATCATTGTATAAAAATGTATTTGATGGTGGGGAAAACAACATTGGTGGTAGTATAGATTCTTTGGTGTATATTTTTGATAAGTAGAGACTACATACATTTTATTATAAGAATAAAGGGTAGGATATGTAAATTCCTAGGAGATATAAATATCGATGAAGGATGGGATGAAAACCGAAGTGTTCCCAAGGATTAAGTATATATTTTTGAAATGTATGGAGTATTTAAAAACCAAAATAATTTTCTCTTTAGTTTTATAGGTCATATCCATGATATAAATCCCTCTTCATGGAGACCTACACCTAATAAAATAGTGGATGGACCTCTTCAAAATTTCTATAAAAAAATCACAACAATAGTTAGATCTGACACAACATTGGCTATATAAAAAACAACCACCTAGAATAAGGGTGGAGCTAGAAGAGGATAACATAGCGATATTCTTCAACCATCTGGACTATGGACTAGACATAAATGAGGTGATATATAGATTCATGGTTTTAAAGTTTGAATAGTTTGGCATGGGCTACATCACCCAATATAAGTGGAGGAGATAGTGGATCCATTATTGTTTATATTATGGTTTTTATTTATTTTACCCTCACATTTTTTTTAAACATGGTAACTTCAAATTTGTTCATCTCATGTACCCTCATCTAAGGTTTTGATCTTATTGTGGAAATACATCATATGTTATAGTAATTAAATTTTCTAATCAAGGCATGATCATGGTTATTGGAGGTATGTATATTTTTTGATACAGTATTGGTAAGTGATATATTATCACAGGATATGGTCTTTTTATAGATGTATCCACACCATATAATCCATGACATGGGTATGTTTTATGTTATATATTATTCTGTTGATTATTAAAGGTGAATGGTTTTATTCTATAAAATTGAATGGAATCTTATAAAATTTATTAGAGAGTGAGGTTTTTATAAAGTTAACCAAAATGTTATGGTGGGACATTACATATAATTGTAAATATATGTTTATTTCATAAATAATATGTTGGAGGAGGAACTACTTAGGGGTTTTCATAAATTTTGAAATTTTTTATAGATATTCTAATGATTTTACCACTATGTCACAATATTGATTTTATAATGGATATACAAATAAGGTTCTCACATAATTCACTAGTAGTATATCATATGGAATTGAATATTTCATAGGAGATATGGTCTAAATAAATAACATTTTATAAAATGGATTTATATTTATAGTTTATCTCTACAGGAAATCCTAATATTATTTTCTATGAAAAAACACAGTTGCGTGTAATTATGTAAAAAATATTGATTTTTTACCACATAATGAAAAAAGAATAATTATAACCTACCCTAAATTGATAATTTCAGTAATCAACAAAATTGTTAATGTTTGTTCTTTATGATTGATTTATAATTTGGCTAAAATCATATATGGGTTAAATATGAGGTTATTCCTTTTATGTTTTTTGGTTTTTATATGGGAACTTAAATTTTTTTTTGTAATTCCATTTGGGGTTATAAATTCTATAAATTTAGTTTTGGGATTGATGAATCAGGTATTTCAACTACCTAAAGAACATTTTTTCATAGTCTTCATTGTTGACATCCATCATTATTAAATGAATGGGGAGGAAAACTTGAATCATTTCACAATTTTTATATAAATTTTATAAATGCATCAATTTCATTGGAATATGTTGGAATGTTGATATTGTCATGTGAAGTCCATTTATTTGGATATTTATGTTGGAGATAGGTTTTTTAGTAAAACCATTGAAAATAGAAGAGTTTTTATATTCAAAATCATGGATGAATGTTTCTCACCTGTGATGTTTCATATTAATTGTAGGATATTATAGGAGGCTCATACCAATGTTTTCCCTTATATATATATTCCTCTATCAACTATGAATATGATTGGTATAAATTTCAATATAGAAGAAGATCCAAAAAGTTTTCTGTTTGAACATGAATGAAAAGTTCATGTGTACTTTAATTATATAATTACCAAAGGCATGGATTACTTATTAAGTATATTATGATTAATCTCATCCTGAATTTGGATGTATCCTATCATAGGATATGGTATAAATTATTCACAGGCCTATATATTTATATCATCATAATTGTATCTATACTAACAATAATTTATAATGTTTTGTTGTTGTAGTTTCTCATAATTATTAGAAGGGTTGTTTACTCATAGGACACTTTCTATTCTTTATGGTTTACAAAATTTTTAATAAAATCTTCTATAATAAATATTTAAACCTAAGGGGTAAAATATGGGTGTAATTTATATAGAATATTATTTTTGAGATTTTTTTATACTCATACATACGGGAATATAATACATTCTTATCTATTTATGAGATATAATGGTAATTTATTCCAATAGTCAAGATAGTTATGGGACGTAATGGAGGAGTTACCATCTATGTATCTTAGTTTAAGAAAAATAAGCATGTAAATTCTCTTATGTAAGATGATAGTAGTTTTTTATTTAAAAAAGAGTTGTAGAGTTACATTCTGGAGACACTATGACTAGATTCTAGAGGGGTACAATCATAATAAAATATGTTATAATTGTTGGTGTAATGGTGTAGTGTACCAGGTTATGTTTGAAGTCAACTTTTTTATTCCACAGATCATGCATGAAATGACCTTATGATAATTTCATAACTCGTTCGTGGCATTACATATTGGTATTAATAAGATGCATTATTCCCTAAAGAGATTATTTTTGTCATTGGGTATGAATAAATAAATAGATATGTTTTTGGCATAATATCATACATATAAGTGATCAATGACTGAAAAATGAGTATAATTTTAGTTTTTTGAATCTATGGATATTCATTAATGGTATTGTGAAGTTATTTACTTAGATTTAATTTTTCGAATACCTGGAGCACCTATGGTTTATGTTCAAATATGTCTAATTGTGGAATGGTTTACTAAATCCACTCAATTAATTCAAATTAAAAGTAAAATAAAATAATGTGTTTAGAAAAGATATATACAGAAGAAGTAATTTAATTACATTAAGTTATTGGGATTATTGTAGCTGACCATGATTCATGGTTCACTTCAGAGGTATTGAATGGATTATATCACGATTCTGAAATGAAGTTGTGTCTTCGAATATCATTTCACACATGTATGGGTATTCAGGCTATGATAATGATCCAGAAGATAGAGGATATGTTAAGTTCTTCTATAATTGATTTTTTGGGTCTTTAGAGGACTAATTATCTCTGATATATTTTTCATCCAATAATGTTTTTATTTTATTTATCTTTATATCCGGATTTGAGGAACTATATGGTTAACCTGGACGATCACTTTTGAGTATTGTTATCATAGGTTGGTTATCTATTATTGTTCCTAAGTTGGTGGAGGTTAAAATAGATTCAATTGAAATAATTAAAGATTGTATGAAATCATATTTGAGTAGAAAAAACTCATTTAAAAATTCATGGAAGAGAATATTGTAATTCATTATGGGTGACTATATATTTTTCATAGTACACACTCTGGGTAGTAAATAAATATTTAGAAGAGGAAGTAAAATTTCCACCCATTTATTAGACCTTTATAATTTTTGAACTATAGCGTAGAATTATATTATGACGTGGCACTTCCTATTTAGTTTATTTACATTCATAATGTATTATATCTCCCACTTTTTGGAAATAATTTAACAGACCCTATCATGTGATCAATTTTTGGTTTTTATTTTGAGGAAGATAATAATTTTAGAACATCCTATGGAGATTCAAGATCCCATAGTGAAATGTCTTCATGGAAATTTTAGTCATTCAGTGTAGTTTAGGAATAGAAATAGTGGAATAGAAGAAACTACAATGGAATGGGATTCTAAGATAACAAGTAGGTACCATTTATTATTTTTAATTTTTTAGAATTATAGCAGTGTTTTATGTACTTATGACAGTAAAAATAAAAAAATAATTAATATTATTTTAATCATATTTTTGATTTAGAATGTAGTTTTTTGAGGGTGAAATGTTTTAAATGGGTACGTAATGTGGAGAATTAAAAATACAAGTTTAATAGTTTATAAAATTTTAAGAAAAATTGACAATGAATGGTTTAATGTTAACTTTTATTGAACTATGATTGATTTTTTTATCATGTTTATGTCATTGAGACATGGCTTTATCCCCTTGGATGAATTTTGGGGATTTTCTATAATGATTTTAATTTTCATGAGTTTTGGATAACTAATGATAAGATGAAATTAAATTATTTTATAATGTGTCTTTTTTGGTCTATTTGATAGTGTTTTTATGTAGAAACTAAGATACATTATAATATTCCACTGAAATGGATTATTAGATGAAGTTGATAAAAATTATTTATTTGGATGAAAAATTATGTAAAGGGATTTAAAATATTGTATTTAAATAAATGTCAATAGAGTTTTAATTGGAAGATATGTGATACTAGATGTGGAATTAATGGAGGGCGTTATTGTTAGGGTTTTTTCCTAGAATCAACTTTTTGTACTTAGATTACATGAATATTTGATGTATTAAATAAAAAATTAAAATTATTATTTCATATATTTCAATTTTCTTCATGAATTTCATTTAATAATTTCCAAGAGAATTTTTCTCATTAATATTTAGTATTAGTTCCACGCTATGAGGAGAACCTTGAAGTGCTATGACAATATTCATAATATAGTTTTGTGGTTGGATAACATAATATAATGGGACACATAGTATATAGACACTCATGTGTGATTAATCGAAATAATATGAGACTTATTTCCATGAATATTTCACATGGTAATCTACAAGATTGGATATTATGAGAACATACCAACTAGTAGGAATTCTACAGGTTTTGGTGTCATTGGATATTCATATCTATAAGAATGACTAATTTTCCATAGACAATAAGATTATCATTAATTCATTTCATGACTTGAACACCTAGATGTTCTAATGAAAACAATCACTCCATAAGTTGGAGAGAATTAGTGTATGTTGGGTATGTTATCAATGAAATGTTATTAATGGATAAGTCAAGGAACAAATTGTACCATCCATATTTATAGAAGTTTATATCCTAACCCTTTGATTGAAATAAAACTATCATCCTATATTACATGGCTGTGGTGTAACAATGACTTTATTTCAGATAGTCAAAGAATGATGTATCGACCACATAGGTTGATGACACTATCATGAAACCTAATTAATGTGATATGGTGAAAAATGGATTATATTACACAGTGACTATTCTTATTTGGTTTTCATCATTGTAAATTTATGTTATTTACCTTGGGTTCCTTGACCCATTTCTAGACAGCAATGTTGGACTATAGGAAAGACCTCCTAATTCCAACAAGAAAGAACCATAGAGGGTCACATGCTAGGTGTTTCTATCAGTCTTGAATAAATTCTATTTTAATATAATTAATGGAATGAATATTATTATATAGGCTGAGAAATAATTTTATTCAATTTTTATATAATGAATAAATTAAATAAATATTTATTAACTATATTTTGAATAAAATAAATTTTTTAATTTTATTGAATATTTAGAAATATTTATTTACTAGTTTGTAAATAAAATAGTTATTTAATAGAATAAAATATTTTTTTGGTGTTCAATAGATGCAAGAGAAGTTCAAATGGACTAATACTGTGTTTGGTGATAAAATAATTTTTTACGAGGCGGTAAATATTATTTATCTATTTTTCTCAAGATTCCACACCATAAAATATTATTATTATTATTATTATTATTATTATTATTATGTGGAATAGGAATTTGTTAACGGTTACAATTATATTTAATGGCTATTATGAAATTAAATTTTTCAATTGAAATTATAGCTCTATAAATAGATGGTTATGTCTATTGTGTAAATCATTGAAACCAATTCAATGTTTGGTAATATACAATAATTACACACAATGAATTCTCTCTCAACACATCCTCCTATTACCCTCTCAGGAATGAGTAACCCAAGAGAGAATTTCATCAAGATTGAAGAATGAGAGATCAGGAATGAACATCACAAGAAATTCAATTTTCCACACTAGAAGATGGAGAATGTGTGACGTCGCTCGGAGACCATTAGAGCCTGTGTGGATCAACTCTAAAAAGAATATACCCTTGGATCCTCACAAAAGCAACAAATTAAATCTAGAAACTCCATTTAGTATGACCAAGAATCATCAATGAAGATATTTCTTAAGCCATGGAATTAATTTATTCAGATATTAAATAAATTAATTATAAATTTAACATGTAAGATCTTAGATTTTGGTTTCGTAAAAAATTATTAAATATTTTTAATATATTTCCTTCAACCTCAATTCTTTTTTTGTGTATAGAACCAATAATTGTTATTAGAGGGATCATGTTTAAATTTATAATTATTTATTTTATTGGTGATCTATGTAAAATCATGGCAATATATTCATCTAATGTTATTCATTATTCAATCAGATTTTAATTAACATATTATCAACATATTAATCATGCCTGTTTAGTGTTTTATTTTCTTAAATATTTAATAACACAAGAAGAATGACTAGAGATTCCATTGCAAAGTACCAAATCTTTGGCCGATAAAGCCGGGTTACACAACGTGCAACCGAAGCACACGTTGTCTACCCATGTGGATTGTATCTAAATATTTCGACCTATTTTAAAAATTTGGTGTTTTATTGCACACCCCATGTTGACCGGGCCAACCTAGAACATGACATTTAGATACATGGTGTGTAGCTGGAATGTACACACCATGTGGTCATTCCGAGTTAACATGCCAAATACCCAGGTGTGTGACATGGATATACAACAATTGAGGTACATGAAGTGTAGCTTGATGTACACACCATGTAGTCTCCCATTAATGGAAAAAAATCAAAATTACATTAAAATTGAAAATTTTCAGCATTAAAACAATATTTTATGGATTGGAACAACATTGTGTGTTTTACAATTTAATAATGGTTTTTTAGAATTTCTAATTCTCACTTATTTTACTTTAAAAAATATATCATTAATGGTTCTTCCATTTATTTTCCATCCAAATAGATGGGTATCCATAGTAATGTATTTATGATTGTAAAGATAAAAGTGAATTGACTTATTTATTAATTAACTAATACAAGATTGTTCATGATAATATTTAAGAACAAAAAATGAAATAAATGTTAGCCAGTTGATTTTTTCATTTTCATTACAGGTATTACTGATCAAGAGATTGACTGGGGCCTATGTATGTGTTGGAATTTATTTAATTAAATTTATTTCATGGTTTTTAATTTATTTAATTTTAAATTAGAATATGACATGCAAGTCATAACTCCCTCCATTATTATGTAGAACAACGTGTCAAAGGATATTTATGTAATTCCCTTTAACCATTCCATTGGATCCCCTCACCTACGTGTGAGTAATAAATAGTTTTAATTAATTAAGAATCCCAAGGTGTGTGGTGAAAGTTTGATAAGGAAACATAATGGCTCCAACTTGGTGAAACATAGTTGGACATGTGGAATATTTTCGCTCCTGCCAAGTCCGTCATAAGGAGTTACTTCTCCTAAGTCATTGTTTATTTATTGTCCCCTAATTAAATCAACCATTAGATAAGATGATGATCATGTTATCCAGTTATTTAATTATTTTTATTCTAATTAATTAAAGTTATATTTATTTAGGAAAGACAGTGATCACATAAATAAATTAATATGAAAACATAGATTTTATTTATAATTTATTATTCATAAAGGTTTAATCCAAAAATTGTTAATTAATTAAGTAAACATACATTTAAATAATAATAATATATGTAAAGGATAAAAAAAGATAAAAATTTATGTATACTAAAAAAAATCCCTCAATTTAATATGAAGTCACACCAAGCATTACATTACTTGATTAGGAACAAGACTCGATAGAACAATGTGTTTGACCAGTAATAATTGGGACACTTACTGTTATAAGGAGAGTTATTATAAAGGTTTTAGGTTTAATTATCCATTTTACATCAAGAGGAGTATTCCTTACAATACACATTGTAATATGGATGAACGTGTCACGAAAATTAAAGTTATGATTTATAGATTATAGAGTTCACTTAGTCGATCTAGGAGCTGCAAGCCTGAAGTTAGATAAAACATGCCTACTTAAATACCATAAAAATATCTTGACAAAGCCTTGTTGAGTTTATGAGTATGGGAATATGGATCCTTTGAACTAAAATTTCTCAAAAACTAGACATTCCAAGTCCAAAAGTGAGGGATATTAGAAATTGATAAAATAGTTAGTGATTAAGAAAACCAATTAATTTATTATTTCTCAAACATTTCTTATTCATGAAAAGTAATAATAATATGATCTCTTAAACTATATAATAATATGGTAAGATCATCATACACACTATCCCTATGATCAATATTGGATAAATACCCTCTCCTCAATGGAAGTATCTTCTATGAGTGGTTAAACACCTTATGGATGTTCTATGACATGAACAGAAATATTACGCGCTAGAAACCTCAATGCCCGATATTCCTACTCCAAAGGAATGTGACGAAGAGTTCCTAGTCTAAGAAAAAGACACAAAAAATGTGTTTGAAATTGAATGTTGGTTTCTTTTATATATGTCTATTGAACACATGAAGTCTCAGAAAGACACAGATGCGTATAACATAATTTAACACCTCCGTGGTCTTTTCCAAGAGAGAAATAAACATGAACAATTTAGGATTTTCATGGTGATCTTTCAAGGTATGATTGGAGAGGGTTCCTCTACTGTTCCTCATGCAGGAAACCTCATTAGATACAATCATCTCCTATAGGATCAAGGGTTTAAATTCCCCAATTAATTGTGCACCAATCTCATTCTCGCCTAACTACCTCAAATATTCTATAGTTGTTTTGTGAATTTTAATATGAAAAACGTTGAGTAGTCTCTTCCATATCTTCTTTTCCTCATTATCTAAGTAGATAAAGATTTGAAGCATGAAAAACCTCCTATAATTTTGGTGAAAAAACTGAAAGTGAATGAAATGAAATTAATGCCGAAATATTCTTCACACCCTTTTAAGATGAAGAACATCAAAGGGTAAGAAAGGGAACCAAATGATATAATTTTTTCATGTGGCACTAAGGGCCACTGGAAGAAAAGGTACACCTAGCTAAGTAAGAAAGGGTAAGCTTCAGTTGTGTTTGTTATTGAATGAAATTAACTATTTAAAGAAAATTTGTATTTGATACAACTTATTGGTCTCACATTTGTATTCAAAAACATGAACCATGTAGATTCCTTGAAATTGACTGATATGAGGTAGATATATGACTATCTAATAGAGCTAAACTTTCTTTTTTAGATATCAGGGCCACAAAATCTCATTGGAGATTAGAATGAACATGGTTTTAAAGTTTTGATATTATGTATCTTCAATTACCAAAAACATTATTTCTATATCAGGAGTAGGTACATATGGATTCATTTTCAAATTTGGAATTGAATTTTGCTTATTTTATATAAATATACTTTTTTATGGTAAGTAATATTTACATAATGGTCCTTACATGTTTTATTACATGGCCAAGTGATGGAAATTGATAACAAAGTTACATCACATGACTCATACCTCGCCCAAACCTGGTATCACTAACTAGGTCATGTAAATTAAAAAGTGTTGAAAAATTTACATCAAGATGGATATTGAGATTCTTTTGAAATAAAACCACTTGGTGTGTGTCAATCATGTTTACAAGGAAAAATTACCAAAACACCATTTAGTGGAAAAGGTGAAAGGACATAAAATCTTCATTAATTAGTGAAACCAATGTTTGTGGACAATTACATGTAGAAGAAAAAGGTGGGTACTCAAACTTCATAAATTTTATTGATGATAGTTGTAGATATGTATACATTTACATAATGTGGTATAAGTGAGATTATTTTAATAAATTAAATTAATTAAACAATGATGTTGAGAACAAACTTGGTAAGTAGATTAAGAAACTCTTCTCAGACCATGGGGGAGAATATCATATTAAAGACTTCATCGGTTACTTACGAGAGTCTAGGATCCTATTCAAACTCACTCCTACTTACATGCGTTGTTGTAATAGTGTAAGAAAAAGTAGGAACCACTCCTTGTTAAACATAGTGATATCAATGATGAGTCATCTGAGTCTTCCATTATACATTTGGAGATATGTGTCCCAAATAATGGCACACAAACTAAAATAAGTACCAAATAAATTGGTAAATGGAATTCCATAAGAATTTCGGAGTGGAAGAAAACCCATGTTATTAAATTTACATGTGTGGGGAAGTGAAGCATTTGTTATGTATTATTCAGGTAACAGACATGCACTCCAAGGCAACAAGAGTACCATTTTAGGATACCCTAAGGAAACATAGGGATATTACCTATATGAACCCCCAAACAAAAAGGCTATAGTTAAAAAACATGCGATATTTATTGATGGGACAAAATATAAAAAATATATAGTTGGAGAGTGATAGAAATAAATGAATTCAAGGCTTAAGGGCCACAAGAGTTGGTACACAATCAAATTGCATAGAGCCCCATAGAAGAGGAAATTGTTCGAGAGACACAAGTACAATATAGGAGTAAAAGAGAGGTTAGAGAACCAAAATGGTATTGTTTTCTAGTTACTGAGGATGGTTAAACATTAATAGTGGATAATAATGATACTCTAACCTAAAAAGAAGTATTATGTGGAACATATGTTTCCAAGTGGCAGGAATACATGATTTATGAAAGGGATTCCATGTACCAAAACCAAGTATTTATTTTGGTTGATCCTCTAGTGGATGTGAAGACCATTGGTTGAAAATGGGTATACAAGAATAAATGTGACATGAAATGAAATGTTAGTACATAGAAGGCATGATTGGTTGCAAAAGATTATAAAAAATAACAATTAATTGACTACAAAGAAACATTTTCACCATGTATAATGTTGAAATCCATTAGAATTATTCTTACAGTTCCCACTTACCATGATTATAATATTTGGAAAATGGATGTCAAAATAACCTTGCTTAATGGGAGCCTTTATGAAGATGTCTACATGACACAACCTAATAGGG
This sequence comes from Viscum album, assembly GCA_963277665.1. Classification (NCBI taxonomy): domain Eukaryota; kingdom Viridiplantae; phylum Streptophyta; class Magnoliopsida; order Santalales; family Viscaceae; genus Viscum; species Viscum album. Next base: position 805,653,104 of record OY728167.1, on the reverse strand, counting down.
TTGTGACTCCAAAGTATTCCCATAATATATACAATTTGAAAAAAATTCCATTTATGGATTAAAGAAATCATCCATGTCATAGAACATTTATTTAGGAATCCATTATAGAATATTTTTTATAAATAATAAATGTGAGCCTTGTGTATAGATACAATTTAGTGGTAGTGCAGTCATTTTATTAATAATATATATTGATGACCTGTTACTTATTGAAAATGAAATACCAGTCTTATAGTTTGTTAGGACATGGTTGAATAAATTCTTTTCCATGAATTACTTGGGAGACACATCATATAGTCTTGGGATCAAGATAAATCTTGATAGATACAAGTGGATTATCATTCGAAGTCAAAGTACATGCATTAAATATATACTTAAGAGATATATAGTATGTAATGATCTAATAGTGTATTTTTTCTAGTGGCACATGGCTTTCATATTTCTATGAAAAAGTGTCCTCAGGTCCATTAGGAAAAAAGTATAATAGAAAGGATTCCATATGAATCATCAATTGGGTTAGTCATGTATTTTATGATATATACCAGGATGGATGTCTCCTATGAATTATTTGTGGTAGGAAGATATCAATCTAATCCTTGTGACCATAATTGGATGGCAGTCAAGGCTATCCTTATATATCTAAGTCATACTAAGGATAGGTTCCTGGTTTATGGAGGATATGAGGAACTAGTCATCAGAGGATATGTAGATAATATTTTACAAAATGATCAAGATGACATAAAGTCACAAACAGGATACATATTCACTTTGAATAGGGGTTATATGACTTGGAAGAGCTTAAAGTAGGCTATGTTTGGAGATTCTATAGCAGAGTCTGAGTATATTACAGCTTATGAAGAAACTAAAGGAGTAGTTTGGTTGCAAAATTATGTTTAAGATATTGATGTGGTACCTAAAATTAAATAACCCTTGTCATAAGAAATTTTAATAATACTATAGTAGTGGATCTCACGAAAGAGACGAGGTCACAATAGTAGATGAGGAACATACATCAGAAGTATCATATCTTTAGGGATTTTCCTCAGAGAGGTGAGGTTGTAGTGAGTTGTATTTCCATGGAGACAATGTGGTGGACCACTTGGATAAAGCCTTTACTATAAAAAAACATGATTATCATGGGAGGTCTAGAAGACTAATAGTCATAGGTAATTGGATCTTGTCCAAATGGGTTTTTGAAAGAGTTGGTGTGACAGAACTAACTATTTTCATATTGATTACATGAATATTTTACGTATTAAATATTAAATTAAATATCTTATTAAATATTATTCTTTTTTCCATTAAATTAATGTAATAATTCCCTAGTGTATTTGTCTTATTGAAAAGGCCATAATAGTTCCCCAGTATGATTAGAACTATGAAGTGATATGAAAATATTCTTAATATTGTTTTGTAGGTGCATAATGTAATATGATGGGACACATAACGTATAAAACTTCAGGTGTGAGTACTCGTAAGAATATGAGAATTATTCTCATGAAGATCTCACTTAGTAATCTTTTGGATGGGATATTATAAGAAAATACCCACCAGTTGGAATTCCACATGTTTTTCTATGATCATATATTCTTATATCAGAGCATGTTCAATAGTCTTTAGACATTAATATTATCATTAATCCATATCATGACTTGCACACATATATTTTCTAATGAAAACTATCACAACATATGTTGGTGGAAAGTATAGTATATTGGGTGCATTATATGTTATTAATGGAAAATCAATGAAGTATTTTTCCCTTCTATATTTATGGAAGTTTATATCTCAGACCACTGATTGAAATAGAAATGTCAGCCTAAATTCCATGGCCATGATGTAATGACGAGTTTATATCAGATATTCAAAGAATGATGTATCGAGCATATAGGTTGATGAAACCATCATGAAACCTGGTTAATAAGATATAGTGAAAAATGTATTATATTACATGGTGAGCGTTTGTATGTAGTTGTCATCATTGTGACTTTAAGTTATTTTTATTCAGTTCCTTGACCTATTTCTAGATAGTAATCATGTACTTTAGGTAGGCCTTCCTAATGCTAATTATATAGAATCCAAGAAGGTATCACACAATGTGTTCTTTTCTCGATTAAATTCTAGTTGAATTTAACTAATGTAATAAATATTATTATTAATACCGAGGAATAATTTTATTCATGTTATATTAATTCTATAAAATAAATAAATATTTATTCACCAGATTGTGAATAAAATATATTTATTTATTATATTAAATATTTAATAAATATTTATTTATAGTTTGTGAATAAATTGTTTATTTAGGAGAATAAAATGTTTGTTTCTATGTTAAATAAATTGAATAGGAGTTCGAACAGACCAAGACTATTTCCGGCATTGAAATATTTATTTCCAAGCCGATAAAAAATATTTATCCATTTTGCGCAAGTTCGTAGACAGCAAAATAATAATATTTATATTATTATTATGTGGCATTGGATTTCATTAATGGTTATAATTATATTTAATGGTTGGTATGCAATTAAATTTTGTAACCAAAGTCTAATCACAATAAGTATACGGTTATGTCTATCAAGTAAATAATTATAATCCAATTCCATGTTTGGGAGTATATAATTGTTTCACACAATGAATTCTCCCTTCAATCCTCCTTGTCTCTCTATCTCAAGGATGAGAAACCAAAGAGATAATTTTTTCAAGACCAAATAACAAGCCATCAGGAATGAATAATGAAAGGCATTTCATTTACCACTCTAGAACCTAGAGAGTAATTTATGTTTCTCAGAGAACATTGGAGCATGTGTGGATCACTACTAGATGGATTTTACCCTTGGATACTAACATGCGCAATGAATAAAATCTATAATATCCATTTTGAATGATCAACAATCATTAAGGATGAAATTTACTAATCCCATGTATTTATTTATTCAAATAATAAATTATTTAATTATAAATTTTTCATGCTAGAACTTCGCTCTTGGTTTTGGAAAATTATTTTTAAAAGAAATTTTAATATATCTCCTTCCACTACAATGCATCTGTTGCACCCAGACCCAATAGTTATTACATAATAACAGTGACTGAAATATGATAAATGACCAATCAGGTCTATTTTTTACAAAAATATCATTTCATTTAGCATTATTCTATTATTTATTGTTCTCTTATGGAATATAATCATTTCATGTTAAGATGTAATGGAAACATTTAGAGTAATGTAAAATAGGATAAAATGAATGTTTTCTAGTGATAATCAAAGGAATTAAGTCTTTAATTCATGAGGGAATCAATTAATTCTCTATTAAACAATTCTTCTTTTCTGGTGTTATTTTTTGAACTAGAATATTATTATTTTTTACGGTTAAATTTATATAATAGAATGAAGAACTAATAATATCGGAAAATAATGGATATTTGATTGATTTTTTAAATTTATTCTTATTAAAATTTCAAATATGATTTTATTCAAATAAAAATTACGTCGTTTGAATAATTTTTAAAATTCTATAATTATTGAACTGATGATTACGATTTTGACCCTAGGAAATTTGAATTACATCATTTTTGGTTTGTGACTCAATAGTGAAATATTTTAAATGATGTTATGAGGGAAATTATTTTTGGTATTTGATGTTGAATACTCATGAATATTTTATTGAAGTCCCCAATTAAAAGTTTTATTCATGAATAATGAAAACTAATATAAAACACTTTATTGGTAAGAGGGTGAAAATTTATGAATTTCTTCATGGCTCATTCATATTTTCTATGGGGGTCATTCCACTTCAAAGTATGGAATACTGATGTCTTAGTGAGGGATGGAGGATGGAGTAAAAAATATTGGAATTAGCTGTGTGACCTTAGCTAGGGATTGTGTCATAATGTAGAGATATATGACATTAGGACATGTGTTACATAAGGTGCTGTAGAATTTTACAGGTTCATACCCCTTCATATGATCCATTCTAAATCTTATGTAGTGGGTCATTCAATTTTTTTCCTTTCTATTCCTTTCTCTCTCATATGTATGCTCTGAACTGCATGTAATGGAAACTAAAAATTCTACATTATCTAAATAGTTAAATGATAATAATAATAAAAATTTAAAAATCCCATAAGGGAAGAGAATATTCTCTTTCTCAAATTTGATTGAGGGACATACACCCAAACATCACCCCTCTCACAACACCAGAACAAACACATTGTGTATTATTTTCTAAAAAATTATAAAATAAAAATATTAATAATAATGATAAATAAATATATTATAGATATAAAATTAAGAGTTAAATAATTATTAGAATATTTGAAAATTATTAAAAATATAGTAGAGTCAATATAAAAAAGTTAAAATCTAAACTAGTATTTAATTTTAATTATTCTCGTAAATAAATAATAATAATTAATAAAAAATAGAAATATTTATAATAAGTATGTAAAATTAAATTATATATAATAATAATAAATATAAATTATTATTATTATTAATAACTAATATTAAAATATAATTATCTGAAAATTATAAAAACTCCTAAAATACTACAAAACAATAAAAACTAATGTTTTATAGAACACACACTTTTTATTATTATCAATCCATATAGCGCATACTCTATAAAATCTCAATGAAAATAAGTTATTCGGAAACTATTTTTAGCATGATATAATATGTTATAACTTTTATAGGTATCAATTAGGTGATGTGTACCACATAATAACTAAAATTGTAATAACTATTATAATATAAAATAATTTATATTCCCATAAAAATTTACATGAAATTAATGGAACTATTATGAAAATAAATACACATAACATGGAAAGATAATGTTTATTTAAGTTTAAAATTTTTCTCATTCTCCCTAAAACACCAATCTATATGAATCACTCAATCCCAAACAAATAAATTGAAAATCATCACCAAAAGTTTAATGATATGCGAAGGGAGGTGTGTTAGATGGGGGAACACTAAAATGGCCACATAAGTAATTTTAAGGACTAAAAAAGAATGAAATAATGAAGGATTATTAGTGGATCAATTGGTCCAAATTAAACAAAAAATACCTCAGCCTTTTCATTTCAACTTTAAAAATTCATATCAATTTGATATAATAGTTTTTAATGTTCTAGAAAAAATAACATTGATGAGATTACCTTATAAAAAAAGAGAGATAGGGATTTATGTAAAAAGGGGAAATACTCTTCATGGTTATGGAAATATAATGTTATATAAAACATACATGAATGAGTGAGAATAAGTTTATTAAAAATAAAAAAGTTTTTAAAAAATATTTTTAATGTATGTAATGATATTAATTATCATATAAAATAATAGAATAAGGGGTAAAATATTTTCATCCAAGAATAATATTATGAAAATATGTATTTTGGGAAAAGTTTTATGTCCATGTAATAAAGTAACCTAGGACACCCTTGAACTAGGAACCCAAGATGGCTCCCCACATGGAATTAAGTGTCTTCCTAATCACCATAGGCTAGTGACATGAACTAGGGTTTAAAGTCATAACCATTAGGAAGAATTTCACCCTAAAAATACAAATAAAAGTCTCACTAATTCCACCAATATTTTGATCATTACCAATTTTTTTATTTGTTTATAATGTATATAAAATACAGTTATTTAACAATAAACCACCAAATAGTTTATAACATGGAAAAATTAAATAAATGTTCATAAATAAAACCATATAATCTAAAATTAAAAAATACCACCATAAGTACACAACAATCAAGATAATGTTCTTGGATGAAAATATGGATTCATGAACAATCCATATAAATGAAAATATAACTTGAAAAATTACCTGATATCATCTATGTGACCCATGCTCACACACTTTATCCTATGAAACTATCTTCAATCATAATGAGCATGAAAAAATATCAATGAACATGAAAAAATATAAGGAAATAAGAATAATTTTATACACCTAATGGTGTTTATATGGTGTGATCAAAACTAATCCAAATAGTATTCCATGAAAGTGTTCATTTATATAATTTCACAATACATGTCATTAATGAATGTTTCATTATAATATTTATAAAAATTAATTTCTCTCATACAAATGTAAGAAAAAAACTCCATTACCATCTAAATAAAATATCGACCCATTTATGTGATGTAGGACTGAAACTGACACCATTAGGATGAATAATATTAAAATATTAAATGGAGATCCATAAGGATTGCAAAAATTAAGCCCAAACATTTTTTATACCTTTCCATAACTCAGTTGAAATTCCAAACACACGCCTTTACCAAATTAAATTTTCTTACATGAAAATATTTCTACAAATCCATTTATAAAACATACAATCACCGTTAGTTGAAACCCCATTTTTATATCAAATTTAAAGACCAATTTTGAAACTAGCTTGATAGAAATTGAATAATAATAGTTCAAGAAGAAACCAGAACAACTAGAAGTAATATAAATAAATAAAACAACTCAGTACTAAAAAATGGATCCAACTAATCCAACAAAATATTAGGGATATAATCATGGAATAAGCATTGTCCCCTAAAACATCATCAATTGAATGAATATTTAATGTGAAAAAATATGATCTAAAATGAATGATAATAGTCATGGTTTTCATGATTTAATCTATATAAATTACCCTGATAGAAAATGTAACATTCAATTTCTCTTCGGCATTTAGACCCTATTGACTACAAAAAAAATCTTAGTAGGGCTCTACTCACCAATAGAACTAGATAGATCACACACATAGGTAAAGACTGACATACATCCAGATCATATAATTTTTTACATAGGGACCCTCATAAAAATAAATAATTATGGGAATGAAGATAATACAATTTATTATCATGTAAAAAATAATAGCAGTAAAACTCATCTCACCCCCTACACTCTCATAAGAAGAACCCAATGTTATTTATCTAACAAGGAGATAATTACAAAATGAACAATATTTCACCTATGGGAAAAATACTACATAAAATTTAGTAGAAATATGGGGATTCAAATAAAGAATATTGTTCAGTAAAAAAACATATTTAAAATTTATGAAATGGAATCCTTACAAAATGACACAAAATTCCATGTCATTCCTCATTCATTAAAATTTTATTTCAAGTATTTATTTAAAATAAATCCATTTTAAATAAAATTCAGAACCATTCAATAAATAATCCATTTCATTGAATTCTTCTGGAGAAAATCATAACACATAATTCTTTTCAACTAATTTAATTTTAAACAACCCCCATACGCATTTCAGCAGATATATGGAATTCATTAAATCAAATTAAAACTAAAAAAACATGGAAAATAATTTATGAATTTTATTGGAACTATAAGAAAAATATTTCTATAACACAATTATTATCTCACATATTAATATAATTTTATCAATAAAAACATTAGAGTGCACAAAACATTTAATAATATTTCATTTTTTGGAATTACACAAAACACCTACCTACCTCCAAGTGAAATAATGTCATAACATGTAACCTTCATAGGATGTTTCCAAAAACATTCATGGAGAAAACCTATAAAAACCCTAGAAACTTAATGAACTATGTTATAAACTTGATGAACCTAAATTATGATCATCAGATCCCCTAGGATTCACATGACGAATATACAAAAAAGAGAAATTGGTGTAGGGAGAGGCAAAAATAATGAAAAAGAAAAGTTGAGTTATTTACCTTGGATAATCAATATGGAATAAAAGAATGAATGCCAAAAATAACACAAGGGATAGAGGGGAATGTTAATTTATATTCCATTTAGGTTGTTAAAATTGGAGAGGGGGATAAGGTTTTTTAAAACCCTTAAAATAGATAAGGTTAATCTTGTAATTTTACACGTTTATGAAAACTAGTCAAACATCCTGGTTCAATTATATAGTTTACTAAACTATACACTAAATGAATGAGAGCCACTAGGAAGAACTCCCCTGGATAAAGGTTATCTAAATTTTTTTGATACACAGTTTCTACTAACTATGACCTAACCATTCAAAATATCCTTACACACTAAACTAAGAAACGGGATTTTTGAAATATGCCAGATAACATGGAGAACTATGCGCTAACCATGAAAAACATAATTAGACTCAGCCTAGAACCCACATCATGGTTTATTCTAAAATTAACACACTATCCCTATACCATGTGATAACAATGAAATATATTATAATCTATAAAAATAAAAATTTCATATCAAAATCATCGATAAAATTAAATTACCCCAAAAATAATTTAAAATAATGTACCATAGTGACATGGGTGTGTCATGATCCCTGAATATATTACTAATTAAATACTAAAATTATTATTTGTGTTAAATAATAACACATATTTATTTTTTCTCATCTTCATATTATTTATATATTTATTTTTCTTATTTAACTTTTTAAATTCGTTATTTTACATGGTGGTGAAGGAATTTTAAATAATATAAAATAGAATACATAAAAATTCCCAATTCAATTGAATAAAGATTCATAAAGGATTCATGTATTCAATGAATCCTTGGATATTGTGTACCTATAAATATCCTATGAAGACAATACATACCCACATACTATCATAAACATAACAAGAAAAATAAGAAAAACATATTAATGAAGAAAAATATACTTTTCAATAACATTTCCACTAAAATGTCAGAAAAAAACTAATCAAGATCTACACATTCATGTTTATGACTTAAAAAAACTAAATAAAGGTAAAATGAACTAATTATGTGTTTTCACACATTAATTTTTATGTTTAATGTCTTCAACTAGATGAATGGAAAGAAATATTTCACTTTGTACTATTAGCTAATAATTCCCTATCATCTATTCCATGGTAGTGGTAGTATCCTTGAACTATAATGATATTTTATTTATCTTTATCTTCATTAACTCATAAAAAAATACCAAACATGATCCAATGTGAATTTATATCCCCCATCCCATTGAAACAACTATTTTTGGATCCAAATATCAGTCTCTTAAGGGGGATTGGTATTCATATCTAATTAATTTAAATGTGGCTTCTTCATCAACCACTTCCACAATGTAAGAGTTAGTATGATGTGATCATATCATTTAAAATTTTTTAGATTTCCTCCTGATTAGTGATATGTTTAATGTATTTATCAAGATAAAAAACCTCTCATTTTAAATTTCTATTTTTACTAATGCTAATCCTATCTGAATTGTGATAATATGTTATTAATTTACTATTCACCTTAGATGGTGTAATTTTTCCCATATATATTTCAAATTTTTGGGTAAATATAATTATTATTATGTATGCCCATATCACTAATATTTTTTTATAATATAAATATATACATTGAGTTAAAGAGAAGGTTTTTTCATTGGGAGAAAAAATTTATTACCGAATTCTATTATCATTCTTGAATTATGATTTCTATTTATACATTATAACATTTTTGTATGATTATATCAGTAACTTTTCTAATTAAATCATTTATAGAAACGACTTTTACTTAGATTTTTTGAAACCCATGTTTAGTTTTTTCATAGCTTAATATGATTCATATTAAAACTATTCAAGAACATGACATGATTTTCCAAAGACTAAGTTCTATGGGGTCATTACGATAATTGTTTTTAAGACGTCATGTCTGCCTAAAGTGGACCATTCGTTTTTTTGGACCATCCCTTTCATGATACATTCATTTTTTCTACATGACTCCCTTGATCTACTAGTATGAATTTTTTTGTTATCCATTGGTTTAGGGATGTTATGGGATATTTATATGTTGTAAAAATATATTTTCAGTCATTATCTTCTAAAACATAGTTTTTTTAAAGATAATACCATGGTCACTAATGATAATTCATTGAAATATAAATAGGGAAAACATTTTGTATTATAAATTTAATAATAACCTAAGTGGTGTTTTCCAAAAATTCTTTAGCTTTTACCCACTTTTACATATAGTCGTTATAAACTAGGATGTATGATTTTTCCAAAAAAATTAGAAAGGTGTACTTGAAATCTAACCCATATATGTAATAAAATTTAACACAAATTATGGGATATTTTAGCATTTCATGCTTTAAAATAATGAGACTTTTTCATTAGAATTTGTGTTACATGTAGATGTAGTTTTTATATCATGATATAAGGTTCACTAGTAAAACTCCATTACAACACATTGATGATTATATATTCAATTCCATGATGTCTTCTAACAACTATGAAATTGGAAATGTCCAAATAAATATCATATTATTATTTAAGGTTACATCTTATACTCATTACACTGACACAATCCTTAAAACGTAATATATTATAATAGTCATAATGGGAGACTTCATTTATGTATCTTTTTTTGAATTTGATAAATCAGGATGAACCAACACTAAATCTAAAAAATTCAGGAAATCAATATACCATGGTTAAATCATCTTGGTGGAATATATCTCACCATCATGAAATGTTTTATTAACTAATAAAAAATTAATATCAAATTATTCATGATTTAAACTTGATAAATGAGAAGTGATGAAATTTTATGTAACATTTTTAGCATGGATTTAAATTTCGAATCCTTGAATTAATAATATCCACTAAATTAATTGCATTAGGGAATCCTTCTTTTTCATCATCTATCTCTGGATGGGTGTTTTATGTAAGCTGTTTATTTTGAGAAAAAAAGTATGACCAAAATTTATATAATGAATATCCATACTCTAGTAGTCCATTTTAGTTTTTTTTTCATTTTTTATTAATATTAAATGCTTTGATATAATAATAAATCAACTTAAATATCTTATTTTCTACATTATCCAAATGTCGAACCTAGTTCCCACTAACATGCATTGCATATTAATTTAATTGGATGTTCATAGTTTGGAAAAAATACTAATGGAGATTTTACCGAGTGTTTCCTTAATAGTCGAAATGCATCCTAACATTTAGGACTAAAATGGATGGATACATATATTCCATTATAGGGGTAAAATTGTGATAAATAAGATATAAATCCTTAACAATTTATTTACCTAATCTCTTTTTCCCATGAAAATATCTGCTAGAATGAAAATAAATAGTGTTGGATATCAGAGAAATTGATTTAATCATGGATGGGTTAACTCTAATACCTTTCCTTGAAATTAAATTGAATAAATATATCCCAAAAACCCCATAAATTGAGACATTTATGAATTTATCAATTGATTATTTTATTTTCAACTTGAATATTATTTTCCCATATGTGTTATATATTATAGAATGAATTTACATGATTAATAAAGTCATAAATGAATATTTTCAAGAAATATTCAATCATATCAAGTATTTTTTAACATTATGAACCATTGAAACATGGCTTTCACATTGAACATTCCATGTGGTATATGCTGATATGAAAATATAACTTATAGATATGGGAAAATGTTTTATACCGATCTCTTAGTATGATTATGATTTGATTAAGACCATATTATCTAACCAGAAATCAATAATAATATATTTTTTCTAGTTGTTTGAGGATTCGATCAATGAAGTGTAATGGGAATGGTTCTTTTAATGTCAAATCTTTAAATTTTTGGTAGTTCTTGAAATCAATCAATCTAGTCGCTATTAATGTTCATATAGATTCTCTTTATTAATTTACTACCATTGTGGTATGACCCTTTTTATGTACCACTACAAATGGGTTGACCCACTAACTATCAAGGATAGGAAATATAAATCCATGTTTCAAAATTTTAGTTAAATATTTCTCTACAAATTCCTTCAAATGATGTGTTTATAACCATTGTGGTTGTCTATATGATTTTTAATAACCTCTCATATATATATTATATGGATATGGATGGTATAAAATATATAGCTTAAATCAGTTATCATTCATCTGATCATTGGTTTCCTCTATGATATTGCATTGAAAATTTTATTTTTCATTAAACATATAAGATCAACAATGATATTTAAATTTAATGTGTTTGGATATCTTATATTGTTTTATCTCATGTTTTATTGGATGGGGTTTATACTAATTTTTTAGAGGATTTTCAACTGATAAGGCTAAGGATGTGAACTTTTATATATGTTGAAGATCAATTATGAATCTAAAGAATTATACTTATTATATTTATTTAGTTTAATATACATTTTCATTATGTAATTCATTATTAATCTTGTATTCCTCTTCATACTCATTCCATTCAGAGAAAAAAAATGTTTTTTTACAAGAACATCCCCTAAAACTCTTCAAGGATGAATCACTTAATAGAATACCATTTATAAGGTTTCCCATTTATACATTAATTCTATAATATATATTGCATCGTGAAATCTATATGGATTGAGGATAATTTTCGATTCGAGGTCACATAGAGATCTCTTAAACATACCACCTCTAATATTTTAGGGTATTATGGAACAACTTAGATCTATTTATTCTTGTGGTATGGATCTAGGTATAACTTACTAATAATCATCCAACATTATGAAAGTTTGTGTATCATCAATTTTATCATCTTTATAATATTTATTTTTGAAATTTGAAATTTTGATAATTTATTCAATAAAAAAATAATTTTTATATGATTATTTCGAACATGTCTGTAAATTTTGTTAACTGGGAATCAAACATCATTACTTTAGTATTTATGGGAAAATTGAATGTGGTGTTTGAGCTATAACACATTCATTGGGTGATTCATTTTCTTTTTTTCCTTTCAAATTAAATATTTTTTTCATTTACATTCCCATTTGTTCAGATCGAATCCCCTTTTCTAATCAATGAACATCCTTTAAAACAAGTGTATCTACAACTTCTATTAGTTGAAAATTAAGAATTTATTAAACTAGATATTGAGAAACACTGGTTAATGTGGAACCCTATTCATCTTCTCTTAGGTTGAACCTTATCATACTTGATTCAATTCATTATTTTTTGGGTTGATTTATCTTGATTCTAAAATATATTTTTGTGTGGTTGAACTAAATTATTCTATAAAAGATTCCAAATTTGGTTGACTTAGTGTTTAATTAATATCATGGATTATGGTTTTATTTTTTTCATTACATTATTACTGTTGATATGAATGTGTTTGATATGCATTTTTATTTCCTCAAACTTATGCTTTCCTTATTAGAGTTAAAGTAGGTTAAAAGGGGATCATAGGTGGACCAATGTTCTTTTTTAGTGTTACACTATCTCTTGGTTCCATATAATTATGATTTTTTATTTTTATAATCTATGTTGTTATTGATATCATAGTATCAATTGTTTTAGTTCAAAAAGTTATTATTAGATAATGTTCTTTAGTGAAGTGTTATACAGACACATGGATTAATCATTAGGACCTCCAATGTATGGATAATTTTCATCTTGAACAACATGAATTAGGTGATGTGCACTTAGTGAAAATGTTTATGTCATATTCTTAAGATATATTAATTATAGACTTAAAAATATCAAAGTATTCACTTTATGTACTATTTTTTTCTTTTTTATAATGTATTAAGACTATTAGAAACTATGTTCCTCAATTTTTTGAATTGCTTTATATATATATTCCATTTAAATATCAATGACTGTATTGTAATTAATTTTATTGAAGAAAATTTATTGTAACATATCGGTTGAAAAGTTACCGTCTCTTTTAGTATTTTAGACCGTGTTTCATGAGTTTTGAGGGATTAGGTGGGGTTTTTGGAGATTTAGAAAATCTTTTGATGGGTTTTTTTTATGATGGTAACAAGACATGAAAATAGTCTATAATATAATTGTATTATAGACCATAAAATCTAATGGTATGTCATTAATTTATCAATTCGGGTAATTTAATATGAGGTGATTGATTTTTATGGTGTATGTGAATTATATATGATTCACGTCATAATTCTAAGATTTATGATATCAATCCCACATTCCTAATAGTTTTTATTATATTCTCACATTCGATCATTTTTATTCATTGTGAGTCTATCTCCCATGATCCCAAGATCTCTCCCAAGTGGATTTTGGTGTTCTAGTCCCTGGGGATTTTCCTTTTTGGAAAGTATGATCCACAATGTGTTTTGTTGTCTTCCTTTGGTTATGTGCAATATTTTATCTATTTATTCTGCATTGTTGATCTTAATATTCTTATTTCATTTTGTGTGTTACCAAATTAAAAAAACTTTTATGAAATCTCTATTGATCCATTGAATTTTACATTCCTGCATTGTCTTTAATAGAAAAATATACTCATTTTAAATCCCAATTATTATAGGGGTGTATGCTTCCACTATTATTTAGGTAGGTGTATTTATTCAAAGTCAAAAACATGAATGTATTTATGATATTTTATAATCCCTGTGGTATTTTTTGAAAGTGTTGTATCTGATATCAATATTGACATGGTTCATAAAAACCTTCTTTTAAGAGGTATTCTTCATTAAAGATGTTTTTTAATATAGAATGGGGTTTCAATAATTAGAGTGGTAGTGATTCACTTTGAAATTTTTTTCAGATATTACTTAATGGTGGGATTCATTACAAAATATGTTTTCAATATTGGGAGAATTAATTGTTTTATATGAAAAAATTTTATAAATTTTCCTTCTCAGTTTAAAATGGTTTTTGGTAAGCATAAAATATTTGGAACCATGGGTGCATCAAGAAATTGATATATGCATCCTTAGTGCTTGTGGAACTAATATGGGATATTTTTCTTGATATTTATAGAATGTGGTAGGAATAAATATCGATATGATTCACATTATTCCAACTACTATTTATTTGGATGTCATATATGTATTCCCATAGGCTATATCCAAATTATTGTGTTGTGTCATTTATGATTTATTTTAAAAATAATGGTAAATTTCCTGGATATTTATCCCATTTTTATCAAAGGGTGTATTCTTATACTGACCTTCTTTTTTATATACACATTTCTTATTCCTTATAAAGTGAATGTGAGTTAATTTCTTGAAAAATTAAAGAATGATTTACAAAATGGATTTATCTTATAAAAATTATTGTAATATTCATTTATTCTAATGTTCATGATAATGAGTTATGGGTTTTATACATTAATTATAATCTTTTTTGAAATCATACCAATCTTTGTGATCATACCCTACTTTTTCCATTGGGTAGCTTTAGATGTTGTTTTGTTGGAATCGGGTAAATGGATGTTCATTGTATAGCACACCGGTTTCAATTTTTTTTGTTTACTTTTTAAATGAATGTTTTGGTGGTGATGGATTATCACCTTGAGACTGTTATAATATTATTATTGTATCTTTTCAGTTTAAAATATTTTGATTCACACTGTATGACTCATGGTTTTGTACACTTTATTCCCATGTTTTACTCTATTTGTTCATCAATTGTTCAGGATACTTGTGTACCACTATTACACCTTAGCATGAGGCGTTCCATCCAAAGTGACTTTTCTAGTTGACCCAGGTTAGTTTGTAAATAAATTGTATCAATGGATTTACCCATCCAAACTTTTTACAACATTACATTGGTTTGGTTTAGTGACTTTGGTAGGTTGGAGTCAGGACTATAAGAATTTGGATAGTAATTATAGGAGGATGCCTTTCCTGTTCAATTCCATGTGTAAACCAGATATAATGGGTGGTCATGGATTTTAACCTACATTAAATCTTGGCCTTTTAGGTTAATTTAATAATCCTTACATGGGGTTTATTTAAAATATTATATTTCTATTAATTTGTTTTCATTCTTTTATATAAACTATTATTGTTTTATATTCATGTGTTAATGGAATTAATTTGGATTCAATAATTTGGGCTTTTGATTATTGAAATTTCTCTAAAAATGATTTCTTATCTATTTAATATAAAATTCCTTCTATAATATCTCTTCTTAATATGAGTGAGGAATATATGAGATATTTTTTATATATAATTCTTCTAGTGGAACCATTTTTGGTGGAAGCTGTTGTTTTCAAAATTCAGACTCTTTCCCTGGTGGGTTCTTGGAACTTGAGATGAATGAAAAATCATGGGTTAGAGATTACTAATTAAAATCCACAAATATTCTATGGTGATAATGGTCCCAAGTAATCCAATGAGGGTCTTGAGAATATTTTAATAAACTTCCATTTTTTAAAACATATGTGTATTCTAAGGTGGGGTTTTCAATGTATATTCTTAAACAGCTAGGATGGAGATAGTGTGACTCCATCATGAAAGATAAGTTTCATTAATATCTAAAATATACAAATTAAATGAAATTATATTATCATAATATTTATCATCAAATGTTTCATGTAGTGATGAACTGGTCATTTTTGAACATAGAGAAATTGGACTCTATAATTTTGGATTATTATTCATGTATTACTAAGTCGGTGAACATGGTATCAGAGATTATTACCAATTATTTCATTAAATATCAGAGGTTTGAGATGAGACAAAGGGAAAATATTCCATCAATTCTAAATATAATATTTCCTCCAACCATTATGGAGGCATTTAATAAATCATTTATTGTAGAGGCAGAGGTAGTAAGGAAGAATATTTTGAGTGCATAAATACTTGGTTTAGTTTTTATCCATGGTACATGTTCTAGACAATAAAAGGAAACACATAGGTAGCCATATTTTTTAGTACTAGTTTTAGGGGATTTACATTAAAAAATAGTCCATTTTATATCATTGTTGAAGGAAGTTCATTCCAAGCCTAATTGTATAAAAATCCCCAAAACATGGCATCACTACACAGAATTTGTCTATATAAAGTGTTTTTGTGGAATTATTCCCTATTTAGTAAGAAAACATCCACTCTCCTAGATGTTTTGTAAGTTAATTTTGATACTGAGATTGATGCTGGGTCATTTCATCCTACCATGTGGGGTATTCTCATGGATAATAATTCAAAGGGATGAGCTGATACCTAATTTATTTATATAGTTGAGTGGGAAACAGAGTGAACAAAATAAGGGTTAGATACTGTTAGATGTATGATTTTAATTTTTTCTTCTATTAGGTTATCTTTGTTTTATAAAGGTGATACTTATTAATTTATATTATCAAACTTAATTAACATGGTGGGATTATGAATAGAGCTTATGTCATTCTTGTTGGAACTTTCCACACCATTAGGAAAGATGTCTGAACATGTTTTCTAAAGTCCCATACTTCGGGTGACGATATCTGACATGAAGGTGGTGTGAAATTTCTAGGTTTAAGGTCATGATTTCTTGGACGTCATTATTGAAATGGATTAAATGATCAGTTTTATGGACGATATTGACCATTATCTTCATTATGTTTAGTTTCTATCTTCCGATAGAGTCCTTCCTCACTTACAAGGTGAGTGGGATTCATTATCTAGGAGAGTATGACATCTTTTTTCATATTCTAATGTTATCATATGTAGTAATTTATAGTTTTCCCTTTATTTAATTGATTATGGTATGCGAATTCCACTTCCTATAGTGGTGAGTGTGTACCCTAAGGTCATTTATATTGATTTCTCCAGTTAAATAACATAGTGAGAAGTTATGTTTACCATTGAAATTATTTTTTGTATGATGATGATTTCTATTCCATCAGATCGAAAAGTTCCTTCAATGTTACAGGATAATATGGTCCATCTTGTAGAACTTAAGGAAGACTGATTTAGTCTCCCAAGAATGTCACCTTGGTTTTCTCATGTACAATTTTCTATGAAGACGGATATGGGACACATAATTTTTATTATTTTCTGAAAGCATATTCAGGTGAAAATTAAGAATAAATATCTCTTTCCCAGAATTGATGATATGTTTTATTATCATATAAGGGAAATTGGATTTAGATTATTGAACTCCATTTAGGGAAACACTAGTTGATATTCTAAGAATAGGATATACCAATGATATTTTTTTTAAAGACAATATATGAATTTTTATTTTTTTATTATGCTATTAAGTCTCACTAATGATCCTCTAGGATTTATGGAAATGATTAACCATATATTTAATCCACTCTTATTATTTTTTATTTATGTTTAAAATAGTTTTATTCTATACTGCAATAATGAGAAGGAACACATGGATCATGTGGATTTCACAATTATAATGTGGTTTTTTGGGGTATGATATATCCATAAGGGGTGTCTTAGTGAATCATGAAATTATAAATGTGGTAGTATCCTAAGAGAATTCCTGAAATATTTTTGAGATCAGGAAACATTTCTGGTTGGTGGGTTGTTACGGTTGGTATGATCATGAAATTTCCAAGATCACATCTCTAATAAAAACATCTAGATGTATGTGTATAATGTTTGAGTGGAGTAGAAAATTTCATTTATTTTATGTGGAACTAAAGGTGAGGTTGACTTTAGTTCTAGTATTGAATCTCCTAGAACAGGGTTCAGGTTGTAATGTTTTATGTGATTCTTTTGGTGTTGATTTATGGTGTGCCTTGATGTAGGGGAAATAAGTAGTGGACTATGTGCCTCTCTAGTTATTCCATCATGAGGATAACAATACCACCCATTATATTGACTTTGTATTTTTTATGTTTGTATGAAATACATGGAACCACTATGTATTTGGTCTGTGGTTTATGTTATATTCTAATAACAAGATCCTAAAAAATATCTTTACTCATATGGATCCCAACATAAGAAAAATATGATAGTTTTACTATATCGGCAATTTTTTTGATATTTCATAAAATATGGGGAGAGGTAAGGTGATTGATGATTCATAGAGAATGTAATTACCCACACAATCCATAATAGAATCAGTTGAGGAGTGGTGTTTAATTGGTTGTTTGGTGAGATGGTCATGGAATTGGAAGTGGATGGTAGGATGGTGTTCTTATATTTGGTGATGTATAATCTATCATTTAATGGGTGAGTTTATCTCATGTATATGAAAGAAATAGACATTCATCACTTTGTTAAAATCATAAATATTGGGGAGAAATCGAGTGAGTGTTCTCAGTCTCCCTATGGAACATTATGTTTTTAAAGTAGGTTAGTCGTCCAGATATTTCAGAGGTAGGATTTGAGGAAAATTCGACACTGGTGATGTTAAAATATACACCCTAGGAATACCACACATACCATGATCTAAGACATTGTATTGGTGGATTTTTGTGAGGAAGTAGGTTGAAAATTTCATGTCATGGTGTTTTACTTGTCTGATAATAAATGTGGAGTGCTAGAATGATGTTGGTTTGTTGTAATCCCTTCACATTCTGTTGCAGAAGTGGGATGATATTTAAAAATATTATGTCATTAGTTTTTCTATATATCCTAGTGGGAAGTATTTGACTTTGGTGATCAGGAATTAACTTATGTAATCAGATCATTTCTTATATTGGAAGGAGACAATAAATGTGGAGCGTCTTGATCACTTGTTTATTCGAGAGGTTTTGAGTCTTTATTAGTTTCCTACAGCGATTGTTTCTGAAAGGTATCCATGGAACACATCCAGGTTTGGAATGTTTTGGAAGATACGATGGGATGCCAGTTGAAATTAAGAAACCCATATGATATATAGATGGATGGATATACCGAGATAACTATATGGGTTTTTGGGTATATACTCTAGGTATGTCTTCTGGATGAAGATGGTTATATGGAAAAGATTCAACCTCATTTAAAATTTTCCTATAATAATAGTCAGCAGGTTTTGCATTAGATGGTGACTTTTGAATAATTATATGTGTATCCATGTAGATATCAATTGTGCTGGTAATAGTTGGGAGATAGATACAATGTATGACTAATAATTTTTTATGAGATAATAGGAAAAGTAAATTTCATCTAGATGATATTGGTCATTGAATATAGTCATTAGAAACTCTATGAAGTCTGTGGGAAGTGGCCACTAGAGTTTATGGTTGGTGATTGGGTCATTCCTTATGTTTTCCCTCCACTTGGAAACTAATCGTTTGTTAAGAAGTGAATGATGGAAATAAGGATTGTTGGCCCTTTTGAAATCATTATATGGATTTTAGATGTGACATATCTATTAATGTATTCACCATTTTTTAAATTGATTTATAATGTGATTGATTTTTCTTAGCAGAGGTGGTTTCAATCGGATTCTTCCCATGTGATTGAATGGATAGATGTTGATCATTAGCATGATACCACCATGGTTGAAAACCCAATTAAGAATATTTATCACTAAAATATATTACTATGTGGTAATATAATTCCCTAGGTCCATGTACTATGAAACAATGGATTGGATCCCTATGAGAATTAGGATCCAGAATCATCGGTGAGGGGGAAATGGCCTCACATATTTTTAGAGAATCCTTATTCTGCATGACCAAGGATGTATTTTCTGGAGTTTTGTGATTTAAAATTCCATTATAAAATATATCCTCTATCTTAGTTTTTATGATGTTAATTTTTAGGTTCATAGGGTGTAGGAGTTGTTTGGGAAGTTTTAAAAAATCAGGGCCTATGAACTTCTTGCCTGATGATTTTATATTATAAATATCTAATTTATTAGTTGAGTACTATATTGGTTACAATCCACAATAATGGTCAATTGAATAAAATTTATATTTTCCATAAAAACATATCTTACATCGTAAATGGGATGATCATGATAATTTAACCTATGTTAATGTGTCTTTCATTGAATTTGAATTATGGGATATTCACCTTGTAAATATAGGCTTTATGAAGTAATTCCCCTATGTCTAGTAGGATTTATTTTCCCCTCATGTAACTCTATATTGTTTCATTTTTTCTTCATCTCCCTTAATCCCAATATATCTCCCATGTTAATTTTGGGTGTTTCCGTCCCTATAAATTGATATGTTTGGAATGGTTGATATCTATAATGATTTGTTTCCTTCTTTTGGGTATTTGTGATATTTATTCTCACTTTTCTACATTTTTTTCTCTATTTGGAAGTAGTTTCCTATATGTTTTCAAAATCTAATAACTATTATTTGATCTTGATCAATATTTTTATGTTTTTCATCAAGCCTTGTCCCTTAGAGGTAGTTCTACACATTTTCAATCCCTATTTTTAAATGTCACTTAGTTTCCTTCATTTTTGAGGTAGGTGTCTCTATTAAAAAGTTATAACAAATTAATTTCATCATCTTCCTTTATAATTCCTTTGGTATGTATTATTAAATATTTTTATTTGATATCACTATTTATTTTTTTCATACAGATTTTTTTTAAAGATAGATTTATCCAATTATTGGTATTTGAATTTTTTGTATTTTCGGTGAAATACTTTTGTCCTCTGTGATCAAACCCAATATTTTCCTTTGGGAGATTGTAGATATTTTTTTGTAGGACTCGTGTAATTATAAGGGAATTAGGTAGAATTCTATTTTCTCATGTTATTTGTCGAAGTCATGGTGGTATGGTTTGGTGGTGATAAATGGTTACATGGATTCTTGTTAGGCTATTATTGTTTTTTTTTCATTCTATTTTAGGATGTTTTTCATGATATCTTATGTATAGTTGTTTTGTAATCAGTGTTCATATATTTACTCTATTTTTATTAATATATACTTGAGGCATTTGTCCCTCTTTTTCACTTCATAGTGTGGTAGGACATCTCAGGTGACTTTTCTAGTTGACCCTAGTTGGTTTATTACATTTTAAGCACTTTATAGGCAAAGAAAATTTCTAGGTCTATCAATTCCATCAAGTATTTATCTTTTTAATTTTATGAGAATGGTAATGATATCAAAATAATTAGGTCTCCAGTCACCCCAGTATACATTAATGTATCATAAACATAAATAAATCTATTCACATGTAATATTTTTCTTCAAAAATCCATCAATCAAAACGAGTATACTTTTGTAACAACTTTATCATAAATGGAATAAATTCAAAGTGTTCCTCCAAGATCCTTTGTATAATTATGCATGATCTAGTTATTTCTACATCGAATCTTACTTCTTGTCTCATGATAATCCAAGGTATTTTATCCTTGAGACAATTCTGGAATAAAGGGAGGACTTGTGTATGAATGATCATTATTATCGATTTAAAATTCTCCAAAACATTATGTCCAACCTACCCTTGTGTATCTAAACTATCTTTAAAGACATATTAATACTCTTATATAGACCATTAACCTATCATTTTTCTCTTATTTCTTAACCCTATCTAAATTTTATGGAATGATCACTACTATGAATAGAGATAGTCAATATCCAATCATACCTATTTTGTAAGAAAAAACCAAATCCCACTAGCATTAGTTCACATAGATTCCCTCAGGGTTATTATGAACCCAAGACATCACTATCCTAGATGAATCCCATGATTAATGTGATTTATTGTTTCATATTCATCATTGAAGACATAGTATTGACACTTTTTTAATAGATCATGTTATCAATATCTCATGGGTGGTGTTGGAGATGATTTTCCACATGTTTAATGTATTATTTATGATAATAAGTAATTTTTTTTGGAAACATGTGTTAGTTTCATTATTTTATTAAAGTTTCTAGTTGGGTTAATGTTTTGATGTAGATCACACATGTTGAAAAAATAAAAAATGTATTACTTCATTGTTTTAAATATCTACTACAATGGGTTCTATTCATGCATTAGGTGTTCATAATATAATGATATTATTGTGGTAACATGATTTTATTTCCCATTCCTTGATATTTTAGTTATTGTACTAGTTTATAATGATATCAAGCTAAATTCCTCTATTATTATAATGTTAACTATGCGAGATATTTTATTGTTCATGATTTTTTGTGATTAATTTTCCATTTGATTTAATTATCATTGGGCTTTCTACGTTACCTAGTTGTATTTTTACTAAATATTATATTTAAATTTAGATCATTCCAGTATTGTATATCTCCTAATTTAATTTGAGAACTGGAGAATGTGACATTAAATTAATTGTGAGATAAAAATAATATTCTCAAAAAGTATTATAATTTTCCAAATGATGATAATTTAAAAATATAAATATTTAATAAGAGAAACAAATTCATGGAAATTTTAGTAGTATGTTTATGATTTTTGGACCTTAGAAACCTCGTATTGGTAGAATTTATTTATCATTATAAGATTTTTTTGAATCAATTTTTTTTTAAAAATTTTCTTTTTAGAAAATAAAAATAATAATTTAATATATAAAATACCATGAATTTCAGCCACCTCTAAATTTTTTTTACGAGGCTTGTTTAAGTAAACTATACCAATGATTCCTATGGAATGTCCATGTTATCCGCTATTATAATAGCTATTAGTTTTTTTATTTTCAAAATTCGGGGCACTATAATAATGTGTGCCATCCTTAAATGACATTTTAGATTAATTACAAACATTTTGACTATGTAATTATAAAAATTTCATATATGGTGGTCAATGAGGGTAAATTCTTGAAAATTAAAGTTGGTAATTCCATTAAAATATCAATATTTCATGTTTTTACTTTTTAGTAATCGAAATTGTTTTATTAGGTTATATTTAGTTGTATTTGGTACAAAACTTCCGGGTGAAGTGCATTTGTTTTACTTAGGTAATTACTAAGGGTTCAATTTTAGATACATATAAATATGAAGTTAATGAAAAGGTGGAGTAATGGATTATAATTAGACTATATTATTGTCATGGATTTTGTAAGTATACCTTATCTGTATATGTTTTTTGATCATTGATGTAGACTCATCATCCATAACTATACCAATACTCTAGTGTTAAGGGTCTGTATTACCAACATCCATTGTGACATATACATTACTAGATGCATAATTATATTATTCTTGGATTCCCCTCACCCATGAATAGATTTGTTCTAGGGGAGACAAGATGTTTAATGTTCAGAGATATGGTGAAATAACTAGGGGAATTGGGTTATAGGGGATCATCTATTGTAGTTTTCTCATGGTGTGAGTTTTATACATACATTATTGTTTTCTGATGAGGGTGATTGTGGTGATCTTGCATATAACTTTCATACTTTTTGGTGGATATTTTTTTATCTGATAATTTTATAGAATTTTTATTATTCTCTTAAACATTTTAACATTTTGGTTTAGAGAATGAAACTATTGAATATTTTTATACCCATCCTTATTGAATATAAATTATATTTCAGGTTAACATGATTATGTTAGTAGTAATTTTGGTTATTTTTAGCTTCTGTTCTGAGATCCTTCAAGCTTCACGGAATTATTAGAATTGGTCTTCCAAGGTATAATGGGATGTCTTTGAATTTATTCACCATTCACGAGGTTTTAAAAATATATTTTATTTTTATGAATTATTTTCATGTCTGTATGTTTTATTTATAAGGTTGGACAGACTTTCCACATATAAAGGAAAATTCCTCCAATTTATTTCTGATTTATTAAATTAGTCGTAGTTGCCAATCCATTATTTATTAGTGGAAATGGAGGCCATAACTAGTTTTATTTATGAATCACGAGGTTCCATAGTGAGGTTAGGTCATTATATTCTCCCGATCTTCCATTTTGTAATTTTTTTGTCTTTAGAAATTACCAATCAATAAATTTGAATTTATTTTTTGAACAAATCTAATTTTTTGTAAACCAATTATAAACATCTATAAAAATATCATGGTATGAATAGAAAATAAATTACTCAATAACTACTTAGAAAAAAATCATCAAATTAGATAGAATATTGAATATCAGATTTTTCTTTAGATTTGTGAAAACCCACTTTTTATGTTTTTATAATACTTCTAGATATAATGGAGTAAACTATTCATTCATTCATTAATATTATGTGTATTTTAAAAAACTTCTTATACCATAATTTAATTCACTATATATTGGAATATGATTTATTATTCACTTATTTTAGGTAAAATAAGGTTTAACCTTTGATTAAATATTATAATATTTATATTTTCCAACACTTATATAAATTAAAATATATTAAGTTTAGTAATTCTATTTTGATGAATATGTTATATTCTAAAACACATAGTTATTAAAATACATTGAGACACAAACATCACTATGTTGAATTCATGAAATTGTGCTGGGTATAATTTATTTTTAACAAAAAATTTTCTATTACCATTATAATAATAGAAGTTAACAGGAAATTTTATGTTTTCTTAACATAAAAAATAGATTATCAGATTTAAAATTTTTAATAATTTTAACGAAAATTAAATATTCAAAATAACATATGAATTAAAGATATTCACACTCCACAGAACATATTCCATACCTTATAATATTCATAAAAACATTTCATTCAAAATATTTTAAGAATATTTTTTTCATAACATAGTTTAAATGAAATCATTAGTAATAAATATAATCATTTTGAGGGATACTAAATATTTATTTTTAGGGAATTAGAAAGTTAAATTAACATAACAATATCCTCCAATTAAACATAATATATAGAACCCCTCTATGAGTGACCCACTCATGAGGGATAAATTAATCTCTCTCATTAGTCAAAACTCTAGGATACAAAATAAATTACCAATACTAAGCATCAAGTTGTAACATGGGGATAGTGTAAGAATAAATCGTAACTCCTCCTCATGTATAGGGTGTATTCACTTATCACGTGTTTCTGAAATATTTGTGTCATATGTTCTCAAACGATTAACCAAGAAAATATTTAAAATAAAGAACAGGATACTGTTTCATCCAATCTAGGAAAAAAATAATAAAACTCTATTAGATCTTACATATGTTTAATTTAATAAATTCTACAATTGAAATTTATAATATTTAGAAATATTTCTTTTAATTATTTCAAAAATAAATTTATATTCACATGCATTTTAAATTAAATATTTAAATATTTAAAAAATCATTCGGATTTCCCATTTAATCAATCTATAGAAAGAAAATTGGGTTCAGAGGGAAAAATGAATTTTTGAATTATTTTTAGATAAAAACAATATATATAGAAGAATTTAATAGTCATTCTTATTTATTTCTCATTTATATTGGATATTCAAATATTTTTACAAAATTTCTTTAACAATTCATTGAAAACATGCTTTAATAATTAATTTTTTTAAAAAAATTAATAATGCTAAATTATTTGATGTATGTTTTTTTAACATATAGAAAACAGTTGAAAAATATCATTCTCTATTGGCATGATTTATTTCACTAACCCTATGATTTTTTTGTTGAATATTATATATATTCTTTACTTAGAAGTTTATTCTAATAAAATAAAATTTATTGATTTGGTAACATTCAATTTTTTTACAGATACAAATGTCACATTTTCCACATATTATAGAAATGTTTTGTAAGTTATCACATAAAACATAATCAATTTTTATCACTTCTAAATATGGGACATACATGATAAAATAAAACAATAAATTCCTTTGAACACATAAATTACACCACAATTACATTTACCAATTTCCACTTGTTACAAAATGAAATACTGATAATAATGAATTATAAACTTGGTCTTAAAATTCTCAAAAATTTAAAAAAATTACTGATACAATAAAATGAATTTTTATTTAATAAGTCAAGATACATATTTTAATTTGTAGAAAAAAAAATATTTAGTGTTTTGGATATTAATTTTTTTAAATTAAATGAGTTTTATCATTTTTGATAGTTTCATTTGTATTTATTCACATTTTAAATTTAGAGAAAATATTTTATAATCATTCAAACCACACCAGATGTTAGATTGATGTTTCCATTTTACATGTATGAAAAAGATAAATCAATATTCATTTTTATAATAAAAAAAATAAAACCTATGTTTTTTCCATAACCAATATCATTTCAGTTATATTAAAAAAATTATTAAAATAAACTTATGTTTTGGACATTTTATCAAAACTGAGCTCTGGGTTGATGTGAATTCAATCCTATATTTCAAAATTAAATTTTATGAATTTATAAGAATATTCAATTAGAACCCATTCTAATCTGGTAGGTAATATGAGTATGAAATTTGAATCCCACCCCCAATATAAAATTGTTTGTGACATGCATCGAGTATCAATATGACACAATGTAAGAGGCATTGGCCTCTTCACTACGAGTAAAATAAATAAAACCACCTATACATGCCAAATCCAATAAAATAATAAAGCAAAATTCTAATAAATAATAATAATTACATAAGTAAATGATTATGGAAAAAATAACATCAATTTGAAAGTGAACACTATGAAATGAAACTTCTCCCATAAAGGAGGAATGAGTTCTCTAAAGAGAACCAATCTCCATATTATGAGCTTAAAAGGGCTATCATGTTCTTTCACTCTATCATTGAAATTTAAAATAAAATTATATAAATGTAGGGGTGATCATATATGTATACTAATTATGTTCCTCCATAGATTACATAGTTTCAAAGTGGACAGATCGCACTACAGCTTCAATGAAAAAATAGTGAAAGTGACTCATGTCACATTGTATGTTTTCTAATAACCAATCTCACAATGCGAACACTCTATAAAGTTTTATACAATACAAATATTTCAAATAACTAATATATACCAAAAAGGTACCTCATAACCACTAACAAAATAATATAGTAACTCCGACAAAATAACATCATACACCATAGAGATGCGAGAAAGGGAGAGAGGGGGAATAAGGGGGGAGATGGAGAGGGGTTTGAGAGGGTGGAATGAGGGTGGGGGTAGAGGAGGAAGATAGGGTAGGAAATGTTTAAAGGGTTATAAGGGAGATTGGTGGAATTAGGGGCTATGAGGGAATTGGGGACCGATGGAGAATGTGTGAGTGGGAGGTCAAGGGGGGAGGGAGATAATGGAATGAGAGAGATTGAGTGAGGTGGGAGGAAAATTGGGAGAGGGGGAGAGTGGGGATGTAGATTTGGATAGGAGGGATAGAAGTAAAGGTGGGGAGGTATGTTATGTGTAGGGGGAGTTGGTCAATGGGATAGATGAAATGGGGGAGTGGGTGAGGGGTCAATAGTGGGGGAGAGGGAGACTATGGGAAGGGGTGAAATGGGTGTAGGATTAAGAGTGGGTGAGGGGAAGGAAAGGGAGAGGTTGGGAGTGTGTGTGTGGTATGGAGGGAGAGTGGGAGGGATGGGAGGTTGAGGTGGGAAAAGAGGGTGAGGGGAGGGGGAGACAAGGGTGGATATAGTGAGAAGGGGGAGATATGGAAAGGGGGAGAGTAAGGGGGTTCCAGAGGGAGAGAGGGTTAGGGGAAAGGAAGAGGTAGATGAGAGGGAGAGAGAGGGTGATGGGGGAGTGTTGAGGGGGTGATACGATTAGTGTTGAATGAGGGATATATGGATATGGATGAAGGATGGAGATGTGGAGAGGTCTTGAAACAAGATGGTTCGTGTTAACTGTGAATGAGGGTGAGGGTATGTGCTGGAGGGAGATAGAGAATGGGGGAGAGTAGGGGAATGAGTGAAATGGGGGTAAGGATTATAGTGGGATATGGAGTAGGGAGGTGGGAGAGTGTAATTTATAAGGAGTAAGAGTGGGATATTTGGTAAGGTGAAGTTGGAAAATAGGGAATCGGGGAGAGGTAGTGCGATGGGGATCGAGAGGGGGATATTAAAAGGGGGAGCGGTTATGGGGGTGAAGGAGGGAGAGAATGTGATGGGTTAAATGGAAAGGGTGAGAAGGGTGATATGGGGTGATGGGAGAGTGGAAGGGTGTGATAGGGTGAGATATAAAGGGGGAGAGATGTTGGAGGAGGAAAGCGGAGAGAGGGAGAGAGGTTAAACAAGGATGATTCCTATGAGAATGAATGTGGTGAACAATGGAATAATTGTACTCATGAGGATCCAAATGAAACAATAACTATAATTACAAAACATTTTTTAGTTTTATATATCACATTATATGACTACAAACACCAACTTTGGAGATAATCATTATATAACTAATAAGATAAAAAATGGAGATTCAGGATGTCCTTATAGGAATGAATATTTAGATATATAGATGGCGACAATGTGGGCTAAAGTTCTCACGGGAATTTCCCAATCAAATGGGAAGATGTTTTGGGTGTGGAGAATAAGTATATAGAGAATGTAATTGATAAGGAACAATAAAATTTTTTATTAAGAAAATTCATGATAATAATGTTTTCCTAAGGTATCATTGATTGTTTTATTTAATAAATATAGAGATTACAGTAAAATTAAATTCCAAGGAAGAAATATTGATAAGTGGATCAACAAGTATGTAAGACTAATGTTTTTATTTATGATGATGAATTTAATATAAATGAAATATTAAATGAATGAGGAATTAAGGAAATATATAATGTTTCTTAGATAATATTTTTAAAATGAATTGAATATATTGAAGTGTTTATTTATTGGTATTGAAGAATAATTTTATAATTATTTTTTCAGAATAATTATAGCTATAGGAATCATAAAACATATAATGATTTTTCTTCAGTAGTCTTACTTTAAGGATTTATAAGAATATATTAAATAATATTGATACCCAATAAAAGTGATGAATTTATAAGGATATACTTCTTTACAAAACAAGATGGAGTAATGGTAACACTTAAAACATTCATGAGGTTGAGAAAATAATTTTTATTAGGTATAAGGAGATGATCAAGATAATTGGATAGTATTGATAACCATGTAATTGATTGTATATTTAGTGGAAAATACATTCTTCTTTTGTGAAGTTTACTACACATTTGTATTTTTGGAATATTTTATAGTTTTTTTCAGTTAATTTTTTAATGAATTTATTTTTTCATTAAGGTAGTATGGTTATTTGGGTTATTACCTTGTTTAAGGTCAATATATGGTCAATGTATAAAAATATTTCGTATGTTACATTAATAGATACTTTATCTTTTTTGGGGATTAATGTGAAGTTAATTTTGGAAATTTAGTTATCAAATTTAATTATTTTTGGAATTTGAATTCTGTAATTAATATTTTGGAGGAGTATTATGGTTAATTATTTATAGAATGGACTAAGTTGAATTTTTGGTGTTATTATAGAGGTTTTAGAGATTTATCAATATCTGGTAGCTTATGATAACAATTATTATTTTGGTAAAAAATTATAGATATGAGGAATAAATTTCCTATCATTTATAGATATTATGATCCATTAAGTGTTATTTTTATTACATCGATCATGAAGTAATCATCTTAGATATTCATTTATTGGAGAAAAAGATGAAGTGAAAATTTATCATATCATAACCAAAGGATGAATAGTTCTACTAAAATGGAAGTAAATAAATTAAATATATTTTCTCTTGTTAAATAATCACTCATATATAAGAAAAGTATCTTTAAATAAAAATGTTATAATTTTACATCCATTTTCAATGAATCATTGTCCTTTTCACCCATAAAAAATTTATGTTGTTGTCGTCATTAACATTCTCATTTCTATGTTCAGTATAGCTCTTTATTAGTACATTAATTATAGTTTTTTTTTCAATATGTGTATGTTAACTTGACACTAATTTTCTTTTTATATGCGAACCTAATATTATGTTATTTCATAGAACAACTATGATTCCCACTTTCCTTTTTTGAAGGAAGTTATAATAGCAATTTTTTATGTGGGTTTCAGTAAAGGTAATTAAAAATATTGATCCTTTGATAAAAAATATAAAATTTTGATTGAGAAAAATAAATAATAGGAGAGTATGTAACAACCTGATTTTTTTAAGATAATAAAAATCTCGATAACTTTCTTGAAATGCCACATTGATCTTTATGAGAATTGTAAAATATAATAAAATCATTTTTGTAACCTATCCCTTGAAATAAATTTTATAAAAATGAGTTAATGAATTATGTAATGGCCCTACATAATGAAAACCCACTTATAAAATCTTAGTAAATAATCACTAAATTGTTAGTAAAGTAATATTTTTCTTTAAAAATGCATTTTCTTCAAAAAAAAAATATTTCCTTCTATGCATGGAAATTATAATTAATTTCACCCACTTATGGAAAATATATTAGACAAAATTAAATTAACTTTTTAAAATTTTCATGTCAAAATTAACTTAGATATAATTGGGGATAATTTTTAAAAAAGATATAATTTTTATTGAATTTTTAAAAATACAGATTTTATTTGAAAAATGTAATTTCATTTCTAGGATTAAAAAATTAATGTTTGTTTAAAAAAAATTAATAGTAAAATTAGTTTATTTACATTATTATTTATCTAATTTAGGTCATTATAATTAATTAAATATATAATTTTTTATAAAAACTCATTATACTTAAGAAATCATTTTTCATTAAAACCTAATTTTCATCACATATTGCGGCTTTAAATATAAATTAAATACTATAATGTATATTAATATATGTTTACACAATTATTTTTCATATTTTAAATCAATAGTTTTAATTTTTTAAATATTTTCCTATATATTTTTGTTCATTATGAATAGTCATGGTATTAATTTAACTCCTCAGTAGGGGAAAATGGTTAAAACATGGTTATATTATTGGGGGAAAGAATTGTAAATACCCTAAAAATGAATTCATACTATTTTATGAATTTAATTTTATAATTACCCACCTTTATTTTTAATTATGTGTACTTGGTGCCATTTTGATTTGATTTGATCTTTATAATATTTAAGTAAACGATGACATATAAAATGCCACTCTTTGGACTTTAATATCTTATAAATTTTTATAGAAGGATAAAAAATGGGTAAGAATAGTTATAAATGATTATTTTAAATATTAATAATTTTTTTCTCATTAATTTATTTTTAATTTTTAGTTATTTAATAATTACATTAATTTCCTATGCAACACTGACAAATATTTATTCTAGTAATACAAAAATATAAAAAATAAGTTTAAAATATTAAATGTGATATTATTTGGATGAACTATTATGATTTAAGATTTTTTAAGATAAATATTACATATTAGAGATGTCTGAAATTTTTATATTTTTTTATATAACTATCTTGGTGAAAATAAAGTACAAGTAAATGAATTGTTAAAGAAATACATTAATTGTACTTCAAAATAAAAAATATTTTAATAAATGATTCAAAATACAAAAAATTACTATATTCTTCCAATTGAATGATATATGGTTGATAATATCAACCACGGTCCATTTATGTATCACTCTTCCTTTTAGGGTGTCATTTTTAACCCATAATTAGTAGAAAACATCGATTTAGTGGTAATTGTCAAAAGGGTTAATGTGGGCCAAACCAAAGAGATACGGGTGAAAAAATTACATAAACTTATAGAAATATAATTTTATAATTTTATATTTACATATTACAATTTTATATTTAATTTATATAAATTTGGAGACTGTTTATAATAAGAAATATTTTATTTTAATTTAATACATTAAGTAATTCAAAGAGTGTCCATCCACTGGCTTATTAAAGGTCTCCTCATCTCCACTCTCCCTCGAACATTTTTAAAATAATATATCTTTCAATAATGAGCCTAATATAATCTAATATTATCTCATCACTTCATAGATATTTTTTCTTTCCATAATATCACCCTTTCCAGGCTTACAGTGTAAGACAATGTTGGTTTCTCCATGAAGTAGTAAAACACTTAATCGAGAACATTCAGTTTTATTTTAAATTTTGAATATTATAAATATATGTAATAAATAATAAATTAATTGAGTATCTAAAATATAATTAATAATTATTGTGATGATGGAATAACCATTACCCACTTTCATTCCATTCTATTGAAAATTAAAATATCACTCATGTGTACGTAGGCCTTGTCATCTCCATGCAGCGGTGTAATTATTTTTCAATCGTAACACTTCATTGATTGTTATTATGTTGGGTTTAATATTTATATAAGATATTTATGGTATAATTATTCTTCTATAAATAGTTTATCATATCTACCTATTTATTATCCCGTCTATTGGAAAATGATATCGTCTCTTGTGTGTACATGTGGATTACCCCCTCCACGAAGTGATGCAATTATTTTTTCATTTCAACATAAAAATGATATTACTAAGGATATATTAAAATAATATATATTATATATAAAATATAATAATTTTTCTATAAAGGTTAATTAATGTTTTCCTTTCGTTCTTTCCATCATTTGAAATGTGAAAGTAGCATTCATACACACGTACTTCTCACCGTATCAATGAATGATGTAATTAACTTTTTTATCTCTACATTAATGTGTGATTAAAAATATTTATATAATTAATATATATTAAATTTAAATCATTAATAGAATTCTGGAAATGATTAATCCATGATCAAATTACAAGGACATAAAATACTGTACCAAAATTGTTTTGAAAAATGAAATAGTTAACACTAAAAAATGATGATTCTAATATGGAATGTTTTATAAATAACTATAGGAATATTACAAGTGAATAATATAATATAATATAAGTGTGAACATGAATATTTTATGGAAGTATAATAAATTAAAATTTATTATATATGAGTTTAAAGGACTTTCATTGGAATATTAACTATATGTAAGGGATTCCTCATCTCACTTTAATTTTTTGGATACAAATTCCTTATTCACAGCTTATTGATTTTGTGTGGGTTATATAAATATAATTTTTTAAATAATTACATAAAAATTATACAGTGGTTAATTTTTAATATTTTTCAAAGACATTTCATTTTTTGTGTCAGAATTAAATACAGTATAAATATGTGGTTTATATTATGAAATTATAATCACCCAAAAGTGATGAAATAAAATATATTAATTAAATACATTACCAAATAAATTTATCACCTCCAAAAAAACATTTTCTGACATTTTTTGAATATTTTTTTCCATTTATGAATCCTCCCAATCTGATATTATATTTTATGGTTTTAAAAACATGTCATAATGAATATGAGTCACTTCCAAAACAAAAGTGATACTGTTTTTTTGAGTTCAGTTCATAGAATTTTAAAATATTGAAAACCAATCCTCTTTGGTAGAAAACACATGAAAAAACCATGTGATGAATTGTGGTTTTCATAATTTTATGATATAGAGTCCAAAACATATGTATAGAACTAAATAATGAACCCCCTCTTTTTTTCACTAGATACGCACCCAAACTCCCACTCCTCTGCAATAAAAACAAATCAATAATGAAGTTACCCACTTGTACCTCTCTAAATCCTTCCCAATGTTTTAACATTCACTTATGAATCCCCACCCAAGATTAAGCTCCCTCTCAAGGTAAGGTATTTTATCCTCCTATTATTATTTTTTGAATTATAACACATGATTTCAATTTTTCCAGGTTGGAATATGTTATTAAACATCCATTATACTATAATTATGATTTCCAATAATTATATACCCATTTAACACCCATTAAACCCATTTATGTATCATTATATACTGGAGTTGTACTACATAAATTATCCTATGATTTTTTATCAAAAATTTTTATATTGTGAATTTACATCCCCATTTCCACTCAAGTGTATTAACCAAGATTTACATATACATCATTAACTGGGTACTTCTATTTATGTAACCCGATATCTTTAATCATGGTATCAAGAGAGCTGAAAGTTGTTCTTCTGTTATATGATTTTTTGGTATAATTATGCAAGTACAAGATATGAATATGTAAGGTGGACCAACAATTATATAGACCTATAATGGATTGGGTAAGGTTATTATCTCATAAGATACAATATATGGTGCATGTGAGGTTATCCAATGTAAATTATGTTATCATATCTTATTTTTTAACATTTAATTATATAGATCCTCTCCCTAGAAGAAACTAAACTGGAATTCTCGGTCGGGTCACCACATGGAATTAGGTTTACCTCCCTATGTACCAAATTATTCATAATAGAAATGGGGGTCTATTGGGAGATATTATGCACACTATACACTATGGGGTATTGAAATTAATGTTGGTAATATTTACCAAGCTCTATAATACCATGACCAAACCAAGTGGAATGAATATAAAATAAAAAAAATAATGTATTGAATTTAATGATGTGATACACACCAGATAATATCCATTTGCATAGATAGTAATATATAAAAATAAAAGATTACTTATAGTCTGACAATATATGTACCTATAAAAAATCCAAAAATTTCTTCATCACATTATTAATAAAAAAACTTGTCCATCAGTATAAAAACAATGACATCCATCCAATTCACCCCCAAAACATCCCTTTCCACTGAGGTCTAGACCATGAGCTAGATCCATTTCTGAAAATAATATATACAATGTCTACACATGTCCTAAGGGTAATGTTAAAGATGTGATTATGAACTTAGTATTCCCCCAAAAATGTGTGCCTAGAATATGTCCATACACATACCATTGTATGAAAAACATAAATAAATAGAAACAAATCAAACATAACCTAAGCTAAATCACTTGTGTTGAATAGCCATAAGGGATAATTTATTGAATTCATCCAATGATGAAGTTGAATAATGTTTTCAATTTCTATCGATCCAAAATAACCCTTAGTCTTCCATCCATATCAATACAAAATGGAATCACATGCCAATAGTTACCACATGCTAAAACTTTTCACTACCTACTAGAAATCCGACAAAATACCATAGAATCAATATAAAGACCCAAAAGAATGTCAATAAACAAATAATTATTCTATTGGATGTCCAATTATTAAATCACAATAATCTTGGCCTCCTAAATCCCAAGGCATAATTTTGGTATTCCTTTTATGGTTACGAACCATTGGACCCAAAATCACAGTGATCCTAAGCCCTCATCTGATGGTCTCACAAAAAATCACACATGTATTTCTATAGTGATAACCTCCTCCATACTGATGGTAATCACCGTCCCTTATGCTTATAAATATATGGAGGCCTCAATATACAATGAGTGGTAAGACCCACCTCACATGTCCCTTATACCATGTGTGCATGACCATGATAGTGTTATCGGCCAAACACAGTTGTAAGGACCTTTACCCCATTTTCCTAGATCTGGTGTCTTATTTTATTGAATTAACATATAAATAATGAAGACATTTCCTAAAGTAAATAATAGTTTAGTTTCATTGGAAAACCAAATACATTCATATATTAAACATTACAACTTGAAATGAAATACATCATAGAAACTCATTTAGAAACACTCTTATTCTTCTTTATTATATTTTTATTTCATTCATAAAATTCATCTTGGAATACTTGGGAAAATAATAATAAAAAAGGGGTGAGGTGAGATTCTCATTAAGGGCGTGTAATACAGTGGAATAAAAAATAAAAAAGCATGATTAATAACAAAAGATCACATTCCATTACAACAAAATCTTGCGAATAATATGGAAGGAATAAAATATGAATAAATAATTCCATAATAAAACATAACAATGGATATTATACTATTAAAATAATCACATGGAATATCAATAAAAAGTTTCATAATTTGGTAATTTATAATTCATGACATCATAATAATACTATTAAAGCCTCATCCAAGACACCATACTTAATGGTTAAAAACCCAGGCTAGTTTTTCTCATGAGACCTGCCCATGCTTGAGGCATTTATAGTGGGCCCCATCCATCAAATACTATGTCCAATTAATTCATCATATGGATGTGGATAATCATAAAAAACATATAAATATGAAATTTAAATAACTTCCCTCAATCTATAAACATGATCACTATTAATTCTGAGAAATATGGTGAATGGTATCAAGATAACACCTCCATAGTCAAATTGATCAAAAAAAAATTCATAAAAAATTGTGGATGATAAACATAATAGATAAACCTCAATAAGAAATAAAATTAAATAGTATGTTTAATTATATTAAAATAATCTAATAAAATCATCAAGAAATTCTTGGGAGAAATACCCATTTTATTTTGCGAAGAAGAGTCCTTTTGAAAAAAATCATTTATATTTTTCAGGATTGTTTGTAAAAAACAAGAAATGAATAAATATATATTTTCATAACAAAATGATTTATTTTAGTAAAATAAATGTGTCTTAAAACATATTATGGATGATACATAAAACTTGGTAAGAAATCAAGACGTTCCCTTTAATCAGGCTTGCTTATCAGGATGAATTGAGAAGGGATCCTTGTAAAAGATGTTTTTATCCCATCAAATAATGATTTACTGATATATTAATATGATTTTGGAACACACATATATTATTTATAAGAATTATATAAAAACAATTAATATTTTCATTGTTGAAGAGGTGAAAAAATCATATCCCAAATGAAAATGGAGGTTCTAGAAGCAAACCCTTACATTATGTCTGAATATGTACTGAAATTGACCTTAACATACAGGATAATTAAATTAAATCAATATTTTGATTAATTTATAACATTATATAAATTTATTTTATTTAATATAATTGTATTATATTCATTTTTGAACTTTTTGATTAGTTATAAGATACAATTTTATTGTCTTGGAGTGTTCGTTTACTTGTTTTTCACGATATTTATACTTATATATGTGTATGGAGGTCCATTTGGAATAAGTATAATTCTCCATAGTTGAATTTATATGATATTTATGAAAAAAAGTAAGTTTAATTGGTATTATTTATTATTTTTCCCATATATGAGGATGAATCATCAGTGATAATCCTTTCGCTTAATTTTTGCGGGGTTTCAATCATAATGAACTAGTATTGTTCTATAATTTAAAATTATATATATATATATATATAATGGCTCTATAACCATACATGTAACGACCCGAACTTTTGAATAACATTAGTTTCCTAAATTTGTGTGTTTTTTTATTTTATACTCAACAAAACTATATCATTTTATTATTGAAGTGAGTATAATTAAAAGGAGACCATTAGGTTTCAACTGTTATATGACCGTTGGTCAATATGACTGTTGGAAACTAAAATCTTAAAATTATGATTATTGTTATTAAATAAAAGTGATCTTGGTTAATTAATACAGAAAGAGTATTTTATGGCCTCATCCAGTAAGTCGGGCAGTACGAAGCCCATCTGTTGGAGCTTGGGAAGAAAGTATCATCTCTGGGATTTTCTCTGGACCAAGCCCAAGCTGAGCTTCAACAAGTAATGATTGAATGAAATAAACTATGTGAGAAGTTCAAGGTAATAGAAATCACCACTCAGGAAATGTTGTTTGAGCCACCCAAAGATTCTATCATCATTGCACATCTTACACTTTGGTCCTATGCAGGTGTTATAAGGGGCTATGTAACGAGGCCATAGATGATTTTTGTAATCCCATGGTATAAATAAAGTTTTAATTTCATCATTCTTTTTTTAATATATTTCCTTAATAAAGTATATTTTTAATGAAGAAAAATTTGATAAATTGATTTTAGAAGTAAAAATTGTACTTTTCAAATATTTTTCATACATAGAGAATTGTTATGGTAAAATAAACTTCATTTTTAAATTTCAAATGTGAATATTAACCTAGGTTGAATTTTTATAATTTTTCTAAGAGGTTTCAATTTAATGAATAGTGTATTTTGAATACTATTTTTTTATGAATAATATTTGGTGAATATTGTTTTTTTATGAATAGTAAAAAACATTTTATTATTAAATACTTTTTCTGTGTAATGATTTTTGAAAATCAGACATACATGGTTGTAATCAGGGTGAAAAATGTGGTTCAATTAGATCAAAATAATTTTTGGTGAATAGTGAATTATGAATAGTAATATTACCCTTATGAATAGTAATGTGATTTATGGAATAGTAACCTAACATAAGAAAGTATAAAAATAATTTAGAAATCATTTTTGGTAATGTGATATTATAACATTAGTAAATAACTGTTTCTAAAATTATTATTTACGTATTTGTTTTTTTCAGGTAAATAGTGTTTTTGCTGAAAAATTAAATATCTCATAATTAGAAAATTATTATCATAAAATGGATTCCATTTTTGAATTCAGAACATCGATATTAAGTTAGGGTAAATTTATTATATTTTTTGGTTAATAGTAAAAATACAGTTTTGTGTTTTAGTTTGATTAATGACATCATTAATGATGTAATAATGATGTAATAATTATGGTTGGATTCTGAATTTTAATATATGTTATGAGGTGTCTCAATTGGACAATACCATGGGAAAATACCATGGTCAAGCCCGTTTTTTTTTCAAATTCCACTAATGAGGTGTCCCTTGGAAATTTATTAAATATTTCCTTACTTTTGCTAAAAATACCAACCCATTCATTCATTAATTTAATTCCAAATTCCACCTCAACAAAGATCTGGTCTTTTTACCTCCCAAGGAGTCATTAAAAGGTTCTCTCAGGCCCCCAAGGTCCCAAACTTCATGCTTTTGAAGTTACTCTTCAAGGTAAAGAAACCTTTCACCATTCTCTTTTAAGTCATGACTTCCTTTATGTTATGTCTATAGTTTCCATATTATTATATTTGGCTATGTTCTTCTGTGTCCTTTTTTTCTGTTCATTTTTTTCCAAAAGATGATATACCCTTTCCACTCTCATCAACTTGTTTTTCTGAATTTTAAGGGACGCTGTTAGGCTACCAAATTTTCGTTAAAGAAATTTCATTTTCTCTTTTCTTTCAAGTTTCTTTTCATGTTATATGTCATTAAAATATATGTTCCATGTTATTATTTACATTTTATTTTGTCCCTATACTGTATTTTGAGTTATTTATGAGTGTTTGACCCTTTCCCCTCTCTTTTTAATGTTTCATAAAACCATGTTATATAGCTGTTATTCTTTAGAATTTTCTTTTCAAAATATCTCTCTTTTTCTCAAGATGTTCTCTTATTTTATTTATGGGAATCCCAAAAACTATTTCATTTCAAGGGGTATTAATCAAGACATAAAATTTATATATTTGATTCCGGAATTTACATACATATAACCCTCACTCTCTTTCCATGGGATATAATTGGTATAATGATCTTGTTTTTAAGTACTTTTTAAATGTCACAGTTTTGACATGAAACCCGTTTATTTTATTCTCATTCGGTTATTTTTAAAATTTATGATTATGATCTATGTGGATCACATGAAAATAAATAAATATTAAGGTTTCTCCCAAATAGTGCTCTAATGCATTGGGTAAAGAATTTAATCTCTAGATATGACAAGTTTCATGATAAATTGGTGAATAACCCTAGTAATTTTTATAAAACCTTGGGGATAAACCTTGGTGATATGTTCATGAATGTATAAATTAAATTTTTTATCCACATTTCATGTTATGATTCATGTTATTATTACTATTATTTTACTCCTTATCATTCATTTATGATATCCTTCATGTTCTTATTGATATCGCTCAAGATCACATGTAAACTATTTCACTTGTTTTCCTTACTGGCCTTCAACTCACCCATTACTTTGATGTATGTCTCTAGGTAATGAGATGCAGAAATTTTACTTAGTATTAACTTATTATGAAGCCTTATAAGTGTATTAGAAGAACGTTTTATGTTGTTTTCATGTACATTGTTCCTGATTTCCAAGACACTGGACTTTAAAGACCCTCTGTTTGTAAAATGTAATGAGAAGTTATGAAATAAAAAGTTGGGATGCCATAATAGATATGATATTATATATATCTTATAATGTTTTTAAAAAATAAAAAATTTATTCATTACCACCCCTAAAATAGAGATTAAAGAATGAAATTTCATCGTCCATGATGGTTGTAAATCGGCACCTCCCGACGACGATTTCCTTTATAAAATAAAAGAGATAGAGTAAACAGATTGATGATTGATCTTAAATTAATAGGCTATAATTCCATTATATATATTATTTTGGAATTTACATGATAATTTAGATATAGGATATAAGTATAGAATAATAAAAGTAAAAACATGAAATGAAATTAAAAGGAAAGGGATGATGATTTTATCTCTTTAATACTCCTCTATGAGAACCTCATTAAGGGAAGTGGTGTTGGTATTTTGGAATGAACAATAGATACTGGATGTGGGGAGAGACAAGGAAATAGGGTTTGGTTAGAAGTTTACAATATTCATGTGTCAGAGGTGCGATGAGAAAAGGGATGAGGAGAGGTTTTTATATTGGAGGAGAGGGGTTATTTCTCATTATTTTATCCATTATTTTATTATTTTTTTCAAGAAAAGAAATATTATTGATTCTTGTGAATAAATATAGTAATAAGTGAATTTAAGTTCTAAAAAGGTTTTTTCCATCATCCACGACTCATGAAATAGTGTATTTAGTTAAAACATATTGATATTGTAAATTGTTGTATTTTACTATTCACTAAATATTCTAGTATTTTAGAAAAATACTAGAAATTCTCCATAACCATTTATTTATGCGTAAAATTAAAAAAATGAAATAAATTTTATGAAAATAATTTTATAAATATGATATTTTTTTATTTTTAATTAAAATCATTATTTACTCAAAAAATAAAGATTTAAATTTAAAACTACTTTTATAGCACTGTCAACAAATTAACTAAGGTCTCACAAAATTATCCTGAAATCATAAGACATAAAAAATGTTGTTTTATAAATAATTTTTATAAATGTGAAATTTATTTTAAATCATTATAATATTTTTATTCAATATTTATGAATTAAAAAAATACCCACAATTAAATATTTATTTTTAAAATATCCATTTATTCACACTATGATATAATTAAATAACAATTTCATTTATAATATGGAAAAAAATTATTTATACTTTCATGGGAGATGTTATTATTTACAAGGGTCATATTTCTCTTCATAAGGGTAACATTACTATTGAAAATGAAAATGTTACTATTTATCCAAAAATATAAGTTGATCCTATCAGACTCTAAATTTCATACTGATCGAATCCATGTTTGATCATTTTTTGAAATTCATCTAATTGAAGTTGAAAAATTAGGTTTCATGGAAAATTTATAATTATCTTGTATAAATAATTATAATAAGAAATGGTTGTTTCATAGAGGCTCATTGTTTTGTGCTTTACATTATACATTAAATTTATTTATAAATCATTGGGGTGTAACATTATCCCCTCCTTCAACAATTCCTTCCTCTAAATTCTAGAATGTTATATCGTAAAAATATTTGTGTAGTTATTTATGATAATTTCATTAGGATCCTATGTCGCCTCATCTATTTTATGATTTTTTCAAAGTACATTTACCATCCGAGTAGTCTGATTCCACAAAACCAATTATTTAGTGTCCAAAATTCATATAGGATCGTCACAGTAAGATAAATTAGGTTCCATATCAATTCCTTCAGATGTGGTGACATGTTCAGGGTCTTTCATGTAATTTATTTACAATGAGACATCAAACACATTGTGTACTTTTTAAAGGCTTGAATTCAAATCCAAATGATAAGCCACAAATCCAAATATCTATAGATTTTAAAAATGACCATTGTACCTAGGGATATGTTTCATTTCTTCTCAAATATTATTATACCCTTCCCTGTAGATACTTTTAAGAAAACATGATCTCTCACAAGAAATTCCAAATCCTTATTTTGATTATCGACATAGATTTTCTTCCTTATTTGAGCTACATTGACATGGGTTTGAATATTCTTTACATTGGTTATTGTTTCCTCCACAAGCACTAGGCCAACAATCTCTCTATCACCAACTTAATCCCAACATATTGGTGTATGACATATATTTCCATACAATGCATAAAATGGGGTCATTTGAAGGATATAATGGAAAATATTATTGTAGGAAAACTCTACCAATGTTAAATATTGAACCCCATATGTTTAAAATCCTGTGATCATGATCTAAAAATTTCTTCTAAATTTTGGATCATCCTTTTAGAATGCCCGTTAGTTTGAGGGTGATAAAAAATAGTCATTTAATGTTCAGTATCCAAATCATTCTAAATATATTTCCCAAATTTAGATGTAAATAATGGATCAAGATCATAAACAATTGAGGTAGGTGCTCCATAAATTCTTACAACTTCAGTGATATAGAGTCATGCAAGGTGCTTCAGTGAAAAATCATCCATTATAAAAATTAAATGTGAAGATTTGATATGTCGATCAATAATTAACCATATTTAATCATTCTTTCTTGGAGTTTTAGGTATTTCCATTGAGAAAATCCATTGTGATGTCATATCATTTCCATGTAGTAATGGGAAGAGGTTGCAAGAATCCTATAGGATGTTGCCATTCATTATTAACCTATTAACAGACTAAACATCTTCATACATAATAATCAATTTCACTCTTCATAATATCCAACCATATATATTCTTTTAGATATCTATACATCTTAGTGATACCAATACATATAGAGAAATTGGAGCTATGGGATCATCACATAACTCCCTTTTTTCTCATTAATAGAGGGAACACATATCTGCCTCAAAATTTAATTAATTCCATCTTCATAAATGAATTCTTCCAACTTCCCATCATTACTAGAATTAATTTTCTTTTGAGTATTCTCATCATCATGATGGGAACTTTAAATCATTTCTAATAAATATGGTTTGGAAACCAATTGAAAATGTAGAGACATTTCACCTTCTTTGAAAATTTTCATATATATCCTCTCTAGATACATATACATCATATCCTTTTCAATTCTCATTTTCTTCATAAATCTATGATCCTTCATCATTAATGCATCACCTACCTTATTTTCAATCCCTGGGTGATAGTGTATTAAACATCCATAATCCTTGATCATCTTTAGCCATATTCTTTCCCTTATGTTGAGTTCTTTCAATGAGAAGATATATTTCAAGATCTTGTGATATGTATATATCTCACATATTTCACCATAGATATAATTCTTCCACATCTTCAGAGAAATAGATTATAGCTTCTAACTCAATATCATGATTTTGTTAGTTTTGTTCATGTTTTTTAACTATATTGATTCATAATTAATAACTTTATCATTTTGAATAAGGACACATCCAATTTGCTTCTTTGATGTTTCACTATAAATAAAAAATCCACCATTTCACAATGTTAATGTGGATATTGGAGCATCCAATAACCTATTATTTAATTCATCAAAAAAATTACATTTTTTCCCTTACGAACTTAACACCTTAATGAGTAAGATGTAGGTTCCGTGCACAGCAAAAGTGTGTTGGTGGTTGTACACAACATTAATTTTTCTATTAAAAATTATCAATATAAGATCCATCATGATAATAAAATGTCAGATCTTCGAAATAAAATGAATAATGAAAGAAAAGTAAGGGAGTCTTGGAACCATAGAGAGGATCATCATGTGTTGGTTATATGTAATTTAATTAAATGACAAGAATTACCTTGATGGAATTTTCACTCTATTGATATTTCTGGTCACGGTCCAATGTGATCATTTATTGTGTCATATAATCCAAGTGAAGGATTCCTCTAGTGGCGATCCACATGTGCTCTGCGTATCTATAGATTTCACCGAAGGGATATCCGGGTGCTAGCACGGATGAGCCTTCGCTTGCGATGTACGCCTTCAATCTCATTAA
Source organism: Viscum album (assembly GCA_963277665.1). NCBI lineage: Eukaryota > Viridiplantae > Streptophyta > Magnoliopsida > Santalales > Viscaceae > Viscum > Viscum album. The sequence continues at coordinate 805,608,733 of OY728167.1, read as the reverse complement.
GATCTTCTTGCAAATCGCTCTCCTTGATCTGGTGGAGGAGGATCACTCTCTTATCTTGAGAGAATTCTTAGAACAAAAAATATATCTCTTCGATTGAGATATTTTTTTAGATCCATTGTGCAAAACCTCCAAAAAAGGATAGGATAATGAGAATTATATAATTGATATTTTTATTACTTCGAATAATAAAATTAATTAATTACCCGAAATCATTTATTCAATTAATTTAATTCTTAGTAAGACCCTTGTATAATAATAATAGTTTACTATTATTATTACTTGACATGCGCCCATCGAATTACCCCTAATATTATTTAATTAAATAAATTATATTATTTCTCACAAATCACAAGAAAAAATACATGGCGTGTATATATTAATATAAACAGCGTGTACTTTTGTTTTTCTATTTTCTTTATTTCCTCCACAACATTTATTAGACCTTTTATAATGTCTATTTATTTCTCAAATAAATATCACTTCATTACTCGCTAATAAATATATCCTTACGCCCACAATATATTCTCTCAAATGAATATTGTCGAAATAAATGTGATGAGGCATCCTTTAATAATTATTAAACCAAAATTGGGAATAATGTTTATTCAACATGTTAAATTAATATTTAACTATGATACTTGGACACACATAGTGTGTGAACCTCTATGCCTCCTTCTCAGTGGCATTAGGTGGAGCCTTCTTAAACTCTAAGGATACCATCTAGCAATAAACCAAGGAACCAATAGAGAATTAAGTGAACTCCAAAATGACATGTCACCTCCTATGAACGCTTACTGTGTAATATAATATCTTTGTCTCGTTATCTCAAATCAAGCAGGTTTCATACTAGTTCCATCAACCCATGTTATCAATTATTCTTTCTTTGACTTTCCAGTATTGAACTCATGCATTCTTTACCATGTCAATAGATTTATTTGGGCTATATCAATTCCATCAGAGGGCCTGAGATATATACTTACGTTATGGAATAGAAGGTACAAATTCTTTATCACATTATCTATTAATGTAATATTACTCATGATGCACCCAACATATCCTACCTAGATACGAATACTTTGTTGTCATAGTTTTTTCAATACATCTATGTGCACTAGTTTTAATACCCATTAATAATAATCATAATGTCTAAGGAACAATGTACACGTCCATAGATAAGAACATCAAATGGAACTAAGAAATGTGGATTTTCTGATGGCGGGTCTTGTTCTCATAATACCCTCCTAGATATTACCAAAGGTGTACACATCAAGAAGATGTATCAAAGTTTTATGAGTCATCACCCTTAATGGCCTATATTATTTGTGTCTGTCAAATAACATCATTTCTCCATATAACATATATATTCAAGAACAGTGTTCTGGAACATACGGGTTCTCATCAGCACAGGGATCCGCTATAACCCTTTAATGAAATAGTTATCCTTAGGAAATTATCACATTCATTGTCACGCAGAATAACAATCAAGATGTGATAAGGTATTTATTAATAAATAATTTACCAACTAGTTGGTTCTAGGCCACCAACTCCAACATAAGTTTGGTTAACGGGTTACCAAATTGGGAAGAGTTCTATACAAAATGCTGATAAAAACCTACTAAACCAATAAAACCACATAAATTAGTTATTATTGTTGGTGAAGGTCGTTCCTAAAATTTCTTTTTCTTTGAGGGATCAACAAAGAGTCCTTCCTTAGAGACAATATGTCAATGAAAAGAAACAATTTGATGCTAGAATTCACACGTTCCAAACATCCCATATAATTTGTTTCTTCTATGTGTATTCATAACAACTTTCATGTGATTTTTATAATATTTATAGATTTTTGATTATGAAAAGATATCATCAATAAATACAAAAACAATCATCATGATACTCCTTGAAAGCACTACTCATTAGATCCATAAAAACAGACGATGCATTAGTTAGTCTAAATGGAACAAGATACTTGTTCTTTATAATCAATAAATACCACAAAAAAGCCATCATGACATTCCTTGAAAACATGATTCATTAGATACATGAAAACATAGAGTACATTAATGATTCCTAGTTTGAAATGTTGTCTTCGGAGTAACTTCCTTCCTCATAAACAACTGATGGTATCCATAGTCAAGATCAATATTCGAAGAACATTGGGCTCTATGAATTTGATCAAATAAATCATCAATGTGAGGAAGGTGATACATATTCTTTATCATAATATCATTGATTTCTATATAGTAAATACATATACTCATGGACCCAAATTTTTCTTAAAAAATAGAAAATGGTCACCTTATAGAGAAACACTAGGGTGAATAAATAATTCTTCTCTCTATTCCTCCAGTTTTATCTTTATCTCCACTAATTTCACTATGGCCATTTTATATGGAGTCTTTGATATAAGTCTTTCTCTATGAATTAAATGAATAAAAAAATAAATTTCATACTCTAGAGGATATTTATGTTAATACACAAGAAATAAATCAATGAATTCTTGAAAAATAGGTACATACTCAACTTGAATATTTCATTCTAGACCAATAGATATTTTTTTTAATCCTCACCAATAATTATATTTATATGATATGCTGGTGGTGGATCTAGAAAAGAATCTAATGGTGTGGTTTTTTCTAAAAACATAAGGGACTCTACATCATTCTCAAAAAGTGTAACTTCATTCTTCTTATAATATATTTTCTAATAATAATTTGAAAGACTATCCATACCAAGTATTATACCAAAGTCAGTCATAGGTATGATGATAAGGTTAGTAACTAAAACACATTTATGTCTCAAAAAGGGAACTAATAGAAACATATTTTTTGAAATGATAATTTCCTTAAGAGTCTTGACAGAAAACTCCATTATTAAATCAAATTTTAAATGTATAATTTTCATGGAAAACTATGAAGATATAATAGAATGAAATAAACTAGAATCAAATAAATCATTGGCTACATTTGAGGAAACAGATAATGTAACATCCCAGGTAAATAAAGAATATAACATTTTCATATTTATCAATATTTGTGATTTTAATTTTAATTTTAATTTAAATGGGATTCTATGTTCAATGTCATACCCAATACGCAACAACGAGTTTCTTTGAAATCTTACGTTGCACACTAATAATATAATAATATTATTTTAAATGGTAGTTAACGCTTGGGCGTTGTAATGAAGGGAATGAACAGAACTAACTAAAAATGATTATATATATTTGTTGAAATATATTTTTACATTTATCTAATAAATATTATACTCTTACAATGCGAATGAATCCAATTTTAAGAATAAATATTCTAAGATTCTTTAAAAGTTCGATTAACCGCCTTTTGATGGAGAACCCTTCTTTAATATACTTTTTGTCACTTTTATATGTTATATTTGAAAAAATAAAATCCTTATTTAGAATTGGGACATCAAAATTTACTTTGTGTAAATTTTTGGAATTTTTCCGATAAAGTTCATTTTTTAATGAATAGTGAAAAATGTTGTATTTTAATTCAAAACCTCATTTTAATATAATTTATTTATATTGTTAGATTATCTTTTTAATTGGTTTTAAAGTTTAATTATAATATATTTTTAACATTTAATCCAACTGTGGAAATTTGAATTAATTTCACTTTGAAATTGGACTTAAACAAGTGTCAATATTTTGATATATATTGTTTCTTAAAAACACGCTATTTGTTTTGACAACGGGAATTAATTATTAAATTAATTAATTGAACTTATATGTTATGAATTTTGTGAAATAGACATAATTTTTGAATTTGTAATATCAAATATAGCATAGGGTTAATTTTTGGTATTTTTCTGAATAACTTCAATTTTTGATGAATAGTGAAACCACTAAATGGTAGTTAAAAACTGATTTTTCTTTTAAATGAGTCCTTGCCACTTCTATGAATTGAATTTAAAAAATCCGACATACGTGGTTGTCATTAGTAATTAAAATTTGGTTCAATGGGATGAAAATAATTTTTGGTGAATAGTAACTTTTAAGTTTTATTAATCGCGATTAAAGGTAATTATTGTAATTTAAGGTAAATATAATGTTATAATAATATGAAATTACCTTTACAATTGTCCTACACTTATTGTATGATTCATTGCAGACCTTTACCATCCATGGGTAGATTTGTGGGATCCCATGGAGCCACGTGGGTAGGATAATGACATTAATACCTTTTATTTAACGTAAAAATAAAAATGTCACAAACATGCATTGTTTTACTAAAAAATATTTACATGGGATTATGAAAGTTAAATTTTTGACTATAAATATTCATTAGAAAGAAAAAAATATTTCCTAAATCATGGAAGTTTTCGTATAATTTTTAGACTTTAAATAAATAAATTTATTTATGACACCATGATGATGCAGTGATTACCTCATTAACAAACGATTTAAATAAAATTAAAAGATAAGGTAAAATATAAGTCTTACACTTGTATAAAACCTATTTTATGGGTTTATTTCGAACCCTTATCACCTTATCCTCGAAATATATCATTGTGGGACCTATAAAATCCAAAAAAAACAGTTTATAATAAAGTAACATTTCAAGACATTCTAAAAGTAACCCCCTCCCTCTTATAAAAGGCCCTCCATCTCTACCGCCTTACCCACACCTCCAAATACTTTGGGTCGACCATACTCTAATCATATTATCTCTACAAATCCCTCTCTTACTCCTAGAATCCTCAATTTGGGAAGAAGTCTTCCCAAGTAAGCCTTTGGCTCAAATCAAAAAGAGTTACCCGATTTAGAGGTAATGTCTTCTCCCGAGTTTCTTTCTTTAATTTTCCTTCTTCACTCCCCATAACATTCTTATTATTTGATTCCATTACAATAAAAGTATCCTCAATATACTAGGATGTTTTTATGAGATTTATTTTATTCACACTTACACACACCTCCGTCTAATGGTTAAAGAACATACTGTTTCTGTGGGTGGCGAATTACAGCCTCACGAAATGATGATTGTTCAATATTCTTTTAACTCCTTTCATGGTGTCCATTATGATGTAAAAATATTTATATATGATATATATTATATTTAGGTACTCTCTATTCTTCTTTATTTTGTATTTAAAACATACCTTTATGCTTTGCATGTTGTGGAACTGCGATAATTTCATCTGAGGAAGTGTGGACTACCGCCCCCTCAAGTGATGTGACTCATTCATGCCATACATGGAACGTATAAAGAATGGAATAAATGAAATTATGTGACCTATATAACATATATATATTATACTAGAATTATAATATATATATATATATGTCTCATTTAGTTTTAATTCCTTTAACATGACAAAGAAATGAAAGTAGCGTTCTTGCGTACGTACGACCTACTGTCTCCATGAACGGTGCATTTCATTTTTTATCTCAAAAAGTTATGGAATAGTATAAAATGAATATATACTAGATATATATGATATTTAAATCATTAATGCCATTCTGGAGATTATGTACATATAACTACATGGGAAATTATTTTCAAACAAGTTCATTTTTGACTCATGTATCGAACATCGACAAACGTATGATATGAACTCACATAATTAACTAATTATTATTATGTTATAAAATGTGATATTAATTGAATAATAATATTTAAAGGAAGTCCTTAAGAAATTATAAATTTACCTAAGTTTATTATTCGGGAATATAAAGAATGAATAAGAACAAGTCAGACTTGAGGTAAGGGATCCCACCTTTCTCTTTCTTATTAAGTACTCTCTTTTATGTCACTTATTTTAAGCTCATATTTCTTATGTTGGGGGATGTTATTTTATATTCCTCTTTCTGTAGTTTTTATGTTCATATTATGAGAGACCTTATTTGATATCATCAATCCATTTTTGGATGTTTTAAGTTGTACCGTTAGGCTGCTGAATTTTCGTAAGGAGATTTCTTACCTCACTATTAATTCTGCGAGACTTCCATTGTTTTCCACTTATTTATTACATGTGGTGTATTTTGTACTTACATTTGATATATATTATAATGATTCTATTCATGGTATTCAGAGATTCATTTGGTTCTTATTATATTTTGGTCATACGACTCGATTTATTACAATGAGGTCAGGGGTTTTTATCTCACTTTTATTCCCGTGAGATTCATGATATATTTGTCACTATCTCCTTTGAATGGTGTATGTACTTCCCATTATTATTATATTTATGTAATATACTTTCATTTATGTGTATTTACATCAACATTGTATGGTCTTTCTTTCATGGGGTGTACGTTTCGAAAGTTACCCAAATCGGTAAGGGAACCTTTCACCCTCCACTTTTTAAAAGACTTATTTTTGTTAGGTCTTTTAATTTACATCTTCTTATGTTGGGATATGTTATTATATATCCATATTGATATAAATGCTATGTCCAAATGATGAGATACCCTTTTCATCTCTCATCGACCCATTTTCTAAATTTTAAACTGATGTCGTTAGGCTGTCAAATTTCTATAAGGGAACTTCTTAACCCAATTTCAATTCTTTGGGTTATGCCTTTACTTCTTGATTATGTAGTACTATGAATATGTGTGGATGAACTATGATTTTTTTACACTTAATATCCTCTTATATTTGAGGTATTTATATTTTTCACACATAATTATGTAATTGATTTATCCTTAATCTAAGGATACCGACTTTGTAAGGGACTTCGTCTCAATCTCTTTTCGTTGAGGAATTTTTTTGTACACAGTTTTTTTTATACAGTGTATAAACACCTTTGAATTTTCATTTCATTCAAAGGGAATATTTTTCTACAAATCATTTTAATAAATGAAAAAAGGAATGCTTCTTTTAACGTATGTGGTGACAACGACCTTTCCACCACCGCGAGTGTTATTTGATCATTGGATTCCTCAACAAGCCGTAATGTTTTTTAAAAGAAAATAAATACCATATAATCTTTTATGTATTTTGGTAGTGAAAATTGTTTTGATAAAGGATTTATTTTATGTCAATATATTTAAATGATATATTTTGATTGAAATGTGGAAATTTTTTCATTACTTTATATTGAATTTATGTGTTCTGATTTTAAAATGGTACTTGGACATTTGACAGGTGGTTACATGATAAACCAAATTATGGGTGGTGCCGTGAATACCAGGACGGGTGGTTATGTTATAACCTCCAATTCATTGGTTATGGAAGTCGTTCGTATGGCTATTCCATTTAGTGATATGTGTGGAAGTCGACCGTATGGTTATTCCATTTAAGTATGATTATATCCCAAGTTACCTTATATGTTATGTGTTCTTTATATGGGTTTTATAGTAATCTGTTGGTTACAAAAGGGTAAATAATGATCTTTTATTCAGTGAAGAGTATTTACAACTTCATAAAGTTGAAAAGTATTACTTATGATAAAGTATTCATTGTTTACTTTTTTTTTGAAAAACTAATAGTTTTCCTTCCTTGTGTATCCCTTACTGAGATTTTTATGCTCATCCCATGTTTTTGAAATTTTTTCACAAGACATAAAGTGGAATAGGTTCAGGGATGCGATCAATGGAAAATCATGTTGTCTAAAACATGGAACTGGACATTAATATTTTTTTCAAGAGTTTTTATTTTATGGAAAAAATGGAAACTGAGTAGAAGTGTCTACTTTTTAATCTTTTGAGATTTAATAGTTATGTCCTAATTCTCTAAATCTCTAAACCTGAAAAGATACTCAATGTGAATTATTAATTGAATTCAAGATCATGTAATTTTTTGAGGTTGTGACCTTATAGATAATGTTCATTCCACCATATCTTTAGGAAATTATTCCTCAGTATTTGTGACCGTATAAGATTTCTTTTCCCCCCTTGGCCTTATTTAGGGAATTATTCTTTTAGGAATAAGAAAAACATTTTCATAATGACCCATATCTTTCAATTACAACATTAAAAATTGGTAGATTATTTCTTCCCCTTATAATCATATACTTGGTTTCCCTTCACTATACACTTGTAACAAACATTCATACCATCTATGAAAGTGTCGGGGTGTTTATTCCCACAATTATCGTAGGTTGGAAAATCAACTCTTTCCTTCTTCCCCTTTTCCTCATTTACCTTCCCAAAATTTTCAACATCCCTCTTCTTATCTTTCATTACATTGATGTATTATGAAAAAGAGAACTATTACTTTTTCTCAATGTCACATGAGACTATATATTCATACGATAAAAAATTATAGACTCATGGTTCCCTTCAGATGAAAGGTTTTGAACCATGAAAGAATAGATCAATATTTCTCCTTTCATTACATATGTAGTCTGCGGCATGCCCAACCAAACTTGTAAAGGTAGAACCATACTTAAAAACATTATCATCCTATATTTGACTTAGATTTAATCATTTCTATTCTCTATATACTTGATATTCACAAGTAAAATACTTTTCTAGGAAAATTTCCTTAAAATACCTCTACTCCATACTTGTAATATATTCCACCTCCTTTGTGTTTTGGATTAGGGACTACCATTGATATACATCTTCTGGTAGATTAAAAACTACCATGAAAACCTTATCCCATTTGATACTTCACAAATAAAGATATATCTTCACTAAGGAACTTATCCACTGCTCAGGTACAAATGGGTTTGTAGTCCCATTAATTAATGGAGGTTGTTTTCACATAATGCGGTCTAATATTCCTCCTCCACATTGAGGGTCTCGATGCTTCATATGGGTAAGGTTTTTGTTTATAAACTGAGTTAGTTTTCCCAGTATAATTATAAGTTTCTTAGCCCCATTGGTAGCTCCGGAACCATTATCATTATCTTTCATTGGAGGGAAATACCTACATTGGATACGTGCATTCATGTGGTTTCCATTCCTTCAACTATGTTCCATTTCTAAATAATGGAATACACTACGGTAGGTTATGAATCATAATGTATAATCTCAGTACAATCAACATTAATAAGATTAATTGAAATTATATTCAAAGTAATTATTTTATTAATAAACATGGTTTCATTAGGGACATCATTAATTTTGAATCCATAAAAATGGTTTTAAATAAAATTTGAATTATCCTAATTATTTCCCCTGTGAGTGTCATTCCAAGTGTGTAGTAAGTGTCATTTTTGTGTACCCAGTAACCCTGAGTCAGGCCCAAAACACCTTGTTATAGTTCTTATTCCTAGGTACATATGTCCCATAACCACACAAATTGATAGTATCTAGATATGTATGTATTGATAGGAATACTGAAAAAATATATTTCTTACAAAAAATCTAGGATTTTCTTCTATTCTTATCCTCACAGTCTATCAGAGGGTTATGATCCAAAATCTATGTTTTGTAAATCATGTTTCCAAGGTTTCTGCCAAACTTACTCTAACACTAACTATAAGGAACCTAACCCCATTTTCCTAGAGCTGATTCCATATTTATTACATTGTCATATAAACAAGGATTTATTATACCGATGGAATGAATAGTTTTTTAGTATCGGAAAATGAGAAACATAAATAAATTTAACATTACAACCTGAAATGAAATTAATAATAGAAACTTCATTGGAAACATAATTATTCTTATATATTATGATTCCATTTGATTCATAATATTCATTATGGAATCCTTGGGAAAATAAATATTTGAAAGGGGTGATCTCATATGCTCAGTAAGGGTATGTAATTCTCCGGAAGCATAAATAATAAGGCATGATTAATAACTAATGAACTCATGCCATTAAAACAAAATCGTGAGAATAATATATAAGTAATGAAAGATGAATAAATAATGCCATAATAAAACATAACCACATATATTATACTAGTATAATAATAACATGTACTATCAATTACTAGATTTATAATGTGGGAATGCATAATGTTACACATCATAATCATATTGTTAAGACCTCAACCAAGACACTATACATAATAGGTAAAAACAAAGGCTACTTTTTCTCATGAGACCTACTGATACATTTAGTGGATATAGAAGGCCCCACCCATCACTTACTACATCCATTACATTCCTCGTATGAATAGGTATAAACATAAACAACATATACATATAAAATGTAAATAGATTTCCCCGATCTATAAACATGATCATGAACCATTTTGAGTAATATAGTGAATGGTATCAAGATAACATATCCATAGTCAGAGTAATCATAAAAAATTGGATAAAATATTTTCGATGCTTAACATAATATATAATCTTCAATAAAGAATAAAATTCAACATAGGTGTTGAAATAGTAAAATATAATCTGATAAGATCATCAAAGAATTATAGAGAGAAATAATAATTTTATTTTGAAAAGAAGAGTTCATTTAGAAAAATCATTGGTATTTCTCATTATTATATATGTAAAAATAGAAATGAATAAATAAAGGTGTCTTAAAACATAATATGGATGGTACGTGAAAATGGGTAAGAAATGGAGATATTCCCTTTAATCGGGCTTGCGTAATAGGAAGAATTGTCAAGGGAACCATGTAAAAAAAATTATCTAAGAAAATAATGATTAAATAATATGAAAATATGATTTTGGAAAATATATTTAATTGAGAAAAATTACATAAAAATAATTATTATTTACATTGGTGTATAGAGGAAGAAAACATAACATGAATGAAAATGGAGGTTCGGAAAAAAAAACCTTACCTTATGTCAAAATGTGTTCTCCACTTGACCTGAACAACATAGAAATTTCATATTAAATTATTTAATTAATAAATTTATAATAATTATATATAGTTATTTTATTTAGTATAATTGTATTAAGTTCATTTATTGACTTTTTTATTAGTTATAAGATACAATTTTATTCCTTGGGAGTGTTCGTTTCCTAGGTTTTCACGATTAGTATACTTATATATGAGTATGCAATTTCAGGTGGAATTGGTATAATTGTCTACAATTGAATTTATATGATATTTATAAAAATTGAAGTGAAATTGGTATTATTTGATATCCTTTTTAATGTATGAGGATGAATCATCAATGATAACCATTTAGCTTAATTTTAGCATGTTTTTGATCATAATGAATTATTTTTATGATGTTAGTTAATATCATATATATATATATGATGGTTAAAGAAACATACATAAGATATAATACATATTATATAATAATTTTCAACAAAAAAATAGTATCATGACCAGAATTCAAGGAGAAATTATAGAACAAATGTTCGTCATCCATGAAGGTTGTAAATCAGCACCACCCGGACGATGATTTTGATTTCAAAATAAGAGAGAGAGTAAGTATATTGATGATAGATCCTTAATTCAAAAGATATAACTCTAGTATATATATTATAATAGATCTATCAAGATCATTTGTACAGAGGAAGTGGGTAATGAATAATAAAAAAAATAGTATGAAAAAACATTAAAAGGAAAAGGAAGATGATTTTACCTCTTGATTACTCCTTATTGAGAACCTCCTTAAGGGAAGAGGTTTTGGTTTTTTGGAAAGACCAAGAGCTTATCGATATTGGGTGATAATATGGAAGATTAATATTTAATGATTTTGACATTATGAAAGGCATATAGGTGTGGGGATAAGAAAGACTAGGGGTGGTTTTTATAGTGGATGAGAAGGGTGATTTCTAATTTATTTATTTATTATTTTATTATTTTCCTCAATAAAAGAAATATTATTGATTATTACAAATAAATATATTATTAAGGGCATGTGATATTGAAACAAGGATTCTTACATCATCCATCACTAAAGGAATTATAACGTATTTATTCTGTAAATTATAGTATTTTACTATTCACTAAAAATTAATGTATTTTGAAAAAAAAAAAAAATACCCTTAATGATTTTTCAATATGTATAACTAAAAAATGAACTCAATTTTATGAATAGAATTTTCTAAATATGTGATGTTATTTTTTTAATTAAATTTTTTATTTACTCTAAAAAACCAGTTTTAATTTTATAACTGATTTTACAACATGTTGAAAAATTAACTAAGTTCTCAAATAATAATCCTCAAATCATAAGACATCAAAATAATTATTTGTGAATAATTTTTTTGAAAATTAGTTTTCTTTTAAATTAATATAATAATTTAATTAAATATTTATGAATTCCAAAATTACCAACACATAAATTTTATTTTTAAAATATTAATATACATACACTATGATATTATTATATCATAATTACATTTTTAAGATAGAAAATTTTTAATTATACCTTCATGGGTGATGTAACAATTCATAAGTGTCATATTACTATTCATAAGGGTAACATTATTATTCAAAAGGGACAAGTTACTATTCACCAAAAAATAAGTTGATCCTATGGAATGCAAATTTTATACTTATCGCAATCGTGTATGCCCATTTTTTGAAATTAAAATAAAAGAAGTGGAAAATTATGATTCATGACTATATTATTATTATCTTTTTAAAATAATTATAATAAAAAATTATAATTTTGTAGAGACTCACTGTTTTATACAATAAATTCTATATTAAATTTATTTGTAAATCCTTTGTGTGTTACAATAGCGAGAAAAATTCCCCAACATCAAAAATAATCATCTCCAATTATCCATTATCCCCGCTGGTGAACCATGTCATACAAATTATAATGATCAAAATCACACAATGTCTTATGGGACATGCATAATGTATTCCTCTAGAGTATACCAAGCCCTAAGATCACATCAATAAAAACCCTAACCTGAAAAGTCCTAACAACCCAATCATAGAACCCCACTTCTCCCCTTTAATTATATATAGGGATCATAAAAACCTTATCACACTCATAAACACCCTTCATAACCTCCCTAGGACAATATGGTATAAGGGAAGTATAAAATTGATCCCCCTTAGACCACCCTATTAATGCCTAACTCCACGAGTCACATAACAGATGTATAATTTTGATAATGATATGAAAAACCTGCCCAATACCTATAGACTACATTAAAAAAATATCATCTCCTTATTCAAATTTAGAAGGTAGATATCAAAAAACTAAATAAAAACCCTTAAAATAGAGAGTAACACCAAATATTAGAAAATACCTAACAAATTCATATAAAATCAGAGAAGAAGGATTAATGTGTGTTATCATTACTCATGGATAACTCATAGGATGAAAGGTATATAAATCCATTGAGATGTGTGGTATATCCCTCAAGGGACCCTAAGAAGATAGAATAATAGGGTGTGTGCTTCTCCTGGGATGAATGGCCCATTCTCTATCCCCCTTTCCATTCTTATATTATTTTTATGGATATACTATTTTAGTCTGTGGACATCAGTTTCACATCATGATATCCACATGAAGGGGGATTTCACCTTCATGTAATTTTCAAACCATGATTTACATGTTCACATCATGAAAGGCTACATTCTATAACTCTTTCAGCCTCCGACTACCCAGTTTCACCCAGAACCTACCCTATGTAACTCAAAACACCAAAGAAATTTAAAAACCAATAAAATATATTGGTATTATCTATATATACCATAATAATGTTAACCAATTTGATTCAAGATCTCACTACCTCCCCACATGAAATAGCTCATCCTTGGCCTATTTGACCACATGATGATCCTAGTTGTCACTGATACTAAGCATCCATCACTCCAAATGAACTAGATATAATATGATTTTAAAAATATCGATCTCATTTATGACACCCCGGACTTCCCTAGATACAATATTGAAAGGAAAATTCCTTATACGGTACTCCCCACCATAGGAACCACTTACTTGGTCACATCCTGGATGATTTACTGTCATCTATATGCTCCGCCAATGACTATTTCCCCACACATAAACATCTCAACCATCACATATCATTAATCCAACAACTCATCAGATTATCATACCAAATTTATTTCACATATTATCTTCATAATTTCATGAATCACAATCAATTCCATAAAGTCCCACATCACACATGATTCCAAAAACATCCCACGTCATTTATAATGACCGCCAAATATCCCTAATTCAATCACATATACCATATTTATTGTACCATTAGTGAAGATAACATAAAAACTATAACCCGGTTAATTCATCTACCATAGGTGAAACCCATGAAATTGTGTCAATTTCACAAAAAATAATAAAAATTCTAGGATCATGGTGTAATTATAACCATCATTGGCTCCCATTCTATATTCGAACCTCTCTGATCGACTGCAAAAAGTTGGCATGGAGTTTGGATTCCAGATGCACCTCCTCCCTATGGAGTGGTACCCACTACCAACCAATTCCCCCACAAAATGGAATCTCTATGAAAGCAACTATTTTTATGTCCAATCATATCTCAACTACCCACACCTAGTACTACCCTCAGTCCTATCATAGATCGCTGATTCGGTCCCGGTCTCGATTTCCCAGCTCTCCATGAGGTTTTCCAAAAAAACCTCTCCAAATTCCATAACTTTCCACAATAATATAACACTATTAGTTGTATCTCACAATATGTCTTAACATAAATTAGATACCCACACTATAAGAAAAATATCAATAATTCACTCGTTAGTGGCCTCCCAAAGTACCTAGACCGACTTCTCATCTGAGTCTCATCATAGCCTCATTTCTGGATACCCATAGAACTACATCCTCTGTCACCCAGTTTCACCATCTAGATTAGTAAAGTCAAATCCATCAAATTCCCCTCAACTAAAAATTCATGGATCAATTAGTTTGAGAATGATTTATTGCAAATATTTTAACATATACCCTTATTCCATTCCACAAACAATCCTTGAAATTTTATACCGTGTCATTCTCACCTCATACCATAGTGGGTAAAAATATAATAGGACCATGAACCTCCCAACATAATAAATGAATTAGGTGTATCCCTATTGTATGTGTGGAAATTATGGATCATTATCATCCCTCAATGTCTTCAGGAAGTAGTTCTCAAAGAACACAGATGTAATTTTGAACCATATTAGTCCCTCATACATGACTTAGTGTGATTTTACATCCCTAAATCATTTCACTATTCCCTTGAAAATATAAGTGGAAAACATCACCCTCCACATAGGGGGTGTCTCAATCTGAAAAAAAAATAGTGTAAAATTACTCAAACCATAACTATTACACTTGTGTTCAACACTTACCCTGAAACAAAAGTGAATGTTACGACTGAAAATACAATTTCAGATATTCCCTATATAGATTATCTTTCTATGCTCCTCAATTAATGATCTAAATTACCCATATAAAGCTCGTTCTGATATAGTCATCCATAAATGGACCAAGCTCTATTATATGATGCAGCTGTCACATCTTCCACGGAGCCTCCACTTATGGATCATTCTCATCCTTTCCCTTAAGGGCCTCATCTTATGCATTATTTGGAGACACCAAAAAACTATCCTATAATCCTCCAATATATCCCATATAGATGGCATCTTGCTGATAAACAAATACCATGATTCAAAACCATAATAACTACCCCGATATCATAAATAGGTAATTCTATAATATGAAGCACATCTCACATACCTTATACATCCATACCAAATACATCACTTGTCATCAAGCCTCATGGACCCTTACCTACCCATATTAGAGTCAGGTACCACATAAATTATATAAATATAGGATTATATACTAATAAAACCATGAACCACATACCTAGGATGGATAAGTAGAATGAAAAAAAATTATTATGCATTAAAATATTGTTTCTCCTATTATTTAAAATTAATTAAAACACCTCTACTATTATTTCAAGTTTGCAAACAACCACAAGCTTACAAACATGTCATGTGATTCTATGTTCCTGTCCTGATGAATGAAATTATCTCGTCCTAAAACTTAGTAAAAGTGTCCAAAAAATCAATAAAATAAAATAAAACATAATATCAATCAAATGAATCAATTTAAACCATTAGATAAAGAACAAAAATAAAATTTCCCCAGGTATCATGGAAATCACTTCCTCTAGGTGATGTCTAGAAACAGGACACAAACATTTTCCAACATCCGGAATCATTATTAGGATGCTAAACAACACATCGCATGTCATAGAATACTTATAAACAACCCATTAAAACCAACATGGAAACCAAAGAATGATTTTAATACTTTGTAACTAACCACCTCTAAGAAAACTTCATAATTACCTCCCTGAGGAGCCACTATACTTAGGTTTTGGGTTGGTGCAAGAGATGGAATTAGGCATGCCTCCCAATAATCCAATGGTTTATAACTAGAAAAAAGGTTCTATTTTGTTGATATTGGGCAGAAAATAACATCTAGGTTAATAATTATTATTATTTTAATAATAAAATCACTATTTATGTTCATAACAATACCCAATTTAAGAAATATAAAATAAAAATATTGATGAGACAAAATTAATCATGCAATGCACATCAGATAATATCTCAATGTGAAGATAATAATATATAAGACTGAGAAATTTCCCATGGTCTAAATTTATATTTACATAAATTAAAATACAAAAAAAATCTCTAGATCGGTAATGAAGAACAATATGGTTCTTATGTAAAAAACAAGGCCATCCATCCCATAAACCCATAGAAAATCTCTTCTCATTAAGTCCTGGACAAAAAATATGACACATTTGCTACACCCATATTAATAATGACTACTCACAACCCAATGGTAACATGCATGGTGTAATTATGAAATCAATATAACATAAAAAAATTATTCCAAACCTACATCCATACAAATACCAGCATATAAAAAACATTAATAAAATGAAATAATTCACACATCACATAACTCGCTTCACTTCTACTCAACAACCACATGGGTGGATTTACCTGCTTTGGCTAATAAGGGATTGGATTTGAAGCAGCCACTATGTTTTATACCATAATAACTCTTAGTCTCCCATATATATCCATACAACACAAATCATGTACCAACTGTTACCACATGTTCAATGTCACACTACTAGCCATAATTATCATGCAAAAACATCTATTTAATTTAAAATCACATTGACATGTCAATAGACATATGGGATGTCCATTGAAACTCCACTTATTAAATCACTATTAGAATGAAAGACCAATATCCCAAGGCATAATGATATCTTGCCTTACAAAGTCCCGATCCATTTTCTCCACAATCATAGTGATCCACATCCCCATATGATTATATCACCCCCATAACATGTGGATTTCTATGGTGAGGACTTACCCCAAATTTATTGTCATCACCATTCCATATGATTAAAAATATACAGAGGCCTCCACCCACACAGAGTGTACAAAACCACCTCACGGGTCACTTATCTTATGTACACATTACCCCAATGAAAATATTTACCTGACAGAGTGACCCTCAATTCACTGACATCCCTAGGCCATATCACAAGTGAACCTCTCTCCCCACTAGTGAACCATGTTTCCTAGATTCCATTGATCAAAATCAGGAAAGTTCTCCTAATGAATGGTACACACATTCCCATGGAACCAACATCTCCATAGGCTCACTTAAACAAAAAAAAATAACTATAAATATCATTCAAAAAATCATGGAACCGTTCTTCACCCATTTTATTTGTTAAAAGGATAAAACATACCTCATATCCCAATTCTGTAACATTCACCACCTTCAATGGAAAATACAAAATAATGTTAGTATAAAAATTTTGATGCCTTGAAAAACCACCTCACAACTATTTCCATTAGTCAGATAAGACACACATAATTATGGAAATTCTTGAAAAACACCTACCATATACTCACATATATATTCTTTAATGATCACAGACTAATTTAGTTCAGATTTAATAATGCATTAAACTAGATAAAAATCCTGAAAATAGTGTGTTACTCTATAAAGGACGATATACATAAAAAGGGTTCATGAAATCAGAGAAAAAGGGACATGGATTATTAGCCTTACCCATCGATACTTCCTTTGATGAATGGCATTGAAAACCATTTAGAAATGAGAGGGATCCCTTAAGGGTCCTTTAAGTGGAGAGAAGAAGGTGGTGTGCACTGACCCCTCACCGAATAACCCTTCCCCTCGACTTTTATATTTTTATCCTTCTTTAAGGGATGGACTATTTTATCGTATGAACATCATGTTCATTCCAGGAAATAATGAGAAATTGGATTTCCATTTCCTTTTATGTTCACGTAATGATCATCATGTTCATGGTGTGAAAGGATGCAGTTTGTAGCCTCTTAAGATTTCGACTACACTATTTCACCTGAATACTTCAATGGGTCACTCTGGACCCCAAAAAAATTAAACAACTTCAAATACATGTTTTACATGATATTTAAGTAAATAATCACATCCTATATCATCATATATCCAAAAATTTATTATCATGAAGTCAATTTTTATGCCATTTCCACATTCCTATATTTCCATAATTTTATCACCTTATATCATTCCATGACGTTCATGTTTATTATTCAAAACCCATTTATGTGCCCTGATATTCCTCCTAAATCAGACGTTTTTACTTTTTTCATGGTTTGATTCAATTATTCCCTTACTATTATTTACTTCTCATCCCATTATTATGTATCTCTTGATGCTATCTCATGCAGTTTCAAAATATCGAAGGAATATTATAGATTTTTTTGATTTTTTAAATAATGGTTTGTACCCTTGTTCATATATTTTTGGTATGTAGAAAATTTACCAAAGTCACAACGCCTCTTTATCTTCTTCAGATTTAATTTGTGATCCTTTATGTAATAAATCATGAAATAAAGTGAATTAAATATATGAGTTCCCATATCTTGTATCAAATAAATTCATACTGATTTTTGTGAATTAGGATTAGAAAAAATTAGAAACATCCTTATGGATAATACTTAATATAAGAAAACATCCCAAAATTTTGGTAATGTATTGAATATGTGGTTTATGATCCACATAACCCCTTTCTATATATGACAAGTGGATGTGGCTCAAGGATAGTTGTTCCTATGATTAATTTTACCAAAAAAGTGTGCATTGGGAATTGACTCAATCATCACATGGTGCATGAAAAAGAGGCTTTTTAATACATATGGTTTGATAATCTTAAGGTATATTATTTTTTAAATTCATACAGTTCTTATGAACCATTGTGATGGGAAAAATATCCCCGTAATATTTCATGTTATAAAATCGATTGTGCATAATGTAGATTAAAACTTTATAATTCATTTATTAATGAAATTATGTCATTTTTGAGGTATTCCTTCCATGTTCATAGTTTCCTGTTTTATGTTTTTATTACTATGAAAATTTTCATCCCAATGTCTATTTTTGATGGGGTAAAGGATTAGAACTAAAATAACATAGTAAAAGGATTCATTATCCTCTATTGATCAAATTAAAATATCCTATAGGATTATTGTTCTATGTATTATTTTTTATCACTCATGTTTAGTAGAACTATTTAAACTCCACCACAAAAAAGTGAAATTACTATTATTAGTGAAGACAATAACTGGGACATTTACAACATCCCAATCATATAATGTATCCCTTATAAAAATGTGTTCGCTTAATTTTCCAACCAACCATGTGAAACACTCTCTAGCATAATTCATCGCAATTCTGCATATGGATCAGATTTCCTAGTATTGATCCATCAAAAATTACCGAGATATAGAAATCAATCTCTTTATCATGAATCTCCCTCTTATTCAACACATGTCCAATGAGGAATATGACTCTCCTCTGATATCATCATTTCAAGCATAGATACTACTAAATTATTAAAAATTGTATCTAGATCAAATAATTGGGACTAAATTAACGATCATCCATGAGGACATTCCCATTATTCTAGATAACATAGATTTTTTCCCCAATGGTTTTTTTATTCTTTAGATAATATTAGAGTTCATGTTCTCAATCCATCCTATTCATAGATATTTTCTAATATCAAATACTCCAAGTAATGACTTGAAATTTTATAAATAAAAACCCCCTTTTAATTTAACTAAATGTCATATTATGTATTATGGTTATAGAAATCACATGAATCTAATTGGTTTGATTATATAAAATTGTGTTAAAAAAATTTATGTATCTTTACTATTCAAGACATAGATGTTTTATAGATATCACATGATTAGTATAAATATAGGGTTTTAAAAAAATCAAATTTAAAGACACATGTGATGTGATGGGATCAACCAGCAAGATCGTACCCTATTAAGACAATTTATCATAGCTAACAAGGGAGATAGAATGACTTGGATTTTATCTTTACGAGTACCATGATGAGGTAAAATAACTTATGCATGAGAGAAACTGTTTATGGGAGAAGTTCAAGCTCAACAAGATCACGACCCTATCCATGTTTGTGGAACCACACCCATAAAGTCTCACAATCACACACATTACCCTTTGGTAATTTTTTAGTGTACTATGGGATATGTATCAAGATGAAAATAATATGAATATGTATATTATATTTTCAGTATAATACAATCAATAATTTCTTCTTATCGTTACATTATATATGATTTTTATTTTTATACATTAAAAAATGTATTTTCAATTTCAATTCAATTTAAATTTAGATTTTTATTTTTGATGAATTAATGGATTTGTAAAATAAAAAATATTTTAATAAAATATTAGAAATTTAAAAAAATATTTTAAACAATAGTGTAATTATTATTATGGATTCAAATGTAATTTTTAAAAGGTTTGAACTACTGTTATTGTCAACAAACCAAGTCTTTCTCAATAATTGTTTATTAATTTTTTAAAAGTAAAAATATTCATATATTAAAATTATTTTTATAAAATGAATATAATTTTTTGGAAATAGAACATCAAAATTATCCAATGGTTAATTTTTCAAAATATTCCGAGAGAGTCAAATTTTCAGGTAAAAATTAAATACCCGATGAGTATACTTTGTGTATTATGATATCAGAATGACCCAAAACAAATATAATAAATACTATAAATGGAATACAAGAAAAAATTTATGATTTAATTTAAAATAATATTATTCATTTTTATTTTGTTAATTTAATTAATCTATTATGAATCCTCCTAAACAATTAATATATTTTAAATATTTAAAATCATTTCTTTATGAGTAAGTCTCAGTTCCACATAAACAAGGGAGTTATTTTATTATTTTAGTCCCTTGGAATTATAAAATATTGAAAATAAATCAAATTTGGATGAATCCAAAGGAAAAAACCCTTGGAAGGTTTGTGTTTTTGGTTATTAATTTATATGGAGTCTAAACCCTATGCTAATGAAATAATAAATAAATCCATATAAATTTTCAATATAAACCAACCGAATATACCATTTCTCTTAACTCAAAATATATGGGAAACCTCCTTACTCTTCCCTCCCCCCGTTATAGTTCTCCCAAGCTACCCCAAGCTCTCAAGAATCCCCTCAAAAGAATTTCGAGTCATGCAATCAAGTAAGGGATCCATTCCTTCTATTAATTATTAAATTTTAATTATTATCTTATACATTCTATTTCCAATTCATAATGTTCGGATATGTATTTCCATGTCCCGATTATTACCCATTTGATTTCCAAATTATTATTAACCTATTTCTCAATCAAAAAACCATTTTTTTAATTTTTAAATAACATTGTTATGCTGTTGAAATTTCATCTTGATTTCCATTCAAAACAAATTGTGTATTGAATACCATACATACATTCTATCATGGGTATGATCCTTTATATACTTATAATTATTTGAAATTATACATGTATGTAATTATTCCACAGTAATTTATCATGGATTAAAATTTTAAGATTAATGAATCAATTTTTTATGATCAATGTGGCACACATCATCATGATAATGAAATGAATGGGATGGGTGTGTCTATAATTATATAGCACTCCAACACATTAGGTAATGTTTATTATCACGAGAAATCATGTTGGGATAGGGAGTGAATCTTATTCATTTATGGGACATTTTCCATTATGATTTATTTTAATTTATCATCCACTTATGTTTATAATGCATTTTTTTAAGTTGTTTCCACAATTCCCAAGTTTTATTTATGATTATCAAGATATAACATGTATCTTTTTCATGTTTATCATCCTCACTCATTTTATACCTGGTTGATATTCATATTTCCTAAAATGTATTATTTTCTTCATATATTTCCATGTTTATTCCCTTAATGGGATATATATTCCACCCCTTCCTTATGTATATCCACATATTATCCAATAAAGTTTAAAAGTGAGAGAATATTAAGGAACTTTTCAATAATTATGCTTTTTTTACTATTTCATGTTTTTATATAATGTACCTAATTCACAAATACAGTACAATTATTGATCTTTAGAGTTTTATTTCAGGAAATCTCATGTAATAAATAATCAAAAATGTGAAATAAATAGTTAGGTTTTTATAAACTACTGTAAACCAATGATATACCAAATAAAATATCCCAACGGTTTTAGAAAATTGTTGGGATAGGTTCTATATACCAATGGTTCAATAGAATCATTGGTATAGGTATGTTAATATATGGTTTTACGAACGATTCAATACAACCATTGGTATAGGGGTGGGATCGTTGAAGGTTATACCAACGGTTTTAAAAACCATTGGTATATCTAATCTATACCAACGGTTTTTAAAATTCATTAGGATAGAAAACCACCAAATACTCAGTGCCGCCCTCCAGCTTCCCGAAGATTTGTCTCCATTCTGTGTTCATTTTTCCTTAGAAGTGAACCTTTGTCCAGAATTTCCCCTAGCCGTGAGCCTCCTTCTTTCAGAAGTAGATCTATTTATCCTAAAAAAGAGACTTCTTCCACTTCAAATTCGTAAGTGGTAATTGATTTATATATTTTTACTCCATTTATTTTGGATTTCTTAATTCTATTTCTGTGTTATCTGAATTCAATTTTTACTTTGGATGCTCATCCTTGAAGGTGAAATATTTTGAATGGTTTTAAGTCAATTTACACTTCTTTATGGTGTTTGTTTCAATGAAATTATTTAATTTTGAATTAAATTTTTGTTATTTCATTGTAAATTGATTTTTATTGAGGGGGGTGGGATGTCCAGGTGGGATGGGGGGAGTGGGCTGTGCAGGTGGGGAGGGGGTGTGAAGGTTGTAGGTTGAGAGGGGGGTGGGTGTTGTCTAGGTGGGGGGGGGGGGGGGTTGTCCAGGTTGGGTGGGGGGGCTGTCCAGGGAGGGGGATGGGTGTCCACATGGGGTGGGGTGGGGGAGGGGGTGGGGTGGGGGTGGGATGTCCAGGTTGAAGGGTTGTACAGGTGGGGATGGGGTGTAGGTTGTAGGATGGGTGGAGGGGGTGTGGGATGTCTAGAGGGGGGTGTCAATATGGGGTGGGATGTCCAAGTGGGTTGTGTAGGTGGGGGTGTGGGATTCATGTTGGAAGGGGGTGGGATGTCGAGAAGGGGGTGTCTAGGTTGGGTGGGTGGGGGTTGTGTAAGTGGGGAGGGGGTCTGCAGGTTGGGTGGTGGGAGTTGGTGTGTGGGATGTACAAGTGGGGGGGATATCCAGTTGGGGAGGGGTGTGGACACCCCCACCTCTATGGACATCCCCCACCCAGGACACCCTCACCTCTGGACAACCCCCCACCCCCGGACACCCCACCACCTTAGACAGCCTCCACCCCCCTGGACAGCCCCACCCCACCCCCGTGGACAACCGCATTGGACACCCTCTGGATACCCCCACCCTCCAAGACAGCCCCCCAACCCCTTGGAAAATGAAACTTTTGAAGCCATTTATCAGTTTTCCTATCTAATTACATGTGAAAAGTGTGAAAAATATTAGTCGATCTTAAATCACACTGATTTCATCTAAAATCACTCATGCCTATGAATTCAATTCTTAATTCGTATTCTGTATGCCATATTTTGTATTCCATATTCTTTATTCCACATTAGTAATATTTTGTATGCCATATTAGTTATATTTTATTATGTATGCCATATTAGTTATTTATCCACATTCTCTATTCCTTATTATGAATTCAATTTTTAATGCCATATTCTGTATGTGTTATACATGTTTAAATTCTTGTATGATTTATTGAATTCATTATATATCTATTCAAGATCACCTAAAACAATGGATAGTTAAATTATCCATGACCCCCCTATCCCCTCACATATATTTTGTTTTTTGGCTTAAACAATAGTTATCCTCTTCTAATTACTTCCATATTTTTTTTAAAATACAGTAAAAATAACCCATTGAAGAGAGGTGACAAAAAACGATGATGGAAATCAATTATCACATGGATGAGATGGGTGTTCCACCACTATTTCCTGGAGTGTGTATTTTATTTCAAATATATATATATATATATATTTAAATAATATATAATGTCATGTGATTAATTTTTTTAAAACATTTTTGTAGGATCCAGCTCTTAGGAGACAATTATTTGATGAGGAGCCTAGTAGTGGTCCCAGTACTCATGGTGTTCGTACGAGGGGGGTGGTAAAGAGCTAGGCAATCTGGTTGGCGTACCTGATTAGAACCTACCCCTCCCACTGACATACCATCTATCACATATTCTGATCCCAGTGTGTCGTTAGGGACACACCTGATATTTAGTCCTCCCATATTTTCACCACCCTTTACATCTGAGTCTCCCCACCCATCTTTACCATATCCGATGATGACTCCCACTCCCCATCCAGCATCCGACCATCCATCTGTGTCATCTTATTTTACTTCTAATTCATTCTCTCCGAGCTTCTATATTCCATCTTCTTTGACTCATGCTCTGCCATAGTCTATCCCTGCAGAGGAAACATTGGAACTCACTCCACCTATAAAGGGTGTTCTTTCAGTTTCTGTGAATCCAGCGATGCTGATTGATCAGACTGCCATAGGTATATTTATAGAACCCTAAAAAAATTAATACCATTATTTATTTTCATTAGAACATGGATTGATAAATTATTTTTTTATCATTGATTACAATTAAATATACTAATTGGAGGTTGGGTGAGGGAATACACACATGAATGCGGTGTGGAACCACCGTACATAGTTAATGGTGGAATACAATGAAGATAGTCGAATTGTTGAAAAAATAGGGAACCAATGTCAGTGTTTTTTGGCGACGAGAACCAAATACTCCGACATCATTCCTGTGAGCCTACTCTCATGGAGGAAGTTTCTAAATAAAGTCAAAGAAAATGCTTTGGAAGATATATGGGAAAACAATCTATTGTATTTAATGAAATATATTATTTTTGTATTTATATGAATTCATATTTTGGTGTTAGTTTCAGTATAATTTCCCTGATGGTGTGGTTGCACGGCCAGAACATCTAAAGGATTTAGGTGAGCTTTTGAGAGCCTATAAGCAAGAGTTTTATATTTTCTAGTGTGCTAGAGTTGGCACAAAGTTAGAGGTGGTACCTTTCATGGATGATTTTACTATATAATAGTATCAGAAGATGATTACTCATTACAAGACTATCCAGTTTAAGTTATTAATAACATTTGAGGTATTTAAAGGAAAATTTTCATGTTTTGAGTTTATACCATATTTTTTATTATTGAATTTTATTTAGGAGCCATCTGGAAGAAATTAAAAAAACATTGATGCTAAAAAATAACTCCACACATAGGGATGTACTATGATGCTAGATCATGAGAGGAAGAAGGTATGACAGTTGTTTATAATTTTTATTTACGACTTGAACTTTTTATTGTTTCCTCCATAATTTATTCGATTGATAAAGTTGTCATATAATTATAGTTAAGAAATTAATTATTGTTAAAATATTTTTAATTATGGTTTCATAAATTTAATTTAATTTTAGAGGATAACATTGAATATTTAAGGGCGTGTTCCACAAGAAGAAATATTTTTCTTAAGTAGAAGGAAGAAAGATGGAAGTGTCATTAATGAACCAACTCAGCAGAAGATTGTAAGTTTTACTTTGTTGACTTTAAATTTTAAAATCTATTTTGTAACATAATAATATATTTATATTTATAATAGTATGATTTAGAGGCCCTTGACACCCAGGAACCTAAAAATTTTGGGCCAAATGATCACTTACATCAAGTGTTGGGAGATGAGCACCCTGGTAGAGTACGCTACCGACCAGGGAAGAGTATAGTCCCGATAAGGTATTTTCTCTCCTCAGGTATGAGTTATAGTGCCACAGAGTTCCACCAGGTTAAGGTACAAGGATAATAGGCTGAAAAAATGGCCATAGAGGCGGCAAAATGGCCTGCTATAGAAAACACTACATTTATGAAACTGATGGAAGTTTTACGTCAAACACTTCCACCAGAGGCCAATACAACTTGTGATTAATACATGTCATCGATGAATTCTATATATGGTTAACCATGTGGATGTTATTTTGTTTGTCGATACTATGGAGAGGAGGAGGTCGAGGAAGAGGAGGAGGGCGACGAGGAGGAGTCTGAGGCAGAGGAGGAGGGTGAGGAGGAGGTCAAGGCAGAGTACGAGGGAGAGGAGGATGGCATTGAGGAGGGAGGGGATGATGACGGGGATGACGATGAGGATGGGGATGAGGCTGATGATGATAGTGATTATAGTGATGGTGATGAGGGAAAAATTGATCTGTTACATTTTTGACTAATATTACTGACATGTGATGTTTGGTGATTTTTTGTGCCTGAATATATGTGTGATTCGGTAGGTCAAATTATTTTATCTATAAATAATATAACATTACATGATGATTTATTGTGACGGAATATATGTGTGACTGATTCACCCCTCCCTTGGACACCCCCACCCCCTTGGACACACCGACAACTGTGGACACCCCCACCCCCTAGACACCCCCACCCACTGGACATCCCCCCACCCCCTAAAGATCCCCCACCCCCCTGGACAACCCCCACACCCCTGGAAAAGTCCCACCCCTATACACCCCCCAACCCCCTGGACAGCCCCCTCCCCCCCGCCCATGGACAACCCCCAGCCCCCATGGACAACCCCACCCCCAGGGACAGCCCCCCACCCCCATGGACATCCCCCACCCCCTAGAGACACCTGGACACCCACTACCCCTGTAGACATCCCCCAACCCCCTGAACTGCCCCCATGCTCATTGAAAACCACCACCCACATGGACACCGCCAACCCCCTTGGACATCCCCCCACCCCTGGACTCCACCACCCCCTGGACACTCCCTACCCCCAGGGACAACCCCCACCCACTAGACACCCCTACCCTTGGACACCCCTACCCCCTTGGACAGCACCCACCAACTGGACACCCCCACCCCTAGACACCCCTTATCCCCCATGGATAGCCCACACACACTGGACAGCCCCCACTCACCTGGAAAGGCCCCACCAACCTGAAAAGCACCCACCCCCTGGACACCCCTACCCCCTTAGACATCCCCCACCCCTGGAAAGCCCCCACCCCCTGGATACCTCCACCCCCATTGACATCCCCCACCACCTGGAAACTCCTACCCCCATAGACAGTCCCTACCCCTGGACACCCCACACCCTGGACACCCCCTACCTCCATGGACACCCCCCCACCCTTGAAACCCCCACCCCCTGGACACCCCTACCCCCTTGGATAGCCCCAACCCCTGGAAAGCCCCCACCCCCTGGACACCCCCACTCCACTTGACAGGCCCAACCCCCTAGAAAAACCCCCACCACCCCCACCCCCTTTGACATCCCCCCAACCCCTAGACACCCCCACCCCTGGTCACCCCCTAACCCTTGGGCAGCCCCACCCTCCCAAAGACAACCCCCACACCTAGACACCCACACCCCCTAGATAGACCCCAACCCCCTAAACAACCCCGACACCCTGAACACCCCCACCCCCTGGACACCCCCACCCCCTGGAGACCCCCAACCCCATGGACAACCCCCCTGGACACCCCCACCTCCATGGACAACCCCCACCCTCCTGAACACCCCTACCCCCTTGGACATCCCCCTAGACACCCCACCCCATGGACACCCCCCCCCCGGGACGGCCCCTACCACTTGGACAACCCCCACCCCCACGACACCCCCACCCCGGGACACCCCCTATCCCCTTGGATATCCCTCCTCCCCATGAACATCCCCCAAACCTGGACACCCCCACCCCCATGGACAACCCCCACCCCCTACACACCCTCACCACCCCGGGACACCCCACCCCCTGGACACCCCCACACCCTGGACACCCCCCACTACCCATGGGCATCCCCCCACCCTCTGGACACCCCCACCCCCATAGAAGGCCTCCCACCCCTTGGACACCCCCACCCCTGAACACCACCACCCCCTAGAGAACCCCACCCGCATGGATAGCCCCCCCCCCCCATACACCTACACCCCCTTGAACACCCCCTTGGACACCCCCACCCTCATGGACGCCCCACCCACTGGACACACCCACACCCTGGCATTGCCCCCACCCCCTTGGACAACCCCCACTCCCTAGACACCCCCACCCCTATGGACAGCCACCACAACCCCCTGGATACCCACATAGACACCCCCACCTCCATAGACATCCCCCCACCACCCTAGACACCCCCACCCCTAGACTCCCCCAACCCGAGATAGCCCCCCCATAGACATCCCCAACCCCTGGACACCCGCACCCCCTAGACACCCCCACCCCTTAGACAGCCCTGCCACCACCCCTGGACAGACCCCACCTACTTGGACACCCCCCCTAACACCCCCACCCCCATGGAAATCCACCACACCCCTGGACACTCCCAAACCCCCTGGACACCCCCACCCCCTTGGACAAACCCTCCCCCTAGACACCCCACCCCTTGGACACCCCCACCCCACCCCCTTTGACAGCCCCCTTTGACACCCCCACCCCCGTACACCCCCATCCCTTTGACAACCCCACCCCCTGGATATCCCCCACACCCCCGAGACACCCCCACCACCTGGACAACCACCCCCCCCCCCCCCCGCATGGACATCCCCCTATACCCCCTGGACACCCCCACCCCCACCCACTTGGATAACCCCCCCCCCCCCCCACACACACACACACACACACCCCTGGAGAGCCCCCCCCCCCCACCCCACCCCCTGGACACCCCCACCCCCATTGACAACCCCCACCCCCCATGGACCCCCTACCCCCATGGACAACCACCACACCCCCATGGACACCCCCACCCCCTGGACACCCCCACCCCTGGACACCCACATCCCCCTTGGACAACCCCCCACATAACCACAACATGAAATATATAAATATATAATGATAGATAAATATCCCATAACCAAAACATGAAATATATAAATATATAATGATATATAAATATCACATCACCTCAAATAAGTTCTCTAACCATCATATAGAACATATGTGTGGAGGAGATATTGTTCATAATCAAAGGAAGATAGTTCCAAGAGTGTTGGGTATTTTTAGGTGTTTCTGTTTTGGTTTCAGTGTCATTCTGTATATTGTCTCCATGAGTGTTTTTTTATTTTTATACATTGTATTGTGGGATTGAGTGTTTTTCTGAATTCTGTATTTTCAGGTGTTATATAATTATTTTATTTTTTATTTTTTGTATCGTCAGGTGTTTAATTATATATATTTCATAGGGGAGGCAAGAGGGGATATAGGTTGTTGTGTAATTCGGTAGAGGATAGGCTTGTTGTGCAATTTTGTACAGGGTATCCAAGGGAAGGAAGCTGCTGCTACTGTGTAATTATGGTCAAGTGGGAAGGATATTTCTGTGTAATCCAGGAGTACTATATACCAATGGTTTATACCATTGTTATAAATCTGAATAAACATTTTATACCAAAAGTTTTATCTAAACCGTTTTTAAAACACTATACCAATGATTTAAAAACCATTGGTATATAGTTTCTACGACTAATATATACCAACATTTATAGAAAAAATGTTTGTAAACCTATATACGAACTCTTTTTTAACCATTTTTATAGGTTATAGAGTTATATTTACCAACGGTTACAAACCGTTGGTACTTCTCTATTTCAACAGTTGGCCAAAACCGTAGGGGAATTTGATTTTTTTTAGATTCTAAGACAATAGTTTCCTTGTAACTATTGATATAAGGATATCCCCATGGCTTAACACCTAACAGTTTGGAAAACCATTGGTATAAAATTTACCAATGGTTTGGTAGCCTATCCCAATGGTTTAAAACTATTCGAAAAGCCTTGGTTTCTAGCAGTGATAGTTGGTATCAACAGAAATATTATTTATTTTTGGGTTTAGGATAAGAAAAATCTAGTGAAATTCATATGTAAAATACTATGTATAAGAAAACAGGAATAAATTATGGTTACTATATAGTAATTGGTTTATAATGAAAAATACATCAATGTCATGATAATATATCTGGATATGATTCTGGCACAAATGTACCTAGTGGTAACAACTCCAACAAGGTGCTTTGGACCTGACTCGGTGTAACCTGGTATAAGAAAATGGGCCTTACTTGACACCTATATCGAGACTCCAGGGGGGATATTCATTGTAAAATTCATAATCTCATTATGAACCATTATTAAGGAAATATGAAAAATTCACACAAGAATACATGTTACCAAACATATCTTGTATAACATAGATTGATGCATAAAAATTAAAAAGATATGAAATAAATGTAATTTATACCTTATCCCTTTAAAATCATTAGATTAAACTTTTATGTGTTATATAGTTTAAAAATAATTATCTTTAATTTTCCTTTTATTATATCCAATGTCTTGAAATAAGAGGAATTATGTAAAAAACCGATGTGAAGGGAATTGTGATGGATTATCCAATGAGATTCCCAACCCGATAGGAGTAGTAATTGAAAAATTTATGATTGTACTCTTTCAGTTGACTTAGGTCTTGAATTGAAACCTGGATAAGAAGAAGCATCCAAATCCACCTAATAGAGAACATGCTGCGATTGAGAACATTATGTAACAAAGTCCTTTAACACTCAATGGATAATGCAATGAGACAATATTATAAATACTTCTATGTTATGATCAAGAGAATGTTATAATATCTCTTTATCATATGAAGGGTTAAACTAATAAATTGAAGACATCGAACAAAACAATGAATCTTTATTAAGAGATCGAATATATGGTGTGGAAGAAGTTCTGTAAAATGTTGGTTGATAAATATTTTCACCCCACACATTTACTTAATATGAAAGGAGATTTACATCCCCTCCAGAAAATAGATAATTAACTTATCAGGGAATATGAGGAAAACATTACAAGACTTGCACGATACACATCCGTCTTTTTCCCTACACCTGAATTCATGGTTGGGCACTTCTTTTGTGGGATAAAACCTAGTACGTGAAAACCCCTCGCGATATGTGACATCAATAACTATGTGGAATTTGTCTGACATTCCATCAAAGATTAAATGGTTATCATATAATCTCAAGGTTATCTTTGCGGTAAGAATCGGAAATTTTATTTTAATTTTAGTCATCTGATAGATAAATATAAAAATTCTAATAAATTTCAACATCCAACTTTTCAAAGATGTAGAAAAAATCCCCCAGTATATTTCCTAAGGGGAATATGTAATTTCATTAGGTGTGGGAGGGAAGGACACCTAGAAATATATTTGCAATATGAGAAACCCACTAATGTTATGGTGGATGGTAATGCACCAGTTAAACCTCATCACATTTTACATTTCCTAAACTGCAAGGAACTAGGGATCTTTTGAATCTAGTTCCCCATGCATTGGTTTTCAAAGACAACTAATAACCTCCAAAGCAGTAAGGGTGAGATTTTTCCATCACAACCACTGAGGTTAATCCAATAAATTAACTAGTTATCAGTATGGTATATATTCATTCATTAATATAAAATATAATTTTTTATTCTGATTTAATAAATCTTTTCATATCAAGAATGTTTCGTATAACTATTAAAATAACACCACAAATAAAAAATGTAAATTTCAGGGTTAAAACAAAAAATGGGGGAATTATTACTTCCCAAGTATATAACTCCTAATAAATCACAATTCATGGGATTAACCTCTCAGGGAACATTTTCATCCACCCTTTGCTCGAATTTTACAAAATTATTGGAATGGAATGTCATTTCCTATATAGATCCAAAAAATTGCATCGAGAAGGAAATCATTATTCGTATTTTGAATTGACATATGATTCTATACAAGTGATAGGACAAGGATTCTTCTTCTTTTATCACTGAAACCTCAAGCATGGATATGATTTCTATATGATCAAGTTTATCTCTCTCAAATGATTGACTCTTAAGAAAGAATCATCCTTGATGAAATTCCCATTGTGGGAGAATACGCTGATGTTTTTCCCAAGGAATGGCCTTATCATCCTCCAAACCTAGAGGTTGGATTTTCAAGTGATATTATACCAATAGAATTACCCTTATCAATGTATCCATATAGAATGGCTATTGCAGAACTCGAGTATCCAAATAAATAAATACAATATAATAAATAAAGGTTTCATACATCCAAGTGCTTCAACATGGGGTGCACCAGTCCTCCTCATCAGGAAGAATGATGGGTCAATGAGTATTTTTATTGATTATCATAAAATCAAATAGATAATGATAAAGATCAAGTATCCTCTTCCCTTGATTGATGAATTGTTCAATCATCATCATGGTGAACAATAATTATCCAATGAGGATTTGTGGTCAGGATATTATCAATTTTGGGTGAAGAATGAGGATATCCCTGGGAATGATTTTTTGTACAAGGTACTGGAAATATGAGTTCATAGTAATTCTTTAACGACTCACTAATGCTCAATCAAACTTCATGGACATGATGAATAATTTCATTAAATATTACCTCAAAATATTATTGGTAGTCTATATAGATGATATTGCAATATTATCCTAAAATAAGTAGGAGTAAAAGAATTTTAACACTATTCTAAAGACCTTGTGAATGTAGAACATCTATTATGAGTATATAAAATTTGAGTACCAGTTGAAGGATGTCTCTTTATTGGGGAATATCATCATAATCAATGATATATTAGTACACAATTCAAAAATAGAAGTAGCTAAAGGACGATCGAAGCCAACCCCTATGAGGGATATCTATAGTTTCCATGGATTAGATGACTAATATAGTCTATTTGTGAGAAATTTCTCATTATTTTCAACCCCTGTAACAAATATAACATATAAGGGAGTAAAATATGCTTGTAATGATGAGTGTGAAGAGGGATTCACGGAGCTAAAAATGAGGCTTCTCACTAGTCATGTACTCACACTAACCTTAAGTGGATAATTTTCGTGGTGTTTAGTGATTCTTTGAAGAAGGTATTGGTCTATGTGTTAATGTAAAATGAAAATTTGATAGCCAATGCTTTAAGTTAGTTGATGGTTCATGAAAAAAACTACTCTAATAATGATCTGAAGTTGGCTGTAGTGATCTTCTATTTGATAATATAGAGACATTATATCATTGGATAAATGTGTAAAATATATATGGATAAAAAAACCTCAAGTATATATTCACATAAAAAGAGATGAATATGTGCCAACATAGATGGTTAAAGAAGGTGAAGGGATATGACTGGTCAATCAATTACCATCTTGGGAAATCAAATAAGGTGGTAGATTCTATATGTATAAATGATCCATCAATTTTATAATGGATTATAATTGAGGGGGTCTGGTATTCATATAATTGACAAGGATTGACATGGGAATCATAAAGGATGGAAAACCATCAATACAATCACAAATTATTTCTCAACCATACCTCTGGGATAGAATCATGTATGCTCAATTATATTATATGGGGATTTAGTACAATGTATAAACTATAAGAAAAGTAAAATCCTCATAGTTCAATGTTAATGAAGAAGTTGAAATATTTGGGTAATGACTATGTGTACCATAAATTCTAAGATAAATAAAGAGTTTTTGGATAATGCACATAGCTCGGACTTCTCTATCTATACTGGAAGTAAAAAATATGTATTAAAATTTCTGAGAGATTTATTTGTGGTACAACATAATGAAGAAGATTTCATATTATATATCATGATTTATAGTATGTCTTAAGGTGAATACAGAAAAGAAAAAATACAAAGGATGAAACCATTACCCATACCTACATGAAAATCAGATAACATCGCCATTTACTTTTTCACTTGTCTTCTGAAGACATCAAGAGGAAATGATGATTTCTGGGTTATTATGGATCATCTTACAAAGATAACTTACTTAATTGAGATTTGAGAGGAATTATCACTGAATAAAATAGAACCGATATACATTATAGAAGTGGGGTGGATGAATGGAGTAACACAATCTATGTATCTAATCAAAATCCGAGATTCACCTCCAATTTATGTAAAACTCTCTAACAATCTCTAAGCACTAAGATAAACACTAGTACGACTTATCACCCTCAAATTAATGGCCAATCTGATTAGACTATCCATACACTCTACTACATGTTGAGTCCATGCTCAATCGAATTCAAAGGATGATGGGACCAATATATTCTTCTGGTCTATTTCTCTTAAAAACAGTTTCCACTTAAAAATACATATGGATACCTACAAAACAATTTATGGGAAGAGGTGTAGAACACCTTCATTTTGGGATGATGATGTAGAATAGAAACTGCTATGTCATGAAATGGTCCTGGAAATGGATAAAAAGTATAAAACCATTCAGCATGACATTAGGGATGCTCATATTCAACATAAGTGCTATGATAACAATCATCAATGAGACCTAGAGTTTGATGTTAGATAAATTGAATTCCTCAAAATTTCTACATGGAATAATGTGATGAGATTTGGGAAGAATTTAAATCTTATTCCAAGATACATCATCCCCTTTGATATCCTTTATCACATCGGAGAGGAAGCCTACCTACAATAACTCCCAATTGACCTATCTCATATACATATTGTTTTCCATGTCCCACTTGAGAATGTAAAGACTAAACCCTTCACATGTACTCATTCTATAGGTGCTACCATTGTAGAATTAACTTTCCTTCGATGATCATTTGGTGAAGATCATAGATCGTAATGAAGAAGTTCTATGAAATATAAGAATGCTCCTTGTCAAAGTGCATTGGAGAGAAAAATTGTTTGAAGAAGTGATGTGGGAAATAGTGAATTTAATGAAACATTGTTACCCTCATCTATTTTAGTGTGAGAAATAAAAAAATTTACAGTGAAATTTTTAATGGGAGGAATATTTTAACGACTTGAACTTTTTTAAACCAAAATCACCATAAAATTGAATTAAATGTATTATTATATATAATGGTTATAGAAATCCCATACACTCCATTTAATTCATTAAAACCAATTTTATTTGAATTAAATTTTTATATCATTACCATTGATTATATTCTCATTGTACATTGATAACATGATTAGAATAAATATAGGGTTTTAACAAATCCAATTGACATAGACAGAGGAAGTGATGACTTCATCCAACAGGATCATACCCTATGAATTCCATTTATCACAGCTTTCGATGGAGGTAGAATCACAAGGATTTTCCCTTGACCAACCCCGAGATGAGATCAAACAAATTAAGCATGAGAAAACCCATTTATAGGATAAGTTCAAGATCATCGATATCAGGACCCAAACCATATTCCATGAACCATCCCATAAAAGTGCCACAGTTATAGACCTTATCATTAGGGAATTTTGTTGGCGTATTAAAGGGATATATATCAAGACCATAATAATATAAATATTTATATTTTATTTTCAGTATAATAATTTTCTTCTTTTTTGGTTTTCGTTATTTTATAAATAATTTTTATTTCTATATAATAAATCCCAAATATGTTTTTAGTTATTATTCATTTTCAATTACGAAATTTATATTTGTTGAATTAATGGAATTAGGAAATAATTAATATTTTATTGAAATATTATTATTAAATATTTTTTATTAAATATAAATGATCATATTATTTTTTGTGAAGTGAATTGTAATTTTTATAAGGGATAGAAAACTATTATTGTAAAAAAATCCAGCATTTCTCAATAAATATTGATTAATTTTTAAATAATGATAATAAATATATTTAAAAAATTATTATGAGAAAAATAATATTATTTCAGAATTATAATTTCAAAATTATCCAACAGTGAATTTTTCAAAATTTTCTTATCCAGTCGTATTTTTGGGTAATAATTAAATATTGTATAATTATACATTCTGTATTATGACATCATATTAACCCAAAATTGATGTAATAATTTGTATAAATGATATACATGAAAAAAAATTACCTTTAAAATAATTTGTTTTTTTTATTAATTTTATTAATCCATTATGAATCCTCCAATACCATTAATACATTTTATGGTTTTAAAATCACCTATTAAAGATTACGACTCACATCCAGATAAACAAGGTTGTTATTTTTTAATTCTCGGCCATTGCCCTTATAAAATAATTAAAACCACTCCCATTTGGTAGAAACCATGGGAAAAATCCAATGGATGGTTATTTTGTTTTGGTTATATTATTATATAGATTAGAAAACATATGTTTAAGAAATGTTAAAGAAATTACCACCCATTTCCTATAGAAACCCACCCACACTCGAATTTCACATCACTCAAAATCTATATAGAACTCACTTACTCTTCCATACCCTCTATCAAGTCCTCCAAATGTTATTCCATGCTATCATGAATCCCCTCCCATGAATATGGAGTCACAAACTCATGTAGGGGATCATTTCCTAATCTTCTTTATTAATGATTCTTTATTATCTTATGATTGTATTTTCAATTCTTAATGTTAGGATATATCATTACATGTCCCTTTTACTTCCTTTTTTATTTCCTAATTATGTGACAACCTTTTATATATCATCAACCAATTTTATGAATTTTTAAGTGATGTCTTCATGTTACTGAAATCTCACATTGCATTTCCATGCCAAAACAAATGTAAAGGTAATTCCATACCCATTTCCTATTAAGTGTGATCACCTTTATAACCTCATACATATTTTTTATAGGGAGTACAAGTATTTTTTCCACACCCCTTGGTCAAAAAATAAAATAGTATGATGAATGAAATCATGTTATATGATCTATGTGTCACACTTAAGCATGAGAATGAAATAAAAGTGATGGGTGCACTGAGAATTATATAGAGCTCTAATTCATTGGGTAAAGTTTAGTATACCCAATACATCATGTCGTAATAGGGAGTGGACATTTATACTATATTGGAGTTTTTCTATCACGATGTCTTAGTATTTATGCTTGGCCTATTTTTATGATAAAGTGTAATAATTTATTGCCACATTTCCAATGTATCCTTTGTGATTATCATTCTATATCATGTCACTATTTATGTGTTTATGATACTCAATCCTTTAGTTCCCCATTGATATGACTATTTTCTAACATGTATTATTTTATCCAGTTTATTCAATGTTGTATTTTTTTTACTGGGATTTATGGCTTCCTATTATCTTATGTATGTCCCCAGGTTATCCCATGCAGTTTTAAATTATTCAATGTTAAAGAATATTTCAATAAGAATGTTGTTTTTACTATTTTATTTAGTTATGTAATGTACATAATTCCCAAATACACAATAATTATCGATCATCTGGGTTGTATAATTTGTAATAGTATGTAATAAATCCTGTATAAAATTGAAATAATGAGCTTGGTAGTTATACTCCTTATCTAATATCAAAAATTGGACATGAAGAGATGAAGAAGAAACTATAAGATAATATATAGAATGAGATTATATTCCCATGTACAATACCATGGGGTGTATCATTCCTCTTCATCAATAAGTAGGATGTGAAAATTTTCCTCCACAATGATAATCATGATATCAACAAGAAAAAGATAAAGAATTATCCTCTACCATGTATTGATGATTTGTTAGACCAGCTTTGTGACATGAAATATTTTTCAAAGTTTGATATTCAATTGAGATAATATCATATAATGGTGAAGAATTAGGATATCAAAAAATGATTTTTGTATGAGTTACATTTACTAGATGTTAATTGTGATTCTATGTGGACTCACTAATCCCCCACCAATCTTCACAAACATAATGAATAAAGTATTTATGGATTACCATGATACATTTATTATTGAATTTATAGATAATAATATTATCTAACAAAAATAATTTAGGAACATGTGGAAAATTTTAATTTCATACTGAAAACCTTGTTATATAAGAAGTTATATGCGAAGTATAGTAAATAAACATTTTGGATGGAGTAAGTAAAATTCCTAAAAAATTTATATATATGGATCCTTCTAAAATAGAGTCAAAAGAAGGATGTCCAAGATAAATATTAATTCCGGATATCCATAGTTCATATGACTATCTGGGTATTGTCATAAATTTTTGAGAAACTTCTAATGATTGGAAATCACACTAACCAAGCTAACATGTAAGTGAGTGATGTTTTTTATGGATTGATGAATGTGATGATATCTTTATAGAGTTAAATAAGAGGATAATCAC
Organism: Viscum album; assembly: GCA_963277665.1. Classification (NCBI taxonomy): domain Eukaryota; kingdom Viridiplantae; phylum Streptophyta; class Magnoliopsida; order Santalales; family Viscaceae; genus Viscum; species Viscum album. The sequence continues at coordinate 805,570,278 of OY728167.1, read as the reverse complement.
TACACCTAAGTCAATATTACTGAACAGTTGAGAAGGATTTATGATCTATAGTGATGTATCTAAAATGTTATTGGGTTGTGTACTCATAATAGAATAAAACGTGATAGAATATTCCTCCCTCAAATTAAGGATCCATGAGCATAACTATGTGACGTATGATCAAGAATTTTCTATAGTGATCCTCACATTAAATATTTTTGCAGAATTATCCTTATAGGGAGATGTGTAACATATATATAGACCATAAAATCAATTTTTATATATTCATGAAAAAAGAGTAAAATATTCAGCAAAAAATGTGGTTATAGATGATCAAGGGTTATGATTGTGGATTCTATTAATTTTCTGAGATGAAGAGAAAATTTAATGATTCTCTACTAGAAAGGATAGTATATACCTATCCTTGAAGAGTATTGATAGGGATCCAATATTACTAGACATGAAAATTATGGATATAGTAAAAATAAAAAGATCTTCATCATATCATTCTTAAATAACTACTCAACCATCTATTCTTGAGAGGACCAAAGAGGCCCAAAAATGATGAGGCAATATAGAAAATGGTGAAGAATATTTTTTAGTTCAAATTTTCTAAACATAGTATTATAATGTATGTAACTTATATATGTGTCACATAAAAACAATAAATGAAGAGGGAGATTCTGGAGGAATTTCAATGCTCCTCTTTCTTTATTCATTACGAAATCAACACAATGTATTGGTATTCGAATAAAAACATTTTCCATGATAACACAAAGTGGGAGATTTCAGAATTTATATATGAATGATTGGAATTAAAACAATTCAATGTTTAATGAAAGATGTATAAGAGTATGATGAAACTATTTCCCATATCAGTATGACTGTGGGAAAACGTATCCATTGATTTCATCACAGGACTCCCAATTACATCTAATGGAAAAAATGTCATCATAGTCGTAGTACACTACCTGATAATGTTAGTTCCTTTCATTTATATTATGGTATATTTATATATTAACCAACTCACCAAGATATACAAAATATAAGTGGTAAGACCGCATGAAGTACCACTGAACATTATATCTAATCATGATTCAGGGATTACCTCAGGATTTTGGAGATGAATTCAGTAGGGATTGGATATAGAGTTTTGTTTATCTACTTAATATCACCCTAAAATAGATAGGATATCTGAATTAACCATTAAATATATAGAGTGTATGTTGAGATCATTTTAAATTTATTTCCATGGTTGGTGATATAAACATATTCTCTTAGTGAAGTTCTCATTTAACAATAGTTTCCATTCCAGAATTCAAATGGAACCTTATCAGGATCTATAAGGGTATAGATGTAAAACTATGACATGGTGGGATGATATTAGAGATTAAAAGATAATGGTACCTGATCATATCAACGATACAACATAGAAGGATAAAACCATTCAATGTCATTTTAAATCCACATGAAGTCAATCAAAATTATATACAAACAATCATAGAAGTTACCTAGAGTTTGAGATTTGAGATAAGTCCATCATTCATATATCACCATGGGATTTTGTCATGACGGTTTTGAGAAAAAAATATCCTTCGAAGATACATCATCTACTTTGATATCCTTAGTTTCATAAAATCCATGACATGTTTATGAGCACTCCCAACTAAATTATCCCATGTAAATGATGTGTTTCACATACCCCTCTTGAGTAAGTACATAAGAAACCCCCCACATGTATTTAAACTTGAGTTGGTACCCTTGGAAAATGATCATTCACAGAGGGAGCATCTGGTGATGATATTTATATATAGAGGAAATTACAACTCACCAGGTTAATGTATATTTAAGGAACAAAATGTTTATGGAGGAAACATGGTCACCATATGTGGTGATAAACCAGAAGTTCCCTCTTCTGTATTTGTGTATGAAATTATTTTTTATGGTGAAAATTTGAAGGTGGTAGGAATATAACAACATCAAAATTAATAAATAAGATTTCTATTTTTATTGTATAGATTACCTATACATTAATTTACATATTGAATACACATGAATAATTTTATTATTTATGACTATTATAGGCTATTGGATTTGAAAGAATACTAACCATCATAAACATCATAATATAGTAATTTTATAGTGACCATTAATAGTACTACGTATTATGGGTTATGATGATGTCTAAATTAATTAGACGGAATGAGAGATGTCCTATACTAGTAGGATTGTTCCCAATAGAGCATTATTATTGGGTATTTAATGGGATGTGGATTCATGAGGACATTCATTTAAACAAGGACACAATTATATCTAACAATTGATGCCTATGTAAAACTAGTTTCATGAAAAGTTCAATTTTATCATGATCTTGACCCAATCCATGATTATTTAAATATATCAATAATATCCCTCCATCGAACACCTTGCCAATAGAAAGATGAATGGTGTAATAAGGGGTTATATAGCTTGACCCTAATAGTATGAATATTTATATTTTATTTTAAATTTAATAATTATTATGTTTTCCCTTTTTTTATTATTTATTATAGATAATAATTTGAATAAAAATTAGATTTTGATAAGAATAAACTAAAATTTTATTTTTGGGAAATATATATATTTTCAATTATGAAACACGATTCATATATACATAAATTGTTGAAATAAATGTCAATTTAGTAAATAAACCTATTAAATAATATTTATTTAAATATAAATGATCATATAATTTCATGTACTCCAAAGTGATTTTTATATGGGTTAAAATGTAGTTATAATCATAAAAACTAGTATTTTTCAGTAAATAAATATTTTTAAATAAAATTGTAACATCAAATATTTATAAAATTATTTTGAAGAAATGAATATCATTTTTGAAATCATCACAATGAAAGTATCCAATGTATAATTTTTCATATCTTTCTGAAAATTTTGTATTTTTTGGTAAAAATTAAATATGTTATAAATATATAGTATGTATTATGTCACGACCCCCTCCCCACAAAGTTTACCCCTCCTGGGCCGGCAATGTGAGAAGGGAGATAATGACCCCCGAGTTCTGCCTCCTGTAGGCCCTGGGTTGGCGACTAGCACCGAGGGTATAGTAAACACACAAATGGGAGGCATTACCCTCTAAGAGAACACATGCGGAAGAGAGAGATAAGATAGACGCCAATCAACTCCAACTCAGAACTTAAATATAAAAGAAACCCAAGTACATATATGAAATGTTATGAAAAAGTAAAACAACTAAAAGGGGAAACTACAAGTACCCAAAAGAAAGTAAAATAGCAGCGATCACAAGCCCGAACAGCTCCTGTAACCACAGGCTAGTAGTAACCAGCCTGATCTCCAACCTGCTCCAAGTGACCTGAAAAATAGTCTATGTATACATACGGTGAGCATAACAGCATACTCAGTAGGATCCTCCCTGAAGCCTCTAGTGCAAAAGTAATGAAATCATGCTAAAGCACAGTGAACAATAATGAAACTAACTCATCACCTAACAGGTATACTATGTTCCCAACCTCACCGTGGCAACTCTCACCAAGTTACTCATACAATAATATATCATATAGAAAAAGATATCAAGGGTACCCCACTACTAAATCCCCACTGGCTTGCCGCTTGGCCCCAACGACATACGTCCTGTGCATCTTTCTCCAAAGGCTTGCCCATATAAACTTGGGCTAAGCTCCACAATCTGCATCACGTGCACCAAAAAGGCTTGCCCGCAGACACATAGGCTAAGCTCCACACCATCCTCACAACCAAAAGTAACCAGGTAGTTTCCTGGAGCCACCACAGCTCGCATAACATATATCATACATCGGGTATTATACCTCAAGACATTACAGCACATACACCGAGTAAGGATCCTCAAGCCATCACAGCCTATACACATTACACCTATAGTAGTGCATAGGATACTATATCTAGAATATATGAGTGTGAAATAACCACAATCCATTACAGCCCTCTACACACATATATGGGGAAAACTAACCACTATGCCTTCCAGCACCAGTAACTACCAAGAGAATAGAGCGGGGCCAAAGGGGGTAGTCAGCCATTCATCCTCCCACCGAAATGTTGGGGAAAACACTCCCCTAGGGATTATAATCCCCGAGGTGTTATTTTCCCATACTGACAGGGTGGAGTAGCGTATAGAAACACAAAAATTATAGAATATATATAACTCACAACCACACTATGGGCACAACCTAGTCTTATCCTCAACTCCAGCTAATGTCTCTCAGACTTCGGGCTACTATTTCTAAGACTAGGCATCCTATAAGCACACAACCTGTTAAAGAACTTCATTAGGTTACTTCATTCCCTTTTTCATCAATTCCACTTTACGTTAATTAATTCTTTGCATGTTAATTAACCATGAACAAAAACCACATTTAAACTTTCTTGGCATCACATTTAAAACTTACTGTCCCTTTAAAGTTACAACATCACCATTAAATTCCAGCATCTCCATCCCTGTGATTATCAACATTTTTTCAAACTTTCATTCCAGAATTACTTTCCCATATTCCCAGGCATTCTTGAAAAGCATCATATGCTACTAAACACAAGGGGGCTCAACACGGTGAGTAGATATACTACCCGTCGACTCTTTTCCGCCTATATCCAGAGCGTAGGCCCATTCTCCCTCGAGAGGCTAAACACGGAAATCACATGGAATAGCCCACGCGACTTTGCCTCATTCAGAAGAAGGGTAAGAAAAACCAGCTGCCTTGAGCAGTGGGGAAAAGTAAAACAGGTAAACAATGAAACAAACCACCAACCATTCGTCCATCACATCCATCCCATTCCATCATCCCCGGTGTCCTCCCCGACACCCACATGCATAAACTGATGCATCTCGCCACTCTAGGCATCATCCTCTGCCACAACCACAAGGCCTCCATGCCTCCACATTTCACAACACCCCTCCAGGGTCACATCACAACACAAGATATCACAACACCCCTCCAGGGTCACAGCACAGTGCAAGCAGCAATAAAACAACACATTAAATCAAACAGGCTCTCGGCCCTATACAAGGCATCTAGTCTTCATACATAATGAGCAATCATGGCTCCCAAGCACAAGGCATTCAGCCTTACAAGAAAGAGGGTAACTCAGAACCCTATCAATCATTATCATTTATCATCAAAAAGTTCTTTAATCCCCTATTGAATTAACATATTCAATTCGTTGGTTCCAATATAATGAACCAAAACAGTGAGCTACCACAAGGATTAAACATGCTTACTATGACAACTTAATCAACATCACATTCCCACCAGAACCATATTTTTTTTCACGCCTCTTTATTTTTAGCCAATTAAATATCAATTAATTCCATCTTTATGTTCTTTATCAATTTCAACAAGAGCAACATGATAACAAGCAAGGAATATATATCACACTATCTAGCAAATCAAGAGGCAAACCGTTATCGTGGTACAAAGCAACAACTTGCGATCAAGCCAATTCGTTTAATCTGGTTCATGTATTTAATTAGGTCAATTCCATTGTGATAAAACGGCTAAATCATGATAACTCTACGATTTCACATAACAATTAGAGAAGCCACAAATGCCCTACCACAAAGGTATTCGAGGAAACCACGATGGTCGATGAATGCCCAAGAAACCAGACCGATTCTCCATGAATACTCTTTATATCTCCTATCCTAAGACAACCAAGACCAAAGATCATCATAAACGACATCCACACACATAGATCTACCCATAACGGGCATAGATCTAAGATACCAAGAGAAGAAGAGGAGTAGATCTAAGTAGATCTAAGAAATCAATCAATAACAATCACATACCTCAAGAAACCGACTTCGATTCACGAAGAGAAGCCTCTGGATCACCTCCAAAACTCTTGGGAGAGGTTCTTCCACCTCCAAGGAATGGTAATCCCTTGTTATGGATGATTAGGGGCTAAAATGAGAAAGGTAAAGGCCAAACGGTCAAGATCCTAAAATTTAGGATCTAACTTTAAGTGCCTGCACGACCTAGTCGCACGGTTAGACAAACTGTGCGCTAACCGTGCGGTCACCACTGCCTTAGCCACATGGCTCACATAGTTTGGCGGCATGGTTTAGACAAACCGTGCACCTCCCATGCGGTCTCTACTACCATCAAGGATAGCTACGCACGTCTTGGCTGCACGGTTTAACAAACCATGCGCCAACCGTGCGAAAGCTACAGGACTTCCAATTTTCTTTAAAAAGGCCACCCAAATGCACCCCCGAGTCACATTGACTTCTGAAAACACCTCTAGCACCACATTTTCACAATGGAATGGACCGAAGAGGTCCGGGCCATTACATCAGACACCTCTCCAAACATTCTCGTCCTTGAGAATCCAAAACCCACCTAAAGAAAAAACAAAATAGGGTCTGAACAACCACCCAACGAGATACATCTCAAAAGAGATCAAGCCACCAAAGCAAAAAAGGATTCCATCTCATAAACATTAAAGTTCCACAGCCACATAAGTTACAATGATACAAAAAAAGAGTTAAACATCAAACAAATCTGGGTACTGAGCACGTATATGTGACTCAAGTTCCCAAGTATTCTCTTCCAAGCCGCTGTGTCGCCACAAGACATGAACTAAAGGGATGGATCGCCAGCCCAACACCTTCTCCTTGCGGTCTTGGATCTCCACAAGTCACTCCTCAAAGGTGGAATCATCATCAACATCGATCTCTCCCCAATCGATGATGTGAGAGTCGTCATGAAGATAATGATGTAGCTGCGATACATGAAAAACATCATGTATCTGACTCATCTGTGGTGGAAGTGCTACTCGATACACCATAGCTCCAATATGATCTAACACCTTGAATGGCCCAAAAAAGCGTGGAGAAAGCTTACTTCCATGACCAAACCTTCACTACCCACGACGGGGAGTCGCCTTCAGAATCACATGATCCCCAACATTAAACTCTAAGGGTATCCTTATTTTATCAACATATGATTTCTAACGAACTTTCGCAGTCTTCATCCTCTCACGAATCACCTGAATCATCTCTGTTGTATTCTGCACTAGTTTCGGTCCGAGGATTGCTGACTCTCCGACCCCAGTCCAGCACAACGTAGAATGGCAAGGCCGACCATACAGGGCTTCAAACGGTTCCATACCAATAGTGGAGTGAAAACTATTATTGTAAGAAAAATCCACCAAGGGTAGGTGCCTCATCCATCAAACTCTAAAGTCAAGAACACAAGAGCACAACATGTCTTCAAGAGTCTGGATGGTTCACTCTGTTTGACCATCCGTTTGAGGATGAAAAGCAGTGATAAGGCATAACTGAGAACCAAAAGCATGTTGGAGACCCCTCCACACCCTGGAGGTAAAATTTGGATCTCGATCAGAAATGATCATCCTAGGGACTCCATGAAGTCTCACCACCTCCTCCAGATACTTCCTCGACAAAACTTCCACTGAGCTCGACTCCTTGATCGCTATGAAGCGGGCCGATTTTGTTAAATGATACACTACCACCCATATAGCATCATGTCCTCCCAGAGATCGAGGTAAACCTATAACAAAGTCCATTGAGATTTCCTCTCACTTCAACTGAGGAATCTCTAATTGTTGGAGAAGACCACCAGGAACATGGTGTTTAGCCTTCACCTTCTGGCAGACTAAACATCGAGACACACACTCTGCAACCGCACGCTTCATCCCAGGCCACCAAAACTGACTCATCAAGGATCAGTACATCATTGTCACACCAGGATGTACTTCCAAGGGTGAACTATGGAACTCTCGGAGAACCATCTCATGCATCGCCAAGGGAACAAAAAGTCTGTCATGATACAACACTCGGTGTTGTTCATCCTCCGACCAACCACCAGGGGCCTCACCACAAACAACTCTCCCTCTCCAAACTTCCACATAGGGATCAACCAACTGGGACTCTTCCACCTTCTGTATCAGGGACGACTACACCGTCATCAGGAAAAGACAACATCTACCTCCAACCTCTTCCATATCAAGATGAAAAGCTGACAGTTCCTCCATTACTCTCCAGGAATCACAAGATTCACGCACAGCATCATTACGTGACTTTCGGCTCAGTGCATCAACTACAACATTCCCTTTTCCAAGTGTATATGATATTTCAAAGTCGTATTCCTACAAGAACTCCATCCAACGACATTGCCACAAGTTCAATTCACCTCGGCAGAAAACAAACCTCAAACTCCTATGATCAGTGAAAACCACAATGTGCTCACCAATGAGGTAATGTCTCCACAACTTCAGAGAAAACACCACGGCTGCCAACTCAAGATCATGGGTGGAATAGTTGTGTTCATGGGGACACAACTACCGAGACCCATAAGAAACAACTGACCTCTGCTGCATGAGAACACAGCCTAGCCCCAGATGTGAGGCATCACAGAAAACATCAAACTGGACTCCCTCTACTGGAAGACAAAGGACTAGAGCACTTACCAACTTCTCCTTTAGAAACATGAAAGCTTCCTGACACTGATCAGTCCATATGAACGCTTGATAATTCCTGTTCAAAGCTGTCATAGGAGTCACAACTCGGGAGAAATTGGCTACAAACCTCCTATAATAGCCTACGAGACCAAGGAAACTTCACACCTCTGACACAGTCTTGGGGGTTTCCCAAGACACCACTGCTTCTATCTTCGACGGATCCATAGCCAATCCCTGTTGGGACACAACATGACCCAAGAAAAGAACTTCTTGATCCAAAAACTCACACTTCTACAACTTCCCAAACAACTGATGTTGGCGAAGAACTCCCAAAACGGCTTGTAGATGCTCTGCATGCTCCTCTTCAGATGTGGAGTACACAAGGATGTCATCGATGAAAACCACAACAAACTTGTCCAAAAATTCAGGGAACACAGCATTCATCAACCCCATGAAAATAGCTGGAGCATTCGTCATGCCAAATGGCATTACGACAAACTCATAATGCCCATGACAACAATGGAAAGCAGTCTTCCGGATATCCTCATCCTTTACACGCATCTGATGATATCCTGACTGCAAGTCGATCATTGAGAACAAACTTGCAGCCTTCAGTTGATCGAATAAGTCATCAATCCGCGGGAGAGGATAACGGTTCTTTATTGTCACTTTGTTTAATCGACGATAATCGACGCACAACTGCAAACTGTTGTCAGCCTTTTTACAAACAAAACAGGGGCACCCCACAGTGACACCCTTGGCCGAACAAAACCGCAATACAACATACCATCAAGCTGAATACGTAGCTCTCGTAACTCATAAGGGGCCATCCTATATGGATACATAGATATAAGGGATGCTCTTGGTTGTATCTGGATCCCAAAATCAATCTCTCATCTACGGGGTAAGGCTACAACCTCTTCTGGAAAGACGTCAGGGTACTCCTCTACGACCCTAGGAAACGCCAACTGCTGAACTTATGAAGAACTCATCATCATCTCATCCATCATGGATGATAAGGATGTAACTCGTCTATGACCTAACTGAGGATCTCGCTGACCAACAAAAACCACTTTCTCTCCATATGCATCAAAGAAAACGACCTTATTCCTGCAGCAATCCACAATATCCTACACCGAATACAACCAATCCATGCCGAGGATGAAATCATATGGTTGTATTCGTAAATATAGGAAATCCTCCCAAGAGTTGTGTTTCCCCAACACTAGCTCACAGTCTCTACATACTTCAAACAAGTCATCTCAACCTCCAACTGGCGTAGTCAACGCCAAGGGAACTGGAATCCACTCTACCTCAAGTCCCAAAGCATGGACAAGGGTAGGTGATATGAAGGAGTGTGTTGATACTGAATCAAACAAGGAATACACCAAGTTAGAAAACAAGAAAAGGGTTCCTCGAATGACATCTAGCTCACATGGGGCTGGAAACGCTAGAGCTTGATGTTGACCATGACCTCCTCCACGGCCTCTCTGACCCTGATGATGACCACCAACATGGCCGCACTCTACTCTCTGAGAATGGGGAGAGTCATGGGGTTGTACTCTGCCTACTTTATCTACGCTCTGGTGATCTAAAGCCGGTGAAAACTTCTGTTGCTGCCTCGGCTGGAACTGCCTCAACGGAGGAACCTAGAGCGGAGCGCCCGGTGCACGATGACTGCTCTGAAAATTTGGGCACTCCCACTACTGGTGACCACGACCACCCCAAGAAAAACAAGTACTTGATCCCTTGGCATAGGCCTGATAGTTGATGCCTCCGAAGAAACGAGATGGGAAGGTCTGGGACCTACCCCCAGGGGAACAAAAACTCTTCTATCTTGAAAACTGGGAACCCCGGACCACAGCTCTGCTTCGTGAGGAATCATGACGGTTCCCCTCTCGTGACAATCCAGTCCTGGCCAAAGTCCTCTCAACAACCTCTGCCCTTTCCAGCACCTCAAGATATTTCTTCAGCATAAAAGGGGTGACCTGGAGCTGGATCTCTGGATGAAAAGCCTCCTCGAAATGCCTCGCCCTGGCCTCCTCATCTGGTTACAGGCCTGAAGCATATCGTAGAAGGTTCCTGAAACTAATTACAAACTCTCGAACACTGGAGATCCCCTATCAAAGTGTAAGAAGCTCTTGGGGAATGGACTCCTTCGTAGTCGAAGAAGGAAACTCGACTCTAAACCTCTCTCGAAACTCCTCCAATGAGATTGCTGACTCCTCACGATCCCTGAGGAACAAGAACCACCACTGCCTAACTGCTCCACATAGCATCGTCACAACCAAGGACACCCAGTGTTCCTTCCGAGCACGAATAGAACTGAATTCTATCTCGACCTCCTCCAACCAGTCTCCTGTGACTACATCTAAAACGGATCCCTCGTACTTCTATATACTTTGGCGCTGAAACTCTTGGAGTTTCTTCCTCCAAGTGTCATCGTCGTCAACCACTACCCTGCGCAACCTGCTGGAATAGCCTGCTGAACATCTTCTATGCAAACCTGACGAGGACGTCAACCTGTAGCCATACCTACAAAATAACAAACAATTAGAGCTCCAAATCCTGGAATATGGAAGACTCAACATTAATTAATTAATTTTTTTCTTTCATTTGTTTTAGGTTAACCTATCCTAAGGTCTACCCATTAAAACATAGGCACAAAGAAGAATGATGCATGATATTTTCCTAGGTCTATACCCCACAACTAGTATCACCCTCTTTAGTAGCCATTGTAAACTTAATGGTCCGTACAACAGATCATAGGGGGCCCTAAACATCTATGTCTCAGCCGGTCTCCAGTGTTAACCTCACTTGGTAAACATGAATGACACTGTTGCCCTACCAAACCATGCAACCTCACGTGTGGCTAACTCCAAACTCCATCCTATCCCCCAACCAGACCTCTGATACCACTCTGTCATGACCCCCTCCCCACAAAGTGTACCCCTCCTGGGCCAGAAATGTGAGAAGGGAGATAATGACCCCCAAGCTCCGCCTCCAGTAGGCCCCGGGTTGGCGACTAGCACCGAGGGTATAGTAAACACACAAATGGGAGGCATTACACACTAGGAGAACACATGAGGAAGAGAGAGATATGATAGACACCAATCAAATCCAACTCAGAACTGAAATATAAAAGAAACCCAAGTACATATATGAAATTTCATGCAAAAGTAGAACAACTGAAAGGGGAAACTACAAGTACCCAAAAGAAAGTAAAATAGCAGTGATCACAAGCCCGAACAGCTCCTGCAACCATAGGCTAGTAGTAACCAGCCTGATCTCCAACCTGCTCCAAATGACCAGAAAAACAGTGTATGTATACGTAGGGTGAGTATAACAGCATACTCAGTAGGATCCTCCCCAAAGCCTCTCGTGAAAAAGTAATGAAAGCATTCTAAAGCAAAGTGAACAACAATGAAACTAACTCGTCACCTAACAGGTATACTATGTTCCCAACCTCACCATGGATACTCTCACCAAGTAAAGCATAAAAGAATATATCATATATAAAAAGATATCAAGGGTACCTCGCTACTACTTCCCCACTGATTTGCCGCTTTGCCCCAACGACATACATCATGTCCATCTCTCTCTAAAGGCTTTCCAGTATAAACTTTGGCTAAGCTCCACAATCTGAATCACGTGCACCACAAAGGATTTCATGCAGACACCTGGGATAATCACTACACCATCCTCACAACCAAAAGTAACCAGGTAGTTTCCGAGAGCCACCAGAGCTCGCATAACGTGTTTCATACATCGGGTATTATACCTCAAGCCATTACAGCCCATACACCAAGTAAGGATCCTCAAGCCATCACAGCGTATACACGTTACACCTATAGTAGTCCATAGGATACTACATCCAGAATATATGAGTTTGAAATAACTACAAGCCATTACAGCCCTCTACACACATATATGGGGAAAACTAACCATTGTTCCTTCCAGCACATGTAACTACCAAGAGAAGAGAGCAGGGCCAAAGGGGGTAGTCAGCCATTCATCCTCCCATCGGAATGTTGGAGAAGACACCCCCCCAGGGATCAGAATACCTAGGGTGTCAGTTTCCCTTACTAACAGGGTGGAGTAGCATATAGAAACACAAAATGTAAATAATATATATAAATCACAACCACACTCTGGGAATAACCTAGTCTTATCCTCAACTGCAGCTAACGTCTCTCGGACTCCGGGCTACTATTTCTAAGACTAGGCATCCTATAAGCACACAACCAGTTAGATAACTTCATAAGGTTAATTCATTCCCTTTTTCATCAATTCTAGTTTACGTTAATTTATTATTTGCATGTTAATTAACCATGAACAAAAACCACATTTAAACTTTCTTGGCATCACATTCAAAACATATTATCCCTTTAAAGTTACAACATCACCCTTAAATTCCAGAATCTCCATCCTCATGGATTATCAACATTTAATCAAACATTCATTTCAGAATTACTTTCCCATATTCCCAGGCATTCTAGAAAAGAATACTATGCTACTAAACACAAGGGGGCTCAACACGGTGAGTAGATATACTACCCCGTCGAGTCTTTGCTGCCTATAGCAAGAGCGTAGGCCCATTCTCCCTCGAGAGTCTAAACATAGAAAGCACATGGCATACCCTGTGCGTCTTCGCCTCCTTCGGAAGAAGGGTAAGCAAAACCAGCTCCCTTGAGTAGTGGGGAAAAGTAAAACAGGTAAACAATCAAACAAACCACCAACCATTCAGCCATCACATCCATCCCATTCCATCATCCCTGGTGTCCTCCCCGACACCCACATGCATAAACTGATGCATCTCGCCGCTCTAGGCGTCATCCGCTGCCACAAACAGAAGGCCTCCCTGCCTCCACATATCACAACACCCCTCCAGGGTCACATCACAACTCAAGATATCACAACACCCCACCAGGGTCACAGCACAGCGCATGCAGGAGGAAAACAACACATTAAATCAAACGGGCTCTTGGCCCTGTACAAGGCATCCAGCCTTCATTCATAATGAGCACTCATGGCTCCCAAGCACAAGGCATTCGACCTTACAAGCAAGAGGGTAACTCAGAAACCTATCAAGCATTATCATTTAAAAAAAACAAGTTATTTAATCCCCTCTTGAATTAACATATTCAATTTGTTGGTTCCATCATAATGAACCAAAACAGTGAGCTATCACAAGGATTAAAAATGCTTACTATGACAACTTAATCAACATCACATTACCACCAGAGCCAGATTCTTTTTCATGCCTCTTTATTTTTATCCAATTAATTATCAATTAATTCTAGATTTACGTTCTTTTTCAATTTCACCAAGAGGAACATGCTAACAAGCAAGGAATATATGTCACACTATCTAGCAAATCAAGAGGCAAATCGCTATCACGGTACAAAGCAACAACATGCGATCAAGCCAATTCTTTTAATTCGGTTCATGTATTTAATTAGGACAATTACATTGTGATCCAAAGGTCTAAATCATGATAACTCTACGATTGCACATAACAATTAGAGAAGCCACAAATCCCCTACCTCAAAGGTTTTCGAGGAAACCACAACGGTCGATGAACGCCCAAGAAATTGGGTCGATTCTCCATGAATCCTCCTTAGATATCCTCTCCTAACACAACCAAGACCAAAGCTCATCATAAATGACATCCACACACTTAGATCTACCCATAACGGGCATATATCTAAGATCTCGAGAGAAGAGGAGGAGTAGATCTAAGTAGATCTAAGAAATCAAGCAAGAACGATCACATACCTCAAGAAATCGGCTTCGATTCGCAAAGAGAAGTATCCGTATCGCCTCCAAAATGCTTGGGAGAGGTTCTTCCACCTACAAGGAAGGGTAATCCCGAGTTATGGCCGATTAGGGGCTTAAACGAGCAAGATAAAGGCTAAACGGTCAAGATCCTAAAATTTAGGATCTAACTTTAAGTGCCTGCACGGCATAGTCGCCTGGTTAGACAAACTGTGTGCTAACTGTGCGGTCACCACTACCTTAGCCACTTGGATCGTAGGGTTTGGCGGCACAATTTAGACAAACCATTCGCCTCTCGTGTGGTCTCTCCTGCCATCAAGTCCAGATACGCACGGCTTGGCCGCACGGTTTAACAAACCCTGAGCCAACCGTGCGAAAGCTACAGGACGTCCATTTTTATTTAAAAAGGCCACCCAAATGCCCCCCCAAGTCACCTTGACCTCTCGGAACACCTCTAACACCACATTTTCACAAAGGAATGGACTGGAGAGGTCTGGTCCATTAAATATTATGACTTCATTATATACCAAAAGTAATATAATATATTATATAAAAGTAAAAAATGACCAAATATTGTTTTCCCATTTAATATAATGTGTTTTTATGTTTTTTTAAGGGTTTATAGTCTGTTAATGAATCCTAAAAAAACCTATATTTTATTTTAATGTTCTAAAATATATTCTTTATGATCTTGACTCACTTCTACATAACAAATTTTATTTTATTAATAATTTTTTTTTCAGATCCTTATAAAAAATTAAAAAACATGCCTATTGGGATGCATGAATGGGAAAAAACCATGGTAAAGTTTGTGGTTTTGGTTGTTTTATCATATAGTGTGAAAAACCTATGTATAGAAATTAATAAAGAATTTGCCACTCTTTTCCTATATATACCCACAGAAAATCCCACTCCTCCACAAAAATAATAATTGAGAATTAATTTACTCTCACTATACCTCCATAAAGTTCTCACAATGATCTCCCATGATCTTACGAAGCTCATACCAAGATTTTAGCAGTTCCCTCTCAACATAAGTGATTATCTGTTCCACATATTGATTCAAGATTTTTATTTTAATTATTCCATTTTTATTTAAAATTTTAAATGTTTTCATCTATCATTATAATTACATTTTACTTTCCTTATAATTTACATGTAATGAGACCCATTTTACACTTATCAAACCCTTCTATGAATCATTATGTACACCCATTTGTTTTTAGAAATTATCCTACGAATTTACACCCCAAATATTTTTGTAGTGAATACCCATCCTTGTTTCCACTCAGTGGTATACACCTATATGTACATATTAATCATTTATCTGGTACTTCCATGTTAGTAACCAACTATCCTTAATCAAGGGATTATAATTGATGAAATGGACTTTTATTTTTTATGATCTATGTGGTACTCTTATATATTTACACGATATGAATATGACAAATGAAGGAACCCAGAACAGATTGAGTGGGGTGGGGTGAATCAAGGTGTCTAAATTTTCTTCTAAAAAAGTGGATCTTGTCCCCACATTGGAAGGAACTAATTAAACCTATATGATCGAATCAATCAACAATCAAACACTAAAATGAAAAGAGATAACAACAAAAATTTACCCAGTCCACCACTAACAGATAGCGTAAGGAGGATACACGAACATTATGTTAATCATACAAAAATACTCAAATCATCACTATTTTTGGAGTACAGAAGTTTATACACAGTCACTCTACTCCACAAACATAGCCTTTTTAAGATTTTAGGGATAGCCCAATGCTTCCCTCGGAACACATCCATCGACTCCCCTAGGTGAAGTAAAAATTAGTTTATCTACTTGAAGGTATCTTTAATATATTTGTATTGAATTATTTATCCCTATCATGAATGAGACTCTAATTTCATCAAAGTCTTGAATTGATGCACTTGAAATCACTAATAAAAAAATTGAATATTCAAAACATACTGGATTCCCGTATTAGCACTTGCACGCAACACCTTCTCTTGCCCAAAATATTTTTGATTTTCATGTAATATGGATTTTACACAACCATTATTTTTTATGCACCTCTTATCTTTCTCACATCTACACCACAAGTTTCACAGAGTCTTTTTAGACTAAATGAACTTTTTGTGTGCAATATGTTTTTACATATTCTCTTCTGCTCTCAATTATTTTGCATGGTATAGTAACCTGATCATCATTGAAAAGTTCTTGGTATTAAGTGTTGGTATCCACCTATTTATAGACCATGATGACCCTACATGTAAGAATATCTCCAAGCATTCAAAACCAGTTTTGACGTCACATTTTACACTTAAGTCTCTTCCTCACAACCTCTTCTTTCACACAAATTTAAATCATGCAGTCTCTTTTTATCTTTTCTATAATTTTATGAGATGATCCCAAAACATTCATTGTGAACAATTTTATAGAAAACCTTTAATTTTGGTCGCAATTCCCTTTTACAAGAAACATTTCCCCATTCTCAAATTTTTTGACCCCAAAGTTTGAAAAACACTGGGAAACGACACCACCTTCAATACTATTGTCAGCTATAAATGTATGATCCCTTTCTATTCTAATTTCTAATTATTACATTTGAGGATTGACAAGAAACACACAACATACTCCATTTCCAGTAAAGAGCGTCTTTAGTTCCAATAAAAAGTGTCCTATGTTTAAATACCCCTCAAATGCATGGGGTATTGTTTTTATCTCAAGAGATGCCATTTAGGGTGCACTATAGGTCATCCAAATAACACTATGCTAGTATGTCTCTATGGTTAGCAGTGGATTATGCATATGATGTCTTTTTTTAATGTGTTTTCATATTCCTATGTTTCCTTGGTTTTTTTCACATTATATAACGCCTTAATTTTCGTGTTTATTGTTCTTAACCCTTTTATTTCACCTTCATATTCCTCTTGAATCACATATGTTTACTTTTATTATTTTATCACTTTATTATTCATATACTTGTTTTTATAGCCCACTACTTTCATATGTATGTCCCCAGGTTTTCTTATGCAGCATTAGAAGATCTATGGAGTATAATGTCATGTTATGGAGTCTTTAAATAATATAATTATACCCATGTTCATGTTATTCTGCTATATAAATAATTTATCAAAAAAATTTTGTCTCATGATCCTTTGGGGTTGTATTATGTTTTATTTATATAATATATCAAAAAAATAGTATTTATTAAAGCTATAAGTTGTCATATTTCCTCATAGAGTCACTTTTTCTGTTATTTCCCTTCTTTATTTTTATATAATTATCGATTTTTAATAGTTTTAATATAAAGTCTTGGTTTTCATTCAACATGAATTCATTAAGTGAAAAAAACAGCCAAAAATATTTTTAAACATTGGAAATGGATTTTTTTCAAATATTATGTTCGAAAGGAAAATGGATGTGTGATTTGGGTTTTCAAAGGCATGTTATTTTTAAGGTGATCTTAAAAGTTTTTTTTACTTTTTAATCTATAAAAATTACATTAAAAAATTGCATTTATTTAATTTTGAACTACAGATAAATGTTTCTATTATAAAAGGAATAATATAGATTAATTTGGTGTTATAATTTCTAAATTTTTCTCACACCCTAAAAACTTATATTGGTGTGTATATAGTCTTTTTGTCTTACACATGTGAGTGGGTATTCATAATTCCTGGTTATATCTTCACCCTTTTCTGGGGGAGGGGTGTGATAATTATTTCATGGTGGTGACATAGAGTCACATGATTTTAGCATGGGTTTTATTATTAGGATCATTGGATCAGTTGGGTTATATTGAGTATCAAACACTTTATTCTTATTCTATTTCATTGTTTCCTATCCTGGATTATAAAATACTTTTAGTTAAAATGGAATTTTATTGATTGTAAAACATATATAGATGTTCATTTTTATTAAGTTATGTTATTAATTTTTTTGTTGTTTTAGATTTTCTAATTGATTATTTATGTTTCATAATTTTCATATTCATGGAGACATTATGTCAGGTTCTTGGTTGGAACCTATTATTTTTCATTGGTTTTTAAGGGTGAAATTTTTACCATTAGTAGTTTTTTATACACTTAGTTATTATTAGAAGACTATGATTATCGAGAACACACATTGGTAATTATGGAGGAGTGTTGATGGAGATGTGGTGGGTCGACCATAGCCAATCATTTGAAACAACATATTCACTTTTAACAAAAAGAAAAAAATCATTATTTCACCAAAAAGAGTTATCAAGATATTTTTAAAACAAATAAAATAACTACACAAATCCATGGGATCTTAAATATCCATTGTTTTTTATGTTCTTAATACAACAAAACACTCCAAAATCCTCATAATTCAATAAAAACACACCATTTACACAAAAGAAATATCTTGAAACCACACAACATGATAATGTTATTTTTTTAAAAAATTACTTCTCTTTAATAAAAGAAAAGTTTTGTCCATATGTTCAATATAATCCTCTTAAATTAACGATACATCATTTTCCTCCCCTTTTGTGATGAAATTATATTCAAGATTCACATATATGATGTAAGAAAAACAACACCTCTCCAATTTCAAAAATATTTTGGTGTTTTTTCTCTTCATTTGATAGCAGAATATTATTGGGTCTATTATTCAACATATTATTCTATGGGAGAGTAGAATTATAAACATAAATATTCATTATATTATTCTCAAACATTCCCCTGGGAAGGTACTGTCTGAATATATTAGTATCCATATCTTCTGTTTAGATGTACTCTAATTTAACAACTCCACTAGAAATATTCTTAATGATTTGATACTAAAGATTTTTATATTTTTATCAATATTTTTAATATATTCATTGAAAGATAAATTGTACATTGGTTATCATAAGAAATACCTAATGGATTTTTAGAATTCACCTTAAAATCCTTCAATTATACTTTTTTCCACATAATTTGATTACATGCATGTATAGAAATAATTTATTTGTATTTAGTTTCACCCAATGTCCTCGAACATTTTTTCTCAATGTATTAAAAATCATATTTTTCATTAAATAAAAATAATCATCTGAATTTGGATTTTAATAATCCTAATATTCATCCAATTCTAAATCCATTAATCCACGTATGTTAGACTGACTACTTATTTTCTACAAAAAAAATCAAAATTTGAGGATCCTTTAATATATTTCATTATTTTTTTGGCATTCGAAAAATGTGATTCTTTCATAATACTCTAATATATTCCATGTAAATTTATTTCATTAAAATTAATATCTATGATGTGTTTTATAGAAATATTCATTCGATAAAAATATATATGTCTTTATGATTTACACATTTTTTTGTGGAATCTTTACTCAACTTTACACCTATAGAAATTAGTTTCATTAAATCCTTTGAATCTTTCATGCCAAATTTTCCCAATAAATCACTCAAATTATTTTACTTTGAAATGAAGATAAAATATCACTATTGAACTACCTATAACTAAAAAAATACTTATCACACTAGGAATTAAAATTTAAAATTTCATATTGATCGATTATGAGAACTTTAAATCATGTTCTTTACTATAAGGGAAAATTATATCATCAAAATATAAAATCACAATAAATGAAATGAAACATTCCTCCTTCATATATAGGTTGTTTTTAGTCACCCCTTAATAAATTTATATCTTCCACAAGTAATTATAAAAAGAATTCATGTTAAGACTGATTATATTACTTCAACACATATATAGATTTCTTGAGCTTATAAAAAATAATTCATTATGAATCAAGTGTAATACAATTTTGTAATTCATTGTAAACCTTTTCATCAACCTCACCATTTTAAATATTTGAAGTAACATTAAATTATAATATATATATATATATATATTCATTAAGTGAATAAAAACAAAAACATATGTATAGTTTCAAGCCATACAATAGGGCACATTTTTACTCAAAATAAAGACATTAAACCTATGTATAAACCTTGAAATAAATCATGGTTTTGTTTATCAAAAAATCACCGTTTTTAAGTTTATTATCGAATAACCATTTAGTTCGAATCACATTTCATTCTTGTAAACTCCTAACATGTTCCCATGTATTATTTTTCTCAATTTTATCTAATTCTTGATTCCTATAATTTAATAATTATTTTCCATTAACTAGGTTTTCTACCAATTGAGGATAAATATAATGAATATGTGTCATTTCATTATATATACTTAGTTTCCTTTTAGTTTTTATTAGATATTATGATATCCTGATGATATTTTCTGGCTCAACCTAACTTTGAGTATATTGTAATTTATTTTTATTTCTTCAATTTGATCCTTCATCATAAAAAAATTCATTGGATAATGTGTGAAATGTCTAATCTTTTTCATTATGTGTCCCTCTTTGTTTGTGTAAAATAGAACTTGATGGGTTTTATTATGTCTTTAAATATTCATGTTTGAGTCTTGTTTATGGATGGAGAGATTTTTTTGGGGAAAACGACCTAAATTTCTAGGATGTATATTTTTTTAAAATTAATTGAGTCTATGTATAAATGTGTTAAATGGTATCATAAAGGTTTTCTATAAGTATGGATGGATTTAATAGTGGCTCTACCCCATTTATTTAATCAAGGCATAAAAATGTTCACTCGACAATAACACATCATGTAAATATTATATTATGTGAAAATTCAAGAAGACAATTTTCATAAACCTTTTCATGAAATGAAGTGGTTACATATCATGAACCAAATTCACATCATGTAAATTTTTATCACGATGAATATTTACTTCAGGGGATGGGTTTTTTGGTGTTACTCAAAAATGGGTAAATACACAATGTTAAAGGATTGCACTGGGTGTATTATTTGGATCCAGATGTTTTAATTCGGAAGCACTTATAAATATTTCATTCTTTCTATGCTTCATCTTCTCTCTCAAGAATTTGATTAATTCTTGGTTATTTTTAATCCATTCCACCCCTTCCTAATGTTCTGATCATGCATCTGATTCATGGTAATATTTCATGTTTAGGTTTCTCTCCTCTTATGCCATTCATTGTGGTAGTTTCAGATTATTTTGGTTGTGTTTTTTTGGTTTTGATAACTATTTAGGTTGATCTAGGTTCTTCCTTCTCTCTTAAACACCTTCATTCTAGTTGGAGAATCCTTTTGGAAGATTTGATTAATCACTGGTTAAAGGTAACTGATCTAAATCCTAACCCTATGGTTTATTTAATTATCATGTTTTTGTAATACTTTGATTGTGCCTAGGTATTAGTCATATTAATTAAGTTAATTGAATTGATTGATGATGATCCTAGGTTGTATTATTCCATAGATCCCTTTATATTCCATCGGTTTGTTCCCTTTCATGTGGGAAACTATTACATGAGATTACCCTTGATTAATATTAATGTGGAAACTATATTATAGTTTGTTTAGTATGGCATGAGACCTTAGGTGATTACTTTATATAGAATTTTTATTTTATGGATTATTTATTTTATATGACTGATGAAAATTGAAATATAAATGACTGTGGATTTGAAATAAAATGATAATTTTTATAATTTTCCATTGAGGCTATTGATGTTATATTGTGTTATATCTACCGTTATGACACATACATTTTTTATGTTGAAATTATTATATAGAGGGATGTTCCTAAAGTTCCTTTCTAAAATTAAATTATATAGGGGTATGATCAAACGCTAAAATTATGATATACTGGGACTATCCTAGATTTTTGTGATAAAATTCATTAATATAGGGCTTTTTCCGGAGTCTGAAATGTATATATAGAGGTATTGACATAGAATATGATGTGGAAGTGCTTATATATATGGGTATTCCTAGAGATGTTGTATTTCTTATAGGGCTTTTCCCAATTATGTCATTATACCATGGTTTATGTCTATAGTTGGAATGGTTATGTTACATTCTCAAAATCATTATGCCATGGTGTCATAGAATATTGATTTATGTATTATGTTAATTGATTAATTAATTAAACTTTTTGTAACTTTATTTCATGCACTTATTTATCAGACCGATTTTATTTAAACAAGGTTGTTCCATCCTACCATGTTTTACTGACACCCGATTTGGTCTACCATTTGGTATGTGAGATGATTACGTGGATTCAGGTTGGGAAAAGGGCTAGGGACCTTGTTTCTAGTTTCTTTCTTGCTGGATGGGATGGAGTTTTGATACTTGACCAAAAAGAGGTTTGGGAGTGGGGACATTTGAGATTATATTGCGTAAAATTTTTTTTTTTATTTTTAGTGTTAATATTTTGATATTTTGATACATGTAAAATTTTCATTACAGGATTCTTCATTTTTGGTTTATTAGATTCTCAATTTATTTTCATATGTACGATATATGGTTTCTGTTGTTCTTCGATATTATTATATTATTATTATTTGATTATTCCTCTATGTTGTATCTCGACACTAGGTTGTATAGTGTAAAAAACATGTTTTCACAGTACATTATATTTTTAATGAAATTAAATAGCTTTTATTGCACAAAACGTAGAATTATCTTGCATTATACGCATGATTGAGTCCCTGCAAAACAACACTTTAGTATTATAATTATTTAGATTATATATTTACAACTTATCGATTAAATATAATAATATTAATTGTAATGAATAATTTTTTAAATTTATTTTTAATTTTTTCACATAAATAAATAATATTTATAATGAAATATATAAGTTTTCGTAAATACTTAGAGGTTTAAAAATACTATTTTCTTAAAGAAACTACTTTTTATAGACTTTTATGAAAAATAATAAAATTAATTTCAGACACTCATAGAAATTTAATTTGGAAGAATAGAATTCATTTTTGAATTTGGAATATCAAAATTATCTAAGGGTGAATTTTAGGTATTTTTCTGGAAACCTTCAATTTTGGATGAATAGTGAAGGACACTGCGTTATTGTTAAAAATATATCTTTTTCATTTAAATAATTAATTTAAATTAATTTTATTTTAAATTTAAAATATATAAATAACACATATATTAACAAAATTTATGTCATTGGAATCATTTTTATTATAAAATTAGATATAAAAATCCACTGATCTTTTTAAACCTCATTTTACTCGCCTTCTATCCACATTTGCAAATTAGCATTAAATTTAATTTTACCAATTCTGTGAATTGAATTTTGAAAAATTGGAATACATGGTTTTAATCAGTATGAAAAATATTTTTCAATAGTAACAAAATAAATTTTGCTGAATAGTAATTTTTGAATTTTATATTTCACAGTTAAAGGTAAATAGGGTAATTAAAGGTAAAAATGAGATTATAATTATATAAACATCCCCCAACACTTATCCTAATTTCATTGGATAAGTATTTAATGACCCCAATCAACCTTAGGTCATAAATATGATCATTTTCATTATACTTGTGACATATTAGGATATTTGTTATATTTTATTTAAATAGGAGTAAAAAATGTCATATTCACATTTTAATAACTATTTTATTTTTAATATTAGGTAATATATTTGATATGTTCAACTATAAATATTATTTAAAAATATTATAAATTTAAATACATCATGATAATTTGTTTATAATTTTTAGACGATAAACACTGAAATTAAATGGTGATACAATGATGATGTAGTAATTGTTTAATTAATTGAGATATAAAATAAATGAAATTAATAATATTAAAATTAATAAAGTGAGATATAATTAATGACATACACAGATTTTATAGATTACATAGGAATGTTAGTGACATATTTCAATTATTTTTTTCAAGTTATCATGTTGGTTTGATATTTTTAAAAATTCAAATATTTAATAGTATTAAAATTGATATAAATGATACTTTAAAATAAACCATATTTTATTAAACGATATAAAAGTCATAGAAATATATGTTTCAGCCAACTACCTTTTATAGTGTTATATATTTTATTACTGATCCACTTGGGTTTTTTTTCATTTTATAGTAACTATATTATCCTTATAGTGTAAACAGACAAGATGACATTTTAAGAGTAAAACTGTCTAACTAAGGGTTAAATCCAAAAGATAAGGTTAATTTTATGACCAAAACTTGAATGAAATTCATTTTTTGAGGGTATTTTGACCTATCCTAATCATATACTCTACCTTAATTATTTTTTATCTATTTGGAACCAAAAATCAATTTACAATAAATTAATATTTTAATATTTTCAGTCGTGCCCCTCACCACTCTTATAAAAGTGAACTTTTCCTTCAGTTTAATTAACACCTCTAAATCCATTTGAATCAGCCATACCCTACCCATTTCCTATTAAAACATACCTAGCTTCATCTTATATTCCATAATTTGTTCATAAAACCATCCTATGGAGTTCTTTTGTGAAAATAAATAGGATACACTTGAATAAGAGGTAATCATTTTCTTAACTCTTTCAAAGTTATTTTCCTCTTATACTTCCTCTTAATATGTAGTATCCATAATAAATTAATAAATAAAGAATATAATATAATATTAGATGTTTTTATTATTATGGTATAGATATATTCCTCCTTTTATCCATCCTATAAAAAATAATATCAGTATGAGTGCGTACGTACAACGTACCGTCTCCACATAGTGGTGCAAACTGTTTTTCATGTACACTTCATTTATATGGGTAAAAAGATGAATATAAAGGATTTAAATAAAAAATATAACAATATATTGTTTTTTTAAACTCATATTACATCCAATTATATACCATTTCTCCATTAAAAATGATATTGTCGCTCGTGTGTACGTATAGCTTACCGTCTCCACGACACGATGTGGTTTATCCTCCACATTAACCATTCGATAATGAGTATAAAAATATATATTATGAATAAGTATTAAATTTATTACATATTATTTATAATGGAATAATACATATATATATATATATATTTTATTTACCTTCTTTTATTAAATATGATAAAAATGTAAACAACATTCATGCTTACGTACGACCTACCGTCTCCATGAATGGTGTATTCCATTTTATATATCTATCTATTATATATAGATATATATATATATATTCATAATATTTATGATATCAAAACAATGTTTTAAAATTTTTAAGAAATTAAATCATTATCAAAATAATATTATCAAGAATAACATGTCAAAACATATAAAATAATCGAAGGGATTATTACCCAGAATGTTTCTTTAACATGGAAATTGGTAATACACGAGTAACATAAAGTCATAAATGAATCAGATATGATATTATAAATATAATTTTGATTCTTTTAGAATTTAATAATATGTTTAAAAACATTATATATTTGTTTCAAACAAGTAAATAGAGTATCATACCTATGGTAAGGGAATTTTGTCTCACTTTTATTTTTTGTGAGATACAAGCCATGTTCACCACATGTTTCTTATTTTTGGTGCACAAACTGCCCCTTTTATATTTGATATAATGAATACATTTATCTTCATGGTATTTTAAGATTAATTTAACGATATTGGGATTGTTATTTGAATGTTCAATGTGGTATGGGACACGTTGAATGATTAAATAATTAATCATTTCTCCATTCTGGTATTTGTTATAATATCATACATATTTAGATATATGTATATAAATGATTATAAAGAAAATTTTATATCTCTTTTGAATTTCCATCAAATGTTTTCAAACTGAATATTTTTAAGGCTTAATGTTATGTACTATTTAACTAAAACATCATTTTAATGGTTTTAAAAATTTATTCTTCAAAATTGTTCTCATTAATTTCCATGTTTTCAAAATAGTATTAATGATTTATTAATATGGACATGAATGTATTAAAATGTTAATTACTTTTAAAAATATCGAATTGGTATGGGAAACTTTGATTCAAAAATCACTTTTTAGATTTCTTCTTTTATAAGTGCATACTTTTGAATAAATTATTTCAATGAAAAGGGGGAATTTGTCTCAAGATATTTTAATTAATTTATTGGATTATTCTCATCTATGAATTATTCTTTGTTGGATATTATTCATAATTTTGGTGGATTAAAATGATATCATTTACCCTATTTTATTAAATGGTTCATAATTAGTTTGATTATCATTGTCCTATTTAGATACCATTATTGGTTTATGGGTAAAGTATTCATATTTTGTATAATAGTATTTAATATCAATTATTATGTTGTTTATGTGTACAATTTTCATATGAGTAATGCATTAGACTCAGTATGTGATGGGAGGGGACTGCTATAGCCCCACAATGCATCTATAGGTCTCATAAGACAAACTCAATATGGAATTATTCAAAGCCTTTCTAATTTATTTTCATATGTGGATTAGGATGAGGCATTAACCATTTATTTTTAGATGTCTTTGTTGAGGCCTTGACCGTATGTTTTAGCGGTGTGTCATTATTCATTCCCTCATTGTGAGAGTATTTATTGATATTACTTGTGATTATTCGACTAGTAGAATATCCTTGTTACTGTTTAAATAGAATTATTTTACTTATTTTTTCCTATTATATGTTCACATTTACGTTTAAAAGGATTGTGTTTCTATTTTATTCTTTCCTTAAAAGTAAATTATTATTTATGAAAGCATATGTTGTAATGTTTAACCTTAATGAGAATCTGAGACCACCCATTTATTATGTTTCATTTTCTCAAGATGACAAGATGTAAATTATTTTTGATATGAATGGTTAATCTAGGAGGATAATGGTGTTATATAAGGTTTATATATGTTGTATTTTATGGTTTGAATTGTAATGTAAGGACCATGTATGTAATCTATTTCCCTTGACTTCTAGACTGATATTTAATTTGAGATTTGATAACATGTAATCCTTTCAATGTATTAAAATAATACACCAGATTTAGGCATCTAGGTTTGAGGCATTATAGTTGGTATGAGATAAATTTATCCACAACCTTGGAAATTAGATATAGAAAGCATAAATTAGTGAACATAACACTAAGATAGACTTTGAATATAAGTCTAAGTATAAGAAATCATCCCTTATATTTGGTAATTGATAACCTATGATAATCCTTTTGACTTATTGATCAAGAAGAAGATGGAATCATTTCGATCTCCTATATGTTATTATTAATGACTATATAATTATGATTAGTGTTCTAACATTGTGCTTTGAGGCTTGATCAATGGTTAGAATCATCAAGGTTATAAATATAATGGTTATACTTCTAATGAAAAATAGATTAAAATATGGAAATGAAATGTAAGAGTTATTAAGGAATATGATTTTAAAGCATTGATAAGGATTTAAGAGTGAAGTGGAATGATTAATATTATTTTTTAATTAGATTCTTGAATTATTTCATCATTTGTGATCATGTTATAGGAATCATAAGATATATAAGGAATCCACTATAGTACTTATTCTTTACGGATTTTAAAGTACAAGAGTTTTCATTATGGATTTAAATATGATCAAATATTTGGTATGTGATAATAAGAGAGACATTACATTGCTTGGGGAATCTGATGTCATGATTAATTTTGGAAATTTAGAGACCTTTTTGGATAGTGAATTTGGATAGAAGTATTTTGTTACGTCTTATGGTTTGAATGGAGTAATTTGAACATTGGATGTTATTTTTTGATGTTAATGTATGGTTTATTGGATACTTTGGGATAATCTACTAATTTATAGTAAACATTTATAGGATGAATGATATACTTGTGGGGCTTAAAATTTATCAAATGTTCTTTAGGCATGAAAAATTCATTTTGAAATTTCATTTCCATGTGTAAGGGATGAAGTTAAAATAGATCGAAGCACAAAAAAATGATTATATTATGCTTATGACATGAAATGAAATAAAATATGTGGTTATATGAATAGTAAAATAATTCTTTAACTCTAGGGAAATGATATTGAAACAAAAAATTATATCCTAATAATTTTTTTATAAATAAAATTTTCACTTAGATCATCATATATTTATATCATTATAATTGTTAACTTTCTCCTAATCATGTTCTCTATCACTCCCAATCAAAACAAGATGGTTAAAATTCTCTTTCATGTCCATTATTATCAACATAGAACCCCTGTATGTGTTATCTCAGGTAACTTTCCTAATTCCATTTCTTTATTTTAAATAATACCATTAATTTACCCTTATTCAAATGTGGGATTTCAATAAATAAAATTGAATTGTCAATCCTTAGTAACTGAACACAAACTTGAAAATTATGAGGACACAATTTATTGAAGGTGTGTAGAATTTAACGCCCAAATATTTCATAGTTATTATCTCATTATTTAAATTCAATATCTTATATTTCACACAACACAGAATTGGATTGTGTTAGACGCAAGATTGAGTTCCTAGAAAACAACACATTAGTATTACAATTATTTAAATAATATATTTATAACTTATCCATTAAATATAATAATATCAATTATAATAAAAAATTGATTGTAATTTATAATTATTTCACATAAATAAAACATATTTATAATGAAATTTATAACATTCAATAAAATAGTTAGATGTTTAAAAATACTATTCACTTACAGGAACTATTTTTTATAGCCTTTTATGAAAAATAAAAAAATTAACATTAGATGCTCTAAGAAATTAAATTTGGTAAAATTGACTTCATCTTTGAATTCTTAATATCAAAATTATCTTATGTTTAATTTTTGGTATTTTTCTAAAAACATTCAATTTTTGATGAATTTTGAAAACACTACATTATTGTTAAAAATGAGACTTTTTCATTTAAATAATTATTTTAATTTATATTTATTTAAAATACACAATAGATAAGTAATAAATATATTAACCCAATGTATATCATTTGAATAATTTTTCTAATAGAATCAGATATAAAAATTCAATGATCGTTTTTAACATCTATTTACCCGCCTTCTAGTCACATTTACATATTTACATTAAATGAAAATTTACAGCTTCTGTGAATTGAATTTTGAAAAATATACATACTTGGTTGTAATTAGTATGAAAATTTTTCTCAATAGGATCAAAATATTTTTTGGTGAATAGTAACATTTGAATTTTAATTACCACGATTAAAGGAAAATAGGGTAATTAAAGGTAAAATAAATATTATAATAATATTAAATTAACCTAACACTTTTCTTAATTTCATTGTATAAGTATTATTTGACCCAAATTTACCTTAGGTCATAAATATGATCCTTTTTATTCCAGTTTTATTAGATTAAAACATTTATTATATTTTATTTAATAAATAGTTAAAAATGTCATATCCTAATATTAATTAAAATTTTATTTTTAATATGAGGTTGTATATATGATATGGTCGACTATAAGTATTATTTATAAATAAAATAAATTTATATACATCATGAAAATTTATTTATAGTTTTTATGCATTAACTAATTAAATTAAATGGTGACACAATGATGATATATTAAATGTTTAAATAATTGAGATAAAAAATAAATGATATGAAAAATATTAATATAAATTTAATTTAACTTAATTAATAACATACACCAATTTTATATATAACATAGACATGATAGTGAAATATTTGAATTATTTGTTTGATGTTATCATGTTGTTCTAATATTTTTAAAAATTCAAATATTGAATAGTATTAAAATTGACATAACTGATACTCAAAAATTAATAATATTTTATTGAATTATATAAAAGTAATAGAAATATAAGGTTCTTCCAATTAACTAGGATAGTTTTAAATTTGTTATAAATTATTCACTTGGGGTTTTTTTGGTATTTTATAGTAACAATATTAACCCTATAGTGTAAAAATACAAGAAGTAATAGTAAGAATTAAATTGTTTAAGTAAGAGTTAAATCCAAAAGATAAAGATAATTTTATAACCTCAACACGAATAAAATTAATTAGTTTGGGGATTTCGAAACATCCTCATCTTATCCTAGAAATAATTCACATTGGAGCTATTTGAAACTGAAATTAAATTTATAATGAATTAATATTATAATATTATCCAAAAGTGTCCCTTACCTCTATTATAAATGGGAACTTCTCATTGTCTTTAATTAATACCTCTAAATTAATTTGTATCAGACCTAACCTAACCATTTACACTCCCAACATCCCTTACTAAATCCTAGAGTCCATAGTTCGGGAAGAAATTCATCTTAAATATTCCTTTTGTGAAAAATCAAAAAAAGACACTTGAAGAAGAGGTAATCATTTTATTAACTATTTCAAATATCTTTTCTTCTTTTATGTACAATTACTATGTTGTTTACACACTACATTAATAAAAACATCATCTAATATATGATGATGTTTTCTACTGTTATGGGATAACCATATTCCTCCTTTTACCCATCCAACGAATTACAATATCACCATTATTGAGTACGTAGTGCTTACTATCTCCATGGCATGGTGTAAACTATTTTTCATGTAAAATTTATTTTTTTGGGTATAAAGATGAATATAAAGGTTTTAAATAATAAATATAACATGATATTGTTTCTATAAAATTCATATTTTATACCATTTAATCATTAATGAAATGATATTTTCACTCTTGTGTACATACGGCTTACCGTCTCCAAGGTGCGATGAGATTCATCCTCCACATTAATCACTCAAGAATTATTATAATAATATATATTATGAATAAGTATGAAATATAGGAAATAATAATTCTAATTTAACAATATAAATTTATATATATATATATATATATATATATTCTATTTACTTGGGTCCATTCAATACGATAAAAAAAGGAAACAACGTTCATGCGTAACTATGGCCTACCATCACCATGAGCAGTGTATTCCATTTTATATATCCATCTATTATATATATTTAATTTAAAAATATTTATGATATAAAAATAATTTTTTTAAATTTTTTATCTAATTAAATCAAGATCTACGTAATATGATCAAGAATAACAAGTCAAAACACGTATGATAAACAAAAGAGATTATTACTCGAGATGTTTCTTTATCATGGAAATTAGTAATAAAAGAGTAATATATTTTCAGAAATGAATCATATGTGATATAATAAATATTATTATGATTTTGGTAGAAGTTTATAATATGTTCAAAACTATTATATAAGAGTTTCAGACACGTACAGAGAGTATCAGACCTATGGTAAGGGAATTCTGTCCCACTTTTAATTTCTGTGAGATATAAGCCTTTTTCACCACCTATTTCTTGTGTTTGGTGTATATACTACCCCTAAAATATAATATATCATGAATAAATTTATCAATATGGTTTTTAATGATTAATTTTAATATATTGGCTTATTATTTAAATGTTCAATGTTGTATGGGACACTTTGAAGGCTTAAAGAATTAATCCTTTCTCCATTTCAATATTATTTTAATTATCATATATATTTAATTATATGAATATAAAGGATTATAAAAAAAAAATTCAATTTTTAATTTCATTTAAATATTTTCAAAATTAATATTTGTAAGGTTTTATGTAAGGTACACATTAACAAAAACATCGTATTAAATGTTTTAAAAAATTAATCATCCAAATCATCATCATTAATGTCAATGTTTTAGAAATATTTTAAAGGATTTATTTATGTGTACATTAATGATTTAAAAGGTTATTTCATTTCTAATGTTTAAAATGTTATGGTAAACATTGAATCAGAAATCTCTTTTAAAATATATTCTTTTATTTTTACTCATATTTTGAATAAATAATTTCAAAGAAAATGGGGTATTTGTCTCAAAATATTTTTAATGAATTTATTGGATTATTTTCATCTATATAAACATCCTTTGATGTCTCTTATGATTAATTTTGGTTTATCTCTTATGAAATCATTTACCATATTTTATTTAATTGTTTATGATCAATTTCATTGTGGATTTACTATTTAGATACCATTATTGGGTTATGGATAAAGTATTCATATTTCATATACAAATTTTTACTACAAATGATTATGTTTCTTATGTTTAACATTATCATGTGCAGAATGTATTGGAATTAGTATGTGATTGGTGATTCCCACTATTTCCACTCAATGCATCAGCATGTCTCATGAGATAAACTATATATGGAATCGGTTAAGGCCTTGCCCATTTATTTTCATATATGGATTTGGTCGAGGACATAACCATTTATATTAATATTTCTTTGGTGAGGCCTCGATTATATGTTTCATGTGTCTAGAAATATGAATTCCCTAATTATAAAATTAGTCATTGAAATTACATGTGATTATTCAATGATTAGAATATCCATTTCAATGTTTAAATGTCATTATTTGATTAATTCATTCCATATTATGTTCAAGATTATGTTTAAAAGGCATGTGTTTTAGTTTTATACTTGCCTTAAAATTTTAGGCTTATTTTTTAAAGTTTATGTTGTACTGTTTAGTCTTACTGGGCATTTGAGGTCACCCCATTCTTATGTATTTTTTCCCATGATTCCAAGATGTAAATTATGTTTGATATGTAGGGTTAATCTAGGTGAATTATTTAACATTAAAATGTTTTATATGTTGTATTTTATGTTTTGAATCTTAATGTAAGGATCATGTATGTAATCTATTTCCTAAGAATACTAAACTGATCAGTCCATCATGATTTTATTCATTATAATAATGTCGATGTATTAGAATAATGCACCAGCTTTGGGCATCTAGGGTCAAGGTGTTACATATAGTCTCCCCCTAAATTTCCCACAACCCCACTACTAGTTTGTAGCCTCTGGTATAAGTGGTGGAACTCTATAGGATTAATAACCAACCTATTTTGGAAATGTGAGAGAGTGTAGGATCACGGGAAATTACAAAGTGGTATCAAAGTGGTGGTTTTCATTTATGATATTTCTCAAATGATCTTGTTTATTGGTGTAGAAAAACCATGTATGGGGAAATATGAGTGGCGAGGGATGTGATTTTTTTTCATTCTATTCATTATTAAAGTTGATGATATTTCACCTTGGTTGATTCACATTTTGTTTGATTTAATTGTTTCTATATATTTACACTCATTCCCTGATATGGAATGAAATGATTATGTAGGAATTGTGATAATAAGACATGGATATTTATACTCTCATTCACAATTATTGTTTTGGAAATATTTATTGCATGATATATATTTTACAATGTGAAATATGATATGGGATACCAACTATATATGATAAATTAAATGTAATATTTTTTTAATGTAATGTTAAAACTTTTGATACATGTTTATAGAGATAAGGATATAGTGTTCATCTGTCATTTTAAACTGATGAGAATAACCCTATTTTTATCCAGTGTTCTAAGGAGTATGTTTCTCTTATAGAGAAAAAACATCCTGGACAACTTTATGTTGAGCATTAAGAGAGTAGAAATAAATACACTCCCAACAAAGATAAACTAAATCTTCCTATAACTCTCAAGGATTTGATGGATGTTCAGCTTCATGAAATCTTCCAGAGGGCCATGTGATCCTTAATAAGTGAGAATTTTAATACCATAACTATGATGTATGATCTCATGAGGTAATTATTGCTATAGAATCTAAATACATTAATGGTTGATGGAGGACCCCATGAAACAATGTTTGGGATCATATCATTCTATACTCTTTTCAAGTATAATGAGACACCCACATATAGGAGGGTAAAGCATACATTATATCTTCTTTGAGGACAAACCAAGAATTGGTGGGAAATTCTATAGAAATTGGGGAAGAAAGGGGAGTTACATATATGTAAATAAGGTTTATTTTTAAATACACATTAATCTAATGATGTTGAGAGATAAGAAGGCTCACGAGATCATGCATTTGTCGCATGAGGGCATGCCAGTGATGGACTATGCCAAAATTTTCACCAAATTGTTGTGGTTTGCAGCATCTTTTGATAATGATGAGATATCTAGTGTAATAGTTTTCTATGATGGGTTTCAATTTGAGATTAGTTCACATTTTAATTTATTTCTCATTTGTAGCTTATTAGATATGATGAATCGTGAACTCATTAGGGAATGGAATCTGAGAGATTCACCAACAAGTGTCTCGTATAATTCAGCACCGTGAACTGGGAGAACTTATTATAGTGGAATGAAGAATCATTATAAAAATTTTTTCCAAATAAATAGTTGTAATAATTATGGGTATTGTGTTCCATTATAGTATTATCAGTGTGGAATTATTGGCCACAAGTGACATTAGTGTATATACCCCACATTAGAGATCCATCATTTCAGTTTTATGGGTCATCATCAAAAGTATTGATGCAAATACTCAATGAAGAGTGGTTTTAGTGGAATAATATAGGTACCATAGTTTATAAAGGACATAACTACTCATTAAAAGACCGCTAGGTGGAGCTCGATAGGGTATTCAAGTGAAGATAGGGGATGTTGTAACCAAGTGTTGGAGCAACGGTACATGGAAAAGGGAATATCTTAGGTGATTCAAACTTGATCCTAGGGAAGAGGGTTTAGTCAGCTGCAGATATTGAATAATAATTCAGATATTGTGGATGCATGACCTTCTTCTATTAAAGGTATTATTCATGTATCATCTACCCTTTCATATTTTTTTTGATAAAGTAGAATCAAATTAATTTTAATATTCCCTTTCTAAAATTTGTTCGTCTTGTTAATGGAAAGATTATATTGTTTTTTGACCACAAACACATTTTTGGGTGTGATGTTAGAGAATATCAAACATTATAGGGTTTTTCACAGTAATTTGGTTTGTACCATTTCTTTTGGGAACTATTTGTATTGGAAATGAAAAGTTTCAAATTGATTAATTGTTTGGATTGGGTAGATCTATACAATTATAATATTTACTGTTAAAATATGATATTTACCTTCCTATATCCATAAGGAGGGAGTTCTTTTCACCAAGGAGAGTGGGATATGTAAGTTGGTTCTTACAAAACCAATTTAATACATATTGATCTTTATCACAGATCAGATAGAAATACATTCTCTAGATGATTTTGGAATGTAGAATGAATATTTTTCTCGAGTAAGAGACATTTTTTATGATGTTATTACTGACAGGTTCTATGGATTTCCACCCAAGAGTGAGATCCAGTTCATGATCGAGTTAGTTTTGGGAGAAGTGACAGTTTTTATCCCACCTTATAGAATGGCGATAGTGGATCACTGGGAGTTGAAATTCTAGTTGGGTCATCTGGATGAAGAAGGATTCATACCTCCTAGTACATAACCATGGAGTTCTTCGATAATTTTTTTCCAAGATGGTTGATGGGGATTTGTTCTAATTTTTGAATTATCGTAGATTTAGTCATATGATGATCAATAACTAGTTTCTTCTACCATGAGTTGATGATATATTTGATCTGTTGAGAGGTTATAATATTTTATCTAAGATAAATTTTTGATCATGGTACCACAAGTTTAGGATGAGACCATTGAACATGCCTCATATTTTTTGAAGCATGTATAGATTGTATGAGTCCATAGTGACATTGGTTGGGTTAACGAACACATCAATGGTATTCATGGACTTGATGAATCAGATGTATCATCCTAATCTGGAATGTTTTTTGGTGGTTTCGATGAAAATATCTTAGTATAGTGATAGTAAATAGTTTATCATTCCCAACATCATGACAAAATCTTGAGTACATTGAGAGATAATTTGATTTATTTCAATCTAACCAAATCCTATTTTAGGATTAATATTCTACACTTATTAGTCCATGTCATCTTAGAGGCTAGAGTGTTAATGGACTCAATAAAGGTTGTAGCTATGGTATCTTGGGATCACCCAAACAATGTTGTCTAGATTATATATTTTTTAGGTTTAGTATGATATGACTGGTATTTTGTCTTGGAATTCCCCCGTTTGGAAGCACTGATGCTCAGGATGACCATGAAAGTGGTGAAGTTTGTTTGGTTATATGCTTAAGATATAGATTTTCCAGAGATGAATGAAAATATTTCCACATCACCAATCATCACAACACCTTTCTTAGGTAAATCAAATACCATTTATCGTGACATATCCAAATTTAAAATCAGAGTCATTCTGATGTTGGAGGATTGAGTGGTTTCTTATGGATCTTGAAATTTGTGACCCAAAGAGTGGAATTATACTATTAATGGTCTTGATATAGATGAAATGGTACATTCCTTGAGAAGCTAGACACATTATCTTATGGTCAAGAGGAATGTATTATTCATGTACCACAAGAGCCTCTTGTGCATCTCTTCTCATTGTGGTTGATCCTTTGACAGGGGAGGTAGATCGAGTGTATGAATTCTTTTGATTTTTTTATGGCTTATGCACTGGGAAATGGAAATATTGCGGCTGATTCGTTGACCTAGAAGACTCATATATGGGAATTGTGGGACACTTTGGTTGAGTGGAGGATGATGGATTTATTTATAGACATACATATTGATGTCCAGGATTGCCATGAGCATGTACAATTGATTTAAAAATATATCATGCCACTGCTTATAGACAAGTTCAAGACATTTATGATATATGATTTGGAGGGATTTGTTTTGAGATATGGATTATATGGTTGGGATAAACCACAAGGAAGGTATATTTGAATTGTAAATTTTATTCTTTTTCATGGATAGGTGTGGGTTTCTATAAGAATGCATGAGGGTCTAATAGAGAGTAACATGATTCTTGATGGGTAGTACATCTGAGATTGGAAAATATGTATAATGATCTCCATATATAGTACAAGTGGTCTGGAATGAATAAATAGGCAGTGGGATTTGGGGAATGATTTTTCACTTGCCAGTAGGTGAATTCTGAGCATCAAAGTATACTTAGGATTTTTTATCCTCTATCCAATTATTGAGTGGATATTGGATGATGTCGTTATGGATTTTTTGACAGGATTGCCCTAGAAAACCCATATGAATGATGCAGTATGGGTGATTGTGGATCGACTAATGAAGTAAGACCACTTCTTTACTATCAGAGAGACCTTCATAGTTGATAATATAGATTTAATTTACAATATATAGATTGTTTACATTCATAATGTTTTGAGGAGCATCGTTTATGGTAGCAAACAACATTTCACATCATGATTTTAGAAGGGTCTATATAAGGCTCTATGATCATAGGTTATTTTGATAACAACCTATCATCATAAAAATTATAGTCCATCTAGTAAGAGTATTCATGTACATGAGGATATGTTATAATCTTGTGTTTTTGGATTTTGGTTGTCTATGGGAGCAACATATGGAACTCTTTGAGTTTTCATATAACAACATATTCCTAGAATGGATCCATATGGAACCATTATAGTATTTGAATGGGAGTCCATTAAATTTTCCAATTTTTGGATTATATGGAGGTTAGTCAAAGATTATTTGGCTAGGAAATGTTCAAGATATAACTGGGCAGTTAAGTTGATCAGGAGGTGGTTTTTGACCATGCAAAGTTGCAAGAAATATTATGTTGTCCATTGGATGAGACATATGGAGTTTTTGGTTTCTTATCATGTTTTACTTCTTGGGTTTCCTCAGTAATGGAAATTCAATTTCATAAAATAGGGAAAAATAGTGATGATGTTTGTCAGGGAGTATTAGATTTTCTAGAGGGTCAGTTCAGTTTTGTACCGATTAGAAATTACATAGTGCTACAATTCAATGCATGAAGTATTTCATGTACACAACTTTTAAGATATTATCCTATAAGTTATAAATTGGTAGTCCTCAAGGATGCATATATTTTTGATGATACGTCCATTTAGGAGAATCCTATAAAAATTGTGGAATGTAGTGATAAGTTACTCTAGCGAAGTGTAACAACTCTTGTCTGAGTAGATTAGAATCAAGGGGGTGTTCAGGAGGAGACCTTGGAGAGAGAGTATGATATGAGAGAACAATGGCCATAATAGTTCACTGATATCCAATAGTGATTCTTGGATAATCTCATGGATGATATATTAAATGGTGGGGAGGATGTAAGATCTAATTTTCCCCATTTTTTCCCTATTTGAGTTTTTTAGTAGTCATCTTTTTGGGGTTTACCATATTCATTAAACATTTCTTATTGAGAGTCTTGTTCAGATGTAGGGAGACTTTATTACCGAATAAGACCTAAGTTTCAAGGATGTATTATGGTCTAAATAAATGTAGTTTGGGTATAAATCTGTTAAATTGGATCATTAGGGTTTTCTTAATGTTTGGAATGATTTTGAAGTGGTTCATCCCATTTCAGAGATGATGGGTATAAAACTGTTCATTGAAAAAAATACACACTATGTATATATTACAAAAAATGTTACTACTTCTACACACATGTCCTGAACTATATAATTAAATAAATTAGTTAAAAATTTTGAACCAAATTCACCTCATGTAAATGCTGATGAGGATAAATATTAACCCTACGCAATGGATTTTTCTAAGTAACTCGAATATGAGGAAATACAGAACCTGAAAGGATAAAATGCCACGTATTCCTCACCCCCCAATGGTTTTATGATTCAAGCATGTATGATAATTTCATTCCATTATTGTAGCCTATTCTCCCCAGATTTGATTAATTGTGGGTTATTTTTGGGAATTCCTATACCTTACAAACAAGTTGATCATGCATCTGAACCCTAGTGAGTGTTCCAGCACAGTTTTCCCTCATCATATGTCATTCCTTATTCTGGTAGTGGAATATTTTTACCATGGTTTGTTTTTCATTTTTATCTTGACCCAGATTGATATAGGTTATTCATGCGATATTCTACACCTTTTTTCTTATTGTTGACTCCTTTTGGAATAATATTTTTATCATTGGTCAAAGTTAGGTGATCTAAATCTAAACCATATAGGCTATCTAATTTTTAGGTGTGTGTAATACTATTATTATGCTAAAAAATGCTGTGAATTATATAAATTAACTGAATTTTTGATGATGATCATTCCTTTTTTATTTTACACCTTTAGATTACATGAAATTGTGACATGTCTTGGAGAAAACTATTGGGTGAGAGAACCCATAATTAATAATTATTTGGAAATTTGATTATAGTGCTTTTATCAGGGCATGAGACCTTTGGTGATTTCATGACATAGAATCCCTAGCAAATGGTTAATTTTTTTAGATGTCTAATGGTAATTGATATATAAATGAATGTGACATTGAGTGATAAATTGTAATTTCCATAATTAACCATTGAAAGTATTGATGTGATATTGGGATATCCTTGCTGTTATGACATGTATGTGTTTGATGATGAAATACATATATAGTTGGAAATTCCAACATTTCCATGCTCAAATACATATATAGGGAAATTCATAGAGCCCGAAATGCTAATATAAGAGGCATGTCCCTGAGATCCATGTTGAAATGATTATATATAAGGTTATTCCCATGGGATGACATGCTGATATACTAGTCTTGGAATAGAGTTTGATGCTGAAATTTTATATATAGGGCTCCATCCTGTGATGTTTTATTTCTTATAGGGATTTTCCTAGTTATGTTATTATTCAATGGTTTACAATTATGGTTACATGGTATTGTTACATTTGAGATACATTCTCGCATAGTGTCCAAGTAGGTGGATTTATGTATTTATTTAATTTACTAAATAACACACATGTTTATCAATTTATTATATGTACTTATTTATCAGACTACTTCCATTTATACATAGTTGTGTAGTCTTAATTTTTACTCACACCCTATTTAGGCTACTGTTTGGTACATGATTAGATTACATTTAAGTAGGTATGGAGAAGGGATATGGACATTGTTGATGATTTTTTTTACTCATTAACGGGCATGAGTTTTGATATGATACGAAAATGATTTTCATGGAAGGGGTCTATTGAGATTATTCTGTGACATAAATTTATTTTGTTTTGTTTTGTTTTCAGTTTGACATTTAGATACATCCCATCTTGTTATTACAAGATTCTTCATTATATGTTTGTTGGCCTCTCATTTAAATTCCATTTATTTTATATTTATTTTTGTATGTTATTCGTTACTATGATATTATTGTTATTTTATTATTCCAATAGGTTATAAAATTATACCAGGGGGTATAGTCTCCCCCACTAAATTCACCACACCCCCAATGCTAGTCAAAAGCCACTATTGTATTGGGAGGCATGCTTGAGAACATGCAACCGAACGTTTTTTTTTC
Organism: Viscum album; assembly: GCA_963277665.1. Classification (NCBI taxonomy): domain Eukaryota; kingdom Viridiplantae; phylum Streptophyta; class Magnoliopsida; order Santalales; family Viscaceae; genus Viscum; species Viscum album. The sequence continues at coordinate 805,529,923 of OY728167.1, read as the reverse complement.
ACCCAAGAGAGTTCTATACTGGGTGACATTACAATGTGTGTTAGATATAATGCACACTCCTTCTATTCCACTTATCAGTTCTTCTAGAAGGATTTATGATATATTCTGTTAACCATCAAAAAACATCTTCCCCTTCTTATATTTTTTTAGAATGTTCCTCAAATATAATGACATTTCTTTTTTTATTGACATTATAAATATGCTTAATGCATCACCATTAACAAATTCAATTGGTTGTATAGCATTGAATGTTCCCTTCATAATCCCTTTCACTAAATTTTCATAAGGTTATATTATTGTTTTTAAATATGAATGGACTCCTTAAAACATTGAAATATTTAACCATAGATTTTTTTTATTCAATAATTCATAATTATTGATATATTCATCTTATATCAGTATTAATAAACATTAAAAAATTAATTTTATACATAAATCAAACCTATAGTGTAATTAAAATATATAATACTATAGAAAATTGGTTCTGCCCATTTCCAACAAAATTTTCTTCACTATTTTCATGATAATATATTTTATGAGGTGTAGGGACCAGTAAATAAATGCATTTTACTATGATTTTATATATATTCTATGAAGTATTTACATGTAATATTCATATCATTATCTTCATATATATCTCATATTAATGTACCATGATCCTTCTTAATTTTCTTTCTATAGAATTTAATAATTTCAAATGCTTCAGATTTATGTATCATAAAGATAAATCATTTCATTATAGTGAAATCATCAATAAATTTCATAAATTATATATCTATTTTTTATATTTTCCACATATGCCAATATAAATCCTAATTTATATGTTTGGGTGGGTGGTTTAACTGAATTTCAACCTTCTTGTAACTTAATTACACGATCTTTCCATTAATGAAATCTTTGAAAATATTATTCATTTCTACTTTCAATAAGGGAAGACCACTAAATAATTCTTCCTTTGAGTTTTTTCTTATAAAATTTTTTCCCAATGTCACCATGTATTATGTTCCACAAATCAATATAATCTTTCTAGATTATATAAAATTATATTCATGGAACACAAATTTTGAAAATATTTCTCCCAATTGTTACTCCTTTAATTATAATTTTTCAATTCTTAAGACACCAAATAATGATAGAATTGTTTTTTTATTATGAATTAATTACCATTAAAAGAAAAATGACTAATATTGGGAAGTATTCTATTATTTTGTTCAATTAATTGGACTTTATTGGATATAAAATTCCAGTCATCAATAGTAGTCATACAAATTAAATTGTTTTTTAGGGAACTATTATTTCCAAAAGTTATATCTACACTATTATGTTATTTAATTATCTTCTTGTATTTAACATATTTTTTAATATGTGAGGATAATGCACTATTATGAATAAATGATTTCTTCTATGGGTTAGCTTTTTATGTTACTTAAATGAGTAATTATTTTTCTTGTGCCTTCTCTTTTCCTGATTCAGTTTCCATACCAGTACAGGGCATGGGTCCTCTACCTTCCATGTGGAAACCTCCAAACATTCTAGGAATGAGTCTTAAATGATTAGAGTGACAACATCCTAGGGATAAAGATAATGGTTCGTCGACCTTCTTAGTGGCACCCTCTAGCTGGTCTAGGCATGTTTCCTCAATGACTATAGTTAAAACATATTATGGATCATAATATTTTTCCTAAAAGATAAAAGGGGAACCATAATGTTTTACCATGGAATGGGTCCTCTTTCTATATTTTTTAGCCACTCAACTTTACTTTCTAGTTGTGTGGTGAGTCTTGAATTGGATTTTTTCTGTTGGTAAGATGTGCGAGATGTTGGGCATCATTGTTGGACTTATAGAACTGATGGAACTCTTTTTCCTAGACTAGACTATGATATGGAGATCTCATTCTCCCTGGTTTGGGTTTATTTATCAAGAATATATATATATATATATTACTATATCCATATTGAATTTATTTTCTTACTCTCTTTAAATCGGTGGAATAGATACAATGGGTATTCCACCTACTTGCTATGTTGATCTCGTTGTGATAGTATAAGGGTACACTATTGTTTTGAGTTGATATGTTTACTATATATTAATATTTTCCCTCTTAATACTACTACATTCAACTATTGGGGTATTCTACTAGGTATGTATATACTCCCCCCTCCATGGGGTTTTCCAACAATAGTCTTGTCTTATATAGATGACATACAGGTTAGTGGTGACTATAAATGATAATAAGGGTAATTGGTTCCTTGGACCGTGTACAATGGTCATAAAATGGTGATATGGATCTAGGATATCTCAGAACTATTATATTCTTTAATTATTAGGTTGGGACATCATTCCTGTTGGGCGTGTATTTTTCATCTTTACTTTTTAGTTTTTCACTATCATACTCTTGTACACCCTAGAGGTTATGCATGCTTGTATATTCTATTACTCACAAATTTTTATTATTATTTCACAAAAATTATACATTGATATGGTTATATGTTTATGTATAGGTAAATTAGTAAAATACCTCACATTTAGGATACCCCATTTGGTACTTGTCGTCGCCCCATAAAAATTAGAGGTTGGCATGGGTTAGTTGTGACGTGAGCCTCAATTAGGGTCAAGCCATGATTGATTGGTATCATATTATTTCATCTCTTGAGACTAAATTTTGATTGAATTAACCTTATGAGGATTTATTTGGTATTTATTGAAACAATTTCATTGTGTTTTGAGTGTGGATCTCAGGCCTGAGAAACTATTATTGTTGTGAGTGGCTGAAGTATCCATTTAGTAGCACCTCGAAAACCTTCTTGTCAAATAGACATACAGAGAAATTTATTTAAAGGATAGAATGGTTCATGTATCATATAGGATTGATACATTTAATGTCTATCTTGTGCCTTCTCACCATTTCTTATATTTATATGTGTTCATCTGATTGTGTTACATCATGATTAAATTTTTAGGATGCTTATGTGATGACAACCAAATATGATACTAGTTATGGATCATAATGATCTTCCAATGAGTGTTGAGGTCTCGAATCATAGTCTATCTCATGAGATTCATCCTATAGGTAGAAAGGTAGAATCACCCCCACCTATTGTGTATTAGATCATACATATAGAGTAGGCCGAGGATGCGTGCATGCATAACACACTCTTAGAGTTATAACACCATAGGATGATGATATTATATTATTATAATGATCCATAGGAATAAGGGAATTTTATATAGTTAGTGGAACATGTTTTCAAAATCATCTGTACACTAATGAGGTAGGTGATTTCATTTAAATATATCCTTTTCTACAGAGAATATGGACTTCGGTTGAGTCTTGTTACCCAGACGCATGATGATTTGACCCTCTCATGGCCCTATATCCATCAGTTGTTATGGGAGGAGTATTAAACCTAATTATTATGCTAAATTAAAATTCAGTATCATCTTGAGAAACATAAATGAGGGATTATGGTGGTTCAATATGTAGAGTGGTTTATATAACTTACACGTTACTCCCATGACATGATCCTATATGAGTACTTTGGATAATGGATGTTTGACTAGGGAATCTGCCGAGATATAATCATCGTTATAGTGCCCTTGTGCATTACCCTATATTATGGGGAGTTAGAGTGTGAACTAGGGATAAAGAGATTCCTGGAAGAGAATTAGTAACTAGATGGATGTGGTAGTGTGCGTCACATGGCTATGTCGTCTGTAGCAATTAGAAGACTCTAGTTAACAAAATTTCAGTGTCGGAGATCATCCCAGGATTAGGATTGGACACATGTTCAGGGAAAAAATAAAGGACCAGGGTTGATTATATAGGGGAAATTATATTCCTGTGATGGTTAGGTCACATAGTGTGATACTTCCCAATGAGACATGATGAGGTGCTTAGGAATATGGATGCCAGACTGTCATGATAGAGGCATCTTCGTGATCAACGATCTCCAAATAGAGGGTAGGGTGATCCCTAGGGAGGAAGAGGTGTAGATGAGCCTCTGGAGATCCAAGAGTATTACATATTGGTGGTGGATGAATCAATGAGATCCTTTCACCACCACCTCAACCAGGAGGCTCACTTTCAACACAGATAACTAGCGTGTGGGGTCATAGACAGTTGTAGGCTATGGAAGCTTAAAACCCAGTGACACAGGGGATGATTTGAGGTATGATATTTTTTTATTCTATTCTTTAATTAGTATTATTAGACATAAGATAGCTTAATTCCTTCATATATACACTCCTGGTGTGGGAGCTAGAGTTCCCAATATGGGGTTTATCCTAAAAACTTTATCTTGAGGTTCATACATGGAACACTTCTTATAAATCTATTATCTACCGATGGTTCATACTATCACTTTATAGAGAGAGTTTAAATTTGAAATTATTGGTCATCATTATGGAACCCTATGATGCCATCTTGGATAGGGATTAATTTTCCATGATCCGATACTATATTTTCTACAACCAAAAATGAGTAATATGGATTCACACATATGTGATGGATATTTTTGATGGGTGAGAGATATCTCATGGAAGGAAAAGTGGGTTATACATGTATGATGATATATCCCACTAGCCATATTTTTAGATTATATCCCTAATTGAATAGGACTTCTCCATTATATGTATTCTCTTAATTTTTTAGGATTATATAGATTTATTTCTTGAGGAAGTTCTGGGAATTCCTATGAAGAGGGAGATGGGGTTCAATATTGACATGCATCTTGGAAAATCTCCAATATCTTCGGTGGAATATCGCATGGACCCTAATATGATCTCTGATCTATGGTTGCAGTAGGAGGAACTTTGATAAAAAAAATTATCATCCTGAGTGTGTCTACCTAGTAATCTCCAGTGTTGTTCATTAAAAATCATGATGATGGATTGTAGCTTTAAATGGATTATCATCACCTGAACTAGGACATGATAAAAAACTGATCTTTTTAGATGATTGGAGACCATTTTGACCAGTTTCATGGAATGATATTGTTCTCTAAGATCGATCTCAAGTCCAGCTACCACCAGTTTAGATATAGAAATGATGATATTCTGAATATGGAATTCTAATGTCACTAAGGACGGTATGAGTTTTTGGTAATTCCCTCTCATTTGATGAATTCACCCTCTATGTTTATTTATTTGATCACCTAAGTCTTCCATCCATACTTGGACGATTTTATGGTTATCATCATCGATAACATACTCATATACTCTATGTCAGAGGAGGAGTATGCATATCACTTTATGATGGTCTGATATTTACATTCGGGGTACCGGATTTATGCTAAATTCTTGATGTTATTTTTACAAATTCACGAGGTTCAATTCTTGTGGAATAATATTTTATAGAATTTTTTCTGTGTAACCAATAAAAATTGATGCAGTTCTTACATGGGATCCACCCAAGAGCATGTCAATGGTTTGGAATTTTCTTATCCAATTGGGGTGCTAGAGGATATTTTTGGAAGTAATATATTATATTGTTTTCCCATTGACCTCCCTGATTTGAAGAGGGAAACCTTTATCCTAGATAGAGAATTGTTATAAGATTTTTGAGGAGTTGAGGTTAAGGGTGATGAGTGATCCATTTGTGGAGAATTGAAAAGGATGGAGTGGAGTACATAGTGTATATATCTCTCAAGAGATGGGCTTGACTGTCTATCTATGTAGGGGTATTTAGTTATCACATATGAGTTATCGAAGTTGTCACCCCATGAGTAAAACTAAATGACTCATGACCAAGATTCTGTAGCAGTAGTATTTTTCCGGAGGAGGTGGAGTAATTATCTTATTCGGGAGAACTTAATGTTTTACTAAGACCATTAGATTCTCAGTTACGCCTTTATGAAAAGAGACTTTAAGAAAAATATATCGGCATATTTAGGAGTTTCCGAAGGCCAATGACTTCAAGATAGTATATATTATAGAGATGAGAAACATTGTAGCATATTCCCTTACCAATAGTCCCATTCTAACTTGGCGTAGGATTATTATGAGTAGTTTTCATATTTATATCTCACACTATTGGATAAGGAAGGATCATTCTTTCATCAGTTGATGGTGTTCAATTCATCACCTCTACAAGATTTGAGATATTACTAGTTGTGAGACATTGACTTTGAGGTCTTGTGTGACTAGTTATCCATAGGGGAATCTCTATATGGATATTATCAAGGAAGGAATCACATATCAATTTATGGTGATGGACAACGGTCCTAGTCATGATATGAGAGGAGATAATCTGAGATTTACACACTCCTACCCAATACGTATATCCTAGTGTTTGGATTATGAATATAGGCCTTTATTAAGAGTTTAGGTGGTCTTACACGAGGTGGAGAATGGATAAGTAAATCTCCTGGTGCATCAACTTTCAGTAGGTGTAGGCTATGTACCAGGTTCTGATAGGTTTGTCCCAGCCCTTTGATATCCCATTGTAGAAATGGGATGAAATATATGTAGTCTTTGTGATAGAGATTAAATGGGAAAAAAGTTCTAGGAAATTATCTGGGTGATAGTTGACCAATTCAGGATGTTAAAGGATCAAGCCCAACCTATTACTAGAGGAAGACTCCTACTCGAGCGATAGAGACTTAGTTGGTAATTTGGCGCTCTCATTCTTTCAGGACCTCCTTGCAGGCACAAACCCGAGGATGGCTAGTGGGTATCCAAGGGGAAACTCAGACCTGTGGGAGGTGATCCCTTCCACAGAGACTAGACTGGACAACACAGTCCTATAGGTGAGTTTCAATTAGGAATAAATCAATATCGCCATGCAGAAACTCAACCGAGACAGTGCACCTATCCCTGAATACTTTCTTAGTTCATTCTGTAGGGGGTCATGGGATGTCGTTAAGAAGGGTATCATTGAAGTTGTTCAGGATTTTTTTCGAGGAGGGATCCTCCCTCATGTTGCAAGTTCCACATCTCTGATTCTGATACCCAAGGTTAAGGACCCCTCCCTGCTTTCTCACTATCGTCTGGTGAGCCTCTGCAACTAGACATACAATATTCTATCATGTGTTATCAATCAGAGGATATCCAAGCATCTTTCCGGCTGGATCTCTCTCGAGCAACATGGATTCGTGAAGGGTCGGCCAATTAAGGGTTAAATAGATCTTGCACAAGAGATGGTAAGGGACATTAACTTCAAGACACATGGATCAAACATGGTGATAAAATTAGATATGAACACAGATTTTGACAGGATTGAGTGGAGTTTCATGAACAGAGTCCTATCATCGATGGGGTTTTCATCTAGGGCAGTGGATATTATCTTTAGATGCATAAGCACCTCCTGGATGGCGGTCTCTTTTATGGGGAAGGCCCAAAGTGTCTTCAAGGATACCATAGGCCTTTGGCAGGGGGACCAACTTTCTCCAAGCCTCTTCATCCTCTCCTAGGATACTCACAACCAACTCATCAACTGTGGAATATGTCAAGGAGGAATCCTCCCTTATAGGAGAAAGCAGAACATCTCTTAGATCTCCCACATGATGTTTTCAGATGATACAATGATCTTCATAAATTATGGGAGGAGTTCTCTCCGGGCTATCAAGAAAGTTCTAGAAGATTATTGTTTCTGGAGCAGAAAACTCATCAGCAACTCAAAGAGCATCATCTTTCATATCCTGTAAGATCTCTTCTAGGATGGTATCCTCTCTGTGAATGTTCCTGAACATGGAACATGGATCCTTCCTGATGGATTATTTGGGATCTCCAATCTCTTTAGGTAGGCTCTGCATGCCCTATTTTGATCACATTGTTTTCAGGATCACGAGTCGTTTTCAGAACTGGAAAAACCAGTTTCTCTCGTTTGGAGGCCGTATAGCCTTGGTCAATAAAATTCTGTCCATAATCCCCATTCATGCTCTAGCCTCCACAAATTTTCCAAAGGTGGTGATTAACACTATCGACAAGGTTTTATGCCGCTTTATTTGGGAAGAAAAAATTGAAAGAAAGAGGCACAAGGCCTCGTGCGGAAGGATTGCAAAACCAATTCACGATGGTGGGATCAGCATCAAGAGTCTTCAGAGTAATCTCCATGGAATTAATGAAAAACTAGAATAGGAAATAATAGAGGAGCGCTTGCTCTGGGGGAATAACATGTTTCATATCGACAAGTACAATGTGGCGGATGGTTACAGGTATGCTTCACCCCTCTGGTCAAAACTCTATCCTCTGGTCCATACCCTACAACAAAGCTCAAGGTGGATCGTCGGCACTAGTGATATCCTTTTCTGGCATAAGAACTGGGATGGTTCTTTCCTCACCTTCCCAGGTTGTCTAGCTCCTCTGATCAAGGTTAAGGAGGCGCTGCATCATCCTAGAATCACCAATGCGTTTTTTAATGAGAAACATCAAACTCTGCTCGAGTCGATCCAGATCACGTCAGAACCAGATCATTGCATGTTTACTCCTTCGTCTTCTGGTGTTTTTTTAAATACATATTTTTACAAGCTCTTATCCTAATAGGACCACCATGACCGGTGTAATGAGAAGATCTTGTCCCACAAGATCCCAAATAAAATCAATTTCCTTATTTGGCGCATCAGAAACCGAGCTCTCTCTACATATGATAACATCAAGAAACTGGGGATCATCATTTTCTCTGGGTGTCATTGCTCTAGTAATAGGTGGGAGGATATCTCTGAGCATTTTTTCATCGAAGGAGAATGGGATCAGGTAGTTTGGTCCTTCCATGGAGGCAGCTCAGGTCCCTTCACTTGAGAGCATAAAGACTTTCCATTCTAGGAGTAGAAGTTCCACGTCGCACTAGGATCAGAGTTGGAATGGCTAGCCTGAGCCGCTTTACTCAATTCCTGGTGCTGGTTCTTGTCTCAAGCTCGTAATCAGGCAAGTTTTGAAGACACAACTTCTATGGTAAGGTCCATTATTGTAAAGACTCGTTTCCTATTGACTGATACGATTGCGCTCTCAAAAGGATGGCAGGAGGCTCCTGCTTTCAATCTTCTACAGGGCAGTGCATCCTTGGCACACCCTACCCGGTCAGATTATAGGGAAAATAGGTGGGTAGGAATCCTCCTGTCACCGACTACAAGTTGGACATGGATGGGTCATGCTCTTTGGATGTGATGAAGGGATGAGGTGTGGTTTGTGGCATTGGGGGCAATGTGGTGTTGTCCTTCACATCATTCTACGGTTATGGTACACCCCTCTTGGCCAAGGCCAAGGGTGGGCTCTCTAGAATCTCTCTCTACATTCAAGAGAATCTGGATATACCTGAATTGGAGACTTACTCCATGATCCTTCATGATTCCCTGCATGGTAAAAGCTCTATTCCTTCGTCTATATCCTATGAGGTTATGAAGTTTCGAGATGCCCTTCGGCACAACATCCAACTGACTCACACATGGTGCGAGGGGAATAAGGTAGTGGATTACATGGCTTCTTTAGGTGACCAAAGCTCCATCAACACTAGTCTTATCTCTATTAACTATTTGAAACCAGAAGGTGTCAATTTGATCAGAGGGGATTCCCTTGGTCTGCACTATTTTAGATCTCCTTAATCCTGAGGTTGCATTGTTTCCCTCTTTCTTTGAATAAAAATTTTACTTAGAGGGATGGATTGTTCACCTTCATGGGATACCCTTAACTACTATATACATTCACTATTCACTGTTTACATCATGGATTAGTAGAGGCCTATAAGAAGTATTCAGATCCCATACGAGGATGATTAAAACCTTTTAATCCTAGACAAATGGGAAGACTGAGTTCACTATCCTAGGGTTGGAGGAAATGTTGTGGGATTGCGTGTTAGACATCATTCAGTGTTGGGTGGATCACATTACCTTGGAATAATTTTAATAAAACAATAGATACCATATATAATCCTTATGAATTTTTTTGAGGACCCAAATGGGAGGTCCTATAGGTCACCATTGTAGTCGAAAGTGATCAGTGAGGCATCTCTTATGGGTCGTTAGTTGGTGCAGGTGATAAAGGAGAAGGTCCAGGTCAGCCATGAGAAGATGAGGATCACTCAGTGTAGGAATAAATAATATTCTAATATCCATAGCGGGCCATTTTATTTCAAGAATAAATTCATTATTTTCTTGAGAGCCTCCCCATGATGAGGATTGTAGAGAATTTTCTAGGGAGGAAATATATACATGATGTCTATCAGGTCATTCATGATCTTAAAGTGGGTTGGAGAGGTTTCTTACCATATCACCCTATCACCATAGTTGATGTGGGTGCACGAAAACTTCCTCATGGTGTAGTCGGGGAGATAGTTTCATGACCCCACACACATTATAGACAGGGGAGAGCTAAAAGGAGAGTATGGATCCATGTTTGAAGATCACCCAATGGAAATCGAGTATCTATATGAGAGTATAATTTATGGATGGCACATCCCCTTATTTAACATGTATTGTTAACATTGGAACATGCATGAGATCTCATGGGAATAAGAGAGCCAAATGTGGGCTCAATATCCTGAGTTATTTGATCTATTTTTCTTTTCAAGAATGAAAATACTAAAATAGGGAATGATGTAGAGACCCAGTTTATTCCTAGTGAGATATTAAAAGTTTTCTACATATATATTCAATGAAAGGATCTAATAAGACATTTGATTCTGAGCTATGGTGTACTCTAAATTAATTTTATAAAAATATTAAATATATGTTATATTATTTTCAGGAAGTTTCTTACATAGAATGGGAAAAATAATAATCAGTTTCTCAGCTAAAAATTTTGACACTACAGTTGAGTTTGGAAAGATATATTTACCAAATGCATGACCTTAAATAGTTTTTTACAATGTGTTCAGATATTCAATCCATTAGAGGTATGTTTTGTGGATTAATTAAATTTATAATTTTATTAATCCATTAAATTAATGAAATAGATTTACTTTAAATAAATATTTATGTTGAAACCTCTAGGGTAAGCCACATAAATCTTGGATGAATCCATATAATTCTACATTAATTATTGTTGAGAATTTTCTTTTGTAAATAAAATTTACAATTAGGACTCTTTATTTGTGTTTTTCTCCCCATTTTATTAAATGTATTAAGAAGGATCATCCCATTATATTATTTTCACAAATTTCAGACAACTGAAAGAACCCATGTGTTTGAATGATTTTATTATTCATTTTTTCTCACCCCAAATATCCATGTTCATGTTCATTGGAAAAGTACTCTTGGATAATGAATATTTAATCCTTTTTTATTCTTGTCTCCCTTGATTCATTGTGTTATTTTTTGATTGGCCTATGTGGAATCATTTTGATGTTTATAGCTGGTACTGAGGCCAATCAGACCCCCGGATTCATGACAGAATCACATACAGAAAATGGAATACTTGGTCACGGAGAAAACCAGATACTTTACAATTTTACAGGGGATTTATTTGTTGAAACGGAATCTGAATCAGAGATGTTGGGATAAAAATTACACGTGAGGTGTGGCAGTGCATGTAGGAAGCAGAGAACCAAAGGAGGATTTCTTTTCCATCCATCGAATGGATAGAAATAATGAATGATTGTGAGATCCTTTGATTTCAGGATGATATGATGCTATATTAAAAGGTGGTATTATCATATCTATAGGGGGGAGACCATAGATGAATATCATTTAAAATACCGACTACACACAGCCTAGATCGGAAGAACACATGGATTGTGTCCCCTCTAATGATGCATCTTGGGTTTTGGATTTGATAAGGATAAAATGGAGTGTAGTCCACCTAAATTCCATGTATCCCTAATCTATTGGACATTTCTTATGTTTTTGTACACTAAAAAGACCCCATGTTGGTGGAAACAGACAAACACACACCATCTATCGAAGTACACAAGCATATCTAGGTGACCAATGTGTACCGAAGTATACATACATAGCCAGGAGATCACGGATCACCATTAGATTTCATCGACATGTCATGTTCTCCACCTATATACCATGTAATTCTACATGCACTGGGATTCATGTGCTAGAGTGAACTTGACTAGCCGATAGAGTAAGACAACACAGTGTGTGGTTCCCCAACCCAATGTGTACACCTAGTCCCCTTCTGAGGAAACTTAAATCTATCATATTTCGTTCATTTTGATGCTAATTTTCTCTTATGATTATCCTATCATGATTTTTTTTTCACATATAATGTGATGGATCCCTCTGTTGTGGATGTTTAGATACGATGTGGGATGTTCTACGAGTAGAACTTACTTTCGTGACGCTCAACGATGACAATTATTAGGTAGAATAACCATGGGATTCCAGGTGTAACCCTCCTGCTTTGTTGGACATGGATCCTCTATGAATATTGTGGAAACCTTATGCGAGGATAGGGTTTGGGAACTTGACCTTCCAAGTGGAACCCTCAATCCAAGATGATCATGGTTCCTTGATACCTAGAGTTGAAACCTCCTGCAAAGAATGATAATGGATCCTTGACCTTCCGAGTGGAACCCTCCAGGTGTGATGGCCATTGGTCCTCAACAAATATAGTGGAACCCTAGTGTGGAGATAGCACATGGGTCCTTTCCCTTCAATATGGAATCCTCCACATGAGCTCGACATGGGTCCTCACATACAAAAACGGTACCCTCCTATATGGACTTGGAATGTGTCCTTGACATTCTGAGTGGCACCATTATGTTGGGCTAGGAATGGGAAATTTATGACTATAGTGGCACCCTCCTACACATATGGGGCATGGGTGCTCGATCTTCTCAACAACACCCTCTAACCGGGCTTGTTGTGGGTCCTCAATAATTAGAATTGAATACCCTATGGGGTAGTGAATGGGTCATCTATGGTCATACTGGAACCCGCCTATTGTATCGGTGGATGGGACCTCTATTTAGAGTTTGTGGACCCATTACTATGTGGAATAGTGGTTAGTCGATACTTGAATTGGATGTTTTTTACTTTGTAGACGTGTGATATAATGGGCAATGTTTATGGTATTTTAGAATTAATGTCTCTCTTTTTCCTAGGATGTTCTGTGAGATAGAGATCATCCTCTCCCATTTTTGGGTTTCTTTTACTGATCTTATATATATATATATTTACCAATAACAATGTTGATTTATTTTTACTCCCTTTCATTGGGTGGAATAGATGTGACAGGTATTCCACATACTCATAGTGTTTATATTCATGTGGTTTGATGAGGTTACTTTATTGTTTTGTGTTGACATGTTGATTATTTGTTTGCATTGTGAATCTTACCACACCCCCTTTCAGATTTCATATATTTCTAATTGGAATTCATATTCTCACAAATTAATGGTATTTTCCAACCCAAGTCATGTCCTATGAAGATGATGGATAGGTCGGTGGGGAATACATATGAGATTTGGGATACATGTTTCCATAGACTTCCTATGTTGGTTGGAGTTTGGTGACCAGGATATGGGATCTCTAAAAAATTTACATTCCAATATTTTCAGGTTGGGACATTTGTTTGGTTGGCTATGTATTTTTTCCCATTAATTTTCAGTTTGAACTGTCGTACTCATGTACTATTCAAGTGTGTACATGAATGTAAATTAAGAAAATATCTCCCATTTATGATATTCCATTCTACTCTTTTCACCACCCCGAGGCCTATAGAGGAAATATTATAGTAGTTCCAGCTCGAGCCTTGATTAGGGTCAGGCCATGACTTGGAAAGACTTATATTAATAAGGAACAAAATATAATTCACTACTTACACCTAAAACACTTTTGGAAAATCAAATTTATTTATCCTTATTCAAGATCTCCAAAGAATAATTTGATTCATCCACCATCCTATAATAATTTATTCCACAGTTTTGAGTTCCTTCTTCTTAAAAAATCAATTCTTCTTAAAAATCACCAAAACATTCTATTTAATTACTCCCCACCATTATCCAATCTTAAGAACATAAGGGTTTAACTAGAATCTCTTTAAACCCTATAATTACATTGATTGATGGTTCTATGTACCTCATAATTGTTCTTGATTATTAACACAAACACATTTCTAGTCATATTTTAAAGGATGATAGATAATAAAATTAACATATTTGAGATTGAGTAAAAACGGGCCCCCATTCATATGCATGGAGTAACTATATCAACTCTTTCTTTAGAATTACATCCTCCCCAATGAATTACCTAATTCATTTCATCCCATGGATGGACTCTTAATGTTTTCCATAATCCACATAATCATTTTTAATCATCCCCTTTGTATCAGAAACCTTCATCCCTTTCTCATATACATGTCTCATAAAATCATGGAAGATTATTAACATAACAAAAAAATTATTTGTAAATTTTGGTATCCTATGAACTCGAACTATAATATAATGTAGCATATTTTACTCCTTTAAATCCTACCATGGGATATTATGTCATATTTCATGAAACTTCCTTAAATCCCATGCAAAAACTGATAATATCCATCTCACCTACGGTGACTAATTTTTTCTATAACCTTGTATGTGCCTTACCCATTCTTCCTCCAACAAGTGTCCACTCATTTTTTGGAAATTTACATCACCCTTTACAACTATCTCAATAGTTTCATCTTCCATAATATGTACCCTATCATATCATCAAAGAAGATAATTTAATATTCTCCCTCTCATAGAATATATATAAAATCAAGCACCAAAATCATCGATCTATGACTCTAATATACATTTAACACATATAAATAATATGATTTCATTTTTATCAAAAAAAATTATATAATAACATCCAAAATTATGACTACTATAATTTTACCTATTGTCTCTTATTCATTATAAAATTTCCGCATATTCCCACAATTAGATCATGTCGTTCTTGGCCCGACCAACTGCCTTCTACTATTTTCAAACATCCATTTCCCCTTATTATTACTCTAGTGTTACCTTAAAATTAAATGTAAAATACCTTCTACATTATATAATATTATGGTATCACACTAATCATCCTTATTTATGATCTATAAATTCATGAATTTATATTGTATTTCCTTGATAATCGATTTATTCATTTCACTAGAGTCACTATTGGTAATATCCATAAGATGAGAAGTTTCATGATGTGATGAAATAATAATAACTACCCAACACATTTTTAAAAATTCTGTCCAAAAAATTCCTTCTGACCCTAGATAGTATTGAACACATTTAGATGATCATATATTTACCTTCATTATACTATTAGTATTCTAAAAATATATTTCATCATGAACTCATTGTTCATGGTGTGAGGATTTCACTAAATCTTCAAATGATGTTATATAAATTTATTAGTCATATTCACCTCCTTGATATTGAAATCCAAATTTCAAGAAAAGTTCTTCCGAACCTAACCCATGTAATTATCATTTCAGTTTTCTGATGATTTGTTTTATATTGAGTTTTTTTATTCCCATTAATGTAAGATTAATTTCCTTCTAATGCTGATAGAAAATAGTCTGTATTATAAAGAATTAAAATTTTGAACCATGAAATAATTAATTATAGAACATGACTTATTGAAATTATAATAATTATAAAATTGTTATGTCCCACTATAATGTAATAGTGTTATGTAAAATTTTATGAAGTATATAACAATGCTATAATTCCCCTAGATTTTTTGGGAAGAACAGTTTTAGAATGCTTAACACAACATCACATACAGAACTAGATAAGGATATCCAGAACATAATGAACATTGTAATAATGTTTAAAAGTGGAAACTATGCTCCATCTGAACTCATAAAATTAGAATGAACTATTATATTAATTTTGTAACAAACACAAGTTTAAAAAAGAACACAACACTCACAATAAAAAACAAACATTAGGGATTTTAAGGATTCTAACATAATCGTACTCTATATGAGAAACACTACCACTATATATTACTAATTAAAGATAATGATTGAAATATTTTTTAGCATAAAAATATCATCTCATTGACAACTTTTATATAGGAGTTCCACTAGTAGATACTGTTCCAAATTCATCCTATCTATGTGTCTGATCTCAAAAAGATCCCAAAACATTTCAAATTTCCAAACCTAGTTCAAGATGTCTTTACACTACTGATGATTCTTATGTATCTCTGGAATAACTTTGAGATCTTCTTACATTATTACAACATATTAAATCATATACATGTCTTATCCACGTAAATTCATCGTCAACTATTTATTTTTTCTCAACTTCTTACTTGATATTTTTCTTCCACTTCCGAACAAAATTAGTATCTCTACCAATGTATTTATCTAGTTCAGTTTAGATTCCTCTAAAATCACACGTTCTTCAATAATCTTCATGTTGTAAAAAAATTCATATGTTCCAAGAAAATAGTATATAAATAATTTGATAAATATAATGATGTAACAATTAAAATACTAAATATAGTAATATTTATAAAAAACTATGTATAACCATGAAAATATAAATAGAAAAATTAATTTGTGGTTATAAATACTTTTTTCTATTAAAAAATCATAATACACTATAAATATTCTTAATTTTTATAAAAGATATGGATATCTAATATTGATCTGACATTTTGACGGTGTCACAAAATTGAACAAAGGGATTCCTTTTTCAAGATATAGGCCCTAAATGAACATATTTTACTCAAATGATAATAAGAACCAATTTTTAAATTTTTTTTAAAATGTTGTGCATAATTGATGGATTTAAATTTAATGTAGATGAGGAACAATCTATGTTTATTTAATATTTACATTGTAATCATAATCAATCCAACCATTTAATCAATGAAAAAACTATTGAGGCTATGTTACATTAATATAAACTATTATAGTATATAAACACAAAAAATAATGTATTTAAGAGTATAGATACTTTTATATGGAAGATAGATTAAAATGATGACAATTCAACCAAAAAATGATCTATCCAATTAATCAATGAAATATAGGCAACAAATTAATATATTTATTATAATTTATGTAATAAAGTATAAATGTTAATGTTTTACCAAATTTTATATATTTAAGAGAATATATTATTTCCTTAAAAAAACTATAATGACCTTCCCTATCCTAATAGTTATGGTGAAACAATGTAATATATACATTATTTCTATTGTGAATTAACAATTATTAACATTGAGAATTATTTTCCCACTTCCCTTAAACAATATTGAAGTATTCACATCATGATTTTCATTTTCCCATTATATATCAAAGATGACATGAATTTTTCTATCTAAACTTATTTTTAAAACATTGGGAACCTCAGGATGTTCACAAATGAATCATCAATAAATGATAACACTATAACATTATTGATTCCTTCACATATAGTATGATATTGGATTTATATGTAGGTCAACTTCGTATTACATCCAACTAATCATTTTATGAATATATCTTATATGAAAGATAAAATAATAAAAATTATGTAAATTTATATCATTTTTGACATTTTCTTTGGTTATAGAGCAATCAACTTTATCATTCAATTTTCCCACGTAAAATTGGATATATATTTCTTATATTTATGATCACTCTATAACCTATAGTGTTTCCAACATGTTTTCATTTTATGAAAAACATTAAGAGGTCAATGATTATAGAATTGATAATTATATGCCAATAATAATAAATAAGAAATCACAATTTATCGGTCAATTAAATGAATTATCATGATTGATGGGATTTCATTTCAATGATATTATCTAACATAAACTTTGGAATGAAATAAAATAGATATTTCATTTACACTAATGTTTTACAAGGTTATATGACTTCAGTAATTCCATATAAAATACATCTCTTACATAAAAAATCAAAACCAAAACAATAATACAATGTTAAAACAATATTGTTTAAAAAATAAAAAGGTGTAAAAAGTTTTCCAATTTTTAAATCAATATCATCAACCAATATGGAGACAAAGTAATAAACCCAAAATAATAATGAAATAAATCATATAAAAAATAATATCCCATCATGTAAATACATAAAAGGAATATATCACAAAACAAATCACTAGATATGTACTGATGATAATTGGTTTCACATTTATGCTTGTTTTAGTCATCTATAAACACCAAACAAAAAAACAGTATTGCATAAAAATTTATAATAATTATCTATAAATAGATGAAATATAGATAAAAATTCTCAATAAATCTATCAATTATCATATTTGAGAACCAAAAATGATTAGAGAAAAAAATAAACCTCTATATCTATGTCAAGCTACACATCCCCTGAGTCAAGATGATCTTTAACCACTACATTCTCACTGACCACAGAATAAGATCATAATATATGAAGTATTTTTTAAAAGGTTGAGGTTCAAAGACCTCTTTATTGAACAAGAAAGAAAAGGCGGAACATCCAAATACAAAAACAAGATCATGTCACTCGGGAACGAGTTCTCATACTGTGGTGGGGGATCTACCACCCCTACCTCTAGGAGGACGTCCCCGAAGAGATGTTCCAGCCTGCAACCAAGGACCACCTCCATCATTAGGAAGATCAACATCCATATTATTCGTCATCTTCATTATTCCATACACATGTTCAGAACTTTTTCCTTCCTCCTCGCTACATCCGGATGCATGTGCATCAAAGGAGTTGGATAAACCGACCTTAGAAAGAGATTTAATCTTGTTGGATGAGTATTCAGCGTGTTTCATAGCATAAAGCAGATCTTTCTCTTCTCTCACTGTATTTGGAGTTAATGGGTCCCCTAAAGAATCTTGTCCTGCACGTGGAGCTGATGTAACTGGGATTTGAGTACCCTTAGGTTGCAGGCGACTCTATCTATTTTGTAGTTTTCCAGAGCCTTCCACTGATCCTACTAAGGTATCAATGTCTCTTTTTTTTAATTGAACATTTTTAGCATCATGAAAATCCTTACCAGCATTAGGAGAGTCTGCAATCGCCTTTCATGTCCATAAAATATGAACAGAGTCTGGTCCATTTATGTCCCCCGCACGTGTTTGACTCACCTCAGTTGGATTTTCTGGGTTACGAAGTCTTCCAAGGACAGGGGAGCTAGAAGCCTGGTTTTACCAGCAGGACCAGCTTCCTCATAGCACTACTACCAATTGACAGGCTTTTGAAAGTTGCATCTCTAATACATAGGAGTTCCAACTGCTATTTCTGAACCCTCACTATGTCTATAGGTTTGGGAGATATTGGACCTTGATGAGGCAGTATCCATTTTTGTTTTCCCTTTTCTATTCCTTGAGTAAATCACTGATTGATCGTTCCAAAAATCATTATCAACATCAGCTTATGCTTCACACTCTTTAATATATTGGCTATCATCATATTCTTCACACTCTTTTTCCTCAGAAATTCCTTTAGATAGGGCATCTCTAAATGTGAATACACTAACAATAAGTTATGTATTCTCAACCATGTCTACCCAAGAATGGGAGGATTTAGTTTGGGCCTTAGAAACAAGACTGTCAGTCATAAGAGAAGGGTCAGGTCTGGGATTTAACAAATCATCACAACCATTCTTCAAAGAAAGGTGATCTCCGAAGGGGGGGTTGTTAGAGATCCTAAGGGTGATGTGAAACTGGCTTTCTCTCGTTTCCTGGGCAGGGGAATTTCCATCCAAGTAGAGGCCCGGGCTCTCTTCACATGGCTTTCATTATGCATCCAGGAGGAGGTTTCCATTTCGGAAGTGGAGGTGGACTCTCTTTTCCTCCTTAATTCCCTTAAATAGAATCTCTCTACACCTTGGTCCATTGTGTATGTGGTCAGGAAATGTTGTGATATGCTTAGTCAAAACATCAGTCTCTCCCACATATGGCGAAAGGGGAACAAGGTCACAGAATATTTGGCTTCCAAAGATGATCACAGGTCCACAGACATGCATATCTTCTAGACTAATAGTTTGAAGGCAGAATGTGTTAATTTGATCAGAGGGGATGCCCTCGGTCCGCATTACTTTATACCTCCGTAGCTTGCTTTGTGTCCTTCTTTTCTTCACTTTAATAAAAATTCAATTTGGATAGATGGACTTTGATGTTCCATATAGTGCTTGACCAACCTTATTTTTAGGCTGATCATTTCCTTGAATTCCTTTCCTATGACATTTTAGCATATCATGACCCTTAAGCTGACAGTTAGAGCAGATAAGGTCCCTCCTATAGGAAGGTTTTTCATGTCCAACAATACCACAAACATCGCAAAAAGGTGGAGTTCTCTCATATTCAATTCTGAGATTTATCTCATCATTTGGATTTGAAAAAACCACTCTATCAATCAGCATTGAACTCATATCAACCTCAACTAAGACCCGAGAAAAGTGACCATAACTAACCATCTCCATAGTAGTGTCTAATATAATTGGGATACCTATCACAGAAGCGATGTCAAACAGAATTTCCGGGTGCCATAAAACCCATTTAAGACCATGAATTTTCACCCAAACTTGCGCACATGTGTCATTGAAATCGTTAAGGTTGAAGTTCAAATTCTATTCATGGAGTCTCAAGGTACCTAGATTGAGATTAACCGAGCCAACACCCCAGGAACGTCCTTTAAATTACTCAGAAGGAAAAAGAAAATGAAATAAACCATGTCCTAATGAAACGCATTTGAAATCCACAAAACCCCAAATGGAAACGAGAAAAGAGGCAAGATCAGAGACCTTCCATGGTTTCATACCCTTTGTTAAAGAAACACAATCAATAAGAGAATGCTTACACAAATCAAGTCATTCCGTGCTTGCAGTATCTGAGGATGATACGTGATCAATGGTGCCTTTTTTGACAATACGTTTCACAGATCTATTCTTTCGCGAAGCAACTGATCCTCTCGCAAGGCCATTGAAGATCGAAACATCCTTCAAGATCTCCACAGTATTTGTCCGAGTTTGTTTTGTAGGAAGAAATTTCGATTTCCCACCATGATTCGAGACATAAGCGTGGAGATTCAGACTCCTCGGGTGATTTAGGGTAAGCCTCTCTTCGACGAGCGGGAGAAGCTTTTCCAGTTCCTCCATAGACCTCCACATAATATATGAAGTATCAAAACTATAGATGTCCTCAGTAGTAACTAATCATTATGACTCATCCATCCAAGGATCCTCATTGTAACATTAGGCACACATATATTATGTATAATTATGAAATAAATCTCTCTCATTTCCACATCAACTTGAGTTCTCTTGTCCTTCATAGGAGCTTCCATGGTGAAAACAACCCTTTATTTCATAGTAGGTGTTGAATCCTTATATATGGTTCCCTACATGATTTCCTCATCAACATCATGATCAATAAAGGGTATTACTCATATAGGTATTTTTGTGACTATGTATCCCATGTCATCACATATGAATTCCCATAGGGTACAACACCACATTCATAAATTATTAATAAATTTTGGTAAGTAAAATTTGTATAGACTAGATAATTTTATAAGTATTGATTAAATATACTTGATTATCCATATAAAAAAATTTCTTCATTTTTAAACAAATCATGTTCATAGATCATGATTTGTACACTATATAAATTATATACCAGCTTAATTTTACATTAAGATAAATAGTATATATACTTGATCTAATAAATTTAATGTTAGAGTCCTTGTGTAAAAATGTTTTAGCCGCCACACCATAGATAGATACATCTATTTTGAGAATGGACCTTAACACCTATTATACTATCTCCATGGTTTTTTCTAAACAATCATATCCGTATAAGTGAAAACTAAAAACATCAACCAAGATCTTATCCAAATTCTCTAATTGTAATCATTCATTAACAAAACCTATGAAGACCCCTCCCAAGATCAATGGGGTGATAAAATATGGACAATGAATCATTTACCAAATTTGACACATGTTTGTGACAATATCTAATTATATAAATCTCGGAAATAGTAAGCATTTCCCTCTATGGAACATATAGGGAGACTATGAAATGAAATGAAAACCAAAATTATAAACAATGGAACAACCTCGATCCACAATGATGGAAAGTAATATTGGATGATGTTAAATAACATAATATGTATAAATAACATCTAAAACTAAAAAAATCATTAAACATGACATATAATAAAACCTAAATAACCCATATATCTCAATGGTATATGAATAAATACAAAGAATTCAATTTTTATCTTTCCATCAAAACCAGTGATATAATATCTCCATTAAATAAAAAAAATCCATGAAAATCTATAGATACGAGTTAAAGTGCGCATATACATATTATAAGTAATCTATCCAAAATAGAATAACATGAATGTAAATATTTTTTATTTATCACAATCAGGTTAATAGTAATAATAATAAAATGTCACATCCTTACCAAAGTTTACCATATAGAGTAACTGGATCCAATCATCCACTATAAATCTATATCATATCTAGCTTTAAAAGTCAGTACACATAGTGATTCTTGCATCTAACTCAATGGAGTGTTATGTTCCCAAGATAAAAAAACCTTCCAAATATAGATTATTTATAGTATAAAAACACCATCAAAATATATAAAACACCATGTAAAACAACACCCACCTACTAGTATCCATGTCTCTAAGGTACAATGTCTTGTCACAAACATTCTATCAAAACCATAGATTATGAATATCCTTTATTAGAGAAGGGCCATGACACAACCAATCCATATTCAATGAATATCTAATCTATACCAACTAATTGGTTGAGAGAGTACATACAAGTTTCCATTTAGTTAGTCTAATCACTAATCCATATACTGAGTTATGACCATGAAAATTTTAAAATCCAATTATTATAATTCATAAACATTATTATCAAGTTGTATGATCCAAACACTTGGGGCTATAATTGCCTATGAGTTTTGTTCTTGATAAAAATTCTAAATAAAGTTTAATGGATTTCTATGACATATATCGAAAAACATACCCGTGATGAACCAAAGGACCATGTGATTTTTATATATGTATGTGTGTCGTTTACAATCATTTAATGAAATTCTATTTATTGAAATTATTAAATAAAACAAAAAAAATTCCCTTTTATAATATTAAAATTTATTTCCTTTAAAAAAAAGTGGTTATTCGTTTTTAAAAATGGATAACTGATTTTCATTTAAAAAAATCATTATCTATCTTCATTTCAAAATTATAATTTTTTAATACCTTTTAAATTTTTTATGAATCACAAAAATCGAATTTTTTATATTGTTGAAATAAAATATTTTCATATCACATTGATAAAAAAATATATTTTATATTCCATGGTGAAATAATTTTTTTATTTAATTCACAAATATAAATAACTTGACCATTTAAAAGGATTTACATTTTTAAAAAGCTTTTTTAATTTAATTAAAAACTAATTTTCATTTTATAATAATTTATTATTAAGATATTCTGTCATTTAAAATAAATTAATAAAAATTCAATATTTAAAAAATATATATTTTATAACTAAAAAATATTATTATTTTATTCCTCGCATTATTTAAAAAAATTACTTCTATTTTATAAAAAATATTTTTTTTCTATGCCTTTAAAAATATTAATAATTTCATATGGATTTAAAAAATATAAGTTTTTATATAACATTAAATAAATAATTTAGGAACAACACACCGTTCTAAAATGAAATATTTTTTTATTCATGAAAAAATGGTGAATTATTAATGTTATGAAATAAATAATGTTATATATATATATAATTTTAAAAAATAGATTTTAAATATATTAAACCTCAATATTTATGTTTCAAATCAATATCTATAAAAATTTGTATACATATTCATTATTTATTTCATTTGATTACTTATCTAAATTTTCTATTTCATTGATGTACTTTCCCTAATATATTCAAATCATTAAAAAACATACTCATTATTATCAATATTCTAAACAAATTCATCATCATATAACATTTAAAAAAAATCTTGAAAATTATTCATTAAGAACATATATAAAAGAAAATTCCCCAATGTTTTTTTTCATTAATTAAAAAATCAATATGGATCTGTTTTAACAAATAAAAAACCTTAAATATCAATGATCCGTTTAAAATAATATCTATTTGATTTTTCCCTTTGACTTGATTCATATGTTTTTAATCATATTTGATCTTAGGAAAATGATCTCTATTATTTATCTTGAATGAATTTCTCAAAGTTATTGTATTTCAATGACCATGTTTAATATTACACATCCAAGATATAATAATATGACCATTAAAATGACTGTCATGGTGTTTAAACATGGAATCAAGATCAATGGTATAAAAATTATTAGTTATAGTGGATGTTAATATAAGTACCTTTTTTATGTAATCATAAAAATCATTATTAGAAAAATCAATCAAATAAAATTTATCATAAATCTGAGAAATACATATCCTATTGTGATTTAATATAATAATATAAAATAATTTGTTTATTAATATTGTATATGTATTTCCAATAATATCAATTCTCAAAAAATTTACTTTTTTATTATCTATAAATTTTATAGTTCCTCTTGGAATTTTTATAACATATTGAATGTTCGAAAACTAACCACCCATCCATAGTGCATATAATATTTCTTTGTACTGATTTCATATCTCTTTCATTATTAAATATTAACAAATATAATTTTTCATACTAGAATATTTTTATCTCTATATGATGATCAATAATAATTTTTGGATCCCAAATATTCTTAGTTAAGTATTATTGCTTCAAATTATGAATAAATAATAAATCTATATAAAAGTAAGTCTTTTTTTAATCCACTCTATTTTATATTTTCAATATATAATTTTTTAGTTTCATTATCAGTTAAACCACTATGATAAATTTTAGTAATAGACTTATTTTGATTATATTCTTAGATCTACAATGTAAAAAAATCTTATATAGGTAAAGAAAATAACTAGAATAAAAAATTCCTTTTTATAATATTACATTGATCACCAACCATTTTTTAATTTTTTTCCACAATTTTTTTAAAATTATTAATTAATAATATACATTTTTAAGTACCATATATTTATATCATTAAATATATCATCATTATTATAACATGTAATTATAATATATTTATATTTAATTTCATAATGTTTTTTAATAAGATAAAAAATTATTCTATAATATTTTCAAGGATTTTATATATTTTTATTCCTTTTATTAAAATATTCATATTTATTTTCAATTATAAAATGATTTTCATTCATCTCGTTAAAATAAAAATCCTTATTATTTGAAATGGAGCAACAATAAGAGTGTATCTACTCACAATTTTCCATAAAATACATATTTTCTTATTAGACATATTCTTCTTTTCATTTTTCTAAATTAACATAGTTATTTGAGTATTTTAACATTTTCTATAAGATTTCATAAGACATATATTGTATCCTATTTTAAAAAAAAAATAGGCAAATTTAATTCAAACTTCTTATTTTCATTCAATAATGGGAAGTCAGGTTTTATGAGTGTTAATAATTTTATATTCATAGATTTTTACATTATTTTAATTTTTATTCCCTTCTCTAAAAACTATAGAATATTTTTAAACACGCTTCTTGTTTTTAAAATTTCATTAAATCTTAAATCTATTTATGCTAGTTCATATTTATATTTAAAAATATTATTTCCATTAAAAGAGAAATCATAATTTTTTTTCTTTCCTATGTTATTTTATTCAACAGTAGAATTTTCTCTGAGGGAATCGTTTACCATTTAAATTTATTTTCTATTATTGAATTCATGTGTTGATTCAAATTCATAAAAAATCAATGCAATGATAAGATTATTCATT
Organism: Viscum album; assembly: GCA_963277665.1. Taxonomy (NCBI): domain Eukaryota; kingdom Viridiplantae; phylum Streptophyta; class Magnoliopsida; order Santalales; family Viscaceae; genus Viscum; species Viscum album. The sequence continues at coordinate 805,504,212 of OY728167.1, read as the reverse complement.
TTATTATTTGAAATGGTGTACATGGTTTAATGGTAGATGAAATTATACACCGCATTGATTGTAGAACAATCAACACTTTTAAAGTTTATCCAGACATTATAATTTCAAATACTAAGATAGAAATATAATTAGAATTATGATCTATCTTTTCTTTTATCTATGTTATATTTTCACTATCTAAAATTTTAAATTAATCAATTTATATTATAATTTTATCATATGTAATCCCTTTAAAATTATATGTTCTTATACAAGTAAAGATGATAGTTTAAACAGTAGTATAAAAATACTATACTAAGAATCCCTATTTAATTATCAAAATCCATGATAATAGATAATTTAATTCATGTTTTTAGAATTATGTAAAACTTTAAATTTATATAAATCACTCATTAATCATTGTTAAAAAAATCTTGTAAGGATTCATAATATTCAAGAAATTTTTTTTCCAATGGTGGTCTATGTTTTCCAAGACCCATAATTTTTTCAAATGAAAAAAGGTTTTGTGTCCATGGGAATTCCATTCGTTTTATTTTCTATTTAAAATAAACAAATGTAATTTCTAGTTACCTGTTAAGGTTACGAATTCATGTTTTCCCTTATAAAAAATGTATTGTTCGTGTTACTAATAAATAAATTGGGGGGGGAATCCAATAGTTAAAATTTTTAATTAATATATGTTATAATATATTTAATTATTCATTGGTTTATCATATTTTAATTTTAAAAAATAATAATATAAGATGAATAATAAAATAAAATCATGAGGTAAAAAGTTTCTATATTGATTTAAAGAATAAAAAACATAACTCCATATTTAAATTTAATCATTTTGATCTTAGTGAATTCCCTATCAATTTCCATTAAATAGTTTTCCTTCAATATTATATACAATAAACTGATGCTTAAAGTAAAAGAATACATTATATTTTCCTATACTTGTCACGACCCGCCCTCGGGGCTCATGCCGTGACTACCCCAAGCCCGCCTTCCATAGGCCAGGGGCTGGCGACTAGCACTAAGGCGTAAATCCCAACAAAAAGGGAAGGCATTGCCTTTGAAAAGTAAACAAGCACCACAGAGTAAGCAAGCGGAAAAGTAAACACTAAGTAAAAACTGTACAAGCTGTGCTGAAAGTAAAAAGGGGCCGGAAATACAAGCCCAACGGTAAAGTACAACTGAAATGAAAAACAGCAATTGAAAGGAAAAGCCGCAGCATCGAGTCGTCCTCTGGAAGTCCCACCTGAAGGGTGGGTACAGATAGCCTCCACTGCTCCTCGGTTCCACCTGACCGCTCCGAGTACGTCCCGCCTAGTGCTCCACCTCCAGGTACTGTCCTGCTCCTCATGCCTCCACCACAATCAGTGTTGTCCGTCGTCTGCAACCAACACCACGAAGTGCGGGCATAGCCCGTGCAGGGGTGAGTATAATCTACTCAGAAGGGACCCCGAGACCCCCGAAGGTCTCCAGAAATCCACAAAGGATAATCCACAAAGGAGAGATACAATCACGAAGTAACATCTGACATGGCTTAGGCATATGCCCATACATATACCTAAGTCATCAATTCTCGTTCGGCTCCAACGTCCGAGCCCAAGCACAACCCAGTCCACACAGGAAAACAAAACGTATACCCACACAGGATAGCTCAACACAATCCACAAAGGAGAGTAAATAGTAAATCCACACAGGATAGCTCAACACAATCCACAAAAGAGAGTAAACATTAAATCCACACAGGATAGCTCAACACAATCCACAAAGGAGAGTAACACAAGATTCATCTCACACAGGTATACTTCTTCGGATGACGACAAAGATGATCACTGAACCATCTAAGTCGTCGGACCCACAAAGGATCGATAGGTACTAACCCCGCAGTGACCCACACAGGATCGGACCCACACAGGATCAGGCCCACACAGGACCGGGCCCACGCAGGACCTGTAGGCGCTGGCTCACACAGAACCGCTGAGCGCTGACCCACACAGGATCGGTAGCACTGATCCACATAGGATCGCTGAGTGCAGAAGTCGTCGCAGTCCACTAAGGATCTCTGCACGGTCGTCGTCGGGGTCCACTGAGGATCTCTGCACAGTCGTCGCCGTCGAAGAAGCAGTCGCAGCCAGCTCTAGGGTTCCCACACACAGCAAGCTTGTTCGGGAGGGTCCGCTCCACGAGCCGAGGCCGATACATAAACTGACACAAAGTCCGAAGTTGATGTATCCAAAAGTTCCGTATCGTCAACAGGAACTCAACTTCGCAGACGGCACGTCAATCGGATGCCCGGTCTGAAAGTTATTGGTTTTTTCCTCCCAGGGGCCCAGTTGGTTTTTAAGGCAAAACCAACCCGACTGTACTCCAACTGCGTCCAAACCTCAGGCGGAGTATGCCAAAATATCTATCTCACATAGAGGAAAACAACAAATCTGGCGACACGTCAATCGGACGTCCGCGGCTCAAGATATGAGTGTTTCCGCTCCGAGGGCCCGGTTGGTTTCGTGTACGAACCAACCCGGCCGAACCCAAAGTGTTCCGAAACCTTGAGTGCGATATACCTAAACGACCATCTCGATCCAAGGATTGTGTTCCCGCTGACGGAGAGTCATTTGGAGGCCCTTAGCTCAAGTTACAAGCATTTGAACGAAGACCGTCCGAAGATGGGGGGTCCGGGCCCGGGCCGACCCGGCCCGACCCCCCCTGGGTCGGCCGAACCCGGTCCGACCCGGTCGGACCGGTCTGGATCGGCCAGGGCCAGTCCACCTTGGCTTGGTCGAGCGGTCGAGCAGCCCGACGCGGGGGGAGCCGCCGCCCCGCGGGACACCCCCGCGTGTCCCGCGGGGTGTCGGCCAGCCAACCGGACGCGGCTGAAGCCGCGTCTCGGGTGTCGCGGGGGGTGCCGCCGCCCCCACGTGACACCCACGGGACACCCGTAGGGTGTCTCCTAGCGCCGGACGCGGCTTCAGCCGCGTCCCGTGAGCGCCGCCCCCGGCTTCCGCGGGCCGCCGGAGTCGCTCTGGTGGCCCGATTTTCTTCCCGTCTGCGCCATTGCTCCTCCCAGGACTCGTTCTTCACTACGGGATCGTCAAACATCCGTTGCGGCACGTTCCATCATCGCCCGTCAAATCCACACAAAACGAATAACGACGGAGGGTCGTCGGGCCGTGTTCATTTGTCCCGCACCCTCCGCGTTAGAGATAAACAACGGGAGAAATTTTATTCCACACAGGAAACAACAATTTTAATGAGTTTAAAATTGTTCACAAACTGGTTCTTTAATTTTTTTAAAGATACTTTGATGGGAATATAAAAATAAAAGGGGGTAGTTCCCAAAAACAAATCCCTACCTCGTTGGTCTTCGCGCGTGAGCGTTCTTCGCGGAATTGCTCGTCGCGGAAGAGGGGGATCGTCGCATCGTCGCGGGAAGGCGTCACGTCGTCGCGGAATCCGGCGTTGAGTCGGCAAGCTCAACGGACCAAGAACAACAGATTTAAATTATAAATAATTAAAACTTTTTTTCGTTTAAAACCAAAAAGAACCTTTAGAGGAAACCCGAAATCACTCACCTCAAATGGTTGGCGATCGGAGATCGGGGCGGGGAAGAACGTCTCGGCTGGGAGCGTCGTCTATTTCCGGGTTCGGCGTTCTTCGTGTTCTTTGCGTTCTTCGCGAGGGAGAAGAAGATACAAGGGTCCTCTCAAATCCTCTCAACGTGAAAATAACCAGAGGTCGAGCGTTGGCCTTATTTTATTATTACGCCAACGAATTTGAAAACTGGTTAAGAAATGATTGAATTAATTTGTTGAATTAATTCGACGAAAAAAACTGACCATTTAATTCACGAAATAAACCACCCAATTAAATGGTCTGTTAAGATTTTATGAAACGTGTCAGTTGAATTTCATAAAGACGGGTTTTCGCGGGTGCGTTTCTTAGCGGAAAGAAATGGCGGGGCTCGTGCGGGCCCCACCTCACAAATATCCTACCAAGGGGGTAGGATATTTCTGGATATCATCCTATCCGGTTCAACTCAGTTCAAGCCGCCTTTAAGTGGATTCAATTGTCTTCCAAGTGGCTTATGTGAAATAAAATAAAGTTGTCGCTAAATTATTTTATTTCTTAACCTTAAGCCCGAAAATTAAAAACCACATCCGAGAAAACGCAACTCCGGAAGAGGCATTTCTAAGCGAATACCGGTGCTGCGATTTCATCGGTGCCCTCAGAATTCTATTCCGGCCTCCGGTTCAAAAGTTAGGAAAACCCGCTCGTCCGTTCACTGAACGTACCTGAGCCAAACTTCGGAAAATGATTTCGGGCACACCGGGCCTCGGAATCAGGTGCTGTCAGAGACTGCGCTCTTGTAAAATTCCAAAGAAAATTAAGAAAAAAAAAATTTCCGTGAAATTTACGGGTCTTTACATTACTCCCACCTCAGGGCTTTACATCCCCGTAAAGATACATCAAAAACTAGGGAAACAAATGTGGGTATTGTGCACGCATCTGAGCTTCTCGCTCCCATGTGCTCTCCTGGAGCTTTCCGTGCTGCCATCAGATGCGCACGAGAGGAATCGATCACCCACGTAGGACCCGCTCCTTTCGATCCTCTATCTCCACCAGGACCTCCGCAAAAGTTGCCCCATCATCCACGTCTAGCTCTCCATAGTCAATGATGTGTGTCGGGTCGTGCACATATCTCCTCAGCTGGGATATGTGGAAGACGTCGTGCACCCGGTGCAACTGAGGTGGCAGAGCCAGGCGATAAGCCACCACGCCAATCCTGCCGAGGACCTAGAAAGGCCCGATGAAGCATGGAGACAACATGTCACCTCGGCCAAATCTCCGCAAACCACGTCGAGGAGAGACACGCAAGAAGACGTGGTCGCCATCCTCGAACTCTAGTGGCCTCCGCCTCCTGTCAGCATATGACTTCTGCCGGCTCTGTGCTGTCCTCATCCGCTCCTGGATGACCTGGACCTTCTCTGTCGTGGCCCGGACCATCTTTGGTCCCACAAGTGCTGACTCCCCAGGGTCTGTCCAGCACAAAGGAGATCTGCAAGGCTTGTCGTACAACGCCACGTAAGGTGCCTTCCCGATGGTGGAGTGGTAGCTGTTGTTGTACGCGAACTCCACCAAGGGTAGGTGGTCCTCCCAGCTGCAACCAAAGTCGAGGTCACATGCACGGAGCATGTCCTCGAGAGTCTGAATGGTCCTCTCCGTCTGACCATCCGTCTGAGGTTTAAAGGCGGTGCTCAGACGTAGCCGCGTCCCGAATGCCTCCTGCAACCCCTTCCAAAGCCAGGAAGTAAAGCGAGCGTCCCGATCGGAGACGATAGTTGATGGCACACCGTGAAGCCGTACAATCTCCTGAACGTAGAGACGTCCCAAGCTCTCCACTGAGCCCTGCTCTCGGATGGGTAAGAAGTGTGCCGACTTGGTAAGTCGGTCAACAATCACCCAAATGGAGTCGTGACCTCTGGAAGTGCATGTAATTACAGTCACGAAGTCCTTAGATATGCCGTCCCACATCCACTCCGGGACCTCCAAGGGTTGTACCAAGCCTGCTGGTACCTGATGCTCTGCCTTCACCTGCTGGCAGGTGAGGCACCGTGAAACGAACTCTGCCATAGCCTTCTTCATGCCTGGCCACCAGTGTTGTCGTCTGAGATCCTGGTACATCTTCGCCACTCCAGAATGTACCGCCAAAGGAGAAGTGTGAAACACTCTCAGCACCTCCTCTCATAAAGCGACTGATACCAAGGTACGTCCTCTAAAAGGGACATCGTGCTCTACTCCAAGGGAGAAACCATCAGGTGCCTGTTCCGAGGATATCTGTGCACTCCGTGTCTCACAGTCAGTGTCCCCACGTTGTGCCTCTCTGACCCGCTGTAGAAGTGGAGGAGAGACTGTGAGAGACTGAAGGAAGGCTGCTCTGTCTCTATCCACGAAGGATATCTATAAGGCGGCTAGCTGCTCTGTCGCCTCCTCAAGTAGCTGGATGCCCATCCTTCTGCTGAGGGCATCGGCTACCACGTTCCCCTTCCCAGGAGTATAGACTATCTCAAAGTCATAGTCCTGGAGGAACTTGAGCCATCACCGCTGTATCAGGTTCAGGTCCTTCTGAGAGAAGATGTACCTGAGACTCTGGTGGTCAGAAAAGACTGTGAAGCGCTCTCCCATCAGATAGTGCTGCCATGTCTTCAAAGCGAAGACCACTGCTGCTAACTCCAGGTCATGAGTGGCGTATTTCTACTCATGCGGACTCAACTGAAGTGATCCGTAGGCAATCACGGCCCGCTCCTGCATCAGGACACACCCGAGTTCGGTCCCTGATGCATCGCAGTAGACTACGTATCCAACTCCCTCCTCAGGCAACCTCAAGATAGGTGCGCTGGTCAATCTCTGTCTCAGCTCCTGGAAGCTCTGATGACATCTGTCTGACCACCCGAAGGGTTTCCCCTTCTTCGTCAATGCTGAGAGTGGTGCCGCAACTCTGGAGAAGTCTAGAACAAATCTCCGATAGTATCCGGCAAGACCCAAGAAACTCCACACCTCTGTCACGCTCCTGGGTGGCTCCCAAGCTAGCACTGCATCGATCTTTGCGGGATCCACTACAACTCCCGCCTCAAAAATGACGTGCCCCAAGAAGTGGACCTCACGTAACCAGAACTGACACTTATAGAGCTTTCCATAAAGCTGGCGCTCTTGGAGTGTGTCTAGTACAACCCGCAGGTGGTAGGCGTGCTCCTCCTCCGTCGTCGAGTACACCAAAATGTCGTCGATGAAGACCAAGACAAATCGATCGAGGTATGGCTGGAAGATCCTGTTCATGAGGCTCATGAACACTGATAGAGCGTTGGTTATGCCGAATGGCAAAACCAAGAACTCATAGATCCCATACCGGCACCTGAAGGCTGTCTTCTGCACGTCCTCGTCTCGAACTCTGAGCTGATGATAGCCTGACCAGAGGTCTATCTTCGAGAACCACCGCGCTCCCTTGAGCTGGTCGAAGAGATCATCAATCCTGGGTAGCGGATACTTGTTCCTCACTGTCACCTGGTTCAAGCGACGATAATCGACACACATTCGCAAGCTCCCATCCGCCTTCTTGGCGAACAAAATCAGGGAAGCCCAGGGTGAAACACTGGGTCGGATGAACCCCTTTCCATGCAAGTCCTCCAACTATACCCGCAGCTCTCGAAGCTCAGCGGGGGCCATCCGATATTCTTGAGTGGATATCGGGGCTGTCCCGGGGTACAAATCAATATAAAAGTCTACCTCTCTGCGAGGAGGTAGTCCTGGAACGTCGTAGGGGAAGACGTCCGCATACTGATCCACCACTGCAGGAAAACTAGGACTCTGCACGTCAACTGCTCCAAGGATGAGGCTAGCCAACTGATGACTGATGGGCTGACCTCTCCTCTGCGTGAGTCCATCCTGTGCTGTTAAGGCTCCCTTCTCGCCGGTGAATGTGAACCTGCTCCCATCGGTGCGCACACATCGCACCTTGCGCCTAATGTAGTCAATCTAAGCATGGACCGTAGATAACCAATCCATGCCCAAGATGACGTCGTAAGGCCTCGACGTCGCTATAAGAAGATCCCAGCCGAAGCTCTCGCCTCCTAGAGTAAGCTCACACTACTGGCACCAGTGCGTGATCATCGAGTCTACTCCCGTAGGAGTCTCTAACCGTAAGGATCAAGCCAACGGCTCTGTCGGAATCTCTGAGCTCCGAACAAGGGCAGCGGCTATGAAAGATTGACTTGCTCTTGTGTCTATCAGAACTGCAGCAAGGGTGGAATAGACACAGATCGTTCCTCGAATCATCTCTGGCGCACCGTGGTCGTAGGCCTCCGCTGCCTGGAGCTGAGCTTGTCTCTGCCCGCCAGTTCCCTGTGGTCGGGGCGGGCCTCCAAGTGGTGGTGGTGGCAGAGCCTCAAAGCGTCGCCCACCACCTGCTGCTCGGTCGGCTCCTCTGCCTCGTCCGCCTCCTCCCTGCGGACCGCCACGGTCGACCCTCTGCCTCTGCCTGGGTGGCCCCTCCACCATCTGCTGCCCCTCGGTACGGCGGGTCGGGCAGTCACGAGCCATGTGGACCCACCCGCCGCACTCGTAGCACTGCCTGCCTCTCGGAAGACTGGCTCCGGGCTGGGTGCCCTGCACTGCTGAGCCAGTGTCCCAAGGTCGTCTACCGAAAGGTCTGGTCTGCCTGGAACCCTGAGTCATCCGTCGGCTACCTGCTGCCGAAGAATCCGCTATCTGCCGCCCTGCGGTAGGTCTCGTTGTGGACTCAGCCAGGAAGCTCTCGATCAGGAGGGCTCGCTCCAGTACTCCTGCCTGGGTCGGGATGCCGAGAGAGATCAGCGATGCCCTGATCTCGTGTCTCAATCCCTGCTCGAAGGTCCGGGCCCGGAAGAAGAGGTCCCGTACCATGTCGGTCGAGTAGCGAGAAAGATCGGTGAACCTCGCCGCGTACTGGGCGACCGTCAAGTTGCCCTGCCGCAGCTGAAGAAGCTCCTGAATATGCACCGCTCGGAGGGTGGCCGGGACGAACTCTGAGCGGAAGAGGCTCTCGAAGTCTGTCCAGATGAGGGTGGCCTCATCGTGTACCTGGAGCATCGGGCTCCACCATCGCCATGCTGCTGCGTGCAGTAGGCTCTCCGCGAGGATCACCATGTGGTCTGCTGGTGTCCTCACTAGCCTAAAAACTCGGATGACCGCCTCCAGCCAGTCCTCGGCAGCCTGGGGGTCCGACTCCCCACGGAACCTGGGTGGTCGCTGGCGCTGGAACTCGTGCAGAGATCTGAGGCGTCGTGCATCGAAAGCTACCAGTTCTGGAAGCATCGGGGGCTCGGCGGATAAAGGTACCGCCGGTGCCTCTATGGTCAACGGGCCATGTACCGAGGCCTCGTCGCTCGGCGGGCTGTCGTCGCGCTCTACTCTAGGAACCCTAGCTAGCTGCTGTCATCGGGCCACCCTGAAAAGGAAACAAGTGTGCCACGGTCAGAACAGTATACCTGGTGAGCTGACACAAGTAATCACGAAGAAAACTTGAAACATGCATGCAATCAATGTTTTCGTGCATTAAGTCGGAAATCAGAAGTCAGGGTCCTAGTGTACGGATACGTCGGCCGCCGCACCAACACTGGACTCCCTGGACTGATAACCACACTCAATACGCTCAACACTATTTCTTCACATAGAAGAAAGATCAGAGTCTGTGGTAGAACCGACCACCTCTGATACCAATTTGTCACGACCCGCCCTCGGGGCCCGTGCCGTGACTACCCCAAGCCCTCCTTCCATAGGCCAGGGGCTGGCGACTAGCACCAAGGTGTAAATCCCAACAAAAAGGGAAGGCATTTCCTTTGAAAAGTAAACAAGCACCAAAGAGTAAGCAAGCGGAAAAGTAAACACTAAGTAAAAATTGTACAAGCTATGCTGAAAGTAAAAAGGGGCCGGAAATACACGCCCAACGGTAAAGTACAACTGAAAGGAAAAACAGCAACTGAAAGGAAAATCCGCAGCGTCGAGCCGTCCTCTGGAAGTCCCACCTGAAGGGTGGGTACAGATAGCCTCCACTGCTCCTCGGGTCTACCTGACCGCTCCGAGTACGTCCCGCCCAGTGGTCCACCTCCAGGTACCGTCCTTCTCCGCATGCCTCCACCACGATTAGCGCTGTCCGTCGTCTGCAACCAACACCACGAAGTGCGGGCATAGCCCGTGCATTGGTGAGTATAAGCTACTCAGAAGGGACCCCGAGACCCCCGAAGGTCTCCCAAAATCCAAAAAGGATAATCCACAAAGGAAAGATACAATCAAGAAGTAACATCTGACACGGCTTAGGCATATGCCCATACATATACCTAAGTCATCAATTCTCGTTCGGCTCCAACGTCCGAGCCCAAGCACAACCCAGTCCACACAGGAAAACAAAATGTATACCCACACAGGATAGCTCAACACAATCCACAAAGGATAGTAAACAGTAAATCCACACAGGATAGCTCAACACAATCCACAAAGGAGAGTAAACAGTAAATCCACACAGGATAGCTCAACACAATCCACAAAGGAGAGTAACACAAGATTCAGCTCATACAGGTATACTTCTTCGGATGACGACAAAGATGATCATTGAACCATCTAAGTCGTCATACCCATGAAGGATCGATAGGTACTAACCCCGCAGTGACCCACACAGGATCGGACCCACACAGGATCAGGCCCACACAGGACCGGGCCCACACAGGACCTGTAGGCGCTGGCTCACACAGAACCGCTGAGCGCTGACCCACACAGGATCGGTAGCACTGATCCACGTAGGATCGCTGAGTGCAGAAGTCGTCGCAGTCCACTGAGGATCTCTACACGGTCGTCGCCGGGGTCCACTGAGGATCTCTGCACAGTCGTCGCCATCGAAAAGCAGTCGCAGCCAGCTCTAGGGTTCCCGCACACAGCAAGCTTGTTTGGGAGGCCGCTCCACGAGCCGAGGCCGATACATCAACTGACACAAAGACCAAAGTTGATGTATCCAAAAGTTCAGTATCGTCAACAGGAACTCAACGTCGCAGACGGCGCGTCAATCGGACGCCCGGTCTGAGAGTTATTGGTTTTTTCGTCCGAGGGGCCCGGTTGGTTTTTAAGGCAAAACCAACCCGACCGTAATCCACCTGCATCCAAACCTCGGGCGGAGCATGCCAAAAGATCCGTCTCACATATAGGAAAACAAAAAAGCTGGCGACACATCAATCGGACGTCCGCGGCTCAAGATATGAGCATTTCCGCTCCGAGGGCCCGGTTGGTTTCGTGTACGAACCAACCCGGCCGAACCCAATGTGTTCCGAAACCTTGAGTGCGATATACCAAAACGACCGTCTCGATCCAAGGATCGCGTTGCCGCTAACGGTGAGTCGTTTGGAGGCCCGTATCTCAAGTTACAAGCATTTGAACGAAGACTGTCCGAAGACGGGGGGTCCGGGGCCGGGCCGACCCGGCCCGACCCCCCCTGGGTCGGCCGAACCAGGTCCGACCCGGTCTGACCCGGTCGGACCGGTCTGGCTTGGCCAGGGCCGGTCCAGCTCGGCTTGGCTGAGTGGCCGAGCGGCCCGATGCGGGGGGAGCCGCCGCCCCGTGTGACACCCTCGCGTGACCCGCGGGGTGTCGGCCAGCCAACCGGACGCGGCTGAAGCCGCGTCCCGGGTGCCGCGGGGGGTGTCGCTAACCCCGCGGGACACCCGCGGGGTGTCTCCTGGCGCCGGATGCGGCTTCAGCCACGTCCCGCGAGCGCCGCCGCCGCGGCCGGTGCCGCGGCGGGCGCCGCCGCCGGCTTCCGCGGGCCGCCGGAGTTGCTCCGGTGGCCCGATTTTCTTCCCGTCTGCGCCATTGCTCCTCCTGGGACTCGTTCTTCACTTCGGGATCGTCAAACATCTGTTGCGGCATGTTCCTTCGTCGCCCGACGAATCCGCACAAAACGAAGAACGGCGGAGGGTCGTCGGGCCGTGTTCGTTTGGCCCGCACCCTCCGCGTTAGAGATAAACAACGGGAGAAATTTTATTCCACACAGGAAACAACAATTTTAATGAGTTTAAAATTGTTCACAAACCGGTTCTTTAATTTTTTTAAAGAAACTTTGACGGGAATATAAAAATAAAAGGGGATAGTTCCCAAAAACAAATCCCTACCTCGTTGGTCGTCGCGCGTGAGCGTTCTTCGCGGAATTTCTCGTCGCGGAAGAGGGGGATCGTCGCGTCGTCGCGAGAAGGCGTCGCGTCGTCGCGGAATCCGGCGTTGAGTCGGCGAGCTCAACGGACCAAGAACAACATATTTAAATTATAAATAATTAAATCTGTGTTTCGTTTAAAACCAAAAAGAACCTTTAGAGGATACCCGAAATCACTCACCTCAAACGGTTGGCGATCGGAGATCGAGGCGGGGAAGAACGTCTCGGATGGGAGCGTCGTCGATTTCCGGGTTCGGTGTTCTTCGCGTTCTTTGCATTCTTCGCGAGGGAGAAGAAGATACAAGGGTCCTCTCAAATCCTCTCAACGCGCAAATAACCAGAGGTCGAGCGTTGGCCTTATTTTATTATCACGCCAACGAATTTGAAAACTGGTTGAGAAATGATTGAATTAATTCGTTGAATTAATTCGACGAAAAAAAAACTGCCCATTTAATTCACAAAATAAACCGCCCAATTAAATGATCTATTAAGATTTTAAGAAACGCGTCAGTTGACATTCATAATGACGAGTTTTCGCGGGTATGTTTCTTAGCGGAAAGAAATGGCGGGGCTCGTGCGGGCCCCACCTCACAAATATCCTACCATGGGGGTCGGATATTTCTGGATAGCATCCTATCCGGTTCAACTCAGTTCAAGCCGCCTTTAAGTGGCTTCAAGTGGCTTCCAAGTGGCTTATGTGAAATAAAATAAAGTTGTCGCTAAATTATTTTATTTCTTAACCTTAAGCCCGAAAATTAAAAACCACACCCGAGAAAACGCAACTCTGGAAGAGGTGTTTCTAAGAGAATACCGGCGCTGCGATTTCATCGGTGCCCTCAGAATTCGATTCCGGGCTCCAGTTCAAAAGTTAGAAAAACCCGCTCGTCCGTTCACTGAACGTACCCAAGCCAAACTTTGGAAAATGATTCCGGGCACACCGGGCCTCGGAATCAGGTGCCGTCAGAGACTGCGCTCTTATAAAATTCCAAAGAAAATTAAGAGAAAAAAAATCCCTTGAAATTTAGGGGTCTTTACAATACTCTATATGAAAATAGTGTTCTCCATTCTTATACATCTCATAAGTATTGTATACATAGAATAAATGTATAAATAAAGATTCAAATAAAAATGTAGTTATGACACAAATAAAAGTAAATTAATCATGTAATAAATAGTAATTAAGAATATATGGGGAAATAAATCTATTATTTCTGATTCTTATACTGATTTCTTATTCCATGATATCATATATTAAGAACCATTTACTAATAATATTTAAATTTGCTAAATCATAGTTAGAATAATAACAATATTTTGTTATAGGTTTGATTTCTCTCATAAAATATTTACCCTTATATGTATTTTATCATATTATATATAAAATACTTGCAATATAAACAAAAAATATTTGTTTTTTTGTATGTGAAATTTTGACAATTTGTTATTATGAATGGTAAAATCGAAATTTATCATAATAATGGATTTTTTTTAAAACATCATTTGATTCTGACAAAATTTATACTCTAGGGTTGAATTTTAGAAATATTATATAATGATAATAATTTTCATGAGTTTGGGGTATTGATTAAATTAGTTAAATTAAATTATTTTATAAAAAAATAATTTTTAGATTATTTCAAAAAGGGTTCACATGGAATGTATGATTTTTCACATCATGATGCTAACATGGAATGTTAGAAAAAGTGGAGAAGATGTATTAATTATGTTGAAAATACAAGTTGAGGGATTTGAAAAAGGGGTGATTATTAAGTATCCAAAGGGGTTATGATGTGAAGATACATGGGATAATCGATGGGAAATTAATGGATGAAGTTATTATGTTTTAATTGTGTGGCGAATTACTACAGAAACAATATGGATAAATTCACTTCACCATTTTAATCTCATTCTCCATAATTTTTTTAATCTATATTATCTTAATGAATAAAAATATTTAGTGTTATCATGAAATGATAATTTATAGACTAAAATCGAATTATATTCAATTAATGATCTATGGTGATTATTAGAAAAATTTATACTTGTATTCAATATGGAATTAAGGTAGTTGAAAACATTCCTTCATTTAATTTCTTAGATTCTAAGGATAAATAAAATATATTTTATTATTTATGGTATTTTAATTCTATATAATAAAAATAATGAATGAAAATTGAGTAGAATATGAGATTTATGATTTATTTGTTAAATTCATACTTGTTATATTTTCCAAAGAGATAACAGTATAATACAGTTTATTGTAATTTAATAATTGTTATAAATCTATTTTTAAGGAATTATTGGTTATGAATATCAATACTTGAAATGTGAATTACACTATATCAGGTTTATATTTCATGAGTAGTTTATTTGAAATATTTTCATGTTTTAATTTATTTTTTGTAATTTTTTGGATAGAGATGAAATTTTTATTAAACTAACCAATGAAAATTTAGAGCCCGAGGTAATTATTTCTTGTTGAAAGAACTTTGGAGGGGAGTTGATGAAAATGTTTGAATTTATACATGTTTGATGAAAATTTAGAATAGGTTTCATTTAATTTAGTTATATGGAGTCCTGAATTGATAGTGGGTGATGAGTGGATGAAGTAGTAGAGAGTTACATGGGTCATTCCACCTTGGCCCAGGGTCACACCATATTCTATAAATGGAATAATTCTAGATGTTTGTTACATTGGTTAGTTTTCAATTTTAAAGGGGTTTCCCTATGTAAATGTCCATTATAAATCAATCACATGATTTATTCTCATTTATGAAAACATATTACTTTCTTTTAGGTTTTTGGTGGTTGTTCCCCCATACACTCTATGCTCATTGAATTTAGTGTCAATTGTGGCCCATTGGAAGGGGTCACTGGGATATAATAGTGACTCCTTTAATCACATTTTTATTGAGAGGGTTTATGTTCATATCCTCACTTATGGGGTTAATTTTCTAGTAAATGAATATATAATAGATTTAAGATGTATTAATAAAATAATTCATAGAAATAAGTCATGTTACCTTTGTAATAATAGTGTTTGATCATTATGATACGTTGACGTGAAAATTTTTATGTATCAGTGGTTCCCCATATATCACATTTTTTATTTAAACTATAGTTTTCAGTAAAAATTATTGGTACATCGGAATTTAATTCCTTCTTTGGAGGCGTTTGTGGTAATGGATTTAGGATCGATCTAATGAGAGGTCTTCCATCATATCACTATACAAGGAAGAAAACCAATTGAGTTTAGTGCTTCATTTTAGGACACAACCACCTTTTAATTTCTTTTTCAAAACATTAATATTTTTCCATTTATGGCCTTAAAACTAGGACCAAATGGAGTGTAATTTACGTTTTTTCATCTGATACTAATAATGCATCTTTTTTGGTCAAACAAACAATACCGTAGGGTCTTTTAGTTTTATGTAAATAAAACCAGGTATTATTTTATATAGTTAAATATCATTAAAAATTGATTGTATTATATATAGTTTACAGTCATGTATCAAGGAATAATATGTCTATGTTTTCCAGATATATTTTGTATGGGTCTTATGTATGAGAATCTATTTTGATAATATCCTATTTTTTGGATACTTAATAAGATATGGTATAGTTTATTATTTCACACTATAGGAGGCCCTTGTTTGTATAGATAATTATTAGGGAATATTGATTATATATTCAATGATAATGTAGTTGGGGATTAGACCTAGTAGGAGTCACATGTATGGCCATGTATCATGTGGTATCTAATTAGATACATGGAAACCAAAAGGATATTATACGTGGGGTGGAAAAGATGATCATATTTAATGTAGGGAGGTTTCATTGGTAGCCTAATTAAAGGGATCATTTTTATAATGTGAATATATGAATATTAATAAAATGAGGGTCCTATAAGTTATGGATATAAATTTATGGAAGGAATTTCATGGTAACTCCTTCCATTATTATAAAAGTAATTCAATTGGGAGCACTTTCGCATGCATAACCAAGACATGTATTTTTGGAGGTCGTAGATGATGCTATTGTCAATGGGAACCTATGTATTAGACCTAGGTAAATACTATTCTTAAATAGGTGACCTAGGAAAAAGGGAACCCATGAAGGTGACCTAGGGGAATATGGTTCCAAGTTATTTTGTTTGGGTTAATTCATTGTAAAATGTTGGGACATACATGAATAAAGTGACCTATTGTTTGACTATGGTGAATATAGAACTCAATTATATTAAATGTTTAATAATATTTTTCGAAAATACCTAGGAACTGTTTTATTGAGGTCTTAGAGTCTAGAATATATTTAGAATTATATACCTATGTTATGGCGTCTTATTTGACTAGGTTTTGGGAGTTTTTCAAAATTATTTAAGGACACACTAGTTTTTCCCATTTTGGAATGGACAGGGTTCCTTTAAATCATGAACTATTCTCTTGGATACACATCTTATGAACGGTTTTTTACCCTATTTTTGGGGATGACCAGTGAAAAGTTTCATTCAAATGATCATTCCCATTAAAATAATCAATTACCATTCACTTCATTCTTTTCCCCATATATTGTATTTGAATCTCCCCTAATGGGGATTATATATGTCCTCAACAATGATTTATTAATATCAATTTTTATAGGGAATTTAATTCATAAACTGTTCTCACATTTTTTCACTTGGGACCAAAATTTGAGGACTGGGGGGTACTTTTATAGGCAACATAAGTTGGGAAACAAAATAAATCTTATAAATCCCTCAATTTTCCAAGCTATTTTGAGATGGGAACACAATTAAAGTAAAGTGAAAGGTTGTGAAAGTTGTATAAAATGTTTGGGATTGTAGTAATGTTTTGTAGTTGAGAGTGAGATCATATGGGTTAATTGGTGCCTTATCATAACTTTATAACTCCTACATTCTCAATGAATTGGTGGAATTTTACCTTTGTAAGAATTAGATCACTGATAAATAACCCCCTCCAAATTTTATATGATCGTCACTAAGGGGATGAAATTATAAGGAAAATATTACTCATTATAGATTAGTTATCTAGTCATGTAATAAGGTGATGGATCAATTATTCTCATATGGTGGTGTTTCATGTGTTCTTTATGGAATACAATGTTAACATGTTGTTTAGTGTGTTCTTTCCAATGTGGGAGGTGTAAACTTCCAATAAATATATGGAGTACAATATTGTTAATGTAAATTGATATACTAGAAAATTTATGATGATTTTACTCTACCCATCTCCCACCTCTATCTCCCCCTCTATTTTATCAACTATTTCACTTTGATTGGTAAGTCATGGGAGTAATCCTCAAAGTGTTTGGTGAATATAATAGAGCGCAGGAGGAGGGAACAAGCTATGGGACATGGTTGGATCATTGTGACCTCTCATTTTGATAAAAATATGGACCTAAAAATATTTTTTAAGGTCTGTCAGATGATTCTTGGAATGGTCATCCAAGATCCATGACCTCAACATCGTGAGTTAATCACGAGTAGCTAGAAAAAATTTAATAATTAGTAAAATTTCACATGTTTATTTTTATTACTTGTCTCATGTTATTAATCTAACATAATATTCCTATTACCATCACTAAATATCTGATATTTTTGAATTTTATATAAATTTATAGATCCCCATACACTATCTATACTAATTTATAATATTCATGTATCATGTAAATAACTAGTGAAATCAAACTTATTTTATATCCTTTTATCTAACCTTATCATCGTTTACATGAAATGTATCATATGACTCTATTTTCTAAATGTTCAGTTATTGAATATGATTTCTCAGTATATTTCAGTTTCCTCTCTAACATGAAATTTTAGAACATTATGTTAATCTACCATCCATTTATAACTTATCATCATGAAGTTTCACAAAAAAAACAATTCCCCTGATGGAAAGATCATCTAAAAAGGTAGTGATGAGGAATCATAATCACTAGCCCAATCTATTAAAATGATGAGCAATGAGCCACAATTTTACTCGACCATGAATAAATCATCTACATCAAGTCTCCGTAATGGGTGGATCCATCATTGTTACCTCCTTAATTGGAAACATTTCCTAGGTGATTCTTCATGGAAAAACATTGTAAATCAAAGATACATAATGATTATGGATTTTTTAAGAGTAATTAGAGTTTTGATTCAATTTCTATTTCATAATTATTGTTTGACTTCCATCATGACAATGACCCATAGTTTACTAGTTTGTGGTGTCCTGAAACCATTACATTTCTTCTATTTCAAGAACTAGTGTACATAAGTATCATAATCATTTACCTAATCAGGTTATTCCTTATTATCAGTAATATATATGGTGACTTTTCATTACTCATTTTTCTTTGTGAAGTTTTGAGTGGAATCTATCTTTGTAATGGGATTAGTTGAGTATAGTCATCTATATGTTGATGAATGATGTGAATCGGTCCCGAAACATCCCCCATAGTGCATGGATAATGATATTATTATGTACCCATGGATCACAAACCCAAGGTAAGTGAATGAGGAATTGGATAACGTTGATAGCCATTGGGAATCATAATATTCACCGATCAATTCAATATGATTTCTAATAAAAGAAACATGGTTATCAAATAACATCATATTTGAACCCATATATTATTTGGGTGGGACTTCAGGATATGTTTCAATTTTGGTGTCTATTAAAGACCAAATAATATTTGAGTATGGTAAAAGATACCATCATCATGATGGTTATGAATCTCTAATCTAGGATTCATGATAAACTCACCATACCAATCTTCGGAAGAGTCTACCAAGTATTGGACCAAGTTCACTGTGATAAATACATAATATATATAAAATCATGACAAGTTATTGTTTTGGTAGATAATGGACCATCTCAGTGGCTATGTAGAATGGAACATAATGTAAACCAATAAATTCTCCTACATTTCCACGTTTCTAGAAATTGATGCATATGATCAATAAATATGCATTCCAAATCTTGGAATGATTCATAGGGAGTTACTCACAATTCATGTTCACTACATATGAGGATTGTAAAGGAATAATTTTAGATAATATCACAGGTACAGTGGATGACTATTTGTGTATAAAATCACTGCAAGATGGGGTTCTCGTAGAAATAGTTTATTGCAAACCCTTTTCTTTTCACACTAGAATTATGTTCATATCCCTATCACAAAGTGTCTGATAAGAAACACCATATAGTATTATGGATTCTTAATTTGATATTTATGTGTGAGTATAGTGACAATCCGAACATCTTTCAACTATTTAATGTTTTTTTTATTTTAGGGTATTATTAATCAGGGGTTGAATTTTATGGTCACGACCCGTCCCCCGGGGCCGGTGTCGTGACTACCCCAAGCCTGCCATCCATAGGCCAGGGGCTGGCGACTAGCATCAAAAGGAGTATTCCCTAAAAACAGGAAGTAATTTCCTTTATAACATGTAAACACACACAACCAAGCACACATCGAGATACGAACACAAGTAAACATGTATAGCAAAAGAGTGTTGAAAGTAAGAGGGGCCAAAATACAAGCCCAACAGTAAAGGTACAAGTACAACTGAAATATAATACAACTAAAGAAAGAGAGAGACATCTACTGGGTAATCCTCTGAGGTTCCTACCTGAAGGTTAGGTACAGATCACCTCTTCAGCACTCCATGTCCACCCATCTCCTCTACGTACCGACACACCGTATGGTCCACCTCCAGGCACTGTCTAGTCCCGGTACTCTTAGCCTTGATCAGCGCGGTCCATCATCTACACCAACCACAACGAGGTGTAGGCATAGCCCATGCAGGGGTGAATATAAAGATACTCAGTAGGGACCCTGAGACCCTCAAGGTCTCATAATGTCCACAAAGGATAAACCACAAAGCATGAAAACAAATGACAATCCTACTTAGGTATATTCCCATACATATACCTAAGTTATCAAGTAATCCCATCTCAATCATGAGGAAACAGAAGGACCAACTCATTAGCCTAATGCTCAACCATTCCACAAAGGAAGGAATACCACGATGGTATGTACAAAACAGTTACACCACATAGATGAATACCACTAAGGTATCACCACGAAGTAAAGTAACACACAATTACGCCACATAGAATAATACCACCAAGCTATCACAACAAAGCAAGTACCACACAAGTATGGACTCACCTCACTCCAGTTATAACTTAGGTACAGTAGTAAATATGATTAGATGTAACTACTGAATCATCTTACTATGTTAAGAGATAGACCCACGGAGGATCCTAAATCATCATCAGACCCACACAGGATCTCTAGGTGCTGACCCACATAGGATCGCTCGATACAGAACCACACAGGATCGCTCGGTGCTGACCCACATAGGATCACTCGGTGTTGACCCACATAGGATATCTAGGTGCTGACCCACACAGGATCGCTCGGTGCTAACCCACACAAGATCGTTATTCATTCTTCACGTCACATCCAGCTACTGGGTTCCCACACTAAGCTTGCTTGTCACAGAGAGGGTCCGCTCCTCAAGCCACTGATTGATACTCCAACTTCCATGAAGTCCCACGATGAATTATCCAGAAAGATCGCCATGTCATAGGGGTCTCAATGCAACATATTGTGCATCAATCGGACGCCCGGTCTGTGAGTTATTAGCCTTTTAGTCCCGGGGGCCCGGTTGGATTCGTGCTCGATCCATCCCAATTGTACCCCATCTTAATGTAAATCTCCAGTGAGGTATACTCAAAGGGACTGTCTCACTCCAAGGTTTCCAGCGTCACTGACGGTTCGTCAAACGGACGCAAGGTGCCAAAGTTATGGCCAAAAGAGAATGAATGGGTCAAAGTGGGTCCGGGTCCGGTCCGACCCGGTCAGACCAACCCGGCCTGACCTGGCCAGGTCTGACCCGGTTCGGGTCAACCTAGATAGACCCACTTGGTTTGGTCCATCATACCACGAGGTCCACTTGGGGCCACAAAGGTCCGCGAGGGGCTACGGGTGTCGCTGGTGCTGCGGAGGCCGTAGGGGCCATGAAGGTCGCGGGTGTCGCGGAGGCCGAGGGTGCCATGGAGGTTGCAGGGGTCGAGGAGGCCACCGGGAACGGAGGCCACGGGGTGCGGAGTCGTGGATGGTGGAGGCCACGAGTGGCGGTTGTCATGGATGGCAGAGTCCACGGGTAGCAGTGGATGCGGAGGGTGGAGGCCGCGGGCGGCGGGGGCCGCGAACGGCAGAGGCTATGGGTGGCAGAGCGTCGTGCCTTCACCGACAGCTGGCTTGACCGGCCGCCCTTCATTATTCGCCTTCATCGGGGTCGGCGTTGTGCCGGCTGCCGTATTTGTTCGTCACCATGGCACAAAGCCACCTTCTTCCATTGAGAAGAACACACCCTTCAAGAAGAACGGCAGAGGGGTCGGTCCATGTTTGTTTGGCCATCACCCTCCACGTTAGAGCAGTAGCAAGCAACTCAACAAAAATTTTGGTGGAAGAACGTCAAACCCTATAACCTCCCACAGTGATTATTCCCAAACCCGCAAAATAAATCATCTGTTGATCAACTAGTTAGAGAGTTGATCCTCGTTCTTTGTTTTAGAAGGTAAGAACATGGGAATAAAGTCATACACAATTAAACCATTACCTCATTTTTTTGCTGACATCGATGAGGAGGGTAGGACGGTCATCGATTAAAGATGTCCCACATTGGAGGATTCCCCGAGGAAGAAGTCGAAATCGGCATTTTTTTGGTGTAGTGTTCTTCGTTGGAGGAGCATTCTTCGTTGGAGGATGAGTTTCTCCACGATCCTCCAAAGCCTCTCCCTTTACCAATAGTTTCCCCAATTCCACCAAAATGAGGAATAGACAACTTATTGATTTAAGTTATCAAAATAAACTAAGTTGGCACAACAAAGTTTTTATAATTAATTTACTGTGTTGGCATAATTAATTAGCTCATTTAATTGGCCCAATTAAATGGATTTGTGTTGGCATAATTAATGTTGGAGGATTTGAGAGGTTTTCTCTCATTAAAGGGGTTCTGGTGGTCCCCGCCTCTCAATTCCAAATGGGGGTTAGGCTCGGGTGGTCCCCACCGCCATAACCCATGTGGTAGGTTTTAGTTCGAATTTTCCCCACCTTTGAAACATCCACATGGGAGGTTTCAATATAAAATAAAATAAAAGATTATTTTATTTTATGTCTATTCCCACAAAAAACCCAAATACTAACTTTCACCCTCGACCAACTGTCATCAAGGTGAAAGTCTCCTTAAGATAATATCGGCGCTGCGAGTTAAATGGTGTCCTCATATATAAATTTTGAGAACCGGTTCAAAAGTTATAAAACCCCGCTCTTACGATTAATAAACGTACCCAAAAAAAGTTCAGAAATTCATTATGGGAACACCGGGCTTCGGAATCACAAGCTGTCAATTTTCATAGCCTCGTAAAATTTCCATTTAATTGAAACAAAATTACATGGAATTTTTGGGTCTTTACATTATCCCCACCTTAGGGCTTTACATCCCTATAATCCATAACTCAAAACTAGGAAAACATGTGGGGGTACTGAGCAAGAATCTGAGCATCTCGCTCCCATGTTCTCTCCTAGAGGTTCCCATGCTGCCAACAAATGTGAAACAGAGGTATCGACCACCCATTAAGGACCCGATCCTGTCAATCCTCAATCTCCATTGGAACCTCCGAAAACGTCGCCCCATCGTCAATGTCCACCTCGCTGTGATCGATGATTTGAGAAGGGTTGTGGACGTATTTCCTCAGCTGGGATACGTGGAAGATGTTGTGCACCCGGTGCAACCAAGGTGGAAGCACTAGGTGGTTATCCACCTCTCAAACTCTACTGAGGACCTGAAAGGGTCCAATGAATCTCATAGATAACTTACTTCCTCGGCCAAATCTCTGCAAACCTCGTCGAGGTGAGACCCGTAGAAAGATGTGGTCACCATCCTCAAACATCAGAGGTCTCTGTCTCCTATTGTCATAATACTTCTGCCTGCTCTATGCTGTCTTCATCCACTCCTGGATGATCTGCACCTTCTTTGTGGTAGCACGTACCATCTCTGGTCCCACGAGTGTTGACTCCCCTAGGTCAGTCCAGCACAAAGGTGATCTGCAAGGTCGCCCGTATAACGCCTCAAAAGGTGTCATCCCAATGGTGGAGTGATAGCTATTGCATGAAAACTCCAACAAAGGCAAGGTATCCTCCCAACTATGACCGAAGTCAAGGATTCATGCATGCAGCATGTCCTTAGGGGTCTGAATGGTCTGCTCAGTCTGGCCATCCATTTGGGGATGGAAGGCAGTTCTCAAATGAAGTTACGTCCCGAACGCCTCCTGCAACCCCTTCCATAGCCAGGAAGTAAAATGTGTATCATGATCGGAGACAATTTTCAATGGTACTCCATGTAGTTGAAAAATCTCCTGCACATAGAGTCGTCCCAAGCTCTCTACTAAAACATGCTCTCTGATCAGTATGAAGTGGGTCGTCTTGGTGAGTCGGTCAATAATCACCCAAATAGAATCATGACACCTGGATGTATGTGGATGTCGTGTCACGAATTCCATGGATATCCCATCCCACTTCCACTCTGGGACCTCTAAAGGTTGTACCAAGCCTGCTGGTACCTGATGCTCCGCCTTCACTTGCTGACAAGTGAAGCATCGTGAGACAAACACTGATGTTGCTTTCTTTATTCCCGGCCACTAGTTCTATAATCATAGATCCTGGTATATCTTTTCCACTATTGTATGTACCACTAGAGGGGAAGTGTGGAACTCCCTCAACACTTACTCCTAATGTGACACTGGTACCATGGTACGTCCTCTGAAGAGGATGACATGCTCCCCACCATCAGAAAACCCATCAGGTGCCTCCCCAATAGATATCTGAGCACATCGAGACTCATTGTCAGTGTCCCCATTCTATGCCTCCCATACTTGTTGAAGAAGTGGGGGAGTGAATGTAAGAGACTGAAGAAAATCTTCTCCATCCTGATCTACAAAGGATATCTGCAAAGCGTCCAGCTTCTCCTTCGCCTCGCCTAGCAGCTGTATAGTAGACCTCCTGTTGAGTGCATCTGCTACAATGTTCCCCTGCCCAGGATTATAGACTATCTCAAAGTCATAGTCTGGGAGGAACTCAAGAAAACAACATTGTATCTAGTTTAGGTCCTTCTGAGAGAAGATATACCTAAGACTCTTGTGATCAGAGAACACTGTAAAACGTGCACCCATCAATTTATGTTTCCACATCTTCAAGTTGAATACCACTGCAGCTAACTCCAGGTCATGGGTAGCATAGTTCTGCTCATGTTGTCTCAGCTGTCGAGAACCATATGTGATCATTGCTCGCCCCTACATCAAGACACACCTGATCCCGGTCTCTGATGTGTCATAATAGACTACGTACTCTATACCCTCCTTTGGAAGCCTCAAGATGGGGGCACTAGTCAGCCACTGCCTCAGCTCCTGGAAAATTTACAAGAATCTCTCCGACCAAACGAAGG
The DNA here is from genome assembly GCA_963277665.1 of Viscum album. Taxonomy (NCBI): domain Eukaryota; kingdom Viridiplantae; phylum Streptophyta; class Magnoliopsida; order Santalales; family Viscaceae; genus Viscum; species Viscum album. Next base: position 805,479,967 of record OY728167.1, on the reverse strand, counting down.
GTTTCACATTCTTCTTCAATACTGATTGTGGTGTTGTAGCTCTAGAGAAATCTGGCACAAACCTCCGGTAGTATCCATCCAAACCTAAGAAACATCGTTCCTCTGTCACACTCCTGGGTGGCTCCCAAGAAATTACCACCTCAATCATCGCTGGATCCACTAAAAATCCAACCTCTGATATGACATGTCCCAGAAAGTGAACCTCTCAGATCCATAACTATCACTTTGAGAGTTTACCGTAAAGTTGGTGCTCTCAGAGTGTATCTAGTACTACCTTAAAATGATAGGCATGCTCTTCCTCAGTAGTCGAGTAGATCAAAATTTCTTTGAGGAAGACTGATACAAAGAGATCAAGGTGTGGATGAAATATCTTGTTCATGAGTCCAATGAACAATGCTAGAGCATTGGTCATGCTGAATGGCATAACCAACATCTCGTAATGGTCATACCGACATCTGAAATTCATCTTCTTCTCATCCTCGTCTCACACTCTGAGATAGTGATATCCTGATCTGAGGTCTATCTTCGATAGCCAACGTGCTCCCTTCATCTGATCAAAGAGGTCGTCAATCCTCAGAAGTGGGTACTTGTTCTTCACAGTCACCTGGTGCAGGCACCGATAGTCAACACAAAGCCTCAAGATCCCATCCATCTTCTTGGAAAACAAAATTGGGGCTGCCCAAGGAGAAGCACTGGCCCGAATGAACACTTTCCCCTGTAAGTCCTCCAGCTTTACCTGCAGCTCACAAACCTCCACGGGAGCCATCTAATACGATGGTGTAGATATCGGTGCCTTCCCTAGGTACAAAAGGACACCTCTCTGTGAGAAGGTAGACCCAAAACATCATCAGGGAAGACATCTATGTACTAGTCCACCACAATAGGATAACTCAAACTCTCCACAACAACCGCTCGAAGGGTTAGGCTTGCCAACTAATGAGTGATCAGCTTCACTCTCATCCAGGTAAGTCTATCCTATGCTGAAAAGGCTCCCTTCTCACCGTTGAAGGTAAAACTGGTCCCATCCATGCAGACACACCACACTTTGCACCTAATACAGTCAATCTGAGCATTGACTGTAGATAACCAGTCCATACCCAAGATTATGTGGTAAGGCCTTGACGCTACTACTAGGAGATCCCATCCAAATCTCTCACCTCCTAGAGTAATCTCACACTGTCGGAACCAGTGCGTAATCATCAAATCCGCTCTCGTAGGAGTCTCTAACTGTAATGATTGAGCCAACGGCTCCGTAGGAATCTCCGAGCTCCGAATGAGGGCAGTGGAAATAAAATAATGACTAGAACATGTGTCTATAATTTCTATAGCTAAGGCGGAGTAGACACATATCGTACCTCGTATCATCTCTTGAGTGTCATGATCATAGGCCTCAGCTTCCTGGAGCTGAGCTAGCCCATGTCCTCCTTCTCTATGTGGTTGGGGTGGACCACCTAGTGGTGGTGCCGGTAACATCTCAAATATTCACCCACCACAAGTTGTACGGCCTGCTCCTCCCCCACATCTTCCTGCTCACTGGGAACCTCCTCGGTCGATCATCTGCCTCTTCCTAGGCGTTCCCTCAACCGTATTCTAATCATCCATACAGAGGGTTGGATAGTCACAAGACATGTGACCCTGCCCGCTGCATGCATAACACTGCGTGCTCATGGCATGACTGGCTCTGCCTCAGGTGCCCCACACAATCGACCATGAATCCTGCGGCCGTCCACCAGTAGGTCTGGTCCTCTTGGACCTCTATGACATGTGTCTTCTACCAGCTACAGAACACTCTTCTACATGATGCCTGGTGGTAGGTATCACTGCTGGTGACTACTCAGCAAGAAAACTCTCCACTAAGAGGGCTCTCTCTGACACCCCCACCTATGTCGGGATGCTAAGAGAAATCATCGAAGCCATGATCTCCTGCCTGAGTCCCTTCTCAAAGGTCTGGGCCCGGAAGAATGGGTCTCGAGCCATATTAGTGGAGTAGCGTGAGAGGTTGGTGAACCTCGCTGAGTACTGAGCTACAATCATGCTACCCTACTATAGATGAAGAAGCTTCTGTATGTGCACTTCATGAAGATTCGTTGGGAAAAACTTTGCCCGAAATAGGCTCTTGAAGTTTTCCTAGAGAAGTGTCACCTAATAGTGAACTTAGAGCATCAAGATCCACCATCTGCCTACTGCAACCTGTAGAAGGCTGGAAGAAAGGATCCCCATGAAATCAGCTAGTGTCTATATCATTTGGAAAACTCTCACAATAGCCTCCAGCCAATCCTCATCTGTCTGTGGGTCCATCTCTCCCCTGAACCTGGGTGGCCTCTGGCACTGGAACTCCTGAAATTCACTCAAGAGGTATGCACCCTCTACTACTGGGGATGGTGGAATCTGTGGCCCAATGGGTAATGGTACCGCTGGTGCCTCTACTTGTGCCTCTACTAGAAGAGCGACCTGCACTGATGCCTCATTGCTCGGTTGTTTATTAGTGTGTACAATATCCAGAACACTAGCTGGCTGTCTATGTGGAGGAATCCTGAAAATAAAGAGGTGCACCACGGTCAATAATTTATACCTGGTGAGATGACACAAATAGATCACAAAGAAAAATCTACCAAACACACACGCAATCGGTGTTTTCGTGCACTGAGTCAGAAATCAGAAGTCCGGGTCCTGGTGTATGGATATGTCGACCACCACCCCAACACTGGATTCCCTAAACTGATAACCACACTCACTACACTTAACACTATTTCCATTAAAAATAAGGATCAGACTCTTATGTTCTATGGTAGAACCGACTCCTCTGATACCAATTTTCCACGACCAGTCCCCTGGGGCCCGTGCCGTGACTACCCCAAGCCCGCCTTCCATAGGAAAGGGGCTGGTGACGAGCACTGAAAGGCGTATTCCCTAAAACTGAGAAGGAATTTCCATTATAAACTATAAACACATGTAACCAAGTACACAACGAGATATGAACACAATTAAAAATGTATAGAAAAAGAGTGCTGAATATAAGAGGGGCCAAAATACAAGAACAACAGTAAAGGTTCAAGTACAACAGAAATACAATACAACTGAAGAAAGAGAGAGACTACCACTGGGTCATCCTCTGTGGTTCCTACCTGAAGGGTAGGTATAGACGCCTCCTTATCACTCCACGTACACCCGTCTCCTCTACATACTGACACACCGTATGGTCCACCTTCAGGATCCATCCAGTCCTGGTACTCTCATCCTCGATCAGTGTTGTTTGTCATCTAAACCAAACACAACGAGATACGGGCATTACCCGTGTAGGGGTGAGTATAAAGATACTCAGTAGGGACCCAAAGACCCTCAAGGTCTCACAATATCCACAAAGAATAAACCAAAAAACATGAAAAAAAGTGACAATCCTACTTAGATATATGCCCATACATATACCTAAGTTATCATGTAAACCCATCTCAATCATGAGGAAACATAAGGCCCAACTCATTAGCACAAAGATCAATCATTCCACAAAGAAAGGAATACCATGAAGGTAAGTACCACTGAGGTACGCCACACAAAATAATACCACCAAGGTATCACCATGATGTAAAGTACCACACAGGTATGCCACATAGAAGAATACCACCAAGGTATCACCACGAAGTAAGTACCACACAGGTATGGCCTCATCTCACACCAGGTATAACTTAGGTATAGTAGTAAAGATGGAAAGATGTAACTATTGAATAATCTTACTCTGTTAAGAGGCAGACCCACATAGGATCCTAAATCATCGTTAGACCCACACAGGATCTCTAGGTGCTGACCCACACATGATCTCTTGGTGATGACCCATATAGGATTGGATGGTTCTAACCCACACAGGATTTATCGGTGCTGACCTACACAGGATCGCTCAGTGCTGACCTACATAGGATCGTTATTCATTCATCACATCACATCCAGTTACTGGGTTCCCGCACTAAGCTTGCTCATCTATGGGAGGGTCCGATCCTCAAGCCACTGTTCGACAATCCAACTTCCACGATTTCCAATGAAGAAGTTTCCAAAAGGACCACCATGTCATAGGGGTCTCAACGCAACAGACAGTCCGTCAATCGAACGTCTGGTCTGTATGTTATTAGCCTTTTATTCCGGGGGCCCACTTGGAATCGTGCTCGATCCAAACCCATTATACCCCATCTTAATCCAAATATCTAATGGGGCATACTCAAAGGGACCATCTCGCTCCAAGGTTTTCATCGACAAAGAAGGTTCATCAAACGGATGCTCGGTGCCAAAGTTATGGCCAAAAGCATGTAAATGTGTCGAAGTGGGTCCGGGTCCGGTCCGACCCAGCCGGACCCGGCCTGGGCCGACCTGGTTCGGGTCGACCTGGCCTGACCCGCTGGGTTTGGTCTGGACTGCTGGGTGGCCCGGCAGACCTTGAGGGATGATTGGGGCCACGGGGGGCCGCAAGGGGCCACGGGTGGCGGAGCTCCGCGGGGCAAGGTGGTCGCGGGTGGCGGAGCGCCGCGGGGCGCGGAGGCCACGAGGCGTGGAGCCATGAATGGCGGAGGCCGTGGATAGCGGAGGCTACGGGCGGCGGAGCACTGTGCCTTCACCGGCCACCGGCTTGACCGACCGCCCTTCGTTCGTCGCCTACATCGCGGCCGGTGGTTTGTCAGTCGCCGTAACCGTTCGTTGCCATGGCACAAAGTCGCCTTCTTCCATCGCGAAGAAGACACCATTCAAGAAGAACGGCGAAGGGTTCAGTCCATGTTTGTTTGGACCACACCTTCCGCGTTAGGGCGGTAGAATGTGGCTCAACAAAAATCTTGATTGAAGAACGTCAAACCCTATAACCTCCCGTAGTTATTATTCCCAAACCCGCAAAAGGAATCATCCACAGATCAAGTAGTTGGAGATTTGTTTTGCGTTCTTTGTTTTATAAGGGAAGAACATGGGAATATAATCATACACAATTAAACCCCTACCTCGTTTGTTTGCTGACGTTGATGAGGAGGGTAATACGGTCATTGATTAAAGACATCCCACATTGGAGGATGCCCCGAGGAAGAAGTCGAAGTTGAAGTTCTTCATTAGAGAATCATTCTTTGATGGAGGACATTCTTTGTTGGAGGTTGAGTTTCTCCACGATCCTCCAAAGCCTCTCCCTTTACCAACAGTTTCCCCAATTCCACCAAAATGAGTAATAGCCAACTTATTGATTTAAGTTATCAAAATAAACTAAGTTGGAAAAACAATGTTGGCATAATTAATATACGACATTGGCACCATTAATTATCTCATTTAGTTGGCCCAATTAAATGGATTTGTGTTGGAATAATTAATGTTGGGGGAGTAGAGTGGTTTTCTCTCATTAATGGTGTTAGGGTGGTCCCTACCTCTCAATTCAAAATGGGGTTTAGGCTTGGGTGGTCCCCACCACCATAACCCATGTAGGAGGTTTTAGTTCAGGTGGTCCCCACCTGTGAAACATTCACATGGGAGGTTTTAACAAAAATTAAAATAAAAGTTTATTTTGTTTTATTTCTATTCCCACAAAAAACCCAAATACTAAATTTCACCCTCGACCAATTTCTTTCGAGGTGAAAGTATCCTTAAGTGAATATCAGCGCTGCAAGTTCAACAGTGTCCTCAGATTTCAATTCCAAACACCGTTTAAAAAGTTATAAAACCCCACTTATATGTTTATTGAAAATACCTAATGAAAAGTTCAAAAATTCATTCCGGGAACACCGGGACTCAGAATCACATGATGCCAATTTTTTTGGATTCATAATATTCCCATTTAATTAAAAAAATTACATGGAATTACCGGGTCTTTACACTTATAATGTTTTAGTATTTAGTAGAGTTTCCACATGAGCACATGAAACTAAATTCCAAGATATATGACATGTTGGGAAGGAACCATAGTTGATATATGATATAATTAATCGAGATTAAAAAATTGAGGATTATGATACCTCCATTATTGAATTTGGAATTATAGCCTATGATTCTCCAAATTGAGATGACTACATAACATTACCTAAGGTTTCTATCTCCCACATATCTTTGTAATCAATGTTACATAAACTCATCATAAGAAGTTTTATATTAATATTATTGTATTAGATGGTTTTTTAATCATATATTCATTAAAAATATAATCATTTTAATTAAATATAATATTTTATAGTATATTCTTGTTCTAGAAGATGATTGAACCTATGGTTATAAATATTTTCCCTTAACTGAATAAGATATGATAAGGAATGTAAAAATTTCAACACTTTGATAAGAAAAAATCAAAAAGATAATATGGAAAGTAAGGGATATTTTATTTGATAGCTAATTATGGAACATAAAATATGAGGCATTTACTATCATTATTTTTATACTATCATTCAGTAAATCAAACTTATGTAAAAATAATTTGTAATTAAAGAGAGAGTTATATAGACATCCAAATGTATAAACCAATAGGTGGATATAATGGACCATACTTTACATGTAGATATTACTTCAACATTTAATAATATTTCTTATATAACATAACAAAAACCACTCTAGGACCGAATCAGTTTAGTTTATTAAGATACAAGGAAACATAAACAACTGGTTGATAAAACATCTACATTGTATTCTGCTTATTTCTTCAAAACTAGACTCCTTTTTTGACTGATCATACTTAATACCCTTCATCATGACCTGGGGAAAAGAAACATATGAAAGGGTGAGCTCAACTAATCAGTAAGGGTAAAAAAGAAAAATATCTATCATATAATAATTATAAGAACAAAACAATTGAAAATATTATCCTGTATACAAAAGATCAAAATATCATGTGATGGGATAAATCATAAAAGTGTAATGTAATTCAAATAGTCGTACAATAAGACATGAAATTTCGTTTCATACACACATAATCCTATAAAATCATTCTATATTATTCAAGTCTCATTTCCAAGACCATCATAGCGGACAAAGTCCATTCCTTAACTGTGTTCAGTCCTCGTTATAGCCCTGTATTACTAAACCAGATTTACTTTCCATTATATTAATGTTTATCTCATGAGATATAAATAACTACCCAATAAATTGAAGGTTTATATAGGTCCCATGCATCTCATAATGAAACCATTCTCTTGTGTGGCACAAAAAAACAGAAATCATTTATCATAGCATAACCCGTGAAATGAAATGGGTTTCTTAAACATCATTCCATCATAATCCCAAAATAAATGGATTTCATAAAAATAATTCCATCATAAATAGAATAAAATAAAATTAATTATAGGGATATAAATATAACCCTATGTCATCTTATATGGAAAATAATTTTGGTAAAACACATGAACTTAATTCCTGAAAAAAATGTCCTTTTTTTCAAAAATGATTTTTTTTCTCAAAATTCCATGAAATTTTAAATGAAAATAATTTAGTTGAAAATAATATTGAAATTTTTTATAGGAAGCTTCATGTATATAAGGTGACATATAACCGTAAAAATCCATTCATGCTGTATATGTTAAAAAAAATTCTCCCCGTACTTTTTCTGAAAAAGTCGAAAAGTACCTCAAATCGATTAATGAAAAAAGATTCATTTCATACCATCTAATAAAAACTGAAAAATGGGTGAAATTAAGTTTATAAAATTTTAGAAGAATATAAATACTGTTACATTACTAGGAAACATGTATTTGGATGATAAATAAGCCTCTGTAAATACTTATGTATAAACAATCTTAGATAAAAATGAGATTGTAAAATTATCCCTTACCTATGGTCTGATATCCTTCGTATTTATTTGAATCTCTTTTATAATGATTTAAATGATTTTATTTACTTATTCGAGAATCATAATAATTTTATGAAATAATATATGATCATATTATCATCCGTTTGTTAGTAACATTTTTTGTAACTCGTTATTCGTATACTAACTCTTTTTTGTTTTTATGTAAGATTGTTGGATAAGTCCATGTTCCACATATTAGGTTATAGTTAAATCATTTATATAATGATATTATTATAATATATATAGTATTTATTCATTAAATCCATGTATATAATCACAGTTTAATGAAGATCATGTAGAATGAATCACATCGCATCGTGGAGACGATAGGTTGTATGTACGCACGAGCGATGATATCATTCCCAAAATTATTGAATGGTATTGAAGTAGATAGTTTATAGTATTTAATATTTAGTAACATTTCCTAACAATCATATTTTGTTATTATTTCCATCATTATACCCATCTATGAAAGGTGGTGGTGAAAAACAGATTACACCATGGCTTGGAGATGGTAAGACATATATACGTACAAACAGTGATTTAATTTTCATAGGGAAGTTGAAAGGTGATATATGATTGTTTAATATTTATAATAACATATTATTATATGAGTGATACTTATTTTATTACTTTTTTATGAAAAAATTAATGAGGAGGAAGTAGAAGAAGAATGAAGTTTGAAAGAATCTGTAGAAGAGATTACCTTTTCCTCGACGTGATTCCTCTAAATATCCTCTTAGAGCACTAGAGTTGGTTTTTGAAGATTACCAGAACCTCTAGAATGAAAATAAGGATGTTTTGAAAGAAAAATTGTAGAGTATGGACGATCTTTAAGGATCAAAATTAAGTGAAGAGGTTAGGGAGTTGTTTCCTTTTTATATTTGAGGTGAGGGGCACTTTTGGAAACTCTATAAATAATAATTTATAATAAAATAAAACCCTACCCAAAACCCTCCCAAATATACCAATTTAGGAGATGATATGATATCGGGTTGTAATATCATCAACCAATAAATTTTGGACAAGTTATTTTTTCAATTTAAACTATAACAATTTAATAGACACTTAGTTATTCTATTTAATGTTAACTGTGGTAATAACATTCTAAATATTTAATTATTATAAATATTTACTTATATTGTATTAATTTACCATAAATGGATATATATTGACCTTATAGACCTTATAATAATCAATTTTTAAATTGTAAATATTTTTATTATTTTTAAATCCTTTAATAAAATGTAATTTTTATAAAATATTAATTGTGTCAATTTTGACACTATTTATTTATTTGACTTTAAATAAAATACAAAGTGAAGATAAATTAGAAACAAAATATTTAATACACTCATAACCTTGAATAGTCACCTAAAAAATTCTTGGATCTCGTTAATTAGTTCATATGGTATTTCTTTTAATGTTATTAAAACCAATTGTTTTGATATTTCTGTTAATAAAATCATTTCTACATCACTATTGTGTCATTATTAATAGTAAATATTAAATCTTTAAAAATTATAAATAAATTTCTATGATGTAGTTAATAATTTTATATTTCTAGATACTACATATAGTTCATATTATCTCCTAGATATCAATATATTAAAATTAATATACTTATATAAAATGGGATAGTGACAATTTGTCACATTCATTAGTTTTTATTATATTCATGTCATATTTATAGGTACGTGGCCATTAAGTTATTAAATTTATAAAAATATATGATAAAGGTCTAATTTAGTCCTCAAATAGGATTTTTACAGTTGTTAAGGTAATTTAATATTATTTTTACCATTAATTTCCTGATTTACCATTAATCACAGTAATAAAAATATTTACCAAAGTTACTATTCATAATGCCCAAAAATAAAAGTAGCCTATTAACATAATTTGGATCCACTGATTCCAGATGTGGGATCCATTTTTAAAAATTAAAAAACACATAGGTTTCAGAAATTAATTTAAAATTAATCCTTTTTTTGAAATGGGAAAACAGGTTTTAAAAGTTGAAATATTGCAAAATTTTGAAATGTTTTAACATCTGAATTTAATGTAAAATTAATTATAATGACCTAAATTATATTAAATGGTAGAAATATATTCTATTTTTACTTTGAAACCATTCAATAATATAATCTAACCATATAATTTTTTTCAAAGAAAAAAGTTATTTTGAATTAAATTTTAGCATTTTTTTACTATTTATCAAAACATAAAAGTTATCAAAAAAATATCAGAAATTTATCCAAAGTAAATTTTTATACCCTGATTCAAAATAACTTTTTTATGTTTTCATATAAAATTATTAATGTGTCAAAATATAAATTTAAAATGGATTCTCCATTTAAAGGTGTAAAATTAAAATTTAAAATATAGGTTTTTATAAATTAAATAAGGTTTTATTCATACCCTATGACTAAAATATCTATTGGATGAATATAAAAAGTATTTTATTAAGTATATAACTCAAATTTATCACATTAATTTATTTTTCAAAAGCAATTCACTCAAAACTAAAAATATCTAATTGATTTTAATTTTTCATAAATAGATGATAGCCAATGAATTGATAATGAATTTTCATTAATTAGTTATAATTATTACTGGTAACCTAACGGCTCGGATATGACATTAATTTTATAAAAAGGGTGTATCACGGTTCTTTTAAACTCACGATTGTGTGCAAATAATGTTATTGAAGGTTGAAAATTATTTAAAGAAACTGTTTCATAAAAACACCCAGATGTTACATTCTACCCCTTAAACTGAATTTCTCCCTCAAAATTCGTCACATGGAAACAAATATATGACGATACCTCTCCCTCATCATATCATCAAGTTCCCATGTATCTTATTCAAATTGGTGGTTCCTCCATAAATATTTAATCATGCTAGTGGACTTGTTTCGTCGAACTTTTTCACTATGATCCAGAATCTCTATGGTTTTCTTCAAAAGAAAGATCTTCCACCTACGGTATGACTTCTGAGCTTAGTATATGTGAAGGATCAGGTATATAAATTCTTAGGAGAGATATATGGAATGCATCATGAACTTCAGAGAGATTCAAGGGAAGTTCCAATCAGTAAACTATCTTCCCAACATGATCCAGAATTTCCAAAGGATCGATATACATAGGGATCAGCTTTCCCTTCTTTCCAAATCTCATTACTCTCTTCTAGGGAGATATTCTCAAGAACACATTATCACCCAATTCATACTCTAGGCCGTTTCTTCGATTTTTAATGTAACTTTTTTGTCGACTGTAAGCTACTCTTATGTGCTGTTGAATAGATCTGACCTTTTCTTCCATTTAATCAACATGATCAGGTTCTAATATATTTGTTTCCCCAACTTCATCCCAACAAGTTGGAGTTCTGCACTAATTTATATAAAGGTCCTCATAAGGAGCCATATGAATAACGGAGTGAAATCTATTATTTTTTGAAAATTCCAAAAATGGTAGGTTTTGATCCCATCCACCACTTAAATCCATATATCAAGATCCCAAAATGTTTTCTAGAGTTAGAATTTTCCTCTCAGACTGACCGGATATCGGAGGATGATAAGTAGCGCTAAAACATAATTGTGTGTCTGTAGCATGCTGAAGACTTCTCTAGAACTTTGAGGTAAACCTCGGATCTCGATCAGATATAATGTAATGTGGTACTCCTTGACATCTTACCACTTCCTTTACATATATCTTGGAAATATTATCAAGAGATAAATTCTCTCTATGAGAAACAAAGTGTGCAACTTCATAAGGAGATCAGCTATAACCCATATAGCATTATAGCCTTTGGATGTTTTGGGAAGTCCGATGAAAATTCCATTGTGATGTTTTCCCATTTCTATTCTGGTATGGGTAATGGTTGTAACATCCCCTTAGACTTCTATCTCTCAGGCTTAACTTTCTAACAAACCAAGCATCTAGAGACATATTCGATAACATATCTTTTCATTACTTCCCACCATAAGTATTATTTCAAGTCCTTTTACATCTTTGTGTTTCCAGGGTAAATATAGAATGAATAACTATGAGCCTCATCTAATAGCTCATTCTTTAATTATGGTATGGGAGGAATAAAATCCTGTTTCATGAACCTTATTATTTCACCACAATCATGGATGAATTTATGAACATTTCTCACCTTCAATTGTAGCTCTACATCTTTCTTATTTTCCTCCTTAATCTAAACATGTATTTATGGTTGAACATTCATTTTATAAAGATAATATTTCCCCCATTCCTTTAAAATTTCATGATCCATCCATGGAAAATCCATAAATATTGGATCTTTTGTGATCCTCATCATGGATTGGCTAGTGTGGTCCTATCGAGTTAATGCATCTACCACCTTGTTTTCTTTCCTAGGGTGGTAGTGTATTGAGTAGTCGTAATATTTAATTAACGCCAACCATTTTATTTGGTGCATATTCAGATCCTTTTGTGTGTAAATATACTTTAAACATTTATGATCTGTATAAATATCTCACTTTTCACCATAAAGATAATGCCTCCATATCATTAATGTAATGATTATTGTAACTTACTCCAACTCATGATTTGGGTATTTTTTTCTAATGTATTTTCAATTGTTGTGAGGCATAATATATCACCATATCATTTTTCATGATAACACATCCCAACACCTTCTTGTATGAATCACTATATATCACAAATCATTCTCCACTAGAAGGCAGTGTGATCATAGGTGCACTGCCTAACCTTCTTTTTTGTTCTTGGAGATTTTATTCACATTCCTCCATCCAAACGAACATAACTCCATTCCAATTAAACTTGGTTAGTGGATTAGATAAGAATGAAAAAAATTCACAAAATATCAATAATATTAATCCAAAACAAGAAAACTTCAGATCTCAGTTACCATTGTTTTTCTCAACCATCTTTCAATAAACTCTATTTTTTCTATATCCACAAATATCACCTCTCTTGACATTATGTGACCAAAAAATGAAGCATTATGAATCCAAAATTCACACTTGGTAAATTTGGAATAAAGATTCTCCTTTCTCAGGGTCATTTGTACAATTCTCTAGTGATCTTCATGTTCTTCCTTGCTCTTTGAATAAACAATAATATCATCTACAAAGACTAGAAAAAACTATTAAAGATAGTATCTAAAGACTCTATTAATTAGATCCATGAAGATATAAGGGGAATTAGTAAGACAAAAAGAAATTAATATTAATTCATAGTGTCTATACCTTGTATGGAATGCCATCTTTGGTATATCTTCCTTTTTACCCTTAATTGATGATATCTTGAATGAAGATCAATCTTGGAAAAGTATTTATCTCCATGTAGTTGGTCAAAGAAGTCATCAATGTGGGGAAGATGATATTTTTTCTTGATATTGATCTTGATATGTTCTTGATAATTAATTAAGAGTCTCATTAATTCATCTTTCTTCTTAACAAATAGAACATGTGCTCCCCAAGGTGACACACTAGGGTGCATAGATCCCTTATCAAGATTCTCTGGGAGCTTATTCTTCCATTCCTACAACTCAATTGGGGACATTAAATAAGGTGTCATTGAAATATTCATAGAACTAGGTATGAGTTATATTGAAAAGAGAACTTCATGATTTGGTAGAAGACCTATAAATTCCCTCAGAAAGGCAACATAAAACTTTTGTACAGTGGGTTTATTTTTAATCATGTGTTTCTCTACAACTATTTGAGATAAATAACCTTCATTTATAGGAATCAAAACCCATAAGATTGAAGAAATTTCTACTAGAATGTTATATTCATATTTTCATGGATATATGATCGTAGATTGATATGAAATATTAAATTTGAATTACCTTCTTAAGAAATTGATATGAGCTCCATATAGAGAAAGAATATCCATTCCAAGAATCACATCAAATTCCATTATAGGAAGGATAATCTAATTGGTAGGAATAACGTTCCCACAATTTTCAACCATAGATGAATTATAAACATTTTATGTGACTGTTTTTTCATTAGGAGTTGTCACAACTAACTCAAAATATAGTTTTTTAGGTGCTATGGTAATACCCTTAGAAAATTCATCATAAATAAAATAGTGGGTGGGTCCAAAATCAAATAAGAAATTTTCTACTTTAGAGTGTATGGTAATTGTACCTTTCACCACTTCATTATCATACTCCACACCACCGATAGTGATTTCTTGTGACTTTCCTTTGTCTTTTTTATTAAGAGTTTTTTTATGTCGATCATCAACCATAACCCTTGTATTAAGGCATTGATTGGAATAATTCCCCATTTCCTTTCACTTTTAGAATTAAAGTATAGGTGGTTCATTCTATATAGACATATCTTTGTTCAGGTCATTGGATATCTTTTTCCCATACCTTAGACATTCAAATTTCCGATGACCTTCTATTCCACACTTAAAACATTTACTATTCCATTTAAGACAATTCACTCCCTCATTATTTACACACATTGAGAAAAATGGAAAACTCATCTTCTATTCAGCGTGGTTTTTAGATTCTCCGTCGAATTCCATTTTTATCTTCTTATCAAACCCATATGATTGATCTGTTACTCCAGTATCCATCTCTACCTTGAGATAACATCGAACAATTTCCTCGTAGATATTAAAGTCCCTTATGGATAATGCCATCCAGAGACTTGGTTTTAAGCCACTAAAGAGTCGATAAATTTTACTCTCAGGTTGGATAATAATTATAAAAGAATAACTTTAAAGTCTTGTAATGTTTGATTCATAAGTACCAACGGATTCATCATACTTTTTCTTAATTTCAAGGAACTCCTTCTCCATAATTTTTTTTATAAGATGAGGAATGTACATATTGAAAAATAAGTTCTTGAGATCATATCATTCCATGGACTCAATTTCATCTCTTTTCCTCGTATTCTATATAAAATTCCACCATTGATAATCTTATCATTCCCAATGATAAACTACTAAGATGACTATATCATTTTGGGATCATTGTAGAATTGAAAAATATCTTTTCACAGGTACTGATCCATTGTTCATCCACTAAAGGATCAGAAGACCTTCTGAATGAATGTGGATTATACCTCATGAAGGATTCAATAGAATTTTTCTCCATTATTTCTGAATTTGGAAGTCTAGTATGATTCATAGATTGAGAATGTTGTGTGAGCATTTCAATAAGACATTTCATTCATGATCCTATATCATTTGGTTTCTTAGGGGGATAATCAATGCATTTATCATCACATTCATCATTAACATGGTACCTTTGGGTTCTAACTATTGACTAAGACCATGAATAATAGTGTGAGAAACACTAATCATAATGGGGAAACCAGATAATTAAAGAACAAAATTTCAATTTAGGACACTTTATGTTTAATCCTAGGTTATTCATGAATATATCTGAAACACTAGAATAGTATTTTCTCCTAGACATAGACATATCATTAAAGTTTTTACAAAGGTTCTCGTATCCTAGTTGCCAAAGTTTGACTATACTTTTCTCCGATACCAACTATAAAGAACAATATTTTACATATAGATATTAATTCAACATTGAATAGTATTTATTACATAACATTAAAAAACCACTCCAGGACCGAATAGGTTTAGTTTCTTTAGAAATTGGGAAACATAAACAACTAGTTCATAAAACCTCTACATTATATCCAGCTTATTTCATCAATACTACACTCCTTTTTGACATATATTACTTAATAAACTTCTTCCTGTCTTGGAGAAAAGAAACATATGAAACGGTGAGATCAAATGCTCAGTAAGGGTAAACAAGGGAAACTTCAATCATATCATAATAATAATAACATAAAATTTGAAAATCATATCATTCATATAAAAGATCAGAATATCATGTCATGGGATAAATCATAAAAATGAATTGTAATCCCAATATTCATAACATAAGACATGAAATTTAGTTGAATACATATATAATCATCGAAAATAATTTCATATTTGTCAAGGCTCATTTCCTATAACATCATAGCGGACAAATTTTATTACTGAACCGAGTTCACTCCTCATTCCAGCCCTATATTACTGAACCAGATTTACTTGTCATTATAATCATGTCTACCTCATGATATATAAATATTTACCCAATGCAATGTAAGGAGATATCGGTCCCACCCATCTCATAATGAAAGAATTCTTATATGTTCCACAAAAACGTAATTCATTTATCATAGAAAACCCCATGAAATAAAATGGGTTTCTTAAACATAATTTTATCATAATCCAAAAATAAATGGATTTCATAAAAATAATTCCCTCAAAAACACAATCAAATAAAAGTAATAATAGTGATATAAACATAACCCTACATCATCTTAGATGGAAAATAATTTCAATAAAACAATAGAACATAATTCCTAAGGAAAATATCCTTTCATTTTGAAAAAAAAAATCTTTTATCAAAATGCAATTAAATTTTATAAGAAAATAATTTAGTTGAAAATAATCTTAAAATCATGTAGGGGAAGCTTCGTGGAAAAAAGGTGACATGAAACTGTATAAATCCATTCATTCTGTATAAGTTAAAAAAACATTCTCCTCGTACATTTTCCTGAAAAGTCAAAAAGTGCCTCAAATCGATTAATGCCGAAAGATTCATATCATACAGTTTAATAAAAACTCACCAATAGGTAAAATTAACATCAAAAAATTTTAGAAGAATAGAAATACTATTACATAATTAGGAAACATGGCTATGGATTCAAAATATACCCCAGTAAATACTTACATATAAACAATCTTGGATTAAAATGAGATTCTGAACTTATTCCTCACCTTAGGTCCAATATCCTTTGATGGTATCTGAACCTCCAGTATAATGATTTAAATAACTTCACTGACTTATTATAGAATCATAATCATTTTTATGATATCATATATGATTATATTATCATCCATTTTTTAGTAACATTTCATTGTCACTCGTTATTCGGATATTAACTTCTTTATGTTCTTATGTAATATTTATCAGATAATATCATGTTCCGCATCTTAGGTTATAGTTAAATCATTTACAAAATGTTATTAGTATAACATATATCATATTTATTCATTCAATTTGTAACGACCCAATGTTTTCAATGGATATCTTCTTCTTATAATTATGTCATATAATCGCATGAAATCACAACATAATGAACTACTACATCCTATGTGACCTTTAAACATTATTTTGTCACTTAGTGATTTGAATTTCAAAAATATAACATACATGGTTATGATCAGTAAGTTATTTGGAGTCTAATATGGTTAACATAATTTTTAGTGAATAGTAACATACCATTATGAATAGTAATGTTACCCTTATGAATAGTTACATTGCCTAATGAATAGTAACTTTACCTATGATAGTACATATATAAGATTCAATGTGGAAGTATGATATACCTATATCTAGGAATAAGAAAATAATTGTATTAGACTTGTTATATTTTGAGTAAATTTTGATTTTAATAAAAAATTAAATTATTCATATTTAGAATTTTATTTTGGAAAAATGGAGTTCCAATTTGGATTCTATAGATCAAAAAATGGTTTGGGTGAATTTTTTGGATTTTTATGAAATAATTTATTTTATGGTGAATATTAAAATACGATAATTTACGATAAATGATAAATACAGGAATTATTATGACATTATCTAATGTATGGATGATGTAAGTACATCATCTCATCATCACATGCACTCTTTACTATTTTTGGTCATGTAATAATCACTATTTCTGGTCTTTAGGGAAATTAATAAACTAAGGAATTAAATATTATGAAAACCCTCCTCTCCTCCACTATAAATACCACCCCTCCTTACCTTTTCTCATCACTCCTCTAAAGCCTTGTTCCTTACCAAAGTCCTTCCCAAATAACTCCCCAATATCCTCCCCCACGTCTGATATCCCTTTTCCTCCTAAAAATACCAAATCCTCTCCCCTTAAGAGGCTCTCAAAGGAGATTAAATCAAGAGTTAAATTCATCTTTCAAATTCCTTTAAGTTCTTTTCATTTCTTATTTTTTCCCTCACCTCCCTTCACCCAAATCGTATGATTAATCCATCAAATTAAATTTAATGAAAATATATTATGCTAATGGTATAATTAATTATCATATCTCTTTTCCCAATATTTTATTTCAATGAAATGAAAACATCATTTGAGATGTGTTAATTTAGCACAAACAAGGACGACATGTTATAAATTTCTATCATTGTCTTCAATTATAGCCATGAAACCATTTTTATGGATGAACCACACTATTATATGTGTATTTTATCTCATTTAATGTAAAATCCATATGCACTCATGATGTAAAATAATAATACAAAATAATTTAATTGTGATAGAAATCGCTAAAATTAATTCAAGCGCTTATCATTAATGTTTCATATAATGATTCACCTTCACTCAAAATAACCAAATGAATTTTATTACCATGTAATATTAAGGATGTTATCTAACAACATATAACTTCAATTCTGGGAAAACATTCTCATTTTACATGGTTCTCTCTTCATAAACATAAGTAAACTGATTTTAAAAACCAAGAAAATGAACGGACCCAAACAATGAAATTTAACCACTTTACCCATTAAAATGGTAATTAATAAACTTAAAAAAGGAATAATAAATCAAATAAATATATAATAGGTTCTGAAATTATTAATTAATATACCTAATATGTTTATTCAGGACATTAATAACAAGTGAAGAACACCATCAGAATTTAGGTAAGGGATCGTCTCTATTTCACTTTTATTCAAGAGTGCCATCTTTGATATGCCATTTTATGTGTAATACCTAATGATGTGGTATGATTTTTCACCTCCACTATACATCCATCATGGTTTATAAGTTATTATAAACCCCTTTCTCTCTCATGAATCCCTCTTAAGTACACCGGATACCATGGTGATAATCCGTGAGGAATTCTACCTGAATCTCCTTTATTCCTTCAGGTTTCCTTATGATTATTTCTTCTAAAATTAAGTTATCTTATCTATTTATGTGAATATTATAAATTATGTGTAAATTTAAAAAATTCATTTATCAAGACCCTTCCACCGTTCTTTTTTTGTGATATTAATGTTTTAAGTGATTCCCTCCTCAATACTTCCTGATAAGCAAACATATTTTTAGGGAGCCTCATGAATTCTTACTCGATTACAAGTGAACTCTGTCTTCTATGTAAATCCACCATTTTTTTATAAAATAAGTCTTTTTAATTATGAAAACATTCTGGTTTCACTTATGAGTTTTTATAAAAAAAATTCATTTTCTATTTTAAAGGCTCTATAGCATTTTCTTTAAAACCTCTCAAAAATATTTTAATGCAAATTTTCATAAATAATTTTCTTACATGTTGTCACATCTATATGAAATCACATCCCATGATACATTCCTATTTCCCTTATGATTTACCATTTATTTTTTAGTTCCTTTCTTTCATGGAAACGTTTATGAAACACCCATTTGTTGTGATTTATGTCATGATTATGGTACCCAATCCTTTCCATGGGTTATCCTTATGTTTAAATATTATAGATTATGTGTGATTCATTATGTTCCAAACATATTCATGAAATGTTAATATGGGTACACCCATAAATCGCTCCAATTAATTGGGTAAAGTTGACTCTCATGAGACGTTATGTTCGACGGTCTTTCCGATTAGCCTTGGCTTGGGAAACTATGTGCAACGGTCATGGAAGTTAAAATTGGATTCTCCTACTATGGGAAACAGTCTTGGAGGTTAGCCTTGAATCATATTAAATTCATGTTTTATGTTTCTTCCACATTTCTATTATTCCATGTGTGAATGATCCCATGTTTATATATTCTGATTCCTTATGCTACATGACTTTTTATATCATTATGTGATGTCTTCTAACCCCTGTTCCAAGGATTTATTCTTATTCCTATTCCATTACTGGGCTATTTAACTCACCCCATTTTAATTTTATCCCTAGGTTATCCTATATATATGTATGATCACCATGGATGTTAGGAACCCAATATGAAGAATAAATAAACAAACTTTCTTTCCCCAAGTTTTTAGTTGTATGTACCTAGTCATCCAAGACACTAGACATAATGATCCTTGGATTGTGATCTAATTTATAATGATGCTTAAAATCATGTAATGTTATATGTAAAAGGATAAGGTTTCTATAGTTATTATTAGAGGATGGTTTGGTTATTTTTTGAGATTAGTAATAGAGAACTGTAGTGAGAACCTTATGGATGAGACTAAGTATAAGAAAACATCCCAAAATTTTTGCTAAGTATACAGTAAGTGGTTTATCAAAAAAAAAATATGTCCCTTTCTGGATAGAAACAGGTAGAGGTGGCTCTGGCATAGATGTACCTAGGAGTGAAATCGCCGACAATGAGTTTTGGGCCTGACCCGGGGTATCCTGGTACACGACAAAGAGCCCTGATGCACCCTTGGTTTGACACTCCTATGGGATATGCTTTGGAAAATTCATGAGATTATTACAAAACATTATTAAGGGAATAAAAAAATCTCATATGAATATAAGTTAACATATAGATTGAGGATAACCTAGATTTAAACCTAAGGAATCACAAGTTAGGATATACTTCCCCTTTACAATTTTATCCTTTTATGATCATAATTTTCCTTTTTTATGTTCAATAACTATGTATTCAAGACCTCTAATTTTACATTATTTTTCTTAGTTAGTGGTGGGAAATAGAAGAAGATGTTACAATAACCAATGTGATAAAAAATGTGAAGACTATCTTAATGATATTCCTGATATGATAGGAATGGGTGATCAAAACTTCATGATAGTATTTTCTCAGCTAGATCATGTTATGAATAATAACTTGAATCATGTTGAACTCCCTCCTTCTCTAAGGGAAGAGAAAGTCGCCTTAGAATACTTCATATTGATAATTCCTCCCATTTTTAGTGGATCTTCTGATCCCATATTTTCATAATATAGGATTAACTCAATTGAAAAGATATTCTCCATCCTCTTGTTCTCAGAAGAAGAGAAATTTGATCTGGCAGTTTATCATTTTTTGGGGAAGCTGATCAGTGGTGGACACTGATCAATAATACAAAGTCTCAAGAGGAAATTGATTCTATGGATTGAGACAAATTCAAGTGGATGTTTTTTAATAAATATTTTTCTCTAACCCTCCATCTCTATATGGAAAGAGAGTTCCTTGGTCTCGAGTATAAGGAAGACGAGTCCATCGGGGCATATGAAGAAAACATTACAAGGCTTTCAAGGCACACCTCTAGCTTTGTCCTGAACACCGAAAGAAAGGTGCATCACTTCTTTAGCGGGCTAAAGCCGAGTCTATGGAAGGTGTTGGCGATTCAAGAATTCAAAAGTTATGAGGAGATTGTACTTTGTTCCCTCAAGGTTGAAATAAATATTGGAGACTCTCAATGGTACCATGGGCCTAGTGACAAGAAGAAAAAAATAGAGAACAACATGGGTGGTTCAGCAAACAAATCCCCTGGTGGAAAGTATCCCGAATATCCCTCTTGTAAAAGTTTTATGGAGAAGTATACTAGTAACATTCTAAAGGGATCCAAGAATTGTTTAAAATGGTGAAAACTAGGATATACAACCAAGAAATGTATAAGGAATATGAAAAATCCTACTAATGTGGAAGAAGAATGGAAGGTTCTGATCAACGCTCAGCTAGTTGTGCAGTGTTACAACTACAAGGTGCATGGACATTATGAAAGAAATTTCCCTAAGCCAAGGGTTTTCGGGGAAAATCAACAACAACCTCTAAGGTCAAAAGGAAGGGATTATTCTATCACTAATGCTAATGTGGATCCAAAAAATGATGTGGTGATTGGTACACTAGTTATTCATTCAAGAATAGATAACATACTATTTGATTTGGGTTCTTTGCATTTATTCATATCCTTCAAGTTTAGCAGAACAATTCAAGAACCACCTCAAAATTTGGAGGACAATTTATCTGTGAGAATAGCGAATAGGGAAATTATTTCATCCATGGTTTATAAATCCTTCCCGGTTAAAATTTTTTATTGAACCTCCCAATAAATCTATTCATACCAACCTTATTCGAGTTCGATGCTATTTTGGGCATGGACTGGATATCCTTATACAAAGCCAACATTAACTGTAGGGAAAGGTAAATCACTCTTCACATTATGAAGAATCCTCCAACTCATTACAAGTGTAAGGAGGAAGTTGAATCTCTATTAGAATCATTGTCTAAAGTGCGGATATTTCATCCTTATGAGGAAACATATCTCTCCCAAATGATTTATACAAATAAGAGAATCATTCTTGAAGACATTCCCATCATGAGGGATTACAATAATGTATTTCTCGAAGAGTTTTATGGTCTTTCTACTGACCGAGAGGTTGAGTTCTCAATTGAACGTAATCCTTGATCTCTTCCTATATCAATGAAACCTTATAGAATAGCCACTGTAGAGATGGAAGAGCTGAAGAAGCAGTTGCAAGAGAATCTAGATATGGGTTTTATATGCCCGAGTGCATCACTGTGGTGTGTGAAAATCCACTTCATAAATAAGAAGGATGGATCAATTGTCCTTTGTATTTATTATCACGATCTTAATAAAATCATGATAAAGAACAATTATCCCCTTCCTCAGATAGATGACTTGTTTCATCATCTTCATGGGGCCAGTTATTTCATTAAGGTGGACCTTCGGTCAGAATATCACCAATTAAATGTGAGGAAGGAATATATTCCCCAAACTAACTTTTGAATGAGGTGTGGACACAATGAGTTCATAGTGATTCCATTAAGACTCACTATTGCTCTAGCAATTTTCATGGATTTAATGAAAATATTATTTATAGATTACCATGACACATTTGTGGTAGTCTTTAATGATGATATTCTCATATACTCCCAGAGCAAGGAGGAATATGAGGAGCATTTGAATAATGTGTTAAAGACATTTATAAGGGAGAATATTTATGCAAAGTACGGTAAATTCGAGTTTTGGGTGGTAGAAGTATCATTCTTGGGGCATGTTATCACCTGAAAATTGATATAAGCGGGGCCTTCCAAGACAAATTCAATTTCAGAGTGACCCAGGCCAAAATATGTAATGGATATCCACATATTTCTGGGTCTATATTGGTACTAGAAACCATTTATAAATAAAATTCCATGATGGTAAAACCCAATGACCAGGATGGCATAGAAAGAAGTAAAGTTTGTCTGGACTTAGGAATGTGAAGACTGTTTTAAGGAGCTGAAAAAGATGATTATCACTGCACCACTACTCACACTCCCAAAAAGTGGAGAACTCTTTGTGGTTTACAGTGATACTCCAATGAAGGTATTAGGTTGTGTTCTGATTCAAAATGATAAAGTGATAGCATAAGCCTCAAGGCATTTGAAAATCAATGAGCAGAACTATCCCATGTATGATCTGGAGTTGGCGGCTATGATCATTACGTTGAAAATCTGGCAGCATTATCTCTATGGGGAGAAGTGTGAGATATATACTAATCAAATGAGTCTCAAATATATATTCACATAAAAATATCATAATATGCACCAATGAAGATGGATAACGCTCAGCAAGGATTATGACTGCTCAATCCACTACCATCCCAGTAAGGAAAATAAGGTGGATGATTAACTTGTAAGAAGTTGTATTTTTCTCAACCCAACATTTATAGTTTTCCAATATATAATTTTTTATTCCCTTTCCATTTTTAAATACTATAAATTTACATAAGACATGTAAATTTCATTTTTATATTGCAGAGACATGGATTTATCTTATGAATCCCTTTATGAGTTTTCAATATATAACATACCATGTCTCTTTCATTTGGTAATTTTTGGTCTTATATGATAAACCAATGAAGATACTCTTTATGGTTGAAAAAATTCAATTAATGATGCTGGTGGTTACAATCTTATGTATTTGATTAATTTTTTTGGGTTTATGATCATACAACATTCACCAAATGATAAGTAAGTTTACATAGTAACAAGGGTTGGGTAAACCCAACATTAATGGAGAGAACATTACTAGTATAGATGGCTCAAATTAGTGGTTAATTAATTTTATGTTAATTGTGATCAAACCAATGATAATATATGTGATGTCACAAACCACATGGGGATCATGTTCTATGAGTTCTTCATCACCATTAAAAATGGAATGAGAATGATGTATATTGTAATATGAGTTATTTCAATTAAAAGGTAATGATGTAGAAAATAATCTATGAGGATGACCATTGGCTAAATTCAAATGATTTGTACCAATGTAGTGTTGTTGATGGTATATAGGGTAATTGAATCTTCTCTCCAAGAAAAAAACCTCCCTTTTTCTAGTAGGCTTGATATACATCATAGATAAAATTTCCAACTAGTGATGTACTTTTGAAAATTGTGTACACATATTACGAATAATTTTGAAATTTTTATGGGGATTTAAATATATATGGTGTAATGTTTTTTATATGGGAATAGGATATGTTGATGGTGACTAGAATAATCATGTCAAAAACTTACTAGGGATGAGATATTATGGAAAATTGATAGTGAATGGATGTAGATGACGATGTTACACTAGGTCTGGGATATATGGTTTATACTTTAGAATATTTATTAAAATAATAAAAATAATTCCACATGTACTTCTTATCAAATTAATTCCATCCCAACATAAAGTCTAATATAGAATAACCTATTGTGAATGAAGATAATCTATACTTGGAATGGGGTTTTACATAAATAAAATCTATGGTTGGGTCAAAGTCTGGTAATCTATGTAACAATACTTATACATTTGTAACAAGAATCAAGCCATACATTGTTCTTATTAGGGTCTCTGAAATGATATAGCTCATGTTTATAAGAGAATGAAATAATTATATGGTTTCCCATGTGAGATAAATAATATTCAACCTCAAAATGAGTTGATGATGCCTTAGTACTAAGGAAAATTTATTTTGGTTTAGTATAATTTAAATGTTCTCAAAATCTATGTGTATCCCATAAGGAAGGTAATCAAGTCATGTAATGTTATAGAGGGGTATTTGTATTCTAATATGTGGTCATCTTCTGAGGTGAGACCAATTTTGATAACATAATAAGATATCTATATCTCCTTATATAGGGTTTTAGTGCATAGTATGTGTAGATAAAATGGAAAGAAATTGGATTTCCTATATAAAAAATCTATGAGGAGGTATAATTTCAATGCTAAATTAAAGATATGTGAACGATATGTCATTATGTATCCTAAAAAACTAGAACTGTTGTTTCCAAGACTATCATATAAATATTTCTATAATGAAATAGATTTAGGTCTTATAGAATGAACCAATACATACAGTTTAAATGGTTACATTGGATAGAAAATATGGAATTTTATTTAACTACATGAAACAAGTACTTAGATTTCATGCAGTTGATGATCATATGATGAGGACCTTATGTGGAGGTATTTTCCTAGATCTGGGTTGTGAAAAAAAATTAGTTGGTTTCATATTTGTACCAAGTTATTCAATAAAACATTATGTGATTTGATGACATGTCAAAACTCAATACAAAGAAAGACTTTTATATGTTTGAAACATGTGGCAATGTATGATATTAGCATGTTCAAAAAATATATATATCCCAAATTAATATAAAATTATCCAAACCTAGTTCTGGGAAATGGGTACCTCTACAAATATATTCTCATGTACATTGGAAATTGAATTGGGTTTAGTCTCATGACAAGATACTTTTTTAAACCTGATATAGATTGTTGATATCCTTATTACTAGTCAAAATGATTTTTTCATTTAAGGCTATATTCATTGAATGATTTTTTGGAATCACTATATATCATGTGATCGTAGGAATCATTCCACACATATTTCATTATCATGTGATGGTTTTTTAGTTGTGTAATCTTCATTTTCCATGTGTAGGGGCTGTTGAAAGAATCCAGACCTAAATAGGAAAATTCATACACTAGGTACTCTTATATATATTAGGCTCATACATTAATGTGATATAATAATTTTAAATTTTACACTAATTTGAATGAATATTTACCCCAAATAATAATCAATACATGGGAAATTAATTAATTTTTTTTAATTTATCAAATCTATATTTCAATTTACATAATGGATTAAATCTTATAATTTAAGATTTTATTTATTTTGGGATTACTTAAAAGTAGTTTCATTATTATTTTTTATTTCAGACTAAATTATTAAAAGGACTTCAATATTTATTTTTCATTGTTTAAATCGTTTTTATATTAATCATGAAATATCCTACACGTATGATTTAATTTTGATTATTGTAGTTATGAAGTGTAAAATTGATAAAGGGAAAATAATTATTTTACAAAGATGACATGACGAGGATTGAGGGGAAAAACCCCAATCTCATCTCTATAGACCAGGGGATGGAAACTAAAACTAAAAGGAATAACTGACATGGGGAGGCATTATCCTATGTGCATGTACACACACACACACAACCATCACTATGAAGATGTTTTCATGAATAATAATAAAATATGGAACCATTAGGGAACAAGTCTTGAATTTAACCAAACACTATAGAATATAAGAGTACAACATTATAAAATGAAATATAAAAAAGGTCAAAATACAACCCCAACCATAATGATATACCAACCAAAAATAATGTATAGTAAACATATGAGAGATACCATCTCGAAATATCTATACTCTGACCACCATACACGGTCATGTGCACCAAGGATTCCCTAACTCCTCTATAATTGCTGTTAACCAGTCTTTCAGTTGTATAAGACACGTCATATGCATGCATAGAACATGCAGTGGTGTTTATATACATAACTATTATGATTCAATGAAAGATGATGTGGGATAAGTAAGATACATAATATGAATAGATAGTAAAAAAGGAAACAACACTACCAATAGAAATAGAGTGTCCTAATCCAAACACAATGCGCCCTACACGATGTGTAGGTGGACTACAAGTCAATTTTATTCCACCAATGGGAGGAGAAAAACCAAATCCAATAACAAAGTTATCAACATTTTGAGTCAGTAGACTACCTATATCATCTATACAATTTATGAAAAGAGATTAACCAAATCCAATTACATGGATGTAGATATATATTCTTATACCAAATAATCCCATATGATAGGGAAAAGAGATCTCCATCTCATAGAAAACCCTAGGAAAAGAGACCCCATTAGTTCAAAGGGTCCATCAGTGATGTAAAACATCTCACACATCTTCCTATAGAAAAATTCAAGTAATCCCATACCATACAACTATATCTCAAAAATGAGGGTAAAAAATCTCTAGGTATAGTAACTATGCCCTAGTCCTTCAGGGGGTACCTCACAGACTGTGTCTATAGATGAACCATTCCTAGATGTGCCAGTGGGGATCCACACTGGTGTCATGAGTACACACACACAATCTAATAGTGGGTTCCATTTAGTAGATAGAAGAACCATGCCCATGGTGATGGGGGGTTTCACTCTGGTGTCATGAGAACCTACACTATATCCAATTGTGAGGTATCCATCAATTGATAGAGGATTTTTTCCCAAGATGATGGGTATTCCAATTTGGTGTCTCTAGGACCCACTCCCAACACAATAGGGGGTTTACACTTGATAGACAGAGGACTCATTCCCTAGTGTGTCTATGGCTTTCCACTCTTTATATCAGTAGAGTACGTGTGCCCAATTCCATAAGGGGGGTTCCACTCTTGGTCTCTGGTGATCATGCATGATCACTGACATCGTCGATTATCGAAAAATGATGAGTCACAATCAGAAAACATCATATCATTTCTCAAAAGAAACAACTGATGGAACCATTACATTTTACATGAAAAAACATCTTAGGATAAGACACTCATAGGAAAAAATCTGAGTCCAAATAAATGACATCAAGAGGTTAAATAATTTTCAATGATAAGAAGGGGTGCACTATGTGCAGTGAAACCCACCAAGTCATTTGGTCACACTCCAATGCCTGATTGTGTCCCTTATGTTACACTGCTCACCAATAATGTATCACTACACAGTGTGTAGTAACACAACATGGAGTTCCTTTTCCACTAAGTGTCCATGCCCTTGATATTTATTGTGTCCATGAATATCTTCCCATTCCAGTGTACATTTTTGTGTCCATTTCCATGTTCCTAGCCATGATCCTAGTAGTGTTTCAAGATGCGTTATATTTATAATCACACAAAACCCTAGATCCATGGAATATGGTCTCCTACACTGCATGTATTCCTTGAAATTCATGCTTCGTAGTTGAATTTTTAATGGAAACATTGATTTGTTCCCATGAATCTAAATATTTTTCTTTTACATGGAATCTAGCCTAATAATTTCCTAAAATCATAGGAATGAGTCTCTATTTTTAATTGACAACCTTTCTGTAGCTGGAAGTTTGCATCCCTCAACATACAGGGTTTTTTCGATTCCTTATAGATGTCTCTTGTCTCCGCCAACTCCAGTTTGGATCCTAGATCGAAAAACCATTCATACACTATCTATAAACTCTCTGAATCCATCACTAATTATTAAATACATTACTCACACTTGAATATTGTATGAACTTGGGGGTCTTATTTGGATCAGTCCCTCCCAGTAACATCAAATAATTAACCCATGATACAATGATGAAAAACACCAAGAATATTAGGAGGAATGTACAAAAAATGTGAAAGATTATTGGCCAAGAGTAAATGGAAAATAAACACAATTAGGTATATCCATGTTGAGAAATATAAAAATCAATTAAAAATTATTATTCAGGTGCATGAAAGGTCATGAAATTGACACAGTTCAAAGAAGTGAATGATATTGCTCAAATAATTTAATCTGTTGGGGAGAATCAAAAAATTGAAACATCCTTCCTAGTTTGTATTGTACATCATTGAAGAACATTTTTAACAATGAATGAGATAATTCATTGGATTCATTGTAATTTGATTCATCTGAATATAGAGGTTCGTCATTTTCAAATTCAGATTCACTAAATATAGGTGAATATAATCCCTCTCAAATCTTCTAGAGTTTATATACATGGTTGTGGAGAATTTTCATATCTATATATTGATTTAAAAAATATTATTTAGTTAGATTAATCTATTAATTTAATTAATTAATTGAACATACCTCAAAAGGATTTTTTATCTATACTCTCCACACCAACCAATTTTTTGTCTCACATAGGTTAAACCTCACATTTCAGACTTATCCATGGTCTAATATTTATAATCCAAGATTTTTTTCAGTGTAATTCCATTTTATTTAAGAAACTATGCTCCTAAAATATAAAATATAATAATTATTTTTATAAAATTAATTCTGATCACACCAGGCCTCTGAATCTCATGTTGTCTCAGTGCTTGGCTCCGAAATTATTTGTAGATAAATTCCACATTCATACATGAAAAAAGGTATCTAAATTATTCTATCCTTCATAAGATTCCTCCATGATAAGAAAACTGATAAAAACATTTGATATTGAGAATACATATGGCTCTCCACCTCCTAGAATCTCACCTACAAGCTTCCATTATACCACAACAGATGAACCTAGGGGATGGTACGTCCACACTGGGTCCTCTCCTGTAGATCCACAATCACCACTGGGTGTTCTACAAATATGGCTCCATCTTCGATGTCCAACTCACCCCAGTCAATAATATGTGTGGGGTCATGCATGTTTCCCCTTAGCTAGGACACATATACGATGTCATGATCCTGCTCCATCTATGGTGATTGGGTGAGGCATTATGTAACCTCACCAACCCTATGAATGATCTCGAACAACATGATAATCCTTGGGGATAGATTTCCCCTCTAGTTGAATATATGAAATCATCATCATGAGGAGAATATCAAGAAAATATGGTCTTCATTAGTAATCTATAAAGGACAAATATGTTTATTTTCAATAGATTTATCTATTCTCTATGTTTTCCTTATCTACTCATGGGTGACATGGACCTTATCTGTCATCTCTTGAACCGTCTCTTGACCCACATGAGATTCCTCGAATATCTCTATCAAGCACAAGGGTAACCTATAGGGATTCCCATATAGGGTCTCAATAGTTTCCTTTCTAATATTAGATTGGTATATAAAGTTTTATGAAATATCTACCAAGGGAAATTGATTCTCGATAAATCTTAATATTTTACCACATTTCCCTTTTTAGATTTTGATCTTTTTGATAATTATGATGCACATATCACCCAACATAAACGAAAATTGAAATATTATTATGTGATCATTTTAAATTTTCAATTAAATTGGTGGAAATTAATTGTATTAACCACATTGTGAAAATTATATATTATATATTCAATCAAATTGTTTCAAGAATAAATCTGCTTTCTTCGAAAAAATGGTATATTATTTGAAATGCAGGCTTGTTTCCTTTTAATTGCACAATTATTTTGAAAAAATGTTCTGAAAAATTAATATATTCAATTATTTAAAATAAATATAATTTATTATATACGGAATATCAAAATTTAATTTGGTTAAAATTTTGGTATTTTTATAATATCTTTTATTTTTTGATAAATAGTTAAAAATAGTGAATTTAATTGAAAAATGAATTTTCATCTACATAATTTATAATTTTATATTATATTTTAAATTTTTTAAAATAAATATTAGATCAATTAGAAATATAATAATATAATTAAAATAATTGGAATACTTTTCATATTGTTTTTGGATATAAAAACATTTTAATCTTTTGAACACTATCACTTTAAAAATAATCATTCCTATACTGTCTAGGAGATTAATTTTAAATGAATTTTTTCCCCTTATGTATTTTGAATTTTGAAAAATAGATTCCATAATTTTAATTATAAGGTCTAAATTTAGTAAATATTCCTCTTTTATTATTGGCCAATACGAACAGTAACAATGGTAATTTTTGTTTCCACAATAAAGAGTAAATTGGGTAAATTAGGTAAAAATTAATGTTATAAGGACTATAAAATGACCCCAAAACTTTACCAAATTCTAATTGATGGTGTCAAATATACCATTAACACCTAAATGTTTAAAATTAACAATTTAATAGATATTATTCCATGAAAATGACTTCTATATTTTTAAAATCAATGGGAGTGAAAAAATATCACATTCTTCCTTTTAAAAAAGTATAATAATTTTAATATGTGGATAAATAGAATATATAATCGACTATAAATATTATTATTAAATATAAACCCTTAATCGACATAATCATATTTCATTCTTATATTGTATTGAATAAATAATTATCATATGTAATTACACATTGATGATGAAGTAATTAGTAAATTAATGAAAAAAATCAATAGAGTGACATTAAAAATATAAAAATAATATAATTTTAACTACATAAAGTCATCCAAGATATTTATAGGTTAATATTATATATTATGGGTGAGTTAAATTAATTGCATCGAATCTAATGTGTTGTATTTTTTTTTATAATGTTAATGTAATGAGTAGTGTCAAAATTAATAGTAATGATATTTTATTAAAATAAAAATTTATTAAATTTGTTAAAAATTATATAAACCCCAAATAAGGAAAAATTTTATATATTACGTTTTATGCCTGAAAATAATTTTTTTCTATTTTTAGAAACTGGTTTATGGGTTCCCAGTACCCAACTTACAACCATATACATATCAGACAACGCATACCAACATAGACTTACACATCATAATAACCAGATTCATCTCCGCATCCCAAGCAGGAGTACGCTTCTCTAGTAGTCGATTCCCATTCTGGATGCCTCCAAAAGCATCCAATTTGAACCCAACTCCTAAGATGATCAAGAACAGATTGTTCTGGGTATGCCTTCTTGACCACGCTACCCTTTTTAAAGGCCAAAGTCACCTCATTATTCCACTTTGATGTAGATCCAGTCTGCATCTGTCTCGAAAGAAATGAGTAGTCCTTCCTTGGTCTTCTTCTTGGAGTAGCAGACAAAGGTCCGTCTAGTGTAGCCACTATCTGATTCCCACTTTTAATAAAATCACTGAATGAATGACCAAATGGACAGCTCACATTCTCTTTCCCTCCCTCAGAATTCTCCCTTCAAATTCCAGCTCACTCCCGCAAAGCAGCATCAGTAAACTCAAAGTTGTTCCCCGACCTCTGGACTGAAGTTTTACACTCCATAAAAGGGAGGTGCCTATCCTCATAAGTATCATTTTACAAAGAGGGTTCGACATTATCCCCCAGCCTCTAGTCTGTACTCTTCTCCAAAGGGCAGTGCCTTTCCACATTGTGATTGTTTTCCACAATCATGGTACTTGTTTCATGCCCCAAACATTCAAACTGTTGACCCTCCCTGGCCTCCTCACCAACTAAAGTTGGTTCATGCACCCTATATTCAATTTTATAGTCTTCCAAGGCCTCCGCACCATCATCACCTCCTACAAGAACATCCTCCTCCAGACCCACGGCTAAAATGTCTTCAGAAATCCTTTCAAAACAACTACTCAAAGCTATAAAAGGTTTAGCCAGAGGATCAAGGCTTTTAGAATCCTTTGCACTGGCCATGGGGACCTCCTCCATAGTACTGAACTCTCTTCCTTCCCCACTCTACTCTAAACCCAAACCAGCCATGGAAACAATAGGTAATCACAAGTCCTACCTTAACCTTTGAAAAACCTCAGACACCATCAGATTACCCTGGTTCACCTTAACACCAGAAGCATCAGGGATCGAGTCTTCCTCAAAAGACACCTTACAAGATCTCGATGGATTGACAGCCACAGCAGCACCAGACCAATGGGGACTCCTTCCTTCGATAACCGTCTCTATAGTTCTCAAATCTAGACCCACCTTAACGCCACTTCTTGCACCATCCTCGGTGCTCACAGAAGAAGAATTCCCATTAAAACGAACCTTCATCAACTGTGAAGAACGTCCACTTCGGAAAACTTCATCTGAGTGACCCAATCTCTTGCAAGAGCCAAAAACTCAGTCCAATTTTCATAAACAACTCTCTGTTTGCATCGGTATTCCACACCGATTGTGATCCAAACAAAATCAAAAGGGAATCGAGACACATCCATTTCAACACACACCTAGGGGTTCACCGGATGGAAAACCACCTCAGTATGACTATCAGAGTAGATATATCTGCCAACCAGATTTCCTAATATGCGGATAATCGAAGTGTTTTGAAACAAAAAAAGGAAGGGTAGGAAAACATACCCAAACCGCAACGGAAGGCGAGTCGCGGTTCATATTAAGATCGAAAGACCAATGAAAAAGCAGAGTTGGTCACTCTAACTGAATAAAGTATCTATATAATATATTAGAGGACATTTAAAGGAGTTTTTCCAATTAAGAGGTAGTCACTCTAACCGATAACTATCTTTTTATACTCTTCTATACCTCCTCTAAATATATTATATATATAATATAATAATAATATCATCATAAAAAATATTATAAAATTTTATTATTACTATCAACACACTATTATATATCCCCTTTCCCATCGAATAGAAAGTGAAAGTATCTAATGTGCGTACGTAAGGATTACTGTCTCCACATAGCGATACAATTCATTTTACACATCATAATTATTGAGTGGGAATTTGGATGGTTTTAGTTATTATATATGATATTGATGACATTATTATACTTCTTTAATGATTATGTGATATCTCTCATTTTCCTACCTATTATTTTGGGAAATGATAACATCGCTAGTGTGTACCTATGTCTTACCATCTCTAATATGAGATGTGATTTTTTCATATATATTTACCATGGGTGGTAATGATAATTAGTTTTATTAATAAATATACTATACATAACATAATATTTTTCTTTAAATTATGGGACAATTATCATGGTATAAAGACCGAGACTTCCAAACCAAAAACTTCTTGGAAAATGAAGAAGATATAACCTTATAATAGTTTCTATAATTATTACTAAACTGGTTATAATATGTTATAAAAAATTAATAAATGTTATTATTGTTATATTATTATATAATTAATGTATAAAAAATCCATATTTATTTTACAGGATGTTTGAACTTGAATAAGAAATGGTGAAACCTGATGAAATGGAATTCTTAACTCAATTTCATTTAAATGGGTTAAACTAATATTTTATTGATTATGACATCGTATGATTATGTGTGAAATGGATTTGGTTTGCATTATGAATTATTTTCACTTTTTTATATAATTATTTACTTAAAATACATATATTTGATTCAGTCTATTAATGGTCACCTAATTGATATGGTATTTTTAAAGGTTTATTTCACAATCTCATCATTATTCGAGATTGTTTCTATTTATGTCTCCATAGGGGAATATTTCTATTCCATGTACCTAATTTATAAGAAATATTAAAAAAAATGTATTTACTATTATCCTATTAATGTTTGATATCATTTTTATCCTTTTTTGAATTTGTTGAATATGGTTTGAAATGAATTTTTTTATCTTCTAAACAAGTATCTTTGTGACTTTATCAGTAAAAAATCATAGAAATAATTATTTTTTAACTTATAGTCCATTAGTGGATATTAATACCGTCATTAAGACATAATTCTGTGAGGATTACTTGACATTCAATCAAGGTAATTTTCATATAAAATGTTTTCATTATTTTGTTCATACTTTTTTAAAAAATTATTTCTCAAACGAGAGGATATTTTAATCAATAATTATTTCAAGTGATCTTTCTAAATTCATTTTCCCTCAAAGATGAAATTATTTGATGCAACTTATGATTTATTGGTGATATAACCCAATGTTACTAATCTTAACCTTTATGTAAATTTTTTATGTTTATGATAACTTGGTACTTATGTAACCAATTTATTTTCTATGAGTTAAGTTAAAAGAAAGTGTTTTGAAATTGATTTCATTAAATGGTTTTTGAGATGATAAATGATTTATGGTTTTGTAGAACACACTTTTATAGTATTCATAAAGTGATGGGTTGGACCTATATCTACCTCACATGTAGTGGGTAATGAATTATATCTCATTTGATAGTTATGGGAAATAATTCAATGCACTTGATCTATGATGGGAAACACGTTGATATTCTTGATCCATTAGGTGAAATAGGTGATAAGGCCTGATCGAAGATTAAAGGTAGTTAACAATGACATATGAAATGGATTTCTATAGCTATGATGAAGACACACAAATTTATGACATAAACATATTCTTCATGATTGAGTTATATTGACGTTTCATTCTTATGATTCTTGTATTCTGAAATGATAATGTTTTATGCCATGAATAATGTTTATGATCCATTATAGGTTGGGTATGAACATTGTATGTTATGCTCCTGATAAGATACCCATATTATTAATCTTAGTCTTTCATGAGATAAAAAATTGATATCATCCATTATTATACTTACTGATCCTATAAGAAAAGAATTTTATTATGTTTCATTTCCATAGGTTATGAAGAAATGTGTTTTCTTGGATATTCTAAAAGGGATATAGTTATAATAAAATATGTTAGAGATGTTGTCGATATATTATGAACTATTCGGTTTTGTTTTTAGGATTAAAAATGAACTAAACCATTACAATACTCATGTGTTTACATATATAATGTAATCTATATTCATCTAAACTATTTTAATATATGTGTATGAAAATCCTAGGTCATTATAATTGGTATTAGAGGATGGAATTAGTTAACCATTGGAAACTAGAATGAGATAACCTTAGTAATAACCCTACAGATAAGTCTAACTAACTGAATGAAAATTACTTTTTTAATTTTAAAAAACACTTTTGAGGAAAAGTGAGAAACCATAAAGTTCAACAACACCCATAGGAAACCAAAAAAATCTAGAACAAACTACAGGATCAGCTCATCCCAAGAAATTACACCATGTCGACAAGATTCATCCAACCATAACAATTCGGCGAGTAGTCCCATGCAGAAATGCACGAGCACAGAACCAATGCAAAGACATACCCTATCATCATCTAGATCCAAAAGGAATACTCCAATGAAGACATGATTATTGGGTCCCCACCTCGAGAAGATCCAAGAAGGGTGATAAGTATGAAACACCAGAATTCTCAAAGAAACTAAATAGAGAGTTGAAATCCACCCATACACATCTCACACATCAATCCATTCTAACCAACCGAGTAACAAACAATTTTAAAAAAGTCATAAAAGAGAAACTTAAGGTTACCATAAGTGGGAATAACATTTTGTTGACTCTTTCATGATGTAAAAACAACCTTATTCTAGTGGATCTTCTAACCCACTAGTGGATGAGAGATGGATCAACACTATAGAGAAAATATTTTTTGCTCTTCAAAACTTAGAAAAGGAAAATATTTTCATAGTTGTTTATTCTCTATAAGGTGATACAGATGAATAGTGGAATCTTGAAAATAATGTAAGATAAGATGAAAATTTTGAATCCATGTAATGGGATAATTTCAAGAATTGATTTTTTAATAATTACATTCCTTATATTCTTTTTATAATGATTCAAAAGGAGTTACTTGAGATAATTTAAACGAATGATGAATCCATTGGTACTTATGAGGAAAATTTTACAACTCATGAAAGTTACTCTTATAGAATTATTATCTTACATGAATGTAAGGTTGAACAATTATTTATTGGATTAAAATAAAGTCTCTAAAGGGTGTTAGCCAAATCAGAGTTTTGTATCTATGAAGAAATTTTTGGATGTTATCTTATGTTGGAAATGAAAATTGGATATACCAACCATTCCCATGTGTTTGATAGGAAAAGAGGGATTTATTCTGATGAAAACTCAAATAAATCACATGTTGGAATGAAATTACATACATCTACATGTAATAAATATGTGAAAACCATCAAGATGGGTGTTTAAATTAATGACGAATGTGATTTAAATATGGAATGGTGGGTCATAATTCCCATTAATATTTACAGGAAATGAGTATATCAGTTAATCCAGTAGTGGAAAATATGATATCGTGTGATGTACCAACCGTTATTAAATTCTATAAATGCAAGGATCGTGGAAATTATGCTTATTGGTGAATGGATATGAATATTTTATATGATCAATTAAATAAATCTCTACATCGCAATGAAAAATAGAAATGTCTTGTGATCATGATTTCAAAAGTGGGTTACCTAAAAAATGTCGTGAAATTTATACTTATAATCCACTTAAAAAAAATTAATGTCTTATATTATTCTTGATTGACAAACTTTTTTATTTCTGATGAATTTTCTATGTTTATCAATGTATCACCTAAAAAATTATATGTTGAGTTATCTATTAACACTCTAAATGGGGTAATGGTCACATCAAATGTTTATTGTTCTTCTCCGATTAAAGATTGTGGGGATTTAATAACTCCAAAATCTTGGGATTCACTCTATATATGAAATCGATCCGTTTTTTGGATTTGATTGTATTTCTCTATATGGAAACCATATTAATTATTGATGAAGGGAAGTCACGCTCCATTTTCCAAATGAAACTGTAATCATTTATCGATGCAAGGATGAATATGAATGTCCAAAGGAAATTTCTTCCATATTTTGGGTCTTAATTAAAATACATAAATGTTAGATATCTCATCTTGTTGGGGAGAAACTCAACATTAAGAATAACGATATATTAAAGGAGTTTTTGTTATGATTTTATAGAATATTTTCAACGTTATCCACATAATCGTAATGTTGGTTTTTCGATAGAACTCATATTTGTGCTATATCAATTTTTAGGACTCCTCAAAGAATATCTCCAATTGATTTGAAAAAATTATAGAAGAATTTATAGGAGGATATTGATAATGGATTCATACACCCTATTTTGTCACCATGGGGTTCACCTATTCTATTTTTTATGAAGAAATATGTTTCAATGCATATTTTCATTGATTATTGAGAGCTTAAAAATATGATAATCAAGAACAAGTATACTCTTCACCGTATCGATGATTTATTTGGTCAACTAAACAGAGCTCTATAATTTTATAAAATTGACCTTCAGTATGGATATTATAAATTGAGGGACATGAAGGACGACATAACCAATATGATATTCTAAACAAGGTATGGACATTATGAATTTATAGTGATGTTGTTTGGTCATACTAATTAACCTTCTATCATCATGGAAATGATGAATAGAGACCTTGGAGACTATATTGATTAGTTTTTAGTAATATTTATGTGTAATATTCTTATATATACAAATAGTAATTAAGAACATGAAGATAAATTGAGGATTTTCCTGAAGACCATGACAAAT
Organism: Viscum album; assembly: GCA_963277665.1. Taxonomy (NCBI): domain Eukaryota; kingdom Viridiplantae; phylum Streptophyta; class Magnoliopsida; order Santalales; family Viscaceae; genus Viscum; species Viscum album. Next base: position 805,441,851 of record OY728167.1, on the reverse strand, counting down.
GAGTAGATTTTTAAAAAATCTACCAGTTGTGAATTTTCATTTTATAAAGTTTCATTTTTTGGACATATAATCTCAATTTAGGGAATATCAATAGATAGATCAATGATAAAAGTTGTCTAAAATTTTCCTTGACTAACCACAGTAATTAAATATTTTCTTTTTATTGGATTGGCTAGATATTATCAATGATTTTAATATAATTTATCTCAATTTTCCAATCCACTAAACAAGTTAACTCAGAAGAGTTCCATGTTCATCTAGATGAATGAATGAGAAGAACATTTTGTGTAATTAAAGAGAATATTAGTCAGTGCCCCTATTCTTACATTTCCATAGACTGTATAATGGTATATGGTTTATATTGATGCATCCAACTAAGTATTGGGATACTTTCTTGTGAAAAAGGTCATGGTTATACATTATGCCTCCTGAAAACTAATGTTTCATTAGAAAAAATAACGAAATCATTATTTAGAGTTAGCTATGGTAATCTTTTTATTAAATACAAGGAGGAAATATCATTATAATGAAACATGTTATATATATACATATCATAAAATATTAGATTATATATTCACACATAAGTAGTAGAATACACACAAAATAATATTGTTGGAACGGATTAAATATTATTATTTCCAAAAAATTACCACCCGGGGAATGTGATCACGGTGGAATATGCTTTGAGTCCAAAGGACCATGCTAGATTTTTTATGATGAGGATCACAAAACACTAAATATTTTTTATTTGAAAATGATGGATTCTAAAATTATAATGGAAAGGTAGAAATATTATATATACCAAATGAATGTTCAACCATTTATCCAAGTTATTATTATAGAGGCACAAAATGAATATGTGGAGCTTCAAAAGAAGGTGAAGAATTATCCTGAGTTCAACCTTGATTGTGATGGAATAATGAGGTTCAAGAACTATGTAGGTGTTCCTCATATACTAGATTTCAAGAAGTAACCATTGGATGAGGATCATAGTTCATAATTATCTATTCATCCTAGAAGTACAAATAAGTATAGTGTCGTAAAATAATATATCCAGTGGAATGGAATGAGTATTGATATTCCAGAGAATGTTTCTTGGTTCTTGGTTTACCTACATGTTAAGGTTGAGATATAGAAATCTAAGGTGATGTTACAACCATTTTACATTCCTGAATGGAAATTGGAAAGCATCACCACGAATTTTATCATCAGAATTCCAAAAACATATAATGGAAATAATGTTATGTTTGTTATAGTTGATAAACTTACAATTTCTTCACACTTCATTACTATTAGAGAATATTTATCTCCTAATAATTTTTCCAGAACATATATTAAAGAAGTGGTAATATTTCAGGGATTATCACATTCCATTGTATCTGATCAGGATTCGAGGTTTAACTCAATTTTATAGAGAAGTATTTATCATGATCTAGATACAGAGTTATTCTTTTGCAGTACATATCATCTTTATAAAAATGGTATGTATGAGAATAAAATTGAAACTTTATAAGTCATGTTGAGATCCTCCTTTATGTATTTCAAAGGTGGTTTTGATAAACAACTTCATTTGTTTGATTTTACTAATTATAATTTATTTTTTATATCATTCATATTTTTTCTTATGAAGCCCACTATGGTATTATGTATAGAACTCCAACTTTTTGGAATGATTTTTGGGAAGGAAATCTATAGGGACCTAATCTAGAAAAGGAAATGGCATAAAAAGTTATATCAATTCAACACTACATAAGATAATCTAAGAGTCAAAAAAATTTATGCATACAGTTTCTCGAAAGATCTAAATATTTATGTGTGTGAAAAGGTATTTCTATAAATACCCACATCGAAGAGAGTAATGTGATTTTTAAATGAGGGAACATTAATAACTAGGTATATAGTTTTTTTGAAATTTTTTGTCATATCGGGACGATAGCTTATCGATTGGCTCTTCAACTAATTCTATCTCAAGTAAATCTTTTGTTCCATATATCTATCTTGAGGTTATACAAACCTGACCATGCACATGTTCTGAACTCAGAGGTAGTACCGTTGGAACTAGATCTCTCTTATGAGGAAAAACTTGTAGTTCATTTTTATCGTATAGATATAGTTCAAGGAAACAAGACTAGTCATCAGGATAATGTTTTATAAAAAACCCACCAACATGAGAAAGATACATGGAAAACTGAGGATTTTATGAGGAATATGAATCCTTAATTTTTATCCTAGTGATGAATTTCAATTGAGGTTATGTATCTTAATAAATATATTCCTTTTTTGTAGTTATGTTTCAAACAACACCCAGTGTAAGAGAATAATAAAATCTTATTATTTGATCATTATAAACAAGACATTAAATTGGATATAATGAATATTATTTTCAACCTTATAAAATTAATATATTATATCATTAATCTAATTTTTTCATGCATAAATCCAATTTTTTCTCATAAAAAGTAATATTTTTCAAATAGAAGTTTTTTTGCCTCTTAATGGGGAACTTGTTTTAAAACTAAATAATGAATAATATATAAATTCTATTAGAAAAAATTAAATATAAATTATAGAATTTTAAAATAAAAATTTACTTTAGTTTTTTTGTTGTTTTTTACGATGAGATTCATTATTTGATGAATAATGAAAAATACTAAATTTTAATTGAAAATTGAAAATTCATCTAAATAATGTATAATGTTAAATTATATTTTAAATTAGGTTTAAAGTAAAATTATATCAATTATACATATATTAATCTAGTTAAGGTCATTGGAATATTTTTTATATAATAATTTTTATATAATAACATATCAATCTCATGAACATTATCTCTTTAAAACCCCTATTTATCACCCAGTATATAATATTTATTTTAAATTAACTTTAGCCACACCTGATTTTTAAATTTTTACAAATGGATTCCATATTTTTAATAGTAAGTTCAAAATTTAGTATATAAGTCCATTTTATTTTTGTCCAATATGAATAGTATCCTTGGTAATATTTGTTACCATGGTAATGGGTAAATTGGGTAACACAAGATAAAAATAAAGTGATAGGGACAATAAAATTACCCTATCACTTTCTAAAATTTAATTTGATGAAGTTAAGTATACCATTAACACCTACTGTATGGAATTTAAATATTTATTGGAAATATATCAAAGAAAATGACTTAGATATTATTAAAATCACAGTGAGTGAAAAAATGTCACACCCTTTCTTTTAATAATGAAAAATATTTTTATTATGGGGATAAATATAAGATGTAATCCACTAAATATTCTAAATAAATATAATTTTTTAAAAAAAACATGATTTTTTATTTTTTATTTTTAGTGATGAAATATTTTTCATAAATAATTACACAATGATGATGCAATAATAATTAAATTAATGAAAAACTCAAATATATTATAATAAAAATATTAAAAGAAATATAATTTGAATTAAATAATCCACAACATGAATTTTATAAATTCATCTAACATATTTGGTTTTTATGAAATTTATTTTTTTGAAGGTATATTGCTGTATTGATTTTCTTAATGTCAATGTAATGAATAGTATCAAAAACTGCACTAATGATATTTTATGAAAATTATATTCTATTATTTTATTTAAAAATCATAAAAATCATAAAAGAAAAAAAAACATATATTATGGCCTAAATTATAATAAATGGACCATTTATTGTTCAATTTAAACCTTATAAGTAAAAATATCATCCTATTAAAATAAAAATTAGTGTTACCATAGTTTAAATTAAATTAGGATAATTAAGGGTTAATCAAATATTTTAAGGTATAAAATTCACAAAACCTTTTCGAAAATATATTTTTTAATGGTATTAATACCCAATACCACATTATATTATATTTTAATCACATTTGGAGGTATTTCGGTTGATATTTAAATTATTTTTAATTATTCTTTTGAGAAATTCCAAAAGTGGCCCTCACATTAATTATAAAAGGACACCTCCTCCCTCATTTCATTTCACCACATTAAATCTTCTAGACCAAAAAAACTATAATAAATTATCTCCTATACTTACCAACACATATTTTAGAAGTTATGTTGTTCCCAAAGGAAAACATCTATAGTACTTTAGAGAAGATCTAAAGGAACAATTTAGAATAAGAGGTAGTCGCTCTAACCGATCACACTTTATTAAAAATATTCTATACCTCATAAAAATATATTATAAATATCCAAGAATAATAAAAATATCATAATAAATATTTTTAAATTTTAATATGATTTTTAACACACCACTACAAAACCCCTTTCACATAAAAATTAAGTGAAAGTATCGCCCCAACGTACGTACGACTTACCATTTCTGCGTAGCGATACAATTAATTTTCCATCAACATATTTCTAAGTTGGTAATTATGATTGGTTTAATTATTATATACGATATTTATGAAATAAATATAATTTTTTAATTATAATATTGTATCCACCTTTTTACCACTTAATCTTTTGGGGAATGATGATGACACTCCTGCATACATATTGCTTACAACCTCCACGATGCGATGTGATTTGTTTCTCATCTATATTTCGAATGGGTGATAATAAGTACAATTTTATTAATATATATGATATACATAACATAATAATTATTCTATAAATTATGGTACCATGATCATATAATATGGACTAGGTCTGTTAACCCGATGTATTCATGGAAAATGAAGCAGATTCACACAGAACAGTGATATTAATTATTAATAAATGGGTGATAAGAGGTTATAATAAAATTATAAATGGTATTATTGATATGTGTTTTGTAAATAAATTCATAATAAATACTTATTTACTTTATATAATGTGTTTATAAAAATGAGTAAAGGTGACACTTCAGGTAAGTTAATTCTTAACTCAGTTTCCATTCATTGGGTTAAACAACTATTTCATTAACTATGTCATCCAATGATTTTGTGTCAAATAAAATTTGATAATATTATTTTTAGATTGCACTATTTTTATTTGGATTTATATTTAATATATATAATATATTCATTCCATTATTTCTAACTTCAATGATATGATATTTTTATGGGTTTATTTTACAATGTCATCATTATTCGGGATTGTTTCTTTTTATGACTAAACTAGGGTATATTTATCTTACATGTTCATTTTAAAAAATTGAAACATGATTTTTATATTCTCCTATTATTTCTTAAATTAATTTTTACCATTTTTTTAGTTATTAAAAAATGTTTTGAAAATAATATTTTTTTTTATTTTCTAAACAGGTCTCTCTGTGAATTTTTTGAAAATAAAATATATAAAGATAATGTTCTTTAACTTATATATAATTATAATCCATTCCCACCATAATGAAATATTAATTCCATGAATCTTAAATTAAAATATAAAAATTCTATTTTCAATGAAATCGTTTCCTTTGATATTGTGCTTATCTTTATAAAATATTTTCTTAATAGAAATGATATTGTCCTCAAAAATTATTTCTAGTGATGTTTGAAAAATAATTTTTCTTATAAGATGACATTATTTGATGTTTTTTATGATTTACTAGGGATATAACCAAATGATAAAATTCATATATATTCTATGAATGTTTTGTGTTAATGATGTAATGATATTTATGAGACCTATTTAATTTTTATGAGTTATGTTATGATGAAGTGTTTATCAAACTCATTTATTTACATGGTTCTTAAGATGATGAATGATTTATGGTTCAGTGATACACATGTGTATAGTTTTCATTATGTGATGGGTGGGACGTACATCTCCCTCCAATTAATTGTGTAACAAATTTTATCTCATGAGATTATAATCGGAAAGAATTCAATGTTATTGATCAGTGATGGTAAAAAAGTCAACGTGCATGATTAGTTAGGGGAAACATGTTATATGGCATGATCCAAGACTCCTGGAAGTTATCTTTGAAATATGAAATGGTTTTCTATTCTTATGATGATTCCACAGACATTTATGACGTGAACGTATGGTTCCTAATTGGGTTATGATAATGATTATTTCTTTTAATTCATGTCTTTTGAAATTTTTATGTTTTATGACATGACTCATGTTTATTATACATGACAAGTTGGGTGTCAAATTTGTATTTTTTTTCTTATGATCACATATCCATATTTCTTATATTATAATTTCATAAGATAATAAATTTGTATCTTCCTTCTATTCCCTTAATTATAATTTGAGCTCACCCTTTTCATTTTTTTACTTTACAAAGGATATGAAGAAATGTTTTAAGTGTCATATGATACAAAGGAATATGATTTTGTTGAAATAAGTGGTAGATGATGTAGATATATTAATAACCAATTGTTTATTTTTCAAATTATACACATGCTCTAGACCATTATGATCCTCATCCAGGTATTTTTATAGCTAAATGAATATTCATCGAAAAGGATGTAATATCTATGTATGATAATCTTGGGTAGTTATATCCTCCCACCTATGGAAAAAGTCTAACCCAAAAGATATCATCATGTCTTCCAAAACACGGATAGTGCACTCATTATTCACATATGAATGGTGTGGAAGGTTGTACTCATCTTCATCTAGGTCTTGAATCCCTCATGTAGGCGTCTCCAAAAACATCATGTTAATTGTGTGTCATGGTCCTTGAAAATCCTTGAGGGAACCCCAGAAATGAAAAAACTACCTCGTATGTATGTATTCCTCACACTATCAACCAAAATATTCTCCTTTATAGAATTTAAGTATTCCAACACTGTGAGTTGGTCAACTATCACACATATGGTTTCATGGAGTCACACTATCTGCAAAAGACATATCAGAAAGACCATGGATATTACATAACATATAAACACTTGGATGTCAAGGGGATGAAACAAAGAATTTTGGAACATGGCGCTCTGCCTTAACCTTTTGGAAGATGAGACACTAAGGGATGAACTAAACATCACTCTGTATCAAGATGGAAAGTAAAAACTACTACTGAATGTATCTGTACAGATTCCCTACAATGGGATGTATAGACAAAGTATTGGTGTCAAACTATCTCATCACCTTCTCTCTAATCATGATTGGGACCATTTTCCTCTTCAGTAAAAGATGTTGTGATTCCCTCCTTCAAAATATCCATCCGTTGAATATAATTAGGTTATCTAGTTAGAAAAAACCTCATAGTAAACATCTCCCAAGTATGAATCTCTCATATGCTGGAGAAGTGGAGGAGTGAACACCATTAATGAAAAAAAAAGTTTCACCCTCCTGCTCAAAAGGGGTCATCTACGAGGAAGTTAACTGCTCTGATGCCTCATGTACCAAACAAGATTGATACTTACTTATATGGGAATCTACTACCATGATTCCCTTCCATAAAGTATATAATATCTCAATGATATAGTAATTTAGTAACCCTATCTGTGGACTATGTATTAGGTTTAGGTCTCTCTTCGTGAATACATATCTAAGAATCTAGTGTTCTGAGTAAACCACAAGGTTCTCTCGATGAAGATAGTTTGTCCACATCCTCTGAGAAAAGAATACCAATTCCGGCACTAGGTTATATGTTATGTTACTCTACTCATGGGGTCTCCAAATACTCAAACCATATGTGGAAACATCACACCTCTTTATAAACAAAAATCTGAGACCAACTCTAGTGGCATCAAAATACACTACACACCCTAGGACTTCCTCTGGTAGTCTCAACAAAGGATCACTTGTCAGCCTCAACCTCTACCCCAAAAGGCCCTCTACCACTTCTCAGTTTGGGAGAATAACATCCATTTCTGCATATGGGTGGTCAATGGAGATTAAATCATATAGAATTATTCTAAAAAACTATTATAGTACTCGGTGAATCTAATAAAACTCTGCACCTCTAACATGCTATTGGGTGGCTCCAAAGAAAGGATTGCATCAATATTCTCCATGTCCATAGTTAAACCATGATAAGAAATGACATTCCATAGAGAGTGAAACTCATAAATAAATTACTCTAACTTTGAGAGATTAACATAAACTCATTTCTCACTACGAATGTCTAATACAATAAGTGAGATCTATGAATTCTCATCCTATGATGCAGATTACCGGAGTATGTCATCAATAACAAAAATGAAAAAACAACATAATTATGGCCGAAAGATCAAGTTCATAAGTTCCGTAAACCTAGTGGGGGAATTCTCCACACAAAATATAATCACTAGGAGCACATAGTGTATTTATCTACAATGAAATGCATACTTCAAGATATCATCCTCAAGTAAACTCAACCGGTTGTAGACTAGCATGAGATCAATATTCGAGAATCCCCTCACACCTCAAAAATGGTCAAAGTGGTCTTAAATCCTAAGAAAGGGGTATATGTTCTTTATTATGACCTTGTTTAGGGAAAATTAATTCATGAAAATATATAAGATCCAATCCCCTTTTTTCAAACAATATAAGAGATGGAAAGGGGGGACACACTAGGTCTGATAAAACCCTTCTCTTAGTGGTTATCCAACTTCAACCAAATATCCGGGAGCTTTGTACGAGATATTTAACATACATTAGAAGATGTCAAAGAAATCATTTGATGACGTCAGTACTGAATTTTATATCCCATTTTTATTTTAGTCCTGAAACATCCTATGGATATACGTCTATAATACCCTTTATAATTAAATGAATCCAAATTACTAAAGATCCTACTTCACCAAGGGCTATACATTCCAACTTATTGTTAATGTGTTGTATCTTCTTGATTAGAAAACCCATTCATCTCACCATGAGATCTCTCTCTTTAACATAATGGAGAATATTGTCACATATGTGTGAAGGAATCTAACTCATCTGTGGTGACATTAAATCTAGGATCATACTATAGACATGCATCTCATACAAAAGACAATGGCATATGGTTTCATTGTGATTTCTATAGGTCCCCAATGAAACACTCTCTTCCAAGAGATATCTCACACTACTGGTAGATGAACGATTCAAAAGAATTGCTCTTGGTCAGAACCTCATGAAAAATCTACTAAGCTAACTTCTCAACAAGTTGCTCTAGATTTTGGACTAGGGTTTTCGAGATTAATGAATGAGTAGAACTTGTTTCTCATAATACTAAATAATTAGTAGAAAAAACACATATAACACCTCAGATCATCTCAAGTGATATCAGGTCATATGACTCTATAGCCTAAAACATCCCGCAACCCCAACCTCCATCTCCCTTAAGCCTTACGTAGGCCACCTAGTGGATGTGGCGGAATAATATTATAGCATTTTCCTCCACCAACAAACCCTCATTATGAAGCTCCACATACTCTTTTTCAATTTCTTACAACCTGTGGTAAAACATTCCCTCACATGGGAGATCATAGATCATGGCATTATCCCCATAGTGGTGGTTTATCCACTACCTACCAATGCACCATGGCACATCTGGTTGGGAACACATACTCCATGCGACCTCGCTCGTCACATGTATAGAATTTCCCCTCTATAGTCTTCCATGGTCACCTACACAGTCCTTGTTAAACATGAGAACATGAATGATTTTTATCATGAGGAGGTATCCTATTCCATTTCCAGGTCACCAGGATCATGCTAGCTATTTCAGACTACATAGTCAGGTCATTCCTACTGCCAGCTCCAGCTTCCCAACATCCCTAGGACAGGAATCTCTACATCACCATCTTCAGCTCCAACACTCTAAAATAAGTGGATATGCCCAAGGGTGCTAGAATGGAATAGATATCTTCATGTATTCAATACTCAAACATTTTTTCTAAAAAATATCTATCACAGATCATATCAGGGGAGTACTATGTAAGGTCATTGAACCTCACTTCAAAATCTATAACTATTAACCTTCCCTGATGCAGATCTAGAAGATCTTGGATCTAAATGGATAATAATAATGAGTGGTAGTACTCCTCAAGAAAAATAATCTAGAAATAATTCCAAGAGAGTGTCGATTCATTATTCATTTGGGTAACAAGAATCACCAGTTCCCAACTTCTTTGGGTAAAACGATAGCTTCATGTTCCACCACATGATATGTTGGTGTCTGGATAACCCTAAAAACATGGATCCCAAACACAAAATAATCAACTGCTACTTGGGGATCTTTACCACAATGGAACAGTAATGGCCTTCAGTGCAAGAAAGCATGGATTTCACTAAGCCTCCACACATAATTATCTTGTTCTTCTCGAAAAAACTGCTACAGAATTGGTGGGGGAGCTTATACCATTACATGTAAAGGAAGGACCTCATGCGATAGCCCTAGAACTGAGGCTTATTATCACATCATATCATCATGAAAGGCTCCAAAAAAACCAAGAAATAACATTTTCAGATGATCATATATATATATATATATATATATATATCAATGGGTAGCTGACTCAAGAGGGATAGTCAAGGATTTAATCCGATATTATGCTTGTACCAAAGTTCCTAACAACTAATTTATCAATATTACATGTCAATAAGTAGGAAGTGAGTGTCCTAGTCAATGGATATATAATGTAGTTTCACCAACACTAGGTTCTCTATCCTAAGAGACGCACTCAAAACACATTGACAATTTTTTCCTATATCCCTAACAAATCCTCATAAGCGGACTACACCAAAACCTATACCAAGTATCGAACCAAATTTGAAACCAATCAATCATTATCTGACCTAGTGAAGAATGAACCACAACTACCCCACGCCTGCCTCCATAGGCTTGGGATTGGTGACCAACACTAAAAAGAATAATTAACGTCTTGATGCATTTTCTAAATTACGAATACACACACACAACCATAGACATGAATAACTGCAGAGGAATAATAATGAATGATGCAACTACTAAGAAAAAATACACGCATGTAACAACCCTAAAGTAATTCAAGATCACAATAGTGTAAACTAAAATATATAGAGTAAAAATGTGCCTAAATAGAATGATTTACCATACTTAAATAACCAAAATGTAAACTGTTGAGAGATCCACTCTCAGAATCCCCATTCTTGGACAACCATACCGGGTCAAGTGAACTAAGGTATCCCAAATTTCCTCTGTATTTTCCATAGACATGTCTTTCATCTGTATAAGACATGACACATGTGGGAAAATCCAATACATGGTTGATTATATACATAACTTGTATGAATACCAGATAGATGGAGGGGCGTCTAAGAAAAACAACATTAATATACATTATATATGAAATGACTAAACCCAAATAAATAGAGTAACCTCATTCGAAAACAAGGGGAACCACACATCGTGTAGGTCAACTACATGTCATGTTTCTACCACCCATACTAGGAGAGTAACCTCATCCATCCTTATAGAGATCAACACAGTGAGTAGGCGGACTACATGTTGCATCTCTGTAATCAATGGAAAAAGAGTAACCAAATTCAAAAATGTGGATACAATTATATATATGCACCGCCCAATGAGATCCAAAACTAAAGAGAAATGTGATCTCTATATCATATCCCAGACTATGAAAAGTGTATCCATTAGTTACAAGGGTCCTCAACTGATGCCCAGCATCCTAGGTGTCTACTCATAGAAATATCAAAGTCACCCCACACCTATTCCTTATTTCAAATAGTCGATGGCCCATAATATCCAGGTATGGGACCTACACCCTAGTCTGTTAGGGGTTACTAATTAGTAAGTGTTCATATAAGACCTATTCCCTAATGCAACAGGGGGTTACACTCTTTAGGCAGAAGAATTATGTTCTTATTCATCTGGGGGGTTCCACTCTAGTGTCACGATGACCCATGCCCTATCAGATAAGGGTGTTCAACCCAGTAGATAAATGACTCATTCCCAAGATGATGGGGGTTAAAAATATCTTTATGAGGACCCACTTCCTATTCAATAGGGGTTTCAGTTGATAGATATAGTTCCTATGCCTAATCCGAAGGGGGTTCCAATTTGGTGTCACGTAGAAATGAGAACTATCCAATATAGGGTTCTAATTGGTAGATATAGGACCTATGAAATGATTCATAATGGGGGTTACACTCAATATTTTTGTAGATGACCAACCCCATGGTTTGTAGGGGGGTGGAGAGGGGGGGTTTCACACAAATACTTTGGATTTTATTTATGATTATATCCATCCTAGATTTCCACCTAATGAAGAATCACACTCAGAACATTACACATCATATATGAAAAGCCAAAATGTGGTAAATCATCTCATTATGCATGGAAAAAACCTTAGTATATGATTGTTTTAGGAAAAATCAGAGTCTAAATGAAGGATATTAAAGATATAAAAATTTCTTCCAAAAAGAATAGGGGGTGCACGATGGTTTTGGGGACCCACACAACTGGTTTTGCTGATCCAATGCTTGGTTGTGTCCCTTCTGGTACACGACTCACAGTCCCTGGTCATGCTCCTAACTATTTCCATGCATGTCTACCAATGTATGAGGACACTGTCGTTTCCCTAGATATGTTTCTGGTTAGGTTCCTATATGTGCTCAAAGATGTGTGACAACTTGTGTGTAAATCCATGAAATATTTATAAACTCCTAAAACCCTAGCGTCGTGGACAAAGGGATCCCACCCAGCATGTGTCCATCACACTACACTCCATGTATTCAACATTTTCACAGAAACACATATCTGTGTCCGTGCATCCATATCTGCTTCTGATACATAAAATCTGCCCACATATTCACTTTCAATTGGAGTAATGATTCTTTGTTAATAATTTCTTTCCATCTGATGGATGAAAAATATTTTCTGTCAACCCATGGGATTTCATCGCATGCCTCATATGTATATCCTATCATGACCAACTCTAGTTTGGATCCTGAATAACAAAACCTTCACCCACTATCGGTAGAACCCTTGAATCATTCCCCGATTAATCAATCTATCCATCACAAGTGAATATTTTTCAAATTTGAGGGTCTGATATCGCTCAATCCCTCCTAGAAATGATGATTCATAACCTCGTGTTCAAATGATGAATACCATGAAAAATTATTTACATAAGAGTGAAAAATCAATGGTGAAAAATAATTAAAAAAGAATTATTCAATAAAATTCAATATCCTAGAGATCTTGGGTGATAAAGAACATAATAATTAATAAAATAGTGTTTCTCTAACTCATGCAAAGCCTTTCTATTAGTGGCGATCCAAGAAATTAATGGACTCGATAAAAAATTTAATCACTAGGGGTTGAATACAAAAAATTATGAGTGCTTCAAAGATTTGATCATTCTTCCTTGAAGAATGCACTATCCAATGAATGAGAGAAGTCATTGTGTGCATTTCACTTCGATTCATCTGTATCTAGAGGTTTATCATTGTCTGATTCTGATTTAACAATGGGAGGTGGAAGGAACCCCTCTTAATTATCTATGGGTTTATGAAGGTAAACCTAGAGAATATTCAAAGGATATATTTAGAGATGAATATATTTAGGTTTTATTAATCTATTAATTAATTTAATTAATTAATTAATCAACTGAACATACCACTAATGGCCATTTTATTTGAATGCCCTACACTAACCAATTTTATGTCGCACCTAGGGTAAACCTCATTTTTTCAAATCAAATGAGTTCTCTAATTCCTTATCCGAGATTCCATTTTAGGGTTATAAAATTTTATTTATGAAATAGTTCATGGATAATGTATGATTTAATTAATATTATTATAGAATTAAATCTGGGGACATCAAGCCTCATAATTACACATCATCTCAGCACCTAGCTCGGAAAATATACGCATATATATTCCACTTTCACACAAGGAAAAATAGGCTCTATGTTATCATGACATTCCATTTCATTTTGTATGATTATTGTGATTTGTTATCAATTTTCACCATTTTCATTTTATTTTTAACACATTTCATATGACATTATACCATGTAAGAAATAAATTATATATGAAATGAACTGATGATTATCTATATAGATCATTTTTTTATTCATAGAATTTTTTTGTGTAAATTTTATATGATATGTAGAGGTAGGTCATATTTTACTGATTCATTATAAAGGAAAAGAAGTTACTTCATATAGGTAAAAAATTTACTCCACATGCTAGGAAAGGTTTGTCTAAATGATATGTAATTTTAACATTCCCCAAAGAAGGTAGAATTTTTGGATCCATAGTTATGTAATGGTCAACTTAACCTAAAGGAGAAACATAATGGTCCCTCCAGGAAACACAAACACTACATAAAGGAATATATTTTAATGTAAAAATGATTCCCAAGATAAATGGGATCAATATAAAATAACATTTCATTCATCTTGATCAACTAAATCAACAATACAAAATCCATTGCATCCATAGAGTGATCATTCAATAAGATATAGAAGATGATGATCTTGGTAAGAGAGTGATTAAACAATAAAATCTGAGTGATTCTCACCTAATGAAGTCAAAACCCACATATTTTATTTATCAAAGACATGTGAGGAGGAGGAATCTCACCATATTGCATTGAAACTCAAGGTAAATATGGAAGAAGATGTTGCAATTAAAATATATTTAATCCCCTACACATTTATAAATTTTTATTTACACAACAACATAGATATGATATTATAATATAATAATTATATTTATTTTAATATTATAGCATTTTGCATTCCTATTCATCATAGATTCCATCACTTTTCCTCCCATAGAAATCTATAATTCCCTAATTTTGGGTAATTAACTCTATATATGGTCCTCAAGTTTGATTAAATGGGAACCTAAATCCCTACTCAAAAATATTATAATTTCTAATTATCAACCATGATATGGTTATGAGTTGTAGGGAATGGATAGGTGATCATGATCTTATCTTTTCAATTTATAATTTTTTTTCCTATATATCAATACATATATCCCTATATTAACTCATTCTGTAGTATATATGATTAGATCAGTGTTTATGGATGGATGGATATAATATGATTTCAACTATGTGTTTGGATATTTGATATATCGTTTAGTGCGTTCAATGAATCATCACTATAGAGGAGGTGGGAAGGATATACTGATGGATGTGTCTCCAATATATTTAATAAAAAAATATATACATATAGGAGAAATAAATGATTCATTATGAATTCATTATTGTTTGAGAAAATATCTAAGATCATAAAGGACATGTATGATCAAGCATAAGACAAATGACTTCCCTTATAAATCATGTTTTTGTTTGATGGTTTCAATTTTTTTAATTCATAAAATAAAAAAAAACTAAGCCACACTAAAATAAAACATTCATTAAAAAATATAGAAAATATACAAAAAAAAATTTATTAATGTTTATTGAATCATGAGTCATGGATCTTTAAGAGAGAACCTTGACATTCACTTTTCTACATTCCATTTTTAAATTATATATCTTGACATCCACATTGTCGGATCTTTCTCATCAACTTAGAATAATTACCAGGGAATTGAGATCAATAATCAACATTTTTATTCATTAATGAGTAGTTTCATTTCACTTTTTATATATTTTTCTCTCTTTTTAGATTTAATATCTATATTTCTCACATTAAATGTTAACTGGGTTTAACCAAAAGTGTTTTCCATATATTTCATAATGGAATATTATTATCATACTGAATTAAAAATGGATACTAATCATATCTATATGGTAAAATAATCATTTGATAACATCCATATTGAAAAACTAATATGTCTATAAATATAGGATTCATAAAAAATTAGCATGGAATAACAAAAGAAATTTATTGATCAATTAAAAACAAAAAATTTAAAATCTAATAGAATAACAGGTACAATAAGATCAAGATTTAGAAGAAGAACATGAACATGAGGTAAAACCATTAATAATATAAACTGTGAAGGTAGAAAAAAAAATACTAGGATAATAAGAACCCCCATTTCCTACTCTTGGAGAGATTTTTATAATGGTATTATATTTTAAAAAAGAGTTAGAAGCTATTTTATATAATAGAGAGACTACTTCGATTGACCCATTATCTAATGACATAATTGAATAACATTAGAATACTAATACTCCTTATACTATGAATTCATATTCAACACTCACCCTCTAGACCATGGTTAATGAAACAAAAGATAAAATAGTTGGCTTGTCTATGATGTTAAGGTGGAATGTCCACTGTTTCCCCATCAATTATATAAGATTTATTAGAGTTATTTCACCCATAAAATGAAATATGGGATAAAAATAAAGTGCAAGATACTCTCAAAATGAATTTATATTATTTAAATTTTATTTATACTACATTAAAAATTGACCTTTAATTTTATAAAGTAGTAGATTCACCTCAAGACATGCCTTTCTTGGATGATGATGAAGACATACTATAAGGATTTTATTTTTAGGATAATATTCAGGACCCTGAATCATATGAATTTAAAAATATGTTTCAATGGTATTACATGAATAAAAATAAAAATAAACTAAAATAATTGAGTGAATATTCTTGATGTTAAATATATTTCATGTTAATTTTCTTGATCATGAACTACATTGAATTTTCTTTATTATTAAAATGTATATTTGGGTACACATTTTCAAACCCTTTTTGAAGAATATGAGGATATAGAAGAAGAAATAGAATAACTAATTTCATTACCAACTATTATTGAAGTATGAAAAGGAATAATCGATATTTCCATAATGAAAAACAGGTTCATATTAATCTAGCTAAAGATCCACTCATAATATTAAATTTAACACATTTAGTATAATTTATATGTGTATGAAAAATAGAATAAATGATGAACGATGAATAAATTTAAATTATTCATGAATCTATCCTATATCAGTTATATGAGGCTTCCATAGAAGAGATGGTATCCAGATTCAAGGAAACTCTTCTCTTAAAATTTAAAGAGGAGGATTCACTAGTGGCCACTCATGATAAAACAGATGCATATACTACAATTTATGTGGGTGAATTTCAATATAAACTCAATTAGTTTTAATTATATTGTATTTTAATTATTCACTGAATCTCAATTAGTTTAACAGGTCCAAACCACATCATTTGAGTGGCAAGAAAACATTTTTCCACCCACACAATTTTATAGGATTTTCTTATTACAAGGGGTGGAAGAAAATATAATATACAAGGGAACATAAAAATTTAATTAATATTGATAAAATATTTATGAAATAGTTTGTTTTTTTAAAATCCCACAAACCACATAATTTATTATATTTTTCATTTCTATATTGTTTTACAACTATGAATAATCTAAATGAAGCCCCTCTTGGGAAGAGTAACCCAATAATATTTCCCATTATATATTTGTTTTTAAATTTTATATAGTTTTTAATAAAACATCATCTGACTAAATACGTTTTTAAGTATTAATTTAAGAGGAAAATGCCATATATTCTAGCTAAATGTTTTCTACAAAAGACTTAGTAGGGATATTAACTCAAACCGTCTAGGAAAGAATGAATAAATTGTTTCTATCATTTTTAACTTGTTTAGTGGCTATTTTTTTAGTTTCTCTAAACATTACTGGTAAGTGTTCATCAAATGTGGGAGATATTTTCAACTTATTAAAGATTATTTTAGGTTATTTTAGATATTTTTAGGATATACGTTAGGTTCTATAAATAAAATTTGTATGCTGTTTTTTTCTATTTTTTAAATATTTAGAGTGTATTTAGAAATGTAAATTTATTTTCAATTTTTTACTACATAGTGAAAAAATACAATTCTAGTCGTGATAGATTACAATGATTTTGAAATTGTTGAACAATGAAGATTTCTGATTGAATTTTTCCCTTTTTTAGGAAATATTTTTTTATAATAAGAAATTGAGTGGAAATATAAATATTTTATTGAAAATAAAATTATAACAGTGGGACACTAAAATTTTTAATTTAATTCCATGTAACGTAGATATTATTAATAAACACCAAAATGAGTCAATTCAAAAGTAATTCATATATTTTAACTAAATTTAGAGGAAAATGGGAAATTTTGATCCTGTAATGATATTCTAAGGTGATTAGGCACTAGGTGTGTGAGTAATAAAATCTATTAGTAAATATAATTAGTTCATTGAATAATAGAAAAAATGTGAAAAAATAAATAAGTTCTTATATACCAAAAAGTAATTTATATAGGTTTTGGGAATATTTAATCTACATGGATATGTGTATATTGACATATAAAATGTCGTTTGAGTTATATCATAGATGTTAAAATCATATACTTGGTTTATTTAACATTATATTGTGAGGTAAATGTAATTTTTACATGTTAAAATCTAAATTAAACTAAAATTTATTCTATTTACAAACCATGAGTTGGAAATTTTTCTTTAATTGAAGTGGGAATATAATATAGAATCATATAGGAGGAATGATATTTCTGATGATGAATAAATATTTTGGTTTTTTCTCTTCTGGAGTATATATTTTTAATCTTATAGGATAATATATTTTTAGGATTTTCTTCATTTTATTTCATGGGAGTGAAATAGCTTTATGAATGGGGGTGATGGGAGCTAATATTTTTATATTTTATTATGATTTTAAATGGAAATTAGTCGCATAAATAAATCTAAAATAGGGTACATAATTTATTTTTCAAACGGTCATAAATATATAATTAAATTCTAAATGGATTTATAATTTTCATTTCAGTGTTTATTAATTTTGAAAATAATTCAAATGTCAAACATTGATTTTTGAAATTTTGGATTAAACTATTAAAAGTATTTTATATTGATTTTTTATTATTTAGATAAATTTGATATTAACTTTTAAAACACAACAAATGGTTTGTTATTTATATGGTCAAATGTATGAAGCTAAATTATGAAAAAGAGCATAAGCGTATGACTTTCATAGACAAATTTTTTTACTTTGGGGGGGTTATTATTGGGAAATCCATCAAGGTAACATTTTAATATTTTTAGGTTGATTGTGTTTGTTGAAAAAGAGGGTTTCATAGTAAGTTGTGGAGTTCTAGAGATATTATAGACAAAATATGTTGATAACGATTCAAAAAAAATAATTGATGCCCCGGAGGCTATAGAAAAGTTGTGTATACAAGGTGGATATTGGAGAGCTTCATGAAGGAGATTTCAGAGCTTCATGTAAGCATGGATCTTCACAAAAGATATTAGTGTTCTTCAAGATAATATGATGATGATAATGGATGCTTCAGGAATGGGAGGAAATGCCTATAAATACACCTCTACCCCCACCACCACCCTCATAAATGTAGTGAAATCCTTAATGAAATTCCATAGGATCTAAATTCATAAAAGTGATTCATGAAGGTTTTTCTTGTGAAAGACATTAATGAATAAACGATGATCACAAAGGCAATGAATACCAAATGATATTTTTGTGAATAATAGATGTATTAATGTTCACGAAGGATATAAAAATACAACATAATGTTTTGAACTTCACAAATTCTATGTGATCTTTGAAAATGGGTTTTATCTTCACGAAAAGAGGTTTCATCACAATGGGTGGTTGATATTTTCGATAGATGTGAGATTAGAGAATGTTGTGTGGCTCAAAAATAAAGTATATACATTTAAAAATTGGGTAGTTTTATGAAGGATAATTGTTATTTTTTAATGCAATGAGCATCATGAAATTTTATAGAAATGATTTCCTAGGGAATATGTGGTACTGTGATTTTCCAAAATTAGATAAAAGTTTGACTTCAACCGAGTATCTACATACAGCATAGGATGCATTAATTATTGAAAAATGAATGGACCTACAGGTTCATTAACTGAGTGTGGATCCTTTCTCGATTAGTTATCACATTAAGAGGATTAAGGTGATCCCTTCTACTCATAGTGAGTCATTGAAGGATATAATTAGGGAGTGACCCTTAGGGAGAAGTGATTTGACATTAAACATTGAAAAGGATATGTGCCCAAGCATAAAAGTGATCTTTCTGGAACCAATATTTGGCATTGAACCATAGTAAATTTCGTACATCGACACATTGTCATTGTGATATCCTTATTTTTAGCCCAATGAGGGTGAACCAAGAAAAATTATTATGTCTCTTTCATGATTTCATTTATATTCATAAATTTCAGTTGGAATGGAATATAAGTGAATTTTATTTATTAAGGTAGCAAGATATGAAGGGGAAGTTTTTTTAATCTATCATACCCTGATTCACCCCATTAGGGTATTTATCAATGTTGGTATAACCATTATTATTTGATAAAATGTTAATTTTATTAATTCTATCTAAATGGATTCAATGGAAATTGTCAATCATAATGGGATCCCAGTATTTTTATAAAGGAGTTTTCAATTATGAAAGAATATTATTCCACACTACTTTGGATATTTAGGAATGGATGTCTTTACTACAACAATGCATGTAATTTCATCATGTGTAGATAGTGGTGTTGTATCTAAAACTAATTAAAGGTAATTGGATGATAAAACCAATAGAATTTATGCTTTATAGGGATCATTATCCAATGAAATATATACAAAGGTGATGTCATGTATGTCATGACATGGTATTTCTAAAATGTTTTTACATATTTATGAGGAATACTAAAATTTTAGAAAAGAAAAGTTTCAGGTTCTATGGAATATGTATGAGGACCTTAGAATGCACCATATTGAGTTAGTGGATTCATTATTTGAATGAGTTAATTTCTTTATGGAAAAAATGAATGGTCTCAGAGGAAGTACCCATGATGCAATGATTTTAATGCACATCATAGGAATAAATCAACATTAGATGAATCTAAATGTTTTTTAATAGATGATAAAGACCAAAATGAGATGAATTTAGATATCGTTTCTAATAATATAGTTTAATATTATATTAGAAATGATAATAATGAGTTTTGGGAAAAGTATTATTCAGATGTGGTGGCATTTAAGACCATAAAGAAGATCACCATTAATTTTATATATCTTGAAGCAAGGTTCCCTAAGATGATTTAATAAGATTATGAGGATGATGTTGAAGTTCACATGAATAATTATTCGTCCTATGTAAAAGGTAAGAAAAATTTCAAGAGAAATTTATTCTAAAAGAATAGCATTTTTTCATAAGGAAATTATAGTTCAAAATAATCTGAGGTTGATGAAATGGAAAACTAAAATGTCATTAGAGAATATACTATGGTGGAAGTTGTAGGTATCTCCAAATGAAGGGAAGAAAATGGAAATGATGGATAATAAGTCAAAGGAATATTTGATATGATGGGTGAATTAAATGCTTATCTTGAGGAGATAGATGTTTTTGAAACAAAACAAAAAATTCCAAAAAATTAATTCATATTATAAGACATTACATGCTATATCTACAAGAATAAAATTCTAATATGAATGATGAAATTGAAAAACATAAATCCTCAATTCTATAGAACTCCAAAAAGGATGTTGAGTACAAGATCAAAATCAAAGAATATAAAATAAAATCATTAGTTTGACTAAAACTATAAAATGTTAAATCAAAGGTATAAAAAAACTTGAATAAGATATTATCTGTCTATTAATGAAAGAGAAAGATCAATAGAATCGATTTACTCAAGAAAAATAGGTCAAAAAAGATGTAGAAAATAGAAAAAGTAGTGTTCATTGTTCTAGTGAAATAGAAAAGGGAATATTAGGATAATAAAATTATAGATGTGAATAATACAATTGGGGTGGGACATGATCGAAAACACAGAGCCATAAAGGTTGAAGTTAGGCCAAAAAACCCTCTTTGAGAATAAATACTGATTTTTGTTTGAATTAGAACCATAATATTCAGAGAACCAGAGGGAAAACTATTAGTTTATTATTGAGACAAAAAAATGAATCCCACATTATTATCTATTTTTTGTGGAAATATAGGACACTCACAAAATTTATATTCTATAGCCAAAAGGTACTAAAGGGAGTAAGACCAACATAGGCAGCCATACACAGGTCAATATTTCTGGACATTATTTTATGGTCACTATTTCAGGTGTGTAGGATTCAGACACATGTAAAGATATTTCCCATTAATAATAAAGATAAATGTGTCCCAGAATACTGAATTTGATCATAAGTAGTAGCTAAATGTATCATCAAACGAGATAAAAATGAAAAACTGATTTGTGGAATGTTGAGATAATTTTTTCCATCATAGTCCAACGAATATTAATATTAAGAATCCATACCAGGTATGATGTCAAAAACGTCGATCAAAAATAAAGGAGATGATCAGGTCATGGTTTCAATGATTTCCTTAAAAAATAATATCATTCTGGTGTATAGATCCTTGATAGTGGATTCACTTCCTATTTTATAGTTAATAAGGATCTTCTTACATGCATAAAATTTTAAAAGGAAGGTTTTAAAAAACATGTAAATAACGAGTGCTTGATGATTATTGTCTTGTAAAAAGACACAATTTAGGGAAAATAAATGAGACATGTTTTTGTCTTAGTTGTTAAATATATTTACCACAACATGATTAGTGTTAGTAAACTATGTGACTCAGGTAATAGTAAAATAATTAATAGGAATATGTTTATCATCAATGGAAGATATGTTGTAGTTGTTTTATAGGGAAAAAGAAGAAAGAGAAATATATACCTTGTAAATGAAGAAGAATATATTTTCTTTTAATCCAATGAGGATGAAAATTTGTTGCGGAATAAAGCACATTATCATCTATACCAACAATTCCAAGATGATCTGGTCCAACGTGATTCAATTCAAGGTATACTGAAGCCTTTATGTGTTCATATTCCATCTTTTGACGCTTTTGAAGATGAGAAAATCATAAAAAAGATATACAGTTAAAAAGAGTAAAATTAAACTAGTGTTATTTAATTGGTTTGAGAAGATGTTTGGGGACTTATCTCACTATTATCAATTGATAGGAAGATGTATTACATTCTTTTAATTGATTATTTTAGTATAATATAATTGGTGTTTGTCGTTTTGAAGAATTATAATGTGTTCAGTTGCATGAAAAAGTATCAGAGGGAATATAAAAGGATGCATAGACTAAGGATTCTGATGTTTTATATTATAATGGTAATGTATTCACAAATAATCAAGAAAAAAATTCTTTTTAAGAACACAAGATAAGGCATCTGGTTTTAGTGGTAAGACACCGTAAAAAATTGGGTAAGTTGAGATTAAAAATCACGAAATCAACTACATGGATAGAATAGTGTTTAATGAAAATGACCTAGTTGAGAAATTGTGGAAGTAAGAAGTCTTGAAATTGGTATACATATCTAAGATGTAACTGTTGTGTCTGAAGGATGAAAAAATTCCATATGACTTGTGATACATAATGATGTCAACAATGAAATCCTTTCGAATCTTTGGAATTGTTTTATTCTCAATAAAGTGAAACACAAAGAATTTGACTCTTATGAGGAATAGGGGATGTTTCTTAGATATTCAGTTAAATGTAATGAAAATAAAAGTTTCAATAAGATGATTAGAAATCAATGATTTCGGTAGAGTATAGAATGAGAATGATCTTTAATAAACCAGTGAACAGTTCCCCGAGGAAAGTGATGATGAGTTAAGCACCTCAGGGGGAGTCGGAGTGGAATATTCTAGTTTAAATGATGATACTCATGATGAGAAGGAGGATGTCAAGTCTATATATTCATGAAAACTAATGTTAAGAGCTGGAATATATAGAGTGAAAATCATTGATGATCAATCAATACCGGTTGAAACATGAAGAATGAAGTCATTGTAGTAGGAATCCTTCCTATCATAGGTAGAGCCTAAATGTTTTGATGATGAAGTTGGAGATAATAATTAAGATCATAATATGAATTAATATCTTGAAAATTTTGAGAAGAATCAGACATGGGATATTTTTTGAGGCTAACCTATAAGAATTTCATTGGGACCAAATGGGTATTTGGAAACAAGATGAATGAATTTGGAAAAGTGATTCCAAACAAATAATTGTATATGTGAAAAAGGGAAGTCTCATATTGAGGGAATTTATAAGACCCCAGCCTTAATTATTACTTAATCTTGAGTTAATTCAAGAATTTACATTGAGGATATTTTCAAGTTTAATGTTTTAGAGAATTAGGCCATAACTAATACATAATAGACCCAGACATTAGATGTGGCTAGTAACACTCGGTATCCACTTTTTCTGGCAGTGGAAACCCTTTAAACAAAACATGATTTCTTTTTCTTGGTAAAAATTGTATTGACTAATTCATTTCTCTAATTCATCCCTATAACATGTGGAAAACATTTCAAAAACTTGAGATGAGCATAAAAAACTCAGTAAGGGACATAAAAAAAGAAAACCATTAGTTAATTTAGAACATGGAAACTCATTTATGTTTTCTTGAGAGAACTAAACAACATTTTCACTCGAATAACCCTCATAATTTTTGCTAAAATAAAAACATTAAACTAATAGCAATAAATTAAAACTAATTTATGTTACTTATATAATCATATAAATAAAACCCTTTCAAGTTCATTTAATTAGAATATCCATATGGTCATCATCAAAATTGAAGATCTTTAATGGGGATCACCCTTCACATAAGCTATATTAGGATCACCTGTGATCTATATTGGGGATCAACCCTTCGTATAAGCTAGTTTGGGCTCACCCATGAGCTATAATGTGGATTAAGACTTTGTATAATCTATATCGGGCACACCAGTCTCATATAATGCTCATACAACATTTTATGAATAAAACACGTTCATCACAAAACCCCTTTATGAAAACCACTTCTAATCCCATATGAAAAACATTTTCATATATAAATATTATTTTCATTTAAGAATTTGATTTTCAATATCATGATTCCCAAATAAAGGAATAAGGTATTCATTTAAAATACATTAATGATTATAGAGAAAGACAAATATCATATAACATTTTTGGTGGAGCAGAAGTCATTATCACCGTATACGTTATAACAAATAACATTCCTTTTGTAACTTTGTAAAGATAGTAAAATTATTTGTATAAAAATATTCTTTTTTGAAAACATTGAATGGAATTATATATTGACATAAAATTTCCTTTATAATCCCTTTATATCCACATAAATAAATATGTAAATTAATATCATGAAGACAAAGATTTTATAATTAAATCATTAAACGTTCAAGGTGTCCCATACAACATTGAACATTTTAATATTAATCTTCATGAATTAATAAATAAAATTATTATAGATAAAATATGGTTATTAAATGTAATTGTGGTTGTATATAAACCTTATAAAAGAATATATGTGGATATTATCATGAAATTCCTCAATGAAAGGATATTGAGATGAAGTCCCTTACCTTGATCCAACTCATCACGTAAAATCGTTATATTGATGAATAATAAACATAGGTTAATTTATACTTTCTTGAAAAACTTTTTCAAGTTTATTATTCCTTTTATATCACTTATTACCATGTTATAAAAATTAGAAAATTATTTTAGTTCATATCGGATGTTTTGTCGATGTTCGGTATTTCAATCAAAAATCAACTTGTTTTGATAAAAATTATCCATGTGGTAAAAATTACATAATATATAGAATATTATTCATGATTTAAATATCGTATATATCTAGTATATATTTATTTATAATTTACATAATATTTTGAGATAATAAATTGAATCCACCGTTCATGGAGACCGTAGGTCGTACATACACATGAACACTACTTTCATTTCATTGTCATATTAAAAGAATAATAATCAAATGATATAAATGTATATTATAATACCAGTATTAAATATATTTCATTTATTTATCATAGTTATAATAAAACCATCTTTTATACATTCCATGTATAGCACGAATGAGTCATATCACTTTGAGGGGTGGTAGTCCACACTTCCTCAAATGAAATTATCGTATTTACACATCATGGAAACCATAAAGTTATTTTTTAAATACAAATTACATAAGAATATAGAATATATATATATATATATCATATAACATATATAAATATAGTTCCATCATAATGTCCAACATTAGAGGTGGTAGGGGAAAATTGAACAATCATCGTTTCATGAGTCAGTAGTTAGCCGTACACAGAAACAGTATGTTCGTATCCACTAGATGTAGGTGTTTGTGTAAGTGTAGTTAAAATAAATCTCATAAAAAATTATAGTATATTGATGATACTAGTGTTGTTATGTAATCAATTAATTAGTATATCATTGGGAGAGGATAAGGAAAATAAAAGATATGAAATTCAGAGAAGACATTACATGTAAATCGGGTAACTTCTTTTGATTTGAGAAACAAGGATTATTGAATTGACTTCATCCCAAGGTAAGACTTATAGAAGGAAGTTAGAGATTTTGGGATCTTATTTGGAAATAATTGGGACGAGCCAAGGGGCTTGAGAAGTGTGACTTATGTGGGTAGAGGAGGGGGCCTTTTATAATAGGGTGGCATGGAACTTTAGGAATATCTTGATATATTATTTTATTATAAATTTATTTTCGGTTTCAAATCATACAAAAGTTATTTATTTCAAATATAAGATTATTTTGGGTCTAAAACCTCTCAACCAATTGTTTTTATACATTTTTAGTTAACAAATGTAACCTTGTGTTTTTTACTTTAACCCTTAGTTAAAAATATTAACTCTTACCTTGTCTTCTTGCATTTTCATATTTTTTGTTATTATAATTACCATAAAATTACAATGAAACCATAAGTAGATAATTAATGAATTTTTTAACATTATATAAGTCATTTGGCCAAATATTCAATTTCTAGGACTATTACATCATTTAATAAAATAGTATTTGTTTTAAAAACTCATTTATGTCAATTTTGACTCTATAAAGTAATTGATTTTTTTAAAGTCATAAAAACATTATTACATCACTAAAAGGCATTAACTCAAATATAATATGTCAATATAATTCATAAAATTCGAGAATGGCATCAAAATAATAAAATTACATTTATTTTAATATTTATATTATCATTTATTTGAATCCAATTTTAATGGAGCAATCACTGCACCATCATTGTGTCATAATTAAATTTTTATATTTAATGTATAAAAAATATAAATAAAATATCCTTATGTAGGAAATATTTCTATATATATAATTAATATTTATAGTTAAATAGATCTATTATATAAATCCTTTTTAAAAAAATTAGTAAAATATGCATGTTTACATTATATTTTTCATTACTTTAAATTAATTTCTATAAAATGCCATTTTCACATACAAGTGGCTCCATGGGTTCCCAAAATCGACCAAGGATTCCCATCGTCAAATATATCTACTCCAATAGGATTAGGACATGTGTTAGGGTAGTTTAATATTATTCTTTTACCCTTATTTACCATATTTACCCTTTAACTATGGTAAATAAAATAATTACTGAAGTTACTATTCATAATGTCTAAAAATAAATGGTATCTATTCAAAAAATTTGTAAATTATGATTCCAAATATGGAATCCATTTTTCCAAATTCAAAACATATAAGTTGCAGTAATTAAATTAAAATTAACTCCCGTTTTCAAAACCAAAAAGTTGGTTTCTAAGAAGTAATAACTATCAAAAGATTCACATGTTTTTTTGTCCGATTTCAGGGGGAATTTAGTTATAATGTCCAATATTGGATTAAATGATAAAAACATAATCCAATTAAACTTTAAACCCAATTAAATTGACAATATAACTATATATAAATTATATTAAAAGACAGTTTTGAATTAAAATGCAATATATTTCACTATTCGTTAAAAAATGAACTTTATCAAAAATTTAACCAAAAATTTAACCAAAGTAAATTTGGGTGTCTCAATTCTATATAAGAAGTTTATTTTGTCAAATATAGCATATAAAGGAGACAAAAAATAAATTTAAAAATGGTTCATTATCAAAAGGCAGTAAAACTGCATTTTCATAAAAATACTTCTTTATATCCAAAAAATTGTATTTGTTTTTATATCATATCTAGAAAACATTGCATTGAATATATAAAAAATATTTTTATTTAAATAAAAATAAATTAAGAGTGATATGATTTTATAAACACAATTATTCTCTTTTTAAATAGGTTTTCATTAAAACACATTGTTTATATTCAATTGGTTTTTATTTCCATTAAAAAATTGGTAACCAATGAATCATTATTTAAACATGTGTAAACCATATTTTCATAATTCAGTTGACACTAATCATTCCCTCCATTGAAATTTGTAGTAGTTAAATACCATTTAAAATAATAATATTATTACTATATTATTTTTTGTTATAACTCAATGTTGTGTGCAACGTAAGATTTCGAAGAAACTTGTTGTTGTCTTTCGAGTACACTATCGAAAATAAAGTCCCCTTTAATGTAAAATTAACACATTATTAATAAACATTCATAGAAATGAAAAGGTATTATTCTATAAATACCTGGTTTGTTTCATCATTCCCCCCTTTTTCAAATTGCATCTTCACAATTTTAAAATTGGGCTCAGAAACATCATTGAAAATCCCACATTGGAAAAAGTGTCAATAAATATATCACATTAAAAGAAAGAAAGAGAAATACAAAGTTCTCCCGAGATAACACATACTAGGATTACATGTAAGAAAACATGGATATGGAAAAAAAATATACTCTCATTGACTAATATAGAGTGATTGATAACTTGATCACGGAATGTTAACCACCGCAATACCATAAATTTGTGGTTGGGTAAAAGTATCTTGATAAAAGCAAGTGTATAACATTTTTTCCTCAAGATCCTTTTGATATAGTTGAAGAATTTTTTAACTACTTAGACTAAGAACATAATGAAATATACATACTTGAAATGAATTTTTTCTTATTTTCATAAATATCTACCATAAACTCAACATTTCTCTATACAATGGGTAATCAGGATAACTTAGTCATGCCTGATGTGCTAGAATAAACTTATAGAGAATATCATAGTCCCTAAAATATTATCTATATATTCATCCAATCTTGACACATTAACAAAAACCAAAATGGTTAGTACAAGATTAGATAATCCCCAAAAGGATAATCCTTTAGAAAAATAAATACTACTCTGAATCTCCAAAATTAAATAGTAACACCCATGTTCTACATAGAACATTGAACAGACAAAAGTCCTTAAAAATTTTCAAAGTAATCCAAACTATGATTGAAACCCAAAAATTCTGAAGGATTTGATCACCTAGTCTTCCACAATAAATCATAACATTTATCTCCAAATAAAATCAACTAATCTTAAAGTATCGCACATAAATTAATTAACCAAATCAAATATTCTTCATGATAGGTTAATCATTTCCATAAATAACCCAAATTGCCATATATCCACAATAAAAGCATAGATTCTTCCAAAATAATATTTCAACCATTCTTCACAAGTGAAATCCCATAGTATTCTATTTTCCATAGGCATATAGTGTTCCCAAAAGAGAGAACGTGTTCCAAAATGACCATTATCACTTAATAACCAAATCATTTTCCTATATTAAGGATATCCATTTGATAAAACATAATTTCCCAAAATCATCTTATTCTTCATATATAAAGTCAATTAACTAAAAATAATAAGTAAGACTAACCAAGTACTTCATATAGGCTACCGGTAGGTGATAAATCATAGTCACACTTTGTTTGTGGGTTCGATTCCCGCATCTTTTTCCAACATGAAGGGTTTTCACATAGTCTGTGTGTTTCCCTTTTACAAAAACTACACAATTTTAATAATATTAATAAAATGAGATAAAATACTAAAAATTACAATAACATATTTTGACATCAAATGTTATTTCACACCTCCCATTTTTCATCCCAAAAACTAATAACCCATAATTCCCTCAAAGGTGAATGTCCCCAAAAATATCATTTATCACATTGAAAAGAAATAATACTTAAAAAATGGTGTATAAGTCATTGAAATTATGATATACTTTTAAATTATAAACCCATGATCATATCCCTAAACCTTAAGAAAATATATTAATCTCTAAAGTTGTCTAAACCTTTCCTCTGATACTAACTATATGGCCCCAAACTTAATTATTACTTAATCTTGAGTTAAGTCAATAATTAAAATTGAGGATATTTTTAGGATTAGAGTTTTAGATAATTAGGACATAATAATTACAAAATAGACCCAGACATTACATGTGGATAGTAACACTCAGTATCCAATTTTTCCACCAAAGGAATACATTTAAACAAAACGTGATTTCTTTTTCTTGATAAAAATATTCATGACTTATTCCTTTCTATTATACATCCTTATACCTTGTGGAAAACATTCCAAAAACATGGGATGAACATTAAAAACTCAGTAAGGGATTAAAAAAATAAAACCATTAGTCAAGCTAAAAAATGGAAACTCATTTATATTTTTTTAGAGAACTAAACAAAACATCTTCACATTAATAACACTCATACTTATTCCTCAAATAAAAACATTAAACTAATAGCAATAAATTAAAACCTATTTAGGTGAATTATAGAATAATATACATATAACCCTCTAAATCTAATTCAATTGGAATAACCATTTGGAAAACTTCCAAATTCATTATATTTAATGGGGATCACCCTTCGTATAAGCTATATAGGGCTCACCCGTGAGCTATAATGGGGCTCAAACATTTGTATAAGTTGTGTCGGGCTCACTCATGAGATATAATGGTGCTCAAATTTCATATATTGTGTGTTGATCTCACCCTTATCATATAATTCTCATGTACCATTTTATGAATAAAACACATTCATCACAAAACCCCTTTTTAAAAACATCTTCTAGTCCCATATGAAAACAATTTTTGTATAAAAATACCATTTTCATTTAATAATCCCATTTTAATTAACAATGTACCCAAATAATATAATAAGGGATTTATTTAAAATCGATTAAGGCTTATAGAGAAATCCAAATATCAAATAACAGTTACAGCGGTGGAGAAGTCGTTATTTTCATACACATTAAGACAAATAACATTCCTTTTGTTGTTTTGTAAAGAAAGTAAAATTCATTGTATAAAAATATTCATTTTGATAAATATGAATGGAATTATATATATACATAAAATTTATTTATAATCCTTTTATATCCATGTAAATAAATATGTAAATTAATATCATGAAGACTTAGATTTGATAATTGAATCCTTAAACATTCAAGGTGTCCCATACCACTTTGAACATTTAAATATTAATCTTCATGAGTTAATAAATAAAATTATAATAGATAAAATATAGATATGAAATTTCATATTAGTTTTATATACACCTTATAAAAGAATATAGGTGGATATTATCAAGAAAAGCCTCAATGAAAGAAGATTGAGATGAAGTCCCTTACCTTGATCTAACTCATCACGTAAAATCATTATGTTCCTGATTAATAAAATCATGTTGATTTATACTTGTTTTAGAACCTTTTTCATGTTTATTGTTCCATTTATATCACTTATTACTATGTTATCAAAATTAGTTAATTATTTGAGTTCATATTGGATATTTTGTCGATGTTCGTTATTTCAGTCAGAAATGAACTTGTTTTGATGAAAATTAACCATGTGGTCATAATTCTATCATCTCTATTATATTATTCAGGATTTAAATATCATATATATTCAGTAAATTTGTATATCAAATTTCCATAAATTTTGGTTATATGAAATGAAATGCATTGTTTATGGAGACGGTAGGCCGTACATATGCATGAACACTACTTTGGTCTCTTTTTCATATTAAAGGAATAATAATAAAATGATAAAAATGTATATTATAATACCAGTATTATATCTATGTCATTTATGTATCATAATTTTAATATAAAAAATCTTTTATATCGTCCATCTATATCACGACCGAGTCATGTCACTTTGAGGGGCGGTAGTCCCCACTTCCTCAAATAAAATTATCGTATTTACACATCATGGAAAGCACAAAGGTATGTTGTAAATAAAAATTACATAATCCTAGAGAAAATATAAATATAATAAATATCATATATAAATATATGTCCATAATAATGTAAATCATTAGAGTTGGTAGGATAAAATTGAACAATCATCATTTTGTGAGGTAGTAGTTCGTCGTACACAGATACAGTATGTTCGTATCAATTAGATGGATGTGTGTGTAAGTGTAGTTAAAATCATTATCATAAAAACATCCAATTTTATTAAGGATTCAGGTGTTTTTATGTAATCAAATATTAATAAGGAAATAGGGAGAGGGGAATGAAAATAAAGGAAAATAATTTGAGAGAAGATGTTACCTCTAAATCGGGTTACTCATTTTGATTTGAGCCACCAGGCTTTCTTGAATTTCCAAATTCCAAAATTAATGATAGTAGGATAAACTGATGGATGTTGGGATATTATTTGGGAAGAATTTGGGCGAGCCATGGTTCTTGAGAGGTGTGAGTTATGTGGGTAGAGGTGGTTGCCTTTTATAAGAGGGAGGAGGGGCACATTAGGAATATCTTGAAATACTATTTTATTATAAATTTATTTTCAGTTTCAAATGGACCCAAAGTCATTGATTTCAAAAATAATATGATTTTGGGTCAAAAACTCCCAACCAATTGGGTTTAGACAATTTTAGGTCACAAAATTAGCCTTATTATTTTTTGCTTTAACACTTAGTTAATATTATTATCTTTTACCATGTATTCTTGCTTTTTCATAATGAATGATTACTATAGTTACTATAAAATTACAATAGAACCATAAGTGGATCATTAATGAAATTTTTAACATTATATATGTCAGTTGGCTGAATCTAAGATTTTTATGACTATTATATCCTTTAATAAAATATTATTTTTTTTAAACAGATTTACATCAATTTTCACACTATAAAGTAATCGATTTTTGTTACTCATAAAAACATGATTCCATCGAACAAAGAGGAATTAAATAAAATTTAATATTTCAATATCATCTGTAAAATTCAGTGATGGAATAGAATAATCAAATTACATTTACTTTAATTTTTATAATATCATTTATTTGAATCCTTTATTAATGAAGCAGTCACTTCATCATCATTGTGTCATAATTAAATTTATTTCTTTAATGTTTAAAATTTTTAAATAACATATCATGATGTACCAAATATTTTAATATTTATAATTAATTTTTATAGTAAAATATATCTATCATATACCCCATATTAAAATTGTTTTAGTAAAATATATATGTTTAGTTATATTTCTCTTTACTTTAAATTAATTCTTGTAAAATGTCATTTTCACATTAAAGTGGCTCCATGGGGTCCCCAAATCGACCTAAGGATGAACATGGTAGGAAATATCTCATCCAATAAGATTAAAATATGTTTTAGCGTAGTTTAATATAATTTTTTACCCTTATTTACCAGATTTACCCTATAACTATTTTAAATAAAATAATTACGGAAGTTACTATTCTTAATATCCAAAAATAAAAGGTACCGATGAAAACAATTTGGACCTTCTAATTCCAAATATTTAATAAATTTTTCCCAATTAAAATCATAGAAGTTTCATTAACTAAATTAAAATTAATCCCCATTGTCAAAACCAAAAATAGGGTTATTAAGAAGTAATAACTATCAAAAGATTAACATGTGTTTATATCCAATTTCAATAGGAAATTACTTATAGTGACCAAAATTGGATTAAATGATAAAAACTAAATCCAATTACACTTTAAAACCAATTAAAATGAAAATATTAAAATATAAATAAATTAGATGAAAAGATAGTTTTGTATTAAAATACAGTATTTTTCAATATTTAGTAAAATGAACGTTATCCGAAAAATACCAAAAATTTAACCGAAGTAAATTTCGGTGTCCCATTTCTATATAATAAGTTTATTTTTTCAAATAGAACATATAAAAGTGACAAAAACAAAATTTAATAAGGGTTTACCATCAAAAGTCTATAAAACTGCATTTTTAGAAAAATACTTCTTATCTCTAGAAATTTGACTTTATTCTTATATCATATCTAAAAAACATTTCATTGAATATATAACATATATTTTTCATTAAATATAAATCCATATAATATTGATATGATTTTATAAACAAAATTATTATATTTTTAAATAGGTTTTCATAAAAACACATCCTTTATATTCAATTGGTTTTTATATCCATAAATAATTTGGTAACCAATGAATCATTATTAAAACATGTGTAAACAATATTTTCATAATTCACTTTAAAATATTAATTCTTTCCATTCCAATTTTCAGGTGTTAACTACAATTAAAAATAATAATATTATTGATGTATTATTTTTCGGTATAACTCAATGCTGTGTGCAACGTAGGATTTCAGAGAAACTTGTTATTGCGTGTCGATTATGCTATTGGAAAAAGAATCCCCTTTGGAATAAAATTAACATATTATTCATAAATATTAATATAAATTAAAAGGTATTGGACTATAAATAATTGGTTCATTATATAATTAATGTTGATGAATCAGTTTTACATGTTTCTAGGTTAGATACAATCACATTTTCATTGGCCATAACAGTTAAAACCAGGTTCAATGTTTTAAAGATGGACATGAAGTTAGAATTTCTGAATTATGATTTTATGAAGATGTTAATATTGATTATCTAGAAGGTTTTATCATTCATGGATATGGTAATGGAGTTGTTGTGGTTGAATAAGGTGCTATATAGATTGTATCAAGCACCAAGAGCATTTTATTCAAGACTAGATAATTTTCTAAAGAGTATCAATTTCTAGTTTAGATGAGTTGATTACAATATCTATGTCAAGAATAAAAAAATAAAAGGATGATGGTTCTTTTTTATTTAAATGACATATTTTTTTTTGTGGATCTAACAAACCATAGTGAATGAAGTTTGCAAAATTCATGAAGACTGCTTTCTAAATGTTGATGATTGGTGAGATGACATTTCTACATGGGTTACAGCTGACACAATGATGTAATGGAAAATTTATTTTACAAAAAATATATTTTGAGAATATTCTTAAGGTATTTGAAATGTTTAATTAAAAAGATATTATGACTCTTGTGTCTAACTAGGTGAACTATCCCAGAAAGATTAAGGAAATGCAGTTAATGTCACAGAATATAAGAAAATTAAAGGTAGTCTATTATACTTAATAGATATAGGAAATTATATTTTTTTCCATATTAATTTTATAAAGTTATCAAAGAAACACCAAATAACTCCCCTTTATTGAAGTGAAATTAATACTTATTTATATCATAGGAATGGTGGATTTTAGTTTTCTATACAATGAAAAATCTCAAGAAGAGTTATTAGCCTCTACAAATAAAGATTGGGCCGATTTAGCCTATGATAAAAAATCAATTTCATATGGTGAATTTTATCATTTAGGATTGTCTATTTCATGCCTAAGAAAGAAACAATATTTTCTTTAATTAGGAACAAATTAAGATTAATATATTGTGTCCACTTAAGATTGCACACAATAATTTTCGTTAAAGCGGTAGCTTGATTATATGGGGGTTCTCGTGAAATCTCCAATTGAAATCCAATGTCACTATTTAAGTTATTTAAATCATAAAAAAATTAGGTGAATCACAAATGGAAAATTACCATTTAAATAATGTATAATTTTACCAAGTAAATGGGGATAAATGGATTTTGAAGTTAGAGTATGTTCATATAAACCTATAGATTTTAGAAATTGTAAAAATTTCCATACCAAAAAAATAATTTTAACATCATCGACTGGTTATTAATGTTTATTCAACTCATCGGACATGATAAAGTTTGGATGTGGGACCCCATATCCCTGAGGATTGTTTTTTTCCTTAATATGTTGGTCTGTGTTCTTTAACCTATTGTATACAACATAAAAATGACATTGGGTATCATTTAAATAGGTGGAGAAATTGTGTCTATAAAATGGGGAGGAAATGTCTTAATCAAGATAGGGGAGAATCTTGTAGAGGGAGTAGTGAAGTAGGGGATTTTTTAAATCTAATGATTCTAAATATGATCAATTGAAGGTTATATGTCACAAAATATGAGGCTTTGGATGAAATTTTGGAAGTTTTTTTGGAATGAAGTGATTCTTTGACGTACTTTTCATGCTACTATTTTTTCTCAGGTCTATCATAGATGTTGTGGTCTTAGAGTTTTTATTGAGTAAATAATTGATTGATATATTAATATCATGAAGTAAACATTGGTAGAATATATAAGAAGATTCTACGAGGTATCAAAATGTGAAGAGTCATCAACAAACCCAAAGTGGGTGATTATGGAGAAAAATACCTCAAGGTGACATTGTTGAATTTTGGGGTTGATTGTGTTTACCAAAAAAGTGGGTTTTCATGCTTATTTGTGGATTTCTAGAGTGTTTAATGACAATGTGTGTTGAAAAATATCTTTGAAAAAAATGGATGACCTAGAGGTGGTAAAAAGAAATTCATATACAAGGCATAATCGTTTCACAAAGTTTTTGAAAATTTAGTGGTTTGAAATTTAGAGGATGACTCAATCATCATGAATGATGTATTTAAATTAATGGGTCATAAAATAATTACAAAGGAATTAGTTTTATGAAGAGTTTTTTCATAAATAGAGTTTCATTAATGTATGGATCAAATAGAATGATAATCATGAATATTCATAGATTTTATGTTAATATGCACGAATATGATAATGGGAGGATCATGAATGTGAAAAGGATTGATGATAATATCTACGACTATGAGAAGCATTGAAAATGGGTAAATTTTACTAGAATTTCGTGAATGTGGATAGCTTCATGAAGAAAATTTAAGTTCTTCATGAAAAGGATATGATTATGGAAGACTATAAAATGGTATGAAATACCTATAAATATGCTCCTACTCCCTATGAAAATTAGAGAAATAACTAAAGAAAATCTACGGGCTCCGAATTCATGAAGGTGATTTGAGAAGGTTTCTATTGTGAAATAGTTCATAATGAACGGAATTTCACAAAATCTTTTATGTACTACCAAAATGTGTATGTATCACAAAATTATTGAAGTTACCAAGGGCTATAAGTGTCCCACCAAATGTTGTGATCTTTGGGAAGTCTTAGTGAGCTTCTAAAAAGTGTTTGATCTTCATGAAAGGAGGTTTCTTCATAAAGGATGGTTGAACTTCATGAAAGTGATGATACTAATTAATGTTGTGGGGTTCATTAAGGTAGTATGTACATTTAATGAATTTATAAGTTTCGTGAAGAATAAGTAGGTTTTGCAAAGGCAATGAGAATTGAAAAAGTGTTCATAAAGGATTTCCCAGTGAATCTGTGGTAATTTTTTACCCATCAAGTGGATGAAAGTTTTAATTCAATAGAGAATCTATATAAAATCTTGGTTGAATTATGTATTGAAAATGAATGGACCTACAAATACATAAACTATGTGTGGATCCATTCTAAAGGAGTGGGGAAAGGAAGAAGAACAAGGTGATCTCTTCCCCCAGTAGTGAGTCATTAAAAGATAGATTTTTAGAGTGACCCTTTGGAAGTATTGATATGTCCCAAAACATTATAATGTTAATTAGCCTTAGAATAAAAGTGATCTATCATAAACAATGATTTGGAAATGAGCCTTAGTAAATTTTATACATATACACATTTCTATTAAATTATCCTTGGATGTAACATAGTGATGGCGAACCAAGTAAAATCATTGTGTTGTGAGCATGCTTAAATTAATGTTCATTCATTGCTACGGGATAGGGAGAGAAGAGTTATTTCAATGACAATGAAAAACCTGAGGGTGTAGTTTCTTTATCTGACATACCTTGATTCACCCCCACTCATAGATTATTTAACCTAGTTGGGATGAAATATATGACTTTACAACCATTTTTCAACAATTTCAAAAATTCAGTATAACTCTTGAAATTTTTATACATTAAATTAATATGAAATGAAAAATTGATATTTTTTTAATGTCATTACATGGTTTATATCATGTATAAGGGTATATTATCTAGTATAAATAATAGTTAGACCATATCCAATGCGTCTATGTAAAGGTGAAGAAGATGATAAGTAATGGAAACATCTATACTCGTCAGGATATATATTGGTAGTCTAGATACCAATTAAGGGTAACATTGACCTATTTAATGGAATAATATTTGGTTTTTCATCTTCATAAATATCAACACAGAATAAATGGGATATGTAAGGATCCATCTAAATTGTATCGGTGAAACATATAGGTGCATGTGCAACGGTAATAGAGTAACCGAAAGTAAATAGGTATTGAATAAAAGCCCCATTTTATTCAAATGGTTCCTCTAAATCATGAATACCTACTCCAGTAAATCCACATGGAGAAAAATAAACATAGTTATTAAGATAAATATCAATTTAAGGGAATTTTTCAAGAAAGGTATTCAATATATTCACTACTAACGAAATTTGTAGCCTCATCTTGTACACGTGGAAGACATCTAAGGAATAAGAATCTCACTACTCTACATTAAATATAATGGAGGATGTATAAGTGGTTGACCTAATTCCTATATGAGTTTTTCCCTCCCCATTGGGAAGGTCCTCTCAGCTGAGGTATTTTTATAGAAACATTTTTAGCTTCCATTTTTACTTATTTTACTATTACAGTAACTTTAATTTTTATTCATCACATTCTCCATGTCTCTTCCTCTAATAGTGTCATATAAATATTTGGTTATATATAATTAACTGTGGAATCGGTCACCGAGTGAGATTAAATTGGAATATAAACCCACACTCTTAAATTATTTAATCTATAATTCTCATCGATGATGTGGTCATGAGTCGAAGGTATGTAGATAAATGATCCACATATTCTATTCCCATTTGCTGTTTTTTTCACATATATCAAAGAATATATCCCTAATTTAACATATTCTATTATAAATTCTATCAGAGTTTTTTGGATTGAGGGAAAAATAGAATAATATTGGATATGGATGTTGGGATACATGAAACTTTGTTTTAGTGAGATCAATACCTCTTCACTATAGAGGATTTGGAATGGATAAGTAGATGGGTGTTTCTCATATAGGGTCAATACAAACATTTATATATATATATATATATGTGATAATTAATGATTTATTATGAATTGATTTTTAGGTGATAATAAAAATTAGATATTAATTGACCCTTGTGAACAAACCTAGGTGAATTCCCATTCACCCTAACTTTTTTATCTCCTCGGTACACCCCTTGTTTATTTATATTCATAAAATCATACATGCTAAACATCACAAAAAAATTTTATTTAATTAATAAATTATTGGATAACAAAATAAAATAATAATTTAATTATTATTACATCTCTAATACAAACTCCTTGAGAAACAACCTATGTTAGTTACTTTATCGTATTCTTGGTTTTAAATTTATTTTGATGAGATATTATGATAAGATCTTTCTCATCAAACCTAAGGGAATTGGGTCATATAGAATAGAACAATTTATTTATTTTATGGTCTTACCAGAAAATCCATATGTCTTACTGTTTAAATATTGTATGAATAATACTTTTTTACTTGTATTTTAAGGTCATATAACTAGGACAATCATGTATTTTTGTTTAAGGTCATACAACAAGGACCATCTATAAAACTTTTGTGGTCATTTTTATTTTAATTTATTACATGTAGTTTATATTAAAGTATCTATGACTTGGATATCATACATATGAAAAGGACCTTTATATAGACAACATGGAACTATACAATGTATTTCTTGAGAATCCCCGCATTAGTGGTGGGCGTCATATACACTCCATCCATTATAATCAAGAATTATGATCTATTATGTAATAATTATGTAAGTCATAAGAACCTTCACACATTATCACATGATTTTGAGGATTCTTATTAGATATCTTGTAAAATCGCAAATTATATACTAGTTCTCCATTGAATAATAAGTGGTGGTGGACCGTATAGTCCAATGACTATGCGACTCAATTTTTTGTAAATTTCTAGTTATTTTAGTTTGTATTACCTTTTATCATCAAGACACTCTAATTTTTTAACCTATATATGATACAATTTAATTTTAATTTTCAATGAAAAATTGACAGGATTTAATACATAAAATGATTAAAATTGTGTTCTAATAAACAATAAATTTTAACTAGGCATCAATGGATATACACTAATTCTACTCAGGTCAACCACTACTAGGATTCTCACTATAAAAAATAATCATCCCAATGTGATCAAATGTTTTCTAGATAATAAAATAAGAATTCCCTTCAAAAGGATCTAGATCCAATCAAATTATTTATGTTAGCTACATGATTATCATGTAGTAACATAGACCTGTAATGGGTGGAAAAACTGATATCCATTAGAAAAGAAATTTCCTTGCACTAACCTAGACTAATAGTTCATAGTATGATAAAAATTCAGAATGTTGTATGATTCTTAAAGACAATGCATTTTATTAGTCATATGTTACTTACAAATGAACCCATGTTCAAGGAGGTATAATCATTTTAATGAAAATACATTTTTTTATAAAATCACATTCATAAAATATGGAATATCATAAAACACATTATAGAAATTATTGACATTATATACACA
Source organism: Viscum album (assembly GCA_963277665.1). Lineage (NCBI taxonomy): Eukaryota > Viridiplantae > Streptophyta > Magnoliopsida > Santalales > Viscaceae > Viscum > Viscum album. The sequence goes on along the minus strand of OY728167.1, from coordinate 805,401,322 downwards.
ATATGAATTTTAAAACACTTTAATTACTTACATCATATGAGAATCATTTTAGAAATGTATATTTTGTTTTAAAAAGTCCTCAATAATAACATGAAGTAATTTTTAACATGTGGAAATTCTTCTAAGAAACATTAAAATTCATGGTTCTTCATGTAAAGATAAAGTGTAACACCTAAATATTTTATGATGTTTTTCTCTCAAATAATGTTAATTTCTAAGAAAGCTTGGGTAAAATTCAACATCGAGTTTTAACAAACCATGATATTCTGTTATTATTATAATTTAAAATTGATTTTTATAACATAAACATTAAATTTGGAGGTATGAATAAGAATATCAATATTTTTAGAATTATTTATAATTTTTTTAGATAAATGAAATATATTTATAAATAGAGACTAAATTTTTAGTAATTTCATTATATGCTTTGAAACAAGTTTTTTTTTCAAACAATTGATTTTTTTGAAAAAGTAAAAATACTAATTTATAAAAAATTGAAAAAAATTAAAATAAAAAAAATCAAATTCATGTTTGGAATCTATATTCCAATATTATCATAGGGTGATTTTTTTTGTAATTTTCTGAAAATATTAAAATTTTAGTGAATAGTGAGAACTCCATATTTCTACTAAACATTTCCTTTTCGACTAAAGAATATAAAAAGTTACATGTTTTTTAAAAAAATTAAATGTAAATTTAGTTATATTATATATTTATTAATCCAATTTAGTTCATTTGAATCTATTTCATAGTGAATTTTGATGTTAAATCTTCATATACCTTTGGAAAACATTTCACAGGAAAACATTTTTTTTGCGTTAGAGGATTTAGATTTAAATTAAATTTTACTACTATGGATTGAATTCAGAAAAAGTGATTCCATATTTTTAATCATAGTAATTAATATTATATAATATGTTCATCTAAATTTCTAATCTAAATTAATTTTAAAAATAGAAAAAATAATAATTACTGAGGTTCAAGTTAAAATTGGTTTACCAGGGGTTAAACAAAAATGATATGAATTAAAATGGACAAAACATTTTTCCAATTCCTATTGAATGGAAATATTTTGAAATTATCAAATATATGGTTTGAGTTTGATCAATTTTGTACCCTTTTTTCTTATTTGAAATGTCGTTACATCATTTTTCTATTCAAAAAATTTAACTACGTCATCTCCCCTACATATATAAGGGCACCCCTATCATCTCCTATTCACACTTCAAAAAAAACATTAGTACATCCATACCCTACCCATATATGTCTCTTTCATCCCTAATAATGTAATAGAGTGATTTTTTTATTTCTAAACCCTACTATAATAGATTTTTGTATAACACTAAAGAGGGTTTAGGAAGAAGAAGTAAATTCCATAAACTTGTATTTCTGTTTAATTTCTTCCTCTAGCTCCTTAAAATGTTATTAAAATTTTATGATCAAAGAAAATAATTATCAAAATTATATTTTTATGTTATTATGTTAACATTATAACCTATATCCACCTCCTATTCATCCAAATGGGAAACAAAGATGTTGATCGTGTGTACGGTGGACTACACCATCATGAAAAGATTTAATTCATTTTCCATAACCACCTCTCACTAATAGTTATAATGACATATTTATAAATTTAATAATATATTTATTAAATATTTAAAAAATTTAAATTATTTTATTAATGATACCTTCTTAATTTCCATTCATTATGAATACGATAATGTTACACTTGAGTACAACGGACTACTGCCTTCCAAAGCGATGCGATACATTTTTCACTAATGGATTAAATGGAATGAAATATAGATAAATTTAATGAGTATATGTTATATATATTTGAAATCATATGGTAAAATTAATGGTTATATATTATTTACATTCCTTTTTTTCATCTATCAACAAAATGGAAAGAGTTTTCGCGCATTCATATGACCTACTATCTCCATGAATGGTGTAATTCATTTCTAATATCTAACAATTAAGGATTTATAGAAATAAATATATAATGTAAATATATGATTTGTATATCATTTTTAACATTATAGAGATTATTCAAAGAAGATCAATATAAATGGAATGGAAATACCTAATCAAAGCAAACATAAAAAAGTGATGTTATTACTCGAAACATGAAGTTATCAAGAAATTGTTAATAAACGGGTTATAAATGTCATAATTAAATAATATATAATATTATATATATATATATATGGTTATGTAATATATGACTAAAAACATATATTTATTATAAATTAGGTTATAATGTGTATCAATGATGTCAATACATATGGTATGGTATTTCTAGTCTCTATTTTATTTTTGGTATATATATTCCACATTCACCCCATGTTTATTTTGGATGATATATATATATATTCCATTTCAAATTTATATCATGAATATAAATATTTTAATTAAATTTAAATTTAAATTTATGTTATTTTTTAATGTGGATTATGATTCAAATGTTACCAAAGTGGTATATATTTTAATTACAATTTTATTTCTCTACGACACATTCTGTATTCACCACTCATTTCTTTTGTGTGGTGTATATACTATCCATAAATGTATTTTATGATTATTATTATTACAATTATTTTTATTTAAATGTATATATAATTTTTTTATTTTTTATTATGATTCAATGGATAGAAAAGTTCTAAAGGTTTAATGATATATTCTCATTGTTAATCTGGATTACAAATAATTATTATTCTAATGGGAAGATCTAATGATCTACCTATCAGGAAAGACTTGAATTTTCAACTTAATTAGTTTTTACATAAAAGTAAAAAATTTTGTCTAATTTTAGTTTCCATATCTACTTGGTTATTCAAAATATTTTTTTATTGAAAATTGACTTATTTCCCACTTCAGACAAAAACACATTTTCTTCCATGTTTATGCTTTCTAGTAATGTTTCAAATAAATATTTTAAAAAACTCCAATGAATGTTTAAATAATTTTTAACCCATGTTTGACTTTTTAAAAAATGGCTTCAAAGGAATATTCTTCCTATATTCTTATTAAGGATCTTTTTACTTTTAATAAAATTTAATGGAATCATTGTTTTTAACCTATAGGGCATGAATGGTATTTTCCACAATCACACCACTAAATTATTTAAGTTTTTAATTACAAGTATCCAAGTTTATTTTCAATGGATATTTTTATTTATTATTCACCATGCCTTGATATTATAAAGAATTGTTTTAAAAATTGAAATGATATTTCCCACTTGAATGTTTTAGTGACTTTTTAATAGAATTTCTATTCATCAACAAAAACAACATTTACTGTTGCTTATGTTTTTTGTGGATATTATCAAATTTTATAATAATTATTTTTTCAATGGATAAATTTTTATTATTATTAATTCATGATTTAGAAATCCATTTCTATTCCATGTTTTTTCTCTAATGAAAGGATGATAAGAATATGAAATACATATCATTTAAATAGTTTTGATATGATGAAATATTTATGAAATCCATTTCCTTTCTATTTGTTATGTTATGATGACTATTTTTTGGAAATTTAGAATATAAATACATGGATTATGTGATTGGTGGGACCAATATATCCCTCCAATGAATTTGGTAATGAATAATGTTCTAGGATCTCATAAGGTAAACAACATGTTATCCTAATACAAAAAATATGGTATACTAAAGGTTATCCCAATCCTTAAAATGAGGGTATAAAAGAAGTTACATGAGACCTAAGAAGGTACATAGGGTGTTTGACCATACCTAATAAGTTTTAAATATAATGGTTATTATCCATGACAATTTGTTTCTATTGTTAGGTGTATTCCACAAATATATGTATTATGATAATGTTATGATCTCATGGATCATGTTATTTTATTCCATTATTATTAATTTCTTATAAACCTCCATATTTTATACCATGAATCATATTTATGGTTGATGATATGTAAGTTATTATTTTATAATGTTATTATAATTTTCTGATACACTTATTCCCATGTTATGTTGATATATGTATTCTTTACACATACTGAATAGCTGAACTCACCCTTTATTATGCTTCCATTACCCATGTTATGAATAAATGTATTATGTATAATATTTATATTATGGGTTCTATTTATGAGTAACATAGTGGGAAATTATGTACCTCACATTGGGAATAGTTTTTTTGTGTCCATGTGTCAAAAGTTACTATACCTAAGTGATTCTGTCATGAATCATTATTTTATTTAATGAATATTTGTCTATTGGGATTTGACTTTAATGATTTATATGTGAGGTTATTTACAGTTTCTATCAGATATAGGTTTAGTTAAGCATTGTAATCTTTTATGAGAAAACATTATTGGAGACCATAATGAAATGTCTATGTATAAGAAAATATCCAAGAATTTTTGTGAAGGATTGATAGAGTGAATTCTATGAAATTACATATTTTTGGGAATGTACATGTGGGTGTTGATCTAGAATAGTAATAACCAACATTATAACTCTGAATATGGTTCATTTTTTAAGACATGATAGTAACCAATTGCATGAAAACAATTATTTATCGAAACCTGATTTGATACTATCTGGGGATATGTTATGGAAATTAAAAAAAACATATGATCAATCATGTTGGATTTTAATAAGGCCCATTAATTACCTAGGTTAATACTAAGGTGACATAGATTTAAAATAATGTTTCATGATTTAGATATCCTATTATTATTTTCATGATTATGTTGTTCTCCATTATGATTATTATTGTTTACACAATTTTTTAATTAATGGAACCTGAAGGAATCGTGTTAATTCATAGTGTTGTATGAAATAAAAATAATTTTCTCCAAATAAATAAATAATATTTGAGATGTAATGAAAAATATCATTTCAATGCACAAAAAAAATTCTAAATATATGAATAAGATTGAAAATTAAAACAAGTAAAGTAGGGAACATCACTCAATTGAGTCCTTCGTATGGAAAAATCCACATTATTTTAGTGGTTCCACTAATCCACCTATTTATGATAAATGTATCAATACCACTAAAAATATATTTTCCATTCTTCGGCCATTGGATCATGAAATAGTAATTTTTCTTTTCAATCGTATGGATGTTAGAGTAGATTAATGGTGGAATCTTATTAAGAATTTTATTTAGTAGGATAAAATTTACTTTGTGGATGAAATTATTTTTTAATAAATATATTCCTTGTATTCATCATATAAAAATTGAGATGGAATTACAATAGTTAACGAAGATTGATTTTGAATCTATTCGTACCAATGAGGTGAATTTTACAAGCCATGTGGGATATGCATTTAGTATTTTCATCCAGCCTGAATGTAAGGTTGATCAATTCTTGTGTGGCATAAAACCAAGACTTTGAAGGTTGTTGGCCATAAGGTACATCATTATCTATGAATAAATCATTCAATGTTATATCATGAGGGAAATGGGTATTATAATTACCAATCAATATAATGGTTTTTATATGAAATGAAATAAGGAATTCAAAGGAAACTCTAAAAACAAGGGAGAGAAGAATATGATTTTTCATTCATGTTGAAGGTGTGGAAGGAAAGATGGATAGAATTTTATTAAGGGGACTACTAAATATTTTACATGTGAAAATGTAGGTTACCAAGTAGCTTAACGATGAAGATATTAGAGGAATTTATATAAAAATAAAAATAATGAAACAACTCCACAAAATGCACCAACTACACTTTATAATTATGTCAAATGAGTTTCATAATTATTTTTAGAAGTGAACACATATGAAGGTTAATGAAGATTATTTACATCAATAACCCTTTATGTTGAGAGAAAATGGTAATTTTCATTTTACCACTATTTTTAGGACATGTGTGATACTGGCATGGGAAAATGTACAATATCATCCCTCTAGAACTATTAATGAATTATTTGACTGAGGATCAACCCAATTATTTATAGCTTAATAATATTATATGGGTATCAGTATTGTACCCAAATGATAAGATGTTGAAATATTAGTGAAACTCCTAAATTGTAATATGATCGTATATGAAGTCTATAATACTTATCTAGTATAAATTTGTGAGTATATTCTTCAAAAAATCATACCATTCTTCCCCTAGTTTAATTTTTTATTGTCTTAGGTATGGATTGGATTTCTTGGTATAAATCCCACAATATATTATAAGGGAATTGGTGTATGGTATTTTAAACCATCCTATGATCATCTAATGGTGTGACAATATATATGAACACCCAATGGGAATTCCTCCCATTATATTGGTCTTGATTCTTGTTCCAATGTTTTAATTATCTAATATTGTTGGGGATAAACTCAATATCAATGCTAAGCATATTGTGTGGGAGTTTGTTAATGTCTTCCCCAAATATTTTCTTAGACCTCCATTGAATCATTATGTTGACTTCACAATAATACTCAATCCTGATTCCACACCTATTTCAAATAATCTCTAAATAATTACCCCCATTGAGTCTCCAAAATTAATGAAAACATTCTACGAGAAACATGAATATGGATTCATTCCACTATGTGTGTCACAATGTGGTGAAACCATTCAATTTTTTAAGAACAAATATACATAAATGAAACAATATAGTGATTACCATGAACATAAAATTATAAAAATATAGAAAATGTATCCTCTATGATATATTGAAGACATGTTTGAAAAATAATACAGATCTCTATAATTTTCCAGGATTGAACATTATTCTATTTACCATCAATTAAGGTTCAAGAAATATGATATACCCATCACAATATTTTGTACTATGTATAATGAAATAAGGTTCTGAAATTCTCTTTTTGTCCCCTCAATACTAGTTTTGAGGTAGGAGCTATTAGAGGAGCCTTTTGGTTCATAATTATCAATTAATAGTATAAGTAATATTATGTATATAGACATGAAAGACTGTTTCTAGTGGGACGTCATGAAGAGATATATTGTAGAGATTGAATTTGATTACATGGTTTCTTATCATGTTATGTATGAGGCAAAAAAGTATAAAGGGATGTTAAAACCATATCCCATAATAGAGTGGAAATGGGAAATCATCACCATGTATTTCTTTCATTGGACTTACCAAAACATCTAAAGGTCATAATGTTATATGGGTTGCATTAAATCACATTAAAAGTCATCAAAATTTATCGGGATCATAGAATATTTATCTCCAAATAAACTTTTAAGAATATACATTAATTAAGGTGTTAGGATTCATGGTGTACCATATTAAATTCTATCCATTCGGGATATGAGGTTTACATTGATGTTCGTGTGAAATCATCAGTAATATATTGGCATAAAGCTGAGTTTCACCACTATGTATCATTGTCAAACATATGGTCAATATGAGAGAATAATTTAAACCCTAAATGATATTTTAGATCTTATTTAATGTATTTCATTGGTGTTTGGTAGCAACACATACATGTTGATGAGTTTTGTTACAATAATAGCTTTCACAAAATCATTCATATGGCTCCATATGAATCCATTTATAGAAGGAATTATTGAACTCCAAAATACTTGGATGAAGTTGTAGAAAGAAAAATATTGGGGCCTATTTTATCTAGATAAATATTAGTTAAGGTTTAATTCATTTAGAAACACAAAAGTGTAGCACAAACTTAGAAGAAAATCTATTCTTACAATCATCGATGTGTTGTTAAATTCGAAGTTGGATACAAATGATTTTTAATAATCTCTCCATGGAAGAAGGTAATTTGATTTGGGAGGAATTAAAAAATAATCACAAGGTATAGAAGTCCCTCTGAAATTGTTTATTGTATCAAGATGGTACCTTATCGATTAGTGCTTCCACCAAATGTTTCACAAGCCAATCATTTCATCTATATATTTGTCCCGAGAAAGTACATACCTGATCCTCCACATGTACTAAACTCTGAGGTTATACCATAGGAGAACAATCTATCATAATGTTAAATATTAGTGTAGATATTTTATCATAGAGATAAAGGTCATCCAAATAAGAGAACTCACATATTCAATGTTTTGGGGAGAAACTACCAATTTTAAGTATCTATAAGAGAACTTATGGGTATGATGAGGTATATTTATCTTCATTTTTTCTTATCAGAGTGATGGAATTTTGAGGGTGAAATTAAATTTATTGGGGGTATAATGTAACACCCTATGATTTTATGGAATATATTTTTTCAAATAAATTTAATTTTATAGATATATTGTGTTACACAAAACCATGAGTTTTAATGAATATTTATATACTGTAAATATTATTTTTTGAAAATAAAATTTATGAATTAGACATTACATATTTTCATTATGAATGAGAACAATAAAATTTTAAAAATTATGTAAAATAATTTTACATAAATAAATTTTATATATATATATATATACGTATTTTATGTTAAGTAAAGTCTTTATATTCATTAAATGTATTTTTATTCACAAAAATTTATTTATATTTAAATTTATGGAAAGATAATAAAATTAATTTTTTTAAAAAAAATTAAATTTTATTTTAAAAAATGAACTTTATTTTTAGAATCAAACTGTCATATCTAAATTAGGGTTAATTTTTTATTATTTTATGAAAAGAATATATATTCTCTAAATTGTAAAAAAATTGATTCTCATTAAAGACAAAAATTTTGTTTATAGAGTTTACAAATTTACAAATTATTAAAATAATTTTAATTTAAACATTAATTAAATTATATATTTATGAATAAAATGTAGTCCATTAAAATAACTTATATTTAATTTTTATATTAAATAATTTTGTACTTGTCTAAATTGTATCTTTGAAATACTATTTTTCCATTAGGTTTGAAGTTTAAATTTTATGATAAATTTAACCAATTATGTGAATGGAAATTTAATAAGGTATTCCATGTTTTTAATAAGGATTATTAATATTTTATAATAAGTTAAACTTAATTTTTTTCAAAATTATTAATAAACAAATTTTAAAAATTTAAACAAGGTAATGGTTAAAATGGGTTTTCCGAAGGTCAAACTAAAAAAATACGAGTTCAAATAACCTAAAAACATTTAAAATTCATATTGGATAGAAATATTCATACCATTCCAAATATATTTTTTTAATGATCCTTTTTTAATAATTTCGGAATGTTTAAAACGGATTTACCCTTTTCATTTAAAAAATTCCATGTGTGCCCTCTCCCCCAGTTATAAAGGGAACCCACTATCCCTGCCCCCTCTACACATATAAAACCCATTTCTATTGGTGAAAATAGGAAAAAAATCTTAATAAATACCCTAACCACATCCTCTTGGAATTATTTTTTTTTATGAACCCCTCTTATGAATGCTTTAGTTATAATCCTAACGAGGTTCTCCAATGAAGTGGTAACATAATTAAACTTTTTTTATTTTATTTCGTCCTATAAAATTTTAAAATCATAAAAAAAATATGCTGATATAATAACATAATAATCTATAATATATTTATATTTTATTATGTAAATATAATTTCCAATATCCCGCATCTATTCCATCAAATGGAAAATTAAATTGTCGATCATTTTTATGGTTGAGTATGCCTCGAGAACATATGTAATTTTTTTCTATCAAAAAATATCACAGATGGTTATAATGATGGATTTATTATAATTATATGATATTTATGATATATTTAAACTTATGTAATTATTATATAGCATATACTTTCTTACATTCTATTTGGTGGGAATATGATAATGTCACTCCTGTGTATAGAATACTATTACCTCCCGAAGTGATATGATAAATTTTTTAGTTAAGATTTACAGGATAGATAATAAGGGAAAATTAAATGAATACATGTGATTTAAATGAAATTATAATTCCAATTCAATGGTGATACATTATTTACCTTCAATTAATTATATTCATCATGAAAATGGTAACAACGTTCATGTGTACGTATGGTCTACCGTCTCCATGAACTGTTTAATTGATTTTCTATCTATATTATCAATGTTTTAATATAATTACCTATTTAATTAATATATTTTATATTTATATCATTGTAAAAATTATATAGATTATTGAACTATGATAAATATAAAAGGAAAAAAAATACCAAACCAAAACATACATGAATGATAAAAATCATTTATTACATGAAACATGATTTTAACAACGAATTGTTATTAAATTGGTAATAGGAGGTCATAATTTAATAATAAATGGTCATATGTGTAATTATTTTCCTATAATAGATATATAATAAAAAATTATTTATAATAGAGGATGTTCAAATGTTTATGAAGTATGTCGAGACTTAAGATAATGAATTTTTTGTATCTCTTTTATTTTTGGGAGATATATTCTATATTCACAAATCGTTTCTTTTTTTTGTTGTATATATACTTCCCCATTGAAATTTTATATCATTAATTTATTTATTATCAAGATATTTAATCTTTCATTTGATGTTATAATTTAGGGGTTGATACAATTCATATGTTTCTAATGTGGTAATGGATTTTCGCCACAATTTTATTTCTGTGAGAAACATCCTATATTCAAGACATGTTTATTTTGTGTGGTGTATATAGAATCGGTGAATTTAAATTATGATTATTATTTAAAAACTTTTGGGGATTTACATTTTCATATAATGTTCTTTATTTCATGGGTATTATGATTCAATGGATACCAAATTGGTAAGTGTTTAATGTTACAATATGAATTTTTATCAATATTTTTTTTATTATACTTTCAATGACGAGGTCCAATGATTTACAGATTAAGAAACACATAAATTTCATTCTCCTCTAGTTATTCCTCAAAATTAAATTTTTTAGTCTCATTTTCCACACATTATGCACTCAATTGTTCCACATAATGTTTTTAATGAAAACCTTTTTTAATTAACTCTTTGATCAAAAATAATTTTCCTTCCATTTCCATGTTTTATAAATAAGATTAATTAATTATTCTACATTTCTAATCTAATTTTTTAATATCATTCTTTTTCATGTTTTACATTTTTCAAAATTAATAATGGGGAATCTTCTTATTTTTTTATGAGAGAATAATTTATTACATTTTTCAAAAAAAAATTAATATAATATTTCTTAACATATGTGGTATGAAAAATATTTTCCACCGTAATGACCACTCAATTATTTAATGTTTAAATTAAAATATTCTATGTTAATTTTCAATGAAATATTTTAATTTTTTTATTAGTTGTGATTTTATACTTCAGATATTTTTTTCAAAATGGAATGTTTATTTTAAAAAATAATTTTTTTATATTTTTTTGTTTAATTTCTATTCATCAACAACTAAAACCTTCGGTTTATCATATGTTTTTCTTATGATATGACCCAATTGTACCATCCTTATTCTATCTCTGGTTTTTTTTATTTTTATTTGTAGTTTTTTATGAAACCTCTTCCTTTTTAATGGGTTATTCGATAATGAATTGATGAGAAGATTATGAATCCCATTTCCTTTATTTGGGTTATTCTATGATGAAATATATATGAAACCATTTCCATTTTATGGGTAATAATATGATTTTTTTTTTGATCTTGTGGAACACAAATGTATGGATTATGTGACATGTGGGACCTATATTTCCCTCCAATTCATTGGGTAATGATTAATGTTTTATGATATAAAAGGGTACAAATTAGGTTATCCCTAGATTAAAATGGAGGGTATATAACAGGTTATCAAAGCCTGGAAATGCTGTTACATAAGAGGTAATCCAAATCCTAATGTAGGTACATGGGTGGTTATCCCAATAATTGCATTTAATGAATATATTGGTGGGTATCCCTGACATAAGGTTTTCTATTCTTATCTTTATTCCACAAGTCTATTCTTTATGCCAATGTTATGTTATCATGTATCATGATCTATGCTACCATTAAGATTCATATCCTATGAACTATAAATATTTATTCCTACACCCATGTTTATAATCTATGATATGAAGGGTATGGTTTTTAAATGTTAATCTCATTTTCTCACACCCATATGCTCATGTAATATTGATATCTCACTATTTTATCCTTTCTGACCACCTAAAATAAACTTCTCTTATGATTCAATTCACCTGATTATGGAGAAATTTGTTATGTATAATATGCCTAAGAATGGTTCTGGTTTTGAAAAATATAGTGGGAAATGATGTAGCTCAGTTATTGGATAGTTCATTATGTGTTTAACTATAAAATAGAAATATAAATAAATGATTATATCATGGAATATTATTAAAATTAAATAATATATGTATATTAATTTTTAATATTTATTTATGAGAGGTTTGGGTGACTATATAAAGCATTGAACCACAAACCATTGACATATGAACTATCTAGATAATGGAGATAATCCCTTGAGGAAGACCAGGTAGAATCATATCATCATGGGTTCCCATTTAATATCCATCCATAATGAACCATAGTCAACCACGAAAATAGGTAATAAAAAATAAAATAAGTGGATTGGATAAAACCAGAAGAAGTTTAAACCCCCTTACAAAATGGTTCTTCTAAAATTTTTGATAAATAACATACTGTAATTTAGTTTGAGTTGAAGTAGAATGAGAGGGGTGTAGTATATGTCTTGGAATATTTGAGAGAGAGAGAGAGAGTTTCATTACAAAGAATTTGTATATAGGAAAAACCAATCATAAATATCATTATATAATAAATCAATAAGTTATGTAATCTATAGTGAATTGGTAATTGGGTTACCAATCCAATCATGACTTCAAACATTTTCCATAGGTAGAATCATGATTCCACTTCACAGTTTTCACCATTATATGAGAATATTATTGATTACCCAATAAAAGAGGGTAATATTCATTGATTATATTTTAATATTCATGTGTTTCAAATTCTATAAACACAAATTTTAGTGCACGTTATAAATTGACTTTCATTTCTCATCACATGTTCAATTCATGTTTAAAGTGAAAATTTGGGCCCCAAAAATCTTATTTTAGTAGAAAAATATTCATTCTTTTAATTTCATATTTTCTGATATGATTCCTCACCTTTTTTGGAACATTTTTACTTTTAGGACCAATTTATTTATCACAAGTGATGATGGAAATTGTTTTCCATGGATGTTGGAATATCTAGACAAAAAATGGACCTTATGCCCATCAAACAAAATTGGGGCCCATAATTCAACTCAATGATTCAAAAAATTTAATTGTAGAAATAAAAAAATTTGGATATCATTTTATAAAATTTTTCCATATAAAATTTTGATGTATCCATGGAGATCTATGGAGCCTAAGTTGACATCTAATTTGTTGGCCAGATTAAAAGTCCCATAAAAATAGAAAACCATTTTGAGCATAAAATATGAATGTATTATCCAATTGAAATGAAATTTTGATATCTATTAGAGGAAACATTGTATAAGATATTTATATTATATTACCATAAATTATTATTACATATTAATTTCAATATTTTATCTCCAATATGGTGATGAATCTGTAATAATTTTATTTTAAACAATTTAATGAATCTAATTTCTTTCTTTTTCACCATATTTTTGACTCCAATAATTAATGGGGAAGGAATTGAAAATTTTATAATTATCCCTAGGATTATAATATTCCTATTTAAGAATTTGTTTTGTGAAAAAATTTGTGGATCCAAGTTTTTCATTCAATGGTAATTTCATACTTTCATTTTGTAATTGCATCTTCAATTTTTCCCATATAAATTTTTCATTCACCTTCATTTCTTAATAAAATTTATTCATATAATACTTCCACATTTCATATTTAGTTTTCCATACCATGCAGATACCATTGAATCTTGGTGTTAATTTATTCACACTAATAATTTTAAAATTCCTCAAACAATGGTGGAGTGTTTTTTCATTTTTTTTTTATTTCCCCAATTCTACCTTTATAAGTCGACTTCCACCTTCCATTGAGATATTTTCATTTATGGAAGGATAAAAAAAAATTCGTTTGATTTTGGGGAGTTGTGTGGGAGTGTATCAGATGTTATATGATTTTATTAATTTATTAAATTAGTTCTATGGGTTGAGATTTCCTTTATTTAACTTATTTACTTATTAGTCTTAGCTAACTTTAATGACTACACGTTTGGAGTACTAGTATGATCCATTTCCTTAGATTTATCATGAAAGTGATACTATATGTGCATTGGTGATTGTCCTTGGTATGATGTATGTATTAATTCGGAGAATTATATTAGAGATTTATCTCATTTATTGGATAAGTCTTGAACTATTTAACAAAAAATTCATAGAAAAACAATTAGATACATTATAGGCCTAACAAAAATCACGTAGTAACCCCTATTGTTTAATAATATCCATTAAAATAATTAACGGTTTTTATTAAAAAATATAAAACCATTATATTATGAACTTTATTATTTTGTTTTGAAAATTTAAATCAACACCAATTTTTTTACTTCATAGTCAATCCTCCAACATCATTGAGTTTCCAAATGTTACTTATTCTATCCATGTGAATTAGACCCCGACATGTACTACAATGACCTCTTATACAAGTATGGTAAATTTGGGTTTCACCAAATTTTGGTGTTGTTACCAAGGAACCATGTAAGTCATCTATGACACTCACATTCTATTATCACCCCAATTCTCTGTTCTCACCACAAATTCTCTTTTATCACCTCAATTTCCATTTTCATCACTTTGAATCATAATTTCAATATAATCAAATGGATTATCAACAATATTAACCCTTCATAAACCAAATATGGAATAGAATATGAAGAAAATATTTTGAAGACTGTAACATATGAAATTTATTTTATGAATTCATGAATGATTATCCCACACAAGGTGAAATGAACAATAATATGGATAATGATTTTTTAAAGGATCAATTTCTAGTCCTATCAAGTATTTTTGGAGAGATCAATTTTAGGGAATTACATGATGTATAAAATCCTATCAAGACTAGTCTCCAACAATTAATTGAACAAATGTGTAAACAGGTAGAGAAAATAAACTTGTATGATTTATCATTATGAACAGAACTAAAAGGAATTGAAATGGTAATAGACCCCATTCCTATATAGACTATACCCTCCTAAATATTTATAGAAGAATATTATTTCAGAAAAAAAAACCATATACTTTTAATAAAGAACTAACCATACGATTTTGGATAGATGAAGAAGATGATGTAATTATTGAAGGGTCATTAAAGTATGAGGAAATTGATTTCTTTGGTTCCAAATGGGAAAATTATTCATCATGGGTTGAATATTCTGAATATGACACCAAGTATGATTTATTAGTACAATCTATCAAAGCGAAATTTGGTGAAATCACAAACCTAGAGTCCATACCCATTACTAAAATTCATCTATCAAATTTTTGGGATGAATCATATATTCATTATGAACCAATTAATTCTAAATTTCTTGGAGAAGAAACAATTTTTGATTAAAATCTCCTATATGATTTTTGGAAATTTCAATGATCCCAAACTCAAAATTATTGTCCTTAAATCCCCAATAATTAATCTCTACATATTTTATTACCATAACTATTCATATGTTATTCATTTCTCTATTGTAACCTACAAAGGACGACTGGTCCATGATGTCTTAGGAATGACTATAGAAGAAACCAGATCAACCTTTTTAGATATTCCTTGTATTTTTAGTTTCATTATAGAATAAAGGATTTTAAATTACAAAAAATATAAAAAAGTAATAAACATCAATCAAGTATAAGTGGAGAATAATGGGTTCATTAAAATGTTTAATCTTTGTATTGGGTATGTTGGGGGGTTCATGTCAAACTAATGACAATAAAATAAACACATTGTAGGGGGAAAACCAGCTTCTGTTTTGATTTTAGATTATTTAATTTTGTGTTTATTTTTTAGGGACCCCCTTAGAGTTTCCAATGTGATCTAATGATTCTTGTGTTTGAGATTCAATAGTTAAAAAGTTTAGTATTTTCAAAATGAAACACATGTCATCCAGAGTTCTAACCAAACCATCAAACAGCACCGATAAGTCTACTTTTTACATGAATCCAAAGTGATCAATTTGTTATTGATGGGTTATAAACTTCATATAATGTGATATTTTAAATATTTATATTTCAAATTACATTCCCTCACCCCTCCCAATTCTTAACTCCCTACGATATTCACTATAAACTCTGTTATAAGGGTCATTCATTGTTGGTGGAGTGAAAATATAAGATTAAAAAAATGATGGGATTTAATGGATGAATTTCAATGGATTATCCTTTTATTAATAAATTCAAATTTTTAATCATGAAAACTGAAGGTCAAATGTTTTTAATTCCTTGATTCTTTTCTTTACACATGTTCATGTTCACAAGCATAAATTTTGGAATGCATGTATTTATAATGTTAGTTTACAATGTTTAATTTTTCATTTTATTAATAAAAATTCCAAAATTCCAATCCTTTGGATTTTGGGTGTAAGTTTGAGTTTTTTGGTTCCTTTCATCATAGCATATGGTTTGGGTCCACTTTTAGTTTAATTTTTGTATCCCTCAAAAAAATGAAAAAATCACATCTCGAAATGTTTTGTCCAACTGTGTGGTGTCCAAAACATGGGTATCCTAAACCCATAGTTTTCTTGACTAGTGTTTGGACATATACCTCAATTTTAGAGAATGAAATTGGAAAAAATATATGGTGTTCGACACATAAGGATCATGAATCCATAGTTTTCTTTCCCAGGGTTGGTATTTTCATCTCTATAATGGTTTAAAAAAATAATCAAAATGAAAAGTAAAAAATGGATACAGATTGTAATGTTTAATGTGATTACCTCATAGTGATTCCACTTTCCCCCTTAAATAAAAAATTGGGCCCCAGGTATTTTTTTATGTGCAACACAGCTTCATGCTTAATTGAAATAGGATTAAATGCGATAATGAATTTGAAAAATGGAATGGGATTGGTATTATAATATTATTATTAAGTAGATTTTGTACTATCATTTTTATGGGTTTCCTAATTAATGGAATGATGTATTTTGGTGATCATTTTATGATCAAATGTTTTTGAAAAATGGAATTCAATTTCATATTTTTCAAATACATTTTTCTATGGACTAGAAAAACTCATATTGGTGGTTGTGATTAGACACTAATAGAGGATAACATTCAATGTATTAAATTTAATATTAATGGGTTTAAAATTATTTGATAACCAATTTTATTTAATTTTATAAATTACACATCATTTTTCATTACATTTTCAATTCATGTTAAAAGTATAAATTTCGTCCCAGTAAATCAACTATCTTTGGTAAACATTTTATTCAATATTTGAATTTAATATTGTATAATATGATTGATCATGTTAATTAGGGAATTTTTCTTTTGGGATAAATGGATGAATCACAATGGATGATTTAATTTTTTGGCCATATATGCATAAATGTCTGGACAAATTATAATGGGCCATAGGCCCATCATACAATAGTGGGAACAAAATTTAAGCCCAACGAAGCTCATATTATAACTATTGAAAGATAAAATTATGTGGATAATTTTATTAAATAGTTGAAAGAATTAATTATGATATTTTTGAAGTCGATATAGGGATCCCAAGTTGACATTTAATTTGTGGTCCAGATTTGAAGGCTAATAAATACGTACACCATTTGGTGCATAAAATAAAAATGTATGATCTACTGGGAATGAAATTTTTTCTGAAATTAAATGAAATTACTGAACATATATTTATAATATATGTCAATAAAATACATGGTTATATTATATTCCATATTTTAACTCCAAAAAGGGGGTGAATCTGGAATAATTTTCTGGTAAACATTGAAATGCTCTAATTTCATTTTTTTCACACCATCTTTTTTACTCCAGTAATTAAAGAGGAAGGAATTAATGTTGATGGCCCAAAAATAGGATCATTATATATATATATATATATATTTAATTAGTATGAGTTTATTGAGTTGTAGTATCATTTTTTTATCAATTTTAATTTTATGCCTTCATTTTCTAATCGCATCTTTAATTTTTTCCATGTATGTTTTTCATTCACCTTGGTTTCTTAATAAAAAAATTATTCTTATTCTTATAAATTTATTGATTACTTTTTCATTAAATGTTGATATCTTTAAATCAAGTTTTGAATTTATTCACAAATAAAATGAGAAATCCCTTACACAAAGTTGTAGTGTTTGTTTTTTCATTTTTTTCATTTATTTAATTCTTCCATTATAAGATGACTTCCACCCTCCATTGAGAGCCCTGCATCTATTGAATGATAAAACTTTTGTGGTTTGATTTTGGGGATTTTCTTTGTTGTGTATTGGATGTTATTTTATTTTATTAAATTTTAAAATTATTTATATGGATTGAGAGTTCCTTTATCTGTCTTATTTACTTCTCAGTCTATGCCGACATTAATGAATACACAGTTTGAGTGCTAGTAAAATCGATTTATTTGATGTTATCATGAAACTTATTTTATAAGTGTATCGGTGATTAAACTTGGTATTGTGTATAGATTAAATTGGAGAATGATATTGGGGACATGTCTCATTGATTTTATACCAATTGAAATAATGAAAGGAAAATTCAATGAAGAACAATTACAGCTATTATAGCCCTAACAAAAACCTCAGATAAACCCATATTATTTAGTTATTTTCATTAAAATAATTAGGTGTTTCCATTAATAAATTTAGAACTTTAGTATTTTAGTTTCTGGATTTAAATCAACCCCAAATTTTTCCACATCATAGTCATACCTCTAACATATTTGATTCTATAAAGATTACGTCTCTGATCCTAGAAGATTTGACCCCTATGTGTACTAAAAAGACCACTTAGACTTGTAGGGTAAATTTGGGCATCACAAAATATCCCTGGCATAGCCTCTTCAGTCTCTCATTTTTCAATAACACTATGACTGTTATGTATGAGTGAAACATCATGTAAAATTCAACCCAATAAACACTATGCCTAAGAGTACTAAAATTCAATAGTTATATATATCATTCATACCGTGATTCCCTATGCCATGAAATGAACCTCCACCTCCATAATTTCTCCATATTTCTTGTAATTTAATACTTATGTACCACATCATGTAAAAATAAACATTATATAATTGTTACTTTTATTAATTGGTATAATTTTCAATTTTATGGATCCCAATACCCCATCATAAAATAATGCATTGTGTAAAATATGTGATCCTCGATAAACCTGGATTTACGAAACACCACTATGACACCACATCATGATTCCTCCCTAGAAAATGACAGGAATTACACACTCTAAATCATGTTCCCTTAATTCATGCTGTCGGGTTCTACAATTCTGTAGAAATCCATCCCAAATCTACATGACAGACCAAAAATAAAAAAAAATAGAAAATAACAAATTAATGAAATTGAAATTGATGTAAAGAAATAATAAATATCAATCAGGAGTATAAAAATATGGTTTTTATAGAATAACCATCAATTCATAGTTTGAAATGAGATCACCTAACCTGATTATGATCATTCACCTCTCTAGTTATTTTTACCACTTTTATCATACCCTTGGTTTTTTATGATGGATGGGAATAAGTAAAAATAATTGAATCCAAAATGATTGTGGGATCAAATAGGTATCAGGTTATGTTTGAACAAAATATCTACCATGTCTCAATTACTATCAATATCATCATTCTTTCCAGATATAAAAAAGGCATCGATATTCCCCTGTATGTAAATATCTATGTCTTTTTCTATATAAGAAACGATTTTTCCATTCGTTTGAGATATTCCATTCTCAATATACCTCAATTGTAGAAAATTTATTTTCAAACACTTGAGGAATTTAACTTTCATCAATAATGGCATCCCCATGTTCTTTTGATAGATTTAATTCATCTATTATTGAGATAATATCTAGGATGACAAGGAGATTATTCAAAGTGTTATATTTCATCATTAGTTGGAAATGATTAATATGGATAGGTTCATCCCTATAATGTAATATTGGGGTTTATATTGAACATTTGGGTAACTCTGTTTTATAAACTAAATTGGGAGACATACTCACCATCAGAAATGTTGGGAAGAAATAGATTCCCCATATTTCTATGATTTTATTATAATTTTCTATATTTGAGTTGGTCATACATTATCTTTGAGTTAAGACAAGCCCTTGATGATTTATGATAAGATCAATGTTATTATTGTTCATGCTTGAGTCCATGTATCCAAATTTCTGAAAAATTTATAACTTTAGTGAAAATGATCCTTGAACATTCATTCCCACTCATATTTTTCTCTTCCTTTGACTCCACATAATATCCTTCAATTTTTAATAGTGGACAC
The DNA here is from genome assembly GCA_963277665.1 of Viscum album. NCBI lineage: Eukaryota > Viridiplantae > Streptophyta > Magnoliopsida > Santalales > Viscaceae > Viscum > Viscum album. The sequence goes on along the minus strand of OY728167.1, from coordinate 805,380,973 downwards.
ATGCTCATTTGAGTCCTCCTCATCAGAGGAGAGGTCTATAATGTGCATGAAATTACTAGATTAATATTCTTACTCTTTATTAGATATGGGTTCTATTTATAAAGATAGTGTAAATCCTCCTATTGGTGTGGGTAAGAAGTATATAAGATTCTTTATTGACTTGGGTATAGTCAATATCTCTTCATATCATCCCTTAACTCACTAATAATGATTATTCTAACCCTGTAAATAATGTCATGATGATGATTCAGTATCTTTTATCACTAAGTGAGATAGGGACTTGATTGGTCACTTATATTATGTATTGAATATTATATTTTATATTATACATGATTTAGTAGGCATTAAATAAGTAAACTCCCATGTGTGCTTGTCTAAATATTCTTTTAACTCTCTTTCTCCATTTGGAGAGATTTCATGGACATAGTTGATGGTTTTACCAACTTCACTTGACAAGATTAAATAATAATATATATAATATCCTTCATTATAAACCATTATTTTATATTGGTAAAAAATTATCAATATAATATGTATTAGTGATGTTGGACATTCATATAGATTTAATTGGGACTCCTGATCTTGGAAATTTGACCAGGTTCTTATCTAGTGCAGTAATTAAATATCTAGCAGTATTTTCTTTTTAAATATTTTATTTAATTTAAACATTAATGTATTATTGATTATGATCCATTTTTCACTCAAAATAAAGAATTTTATATTTCATAATTCATGGGGAGGAAACATCTAATATTGAGAATGTTTAGGTATTTATGCCGACATTATAACTAGTTTTTGCATAGTGGTCACAGTTTCCACATTATGATATTTTCTATATTTTTGTTAATGTCTTGACTCAGATTTTTCATCAGATTAATGAATTTTATAATCCATGATATTTTTTTATATTTTTGAAATCCTAAAAACACAAATGAATTTCAACAGAATTATTGTCATTTTAAACTCATTATATAAATTCTCTATGCATATTTTGAATGGTTACCCTTTAAGATGTTTCATATTTAGGTAAAATATTGGTGATCAAGTATAATTCTATGTAATTTTCTCATTATCTACAAATTTATAGGTAGAGTAATATTTTCATATTCTTTTAAAGGAAATAATTTTAATGACCACCCCAATTGATAGAAAACACATTTGGTATGTTTTTTTACATGGTGAATTTTAGCTCTTCCATGGTTTATATAATGCACCTAAAATTTTTCACATATTATAGATCTATTGTTCGTATCACGGGGTCATATCCTGATGTAATATATGTAATATATTTCCCTTGATCTATGATACCATATAATATTATGAAAGAGTTATTACTTATGTTAGGTAGATGAAGAGTCAAGCCCACCTAGTTGGGCAATTGTTTCCTTAATAACTGCACTGGTTCATGTTTCCCCTCAATGGATTACATCCAAGAAGTAAAGGACATAATGGATTCAATGAGATATAGTTAAACTATTTTCTATGTCTATTACTTAGTATAATTTTTTTAAAAACATGGTATTTTCAAATATCTTATACCTATGGTTGATAACCAATATGATCCAATATAGGGTAACTCGCTTGATAATGTTGTATTTGATTCCTTGATTGATAAAATCCGTGAAAATCCATGGTTCCCAAAGATAAAAAACTAATTTTATAATCCTAAGGTTTATTAGATGACTATAATCTGCACAAAATGTTTTATTAGTTAATTATTCAAGAAATGGAAACATAATTGAACTAATATTGACATCATCTTGAGAGTTTCACTTGGTCAATATATTACCTCAATGAAACATATAACTTAGTTATCTCAGCTTGTACAACACAACTTAATTTTGAAAAATCATCTCCTCACTAAATATTTCCTCAACTTCTTCGAATGGTGCTTGGGTGTGGATGTCAAAACATCTTTTCCATTATCCTTAGCTGAAGGACACTGTGTAGTAATAATAATAATTTGTAGATCATATCATATATCATTATTCTAACTCTAATGTCACGTACAAATGTATTATTTGATCATTTTAGTATAAATAATATTATTAACTAAATTATCTCTATCAAATTATTATGTATCAGTTTCATTTTTCATATTATCAATGTGGTTAATGGAGAGAACATTCATAAAAGAATAGTTTATGGTGGGAATCATATCTCTTTCCACCATAGAGTGGTATGGGGATTCACTAATATCTAAATATCTATCAAGGTAAAGATCATAAACCTATTGGATATCTATCTTCTTATAGAACTATTGTCACCTATGGACCTTTTGTTATTTTATTATCCATTTTAATTAATCACTTAGAAGTTTATTGGAGAAGGTGTTCTAGAGGGATTCATCAACAATATTCACTATGTGTGAATAAAATGTTTGAGAGGAATCATAATGTTAAATTATCAATAAGAATTGTTCCTGTTAATTTCCTCCAAATTTATAGAATAATAAATTCATTTGAGGATGGGGAATTTATAATTCCCACTACCCTAATTCTTGGGATGGAAGCTACTCTACAGCTATCAAAGCCTTCATATTTTTTGGATTTAATAATCCTAGGTACATTGATGGTGGTATAAATTCCCCAATCCATTTAGGTTAGGGATACATATTTACTGACACTAGTCATGTTGTCACATGCTTATCAAACTATTCATTATTTATGTTGTTATAATCTATATGGTGTCACATTTCTAGGTGATATCGATTTTACATTTATATGTGAGATGATATTGAATGTTTCATTTTACTAAAATGGGTGGGGGTATAAATGATCTTCTTAAAATACTAATAAATGAGCCTCTCAATGAAACATTCTAGGGAACTATACCATATCTAGTATTTTGTTATGGATATAATTAAATGGATGAACCAAATATCATATGTATTTTTATGGAATACAACGTTCCCTAATGTGATGAAATTGTGTGTTTAATTACCTGATTATCCTTGTTGGATATTGAGATGATTAAAATAAATATTTCCATATTTTCTCCACTATTTTATATATACACCATGAGGAATATATGTGATTACCTAGATGAGTGCCTATATATTGGTGAGGTGGTCATGTTGGATTCATTCACACTATTTCCCTGACATGGGGTTTCAATCCATTTAAAATATTTCCATGTAATCATGGTGAAAATGTTCATCTAGAACCCTATGGTGGTTAATATACTCCCCATAAAAAGTTATATAGTGTTGATATAATAATGTTTTACCCACATGTTTTAGTGGAAATAATGTATGAATATCTCTTTAAATTCATTTAGAATTTCATATTTGGTGATTTCATGGGCTATAAAATGACTAATATTTTTTCACATGACCGTTTAATTTTATTCCTCCAATGTGAGGGGTTCCTAGACTAGAAAAAAATCTATAGTATTGAGATTATTGAAAACATTATTGGTTAACTCAGTGATTCTATGATCTCGATGAGTTGTGGATAATGATTGTTTCCTCAAATTACACCATGACATAGATGATCCATCAGTGAACAATGATGATGTTGATGGTGTAGCTTCCCTCAATTTATAATGTGCATCTCAATATGAAGGAATCATCAAAGTAGCTTCTTCATAGCTAAGTCCTTCATACAAAGTTGATATATCATTTTGAGTAAGGACTTCACAATGGAAATCAATCAGAGAACGTGCATGGTAAATTGAGTAGTCACCATCTTGGGGATGAAATAAATTTTGAATTATTATTATTCACATATAGGACCTCAATAACATTAACCCTGGTAAGGACCACTGGGATGAAAATCAAGGATTCTATTGGAAGTGCCTCTTTGATTACTAATTTGTTTGATTCCCTTGTGGGAATGACCATCATATCTCTTGATAATGAGTGAATATCTATATCACATTCTATTGGGAGGACCTATAGATATATTCTTCTAGTTTTCGTAGAGAAGTAATCCTTTTTTACATATTTTTTATGGGATTTCAATGTTATTTCCTCCATTTCGATCAGTCTTCATGTTATAGGAAGAACCTCTGTAGTTAGAAATATGATGAGGATATTCATGATCTACCATAATTTCCCATAGGGGGACCTATCTAACAGGTTATATAGGGAGGACCTTTGAAACATTTTTCCATACGACCATGGGGATGGCCTCTATCATTGATTGAATTTTGTCTACTACTAGGAGGATGAACATTTTGGTTGGTACATTCAGTATCAGAGGGAGGACCTCTATGATGTGCACCTTGTGGATATCCTTTAGATTTGTTTGACAGTATTCTATTGGGGATTACATTCAATATCGATACAATATGGGGATGTTCAATGTCATTGTATATGGTTCTATTGGGAATACCATCATAAGCATGCTCTTGGGTGGATCTCCAGAGTTGTTGGATACGACCCGGTGGGGTGGACCTTTATAGGGGATACTCTAGGTAGGATCTATAGAGTTGTCGGATTTGTTTTTTTAGGGGGGATTTATAGATTATTCTCTAAAAAGAACCTATATAGTTATATGATACGATGTTTTGTGGATTACCAGCATATATGATGTTATAGGGAAGACCTATAGAGTTTTTTGATATGTTTCCATGTAGAGGAACCACATAGAGTATTATCTAGAAAGGACCCAAAATGGTTTTGATTATGGTTTTGCAGGGATGAAATTGATAGGGGATTATCTTGGGAGGACCTCATGAAATATTGATAGGTTACCCTGTGGAGGACCTATATAAAAATAGTAACCCTCTCTAATTGATGTATAAATAATAGAACGTTGTAAATTATCAAAACAAGTTGATAATCCCTAAATATTTTAATTTTAATAGGAGAAGATTTATTCTCATTGATAGTTGATTACCCATGGTGATACCTCACACATCAAATTCTTATTAATGAAATGGGTTGGAACCTCGATCATAATTATGGTTGTACAATCTAGATAGTGAACTTCATGAGTAGGATCCCTCATAGAAAACACTTTGAATTCCATTGCATAATGCCATTGGACTTATTCTATGTTGATGATAATAGGTATATAATCATGTTTTTGGAATTTGTATCCATGTTCCCTGGGTGGGTCCACCCCATGGGTTTATTGATTTATAAAACCATGTCCGGGATCTCGGGGGTAATCTTTTTAGCACATTCATGAAGGTTTCGTGTTGTGTGGCTCTAGTAGTAACCATAACTAGTAGACACCATCATGTGTTGCTTATATATTTTAGGGATGATGTATAAATCTTCGTCCACCTCCCAATATAAAAGAGATATTTTTTATGCTCCAGTGATAGAATCCAAAAGCAGTTGGTTGTGAAATCAAGGAGCACCTGTTTCTCCACATCCTATATTTTTAAGGATTACACGTAGGGTTTCATCTTCTAAATAATATTATGATCATCCAACATGTATTGGATTTATTAGTTTTGATATTATTCCAACTCTTAGTAATTCACCACCAAGCACTATAGGTTTTTGGTTAGTGATAGTGTATATCTCGACGTCAAATCCAAAACCTTCATTGGAGATAAGGAATACATTCGAGTCATCACATGGTGGTTCAAAATAGACTATATTGTTTTTTATTACAACTAATATAACTCGTAGTCTTGACATGTGATGTTGGGTTTGGTGATTATAATTGGATATATTGAAATATTCCAAATATTGATAAAAATCACAAAAAAGAACCCAGCAATACAATATCTCATGTAAAAGTGTAGGGTCAATCAATATATTTCATTGGTGAAGGATTTCATGTCATGTTCACCATTTTTTTTCTCCTGTATACTCAATGTCTATGAAATTTTGAGTTGGTTTCAAGTATAGTGTACAAAAATAGGGGTCATATGGACATTCCAACAACACCATGATTCTCACATTGGTTGAGAGGATGGGAGGACATCTCATTGCTTAAAAGGTATTAATTCCTAGTCCCAAGACCAACATGGGGGGATTTAATACACCTTAGTTAAATCCATAATTTTAAAAATACTAGTTACTTTGTTCCTAAGAGAGATCAGTTATTAACATTCATTAATGTAAACATTTATATGCCTCTGAGGCTCCCTATATTTTCCCACTAATTTGTAACACTATTTTTTACATCTTTATATATAAGAACAATAGAATTTATCAACCACCAAGGGGGATGATAAGAATTTTGGATTTGGGATTAGGCTCATGATAGTGGATTCCTATATATCACTATAAATGGAATTAAAACCAATGAATTATATTGAAACATATTTGGAAATATTGATCATTTTATGAACATGCGATACAAAAATTATGGTTCTTTTTAAGGTACCACATTGAAGATCAAATGATTTTCATTTTGATCTCATGTGTCTAATACCAATGGCTTTCTCTTTTGGGACACAAAACCTATTAATATGTGAGTATTAAATACTGAAATATTGCATCATTTTAAATGAATATTCAATAGGTTTTATAGTGATACAAACCCCATAATCATAAAGATTTTGTTCGTTGTATACTAGTTATATAGTCAGAATATTCCATGAAATATCTTCAAAATATCTCATATATTCCTTCCCTCAAAGTACCTTATAATAAATGCACTAAATATAATTATTCATTGCCTGGGGAAAATGGAAACCTAAGGAAGAGTGAGGTTAAATTATCAGTATTCTTAAACATGTGAGATATAAATAAATAGTCATATGCAAGAATAAAGTAAGAAATATTGTTTTATAGAATGATTAGAATATATTTATTTAATTCCTAATCATTCATAGAACATAATCATGAGTGAGATTATAAATCATTAACATTTTAAAAAATCAGGAGTCATATGAGTGAGGAATCATCATCAATCAATCATAAACGAAGTGGGAATATCATAATTATAACAACAATTCATAGGAATATTGACCCAATATTAATAATAGAAAATCATTTCATTATTTTTGGATCTCTTAAAAGACCATCATCACATCATGGACAATTCCCCATAATGTATTAGGTTCTCTCCCATAATTTTATTAAACCTCGGAATGGGATTACTTCCCATACTTTTCATATTATATCATGAGATATCAAAACATAACTCAGGGGATTCCAGGAATATTTAATTCATGTCCCACCCATTTCATAAATAAAACCATACATATGAGTCCCACAACATCATAAAAAACATTCACTAATTCATCATAGAATAACCAAGGGAAAATAAATTTTCATCAAAATGATTTGAACATCCCATAGCCACAAGACCTAAAATAAAATAACCTAGATGTTATCATTATATTATAACCATAATTAATCATAATAATCATCAATGTATTTAAAATAGATTAAAAATAACATTAAAAGTAAATTAAACCATTTCTTTGAAAACATGAGAAAAATTTCTTTTTGTTTTTTAAAAATAAAAATAAAAAGACCAAAAATATTTTGAGAATGATTTTAATAGAAAATAAAAATGGAAAATTTTCAGGGGTATAAGAATTTAAAGAACACAAATTATTGTGTTAAAATAAAATCATGTGAAAAACGTAAAAACATATATTCATTTCACACTTTCTGTAAAATATCATAAATGTCTTATTTAAAAACATTGTAAAAAATTATATTTTATCTATTTAAATTAATTTCTTATATGGATTAAAATAAAATCATATAATAATTGCATAATATAAAATAACATTATTTAAAAAATTTTATATAATAAGATCTTGGAAGAAAATGGTTAAAGACTATATAGTAAATAAAGATATATTTTTTTAAAACAAATTTTCATCCATTTTATGAACCAGAGAGATTAAAATAAATATAAATCATGAAACCACAAGAAATAAATAGATTAAAAGAAAATCAATTTATTCTATTTCATAAATAAAATATAATTCCTTAAAAGTATATTAAAGTATAAACAACCCTGTTTAAAAATTAGATTACAAAATAAACTCAAACAGCATTCCCTATCTATCTTTATACCTTCTATTCACTTATTGTATAATAATTTTATGTTTATTATGAATCTATAGTAGGACCATATTTATAATATATTAAAAAATAAAATTTCCATATCATTTTTAATTAACCCTTTATAAAAAATTCATCATTAAAATTATCATTCGAGGGGTAAATTGTTCTGTTTTCCAAGAATGTTTTGTTTTCACGATTTCTATGCGTTAAATTTTTCATTATTTAATTATATATAGAATATTAATAAATTTATAATTATAATATTTATTCAATATATTAAATTTTATAACCATTAATATATTTTTGTGACGAAAAATGAAATACATCACTTCATGGAGATGGAAGACTGTTTGTAGACACGAGTAAAGTTTGAAATTTATAATTATGTAAAGAATGAAAGTTAAATAATATTATATCTTTACAAAATTATAATAATATCTTAAATATCATATATATTCATTAATTATATATATAATACCATCCATTAGTGCACAGCAATAAAAATTAATGACATCTCTTGGCGGATGTGGTAGTCCACACATACTGAAGAATGATATTTTTAGTTCTCGAAGAATGGGAAAGAGGTAGGAAATTTGTATACCATTGACATAACCATATTTTAGTATAGTAATGAAAAATATATCAATAATTTTATATTTTTATAGTAGATTTGGAGAAATATATTATATTTTGGTACCAGAAATATATCATTAAATATAATTAGCTCTTCTTTGAGAAACCTGAATTGTCATACAACATAAGCCTCCATGGAATTATCCTAGGGGAAAAAACAATTCAAAATATAAAATAAAATGATTTATAAAGATATTTATTTATTTCTTGATCAATCTTTTATTCTCGTATTTTTTTGAAAATGTGAATAGACGAGGTTCCCTTTTATAAGTGATGGAGTGGAAAACATATATATCATTAAAACATTAAAAGTTAATAAAGTCATACTCTACTGAAAGTGGTAGCACAGAAATTGATATTTAATTATAAGATTTTTTATTCATTGACATTGTATTATTTATATTTATCCAATTTTTAGATATATTTTATACATTATCTGTATTTTTAACCCCCAATTAATCCTTTTTTACCTTCGTTGAGGTAGTATAGTTTAACCATGGTTGATATTCATAATGAAAAAAATTATAATTGACAATATTAATAAATTTTAACATGATAATTCCAAATTTGGATACCAGTTTACAAAATTCAATTTCTATTAGTTGAAGATATACATTTAAATATATACATGAAAACATAATGAAAATTGATTTTAGAAAAATAAAATTTTAAGCATAGAATGGATTTTATTATTATTCCTTGCAAGTAACAACAATTCAATTGATGTAAAAATATTCTATTTAATATATTATCTAAAAATTTATTTTTAATAGTTCATTAATAGTGTTTAATTAATTTTTTTAAGATAAAATCGCCTTTAGTGGATAAAAGACGGTTAAAAACATATCTCTTTTTTACCTTAAAATTATTTTATATATAATTTATAACCAACTAATAACCAATTATTATATTTAAATAATTTCTATAAATAAATTTTTTATAAAACTAACAAATATAATTATTTTTTAAATTAATCATATATGGAGATACAATGATCATAAAAAATTTAAATCTTTTCTTATGGTCAATATTGTACCTTATGTGAAGTTTGAATTTATTTTCGACAATTATATTTGATTAAAATACCATATAGTGTGATTTATTTATTAATTTATATAATAATTATTCAAATATTTTTTGGTTTTATTTATTTAAAAGATATTAAATAAATTATTTATTGAAGAGTAAATATATATTATAAAATATTATGGTGTTACATTCAACCCACATTATGTTAATTTTTCCCTTGAATATATGACACTCTAACACAAACAACCAAGGATACAATTTCCATGTCAAATGCAAAGTTTCCCTCATTTTCTCATCAAATATTCTATTCTGCTAGAGAAAATTAACAAGGTGAGTAGTCTTGTTTCATATCACTTTATCTCTTCAATATATGATTTATATTGGCCACTCATCATAATAAATATCATTATCTAATATTATGACATATGAGTTCAGTAAATGTAGGAAACATAGTTTGTGTATTCTAAAAAGAGATACATGGAACTCATCATGAGCTTGGGAAAGTTTTAGTGGAAGATTCACGTGATATGATACCATACACATGGTGATCAAGAATCTCATACTGACTAATATTCATAGGCACTAACATTCCATTATTTTTGAAAATAATTAGATTCTTTCTAGGATATATCCATATGAACACTTTATCACAAAATTTGACCTAAAAATTCATTAGTAAGAAGTTTTACTTCTTACTTTCCCATTCATTTTGTTTTGGAAATCATAAAACCATTCTTATAACATGTTTACTAACATTTTATGTCCAAAGTGTTTTATAATTTTTTTTAGAAAACATAATATTTTAAAACACATAGAATAAGTTATAATTAATTACAAAATTAAACATATATTTTTTCATTATGATTATCATAATGAGTATGGATCCAATAACATAACATTTACCCATATCAAGACAAGGAGCTATAATATTTTCATCACTATCCAACTAAATAAGTCTAAAAAATCTTAATGGTACTGATACTGATAAAATTAGAATGATACTCATAATGGTCATCGTAATCAAAATCGTAAGGAAGTACATCATATTAAATTTGGTTAATAATCATATTTGTAACAGTTTTTTCTAATGTAAGGAAACCATTTTACACTGTAATGGTTTGAACCAATATGACGTTGGAAAATTTGTTATACCTGTTCATTATGAGCTCCCATGTAATGCCCCAACCATAGTTACCGAGATTCGATGCATTATTACAATACATTTTCATGATCACAAGGGATCAAATCCTGAAAAACCGATCAGTTTAGTATCCTTGGAAGTACTAGATACATTCATAAGTTTTATATTAAATTATAAACTGAAAAACAACAAGAAAATTTTCTCCATTGGACACATTCATATCCCTTAGACTATCACTCAGTCTATTCCTACAGGTTAATCGTAAAATACTTCCTCGAATCATGGAAAAAATAAAACATAGGAAGGGGTAAGCTTAGATGCTCAGTAAGGATAACAATATAGTAGAAACATTCGTAAATAAACATAAACATTTAAGGAAATGTATAAGATTAAGAAAGGCCTTTTAAACATAAACTTAATCATAATATAGAAAATATAAATCAAAATAATTCCATTTACTTATTCACATTGATATTCTACTAGTCGAATAATCACATTCAATATCAATAGCCAATTCAATAATGATGGAATTCATAATTTCGGACATCATAACCACATAGTCAAGGCCTCATACCAAGACTACAAATAATATTTTTTCCAAGGCCTTATTCCAAGACACTAGTTTTTCTCATGAGACCTAATGATGCGTTGAGGAGCTATTATGGGATCCACCCATCACTTACTAAGTTAAATTCATTCCTCATATGAAAATTTTGAATCATAACATAAACATTTGTATTAAAACTAGCATATGAAATGTCAATACTTTAACCACAAACCATGAATGGTATAAAAATAGCACATCCACAGTCAAAAATAAATCATTCAATACAATATAGAAGATCTTATTATAATAAATTAACCTCAATAGAGAATAATGAAGGATATTGACATAGATAAAAATAATCATCAAAACTATTTGATAAAAATATCCCCCTTTTCCTTGAAAACACTTAAAAGTCTCACTATATATCAAGAAGACATTTAAAATAGATTTTTGAATCAAAGTGTCCCATAACACATTGAAACTTTTAAAAGGAATTTTAATTTTAAAAAATTAATGTCCATATAAATAAATCTTTAAAACCATTTTTAAAACAAGGACATTGATGAGAAATATTTAGAAGAATAAATCTTTAAAACATTTAAAATGATATTTTAGTTAGAGTTCCTAACCAAATGAGAGAAGCTTGAATACAAATAATCGAGGTAATCAAAGATTTATAATATCATGAGAATATAGGGATTCATGATATAATGTGTCAATGTACAGTATATACACCATATAAAAGTGAATTGATTCATAACAACAAATAAATCTCAATGGATTGTAAATTGAGATGAAATCTCTTATAAAGACTGCATCCTTTGGTTAAAGATAAATAAATGACATAATTATGTGTGAAAAATATAAATACACTCAAGATGATTGGGTATTCATTTTAAATCAATCATAGTACATACACACATATTCTTGTAAAAACAACACCAATGAATTGGATGTTTAACTCAATGAATAGAATTGTGTTAAAAATACTCTTATCAAGTTCATATCGATGACTTGAGAATTTATAAATGGAGTGATTAGGTGTATCCAAAGTGTATCCACACAAAGGGGGTGGAATTTACTACATAAATAAATATTTATTTATTCCACACATAATCTTGGAGTAAAATAATCATTGATGTACAAGTGAAACTCAATGAGTGGAAATTGAAATATGGAATTTCCTTACCGATTTGGTAACTTACGAAACATACACCCCACGAAATAAGGATCATACAATGAAGGTGTAAATTCCCATAAGTTAAATTATATTATACAAAGAATAAAATCATTTGAAGTATATACACCATACAAAAGGAAATAGTGGTAATTATAGCATGGATCTCACGAGAATAAAAAGTGAGATGAAAACCCCTTACCTTGTACTTTTCCTTGGTCGAGGGTAGGTTAAAATCCTATATAACGGTGAAATAATTGTTATTAAATTATAAAAGAACCATATCCATTAATATGATTTCATATATGATCTTCTAATATTGATTTGTTAATGATATTTTTGTAGTATCATCGTTTCGGGTGTTAACTGATTCGTTTTCCTTTTTTTGATTTGTTATATAAGTCATGTTTGTTATGAATAGGATGTATCTTATTCATATCCGGAATTATATCAAGTCTTTAAATATATATTTTTAATCGTCAAATGAATATTAGTCTTGAATGGTTATGATGGGGAAGGATATCTCATTGCGTCGTGGAGACGGTAAGTCGTACGTACGCACGAGCGACAATATAATTGTTTTGTTGGTGAAATCACATATATTTGGATGGTATATAAAATATCAAGAATAAGTATCATGTTATATTTATTATTTAAATCAGTTATACTCATTACTATACCCATCCAAATAATGAAGTGTGTGAATAACAAACTTCACCACAACGTGGAGACGGTAAGTCGTACGTACGCACGTATGGTGACTTTGTCATTTATAGGATGGATAGAATAATGAATATGGTTTTACCATATTTATAATAACATAGCAGTATTTATAAGGTACTAGGATTTTTATTTTGGTATGGAATCAACAATGAAAGAGGAATTGGAAGAAGAAAATAACTTGAAAGAGGGTGGTGAAATTAATCCCTCTTCTTCGGGAGTTTCCTTTTGAGTTGATGAAAAGGGATCCTTAGGTTAGCTTTATGATAAAATTAAGGAATTTAGGTCAAGTTGAGGGAATTTGGGAGGATTTTTGGGTGGGTTTGGCCGATAAAAATGGCTTGGGAGGTGTGAAATTAAGAGAAGGGGAAGTTCCCTTTTATAAGAGAGGTGAGGGGCACCTTAGGAAAGGATTGAATAATTATTTTATAATAAAATCATTTCTGGTTTCTAATGGATCCGAATTGATTTATTTCGAAGATAAGTTGTGTATGGGTCTAAATCCTTTCAAAAAAATAGGTTTTATACTGGTTATTAACCTTATCTTTTAGATTTAACTCTTAGTTAAATAGTTTTACATTTACCATGTCTCTTTGTATTTTTATATTATATGGTTAATAAACTTACTATAGAGTTTCAAAAGAACCACAAGTGGTTAATTATTGATATATAAAACCTAATATAATTCCTTTAGAATAACCTTAGATTTTTAGGAAAATTATATCAATTAATAATATAATATTTGTATGAAAAACGCTTTTATGTCAATGTTGACACTATTTGGTATTTTTTTTGTTAAAATTATAACAGAATGATTAATTCAAAAAAAATTGATTGAATCAACCCTAACATATAATATTAACCTATAAAATTAGTGTAATTCATAAAAATTATAAAAATTACATTTAGTTGGATATTTATAATATCAATTATTTCAATATTTCATAAATAAGGTAATTACTGCATCATCATTGTGTCATAAATAAATTTAGTTATTTAATGTCTAAAAATTATAAATAAAATATAATTATGTATGAAATATATTTATATTTATAATGAATATTTATAGTCTAATTTATCTTATGTATAACCCTATATTAAAAATAATTTAGTTATGAAACCTTGAATTTAACACTTTTAACTCTTCTTTAAATTAAATAATTATAACTGTCCTAATCTAATCCAAGTGGACCTAAAAGATCATATTTTATTTCTATGGTTTATTTTCATCTAATTACACTTATCCAATAGAATTTTGACATTTGTTAGGGTAATAAAAATATAATTTTTACCTTTAATTATCGTATTTACTTTTAACCGTGGTAAATAAAACTCAGAAGTTAGTATTCACCAAAAATTATTTTTATCATATTGGACCACATTTTACTTATTGATATCAACTTTCTATCTTGGATTTTAGAAATTAAACTCACACAAGAGGTAAAATTAAGTTTTATGAGAATTTACAATTGCTCCTAGAAGGTGGGTAAAAGACGATAAAAAGTTCAATAAAATTTTATATATCTAATATAATTATAACATGATGTCAATGAATTAAATTGGAAATATATAGGTATTATGTATCTATTTTGATCTAAAATAAATTTAAATAAAAAGTTAGTTTTAAACAATAACGCAGTGTTTTTCACTATTCATTGAAAATTGAAAGTTTTCAGAAAAACACCAAAAATTCACCCTAAGGTAATTTTGATATTCAGAATCCAAAAATTTAAGTATGTTTTGAAAAATAAAATTTATAAAATTTCAAAAAGTGGGTATTACTATTCATAATAGCTAGTTTGATTGGTCGCGGTGTCGTAGAATCTTGAAGTTTCATACAACGCAAGTTATTGCATTATTCAAAGGGAAACGTACCATGGAAGGTTGGGGTGTTATATTCTCCCCTACTTAAAATAATTTCGGCCTTGAAATTTATACTCGGGATTGAAAACTAGGGGATTGACATTTCAAAATATCTTAGTTGAAATCCCACATCGAAAAATGGATTAATGGGGCCTCTATTTTAAAATAATTAAAGGTAAGTATGAGGGTTACCATAAATAACACATACCAGGGTTCCGTGTAGGAAAACATGGATATGGAAGAGAAAACTAACCATCAGGTTCTGATGGAGAGTGATATAGAATATTATTAGGAGAAATTAAATGATCTGAAAACCATAAACTTGTGACTGGTTAAATAGTATTTGATTCCCCAGTAGGAAAAGTAAATGGACAACGTTTTTTTTAAGTTACGTTTCATAAATTTTAGGAATTTATTTATGAGATTGTCTAATAACATAAAGAGATATACTTACTTTTTAAGTATAGATCCATCCTTTAATAAATTTCTACCACTAACTCATCTTTTCTCCAAATGATGAGTATTCAAGATGACTTGGTCACACCTGAAGCGCTAGAATCAATTTCTAGAGAATCACGTAATCCAAAATGGATGAAATATATATTTCTCTTGTCTTTATATATTTAACCAAAACCAAAATTGTTATTAAAAGTTCAGATGATCTCTAAAATGGATAATCCTTTATAGAAAGAAATACTGATCTTAATTTTTAAAATTAAAAAAACAATACCCAAAGTTCAATAAATATCATTCAATAAACAATTTTCCTTAAAATCCTTCAATAAAATCTAAACTAAGATTGAAACCCAAAACTCAGAAGAATTTGATTACGTAGTCTTCCAAGTTAAATTGTATCTCCACACAACATCGACTACTCTTAAAGTCATGTACTTAAAAGTAATTAACCTAATCATATATTCTCTATGATAGGTTAATAATTTCAATAAATAACCCAAATCACTATAATTAAACTATAAAAACATAGATAAAAATCCACCATTACTCCTAAAATTAAATCCTATAGTATTCTATTTTCCTTAGGCATATAGTGTTCCCAACTGAGCGAACGTCTACCAAAATAAAATTTATCACTTAATCACCAAATCGTTTTCCTATACTAAGGATATCCATTTGATAAAACATAAGATCCCAAATCAACTTATTATTGATCAATAAAATCATTTAACTGAAAATAATTAGTCACACTAACCCGGGACTTCCCATAGTCTAGTGGTAGGCGATATATCTCAGTCGCACTTTGGTTGTGGGTTCGATTCCCACAGCTTTGATCGACGCGACGAGTTATCACACGGTATGTGTGTTTTCCTTTTTTTAAACTATATTTTATTAGATTCCAAAAATGAGATAATTTTCTCAAAATAACCATAACATAATTTAACCACAAATTTTATCTCATACCTCACATTTTCATCCCAAAAATTAAAAACATGTAATTTACTCAAATTCAAGGATCATATAAACCCAAATTGTTCTTTATAATTATATCCACAATAGAAAATATAATTCTTCCTCAAATAGAATTTTCACATAAAAAACTACAGGGTTACACATATAAGAGAAAAAAATTACAAATTCATCCCATCAACAAAGAGCAATAATAATTTTAAACATCTCTCCATCCATTTATTTCCACATAGTTTCTTCCTTGACAAGGAGGTTATCCTATAGAATAGGGAATTGTCTCTGGTAATGCCAAGGTACCCTATATTTACAGAAAATGACTGTAAAAGGATTATATGGATAATTTTTATTTTCTTCCATAGTACTCTTCATTTTTCCTCGGAAATTATTTATATTATGTCCATCTTTCCCACACATAAATCATTTCTTTGTTCCATTGAGACACTTTCCTGGGTGTCTCCTTCCACATTTCCTGCATGATGGAAATTTAGCTTTCTTTTCTCCATGGTCTCCATAGCTGGAGATATTATCATTCTCCTCCTTTCTCTTCTTTTTTGAACGAGGGAGTTGGTTAAATTTTATGTTGTTGATCATATTCTTGGAAAACTAATTTGGCATGAACACAATATATTTTACGTCTATCAACATTCCATTTTATTGCTCATTTCCACCACTGTTCCCACCTTGTACATCATGTTCAGTGTTACTATAACTTCCTTGGAATCCATCCATTGACTGAAACCAGAAAGCATTGTGTGAGTAAAAATAGTAATAAAAATATCATGACACCTTATTTTCAATCTAAAACACCTTAGGATTTAACCAAGGTTATTTATTATCATATTATATTAAAATCCTTCAAAACGGTTTGTAAAAATATGTGATTTATCAAAAGCATATCCCCTGGGAGTGTCATAACCAAGAGTGCAGCAAGGCCCGTTATCGTGCACCCGTTCCCGTTCGAGTCTAGGTCAAAGTGGTGTTTCCGGGTTTTACCCCTAGGTACATCTATGCCAGAGCCACCTCTACCTACTCGTATCCAGAAAGGGATTTATTTCTTGGAAAACTCACAAAATATCTACATTAACAAAATTCTAAGAAGTTATTCTATACTAATCCTCAAATTCTATCTTAGGGTAATGTTATCCAATCATAGTTTTTCTAAATTTTGTTTCCAAGGATTATTCTAAACTTCCTCTAATACCTACTGTAATGCCCCAACCCCAGTTACCCAGAGTTGGTGCATTATTATAATACATTAGCATGATCACAAGGGATCAAATACCGAAGGATTGATTAGTTTAGTAGCCTTGTAAGTACTAGATGCATTCATAAGTTTTACATTAAATTATAAAATGAAAAACAACAAGAACATTGTCTCCATTGGCCACATTCATATCCCTTAGACTATCCCTTAGTCTATTCCTGTAGGTTAATCGTAAAATAATTCTTCGCATCCTAGGAAAAATAAAACATAGGAAAGGGTGAGCTTAGATGCTCAGTAAGGATAACTATATAGAAAAAACTTTCATAAATAAGAATAAAACTTTAAGGTAATGTATAAAACGAAAAAAGGCCTTTAAAACATAAACTTCATCATAATATAGAAGATATAAATCAAAATAATACCATTTACATATTAACATTGATATTCTTCTAGTCAAATAATCACATGAAATATCAGTAACCAATTTCATAATGAGGTAATGCATAATTCCGAACATCATAACCACATAGTCAAGGACTCATGCCAATACTAGAAATGATATTTTGTCAAGGCCTTGTGCCAACACACTAGTTTGTCTCATGAGACCTACCGATGAATCGAGGAGCTATAGCGGGCTCCACCCGCCACTTACTAAGTCCAATCCATTCCTCATTTGAAAATTTTCAATCATAACATAAACATTTTTATTAAAATTAGCATACAAAATGTCAATACTTTAACCACAAACCATGAACGGTATAAAAATAGCACATCCACAGTCAAACATAACTCATTAAATAAAATATAGAAGATTTTATTATAATAAATTAACCTCAATCGATAATAATGAAGGATATTGACATAGATGAAAATAATAATCAAAACTATTTGATAGAAATATCCCCCTTTTTCTTGAAAAAACTTAAAAGTATCACTATTTATCAAGAAGACGTTTAAAATAGATTTTTGAATCAAAGTGTCCCATACCACTTTGAAACTTTTAAAAGGAATTTTAATTTTAAAACATTAATGTCCATATAAATAAATCTTTAAAACCATTTTTAAAACAAGGACATTAATGAGAAAAATATAGAAGATTATATCTTTAAAAAATTTAAAATGATATTTTAGTTAGTCTTCCTAACCAAATAAGAGATGCTTGAATAAAAATAATTGAGGTAATCAAAAATTTATAAAATCATGAGAATAAAGGGATTAATGATATACTATGTAAACATACAGTATACACACCATATAAAAGTGAATTGGCGCATAACAACAAATAAATCTCAATGGATTGTAAATTGAGATGAAATATATTATAAAGACCGTATCCTTAGGTTAATGATAAATCAATCCCATAATTATGTGTGAAAAAATTAAATACACTCAATATGATTTTATATCCAGTTTAAATCAATCAGAGTACATTCACACATATTCTTGTAAAAACAACACCAATGGCTTGAATGTTTAACTCAATGAATAGAATTGAGTTAAAATACTCTTATCAAGTTCATATCGATGACTTGAGAATTTATCAATGGAGTGATTATGTGTAACAGAATTATATATACACAAAGAGGCATGGAATTTACTAAATAAATAAATAAATAGTGATTCCACACATAATCTTGGATTAAAATAATAAATGAAGTATAAGTGAACACAATGAGTGGAAATTTAAATTTGGAATTCCCTTATCGATTTTGTAACTTAAGAAACATACATCCTACGAAATAATGATCATAAAATGAAGGTTTAATTACCCGTTAGGTAAATTATGTTACACAAAGAATAAAATAATGGGTAGTACATACACCACACAAAAGGAAATAGTGGCAATTATAGCATGGATCTCAATGGAATAAAAAGTGAGATGAAAACCCCTTACCTTGTACTTTTCCTTGGTCGAGGGTTGGTTAAACTCTTGTATAATGGTGAAATAATTTTTATTAAATTATAAAAGAAACAAATACATTAATATGATATCATATATGATCCTCTAATATTTCTTTGTTAATGATATTTCAATAGTATCATTGTTTCGTGTGTTAACAGATTCATTTTCCTTTATATGCTTTGTTAAATAAGTCATGTTTGTAATGGATAGGATGTATATTATTCATATCCAGAATGATATATACAGAATCATTATCATGTTATATTTATTATTTACATCATTTATACTCATTATTATACCCATCTAAATAATGAAGTGTTTGAATAACAAACTTTACCACGACATGGAGAAAATAAGTCCTACGTACGCACGTATGGTGACTTTGTCATTTATAGGATGGATAGAATAAAAAATATGGTTGTACCATATTTATAATAACATCACAGTTTGTATAAGGTACTAGATTTATTATTTTGGTTTGGAAGCAACAAAGAAAGAGGAAGTGGAAAAAGAACAGAACTTGAAAGAGGGTGGTGAAATTATTACCTCTTTTTCAGGTGTTTCTTTTTGAGTTAAGAAAAAAGGATCCTTAGGTTAGATTTTTGATAAAAGTAAGGACTTTAGGTTGAGTTGATGGATGTTTGGAGGATATTTGGGTAGGGTTTGGCTGAGCCAAATGGATTTGAAGGTGAGAAATTAAGAGAAAGGTAATTTCCATTTTATAAGAGAGGTGAGGGGAACCTAAGGAAAAGATTGAAATATTATTTTACAATAAAATAATTTTAGATTTATAATGGATACAAATTGATTTATTTCGAAGATAACGTGGGGATGGGTCGAAATCCTCTCAACCAACAGGTTTTATATAGGTTTAGGTCACCATATTTACCTTATCTTTTAGAATTGACTCTTAGTTAAATAGTTTGACATTTACCATGTCTATTTATTTTTTTATATTATATGGTTAATAAAGTTACTATAAACTACCAAGAGAACCCCAAGTGGTTCATTATTGATATTTAAAAACTTATCTAATTACTTTTGTGGAACCTTATATTTTGAAGAATATTATATCAATCAATAATATAGTATTTGTTTAAAGTCCTTAATGTCAATTTTGACACTATTTGGTATTTGTTTTTGTTAAAATCATAAAAACATGATTAATTATAAAAAAAAATTCATTGAATCAAACCTAAAATTTCATATTAACCTATAAAATTAGTGGAATTCATCAATAGTCTAAAATTAAATTTATTTGGATATTTATAATATCAATTATTTCAATCATTCATTAATAAGGTAATTATTGCATCATCATTGTGTCATAAATAAATTTAATTATTTAATATCTAAAATTTATAAATATAATAAAATTATGTATTAAATCTTTTTATCTTTCTAAATAGTATTTATAGTCTAATTTATCTTATGTATTACCCAATATTAAAAATGTTTTAGTTATGAAACCTTGAGTTTAACACTTTTAACTCTTCTTTAAATTAAATAATAATAAATGACCTAATCTAATCCAAGTGGACCTAAAGGATCATATTTTATTCCTAAGGTTTTTTTTGGTAGAATTAAACTTATCCAATTGAATTTGGACATGTGTTAGGGTAATAATAATATAATTTTTACCTTTAATTACCCTATTTACTTTTAACCGTCGTAAATAAAAGTCAAAAGATACTATTCACAAAAAATTATTTTCATCTTATTGAACCACATTTTACTTACTAATATCAATAGTGACTCTATTATTTTCTAAATTCAACTCACAGAAGTGGTAAAATTATGTTTTTTGCAAATTTGCAAATGTTCTAGAAGGTGGATAAAAGACGGTAAAAAGTTCAATAAAATTTTATATATATAATATTATTATAAAATGACTCCAATGAATTACATTGAACATATATAGGTGTTATGTATCTATTTTGACCTAAAATAATTTTAAACAAAATAATTTATTATTTAAATAAAAAGTCGGTTTTAAACAAATAATGCAATGTTTTTCACTATTCATCAAAAATTGAATGTTTTTAGAAAAATACCAAAAATTCACCCTATGTTAATTTCGATATTCCAAATCCAAAAATGAAGTTAGTTTTGAAAAATAAAATTTATAAAATTTTAAAAAGTGGGTATTACTATTAATAACGGTTAGTTTTATTGGTCACGGTGTGTTAGAATCTCGAAGTTGCATACAAATCAAGCTATTGCATTATTCAAAGGGAAACGTATCGTGGAAGCTTGAGGTGTTACATACCAAGTGTGAGGTTTACAATTAATGAAAAAAACATCGATAAATATGATCACTATCATATCAATATTACTATTGGTAATGATTCCTATAATTACCAATTCATTGAAACTATTTGGAGTGGCTAAATTTCTGTTCGATTACATTCGATCTGTCATTTTACTGCAGATTACGTAGAGGGAAAAAATCATGCCTAGTATCTTGTAATTATTTAGAGAGAATATCTCTAAGTAAACCAGGTCAATTATTATGGTTAATAATATCTTTTTAAATGTAACTAAGTTTTATCATCTTACCAAATGAATGGATTTAGGGATAAGAAGATAGATAATATGATCCATTGGATGAAGGGTTACTAGGACTAGGTAGGAATAGAATATGATCATCAAATCAAAGTCTTCTGAGGATAGGAAGAAATATCCATTATGATCATCATATTTATGGCTTCCCTGGTAAGGGAATAAAAACATTCTTATAATTATAAAAAATGGGATACCATTAGTTGGGTTATGGACTACCTCACTATTAAGGTTTAAATTGGTTATTCTATTAATATCTCGAATTCCATTATTTCTTTTGTATGAAATTGTATTACTTTTTTCTTTTAAGTATATTATTTTCACTTCACATTATAATAGGAAGTGATTCATCATATTCATCTATATATTCTTATTTTTTTTATCATATTAACATGATTATGGTACATAATATACATAATCAGATATATCTTGAATATTATCCTTTAAATTTGATAAATCAGATCAATTTTGATTATTTTTTTCACTCTGAATTAATTGTATTTTTCTTGATTATAATCTTTGTAATTGGACTATGGGATGAGTCCGATAATCGAACATACAGTGGATTTCAGTTTGTTTAATTTATTTTTTTCAAATATTTTTTAAAATTACAATTCACCCCGTCTAGTATGTTATCCATCTAGAAAAGATCTTTCAATCCATCAATTGGTATCAAAGCCAAGTGCTATGTAATCTTGATACCAACAATTGGAATCAGAGAAGGATTCCACTACTGAAATACATTCTCAGTTTTTACATTCTTTGATATTTCATCTTTATTATAGTTTTGGATATAAACTATTTTATTATATACTTTTATTACACAAAAGTGTGTTTGTGGGAAAAATTTATTTTATTTTTTAAAATATGGATGTTTTAATTATTTGATTTCTAGATAATATAAATCCCAATAGACCACAAATCATTGATGGTGGTGACTATATGTACTCAAGATATTTAATGAAGATTTTTGTTGTTAACCCTAGTGTGATATGTTTAAAATTCTTATAATAGATTTTAGAATACCTGATCAGGAAGTTACATCTTTTACATATCATGAAAAACATGAGTATCAACTAAAATATATATATTAAAGAACACTTTTTTATGTTCGAGGGAAGGAGTCATTTATATTAATATATCATCTTGTGAAGCTACTTAATATATATAGAAAATGATATATGTTAATTTTTTTAATAAAATGGTTCTAGATACCATAATAGAAATGTTAAGAGGGGAATATCAATATTTTTATTTTCTTCCTAGTGAATCACTTATAAAGATGAACCCAAGATTTATAACTATTATTAATAGTATAATAGATGTTGGATAAAAATGACTTGATGGTTAAATACTCTTTGAAAAGATAATTGATATCATGACCATTGAATGGTAATCTAAGAGGGATGTTGGAAATGAGACATTAAGGTGAATAATATTACATCAGATGATCATATTAGAACCCTAATGTAGTTGGCGTGTAGATTAAAAAAATGTGCTAATCAATTAAAAAATAAAAATGGTGTTGTTTCCATTTCTATATAATCTACCATACGTTTTAATGTACAATAAAATGGGAAATCAATTAGGTCATCAAGAATTAATAAGTTAGTCTTTTAATCCGATTCAATAACATGTGAAAATTTTGAGAGCTAGTTGGATAGCCCTTCCATAACGTTGAAAAAAATAGTTGGAGAAAATGATTTTTGATACATATACAAATAATTTCATAAGGATATAATTGATGATATGGATGAATTATTTTTTTTGAATTTACTCAAGATGGACATATCATACTAGATTGTCCAAATATAAAGAGGAAATATAGAAAGGATAATAATTCTGAAAGGAACCTTAAGAAATATTAAAAATCTAATGGAAAGATATTCTTGAAGGATGCTGACACTTTGAGTCCTAGTAGTAGCGATTCCTATGAAAATTATTCTCATAATCAATGCTATGAATATAGAAACATGTTTCTTTTTATAAATACATATTTAAAGTCATTGTTTCATAGAAATGATACAAATACTCAAGAAACATACTAATATTTATTTAAATGAAATGTATCCTAATGAGAAATATTTAAAATGGTCAATTTAAGAATCTTCCTAAACATAAGATAATTATTTACCTTCATATGAAGAAGTTTCCTTCTTTTATAAACATTTAGAATATGAAAATTATAAAATTTTCAAACAACAAGATAATTATAATAAAAAAACATGATAAGGATGAATCAAGGATAAATGTATTAAAAAATGAGATATCAAATCATTCAAAATCTCTTTCTCAAAAAATTATGAAAATGAAAATATTTATACATATTTAGAAAAAGTAATTTTAATAAATATTGTTTGAAAATTAGTTTTTGCATACATAGATTGAAGATAGATACTTATTAGGATAAAATTTTAGTGATAAAAAATTTTAAATTTTCATCTTTAATGAAAATTTTATCAACCTTCACTACTAGTGATGAAAATTTTGATAAAATTAACAAAAAAAATTAATCCTTGTGGAAGTATTTCCATAATGTGTTGTATTTTTAAGAAACATGTTTTTAGTAACAATTTAATTATTCTTAAAAACGAACCCTTTTTCACTGTGTCTTAATGTGGCGTTCATTGGAAAAATATTATTCTCCTAATAAATTTCAATCCATTGTATTTAACGAAATATATTCTTCTAAATAAATGTGGATTGAAAGAGTTTTTCCTCTTGATATTTCCAGACCAATGAAGGTTTGGGTGCTGGATTTATAAGTTTTTTATTTTCAAAATAATAAAAAAAGTAACATAAATAATAATTCATGGTAACTGGATAGTGGATGTTCCAGAAATATGATTGGTTGGAAGGAATTTTTTGAAAATCTTATCATGATGAAATGTGGAAAATTTACATTTGGAGATAATGCTCAAGGATAGATTATATGAATATATGAAATTTTTCATCATGGTAAAGCATTATTTTTAAATTTTATATTTGATAATTTTTATTAATAAAAAATTTATAAGAATAAGTCAATTCTAAAAAAAAGTTAGTTTTTTAACTTCATGAATGATAAATGTTTTGGACATAGTTCGAAGGGTGAATTTATTTTTTCTTCCCACCAGCATGAGAATGTCTACACACTAAACATTGAAGACCTTATGAGCCAAGACATACCTTTCCTTAGTGAAATGGAGGATCAATCTTTGTTATTGAATAGATTTTTTAGAAAATGTATCCTTAAATACTTATCTATGTTGACTAAGAAAATACTTATCAAGGAACTGTAAAATAGGTTTGATTCTTCAAAAGTATGTGACACTTGTTAATATGGTAAGAAACATTATTCATGTTTTAATTTTATTAGTTATGTCTCAACATCTGATGAATTACAGTGACTATAGATGGGATTATTTGGTCCTATAATAATTTGAATGGTTTTTGGAAAATACTATGTATATGTATTAACTCATGATTACATTAGTTATACTTTCATTTATTTCCTCACAAATAATTATGAAGCCTTTAGTTATATAAAAACCTTTGTATCCCGAGTTAAAAATGATAAAACATTTCCTTGATAAATATTCATAGTGATAATGATAAATAATTTGAAAATTATGATTCTGAAAATTTTTGTAGTAATAAAAGTATTGAACATAATTTTTTATATCCTAGAACCCCCATCAAAATAGTGTAGTTGAATGAGGAAAAAAATTATTCATGAAATAACATTTTCCATGTTCAGTAAATACTCAATTGCTAAACAATTTTGGACTACAACATGTAGTACTACATTATGTACTATAAATCAAATCACTATCATACCTATTCTTAATATAATTCCTTATGATTTGTGGATAGGTAGAAATATAAATGTTTCATAAATAAGAGTATTTTTTTTTGAAAAGTATTCATCCTGAATATGATAGATAACTTACATTATTTTTCACCCAAATATGATAAAGGGATATTTTTAGGTAATTCCACTACTTTATAGGCATATAAAGTTTTTTATAAAAATTATGATAATTTGAGGAAACAAGGAATGTTAAGTTTCCTGAAATTTACTTTTTTGTTTTATAACAACCCCAACCAACATCATTGGATCTTAATTCTAAAATGAATTTTCAACCATTGATAAAAACATATTATAATAAGTATATAACTTAATAAATTGATTCTGAATTAATTATAATGAATTATTTTCAATCTTATATTGCATAATAATCATTTAAAAACCAAAGAACTCGGTTTTTTCTTTGGAATAATCATAGTGATAGTATCATTTGTGATGTCGATCAACTAGTTAGGACTAGAAGATCCTTAATGAATAAAATTTAACATCTACATTTCATTTCACAATTTGATCCTAAGATTCCTGATGAGGCTTTAGGTGATGTGGATTAGATTGAGGCTATGAAAGATGAACTAAATGAATTTGATATCAACAAATTTTGGACATTTGTTGAATTACCTAAAGAAACTTCAATAATTGGTGTAAATGGGTTTTTAGAATCAAATTTCATTAAAATTTTAAAATTATTATAAATTAAAAAACACATGTTTTTAGGGGTTATAATAAACAATAAGTAATAGAATATGAATAAACCTATGCATTAATGTCTAGAATTTGAGTATTTCATATTGTACCAGCCTTTGTGTAATTATGTAACTTCAAACCTTTTCAAATGGATGTGAAGTGTGATTTTCTTAAGGAATATGTTTAGGAAGAAGTTTAAGATGAAAACCCCCCTATTTTTGAAAATAAAAATAATCTTGGCTATGTTTATAAATTGACCAAAGCATTATATAGACTTAAACAAGCCCCTAGAGCCTTGAATGATATGTTAGAATGCATTTTGTTACAAAAAAATTATATGGGGGATACGGATTCAAAACATTTTATAAATGAATTTAATACAAATATTATTATTAAAAAAATTTATGTTGATGAAATTACATTTGGATCAACTAAAAAATTCATAAAAGATTCCTTTTTGGATCTTAGGATATCTGAGTTAGAGATGAGTATGATGGGTGAGTTAACATATTTTATAGGTTTTAAAATCCTGCAAAAAACTAGAAGTAACTTTGATATCAAAAAATAATCATTTAAGAATATATTCTTAAAATGATGGGATATGAAAATAAAAAAGTATTGGTACTCCTATCGGTACATCAAATACATTAGATCTTGATGAAGCTTGGATACCAGTTGAAAAAATGGTTTTTATAGATATGATAGGAAGTCTAATTTAATAAAATGCTATTCATCTATATTTTATGTTATATTTAATCTTATGTCAAAGATACCAAGAAAATCCAAAGTAATCCTATTTATAATCTAGAAATTGAAATTATCATTATCTTAAATGAACTATATATTTTTGAATTATCTATTATTTTGTAAATTTCTTGAATTAAAATGTTTTTCATGTGATGACTTTTTTGGTATAATAATTTATATGAAACGCAAATTGAAAAAATTTAATTTCTTAAGAGATTAATTAGTTTCTTGGTCATGTATGAAACAAAACATAGTAGAAATTTACACTTGTAAGGCCGAATATGTGGTTTTTAGAAGTGTTTGTGTTCAATTGTCGTCGATGCAACACACACTTAATGACTATGGAACGAGAATTACTAAAACTCAAATACAATGTGATAAAATTAGTTCCATTTCCTTAAGTAAAAACCCAGCATATCACTCACATGTAAAGAACATTGTTATAAGACACTATGTCATTCACGATGACACACTTAAAGGAGATATCATTTTATAATTCATCGGAATACAAGAACAACATGCTAATATTTTTAAAAACCAACTAACTTCATATGGATTTGAATACATTAAAAAGAATACAAGAATGATTATTATAATGTAATAATTTATATCTATTTCCTATTTACCAATATCCTTACATTAATTTTCTCCTTTTCATAGGGGGTGTACATATGCTTGATGCTATTAAAAAGGGTTTAGTTTTCTAAAATTTTAATAGTAATTGGTTTTCTAGACTCATATTTCTCTACGAAATATTTGTTTTTAGCAACCTCAAAAGAATTTCCAGAATCATATATACTTATAAAATTTATTTCAGAGTTATAGATCTTTCAAAAAATTTGAACTCTTATTTTATAATAATTTTCTTCTAGATGGAAAAATTATTGTAATATGTTTTCCTAATAAAACTATTGTAACTAATTTTTTTAATGAAACTATCATTTTCAGTCTTTGTATTAAAAACTATAGTATTTTTTTTCTTTGTAAAACTATATTAATTTGTTCCTATAATGAAACTATCATATTCATTATTTATTTTAAAACAATTTTAATCTATTAGTTTACAAAAATAAAAAAGAACGGGTAATCATACCAATGTTTCATTCAACTCAAAATTCACTTATCTATTATTTTAATATTTTCAAAATTTAATCATGATATTTTTTTAGTTTTTTTTTTGTTTTTATTTTTTATAAGAATCATCATATATATTTTTTAAAAAAATAAAAAAAACATATTCATTTTTAATATGATAAGAATTTAAAACCATTGAGAGTCCATAAATCCTTTAAATAATATTCAGGTTATTTTTGATCAAAATATCAAATAGATATTAATCTCAACCATTGGATATATTTTTGAAGATGAACTGACATTCTTAGATCCTATATAAAGAGGGACCCACTCCCACAGAGACTATTCATTCCTTGCGCTCAAGAGTTTGTACTGCCTTTATAAGTGCTAGAATAAAATATCATATTAACATATGATTCACTGGTCTCAGTTTCAATATGATATTTTTGGAGGAAGATTATAATAAATGGTTTATTTTTAGAGTTAGGTTATCCAAAAGTGATTTCATTGAAAAATAATTTTATACATAGTGAAAGATCATTAATATTCTAGGATAGCTATTCGTATGTGATGAAAAACATGAAAAGGATTTTGATCCCTTCTACCGAGATCATGTCATAGGATTTAATGACCCTATTAAAATTTTCAAGGAAGCTAGAATTGAAATTTTTTAATTTTTTATAAATGTGAATATATAAGAAAATCTTATAGAAAATTAGTGGGTCTTGTAAGAGTTCCCTAAAATGGTGAAGCATTTTTTCCATAACACAAGCTACATGATGATCTGATTACGGTCAATAGAATTAGAGCATAAGATTATTTGTTTGACCATTACATAAAATCTTGGAAGGTTAACAATTGAACACCCAACATTTTTGTTATCGCCTTGTGGATGAAAGGGTTACATATACCAAGAAATGAATATCAATATATGATTTATGATTCTAATGTTTTCATATTGGATTATTGAATAAAGATGAGAAATATAAATATTATTACATTCATCATTCTTACCACCGAATATATCATGACCCGGTCTATCAAGTCAAAGATAATCATGTTTCCAGCTGTGTGAAGAAAATAAGTGGTTGAATAAATGTAGTATTCCAATATTTAAAGTAAATAAATTCTGAATAGGTAAAAGATTTTATTCCTTATTGATGATTTAATAAATAATAGGAGATTTGTTTCTGATAAAAAATATAATAAGGTTGGTGATAAAGTTGGTGGATCAACTATTAAAGATGAACCTTAAAATGATTAATAAGGTGATAAGAAGAAGAAAATTTAGGTTGAGACCTCCTAACCAAAAAATAAAAATAAATTAAAGAATTTCTTAGTGGATGTTTTTTTCCGAGTGAATAAATAAAAAATGTGAGATGAAACTGATAAAACCTGAGATAGGACTTGACCTAGAAGAGGCCAATTAATTAGGAACCCATGTTGCTGATACATTTGAAAAATAATAAAAGAAAATAAATAAATATAAGAGACTAATATATTCTTAGATGTGAGGAAATATTTTGAAAAGTGTTGTGATATAATCTATGATTTATTTTCTTCCAACCACCCACACTAATCAGGTGAAACAAGATGTCGGGTTTATTTTTCAATAAAATGATTTTTTATAAGAAAAAAATATCTTCTATTGTAGAAAAAGAAAAATAAAAAATTCTTAATAAATAATCTATTCCAAATACAGTACAAGAATAATTAGTATCATTAGTTGAATAAAAATAATCAAAACTGGTACCTACAGAAAAGGGGTATTTAAGAACAACTATACAACTCGAGGAGAATCTAGACAAGTTATTTGAGGAAGAAGATACATGGATATATAAATATAAAAAATATCAAAAATAAGAAGGTGAATAAGGAGAAGGAAGTGAGAATGATGAACTATTTGAGGGATAATATGTCAAAGAATGAGTATATAAAGAATAAGATGAGGAGGAGGATGAAAATAATGTTGAAAATAATAAGGAAGAAAATAACCTGATAGGTCTCTATTGGATTAATCCATATTAGAATTACCTTCTAAGATTCATAAAGTTATTGAATACGATTATCTTAAGAATTATCAACCTAATTAAAGGATTATATGTTCACAAAATTGATAGATGATGATCAGATTTAAAAAACTAAAGTTGATGACAAAATTGAAACTGATAAGGATACTGAGATCCATGAAGTTTATGATGATAAGGTAATTGGTGAAAATAATGATTGTAAGTTATTTATAAAGATTGATAATGAAAAATTCAAAATTAATTTCATACAAAGTAGCACTCAACATCATGAGGTTAAAAAGGGATCATTAGATTCAGTGGAAATAGTAGATTTGAAAGGAGTAGATTAAATTTTCAATGATTTAAAAATATTGGATGGAATAATCCCATATTTTATAGGTTTTTAAGAAATAGGTAATTTAATTCATGATATCCTCATTCATATTTATGACTCAATAATTCTTCTAATGCAATTAGTGATCTGAATTGAGGAAGAATTTAAAACTCTACAAGAAAGATCTCAAAATCATGAAATATCATGTAATAGAACAGTAAAATGGACCCATCAAGTTAATGGTAATATAAAACTAAATTATGATAATTTTTATTATGTGTTGAAAATAAGGACTGGATTTTCCAATTACTTTAGTTAGTTATCAAAAGACTTAGTGGAAAGAGTGAAATTTGTGGAAATTTATTGGGATACATCTGACAATCATACTGAGGATGTTAAATCTCTGAAGGGAAATATCTAATACTTTTTGTTAGAGATAAATGGATTGTAGTCTATTACAAAAGAAATTAATGTGTTGAAAAATGAGAACTAAGAAATTTTTGAAAAAGAATATAGCCAAGAAGAAAATATATCCAAGATGTAGAATGGATAAAAAGAGTTTAAGAAGATAAATTCCATTGTAAAAACCCTCATGAAGAAAGATTTATTTTTTTCAGAAATGTTGTGGTATTTATTTGTGGAAATAAATTTGAATAACTTTTAATATATGAATGAATTACATTTTCATCCCATTAATATTTGTGTAATTTTTTTCCAATTATGATTGGTTCAATGTTCTTTAATTTTTATTATTTTTTAGTTAATTCATCATATTGTTTTTTATAATGTTCTCCTTCACTAACATTTCAAGAAACTCAATACTTTCCCCATTCCTTTTTGAAAACCAAAAAGTGGAAGAATTTTATAAAAAGATGGGTAATAATTTTTATCAAGATATGTTTTTTCCCAATGAGGGATATCTACATTCAATGGTTAGGGAAATATTAATTAAGGAGAGTTTTTATATTATGTGTAAGATTACGATCATTAGTGTAGATATTATCCCATGGGGGATTTGATCTTATTCAATCATTGTACTTGCCATTATTTTCATAAGTTTTACAGGTTGAGACATAGTTATGGATTAAAGAATAATTCTAAATGTGAAGTACATGAATGAAATGAGATGTATATTATTATTTTTAATTCAAATTTATGTTTTGGGATTTTTTTTCTTTAATAATTGGGTGACTGTTGAGTAAGAAGTTACATTTCATACTTTTCCATTCTGTATGATTTGGAAATCACAAACTCTTTCTTGAAACATGTTTACTAGATTTTTATTTCCAACATGTTTTAGAATTATTTTGTATAAAACATACTCATTTAACATAGATGGAATAAGTTCAAATGAATTAAAAATGTAAAATTATTTAAATTCATTACGATTATTGTAATGAGTATGGATCTGATAAAACATTATTCACCATTATCAAGACATGGAGTTATAAAATTTTTTCTATCATACTAAAATATTCTTAACAATCATATTGATACTAATACAGATAAAATCATATTGATACTCAAAATAGTCCTCAAAATGAAAATTGTAAGGAATTATATCAGATTAACGTAACATTAAAATTGTGTTTGGATGAATTTTTTTTAATGTAATTAAAAAAAATTACATTGTAATTATCTATTAAATCATTATTATTTTGTTAAACATTCGATATTTGAAAAACATTATTTTTACTATTCATATAAAAATTAATGTATCCTAGAAAATTATCAAAATTTCACCCTTAGGAAATTACAACATTACAATTTGATATTTTTTCATTTTATTCAATATAATTTTCTATTATAGATACTTTTTATTATTATTAAAAAAAATTGATTTTTACTAAATGAATTAAAATATTGTTTATTCGGAAGGGGTTTATAGTTTGTTTTAGTTTTTGGTCCTGATGTTTATTATAAAGATATATAATATTTAAATTTTTATAATAAATAGTGATAAATATTATTTATATTTCACTTTATTATTTTGATGTCAAATTATTATTCTAACGACTATGTTACTATTCCCAATTTTTTGGTTACTATTCATAATGGTCAGGTTACTATTTCAACGGTCATCATACTATTCTAATAGTCACATTATAATTATTATGAACATATTACATCCTATAAATACAACGACCCCTCTTCATTAAATTTCCATTTTAATTCCACCCACAGATCTGTATTTTAATATTTATGATGTTAATTGATATGAAAATATTTAGATTTTTTTTTATTGTATTGTTCATGGGGTGGTGATTATAATTGATAGTTGTGATCCATATTTTCCCATTTTATTTTTTCTATATTCTAGTTTTTTTCTAAATATTATATTTGAATTTAAATGGGTTTATTTGTTGGCTAATTTCATTAATGAAAGATGGTGTTTTTGGTTTCTCTATATGTTTTATATGTATAATACTATATACTATAACACATATTTATTCAGAATACCAAACATAACTAATAA
Source organism: Viscum album (assembly GCA_963277665.1). Classification (NCBI taxonomy): domain Eukaryota; kingdom Viridiplantae; phylum Streptophyta; class Magnoliopsida; order Santalales; family Viscaceae; genus Viscum; species Viscum album. The sequence continues at coordinate 805,347,659 of OY728167.1, read as the reverse complement.
ATTTGGTGGTGTTACAATCCTCCCCCCTTTAGATATTCCATCCTTGAAATTTTAACTCATATTCTAGGTTAGGAATAGATGAGGGTACATCTGTATCACTATTTTCTTTGGTTCACTTTTTCATATTTATGGTTTATCCACAACACTTTGAAAAGGTGACTTTTAATGTTTCATAGAAAATTTCATATACTTTCTAAGATATTCACTGGCTAATTCTCCTATGAAAATCCATTCTCAAGTATTTCTGATACTAGATACAGTACCTATGAAAGATCAGTTATATACTTCCTCTAAAGTGATATGTAGAACACATCATGAATTTGAGCCATTTTTATTAGAAGTTATATATGATAGGAAACTACTCCTATATGATTAAGGATATAAAATGGGAAAATATACATTGGGTTGATATTTACTTTAATCAAAAAATAGATGATTTATTCAATTGATGATTATTTATGGAACATTTTTTCTCTAAATTCAAAATATATATCCCTTAAATGGTTGTTAGAATATGACATCATCTGAATCTGAGCATCTTTTATATGTTTTTTCCTAGTTTTAACAATTTATATCATCTCATTCTTAAACAAGGTCCATGTATTGTCCATTAACCAAGTTCATCACAATATATAAGAGTTCTAAATCAATTCCCAAATAGATATTTATATAGGTCCATTTGAATAATTGAGTGGAAGTAATTTTTATATGATAACCCAACCAATTTGAGATTCTAAATCCATTTTAAATAAAAGTCCATAGCTTTCAGTATTTCCTCGATTGTCTAAATGGTCATTTCATGTTGTCGAATGGTTTATGAGTGATAAGTCATAATGAAATTCAATTTAGTAATCAGAGCATATAGTATACTTATCTATAATTTAGTAGTTGAACTTGGATAATGATAATATACAATCGATATTTCTTCCACATTCAGACTCACCACTTCCTTTACATATTTCATAACACATTTTCATGTAATAAATCATAATTAATAGTAATGTTTTTTTTATTCCTGGTGAGTCAATCCATAAAAACCCATATTGTATTTCATAAATTTGATGTCTTTGGGACTCTGGTGAGAAGTCCATGGTGATGTTCTCCAATTTCCATGTGGGTATTGGAAGTGGTTTCATAATCACCTTGGACTTATGTCACACTTATTTATCTATATCACATACCAAGAACTTTAAGGTGTACTGTTTAGTTCCATCTTCATGTTGTCCGACCATAATTTCTCTCGAAGATCGTAATTAATATTCGAAATTCTAGTAAGTATGGAAATGATGATTTATGTCCAATATCTAATAGCTCATTCTTTATCTAAGGTGATGATGGTACAAAATTAATAGTTCTAAATTAAATTAATAACACTTCTATTTATTAAGAATTCATAAAGATTCCACTCATTTACTACTTGCACCATATATTAAATCTCTAGATCATCCCACTATGCCTCCTTGATCTTCTCTTGAATATATTGTTTGGTAATCATTTGGTAAATGTATGATGCATTCCCTATCATTATGATTTCCAGATCAATCCATTGTATGTCTATAAATAATGGTCCTTTCTCAATCCACATCATGGATAGAGTAGCTAATATTTTCTACTAAGACCATAATTTACCATGTTAACCAGTCTATAATTATAGTGAATATAGAAATCATAGTCCTTAATAAGATCTAACTATCTTCACTAACACATGTTATTTTCATTCTATGTGGATATATAATTTAGACTCTTCTGTTCTTTATATATGTTAAACTTCTCATCCTAGAGGTAGTATCACCAAGTCATTAGATTGAAGATAACAACTACTAACTATAGATCATTTGATGGGTTGTACATCTCATGGATATTTAACTTTCCTAAGGGGTAGGCTATCACTTCTTCATTTTGATTGAGTACATCGATCGTGAAATTCTTGGAAGAATCACTATATATCCCAAACCCATCTCCACTTTTTGGTTATTTGAGTATAAGTGTTGTAATTAGCCTCCTCGTGATCTCATTCGATCGTTCCTCACATTGATATATCCATATATACATTACCTCTTTGAGCATAGTTATTCAATTATATTATAATGTAAGGTTTCTAAAAAAATGTCAGTAGTACTGTTGGTGCCAAAATTCGGGACAGAAAAGAAGCCAAAACAAAGGCACCATTGACTCCCTCATGAAGCTCCTTCGCGGAGTTCCCCCAGCACCGTGGACGCCGTGAAGCAAGGATGCAGGACGCTCCGTGAACACATTTGACCTTCGCGTGCCCGCCGCGAAGCAAGGAGGCAGGACACTCCACGACCGCAGTTGACGTTCACGAGCCCGCCGTGAAGCAACCCAGCCCCTCTTTACGCCACGTCAACTCTGCTTCGTGGCACCACTTGCCTATAAATACCAGGCCCCCCCTGAGCCCAAGAGGACATAAAAGCCGACCTTTCAACTTCTAATCTCTCGAATCGCGAAGCATCCTTCTCTCTATGAACCATGAGCTCTGTGAGGTACTTTTTTCTGCAAAGTGCCTCCCTTTTCCATGGTTTAACCCCTTCTTTCGAGAGGGATGCCTTTCGCGAATCCCAAGGGATTTTGCGAAGGAAGGGAGTCCCCAAGGGGACCCAGGTCATCGCGGAGAGTTTATTCTTTGTGAAACACCCCTCGTGCACACGTGATCCACATGCTAAGGCAGCATAACGTCACTTCGTGAAGCACAATGCTTTACAGCACCTTGCTTAGTGATGCACCTTTTCTTCGTGAAGAAGTGCTCCGCGAGTCCCAATCCACTTCGTGAAGCACACCACTTCGCAAACACCCTCCACTACATGGAGCGCCAGAGCTCCAGATGGATTCTGCCAATGAACCCCTTTGATTTGCAATCCCTCTTCCCGTGCGAACCTCCAGGTTTGCACGAAGTGATTTCAGGGTCCCTTGGACAACACCTCCCTTTGCGTTTCTCGGCCTTATGCTTCTTCACATAGGCACACTAATGGCTATCTCTTCTTCGTATAGCCATGCTAATGTGGACCCCTCGATGGTTCTCTCCACGACACACCCTAACCACGGTGTTATTGAGGCCTTCCCTTCCACAAAGAGCAGAGGGAACTGGTTATGTAAGTCCTAGGGGGTGCAGAGCGCACCCACATTGTTTGAGCTACAGGACGTTAAACTTCCAAGCGCCACAATCCTCAACACATAACGTTAAACTGTGACCTTGCCCCCACGCATCCTATGCGGGGTTCCTCGGCTCGGGCATTCTCTATGCCCACTGGTCTCCACAGGGATAGGATCACCACTCACAGTGGATGATATCCTCTTTATTGGAGTGGCGTTAGTCTGTGGGGGAAGGTAATATACCTTGGTGTAATCCCCTGGCCTTTATTACAGGAGGCACCACCTCTTCTCCTCCTATATTCTTCCTTTCCAAAGACCAAGAGGTGAGAGGGTTATAGGGGGTTTTCACCCTTTCCCTCTCCCTTTGGGATTCATCAATCCTGGGCCTCCCTTCTCGAGTAAGCCCTAGTCTTCATCTCCCTAGGCCTCCATCCGGGAGTTCCCCCCAAATATTCATCTCCCTGGGCCGCCTAAGAGCCTAAGCCCCATTTCACTTCCCATGGACGCAACTTTCACAACATGATCATCGGGTCTTTATTGCCTCTTGTTTCTCACACTGAGCTTGACTCACGTGGGCTTAGAGTAAGCATTGACCATAGAAAACAAATACCTTGGTCCACCTCAGAGTGTAAGCCCCAATACATCCCTAACTACGGGGACTTTGATCCAAGTCAAGGCATGGTATGTAGGAAGCATCCATGAGGTTCAAGCCCCACAAACACCTTGGGCCTCCTCAGAGTGTAAGCCCCAATCCATCCCAAACTTCAGGGACTCTGATAAAGGCACGTTACGTAGTAAGACTCCATGAGGTTCAAGCCCCACAAACACCTTGGGCCACCTCAGAGTGTAGACCCCAATCCATCCCGAACTACGGGGATATTGATCCATGTCAAGGCATGGTACGTAGGAAGCCTCCATGAGGTTCAAGCCCCACAAACACCTTGGACTGCCTCAGAGTGTAAGCCCCAATCGATCCAGAACTACGGGGACTTTGATCCATGTCAAGGCATGGTACGTAGGAAACCTCCATGAGGATCAAGCCCCACAAACACCTTAGGCCACCTCAGAGTGTAAGCCCCGTACCATCTCGAACTACGGGAACTTTCATCTCTGTCAAGGCATGGTACGTAGGAAGCCTACACAAGGTTCAATCCCATAACTCATGTCTCATCCTGATCTATCCCGTGAGCCCATGAGTCTCGGGAATCTCAGGCCCCAACCCGGAGGTTCCACTTCCTCTAGGTCCCATCCATGCATCCATTCTCACGGGTCACCTCCTCATGTGTCCCATCGTCCCATTGAACTATGCGGACATTGATTCCCTGCCATGGGGATATGTAGGAAGTATCTTTAAGGCTCAATCCCAAACCATCATCACCCCATGACGGTTCCATTCCCCCTCAATTTTATCATCCATCCTGATTCTTACCCACGAATCCACATCCTGGTGGGATCATGACACCCCATTACCTGTTCCATTTGAAAACATTCAGGAATCCACCCATGTGTTGGCCCCAATATCGGTGTTCCCTCCAGGGGGTTTCTCTAACGGATCCACTCTAATCAGTGTTCTGATCATTCCGATCTGTCTCCGTTGGATGTTAAACTTGCGGCATACCTTGTGTTAAACATGAGAAGCTAAAGAAAACCTCAGATACATGCCTCTGTAATATAATTCCCCACACTTGATGTGGGATGCCTCGGGCTTCCACGCCCTCGAGAAGCCCTATAATAAGGGGAAGAAAATCAAGACGTGCCAGAATCCCAGCATCCAGACACGCCAGTGATGCCTCAATGTGACTACTCCCCTGACCAAAGGTTGCTGCCCTGACCGAACCCCTTGGAATGTCCGGATAGAAGTAGTGTAATTAAATGGTGTCCATGAAGATATGGCACCGGGAATAGTTTCATGAACAATGTCTTAAATCTATGAGGGAGACCCGGACTAGGTGACGAGCTCCGAGGAGGAAGCCATGGAAGGAAGAAACGACATCCCATCATCCAGTTTCGATCAAGGAGCAGACGTCTCGGAAGAAGGAGCTAATGTAACCCGCCTTTGGAAAGAGGGAATGCGGGGACACAAAGCGGTCTGCGCATCCTCCAGATGGAAGCACAGCCCCCGCCCCGGCGAAAGTGTCAGAAACAGAAATGGTGAACCCGATATGAAAGACTTCTCCTCAATTTGGAGGCTATTGGAGTTCACGGCATCAACGGATTAGCATGTCACCGGATTTAGTTATCCGACGCTAGGTCCCACCAAGAAAATAGTGGGTCGGGAGTGAAACTCACCAGAAAATGGGGCAGTCAAGACATTGAGCATCCCGTTCTATGACATTGTCAGCGTGGATCCCTCTTACCATCCACGGATGATGGAATGGTGATGGGGCACTGGTCGTCGATTTCTTTTCCTATCATCATTAATGAGTTCATCTCCATGCTTCCAGGAACCAAGTTGTTGCATCCAGAATTCGGTCACCACCTACCCACCAATGCAGGGGTAGGGGAAATACAGGCATGGCCACCCCACATGGTTCCCCCTCTTCCATGACGGCCTCGACCATCACAAATTTTGGGCGCCCACACCCCCTATCCCGATCGGAAATCATCTATAGAAAGGTAATTAATGACCTTCTATATAGGTACGAGGAGTATGGGGTCATCCTCACCTAGGATATGGCCCGCCTAGATCTTGAGTTGGCCATGCCTTGCCGTGAATTCCACCACTGAGGGCCGCGCAGGGAGCCACTTCTCCCCACTCCAATATTCAATCGTTTCGGTAGCCTGTCCCTGGAACTCCATGACAACTCCCTGCCCTACGCCGACGATGTAGGGGATACCCGGATTGGACCGATCAGAGTCTCACTCCAAGGGCTCCCGGCGAGGGCTCCCACCAGGCTGTGTCAGCACCGTGACCTAGTTCCCCGAGCTGATGTGCATGTGTGCCACCTGCATGCGCCACCAGCGCCAATCTGGTTGACCCAATTCCATTTTCAGGCACAGGCCAAAGAAGATGCCCGCCAAGGGGTGTCAACGTCTGCAGCTACTGTGGCCCGAGCCACCGCCGACGTGTTTTACCATCCCCCTCTATACACTAAGAAGAGGCACTAGTATGCCCGACCTGGATCAAGGCCCCAACTGCCCCATGCGCGGGCTGGGTTGACTCTCCTAGACGTCAGCACAAAGAGCACCCGTCCTAGACCTATCCGCAGCAGCAACGCCCAGTACGAAGATTCCCCCTGTACCGTCGCCATGACAGATGCGAGCTATAATCGCTTCCGATCTCAGTGTGGAGGTCTGCCCCACGCCACCTTCAACCCAAGAGAGGGTCTTCCCCGTGACAGTAATACTCCGTATGGGGGTCTCTGTCGCGCTCACTATACTGGGTACGGGGTCACTCCCCCGGCCGCAAACCGCAGGTATGAAGACAGTGCACATCTGGTCACTCGCCAACATGGAGGCCCTCCCCATGTCCTCGTACCAGTCGATGAAGGTCCTCTTTGCCCCGACAACTGAGCGAAGGACAACCTCTCTCCACCCGCACCAAGCATGGAGGTCCTCCCCATGCTCCTGCTGATCACGGTATGGATTTTCCCCGCTCTAGTGCTATCCATGGAGGTCCTCCCCATGTACCTTTCGACATTTGTCCCAGTGCTCCTCGCACCCCAGCTTTATAAGGTGGAAACCCCCTCTGCCCCATTACTAGTACAGCCGAAGGACCATGTGTCATAAATCATATGTGTCTCGAGGATCCACCCAGGGGTAGGAAGGCGGGTCTCTACCACCAAAAGAAGAATTATGTGAGGGTTTGGACATAGGTCAGACCAGTTCGCTTCTCAGACTCTGAAGCGGAATACGACTCAGCTTGGGAACCCGCCCCTCACTCACCCAAGTCCAGGTCCAGGGCATGGAAGAGGCACATCATCCTGGTGCTTCCAAAAGGCACGGTCCACGGGATTCCTACCTCCCTCCATAGTCATATCTAGGAGGATGAAAATCTGGCAGCCCCACAGGTTACGGTCATGAAAGCACCACCATCGTCTCCAGAAGCGCTCCCTACTTCCACTAGAGATCACGAAGAGCTATTCTAGGGACCAATGGCAGGTGAGCAACAACGTGACCTATTACCTGTAGAAAAATCCCTTGAGCCGAGAACTATGGCTGTCATCCCATCTTATCGCAATGTAGTTTCCATGTCGCTACACTCTTTGGAGGGCAGCCCGAGAATCGGCGGCCATTCAGTCTGCTCGCCGTACTCTCCACTGGCCAACCTGCCCTTCTGGCGGTCTGCCTCAGTACGGATACCAGTTCCTCAGCCACCCCTAGTTGAAGAGTGGGGAAATCAACGGCCAGACCATGAATCTGAGCCGCAGATCTTTTGGACCATCCTCGCAGCAGACCACTTCACTAATAAGTTTTGTCTCGTGGCAACGCCAAACTTTCGTGCACCAGAATCCCTCTCCCCAGAGGAGTTTGAATGCTTCTGCCAAAACCTATGGGAAACTAACTTCTGTCTCTGCCACCGGTGAGTGATTTATCCCAGGAGCTGAGTGAACCTTGAAGACATCAGCAAAAAATGTCGTCTGGTTGACCAAGCCACACTCCCCGTGGTCCAGCACCCCGAGTCACCTGGTCACCATAGGGCCCTCCGACAGCAGTGCGTTCAGAGTTTCCAAGTACTCTGCAAGGTTATTACGAAGGCTTCCCCCCACATGCAAGTTCATGGATAGGGGAAGTATGTTGCCCTCATCTTCAGTGCTATTATTCAGCATCCCGACTCACAAGGATACATTGAGGACATGCCGAGAAGAGTTGCGGTCAACATGATCGATCTGTCGGGAAGGGAAAATGAGCTGGAACTTCTGGATGGGAACTTCCTCCCCAAGGACGTGCCACCAGTACTGGACCCATAAGGAAGAATTAATCATCAATAGAAGAACCTCCTAGGTCTCCCTCTACCCACAGAGGCATTGGTACTCAGCCGGAACGCCAGTAAGGGCAAAGAGCATGTTGGAGCAGTCAAGCACTCCGACCCGTCCGCTTCAGTGTAGAAGACGGAAGAAGAATCTGAGAAGGCCATGTTGTGACAAAAACTTGCTGAGCAGAAGAAGTTGGTTGATGAACTTCTAGTTGAATGTGTTGCAGAGCGACGACCCAACTATGGTGATCCTAGGCCGGGGCAGTAGGGACAGGAACAACTAATCCTTGGCGAGCTGCCACCAGGCAACCATGATTATGCCACTCCCGCGAACAGGGCGGAAGCCGGATCTCACAGCAATGGGTTGTGGTATGTCTCACCAAACCCTCCTGAATGGAATGACAATCTAAGGAACCCTACTAGGGCTCCTCCTGTCGCCCCAAGGGTCACTCCTCCAGCCGCTCCACGAGTCGCTCATCCTGTCTACCGAATTGAAGAACCTGACAATGCACTCATGATTAGGGATCCATGTCAAGACAGGTACCCACGTCTAGATGATCCAATGATGACACTAATCGCCCAGTTAGAGGATTTGGAGACGCGAAAGGTGGCCATCCCACCGGATGACAAGCCATACACAGCGTGGGTGGATGATATGCCAGCACCCCTGGGATTCGGAAACCCCACCTTATCCCCCTTTAATGGGACTGGGGACCCGCCGCAGAACCTCGCCCACTTCAACTCATGGTTTGGGCATATGTTAGGGACTCCAACACAATAAGAGGCCACCAAGATCCGTTGTTTTGTTCAGATACTGGAGGAACCGACATTCGTCTGGTACAACCAACTCCCTGTCGGATTCGTGACCAGCTGGGAGGACCTCAGAAGGAAATTCATCTACCATTCCAGCTCTACCACATGGAAAATGATCATTGCAGACCTTTTCAAGTGTAATAAAAGGCATGAGGAGCATGTCACGGACTTCATCGCCTAGTGGAAAGATCTCACCTACTCCCTTGACATGCCACTGACTCAGGATAATTTACTGACGATGTGCTTAGGGAACGTCAAGATAGAGCTGGTCCCATCCCTGATCACTCAGAACTATCCTGGAGGGTTCCCAGACTTCTCAGATAAGAGTCAGCACCTTGAAGAATCCCTGCAACAGGCCATCCAGGCACATCCGCTGCCCCCTGTAATCCCAGCAAGGAGGGATTCCAGAGCCGAGCCCGCTGCGGTGGCCCAGGAAGAGGCCCCCTAGCAGTTAGAATTGATACCAGTGGAGCCATATCTGTAGCCCTGCAGAGGTCCACCACCACAAGCGCAGCTTCCATCCCAGTAGTGACCTCCTCAAAATCGACAGGCGCCTCCGCGTAACGCGCTGCCACCACCAAGGTGAGATAATCAAGTTCTGCCTTCTCAGCAGGCTCCTCTGGCCCCTTATCAGGGTCAGGCTCCTAGATCCCCCTTTCTAGATATAAGAAATCGGACTTAGTCATTCAATGAGGCTCAGGTCCCTGGTTACTTCCACAGCACCTTAGAGCATGGAATTATACGACTGGTTGAGTGTAGAAATCCAGAAGAGGCAAATCTCACCGATCTCCCCAACTACTGCCCTTATCACCAGATCCTATGGAACACCATCAAGAAATGCTATGTTTTAAAGTACTGGCTCCCAGACCAGATAGACAACAACATAGTCAGGTTGGGCTCGGCCCTGACACAAGTGGCAGGTGTCTTTGTAAGGTCATACAGTAGTAGTGGCAGTGAAAGCGAGTGGCAGCAGGTTTTTGACCACAGGTCTCAGAAGTATAACAACTGGATGGCCCGCAAAGTGGTCGACCATGCCCATCGAATTATCTGTGCATGCCTGAATTAGTTGGAGCCTTTAGAGTTTGCGACCACTACTTCTGCATCATCATCTCAGCCATCCTCTTCCCAGAAGAGTAGGCATCGACGACGCAAGGGAAAGCAACGTGCTCCCCCAGTTCCACCATCACCCCACACTCTCGGTGAATTCATGCCTCCAGAGATGGGAATACCTCCCAGGATCTGCCCAGAAATGGATGACATCTCAAGTGACAGTCAAGGGTACGCTTCGGTTAATACCAGGGAGCTGGTAAACCCCTACATGACTCCCGATTAGGGGGAGCCCTAGGTGAATCTCCCCAACGTCCCCAGCCGACAGCAACGTCGGAAAAGCGGCAGCTATATGGGTCTTCAGGGCACGTCAGATGGTACCTTCATCTAGTCCGTGCATGCCGCAGAGACCAGACAGCAGGCCCAGCGCAGAACTCGTCACGCGCAGCCTCTTCATCCAGTGTCGACAGGCCCGTCTCCACCATCTTTTGTGCTACTGGATCAGGAAGAACCACTTCGGTCGTTCCGCGACCAGTTTCACCCCGCTATAGGATGATCTCAGCCATCCGGCCCTCACCCGGCAGCTACTCTCCGGGCTTCGACTAGCGAACAGTGGGATACACTCAGTACCAGTTAGCAGCTGATCCAGCCAGCAAGGCCCTCTATGCCTCATACCACAGAGCGGCTTCTTGCAAGCAGAAGTTTTCATCTGGAATGAAATTATTATGTTGTCAAGCACCTAGTCGGCATCCTAGAAAGGCTTTCTATCCTTTAATCCCTTCACCTATCACCAGATATGCGCAAAGCACTCGTCAAGGCTTTAAGAATCCACCTTCAGTTTGACACAGAGGTAGCAGCTACAGAAGCTTTTCAGGCCGAAGCAGTCGAGAATACTGAGTGTCAGTCCATCATCTCATTCTCCGGAGAAGATGAGGGTTCTCCTATACAGGGTCACATTCTCCTGTTGTATATCACCGGTCAGTTCAACGGTGTGGAAGTTCTTCATTGCCTTTTCGACACAGGTTCCGGGATCAACCTTGTCCCGATGCGGACACTCCGTAAGTTGGGATTATCTGAGGATGACCTAACTCCTTCTGACATGAAAATCCAAGGATATGACCGAACGGAACAGAACCCGGTCGGAAAGATCCGCTTGATGAACCAGTAGAGGCCTAGTTTCCAATACTGAGTTTATGGGTGTTTCTCTGGACATCGCGTACAATGCCTTGATGGGAAATTCATGGCTCCACCTGTATGTGGTGATCCCCTCATCGTATCACCAATGCCTCAATTACTCCCTTAATGGTCGAGTGGGATTACTCCAAGGTGACGCATCTCCTTTATCCTCTTGTGAAGCCCTCTACTTGGACACTGAATATTACAAGAGCACAGATAAACAAGTCCCATTAAGCGAAGTTGAGCTTGTCGCCACTACGACCGACCCCTGGGTAGGCCTGAATGACGTCTACGTCTTTCTGATCCACCGATTGGAGGCCACAACCCCCGATATGTGGCAATGTTTTTCATCTCCGGGAAAAAATGGAACTATACTCCAAAGTCTAGGAGGCATCAAAAATCACTTTGTATTCTTATACGAATCAGGCCTCAGTGATCCCGAAGCCTCCCACCCCCATCAGGTATCGGGACGTCCAGCTCCGGGCAACGACATTGCGTCAAACTTATCTGTTTTGTTGGGCTGGAATAAGACGGCTCCAGCCGATGGGCCACTACTGCTTTGATATTATCAGGCATGGCCCCTTGGGCCGAAGACCAAATGGGATCAAGTCAACATCATTTATTGCTACAGTTTCGACCATGCCAAAGTCCCCTAACTCATCAACCACTTCCGCTCAAGCCGGTTCCAGCCTCCCATCGGGGTCTGCCTACTCAGAAGAAACTCCTCCCATGGAAGATCCTTCCTACATAAGTGGAAAAAAGGATATAGAGGATGCCCCCTACTTTTGAGGAGGGAGTCTATGCCACGGTCGACAGATTGGTACAGGTGAACCTCGGTAGCGAGGAAGATCTGAGTCCCATGTTGATCAGTGCCGCCATGCCCCCTGAGGAGCAGCAGCGGTACGTAGACTTCCTAAAATAGCACCATGATGTTTTTTCCTGGATTTACGATGAGATTCCAGGGTTAGATCCTCAGGTAGCCGTTCACCACCTCGATCTTCCGGCGAATCATCACGGGGTTAAACAGTCTCCCAGAAAGATGCACCCTTTCCACAGTTCCATGGTTGTGGCTGAAGTTGAAAAGATCATCAGCGACAACATTATAAAGGAAGTCCATTACCCCAAGTGGCTGGCCAACATTGTACTGGTTAGAAAGAAGAACAAATAGATCATGGTTTGCATCGACTTCCGCAATCTCAACCGCTACTGTCTGAAGGAAGATTTTCTCCTTTCTGTGGTGGAGCTCTTGATTGACACCACAGGTGGTTTCCAAGCTCTTTCTTTCATGGATGGATACTCTGAATACAACTAGATATGGATGGCCCCTCAGGACGAGGAGTCCAAGGCTTTCAGGGCACCCCAGGGTACTTTATGTTACCAGGTTATTCCCTTAGGCATGAAGAATGCATGTTCCACCTATCAGCGGGCCATGCATCATATATTTAAGCCAATCCTCGGAACCTTGGTATAGTGCTATGTGGATGATCTGGTGGTCAAATATCGCTAGTGCCAGGACCATCTCAAGGATCTTGAGAAAGTGTTCGACTTCCTTCGTTCCCGTCACTTGAAGATGAACCCATTGAAGTTGCTTTCGGGGTAACCTATGGAATGTTTCTCGGCTTTGTTGTCAGATACCAGGGCATAGAGATTGACCTAGAGAAGATCAAGGCCATCATCCAGATGCCTCCTCCGAGTAATATTCGGGAGCTTTGAGGTTTCCAAGGCCACTTAGCCTACATATGCCGATTCATCGCAAATCTGGACGACAAGTTTAATCCCTTTTCTCGGCTCATGAAGAAGGGAACCGCATATGAGTGGGACGAGGAGTTATAGACCTTCTTTGAGGAAATCAAGAAGTATCTACTCCAGCCTCCGGTCTTGATGCCACCCGTCTCCGAGAAGCCGTTGGTCCTCTATGTCACCACCCCATAATGGTCCCTCGGCACCCTCCTCACCTATAAGAACAATGAGGGGATAGAGAACAACCTCTACTACCTCAGTCGCATTCTCCTTGATACGGAGGTCAGATATTCCCCCATCGAGAAGAGCTGTCTGGCGCTCGTGTTTGCTGTGAAATTGCGACATTACCTGCAGGACCACGAGGTCCAGCTGATCTCCCGAGTAGATCCACTAAAGTACATCCTGATCCATCCCATGTTGACTGGCCAACTAGTGTAGTGGTCGGTGATCCTCCAGCAGTTTCAAATCAAGTTTGTGCCTCAGAAGGATGCCAAGGGACAAGCATTGGAGGATTTTCTTGTTTCTAATACAAACCCCGCTGACCAGTCTTTGGACCTGGATTTCCCCGACGAAGCAATCCTCTCAGTGGATGAAGTCATCCCGTGTGGTAAAATTCACTTTGATGGTGCCTCTTAGAGCCCCACCAGCAGAAGGCTCAATGATCCTAGACTCAACAGATTAGGAATGGGTATCGTCTTTATTATACGGGTGCAATCCGTTCTTCCGTACTCATTCTTGTTTTCAGAAGGTTGCACTAATAATGAGGTAGAGTATCAGGCCCTCATTACTGGCCTCGAGCTGGACCTTGAGATCGACATGCCCCATTTGCATGTGAAAGGGGACTCCAAGCTAGTTATTAAGCAGGTCAATGACAGCTATTTTGTCAGGAATCTAGAGATCCTGCCATTGTTGGAGCGTAGTCTCCGGCTAATGGCTCAGTTCCCTTCTCGGTCGGAGGTTACCTATATTCCTCGGTCGCAGAACAGTCGAGCAGATGCTTTGTCCAGTTTGGCTACATCACATTTAGAGCCCTAACAGGATGATCTAATAATCCATGTGGCCCACCAGAGAATCATATCTCCTACGACCCCAGATGACGATGACGGCCCTTGGTTAAGTTGTCTTACCGTGGGTGCCTTCACGTTGGGACCCTCGGGTCCCCCGGATGTAGTGATCGAAATGATTGCTGATTGGAGGCCACCCTTGGTTGAATACCTCCATCATGGTAATCTCCCATCATATTGGTTAGAGTGCGAGCGAATCGGACACTGCGCACTACATTTTTTCCTCCAGAGTGGTCCCATCCTTGAGCCAATCCTCTATAAGTGCAGGTTTGATGGTGTTATCTTCCATTGCATTCATGGAGTTGAGATTCCACAATTCATGCAAGAGGTTCATGCCGGTTCCTGTGGTGCCCATCATTCTAGGCCAATGATGTCTCACCAGATCCTACGACTAGGTTATTTTTGGCCCTCTATGATCCACGACTGCATTGAGCTCTCTAAGAGGTTCCATGTGTTCCAATTTCATGATAACTTCATGCATCGGCCACCATATCCTATCCACACTACCAAGTACTCTTGGACTTTTGCGGTCTGTGGATTAGATGTCATAGGACCATATGCACCGACAACTGCTCTCCAAGGTTGATTCATTCTGACCGCTACGGATTTCTTTTCTAAGTGGGAAGAGGCAATTCCTCTCAAGGAAGTCAAGTCCCATTCTATCATTGACTTTATGAGTTCCAATATCATCCATCGGTTTGGGGTTCCTCATGATATCCTCATCAATAACATCACCAACTTCTGAGCAGCCGAGTTAAAAAAGTTGTACGCCAAGTACAACATTCATTCTAACCATACCTCCAGCTATCACACGCAGGAAAATGAGAAGATTGACACTTTCAATAAAACCCTCTCTAACATCTTACAGGAAATGGTTGGTCAGAACAAGAAAATTTGGCCGGATAAGCTCCCCAACGCCCTCTGGGCTTATCGGACGACAAGTTGTATTTCCACCCAGGTGACCCCATATTCCCTGGTGTATGGAACGGAGGTCATCCTTCCCATCGAGATTAAATTTCCCTCATTGCGCACAACGGTCTATGAACAGAAAGCTCCGGATAGAGTAGCTGAAATCCATCTAGCTTAATTGGAAGCACTGGATGGGAATAGGCTCCGTGCCTTGAACAACCTAGAAAGGCATCAGAGCAGGATGGCTCGAGCCTTCAACAAGAAGGTTCAACTATGCTCTTTCCTACAAGGCGACTTGGTGCCGGCTCTGAGAACGCCAATGATCCCTCGTAGGAAACCACCCAAGTTGGAGCCCAAATGGGAAGGACCTTTCATTGTTCATAAGGTTTATCCCAATGGTTCATACTCTTTGGTGACCATGGATGGTGAGCGTATAACTCCTCCAACCAATGCCAAGTTCCTCAAACAATACTTTGCCTAATCCTATGGGTCATGCATTACCTTAAACTTCCATTCCCGCATGACGTTAAACTATATGACGTCCCGCATGATGTTAAAACGTATGTCGTCCCGCAAGACGTTAAAATTTATGACATCCCGTATTACATTAAACTGTATGTCGTCCCGCATGACGTTAAACTTTTTGACGTCCCACATGACGTTAAACCGTATGTCATCCTGCATGACGTTAAACTTTATGACTTCCCACATGATGGTAAACTATATGTCATCCTGCATGATGTTAAACTTTATGTCGTCCCGCAGGACGTTAAACTGTATGTCATCCCTCATGACGTTAAACTGTATCTCATCCTGCACGACGTTAAAGTGTATCTTAAAGAACTATGTGTGGCTTGATTCCCATATTTATGGGATACGTAGGACCTCCCAAACAATTAAATTTCGGGTCCAGACCCTCTCAGGTCAAGCCACTCAACCCTTTACAGTGGTTCACCGATGTGCCTAAGACTAATTTGGTTTGGGACCTGGCATGTCGGGTTCAACTTGGGCAAGTTTCCATCCACATTTCAAGCTTCATGTTCCCTTGATTTGGGCCCCCATTATCTTTCACACCCAAAGGGTCCCCCAAAATGGCATGGATTCTAGGCCTAAGGGCTCTCCTACCATTACAGAACAATGTCCCCGAGGGTTTCAGACAAAAAATTGATACAAGTCCCATGTTACGAACATGGTCAGTGGTCGATGCTCATTTGTTTGTCCCCGTTTCAAGCTAATGCAACATAGATGATGTGTTGTGAACATGGTAAGCAGTAATCCTCCTCCTCCATGCCAACCCCTTCAGGTCTTGAATGTTGGTTACATGATTCACATTATGTTCCACCCTATCATATTTGAGTAGAATTTCGACACTCTTGGCACTATCCCTCAGTGCACCTCCGCACGTCAGGGGGAAAAGTAGCAATATGGTGCTCCTCAGATCTCCCATGGTCTGAGATCTAAGACCATAAACTAAGATCTTCATTATGAACTATGGGCGACTCGATTCTCATCCACATGGGATATGTAGGATCACACGGGCATTACGTTTCCGGGTCCAGCTCAGCTGGGAGATAGCTTCTCCTTCCCCTTATCCCCTGACCCTTGATGGTCCCCTGGCCCGAGGCTCCTTCCCGGAATTGCGCACGGTGATGATGTGGACCACCTCCTCCTTCACGTCTGGTATGCTTTATAGAATTGTGTTCATTCCATCATGTCCAAGCCATATGACTTTAAATTGTGCTATCTAGTCCCGTCACGTGACCCTAAACTGTGATAATATTTTCCTGGACGCACGAAAAAAAACGGCACTGCATTGTGTTGACCTGATCATAGGGGATATCACGTTGGGTATCGGTCATCCACCATACCATTTTTCAACACCTGTATATGGCTTTAATCTTGTGGAGATGTCGGGAATTTCTACCCTAGGCCTGTCACTTCACAAAAAAAACCATTCACCTTAAAGGACAAACAAGACACATCAAATACCGCTTCTTTTGAGGCTAGGGCCAGACCAGTACGCCCCTTTCATCCTTTTCACGGGTACCTTACCGTGCTACTACCCAGAACAATGTATGGCTTAATTTTCATTCTCATGAGATACGTAGGAACGCCCAGGCACTTCCCCACCGGACCAACCTAACTTTCGTGTTCGGTCTCTTTACCTAAACACTTCCCAAAAGAACACATGGTAATTTGGGATTATGTCCTCATTCACATCAGTTTTCATAAACACCTTACCATGTGTCCCCTGCATTCCTTACTGATCCCTGGTCCTAGCTCTAAGACCTTAAACTAAGATCCCTTCCATAAATATGTATGGATTGATTCCCATCCTCATGGGATACGTTGGGATGCCCAGGAACTTTGTCATGGGTCCTGCCTCAGGAACCACAAATCCCATTCCTTTTCATTTCCATCCCCTTGGCCTGACCCCTTACAGGGAACCTTGTAACTACATTTTTATCCTGAACAAGTTCGGGATTCCCCATGATGACATTGGGAAGTGACGGTTTCCTCACTAAAGAGCTCCTGTCTAGAAGTTAGAATGATCCATGATCAGACTAATACACCCATATAATGTGTTTTCACTGTGGTGGTGTGACTTCAGGAGTGTTGGATTCTGTTCGAACAAACCATCACTCCACTTTCCATGCTTTTTGTGCCCTTTATTCGGACCCTCATCCTCTTTCATGTCTAAATAGACCCCCAACAGTGTGGCTGCTCGGCCTATGGCTCGCCTATTGTCCTGGGCCAACGTTCCGGAAGACTGATGGATGACATTTTGAGTCAGGCCCCATGTTTCGAACATGGTTAACGGTCGGCCCTCATTTCTTATCCCCATTTCAGGCTAACATAATAGGGATACTATATTTCAAACATGGTCAACAGTTATCCCTTATTGTCATGCCACCCCCACGGTGCTCCGAATCTGAGGTATCATAATTCACATTTTCCTGTTGCGCAATATTCAAACTCATTCTAATGCCACTAGTGTTACCCCACTCGTGCGCTAGGGCACTTTGGAAGAGTGGTGAATCGATTGTTTTGAGATCCTAATTCTTCGATCGGGACTCTCCCATTTCCCTCCGAAAATCTGAATCGGCTATCCAAGACCCGGATGTCTAAAGCTTGTATTGCATTCCCGCGTTCAAGTGAAGTAGTAAGGTGATCTCCCTTTGTTTCTCACATCGGGCCCTACCCACGTGAGCTTAGGGGATAATCGTCGGACACTTTACGAATGTCCCAGAAGCATGATAAACCAACGCACATAACGGAGCTCATGCACACAGTTTGTGTGAAGTAATTAAAGAATGGAAGAACATTCAAAATCTTATGCATCACGGCACTCGAGGTTTTACCCCTCCCATAGATAGGTCAACCATGTCAAAAGAAAGCTGCAATTTCTCCACCCTTCGGCATGCGGCATCTAGGAGTCACTACCGCATGTGTAGCTGTCGTTCTTCCTCAGCAGCGATGGGGTGCATCTCATCAGTTGCGGCCTGGGCCCGCTCGACGTCGGCTTGAATGATGGTCAGTTCTTGGGAAACCTTCCTCATATACTCTTTGGCCTCCGCCAGTTGGTCCTTCAGTTGCGATATGAACTCTGATTACGCATCAAGAGAAGCAGAATGCTCATATGCCCGGACCTGCAACCGTTCAACCTCATTTTCGGCCACCTAAAGCCTCTTGATGTTGACTTACTTCCTCTGTTTCCATCCCACACTGAGGCCATGGTCATAATCCTGGATTTTCTCCGCCATAAGATCTCAGATGAGCATTTGAGGACGTTGGGTGTCCACTCCCCTAGCACACAGTTTGCGAAAACATGAGAAAAGTATGTCCATTTCATCCAACCAAAGTGATTGGGGGTGTCATTGATGAAGCGTGTGATCAGCTTCCATGATTGGCGATAGACTATTTTGATGTCCTCCTTGTCAGAGGTTGTCTCGTCCCAGTCAGAGCGATTGGTAGGCTCATACGCAGGGAATTCCCCCAAGAACTCCTCAGTCGGGTTCACGTCTAGAATTGGATCAGGCATGGCGGGGCCGGAATTTTCTCGTTGGTCCTCATCATCAGATCCCACCTCAATAACCTCAGGTGCAGTCCCACTGGCTTCCTCTCCAGTGATCGGGAGCGCTGTAGTTCAGTCAGGCTGGATATCCACCTCCACGACCATTGGCATGCCCCTGGGAAGGGCGCTACCAGAAGTCCCGACCAACTTCGCCGCAGCAGCCCAGGCCAATTGGAGGACTATACACACCAAAAAGGGGATTTGAATTTCAGTTAATGTGGCCAGGGGATGGAAATTGTAAATTTGGCCGAATAGACTCACAGAGGTAAAATCCCTGGTCTCGCTCTTAGGCTGATGTCGTCGGAACCCCTAGATGTGGCCCCTCGTATATGGTTGGCAGGTTTGAAGACTCCGGTGGAGCCGCCTCGAGTGTCCCATCCCAGCCCAGGACGGAAGTTGATGCAGCCACGGGTGTAGATCCTGAAGGTCCTGCACCGGCACCCACTGAGGGGTGGGAACGAGGTCTATGCACAAGGTCCTCCTGCATGGTGCAGAAGCTGATAAGGAATCCAGAGTAACCTAAGGGAGAACTTGAAGAAGGAACTTGGGATTTTACCTCAAGGGCCTTGGAAAAATCTTCGAGATCTGAGGACTGATCGCCGACATCACCCTCCTTTGACGGACTCTCTCTACCATCCTCGTCCTCCAAGGAGGACTTGTCTGATTCTTCCGGTAGAGGGAAGCATTCCCTCCGGTCAGTATCTGACAGTTGCGTAGGGACCGTATGACCCAACAGCACCCTGACCCGGTCTGTCATTGGGTGCAAGGCACCCCAAGAGTGGATAAAGTCTTCCAGCCTGGCTATGTGTTGCTCCGCCTCCACCTGGGATACTTCCAAACCAGCTCTAATATGTCCAATCCCCGGCAAGTCCATCTCGAGGCAGTTAAGGTGCTTCCATAACTCAGATGGGCGGAGGAATTTACTGGTTTACATCCTAGATTTCCCAGGCCTACGGGAAGACAACGTTCTCCGGCATGTCAATATGGCGCAACCGTTTCCCTGGGGCCTGAGTAGAAATCCTGTGAAATACTCTCAGTGGCCACCCCTCCGGATGACTCTGCGCGCCTGGGACAACTGGGTCCGCTATCCCCACCGGATCCTCCACCACTTATCCCCCCTCAACCGGTGTGGGCGCCACCGCTACAGAAGCCCTGCCACTGTGGGATGCCCTTTCCACCTTCTGGCCTCATCCGCGAGGTCGGGGAGGCTCACCGTCACCGACTAGAGTTGTTGGCCGCTTCACCATCTCCCTCGGGTAGGCTGCCTCTCAGCTCTGGGCATATTCCTTTATCATCCTGAGGATGACGGTCGACAGAGGAAATTCATTCTACATCTTCCCATATTCCCATGTGAACAAGAGTCACATCTTCCGTATCACACACGGGTGCTCCTCTTAATGAGCCTCTAGGTAGACCTGAGGGGTCAGCCGCTGCATGCACTGGAATTGCCTTGCAAACCGGTGTGGGGTGTATGGTTCGCAGAGGCACTCGTTGTCCACCCTGGCCACCAGGACTCCACCTCGAAAGGCTAGGAGGTAGGCCCGGTGCTCTTTCGTCCCCTGGCCGTCATCAGTAAAGGCCGCCGTTGGAAATGGAAATCGGTTGAAATTGAATTCCTCCACCCTCCACACACAGTTCAGAACCGATGGTGCGGTTAGCTTGGTCGAAAAACTCTCCACGGAATTCAGGATCGATGGGCGGAAGTTTGACCCTGGAGGAAAGATGGGGTTCGGATACTCATAGATCCCCCTGATGTGTGCCGCTATCCACCCGTAAACAAGATGGAATGGCCCGCATACCCTCTATGGCCTCTTCCCCTCGCTGATGTGCCACAGCATCTTATATAACTTGGAGAGCATCAGGATCCCTAGGTTGACCCTCCCACTTGTCACCAAGGTGGACGCCATGATGAAAGTACTTGGTCGCACTCCCATGTTGGTATCTCTCACCGGCAGGATCCAACCACAGATGAGAGCTGTGATGAAGGCCGGCAGCCTCACTATCAACTGTTTCTCAATGTTGACACTGAATTCCCAGGTGTTCAACTGGCTGTCCACCATGAGCTTCCAGTATGAGTTCTCCTTGCAACGTCGATCTCCATTTGGGAAAGCTCGAGGCCTCGCCGGGAACTGATGGTCTACCGGGAAGTTGAGAAACTTTTTGAACCAATTCATGAAGTGAACATCCCTCAATACCTCCTTATCCTCCCCTGGAACGAGCTTCATCAATGCCATTTCAAGACACGACATCTGCTCTGGATCTTCCCATGCACCCATAGCAGGGAAAAATTCATCGTACATCGCTCCCAGTATCGGGACCCCCGAGATATGATGCACATCCCATAAGCTGATGTCGTCCACCCCGTGATGCAGGTGGAAGGTATTGGTCCCCGGGGACCATCATCTCAATAGCTTCGGCATTAGCTGCTTCAGCTGGTAGATGTGGAACTGGGAAGCCAAAGTTTCCTCATACAGGCCCGCTCTTCTTAGCTCCGCCCCGAACTCCTCACATGAGGCGCCTACCAAGTAGGCCTAGGCCCAATCATCCATGAAGTTTCTGCCCAGGCGCAGGTCCCATTCCTCGGACCACCCCTTCTTCTGGTTCCCCAGTGCCGCCTTGAGGATAGTTCGGTATAGGGGAGGGGGCGTCTCTGGCTGTAATGACCTCCTGTGAACATTGTTCAGATGATTGTATAAACAGTCGGAAACAACGGGCGTGAAATCCTCCCAGGCATGACCGTCAGCCTCCCTGAACCATCAGTGCTGGAACGGCATGCTCCGAAACCAGTAAGTTGGCTCATCCCTACTTTCTTCAGGGATGAATACATTGTCCCTCAGTACGAATCCATTTAAGGGAAACCTCCTACACAATGGGTAGTTCTTCTATCTCTTTGATACTAGCTCCACCAAAGAACTATGGTCCGAGTGGCTACGGACCAACTCTCCTAGCCCTGGACTATTCTCCATCTCTTCCCTTCGGGCAGCATCCGCAAGGACCCCTTGGGAAGCTTCTTGGTGGGCCATTTAGTTCTATTACATTGATGATTTTCAAGCCTGTTCGTGATGCTCGTCTGCAGAGAGTTATCTCGAAGACTCTTCACGAAGACAGTTCTCCAAGCGCTTCCTAGCCATTCGAGCACCTGATCGCAGAGCGCAAATGCGGAGTCAAGGACTTGTTGTGTGCCGTGGAGACTCGATTCGCAGAGGACACTCTCGGAGTACACGGAGATTCACGAATCGAGAGCACAAGAGGACAAATTCGCGGAAGACGGGAAAGGACAAAAGAGACAGCTTCCCCCTATTTATAGGCGACAGTCGTTGGAGCTTCACGGAACGTCCAGCACGTGCCGAGATTCGAGGCACGCTTGACCCCCGCATTCCCTATCCGCCTCAAGAGCCATCACCGCGAATGGATGAGGATTTTGGCAATTACTCTGATACTTTGACCCTAGATCTCTCCGCAACTCCAAGTCTGAGAGGGGGCATTTGTTGGTGCCAAAATTAGGGATGGAGAAGAAGCCAAAACGAAGGCACCACTAACTCCCTCGTGAAGATCTTTTTTGGAGTTCCCCAATCATTGTAGCTACTGCAAAGCAAGGAGGCGGGACGCTCCGCGAACGCATTTGACATTTGCGCGCCCGCCGTAAAGCAAGGAGGCGAGACGCTCCGTGACCGCAGTTGACGTTCGTGAGCCCGCCACAAAGCACCCTAAACTCTTTTTGAACTACGTCAGCTCTGCTTTGAGGCACCTCTTTCCTATAAATACCCGGGTCCCCTTGAGCCCAAGAGGATGGAAAATCTGACCTTTCAACTTCCGAGCTCTTGAATCACGAAGTATCCTTCGCTCTGCGAACCATAAGTTCTGCGAGGTACTTTTGCTCCATGAAATGCCTCCCCTTTTCCATTTTTTAACCCCTTCTTTCTATAGGGATGAATCTCGCAAAGCCCAAGGGATTTCGCGAAGGAAGGGGATCCCTAAGGGGACCTGGGTCGTCATGGAGCGTTTATGCTTTGCGAAACACCCCTCGTGCGCACGTGATCCACATGCTAAGGCAGGATAATGCCACTTCGTTAAGAACACCACTTCACACCACCTTGCTTAGCGGTGAACCTTTTCTTCGCGAAGCAGTGCTCCGCGAGTCCATATCCACTTTGCGAAGCACACCCCTTCTCAAGCACCCTCCACTACATGGAGCGCCAGAGCTCCAGATGGCTTCTGCTAGTGAACCTCTATGCTTTTCAATCCCTCTTCCCGTGTGACCCTCCAGGTTTTCATGAAGTGATTTCAGGGTCCCATGGACAACACCTCCCATTACGTTGCTCTGCCATATGCTTCTTCACATAGGGACGCTAACGGTTATCGCTTCATCACATAGCCATGCTAACATGGACCCCTCGATGGTTCGCTCCATGACACCTCCTAACCACGACATTGTTGATGCCTTCCCTTCCACAAGGAGAAGAGGGTACTGGTTATGTAAGTCCTTGGGGGTGTGGAGCGCACCCACATCGTCTGAGCTTTAGGACGTTAAACTTCCAAGCGCCACAGTCCTCAACACATGATGCTACACTGTGACCTTTCCCCCACGCATCCTATGTGGGGTTCCCCGGCTCGGGCAGTCTCCATGCCCACTAGTCTCCACGGGGATGGGATCACCCCTCACAGGGGATGATATCCTTTTTATTGGAGTGGCGTTAGTCCGTGGGGGAAGGGAATCTACATCGGTGTAAGCCCCTGGCCTTTCTTAAGGAGGCAGCACCTCTGCTCCTCTTATCTTCTTCCTTTCCAAAGACCAAGAGGTGAGAGGGGCATAGGGTGTTTTTCACCCTTTCCCTCTCCCTTTGGGATTCATCCATCCTGGGCCTCCCTCCTGAAGTAATCCCCCGTCTCTATCTCCCTAGGCCTCCATCTGGGAGTGCTCCCCCCCCCAATCTTCATCCCCGTGGGCCGCCTAAGAGCCTAAGCCTCATTTCACTTCCCATGGACGTACCTTTCACGACATGATCATCGAGTCTTTTCTGCCTCTTGTTTTTCACACTGAGCATGACTCACATGGGCTTAGAGTAAGCATTGACCATGGAAAACAAACACCTTGGGATGCCTCAGAGTGTAATCCCAAATCCATCCCGAACTACGGGGACTTTGATCCATGTCAAGGCATGGTACGTAGGAAGCCTCCACGAGGTTCAAGCCCCACAAACACCTTGGGCCACCTCAGAGCGCAAGCCCCATACCATCCCAAACTACGTGGACTTTGATCCATGTCATGGCATGGTACTTAGGAAGCCAACACAAGGTTCAAGCCCATACCTCATGTCTCATCCTGATCTATCCCTCGAGACCATGTGTCTTACGAATATCATTCCCCAACCCGGAGGTTCCACTTCCTCTGGGTCCCATCCATGTGTCCATTCTCACGGGTCGCCTCCTAAGGTGTCCCATCGTCCCATCGAACTATGCGGACTTTGATTCCCTGCCACGGGGACACGTAGAAAGTCTCTTCAAGGCTCAATCCAAAACCATCATCACCCCATGATGGTTCCATTCCCCGTCACTTCTATCATCCATCCTGATTCTTACCAGGGGTTCCACATCCTGGTGGGATCATTCATCCCCATTCCATGTTCTGTTTGATTGAATTTGGGAAGCCACCCACATGTTGGCCTCAATATCAGTGTTCCCTCTAGGGGGTTCCTCCATATGGTCCACTCTAATCAGTGTTCTGATCAGTCTGATTCGTCTTCACTGGACGTTAAACTTATGGGATACCCTGTGTTAAACATAGGAAGCTAAGGAAAACCTCAGATACATGCCAATGGCATATAATTACCCGCACTCGAGGTGGGATTCCTCGGGCTTCCCCACCCTTAAGAAGCCCTATAATAAGGGGAAGAAAATCCAGACGTTCCAGAATCTGAGCGTCCAGACATGCCGGTGATGCCTCAACGTGACTACTCCCCTAACCAAAGGTTTCTGCCCTAACCGGACCCCATGGAATGTCCCAACAGAAGCAGTGTAATTAACTGGTGTCCATGAAGATATGGCGTCAGGAAGAGTTTCACGAACAATGTCTTAAATCTATGAGGGAGACCCGGACTAGGTGACGAGCTCCAAGAAGGAATATATGGAAGGAAGAACTGACAACCCATCATCCCATTTTGATCAAGGAGCAGACGTCCCTAAAGAAGGATCGAATGTCACCCTCCTTTGGAAAGCGGGAATGTGGGGACACAAAGTGGCATGCGCGTCCTCCAGATGGAAGCACAGCACGCATCCTGGTGAAAGCGTCAGAAACAAGTACCCAGATAATCTAATAAAATAATGAATTTCTATGACACTTGATGTTATGGTCCATTCCTCTGTTCAATTTATCTTTGATGGGTGCACATAAATTCCATCATTTATGACCATGTTCCTCTCCAATTTAACTTTGTGAACCAAAAAGTCACACATGCTGAACATAGAATACATTTCTCCATTCATATCACCACCACAATCCTAAGATTTTGTTCCTGATCCTCCTTTATATTGGATTAATTTAGAATATCATCGATAAATACTACAACAAATTTTTAGAGATAGTCTCATATGAATATATTCATCAAATCCATGATGATTATAGGGGAATTAGTAAGTATGAATGGCATAAATATAAAATTATAGTGTCCATATGTCGTATTGAAAGTTGTATTCTAAATATATTCCTTCTTCCCCACCAGCTAATGATATCCACAATGAAGACCCACTTTTGAGAAGTAATGATATCCTTGTATTTGGTTGAATAAATCCTCAATCCTAGGAAGAAAATTATTTTTCTTAGTGTGATCTTTTTGATATCCTAGTAATCATTAAACAATGGCATTGGTCTCCCTTTATTATTAAAAAAGGACACGGGTTCACCCCATGGGGATGTAATAGGGATGTTAAACCCTTTTTCCAAATGCTCTTGTTTCTTCTTCTTTAACACCAAATGTTTTATCAGGGAAATATAAATGGTTAATATAAATATATAAGTGTCTCTAGTTATAATACCTATTGAGAAATCTACAACACAATTTGGGGAAAGGCTTGGTAAATATTTAGGAAATACATCAGTATATTCCATCAAAATGGGAACTTCCTCTTTGTTGGTACTTATGATCAACTCAACCATTTGGGAAAATGTAATATTCTTCTATTGGTATCAAATACACAAAATTGGGAAATTTTCCAAATGAGATTTATAACCTTACATGATTTTTTACATGAGGATGGGATGGTTTAAAATAAATAATGATATTTCCTCTTCCAGATAGTTGATGTGAAGTATATATAACTAGATCCAATAACTGTCAACTATAGTGTTAAATTCCACCAAGGAAATTATTTCAATATTTTCTAGAATAATCTCCCCTCATATGATAACATGAGAAAAATCCAACAAAAATGTTTTTTTCACACATGTATGTGTTTTTACATATATCTATTCTTTAAGGTACTAGTGTTTTGGTACAACATATCAAAATAAATTATAGGATATAAATGGATTTATAATAGTAATCATATAAAACCTTTTATAGTCCCGTGTTAATATGAATTTTTACTTGAATGAATTCATTTTCATACACCAATTTAGTAGTGTTGATGGAAAAATATTTCCCTTAATCCATAAAAATTTGTGGTTGTTGAAGCTGATTACCTTCGATAACCTTTAGTTATTTTCACTTACTTGAATAGTTACCTTTATACCTATAAATGATTAATTGAACCTTGTATGGTTCCTTCCATTCCTAAATTATCTTGTCCATATTCATTATTTATCTTCAATATTCAAGAGTTTTATGGTCTTCTCTTTCACACATAAAGAATTTCATAATCCCTTTGAGTCTGTTCCCATGATTCTTCTTCCGACATTTTTGACATGTGGGTGTTTGGATATTCGTCCATATATTAGCATTTGATCCCCCAACTTGAATCTTCTTATTTAATTTATTATCTCCAAAACCATGGGACAATTCTCCAAACTCCATCTCTAGTTTAAGTGAAAAACAACTACATATTCATAACTACGAAATTCATAGATCGCTACATCTTTTAAAAGGGGTGAGTTTAAACCACTAATGAAACTATCTATTTTCTGTTATTATTGATAAAGACATGAGTTGTATCTTGAAGGACCTATAATGTGTTCATTTTCATCCATGACATATTCAACATCTTTTTCTAGATCTAGGAATTCTCTATGCATCTTTCATTGAAGAGGTCATGGGAAAACATGTTATGAAAAAAAATTCATAAATTCGATTCACTCCATTTCATATATTAAATAATTAGTTTTAGTATTATTTTTCAATTCCCTCCATTGATTATATTCTTCATCAGAATATTATATAATAAGAGTAATTTTCTCCCTATCAAAATAATAGAGAAAATAGAATATATTCTCCATTGAGTTAACATATTGTTCTATATATAGTGGATCATAATATCCACTAAACATTAGAGGTATTTTCTATATAAAGGAATTTATGTCTGTTGGATCCTTCTTATTGAACATAGAAAATACATATGGTTAATATTATTTTTATAGACTGATATATCTATGTAAGAATGACCATGATATTTTGAACTCCACCTCACAGTGATTCGGAAATTTTATTTAGATAATCATTTAATTTACCCTTACATGGTTTGTTGTTATTGTTTCTCCTAGTTCCCAACATTTTATAATTTTTTTTCTACACAACTGACATCACTTAATAATAAATAATTTAGTTTCATCTGAAAATCAATTTTAAATTCATCCCTTTTGGGATATTTATGTTTATCCATTTCCTCAAATATTACTTCTAGTATCATATAATTTAATTATAATAATATATAATTACATTATTTACAGATCCAATATTATGGTTTTTATTAGAGTTTGTGATCGACCAAAGAATAAACATCAAGAGTTTCAAACTAGGTTTGCAGTGTGGCATCATCATCAAACACCAGGTGATGATCTAGTTATTAATCCATCCTCCATTTTTGAGGTTATTAACCCTAGGTATATTAATGTAATATAAAAATCAACATGTTGTATCATGGAATATATTTCATTATCGATAATCCATATGCTCTTATAATTTTCAAAATATTATGGTCTTTACCTATACATATAATTACCCTTTTAATTTCTAAGAAATTTTTTAATACTAATTCCCAAATTAACTAAATCAGGATCTGATAAAAATTACAGAATCCTATTATTTTCTTACATTACTATTACATCATTTTATGATAACCAATGTAACCGTAGTATATTCTGAGATCCCAAGGTATGGTATCATGGAAAAATTAGGGTCATACATAAATTGTACATAATAAAACATTGAAAATAATTAAATAACTATTCATTATCCACATAGAATAACTCACATTCTAATTAGTTCATTTTATAACTTGAGGATATACATTACAAAAAGGGGTGAGATAAAATCATAGAAAGGGGATTAATGACATTAAATGAATGAGTAACATGAAACAATAGTACATGGTTGAGCATAATAGACATCATCATATAATATAATATGATCATCATAATCTTGATGGAAACATCTAATAAAGGAATTGAATATAGAATATTCATAATAATGAAACATCATAATATAGTGGTCAAATCCAATACATAGTTTTGAACAAAACCTAGTATCATGGTCACGATTTTAATGTGTGCATAAATCATAAAATCATAATTTTGAAGAAATATAGAATCATGTTAAAAAATAATATATATAATATAATGAGATTCAGTATTTTAACCAATGAATTTGAGGGATGTAGAATTCAGGTCCAACTCATCACATTATACAATGATTATAATCATTCATTCCATATGAAAAGATAACATGTAAAAATCATATTCATGGAACAAAACCATGTATAGAAATGACTTATATTAAGGTTTTTTGAATAATAAGTTATTAAATAAACATTGGGTTTCTAAATTGAATAATTTAAATAATATTTTGATATAAAACATCATCATTCTTATGTAGAAGATAAATAGTTATATAGGAGTAAATGTGGTGTTTTGGAAATTAACCTCTCTTTGAAAAACCATTGCATTTGGATTAGAAATCATTTTCAAAATGTGAAAGAATATATATACCCAGAATAAAAATTTAATTAATGGTTAGAAGGAAATTTTTAGTAGAATAGTGGAATAACTATACTGATAATAATGTGAAAGGTCAGATAACCCAAAAATAATGAGTTCATTTCAAGAATCCCCTAACCCTAAATAACGATTTATTTCCATTTTTTCCTCCTTAGGTATAATAATCATATCTTTATTAAAAAAAATAACCAAATATTAATTATTTTTATTTATCTCACTAAATATCCATAATAATTACTGGATTCTATTTTAAAATATTCTCTTTTAAGCTTTATTTATTTTGATGTCTTTTTTTTATTAAATATTACCATTTGGTCTTCATTTTATTAATTTTATTAAAGTTCATTTATACATAAGTAAAAATATTTCCATATGAATAAAAATAAATATATTAATACATTTGTATATAATAATTAATTTATTATATTCAACTACAAGGATGGTGAAAAGAAAACATTAGAAAAATCCTTATCGGCGGCTTGTCGACTGTTAATGGGACATTATTAGTAGAGTATCTATAAGATATATACTATGTTTATATATTATAAACAAAACATAATTTAGATTTTTATATAATAAATATTATGTAGTCACAATTTTTAGTGGTTTTAAAAATATTTTTGTTAGAAAATTTATGGAGGGTAGGGAATTAGAAAAATTAATGTAAAATAAAAGGAATAATTGGAGTAACTTCTTTCATGATGTTCATCCTTTTATATATCCCTCAAAATCATGAATTATTGGTGTTTGTTTACTCTAGAATGACCATATGCATTCTAATGGGAATTAGAGGAAGTATTTGGGATGATATTTGGCTTCTGTAAGTATAAGTTTAGCAATTTTCCAAGGGGGAGCGGTGGGTTATTTATATATAGGGTTATGGGTATTTTTATGATAAAATATTGAATTAAATATAATATCAAAGGTGAAACTTTGAATAGTAACATTTTTTACATCATAACAATATTTTTAAAAAATAACAATAATTTAGGTCTTTAAGTCACATTATAATTCAAATTTATTTGTTTCAGAAATATGTAGAGATAAAAATGAAAAAAAGTTTATCTAAAGGGAAAAATTATAGTTTCAGACATTTGATAATAATTTTTAGGTTTCGAAATTATGATTTTTTAAATGAACCATATGTTTTATTAAATTCCTATTGGGTTTAAATAACCAAATTAATATTTGTTATGAAATTATTACATCACTATTATATTATAAAACATGTAGTGATTGAAAAATATTTTTTTTTACTATTAACCTAAATATTGATTTCTCTGATAAAATTGTCAAAAATTTACCCATGGGTGATTTTGAAATGTTGATTTCAAAAATGATGTTATTTACCAAAATAATTTTCTAGAATAGGTAATTGTTTTCAACATAAAAATCATGGTTTTTAGAAAATACATTAAAATACATTTTATTAAAAAATATCTTGAGTTTATTTACTTTAAAATATAAATATTTGTTTTATTTAATTTTAATATTTTTATTTTATAAAAAATTTCATGATAAAAATTTTATATGTTATATTTTATTTTTTTGATCTAATATTACCATTTTAACGGTCGGTTATAGTTTCCAATATTCATGTTACTGTTCTTAGTGTTCTAATTACTATTATATAAGCCACATAATTATTCTAATGGTTATATTACCTCATATAAATATTACTACCATCATTTAATATTTAATAAACACCCCCCATGGTTCTATAATTTTATTTTCTTAGATGTCGATTTGTTTTCAAATATTTTGTCTTATTTTTCATAGTGTTGTTTCTGGTGGTGTTGATTCTAGATGATTTGGGTGATCCAAATATTCCAATTATAGTTTTTCAATTTTATATTTTTTCCCTTGTAATATTTTTCATTTTAATGGGTTTATTTGTTGACTAATGTGAAAAATTTATTTAAGAAAATAATGTGTTTTTGTTTTATATATGTGTTTTATATGTGTAATAATACATAATATAGATCATATATTTTTAAGAAAACAAATTCAACTAATAAGTTATTGGTGTTTATAGATCATTTCCAAGATGATGACATGTGGTGCCATAGATAATCTTTGTATTCAAAACATTTTAAATACATTTCCAGAATTTGATGTAAACATTAAATCTCAATAAAAAATTATTGATTGTGTTACTCTATGAAACCGTAAAAAGTCCATAAAATATATCATGGGGAGATAGTTCAGAGTTCAATCTTCTCATATATAAAATAAATTTATAGATTTTATAATGTATAAAACTAAAACAAAAATAGAATTTTTCCCATTAGATGTCTTGGGGAGTCCCATAATGAAACCCATGGTGATTCTTTACAATTTCTACTATGGTATGGGTAACTGTTGTAAAATACCCTAAGAATTATACTTCTTAGACATAACTTGTTGACATACTAATCACTAAGATAGATAATCCAAAATATCTCTCTTGATTTCTTACCATTACAGTCTTTATGATCATTATACATATTGAACCACCCTGATAAATATAGAGTGATCAACAATGAGGTTCATGCTATAAATCATCTTTCTATTCTAGTTTTGATGGGATACATACCAAGATCATGGAACTGATCATTATTTCATGTTTAATGATAAACTATAGAAAAATACATACCTTATTTTGTACCTTAAGATCATCCATAATTGCCTCAGTAATCATAACATGGATAGATTGATTAATATTCATCTGAGAGTTATAATATCATTTCATTTTCATATAAATATATGGTAAATCCTATATAAATCCATAAGTATTAGATCTGTTTCAATCCCCGTCATCAACAAACACGCATGGTCTATTTGACATAGAGCATCAACTTCCTTGTTTGGCTACACATGGTGGTAAATTATTGAGAAGTCATAATCTTTAATCAGTTTCAACCATCTTCTTTGGAGAACATTCATCACTTTTAATGTGAATAAATACATTAAATATTTTTTATTATATTATATATCAAACCATTCATGATATATATAATTCCTTCATAACTATAACGAAAACATTAATGCATCTATTTCTAAAAAACATGTAATGTTTTTCTAATGATCAATCAATTAGTGATAGAAATAATCCACCACTATGTAATTATGTATGTGAAAAAATCATATTACACCATTTTATAGATCAATGTAGATCAAAAACCCATCTCCAGTGAAGATTAGTGTGAGAACTGGAGGAAAGAACAACCTTCTCTAAAGTTCTTTGAAATTTTATTCACATTTATATGTCCAAAGGAAATTGGATCCCTTCATCATCAAATTCGTAATTGACATTGATAGTGATTATAAATTTATTACAAATCATTGGTAGTAAGAATCCTACCCATGATAAAATAAATCTCAGCCATTGTGGTTTTTATAGTCCACTATTTAAGAACATAATTCTATTAAGGATCCATATATATGCCTTCATTTTTTCTTACATTACCCAGTAATATTACACTATGTATCCAAAATTTACACTTTATAAATTTGGAAAACAAATTATTTATTTCCAAGGACTTCATCACAATACTCAAATGATCATCATGATATTCCCTGATCTTAAAATATATATGAATATAATAATTAAATATCACCACTAACTGATTAATGTAATCTCTATTGAAACTATTCATTCGATTCGTAAAGATATTTTGGTCATTAATAAGTCCAACTGACATGACTATAATTTTGTATTGATTATAACTTATACCGATGGAAAACACTTATATTTCCTCCATTTACACCATAAAATGATTTTATCCAAATATGAAGTCAATAATTTAATAATATTGATATCCCCATTTCATACCAAACAAAGCATCAATATAGGCTTGAGTATACTAGCTACTAATTGTGATCCTATTGTTTTATATATAATAATTGAAAATTGAGTTTATGTATAATTATTATTAAAAATAATAATATGTGAACCCCTTATTGACGAACATGGTTGAATGAATCCCTTTTCAATATTCTATTGGAGTTGATTCCTTAATTCATGCAACTAAATCTGGTCCATTTTACAAGGAGACATTGAAATATTTTTTTCCCCAAGTAAGATTTCTTTTGAAAACTCATCTTTTTTAATAAAAGGAAATGAAACTATTATGGGAATATATTGACATATTCCTACACATTGGAATATCTTCAATGTTGATATTCTCCCTAACAGTAATTTATAGAAACCCCTCAAAAATAGGTAATAAGACCCATAAAATGGATGTAATTTCCATTGTAATTTCCTATTCATCCTCATAAAGAAAAACAATCAATTGACTACTCAGAATATGAAATGTGAATTCTCTTCCTCTACAATTGATTTGAAATATAAATTTATAATTCCCATCCTTACACAAAATTACATCTATTCTACCTAAAGGTAGATTCTCTAAACTTTTATAAAGGAATTTCACCAAAAATTATATAGGATAAGGGTTATATAAATGAAATAATAAAATCGTATCATTAATATTTTTCACATATAATTCAATGTTAAATCATTGAGGTGGTGATGTGAATCAATTTGAAAATTAATCAGTTATAAAATATTTTATAAAAGCATAGTTGAATAAGATATTTGATTTTTTTGGTGGATGATAAGTGTACCTTTCATAACATCATTCACACAACCCACGTCGACAGGTGTAATAAATTGATAATTCCATTTTTATACTAGATTAATAGGTTTCTAACATTAGTCTTAAACATTAATACGTTATTCATGATCTAGTTTTCATTATTAAAATACTCATTGCACCTATGGAATTGGAGTGTGGGTGGCTCATTTAATTGACCTCTCTCCACTTTCATTTCATTGGATTGACTATATATATCTCTTTGTCATTTACATTCTTGATTAATAGATTTCCCATAGTTAAAACATTTTCTAGTTCATTTAAGGGAATTTCCCCAATTATTATTTCCTCAACTCTTGAATAAATTAAGGTTATTTTTCTATTATCAGTGGGTTTTATTATTATAATTACATAAAAAATCTATCATTATCTTATTATAAAAATCCTAAAAATGAAAGAAATATACACTCTTCATTTCTATCTTCAGAAAAAAATGAAACATTTCTTCAGAACTAGTAAATTCCATTATGGATAACACATTTTTGAGACTTGGTGTTTAGACAATAAATAATGAATAAATTTTTCATTCATGTTTGATGGTAAAACCATAAGAATACCTCAAAAGAACTATAAAAGTTTCCTCATAGGTACCAATAGATTCACCATTCTTCTTCCTATAGACAAACAAATTTTTATTTATTCTTTTGAAAAAAAAATTGGGGAACATAATTACCAAAAAATACCATATTAAATTTATCCCACTCCATGGATTAGATTTATTCTTATTGAATTGTATTCTTAATAAGATTCCACCATTGACCTACTTCAGAATTACAATTATATTCCATCAGGAAAACATTCTTATTAAAAAATATATAGATAATGAAAAGTATCTTTTTGTGGAACTTATCCATTTATCAATGAATAGTGTATTAGAGTCCCCACAAAAATAAGGTTGATGTTTCCTCATGAAATTTTCAATGGTGTTTGGGTCCCTCCTATACCCGTTTTCATGGTCAGTATGATTTATTCTTTGAGAGATTTATTTGAGTATATAAAAATGATATTTCCTTCTATATCCCATGTTTTTTGGTTTCTCTAGAGTAAAATCATTTCATTTTCTGCCTGATTTCTTGTTAACATGATTCCTCCTAATTTATTCCATATAAAAAAATCAAAATTCATGGTCTAAGAATCAAGATACAATAATTATACTAAGGAATCATATAGTCATGAAAACAATTCCAAGGATATAGTAAACTATAACAATATACTATCATCGTATGAAACATTTAGGTTCAACCTATATCAATTTCAATTCATCATTGGTTTCAATAAGATAAATTCTTATATTTTTTATAACATACTATCCATAAATAACTAATCTATAATCATATTCCAATTGATGTGATTAGAGTAATAAATCCACAAGTACTATATCATTTTAAATGGATGTAGAATATATTTCATAATAATACGCACCCCATAATAATAAAGGATTAGTGTCTTTGGAGACAAGATAATTAATCAACTTATTTTAGGAAAGATATTCATCACCTTATATATTTATATTCTCTCATCTTACCCCTCATAGACATATAAAACACAAACCTTTTCTTCATGACTTCCTGAAAATGAAAAAATAATAATGTGTGAGATAAGATACCCAATTAGGGTGAACATGGGAGATATCAATAAATGGTCATATGTAATATTAAGATAAGTATATGGGTATGAGAGAATGATTATAAATTACATTTTTTTAATCCCAATCAGTCATAGATAATAAATAATTATTCATTTCATAATGATTATGAATTTCAAGATACATGTTTCATAAGGGAGGGGAATCATCATTAATCCATCATGACCCAAGATAGAATATCATAAAAATAATAAAATTTACTAATAGTTGTGGCACAATCATAACCATATAAAATCATTTCATATGTTATGTCTCACTACCAAGACCATCATTTCATAGTGGAAAATGTCCCATAATTTAATGGGTTCACTCTAAAACCACATTCTATTCCACAAATGGGTTCAATCCATACACTATTCATAACAATACATGAGATTTAATTAATTACCCTATGAATTTTATAGATTTATAATTCTGGTCCCACCCTCCACACAACGAAAATGATACATATGTTAGCGGTGATATCATAAAAACATTCATCAAATAATCATAGAACAACACGTTAGAAAGAAATAGGTTTCATAAGGAATTAAACATCACACAATCATAAACCATCTGGAGAATGAAGATAGATGAAATCATTAGTACATATACCCATTGAAGCATAATAAACATCAAATGATCTCAATATAGATGTAAAATCCCTTTAATATGACATTATAAATTTTCTTTAAAAACATAAGAATATATAATTTCATATTGATAAAATTTTAAACATATAATTAAAGAATATATAGAAATTGATTTTATTTGAAAATAAAAAAGCAAAATTTCAAATTAATGTTCAATTCCATAATAATTCATGACTGTTTTAAAATCCATTCATGTGGTGTGCGTTAAATGAAATATTTCATTCACATTTTTTGTAAAAACATATAAATAATCAAATTGGAAAAATTTTAAAAATTCCTTTTTAA
Source organism: Viscum album (assembly GCA_963277665.1). Taxonomy (NCBI): domain Eukaryota; kingdom Viridiplantae; phylum Streptophyta; class Magnoliopsida; order Santalales; family Viscaceae; genus Viscum; species Viscum album. The sequence continues at coordinate 805,311,466 of OY728167.1, read as the reverse complement.
TAATTTGAAAAGATATTAATGTATAGTTTAAAATGAATTTATTTACTATTTGGATCATAGAGGAGAATTTAATGAATTTTTTTTCAATTGTGGATGTGGAAGAAAATTTTAATCGACCAAATATTAAATAAGGTCTTATTTACATAAAAACAGTTTCACGATCCTTTCAAGAACCACTTAAATGTGAATGAATGGGAAAAACGAAAACCTATGAAATAAAAGTAGGAAAATAAAATATTTTTTTAGAGATAAGGAGAATATTATTCCCCCTATGTTGATTCATTTATAAACTTTCTTCACTAAAAATTAGTTTGCAACATAAACCCTTACCTCGGGTTCTGTCATTATTTATACATTATTTTATATTATTATGGTATATTTAAATTTACTATACATAATAAAAAAACATATTCATAATTATATTATAATATCAGATTTTCTACTAAATCCTATTTTCCATTTATTAACAATTCTGTATTAAAATCATCATTCAGGGTGTTAACTATTTTGTTTCACATACATGGTTTTGTTTAATGGATCTAGTGATTCAACTTTTTTCATGGTTTAACCCTCACCAAAATCATAATAAAGATATATTAATAATATTTATTCATTATAAAAGCTTTTATAACTAGTCATATAATGTGGTGAAGGAAATTGAGTTACATAACTTCCTGGAGACGGTAGTACATACATACACAAGACTATTGTTTTCATTTTATAATAAAATGAAATCAAGAATGTTATATAATAATATATCATTAAATAATAATAATAATTTCATATGTATCATATATATTCATTAAATATATCTATATTACTATTAATTTAAGGAAGATATGAAAAATGAATCACATTCAAGGAGGTTGTAGTCCAGGCATATGCATGAAAGACATTATCATTTCTCATAGGATGGAAAGGTGGTAGAAAATGTGAGAATACTTAACATAAAAACATTTAAACAAAAATAATGACACTTATTTAATCATGTTATAATTATTATAAAATATTTATATGTGGTTAAGGAAGAAAGAAACTTGACATAGACTGGTAAAGAGAATTACCTTTGCATTGTGAAACTTAATTTGGAATATAGTTTAGACCATATTGGATTTGTAATTAGAGAATAATAAAAGATATAAGTGGTTGGGATGGAATTTCAAAAGTTATTTGGGTATGTCTTTTCTATTATAGCAGCTTCAATGTTTTCTAATAAGGTAAGATAGGATGTTCTGTTTTATAAGTGAGGTGGGTGGAAAACTTGTAAATACATAAAACACTAAAATATAATAATGTTATATTCAAGTGAAAGTGGGACCATAGTTTCCAAAATTCAAATATATGAAATTTTTGAGTCGAAATAAACATAAATAATCATAGTTAGATATTTTTTATTTATATTTTATACCTTATCTTTATGTATATCCCATGTTAATACTTTTATCTCTTATCATGGTAACAATGTTTTACCAAGAGTTATATTCAAAATGATAAAAAAAATTATCTTATTAAAAAAATTTAACATGATGATTAAAAAATTGGAAACATTATACTCAATAAAATTTTTAAAAGTTTCAATATTTTAATTTTAAATAAGAATGAAAAATTCAATGAAAACTATTTTTTGGAAAAATAAATTTGAAGTGTAACCCTACATTTATTCTTATTAATTTCCAAGTAACAAACATTAATTTAATGTTGGAATATATTATTTAATATATTATCTATAAATTTCATTAAAATTACTCATCAATATTTATTAATTTAATTTATTAAGATAAAAAATCATTTCCTACAAAAAAAAAGAGTTTTATTTAAAAACACCTATTTTTACATTCAAATGATTTTTTCATTTCTATTAAATTGATAACCATTGAATAAATTTTATATATACGAAAAAATAAATTTTTATATTTTTTATAATTTGAATGAATTTTCAAATAAAATATATTTGAAAAAAAAATCTCATAAATAAAATATTTCAAAAAAAAATATAATGAATATAATTTACTATGTTGATTAGAAATTATTTTAGATCATCATATTTCATTTAAATTAAAAATAGTATGCTTAATTTGACAACGTATAGTAATTATTCAAATAAGCTCAATGTTTTTTTCTTCATAAGAGATCAAACACATTTATTTATTAAATAGATAATTTATATTCTAATATATTGGGGTCTTGCACAACCAAGAACATAATGTCTTGAAGTTTTATGGGAATACGACTTTGATAAATTATATGTAGTTTATCATTGAAATTATTGGATTATTTGAAATTATATTTATAGTTATCAATGTAGGACATTGATGATTGGAGTGAAATTTAGGATGGACCCATTTTCATCCTGTGATAATGCTCCCCATGTGCCACTGGTGTTTTAATATAGTCGGACCATTGCGGTTTCGACTACTCAGTTGCTGGTTGCTCCCCTAGCTCGGACGACCTTCGATATTGGCTCTGCCCCTACTCTTTCTGCCTCATTATTCCGGAAGACCCTTTGTGTTACCCATCCTGTCCCTTGGGTGCTGGGAACTCTGTGGATCTTGGACCTTCAGTGCCAGGCTATGCATCGTCCCCCATTCTCGCTATCCCTATGGATCCTTCAGTCACTGCCTACTCCTCCCCTATGGCTCCCTAGCATGGCTCCTTCAAAGACACCCTTTGAGGCTCACTTCGAGGTCCTCCTCAGCCCTGCTTCCCATATGTATACATGCCACTCCCGAATGCTTTGAGAGATGGTGCATACCTCTCCCTGGACATTTCGACGTCAGGCTTTATAGAGGCGGAGGTGTACTGGAAGTGGACCCTGGTTGTCACGACCCGTCCATTGGGGCCCGTGTCGTGACTACCCCAATCGCACCTCCCGAAGGCCATGGGTTATATAATAGCGCCAAAGGCATCAACCTGCAAGTGGGAGGAATTTTCCTGAGTACTTATACGCACAAACATTCCCAACATATGAATTTCTAAATAGCACACTCCATTCTAACATGATGCAGAGCAGCACACTTACTTCAAATGATCTGCAACATATGAATGAAGAAAATGGTTCCAGAGAAGAGGATGGAAACAATCATGGAAATCAACACACTTTCTTTGAGGAGGAACCTATAACTGAGAATGCAGGAGGCAACAAGGACTGCTATAGTTCTATGCCTGCAACAAAAACTACAGTCCCCAGGAAGGAAGATCTCAGGCGGTCTGAATGACTTAAGATACCATTGGCATTGGAAAAAAGGGGTTTTAACCCCAATGGTAAGTCAAAATGAAAGTGCTCTTCTAGAATTGTCAGGGAGTGGCCAACCCTGGCATAGCTTGTTCCCTTAGGCTGCTTTTAAGAAAGTATAAACCTGACATTTTTGGCATTTCTGAGCCTAAGACCAGACAACACAATGATTATTTTCTGCTTCAAGGAAGGGGTTATTCAATGTTCGGTTCAATTCAAGATTCTAATTATGATAAACTATGGCTCTTTGCTCACAATAATTTAGTTAATCCTTTGATTATTTCTCAGCATGAACAGGCCCTCACATGCAGATTTATCTACTATGGCAGAAACATTATATGTTCAATGGTTTATGCCTCCAATAACTATATTAACAGAAGGGCTTTATGGATTCATCTTCAAAATATGTCCTACTCCATCTTGGACCCTTGGCTCATCATAGGGGATTTTAATTCCATTCTACATGCTGATGAGAAGCTTGGGTATGTAACAGGCACCACTTCCATCATGGAGTTCAGAGCTTTTATTGATAATTCTAATCTGTCTGAAATTAATGTTTTGGGTGCTAAGTACACTTGGTATTGAGGGCACCTAAATGGTATGAGAGAAAGCAGAATTGACCATGCTTTTGTTAACATTCATATGCTCGAAGGATGGAAAACCATCTCCTGTGTTACTCTTGCATGACATAATTCAGATCACCATTCTATTCTTGTTAATCTTGCTGATGAAAAAGGTAAATTACCTCTTCATTTTAGGTTTAATAATGCATGGACCACCCTTTCAGATTTCTCCCAGATTGTTAGAGATACTTGGTCCATGCCGGACTACAATCACAATCCGCTTGCTTTTATTTTTAAGCTTAAGGTTCTTAAGCAGAAAATGAAGCATTGGAGCATGAATAAGTTCAGCCTCCTTGACCAGGAAATTGATTCCCTTGAAGCTACATTACACCAGATTCAAGAATCAATTACTCTTAACAACTTCCCTAACAATAATAGCTAGTAGAAGATTGTTTCCTCAGAGCTCCAGAAACTCATTATGCTCAGGGATAACATTTATAGAGATTTGTTCAAAGTTAAGTGGCTCACTGATGGTGACAGAAATACCAAATTTTTTACTGCTCTTCAGCGAGCTAAAAGAGTATAAAACCTCTCTCTCTTCTGAATGACGGGGATTCTATAATTGATGATAGATGAGGTATCTCCAATCACATAGTCTCATTTTATTTGAATCTTTTTAATGGCCCCCCAAGAAATGAATCTTTAATTGATGTAATTATCCCAAAGCTGGTCACAGATGCTGAGAATAATTCTCTTATCTCCACTCCAATAGATATTGAAATCAGGGAGGCAGTTTTTGATCTTAAAAAGGATAGCTCACCAGGGCTGGATGGTTTCAATAATTATTTCTTTCAATTCTATTGGGAATTTATACAAGAAGATGTTTGTAGATTTATTAGATATTTCTTTTCAGAGGGATCTTTCACTCAAGGCCCCAATGCTCAGTTCATTGCTTTAATCCCTAAGGTTGAGAATGCAAGTGAAATTGGCCAGTTCTGGCTTGTTGCTCTCATTAATATTGTCCACAAGATAATAAAAAAAATCCATGCTATTGTCCTTGCTTCTATTTCTGAAAGAATTGTCTCATGGAACCAGTTTGTCTATATCAAAGGAAGTATAATTCAAGATTGTCTCATAACTTCCTCTGAATGTACTAATCTCCTTTAAAAGGCCTCTAGAGGTGGAAACATTGCTCTTAATCTTGATATCAAGAAAGCATTTGATACAATGGACTGGGGATTCATTGGAAGAATTCTACAGGGGTTTGGCTTCCACAGTAGATTCATACATTGGGTTCATGTTCTGATCAACTCTGACCATATTTCTATTTTGATTAATGGGGCTCCGAAAGGCTACTTTAAATGTTCTAGAGGAGTGAGGCAGGGGGATCCATTGTCTACTATTATTTTTTCAATTGCTGAGTATTATGTCAGTCATCTTATTCTTGATCGCGTTAACAAAGGAGATATTAAAACAATTTGTGTTGCACGAGGTATTTTTGCTCGCTCACATCTTTTCTTTGCTGATGATATCATTATTTTTACCCAAGGGGATATAAGGAGCCTTAATAATATCAAGAGAACTCTTAATCATTATGAAAAAGCTTCTGGTCAAGAAATCAGTTGGGGGCAGTCATACATTTTCTTTGGGAAAAATATATCGGCTTCAAGAAAAAAAAGCATGGTGCATGAACTTGGTATAAGGGAGGGGTCCCTTCCCTTCACTTACCTTGGAGTTCCAATGTTTCTTGGAAAACCCAAGGCTTCTTATTTCACTGATGTTGTTGAAAAAATTAGAAGAACTCTCTCCACCTGGAAAGGTAAGGCACTCTCAATGGCGGGAAGAATATGTCTGGTCAAGCATGTGATTGTCTCTAAGCTTGTTTACTCCTTCATGGTGTAACACTGGCCGGCCTCTGCCCTTAAAACTGTCAACACATTCACGAGGAACTTTGTTCGGAGTGGAAGTACTCTGGAAAGGAAAATATTAACAGCCCCGTGGAAAACCTGCTGCTTTCCATAGAGCATGGGAGGCCTCGGAATTAAAAACATCAAGCTCTTCAATCAATCACTTCAAGATCATTTCCTTTGGCGCCTTATCAATGAGAAATCTGAGTCCCTAAATTTCCTTAGAATAAAACTTCTAAGACGGATGATAGCAGGAAACATGAATTATATTCAATCCTCGGTGTGGCCAGGCCTTAAGAAGACTTTCCAGAGAATTAAAGTGCAGTCCCACTAGTTGGTCAGTAGAAACTCTTCTCTGAAATTATAGACAGATAACTGGATAGGTACTCCACTGGTTAATAGTGTTGAGCCTCAGGATCTACTTGCAAATCAAAATATCATGATTTGTAATCAGCTTGAGCAATCTTTCCAACTTCCATCTCAGATTGTGAATATGGTCTCCTCCTATGATTTTCTTGATGCAGATGACATGCTTATTTGGGAACCGAGCTCCAAAGGAATTCTAAACTCTAAGTGCTTCTATAATAATCTCCTTCAAGGTAGCAGTAATGGAGCTAAGAATTACAACCAAAAATGGCTGCTACCATCTCAGGCAACACTCCTCTGGCGCCTTCATCTTAATAAACTGTCGGTGGGAACCAATTTGCAGCGGGTTGGGATTTCACTTTCTTCCCGATGCAATTTCTGTCATCAACATCGGGGTGATGTTAATCACCTGTTCTTGTCATGTAATACAGCTGCTTATCTCTTGAACATGGTCTTCTCCTAGTTTGGAATTCATCTGCCACATATTAACAGTATTGCTGATATGTTACTGCTTCTCCCAAGTATCCACTTATCCAAACAGGTGTGTATTCTATTTCTTGATACTTTCACTGAAGTTGTTTATGTCATATGGAAGAGTCGAAATTAGGCCAGGCACACAAATGCTAAGCCTAATAGCAGATTACTGCTCTCTCAAATTATGTTGGTAGCTCAACAAGCCAATATCTCACATGTAGATAATTGTCACAACTCTGTTAGAGATTTCACTGTTCTAAAAAAATTGAATGTGCAAGGTAATTATCCTCAGCCTCTTGGAACCATAGAAGTCTTCTGGATTCCCCCTTTTGCAGGCTGGAGTAAGTGTAATTTGGATGGAGCCTCGAGAGGTAATCCAGGCCCTGCTGGTTATGGTTTTGTCTTCAGGAATAATGATGGTGACTTTCTGTATGGGGGTCATGGAACGTGTGGTATGGTGAAGGATCTGGAAGTGGAAATGATGGATCTTATCAAGGCAGTTGATTTTTCTCAAAGAAAAAATTGGACAAATATCTGGTTCGAAAGTGATTCTGTCACAGTTGTTCAAGCAGTTAGAATGGTTCAAATTCATTTGGCTTGAAAACTTACTTTGAAATGGATTAAGTTCCTCAAAACACTTGCTTCAATGCATTATATTATCACGCATGTCTATCGGGAAGTCAATCAACTGGATGATTGCCTTTTAAACATGGGAGCCTCGGAAGACACTTGCACTGACCATTACCTTGCTCCTAGTGAGTTTCTCCCTATCCTTTACAGAGACAAATGTAAAACTCCTTGCTTCAGACTTTTGTAAACTTTGTTTCCTTTTTAATTGAAGCCTTGCTGCTTGCTTTTTAAAAAAACACATTCCCAACCATGTCCCACACACTAAAAAGGAAAGAAGTATCACTAAAACAATGTTGAGTACAAATACGACTCATATAACTGGTCTGAAATACAAACCCAAGAAAAGAAATGAAAACAAAAAAGTACAAAAAAATAAATTCTGATGGCCATCCGTGGAAAACCCCACCTGGTCATGAGAGTAGTGTAGCTAATGGAAGTCGAAGTAGAACGTCCTATCCACCTAATTCTACTGGGCCTAGCCTATTCCTAGGCCATAAAGTCCACCATTGTAGCATCTATCGGTCTCGTCTCCTTGAGCATCTCTGGGTCCTAGTCCACTAATGTCTCTGTCGAAATTTCAATCGTCTGAACTAGATACAGCATGTGGGGGAAAAGTCTGTGTAGGGGTGAGTGAAAAAATAATCAGTAGTGACCCCAAGAGAAAAATTAAAGACCACACAGAAATTCCACAAAGTAAAGCACAAAACACAAGACATCTCACACCAGATATAAATTTAGGGTAGTGATAGAAGAATCATCTGTCACATCATCAAACAACTCAAATACAAGATAACTCCTCCTCTATCAAGTAATGTGGGCCTTCAAAGTCACAAATAAGTGTGTCCCACTAACCTTGGACTACTTCGGTACACCTTCTCATCGCGTACCGTGGGCCTATAACGTCACGCAGAAGTGCTTACCAGAAATCATGGCCAACTGAGGTACTCCTCTATGGCGCGTACCATGGGCCTGACAAGTCACACAGATGTGATTCCAACCATGGTCCTATAGTTTCACATATAATTGCTTCCTACTGGTCCATATTCGAGTCTCACAGAGATGAAATTAAGTAGTTTTCTGTTCTCAGCCAACTGCAGGGTTCCGTACGTTGCGTGCTTGGGAGAACCTCTCCTCAAGACATTAATCCTAACTCAACATCCATTATTGTCTCCATAGGTAATTAAAAAGTATCCACCTCATCCATAGGGTCCCAATTCCATAAACGACTCATCAATTGGACATGTGGTTTAGAAGATATGGTCATTTTAGTAGACAGGGTCCAGTTGCGTCTAGGCCCGGTCAGACCCGACTGGACCGACCTGACCAACCCGGCCCGGGTTCCCACATACCCCAGTTTAATTCGACTAACTCGACCTGACCCATTTTGGGTCTGGGTCAGTCCGTTCTGGCCAGGCCAGTGGGCTTGGCATAATGGGTCTCACTGGACCCGGACCGGTTTGACAGAGGGTCCAGCTCACCAGGTTTCCTGGAAACCCGATCTAGTCCGACTGGGTTCGAAGGGTGTGGGTCCGACCTGCCGGTGCTATTCCGGTTAGCTGACTAGGGGCAGAGCCCGCAATCCTATAATCCAGTCTGCGCAGTGTGGGCCAGTGGTGCGTCTCCTGGCCGGGACGCAGCATCTGGCCGCTTCCGTCTCCCAGTTTCCCTACAGGATGTCGTGTGGCCTCCATCCTACCACGGTCAAGAGACTATGGCACTAGATCATCCTCCTAGAGTGGTCCATCCACCGCTATTCTAGAGCTGTTATGTTAGCTCATCCGGCTAGTGTGGGCCATTCGCCGCAGCGCCAGAGGCGCTGTGCCGGCGACACCTGTCGTGGGCCACCAGAGTTTCTCCGGTGGTCTGTTTTTTGACCCGACTACACCTGCGGGCCTCTCAGGTCTCTGCCATCAACACAAGGGTCTCGGATGCATCACTCCTCTATTTTGGACAATCCTTTCATAAGGAACGCACATGCTGAGGGGTTTGGGCCCGTGTTTGTGTCAGCCCACACCCTTCGTGTTAGAAGTTTTAAAACTGGGGCGCTCAGGGGAGATGTTCAATCATAGAAAAAGATAAACTAATCCTGGATAGAGAATTCCCAATATAAAGTTACCCTCACCCATAAACGCATGATTCGCATATCAACATAATTTTGGGATGATCTGTGTTCGTCATTTCTAGAAAAGAACAGTGAATAACCAAAAAATAAAATAGCCCCTACCCCTTTGACATTTTTCCCCGTAGCGTTACGTTCTCGAAGTTCTAATATCTTGATGTCGATCATCTCTTGGGGATCCGTTCATCGAGGTTCATTGAAAATGTTTGATATTCGTCAGCGTTTTTCGTTCTTCATTGCAGATGAAGTTTATAGAAGGTTCATCTGATAATCCTCGCACATTAATTCCCCCACACTCTAATGTGTTCATTTAATAGACATAAATATGTCGCAGAATTTTAGTTACCCTGCAACATTGTATTGATACACTGTTTCATTTTTGAAACAACATAATGGTTACGCTTTCACAATGAGACATTAAGGGGATTCCTTAATTTCACCTTGTCATCTCCTCGTCGCCACACCGCAGCATCATCGTCTTCCCCTCAATGGTGCGAAAGAAAAATAAAATAACTTTTTAATGTTATTTTATTATTTTTCCAAGAAGTCACAAAAATTAACTTTTATCTCCCACCATTCCAAACAAAGTTATGTAATTTCTAAGTGAATCCCGACATTCTGAAATCTACGGTTCCCTCATATTTTTTATTCGAGCACCAGTTGAAAAGTTATAAAATCCTGCTCGCACGTTTACTTAATGTACCTTTAAAAAATTTCAAATTTCTGTCCCATGCTCACAGCGCCTCAGAATCACATGTTGTCAAAGCGTGTGGTCTCAAAATAATCCAATATAATTAAAAATATTACACGGAATTTATGAGACATTACATTCTCCACACCTTATGGATTTAATCTCGAAAATACAAAACAAAACTAATCAAATATATGGGGGTGATGAGCATGAATCTAAGCCTCCCGCTCCCATGTTCTCTGCTAGATATTCCTGTGCTACCACCGAACTCGCACCAGAGGAATCAACCGCCCTTGTAGGACCCTCTTCTTTTGATCTTCTATCTCCACTGGGAACTCTGTAAACATCACCTCACCATCAATGTTCTGCTCTCCCCAATCAATGACATGTGATGGATCATGCACATACCTCCTCAGCTTCGACGCGTGAAAAAAATCAAGAACTCGGTTCATCTGTGGTAGAAGATCTTGGTGGTAAACCACATTTCCAACTCTGTTCAGAATTTGAAAAGGTTTGATGAACCTCAAAGATATCTTTCCACCCTGGCCAAATCTCTTTAATCCTCATCTGGGTGAGACCCAATGGAATACATGATCACCCTCCTAAAACACCAAGGGTCTCCACCTCTTATTGGTATAAGACTTATATCTGCTCTATGTAGTCCTCATCTACTCTTGGATGATCTGCACCTTCTCAGTTGTAGCCCTCACCAACTTCAGACCCATGACTTCTGACTCCCCTGGGATTATCCTGCATAGGAGTGATATGCATGGCCTCCTGTACAAGGCCTCAAATGGTGCCATGCTAATAGTGGAGTTATATATATTGTTGCATAAAAACTCCCCCAGTGGTAGGTGGTCCTCCCAACTACAACCAAAATCTAGGATGCAAGCAAGTAGAATGTCCTCCAAGGTCAATAAGGTCTACTCCGTCTACCCATCCGTCTGGGGATGAAAAGCTATGCTCAAGCACAGCTACATCCCACACATATCCTATAATCCCCTCCAAGTCAGGATGTAAAGTGAGAATCACGATCTAATATGGTCATCGAAGTCACCCCATGAAGATGCACTATCTCCTGGATGTAGAGGTATCCCAACCCCTCTACCGGTCCCTACTCACGGATGGGTAGGAAGTGAGCCGACTTGGTGAGTCGGTCAACGATCACCCATGTAGAGTCACGGCCCCTGGATGTGAATGTTAACCTCATCACATGGTCAATCGAGATAGCATCCCATTTCTACTCTAATACCTCAGGTGGATGGGCCAAGCCTGCGGGATCTTGATTCTCGACATTCATTTTCCAACAAGTGAGGCATCATTAAATGAACTCGACCACTGCTTTCTTCATCCCCTGACACCAGTACTGACGTCTGAGGTCTTGGTACATCTTCACCACTCCAGGATGTACCACCAAGGGGGATGTATGGAACACCCTCAAAAACTCCCCATGAAACATCACTGGAACTACGCTGTGCCCTCTGAAAAGGATAGTGTGCTCCCCACCTATCAAAAATCAACCACGACCCATCTTGAGGATAACTAAGCATGTTGGGCATCGTAATCAACATCCACCAGTTGTGCCTCCCTAACCCACTATAATATTGGGGGAGTAACATTCATCAACTAAAGGGAAGCATCTCTACCATCATCCACAAAGGATATCTGCATCACAGAAACCACTCTGTCGCCTCACTCAGAAGCTTCAAACTGATCCTCCTACTAAGCGCATCTACCCCCATGTTCCCCTTTATAAGAGTTTATACTATTTCAAAGTCATATTCCTAGAGGAACTCTAGCCATCACCATTGTCTCAGGTTCAGGTCCTTCTGGGAGAAGATATACCTAAGACTATTGTGGTCGGAGTAAACTATAAATTGTTCACCCATGAAGTAGTTCCACTGCATCTTCAAGGAAAATACCACTACTGATAACACCAGGTCATGGGTCACATAGTTCTTCTCAGTTTATATCAACTTTCATGGGTTGTAAGTGATCAATGCTTGATCCTGAATCAGGAAAAAACCCAGTCTGGTCCCTGATGCATCGCAATAAACTACATACCCAACTCCCTCCTCTAGTAGTCTCAATATGAGGGCACTAGTAAGTCACCACCTCAGCTCCTGGAAACTCTGGTAACATTTCTCTATCCACACGAAGTTCTGTCCCTTCCGTGTCAAAGATGATAAGGGTTTTTCTACTCTAGAGAAGTTGGGAACGAACCTCCGATAGTAACCAGCCAACCCAAAGATGTTATGTACCTTAGTCACGCACCTAGGTGGATCCTAAGAAAGTACTGCCTCTATCTTCACCGGATCCACTGAAACTCCTGCCTCTGACATGACGTGTTATAGAAAGTGGACTTACCAAATCCAAAACTGATATTTTGAGAGAATTCAATAAAGCTGGTACTCTTGGAGTGTATCTAGGACTATCTAAAGCTGTGTAGAATGCTCCTCCCTTGACATTGAGTAAACCAAGATTTCATCAATGAATACCACAAAAAATAAGTCAAGTTAGGGTTGTAATATCCTATTCATGAGTTTCAAGAACACTACTGGGGTGTTGGTCACGCTGGAAGGAATCACCAGGAACTCATAGTGGTTGTACCGGCACCTGAAGGTTGTCTTCAGTACATCCTCATCTCGTACTTGAAGCTGGTGATAACCTGATCAGAGGACTATCTTTGAGAACCACTTCTCCCCCTTCAGCCGGTTGAAGAGATCATCGATTCTCGGTAGTGGTTACTTTCTCTTCGTGGTCACCAAGTTCAGGAACCGGAAGTCCACACACAACCTCAAAATCCTACATTCATTATTGGAAAAAATCATTGGGGTTTCCCTTGGTGAAAAAAAGATCCTTAAAAACCCCATATCCTACAAGTCCTTCAGCTGTACCCTCTTCTCGTGAAGCTCCACTAGAGGCACCCGATATGCCAGTGTGGATATCAGTGTCGTCCTAGGTTACATGTCGATGCAAAAATCTACCTCACTATGAGGAGGTAGTCCTGGAACATCCTCAAAAAAAATATCCCCATACTCATCCACCACTATAAGAAATCTTGGACTCCTATCATCCACTATACTAAGGGTGAGGCTATCCAAATGGTGAGTGATCAGCTGCACCCTCCTCTGAAAAAGTCGGTCCTATGCTCCAAGGGTTTTCTTCTCATCGGTGAAGGAAAAAATTAGTCCCATCTCCATGAACACATCACATTGTTTTCCTAAAATAGTCTATTTGATCATAGACTATGGATAACCAGTATATACTCAAGATCACATCTTAAGGCCTCGACATTGATACTTGGAGATCACAGCCAAAGATCTCACCACCTAGTGTATGCTCACACTATTGGAACCAGTGTGTAATCATAGAATCTCCTCCCATATGAGTCTCTATCCATAAGGATATGGCCAACGACTACACTAGAATATCTGAAATCTGAACTAGAGATGCGGTAAGGAAGGAGTGACTAGAACCTATGTCTATAAGAACTACATCTAGGGTGGAGAAGACACATATCGTACATCAAATCATCTCTGTAGCACTGTGGTCATGTTCCTCCGATGCCTAAAGCTATGCTCACCCCTATCCACCTACTCCATGAGGTTGGGGTGGACCACCTGGGGGTGGTGGCGATAACACCTCAAATTGTTTCCCAATGCCTACTGCTCAACATGCTCCCCTGCCACATCCACCACCCTACGGGCCTCCTCGCTCTAACCACTACCTTTTCCTTGGCACCCACTCAACCGTATTCTGGTAATTTGTACGTTTTTTCGGGCAGTCACGTGCCATGTTCCCATTTCCGCCGCGTGAGAAGAGAATCCTTTTTCCCGGATAATTCCCTCTTGACTATGATCCCCGAACTACCGACCTTGAGTCCTGGGATCATCCCCTAAAATTGTTGTCCCACTTGGGCCCTTGTGTTTGATATCTAATTCCTATTTATGACTCTGCATCCTAGGGTCTTCTGGTAGCTCTAACTATGGGTGCCTTCTCCTCCAAGAAGTTCTCAACCATAAGGTCTCGCTCTAGCACCCTATCCTGAGTAGGGATGCTGAGAGACAACACTAACACCCTAATATTCCATATAAGTCCATAATAAAAGGATAGATCCTTGAATAAAGGTTCTCATACCATATCTGTCGAGTAGTTAGAAAGATCTGTGAACCTCACTGAGTACTCAGCCACTATCATGTTGCCTTGTTGTATGTGAAGCAGCTCTTTAATGCACACAGATTGCTAGGTCACAGGGAAATGATCTTCTCAGAAAAGCCTATAGATGTATGTCCAGGTGAGGATCGCCTCATCATGCTTCTGGGTGGTCAAGATCCACTATCTCCCTACCGATCCATGTAGAAGGATCAATACCAATATTTCCCTCTGGTCAGATGGTGTCCTCATTAAGCGGAAGACGTGTGTCACAACCTTCATCCAGTCCTCAGTGATCGGAGGATCTGTCCCTCACCTAAACCCGGGAGGCCTCGGTCTCTGAAAATCATGTAGGGTATTAAGTCTACACATGTCCTCTAATAGAACTTCCAGTAGTAGATGTTGGCCAGCGGGTGGTGGTAGCATAGGTGCACCACCTGGTGGGTCCATCTCTAGAACTCGTCCCTGAACAGACGCCTCATTGCTAGGCGGGTTGTCCTCACGACCTCGTATCGGGATCCTGGATGGTCGTCTAAGTGGAGGCATCCTGAGATAGATAAAGATATACCAAAGTTAGAATTTTATACATGGTGAGATGAATTTTATTCAAAATAACATAAGGAGACACTTATGTAACCAATTTTTTCATGTATAGAGATGAAAAATCATAATTCAAGGTCCTGGTGTATGGATACGTCAACTGCCCCACCAACACTGGACTCCCTGGATCTACAAATCAGACTAAAAACACTTAAAACTATTTCCCAAAAACAAAACACATACTCCCAGTCATTTTGGTAGGACTTACTGACCTCTGTTGCCACTTTTTCATCACCTGTCCCCCAAGGTCCAAGTCGTGACAACCCCAAGCCTATCTTCCGAAGGCCAGGGGCAAGCAACTACCACCAAAGTCATCAACCTGCAAGTGGGAGGCATTTTCCAGAGTACCTGTAAGCACAAACATTCCCAACCAAGTCTCAGACACTAAAAAGGAAACAAGTATCACTAAAACAATGCTGAGTACAGGTAAAACTAATATAAGTGGGCTAGAATACAAACCCAAAAAAAGAACTGAAAAAAGAAAAGTACAAAAAAAATATGATGGCCATCTGTGGAAAACCCCACTTGATCATGAGAGTAGTGTAGCTACTGGAAGCTGAAGTATAACGTCTTATCCACCCGATCCTAGTGGTCCCTGCCTAGTTCTATTCTAATAAGTCCACTGTCACAGCGTCCATCAGTCCCATCCCCCTAAGAACCTATGGGTCCTGGTCCACTAAAGTCTCTGTCAAAATGTTGACCATCTACACCAGATATAGCACGTGCAGGTGAAGACCGTGTAGGGGTGAGTAAAAAAATACTTAGTAGGGACCCCAAGACAAAAACGAAAGACCATACATCAATTTCTTGAAGAAAATCATGAAACACAATATAACTCACATAAGGTATACATTTAGGGTAGTGATCGAAGAAACATCAGTCGCATCATCGAACACCTCGAATGCTAGAGAACTCCTCCTATTTTGAATACAGTGGGCATACCAAGTCACATATAAGGTCTTTCCACTAATCTTGGACTGCTTAGGTACACCTCCTCATCGTGTATCGTGGGCCTTCAAATTCACACATAAGTGCTTCCCACTAATCTTGGCCAACTGAGGTACTCAACCTTATCGTGTATCGTGGGCCTACAAAAAAACATAGAAGTGCTTCACACTATGGGCCTACAAATTCACATATAAGACCTTCCCACTAGGCCATAGTCGACTCTCATAGATTAGAAAGTCAACAATATTTAGGTCACAGCCAACCGTAGGGTTTTGTACGTAGCGTGCCTCGGAGAACCGCTCCTCAATCCACTCATCACTTCTCAAAATCAATGAAATTAACTATAAGTAATTTCAAAAGATCCTACTAATTGAGAGGGTCCTAATTCCACAAATGGCTCATCAATCGAATAGACTGTTTGTAAGATACATGCATTTTAGTAAACAAGGGTCAGTTGCGTCTTGGCCCGGTCCAACCCGATCAGACCGACCCGACCAAATCGACCCGAGGGTCCCACAAACCCTTGGTTAATTCGACAGACATGAATTGACTTGGTTAGGGTATGGTTCAGTCCAGTCTGGCTTGGATAGTGGGCCATCTCGAATGGGCCTCGTTGGATCGGGTCTGGTTTGGCCAAGGGTCCAGCCTGCTGGGTCCCCCGGTGACCCGGTCTAGTCGGGCCCAGTCCGAACGGCACAGGTCTGGCCTTCTAGCATGGGTCTGACCCACCAATGTGGGTACATCCCACTGGATGGGGTCATGTCCCATTAGCCAAAATCACGTCCCTTGCAGTGTAGGCTGGTGGTGCGCCGCTTGGCAGGGAAACGACATCTGGCCGCTTCCAGCTCCATGTTGCCCCGCGGGATGTCATGGGCCTCCCTCCTATCGTGGTCTAGAGACCGTGGAAACAGCTCATCTGAGACTCCCAGACATGGGCCACCCATCCACGTGGTTCCCTCTTGGTGTTGCATCACCCCACGACCAGCCGGTTGTAGCCTCTTGCCTTTGCGGTGTGCAGAAAGGCACACAGATATCCTCCAACGCGACTGGTGAGGGAGATCCACCTCCTCTGTCATGGAGACAGTTGGTGTCGCCCCCTTCATGTAGCCGGCTACCGCTGGTGGTCTTCAGTGCCTCCATGATGGTGGTATCATGCCGATGACACCATCCATGGGCCACCAGAGTTGCTCTGGTGGTCTATTTTTTGATCCCTTTGTGCCTACGGGCCTCTGAGGTCGCCACCATCACTGCGAGGGTCTCGGAAGCATCTTGCTTCAATTTTGGAGAATCCGTTCACATGGACCACACATGCGGAGGTGTCCAGTTCTTTGTTCGTGTTGGCCCACACCCTCAGTGATAGATGTTTTGAAACCAAGGAGGCTTGGGGAGATGTTCAATCATAGAAAAAGATAAACTAATCCTGGATAGAGAATCCCCCAAATAAAGTTACCCTCCAACATAAACACACAATTCATGGATAAACCTATTCGTAGGTTGATCCTCATTTTTCATTTCTAGAAAAAAAATAGAGAAAGACATAAAAATAAAACAACCCCTACTTCTTTGATGTTCATCGTCATAGTGTTAGGTCCTCGTGGCTGCAAGATGTCGACGTTATTCATCGCT
Organism: Viscum album; assembly: GCA_963277665.1. Classification (NCBI taxonomy): domain Eukaryota; kingdom Viridiplantae; phylum Streptophyta; class Magnoliopsida; order Santalales; family Viscaceae; genus Viscum; species Viscum album. The sequence continues at coordinate 805,294,155 of OY728167.1, read as the reverse complement.
TCTGGCTCTGTTCTTCAAGTTGCATCGAATATGTTTGACATTATTCATCATTTTTCATTTTTAGTTGGAGAGGAATTTTGATATAGTTTAATAATAGAATCCTCTTATTTTAATTACCCCACTCTCCAACATGTTTGTTTAATAAAAAGAAACACGTTGCAATATTTCTGTTACGTTTTGATGTTGCGTTGTCATACTGTTTCATTTATGAAACAATTTAGTGGTTACTCTTTCACAAATATCCATTAAGGGGATTCCTTAATTACGCCTCATCATCACCTTGTCTCTGCACCGCAGAATTTCCATCCACTGCTCAATGGTGCAAAAGAAAAACAAAATAACCTTTTAATGTTATTTTATTATTTTTCAGAAAGGTCCCAAAAATTAAATTTTCCTTCCAATCCTTTCTGGTCGATGTTAAGTCCTTTCTATAGGAATCCTAGTGTTCTGAAATAAACGGTGCCATAAGATTTTTGATCCAAGCCCCGGTTCAATAGTTAAAATATCCCACTCTTATATTTACTGAACATAACTTTAAAAAAGAACAAAATTCCATCCTGGGCTCATTGGGTCTTGGAATCATGTGCCTTCAAAGCATGTGGTCTTAGAATAATTCCATATAATTTAAAAAAAATAAACAGAAATTTTGAGACATTGCACTGGTAGCTCTCTATGAGTCTATGAAGCCCACATTTTGGTCTTCTAGTGTTTTTCATCTCCTCGGGCCTCTGATTCCAGGATCAGATCTTAGTAGTGCACAAGAACTCTTTCCACCTCATCCTAACCTCAGAAGAATATTTCATCCAAGCGTGGTGTAGAGCACCCCGCTTCTTCAGCCATTGGATCTTTACCTTATGTAGGTGGTCCATGGATGTTCTCAGGGGAAAGGAGAGCTCTCTTGTTGTGGTCTTGCTTCTCCTCCAAGGGCCTCTTCTCCCTTTTATATAATGATGGATTCATTAAGGTGATCAGTGATGAACTTGGGGGATTTATATGCTCTATTGTTAGGACCATTTTTTGTGAGTATGCATCAATGGCCTACATTTGCATGGAACTAGATATATCCCTTCCATTTCTAGACATGATTATGCTTTGGGTGTTGGACACCTTCTATTGGAGCCAGGAGATCTCTTACACGGTCTTCCTCATATTTTTCTCTCATTTTCTTTTATAGGGTCACTCCATTCAGGTATGGAGAAATTAGAGACAAGATGACTAGAACTGTTCTAATTCCCCTAGATCCAGGGACATGATGTCTTCCTCGACCATAGTTCCTTACCCATAAGCTTCTCAGATTGTATCCCTCTTGTCTCATGGTGTTATAGAGTCAATGTCGCTAGAATTCCAAGCCCTGGATCCAGAGTTGTCCTCCCCCCTCTCTTAAAAGGTGACCTAGAAGACTGCAAGGCTCTTGTTCCCTTCATCCCAAGGGGGTTTTCATCCCACCATATTGGATTGGTGGACCCTCCCATCCTCTACTCCATAACTTCACATGGTTTGTGTGTGGTTAAGAGGTTTCTTAACTGTATTCCCAATTCATATAGCATTTTGGCATGATTCCCCCGCCTACTATCTTTTCTTGAATCCCTTCGGAATCCCCTGGTTGTGTCTATGAAGAATGAATCCTCTCATAGTGTTCCCCTTCTGATGGGTTTTCTTATTTTCCTTCTCTTGATCTCACTCTGAATCCAGGGATCTAGCCTCGATCTATAGACCCAAGAATTCAGACCAGTCTCCAACTCCCCCTCCCAATGATCGGGGCCAGTCCAACTCTTGCCACCTAGAATTATCTACTACCACTACCATGATACATACCAATTTAGTGGGAGTATGTACACATTCAAAATCTATGATCCTAAAGAAGAGATTTTCCTCTCACATCAAGAAGGCCACATGTTCTGGAGCTAGTACCAAAAAACTATTATATCAATGATTCTAATTCACAAATGGAATGCATGTGACCTCAAGGTTAAGTTCCAGGCAGATTTACCCAACATAGAAGTCATCAATCACATATCTGTTATTGTCGAAATCCTCAAGCATAAAAAAAGCTTAAGATAATTAGTTAATTATCCTAGATGATCAAAATTCATGGCTCGATGCATGCCGACACCTCCAACTAACACATCTGGATTTTCTCACACAGGAGTTACTCTATTAACCTTTTAGGGTAGGTAACCAATTTATCACAACCAAGGTGATTAAAGGTGAAATATCCTTCTTCATGTCCTTCATTTATGGGAGATGAGACCCCCTCCAAAGGGAATCCTTATGGACTGATCTTAATGGATTTGATCATAGCTACCTCCCATGGTCTTTTGGGGGTGATTTTAATTCAATTTCCAACCAAGATTAATATAAAGGTAGGGGCCACTTCTATTAGAAAGAAAGTATGTAGTTTTTTTAGTTTATGTTTGTAAAAGGCCTTATTGACCTCATATTTTTAGGTGATAATTTCACTTAGTGTAACAACCAAAGGGGTACCCGGTTCTCAAGGAGTTGCTTGGATAGGTGCATGGAAAACATGAAAGAAACTATTATGTTCCCCAATATAAAGGGTGTTATTTGGTTCGGGTTATATCTAATAGTTCTCCACTCTTTCTATACCTATCTTCCAAGCAAGATCATCAGGAAATATTTCTCTTCTACCAATAGTGTGGAAACACATTGGGGTATCATGGTATATTCATAGACCTCTAGAATGAACCCTCTCGGGGGAACATGTGGGTTGTGATTCATAACAAACTACGACTCCTTGAGACCAACCTCCATGTGTGGTTGAAAGAGTTATGAATCTTTGACAGTGAAATTGATGGAGGAATTTAGTATGTTTAATGCCTTAATAAATGTCTAGAAGAGGTGTTGGATCATTTTTCTTTTGAGGATCTATCTAATAGGAAATGTCATTTAGAAGAAATTCTTTTGAAATAAGAACGTCAGCTAATGAATGATGTAAGGATAAAATGGATCATGGAGGGAGATAGGAACAATATTTTTTTCAATGCATTCATCATAGATATAAAGTTTCTAAAAAACCTAATATCCTCATGGAAGATGGTACCTTTATGTACAACATAGATGTTGTGGGAGTTCTGGCACATACCTTCTTCAAGGATATTCTTCTAGGTCCCAAACCCTTGGATTCCAAATGGGAATCCAGGGGAGGACATAGGGATCTTCAAGATGATTCCTAACTTTTTCTCATATCAGTACAATGAGGTGATGAGTTCCATACCTATGGAAAAAGAGGTTCATGTTGTTATGACGAGCCTCAATATGGATAATTCCCTGGGATTGGATGGATTCTTGGGTTCCTTATACAGGGCCTCATGGGAGGTGGTGAAGAAAGAAATCATCTCAGCTATACAAGACTTCTTCAGGGGAGGTACCCTGTCGTGGTATGTTTGTGCCACTACCATGGTTATCCTTCCTAAAATCGGGAACCCTTCCTCCATCATTCACTATAAACTAGTGAGTATATGCACCTTCCCATACAAAATTTTGGCCTATATCATCAATACTAGACTATCCATCCATCACCCTCAGTGGGTCTCCATAGATCATCATAGTTTCATTAAGGGGTGATCAATCTAATGCTCCATAGCGCATGCTCAAGAGATGATCATAAATATTAACTTTAAAACCTATGGATAAAATGTGGCTACCAATTTGGATATTAACAATGCATATGACCGTGTAGATTATGGATTCATCAACACGGTGTTAGAAGGTATGGGTCTCTCTCCCAATAATATTGGTCTCATATTTAGACATTTAAACTCTTTTTGGTTGCAGGTAATGTTTATGGGGATGTCCTATGGTTTTTTCAAGGCCACTTGTGGCCTAAGGAATGGTGATTTTATTTCTATTAGTATTTTCATCCTCTCCCAGGATGTCCTCAGCCACCAACTTTACAAGGGAATTAACAATGAAAAAATTATTCCCTAACAAATGAGTATGATATCTTAGTACATTTCTCACTTAATGTTCAGGGATTATAGTCACATCTTCTTGAATTATTGGAGAAGATCGATCAAAGTACAGAATAAGGTGGTAGGGTTTTGAGAGTTTGCATAGGTTTCTAAGGTTAAAGTGTCTGAAACTTCTATTCCATAACCGAGATTGATCTTCCATTACACTATGTCAAGGTAGATCTTGAATCCTAAGGTCCTCTAAGTTTAGTGTGTATACATTATATTTCCTGTGGGAAGAAATAATAAACTCTTCCTTGGAATTATGTACTAATCACTTGTCATTCCTAAAATTCACAAGGTAACCTTCATCACATAGTTGGATTATGCTAATGAGGCTGTGCTTAAGACCCATAACAAATAATACATTTGTAATCAAAACTTCTCCAAGAAGAACAATGTTACCCATACCAACAATTTATTACTAATAATTATCTTCAAAAGTTACTTTTCCTCCTTTCACCTTGATAATATTTTCAATGAAGTTTTTGTTACCAGTCATATTCCAAGAACATACACTATCCATGTACCATGTATTTTTGTTTGTACTATCTTTATTTTCCTGAAAATAAGTGTGTTAGAATTTCGGAACCCACACTTTCTTGGATCCGTAAACTTCAAAAAGTAATATTTCAGGTATCCACATTTTCTTAGAAAAATATGATTTCTGAAAACATAAATATTGAGTTTTGTTTAATGAACAATTTTTCTCCCAATGTCCACCACAGTGACATTTAGTGCAAAAGGGATCACTTTGAGGAACAAAATAGTTATTACTAAAAACTATTTTAGAATAAGTATAACCAAATCCAGAACTGTTTCATAGAGGTCGAATTTGGGAATACATCTTGTCAAAATTTTCTTTACCAGAGGTAAAGTTTGAAAAACACTTCCTCAATGAGAATATTTCTGATATTAGTTTTATAACCAGTTTTTTTCTCAAAAAATAGTATAAGAACTAGAGTTAGTCACTAAAATGTTTTTCTTAGAAATTACATTTTCAAGATCCTTGGAAAGTTTATCCATCTCAGAATTAACTTCCTCAATATTTTTAGAAATAATTTCAAAATAAAAGGTTTCCTTATTAATATCTTTAGAAATATCTGATACTTCTTTGGTTAGAATAGAAATTCTAGAATTTTTCTTATCAAGATTTTTCTTGAGTTAGGTAATGTATTATCTTAATCAGAAAAAGGCTATTCATCTGAAGATTCCTAATATTTATCATTAGTATAATTTTCATTTAAAGATACAATAGTGATAGATTCAGCATTATGTACCTTGGTCATTATACAATGATTTTCAATGGGTAATCTGGCTAGTAGACCAAGATTCTTCTGACCAAAAGATTCATACTCTGAGGATTCATCAGAAGAATCCCCACCACTGGAACTCCATGTGTCATTGGATTTCAAAACTTTCTTAGCATTATCCTTGTAGTACTTCTTTCTATTCCTCTCAGAATTATTTTCCTTTCTATCCTTTTTCGAATGAAAAAGAAAATCTGGACACATATTCCCTGCTCTTTTTCATTCATAGATTTTTGAATATTTCTTTTATTTTCTTAGTTTCTTCTTATATATATATTGGAAATATTTCTTTCTAACTATCTTTCTCATCCTTCAAGAAAGATTATCCAGATCATTCTCAAAATGTTCACTTTCGCTAGATTCAGATAAAATAGTGACTTTATTATACTTGGATCTTGTAACCCTTTTAGGATACTTGGATTTAGTAGTAGTAAAGGATACACTTCCATTGACATTTTTCTTCTTATTCATATCAGCATCTCTTTTCATTCTTTTCTCATGTTGAAGAAGAGTTCCAAAAAGATCCTAAAGAGTAATTTGAGATACTTTCATATTCTCAACAATAACTGTTCTCTTAGATTCCCACTCATTAGGCATGATATCTATAATATTTTCCACAAGATCTTCACTATTTAGACCTTTATCACCCATAGATTGTAAACTATTAACAATTTTCATAAACCTTTTTCATGCTTTGAAAAATGGTTCTTTATAGGGAAATAGCAATCCATGATATTCTGCTCTTAGCATAGCTCTTCTAGTTTCTATAACATTGGATGTACCAAAATTTGTAACCTCAAGTTTCTTCTAGATACAATTTTTAGCTTCACAAGAAGAAATATGACTATATATATTCCTGTTCATGGAACACAACAAAGTATTATGTACCTTGTAGTTTAGATGATATTTTGGATTTTCTTGATTGGTGATGTTTCTGAATTCCTTGTCAAGAATTTTGTAATATTCAGTAAGAATAAAAAAATTGTCCACTCCAGTATTAATAAAAAAGTCTCCATACGATCTCTCCAATATTCATAATAATTCCCACCAAAAATAGGTGGTCTGGTAGGATTTAGATTTTCAATCGAGCTGACATTCATTCCTTCCATTCTATAAGAAAATATCATTCCACAAAAACTAGTTAATAGTAAATGTTTGTAAACAAGGATAAAAATCCCCAAGAAATAAATATATTTAGAAAAATGAAAACTTGAGCAAGAAAATTTATATGGGAATATAAATATTTCAGATAATCACACTCTAATACCAATTGTAGGATCGATATATTGATGTAAATTCTCAATTACAATTGGGGGTGAATTGTAAGTTTAAAAACATTCATTTTTAACCTTAAGGAAAATTATTTTTAACAAATTTAAATAAGGTAAATTCACAATACCTATTTATGTTCAAAAATCTCTCTAGGTTCCGAAAATATGTTTCTGGAAATAAAACTTTATAGGTTCCTGAAATATGGTTCCAGAAATAAAACTTATGGAAAGTTTACAAGAAAAGGATTCTACCTTAAAACATATAGAATCTTACTTATCAGAGTACAAAAAATTACAAGAAAGTATAAGAAGGTTATAATTTATTTATTAACCAAAATGCAGTGGAAATAAACATGAAACAAAACAAGTGAAAAGTATGAAATCTTTAACCCAAAGTGTAGGGTATCCAACAACCTTGGATAAAGGTCCCTGGATTTATTCATTCAAGAAAGTATGTCATACCCACAACAGGGTAATCCCTAGATAGGAATATCAGAATCTGTCTTGATATCCCCGCAATCCCTAGATCTTTACTGTAGTTGACACCTCTATCTTTCTATCCCCAGAAGTCCTCAAAATTTAAGGTATTTGGCACCTCTGCCTTCTGATCCTCAGAAGTCCTCGATTGATCAGAGCAATAATCAGAGTCGCATGAAGCAATCTAAACAAGATGTTCAGTATGCACAAAGCATGATATTCTCTCTCTCTCTCTAGAAATCACTTCAACAACATCTAATCTCTAGAGTGATCAACAAGTATTTTAGCTCATTAAAATGATCTCCTATTTATAGGCACTTCTCCAACGGTCGGCTCCCTCCTCCAATGGTCATATTTTTCCTTGAATCTCAAAGGGACCTGAACACATTTCACTCAAACAATGGTTAGTTAGAAACAGACTGTACGACATCATTTCATAACTATAACAAGTGTAATAAAAATAAGGTTTCTTAACCAAATGTAATATTTTGAGTCTAAGGAAAAAATAAAGTTCAGAGTCTAACCAAATAAACATTTAGAGAAAATAACTCATGGATATTTGGATTATGTTTTTAAAAGAATTCAAAACCTGAATTCTAAATATTTCTGAGTATGAATTCCAATGAATTCAGAATCTGAAATCGGAAGAATTTGGTGGTTGAATTATAAGGAATTAAGAGTCCAAATTCTAAGGAATTCAGAGTCATAATTTTGAAGAATTTGGAGTGGGAATTATAAGGAATTTGGAGTCAGAATTCTGAGGAATTCAAAGTCTGAATTCTGAGGAATTCAGAGACATAATTCTGAGGAATTCAGAGTCCTAATTCTGAGGAATTCAGAGTCCAAATTCTAAGTAATTCAGAGTTGGAATTATGAGGAATTCGGATTCTGAATTCTAAGGAATTCTAAGGAATTCAGAGTCTAAATTCCGAGAAATTAAGAGCATGAATTCCGAGGAATTTGGAGTCTGAATTCCAAGGAATTCAGAGTTTGAGTAAATCGGAGTTGGAATTCTGAGGAATTTGGAGTCTAAATTATGAGGAATTCATATTCGTAATTCTAATGAATTCTGATTCCAAATTCTAATTAATTAGAAAACTCAATTTCAGAGAATTCACAACTGGGATTTTAGATAATTCAGAGTTTTAATTTCAAAGAATTCAAAACCTAAATTTTAGAGAATTTGGATTCTGAAAATAGAATACTCTATATCCAAATATTTATAGGATTCCAAGTTTTTAGATATGAACCCGAATTTTTCCTTAGTAATAAAATGAGTTAAATTTAGAGAGGATAAAAAATTAATAATGAAAACATAGGTAAGGATAAAAAATTCCTTAGAGAAGGGAAATTTTCTTTTGGGAATTGAAATTCTCATTAGAGAATTGAAATTTTCCTTATGAGAATAACCCTTAGGAAAAATCAATTTGTCTTAATATAAAGTGTTTGTGATTTTCAAAACATAGATGAATGGAAAATTCATAAGGAAACCTTATTGACTCAACAATATAATCACATAGTAATTGTCATGATCCAGGTCGGGTCTCTAACTGACCCAATGCCTGACCTGGTCTGCAACATGGCCCTAAGGGCGTTCCTAATCCCCATGGGATAGAACAAGTGCCTGGGTATCAAAACTAAAACAAGGGAACAATTTACCCGAAATAGTAAACACAAAACAACTCACAAGATAAATAAACTAAAACATAAAACAGAAAACCAAACTGGACCTTAAAATAAAATCAAATTTAAAGGTTTACAACTTGAACCAACATCCAAAAAGCAATGACAACAAAAGAAACTAAAACTCTAACTCAAACATTCAAGAAACAAGAGAAGCGTGACATCCACAGGCTATAAATGCCAACCTACCCGAGAAGACCATCAAAAAACTGAACCAGCAACACTGAGCACGATGCCTCAACTTGGAATACACAGGAAACAAGGTCTACATATACCCAAAGGTGTATGTAGGGTGTGAGTGAAAATCCTAGTAGGAAGTCACCCAATAAAATGTTTTCATGCCACAACATCAAAAAGATAATTTCACATGCTTATTTGAAACCATACTTTTAAGGGAAACACTTAAAGGCTGAAAATAAAAGAAAAGAGCATAGGAAGAAAAACCATTTCACATATACTACATTAAAATTAAATAGAAAATTTGTAAAGAATATGATCATACTCAAGTGGTCCTTTGTGTGCTGATAGAAGGCACCATGTCATTAAAAGTAGAGCACTATGGGTAAATCCCCTAAGGTTCATCTAGATCGAGTGGGACCCTAGAACCTCATGTCTCAGTGAAACGTGGATTAGAAACCATGAAACTTAGTAAACATGGCTTAGAAACTACGATCCTCATTAAACGTGGCTTAGAAACCACAACCCTCAGTCATTCATATATTTAGTTAGTGTTGCAATTGTCAATCTAGCTAAGTGAAACCGGGACAATACCCCTCCAGATCACTAGAGGATTAGTTCAAATCCTCCCACCTAGATAACCAGGGTTTTATCTTGTGCTCAATAAAGTTTTACATTCACATAGTATATTGCTTTATTTTATCATAGACCAAACAAGAAATTACGCACAAAATCCACAACTTCAATACCCGAAGAACATTTCAAAAACACACGCACACCAAAATACCTTTCCAAAATATATTTGTACTTACTTAATAATTTCACAAATCCCCATTTGGAAGCACTCAAAGAAGAACATAAAAAATTCGCACAACTTAGAAAACATTATTTAAATAACACAACAAGGGCCGACAAAAATAATCATACCCGATTACAAGTATGAAAGTCATTTCAAACCACTTCCTTAAAAAATTATCCTTAAACTAGTTTTTCACCACTTGCACAATTAAATTAATTTTTTCACCATTTATAAAACACCACCAAGCGATGCAAAGAGGGTTTACACCAAAAACATGTATTATTTTATATAAACATATACTTTAAAAACAAACGCGTACTCAACTCTTTCAAAAAAACTACTTCACGTCATCCAAATAAATCAATACATCTTTTAATTATTTATTAAATCATTTCAAGAAAAAAAAAGACTTTACCCCAAAAACCACTTGATTCTATTTAGTGACGCTACATTAAAACCAAATACCCATGGTATCCTTATCAAAATATGGTTTCCATTGTTCAACAATTTTCAGTTCAATTTCAAATGTTCACATCAAGTCAAAAACACCAAAAGTGACTCATTTTCCTTTTTAAAATCTCTATTTAAATTTACACACACATCAAAGTCCATGGAAATGCACTTCGCACCATCCAAACAACCCTTAGATAACTTTCTAGGGACATTATAACAAAACATACATTAAAAAACAACCAAATACCTATATTAAAATCCATTCTCAGCCTTTAAAAAACTCAACCCATTTTGAAAACATTATACGCACCACATAATTTAAGTAATTAACCATTTGAGTAATTTATAAAACATAAACAAGTGGTGGAATCAAGGATTACATAAAATTTACCCAGTTTCATTTACAGAGAATGTCACTTTAAAATGAACGCCCAACATTATCGCACTAAAACATGATTTGCACCTAACAACCGATGCATAAAACATATTTATAAAACAACACACCAATTTTCATGCACAAAGAAAACCCAACTTCATTTTAAATATTATTACCAACATTTAAACATGTAAAACACCTTGAAATTATTATTCGGACTAAGAAATGAAATTATAGAACACACCCAAAATTGTAAGCAAGAATAATAAAATTATCAAAAGGTGTTAAGTCAGGGAACCACCTATCTCTCTTGGAGAAACTCTCGGAAAATGTCATGTAAACCTCTCTGAACCACATTATCACCCCCAGGGACCTAGCACAAGCCTTAAAACAAAAACTCAAACCAAAAAACTCTTATTAGAACCCTAAAAATCGGATCTCAAACCTGTTGGAAAACCAAAACTCAAGAGAAAAAAAGGAGGAGACTCAACCTGGATGAGGAGGGAACACCGGAGGTGTAGTGGGTGTTGGTCAGTACTTGAAAAAAGAGGAGGAGGTCGTCCGGGAGGTGGCTGGTCTGGAAGATGATGCGGGTGAGGATTCCAGTTGGGAGGCGGCTCATCCGGTGGATGGCGCGTGAGAGGAGGTTGGTCGGGAGATGCATGGTGTAGCTGGTCCAATTGATGGTGTAGGTAAGGAGGGAATGAGGGGTACAGCATGATCCAGGTGGGGAGAAGGGGAGGGCGGAGAGCTGGGTAGGATGGGGGAGAGCCATCGAGTTGGGTAGGAGGGGGAGATCCATCGAGCTGGGTAGGAGGGATCTGATAGGAAAGGGGAGAAAATGGGGGGGGGGGGGGGGCTGGCCATCCCTAAGGGAAAAAACAAAATAAAAACAAAAACTAATGATAATAATATCATAATACTAATAATAATAATAATAACATAATTAAAATATTAACAATAATAATAATAATAATTAATTTGATCATTTCATTTTAAAAACACATTAATATTAATAATTCTTATTGATAATAATAATAACATTAGTGACATCAACAATTTTACAATAACAAAAATAATAAGTGATTAATAAAATTTTTATTCTTAACACTAATAATAATACTAAGAATATATTCAGAAAATATTATTATTATTATCATTAAAATAATTCCTAAAATCTTTGTTACACTTCTTATTTTTATTTTATTACCATTTCATTATCCATCACCTTATTTTTGTCTGCCTTGAACATCGGGTAGGTCGTGTGGTGAATCGGGTGAGGTCACGTGGTGGCCCTGGCATGGCCACGCGGCTTCGACCGTGGTGCGTTGGACGCAGTCAAGGAAAAACCATGTGTTTTTAAATTATAACTCAAATATTTAACCCAGGATTCAACCCGAACTACCCAATACTAGGAAAATTAATAAAATAAATAATTTAAAAATGACAGGTGTGGAAATTCTCCCCACCATAGTGCTTTTTTTCCCCAAAAAACCACAACTTCTGCTGAACCCCTGGAGCAGAAAGTGACACCCCCTTAAGGTTCTAAAATAATTCCTACAAAAAATGAGTAAAAAGAGGAAAATGCATCTTGCTCAGAGAAAGTGACTTAAATGAAAACCTAAAGAATCCCGTAAAATACATTTCACTATGTTTCACCTGCCCCAGAGAGTTAAAACACCTCCAGTTGATTGATCCTGGAAAGGATCTCTTGCACAAACGTGATCCAACTTCACAAGCCAAAACACCCAAAAAAACCCTGAATGAAAACCACATTGTTGGTTGGGAAGAAATAAACAAGACCAAACCACATCCAAAGAACACCCTTACCACTTACCACAAAGCTATATATAGGAACATAACTAAAAGTCCAATAGGGGAAATCCTGAAGGGTCTCCCCACCATTAAAAACATACTAACTCCAAAGACAAGATTGGAAAACTGACACAGGGAGGTCTGGGAAGACACCCCATCACAATGAAGAAAGTCCAACACCGATTCATTCCAGAGACCTTTGTGCAAGACCCATCGTGGGTCTCCCCACCCTTCAAATTGAAAGAAGATACAAAACTTTGAAAATTTTATGACGATGACCAAACACCCCATCAAAAGGGTGGGGATGAAAGGGCCCAACTATCTGGTCATCAAAACCACAGTCGAATACAAACTGACATCTCCACATCCTTGGATGAGCACCATTCAAATTTGAGACCAATTCACCCGAACAAACCCCATAAGGACCGCTAAAATAGATTTCATCCGGTGGGACGCAAACCCCAGGACTTTAAGGTAATGAGACAACCACGCCTCTTCATAGCCATTGGAAACCTCACGTACCCAAATGGTTAGTTTGTAAGGGAAAAGCTACAAGAAATGATTTTAACTTCTCTGACATTCAACACTGATGACTAAAATAAAGTCGGGGTCCCATACACTCTCTGGGTTCCTGACCACGTGCCAACTTCACTACGAGGCTGATGGTAGGAGCCTTGATGTTTGAAGTATCTCCTTCCTCGCAATCAGGTATTGAAGACTACCAAATGAAGCTTCTCCCTTTGGTGTCACATGCAACCACACCACAATTGAGACAACAACAACAAATACCACACACCACACAACCACCGATTATTTAAAACACCAAATCATTTTTACCTATAAACTAGATTTCCACAAATTCAAAACAAAGAGATGAGTAACGATGAAATAGGAGACTAGTGTCAGTGTGTGACTAGGACATATGGTTGGAGGCCATACACAAATCATGTCACCTCCACATAGGGTATTCTAGGACAGGTTCCTCAGCTCTACATGGCTTGCTAGACCCTACGAGCTCACTGGGGCCACTAACCTTACTACCTTTTCATTTCCCCTAAACAAGATGAATCTCAAGGACCAAAAACTCAGAAAAACCTTAACTTATCCTGGAAACACAAGTCTCACCATGAGGTGTGTTGGCCATAAACCTTGCTCATAGCTAGAACGTCGAGTTCTGACACCCTCAACTTTGGTCTACCTGACTCTATCCCAAATGAACACGACCACAGAGAGAAAACCTGCTCTGATACCATTTTGTCACGAACCAGGCCGGGTCTCCATCCGACCTGATGCTTGACCCGGTACACGACCTAGCTCGAAGGGAATTCTATATTCCCACGAGCTGGCACAAGCGCCCGGTTATCAAAACTATCACATGGGAACGATTTACACTAAATAGTAAACACAAAACAACTGACAAAATAAATAAACTAAAACTGAAAACAGACAACCAAACTGGACCTTAAACTAAAATAAAATTTAATGGTTTAAAACCTGAAACAACATCCAAAAATTAACAACAAAAAAAGAAACTAAAAATCTAACTCAAATCCCCAAGAAACAAGAGAGCTGCGACATCTGCAAGCTACAAACGCTAACCTTTACGAGAAGAACATAAACAACCTGAACCACCATCACTGAGAACGATTACTCAACCTAGAATACACAAGAAACAAGGTGTACATACACCCAAAGGTGTATGTAGGGTGTGAGCAAAAAAGCCTAGAAGGAAGTCACCCAATAAAAAGGTTTCATGCCACAACATCAAAAAGATAATTTAACATGCTTATTTAAAACCATACTTTTAAGGAAAACATTTAAAGGATCAAAATAAAAGGAAATAGCACTAGAATAAAAACCATTTCATAGATACTACTTTAAAATGGAAGAGAAATTTCATAAATAATATGCACATACTCAAGTGGTCCTCCGTATGCCGACAGAAGGCACTATGCCATGAATACTAGAGAACTGTGGGTAAATCCCCTGAGGTTCATCTACCTCGAGTGGGAACCTAGAACCTCATTTATTAGTGAAACATGGATTAGAAACCACGACCCTAAGTAAATTTGGCTTAGATACCACAAAAATCAGTAAATGGGACATAGAAACCATGAAACTCATTCATTCATATGTTTAGTTAGTGTTGCAATCATCAATCCAGCTAAGTGAAACAGGGACGATACCACTCCGGATCACTAGCGCACTAGTTCTAATCCACCCACTTAGATACTAGGGGTTTTCTCTTGTGATCAATCAAGTTTAACATTCACATAGTATATTGTTTTCTCATATCATAGAATAAAAAAGACATTACACACAAAATCCACCACTTGCATACCCAAACGAAATTTCAAAAACACACGCATACCAAAATACCTTTCCAAAATATATTTGTCATTACTTAATCATTTCACAAATCCCCATTTGGAAACAGTCAAACAAGAAAATAAAAAATTCTCACAAGTTAGAAAACCTTCTTTAAATAACACGACAAGGGCCGGCACAAATAAACATACCCAATTACAAGTAGGAAAGTTATTTCAAACCACTTTCTTAAAAAAATATCCTTAAACTAGTTTCGCACCACATGCACATTTAAATTAACTATGTTCACCATTTATAAAACACCACCAAGATACACATAGATAGTTTACACCAAAAAAATGTATTATTTTATATAAACATACTACTTTAAAAACAAACGCATAATCAACTCTTTCAAAAACACTACTTTCACGCCATCCCAAAAAATCAATACATCTTTTAATTATTTATTAAATTATTTTAAGAAAACCCAAGAAGAATTTACACCAAAAACCACTTGATTCGATTTAGTGACGCTAATTTAAAACCAAATACCCAAGGTAACCATATCAAAATATGTTTTCCATTGTTCAACAATTTGCAGTTCAATTTCAAAAGTTCATAACAATGAAAACACACCCAAAGTGAATCATTTTGCATTTTAAAATCTCCATTTAAATTTACACCCACATCAAAGACCTTGGAAACTCACTTTGCGCCGTCCAAACAACCATGAGAACACTTTCTAGGGACATTATATAAAAACAGGCATTAAAACACAACCAAATACCTATATTAAAATCAACTCCCAGCCTTTAAAAAAACCCATTTTAAAAACATTATACACACCACATAATTTAGGTAATAATCCATTTGAATAATTTATAAAACATAAAAAAATAGGTGCAGTCAAGGTCTACATCAAATTTACCCAGTTTCACATACAATGAAGTCACTTTAAAATGAATTCACAACATTATCACACTAAAACATGCTTCACACGTAACAACAAACACATAAAAGATATCTATAAAACAACACACCAATTTTCATGCACAAATCACGCCCCACTTAATTTTAAATCATATTACCAACATTTAAACATGTAAAACACCTTGAAATTATTATTCTCACAAAGAAAAGAAATTATATAACACACCCAAAATTTTAAACAAGCATAATAAAATTATCAAAGGGTGTTAAGGCATTGAACCACCTACCTCGCTTGGAGAAACACCCGAAAAATGTCATGTAAACCTCTCCTCACCACATTCACACCCCAGGGACCTAGCGTGATCCCTAAAACAAAAAATCAAACCACAAAACTCTTATTAGAACACTAAAAATCAGACCTCAACCCTTTTGGACAATAAAAACTCAAGAGAAAAAAAGGCGGAGGCTCAATCGGGAAGAGGAGGGAACACCAGAGGTGTGGGAGGCGTTGTCTGAAACTTGCTGGAAGAGAAGGAGGTCGGCTAGAAGGTGGCTAGTCCAGCTGATGACATGGGCGAGGAGGCCGGTCGGGAGGCGGCTGGTTCGGCAGACAGCACGAGTGAGGAGGCCTGTCAGGAGCTATGGGGTGCGGATGGTACGGCGGATGGGGCGGACGAGGAGAGTAGGGGGTACGGTGTTATCCAGGTGGGGAGAAGGGGAGGGAGAAGAGCTGGGTAGGAGGGGTTGGTCCTCTGAGCTGGGTAGGAGGGGGGAGAGCCACCGAGCTAGGTATGATGGATCCGATGGGAAAGGGGGGGAAACGGGGGGGGATGGCCATCTCTAAGGGAAAACAACAAAATAAAAAGAAAAACTAATAATAATAATAATAATAATAATAACAACTTAATTAAGATATTAAAAATAATAATAATAGTAATTATTTGAGAATTTCATTTTAAAAACATGGAAATATTAATAATTTATGTTGATAATAATAATAACATTAGTGACATCAACAATTTCACAATAACAAAAATAATAAAAGTGACTAATAAAATTTTTATTCTTAATACTAATAATAATAATAATAATATATTCAAACAATATTATTATTATTATCATTAAAATAATTCCATAAATCTTTATTACGCTTCTTATTTTTATTTTATTACCATTTCATTATCCATCACATTTTTTTCTGCCTTGAACATCAGGTAGGCCATGCGGTGAACCGGGCGAGGTCATGTGGTCAACCTAGAAAGGCCACGCGGCTTTGACCACGGTGCACTGGACGTAGTCAAGGCCAAAACATGCATTTTTAAATTAGAACTCAAATATTTAAGTAGATATTCAACCCGAACTACCTGATTCTATGAAAATTAATGAAATAAATAATTTAAAAATGACGAGTGGGACAATAATTCACCTCATATAACACTCATTATAAACAATCATTACTTACATATATACACCATTTACAATTTAGTTATAACAACATTAATGAATTGTCTAACATGTCATCGATAATTATAAAAAATCAATATAGATAAATTAAAATGTATTATAATAGAACTTCCTTTAAAGATAATCCATATATATATATAACAATATCCACATCTATATCCAATATCATTCTAAATCTAAAATATTTCACGGCATATGTTCCACCATAAGCATTGTCAGGAATTCATCCAAAGCACTATGGATGATTATACATAATTTATCCTTCAATCACTATTGATAACTACATCCTCAAAAACATCATATCATTAAATTCCATCTTTGTAACCAAGTATTCACATCCTCTAAGATAATCCATAGATTCTATAGTTAGTGATTGAATTTTATGAGTGGAATAACTCTACTAATTCTTTGAGATGGTTGAAAATTCTCAGAGAGTGTATAATCCATATGGATTCCTATCTAATCTCATGCCCATATCCAAAAGGCATCCATGAAACCATATTTGTTTATAATTATCCACAACCTTCCTCCATGCCTATGGTATGGACCATGATAAAAATAGTTGGGCATCCTAGGTTTTTACCACCAATTATTTAGGAACCCAATTTTCATTGCCTATATTAGGACCCCCAAGCCCCTAATTTTAAGAAAAAAATATGAAGGAATGTGGAATATTAATTATTGTGATATCTATAAAAAAAATATATTCCTTTTAAGTCTATCATAATATTCTCTAAACTTCCATTTATTTGAGTTTCAACTCCAAACTATTGGTAAAAATAATCATGTAAATGGTAATTGTGTCTTTTGATGGGTTAGACAATTCAAAAACCACTTATGCATGGTCATCAACATTATTATGTAAATGTACATTCCATAATAGTTATTTCAATGAAACCAATTTATGTAATCTAGGTTCCCAATAATTGCTAAAATGGTTGAACCCTAGGTTTTTATAAATTACTATTCAAATATCATAGAGGATACCCAACTGGGCACCCATTATGTTAAGTATTTAATCATGAATGGAATTTAACCCCTAAGGCCCCCATAAATGGAACCTAGGTATTATAAAAATAATATAAACGAAGGTCATATAATTGGGTTTTATATTCTCCCATGTATGATAATTGTGCTCCATATTTTCCCATGTTGCATAATTAGGTATTTTTTTCACCTATGTCCCATAAATGGCAACCATATTCGACTAAGTACCTAATTTGAGTGCCCAATATCCCATGATACATATCTAGTAAACTCATTCTCCCAATTCACCGACCTAGTCACCCATCTACCTAGGCCTCCTATATGACCTATTTAAATACATGATTTAGTCATACATTCCAAACATCTCTTCGTTAATCATTTACTAATCTGATAATGGGGATCATATATCATATGAGATTCCTTACATGAGTTTCCCTACCTAACTAATCATAAACATTAGGTAATAAAAATCATGTATTCCCATAATAATAATGATACATATTGTAAGAGTATAGGTGAAACCTCATCTAGCTCCTGATCATCTTCTTTGTTGCCCCAGATCAAGAATTCCATCATATTATAAGAATCAAGTTGGATCCCTCAAGACCTAGGGTTATACATGGGCCTGTAACTAGGTGTCATCCCGACCATGTTCTCATTGATAAACTCATACCTATGACCTAATAATGACCTATACATATATGGGCCTCCTACTCGCTAAAACCCTCAATTATACCCTCTCCATTTATGTTTCTAAAAAATAAGATAAATCATAAAGGGCCACTCATTTTTATGTCCCAAATAATCCATAATTATACTCCTCTATTATAATAGTCCTATATTATCATCATCTTCATCATGTAGTTTTTTATTATTATGGAAAATGAAAGAAAAGGAGACCACAATCTACAACATTTTTCCTAAGGATTCCAGAAAAAGTGAAGGTTGAGGGCATCCCCTCTAACCAGATTGAACCCCTTAGGTTTCGAGGTATGCACATTATGAAGACGTATGGGGTCTGAGCCAAGGACAACAAGAGAATCAAGGTAGTCAACAACTTGGTTCCCCTCATGTTTGGAGTGGACCACTTTGTTTTTATTGTTGAGTATGCCCCTGCACTTTTTGATGATGTGGGAAATCAACCAAGAAGTGGGTTAAAGGCCATGAAAGCTATCCTAGAGAATTTTCTGAGCCCATTTCATCCTCCTCTAATGCAATTCTCTTTTGGTGACACCTGTTTAAACACAAATGCATGGCCCTTTCCTCGTCCTATAGAGAAGATTTGTTGCTGAGGAGGGTGGAGAACTCCAAAATAACTAAACCATGGGAGTCACAAACAATGCCTCATCCATGTATCACCCACATGCAACACAACCCATATGTATTTAGTTTTAAGCCCCTGGAAGGGGGGGTTCTAGCGAACCACTTGACTGCTAACATTGCAGGTAATAGGCTGAGTGATGTGAGAGCTCCCTTGAAGGAGTTGAAGGGAGGAACCCTCCTATCAGTTGCTGATGAGACAAACCATATCAAGGAGGAGGTTCTTATTACTGATGATAATGGATCTACCTTAGGATTGGTCCTCATAATGCATCACCTTGTTTTGCGCCAGGCAGATGAACCAACACCCTACATGCATTATCGTTGTGCGGACCAACTTCTCCAATCCCCTGTCACCCAAACCATGATACCAACTTCCCATGAATTTTAGATCAGTCATGTTGTGGAAAATATGTGCAGTAAATTCATCTAATAAACTCCACACCACACATTCCTTGTATCCCCTAAATAAGAGGTGTTCTTCACTCTCCTCCTTACAGTTTTTGCAGTATGGGCTTCAAAAAACCCCCAGGATCCCACAAAGTTTGATGTTTGTTCCCATGGGGACAACCATATTTCTTATCCTCCATGATAAGAAGTTGTATTTATATGGAATAACATTGGACCACAGGGTTTCATTCCAACAATCAGTGCTCTCCTACATGTCTCGGGTGTGAATAATGTGTCGAGTGGTGGAGGATCCTGAGGAAGAAGGATAGAGAATGAATTTATCATGCTATGATGATAGTTCAATGATGATGAAAGTTTCCTACTGATTCTCATCCAAATAGGCCTTTGTGATAGGTGTATAGGATCTCTATTTGCTAAACTAAATGGTAGGACTAGGGAAAACTGGGAATCCAATTACCTCCCCATCCCAGTTGTGATACCAGATGGATAAATCACTACTCCGGACGATCCATTGAGAATATGGTTTATGATCAGAGATAAGAGGGGTGATGAAGGACCAAAAAAGAGACCCATGACCCTCCGTCATGTTCAGATTACCAAAATGAGAGTTCTTCATGGTTCTTCCCCACAGTGTTCATAACACTAGGACTTCCCACTCTAGATTTTCATGCATTACAGTTGGTGCATAAGGATATTTTTGGTCCAACACAAACTGAAAGCATTGGAGGAAAATATTATGTATTTTCCTTAGTTGTTGATTACACAAAATTCTCATGGGTCTATTTTCTATAAAATAAATCTGATGATTTTTCTTATTTCTTAATTTTTAGAGCCCAAGTTAAAAATGAGAAAAACCTTCCATTGATAACTATTCATAGTGATCATGAAGGAGAATTTCAAAATTCATATTTTGAAACTTTTTGTAATAGAAATGGAATTACTCATAACTTCTTAGCTGCAAGAACTCCTCAATAAAATGGTGTCGTTCAAAGAAGAAATCTAATTCTTCAAGAGATAACTAGAACCATGTTGAGTGAATATTCGATAGCTAAACACTTTTGGGATGAAGCTGTAAGTATTGCGTGTTATACTATAAATCGAGTTTTGATTAGACCTTTTTCTAAATAAAACCCACTATGAGTTATAGAATGTTAGAAAACCTATACTTTCATACTTCAAGGTATTTGGTTACAAAGTATTAATTCTGAATACTAAATATAATTTACATAATTTCACACCCAAATATGATGAAGGAATTTTCTTAGGCTACAACACAACTTATAAGGATTATAGAGTTTTTAATAAAAATATATGTACAGTTAAAGAAACAGTACATGTCAAATTTTATGAAACTGATGCTTTTATTTTCAAACAACCTCAACCTATATATTTGGATGTGTTTTAAAAACTTTTTATCAACCCTTGATAGAAGATCCTTCTTATAGGTAAAATTTTTAAGAAAATGTTTCTAAAGCATTTATCCCAGAATATTTCCTACCATATGTTGATGAAAAGGTTTTACAAAAGCCAAATCAGTTGTTTCTTAAGAATAATCCTAGTGATAGTATCATTGGTGATGTAAATAAACCTGTCA
Organism: Viscum album; assembly: GCA_963277665.1. Classification (NCBI taxonomy): domain Eukaryota; kingdom Viridiplantae; phylum Streptophyta; class Magnoliopsida; order Santalales; family Viscaceae; genus Viscum; species Viscum album. Next base: position 805,272,807 of record OY728167.1, on the reverse strand, counting down.
GAACTAGAAGTTCCTTAAAAAATGAAGTATAACATATATCACTCCATTCCCAATTAGAACTAAAAAGCACTGATGAAGCTTTAGGTGATGATGATTGTATTAATGGCATGTAAGATGATCTAAATGAATTCAAAAGGAATAAATCCTAGACCTTGGTTGAAAGAGCTAAGGAAACTTCTATTATTGGAGTAAAATGGTTCTTTAGAAAAAAATTGTTATGAAAATTGAATCATTTTAATAAATAAATATAGATTAGTTACTAAAGGATATAATCAAAAAGAAGGAATAGAATATGAAGAAACATTTTCTCCATTATCTATACTCGAATCTATTCATATTTTACTTTCCTTTGCAGCATTCTTCAACTTTAAACTTTTTTAAATGGATGTAAAATGTGATTTCCTTAATGGATACGTTCAAGAGGATGTTTTTGTAGAACAACCACATAGTTTTAAAGAGACAAAACATCCTGAACATGTTTTCAAACATTCCAAAGATTTATATGGACTTAAACAAGCCCCTAGAGCCTGGTATGATAGACGTACATGATTTTTGTTACAAAACAATTATGTTAAGGGAAATGCTAATCCAAATATTTTTATAAAAAAAGATAAGAAAACTCTTTTTATTGTTCAAATTTATGTTGATGACATTATATTTAGTTTAACTTAGTAATCTTTAACCAATTCCTTTTCAAATATAATGGAATCGGATTTTGAAATGAGTATGATGGGTTAGTTAACAGTTTTCCTAGGTTGTCAAATTTCTCAAAAACCAGAGAGAACTTATATATCCCAACAAAAGTATATTAAATATCTTCTTAAAAAGTATGGATATGATAACAATAATTGTATAGTTACTCCCATTGGTACCTAAAATTATCTTGATCTTGATGAAGATGGAAAACCATTAGATCAAACATCATTTAGAGGTATGATAGGAAGTTTACTATACTTTACACCTAGTCATCCAGACTTAATGTTTTCAGTATGATTATGTGAAATATATCAATCTAATACTAAGGAATTTCATTTTAAATCAGTGAAAATAATTTTTCGCTATTTAAAGGGAACCATGGATTTAAGACTATTTTATAGTTCTGGAAATGATTTTGTTTTAAATAGTTTTTCATATGCTAATTTTGGTGGATGTATAATGGATAGGAAAAGTATATCTGGAACTTTTCATTTATTAGGAGATTCTTTAGTTATTTTGTCATGAAAAAATAAAAACTCTGTAGAAATTTCCACTATTGAAGCTGAATATGTAGCAGTTGGAAGTTGATGTGCCCAAGTGTTGTGGATGCAACACACACTCATAGACTATGGTACGATTTTTACCAAAACATAGATATTCTATGATAATACGAGTTCCATTTCCCTAAGTAAAAACCCTACACATCACTCTCGTGAAAAACACATAGATATTAGGCATCACTTTTTTAGGTATCACACACAAAAAGAAGATATTATTTTTCAATTTATCAAAACGCAAGATCAACTTGCTGATATTTTCACAAAATCTTTACCATCTGATAGGTATGAATACATTAAACAAAATTTATGAATGATAACCATAAGGTAATCATCCATATTAAATTTTTGTTGAAACCTATCTCCTTACAGTAAGAAACTTCTTTTTATAGGGGGTGTATATTTTCTTGATTAATCAAATTTTTTTTCTCATCAAATTTTTCTTAATCAAAATTTTCGTAATCAACATTTTCTTTATAAAAAATTTTGTAATCAAAAATTTCTTAATCAAATTTTTTGTAATAAAAATTTTCTTAATGATGTTTTTCATAATAATTTTTTTAGTAATCAAATTTTTCATAGTCTGAAAACTCATTTTCAAAAAAAGTCAAACATAAGAAAATTTTATGGAATCTAAAATTCTTAAAGAAGAATTTTACTTACTACTGATAATTTCCCTAGAATTCCAGATGGGATGTTTCCTTTCTTAAATTTTTGTAATCAATTTTTTACATGTTGGTATTTTCATCTTGTTTAATTAAATTTTTTGGACTCACTTTTCCTTAAATCCAAGTTTTTACATTAAAAACATAAAATCATCAAATGCTACCAAATTCCTTCTTCGGTTATCATCTCAACTGTCATATTTGATCAAGAGTGTTTACACCATTGGATATTTTTGGGAATATGAACCATCACCTCAAACGCCTATATAAAGATCCCATGATGGTTATCCCACATTGGTTATCAAACCCTGGCATGCTGAAGTTCTTCTGTTCTACTTAAGGACCATTATGAATCTCTTGGTTTTCCTCAAATATGAATGTATTTGGAAGTTTCTCCTCAGAAACAAATGTTCTTAGTAAAGGAAATCTCTGAATAGAAGATATACAGAGAAATGTAAGTATATCTGAAATTATTTTCAAAGTATGATTCTATTATCTCAAAAAATATCATGTTGAATGGCTGGGAGAGATTTCATGTATCCAAACTGAAGTCACACGATCAAGTTTATCCAGAGTTGCTGGTATAATTATATGAGTCCGTAGGTTTCTCCAAGGAAGGAGGGAGAGACAAGTTTTAATTTAAGAGCTATGAAAATATCTATTCCCTTTCCTACAGTAAGGCTGCCAATCTAATTGGAATTCCATATGCGGGTGAAGCTGAATTATGTACTCATAAGCTACCAGATATATCGTGATTGTTCGATAAGGAAAAGGCTATAGAGTTCCTTAGTTTGAAAGAAGTGATGAATCTAAAGAATATCCATCTCTCTATAAATCTCTAGATTCTTGATTTATGGGTTTAGGTATTTCTCAGTCCAAGAAAAGTTGATAAGGATACCCTGAAGAAGAGTGGTATTTATGCTTTGGACTTTCTGGTGAATCTCAGAAAGATTAATTTGGTGAAGTATGTCTTAATTAAAATCATGGATATCAAGAATGGGACTCTCAATTCACAAATAATCATGTATTAGGTTATTCTATCGAAGATTATTATTCTTTTTCTAGAATCTTTTAAAATCCCTTTTAGTTCTAAGCCAAGGAATTTCTAAGTGATGTTGTTGAGTGATGATACACTGATAAGAATGAAGTTTTTTTTCTAGTGAATCCAGAGAATTATATGATTTATCTGAAGCTGAAATAGAAGCTTTATCGAAGAATCTTAAAGTGGCTAAGACTTCCAAGAAGAGTGGTAAGAAGAGTAAAATGAAGGAACCATAAAATAAAGAAAAATCTCTTGTTGTTAAGGAAACTCAATCAGTACCAACTAATCCAAAGAAGAAGAAGAATTATCTAGATGAAGTGGTTTCCAAGTGGAGAGAAGAGAAGAAGAATATGAAGGAAGAAGATCCTAGTTTTGGCTTGGACCCTACTAAAGAAAAATCTTTAAAGATGAAGGATTCTGAGGATCTTGAGAAGAAAGAAAAAGAAAATAATCAAAATAAGAAAATTTCTGAAGTCGAGATTGTTAAATCTCTTCTCAAGGATGTTGAAAAGCTTCTGAACAAGTTCTGGTACTGAAATCATTTTTGAAAGAATCACTCCCAGTAACCCCAGGAAAGAAGATTGTAATTCCGCAACCAGAAAAAGAAGAAAAAATAGTTCAAGAAGAGGAAGTGGAAGAAGAAGAATAATAATAATAAGGAAGTGATGATACAGATGATATGATAAGACAAGTACAGGAAAATAATGATAAGGGGAGTACCTCCGAAAAGTTTTCAATCCGAACTTTTGAAGTTGAATCAACTAAAATTATTTTACAAGGAAAAGAGGATAAGGAGTAAGAAGAAGTTAATAAACCATTGGATGATGAAACTAGAAACCATGAATTCGTTCAGAAAGATAATCTAGTAGAAGATGATGAAAAAGAAAAAGTTTAGGAAGATAAGATATTTCAACTATCAGATAGTGAACATGAATAGCCAAAAATAGAAGAGATCATTCCAAAAGTTGATAAGGGAAAACATGTGTTGGTCGATATAGCTAGGAAATATGTAGTGACAATCAAAGATATTGGTGGCCCTTCAAAGATAAAAGCTTAAGAGATAGAAAAATAATCCTCACCAAGCAAACAATCTGATTTGGAATCTTCCTCTCTTGGACATGACTTTGTAGTCCATTATTTCAAGAAGCATGTTGATATCATTCCCTTATTTCTGCGTATAAACTCGAGGTTCTAGATGCCTCAACACTCATTTAATCAGAAATTGGATTGAGTTACCATGCTGATGGATAATTTTTTTAGGATTGAGGATGATTTCAAATCCTTCTTCATTGGATATGAAACTCACAAAAGATCATGCAAGGAAATCAAAAAGTGATCAAGGAAAACAATCAAAGAGATGAGAATCCTTGATGATTTTCAAGAAAGTGTGAAGGATGATTTTGACACTAAAGATGGAACATTCAAATATATTACTAAATTTTTTGAGGAAAATATATGTCTCAAACAAAAAACCTGGAAGCAGGAAGTAAGTGATATGAATGGGAAATATAACTCAGTTGCTTTGAATTGTAAAAGGGAAAGAGATCTTAGAATTGAGTTCTAAGAAAAGCTCAGTAATCAAGAAGATATTTTAAAGGCTCGAGAAGATATTCTCAAGGATTAGGAATAAAATATCAAATCCTTGAGGAAGAAAAATGAAGATCATGATTATCTACTCAAGTGCTTTGAAGAAGATCACAAGGATTTTAAGAAGCTGAAAACCATCGTCAAGAAGTTAATGCTGAAGGAGAAAGAAGGATAATTTTTTCCAATCTGATCTTTTGTTGTATTTACTTAATTTTATAAATACTTTCAAAAGTAATGAAATTTAGGTTGTTATTCATATATTTTTTTGTATAATACTAATATTTAAGGTACCATATTTTTTTCCATTCCCTTTATTCCTTTTTGAAAATCACAAAGGGGGATAAAGGAATGATAAAAATAATACTAAGTAAAGAAAATAATTCCCTAAGTAAGGGGAAGTCTATCTAAGGGGGAGTTTTATCAAAGAATATTTCCTTATACAAGGAAAATAAAAATCTCTTTATGGAAGTCAAGAATTAGATCCTTAGGGATTTCAAAACCTAAGGGGAAGTTAATTGTATTCACCATGATCCATAAGTAAAGGGTGATAAGTTTTTCTTTTATGTTCATAGAGAAAAATTATAAGTCCTTATATTTTTTTAGAAAGGATGTTTGTGTTTTATGAAAAGGGGGAGATTTCTTGAGTCAATAAAGTTTCCTTATGACTTTTCCATTCGTCTATGTTTTGAAAATCACAAGAACTTTATCTTAAGACAAATTTATTTTTCCTAAGGGTTATTCTAATAAGGAAAATTTCTATTATCTTAGGAGAATTTCTATTCCCAAAGGAAAATTTCTCTTCTCTAAGGAAATTTTTATCCTTACCTATGTTTTCATTGTTAATTTTATAGTCTCTATAAATATAACTCATTTTATTTCTATGGTAAATTTAGGATTCATATCTAGAAACTTAGAATCCTATAAATCATTGGATATAGTGTATTCTGTTTTCAAAATCCAAATTCTCTGAAATTCAGGTTCAGAATTATATGAAATTCAGGTTCCAAATTCTCTGAAATTCAGACTTCAAATTCTCTAAAATTTAGGTTCTGAATTCTCTGAAATTAAGACTCCTAATTCTCTGAAATTTAGCTTCTAAATTCTCTAAAATTCGGCTCCAAATTCTAGATAATTATGACTCCAAATTCCTCAGAATTATGACTCTGAATTCCTCATAATTCTGACTCCATATTCCTCATAAACCTGACTCTGAATTCCTCAAAATTCCAACTCCAAATTCCTCAGAATTCGGACATCGAATTCCTTGAAAAACATAATCAAAATATCCATGAGTTATAGTCTTCGAATGTTTATTTGGTTGGAATCTGAACATTATTTTTTCCGAAGACTCTAAATATTAAATTTTTTTAATCAACCTTATTTTTATTACACTTGTTATAGTTATGAAACAATGTCATACAATCAATTCTTAACTAATTGTTGTTTGAGTGAAACATGTTCATGTCCCTCCGAGATTCAAGGAAATATATGATTGTTGGATGAGGGATCCGACCATTGGAGAAGTGCCTATAAATAAATTCTCATTTGAATGAGCTAAAATACCTATTGATCGCTATAGAGATTACATGATGTTTAATTGATTTCTAGAGAGAGATATTCTCATGCTTTGTGCATACTGAACATCTTGTTCAGATTGCTTCATGTGACTCTGATTGTTGTTGTGATCAATCAAGGACTTCTAGGGGATAGGAATACAGATGTGTCGACTAACTTAAAGTTCGAGGACTTCCAAGTATTGGAAGATAGAGGTGTCGACTACCTCAATGACAAATGGATTGTGGGGAAAACAAGGCATATTCCGATATTCCAATCGAGGGATTACCCTAGTGTGGGTAATACATACTTTCATGAAAGTATAAATCAAAGGACCTATATCCAAGGTTGTTGGATACCCTACTCTTTGGGTTAAAATATTTCATACGTGTTACTTTTTTTGTTTCAAGTTTATTTAAGCTACATTTTGATAAAGAAAGAAAGCATAACTTTCTTATAAATTCCTGTACTTTTGTGTACTCTGATAAGTAACATTCTATATGCTTTAAGGTATAATATTTTTCTTATAAACTTTCCATAAGTTTTATTTCCAGACCCATATTTCCATAACCTAGAATGTTTTATTTCAGAAACCATATTATTGGAACCTAGAAAGTTTGTTGAAGTTAAAGAGGTCTTGTGAATTTACCTTGTTTAACTTTGTTAAACATAGTTTTCCTTAAGGTTAAAAATGAATGTTTTTAAACACAAAATTCACCCCCTCTTTTAATTGAGCATCTACATCATTATTTCAATATTATATATATATCATCATGATAAATATCAATGTTGGATATTTTTAATTCTTCATAATATTCAACTATACACTCGGTGATTTAGAATGGAAACTTGTAGTCAAATTATAGATGAGTTGCCAAATATTAATCAGAGTAATTACCAATATTGGAATTCCTGGTAAATATATACTAATAGTACATGAAGAATATGTTTTTAGAAAAAAATGACAAGGTATTATAGGGACTAGTATTGTGTACATGTCTTATATTTTTATGTTATTTTATTAGTGATACACCCTTTTCATCCACTATGTTATCACGTCTTATGTTTCGAGGTCCGAGAGGACCAATATGTATTGGGAGATGCATGTTACTATATTTCTATCTAGTTTATTTCTGGTTACCACTAAAATAAGAAATAATATTGGCTTGTAGAGATAATACATCTGATTTTTTTGGTTATGGTGTGATATCTAGTGGATGATAGTATGTGGAGGCCCTTGTTTAAAATTTTACTCATGGAATGAGTTATATATATACATTATAATTATATAATGAAGGTTTTTTTGGTGAGTTTGCATATAAATTTATATATTATTTGAGATTTTTCTATTTATCTAATTATTTCACATATTCATTTATATTCTCTTTTACACGTTTATATGTTTTGGTCTGAGGAATGACTATAATCGGTATTTCTAAAATCATAAATATTATATATATATTGTCCCTAATATTATCAGTATCATATATTTTTTTGTACTAAATACAGTTTATGTCATTTAATGATGATTTAGTGCTTTATTTCATTGTTTTAATTTTTTTATTGAGGTATAGCATGAGATGTTTTGTGGTTTCTTCATCATCTATCATTCCTAGGTTTGTAATGATGTATGATATTTTCTTACATTGTCCCCATTTCTCTATTTTTATGGATATGGTTGGATAATTATTTCACATAATTGGGAAAATTCCTCTACTTTTTATTTGATTAATAACATCATTTCAAGACACTAAACCCTTGAATATTGGAAAAAACATGGTGGTAATATAATTATATTAAATGGAGTAAGATTCACATTAATTTAATCAATGCTAAAAATGTCATATAGATTAAACCCAATGAATTATGTTTAAGGAAACCTAACTAGAAAAGGGCTATTGATTATTTCTATGAGTTCACATACTTTAATTATTATTAACCATCATTCCATATATTTAGGTATAATTTATATATTTGATTTTATTTCATTTCCAACTCCATGGATTTTTTTAACATGTGGTTTTTGTGTGTTTGATATGAAAGATTATATTTTTAGAATATGTTTTTTGAAATGTTATATAATTATTAATAATTAATTATAGGGGCTTGAATCATTAATTTTATTTTTCACTTTTTAGGGAAAAATAGGATTTATGTATTTTAAGGATTTTGAAATTTTTTTATTCTAAATAAGGTTAATTTGTTTTTGAAAACTAGGTATTTATGTTCTAAACATTAGGTTATTTTAAATATACCTTGTTCAGTTTGACATAAAGTGTCTCAAAACTATACCTTTTATACTTTGTGGGGATGGTTTTTTTCATTGAGAAATATATTGATATTAACAAATCTGTTTAATTATAATCATTTTTAGTTCCCCTACCACCCATTCAGATTCAATGGGTGTTGTGTCTTGGGAAATAAAAGTTTTATATTGTGGTTTTCAAGGATACATGAAATTTCTTAATATTATTACTTGGTATTTAATGTGAATTAGTGACATATCATTTATTCATTGACGTTTGGATTATGGAATTTAGTGTTCTAGGTTTATAATTTTCCTTAATCTCATATTTTTATATGGTTTTATAATTTAGAATTATTTAGAATTATTTATTAATATTTTTTAAGGGGTTATGAATTAATTATTGAATAAAAAGTTATTTAATTGACTTTTGAAGGGGGAATGTAGTTTTTAATAATGAATGGAAATTTTTGGATATAATATTATGTAGTTTTCCCTATAATGTATTTCTTGTCTTTAAAAATGATACCAAACATGTAGAAAAGATTTTATGTACTTAAAACCATGATTTAAATACAATTAGAGAGTTTTAAAATATGTAAGTGGGTGATCTAGTGATTCTATCATTTTTTTAAATAATTTATTTTGTCTGATTGTTTTTTTCATAAATTTTTGTTTCATTTTACCATGAAATTTACAAACATGATAGGTATTAAGGGGTATAATTAATATCTAATTCTTTTTATTTCATTGTGGTCAATCTCTTTAAATTGAAATTTCTATTTAGGAAAATATGTATTTATGTGTTTTGAAATTATAATATATGCAGTATTTAGTAGTGTTTTGGAGGTTTTATCATATAGTTTTTGACAATGAGTAATTTATAATTTTGAAATATATTTTTATTTTTATAATGTAATATGATTTAATCCTTATAGTTTTGTCATCATTGTTTTTCCCAGGTGCTAAAAATGGTTTTATATTTTTTTTGAGAATTTCACATTAATTATATTTTATTTATGTGAATTAGATTGTTTTAAATTGATTCCATTGTAATTATATTTATGTTATTTAATATTCATGTGCTTAAATAATATTTTAATGCTATTTTACATTAGGAGTGAGCAATGGAAAATATGGTGGGGATAACCCCCCTTTGTGTGATGCTTTAATAAATAGATTTTACATATTTTAGTGGTATAATTAGAAGTTTATATTTCTATTTCATGATTTAGAATGGATTTTTATCATGTATGAATTATGGTTTTGAAAGATTAAGGCCCTTATTAGTTATTTAATATTACATTACATCATTAATGAAACTCTATTATTGTTATTTGTTACCATTTGTGTATGGGACATGGGTATGTATCAAACATGGGGATACAATGGTTATTAATATAGTTTTGAATTGAATTCAATTTTTTTATATTATCATTAAACTATTCATTTTTCTCATTATTATTTAATTAAAATTACATTTATGAATCATCTAGTATTCCTTATTCTGGATAAGATGAGAGATGTTAATTCCAATTATATTGGTTTAACATCTTGTTATGTGGGTACCCTTTTTGTAGTTGGTCTATTTTTTTATATTGGGAATATAGTCGTGTTATTGGAGTCTTCATATAAATTTTACCTACCCATTTTAGGAGAAACATAATTTCATTTCAAAGATTTGTCTTTTTTTTGGAAATATTTGGAAATTGAAAAAGTACATGGTTAGAAACTAAAACATTTGTTGGAAATATTGGTGTAATTGAATTATTATCTGAAGGAGTTTATATTAAAATATTTAAGTGATTTTTTATTATGATTATGGTTGAGATAAATTTTTTTTATCTATTTAATTATCACTTATATGATTTTTATGGGTTTTATTGAATCATTGTCTTCTAAAAAATGGGAAGAAATTATTTAGGTTAAGATCATCTTAGGGTGAGAAGATGATATGGTGGAGGGAGGCCCTCCCATGAATTTATCAGTAAAACTATATGTGTTTCTCTATATTTAGTGTGGTGATTTTATTTTATGGGAAGTCTCATAAAATTTTATAAGGGAAACATGTTATATGATGGGGATAATTTTCACTCCAACAATATCATTTTTAGGTATCTATTCTATTATTGATTTTGTATATTATTTTTTATTTTCTCATTATTCTATTATTTAAAAAATATAAATAAGTGGGGGATAATTGGTTTAATATTATTGTAAAATAGTAAGTGTAAATTGTGTGACGTAACTATTCACATTCCTATAATATATTTTAGAGGTATTCATAGAGTTTTCACATCTTTTTTCAAATTATAAAAATTCTTATAGATGGTGTAGTTATATCCACATGATTGGCACTTGGTTTGTCAAACTGTTTTGCAAACCATGTGGCCAGCCCAATATCATTAAAATATGAAATTTACTAGCTACATTTTCACATTTTAATTATGTATACCCTTCTTTCTCCCACAATTCGTTCCATAAATAACATTCATGGATTGCAGGTCTCCTCTCCACATGCATGTGTTGATAAAAGGTGGGATTTGACCATTGTTCTTTGTGAAATGACTTGGTAAGCGGTATACTTATTCTTTCACGGTACATTACAATTTCTATTCATAGTTTTCATATACCTCTAGTTCCATGAAGGACTAGGGTTTGTTCCTAACAAATATAAAGTGTATGCATTTTGATATTAGGGATTCCTTTGGGATTTTAAGTGTCATTCTCATTTATTATTGTGGATTCAAAATGTTGGAAAGTAGTTAAATAGATAAAGGTTGGTTGTTTCATGAGTTCACATTATTTAATGAACCTCAAGTTCATTCATGTTTCCAAAGTGTATTTCAAATTTTTTGGGGCTTATTGTAAAATATTTACAATCTACTAAATTAGATATAATTGTCTAAAATTATTTTCATTAAATTTTGTAACAAATATGGTTAAGTTTTATATATTAATTAAGGTCATCATGTTATGTGTTTGATGAAATATTCCATTAGTTATAAATTATTTTACATGATAAAATTGTAAAACTTTAAATGGAAAATACCACTTGGGAACATAATGTAATTATGTGGAATTATTAGGATTATGTATAACTTGGAATGATGTATCCTACATAGCCCTGGATTTATACTACTCAAACTAAATATTGTTATGATAATGATTTTATTACCACTTGGATTTATCATAGCTCACCCAATCGGCTTATTTATGTGATGGGATGTGGCTAAATTGATCAAAAAGATAGTACGAGGGTCCTAAGATTACCATAACCATGGTTAGCTTAGGTATCTATCACGATGTTTGTGGAAAATTTTTATTTTTTTGGGATTATCTTCTTAAGAAAAATAATGTTTTAATGATTTATTATTTTTTTGATTTCCTTGAAAATCATAATCACTATTCTATTTATGTTTATTCATCAAAATAGAATTCATGGATTTATCTAAAAAATATTACTCATGAATTAAATGGTGGGATACAACTAGTTGTGTTGCACTCATACCCTATATACCCTAAATGGATGTATGTAGACCTTATTTTGAAAGGTGCAAGATGCAATATGATTCATGGATGTAGTAGGTATTATGATTATCTATGAATTGGTTGATGGTGCTGACATTGTGGGGAGCTAACCTGCCTATCACACAGATATAGGTTGTTTTATTTTGGTTCATTTTTTTTCTTGGTTTACAGACATATACTCTTGACTCACCATTTCATATTTCCATCTCATCCTTTTTTTTATATGTATACTTTTTTATCACTTGTGAAATATTTTGATGGTAATTTTGATTATATTGTATCATGTTTATTTTTGAGTTTCTAGTTGTACTCTATCAATGGGTGAATTTCCTATTATTTTATTTATTCATTGTATGAATCAACAACCTCTGTCGATGTAATTTAATGTTTAGGTTTAGGAATTTATGGTTGAATTGTTTTAAAAAAATATTCTCATGTACTATTTATAATTCCTAGACACTACATGATAGAAATTGTGGATCTTGAATTCCCTTTAAGCATGACCATGGACTAGTGTGGGAGCTCATTCAATGGTATCCCATTTTATTATCATGGAAAATATGTATATAGTAGGGATAATCAGAGGCCCATCTCTACAAGCTATGTTTGTAGTAATCCATATAATGGTAGACAAGGAGAAACACCCTTTTCCTATAAAGGGGATGGTGTATTCTAAAGTCAAATCACCATAGTCCAATCCCATTTGGATTTGGGGTAGGGGTATACAGTATTGTTGTTGTAAAAACTATCCCATTCTACATGCACATAATTATTTAGTGGGATCTATCAAGTAATCTATTATAAAAATAAAAACACATTTAACATTCTTTACATTTATGTAATACTCATTCTCTTGGTCAAACCAGTATGCATGCTCCATATCTAAGTAATGGTCTAGATTTATATAAAAGTAATTAGTATAATAGAAAAATCTAAATGATTCACAAAATAGTATATGTTTTGTAACACGTTGATATTTTGGGAATTATTTTAAACTAAAATTACTATTTTTGATATTTTTTTACAACCAATTATATGTTAGCTTGTGATAAACACGACACTAATTTTTAACAAAACCACGACATACTATTAAAATATATATTTAAATATGTCTATTATAACCTAGAAATTAAATATAAATATATGAATAGAAAAATAATTTTTTAAATAATAAGATTAATTTATTAATATAATAATTCCATATTAGTAAAAGGTACTTGAGTTTTAGAAAAGTCTTCATACTCTTCACAAATAATTTTTTATAAAAAAAAATTTGAAAACAATAATAAAATTAATTTTTGATAATTTTAGGAAAATAATTTTATAAAATAGACACCATTATTTAAATCATAAAGTCAAAATTAATTTAGGGTAAGCTGTTTAGATTTTAATGAAAATTTTCATTTTTTAATGAAAAGTGAAAAAATACTAAATTTTAATTGAAAACTACCTTTTTCATTAATTAATTAATAATGTTAAATTATATTTTAATTTTTTTTAAATCCATATTTTTATTATTTTATAAAAATTAATCTAATTTTTATCATTATAATAATTTTCATATATAATTTAGATAAAAAATAATTTCTAACTTTTGATCATTATCCCTTTGAAACCTCATTTTCTCATGGCCTCTATGAGATTAATTTTAAAATAAAATATTCTAATTTTGTGGATTGCATTTATAAAAATGTATTTCGTGTTTTTAAACAAAAAAATTTATAATTTATAATATGGTAAACATAATTATTGACCAAAATGAAGAATGAAAACTATGAAATTTAATTGTAGTGGTTAAGGTAAAAAATGTTTTAAATGTGTTAAACTAAAACGATAATGGTCAAAAATTTCCCAAAAAAAATCCAAATTAAATTTTAATTACATATTATGACCTTATTTGATATATTTTAGACAATTTACCATTTATTAATCTTTTTCAATATTAAAACATGGGTATTCTTGGATCTTTTCCCAAAATTTCAATTATGCTTCTCACCTCACTTATAAAAAGGTTGGCCCCTCTCCTCTCTTCTTCTAACCTCCAAAACGTTTTGGTTCTAATACAACCTTCCAAAATAACATCCCAAATTCTTGACTCTCATCCTAGAAGCCATATTTTGTGTATAAATACATATTAGAAAGGATTTTTGTGCAAACATAAGGAGGATTCCCCAAGAATATGTAATTTTTATCATCGAGCATTTTTGTATTACATCATCCTACACCTCCTTCAATTATTATAATATGATTATAATATAATGAAATCAGTATCATAAATAAAATGGTATTTTTTATGTTATGTTCATGTCCTACAACTATCTCCACACCCATCAATTGGGTAACAAAATCCTCTTTCGTGTTCACGGTGGACTACCACGTCATGGATTGATGTCATTCATTTTTCCATTGCCTCCTCTCACGTATGTACATAATGCTCGAGGGATTTTTTATATATGATATTTTTATTTTTTATTATTGTTTAATTATTATATAGCACATACTATAATGATTTCCAATTTTTTGTAATATGATAATGTCACCCTTGTGTACGGTTAACTACCGCTTTGCGAAGCGATGTGATTCATTAACGCTTTACATGGATTGTATTAAGGATAGTATTAATGGAAATATGTGATATATATAAAATAAAATGATTCTATAATGGTAATATATCATTTATCTTTCAATCATTCAATTATAAGAGGAAATTAAAATAGTGTTCATGTATATTTATGACATGTCATCTCCATGAACAATGTATTTCAAATTCTTATACGTATCTTTTATAGATTATTAGGAATATATATAATATGATTATATATGATATTTATTTAATTTTTCTAATTCTTTATATGAAGGAACCATGATTAATGTAATATTATAGAATATAAAAAATGAAATATATACGGGAAAAATTATTTTTTTCCTGAGGCATGACATTAACTTGGGATTGTGAACAAAATCATAATAAAATTTCATAAGTAAATTGTCTAAGATAATATATATAAAAATATATATCAATGGTTATTAGATAAATTTTTTATAGAATTATATTTATTATAAAGTAATTTTTAATATTTTTGAAGGAAGTCAAGACTTATGGTAATGGAATTTTTAGTCTCACTTTTATTTCTAAGAGACTTATGCCATATTCACTGCTCATTTATTTTATATAGGCTTTATACATCCCTAAGATATTATCTAACTTGAATATAAAACATTTCATAATAATAAATATTTCTAATGATTTTATTATTTAATTAGGATTTTGATTGAAATGTTACTCAGAGAGTAAGGTATTTTTTTCTTGGTTTTACCTCTTTCAGACGTATGTTATGTTATTAACCTATATTTTTTCATGATGTGTATATACCACCCCTTTTAAGGTAATATCATGCATTTATTTATCCTCATTAAATTCATAGTTTCATTTTATGTTAATCCATCATGGGGATTATGATTGAATTTTTCCAAAGTGGTAAAAGTTTTAATCTACAATCTCATCACCTATCAATATTGTTTATGATTATGCTTCTCATGATGAAATATTATAACCTATATCTCAGAAAAATCATTTCTTTCTTCTCTTCTAAATATCTTATGATAATTAATTTTCCCTTCATTTTCATCTCTTTATGTACTAATCAATTTAAATATACATTTTTAATATCAAATCGTATTTTCAATTGAAACCCCTATTTCATACAAAACAAACTTTTATTAAAACAATTTTCAAAATTGTTTCATTTTTTAAACTCTGATTTTTAATAAAAAAATATTAATACATTTTTTTATATTTGTTTAAAAAAATTGAATTGAATATTCATGTTTTTTTAAAAAAAATCTTGCATGGATTTTACCAAAAATGTTTAAGGAGTTGTTTTTTTAATATGTACTGGATGAATGAAACTTCCCGTCATCATGATGGTTATTTTCTTTGAATATTCCATAATAATTTCTCAAAATTATTTGGAAAGAAAAATATTCTCATTGTTTTTTTCAAATATTATTTTTAATCATAAAGGATACTTTCCACACGGAACGATTGAAATGATTTGAATGGTTAATTTATAATTTTAAAATTATATTTTCAATTAAAAAGATTTAATTTTTATATTAAAAATAGTTTTTCAAGAAATTTCATATTACATAAGAATGTTTCTAAATGATTGATCAGAATCATTTTCGAACTATGATTATATCCTTTGAGGTTACTTATTTTTTTCTCTGGATATGAATCAATGATACCATTATTATTATTTCTCTTAATTGTTTACAATGATATGGTGTTAATGAAACATTATTTTTTTCACATCTTAAACCATGATAGAAATATCATTAAACTAGATTCTTTTCATGGGTTATGATATGATGATATAATAAAATTATTATTAATCATTTCACTTTTATATTTGTTAGGATATGCATAAATTTTTATGAAACCCATTCCATTTCATTGGTTATGATACTGTGAAATTTTTATGAAACACAATTATTTTTCTAGGTAATGGTATGTTTAATGCTTATGATCTTGGGGCTTATATAAATATTTTATTAATTTTGTGAAATTTGGGCCATATATCTCCCCACAATGTATTTGGAAATGATTAATGTTCAATGAGATCAAGGGTTTCACAGGTGGTTATCCAAAGACAAAAAATTAGGGTACATGGGTGGTTAGCCCAGGCCCAAAAAATTGGGTATGGCGGTGGTTATATCAATCCAAATGTAGGTACATGGGTGGTTATCCCGCTACTATATTTTTATGAATATCAGGGTGTGTAGACTTGAAAAAATATTTTCTATTCTTATATGTATTCCAAAATTCTATTTCTTATAAAAATATTATTCTATCATGGATCATGTTCTATTATTCAAATTTAATTCATGTATTCATAAATTCCAATAATCTTTATATGACAAAATATTATGATATTTGGTTTGTAGGGAGTGGTTTAAAATTGTTAATAAAATGTTCTCATAAGCTTATGCTCATGTTATGCTTTTGTATCCAAATTGTTTACCCTTTCTTTGATTTTGTGCACACCCTTTATTATATTTACTTTTAGAAGGATATAAATAAACTTTTTATGTAAGATTACTAAATGGAATGATATTTATTGGATACATTGAAGATATTCCATGAATTTTTGAATATTTCATTCTATTTTTCCAATGGAACTATACTATTTTGGTCCCCAAGCTCGTGTTTTTTTAATGTATGAATATTCATTTAAAGATATGTAATATACATGTATAAGAAGTCTAGGTAAATATAGTTTGTATAAAGGGAATGTATAGTTAAACTATGGAAACTAGAATGAGAAAACATTATACATATCCCTATAAATATTTATAAGGATATTTCTATGGATTCCTCTAAGGACAAGTCTATGTATGAGTCATATATTAGGAAAACTTGCTAAAATTTTGTAAAGGGTAAAGAAAGTGGTTTCCGTGAAATTACATCAATTTCGATATAATGAAAGTAGAAGTGGATCTAGAACAGTTGTACCTAAGGGTAAAAAATCTTAAAATGAATAATTGAGCTAGACACAATCATCACTAGGTTAATAGAAATTGTCATTTATGCACACTTGGTTTGACACTCAAAGGGGATATGCTTTGGAAATTCACAAACTTTTTACTAAAAAACCATGAAGGATTTAAATAAATGATTAAAATGAATGACCTAGGATAAACCTATGGTGTTATATATTAAACATGGTGTCATTATTTATACAAACTATGATATATTTTTCATGATTACATGGTTCCCCTATATGATTATTGTTTCTAAAAATATGCATTTGTTTATAGTCAATGGATAGAACCTGAAGGAACTGTTGGACGTAGAAGAAAAGGAAGTGATGGCAAGAGGGGGGGGGAATTGCCTTTTAAAAATTAATTAACAAATTAAAAACAAAGTGAAAGTGCAGCGGAAATAAAAGAGGCAAAACACACAACTTGATAACGGAGTTCGGCTTATACCCAAGCCTACGTCTTCGCTCCCAACTCAACCGTTGAGAGATTTAATACCGCTTTCTTTTCAATGGTTTTAGCAAGAAACCCACTAGACTTTAAGGTTAGTCTAGAACCTATTACAGCTTTCTTTTAATGGTTATGCAAGAACCCACTAGCCTTCTTACAGGTGAAGGCTAGCTCACCTATGTCTCAAGCCTTTTAAAGGAAAGTCTTGACCAACCTCTTCACACCTTAAAGGTGATGTGAAAACCCAAAAGAATGGAGGATGAGAGAAATGGGAGTTTGTAGGAACAAACTCAATTTGATGCTCAAAATAAATAAAACAATAAAAACCGTAATGGGAGAAGCCTTGGGCGCCAATGGATTGAAGGAGTTGATGAAGGGCGCTCCCAAGCTTCTTTGGTGGTGCTCCTTGGATGTGGAATTGAGTTGGAGCAATTGGGGTTCTCTTGGAGGAATGCACCGGAGGTTCGCCAAATGATGAGAAATGTGTCTCGTGGGCTTCCGTATATGTTTCATTCGTTCCGGGGCTTCAAGGTCCTTTATTTATAGAGGGGGAACCCTCATATGGCTGTTGGAGGCCTTTGGAGCCGTTGGAAAGGCTTTCGGAGCCGTTGGAGGCCAAGTGGACAGGCTGGTCAAAAGCCCAACGGCTAGTTTGATTGGCTCCACCGGCTGACCGGTGCAGTGCCACCGGTTGGCCGGTGTGTGCAAAATGGAAGAGGACTCGGGCTCAGGCTCCACCGGCTGGCCGGTGAGGAGGCCACCGGTTGGCCGGTGCTGAGGCAGTAGCAACCACTGTGCTGGCTGGGTGCCACTGGCTGACCGGTGCTGAGGCCACCGGTTGGCCGGTGTGGAGGCAGTAGCTCAGCCTTCTGCCCAGGGTCCGTCGGCTGGCCGGTGGTGAAGCCACCGGTTTGCCGGTGGACTGAATTTCAGTCCACTTTTGGCTTTTTTCCTTCTTGGCCTTCTTGTCCCAATTCCTTGGCAACCTGAAATTATGCCTATTATCCAAAAACACTTAAAACAAGATTAGATAAAAAGGAGGGTGATTGGGATCATGAAAATTAAACCACGAGGGGTACGAGAGGTACAACAATCTCCCCCTATTTTGATGATCACAATCACCAAAACAATCAATGTAAAAATACTGAAATGAGAGGCATGCTTTAAAAGATTTTTCCCCTAATCAACCAATAATTTCTCCCCCTTTGTGATTATCAAAATAGCACGGGGCAAAAAACTTGATTGAGGGAAACGAGGTTGAAAAACAAGATAGAGTTTTTTTTTTAAACCAATTGAAATTTTTGAAATTTGAATTGAAAGTTTTGAATCAAAAATTGAATAACAGTTTGAATTGAAAGTTTGAAATGAAAAAAAAATGAATATTTTGAAATGAAAGTTTTGATACCAAGTGGAAATTGAAAGTTTGAATTGAAAGAATTGAATAATAATTTGAATACACAAAAAGGCTTAAAAGATCCTAACTCCCCCTAAATAAAAACAACAAATCACCGGGGAGTGGTTTTTGAAACCGAGACAAATTTTGGTCCGGTGAGACTCGCTAGAATGGATTTTTCAATCCACACTTGCCTAGTGGCGGGTCTTCTACTATAAAATTCATCATTGAAGAAAAAAGTTTTGGGCCTACCATACCAGGCATTTTTGCAATTGCACTCATAGATTAAGTGCTCGGATTTTTTACAATAATTGCAAAATTTAAATTGAGAGCTCCCCCTTACAAAAACAGTTGGAGCATGGGAAGAGGAAGCTTTCTTGGAATAGCCAAGCCCTTCAGTGGTTCTAGATATGCGTTGGGAACCAAGAAAATTGTTCAAATTTTGTTCACCTTGGGTGAACTTGGCAAGGGATTCCCTTAAATCCTTGATTGTTGATTCCATGGAATCAACATCGGGAAGGTTTTGGATTTTGAGGGACAACTCCTCCTTTTCTTTGAGAAGTTGTTCCTTTTCAGAAGAAAGTTTTTTGAAATTCTTTTTTAAATAAACAAATTTGGAAGAAAGTTCGTGAAAACCTTCCTCCAATTGATCTCTAGCATGTTGGAGATCCTCATATGAAAGATTATTAAAAGAATTTGAAGAACAAGAGGAAGAGGAGTCAGAAGAGGTTACCTCATGAAATGTCATTAGGCATTTTTTACCGTTGTCACTTGAGGAGGAGGAGGAGGATGAGGAGCTATCACTCCATGTGGCCTTGAAAGCCTTCTTCTTTTCCTTTTGCTTGGCCTTTTTCTTTTTGAGTGGACAATCGGGCTTGTAATGGCCTTTCTTGCCACACCCATAGCATGTTACCTCGGGCTCGGATTTTTCGTCGTGTTTTTCCTTTCGAGCTTTGCGGGATTTCTTCTTCTTGTGCTTATTCATGAACTTGTGCATTTTGCGGGCAAGATTCTCCATTTCGGAATCGCCTCTTGATGAGGAAGATGAGGAGGAGGAGGAGCTTTCTTCTTGTTGAACTTTGAAGGCGATGTTCTTTGGAGTTTTGATCGGTTTGCCTTCTTTTTCAGCTTGCCTCCTCATGGTGATCTCGTAGGTCATGAGAGATCCGATGAGCTCTTATACCGGCATGTTCTTGATGTCCTTTGCTTCTTGGATTGCCGTGACCTTCGGTGCCCATGAGCTTGGTAGGATCCATAGGATCTTCTTGACCATTGTTTCTGCAGAAACATCATCACCAAGGGACTTTCTCCAATTGCAAACATCAGTAAAACGTGTAAAAATTTCAGTAATAGATTCGGATGGATGCATGATAAAAGACTCAAAATCTTGACGGTACATGTCCAATCGAGTATCCTTGACTTTGTTGGTCCCCTCATGGGTAACCTCCAAAAGTTTCCAGATTTCATGTGAGGAGGTTCATGTGGAAACTCGATTGAACTCATTACGATCAAGGCCGCAATGAAGAGCATTCATGGCTTTGCCATCAAGCTCGAAATTTCTAATATCGGCTTGAGTCCATTTGGATTCATCGGGAGAAGAGAGAGTGTAACCATGCATGACAATTTTATAAATGGGATAGCCAATGCTTCTAAGAAAAGTGGTCATGCGGGTTTTCCAATAATTATAGTCGGTTCCATCAAAAAATGGAGCACGACCCAAAGAATAGCCTTCGGGGGCGAAAGAAGTTGAATCCATCACAATGGATCTTAAATTTGAAACCGGTTAGGGTATTACTCAAATTTCGCCTCTGATACCAATTGTTGGACGGAGAAGAAAAGGAAGTGATGGCAAGAGGGGGGGGGAATTGCCTTTTAAAAATTAATTAACAAATTAAAAACAAAGTGAAAGTGAAGCGGAAATAAAAGAGGCAAAACACACAACTTGATAACAGAGTTCGGCTTATACCCAAGCCTACGTCTCCGCTCCCAACTCAACCGTTGAGAGATTTACTACCTCTTGCTTTTCAATGGTTTTAGCAAGAAACCCACTAGACTTTAAGGTTAGTCTAGAACCTATTACAGCTTGCTTTTAATGGTTATGCAAGAACCCACTAGCCTTCTTACAGGTGAAGGCTAGCTCACCTATTTCTCAAGCCTTTTAAAGGAAAGGCTTGACCAACCTCTTCACACCTTAAAGGTGATGTGAAAACCCAAAAGAATGGAGGATGAGAGAAATGGGAGTTTGTAGGCACAAACTCAATTTGATGCTTAAAATAAATAAAACAATAAAAACCGTAATGGGAGAATCCTTGGGTGCCAATGGATTGAAGGAGTTGATGAAGGGCGCTCCCAAGATTCTTTGGTGGTGCTCCTTGGATGTGGAATTGAGTTGGATCAATGGGGTTCTCTTGGAGGAATGCACCGGAGGTTCGCCAAATGATGAGAAATGTGTCCCGTGGGCTTCCGTATATGTGTCATTCGTTCCGGGGCTTCAAGGTCCTTTATTTATAGAGGGGGAACCCTCATATGGCTGTTGGAGGCCTTTGGAGCCGTTGGAAAGGCTTTCGGAGCCGTTGGAGGCCAAGTGGACAGGCTGGTCAAAAGCCCAACGACTAGTTTGACTGGCTCCACCGGCTGACCGGTGCAGTGCCACCGGTTGGCCGGTGTGTGCAAAATGGAAGAGGACTCGGGCTCAGGCTCCACCGGCTGGCCGGTGAGGAGGCCACCGGTTGGTCGGTGCTGAGGCAGTAGCAACCACTGTGCTGGCTGGGTGCCACCGGCTGACCGGTGCTGAGGCCACCGGTTGGCCGGTGTGGAGGCAGTAGCTCAGCCTTCTGCCCAGGGTCCATCGGCTGGCCGGTGGTGAAGCCACCGGTTGGCCGGTGGACTGAATTTCAGTCCACTTTTGGATTTTTGCCTTCTTGGCCTTCTTGGCCCAATTCCTTGGCAACCTGAAATTATGCCTATTATCCAAAAACACTTAAAACAAGATTAGATAAAAAGGAGGGTGATTGTGATCATGAAAATTAAACCACGAGGGGTACGAGAGGTACAACAGGAACCATGGTATTTCTATGTGTGACAGGCAAGTAAAGTATTTTCCTCCTAGGAAACCACATAATGTGGGATTAATAATGAATAATATCATTTCTATTCTCAAAAATGTTATCATTATATTAATAATACAGAACTTCCAAACAAGGGATGTAACAACTCTCTCTTGAATTTTTTATGACAGAACATCCACCGTCATTCAATGGGACTTCTAATCCACTAGTTACTGAAAAAAATATTACTGGAACTGAAAATATATTTTCTTTTATGTATTGTTGGATCATGAAAAAGTAATATTGTCTTTATACTATTAGGATGTTGAAGTGGATTAATGGTGGGATCTTGTCAAAAAAATGATTCATGAGTATGTAATTGACTCCATGGAATTAGATGGGTTTAAAAGGATATATTTCAGTAATTAATTCCCTCGTATTATAAGAAAAAGATAGGATAAGTAATTTATCAAGTTAAATATAAGGATGGTTATTCAATTAGTACCTATAAAGTTTATTTTACATTCTAGGAATGATATGTTTCTGGTTAATCATTAGACCAGAAATCAAAATTTATTTATTTTCTATTGATTAAGACAAATTATTCGAAAGGAATTGTCATTATGAAATTTTAGCAGCTATGAAAAATTAAATCGTTGCGCACTGTATAAAGAAATGTAAATTATAATTTCCAACCATACCTATGGTTTTGAAAAGAATATTATAATCGGGTCACATGAGAACTCGAATAAATAACACGGTGGAATGAAACT
The DNA here is from genome assembly GCA_963277665.1 of Viscum album. Taxonomy (NCBI): domain Eukaryota; kingdom Viridiplantae; phylum Streptophyta; class Magnoliopsida; order Santalales; family Viscaceae; genus Viscum; species Viscum album. The sequence goes on along the minus strand of OY728167.1, from coordinate 805,249,726 downwards.
TCAGTCAACTACATTCCAAAAATGTGGGATGAATCACTCAGGTTAATGCCTAAATGGAAAAAAGGGTGGTACAAGTGTGGAAAACATTTTCATCATGAAAAAAACATATAATTGATCTGAACTACCTAATTAATGAAATTAATGGTGATAGATATCAACATAATGCACCACACTTTCTCCAATATTTCAGGTGAAATGATTTAGGGAATTATGGGAATCAATGAACTAATCTAAGTGTTAATGTAGGTAATAATCCACAACTAACTATTATAAAAGAGGAAAAATGAAAATATTATCCAATAATAATGGATTATGTTTATCCTGATGATTTTTCCATTGTTATCCCCAACTATTCAATAGGTAATTTCATGTTTCATTATGTAATAATGATCCCTATGAAAATATTATTATAAAATTTCATGTGTTAATATCCCTATATATGGATTATTTAATAATGAAATGACATTTGATATTCATTTAGTAACATATTAAACCCAATATTCCATTTAAAATGTATTTAAATAAGATTAAATATTATATAAATAATAAAGGGTTAAATATATCTTGGATGTGTATATGCCTCCATGTAAGATTAATTAAAGATTTATGGATACAAACATCAGTGTATGAGTTTATGGTTGATCAGAAGTTCAATTTCATTAACACCCCTTTTGATGTTTCAAGTGATGTGATATTATCAAGATTGAGGATTTTTAAGGGACATTTTTGGTAATACAAACCTTTGTTATTGTATATGATTTAGTGAAAAAATTTATTTAAGAATGGATGCCATTACACATTTTGGGCATATGATTAAAAGTACTGGTAAACATTATCTTTTATATTATCATTTTTTTGGAAGTAATTATGGGTTATAGTTCATAACTTTTCATGTTCTTCACACTTTATTGTTATTGGAGAATATTTCACTGTGGATCCTCATTCCAAAAAATACATTAGAAAATTGTTAACGTTCCATTGGGTACTACATGAAATTATTTCTAGATTGGATCCCATGTTTACTTTGATGTTTTTAAAATGTGTCTAGAAAGCACTTGATATCGAGTTGAGTTCAAAATTGTGTATCATTATCATATATATGGTCAGTACAAGTGAAAAAATTCAAACACTATAGGATATACTATGACCTTATTCTATGGGTTTCAAATGTGGTTGGGAATATCAACATCAACCAATTGAGTTTTCATACAATAATAGATTTCACACAAGAATTTAGATGAATTGTCACGAACCGAATCGGGTCGGCATCCGAACCGACGCCCGACCCGGCCCGCGGCAAGGCCCGAAGGGCGTTCCCTATCCCCACGGGCTGGCACAAGTGCCCGGGTATCAAAATAAACCTTGGGAACGATTTACCCGAGTGAATAAATGTAAAGCAGCCAACCAAAGTAAACCAAACAGAGATAAAGGTTACAGTCAAATATGTAGATAACCAAACAGGTTTTTGGTTCACAAGTACTCAAAACCCAAATAACACCAAAACAAGACAACCAAAAACCAACCTAAGGACTGTCGCCCGGTGTAAGGACACCGCCTCTAGGCCACCACCAAAACGCCACGTAGATAGTCCTGCTAACAACCTGAACCACTGCTCCCAAAAGCTGGACCCCTACCTGTATCAGAAGTAAACAAGTCTACTTACACCCAAGGGTGTAAGTAGGGTGTGAGCAATCGCCCAGCAGGATATCACCAATAAAAGATTCCACGCACAACTATCAAAAGACAACCAAGTGCAATGCTGAAATAAAGATAGAAAGAAGTGGAAAAGAAAATGGTTTTCATAAAATGATTTAAAATAAAGGCAATTCAAGATAAACACATTAGGATAGCAGTTCAAGTGACATATCACGTATCAGCATGCACGCAAGGTAACTGGTGGCACCAAGGGATGGGAAAGGCCCTATGGGTACTAGACTAGCGGGATCCTAGGACGTCGTGTCTCGGTGAAACGTGGCTTAGGCAGCCACGACCCTCAGATAACGTGGCTTAGAAGGCCACGACCCTCAGAACACGTGGCTTAGAAGGCCACGACCCTCAGATATCATATGTTTAGTTAGTGTTGCAGTCGTCAAACCTGCCAGTGAAACCGGGTCGGGTCATCTCCGGAACACTAGCTCACTAGTTCCAGTCTCCCCACCTAATACCCCGGCTTCCCTCCTTGTGCTCACCTAGAGATCAAAGTTCATATAGCATGTCACATTAGCACTTCGAGCCAAACAGGTCACCTGCACACTGATATCCTCTTTGAAAACCACACACGCACCAACACTTTTCTTTTTAAAAACTTAAACCGCACTGCATACGCTTTAAATTAAACTAGACGCATAACTTAACGAAATCACTTTGTTATTTAAGAAAACCACTAAGAAAAATTATTTAACAGTTTTCAAACATGTCGCAACAATTTTTAAAGGTTAAAAAGTCACCCAAAATCCCCTTTTTTATAATAAAACACATTCTGACATGCCAACACACAACCTGCGGCATCCGAACTCCCTGACACACACTGCACAGTTGACAAATAATAATAAACAGCCAAAGTGAGTTTCCGCAACAAAAATAAAGGACTTGCAGCACATAAATAGTCCACTGGCAAATTAGAATGCGCATTTAAAAAAAGTAACTAACACTAATTGTCAATATGAAAACTAATCAGCAGGGTGATGAGAAATTAAACCGGCATGCAAAAGATCGCCAAAGGATAATTGAGTGCGGAATCACCTACCTCAAACGGGCGCGGAAAAAGACACGGCGCAAGACTCCAGTTGTGCCGCGGTCGCACCGTCTTGAGCCATCAACCAGGTCCTAAAAACAGCATAACGCTCAACGGGTTCAGCAAAAATGTTAACAATAATAATAATGACGATAATAATAATAGCGATAACATAATAATAATAATAATAGTAACAACATAATAGAATAATAATAATAATATAATAACAATAGCAATAATAATAGTAGTAATAATAATAATTATAAATAATAATAATAACAATAATATTAATATTAAAAATAATAATAGCATAATAATAATAATAATAATAACAATAGTAGTATAATAATAATAGTATTATTAACATAATAATAATAATAATAATATGATAATAATATTAATAATAATAATAATAATATAATAATAATAACAATAATAATAATAATATTATTATTATTATTATTATTATTATTATTATTATTATTATTATTATTATTATTTACATAATTACAATAATAACAAATTAATATTTATAGTAATGATATAATAAATAACATATTAATAATAATAACAAAAGAAAACATAATATCTAATTAGATAACTTAAAATAATAAAAAAAATAACAAAAAAAAATAAAAACAGACCTACGCGGAGGAGGCCGAACAGGGGTGTCGGAACGGAGAAGAAGAGGAAGAAAAAGAAAGGGAAGAAGAAGGAGAGAAGAGGAAGAGGAGAAGAAGAAGAAGAGAAGGAGGAGAAGAGGAGAAGAGGAAGAAGAGAAGAAGAAAATAAGAAGAAGAATAGAAGAAGGAAAGAAGAAAATCAGCAGGGGGTTGCGCTGGCTGGGGGTGCAAGGGGAGCAGCAGGTCGGCCGAGGTGGAGGCGGAGGAAGAAAAAGAAGAAGAAGAAGAGAAGAAGGAGAAAAGAAAGAAGAAGAAGGGAAATAAGAAGAAGATAAGGAAGAAGAAGAGAAGGAAGAAGAAGAGAAGGAAGACGGTCGGGAGAGTGGTTGCGCCGGCTGGGGGTGCAAGGGAGCAGCAGAGGACAACGGCAGGGGGGGTTGCTGGTCCGCTCCGGGTGCAAGCGGATGAGGGAGGCAGCGGCGGAGAGGTGGTTTGGGCTGGCGGAGCAGAGGGAGTGGCGACCCGGTTCTAGATAAACACATTAGGATAGCAGTTCAAGTGACATATCACGTATCAGCATGCACGCAAGGTAACTGGTGGCACCAAGGGATGGGAAAGGCCCTATGTGTACTAGACTAGCGGGATCCTAGGACGTCGTGTCTCGGTGAAACGTGGCTTAGGCAGCCACGACCCTCAGATAACGTGGCTTAGAAGGCCACGACCCTCAGAACACGTGGCTTAGAAGGCCACGACCCTCAGATATCATATGTTTAGTTAGTGTTGCAGTCGTCAAACCTGCCAGTGAAACCGGGTCGGGTCATCTCCGGAACACTAGCTCACTAGTTCCAGTCTCCCCACCTAATACCCCGGCTTCCCTCCTTGTGCTCACCTAGAGATCAAAGTTCATATAGCATGTCACATTAGCACTTCGAGCCAAACAGGTCACCTGCACACTGATATCCTCTTTGAAAACCACACACGCACCAACACTTTTCTTTTTAAAAACTTAAACAGCACTGCATACGCTTTAAATTAAACTAGACACATAACTTAACAAAATCACTTTGTTATTTAAGAAAACCACTAAGAAAAATTATTTAACAGTTTTCAAACATGTCGCAACAATTTTTAAAGGTTAAAAAGTCACCCAAAATCCCCTTTTTTATAATAAAACACATTCTGACATGCCAACACACAACCTGCGTCATCCGAACTCCCTGACACACACTACACAGTTGACAAATAATAATAAACATCCAAAGTGAGTTTCCGCAATAAAAAGAAAGGACTTGCAGCACATAAATAGTCCACTGGCAAATTAGAATGCGCATTTAAAAAAAGTAATTAAAACTAATTGTCAATATGAAAAATAATCAGCAGGGTGATGAGAAATTAAACCAGCATGCAAAAGATCACCAAAGGATAATTGAGTGCGGAATCACCTACCTCAAACGGGCGCGGAAAAAGACACGGCGCAAGACTCCAGTTGCGCCGCGGTCGCACCGTCTTGAGCCGTCAACCAGGTCCTAAAAACAGCATAACGCTCAACAGGTTCAGAAAAAATGTTAACAATAATAATAATGACGATAATAATAATAGCGATAACATAATAATAATAATAATAATAATAATAATAACATAATAGAATAATAATAATAATAATATAATAACAATAGCAATAATAATAGTAGTAATAATAATAATTATAAATAATAATAATAACAATAATATTAATATTAATAATAATAATAGCATAATAATAATAATAATAACAATAGTAGTATAATAATAATATTATTATTAACATAATAATATTAATAATATGATAATAATATTAATAATAATAATAATATAATAATAATAACAATAATAATAATAATATTATTATTATTATTATTATTATTATTATTATTATTTACATAATTACAATAATAACATATTAATATTTATAGTAATGATATAATAAATAACATATTAATAATAATAACAAAAGAAAACATAATATCTAATTAGATAACTTAAAATAATAAAATAAAATAACTAAAAAAAAGAAAAACAGACCTGCGCGGAGGAGGCCGAACAGGGGCGTCGGAACGGAGAAGAAGAGGAAGAAAAAGAAAGGGAAGAAGAAGGAGAGAAGAGGAAGAGGAGAAGAAGAATAAGAGAAGGAGGAGAAGAGGAGAAGAGGAATAAGAGAAGAAGAAAAGAAGAAGAAGAATAGAAGAAGGAGAGAAGAAAAGCAGCAGGGGGTTGCGCCGGCTGGGGGTGCAAGGGGAGCAGCAGGTCGGCCGAGGTGGAGGCGGAGGAAGAAAAAGAAGAAGAAGAAGAGAAGAAGGAGAAAAGAAAGAAGAAGAAGGGAAAGAAGAAGAAGAGAAGGAAGAAGAAGAGAAGGAAGAAGAAGAGAAGGAAGACGGCCGGGAGAGTGGTTGCGCCGGCTAGGGGTGCAAGGGAGCAGCAGAGGACAACGGCAGGGGGGGTTGCTGGTCCGCTGCGGGTGCAAGCGGATGAGGGAGGCAGCGGCGGAGAGGTGGTCTGGGCTGGCGGAGCAGAGGGAGTGGCGACCCGGTTCTAGCGGCAGCCTGGAGGCGTTAAAAGAGGGGGTGAGCTGGAGCCAGCAGATGCTGGACAGGGAGGTCGGCTGCTAGTGCGGCTACTGCAACGGGCTGCTCGGCGGTGCAGAGGCGCAGGGAGGAGGCGCTGCTGGAAGGCGGAGGAAGGAGGTGTGGCGTGAGGGTGAGGCCGAGCGGAAGTAGTAGGAGGAGAAAGGGGAGCGCGGATGATCCGGGGAAGGGGTGCGCCGCGGATGGAGGAGAGAATGACGTGGGGAGAAGAAGAGGAGAAGGAAAGAAGAAAAAAAGAAAAGAATAAAAAGAAAGATGAGAGTGGGGGTGGCGGCTAGGGTTTCCTAGGGGGGAAAAGTTAAACAAATTAATATAATATAATAATATTAAATATCATAATAACATTAGAAATAATAATATTATTAATAATAATAATTATCAAAATCTTAATAATAGTAACCGCATAACAATAATAATAATATATTAGCAATAATAATAATAATATCATAATAATTATAAAGATAATAATAACAATAATAAAAGCATAACATTAATAATAATAATAATAATAATAGTAGTATCAATAATAATAATAATAATATAAATAATAATAAAACTGAAGTTAACATCTGTCATTTGGTTCGTCCGCGCAACGGGCGCCGAACGTTGAAATGGCAAAGCTGCATGGCTTTGCCCATCCCCTACCCGTGCGCCGAGCGGCGCAAGGCCTGCGCGCACGCACAATTACCCCAACGGGCAACCCAACCAGGTTCGACTCATGATACAACCAAATAATTTAAATAAACCGGCAATTAATTTATGAAATAAAAATTTAAAATTGAACGCATACCTCAAAAAAAAGTCCGGGCGTGACAATTCTCCCCACCATGAAAACTTTCCGCCCTCGGAAAGTCAGCTCAAAGCCTGATCAGAGAATAAAAATGGGTACTCCTGCTCAACCCATGACTTCCGCTCCCAAGTCTCATGTTCATCATTCCCGTGCTTCCAAAGAACACGGACCAGAGGAATGGACTTTCCACGCAGCACCTTTTCCCGAGAATCCACTATACGCACTGGTCGCTCGACCACAGATAAGTCGGACACTATCTCCAGCTCCTCCCAATTCAGCACATGCGACGGGTCGGGGTTGTACTTCTTTAGTTGGGATACATGAAATACGTCGTGAATCGACGTCAACTGCGAGGGCAAAGTTAACCTGTATGCCACCTTGCCAATCCACTCAAGAATCTCGAAAGGTTCGACAAATCTCGGTGTCATCTTCCCTTGTTTCCTCAAACGACGGTGACCCAAGCGAGGGGCCACTTTCAGGAACACTCTGTCCCCCACTAAAAACTCAAGATCCCGCCGCCTCTGATCTGCATAAGACTTGTGGTGACTCTGAGCTGTTAACAACCGCTGCCTAATCAGCTTGACCTTCTCAGATGTCTCCTGAACAAGACTCGGTCCCAAGAGCGAGGCTTCTCCTACCTCAGCCCAACACAGAGGAGACCGACAAGGCCGGCCGTAGAGCGCCTCAAAGGGTGCCATTCTGATGAAAGACTGGTAACTGTTATTGTAAGCAAACTCGACCAGCCCCAAATGGCTATCCCATGAGCCTCCAAAATCTAACACACAGGCTCGGAGCATGTCTTCCAGAATCTGATTCGCCCGCTCCGTCTGGCCATCGGTCTGCGGATGGTATGCCGTGCTCATCTTAATCTGCGACCCCAAAGCCTTCTGGAGGCCTCCCCAAAACCGTGATGTAAAGCGGGGGTCCCTTTCAGAAACAACTTCCGACGACACACCATGAAGTCTGACCACCTCCTGAACGTACAAGCGGCCCAGTTCCTCTACCTTCGATGTGTCTCTGATTGGAATAAAGTGGGCAGACTTAGTCAAACGGTCAATTACCACCCAGATAGCATTCCTCCCTCGAGGTGTATGAGGCAGGCCAATGATGAAGTCCATGGCGACCTCGTCCCACTTCCAGGTAGGAATGGGTAATGGCTGGAGTAGGCCAGATGGTCTCTGATGTTCTGCTTTCACTTGCTGGCAAGTGTAACATCGGGATACGAAGTCGGCTATGTCTCGTCTCATACCTGGCCACCAGAATTGACGGCGAACATCGTAGTACATCTTGGTGGTACCAGGATGGACGGCCCACTGAGATTGGTTGCTATCCTGCATCACCACCTTTCGCAGAGACAACGGCACTACAGCACGGCCCTTGAAGCATAGGACCCTCTGGGAAGACAAAGACCAATCAGAAGAAGTCTCCCCACCATGGAGAAACTGCATAGATCGCTGACAAAACTCATCACCAGGCTGCTCCTACTGAATCAACTCTAGAAGGGCAGGAGTCAACTGGATGCTAGCCAAGAAAGTACCTCCACTGTGCTCCCTGCTCTCCAAATGCAACTGGGCGAAGAGCCCCATCAAAGTCCACTGATCGCTGAACTTCTTCAACGCCTGCACTGGTACTTTTCTGCTCAATGTGTCAGCTACCACATTACCCTTTCCAGGGGTATAGACAATATCAAAATCAAAACCCTGCAGGTACTCGACCCAGCGGCGCTGCCTCAAATTGAGATCCCTCTGAGAGAAAATATAGGCCAGGCTCTTGTGGTCAGAATAGACCACAAACTTCTCCCCAAAAAGATAGTGGCGCCACGTCTTCAAAGCATGCATCACTGCCGCCAACTCTAAGTCGTGAGTCGGATAGTTCTTCTCATGCGGCCGGAGTTGGAAAGAACCATAAGCCACCACATGGTCATCCTGCATGAGCACACATCCAAGGCCCGTACCTGACGCATCACAGTACACCACATAGCCCTTTCCTGACTCCGGTAAGGTCAACACAGGTGCGATGGTCAACCGCCGCTTCAGCTCCTCAAAAGATGTCTGGCACTGTGGGCTCCACTCAAACTTCACCCCTTTCCGGGTGAGTGCGGTCATGGGGGAGGCAAGCCGTGAGAAGTCCCGGACAAAGTGCCTGTAATAACCAGCCAAGCCCAGAAAACTCTTGATCTCAAACACATTTCTCAGCTACTCCCAAGACATAACTACTCTGATCTTTTCGGGATCCACTAAAACCCCTTGTTCTGAGACGACATGCCCCAGAAACTTCACTTCCCTGATCCAGAAAGTGCACTTCGAGAGTTTGGCATACAGGCGGTGATCCCGCAAAGTGCCCAAAACAACGCGCAGGTGGTGCTCATGCTCCTCCTCAGATCCAGAGTAGACCAGGATGTCATCCACGAATACCACGACAAATTAGTAGAGATATTGGTGGAACACCCTATTCATGAGTGCCATAAAAACTGCAGGAGCATTCGTCATTCCGAAAGGCATGACCAAGTACTCGAAGTGATCGTACCTGCTTCGGAAAGCCGTCTTCGGGATATCTGCTTCTCTCACCCAGAGCTGGTGGTATCCTGAACGCAAATCAATCTTGGAGAACCACTTTTCCCCCTTCAGCTGGTCAAACAAATCGTCAATCCGAGGCAAAGGGTATTTATTCTTGATGGTTACCTTGTTCAACTTTCGGTAATCAATGCACAACCGAAGGGTTCCATCGGCCTTCTTCGCGAATAAAACCGGTGCGTCCCAAGGAGAGACGCTCGGGCGAATGAATCCTTTGGATTCCAAATCGTCCAACTGTATCTTTAATTCCCTCAATTCGGTGGGGGACATGCGATATGAGGGAAGAGATATAGGCTGTGTTCCCGGCGCCAACTCAATCAAGAACTCCACGTCTCGCTCTAGGGGTAAGCCAGAAAAATCATCTGGGAAAACCTCTGGGAACTCATCCACTACACGAGGTAACCCGCCCTGTGAAATACCACCATCGTCCTCCAGCGCGAGTGACGACAACTAATAAGCACGATTTCCAAGCTCAGGGAGTGGAGGTCCCGCACGTCCCGATCGAGGATCCCATTCTCCGTGAAATAGCTGAGGAGTCCCATCTGGTGCTGTAAAGCTGACTCGGCGTTGATAGCAATCAATGTGCGCCTGGAAGTGCACCAGCCAGTCCATACCGAGGATCACATCAAATAGGTCCATGTCAAGGACCAAGAAATCCCATTCCATCTCGACACCCGACACAGAGAGTGCGCACGATCGGCACTTAAGGCCTTGCTCCCTCTTTTTCCCCAACGGTGTTACCAACTCCATAGAAAATGATAACAACTCGGTTGGTAGGTTCAACAGATTCACAAAACGAGAAGATATGAAAGATACTGAAGCACCAGTATCAAATAAAACTGCAGCTATAGAAGATTCAACCAGAATAGTACCTCAAACCGTCGAAGGCCCTGCATCAGATCCCGCTGGTGCCTGATCCACAGCATGCAGTTGCTTGGTCCCTGCCTGAGAGTGACCGCTCGCCTGAGGCTCTGCCCTGATATGGCTCTGCCCTGAAGACGATCCGGTCCTACCACCATGCCCACCAAACCGATATCCTGTCGTCCTGGTCGGCTCTGACTGAACTGATACCCCTCTAGAAGCCACTGATCCAACCCCACTCTGATAAGGGCGTGCAGTCCTGCAGAAGCGCTGTAAATGTCCCACCACTCCACATCCATGGCATGGTCTGGGAGGGTATGGAAAAACAGGTCGGATGTGCCCTGCCCTTCCGCACTGATGGAACACAACAGACCCTGCACCAGAAGCCCCAGATGAAAACTGCCTGGGAGGATGACCTGAGCTGCCATCACCCTTCTTCCATTGCTCATCACGCTTCCTTTTCTTCTCAGATGAACTGCCACTGCCAAGCCCTGACACTGATCCAGAAAACCCCGACTTTCCCTTCTGGTCAATCTCGGCCATACAAGCACGATCGACCACCTCAGCATAAGTATTCAGCTTGAACAAGAAGACCTGGGAGTGAATTTCTGGTCGAAGGCCCTTCTCAAACTTCCGAGCTTTCAAGAATTCGCTCGAAACTATCTCAGGTGCGTACCGTACCAGTTCAGCAAAGCGATTGGAATACTCCATCACTGTCTGATTCCCCTACGATAGCTCCATGAACTCCCGAGATCTGGCATAGGCTACAAACTCTAGATAATAATGCTTGTTGAAGATACCCTTGAAATCCTTCCAGCTCATGTGCTCATGCTTCCCATCCTGGACCACTGATTCCCACCATTTGCGACTGGAACCCTCCAGCTGGAACGAGGTGCACTTCACCCTGACTTCCTCAGGCGTGTCAAGGAAATCGAACACGCGTTCTATCTTTTCAAGCCACTCCTCTGCCTCCTGAGGTTCTGAACCACCTCGGAAAGAAGGAGGTTTGCTCCTCAGAATCTCCTGAGCTCTATCCTTCCTGGAGCCAAAATCTTCCCCTCTAGCTGGAACAGGGGCGGGGGCAGGAGTCGCCCCTTGTCCTAAAGCCTGAACGGCTCGGACCATCGCCTCAACAAATCTTTGATCAAGCGGTGCGGGAGAACTCTCTCCGGCTTCCTCCCGTGGATGCATGGGAACTCTCCGGGGAGGCATCTTACTGAAAAAGAGCAGCAATCAAGAAAGAAAACCATCAATAAAAAGGGAATAAATTTTTTTCAACAAGGTAAACATTCATCAATAAACCAAACATGAAAAAATGAATCCATATAAAAGCTTTACTTTCCTTACCTGGTGTCCACGTACAGTCTGCAGCCTGCACGTCCCACCCAGAAAGAAAGTGAAACAAGCACCCTGACATCCCATGGTGACTCAGTATCTGTCACGAGGCGTGCTGGCCAGGCGCCCTACACGCAACATAAATTCTGAGCCCCGACAGACCCAACTCATGTACAACCCAACTTATCCCAAATAACATAAACCACCAACAAAACCTCCTCTGATACCATTTTGTCACGAACCGAATCGGGTCACCATCCGAACCGACGCCCGACCCGGCCCGCGGCAAGGCCCGAAGGGCGTTCCCTATCCCCACGGGCTGGCACAAGTTCCCGGGTATCAAAATAAACCTTGGGAACGATTTACCCGAGTGAATAAATGTAAAGCAGCCAACCAAAGTAAACCAAACAGAGATAAAGGTTACAGTCAAACATGTAGATAACCAAACAGGTTTTTGGTTCACAAGTACTCAAAACCCAAATAACACCAAAACAAGACAACAAAAAACCAACCTAAGGACTGTCGCCCGGTGTAAGGACACCGCCTCTAGGCCACCACCAAAACGCCACGTAGATAGTCCTGATAACAACCTGAACCACTGCTCCCAAAAGCTGGACCCCTACCTGTATCAGAAGTAAACAAGTCTACTTACACCCAAGGGTGTAAGTAGGGTGTGAGCAATCGCCCAGCAGGATATCACCAATAAAAGATTCCACGCACAACTATCAAAAGACAACCAAGTGCAATGCTGAAATAAAGATAGAAAGAAGTGCAAAAGAAAATGGTTTTCATAAAATGATTTAAAATAAAGGCAATTCAAGATAAACACATTAGGATAGCAGTTCAAGTGACATATCACGTATCAGCATGCACGCAAGGTAACTGGTGGCACCAAGGGATGGGAAAGGCCCTATGGGTACTAGACTAGCGGGATCCTAGGACGTCGTGTCTCGGTGAAACGTGGCTTAGGCAGCCACGACCCTCAGATAACGTGGCTTAGAAGGCCACGACCCTCAGAACACGTGGCTTAGAAGGCCACGACCCTCAGATATCATATGTTTAGTTAGTGTTGCAGTCGTCAAACCTGCCAGTGAAACCGGGTCGGGTCATCTCCGGAACACTAGCTCACTAGTTCCAGTCTCCCCACCTAATACCCCGGCTTCCCTCCTTGTGCTCACCTAGAGATCAAAGTTCATATATCATGTCACATTAGCACTTCGAGCCAAACAGGTCACCTGCACACTGATATCCTCTTTGAAAACCACACACGCACCAACACTTTTCTTTTTAAAAACTTAAACCGCACTGCATACGCTTTAAATTAAACTAGACGCATAACTTAACGAAATCACTTTTTTATTTAAGAAAACCACTAAGAAAAATTATTTAACAGTTTTCAAACATGTCGCAACAATTTTTAAAGGTTAAAAAGTCACCCAAAATCCCCTTTTTTATAATAAAACACATTCTGACATGCCAACACACAACCTGCGGCATCCGAACTCCCTGACACACACTGCACAGTTGACAAATAATAATAAACAGCCAAAGTGAGTTTCCGCAACAAAAATAAAGGACTTGCAGCACATAAATAGTCCACTGGCAAATTAGAATGCGCATTTAAAAAAAGTAACTAACACTAATTGTCAATATGAAAACTAATCAGCAGGGTGATGAGAAATTAAACCGGCATGCAAAAGATCGCCAAAGGATAATTGAGTGCGGAATCACCTACCTCAAACGGGCGCGGAAAAAGACACGGCGCAAGACTCCAGTTGTGCCGCGGTCGCACCGTCTTGAGCCATCAACCAGGTCCTAAAAACAGCATAACGCTCAACGGGTTCAGCAAAAATGTTAACAATAATAATAATGACGATAATAATAATAGCGATAACATAATAATAATAATAATAGTAACAACATAATAGAATAATAATAATAATATAATAACAATAGCAATAATAATAGTAGTAATAATAATAATTATAAATAATAATAATAACAATAATATTAATATTAAAAATAATAATAGCATAATAATAATAATAATAATAACAATAGTAGTATAATAATAATAGTATTATTAACATAATAATAATAATAATAATATGATAATAATATTAATAATAATAATAATAATATAATAATAATAACAATAATAATAATAATAATATTAATATTATTATTATTATTATTATTATTATTATTATTATTATTATTTACATAATTACAATAATAACAAATTAATATTTATAGTAATGATATAATAAATAACATATTAATAATAATAACAAAAGAAAACATAATATCTAATTAGATAACTTAAAATAATAAAAAAAATAACAAAAAAAAATAAAAACAGACCTACGCGGAGGAGGCCGAACAGGGGTGTCGGAACGGAGAAGAAGAGGAAGAAAAAGAAAGGGAAGAAGAAGGAGAGAAGAGGAAGAGGAGAAGAAGAAGAAGAGAAGGAGGAGAAGAGGAGAAGAGGAAGAAGAGAAGAAGAAAATAAGAAGAAGAATAGAAGAAGGAAAGAAGAAAATCAGCAGGGGGTTGCGCCGGCTGGGGGTGCAAGGGGAGCAGCAGGTCGGCCGAGGTGGAGGCGGAGGAAGAAAAAGAAGAAGAATAAGAGAAGAAGGAGAAAAGAAAGAAGAAGAAGGGAAATAAGAAGAAGATAAGGAAGAAGAAGAGAAGGAAGAAGAAGAGAAGGAAGACGGTCGGGAGAGTGGTTGCGCCGGCTGGGGGTGCAAGGGAGCAGCAGAGGACAACGGCAGGGGGGGTTGCTGGTCCGCTCCGGGTGCAAGCGGATGAGGGAGGCAGCGGCGGAGAGGTGGTTTGGGCTGGCGGAGCAGAGGGAGTGGCGACCCGGTTCTAGCGGCAGCCTGGAGGCGTCAAAACAGGGGGCGAGCGGGAGCCAGCAGATGCTGGACAGGGAGGCCGGCTGCTAGTGCGGCTACTGCAACGGGCTGCTCAGCGGTGCAGAGGCGCAGGGAGGAGGCGCTGCTGGAAGGCGGAGCAAGGAGGTGCGGCGTGAGGGTGAGGCCGAGCGGAAGTAGTAGAAGGAGAAAGGGGAGCGCGGATGAGCCGGGGAAGGGGTGCGCCGCGGATGGAGGAGAGAACGACATGGGGAGAAAAAGAGGAGAAGGAAAGAAGAAAAAAAGAAAAGAATAAAAAGAAAGATGAGAGTGGGGGTGGCGGCTAGGGTTTCCTAGGGGGGAAAAAGTTAAACAAATTAATATAATATAATAATATTAAATATCATAATAACATTAGAAATAATAATATTATTAATAATAATAATTATCAAAATCTTAATAATAGTAACCGCATAACAATAATAATAATATATTAGCAATAATCATAATAATATCATAATAATTATAAAGATAATAATAACAATAATAAAAGCATAACATTAATAATAATAATAATAGTAGTAGTATCAATAATAATAATAATAATATAAATAATAATAAAACTGAAGTTAACATCTGTCATTTGGTTCGTCCGCGCAACGGGCGCCGAACGTTGAAATGGCAAAGCTGCATGGCTTTGCCCATCCCCTACACGTGCGCCGAGCGGCGCAAGGCCTGCGCGCACGCACCGTTACCCCAACGGGCAACCCAACCATGTTCGGCTCATGATACAACCAAATAATTTAAATAAACCGGCAATTAATTTATGAAATAAAAATTTAAAATTGAACGCATACCTCAAAAAAAAAGTCCGAGCGTGACATGAATCCATATGAAATTATTTAAGGAATGAAGTGTATAAATCCAATCTACTATAATGTGTATGTATAAAGAATGTTATTTGGACAACATAGAGCTGATTAGATGGAATATAAGGTAAGATCCATTATGAAACATATAATAAATGCACAATATTTATAGATATTATATACTAATAAATTACAGTGTTATATATACTTTTATTTGGGTAAAAAGTTATTTCTATGATTTTATTTATCAATGAATAAAAGGAAAACTAAACTATAGGTATATTCTCCTTATTAAAATATTTTATCATATAGAGAATGTATATTTTCATTTGGTGCTTCAACCAAACCTCTTAGAGGTTCACAATGTTTCCTTGTATCATTATTGAGGAAGAAGAAACCTAATCCGTCATAAGTATTTAAGTCATAAGATATACCAAAAGATAATTTTATTTATTTTTAGGATAAAATGGTTGGGATTATATATAAAATATAAAGTTTTATTTGAAATGAGACCAATCACCTGGTAAATTTGATTAATGAATCCACTAGATGAAAAAATCTATGTGGGATCCTGATGACATAATGAAGTTGAAGAAACGTCAGTTATTGGTAATAATATGATGATTTTCTTAGGAAATATTCATTTAATGGTGGGGATAATGTACCATATTGTTATTTTTTAAATTTATTATCAAATAAATTAAATCATTTTATATGATTTTCTTTATTGAATAATAGGTTTTCATGAATTACACAGGGCATTGATTTTTAACAAAACCATGATAAGTTATTAATTTATTTATTTAAACATGATAATTATAACAAATACATTAAACATATGGATATGAATTTTAATAACTAATTTTCAAATATTAAGTATAATTAATTTATATAAAAGAACATATTAACACAAAATTGATTAATTTTTATAAAATTGATTATACACTCCAAAAATAAAAATTTCTTAAATAATGACTTTTATTTGTTCTTGTACATAATAGTAAAATGAATTTTGACACATTATGAGAATTAATTGGATAAAATAAAATTAATTTTTTAAATTATAATGCATAAATTATCTTAGAGTGATTTTTCTTATATTTCTAAATAGATTCATTTTTTGAATAAGAGTCAAAAATATTGAATTTTAATTGAAAACTGCATTTACCTTTAACTAATTTATAATGATAAATTATTTTTTGTAGTTGTTTTAAATTAAAATAAATTCAATTTTATATCAATTAAACCAATTTAATTCATTATAATATATTTCATATTAAATATATATTTAAAAACATTCTAATCTTTTATAAATTTTTTATTTGAAAAATCACCTTCCTATTGCGTCTATGTGATTAATTTTAAAATAAATATTTCCCAGTATGTGAATTGAAATTATAGAAATGTATTTAATATTTTTAATCATAAAAATATACAATGTCTAATGTGTTCAAATTGATTTTGACCAAAATAAATAGTGAAAATAGTAAAAACTAAATACCATAGTTAAGGTAAAAATGGGTTTTCAAGGGGATTAAACTAAAATGATAGATGTAAAAAATTCCCCAAATCATTTCCGAAATAATTAATACATATTTAGACATTATATATTCTATGTTAGTAAATTGATCCTTTTTCATTCTTATTTCATGAAACAAAATGTTGGTATGATTGAATATTTTCAAAAACATAAATGTTTGCCTCTCACCTCAATTATAAAAGGCCACCATATATCTTATATTATTCACATTATAAACCCTTTATAGCTCAGAAAAGTTTTGAATAAATTACTTCCCAACTTCCCTCATCTCAATATAATAGCCTTAGTTTGGGTAGAATTCCATCCTAAGAAAAATTTTGATGCAAACCTCAAGATGATATCTGAAGAAGAGGTAATGTTCATCAAAAAAGTGCTTTTTATTTCTTACTCCACCCATTCAATTATTATTACCCCATGAATATATAATAACCTAAGTATTTTCCTCACACAATTTTTATAAATGTAATGAACTACAACCGTCTCCACTTCTGTCAAATGGGTTAAAAAATCATCTTTCTTGTGTACGGTAGACTACCACCTCACGAACCAATGAAATTAATCTTTCCATTTCCGCCTCTAAATATTATACATAATTATGGATTTATTATTTATATATGATATATATTATATTATTATTCTTTTTTAATTGTTATATCTCACATAAATTCATGATTTATATTTTATAGGAATACGATAACGCCACTTGTGTGTACGACAGAAAACTGCCACGCAAAGCGATGTGATTCATTTACGCTTTACATGGATTATATTAATAATAGATTTATTAAAAATATATGATATATATGACATAAAAATTATTCTATAATTTTAATATTTCATTTACTTTATATAATTCAATCTGATAAGAAAATTAAAATAGCATTCAACCATATCTATAACCTATCGTCTCCAGGAACAATATATTTCATTTCCTAGCCCTATATTTTAATGATTATTATAGATACATATATATTGATTATATATGATATTTATATCATGGTTATGATTATAGATATTATGGAACCATGATCAATATAATATGACCAAAAATAACAAATCAAATCATATGTGAAAAAGCATGGAGTTGTTTCCTAAAACATTAATTAACCTTGTGATTGTAAATAAATGGGTAATAAAAATTTATATATAAATAATACATTGTATGATAAATATATTTTTGGTTCATTAAAATATGAATTATAAACATATATATAATATACTGGATGTTTGATCATGTGTGAAGGAAAGCATGAATTATGGTAAGAGGAATTTTAATCTCAATTTTACTTCTGATAGATCTATGTCATATTCACAAATAGTTTCATTTATGTGATCTATATACAGAAAAATGATATGATATATCATTAATATAACTCATTTTTGGACAGTTAATTTTTATGCTAAATTTATTCTTTCACAAGGCTTACGATTCAAATTTAACTAAATCCCTAAGTGATTCTTTTCAAAAATTTCCATCTTTGAGACATACATTGTGTTACAAACCTATATTCTTTCATAAAGAGTATACAAATCAAAATTTTACATTTTATATCAGGAATTTATTTATCCTCGTGATATTTGATTATTCATTTTATGTTACTCCTTCATGGGTATTATGATGCAAGGTTACCAAAGTGGGATGAGTGTTATATTACAATATCACAAATTATTGAGATTTTTTTTTATTTTTCTTCCAATGATGAGATATTATGTTACATAAAAATACCTCATGATTATGTTTTTTGATTGATATTGTTTATCGACAAGGTTTGAGGTTATTTTTAAAGGTTGACTTATAAATGAGGTATGAATATTTAGTGCGAGTTTTGTGATCTCTCACAAGAGAGAACTCTCTGGACTCCTAGAAGAACAAACTCTATGCACTCGCACCATTAAAAAATATCTATAATTAAAAAAGTATGAAATATCTAGATCCATGGAAGAACAAACAATTTGGACTCATTCAATCACAAACTCTTTGATGTCTTTCAAGCGAAAATTGTTTGGTCTCAGACAACATCTTGAGAAATCATGAATTCTTAATTCAGCTTGCGGAATTTAAATGATGGTATGAGTTCACGGAGCGTGAATAGGAATTGTACATAGTGGTTCACGGAGCATGAATGTTTAATTGAACACCTGAATACTTTTATCACCATGGGCTCTCAGAGCATTAATTTTTAATTGAACTCTCACCATGGACCCACTCTAGGAGCATTGTGAGCATGAATTTTGATTTGATCTGTTGATGGGGACTCATGAAGCACGAGTGCTATGGTGGTGGAACAGAATGTTGTCTATGGATTATTGAGTTAAAGTAGTAAGTTTTCACATATAAATACCCCCTAACTGATCCTCAAAATATGATTATGTTTTTCTTAATTATCTAATAAGATGAAATTTCTGATAAGGATACTCATGCAAGCATGAACAAGGGATCGAGTAATAACGAACAAGGGTTCACATTATGAGGAATCTCACATGAAAAAAAAGGGTTCATACCTGGAGACTAATGAATAGAGAGAACAATGGTTCTCACTAGGATACTCCCAAAAATAGCGAATATGGTTCATGGATGGAGACTCCTGCAATGCATGAACTGGGTTTACACTAGGAGACTCGCGCAAAGAAGGACTCATGTAAAGCTAAAAAAAGGTTTATGTTAGGACTCATGAAAGTTTACGCACCAAAATATCTCACAAGGGTACGTGCTATGATCTCGTGAAAGTTGTTATTCTCCAGGGTATCAAATATGGGTATCACAATATAATATTGTTCATTGAGATATGTGCCTACATTACCATGTGGGTTGTATCATTGGAATATCTGAATTTATAAGAATAAGAAGAAGAAATAGGATCTGAACCATTAAACTATACCTACAGATGGAGTTCATTAACTACTACATTCAAGGTATTTAAATGAAGACATGGAATCTATTAATGTTCCTCCCAAAGAGGGGGTAATTTCTATGTCCGTAACAAAGGGAAGTTCAATAGCATTTTTCTATTAAGTGGAGGTTCTCCATCAAGGTGTTTTCACAAAAGTGAAGCAGTATCCCAGAATGAACATCAACAGAGCATCTACATACAGTTGATGATTCATTATTTACTGATAATTTTGGGACCAAGATGACAATAAACTGTATGTAGATCCTTTTCATAATAGTGAGAAAAGGAAAATGAAGAAGATGAACCTTTCCTCAGGGGGTGATCCATCAAAACAGAGTTACAAAGTGACCCTTGGGAATGTTTTTAACTTACCCAAAACATTATTAAAATAGTTATATGAGGCATATATTTAGTATATCATGAAATATTATTTTTAATTGATCCTTTTAAATTTTTTACATCTTCACATTTTCGTTGTATAGTCCTTGGATGTAACCCAGTGATGGTGAACAATGTAAAATCATTGTATCATGTGCATGATTTCAATTTTTTCATACATTTCTATAGGAAAGAGAGTGAAAAATGTATTTTTTAACAATGAATCAAAATCCAAAAGAGTTTGTTGTTTTAAATTTTCACAACCTGATTCCCCACCTCAATGTATTAAACTTATTTGGGATAAAATCTTATTTTATTTATATAAATAAACTCATATCTGTTCTTGTCCTTGGGTTATTTAATGAGAGTAATTTTTCCACCTTAATTTTTGTCACATTATATACTCATGAATCAAAAAATAACCTTTTTTAGAAAAATAGTCCTTTAAGTAGAAATCCCTTTTTCATTCCAAACCCATTTTTTCTAAAAAAATCAATTTTTTTTTATTATTCTATAATTTTTTAAATAACATTTTACCCATGTTTATATTTTTACAATAATGTTATTAAAGGAATATTCATGTAATTTTACAAAAATTATTATTTGAATTTTACATAGAATGTGAATAGAATCATTTTTTTATGTGTATGGAATGAAAAAAACATCCTATCATTAAGGCCATTATTTTTATTATACCATCTTTTATATGTTTTCATGGTTATTTTCAATGAAAAATATTTCAAAAATGTTTAATTTTTTTAATATATTTTTTTAATAAAGAAAGGCTATTTTCTTTAAGGAATGTTTTAAATGATATTTATAGCATAAATTATATTTTTCCAATGTTATTTTAATAGAAAATTATTTTGAAAATGTTTTTGAAATTGACTTTTCAAAGAATGTTTATTTTTCATATAAAATGTTCTAAATGATCACTAAAAATAATTTTAAATCTAATATTATATTTTTGGATGTAAACTATTCTTTTCATGGGATAAAAACCAAGGTTACCAATCTTATTCGTTCATTGAATTGTTTTTCATGGTAATATGTTTATGAATCCCACTTCTTTTCACAGGTTAGATCATGATAGAACTGTCATGAAACCCACTTACTTTCATGGGTTATGCTATGATGAAACGATGATATGATTATGAAACCTTTCCATGTTACATAGGTTATTATATGATGACATTTATTGAATCCCATTCCATTTAATAGATTATTATATGATTAAATTTTTAGGAAAACAATTTCCCTTCACGGGTTATGATATAATGAAATTTTTTTAAAACACCTTTTATTTCATTGTTTATGATATGTTGAATCTTTATGATCTTGTAGAATAGTTAAATATGTTTTTCATTATGAAATTTATGGGACATATATCTCCATTTAATGTTTTGTGTAATGATAAATGTTCTATAAGCTGAAAGGGTACACTAGTGGTTAGCCCAAGCCCAATATGGGGGGTACACATGTGGTTAGCCCATGCCCGAATAATGGGGTACATGAATGGTTAGAAAAAACCCAAAGAAGGTACACAGGTGGCTAGAATAATTCTAAAATTTTATTATTGTCTTGGTGGGTAGACTTGATATAATATTTTTAATGCTTATGTGTATGCCACAATTCTATTTCATATTCCAATGAAATTCTCTCGTGGATCGTGTTCTTTGATTCACTTACTATTAGGGTCTTATGAACAGAGAATCATTATTCCCTTAATCATGATTATGATCTTTGATATGTAGGGTATAGTTTTAAAATATTATTATCATGTTCTCATACCATTATTCTCATGTAATGATTATTTATCTCCCTTGTTTACCCTTACAGAGCATATGAGGTTACCATTTATTATGTTTTCATTTCCCATGTTATAGAGAATGGTTTTTATGTAGGATTACTAAAGAAGAAGATCATTTTGGGGGACATTGAAGATGTTCCATGAATTAGTAAGATTTCATTACATGGCTCTAAACATAATAAAATATTACCATCTTTATGAATATGTTTTTGTAATGTAATGAATATTTTTCTAAAAAGATTTTTTATCCATGTATGATAATCCTATGTCATTATATGATTTTTTCAAAAAATATAGTTAGAATGAAAAATATGGCTAGGAGGAAAAGTTACTATAATTTAAACCTATTATATATTATATAAACAGTCTATATTCTAATGAATACCCAATAAAGGGATTGTTGACTACAGGAGACACATGGGAATGATCCAAGGAATATATCTATACATTGATTATTTTTTATAATCGATGGAATGGTTCACGGAACAACTTACCCCCAATTAGATATTAATTTATAAAAACCATTCATCTAAATATTTTAATGGATGATATAATTAATCACTTGTTAGTAAATACTTTAGTATAAAAATTTACATTTCAAATTATTAATATAATTGATAGTAAATATCTTGGTCACAAGACTAAATTTTTTTTAAAATGAGTAAAACATTATTTTTTGTAGTGAATTAAAAAAATAAAAAATATTTTTTATAAATAAATTTAATGTAGAAAAGGTTCAACCAGAGGAAGATTTTAAAATTTTATGAGTTTAAAAAATTTAAATGTAAAAAAAATAATGGATTTAGAAAATAATTTTCATATAATAGTCATTTAGTTTGGAAAATATTAATATATATGTGTGTGTGTGTGAAAAATACATAGGTTTATAAGATAAAAAATTTATTTAGACATGGTAAACACTGAAATCACCATGCCACTTATATAATTACTTTACCAATGGTTGAATATAGTTCATTGACATATTAATTATTGGTGTTAAATTTGAAAGAGATTGTGTCACATTATATATTGTTCTAAAGGTATAATAGATAAATATTAAATCCAATAATTGAAGACCCATAATGTATTGGTAAAAAAACCAATCAATTTTAAAACAGTTCATTAGCCACACCATCATCATAGAATAAAATGTCATTTATATGGCATGAAACAAAAAATTATGTTTTCCATATATAGTAATACATGCCACATATGGGGGAATATTAAATATGAACAACATACTTGGGGTAATAACTACCAAAATGGAATATATGATTATGATTTAAATTTCCAAAAAAACATTATCTAAAGTAATGAAACATGTAATAATTTTATAAAATCTAAATTCAAATACCAAACCTCATGTGAATAAACAAGTTAGACATAGATATAAATTACAATAACTATAGGAAATCAAAAGTTATTTTTATTCCTTCTTAATCAATAAAAATTTAAATGTTAGAGTACACGTATATTTATAGAATCTATTAAATTGAAAATAAAAAATCATTTTTAAGAGAGATAATGATAAACCAAATTGAACATGTAGTTCATATGAAAATTCATTTAAGAAGGATGATTAATCACACCAAAGTGTCATTTAATTATCTCACATTACTTATTTTGATAATATAGTTGTAAATTTATTATTATTTTATTATAAAAACATTTGTCAAGCATGTTATATATATAGTACTAAAATTAATCAGAAATGTTTACACCAACTATCGTAATGATAGATGCGACTTATCAGTTCCAATTATATCCAAATTCAAATTCCAATTACTACTAGATGAAATAAATATACATAAACCAACAAAATATGATCAATTAATCCCCAAATAAACATCCACAATAGTTAATGGATCTCTAAACCCAGTAAATTATAGGTATATATCTCTAAAAAATCATTAGATATTATAATAGACTACAAACCCAATTAAAATAACCAAAATGGCTTCTAATTTCCCCTTTAAATGATAAAACCCAATGAATAAATTACCAATCATCCACCTAATATAAATACATCCATATACAGAAAAGTAATACCCATAGGATGCTTCCTTTAATTAATAAAGGTGGAAGACTTAATTTTTCATCTGATTTCACCATACATTAGTGAAATCACCAGTACGATCCATACCATATTTGTAAGATATTATAAATGAATAAATATATAAGGAAGTCGAGAGGATTAGATGAAGGTTTCCTTTCATTAATACAATAATATCATACATGAAAACAATGGATAAAGGGGGAGATATGAATAGATAAAGGGGCATATAAGGAATCTCTCGAAGTCCTGAAGGATGCTAGAGAGGAAAAACAATTAAGGGGGAATAAAGGGGAGATAATATAATTTATAGGGAATTTCAAAATTAAACATATTTTAAAAAATAAGTTCCAATTTACTATTTAACAAGATTGGGACCACTGTGAACCCCATTTTAACTTCATTTCATTCCTTCTTCTTCATAGCTCACTAAGTGCCCAATCCCACTAACCAGGTAATTGTTGTCACTTGTAGTCTTAAACTACATGTCCTACACCTCTAACACTAGTTTGAAAACAAAAATATTATAAAACCATCAAATTACGTATAAAGACAAAATATTTCATCCTAAAATATAAAAATTCACAATCAAATACGAAAAAATATTTGAACCCTATTTCATAAAAAAAAATTACCTTGCCGCTATCACCTTAATTTAATTATTAAACTAAATTTTACATTTAATATAACACACTAGGACTAATATCATTACATGTTAACTTACATTTCTAGATTAAGAACTATATTTTTGAGGTAAATAAGTATACTTATATCATACACACTCCAGATGGGTACTGAATTTATTTGGAGATGAACTTGTTTGAATATATATCCATGAAATGTAGAAAGATAAATCTTGGAGAAATAAGTGTGAATTCAACCTCATGAATATCCATCAATGAATTTTTTAAAATGATTCATATATTTAACTCATGCGGTGGATCGGTAGGATGATTTTATATCTATTTAGTATATAATTTCAGTTATATAAGATTTTATCACATGATTTATATATTTTATTCAATATTCACGTGACATGATTACAGACGATCCATTGAGGTCTCAAAATTTATAATATATACCATGAACTAAAATTTAATTTCACATGGCTCATCATATTATGGAAATTTATTTGAAGGTGGGGGGACATCATTATTTCTAGAGTAGATTCTTTAATTTAATTTTTTTTATAAGGGGAGATGGAAAGAATTATATTATCAAAGTAAAGGGTTGTAGATTTTACCATCTTGGTTCATTGAGATATCAAAGAAGATTGGGATGACTATCGAACGAATCCCAAGGATTAGGTGTAAGTATTTATTATCCATGTGGGGATATCTAGGGTCCAATATATTATATCTATGGTGGTATAAGTCATATCAAGTCTATAAGTCCCACTTATCAAAGAGATGTATATTTTTAAATAGTGGATGGACCTTGTCAGAATTTCTAGATACAATCCAAAAAATAGTTTCCTCTAAGTCATCATTGGAAATAGAATAGGAAACCACATAGACAACAAGGGGGACAATGTAGCAACTAACATAGTGATATTGTTAAACCATATGTACCACTAGATAATTAGGAATGTTTAATTAGAAAGATGAAATGTTTTCATGTTAGAAGAGTTGGGAATGAATTACATCACAGAAAAAAGTGGTGGTGATAGAGGGGTCAAGAATGTTTATAGGTTTAATTTCTATCACTTTTAACCTCACATTAATTTTATTTAATATTATCACATCACATTTTTTCATCACACTTACCCTGATTTATGGGATTGAGCGTATTATAAATATGTCACATGTTATTGTAATTGACTACTCATATTAAGGAATTGATGAGGTTGTTAGAGGTATGTTGGTACTGTAAGTTGGTTTTGTTATGTGATATATTATTTTCGGATATAGTCTTTCTATAGATGAATCCATATAGTATCATCCTTCGAAATGATATGTTATATATTATACAATATGGTACATATAATTATCAGTAAATTATTTTATTCTATAACACTGAATGGAATCATATTAAACTTATTAGAGAGGGAGTTTTTTATATTGGTAACTAAGGTGCTAAGGTGGGATATTACATCTTAGTTATCTGATATTGTTATTTGTATATATACGATGTGGGAGGATGAAATCATTATGGTTGTTCATGTCTTGTTAGATGTTTCTATAGAGAGTGTAATGATTTTACCGATGTTTCATTTTATTTTGATTAGAATGAAGCTACACCCAATAGTCTCTCCTATTAAATTGGTAGTATATCATATGGTATCGAATAAGTAGTATAATTTGAATTATAGATTAATTATTGTTGAAGAAATGACATTTATGACCAAGTGTATCTCCATGGAAAACCCTGTTATTTTTTTAAGATAAATTTTGGTAGAATATTATATTTTATAGACTATTTTTGATTAAACCAATTATTTTAACTCAATGAAAAATGTTGTCGCACTCCCCAAGAGAACACCATATTTAGGGTTTCGAGTTTTCGCGGTGCCCCCATCCGGGCGTCGATGTCAGTTCGGCCTCGGCTTCACACTCTGGTGATTCCCTTCGTCAGCTCCTATCTTGAAGGTTTGGTCTTCATCTTCTTGATTCTGTCTCCCACTTGAATCAAATGTGTATCAACCATTGACCAACGTGGTTTTTCCTCTCTTCTCCCTGCTGACTCTGGGTCCAGTGAGTTCTGAGACGCGTTTTCCTCCTCCGAGGATTTGCGAGTGGCGGATCACTTTTGTAGTGGTCGCGGTGCTTCTCTGTCTTCGGATCTGCTTCAGATCTGCACAACCGGTCTGTATTTTTGGTTCCAAGATCTTTATGGTTGTCCTCAATGATCCTCTACACGAAGGTGAGGGACCCCTATTGGCTCAGGATCCTTCAAGTGGTGGCCCCTTTTGATCAATGTAGGTATGCGGTTTTCATTTTCTTCATGCTTGTGTTGATGATTTGATCGCTACCTGCTCAAGTTTTGTTTCAGTCTCTACATTTGGTTGTTTCCCTCGGATCCTCAGTGTGGCTTCGAAGGATGTTATTCATTGGTTAAGCTTGGGTTTTTCTTCATTTGGTGCTTGAATTTCTTGTTGTTTGCTCAGCCCCACTGGTTTGACATCAGATTCGTGCCCCCATGATTCTATTTTGTTCTTTCATGTGGCAATGTACGGTTGTCATTTCCTCTACCTATTGCCTCATCCAGATGATTCTTCTTTAAGATCAATGAATGTAGGGAGTTTCGATTGGATTTTTAGGGCCAATCTGCAACAAGCTTGGATGTATTTCCTGATTTTTTGAGCTTATTCCCATGGTACTTTATGAGGATGATATTTGAGTGGTGGATTTTGGTTTTGAGTGATCGAGAGTAGGTTGTGGGTTGTTGTTTTCTTAGTGAATTGAAATTCTTGGCATTTATTGTGTCCTTTCATCTGCTGGTTTTTGTTTTTCTTTCATTTAGCTTTGATTCTGAACACTGGAGGACATGAAAATGTCATGAGAATCGGCCAATGTCACTTTGGATTTGGCATGCGTGTCTGTTTGTTGAAGATGGCATTAGATTGGTGGCCTCAAAAGAGGGATGGATGTGTTGACATCCATCATTCAGCTGTCGGTCCTCATTGGAAGGATGGGTACTTTGTTTTTTTATGCATGTGTTTTCTGTCTGGTATGTGCTGCATCAGGTTGACAATGCTGCGATTCCTCGCTAGCATCGTCGGGTGGGTGGCTTGTAAGAGAGATTGGTGTGCTGGTATATATCATCCAGTACTCTCTTAAATTTCTATGTTAGAGTGAGGAGTTCCTTTCATTGAGTGTGTTACCATCATGACACATTTCTTGACAAGGGGGGAAGTGCATCATCCTTGACTGATTTCACGGTTGCAAGTTCTGAAAGGGGGGAAAAAGACTTTTTGGCTGGTTCTTTTTTTTATTTATTTCTCTTTTCTAGTGTTTGGGTCTATGTAACCCTTTTGTGCCCTTTTGGATTTTCTTGTTCTCATTTGGTTGTTGTTATGGGTTCTTCCTTTCCCCAGTCTTCTAAAGGAGATTTTTTTTCCATTTTATTTAAGGGGTTCTACCCCTCAACTTTTAAAAAAGGATTAAACCAATTATTAAAAAAGAATCATTATATTCTACCTCAAATTGATAATCTATTCAATCAACTAAAATTTGATTCTATATTCACTAATATTGATTTATAATTTGTTTATAATTATATATAGGTTAAATATGAGGATATTCAAAATATGGATTTTTAGTATTGATATGGGAACATCTATTTTTTGTAATGTCCTTTTAGGGATATGAATTTCGTATTATTTTTTTAATGGATTGATGATTTGGGTATTTTAAACATATATTGATAATTTTTTCATAGTATTAATTGTTTAAATCCTTGTTTTTTAAGGATAGGGGATGACTATTTAAGGAATTTGAGAGCTTTTATTCAAGTGTCAATTTGATGGAAAATTTTGTTGTTTTTATTTTGGACTTGTTTAGTTCATTTATTAAGATATGTTATGTCAGAGATAGATGTCGCAGTCAACTAAATGAAAATAGAATAAATTTTTTCATGGAAAGGACAAATAAATTTTTTGGATATCCATTTTTTATAGGTTTTGTAGCGTATTGTAAGAGGTTTAAACCTATTTTTTATAATATATATTAATTTATATATTATTTGATTTATAAGTGAATAAATTTCAAAGTTTATATAAATAAAGATAGTTTTTTTAATATTGATCATAAACTTTATGTCTGATTTAATTCTATAATTACTAGAATAGGTTATTCGTTATAAGGTATATTGTGATCCAACACATAATGAATTGGGATGTATCTAAACAAAGGTGAGAGTAAAAATTGTTTATGGGCCTAGATAGTTACATCCCCATATGTGTACCTCATGCTACCGATTATTTATATCTTGTTGTGGTGGTATTTTATCAAAATTTAGGGAGGTTCTATCTACTTGCAGAACATTTTCTACTCTTTATGGATCATAAACTTTTTATGATCAATATTTCAAGTTAATATTTAATACTAAGGTAGAGAAAATGGGTGGAATTTATTTATGATTAGGTTTATTAGATTTCTTATAATCCAATAAAAATGAATATAATAGTTTATTCTATAATTAATATATATCATGGTGATATTTTCCAACAATCAAACAAGGGATTAGAGGTAATGGTGGAGTTGGAAGCTCTATATCTTGGTTTATGAAAAATATACATGGATATTTACCTCTATTTAATGTATGTTTTTTTGAATCAAATAGTTGTATAGTCTTATTTTTGAGACCCTTTGAACGGAGTTTATAGAGGTAAATCATTCAAAATGATTTTCTAGATGGTTGGTACAAATGAGGAGAGTATCCGGTTATGTTCTGAGACTACTAGTTTGTTTATATGATACTGTATGAAATAGTCTTGAGTGAATTCAAAAATTTCTGTGTGGTGGAACATATTGGTATTGCTAAGAAAAATTATCCTCAGAATATGTTGTATTGGTGTTTGGGTATGAATAAACATGTGGCTGATATTGTGGGGAAATATCTTACTTAGAAGTGAGTGGATACTAAACAATATATAGAAATAGGTTTTTTGAAATTCTCAGATATTATGAGGTTGTATTGTGATGATATTTCCATAGAATTTATAATTGGCTTACCTCAAGAACCTAAGGTTTATATGGAAATAGGGGATCTTGTTGAATGGTTAACTAAATCATCTCATTTCATTAAAATTAAGGTTTATAGTTAAAAAAGTAATTTAAAAAAATTATACATAGAAAGTTATTAGATTACATGGTGTTACAGGGATACTTATATCTGACCATGATTCCTATTTAAATTATTAGATATAGAAGGGATTATATAATTATCTTTTCATATAGTTGTGTCATAGAACAACCTTTCACCCCTATATATGTTTTAAGACTAGGAGATTGAACCATATTGTAGAGGTCAAGTTGGTGGACTTTATCACATATTTTTTGTGGGTCTTTGGAGGATTACTTATCTCTTATTGACTTCTCATATAATAATTGATTTTATTTATCTATCTATATTTAATGATTTGATTCACTATACAGTTGATCATATCAACCACTAATTATTCATGTTATAATTGGTGAGTTATCTATTATATGAAATAAATTCATGTGGGGTATAACATAGTCAATTCAAATAATTTAAGAATTTAAGAAAACTTACACAAATTAAAAAAATTCAAATGAAAAAAAGGAGGATATAAAATTAATACAATATGGGTGAATATATATTATTTAGAGCATACACTCAGTGTAGTTCAACAATGTTCAAATTGGGAAGTAATCATTTAGCCCATTTTGTTGGACCATTCTTAGTTGGGATGTGTTTTGGTGAATTCACATATTATGTGGAACTTACACTTTAATTTAGTTGGATTCATGATGTATCATATGTCACTAATATTTAGAGAAAATATAATGACCCCTATCATGTGATCGATTGGGTGTATTGATTTTGGGGAATTTATTAATTTTTTGAAACATCTTGTAGGGATTCAAGATCACCAATAAAAATTTCTTTGTGGACATATCAAACCTTTGGAGTAGATATTGCAGAGATATGGTTGAATAGAATATTATAACAACGAAAAATAATCCTAGAAGATAATTTAGTACCATAAATTATTTTTATTTATTTTTCATGATCAATGTGGTGGGTTTTTATGTAATTATCACATTCCAACTTATAAAATTTTCAATGTGGTCATTATTCTTTTGTTTATTAAGTAAGAAGATTATTGTGGATGAAATTTTTAAAGGTTTTTATAATATGGAGTCCTGAAAATTATATGTTCAATTACTTGTGAAATATTTGTAAACATTGATAATGAAGGGTAAAAGGTAATTTTTTCTTGATATTAGATCGAAATTTCAAATGTATTGCTGGATTTGACACATTGTGTTAATCCTTTCTCTAAATATTGTTAATATTCTATGATTATTTGTATTTCATGGAGTTTTGGGTAATTAAAGGACAAATTAATTTCATTTATTTACAAAAGTATCATTTTTGGATTATTTGATAAATTTTTTATGTGTAATAATTGATACATTATAATTTTTTGATGACCTGGAATATTAAAAGAAGTCAATCCAAAGTATTTATGTGGATTAAATGAATAGGTGTAATTAATGTAAAGTTAGTGTGGTTTTAATTGGAAGTGATGTAAGATTGGATGGAAAAATTGTTGTAGGATTTTATAACAAGGTAATAATGAGGGAATTATAGGAATAATAACATGAAACCATTTCCACAAAAAAAACATTTCCATCCCTGTTATTCTATTATTATTTATTCTCTCATAGAAGATAATATTTTTGGGTTAGATTATTATGTAAAATTTTATAGTGACATTCAATACTCAGGGATCATTTGTTAAAGTCCCTAATTAAAATATAGATCCATGAATAGTGAAATGTCATCAAAACACTTAAGAGGAAATGGGATTAGAAATTGTGACTTTCTTAATGGATAATTGTAATTAGGAATATGGGTCATTAAACTTACTATAATGGTATATTTATGTAATTTTGATACATGGGGGATAAAGAGCAATATAGGTATATATATATTTTGCAACCATAGCTTGATATTTTCCCCCAATATAAAATGGGAGACATTAGGTAATTAGTTACATGATGTGGTGTATAATTTTACATGGTCATGCCCTTTGGAATGGACCATGAAAAATATTTCCTGAGGTTTTTTCACCTTTATTCCTTTCTAGATCGTTCCCTCATTTTTATGTGGTGCCTATGGATTATCAAATAGGATGTGAATATATGATTATTTTGATAGACTCTAATTCTGAATATTTTTTATGATATTATTATTTATAGATCTTGAATATTAAATTGTGGGTAATAATCAACAGAAATTATAGTGAAATACCAACAATTATTGGGATAGAATGGTTTCAGTAGATATTCATAGATTCAAGAATGATAGTCGACGTGGATAGGGGTACGGATATATATGGTGATCATCTTTATGGACAATCTTATTTTAATATGTGTCAAATTATATATGGTGATTCTCGTTAATTATAAAAGATTTTCTATTTAACACATTTATAAACATGTATTTTATCATTACGTTTTATATTAAATTTGATTAATTTTTTTAATAAATATTAGTGTTTTAGATTTTTTATATTTTTTATATTTTTTATAATTTTTTAATTTTTTAAATGTTTTTAAATATAATTTATTATTAGTAGTATTACTATCTTTTGGATTATAGAAATTATTATTATTGTTATTAAATTATATTAACATTTATTACTATTAATTTTTTCAATATTTATTCTTTACATAATTTTTAACTATATAAACTAATTATTAACTTTTCTTTTTAATTTTGGATACTAACTCTTGTATAAAAAATATTATGAATGGATTTATCAAATTATATTGCAACTATTTATATATTTTAATTTTCTATCATTATTATTATTATTATTATTAAATTATTAAGACAAATTATAAGATTAAATTTTTGAATTTTTTAACACATTTTTCATGTGGGATGGATTTGCGCACAAAGGAGGACTGTAGTGGCTGAGTGTAATGATGCAAAGATAAAGATGTGTGGTAATTCACATTAGTAATAAGGGAATCCAGGCTATGATTTGTGGATTTCGATGATTCATAGATGAAGATTACCCTGGTTATTAGAATATAGGCTAAATAACAATGTAGAACACCTGGAGATCTCTCCCATATACATGTTGTAACCTTCATGGAAAGTTGATATTATATTTTTTAAATTTAAGCATCCACTTCATCTAAATACTTAATTGATAATAATAATCAATTTATGTTTACAACTCACATAAAGGAATAAAATACACTCATTCTTGGGTTTTATCTTATAAGGTACACCCCAACCCCACCTCAACTAAACCACCAGCACCAAAACATGGTGTATTATTATCTAAACCATTAAAAGTAAATAACATTAATAAAAATAAATATGTAAATATGTAAGTAAAAGATATAATTTTTTTTAAATAATTAGATGAATCTATGAATAATATTATATGTTGTACAGTTAATACCTTAAATTAATAAGATAAAATAGTAATTAGTTGAAATTAAACTAATATTTAATTAATAATATTATTATTACTATAAAATAAAATTAATAATAATGAGTATACAATTATAAATTATATATGATTGTAAAAAATAAAAATTAATAATAATAATAACTATTATTAAATTATATTTTAATGAAAATTATAAAAATACATAAAATAATACAAAACATTAAAAATTATTTAAAATACTAATAGAGGTTAAAAAATTAATTAATTTTAATATAAAAAACATAGTAAATCAATGTTAATCATATCTCAGACCCTTATACATTTTCAATCTTGAGAAAACCTATTTGAAAAAAATAGGCAAATGCGCCATTTTTTATATTGAAGCCACATAACTTCATATTAAAAAATTATCAATCCTTTTACACATATGATATCATGATTAGTTAAACATATCAATTTTCTAAAATACTTTTCTTTAAACTAATATTTTTTCAAAACAAGTACCTATACTCATGAATCATTTAACCTACCTTTTCATCACACTCATCTGTCAATTTGATTTTAATAAATCCATGATCAATTCTTATTCAGATGATTTATTACAGCATAAATTTCATAAATTTCACATCACTAATAATGGAAATAAAAATAAGACACTAATTTTAAAGGCGTAACAATAAGTTCAAATGATCCATGAGGAAGTAGGATGATGAGTCATAACTTTTATTATTTTTGTCAAAAAATGATACTTGAATCTTGAATGAAATTCATGAAAATTTTCAATCAAAGTACCTCTCCCAAAATATCACTCCAACAAACAAAAAATAATATTTTCCTCAAGAAAATGATGATATAAATTCACATAATATTAATACAGAATTTAAATAAATTAAATATAATTTAAATATAAACCTATGAGTATCGACACCAAAACCCTGAGAAATATATATTAGAAAATATACCATAAAAGAAGAACACATGTTGTGAATACTCTATAGAAACTCAGTGAGTATAAGTCATATAAAAAATCTTTAGCTCCGAATGTAAGGTGTTATCACATTTATTGGAATCCCTTATCGTGAATGATACCCTATAATAAAAAAAAGGGTACCCTTTTTTGGATCCAAAAAATTTATATTACTATATAAATATATACATGAAAATAATGTAAAAAACTATTAAAAGAAACATTTATTAAATGATAGGTTAATATTTATACAAGTGCACCTAATTCCCCATTATTCCTCAAACATCCCTCTCTATGAATTATGCACACCCCAACACATACGATTAATATCATCATTAAAATACTAAAGATATGGATAGGTAGGGGTAATGGATAATGTATCACCTTAAGAGGCCTATTCGTGCCTTTAAAGGGGTACAAAATAGGGAAAATGTAAGGGTGTCTCATCGGATCAAATTGTCTAAATTAAAAAATGAATTCCTCAATATTTTCAATGAAATATTCAAAATACAAATCACTTTGATATAAAAGTAGTGATTTTTCTAGAAAACATGAAATGGATGATATTAAATAAGGAAAAATATATTTCAAAAGGTATGTAACAGGGGAAAGACTCTTCATGTGTATGGAAATATAATATTAGATTTCACATAGGTGCATGAATTAAAATATGTGTATGAAAAATAATCATGTGTCAAAAAACGTTTTTAAAGAATGGAATTAAATCAACAATCCAAAAAAATCATGGAATAAATAATAAAATCATTTTAACCCAGAATAATATGCTCAGATTATGAATTGGGGGAAAGTGGCATGCCCCTGTATGAAATAACTCGGATCACCCATAAAATGGGCTCCGAACCCGACTCTCAACAAGGCCGAAAGTCTATTCCTCATAACCACTAGATAATAAAACTCCCCAGTGTATAAAATCATAACAATTAATAATTATTTCAACCATGAAATCAAAATAAACACATCACAAATTCTTCCAATAAATCTGTCATAAGACATCAATATATTGGATTTCATTCATATAATAAACTGTTATATAACAATAAGCCTTCCAATTAGAGTTTAATATGGAATAAATAAATAAATAAATCCTAATAAACAATATAAAAAAATATATTATAAAACCACTAATAAAAACAACCAATATAATGATATATGATGAATGATATGATATATAATAAATCCAAAAAAAATAAAATAAAACTTGAAAATTCATCACAACTCCTCAATGTGACCCATTTTTAATCACCATATACCAAGAAACTATTAATGATCATAATGAAAATCTAAAAAGATAGATAAACCAAGGAAACTTGAAGGAAAGAATAATAATTTCATACACCCAATGGTGTACATATCATGTGATAAAAAATGTTCCTAGTAGGATTCTACCAAAGAGTTCATGAAATTCCATTTAAAACATATTTCATTAATGAAAGTATGAGCATAAGATATATAAAAATATAATCTTTAGATGAATATGTATGGAAAAAAAATAAAATTCCATTTCAATATAAATAAAATATGTACACATATATTAAAAACCCAGGTGAAACCATCACATTTATTAGGAAGCAATTTAAAATCCAGAAAGTAGATCCATAAAATTTTATAAGAAGTAAAACTAATTATTTTTTCTTCAGTTTCACAACACATTTAAAATTCCACACACACAACATGAAATCTTAAAATATTATTATTTCAAATCCTTCTTATGAATCCATTTATAAAAAATAAAATCAAATTTTTTTGAGAAGAAATTTTAAATCTTATTTGAATCCCATTCTTTAAAAATCTATAAAAATAGAAAAAATATCATTTTAAAAAAACCATAACACAAAGAAAGAAAAATAAATAAATAAAAGTACTGAATCCTAAGAAACTTTTCCAACTAATGAAACATGTTTTAGGGTATATAAACAATTAAAAAACTATATCCACTAAAGAAATAATTAATTGAATGAAAATACCATGGGATACACACTATACTATAAAATTAATGATACTGGATCTATTTTTTTGAATATAAATATCTAGCTTCCACCTAAGGGAAACTATAAGATATTATTTAGCCTCACCATCAAGGTCCTAGAGTTTAAATCATAAACCCCAAGGAGGGTGTTACTAACCTAGGAAAACATATAGTGTGTAAAAAGATAGAGAGACTAACACACACCTAAATACTATACTTAATTACCTTGGGACCCATGATAAAACTCATTGAATATGAGAAATAAAGTAATAAAATTTATCATTATATTAGTCTAAAATAAAAAAATCGTTGTAATCCCTATCTCACTTACTACCCCTAATACGAAACAACCCCTTTTATTTGTATATCAAGACAATAATTACATTAAAAATGATATTGACCATATTGGGAAAATCCTACAACACATGTAGTATAAATGATTGGGAAACCTGGGGGTTATGTTTTTCATTAAGAAAAAATCATTGAATGTTTAAAATAGGCCTTCTTGAAAACTCACTCAAAATTCCAAGTAATTCCAAATTCTTTAAAATTTAAATTCAAATAATTCTATGAAATCAAACCATTAGAAAAAAAACTCAAATCAATTTAAAACATATTAATTTTCATTGAAAATAATTTTAGAAACTAAAATTACTTTCTGCCTTTCAATCAATTCCATATTAAATAGTCCCCTTGGAAATTTTCAAAATTAAATGAAATTAATTAAATAAAACTAAGAATAAAAAACCTTTGAAAATACTTTATGAAAGGTATAGAAACAATAAAAAATATTTTTTAAAAAATTATAATTAGTAGAACTTTTTAAGAGGTATATTTTTAATTAAAACTTAGTTTAAATACATTTAAATTTATTAAATATGATTTTTTTTAAAATTATAATTGGTCTTGAGGGTTTTTATAGGGTTTATGGAATTAAATAGAGTAAAAAGAGTTAATTCGATGCCTGGATCATGGTTTCAACACATTTAGTACCAAAACGTTATCCATAACCATGAATACTATGGAGATGGGGAGTATAGTTAGAGAAAGAATATAAAGTGGACTAGTAGACCATATAGAACGATCCCCTTGGATATAGGTGAGTTAATATTCAATGAATGGGTTTTTGAAAAATGTGGATTTCTCATCCAAACTATGTGGCATTAATTTCATCTTTGACTGAATTTTCCAAACATTGGGCACAAGGTTTTGGAAAACCGGGCAGAAAATCCCTGCTCAACTTCAAATAGTGATATTTTACATTTTTTCCCAATTAGTCGATAAGGGTTTTTATGTGATATTACCATAATTTTCACCTCTAGTATCATGTGATATAAACCTTAATCTCTCTCCTCATTCAAGGGTGATTCACCTTCGATATATTTTAATTTGAAGACCTGTTGGTTTTTAATTGTTTCTATGGGTGATACTATGTTTCCACTATTTCTATTATTATGAATAAACATGGGTGAATGTTTTCTCTTATCATGAATCACTAAACCATTTTTTCCTATGAATTATAATATTGGTAATTGAAGGAATTTTGGGATTGAATCAAACATTGTGAATAATAAAGTGCTTGTCTATGATCATGAGGGAGGTTCTATACAAGTTTTCTTCAAGGGTGGTGATGTTAATATTTTATAAGTTTTAGTACATTTATTCTACATTGATTCATATTTTTATTGATTTAAGAATGGTAAATTAGACCCTTGAATGATATTTTAGACCCCCCATAGAAACCATTGGCTTGGTTGATAATTATGATACTAGGATAGGGTTACCCAAGGAGTGTACCTCTATATTGAGAATGGTGAATTGAGTTTGGAAATAGTGAGTTAGAGGGTTAATGGGATTGTTATGGTTATATGAAATTTGGTAATTTTAACGAGATGTAAGGGTTGTTTGGTTTATCATATAAAGGTTAATGGGTTGTTGATCGATCGAGAAAAAAGATTTCAGATTGTTAAAGGTGTATACCCATATTGTTAAATGGATTGAAAGTATGTTCCACATTTGGAGTTATGAAAAAAATGCTAAAATGAGCTAGTTTCTCAATTGAAACATATATACTGAATGGAATTGGGTAAAATTTAATGAAATGGTAAGGATTTTGGTCATGTAATTCCATATTGAGGTATAGGTGTTGGTCACTTTATTCCAAACCATAGTAATAATGTTGGTCACAAAATTCCACCTTTAGGTACAGGTGTTTGTCACCGCATTCAACACCCAAGTAATTTTAATGGTCACAATGTTCCACATTAAGGTAATGGTGATTGTAATGGAATAAACACCTCAGTAATGGTAATAGCTATGTAGTTCAACACCATAGTTTAGTATCTTTCAGTCATGGTGTTATAAATTCCTAGTTGGGTTTACTTGTTGGACATGTATATATAGGAACTTCATGGTATTTGGTTCAAACATCTAGTGTGGGTAGAAGTAGGTTTGGTGGTTTGAGTGTAATTATAGAAGATATTAGCTCATATGGATATTTGAAAACTGTGAAATGAAAAAAAAAACCTATTTTTTATATTGTCTTCATATTTATTCATTTATGCATTTGAATACACTATTCTTGGTTTTTATGTGGATTTAGAAACTTTTGGTGGCGGCCAAATAATTTGTAATCACACCTTGATTGGGCAATCGTTGGTGCCTGAGTATACGTCCTAGTTATAGGTCAAGATAAGTTAAAAGGCCCCCCATTTGAATTATGATTTATGATTCATAATCGAGCCTGGATGAGGGACCATATTGATGTCAGAATTCATTTTCTTGAATTTTGGTGTGCCTTAATTTTTCAAGTATTTCTTTGTCTCTATAAACTATCATGACATGGTACATGTTTTATAGTTTGTAGATGGGTCTTACCTAGTTATGTAATTTTTTATGTGATCTTTTAGTATTAATTATTATTTCATAAATATTTTTATTTTAATTTAGGTTGTTACCTTACACTGGTATAGAGTGTATAGTCTCCCAAAATGTTTTATTAGACCTTATACATTAGTTAGCAGTCTCTATAATTTAGGGAGGTGTGCCTAATGTCCATTTGTAAACTGACTTTGGGAACCAGTTTAGTGGCTCTAGAGCTGAATTTTACAAAAATTTATTTCTCATATATCTATAATTGTATCACTAAAATAGTTTTAAATCACCCATCATTTAATGATATTTCAATTTATGGAAATGAAAAAAACAACAACCTCAATAAAATATGAATCTTCTCATAACACACATCCTTTATAGTAGAACACCCAAACAATAAATAATGAATGGTATACAAACCGTAGACACCCAAAGCACTATGTTAAAACCAAGACTAACCCAAATCATGTCCATAACCTTCCCTATGTCTCTTTTTTGGTGTCTACACTAAAGGTAAACTTGTGTAGGAAAAAGGTTATGATGCAAAATAGGAGATGAGTGACATACCATGGATAAGACGATTGGAATTAAAGGATGAAGGCCAAAAATTTAACGTGGTGCTTGAAAAATGATATTTTACATGAAATAGTGGCTATTCAAATGCGTTATGGATAAGAAGGTGGTCCAGAAACCTTAATATTAACCTGGAGTATCCTGTAATTTCACATTTTTATGAAACTTTTACAAAATATAAGGGTAGTAAAAATGGTTTCCTAAAACATGTTATAACCATGTGATATTCACTAAGAATAACTCTCCTACATAAAAAATATATTCAATGTTTAGAATCAATGTTTATGCTAACTTTTTTACAACCATGCATGTTATCGTTTCACATTAAACCAAGAAAAATAGCTATAGAACCACCCACATGGATTAGAAAATAATGTGGTAACCATGAAAACCCCCAATAGACTCTGTCTACATTCTATAGAAAGGATTTTTTTTAAAAAAATACACAAATTTTATCCTAACCTTGAGGTAATTTTGGAATATAATTAAATAATTCTAGAAATCATATTTCAAATTCAAACCTTCCATAAATTCAGACTACCACTAAATAATTTAAAATAATACACCATAGTGACACTGGGGTCTTGGTCCCTAACTTTATTACTAGGAAAATACAAACAATTATCATGGGGATTCAATAATGAGGGGGATGTTATTATAGTTCTTCTTATTATTATTTATATGTTATTATTATTTCTTTTTTTAAAGTTAGTTATTTTATGTCGTATGTTTATAATTTTAAAAAATATATTTTAGAAAATGTAACTACTTCCTTAGTAATTATGGATAGATGCTAAGTGATTTCAAGAATCAGATGAAGCTTCAGAAATAATGTACATATAAAGATCTAATAGATATGACACATACACACATTATATAATTAATATAATACAATAATAAAGGAATGATATTTATGAACACAAATATAAAATGAAATATCATATCCACTAAAATTATTGGAGAAAAGACAATAAGATCCACACATAATAGCTTAATTTATAAAACAATATAAAATAACAGAAATGAATGAATGATGGGTTGGATCTCATTATGTGTTAATTTTAAAGTCATTATCAATATTAGTTAAACTAAATTAATTAGTTTTCTCTAATATCTTACAATTAAATGAATTCAATATTTTTATGGTGGTAGTATCCTCAAACTATAAGGATATTTTCTTGATTTTTAACTCCTTTAACATATCTATAAGGAACTAATCAGGAGGTAATTTTAATTTCTATCTCTCATACCTTTTAAATGTCTCATGAGGGTAGCATATCTCAAACTCAAATATGGAATTGATCTTCATCTATAAATGAGTTTACTTTTCAATATTAATTAACTACATAATCAATATGGGAGTCACTAAACAATGATTATATAATTCAATACCAGTCATGTTTCCTCTTTATAAGTTTTAGGTTTAATTTATTTATCTAGATAAAGAAAGTCCCGTTTAAATTTACTTTTTTAATGATTCATATCATATCTAAAATGTGATAAATTTTGATTCACATTTCATTCACCATTAATATATTTATTCTTACATCATGAATTTCAACACAACTATAACGATATACAATTATGACTATATATAACCCTACAACTAATATTTCTATTTGCCTATGGGAAATATAATCCATGAGTTAAAATGAATGAATTTTTCACTAAATTAAAAATTTTATTATAAAATTATCTTATAAAGATACAAACATGATTTATATTTATAGATTGTATCATTTTCATATGATTTTTTAATTATCTCATCTAATGTATTCATTTGTATAATGCAATTTTTCTAGGTAGTTTTTTGGTTTTTTCAATGTATTCTGATTTATATTATACTTATTAATGTAGGTGATAGTTTTTTCCAATGACTATGTTGTATGGGAACATTTTAATTGGTTTTGGCTTATGTTTTCATTTATTCTAAAGTATACCATCATGTTTCATGGCCCAATCCTCCCCAAATATGTTCATAGATTTCACCAGGATTCCCTTGATCTCCTAGTTTGAATTTTTTTTAACCATTAGTCTATGGATGATATGTGATGGTTATATAATGGACCCATATATTTATAGTCATTATATTCTAAATATTATAATTTTTAAATTGAATTCCATATTCAGTGATGAGAAGCCAAAGAATTCCAAATTGGGAAAATATGTGTCATTTTAAAAACATATTCATAAACTAAGTGTTTTTTTCCACGAATTCATTACCTTTCACCCACATTGACATATACATAACATAATGTAGTATTTATTATTTGATAAATTATTTTTGAAAAGGAATCACAAAATTAATAACTTGTATTTTAAAAAAATAACTCCCATAATGGGGTGTTGTGGAGTTCAATGCTTCCAACAAATTCCTCTAGTTTATTTGAATTTTTCACACATCAAGATGTGGTCTCGAATATCTTACTATAAATGTGTCGACTATAAACAACATTGAGACACTATTATGATTTTATTTTGAATTCACTGATTCCTTATGACTTCTACGGAATGGAAATTATTCATAACATTATTAACTTCTTCTTTAAGGATATATATTCTATTCATTCCATTTACACACTCCTTAAAAAGTAATCGGTTTTTATAGTTGTAATGGAAGACTTGATTTAAGAAAATTATTTTATGTTCATTTAATAAATGAGGA
Source organism: Viscum album (assembly GCA_963277665.1). Lineage (NCBI taxonomy): Eukaryota > Viridiplantae > Streptophyta > Magnoliopsida > Santalales > Viscaceae > Viscum > Viscum album. Next base: position 805,207,621 of record OY728167.1, on the reverse strand, counting down.
TGAACCACACCTAAAGATAAATAATTCATTATACCTATATACCATGGATTGATCATCTTAGTGACATAGATTTGTTCATCGGGAAATGTTTTATTAATTAATTCGACACTGACATCACTTGTGTCTGGTTTTAATCATGAAAAATGATATGAGATTAAATTCTTGATTCCATTTTACCTTTGATTTCAATTTCAAATAATTGAATGAATAAGATTCCCTAAATGAATTTGGGCATGTAATCATTCTTTGTCATCAAATATCATTGTTAAGTTCCTTTTGTATACACATTTTCCTTTGATAACAACATGTATGACATGAAATTATATATTGAAAATCCAAATTATACTATATACTTTTTTGTTTTTTGCAATTTCTTTGAGAATATTTCAATTTTCATATGCAATAATAAATATATTTGAATAAAATTTTTCTATATTTATCCCACTGTATCACAAATTTCCCAATCACTTATATCACACATAATTTTAAATGGTTGTTATTAGTTAGGAGAAATTGTTAATGATGATTTTACCAAGTGTTTCCTTAACAGTTTAAAATTTTACTAACATTCAAGACCATTATGAAATTTTTCTTATCTTAATAGAAAAGTGGTAAAAGTATGAGAAATAATATAAATACCCACAATAATGTACAAGTATAATCCCATATGCCTATAAAAATATCTAATTGAATGAACTTATATATGCATGCGTACCTATGAAATTGAGTCAATATTGGTTGGGTTAATTAAAATACAATTTATGTAACAAGATGGCCTAAAAATATACCAATATATATCACAATGTGATAAATTCTCAAATTGAGAACCAAATTCATTTTTTCATCTTCAAATAACATTATCCAAATGTTTTAAGAATTATTCGAAGGAATTTATTTAACTAATGGAGTCATAAATGAATATTTCCATGAAATATTCATTCATGTAATGGATTTTTTCCATAATGTATCTTTTAAGTTTGTAAAACAAATTTCACATTCCAAATGGCGTTCTCTAATATGGGAATATATTATTTATAAAGGATATTTTTTTCTATTATTCATTTATTATGACCATGATTTGATTTAGACCATCGTATCCATTCCAAAAAAATAGTAATACTCTATTCCTACTATATTTTTGAAGATTTAACCAATGATGTGTAATACAAAGGGGTTCTATTTTTTATATAATTCATTTTATAGTTGTTGATGTGTAGTTTATGTCTAGTCACTATTCTAGTGGTTATAAATTTTCCTATATAAATTTTCACTACTATTGTCCAACCATATTTATATCCAACTTGCAATGTGTTAACCCACAAACTATTAGATATAATATATATTAATTGAGTTTTGATAAGTTTAAACAATTATTTCATTACATCAAGTTTTAAAAGAGTTTTTAAGGACCATTTTGGCTGTATTTATGGTTTTGAATTATCTTCCATATCTTTTTTTGGTATGGGATTGTAGGGATTATACCATTAAAATCACATGTCACCTATCCTATAAAAGTTTTTCCTATATTAATGTAAATTGATAAATTTATATTTTTCTAAGTTGAATGATAAAAATTTAAAATTACTGTTAAATATTTTTGAATCCATAGGTATTTTTACCTCATGTTTTCTAGAAGGGGTTTAAGATAAAGAGTTAGTGGGTTTTGAAGTGACATATCTATATATTTGAATACTTATATATCCATTATGAATCTAATAATTTACCCTGATTCTATTGATTTAGTTAATTAACAATTTTATTTAAATAATTATTCATGATTAAAGTCTTCCTTTGTTAACTATTTCCATTCATAAATAGTGTTCAAGAAATTATATTCAACTAATATTAGGTTTTAGTAGCTTTTAGGATATAAAATGTTAGGTTTGATTCAAAAAATATAAAAACTAGTTTCTATTAATGGACAAAAACAATAATCCTACATGTATATAATAATGTTCTTTCATGGATTAGTGAAACAAATTTTTTAACTTCTATTTCAAGGAAAATGAAATTAGAAAGGAATTAAAATTCATTAACGTTGACAAGAACATCCTCTAAAACAACTCAATGATGATTCACTAATCATAATTCCATTTATAAGGTGTCCCTAGTATAAATTAACTCTAATATCCATAGATAAATAATAACTCTAAATGGTATGCGGTTAATGTTTGATCTGTGGTCACATAATGGTCTCCTAAACTAAGAAACTCCAACATTTTAGGGAATTGTAAATATATTTGGATCTATTATTTTATTTGGTTTGGATCTATGTATTACATAAAATCACTTCTCATACATTATAAAATTTCCCATTTAATATTGTTTCTTTATTTTATAAAAAATTGTTCTTAGAAACATTTTTTTTATTATAGATTATAAAAAAGTAATGTTTATGTGATTCTTCTAGAACATGACTATAAATTATGTAAATAGAGAATCCAACATTTTTTAATTAAGTACTTCCAGGAAAGGAGATGATGGTGTGCGTTCTTTTACTCTTTCATTTAGTTCTTCCTTTATCTTTTATTAATTTAATTTTTAAAAATAATTATTTTTTATCATATTATTAGTTTTATTGAACATGAATCTTATTTTCTGTTGAATCATAATAATCTAAAATAGGTAAATGTGTCCATTTTTTGGTTGATAAGAAGTAATGTTTAATTTCTGAATTTTCATACCACTGGTTAATATGAATTTGTTTCACACTTCTCACATGTTAACCCTTATGTAACTAAGTAGTATTCCCTATTTTTTGTCTTTAATTTGTCATGTTACTAGTCCTAATTTATTTTACTTATTACACACATAGTAATATATGTTTTGGATGATTTTATATTGAGTGTCGAATTTTTTTTATTGGTTGACATGAATTTTTCTAGGATTGATTCCAAATTAGGTTGACTCTATTTTGATGTAGGATCATGGTTTATGTGTTTATTTCTTTGTATTATTTCTAGTGATATAGTGGAATTGGATGTGTTTGTTGATATATTTACCATTGTTATTTTATTTTAGGTCATAATGTAGGTTTAATAGGAAATAAATGTGGACCCATGTTCTTGTTGAGTGTTATACCAACTCCCGGTGCCTTCTAACTATTATTTTGATTATTTTCCAAGTTTCTGTTATAATTGCTTTTATATTATCAATTGTTGTAGATGAGAAAATTGTTATTTGATAATGGTATTTTCAGATGTATTATACATACACTTGGAATAATCATGAGATCCTCTATATTATGGATAATGTTCTTCATCCACTACATGAATTAGTTAAGTGAAGCATATTAATAAATTTTCTATCCTCTTGTGAAGTGTTATAAATTATACAGTTAAAAATATATGTTAATTTACTTGATATAATCTTTATTTACTTCTCATAAATTCATAATTATATTAGAAACTATGTTCCCTTATGTTTTGAATCATTGTGTTTTTATTTTTCAGGTCAATATCAATGAATTTATTGTAAATAATTGTATTAATTGTGGAATTTCTCATTGATTGATGTCCATATAAGAATTCTTGCAACAGGTTCACCAACATCATTACATGAGGAGTGAGATTAATTTACATGGAATTAAATCTTTCCCATAATTCTCTCAGTTATTTTTTGTAATTTTTTAGAAAAATGTGAGATCACTCTTTTTATAATGTGACTATAAATTAATATTGTATTGATTAATAAATTTTATACTCTACGTCTTCTTTCTAAACATAGTTATTGGGGATAAGTAGTCCATATAGTGATTATGTTTTATATTTAATTTTAAATGGGAATATTCTCTAGATAATTGTGTCTTCATTTATCCCACTGTACATTATTATATCAAAAACTTCATTAAATCAACTCATAAGTATATATGGGTCTTTACTACTCAATCCCTGTGATTGTGCATATTGTTTTAACAATTTTTTCACTAAAGGATTCAATTAAAATTGTTCCACTTATATCATTTGTATTACGATAAAAGAGTATAGTATTACTATGTTGAGTACTACTTATTTTCTCAAAAAAACAACATATTTGATCATTGAGACAGTTCAAGAATAGAGGTAAGAGTTGTCCATTAAATCGAATTATGATTGATTCTCTATTCTCAAATACACTTAGTCTAACCTCTCCCCTATGTCACTACACTCTCTCTATGAAAATTTAAATTTTATTCCAATAGACATTAACTAGTCAATGGTCTCCTCTTTCTACCCCCCAATAATATTTTTTTCGTTTCCTTACATTTACCTACATAGACCAAGCTATAAAACCCTTACTATCCTCTATAGACTAAGAACTATTATGACCAGAACGATCTAATGTACCTTGTTACCTATGTTAAAATCATGATACCACTATAATGAGACCTTGTATCTTCCTCTCAGGTCTACAACGAACATCAGTCAACATTGACCTATGTTATTTCTCAGATCCATGAGGTGTTTTGGCTAATATTCATCATTAAAGAGTTATAAATGGAATTTTTTGTGATAATTACTGTGAAAAGCATATTATGGTGAAATTTAGAATGTTTTATTAATCATAATCTTTCATTATATTGTTCAATGTTCATTGGAATTTTTCCTTTCAGGAAAGATAAATTTTTTATGTTTAGTTATAGATTCCACATGTTGATTACAAATAACGAGGGTTGCTTTGATGTTTCAAAGATCAATGGTAGTGGGTGCACTTTATACATTAGGTTTTAAGAATATCATTACATTATTTTTATAATAACATTATATTATTCATGCGCTACCAATTTTTATCATATTTTTTAATAATAATTTCAATCTATCTTTAACTAGTGACATAATGTTAACATCATGGAACAAGTAATTGAGAATTCCAGAGTTTTAATTTTTTTAAGTAATTTTATATTTAAATTAATTTTCATTGTATTTTTAGTATTTTTGTAATGTATTTTTATGAAATTTACATTTAAAATGATATATATAATGATAATAATTATCCTAATTTATTTATAACATGACTCGATGATAAAATAACTAAATTAAAAGACAAAAATAAGCTTCCTAAAAACATTTTTAAATTATTAATTGATTATAATTGGGATAGATAATTATCTAATAATATAAAAGATTACTCATATGGAAAATTTAGTAATTTATTTAAGATGCTATCTGTCCATAAAAATCTTATTGATTGAATTTCTTTATCAATTTTTAATATAAATTTTCTAATATCAAATATTTTTTATCTTTTATTTTGTTAATACAAAAGAATAATGTAATAAATATTATCCAATGAAGATCATACACATAAACAATGTTGGAAGATACTTGTTTTAGTAAAATATAAATGTGTTTCTAATAGAATGATCTTATTCTCCACTATTATAGTAGATTGTAGGTTTTAAAATTTTCTATATTCTATGCAATGTAATAGAACAAACCATTAAAAGATGGTGTTTTGGATTAATTACCAACCATTATTCTAAGTAACTATCCAAATTTTTTACTAAGTGGTAGATAAGGGTACATTCTTAGAAATTAATAAGATAGATTATAGAAAATATTTAATAGTTCATGTGTTTAATTTTTAGTAATAAACTAAGTTTAACAGTTCATTATCAATAGCAAGTTATAGTGAAATTATTGGTGAAGTGATATTGGTTCCTTTATGAATATACTAATGCTTCAATTTTAGTTATATATTTATAAAAGGTGATTGAAAATGGAGAGTTGTGGATTATGGTTAGTGAATATTATTTGGATGTATTTTTTATATATTCCTTATATGTATATGTTGTTTGAGAGGTGTTTTGGACTCATCATTCATCACACTACCACCACCCTATTTTCTAGGATGAGTATAACCAACACCTATTTTGAGATATAGGTGACTAGATGGAAAACTAGTACATATTATGATGCTCTTCTTCCATGATTATATTTGGGATTAGGGAGATAATATGTTTAATACGGGGATATGTGGTGAGATAGGTAGTGGGATTTGATATATGGGGACCTTATTTAATACTATTATCATTGTGTGAGTCTTATATATACATTATAATTTTTTGATAAGGGTGATTGTGGTGTTGTTCGATCGAACATAAATATTTATTTGTCATTATTTTGTTTATGAAATAATTTCAAAAATGCAATAATATTATCTTCAAATATTGAAATATGTAGGTTCATGGAACGAACCAATTGAATGTTTTTATTCCCATCATTAAGTTATATATACCATATTTCATATTAGCAAGAGAATGTTTGTGATTGTACTGGAAATAATTATCTTGATTTCCAAGATCATTGGAGCATTGTGTGGTTAGTTTCATTGGTCTTATGAGCTATATATTGGGATTTTATGCAATTTCTATATGGTTCATGGGATTATACTAATTTATGAAATTTTTATTATTTATTTTAATCTCATCAGGTTTTAGTTACAATATACGATGGATTTTCCACTTATAAATATAAAATACTTCGATTTATTTATTCTTGTTACCCTATGTACATTTAATGAATCCATTACTTATTAGAGGATGAAAATAATGGTCACAAACAGGCTCATTTATTACTCATGAGGAGTCCTAGTATGTTCAATTCCGGATATTCTATGACTAAAAATTAATTTTTTTACTATTTTTTCACACTTTTAAGGAACAAATTGAGAAACCAGATAGACAACCAGAAAACTTTTCTTATACTGAAAGAGATATATGTAGCATTAAAATGAATCATGTTCCTATTTAAATCATTATCCCTGAATAATTTCCAATAAAGATCACAATTCTTTGTATCACAGTCATCCTTGAGCAGATCTTTGAAGCAATAGGCAAGCTTGTACCACATTTTCATGTACTCCTCCACATTTTACCTCCAATTTTTGAATCATCTAATAAGGATGAGGTCTTTTTTATTGATCCAATTTCACTGCTCTTTATTAGTTTCCACTTGTAGTAGTCTTTCATAAATTCGGTCATCAACATCAATAGGGGCATTAATTTCAAAGGCGTCGTCAAGTACTTCTTCCCCTGATTGATTGATATTCTACCACGTTGTCTCCTTATACCCATCATCATTATTTGCCTCAAGGCTCTGATCGACCAACATTGAATAGTTCCCATGATCAGAAATCTACTCATTTGAATAATTTTTTGAAATTATATAAATCATTGTAACAATTATAACAAAATCCCTAAAAATATCTCATTTTAAATATTAAATAATTTTTTAATGATTGTGGAGAAATAAATTTTTAAATGGCCCAAAATACTGATCTTGAAAATTTTCATCAGATTGATAAAAATATTTTATGAAGGTTTCATAATAATTCAACATTTAAAGGAGTAAAACCTTCCATCATGGTTTAATTTTATGTGTTGTCTAATAAACTTCTTATATAGAAATATAACTCTATGTTAAGTAGAATTTTTTTTTGGTTTCATGTGTTTCATGTAAAATATGTTCTCAACACTGTTTAAATATGATAATTTATCTATTTTCATGTACTTGTATATATTATAAAATGTTAACATCAATATTTTTCTCAATACTAATATGTTATGTTCTAAAAATGATTAAAATAAGTACAGAAATAAACATAATTTGGATGAATTCATGAACATGTATTGGGTATAATTTATTTTTAATTCAAAATTTTATCGTACCTTTATAAATACTCATTTGAGGAGGAAATTTAAGAAATTTTTAACCCAAAAATACATTTTTAAATTTTAATGATTGAGAATTTTTCATGTTATATAACTCTTCAAAATTATCCATGCATAAAGGATAGTTCCATTATAATTAACATATTTCATACTTTGTAAATTTACTAACAACATTAATTTAAAATATTTTAGAAATAAAATTAAATTTATATCAAAATTAAAATGAACTGATAAGTCATAAATATAATGGTTTTTGTCAGAAACTAAAAAATGATTTCTATATAATTAGATTTATAACTTAATAAAAGAATATCCTCCAATAAAACATCACATGTGGAAACCCTCCATGATTGACCCTCTCATTATAGATAAATTAGTCTATCTTGCTATTCATAACATTGGGTTATAAAATAAATGTCCAATACTAAGCATCAGGTAGTTACATGGGGTTGGAGTAAGAATAAATAATAACACCTCCCCATGTATATGGGGTATTCAAAAATAATATGTTAGAGAAATATTTGTGGCCTATGTTATCAAACCATCAAACCTAAAAAACTGTAAAATACATAACAAGATAGTGTATCATCTTAGTTGTAGCATATATAAATAAACACTATAAATCTTAATGAAGATTAATTTAACAACAACAAAAATAATAATTAATAATTAATATTATTTTAATTTATTATTTTATAAATACACTTCTATAAATATTCCTTTAAAATTAATTATTCTAATATTTATATAATCATCTATGTTATCCATTGAATCAATCCACTAAAAAATAATGTTTTCATAGGAAATATTTTAATTTTTTAATTTTTTTCTGAAAAATAAGTTTTAATGATTAATTTGATAATCATGTTTATTGCTTTACCTTTTTTATTTGATATGCATAGTGCATTGTATAATTTCTTTAACAATTCATTGCAATTGTTCATTAAAAATTAAATTTTTTAAAAAAAATAAGAAAGTAAAATTAATTATTTGATGGTTCTTTATATCATATAGAAAACTGGTGACAATGAACAATCCCAATAAACATGATGTATGTCACTATCCCAACAAATTTCTTTTATTAATGGTTATATTTTTTAGATACCACTATAAACAAATAAAAAAATTATAGCTTCAGTACCGATCATATTTTTTTAATACCATGTCAAGTATTATACACATTATAGAAATTTTTATTAAACTATCACATATATCTTAATCACTTTGTATTTTTTATAAATAAGTTAAATACATGATAAAAGAAAATTCTATATTCCTTAGAAAACAAAAAAGTCAACACTATAACTTTTACGTAGGATCATTAGTGATCAAAAAAATACTGGACAATAATACTTATAATTTAGGTTTTAAAATGATAAAAATTTTACATAATATTCACTAAAATAATGAAATGTGTTTTTGACAAAACAAGACAAGATAAATATTTATTGTTGTAAAAAAATTGAGATTTTTAAAGGAATATTATTTTAAAATGATAAATTTTTTATCAATGTTAATAATTTCAATTTTTGATGATAACATTTCAATTTGAAACTACTTTTTTATCATTCATACCACACCATAAGCACAATTGTGGTTTCATTTATTCCTATGAAAAAATAGTCATTTGTCATTTTTTTAATATTTCTTGGAAAAGAAATTTTTTTATCATAGTCTTTCCCATTTCACTTGAATTTAATAAATTGTTTATATAAAATAATCTTTCTTATAATTCCAATCAAACCACACACCGGTTTGATTGCACATTCATTCATATATTTCAAGATTTAATTATGTAAAATAATATCAGTATTCCATTAGAACCCCTCATAACATGGTGGGAAATCAAAGTATGAAATTTCAAGCCTACCCATAAAAGGTATTGGGTTGGAGACTGGTGTTGAGTGTTTAGAAGACAAAACATAAGAGGAATTAACCTCTTTAATACTACAAAAACAATTAAAACCTACGATCACCAAAAAATATACAAATAAAAGTACAAAAAATTTCATGAATATGTATAAATATACACGTATGTTCTTAAGAAACAAAAGGCCATTATTTATGTTGTATACTCTATGAAATTAATCATCTACAAAAAAGGAAGCATGTTGTCTCTAAAGCTATATGTTCTCTACTTTAAATGATTTTAATGTTTATCCCATTCATTGAATGTATTATATAAATATGATATAATAGTATACAAATGTAGGGTTGTGCAGAAAAGTGTACTCATTAAGTTCCTCCCCATATTTTTATGTGTAAATTTTGATAGAACATGATAAAGAATCAATGAATAAATTGTTAAACTGACATATGTAAAATATTAGGAAATCTGAAAAGCTATTTAATGACGAGATCACTCTCCAAATAGGTATAATATAAGAAAATTGTAAATTATTAATATATATGAACAAGGTACCTCATACTGACTTCCCTTCTAATCTAGTAACTCTCTTTTCCAAATGACATACACTATAACACTCTCATCCCTTCCAATATCCACAAACTACAACATCATATACCCAAACCGCAAATAAAATACACCTACCAAAGCCTTATACCATATCCAATACAACCACTTATACCGATGACAACCACTTATAAATAACCACACTATTCTCATAAGGAAAAGTATGAATTCGGGATTTGTAAAAACTCTATTTCCACCATATCGTAGATATTTAGTGCTCAACTGATAGCCAAAAAAGTAAATATGTATTATAAATGTTTTCAGATATGGGTGGTGTAGTGTAAGAAATGAAAAAACATATAAAGAAATATAATTGACCACATTAACATTTTAAGGTATTCTTTCTATGAAGACACCACAATAACCATCACATCCTCACATTGTAATCTCTATACAATCAGCATTACCACCTCTATCACAAAAAATTCAACACATCAATATCAAAAATTAAGAAACATGTTTAATTTGTACTTATTACTATTCTTATTAAATTATTAGTTATCATATAATTCTTATCCTTATTGAATTATTACCTCCTAGGTCTTTTCAATTCATTTCAAACACGTAAATCTACTCATTTAACCACACCAAGTAAAAAAATTTATAAAACTACAATTCTATATAATCTCATATCCACTTTCATAATTATTCATTAATCTCATTAATTCAACCACTATAATTTCATTTTACATGTATAATTACAATCAACACATTAATAATTTCCCTTAGAATTTAATTTAATAATAACATTATGAAAACTTAATTTCCCAATTATATATATTCATACCATTCATTCATTACCCATCATCTTTATATATAAGGAAACTGTAATGCTACATCTGTAAAAATCTCTCTTTATCACCATTTCCATAATTCTCCACAAAATACTCCTTTAAAAACACATTTTAATATATAAATGTGAGACTTATGTGTGCTTGAGAAAACTTCATCCCACTATAACAGCATATAATAAAATACAAAGTGGTGTGACCATAATATCACATGTAACATAATAATAACCTCACCTCCTCCTAGGATTCCATTTCATTTTATATAAATTAATACATTATAAATTATCCATCAAAAATGAAATTCATGATAAATCCATATTAAAAGTTGTATATAAAAGGATAATTTTATGTTTATTATGCACTTTAAAATATTACATATATTTTTTTATAATGGATTTAAAAATAATAATTTTGAAGTATTTTTGAAATATTATATTCTTTATTATGCAATATAATTTAAGAAATAATTTTTTATTCTTTTTTAAAATATATTAATTTTTTATCCATTTCGAAATCGTAGAGATTTCATAAAATGTTTTTATGTTTAAAAAATATGTCTTTGAAAAAAAATTATACATTTAGTATAATATAATGATTTTATTTATTTTCCTTTAAAAATAAATGATAATTTAAAATTAATATATAATTTAGAATATATGTAATAATTCAAAATAAAATAAAATAAAATGTGTGGGTGTTTCATTCAATAGATTATGATAATGATTTTATTTATTTTCAAAATGAATAGTAAAAAATTTATAATCTTTTAGAAGTAATTATTTTTGTAAATTTGTTTTCTTATTCCTTTGAATATTTAAAATTATCTATTATTTATAAAAATTATATAAAATTACTACAAAATATTAATAAAATGAATATAGTTTCTGAAAATATAGTTCCTTTCATAAAAACATGATTTAAAAAAAGTATTCTTTTCAGAGACTACATTTATATATATATTAAAAAGAACTACATGATGAAATTTTTATTTCAATAAAATATCCCAAATGGTATAACATAATTGATAGAGGGATATATCATCCATACTCACATGACTGCCTACTACCATCAGGGGAGAGCCATTTTTTTGAAGGACTATGATGAAACCGAATGAATTAGTGGAAATATCTATCATAGAGTGAAAAGGTCATGCATGAATGATTAAGGGGAAATAAACATCATAGAATACCATTTGTGTCCATATCAAAACAAATTTGATATGGACAATCTATTGTAACATTTGAGAAGTGAATTTTCCACTAGAGATTACCACTATGTTAGCCATGTTATCCATAACTATTGGAGGTGAAATCTCCGTATACAATAGAATGAGAGGGAACACATTGGACCATGTATTATGTTATTTTAATGAGGGAGGGTGGTCTATGAAATGAGATTTTATAGCTCATACTTTTATCTTCGGGTTGACTTCTAACCAGGACACCTCTATAACCATTCCTTTATCACATTTTCACCTTTACACAACAGTATGTCATAAACATAGTTATTGTTCATATGAATTTGAAACATATTAAGGAATGTTTTTCAAAGCTAGGTGTTGATTCAGTGTGAGATTCCAAGGCCCAGTGGTCACAATATTGATATAATGAAAATATTAAATGTATTTTATCATGTGCAAATATTTTTTTCTAAAATAGTGGAATAAATTTTAAATGGAGGCTCATAAGGTAATTTTGTGGCCTTCTTTGAATCAAGAATGTGGTTTTTATCCGAGCTTCGACATAACATTTTTTGGTGTTATTCATTTTGTTTGAGTTCATTTAAGAGCACAAGTAATAATTTATTAATTTTAACATAGTAACCTAATCCTCCTCTATTTAAACATAGTAACGGGTAAATCGTATGGATTGCTACATAAAAATGGTTATTGGGATACAATCCATTGGAGGAGAGTTCATGGGTGGATGAAGATATATCATCGATTAGAAATTATCAGGACAATTAGAGCTTGTGAATCATTCTAATGATGACAAAGAAGTGCCCTTTCTTCTTTGGCAATTAATCAAATCCAAAGTTAGAGAATTTTTATTCTATTAATTTATTTCCTCATTTATTTTACCATTACTAATTTAAATAAAATCCACTAACATGTTGATTTACGGTTGGATCATGCTTATGGGATCAAGTTTTTCTTCTCAAGATTTTGGGGAATTAATGTTATCTGATTTTCAGTATTTGTTAATTTTTCTGATGGTAAAGAATCAAGACCAACCCAAACAATGGCTGAGGTTTGTTCCTCATTAATTTTTCATGTATTTCTTCACCAATTCTTCACATGATTCATCACTAGTATTTCCTTGTCCAGCGGTACTCAAATTACCTAGTAAATGATCATTTTCTAAAAATTATTTCATGTAATGGATCAATACCATAGGATATGATTCCTGATTTAGGGAGAGATCAAGGTGTGATGATAGTGGTAGATGATTAGAGATGGATTGGTATAGATTGGTGATTATTGTTTCACGGTTTAGTGTGTGATGATTTTTTGGAATGGTGGAAGGGATTACATATTGGGATTTGTTGTAAGAATATGACCACTAGTGATAGACATGCTCAACTTGACTAGGATCCATGATTAATTACAAGACCTAATGAGAATGAGCTCATGGATGAACAACATTAGTAGAAGCCTGGGTATTGGAGGGAATTCACCCAGTGGATCGTTACATGATATATTCAAGTAGAATCCTATGGCTAGATGTATGGTTGTGACCCATTTGATGTTAGGAGTCTATCATAATTGGAATAAATTGATTGGATAATCTAATTAATCTCCAGATACATTAAATTAGGTGATTTCATGGTGTCCTATTGGGTATTGATATACTCACCCTGCATGGGATTTTTCCTACACACTTCTTGTATCATATAATATAAAATCATTTTTCTGGAGTCCTATTGGGGATAAAAGTGGGAAGAGCTTAGTGAAGTTGACATATTAAGGTTTGTACCAGTTGTGGCTTTTGACAAAAGTCCCCTCATACTTACCAGGTTAGTCCTTTTCTAGTTTTATTTGGGATTTTCAAGGACTTTTATTGTTTACAATACATTATCATAATCTGATTGTGTGATATATATATATATATATATGTATGTATTTATTCATTTGGTAGTTTTTATATTGAACATTATTCATTGCATTGACATTTGTAGATGTGTGCAGGTGTATAGGTACATTTGGATAATTACCTAACATGTGTGTTGTAATCCAACTTTGAGATGTATTCCAGCCCCTAGACTATTATAGGAAATCCTTTGGAGTCATGACTTTCCCCAGTGGGTTCATTCATGATAGAGATGTATTAATGTATTTTGTTCTAACATAGGACTAGAGTCTATGGGACTGATTTAGGAGGTTGGGAAATTGTGTTAAAATGTTTTGAGTTTGGCTATCAAGCATGGGTGTCTAGTGAAGGTGTGACAGCTAATGTATCTATTCAAAATGAATCTGATAATATAATTTTTTACTTGGTACATGTAGGGACTAGTTTCATGGAAAAAATAGTACAAGACTCATATAGGAATGGGTTGTTTTTTAAATATCATTCTTTATTGAGATCCCCAGATCTACTCTATTGATCGTGTTACATCTTGGATTATTAGGATGCCTCCATGTATAAATCCATGTATGATTCCATATAAGTATCATGACAATGATCCTCATAGTGAAGAGACTTCAGTGTAGAGTCTTTCAAGGGAAGTTTTACCTTTGTGTGGATTCCCAATTTTCTCCCACCCATTGAGAAATAGGTTATGTAGGAAATACCATCAACGAATGTGTGCAGGATGAACACACTACATGATTTTCAAAGGTAGTGAACTTCCAAATTTCCAGGTGATCCAGACCCCTATAATTCTAATGACTAGCTAGAGGATGTTACCTATGTTTTATACCTTTTAGGGTCACCTCCATATCTGATAGTGGTATGAGGAGTGAGTATTAATTGGGTATCTTCATGGTGATGGTGGGGTCTTTAGAATCAGACACATGATGAGATGAATCTATCTAAGATAGAGTTTTAGAGTCACATTATGGTGGGCTTATATCCTTCCACATTGTGGGAAGTTAGTATTGGGTAGATTATGCCACTTTAGAAGGATAGTATGTTTGTGGAAGAATATCCATAAAATTTCACCAACACATCGAGATACTCTCAAGATTTTTTTAGATCTATTCATCCAATCATGTACTTTTTAGTGGGTCATATGCTGAGATACCTAGTTTAGAGTGATATCAGATTGTATGATTACATGTCTTGGAGTGATATATATTGATTTAGTAGTGGATATATTCCTATCCAAGAAGACATTGAAAGTCAGTACATGTAGTGGGAATTTAAGAGTGAGACCTCAACAATTTGTAAATGATAAAAGATATAAGTATCTGGCCATGTGAGATGATTTAGGAGATGATTCCAGGATAAATGATCTGGATAACGGGTCTCTATAGATGTTTCTATTTATCCATGGCAGAGGTAGTGTTTCTATTGTTATGGTCAGGGGTCTCTCATGCAGAATTATATGTCTCACCGTACAACTAACTGAGAGATAGTCAGTGGAACACCTAGGATGAGACAGTGTCTAGAGTAGGGTGGTATGTTGGGTGGTGGATTTGTAATTGGTGATGGGAGAGTAGCATGGGGTGGTAGATTTTTTGAACTATTTCAACCAGTACCCCTATGTGGTCTATGCTAGGCTGAGGTAGCTTGTGGTTAGGGACTAGGACATCTACAGAAGTTGGTGGCATTTGACCCAAAGGATCAATGAATTATTATAGGTATTATCTGTTTCTTTTTTAAATTTTCTATATTATTAAAAGACATAGCTTAATCTACTCCTTTCTTTTTTTTACTTATCTGGTTTGATATTTATATATTCTAGTTTGCCCCTAGCTCGACCAATGCATTTTGGGGAATCCTATATAATGGGTTCAGTGAATACACACTACTACCTATAGTGTGACATGAATATTGAAGTCGATATATTTTTATGAGATATATTAGTAGAGTTTATGAGTAATTACTATATTATATTAGTTATTGATCTTCTATACATAGTTCCTACACGAAGAGATTATTTTGGGTGGAGGATGTACTGTTCCCATTATTGTGGGATGAGGGTTTCCTTTTTCAGGGAGAATGAAACCCAAGATGATATATAAATTATCATGCATTGGATTATACTAACAATTACTCATCAGTTGGATAGAATTTCCCTTGTTGTTGTGGATATCATGAGATTTCATTTTCATGCAATGGTGGTAGAGTATGAGGATGTCTTTCCAAAGGACATGTCATGATTAACTCCCCACTAAGAGATAGAATTATTATTATACATGGACCTAGGTATGGTTAAATAAATTCATTTATAACAATTAAGTTCTTATGCTGAGCTTTAAGAGTTGAAGGTGTAGTTGTATGACTTCTATTAGAAGGAATTTCTCAGATTCAGTGTTTCCCCCTATGCAGCCCCAGTGTTGTTTGACAAGATGGTGGATGAGATCTTGATGTTATGTGTTGATTATCAGTGACTGAATAAGTTCACATTGATGAATTAGTATCCATTTTCAATGATAAATGAACATTTTGATTAGTTTAGTGGAATGATATGGTTCTAGAAGATAGACCAATGATTGGTTTATAACTATCTCGACGTCTGTGGAGGAGATCAATTTTGGATTTGCGGGATCCTATTTCTAGGACATGTTATCTAAAAGGAATGAGTTGTAGTGAACCAATCCATGGTTGAGGTAGTGTTATCATAGGATCCAACACATAGTGTGAAGGAGGTGTGGAAATTCCTTTGGTTGTGTTGTTACTAATTAAGTTTGTTTTGATTATTTTGAATCATTTCAGAACAACTGAAAACATTTAGTCAAACTGGGATTCCTTTCTAGGGATACATAGGTGGTAAGAAGCCTTTTAGTAGTTCTGGTAAAGTATTACAAGATCCCCTATATTGAGACTACCATAGGAGGTTGTTGAGTACAAAGTGTATGTTTATGCCTCTAGGAACAGACATAGACATGTTCTAATGCAGATGCCGGTAGTGATTTCTTATGGGTCCAAAAATTGGAGACCACATGATAAAAACACCCGAAGAAAAATTTGATCTGGTAGATTTGGTCTTCATCTTTATTTTTTGGTGAAACTACCTTATGGGTTTTCTATGTATCATCAACAATGACCACAATAGTCTCATATATATCTTCTGACATAATGATATTAATTTTATATGGAGTTTATTTCTATTGTCCCTCTTGTATTTTAAAATTGATTTATTCTATAATTTTGGAAATGGGAACATGGTGGAATATGATCTTAGTAGTAGATCATGTTCACAGTTTTTTATCAAGGAATTAGAGGATTTATCCTTCTTGAAATAATTTTTAGTCGATGGGGATGTTTTATCTTACCTACAGTCGATGGTTTTCACCCATTTGAGTATATAGTAAGTTAGGGAGAAAGATCTTATAGATACTAACTATTAGACCTTATGGGTTTATATATCCACTAGATAATCTCCTGATGAATTTACTGAACATAGGGTTCATGTCATCCTTTTCGGAGTATAGACCATGACACCAGTGATGTTTTGTGAGGTGGTTTGGATTTATTTTCATATAACCACTTTTCGATACATAAATGTATGAAAAATAAGTACTGGAACATTCAACATCCTTTCCAGGGGCTAGGAATGAAAAATTGTGTAGAGAATTTTTCATATTGATGCCTCACTTGTCAGAAAGTGAAGGAAGAGCACCAAGTTCCAGTGATTTTAGCCTTACCCTGTGAGGTATAGGAGTGGAAGTGGGATTTTATATCTATGGACTTCATGATTATATTTCCAAGATTATATATAGAACACGATTTCATATGGGTGATCATTGAATGAATCCACTTGTAGGCCAATGTCCTAGATATTCTAGAGGAGAGTTTAGTTGAGAGCTTGGGAAGACATTACATACATGAGATAATTAGTCTTCACAGATACCTATCAACGATCATTTAAACCATGATGATAAAATCACATATTCATTATGAAGAGGATTGATGGAGTCCATTGGGACTCAATTTCATTTGACCATGAGATTTAATCCCAAGACTGATGTCCATACTTGGAAGACCATTTAGATTCTGGAGGAAATGGTTAACTTCTGCATGTTGGACTATGGCCATAGTTTGGAGGATTACTAACCCTTATTGGATGTTTTCATATAAAAAACAACTGTCATTCCACAATAATTATGGAACCATTAGAGGACTTTGTATGAGTGACCCTATATGTGAACACTATGACAGACTAATATGGGAGAGTCAACACACAAGGGTCCAATGTTGGTGGGGGAGATGACGTAGAAGGTACATATCATCCTGCATTCTATGGGGACTGAACGTAGAAGATATAAGTCTTAAATGGACTGAAAACAAATTCGTTTTCTGTTGTAAAGGGATACTCTATGTTTTAGAAGGTCTCACCTCGGTATATATTGAAAATATTTGGCCAAGGTAGCAAGTTATCTACAATATTAATTGGGGCATTTTTTTACATGGATTTCAACTTAGATCTATTAGCATAGTTGGACTAGGAACATGACATATTATATTTTTTACAGATTAGGAGGTATGTGCATGAAACATCACATGATATAGATTGGGGTGGGCTAGATAACGTGGTTGGAACTATAATTTCTGAGTGCTTAGTGGAAATCAAGGATTGGTGGTATAAGATCATGTGTGGGAGACTGATTACCTTTTTGTGTCTCTAGTGGTATCTTGTGATCTTTAAGAGAGAACCTAGGAGTGTGAGAGACATATGTGAGCTTAGTACCCTCGCTTGTTTGATTAGGGTTTTAAATTTTTTGGGTGGAAAATCCCTAATGTGGGGAGAATATAACATCTCTATTTTTTACTTATAAGACTTTGAAATACGTTATAGAATATTTTCTAATCCATGAGCTATGAAGCAATGAGATTTTGAGGCCTAATGAGATTGGTATTGAGATAATTAAAATATAATATATATTATATCATGTGAATTTTTTTTCAAATAGTCAAATAACTCCCTAAAGGTGGATTATATGGGAATTTTGAGGCTTCTGTTGAATCATTAATGTGTGTTTTACTCTAGAAACAATTTAGCCCTCTTCGGTGTCTGGTGTCTTTTTAACAACAGCTGTGGGGAAAGACAAAAAAATAAATTTATTTATAAAATTATTTTTATATGAATTTTGAGACATAATCCATCTCTATTTAATCCTATTTTTTATGAAACTCATAGTTAGACACATTATACTGTTTACTAATAGAGGATCCCTAGGAGGAGTGTTCTTATAGAAATGATGACAGATCTTGGATGGGGAATTGGAGTGCCAATCAGAGCTTGTGGATCTCATGAATAATGAAAACACATTATTGTTCTTTATCAATGATCAATAAAAAATTGATGTAATGAATTTTTCATCCATTAGTTCATTAACCCATTTATTTTCCCATGATGAATGTAACACAACACCACTAATAGACTGATTCATGTGTCAATTAGGATATCATGATTATTTTTATCTTAATTGGATTTTAGAGAATTGATGTTATCTAAATTTGGTTGTTCAATTTTTGTTTTAATTACAATTAATTGAGTCAAACCTAAATAATGGATATGGTTCATTCCACATTCATGTATTATAAATTTCATCCCCCATTGATCATAGGATTTTTTTTTCCAGTATTTCCTCGGATGGCAGTTCGACCGCTACCCTTAATTGATCGATGTGAAATCATTATTTGGTGCAAATGATCAATAACAGGGGTTCATGATCCTAGCCAAGGGAGTGATTTAGGTGTTTCATTGGAAGTGAATGATTATATATAGATCAATGAAGGATTAGTGATTTAGTAATCATGGTTTGGAGAGCACCAAGTGAGTGGCATGATTCAAGTGACTCTCGATTGGGATTGGTTTCCAGAATCCAACCACCGGTGATATATGTTCTTGGATAGAAATGGATTCGTAATTATTGGTGATTATTTCAAAGTATTTATCCATAGTGGAGGAATATCTTGATAATTTCTAATGGTTCTTGATTTAATTTACAATCCTAACCACTTGTAATGCAGACCAAAAAACACCCATTGTGTGGCCCCCTCAACCACACTTGGAATATGCATGGAGTAAAATATCACAAGTCACAACATGTGTCAAATTATGTTTTTCTTGGGGCCGGTGGATCAAATCGTACTCATGGGGTACATTGGAATGGAAAAATCCAAGTTCATGGGAATGATTGGGTTAAAAAAGTAGGTACATGGGAATAATAAGAAGTACACATGCATGGGTTGGAGGACATTGGAAAGGACATAGGATAGTCTGAACTTAATGGGACACATCATTCACTTCCTTTTTGGTAGGTTGAGGACCTTTGTCTCTTCAGTATATAAAACTATTAGTTTATTGTGTTCTCATGGTCTATACCTAAGAGGATACGACATATAATTATATTCTGAACATAGAATTGTTATCCCCTATATATTCTGAATTTTTTATGGAGATTATGGCATCCTCCATATTCCCATGGTGAGATCCTCCACTACTATATCTTTCTTACAAGTAGGGGTTCATGTTATTATCATGTAAAACATACATTTATGAACATACCATATCTATATTTTATATCATATTAGGGTTTTGGTTGTCCCATATAGGCCATTGGTGTTATCCCCTATTTGTGTATCATGATCATTAGAGCTCATGTAGTGTTTGTGGTGTCCCCCAGTGGTCTTCAGAGTAATTCCATATCTGGTTTTTGTGATCTTCGGAGTTATAGTGAGTACTTCACTGAGATACCTAATGAGAATGACCTCTTAAATGAGAACCATCTAAGGTAGCATGGATCTTGGAGTAATGTCTCATATACGAGAGTTATATGGAAGCCTCGGGAAGAATCATGTGGCTAGTTGTATGGGTTTGACATGTTTTATAATTTTAGTCTATATTTATTATATCATTATTTGTTTTATATTATCTTTATTTCTCATATCCTGATTAAAATTACTTAAGTTTAGGAGTTTCCTACTCTCTTGATGATTTGTGTTTGGTGATTTCGGGGTGTCCCATTGGGTATTTTGGTACTCATTTCTGAATGGGAATTTATAAAAGGTGTCATATCTTTTTTTGGATATAGACCTCTTATGGAGTACTAGAGGGACCTAGGGTAGGGGATCTTAATGATCTTGAATGAATGGTGTTAATACTAGTTGTGGTATTTGATAACAGTCCCCTTCTACTTAGAAGGTTTGACTCCTTTCTAGTTTTGGTGGTCTTTTATTTTTCCTTTAGTATTTTCGTTACTTTTTCATACTCTGGTTGAAGGGTATAGTTGTATATATGTGTTTGGTATCATTTTTTACTTACCATTAATTATTGTAATTGTATTTAGAGACGTTTTCATCTGTTCAGTTACATTAGGATAATTCATCACATGTGTGTGATATGCCTACTCTGTGAAAGTTGAAAACCCCTAACCTAATGGAGGAGGAATTGGGGATTCATGTTTGACACCTACTATTCGATTTGTTGTATGTTTTCCCAACTCTACCAATAAAACAATTTCAACACATCAAAACCAAAAATTATGAAACAAGTATGCCTTCAATTTCTTTCTATTCATAATCAACTATCTATTATAAAATTATTATTAACATTATATTAATAACTCCCAAGTCTTATCATTTCATTTTAAAACACTTAATTTAGATCATTTAACCACACCAAGAATTAAATTCTAGAAAATAACAATTATATACAATCTTTTATCCATATTCCACATCATTAATCAAACTCATTCATTCAACCTCTATAATATTATTTTAAACATATAATAATAATCATCAAATTAATTATTATGTTTGGAAATTCACTTAATAAAAATATTATCAACAAAGTATCT
The DNA here is from genome assembly GCA_963277665.1 of Viscum album. Classification (NCBI taxonomy): domain Eukaryota; kingdom Viridiplantae; phylum Streptophyta; class Magnoliopsida; order Santalales; family Viscaceae; genus Viscum; species Viscum album. The sequence continues at coordinate 805,185,737 of OY728167.1, read as the reverse complement.
TATGAATTCATTTTATTCAACTCATTCATTCTTTCCATGTCATTTCAATATACATGGAAATTGCAACACCATATCTATCAAAATAGCATGATATCACCATGTCAAACAGGCTACACCAAATCCTATTTTATCAAAACACTTAAATATTTATATATATATATATAAGAGTACCATATTCTCAAAAAACATCCAGCCAGTATGAAAATATATAAAAAATAAAATATGAACAGAAATGAACACAATAACACATATTCCAAAAATAATATCCCCATGCCCTCTTATGATTCCATTTTAGTACATAGAAATTAAGTCAATCATAAAAATCTATCTAAAGAAATTAGTACCATCCGTACTCCAAATAAATCTTGATAGATAAAAGGATAATTTATTGTTTTTTATTCATTTCAAAAAAATATGATAATTTTTTAAAATTTATTTTTTTTTAAAAATCTGATGAATTGTGGAAACATAAAATATTTTACCACGTATTGTAATTAATAATAATAATTTTTTATTAATTTTGATAAAAATTGTAATTTTTATTTGTTTCGAATTAAAAATATTATTTTATTACTTTTGAAATAATATTTTATTAAAATATAAATTAATATTATTATTATATTAATAAAAATTACGCATTTTAAAAAATGAATTTTACAATTTTATAATTATATAAAAAAATTATGCCTTTTGTAAAATATAAATATTTTATTTATTATTCCATTAAAAATAAATAATATTTGAATTAAATTTCTTAAATTATAAATTATATTTCAAGTACATTTAATTTTTTCAATAATTCATTATAAAAATGTAACTTTAAAAAAAATATTTTTATACATTTATTTTATCATATTCCATTATATGCATTGATTTTAGATTACAAGTAGACAATAATTGTTTGTATGAAATTGTGATACTGATAATAGTTTTAGTAATTTAGTGTTGAGGATAAATATTTTAATTTTAACTAAATCTTCCATTACCAATTTTTTTATTTTAATTTTAAAACATTAATTTTTTGAGATATTTATTATTTTGATATGTCAATTTATATAAATTACCTTATAATCTAAACAATATTTTATCACTATCTTTTGTAAACCATCACAATCTCATCCAATAATCATTCTCACATTCTTTATTTCTCTACCCACCCCCAACTCTCTCTCTCTATCACTCTCACTCTGTCTTAGGGGAACTCCATCTCTCTCCCTCTCTATCTCTTTGTATCTCATGGAAGACCCCTTAAATTAGTGGACACCCATTTCAGGAACAAATTTACAAAAATGATGTCGAGGTTGATGATCAGAGGAAAAAAATGGAATAGATCATTCATATTTTCCCAAATGATTATGCAATTGAGACAACAGGGGGTGGTGGAAGATAGATGCAAGTGGGGAAGTGGGGAGAGATGGATGGGGTAACGGAGAGATAAATGGAAGAGGGAGGCAGTGTGTGATGGGAGGGATTGAGGAAAAGGGAATATAGATATTGTGGTAGGAGTTTGGGAATGGGGAATAAATCTTGGTGGTGCGAGAGAGCGAGGGGGAATGGGGTTGGAGGGAGGGAGGGAATGGGGGAGGGTGTGGAAAGAGTGAGATACAGAGATGGGGATTGAGAGGGAGAGGGGAGTGAGAGGGAGAGATGGTGGGGGTGGGGGAGAGATAGAAGATAAGGCTAGGGAGAGATGGTATGGTGGGTATAAAAAACGGTTGAGGGAGGGTGAGGATAAGGGAGAAAATGTTGGTAGTGAGAGGGTGAGGGTGGTAATGAGGGAGACAAGGCAGGGTGGAGTGGGAGATGGGGGAGAGAGTCTAACATCCTAGGTAAAAAAAGAAATATGATATTTTCATATTTATTAATATTTTTTAATTAAATATTAATTTTACTATAAGGTTGGTTCTATGTTTGATAGCGTACTCGACCCACAACAATGGATTTCTCTGAAATTTTACACTACACACAATGTTGAGTCATACCAAAAAATAATATATTATTATTATTATTTTAAATAGTAGTTAACACCCGGTCGTTGTCATGGATGGAATGAACAGAACTATCTAAAATATGATTATACATGTTTGTAAAAAAAATTACATTTATCCAATAAATTTTAGAATCTTATAATAAGAAAGAATCCAATTTTAAGCATGAAGTACTCTAATATTCTTTAAAAGGTGGTTTTACCACCTTTTGATAGAGAACCCTTTTTAAATATAGTTTTTGTCACTTTTATATGATCTATTTGACAAAATAAAATTCTTATTTATAATTTAGACATCAAAATTTACTTTTTATGAAATTTTGGTATTTTTCTGATAATGATCATTTTTTAATGAATTGTGAAAAATACTGTATTTTAATTCAAAACATCCTTTTAATATAATTTATTTATATTGTTAGATTACATTTTTAATTGGTTTTAAAATATAATTATTTTTTATTTTTATAATTTAATCAAATTTTGGTCATTGGATGTAATTTCACATTGAAATTGTACATAAATAAGTTTCAATATTTTGATAGTTATTATTTCTTAAAAACACAGGTTTTTGTTTTGAAAAAGGGAATTAATTTTAAATTAATTTCTGCCACTTATGTGTTATAAATTTTGAAAAATGGATTCCATATTTGTAATCAGGAGGTCCAAATTGTGTAAATAGGTAACCTTTATTTTTAGACATTATGAATATTTACTTTAGTAAATATTTTATTTACCATGGTTAATGGGTAAATATGGTAAATAAGAGTACAAAATAATATTATAATAATATTAAATTACCCTTACACTTGTCCTAACCCAATTGGATGAGGTATCTCTGACCAATGGCATCCTTGGGTCGATTTTGGAACCCCATGGAGCAACTTGGGAGTGATAATGACACTTTATATTAATTAATTTAAAGTAAGGACAAAAGTAACATAAACATATATCTTTTAGTAACACAATTTTTATATGGGATTATATAAGTAATCCCTTCGATTATAAATATTAATTTGAAATATAAATATTTTTCCTACATTATGATATTTTATTTATAATTTTTAGACATTATATAAATAAACTTAATTATGACACAATGGTGATGCAGTAATTTCTTCATTAATAAAGGGTTTAAATAAATGATATTATAATTATTAAAATAAATTTATTTTGAAACTTTTTATGTCATACTATATTTTTGGAGATAATAATTACTTGTTATTTTTTAATTAATGAATTTTTTTCAAAATAATCCAGTTGTTATAGATTTTTTAAAAGTCATGAAATGAATATTTTATAAATTGACATAAATGAGTTTTTAAAACAATTAATATTTTATTAAAGGTTAAAATAATCCTAACAATATAAGCTTCGTCCAAATGACATATATAATGTTAAAAATTTCATTAATTAACCATTTTGGATCTCTTGTCATTTTATTGTAAATATATTAACCTTATAGTATGAATATGGTAAAAGTTAAATAAGTTAACAAAAGGTTAAATAAAAATGATAAGGATTAAAAAAATATCCAAAACCTTTCCAATTATTATTGGATGATTTTATTTCATCTTATATGCACATTATCTTATAAGTAAATATGTTTTTGACCTTTTGAAACTGAAATAAATTTTATAATAAAATAATACTTTCAAACTTTCATAAAGAGACCCCCATCCCCCTTATAAAAATCCATCACCTCTAACCCTTACTCACACCTCTCAGTCCCCCTTGTCTCGTCCATAATCCTCCCAAATAATCTACCAACATCCTTATCTTCCAAATAGAAGCCTTAACTTAGTCATAAGGCACTTCAAGAAATCCTTTTGGTTCAATCCAAATGGAGTTACCCAATTTAAAGGTAACATCTTCTCTCAAGTTCTTTTCTGTTATTTTCCTTCTCCAACCCCATAAACTCTATTTATTCCATTATTTTATAACAACACTAGTATATTAAATATACTAGTTTGTTTTTATGAGAATAATTCTAACTACACTTACACACATCTCTATCTAATTGATACAAACATACTGTTTCTGTGGATGGCGAACTACTGCCTCAGGAAATGATGATTGTTCAATATTCTTCTACCACCACTCATGGTGGCCATTATGATAGAACTGTAATTATATATGATATATTTTATATTTTATTTTATCAATATTCTTCTGTAATTATCATTTATAACATAACTTTATGCTTTTCATGTTGTATAAATGTGATAATTTCATTTGAGGAAGTGCGGACTACCACCCCCTCAAAGTGATATGACTCATTCATACCATACATGGAACGTATAAATGATTGTGTTAGTGAAATTATTTAATGTATATAAAATATGATATTATACTATAATTATAATATATCGATGTATTATTAAGTTTTCATTTCTTCAAAAATTAAAAAAAAATGAAATTAGCGTTCATGCGTACATACGACTTACCGTCTCCATGAACAGTGCATTTCATTTCTTTTGTCAAAATGTTATGGACTATTATAAATATATATATACTGGATATATATGATATATATGATATATATTATATCTTAATCATTAATATCATTCTGTAGATAATGTACTCTTGACCACATGGAAAAATTGTACTTATAACAAGTTCATTTTTAACCCAAATTCCAAACATCGACAAAATGTCCGATATAAACTCAAATAATTAAATAATTGTTATTTCAAGGTAATAAGTGATATAAAAGGAATAATAAACTTTAAAAAGGTTCTGAATAATGTATAAATTAACTTAAGTTTATTATTCAAGAAGAACAAGGAACAAATGAGTCAAGTCAGACACGAGGTAAGGGAACTCCTTAACCCAATTCACATTCTTTGGGTTAAACTTCTACTTCTTGTTTATATCATGCTATGAATATGTGTGAATGACCTATGATTGTTTTAAACATAATATACAATTATATTGGGTGTATTTATATTTTTCACACATAATTATTTCATTGATTTATCCTTAATATAGTGATACAATCTTTGTAGGAAACTACATCTCAATCTCCTTTCATTGGGACATATCTTTATATTGTGCACCTTTATTATCCTATAAGGTGTATATAAAAAACTTTTGACATTTTATATTATTATTATTTCTATATTCTCATGATATTTATATTTTTCATTGATGTTATTCTTTAATGATTTTTATTCAGCATTTTCTCAAGTGGTAAAGGATTCTTTAACTAAAAGATAATTTTAAATGTTTTAAAGATTTAATTTTCTAAATACTTATATTTCATATCCATGTTTTAGAATTGATTTTAAGGATTTAATTATATGGATATTAGATTTTTAAATTGTAAAATCCTTTCAAATGTTTCAAAGTGGTATGGGACACTTTGATAAAAAAACTCTTATTTTTTGAATGTTTTAAATGAACTGATTATTTCAATATCTTGAAATGATATATCTTTATTTTCAATGTTGAAATGTTATCTTTCCTTAATTCTTGTTTTATGTGTTATGATTATGTTATGGTTCTTGGGAATTATTTACTCATATGGATGGTTTCTTGATAAACCTATGGTGGTTGAGCCCGGGACAGCTCTCCAATGCATTGGGTAAAATTACAGAGGTAACTATTAATGTTTCTCCTAAGAGATTTAGGGAATATTCTATGATGGGTATTCCAAATTTAACTCCCTACATAGTTTAAAAATCTACAATGTAAGTACGTTATTTATTCCATAATTTACCTTTATGATTTATGATTTTATTTGTGTGTTATTCATAAATCTTATGATTTTGTGAGGTATTTTATAATTCGAAAGTGTGGTTTCATTGATTTGTATTTATTGATGAGTTAATGTTTCCTTTCCTTATTTTATAACCCTTACTGAGATTTTTATGCTCATCCCAAGTTTTTAAATGTTTTTCATAGGACTTAAGGATGAATAGGGTCATTGATGGGATCAATTAAAAGTCATACTGTCTAAAACATGGAACTAGACATGTTTCCTTTTTTTAAGTGTTTTTATTTTATAAAAAAATGGAAACTGAGTAGAAGTGTCTACTTTGTAATTTTTGAGGTGTAATGTAATAGTTATGGAATAATTCTCTACAACTCTAAACCTTAAAAGATCATCAATGTGAATAATTAACTTAATTCAAGATTATGTAATGTTTAAGGTCGGGTCCTTATAGTTAGTATCAAATGTCGGTTTAGACAACTTTAGGGATTATGAGTTTTCGTTAAACACATAGTTAGTCCATATGTCTATTATTTCAGTTAAATCCTTATTTTAAAACACTCATAGATCAAGTAAAGTCTGTTACAGATGGAAGAAGGAGGATCTTAAACAACATTCTTATCTATTCCTAATGACATGCTTACAATAATTATTTAAAAGTCATGTTCGGATGATTGTGAAAGTTTTTCTAACATAAAACTCACTTGCAAGAAATTGTTTGAGATATCAGACAACTCCACTATACCTCGATATCATCATGGATCATAATTTATATTTAATCAAATACTATTTTGACAATATTCTCATATTTTCAATAAAGGTAAATATTATCAAGGAATTTTTAAATATTTTAACTTATCACAAGATTTTGAAGCATATTGTGATTTTGAAAAAGGTGCTGGAGAAGGAGACCCTTGCCCAACCTAGTTATATTTTCTTTTACAATATTGTCTCTCATCACATACCTATGTTATTTTAAAAGGACCATTTATTTAATGTTTCAACTCAAAATCAGTCTGAATGTTTTATAAAAATCATGTTTTATAAGATGTTTCGAAATTATATGTCATACATGATTATTTTTCAAAACTATTTTTCTACGAACACCCATATGACCCTTATTGTACAAGGTGTATTTGGATGAAGGAAGAAACTAATTTTTAAGGATCTATAAATCATTATTGCAAAGCCTGGACCTTATACCTATGTGAACAAGATGACGATGAAACCATATGGACACCATGATCCAGGTATTGTGTTCTTTCTATTAGGAATAATTTTATTTTATTATATGGAGGTGAAAAAAAGGACAATATATAAGATGTTGAGGTCTTAATGTATTAGGATAAAAATAAAATGTATATTAAAACCTTTAAAGTTAAAACATGTTAGGGTTATTTTTGAGTTTTATATAAAGGACAACATGCAGACCGTGTGACAACCCATTGCGTCGGACAATATTGCGGTAATTGAACCCACAACCAAAGTGAGATTTGGATTTATCGCCTACCACTGGCCTACGTGAAGTCCCTGGTTAGTATGACTTATTATTTTTAATTAACTGGTTTTATTGATCAAGAATAAGTTGGTTTTGGATCTTATGTTTTATCAATTGGATATCCTTATTATAGGAAATGATTTTGTGATTAGGTGATAAAAGTTATTTTGGAATACGTTCTCTCTTTTGGTAACACTATATACTTAAGGAAAATAGAATACTATGGGATATTATTTGTGGAACAATGGTTGAAATTTTATTTTGGATGAATCTATGTTTATTTGGGTTATTTCTGGATATGATTATCCTATCATAGAGAATATGTAATTAGGTTAATTACACTTCAGTATGAGACTTTAAGAGTAGTCGATGTTTTTAGAGATAAGTGTTAAGATTTACTATGGAAGACTGTGATTAAATCCTTCTGAGTTTTGGGTTTCAATATTAGTTATGATTATTTTGAATAATTTTAAGGATAATTGTGTATTGAATGATCTTTCTTGAACTTTGGGTACTTTTTGTTGAATTTTTGGAGATTAAGAGTAGTATTTCTTTTTATAAATTATTGTCCTTTTTGGGATTATCTAATATCTTACTAACCATTTTTGGTTTTGGTTAATGTATAAAGATAGGGGAAATATATAGTTCTTCTTTTGTGGATTATGTGATTATCTAGAAGTTGATTATATCACTTCAGGTGTGACTAAGACATCTTAAATACTCATCGTTTGAAGAAAAGATTAGTTTTTGTAGAAACTTTTTAAAGGATGAAATTCCAGTTGAAAGGTAAGTATATTTCCTTATATTCTTATTTAATCTTATAAATAAATTCCTCAATGTTATGAAAGGAAACATAAGACAAAAACGTTTTCTGATAAACTTTCTTACTGTAGAATCAAAAATGGTTTAACCCATCACAAGTTTATGGTTTTTAGATTGTTAACTTTCTCCTGATCATGTTTTCTATCACTCTCCATCGGAACATGATGGTTAGTTTCTCTTCCATATCCATGTTTTTCTACATGTAATCCTACTATGTGTTATCTCAGGTGACCTTTTTTACTTCTCTTTCTTTCTTTAAAAGTGATTGTTTTATTGACACTTTTCTGATTTGGGACTTTTGATTAAGTTCCCGAGACCAATTTTAAAATTGCAAGGACGCAATTCCCAAATGGGAGGAAGGATGTAACATCCTAGGTAAATAAAGAAATATGATATTTTCATATTTATTAATATTTTTTAATTAAATATTAATTTGACTTTAAAGGGGATTATATTTCTAATAGTGTACTCTACACGCAATAATGGATTTCTCCGAAATATTACGTTGCACACAATGTTGAGTTACACCAAAAAATAATATAATAATATTATTATTTTAAATGGTAGTTAACGCCTAGTCGTTTTCATGGAGGGAATGAACAACACTAACTAAAATATTATTATACATGTTTGTTAACTGTTTTTACATTTATCCAATAAATTTTAGAGGCTTAGAATAAGAAAGAATCCAATTTTAAGCATGAAATACTCTAATATTAATTAAAAGGTCATTTTACCACCTTTTTATGGAGAACCCTTTTAATATATAGTCCTTGTCACTTTTATATGTTCAATTTGACAAAATAAAATTCTTCTTTAGAATAGGTACATCAAAATTTACTTTGGATGAAATTTTGGTATTTTTCTGATGATGTTCATTTTTAAATGAATATTGAAAAATACTGTATTTTAATTCAAAACTTTCTTTTAATATAATTTATTTATATGGTCAAATTATCTTTTTAATTGTTTCTAAAGTATAATTATATTATATTTTTACCATATAATCCAATTTTTTTCATTGGATGTAATTTCTCTTTTAAATTGAACATAAACAACTGTTAATCTTTTGCCAGTTATTATTTCTTAAAAACACGCTTTTTTGTTTTGAAAATGGGAATTAATTTTAAATTAATTTCTTACACTTATGTGTTTTGAATTTGTAAAATGGATTCTATATTTGGAATCAGTAGGTCCAAATTGTGTAAATAGATAACTTTTATTTTTATACATTATGACTATTTACTTCATTAAATATTTTATTTACCATGATTAAAGGGTAAATCTGGTAAATAAGATGAAAAATAATATTATAATAATATTAAATTAACCTTACACTTGTCCTAAACCTATTGTATGATGTATTTCCAACCAAGGTTATCCTTGGGTCGATTTTGGGACCCCATAAAGCCACTTGGGAGTGATAATGACACTTTATATTAATTAATTTAAAGTAAAGATAAAAGTAACATAAACATATATCTCTTAGTAAAACAATTTTTATATAGGGTTATATAAATAATAACTTTGATTATAAATATTAATTTTAAATCTAAAAATATTTTATACATCATTTTTTTTATTTATAATTTTTAGACATTAAATAAATAAACTTAATTATTACACAATGTTGATGCAGTAATTACTTCCTTAATAAAAGAATAAAATAAATGATATTATAATTATTAAAATAAATTTATTTTGAAACTTTTTATGCTATAAACGATTTTTGGATATAATAATGACTTGTTATTTTCCATTTAATGATGTTTTTTTTGAAAGAATCAAGTTATAGATTTTTTAAAATTCATGATATGAATAGTTTATAAATTTACATAAATGAGTTTTTAAAACAATTAATTTTTTATTAAAGGATAAATTAATCCTAAAAATCTAATATTCCTCCAACTGACATATATGATGTTAAAATTTTCATTAATTGTCCATTTTTTGTCTCTTGGAATTTTATTGTAAATATATTAACCTTATATTATGAATATGGTAAAAGTTAAATAAGTTAATGAAAGGTTAAATAAAAATGATAAGGATTAAAAAAATAACCAAAACCTCTCCAATTATTATTGGATGATTTTATTTAGACTTATATGAACCTTATATTTGACTTAATTATGTTTTGAACCTTTTTAAACCGAAATTAATTTTAAAATAAAATAATACTTTCAAACTTTACTAAAGAGCCCCTCCTCCCCCTTATAAAAAATCATCACCTCTAACCCTTACTCACACCTCTAAATTCCCCTTGTCTCATCCAAAATCTTCCCAAATAATCTCCAAACATCCATCTCTTACACCTATAATCCTTAACTAAGCCATAATGCACTTCAATAAATCCTTTGGGTTCAAACCAAAGATATTTACCCAATTTAAAGGTAACATCTTCTCTCAAGTTATTTTATTTTATTTCCATTCTCCAACCCCCTAATCTAAATTAATTCAATTATTTTATAACAACACCATTATATTAAATATACTAGGTTGTTTTTATGAGAATAATTTAAACTACACTTACACAGAACTCAATCTAATGGATACGAACATACTGTTTCTATGGACGGCGAACTACTGCCTCACAAAACGATGATTGTTCAATATTCTTCTACCACCTCTCATGGTGGAAATAATAATGGCACTATAATTATATATGATATATTTTATATTTTATTTTATCAATATTCTTTTGTAATTCTCTTTTATAACATACCATTATGCTTTTCATGTTGTATAAATACGATAATTTCATTTGAGGAAGTTTGGACTACCGCCCCCTCAAAGTGATATGATTCGTTCATATGATAAATAAAACATATAAATGATGGTGTTAATGAAATTATGTAACGTATATAAAATATGATATTATAATGGAATTATAATATACCTATGTATCATTAATTTTTCATTACTTTAAAAATGAAAAAAAATGAAAGTAGTGTTCATGCGTATGTATGGCTTACCGTCTCCATGAACGGTGCATTTCATTTATTACGTAAAAATGTTATGGACTATTATAAATACATATATAATGGATATATATGATATATTTGATATCTAAATCATTAATATAATTCTATATATAATGTACTTTTGACCACATGGACAAATTGTAAGTATAACAAGTTCATTTTTAACTCAAATTCTGTACATTGACAAATTGTCTGATATGAACTCAAATAATTAAATAATTGTTATTTTAAGGTAATAAGTGATATAAAAGGAATAATAAACTTGAAAATGTTCTGAATAAAGTAGAAATTAACTTAAGTTTTTTATTCATGAAGAACAAGGAACAAACAAGTCAAGTCGGACACGAGGTAAGGGAACTCCTTAACCCAATTTACATTCTTTGGGTTAAACTTCTACTTCCTGATTATTTCATCCTATGAATATGTTTGAATGACCTATGATCATTTTACACTTAATATACAATTATATTGGGTGTATTTATATTTTTCAAACATAATTATTTTATTTTTTTTATCCTTAATCTATTAATACAATCTTTGTAAGAGACTACATATCAATCTCATTTCATTTAGAAATATCTTGATATTTTGCAACTTTATTATCTTATAAGGTTTATATAAAAACATTTTTACATTTTATATCATGATTATTTCTAAATTCACATGATATTTATAGTTTTATTTGAGGTTATTCTTTAATTATTTTTATTTAAGATTTTCTCAAGTGGTAAAGGATTCTTTAACTAAAACATCGTTTTAAATTTTTTAATGATTTAATTTTATAAATCTCTCTATTTCGTTTCCTTGTTTTATAAATTATTTTAAGTATTTAATTATATTTAAATGAGTGTTTTAAAGTGTCAAATCCTTTCATAAGTTTCAAAAGTGGTATGGGACACTTTGATTCAAAACTCTTCTTTTTTAAATGTTTTAAATGAACTGATTATGTAAATATCTTAAAATGATATATCTTGATTTTAAATGTGGAAATTTTATCTTTCCTTTATTATTGTTTTATGTGTTATGATTATTTTTTGGTTCTGGGGCATTGTTTATGCATACGGGTGGTTCTGTGATAAACCTAGGGCGGGTGAGCCCGAGATAGCTCTCCAATACATTGGGTAACATGACAGAGGTAAACATTAATGTTTCTCCTAATAGATTTAGGGAATATACTATGATGGGTATTCCAAATGTAACTCCCTACCTAGATGTGAAATCTACAATGTAAGTATGTTATGTATTCTATAAGATACATTTATGACTTATGATTTTCTGTGTGTGTTATTCATAAATCATATGATTTCTTGAGGTATGTTATGATTGAAAAGTGTGGTTTCATTGATTTTTATTTATTGATGGGTTAATGTTTCCTTTACTTATTTTATAACCCTTATTGAGCTTTTTATTCTCATCCCATTTTTTGAAATGTTCTTCAAAGGAATTAAAGATGAATAGGGTCATGGATGGGATCAAGTAAAATCCATTCCGTCTAAAACATAGAACTATACATGTTTCCTTTTTTAAGAGTTTTTATTTTATGAAAAAAATGGAAACTGAGTAGAAGTGTATACATTGTAATTTTTTATATGTAATGTAATAGTTATATCCTAATTCTCTAAAACTCTAAACCTGAAAAGATCCTCAATGTGAATTATTAACTTAATTCAAGATTATGTAATGTTTAAGGTCGGGTCCTTGTAGAGACTGTGGGGGAGAGAGGTAGAGGATAGGTAGTGAGGGTGACATGGGAGGGATTGTGGAGTGAGAGTGATAAAATGTGAGGTATGTTAATTTTGAGGGAGAGAGGGAGGGGTAGCAAGAGGTTGAGTGTGAGTAGTGGGGTGATAGAGTGGGGTGATAGAGTGGGTGAGGGGTAGAGAGTTGGTGGGGGATAGAGGATGGGGGATATGAGGGGGTGAGATGCAGAGTGTGATCAGGTGGGGTGTATGGGGAAGGGGGAGAGAGAGTTGATAGAGTGTGGGGTGGGGCGGGGCGGGAAGGATGGTGGGGAGTAGGATGGGGAAGGAGGGATAGAGAGAGATGGAGGAGTGAGTTAGTGAGCGGAGAAAGATGTAGAGTTGTAGGGGGAGGGAAAGAGGGAGGGGCAAGGTGATATAAGAGAAGGGGATGTAGTGGAGGGTGGGGAATGAGGGATATAGGTTACGGAGGAAGCGGTAGGGAGAGGTGGGAGGGTGGGGTAGTAGGGATAGCGGATGAGGGGGTGTGAGAAGATGGGGGTAATGTGTGGGGTAGGATGAATAAAGGTAGAGATGGATCAAGAGGGAGATAGGGGAGAGAGGGTGATAGGGCAACAAGGGATGGTGGGGATTTAGGGAGAGAGGGTGGGGAGGGATAGGGTGAGGGGAGTGAGGGTGAGGGAGGGTGATGGGGTTTGGGGAGTGAGTGGGCGAGGTGCGGGAGGGAGTGAGAGGGTTCATTGGAGGGGGTAGATGAGTGAGGGTGAGTGTGATATAGAGGGATATATGGAGGTGGGGAGGGGTGAACGTGAGGGTGGGGGTATTGAGTGAGTGAGAGGGTGAGGCAGTAGAGTGGTCAGGGTAGTGAGGTTGAGGTTGAGAAGGAAGTAAATAGGGGTAGGGTGAGATCTAGTGGGAGGTTGGGTTAGTGGGATATAGGATATATGGTGAAGGGGAGAGGAAAGAGGGTGTGGGGGAATGAGATGGTGCGGGAGGGATAGAGAGATGGGTAGATAGGGAGGGTGGGGTAATATAGGGTGATGAGATGATTGAATAAAAAGGGTGGGTGGGGGAGAGGGAGGGGGAGTGATGGTGATGGTGAGTATAAGGGAGAGAGTGTTGCAGATAAGGTGATCATGAGGTATGATGGTTGGGAGAGATAGGGGGAGTGAGAGGGTGGGGGGTGGGGGATCAAGGGGAGATATGGCATTGGGGATTGGGTGAACATGATAGAGAGAGTGGGGAGAGGAGAGAGAGAGAGAAAATAGATGGTGGAAGAGCAGGCGGGAGAGAATGAATGGAACGAGAGGTCAAAGGGTGGGAAGGAGATAGTGTGGGTTTGAGAGGGTGGGTATAACGAGCATGTGAAGGTGATTAGGAGGGAGAGAAGTTGGAGGGAGGTAATGTGGGGGGTTTTATTAGAGAGAGATATAGGGATATGTTTATCTAGTGGGAGATGGGATCAATTAGGAGAGATTGATGGCAGAGGAAGAGGGGGTAGGATGGGGGAGAGAGAGGAGATTGGGTGACAGGGGGATGGTGGCACATGAGGGAGAGAGGGTGAGGTGAGTGAGAAGGAGATATGGCGTTGTGGAGGGAGAGGGATAGGGGGATACGGTGTGTGAGTGTGTGGTAGGAGGTATAGATGGATACATAGTGTAAGGAGGAGTGAGAGAGGATAGGGAGAGCGAGTGAGTGATGGTGAGTTGGAGGGAGAGATGTAGGAGGGACGGAGTGGGCGAGGGGGTAGAGATTAGTTGAGGGGAGAGAGGTATAGGGGATAGAGAGTGGGTGGGGGAGTGAGAGGTATAGTGGGAGTAATATGGAGAGTGGTTGGGGTGAGGGTAGAGATAGGAGATAGAGGGTGGGGGAGGGTAGTGAGGGTGTATAGAAGTTAGAGATTGATATGGGTGGGAGTATGAGGAAAGAGAGAGGGGAAGAGGGCTTGGGAGGGTTACTAGTAGGGATAGAGGTTGGGTGAGATATATGGTGAGGGTTATCAGGCGTGAGAGGGGGAAGGGGGTTGATTTGGTGAGGGGTGAGTTAGACAATGGGAGAGAGGTAGAGAGGGGGATAGAGGGAAATATGGGGGGAGGGAGAGGGAGAATGTGATAATGAGGTAGAGAGGGTAGGGGGAGGATATAGGGAGTTTGGAGGGTGGGGTAAGAGGGAGAGAAGGTGAGTGGGAGTGGGAGGTTTAGGAGACTGAGAGGGAGAGAGGGGAAGAAGATAGTGATATGGTGGGTGAGAGATTAGTGATATGGAAGCATGGGAGGGTGGGAAAGGCATGTGTGATGGTGAGGGGGTAATTAGAGGATGAAGGACTTGTGAAGGGTGGGCCATGAGGGAGAGAGTATTAGTGTGGGTGCTAGAGGGTGTGGGACAAAAATAAGGAATAGAGTGAAAAGTGGGGGTGTGGGGGCGAGGGGAGCAAGATAGGGAGAGGGTGAGGGAGGGGTAATGTGGGGAAAGATATCTAGAGGGTGATAGGAGGATATAGAGGTAATAAGAGTTAGGGAGGGAGAGGGGAGAAGTTTATGGGGGGAGGTAGAGTGGATTTAACAAGTTAGAGTGAGAGTGGGGATAGGTTGGGGTGATATGGTGATGGTGAGTATGAGGGAAGATGGTGGATGAAGGAGGGAGGGTCAGGGAGTTAGAGGGAGTCTATAGGTATGGAGTGATATTTTTATGGGGTTAGAGATGGTAGGGAGTGATGGTTAGGGTGATAACAAGGGGGAGAGGATGGAGGAGGGAAGGGCGGAGGAGAAATAGGTTGAGTAGATAGAGTGAGTGAGAGGGAGAAGGGATAGTGAGTGTATGGGTAGTGAGGGTGAGGGTGATAATGAGAGACATAGAGGGAAGGGGGTGATAATGAGGAAGTAATGGTGGGGAGAAGAGATAGGGTAGGGGAGAGTTAAGAGGATGGATAGAGCGTGTGTAGGGATGCAAGGAGCGACGGTGGTGTAGAGGGTGAGGGGTGATGAGTGCTCGAGGTAAGGGGTGAGTGATAGGGATAGGAGAGATGGAGGTTAGGGGAGTGAGAAAGGGTGAGGGTGAGTAGGAGTGATATATGGTAGGGAAGAGAGTAAGAAAGAGTTAGGGAGGAAAGTGGAGATGAGATAGGACATGTTGGAGAGGGTGTAGGGGAGAGAGACGGTGTGGGGGAGGGAGCGAGAAGGGGGAGAGGGATAGGGGATAGTGGTTGGAGGTTTATCAGGAGGGAGATAGGGAATGATATAGGTGAGAGGGTGGTGATAATTGGTTATAATTAAGGAGAGAGTGTGGGGGAGTGAAAATTCATTGGTAGGGATGGAGTAGGTAGGGAGATGGTCGGATGGATATATTGGGTGAGGGAGAGTAGGATAGAGAGAGGGAGGTGGGTGGATGCTGGTGGTGTGTAGGGTTCGAGGGAGATAGGGAATAGGGGGAGTTATGGTGAGAGGATTAGTAGTAAGTAGATAGTTCAATGGGAGATGGATAGGGTGGGGAGAGGAGGAAGGAGTGAGGCAGGACACATGGGGGTTGGAGTGCGGGGGTAGGAGGGAGAGAGGGATATTGGGGGAGTAAGAGTGTGAGAGTTATCAAGATGGAGAAAGTGGGATGGGGGAGAAAATTTATGTAAGATTGGTAGAGGGGGAGGGTGAGGAGTTAGAGGAGAGGGTGAGTAGTATGAAGGGTGATGTGGGAAAAGGAGGAGAGGGAGAGGAGGGAATGAGTGAAAGAGATGATGGGGGGAGTCAGTGTGATGGTGAGTAATAAGGAGATAGGAGAGAGAGAGAGAGAGTTTGTGTATGGGAGAGAAAGGTCGATGGGGTAGAGTGGTTGAGTTGTAGGGTAGAGGGAGAGGGTGAGCGAGACGATGATAGGGTGAGGGGTGGAGGGAGTGGGGGAGTGTGGGGGAGAGGGTGGAGAGGGAGCATGTTGGGGAGATTTAGGGTGAGGGTGTGAATGAGAGATAGGGGATGGGGGATAATATGAAGATGGTTAGGTTACACATGAGGGGGAGAGGGAAATTGGGGGGAATATGTATGAGGGAAATAGGGAGATGAGGATATGGGAAAGGATGGAGAGAGGGAAAGGGTTCATAAGAGGGAGAAAGTGAATGTGTGGAAATCAAGGTGGGGTAAGGTGGGAGGGATAGGGAGGGAAGTTATATTGAAAGGGTAGAGATAGTTATAAAGGGTAGTGGGGAGTGAGGGTGAGGGTGAGTAAGATGGACAGAGGAGTGAGAGGGAGAGTTTGTGTATGATGGATAAAGGGTAAGGTTGGAGAGAGGGTGAGTAATAGGGGAAGAGGGAAAGGGTTAGAAGTATTGGGAGAGAGAGGGGGGGAGAGTGTGAGGAGGGAGTGGGAGAGAAATGATAGAGAGTGGAAGAGAGGGTGTTTGGGGTGATAGAGGGGGTGAGGAGAAGGGGAAGAGGTAAGGGGAGAGGAGAGAGGTTGGTGATGGAGGTTATGTATGAGGGATATAGGTTTAGTGGGAGAAATTGTGTGAAGTATGGGAATATGGAGAGGGTTTTTTAGAGGGAAAAGGTATAGGTGGGAGAGGGAGAGAGAGTGTGGGGGGGCATGTGGGGCGGGGGGTAATGGAGGGGTTGTGGAAAAGAATAATGGGAAGGGGAGAGAGAGGTCGATGGGGAAAATTTAGGGAGATATGGGATGGGGGAGAGAGTTGGTAGTGGGTGGAGTTAGAGGGCATGAGGGAGGTTGAGAGTGGGAGTGTGGGTAATGGGCGTGAGATGACACTGGTTTTAGATGATAAAAGTAGTAATATGTTGGAGGGAATGAGATGGAGGGGGGATCTAGTGATATGGGGGGATAGGGAGTGTGGGAGGATCGGGAGAGAGGGATGGGGAGAGTGAAAGAATCCTAGGGAAGGTGGAGAGACTTTAGGGGGATGAGTGAGGGGGTGGTGAGAGGGAGGGTTGAGGAGTGAGAGGGCAGTGGGAAATGGGAGATGGGAGAGGGCATGTTGGGGGTGAGATTGTAGGAGGGTGT
Source organism: Viscum album (assembly GCA_963277665.1). Taxonomy (NCBI): domain Eukaryota; kingdom Viridiplantae; phylum Streptophyta; class Magnoliopsida; order Santalales; family Viscaceae; genus Viscum; species Viscum album. Next base: position 805,168,039 of record OY728167.1, on the reverse strand, counting down.
GAGGGTGAGGGTGGCTAGGAGGAAGATATGGTGGTGGAGGAGCGATGGAGGTGGGGGTGGGGGAAGGTGTGGTGAAAGTGTGAGGTGAGATAGAAGCGGAGGGAGTGAGGGGGCATGGGGTGATAGGGAAGTGTGATGATGGTTAGACTGATTAAGAGGGAGAGAGGGAAAGTGTGGTTAGAATTTTAAGGGAGAACATGATAGGGATAGTTCATGGAGAGAGGTGGTGGGGGAGTGTGGGGGGGAGCAGCGGTAGTGGGTGGGTAGGGGGAGAGTGTGGGGGGTATAGGTAGTGAGATGGATGGGGGAATATGGTGGGAGAGTGAGGGTGAGGTTGAGTAGGAGGGAGAGAGAGCACCATGGGGTCTATGAGAGAGGGAACCGTGAGAGTGGGAGATGTGAGGGATGGAGTGAATGGGTGGGGGAGGGAGGGGGAGAATGTGTGCTAGTGCGGTAAGGAGGCAGATTTGTTGGTCGGGGATGTGAGGGTGGGTGAAGAGGGATACATGGATAGGGGATGATAAGAGAGTGGTTGTGGGAATGAGAGGGAGGGTGGGGTGAGGGTGAGGAGATAATGTTGGTTGGTGAAGAGGGGGGAAAGAGAGGAAACGTGGGGGAGTGAGGATGAGGGTGAGAAGGATGGATACAGGGAAGGGGAGAGGGGGGAAAAGTAACGATATGATAATTATGAATAGAGGGTGGGAGAGTTAGGGTTGGGGACAGATGGGGTGAGGGTGGGGGAAATAAATGAAGGGGATTGAGGGTATGGTAGAGGGTTGGGGAGGGAGGGAGAGAGGGTGGGGGGAGGATGTCGCTGGGATAGGGAATGGCTGGGAGAGGGTAGTGGGTAGGGATATTGGGGGGATGAGAGGGGGGAGAATATGGGATGGAGGAATGAGGGGGAGGGAAGATAGGGTAGGTGATAGTGATAGGTAGGGTACAAATGGTGAGGATATGCAATAGGGAGGTGAGGGAGGGGAACATGTGGGGGATAGGGAGGGGAGAGGGGTAGATATGGTGGGGGGATAGTAGAGGGATGGTGGGATAAATGGGGTTGGGTGGAGGGTTATAATTTGGGGGAGATGGTGAGGGGTAGGGTGAGGTGAGTGAGTATAGGAGGGAAGATAGGGATGGTGGTGTGGGTGCGGTCCGACTGGAGGGAGAGTTGGTGGGGGAGATGGTCGGTGGATGGTGGTGAGAGGGAGAAAGCTATAGGGATAAGTGGGGGTATATAGGGTTGGAGGAGTGATGGGGATTCTGAGTAGGTGGGTTAGAGTTAGGGGAGGGATGGGGAATAAGAGCGAGGGGATGGCATAGAGGAGAGTGGGTGAGGAGATAAACAGTAAAGAAGGGGGAGGGATGGGGAGGGAGGGGAGGGAGGGGTGATGGGTAGTTGGAGTGAGTTGGTGAGAGTGTACCAGAGGGAGACAAGGATGTGGGGGGTTGAAACAGAGAGGGGGTGAGGTAGGAGTGAGTGGGAGTGGGTTTTATTTAAGAATATGTTGAGGTGGGTAGGGGTAAGATGGAGAGAGGTGGGGTAGAGGAGATAGGGTGGGGACAGAGGGTGAGTAGGATGGAAAGAGGGTGGGGGAGAAGAGAGAGGGAAAGGTGAGAGATGGGGTGTGTTGGGGAGGGGGTGAGAGCTTGTGGGTGAGAATAAGGGTAGTGTTCAGAAGTGGGAAGGGGATGATGTTTTTGTATGGAGATAGGGAAAGGGGGAGAGAGAGGGTGAATATGTGGGAGAGATGGTTTAGAGGAGAGGAGAGAGGTGGGGTGGGGGTTGGAATGAGGGAGAGAGGTCGGGGGAAGAGGAGAGGAAAAATTTGAAGACTTGGGGGTGGAATTGGGTGAGGTTAAGAATGGTGGGAAGATTGTGTAGTGGAGGATCGAGAGGGATAGTGGGGAAAGGGTGGGTGGGGAGTGGGTGGCTAATAGAGGAAGTGAGGGTGAGTAACTTGTTTTTTGTGGTTGTGTGTTTATCCTATTAATTACTCAAATACCAGTTTAATTTATTTATATTTTTAAAAGGTAAAAAAGGGAAGAGTGATAAAAATAGTTAACTGAAAATAAGAAAAACTTAAATAGAAAAATAGATGAGAAACATAAACAATAAGAGAAGAAGAAAAGATGGTTATTTGGAATATGAACATAATGAAGAAAAATTTACTCTTTGAATCCTATCACTGATCTAAATTGATAAAATAGATAACGCATCCTCATGATGTGCATGCTCGATATCTCTACACATGATTCTTTTAGTCACCCAAAAAATAACAAACACCTACAAAATCACCTTTTTCACATGAGCTCCCACTTAATTTTTAAAATATTCTCAGGTCCAAACCAAAAAATGAAGAGAATATATTCCATGAAAATATTATCATCACTAAATAAATATATACAATTTCCTATAATTAATTACTCTATATAATAAAAACATAAAAATATAAAAAAGGAAAATGATTTGAGAGAAGAAAACCATCATTTTGAAAAAATCTGTTCTCACAACATCATGTTCACAATTGAAACTTGAAAAGAATAATGAAATAGTCAATGATCAATTTATTATTTATCTCTAATAAAAATAAAGTTTCATCTCCAATAAATATCTATGAAAATTATCCATCCATTTATATATGTTTATGATCAGGCACCATGAAATTGAAAATGATACAACACATGAGGGAGAGATGGATAAGGGGAGTGAGAGTGAGAGGGTGATTATAAGGGAGAGAGGGTGCAGGTGAGAGGAAATGAGGGAGGGAGGGAGAGTGGTGGAGAGAGAGGGAGAGCGTACATAGTATAGAGAGAGTGTGAAGGGGGGAGTGAAGGTGAGTAGGGTAGAAAGAAAGGGTGAGTATTTTGGCGAGAGAGAGGGGGATCAAGAGGTCAAGGGGGAGTAAGATGGAGATTGGGAAAGTGGAAGGGGGTAGGGATGGTGGTTGAGGGGAGAGAGATAGGGTGAGGGTGTGCATGAGGGAGAGTGATTGATTCGGGTGAGGGTGATTATTATAATGAGTTAGAGTGGTTGATGGGGTGAGGTTGAAGGAGGGAGAGAGTGTAGGTGGGAGGAGAGAGTGTGTGTGGTCATATGGGGGTTTGGGGGATGGAAGGAGAGTTGGAGTTTGGGGGTAGTATTGAGAGAGGGTGAGTTGGCAAAGTGGGAGGGAGAGTTTATAAAGGAGGGAGAGAGGTAGAGTGGGAGCAAAGGGGAGTATGAGGGAGAGATGGAGATGGTAAGAAGGTGGGAGAGTGGGTGGGATGAGTGAGAGGGTGGGGTAGGGATGGGGATAATTTGTGGTGGAAGGAATGATTGAGGGTGGGGGTATATAAGGGAGAGAGGGTGGTTTGGGGGAGGTTATGGAGAGGGGTCGGAGGGAGAGAGAGATAGAGTGGGTGGAGAGAGAGAGGTGGACAGTAAGAAGTAAGGAGATAGGGATATGGTTGATTGAGTGTGAATATAAAGTATAGGGGGTTGAGTGTGAGGAGGGAGTGTGGGAGAGAGGGGGTGAGGGGTAGTGTGGAAGAGATGGTGAGATGAGGTAGGATGGGAAAGAGAAGGGGGACTGGGGCATGAAAGATATTTGGATATGACAGGGTGAAGTTGAGTGGGGGAGGTATGAGAGAGAGTGAGTGGGGAGTTTGGTGAGAGGATGAGGGTGCATAGGAGGGGGAGAGGGGGAGGGGTCATGGGTGAGAAGGATAGACAGAGAGAGATTTAAAGGAGGGGGGATGGTGAGGGGGAGTAGTTCTAGTTGAGAAAGGGAGAGGGAGAGGGTGATACAATGTGAGAGGGTGAGTGGGAAGGGGTGAGAGGGGAAGATATATAGTTAGTGTGGGTGAGGGGGAGGCAGGGTGGGGGAGAAAGGGGAGTGGGGTCAAGATGGATAGAGGGTGGGGGTGGGATGAGGGGGGAAGGAGGGAGGGATAGTGGGGTGTCATAAGAGGGAGAGGGTTTATAAGGGGAAGTGAGAGTGAGTGTTTAGTGAGGGTGAAGAAGAGGGATGGAGGGTGATGATGGAGTGATGACGACAGGGTGGTGGGGGTGAGTAGAAGGTATAGATGAAGGGGAGGGGGAAGTTAGGGTTCGTAGGACGGATAGAGAAACAGGGGAGAGTGGGTGAGAAGTAGGGAGAGATAGCAAGGAAGGAGATATTATGATAAGGGGAGAGTGTGGTTGATATTTATAGAGAGAGGACAATGAGGGAGATTTTTCTATAGGGTAGGGTAGAGAGTAAGTAAGAGGGTGAGAGTGAGAGGTGGGAGAGATGGTGAGGGGGGAGAAAGGCGGAGATAGAGAGAAAGGGAGAGGATTGATGGGATGGTGAGAGGGATAGTGGGAGGTGAAATAGGTGGTAGAGAGAGAGTTGGTAAGAAGGGAGGGAGGTGAGGGGGTGAGAGGGGGAGGAGGGAGAATGGTTAGAGGGAGAGAGGGCAAGGGTTGAGGGTAAGGGGTGAGGGTGAGGGGGACATGAGGGATGGACGACGTGTAGGGGTGGCAGGGGAGTTTTTATAGGTGGGAGAGAGGGTGAGGGTGAGTAGGAGGGAGAGAAGGTGAGCAGTGAGTTATGGAGATAGGGGGAGTGAGTGTCACTATGGGAAAAATGCTATACCAGTGGTCAGGAACCATTGGTATAGCTCCCAAACCATTCCAAACCATTAATATAGCCTATACCAATGGTTTGGTTTACAATTTGGTTATTATCCATTGGTATAGACCAATACCAATTCGTTGACCAAACTATTGGTATATATTACCTATTCCAATGGTTTTCAAACCATTGTTATAGTTAATTTAAAAGGAAATGCATATACCAATGTTTTTTTCAAACTGTTTATATAGGTCCTTTATTGTAAATATTCTTATGTTGGGTATTGATCCCACAACCTCTTGATTAAATTCAAAATACGTTAGGACTATCTTATGACATATTATATGTCCATATATAAAAATATTAAAATATATTTATGTATTAAAAAATTAAATTTATGTATTTATTGTTATTATTATGATTAAATATTGTCACAAACTATACAAATGGTCTACAAAACACTTTTAGATAGGTTTCCATAAAATTTACCAATAACAATGATTTTTCCCAAACCTCTGATATAGGTGTTATGGAAAATTACCAATAAAAATTATTTGAACAAATCATTGTTATAGTTGTATATACACATACATATATGACCATTTTTTCCAAAATATTTGTATAGGTGTCAAAATAATTACCTATACCAACGGTTTGAACAACCCGTTGGTATAGGTTCCCCAGAAAATTACTTATTCCACCATTTTTTCCAAACCATTAGTAAAGGGTACCTATATCAACTGTTATTCAAACAGTTGGTATAGATATAGGTAGGGGAGAGAAGGGGTGAGAGATAGGGAGAGAGGGTGAGGGTGATCTGAAGGGATAGCGGATGGGTGGGAGTGGGTGAGTGGGGAGATGGAGGGAGAGGGTGGTAGGAGGGGGTGGTTCAGGGGGAGAGGGTTTGGTGGAGTGATAGGGTGAGGTATGCAAGTGGGAGAATGGGAAATGGGGGAGGGGATAGTCTTGGGGATGGGGGATAGTTGGATAGGGGAGCGAGATGGTGAGGTTGAAGAATGGGAGAGGGATATAGGATCAGTGAGGGAGAGGGGGTCATGAGATGGTGAGGGTTCATAAGAGGGAGATAGGATCAGTGGGGAGGAGGGTGAGAGGGTGGGGGAGGGGAGAGGTTGAGGGGGTAGGAGGGAGAGAGTGATAGGGAGAGAGTGAAAGGGATAAGGTGTGCATGATGGAGATAGGGCGATTGGTGTAAAATGTGGGTAATGAGGAGGGGGAGAGGGTGATGAGGGAGGGATAGATATGGGGGAGAGATAGATATGGGGGAGAGATAGAGATAGAGGGAGAGGTTGATATGGAGGGATAGAGGGTTATTAGGAGTGGAAGGAGGTGGGAAGAGAGGGAGAGGGAGGAGGGAGACCATATGATGTAAATTGGTCGTGTAGTTGGCGGAATGAATGTACGGTTCTGAACTGGCCTAATTATACATTGTGAAGTTCGTATCTCCAAATTTTCCATTTATTGAAATTTTTTAGACTACCTCCATTCATTCTCAATCATTCATAAACACTTCAAATAACCAATGCGACTTTATGAAAAATCTTCAAACTCTTTAGCACTCATCCTAATGACATGCAACATATATACTCAAATATGATTATAATAAAGAACACCACTTCATTAATAGTCTAGACATTATGAAATATAATCCCATTATCGTTAGACACATACATAATTAGAAGTGAATGATAGTACATTGGGATGGCATCTGACAAACTCATGCGTCATAAAAAATCCAATCATCATTCCATTTAACACAGATTATAATTGCTCTTCAAGTTGTTTCATGCTTCCATAAATTCCTCTATATAAAACTAATTTAGAAGATACTATGAATACTCCTTCAACACATTTAATATTCATCCATGAATATTAACACATAAAATCGTTTGACTTATAGGATCCGATATAAATCTATACAGTCAAGTATTTAAGCATCATGTACTTATTTCCTTGACAACATGTTAATTAGAAATTTGACTTCCAATTGAATAAAAATACATTATTATGTACCCAAAATCCATAATAAATGGATAGTATCTTCTTCTTCTTTCTTGGGTGGATACTCAATCCATCACCCATATCCAAACACAATTTGACATGAATGCATCCAACCTCATTGACATCAGCAATAAACATTATACATTGATCAGTTTTCTTTTAAAGAATGGGATCCAATAAACTATGAATCAATATACATACGTCAAGAAAATACATAATAGTCATACTATAATAGTCATTCACATTTTGAATAGCTTCACTTGCATGCAGTTTCTCAGGATTTTTTCTCTAATGAATAGAACATTTCATCTTTCAAGAGAACAATTCTTATGTTCATATACACAGATATATAACAAATATCACTGGCCTTTTTCAAACAACTTATCACAAGTGGTAATTATTATAAATATTTTCCAATAAGTACTATTAAACACAGATTCAATATGCTACCAGAACAAACCTTTACTCTCAAGTAGCTTGTTCAACTCTGCTGCTCTGTTTACAAACAACTTGATTAAACCCTGATGCATCGAGAAGATAATCAGCGTGTGTGCCTTTAATGGAGGGTAAACTTTGCTCCATCATCCCCAAAAATTTCCTTACCTTTCAATTTGCATTCCTCAGCCAACAGTCCATTCAGCAATCTGTTCAAATGCCGGAGCAGCCTTTCAAGCCAGTCTGTGCATGCTGCTTTGCAACGGTGGCAATGAAAAGGTGCTCACAGTTGAGTTGCTGCCCCGAATATCCTTCAAGACTCGCAAAGCCGACAGTGTCAGCTTCAGGAACGTGCCCTCCATCTGCTCTATATCTGCACCTTCTCCCAGAACTCTCAATTCCGTCCCCTTATATCGGGATGATGATGGGGCTGTTTGGCCGTTCATGGAGAAAAGGCAATCCACGGCTGCCTCCCAGTCTCTCACGAGCTTGTCAAGCAGGTCAGTCACGTAGAATGGTTGGTGCAGGACGCGCTGGATGAACGGCAGTTGGAGGAGAGCACCACTTCTCTTGTCAAATTTTTTAAGTATCTTCACGAGGCCAATATACTTTAGAGCACTGTAATTTTCCAACAAAATCATCTCTCCATGGAAGTCTACTATCTCCTTCCCTACCTTCGTCTCTTCATTTTGGTTTGTGGCCTTCGCAACTTCATCCTGCAACTCCTTCCACCGGATTACATATTCCTCCTCTTTCTCGACGAAGAACCCGTTGAATTTATCCACATCCTCCTCCAGGAGCTTCACCAAATCAGTGACCGCCTTCGTGTTTTCGGCGTCCCCGGCCAGAGAGCATTCCCGGTCGATCTCCGGTTCTCCCGCAGGTTCCGCGCGGTTTCCAGCGACGTCGTGGGACATTTTTGGCCGTTTTAAGGGCCTCCCGAGGGGCTCATCGGGGACAGGGTAGATCAGCTTCAACTGCTTTTTCAGGTCCTTGTACGACAAGAATTTGTCGCGCCAGTCGGGTAAGGTTTCGTCGATTAGATTGCTGAGGGATCTTCGAAAACTTCATCGCCCGAGCCGGATTATGCGTCACGCCGGTGTCGGGGGACGCAAGGCAGTGCGGGGAAGGATATGGCGGCTATACTCGTCGGAATCAACGGCCGGAAAAAACAATGCAGACGACGACGCTGCATAACAATGGCTAAAACCGGTAATGTTGGAGGGTGGGTTTTTTTTTTTGTTTTTTTTTTTTGTTTTTTTTAGTTTTATGGGGTAGGGTTTTTAAATATTGAAGTAATGGGTTTGTTGCAGGTACCCCACACCACCACAAACCCGATATATATATATATATATATAATAAATTTATTTATTATAATAAATATAAAAAAAGACAATAAATACATAATTATATTTTTTTTAATAAATACAAAAATTATAATAATTTTATTTATTTATAATAAATATTTATAATAAATATCTAATAAATATTATAATACTATTATAATAAATATACATTTTTTATACATTTATTATACATTTATTACAAATATTATAATGTTATAATTTTATAATTTTCATTATAATAATTATCTAATAAATGTTTTAATAAATACTATTATAATATTCATTATAATAATTATCTAATAAATGTTTTAATAAATACTATTATAATAAATGCACAATAAATGTATAATAAATGTATAATAAATATTTATAATACATTTATATTTATAACAAATACTTATTATAATTAAATATTATAATATTATAATAATAAATATCTAATAAATGTATAATAAATATTATTATAATAAATATACATTTATAATATCTGTTATAATAAATGTATAATAAATATTATTATAATAAATGTATAATAAATATTATTATAATAAATATTATAATAAATGTATAATAAATGTATAGTAAATGTATAATAAATATTTATAATACATTTATTATAAATGTATGTTTATTATAATAAATATTATAAAATTTAATTATAATAAGTGTATATTTATATTTATATTTGTAATAAATATACATTTATTTATTATAATAAATCTTCGTTTATTTTAAACATTTATTATAATAAATATGTACAATAAATGTATAATAAATATTATAATACATTTATTTTTTAATTATAATATAATAAATGTAATATGTAATTATTTATCTTTATTATATAATTATCATATCTATATTTATTATATTTATAATTATATAATTATATTATAAATAAATGTAATATGTAATATAATATAATAAATGTAATATGATACATTTATTTTTTAATTATAATAAATGTATATTTATAATTATATAAATGTATAATAAATATAATAAATATAAATGTATAATTACATATTATATTTATTATAATAAATAAATAATTACACATTACATTTATTATAATAAATAAATGTCTATTTATAATTACATTTATAAATGTATATTTACTATAATAAATATATAATTATTGTAGTTATATAATTATTAAAATTATATAATTATTGTAAATATATAATCATCGTAAATATGTACTTATTATATATATATATATATAATTAATAAGGTTTATTTATATAAAGATATGATTATAATAATTATATCATTATAATAATTATATAATTATAAATATAATAAATATATAATTAAAAATATAATAAATATATAGTTATAAATATAATAAATATATGATTATGGTAATTACATAATTATAATAAATATGTAATTATAATAATAATATAATATTTAATAAAGTTTATTTATATAAAAATAAATTATTTTCATAATGTTTATTTAAATATAAATTTATAAATTTTAAATATAATGTTTATTTATATATAATTATTTATAAATTTATAAATTTATATATAATTATTTAAATACATAAATAAACCATATCAAATTTATTTATAAATATATATATATATAAACATTATTAAAATTATTTATATTTATTATATTTATTATAATATATTATAATTATACTTTTATTAAATTTATAATTATGTATTTATTATAATATTATATTATGTATTAAATTTAATTATAATTATGTATTTATATTTAACAAGGTTTATAAATAATTATATTTATATTATTATAATTATTATAATAATTATATATAAAATTATTATAATAATTATATATATAATTATTTATATTTAAATACATAATTATAAATTTAATATTATAATAAATACATAATTATAAATTTAATAAATACATAATTGTAATATATTATAATAAATACGTAATTATAAATACATAATTATATAATATATTATAATATAAATACATAATTATAATATATTATAATATATTATAATAAATTCATAATTATAAATTTAATAAATACACAATTGTAATATATTATAATAAATATAAATATGTTTAATAATGTTTATTTATATATACATATATATATAAATTTATAAATAAATTTATTATGGTTTATTTATGTATTTAAATAATTATATATAAATTTATAAATAATTTATAAATAAATTTAATATGGTTTATTTATCTATTATAATACATAATTATAAATTTAATACATAATTATAATATTATAATAAATACATAATTATAATATATTATAATAAATATAATAAATATAAATAATCTTAATAAGGTTATATATATAATTTTAATAAGTTTTATATATTTAATTATATCTTTATTATATTTATAATTATATAATTATTGTAATTATAATTGTATATTTATTATAATTATATAATTATTATATTTACAATTATTTAATTATTGTAATTATTGTAATTATATAATTATTATATTTATAATTATATAATTATAATAAATATACAATTATTATACTTATATATTTATTATAATTATATAATTATTATAATTTTATATTTATTATAATTTTATATTTATTATAATTATATAATTTTTATAATTATAATAAACATTATTATAAATTTATTGTATTTATTTTAGTTATTATATTTATTATAAATATATTTATTATAATTATAAGTATAATAAATACGATATATATATATATAAAGGGGTTGGGGAGGGGTTTTTGTGGGATTTGGAAACATAAACCCAAGAGCGCCAAATGAATTGGCGCTCTTGGGTAAAAGTGTCTAGCGTCAACTCATTTGGCGCTAGACACACTGAGTTTTCAAAAAAAAAGTGACCCTTTAACTTAAAATAAAAAACAAAAAAACCCCTATCCTAAATCTCCTGGTGAAAACCGTGAGGTCACATTTTACTAGTGATCCAAAATGTGGGTTGCTAACATGGACTCCCAGCAGGGGGCCCGACCAAGCCCATGTGCGCTCCACACTCCCCAGCTAAACAATGACTTTGAATCGTCCTGTGTATAATATGCACAGTGTCTGAGTCTGGCGGGATTCGAGCATGTGCAAGTTCCCACGAAGAGCGAGGGGTACAACCAGCGGGTACCACTCGGCTAACACCCCATGGGCTTATGTTTATATACACATCTAAAAGGATTATTAAATTAAAAATTTCTTTATGTATTTAATATTTATTTTAAAGTCAAATATGATTATCATGATACCATTTTATCTATAATTAAATATTCTATCAAATGACCACCATGTTATACAATCATTAAAGAATAATTTTTTTAAAATTTCTCCCATTTATATAATGGCAATTTATATCAATCATATCCATTAGAGGGACAAGATCTACATTTCATTTAATAAATATCATGTGTTTATGATCCTCTCGCCACTTAAAAATTTATGTATGCCCTTATTTCAGTCATATCAAAAATGAATATTTTGTATTTAAGAAGACAAATCTTTCCATGATCATTCATACTGATAAACTTAAGTGTATTCCACCAGTATCCAATCTAACGGGGATTCCCATATAATTATAACCCAAAAATTATAGGACTTGGATACCTTTAACAAATTTTTATCCATTCTTACTATTATTTATACATAATATTCCACTAGACCACACCATTAGCCTGAACCATACCAATTAGATGATTGAAGCTATGAAATGTGTTTGTATTCGACAGAATCTGACACATATTATAATTAAGGTGATTTAAATATATCAAAATATTATATTATATGTTCCCATTACATGTATACATGATACTATTTTTTTTAAATCCTTATTCAGTCTACACATTAATATATAGTAGGAATATTAATGTGTAATTATATAAACAACTTGTAGCTAGTGATACTAACCCAAATTAAAATCTAACTATATTTACAACAATATAAATATACCCCATGAATATGTTGTATGTTGTAACGTCCCGGACCCGGGTGCCACGCAACGGGTGCGCCAAGCCTTGTTCGCCACGTGACCTCAAGCGCATTTCCCCAAACACCAGAGGCTGCCGACTAGCAGCGAGGGCCTAGGTCTGATAGTGGGGAAACTATGCCCTCATTTGTCAAAGAGTAGCGCAGCGGAATACCAAAATAAAACATACAACAAACAGCGGAAGCGGTAAACATACACAACTGAAATAACTACAGCAGTGGATATAACCAACAGTATATACGTGATGATGCTACATGTTTCAAGTTCTAAGAAAACAGCCAAAACATGTTATACATCAATACAGTACAGCAGAAAACAGAGTACAGCAAAACAAGAAAAACAGCTGGCAGCGGCATCGCGAGCCTAGGCTCAGTCCCATTCCCTCCTACTCCTCAGCAACAGTCAAGTACCTGTATAGGGACTCTTGCCCCTATCTACACCTGCAGAAACGTAATTTGTTTGGGCCGAAAAGCATGACCCAAACAGGGTGTGAGAAATATATCTCAGTAGGCACCCACCAAAGGCCCGTGCCCAACTGCGTGTAAGCGTGTAACAACAGTGTGCAATAGTAAAATGCAATAAAGTAAGCAGTACTAAATAGTAACTAACTTAACAATTAAATTTCCATGTTATTATTCATTTAATTTATTTAATTTAGTAACATTCTTGTGCTCAACAGCACCAAGCCCTCAGGCCAATCAGAACCGTGCCCTCAGGCTAAAATAGTAACCACGCCCTCAGGCTTGCCCTCAATCCACACAGAATCCAACCCGCAGGTATTGCCCTCAGGCGTAACAGAAATTGCCCTCAGGCGTAAGAAGTCTCGCCCTCAGGCACAGAAGTCAAGCCCTCAGGCACGAAAGGTTGCCCTCAGGCGAAATAACTACAGCCCTCGGGCTAAATAGTGCAGTGCCCTCAGGCTAATCACAACAACGCCCTCAGGCCAAATACAACAACGCCCTCAGGCTAAATAGGCAACCGGGTCATGCCCAACAGGTAAACAAGCAATTCCTCTCAAAGCAATTCTACAATTACTACTTTGAAGGCATACCCTCGGGTATCCTGGCCAAACGGCTAAACAGTGAAACACACCCCGGGGGTGGTTCCGGATCCAAGCAACGATCCCAACCAGCATTTTAATATCATAGTTTAATCACCTATGCAATTCTAGGCATTAAACATAGCAACGGCCTCAGCCACACGACACCCCAACATGGGTTCGTGGCACAAAAACGCACAAAACACACAGCAGTTGGAAAACTAAACACAAAGCCACCTACCTTATACGTCAATGAGCGTTATACCCGAACGCCGATTCCAGAAACTCCCAAGAACGGCATTGATCTGACGAAGAACAAAACTCATTCAAAAGTAAATAACTTACGTTAGGAGAATAATTGGAAAGAACGGTACCAGGAGAGGAGAGGTCTTACCCGTGCGGTTCCAACGAAATCGTCCGAAGCCGAATCGGATTCCAGACGAACGCCCGATGGATCTTCAAAGATCTGACCTCCACCCTTGGCTCCAAAATGGATTAAGTGTCTCCTCTGCCAAATGAGGACGCTACTGCCTGTTTTAAGCTGAAAAAACAAAGTACACGGCGTGTACTTCTGAGTACACGGCGTGTACTTATTTCCTTTAACTGTTTATTTGGCAGCACCGCCACATTGTTCATCCATCGACATGAGTACATGACATGTACTCTAGAGTACACGGCATGTACTATCGCCCAGCTGGCAGTGACACCGCCACCTTACTGTTCAAGCCTACCGACTGACTACACGGCGTGTAAGGCACCACTACACGGCGTGTAGTGGTTTCTACACCCTTCATCGCCGGTATGGCTACACGCCCCGTGTACTCATCCCAACACGGCCAAAAGTACACGGCGTGTGGATAAAGTACACGGCGTGTAGTTCCAAAATTCAGGATTTTTCCCCATTTTCCATATTTTCTCAAAAACACTTAAGGAAAAGGAAAAGAAGAAGCATGTACCTCTAAAATAAGAATCGGGTTCTTACAAACTTCCCCCCTTATAGCAATTTGTCCCTGAATTGCCCTTCCGAGGGTGGCGAAGAATAAGCTCAGAAAATCTCTGGCCACTGAGCACGTACGTCGGCCTCCCGCTCCCAGGTCTCATCCTGCACTCGGTCATGCTGCCATAGCACCCGTACGAGAGGAACTGACCAGCCTCGGAGAACCTTCGTGCTCCTGTAAACAATACGGATCGGATGCTCCTCAAAGGACGCATCATGCAGAAGCTCAACCTCCTCTGGCTGAAAGGTGTGAGACAGGTCTGAATGGTAGCGACGCAACTGAGTCACGTGGAAGACATCGTGCATGGCTCGGTACCGCTGCGGTAACTGCAACCGATATGCAACCAGCCTGACTCTCTCCAGATTCCCAAATGATCCCACATACCTCGGTGAAAGCTTACCCTATCTCCTGATATGTTTGTGTCCCAACCTCGGTGAAACACGCAAGAAAACCTGATCCCCGACCACGAACTCCAAAGGTCGTCTGCGGCGATCAGCATAAGACTTCTGATGAGACTGCGCGGTAGCCATCCGCTTCCGAATCAACTGGACCTGCTCAGATGTCTCCTGCACGAGCTGTGGCCCCAGTAAAGCTGCCTCACCTGCCTCTAACCAGCCCAAAGGTGACCGACATGGCCTACCATATAAAGCCTCGTAGGTGCCATCTCAATAGTCGCCTGAAAACTATTGTTATAGGAAAACTTGACTAAGGGTATATGATTCTCCCAAGAGCCCCCAATGTCTAGTACGCATGCACGCAGCATGTCCTCTAGCACCTGTATCGTCCGCTCTGACTGACCATCTGTCTGAGGGTGGTATGCTGTGCTCAGAAGCACCTGTGTACCCAGCACCCTCTGAAAACTCTGCCAGAAATGATACGTAAAGCGGGCGTCCCTATATGAAACGATAAAACGAGGGACCCCATGAAGACGTACGATCTCTCGGATATACATCCTTCTGAGCTCGTCCACACCGAAAGTCTCCTTGATCGACAAGAAGTGAGCCACCTTCATGAGTCTTTCCACAACAACCCACATGACGTCATTGCCTCGAGGTGACCTCGGCAATCCCGTCACGAAATCCATCGCGACATCATCCCATTTACACTCTGGAATGGGAAACTGCTGTAACAGCTCAGCTGGTCTCTGATGCTCTGCCTTCACCTGCTGACAGGTGGAACACCTCGTAACAAAACCAGTTATCTCTCTCTTCATACCCGGCCACCAGTACTGACGTCTCAAGTCTCGGTACATCTTGGTAACCCCGGGATGAATTGCCCAAGCTGAAGCATGAAACTCCCGCATCATCTCCTCGCGTATATCCCCTGGAACCCATACACGTCCATAGAAACGCAAAACCTCATCATCGCCTATCGTCCAACTGGGAGGAGGGTCCTCACTTGCCACCGAGTCTCGTAGAACTAGGCCTTCTGAATCCGATAGCTGCCACATCCTCACTCTGTCCAGGAGGGTAGAAGTCACAGCTAACGAGGAAAGATAAGTCTGCCCCTGACTGTCATGCACCTCCAGATGCATCTCAAAGAACAAAGCCATAAGCTTCCACTCACCACTGGCCTCCTGCACTGCCTGTATCTGAGTCTTCCTGCTCAGTGCATCAGCTACTGCATTACCTTTACCAGGTGTATAGGCAAGCTCAAAATCGAAGGACTGTAGGTACTCGACCCACCTTCTCTGCCTCAGGTTCAGGTCATACTGAGTAAAGATATACTTGAGGATTTTGTGGTCGGTGAAAACCACAAAATGCTCTCCCAACAGATAATGTCTCCAACAGTGCAACGCATGGATAACTGCAGCCAACTCGAGATCATGCATCGGGTAATTCCTCTTATGTGGCCTCAACTGCCGAGACTCGTACGCAACAACTCGGTCTCCCTACATCAAAACGGATCTCAGCCCAATCCCTGATGCATCACAGTAAACTCTATAGCTCTTCCCCTGCTCTTGGAGTATCAGGATCGGTGCTGATGTCAGCCTTCCCTTCATGTCCTGAAAAGCTGTCTCATAAGCTTCTGACCAAACGAACTTCACACCCTTCTTAGTCAGACCTGTCAACGGTGCTGCTAAGCGGGAGAAGCCCTGTATGAATCACCTGTAGTAACCAGCCAGCCCTAAGAAACTCTGTATCTCAAACATGTTCTTGGGATGCTCCCAGGAAACTACTGCTCTCACCTTCTTTGGGTCTACTACAACTCCTGCTTCTGAGATGATATGACCCAGGAAGTGAATCTGGTCCATCCAAAAGTGGCACTTCGAGAGATTAGCATATAGCCGATGCTCTCTCAGTGTACTCAATACGATATCAAGATGAGTGGTATGGTCATGTCGAGTGTGAGAGTACACCAAGATGCCATCCACGGATACTACCACAAATGAATCAAGATACGGATGAAACACACGATTCATCAGAGCCATGAAAAATGTTGGCGCGTTCGTGAGTCCGAATGGCATAACTGTATACTCATATAGACCATACCTAATCCGAAAAGCTGTAAGCGGTATATCTGATGGTCTAATGTGCATCTGATGATATCCAGATATCAAGTCAATCTTCGAGAACACTCGTGCTCCACGAAGCTGATCAAACAGATCATCTATCCTCAGCAAGGGATATCAGTTCTTAACCGTCAACTGGTTCAGCTTCCGATAATCCTCACAAAGTCTGAGGGTACCATTAGCCTTCTTCGCAAAAAGGACCAGAGAACCCCAAGGAGATGTACTGGGTCAGATAAAACCCTTTGTCTGCAACTCCTCTAACTGCCTCTTGAGCTCCTGAAACTTAGGTGTGGCCATCCTATAATGAGGAATGGACACCGGTGCTGCTCCTGGCATTATCTCAATAGAGAAATCCACCTCACACACCGGAGGTAGACCTGAAAAGCCGTCTGGGAAGACATTCCTGAAATTATCAACAACTGGAGGGAAATCCGTCTGACAAGTCCCCTGGTCATCCAGATATAAGCTCGCAATCTGGGTTGTGACTCCACCTCGCCCATGATGCTCTGGTCCAGCTCGACTCGCCTGAACATCCCACTCGCCCTTGTATAGAAACACCCTGCCCTCTAGTGACGTGAAACGCACCCTGCGACGATATCAGTCTACAAAGGCTCGAAAGGGAACCAACCATTCCATCCCGAGAATGACGTCATAGCTCGTCATCTCCAAGACATAGAGGTCCCAAAGGAAGTGACACCCACCAACCTCAAGGGGGCACTCCTTGCACTGACGCACACCAACCGTCCTAGTCCCCAACAGAGTGTCTAGCATCAAGATATCAGAAGAATTAGAAACACCGAGCCCAAGGCTCTCCACAACGGGTACAGATATGAAACTATGTGTAGCACCCGTATCAAAAAGTACTGAAGACAAGACAGAAGCTACTAGAATAGTACCTATGACTGTCGAAGGTATGGGATCCTTCTCCTGCTGGGTCTGTTGTACTGCATATGCCTGTCCAGTGCCGCGACCCTATGACACAGCCTGGCTACCCTGAGCTATCCTGCACTGCTGCCTCTACGATCCTGGTGTCTGGATACCACGACCACGACCACTGTCTCTGCCTGCACGCCCTGACGTATTCCAGTTCCCTGACTGGTAAGAAGCCACCGGTCCTGATCCCGCACACGGAGTCTGCACAGAACCCCTCTCACTAGCCACTGGTAGAAACGCCCTGAAAAAGCACTACAGATGACCCATCTTACCGCAAGCTCGGCACTCCAATGGGTCTCGTGGACACTGCGGCCTCTTGTTCCCCTCTCTGCCACACGGGTAGCACCTGACCGGTCCACCTGAAGAAGTTGTCTGGCTGGTACTGCCGCCCTGAGAGAATTTCATCTGTCACTTCCTCTTGCTAGCAGAAATAGTACCAGTAACTGGTGCTGAACCGCCCTGGCCCACACTACTTGATTCCTGCAGGTTTCTCTCTGTAATCAGCGCCTGATTCACAATCATGTGTACAGTAGGCAACCTGAAAACATTTACCAGCGCTCGGATGTCATACTGAAGACCATCCTCAAAACGTCTGACTCTCAATGTCTCATCACCCACCAGCACGGGTGAAAAACGTTGAATCTCTGTAAAACGAGCAGAGTAGTCCATCACCGACATAGCGCCCTGCTGCAAATTCATGAACTCTCGAGCTCTATCTGCCCTCAGCATCTCGGGAAAGAAGAAGTCATAGAAGACTGCCTGAAAATTTTCCCACGCCATGTACCTGTGATGCTCTGTCTGGGTGGTAACATCCCACCACCTCTTGGTGGAATCACGCAGCATGTAAGTCGCGAGCTTGACCCTCTGCCCTAGAGGCATCTCAAGATGCTCGAAAATAGTCTGCATCGATCCTATCCAAGACTCTACAGCCTGTGGTCCGCCATCCCCTGAAAATGTAGGCGGATGCTGCTGTCGAAAGATACGCGTCAGCTCAACTATATATGTGGAAGCCTACGGTGCTCCCTGAAAGGTCTGCATGAACCGCAATAAGCCTTCACGGAACTGCACCTCCGGGCCTGTGTCCGGTATAATAGTTGGTGCCGCATCTGGCTCTGCTGGTGGATCAACTGGTAGCCCATGTCCCACTATCATCGGAGTATAATCTTCGTCGCTCTCCTGGCGAACAACTCGCAGTCGTCTAGGCGGCATGACTCTACAAGGTCAAAATCACGCCTCAGATTCAAGATTATTAAGACTTAAAGCGAAGGAACCACAAAGGAACAAGAGGAAGAAGGCATTTCAAAATTTTCAAAACAAGACTACACGGCGTGTACAATGACTACACGTCGTGTGCTTGACTTCCTTTCCCCTGCCCGGGTCCTTCCACGCGGCTAAGCCACACGGCTTCCGTTCAACAAAACTACACGGAGTGTATAATATCTACACGGCATGTACGGTGTTATTTTCCAACTGCCTGTGTCATCTGTGACATGGCCGACTCCTCGGCTTGACCCCACACGCACACGGCGTGTACACCACCATGTTTCCCAGCCACACGGCTAACTCCACACGGTCTGTCCTCGGACAAGAATACACGGCGTGTCCCACAGGTGCACGGCATGTTCAGGGAGAGGTGACACCATCCTGTGTTGTTAGTTACACGACCGAGTCCCCAGGTCACACTACACGACGTGTCCATAATTGACACGGCGTGTTCTGTCAAGGAGTTCACCGACCCGTGTTGTTAGTTACACAGCCGGACTCCGGGTCACACTACACGACGTGCACAAAACGACACGGCGTGTTTTACCCAAGACCTTCCCTACCCCATGTCACCGCCCACACAGTTTGTGACACGGGAAGAGACTACATGGTGTGTACTCGGGGTACACGGCGTGTACTCAAAAAGTTCATTTTTCTTCCCGAACAGAAGAACACACACGGTGTGTATGAGGTCCTACACGGCGTGTATTCTGGGTTTTCCGGACAGTATGCATCAGAAACTTCCCCGGAACCCATAAAATACTGAAAAACAACACCTATGTGTCAAATTATGACCCGTGGGGGGCCATACACCCCACGAATCAAAGTTTGACATCTTATTTGTGTTATAACCAATAACAGTCAATGATCCACCAAATTCCGGTCAATGGGGGACCAAACTCCCCAAAAACCAAAGTTTGGCGTCCATCCTATAAAGAAGATCAACCAAACAGGTAGGTATTTATCAAGCAGCTATCACAACAGCATGCTTTCTTAGCACATCAACTATCACAACAACATGCAAATTCTAATGCACCTACATGGCATGGGAACTATGCATGGCATGTGATTTCTAGCATGTGTCTATATGATGCATGAGATGACATACCCTCATCTCATCGGGTTGCAACTAAATAACACCCATAGATAAAATATAAACAGCACAATCCAAGTTCGTCACCCAACAGTGAAAACATATCAACCGTAAAATTGCAAAATCAGAATAATGCAAAATACGAGGTAGAGTGGCTTTTCCCTGTACACGGGTTAGCTACGCCCGGGCACAACTTATTACCAACTACCATTCTTTTCTATCCCTGACTACGGCTCCAGATAGTAAGTCAAGAAAAGAACCCCCTCTGATACCACTTTGTAACGTCCCGGACCCGGGTGCCACGCAACGGGTGCCCCGAGCCCGGTTCGCCATGTGACCTCAAGCGCATTTTCCCAAACTCCAGAGGCTGCCGACTAGCAGCGAGGGCCTAGGTATGATAGTGGGTAAACTATTCCCTCATTTGTCGAAGTGTAGCGCAGCGGAATACCAAAATAAAAAATACAAGAAACAGTGGAAGCAGTAAACATACACAACTGAAATAACTACAGCAGTGGATATAACCAATAGTATATAAGTGATTATGCTACATGTTTCAAGTTCTAAGAAAACAGCCAGAACATGTTATACATCAATACAGTACAGCAGAAAACAGAGTAGTACAAAACAAGAAAAACATCTGGCAGCGGCATCGCGAGCCTAGGCTCAATCCCATGCCCTCTTACTCCTCAGCAACAGTCAAGTACCTGTATAGGGACTCTTGCCCCTATCTACACTTGCAGCAACATAATCTGTTTGGGCCGAAAAGTGTGACCCAAACAGGGTGTGAGAAATATATCTCAGTAGGCACCCACCAAAGGCCCGTGCCCAACTACGTGTAAGCGTGCAACAACAGTGTGAAATAGTAAAATACAATAAAGTAAGCAGTAATAAACAGTAACTAACTTAACAATTAAATTTCCATTTTATTATTAATTTAATTTATTTAATTTAGTAACATTCTTGTGCTCAACAGCACCAAGCCCTCAGGCCAATCAGAACCGTTCCCTTAGGCTAAAAGAGTAACCACGCCCTCAGGCTTGCCCTCAGGCCACACAGAATCCAACTCGCAGGTATTGCCCTCAGGCGTAACAGAAATTGCCCTCAGGCGTAGGAAGTGTCGCCCTCAGGAATAGAAGTCAAGCCCTCAGGCACGAAAGGTTGCCCTCAGGTGAAATAACTACAGCCCTCGGGCTAAATAGTGCAGTGCCCTTAGGCTAATCACAACAACACCCTCAGGCCAAATACAACAATTCCCTCAGGATAAATAGGCAACCGGGCCATGCCCAACAGGTAAACAAGCAGTAACAAGAAATTCCTCTCAAGGCAATTCTACAATTACTACTTTGAAAGCATACCCTCGGGTATCCTGGCGAAACGGCTAAACAGTGAAACACACCCCGGGGGTGGTTCCGGATCCAAGCAACGATCCCAACCAGCATTTTAATATCATAGTTTAATCACCTATGCAATTCTAGGCATTAAACATAGCAACGGCCTTAGCCACACGACACCCCAACATGGGTTCGTGGCACAAAAACGCACAAAACACACAGCAGTTGGAAAAATAAACACAAAGCCACCTACCTTATACATCAATGAGCGTTATACCTGAACGCCGATTCCAGAAACTCCCAAGAACGGCGTAGATCTGACGAAGAACAAAACTCATTCAGAAGTAAATAACTTACATTAGGAGAAGAATTGGCAAGAACGGTACCAGGAGAGGAGAGGGCTTACCCGTGCGGTTCCAACGAAATCGTCTGAAGCCGAATCGGATTCCAGACAAACGCCCGGTGGATCTTCAAAGATCCGGCCTCCTCCCTTGGCTCCAAAATGGCTTAAGTGCCTCCTCTGCCAAATGAGGAGGCTACTGCCTGTTTTAATCCAAAAAAACAAAGTACATGGCGTGTACTTCTGAGTACACGACGTGTACTTCTTTCATTTAACTGTTCATTTGGCGGCCCTTCCACACTATTCATCCGTCAACATGAGTACATGGCATGTACTCTAGAGTACACGGCGTGTACTGTCGCCCAGCTGGCAGCGACGCCACTGCCTTACTGTTCAAGCCTGCCGACTGACTACACGGCGTGTAAGGCACCACTACACGGCGTGTAGTGGTTCCTACACCCTTCATCGACGGCATGGCTACACGCCCCGTGTACTCATCCCAACACGACCAAAAGTACACGGTGTGTGGATAAAGTACATGGCGTGTAGTTCCAAAATTCCGGATTTTTCCCCATTTTCCATATTTTCTCAAAAACACTTAAGGAAAAGGAAAAGAAGAAGCCCGTACCTCTAAAATAAGAACCGGGTTCTTACATATGTAACTCATTCATGTAATTTCTTTTAATCTCATGAAATCAATTATCTACATATGTGTAATCATGGGGTGATAGGTATCCACCCATTATTTTTTAAATAGATCCTAATATCCTAATACAATGAGAAGTCCAAAACAAAGTGACACTACCCATTGTAATTTACAAAAGAGGGTTCACAAATCCATCATAATTTTAACATATAATAGGTATATACTATAATCAACAGTTTAATTCATGCTCATAACCATAAAAAATCCAATTCCAATGAATATGAAAACTAAATGAAGTATCATACCTAGATCTGACTCCGTAAATGCATGTATGATAATTTGATGAAGTGGGTTGACACTTGCAACTAAATAATATGTTTATTCATATTATAACACTTTAGATTCATTAATTAAATGAGGTAAGATTCTATATAATGAATAATTAATCAATGTAGATTTTAGATAATCAATTTATGACTGATTTAAAAATAAATAAATTATAAATTTTTTATAAATTATATATTCTCTTTTGAATATTCAACAAAATAAATGACCCTGAACATTTCATATATATATATATATATATTCATATATGAACTATATAATTTTTTTAAAATTTAAATTTAATTTAATTTTAATTATCTTATATTAAAAAATATGATTTATTCATAAAAACATTTATAGTTATTTAATCATTTCAAATTTTATGAAAGCAAATTTTATAAATTAAATATCACCTATTTTGTTTTATTTAAATCATTGACCAAATCAACAAAAACTCAATTATAAACTATTGAATCAGTGTCCCAGAATAATTTATTTCAATATAAATATTTTATATTAATATTTGAGAACAATTAATAAATAAATATTAAAATATTAAAATGTGTCCTTATTTTATAATATGTAAAAACTTTTTAAATTAATTATCTTTAAAATAAAATTCTTACCTAGATAATAGATAAAAACATTTGTTTATAGTTTCAATACCCTTTGGATTCAAAATGGTCCATTTGGTCTTGTCCTCAGGAAGAATTTGATAATTTTCAAAAAATTAAATTTTTCTTTAAAATCCATCAAACTATAATCATTTTGTTATATAATAATCTATCCCCAACCTCTGAGAGGAAACTCGTGTTAAAGGGAAGAAAATAGTCAATTGTTCATTACTAAGACATTTTTTTCAACAATAATAATATAAAACAAGACGTTTCAATTTCAACCATGATGTTTTTTTTCATCATGGTAGATTTAACCACTATATAGTGTTTTTTAACCACATCGGTGTAGAATAAAAAAAGTTTGTTTTTTGCAGAACTTCTACATGACCATTTTTTCTATAACACATGATAGTATAATAAGTCTTGTAGGACCATGAATTTTTTTGATAACACATATTTTTTTGTTCATAAATCTCAATAAGAAAAATAGACATTTTGAACTCACCTATGTAATGGTTACTTGATTATGATCCTTCCTGTTTCTCTATTCCATTTATAATTGAATACAAATGAAATGGTTCTCGAACTAATAACACAAAAGGGTTTTTAGGTTTATAACATTTATCCATAGGAAGTGAAAACATCGACCCACACCTATCTAAATCAAAATATATTTCTATTAATTTTGAATTGAATAAATAAATAAACATTGATATACATTTTCCATTTCATGAGAAGGATTATCCAAGATCTTCCACAAATGATTGATAAAGATCATTGGAAAGAATCCAATGAAATATTGTATACTAGGGTATCCTTGGGATATTTAAGTATCCCAATTATTTATAATGATTATCTCTTGCATTATATTTTGTAGAACCATATAGTTTAAAAATAAATTTAGATAATGAAAGGGAATTGATATAGGGAGTTTATAATTGACTAAATAATTGAGGATCAAGCATTGTAATGCCCCAACCCCTCTCACCCAAATAGATTAGGTGAATTATTATATTTTAATTAGACTGGATGCGATTAAAAACATAAGACCATGGATTAATAGTAATTAGGAAACCTGATACGTAACATTATATTACATCATCTAATATTAAACCATTTGTGTTCAAATATTTTACCTAAATACTACCCATATGTCTATTCATACATAATTTCAACTTCATTACATGGGGAATAAAGAAGTAAAATAAAATTGTGATACTAGAATCTAAGAAAAGGTTCACACATTGTAGAAGCTGACATTCAGTTCTAATAGAATTAATAATGTAATGGGAATAGTTAAATAGAATATCTCTCATTATGGAAGAAATAATCTAAACATAATGCATTGATGATAATGGAAGTAAATTACAACATGAATAAAATTTAATGGTATTATAATAGTGGAAATGATATGAATATGTAACTTCAAACAACATAAATTTACCCTCAATACATTGTGGAAATACATCATACATAAATTGTGATAACACTCCAATTATCCTATATTAGTTGTATCACGAGACTTACTATTTCATTCAGAATATATATATTTTTAAGACCTTATAATCACATAAAAAACCATTTTATTCCATAATATAATAAAATCGTAATGGTGATACATTGAATAATGTTCAATAATGAATAACATAGAAGTACATAGCACAATTTCACAATAAAGATTTTATTATAATATTATCCTGTATATAAAAAATGATTATACAAGCATGTCAATAGATTTTTATGCTCAATGAATTAAAAATGGTGTCTATATGAATTCCCACAATACTTGGTTAGGATATTTGGGGATTCAAAATGTTAAAATAATCATAATTATTAAATACTTATTATGGAATATTAATTGTTTGGTACAAACACTAATTAACAAGGTCAATGTGTTTGGATAGTCGAATACATGTATTCAAAATGGTGAGAGTCTATAGAAATTGTGGATAAATACCATATAAGAATTATGAGTATATAATCACACAAATTTAATACACATTAGGGATATAAAATATCATTTTTTAGTAAACTCTAGCTTCATATTATTTGATATCCAACGGATTACATGTTCTAAAATTCAGGATAATCCACATGGGACTCAATAGAGGATTCTTAAGATATATATCAGTCATCCTTCATTAAACAGGGTCTCTTAAAACAAATAATTTATCAATAAATCCAAAAAAATGAATATTTTTTATATATAGATTTGAATAATATAGAATTTTAATCCTATTAGGATAGTTTATAACACCATAAAAAAATTAGTTAAGATAATAATAATATTGATAGGTTTCTTGACACACAAGAACAAGATTTATGTGAGTTGTGCTATATTATAAAAACTAAATTATAACCTAAGAATTTAAATATATGGTATTAATATGAGTTACTGCATTATGTAATATTCATACAAAATGAAATATTTTTTATTAATCATTATGAAATTAGAACTCAATTATTATTGAAGTAATTTTATACATAACAAATTTATTTTATTGAAAATTTATTTTTATAGATATTTTTCGTGGAAATTATATCTGATTTCTAACAATTTTGGTAAATTTATTCTATAAAACTAACTTCATTTTTTAATGAAATTTTAAAATTTATCTTAGAGTAAATTTTTTTAAATTTTCCAAAAAGATTGTTTTTTCGATGAATAGTGAAAACACTATGTCACATTTGGGTCATTCTTTTCAGTTATGTTTTCCTTTTTATTTTTTTTATTATTTTCCCTAGGTTACCATCAGCATTTGGAGAAAAAAGGAGGTTTTTGGTGGGTAGACCCAGGCAAATTTTTGGTGTATGATTAGTGTAAACCATGTGCCCAACCCAAGTAACCATGTAGTAGAAGGAAGAACCTATCGCACAGCTACCACACGACCATGCGCCTCGGCCCAGTTAATTGTGTGCTATAGATAGAGTTTGCGCACAACTTCCCCACATTTTATTAAACCATGCAGTAAAATAGTGATCCCATCCTAGAATATTAAAAATATTTTTATTCCAAGTTTTCCCTTTTTGGATTTAACCCCTAATCAACCCATTTTCTTCCACACTCAGGATTTCCAGCCATAGAATGCTTCCTTTCTCCCCCAATCACCCTTGGTCACCCATTTTGAAGTGGATTTGGTGGGTAAAACTCAATGGTTCATCAAGTAAGTGGTTCTCCCCCATCTTTCTTCCTTATTTATAGGGTTTCTCCTCTATTTCATGGGGTTCCATTTTTTCAACAGCTAGGGTTTCTTTCCTATGGTTTAATTTTTAGTTTCTGGGTTCAATATCATGGGATAGTGTTTGATCTTGACTGATTGTAGTGTAGTTTATGTGCGGTTAATGTTTCAGACCAATTTTGGGATTTTTGACATGAAAGGTAGGTGTTTCCATGTTTAAACTTTATTTGGTGAATTTT
Source organism: Viscum album (assembly GCA_963277665.1). Taxonomy (NCBI): domain Eukaryota; kingdom Viridiplantae; phylum Streptophyta; class Magnoliopsida; order Santalales; family Viscaceae; genus Viscum; species Viscum album. Next base: position 805,141,176 of record OY728167.1, on the reverse strand, counting down.
TTCCTACATGTTTAATTTACCATGTTCCTTTATCATTATGTGTGAAGTGAAAGTGGTTTTCAAAATGATTAAATGTGCATTTGATTTTAATGTGGATCCTTTACTAGAAATTGCATGTTTTTCATGTGTAAACTCTTGTTGTATCACTTGGAATGATTTAATAAATTATGAAATTGGTTTATTATATTTTTAAGGGTTTCAAATAATATTTTGGTATGGAAGTTATGTACTGTTGATTTTAAAATTGGACTTTGGGGTATTTTTGTGAGGAAAAGTCTTGTGGTGTTCTTGAAAATTATTTTATAAATTTTCTAAATGGGTTATTGAGTTTTATAAGAGGTGTGAATCATTTTTAGGAAATTTTTTGGTGTGCTAATGATTTTAAAATGTAATTTGGATGTGCATGTGGGGTTATGTGATACGTGAAACTTGTTTGAGCATAAAAGGGAAGCCTGTGTATCTAGTTGGCTAGACTAGGACTAGAATTCTAGTGATTCGGAAGTAGTTGTGGCCTAGTTTCACTTATCGGGATTTACAATGAAAAAACTAACTATATATGGATAATTATTTGAGACCACTAGACCATTGAATATTACTCATCTCCAGTGGATCGTGCATGAGGAAGTTGTTGTTCATTATTAATATACCATATTTCACTGAGATACGAGGTACCTAGGGTTCCACTGCTAGCTAGTACCTAAGGGTAGTTACCACGATTAGTTCTCATTGGAAATATTTCACTTACCATTGGTATGTGGTAGTGAATTGATGTAAACGTTCAAAAGCAAGTGTGTTCTCTTGAAAAAAAATTCTTTAAAATTGTCTTTCATTTAAAGTTGTTTTTTATAAAATCTATTCTAGCATTTCCTTTGGGTAAAATCCTGAAAGTTAGTTACTGTATATTATTAGGTGCATGGAATCTATTCTTGTGTGGAATTATACTAGGCTTAAGATCACACCATACTTTCACCTTTTTGTGTAAGTATAATTGGGAATGTTTGACATGGGTAAAGGAAAGGCTTTTGGTGACAGAGGTTTGGGTTTCTAGATGTCTTCTTTTTGCAGTGTTGTGGAGGTGGATTGAGGGAGATTACCCCTTTCCTTTTGGTAGTTTTTGAGTTGGAATTGCTACACGATTTTGTTGTTTCCCTTTTTTATTTTGGTTTAAAACATTGTAATTCAATTATGAAAAATTTGATTATGGCTTGTTGGGTTGAATTTTCATATTCAGTTTATTAAATATTTTTGGTTGTTTTATAGTTATAAATTCAGGTAAATTGTTCCCAAGCATTGTTTATGATACCCTTACACTTTTGAAAGCCCGTTGGGATCGTTAATGACCTTCAAGAAAGGCCACAAACCTGGTCGGGCACTGGTTCGAATGACGACCCAGGTTGGTTTGTGAAAAAATGGTATCAAAGGGAGGTTAGATCATTGGTTCATTTTATTTGGGATGATTTGGGTTAGACAAGATCTAGGACTAATAGGGCTCGGAGTTCTGGCTGTGAGTAGGGTTCATGGCCAACGCACCTCATCACAAACCTTGAGTCTCCATAGGATATTGGGACTTTTGTTTGAATTATCTTCCAGGTGGGACATGAAGGCTACAGACTTCAGGTGGAAACTGGGTGTGGTGAATTGGTTTGGTCATTTTATTATCATGGAATGTTTAATTTATTTATATTTGATGATATTGCTGAAATTTTGAGAACTGTTGTACTAATTGTTTCTGTTGAGAACATTTCTTTTTTGTTGCAACATTTCTCCCCGAAGGAAACCCTTACAACCACGGGAGGAAGACAGAGGGAGTTATCCCACATAACGTGATCAAAGGATGGTAAAAGATTTGGTCTATATTGTTCAGTATTTCGGTCATGGGGAATTTCCAGATACTGCTCTAGTTAGGGAGGATTAATCAGGTCCTAGAAAGGAAAAATCACAGGAGTTTCTAAAGAAATATCATCCTACTTTTGGGGAAATGCAGAGTCGTAAGAAGAAGTGGAGTGCCTCGATAATATTGAGAGGATGTTTGAGTTTCTTGAAACCCCTAAGGAAGTCAGGGTGTAATGTGATTATTTAGTTCTAGAGGTTCCTAGCTGATGGAGGTGGGAATCAGTGCTACAGGCTGGGGAGTATGAGAAGATGAGCATGAAGGATTTCAAGACCATCTTCAACAAGAATTATTGTTCTGAGGTCTGGGCATATGCTATATCTATATAGTTCATGGATATTTCCTAGGGAGATTGGTTAGTGATGTAATAAGATAGCCTCTTTGTTGAGCTACTAGGGTATGCAACTGAGATTCTTTCTAATAAATATATGAAATCTAGGAAGTTTGAGAAGGGTATGCGACCATAAGTTTACATTCAGATATTCTTTTTCAAGTTGGGAACCTATGCTAAGGTATTTGATCATCCATTCATATTCGAGATTGATCACAAAGGATAGTATGGTTTTTTTGGAGTGGTGTCAACTGTGCATAGTGGAAGCTCCTCTAAGAAAAAGAGGAGGCTGGATAAGAAAGGGAAGAAGGGAGGCGGTAGTTCAGGGCATCCTTCTATGAATTTTTCTTCTGTAGCTGATATTGTGAGATCTGTTATGTTCTATCAATGTGGGATGGTAGGTAACACTCGAACTACTTTCACATCTCCTCAAATTCCTTGTCATCAGTGTGGAATTATGGGGAACTTGCAGCATTTCTGTATGAAAAAACACGTATACCAAAGTGGGGCACGATCTATGGCTTATAGGGGAGTGTCTGTTCAGTCAGATCCAAACCAGACAGTGGGGTCCTAGTTTTGTGATCATGGTGGTAGGACCAGGGCGTCTTCAGGGAAGATCCATTTCATGTAAGATCTAAATGAAGCGGTAATTATCAGGCATTGACCAAGCATCTTCATGTTGTGGATTAGGCACCAACTAGATAGGATTCAGGTCCCTCTATAGTTTGATGTACCATTTTGATTTCATCGACTATAGTAGATATTTTATTTGATACTGGTTATCTATTTTTTCCCCTACCCGTATTGTGGATCTATTTAACTTTCCAACCAAGATGATGTCTTATTCAAGGGAGTTAGTAACACCATTGGGTATGAAGAAGGGGTGGGGTCTCAGGTGTCCATCATGTGCACATTTCATGTCAGGGGTTGATATGGAGTTGTATTTCATAGTCTTAGACATGAACCTATTTGATGTTATCCTTGACATTGATTTTTAGGTGTTATTCCAAGTGAATAATGACTGTTATTGGTGGAAGGTGAGTTTTATGGGACTTAATGGGTGTCCTTAGGTATTTCATGGGGAATGGTATCCTCGATCGAGTCGCGTGGTACCTCCACTCCTAGAGTTAGGAAATATTATCTTTCAATTATCATCACTCATTCTAGAGGATGATTGTGGTTCTCATGAGGTTGGACTACCTTAATTAGTGGATGAATTCCACGAGGTATTTCTAGATGACATTTTAGGCTTAACCCCAGAGAGGGACCTGGAATTTTCGATTGATTTCGCATCCTGAAATCAGTCGATATCTCTTCCCTCGCATCACATATCCCTCACTGATATGATGCAATTAAATATATAACCAAACCATTTGTAATTCAAAGGGTTTATTCACCCGAGTGTCTCTCCTTGGTCTGCTCTTGTTTTATTTTCAATTAAGGCCGATAGATACCATCATATATGAATTGATTACTGGAAGCTAAATAAGGTAGAAATTAAGAATAAATACCATTTTCTATGAATTGGTGACTTATATGACCAACTGAAGGGGGAAAATTGGTTTTACAAGATAGATTTTCATTCGGGTTATCACCAAGTTCAGTTGAGAGAGGTGAACATCCCTAAGATGGATTTTCAAAACATGTACGTCCACTTTGATTATTTGGTCATGACTTTCAAGTTGATCAATGATCCAAATTTTTTTATGTTACTCATGAATAGGGTGTTCCACCAGTATCTCGACTCGTTCATTGCTGTATTTTTGGTTGAAATCCTATTTTATTCTGGATCTGAGGAGGATCACGAGAATCACTTATGGATCATTTTGGGAACTTTTTGGGATCACCACATATATTCCATGTTTTCAAAGTTCACCTTATGGATCGATGTGGTGATGTTTTTTCGTAATGTGATTTCAGAATGGGGGGGGGTTGTTGGACCCTGAGAAGATCAGTACAATTATGTTAGGGGAGAAGCCGAAGAATGTGTTCGAGATCAAGAGTTTTCATGGCCTAGCAATATATTACAGATGGGTTGTTTGGGATTTCTCTCATCATGCATCATCAATTAACAAACTTACTAGGAAAGGGTCAAACATTGATTGGATTCCAAAATGATAAGCATCCATTAAGGAGATAAAGCAGTGGTTGACTAAGACACCATTTTCGATCTTTCCAAGGTTTAGGAAGGGCTATGTGGTTTATTGAGATGCTTCAGGTATGGGTCTTAGGTTTGTGATTATGCTGGATGATCACGTGGTGGCATATGTATCATGACAACTCCAACCAAATGGAATGAATTTCCTGACCCATTACATGGAATTGGAATCAGATATGCATTCCCTGAAGACATGGTTCCGTTATATTTTTGGGGAGAAATTTGTGGTCTACTCTGACCATAAAAGTGTATCCTACATTTTCTCCCAAAACGACTTGAACTTGAGAAAGTGTCAGTTGATTGAGTATTTGTAGGGATTTGACTTTGATATTATCTATACCATAGGTAATGGTAATGTGGTGGTTGATGCCTTGATTAGAAAATTTCCACAACAAACATTGAGGAAGTCCAATGATGCGTGGAATCTGATGGGGCTCTTTTAGCAGATTCATTTGGAGAATAAGGAGCACAGTGGGGGTGTGTTCTTGGAAAGATTTCAGTTGAATCATTCTCTTCTAGAGTTTATTTAGAAAGATCAACCCAAATATGAGCTATGTTTTTGTTCTACGTACTTTCTTCATAGTGTGGAGACATAACCTTATTGGTACTCATCTCTCAAGAGAGTATTGTGCTTTAAGGGCCATTCAGTGGTTTCATTGTCCTTGAGAAAGGTGGTGATGCATGATACCAACCAATATCAGTGGGTTGTTCATCATGGGGTGACTGGGATGTATTATTATGTGAGTCTACAGTTTTGGTGGCCAGGAATGAGGTAGGACATAACAGATTTTGTATTGAGGTGTTATACATGTCATTAGGTAATTGAAGAGAATCAAAGGACCTCCAGTTTTATTCAACCACTACCCATTATTAACTATAAGTGGGTCATGGTTTCCATGTATTTTTTTTGTCTTTCCTCGTACACCTCAGGGAAGGAACGCCAAATTGGTGGTGATTAATCATTTGACCAAATTATTACATTTTATTTTGATCTGATACATTTCTAAAGTGGATGAGTAGGGTTGACTATATATTCTAGAGGTTGCAAGGATTCATGGGGTTCTATTATAATTTGTTTCAGATAGAGATCCATTTTTTCCCTGTCGATTCTGGGGAGGCTTTCATAATGCATTGGGGACATAGATTAAGAGGATTATGGCATACCATCCTAAAAAAATAGTCATATAGAGTGTGAAAATCAGATTTTGGAGGACATGCTTCACCCATGTGTTTTGTATATTGTTGGATCGTGGGATAACCATTTGTTTTTGGTTGAAATTTTATAAAATAACAGTCACCAATTATCGATTTGAATGGATCCATTTGAAGTGCTTTATGGATGGCCTTTTTGGTCTCCTCTATGTTGGGATATGGTGCGTGAGACCTCGGTTTTGGGACTGATACTTGTGCAAGAGACATCTAAGAGATTCAAGTTGATTAGGAAATGGTTATTGGTAGATTAGATTGGCCAAAAATCATTTACTGATCAAAGGTGTCATGATCTTGAGTTTTTTATGGGTAATTTTGTATTCTTGAAGGTGGATACTCGCTTGGGTCTTCTCTATTTGGGGAAGTAGGTAAAGCTAACATTGAGGTATACTAACCCTTTTTAAATCATCGAGCGGATTTACAAGGTTCCGTACAAGTTAGATTTTCCATCTCAGTTGACATCTATTCATGACATGTTTCATGTCTCCCAACTAATTAAATATAAATTGGTCCCATATTGTGTGCTGAATTGGGAGGTGTTAAAAATAGATCTTGATTTATCAGTGTTTGAGTGACCAGTTTGAATAGTGGATTCCCTAGAAAAGGTGCTTCAGGGAAAGTATATTACATTGGTCCATTTCCTTTGAAATCATGGTAATATTGTGCATGATGCATGGGGGAAGAAGTCATGGATTAACAAGGAGTATCCATTCTTATTTCTCGATCAAGCTTTGAGTGGACTTTATGAGGGTATAATGTTTTTATGGTTGGGATAATTGTCACATATATGCCATTCATTTCATGTATTTTTTCCTTTTTCTATTTTTGGTATATCCAGTTCCCCTATGAATTTTGGAGAAAAATGGAGGTTTTCTAGTGGGAAGACCCAGGCGTATGGTTGGAGCATAGATAGTGTAACCCATGTTCCCAACCAAGGTAATCATGCGGTAGAAGTCATAACCTACTGAATTACTACCGCATTGTGGTGTGCCTCGGCCCAGGTAACCATGATCCCAGTCGGAAAATTAAAAAAAAATCCATGTTTTTTATTGTCATATTTAACCCCTCTACCCATTTTCTTCCCCACTAAAGATTTTTATCCACAGAAGGCATCCATTCTCTCCCAATCACCCTTGGCCACCCATTTTTATGGGGATTTAGTGGGGAAGACACAAAGGTTCATCATGTAATTGGTTCACCCCCTTCTTTCTTCCATACTTTTAGGGTTTCTACTCTCTTTATTGGTGTTCCATTTATCCAACAGCTAGGGTTTCTTGCCTAAGTTTTAATTTGGTGTTTTTGGGTTCAATATCATGGATTAGATTTTGGTCTTGATTGCTTGTCGTGTGGTTGGGATGCAGTTGATGTTTCACACCAATTTTTTGGGATTTTTGACATCAAATGTAGTTGGTTCCATGTTTAAAAATTATTTGGTGAATTTATTTTTCTTTCATATATAATTTACCATATTCCTTGATCATTATTTCTGGTGGGAATGTGATTTTCAAAGGGATTAAATGTGTGTTTTATTTTAATGTGACACTTTTACATGAAATTCGGTGTTTTAAATGTGAAAAATCTTTTTGTGTCACATGGAATGATTTTATAAATTATACAATTAGTTTATTGTATTATGTAAGGGCTCCAAATCATATTTTGGTTTTAATTTATGTTTTGTTGACTTTAAAATATGACATTTGGGTGCATTTGGGTTGGAAAAGTCTTATAGTGTTCTTGAAAATTATTTAATAAATTTTCTGAATAGTTTATTGTGTTATATAAGAGGTGTGAATCATGTTTTGAAAAAAAAAATTTGTGTGTATGATTTTAAAAAGGAATTTTTATGTTCCAGTGGTTTTATGTGATATTTGAAACATCTTTGAGCACATAAGGGAAGCCCAGGTATCTCGGTGGGAATACTAGGACTAGTATGCTACTGATTCCGAAGCAGATGTGGCCCAGTTTCACATAGCAGGACTGAAATTGAAAACACTAACCACTATAAATTTTTATATTTATGATCTCTAGTGGCTCATGCATGAGAAAGATTTTGGTCATGGTTCATATAACACATTTCACTGAGATACAATGTTCTGAGGCTCCCACTACTAGCTAGTTCCTAGGGTTAGTTCCTGTGTTTAGTGCTCATTTTATATATTGCACTTGTGATCGGCATACTATAGTGTTTGGTTGTAAATTTTCAAAAGAAAGTATGTTCTCTAAAAAAATTCTTTAAACTTTTCTTTCCTTTAAATATGTTTTCATAAAATTGTTTCTAGAATTTACATTGTATAAAATCTTGCAATTTATTTACCTTATAATGTTTAGTGAAAGGAATAATTTCATGGGTGGAATCTTACTAGGCTTACGCTCACACCCTACTTATACCTTTTTCTATAAGTAGAATAGATATTTTTTTATACATGTAAACGTAGGGATTTTTGTGATTGTGGTTCAGGTTGCTATATATCTTTCTAGTGCGGTGTTGTGGATGTGGCTTGAGGGTGATGGCCCCTTTCCTTGTGGTGGTTTGTTGAGTTGGAATTGTTATATATTTTTTTTGTGTCCTTTTTGGATGTTGGTTTAAAACTTTTTAATTCAATTCTGGAAAAAAATTTAAGTCTTGTTTGGTTCAATTTTTTTATTCATTTTTAAAAATTTTAGGTTTTTTTATGCTTATTAATTCAGGTAAATTATTCCAAAGCTTTTTTATGATACCCGTGAACTTGTTCCAGACTGTGCGGATCTAGAACACCCTTTTGGAAATGCCACAGACCGAGTCAGGTGCCCGTTCATATGACGACTATCTTGGTTCATGATACACTGATTTTTATTGGAAAAAACTTCTCATTTCATGAATATCAAAAGTTAAATTTTTTATAAAATGGTTACAAAAGATAAATTATTTTACTTATATTATTATTAATTCAATTATGTTCACTATAATTAATTTTATTTGTATATTTTTATAAAAACGTTATATACTTAAATATTTTCTTTAGAAAATAGCTTTTCATTAAATATTAATAATTTAATTTAATGTAAATATTTCTTCTTATGTAAATTGAATTATATAAAAATAATTTCATGTTTTGAATCAGGAGTTTCAAATTTGGTAAAATGGTTACTTTTATCTTTGGTAATTATGAAAAGAAATCATTGTAAAAATCACCTTGGTAAGGGTAAAACAAGTAAAACATGGACAAAACATTGGGATAAGGATTTAAAAATTCTCTAACACTTGTATTTATCCTATTGGATGATTTTTGTTTGACTATTTCAGTCAATGTTTCCAAATTATGGCTACTTGATTCCATTTTTCTATTATTTTTAGTTTTATAATAATTATGTAAAACAAAATATAAAAAATACCCCTATCTTGATTTTAATATCCCTAATATTTTTACATAATGATAAAAAGATGATAGGTTAATTTATAAATGTTTTAAAAAAATTAATTTATTTTTTATCATTAAAATTTATTTTTAATTTTTAGTGTTTTAAAAATTTCCTTTAATTCTTACGAAACTCCGATAGAGTAATTATTTAGTTCGTTTGAAAAAATAATAATTTTAAAAATATAAAAAATGATAAAATTTTGTTGAATAATTATATTCTAAAATTTTATTAGATAAACACAACATTTTAGAGGTTCTTTATGGTTTTATGTTATAATTTCATAAATTTCTTCATGAAATTAAATCCAAAATAAATGTATAGTTACAAAATAATAGTAATTATATTTAATAAAAACCATATTTTGGAAAATAATTTATAATTCATAACAATTTTATCTTATAGAAATTTAATGTGAAAAGGTTGAAAATTTCATACATTGTCTATTTATAATTAAAATTACCTTATACGGTAAATTTTTTGAACATTAAAAAGTAGAGTACATTGATTTTTTGATAATTGTAAAAAGGGTTAATGGTGGATAAAACAAAGATAAAAGGGTGAAAACATCACCTAAACTTTTCCAACATTTATTAGATAAGATTAATTAGACCTATCCTTTTTCTATCATAGAAATATATTAATATTGATTGAATGGATTATAAAAGTTAATTTATATTAATTTAATACATTATATATTTCCTAGAGTTCCCCTCTACACACTTATAAAAGGGAACCTATTCTCCTCTATTCATCACTTCTTTTTATCCTTCTAGCTCAGCAAAGACATGACCTAATATCTTTCTAGAACCTTCCCCAAATACTATAAATTAATTTCATTCCAAAATACCACCCTTTATAGGATTAATGTGTAACAAAAAAGATATTTAACAATGAATAGGTATTGAAGAACCATTATCTAACTTTTTTCCATCCTATAGAATATTGAAACATCGCTTGTCCATACGTACAACTTACTATATCCACGTAGCGGTGTAATTAATTTTCCATCACCATATTTCATACATGTTTATTATTAAGGGTTTAATTTTTATATATGATAATTATAATATAAATATGCCATAGGAAATATAATATCATATCTACCTTCTTACCTTCCCATCAGTTGGAAAACAATAACATCTCTCTTACGTAAGTGTAAACTACCAACACGAGGAAGCGATGCGATTAATTTTCCATTTCTACATTAAATATATGTTAATAAGAATATATTTAATTTATACATGTGGCATAATAATTATTATATAATGGTGAATTATTATTTATAATTCTTTCATTCCTTCCAATAGAAAGTGAAAAAAAAAATTTGTTTACGTATAGCCTATTATGTCCATGAACAATGAAATCCATTATTCTATCTCTGTATTTTATGGATGATTTTAAATAATTATATAATGAATATATATGAAAATTATAACATGGTTAAAATTATTTATATTATGAAAGGACGAGTAAATTAAAATTAATTGATCTACCAAGTAAAAATTCTCATGATAAACAAAATAGTTAACACTAGGAAATGGTGATTTTAATCTGGAATTATAAATAAATGGGTGTTAAAATATTATAATTGGATCATATATGACATTACAAGTTTATAAATTTATTTTTTATATAATTATAAATCATCTAAATATATTATAGATGATTTTTGACTACTTTTATAGAATGTCGAACTTGAGGTAATAAATTTCACATCTCGCTATTATTTTTGGGAGACATATTTCATATTCACCAATTGTTTCATTTGTGTTGTTTAAATAGTTTCCATGAATTTATTTTAATATTAATATCATGATAATTATGTGGATTTATGAATCCATATAAGTTTATCTCTTTCATTAGGTTATTATTCATACATTTCAAAAATTATAAGGGTTTATCATCTCAAATTTCTTTCTTCAGGACATATTTTATGTTATGCATCATTATTATGTTATTAGGTCTTTATAAAACCCATTTGAAATTTTATATGATGAATATCCTTTTTATCATGAAATTTAATGTTTTGATTATTGTTATTTATTCATGGGTCTTATGATTTAAATGTTACCAAAGTGGAATGAAATTTATGATTCAGTCTCATTTGAATTGGTATTGTTTTATCTTGAATTTCCATTAAAAGAAAATTACATGATAATTTTATAAAAAAATATTTGATTCAATATCTACCATCCATTCATGTAAATTTTATGTAACATTACAAATGTCTACTCTTTAGTGCTTAAAATGATTGGGAAAATGACTTAAAAACATACATTATTTCCAATTTGAACCAGAATATTTTTCTTTCATATACAAGTTTTATAAAAAGACACCAAGATTGTTTTTACAAGTATAATATGATTGTATAAATTCATTTTTACACATATTTGAATTTTTCCAAATTTTTTGAAAAATAAATTTCTCATCCATTTCTAGATGACAGACTATCATAATTTTACCAAAAAAGTTTCAAACAAATATTTGTATTAACATTCCCAAAATTAACAGAATTCCATTCTACCCTGATTTCACAAGGATTTTAAAGTTTATATTCAATAAATAAATTTTATAGTATTTATTAATTTTTTTAGATATTCAATAATAGGTTTCAAAATTGAATGGTTATTTTCAATAAGAAATGTTCCGTGAATATATTGAAAAACAATTCATCTCTGATAGAATCCTATTTTGGTAATTTTGATTTAATTGGAATATTATCCAATGATAACATCCTTATTATTTATCTGGAAGATTTATTATTATTATTATTATGAAATTTTAATGAGACCCATTTCTTTTCAAATTTTTATTTTTTTTTTGATGAAATGATAAAATATTTATGAGACTTGTTTCTATGATATGGGTTCAGATAAGATAAGAATAATTTTATATGATATTTTGGTACACATAAATATGGTTTTCCTTATATTATTAGAGGGATAAAAATCATGTAACCCTCTAATGAAATGGGTGAAGCATTATATATCATGAGATAAGTATGATAAACAAGTTGGTGTGATTGATCCACTATTGGAAATTGGTAGGGATTTCTAATCCATACTGAGAAACTTTTAGGGATACATAATCTACTATGGGAAGTATGTGGTGATTCTTGATCAAATATTATATCATAAATAGGTGATAATTCATGATTCAATATGATTTGATATTATTGGTATTTAACCTTGGCATATGAAATGGTTTCTAATCCTACAAAGGTGACATGATTTCTTTGACTTGTTATTATTATTATGATTTTAACATATATTTTAGGAATGATTTTTGATTATTAATATCTCTTGTTATTTATTTATGTTCAAATGACAATGTTTAATCCCTTGACTTATGTTCATGATCTATGACCTATTGAGTATGAATATTACATGTTATGGTCATTGTTTAATTCAAATATTCTTATTTTATGATTTCATATTATAATTGATTAATATCTATCTCGTTTACACATAACAAAAATTTAATATCACCCCATCTTATTTTTTCCCCTTGGGTTTTGTAGAAAGGTTTTATGTAGGGAATGGAAAGATGTTTTAAAAGTGATAAGTTCTTTATGAGAGATTCCGAAGAATGTACCAAAATAAGATTTTTATGTCTCTAGTCTCCAAATATACTAAAACTTTATGGTACTTGTGTAGATTCTAATTTTATGTATTTAATATTAAAATATAATGATGTAATGTTTATTTATAACAATAATGGTTCATTAAAATTGTATTTTGAGAAATTTTTTAGTTAATATTTTGAGATTAATATTTCAGAAAATCTGTAAAAACCATATTTATATGTCTATGTTTTGTATTAAATCATAATGTTTTGTTATGGAAGATAATATGTAATTTTAAAAGAAATAAATACTTGTATTTATAAAAAAATTGGATGTTGATTTGGAATAGATTCATATAGGGTTAATAATCCATAAAAGAGTTGGTAAAGTGTATCTCATCAATAATTCAAATGGACGGTGAGTTTTCTCTTATTGTGAACCTATATTGACACCACTATGGGATAATTTTGGGCTAACATAATTTTTCTTATTAAAAATTAATAGGTATTTATTAGATATTTATCATAGATGAAATGGTTCAAAATTGAGTTTTCATAGACTGATTGTAATATGTCACAATATAGGATAGTTTTTTTACGATTATATGATGAGAAAAATATATCTATAACTATGGTATTTATTTTATTTTAGTCAATTATGGAAACCATGATGATTTATTTCAACATTGAATGTGATGGAAAATGGAATGATTTTACTCATGAGAAACCAAATAAAATATGAACTAGAATAAAAAACCCTTTGATAATGTAAAGTATACCAAAATATGATTAACAACCTCAACATGGGAGGGATTCTGGACATTCCTAATTAGAGAATAATGGTGCTTCATGAAGTATATGTGGTTAAAGATGATTATTCTTCATACATATCGATAACGTGGGAAGAAGAACTCAAAGGAATGTCTCAAATAATTAGAATACGATTTCGGTGTGCAAAACAAGAACATAGAACAGATAATTACTAAGGACAAATAAAAATATTTATTAATTAAATGGATGAGAACAATTGTTTATATAAAGTATCATTGATAAATGAATGTTTTAAATATGGGTAATATAGGAAACTCAATTTAATATGTGTAAGTATATATAATAGGAAAATGATGGTTATATGAGAATTTGTTTTCTGTTTTTGATGGAAACACTCTGAATGAAATAAGAATGGAAGGAGGTGTTACAAAATAATATTATGAAGCTTAGTTATAGGTTTTAGAACAAAGTGGAATGATTGAAGTTTTTATGTATTGAAATTTGAGAATTATATTTTAGAATTATTTTTAATAAATTGTATTATAGTTATAAGAATCATTAAAAAGATAAGGATTTTTTTAGAAATTGTACTTTAATGTTTTACAAGAATTTTTTTTACTGATAAAAAAGAAAAGTGATGTAGTGATCAAGAGTATAAGGAAATAACCTTAAACGTTATATAATATTAAATTTATTCAAAAATTTACTTTCTATTACATTGAGGATATTTTCATGTTTAGAGTTTTAGAGGATTATACGATAACAATTACATAACAACTCAAATATTACAATGTATATACTTCTACTCACTATCCATTTTCACAAGGTAAATTTTTATAAAATAAAACATGAATTATTATTAATGATAAAAAATCATAATAAAATTCATCTTGACATCCTTAGTTCACATACCCATCCTTATACCCATTGAAAAACATTTTAAAACATGGTATGAGTACAATGTACTTAAAAAGGGTCTTAAAAGAATGAAAGAAACTATTAGTCCACGAATATTTTGAAGTCATGTAAACATTTTAACAAAATCATACTTTTCACCAATAAAATATAAACCCATTATCTCACCTCATGAAATCATAACATTCCTATAAAACACTGTATAAATCATAAATCATAAAGTAACATGTGGAATCTATATGATTCTTAAAATGTAGCTTTCATGACTACATAGGGAGTAAACTTCATGGTTACATTTTGAATACCCATCATGATATATTCGATAAATATCTTAGTAAAAACCATATCATTTAAACCTATCTCATTACCCACTTCAATGGAGTACTATAACGGGCTCACCCACCCTCGGTTTATCATGGAACCACCCATATACATAAACAATTCCCAAGAACCTTAACATAATCACAACACATTAAACAAGAATAAAGGAAAAATAAAATTTCAACTTTTCAATCACAAGATATCATTTAAAGATATTGATGAAATCAATACATTCACATAATCTTTTTAAATACCAAAATACATGAAAATGGAATGTGTTATATGTATTTATTTTAAAAACATTACGGCTTGTAGAGGAATCCAAATATCAAATAATGGTCACAACGATAGAAATTTTTTTTCATCATATACGTTAAAAAATATTCCTTTTTTTGTTTTGTAAAATTATTTATATAAAAATATTACTTTTGAAAATTATTGAATTAAAATAAAATTAAAATGGTTTGATTATACACCTTATAAAAGAAGGTGATGTATAACATCAAAATATGCCTCAATGAAAGGAGATTGAGATGAAGTTCCTTACCATGGTACCTATAGATCACTTTTGAGATGCCTAAAAAAAGGCATCAAACCATGTTATCATTTTATGGATCATGAAGACAGTCTGATGAGTGGTGAGACCTCAATTCAGGATCCATCCTACGACATATTTCCTCTAAAATAGAAGATTGCATCCCCCTTTAGAGCATCAGTTGATACTAGTATTGTAGGTTGAGGATGTGTGCAAGCATAGTGCACCCTATGAGTTCCAACACTAGATGTCGTTGAGGTTCTGTGATGATCCAGATCCCCAAGAATTAGAGGTTTGGCTTTAGTTAGTGATCTTATTTTTTAGGATTCTGTAGATCCTGACCAATTAGAGGGTTTCACTTATAACTAGTTCTATTCATAGAGTAGTAGTTGGTTCTGGTGGTACCAACAGGTGACACACCTTTTCTGATTTCCTATGGTGGGTTTCAGAGAAATTTATTTCCCAGATTTTATGTTTATCCAAACTCCCTTCTCAGGTGGTTGAGGTCAGGCTTGATCCCATGGTTGTGATATTTATATTGGATGGGACCAATTTTGATGGAAGAAAAAATTGTGAGACGTAACTAGGACGATTCATGGAATTTATAGATTCCTATGTTGGTGATGTTCAATATGGATTCTAACATGCATGGAAAAGGGACACTTCCCCCACTAAGAACTATTCATTTGACGTGATCTAAAACCATACGGGTGAGTTAGTTTCATCCCAAAGTGGATAGTATCAAGGTGTGGTGGATGAGTTCCTTTGGATAGTGTGTTTGATATATTTCTAGTCTGATAATATGTCAGGAAAAGCCATAGTTGATTTGAACATGTGGGAAAGTTAATGGATATCTTTTGGTGATAAGAGCTTGTGTCTCAATGGTTTTGAGTGTTTTTCGGGGTATGAAATGTGTCTTAAATGCACCAACATTAGATATAAAACATAATCGTAAGATGCATTTTCCTTAACATATCCCATATTTGAGACCTGGTGATACCAATGGTAGCCTCTTTTCCTCCACCCTTATACTGGAGGCCCCTAAAAAGAGGATAAGTAATCACCCATTTTTTTTAATGGTGTGACATGAATCTACAAGGAGGGAGAGAGATCCTAACATGATATATTTTCCTAGTGGTAGTGGGACCCTACAATGTTTTCCTAAGTATGGGTTGTACATTTTCTATCCATGATCAAATAATTTTTTCCAGTGGGTTTCATAGAGATTTCATGTTATTGTATGATTTTTTCCTCAATCATGAAGTGTAATCCCTAGATGAAGAAGGATTAACTCATTCACATGAGGTTATATCTGATTCAACAATTTCCTAGTATTGTCGTTGGAGCATCAGATTCTATGAGATCTATGATTTTTTTGTTGGTGGAGTATGATGGAATACTTCTTGAGGATGTTACTAGTTTACCTAACCATTGAGAGTTTCTTTTTGGCATCAACATCCACCAGAGATGGACCGATTTTTTTATTAGTAGATCATGTGACCCCATATAGCTACAAGAGAATATGGTACTGTTGAAGGAGTCTATAGATTGGGGGCTTCATAAGACCTAGGGAGTTTCCCTAAGAGGCCATGTGTTGTTCAATTAAAGGAAAATGAGAACCTGAGGTTTCGTATGGATTGACATCACCTGAACCACGTGACTATTAGACAGAAGTATTCACCCCCAGGAACATATTATTTCATTTTCCAATTGATTGGGGTTAAGTGGTTCTTGCATTTTACAGTATTGGTTATCACCAACTCCAGGTTTGTGAGGTGGATATAAAGAGCATATCTTCCTAGAGCCTTTTTGGTTTCATGAGTTATTAGTGATACCCTTTGGAATGTTAAATGCAACTGAATATTTTTCAAGACTAATGAACATGATCCTTAATATTTCTTGGATATGTATGTGGTATTCTTTATTGATGGAACCATCATTTCCTCAGTGTCAGATTTGGAGAATGAAAGATACATGAGGATGGAACTGGACATTCTCTAGGAGTGTTATCCATATGTAAACTCTCATGGAGACAGTTCTATATTTGAAGGAATTCTTCATGGGATATGTCTTATAAAACATATGAGTGAAAGTGTACCATTTAAATGTTGAATCAATGTGTGCTAGAGGGCCACCCAGGGAGTATCCATGGAATAAATGCTCACAATATAGTTTTCCATTCACTATTGTCAAGTGAGGGGATGGATCAGTTGACCACTTTGCAGATGGACCTAGATGGTGAGTATTGTGAAGCATACTCCTAGTCGATGGTTGTTTCCTATCCATTTCCTCTACGATATAAGGAGGAAAAACATAGGGATATCAACTAAGAGATCATGTGTGACCAAATATCCTTAGTATATCCACTATGTGGATTGTCTGAATAAGTTAATCACTTCATCATTTTTTAGAATGGCTGGTGATTTATATCACGTTAAAATAGTAGGTTATGAGAGAGTTTCACACGTCTCCTTTGGTTGTGCATCCCTGTATAGGGAAGATGTATTTAAGAGACACATGTGGGCTCAGTGTCTCCAACTTTTCCATAGTTTTTGATTTTCAGGGATGAAAATCATTGAATAAGGGAATAATTTAGAGACTTTGTTTTTGTCATGTAAGACTTTGGAATATTCCTCGAAATATTTTGGAGTCAGGAACTAAGATTTTGTGTGATTCCGAGGCCTGGTGAGACATGAATAAATTTATAAAAAAATTAAATATACATTTATTTCACATAGAGAGTTTTCCTAAAAGAGTGGAATATCTCATAAATGGAATCTTGGATTGGAAATTGGAGGGCACAATTGAATCGGTATTATGGAGTTTACCCTAAGTGCATCCTACCATTGGTCGGAACGAGAAGTTCATATGGGCCAGCCATTAGTGAGTCAATTGAATAAATTAGTTAATTTAATTAATTTGTTAAAATATCATTAACCCAAAAAAAAACTCATGGATGGCATCTCAGATGACAAATCATAGACCCCCACCAAGTTTGGAATGTGTTGTTTACCATTGGAATGACATAATGTCACTCATTATAAGATGTTCGCATGAGGAAGACATTGGCGGATGTATTTAATTTAAATAAGTAAATTATTTAATTATTTGGTATATTGAACAACATAATTAAAACTTCTCTAAGAACCATATTATTACGGTTTTCTAAGGGTTTTTCGTATAATCATTTTTAAATATAAGATGAGGAGGAGAACATCCTTTGTTGGTGGGTTGAGACCGGACATCGACTAGTGATCAAACCGAGATGAATTGACAAACAAAGGACAATGAGGATCATCTTCATTTCTAGTGAATGCATTATCCACCATCAATTGATCCATAATCAATGTAGGACTCCTCAATTGTGGTTTCATCCCCTTTTAGTAAAACCATTGAGCATTATTGAATTTTCTTTCTTAATTAGCATTTAAATGAACATTCACATGAGCCCCTGTATCAAAATAAATTATTCCTTCAATTTATTTATTATCTATTCCTTGCTTCTGACTCCAGTTTCTATGATATGAAATCATTGGACAAGAACTCTTGGCTAATTATATTTATCACCTTTGTTATTGGTGTTTTTATCCCACTGTTTTCACATTCTTCATCATTGGACCATGAGGTCATGATTTGACTTTGTTGGGGTAGTTTGAAGTGTGGTCGAACCACTGGATTAATTGTGGTAGCAATAAAGACACAAAAATATATGATTTTTTGATATATTTATAAACTATAGGGATGTTGTTTAGTGAAATGATTAATTCATTACTATGAGTGCAAGTTTGTGATCAAAGGTGGTTCGAGATCATATCGGTGATCCTAATTTTCCCAGCTGTCATGTGGCGATGATGTGCAACGTGATGGGATCAGTTCCAAGTGGAGGCCATTCTGAGATTCTCATGGTGGAGGCTACATGAAATTTATGTGAATGTGGATGGACTCAAATATCCGATGGGGTGGTTGGATGTGATGAACATGGGGAGCGTAAAGATTACTATTTTTATTAATAATAATGGTGATGAGTTAATAAAATTAAATTATGTTTTGGTATTATTATTATATTAAATAATTATTATTATTATTGAATATTTTTTTTGGTTAATTAAATTAAAGGATTTTAATTTAATAAATAAAAATAAATTTAACTGAATGTTTTAAATTTTATTAGGGATGTAAATTGTGTTTACATTTTAAAAGGAAGTTAATATGTTTTTTTCTCAAAATGATAAAATTAGGTGTGAAATTTTGAGAAATTTGAGATACCCTATGGGTTGGGCGTTTTTCATAAATGATGATGTGTATCTCATATTTTTTTATTATTATTGATAATAATAAAAATGAGATAAAAATAAATTGCCTCGTTTTTTAAAAAAAAATTGAAATGTTCAGCCAATGAATCATGATGCATGAGAATCTTAAAGAGTGGGTCTATATATGAACCTATATTTAATGTTAGTTTTTATAATAAAATTATAATTAAAAAAAATTATTTTTTTTCAAATCATATTTCTTCTGTAACATTTTTATATGGAATCGGATTAATGAACAATCACTAGCATTTTGACCCAAAAATTAAGATGGTTACATTAAGAGCATATTTGGATACCTTTTTTGGACTCATGGCTTGGGGCACAAAGTGCCGAATAATGATAATATAATTTTTATTGTGGAATCTCATATCTGATATATCATCCTTATATTATGTTGGAATGAAAAGCCATCTATGATGTTGTGACCATGAAATTGAGGTGAATGTTTTTAGAATAATATCATGTATTTAATTTATGTTTGTGACTCAGGCCTATGAAGCACCATTTGTGCATGATATGGTGAAATGTTACTTTTCATTGGTTGTCTGTATTAGGCAATTAAATAGTCTATCTCGAGCATTTTTCCATGAGAATCACAATGGTGTGATCCATTTTTTCATCTGGATCTATTTGAGGAATAATATTAGTGAAATTACTCGTTTCCCTTCAGATCGATTATGAACCTCGTTATATTGTCATCATTTTGGCAGAGACATGTTGTATAGTACCCTTACATGTTATTTAGTACTAAATGGCAAGAAATTTGTGTGCTGGAAAAGATATGGCCCAACAGTAGAGAAATACGACATTCTGTGTCAAACCCTTACATGTCGAGTAGTCCTTTATGAATTATCAACCTTTTGTATCTCCTTCCAATGAACTCATAATTTGAACCTTGAGTATCCTATCATAAGTGTTTTTACATGTCCATCGTGATGGTCCCTCTGTTTTTTATTTCAAGATAAAATGTGAAATATTCTGGGCGTGATGGCTAACTGGGTGATGCTCGACAGCAGCAGTGATCACACAAGATAACAAATGAAATTACATGTAGACCCTCTAGTAGGGATTTGGATGGGGATTCCTTGATGGTTTCAGAGTAGAACCTCCAATAGATATTGGGAAGTGGAATCCTTGATGGTTTAGAGTAGACCCTCTAGTAGAGACTAGCTAGTGGAATCCTCAACGGATGCCGAGTTGACCCTCTAATATTGTTGGGAAGTGGAATCTTTTACGAATACCCATTTGACCATCCAGAAAATATGGGAAGTGGAACCGTCTTTGGATACCGAGTTGACCCTCTAGAATAGTTGTGAAGTGGAATCCTTGATAAATTCAAAGTTGAACCTCCAATAGATAAGGGTAGTGGAGTCCTCAATGGATTACTGAGTAGATACCCCCAGATGTACTAGTACTTAGGTCCTATATATAGAGTTTGTTTACCCTAAACTATATGTCACAATGAAGAGGCATCGATTGACATAGACAGTTACTTCTAGGAAGACATGTGAGATTCTAGGTATCATTGAGGGACATTTGGAATTGATAGTTACTATTATTATTAGGATGAGCTATGATATGTAGATCTACTTATACTCTATTTTGAGATTTTTTTCTAAGAATATATATATATACTTATTTTGTATCCATAACTCGGATTTGTTTACTCTTATTCTTGGAGGGGTAAAGATGTGTGGGGTATGCCATGTGCTATCCATGTTCATCTTGTCATTGTTGGATGAGACTACACTCCATCTATTAGTATTGAAGACTCGATGTGTAGTTTATCTACTCATCATGTCGAGACCCTTGTTCTTGGAAGAGGTTACTTTCAATATTGGTTTTTTTGAGCTATTGTCATCCACAACATCATGATAACTATCTATAGTATTATTATACTTGTTGTATCTATTACATCTCACCCTTTAACATTTAGGGTTTCCTACTGGGTATGTATATAATCACCCCTGTTTGGGACTTTCCCACATGTATCATTCCTTAGGAAGATGAAGTACTTGTATACTATAACATCAGATGAGATTAGGGATACTGGGTTCAATGAACCGCATACAGTGGTTATAGCTAGGGATTCAGGAGCTGGGCTCTCTCACCAGTTTTACTTTTCCCGTTCTATCATGTTGGGACATATTTCAGGTGGTCCGTGTATTTTTCCCCGATACATTTCGAATTATATTATATTAATCTTGTACACCCTAGAGGTTATGTTTTATTGGTTTACTATATTGTTGTGTTTCATTTTTTATTCCATCTATACTTCTTCATTGAGATGGATTTGTGTGTCCATATAGGTATATAGGAAAAGGCCTTCCTATGTTAGATATGAATTCGACACTGGTTGTCACCCCTTGCCTATAGAGGCTAACTTGGGGCTGTTGTGGATTGAGCTCTGACATGGGTTGGGTCGGGACAAAAACCATACAATGAAATAGTACGGATGGTATTAATATATTAATTCCCCAATAGATTAAATGGAAAAATGATGGTTGTTTTTTATGATAAATAGAAATAATATTAGTATTAAATTAAAATAATTCATGAGACAAATAAACATTTTCCATTCTAATTTATTTATAACTATATGTTCAATAAAATTTGATACTAAATTTCCTAGAAAATAAACATAGAAATTGATAAATTATTTTTTAAAATGTTATGTGGTAATTATGGATGTATATTCTATTCGTTTAATTCATGATAAATAAATATTCAATTTACTTTAAAAAAAATAAAAATGGG
The DNA here is from genome assembly GCA_963277665.1 of Viscum album. Taxonomy (NCBI): domain Eukaryota; kingdom Viridiplantae; phylum Streptophyta; class Magnoliopsida; order Santalales; family Viscaceae; genus Viscum; species Viscum album. The sequence continues at coordinate 805,119,012 of OY728167.1, read as the reverse complement.
TAATTATTTTTAAAATGACATGAATATTATTTTATAGACATTTTTTTAATGTTAGAATCTGTAAATGTGACTTTAATAAATCATTTTGAAAATGTTACAAACATTTTGGAAACCATTTCTAAAAAACAAGGTTTTCAATGAAAATGGTTTTCTGACTGAAGAGTGAAATAATGTTACATTTTATTAAAAATATTACTCAATCATTTTAAGAAATAATAGTGTAAAAATGAAACAATTGCATGAAAAATTACATTAATAACTATATATAAGATAATGAAAGGGTTACCTGAAAAAATACCATCTAATTTCCTGCAATTGAAATTCATCTATCAATAATCCTCATTAAAATGAGATTATGAAGAAAACCCATGCAATGATCATAATGTTGAATTGGGAATTAATTGGTAAATAGATAATTTGTATCAATTTTAAATCTAGATGATAAAAACAGAAATAAAAAATGATATAATCATAAGTGATCAGACACGTAATCTTATAATTTCAAAGACAATGAAGTTGTAATATATCTCAATGAAAGGAAATTGAGTTATGATATTATTTAACACTTGGTAACTTTTATATAAATTCCCCATGTATGAAATAATTAAAATTTTACGTTTAATTTCTAGAAATTATTATGTAATCATTATTTTACATGTCAAAGTGGTAGTATATACCCCATATAAATGAAATTAGGTTTAGAACAATACAACATGTCTCTATAAAGGGAAATTAAGATGAAGTCCCTCACCTTATGCTCCCTTTTGTTTAAAATTTATATAAACTCGTGTATAATTTTTTAATACCATTATTAATTTATTACAGAACCATATTATTATTTATAATATCATATATTATCGTCTTATGAAATATTATCACCCATTAATTATTAATCATTCATCATTCTCATTTTTCAAGTGTTAATTTCCTTGTTTTCTTATGTGTGTTTTCTCATTAAAATTATAGTTATTTTTTTATATTATATAGTTTAATCATATAAAAAATAATATTTAGGACATAATTATCATATTTATAAATCAATTATACAATTAATGCCAATCATGTATGTCATTTTTGATTAATGAAGTATGTTATAATCGTTGAGATTGTATGGTGTACGTACGCATGAGTAACATTTCCATTTTTCAATGATAATTATTTAAAAGAGGCATGTAATATTTAATATCCACACAATTATAACAGTAATATATTATTTATTTAAATATAGTAATACATATCATATATGTGGTGTGATTATGAAAAAAGAGTCACATCGCTTTATGAAGGTAGTGGTCCACATTTACAGGAACGGTGTTATCATTCTTAATCGAGTGAAAAGGTAAAACTAAAACAATGTATTATCTTTTAAAATAGATAAATATTTCAATAATATAATAGTTATATCATTTATATCACATATATGTATTAAACTTTTCTACATATCTTTCCATGTAAAGAGTTAGTGAAATATGAAACACATCACTAAGTGAGGCGGTAGTCCAACGTACACACAGGCGAAGATATCGTACCAACTACAAAATAGAAATTTAAAATATAATTATGGTATAATTACTAAATAGTTATAATAATGTTAAAAATATAATATATATTTATATATACTTTATATACATCATCATACACAACCGTGATATGTTGTAATGGAAAAAGAAATGACATCGGTTCACGATGAGTTAGTCTGTCATACAAACGAATAGCGATTTTGAAACCCATTTGATTTAAGTAGTAAAGGTTTTATTTCATTACCATAATATAAATTATATTATTATATGAAGGATAATAAATTTGTTATATCAGAATGGGTTAATAATAATTTATGGATGTGGAATAAGATGTTAATAAAAATGGTCCTTGAAGAACATTACCCCTTCTTTGGATAAACTCCATTGGTTTGCACCAAAATCCCTAATAGTTTGGATGTTTTCATATAAAAAGGAATATATAACAAGGATATGAGATTTGGAATGTTATTTGTTAATGTATTTATAAAAAAAATGGTTTGATGGTGCGAATAAGAGCGGATAGGTGGTGGCCTTTATAAGTTATTTGAGTGCCCCCTTGTAATTTTTTAAAAGAAAAAGATAAACCCATGTTTATCACATAACAAATTGCTCGAGAATATAGTATTATAAATAAAAAGACATGTTAAGTTCTAAATATCTCCATCCAATAGATTTTATAAAATTATTATGGTCATTTTAACACATGTTTTTTTATTTTAACCCTTGATAAACCCATTTTCACCTTAACTACAGTAAATAGTTTTTATAGTTTTCACTATTCAATATGTGAAAAAATAAGATGAAAATATTGGATAATATAAATTATAATGATTCAAAATATGGAATCCATTTTTTAAAATTTCATTCATATAAGTGGAATTTTTAAATTCTGAATTAATCCCACAGATGCGATGAAAAAAGGTGTTTTAAAAGGAAAATGTTCAAAAGTATATATATATATATATATATCAGAATTCAACATTAAAATGATTAAAATTGACAAAATTGGATTACTAGATATATAATTTAAATAAATTTTATTTAAAATCAATTTTAAATATATTTTATCATTAAAAATAATTTAAACAAAAATTATATTTTCAATTAAAATTCAGAAATTTTCCCTTTTCATCAAAACATGAAACATTTATGAAAAATAATAAAAATCACCATAGGATAATTTTAAAATTACAATTTAAAAAATTAATTTCATTTTGAAAAATAAATTTTCTATAAGTGGTGAAAATTAATTTTAAATTATGTGTGCAAAGAGACACCAAACCGTCTTCTAGAAAAACTATAGTTTTTAAAAAAAACATCTCTTTTTATATTAAATGATTGTAAATTTATTTCTCAAAAATAGATAATTTTAATTTTTTTAATTTATATAGTACTATTGATACCCATAAATTTAAAATTCATGTTATAAGGGTATACTATATTATGGTTCATTTCGACTCGGGGTTGCGTGTGACACAAGCTATCAAAATTATTACATTTAAATAAGTATATTTCATGGGTTGTTTAAGATTAGTGTTCTATTTCACATACACTATAAAAATTTTATATTTTAAAAAATATGTTAATGTTAAATTATTTCCATATAAAATAAATTACTTCCAAGGAATTTAATCTTTATCTCGGTAATTAGGGATTTGGAATTTGTATATTCCATTTTTGAAAAACCCACATCATTAAAGGGATAATAAAATATCCTATTAATAAGAGAGAAAGGGAAGTAAAATTTTCATATGGAAGAACACAAAACTTTGATTGAACATAGATGAAACTTCATGGAAATTGAAGAAATGGAAATTTAATAAAAGATTAAATATTTATAGTGACTGGTAGTATTCACTGATCTCAAGAAAATGAATGATCAATCAAATGTTAAGGATTACAAAACCAAAAAAGGCATGACTATTTAAGGGACAATTTTTTTCATAATAATTTAAGGAACAATGATATATTTTTTCCAACATAATTTCTATGTAGTTACAAGAATTACATTACCATATAGACAGAGAACATTATAAAATATAGTGACATGATATATTTCTATAGGAACAATTTCATCCTTTGGATGTTCTTCCATAATTTTCCTCTTTATGTATTCATAAAATGAATGAGTAACTAACATGTATTATTTATGTTTTATGAACTAAAAATAACTTTTAATGTATCATAAGACCAATAATAGAATTATAAGTCATTACATCAATCTCTAGTTATTATTATATAAATTCTTATTAAAGGTTATCCATTACACATTAATCTTAATATGGTGATGTAATACGTTAAACTCTAAAACTGCATTCAATCCTTCAATTAAAACATTTCATAAATTGATAACTATGTGACCCTTATAAAATATTATATCCAAAACATTAGAAATATGGTCACTAAATTTCAAAATGAATATACCATTAACCCCTAAAAAACCTGACGTAGCTCTTAATCATCAAATTCAAAACATGTGAATACTGGCATCATGTATTGTTTTGAAAAATGGTAATAATCTAAATTACCATAAATATTTATTAAAAATATGCATTATTCCATATTTATTAAATAAAACATAGATTTTTTGATATATTCATTATGTCCAAAAATGCTTTTAACTCCATCAATGATGGACTAAACCACATTTTAAATAAACCATTAATCAGTCCCATAGACTTTAGTACTACCCAATTTAAGTTATCTATATCAATCATATCTTTATCCCAACATCATTATTTCAACATTAGGAACATATTGAGGGTTATCTTTCACTCAATCATGTTTTTCCCATGATGTTCAAATTTCTATTGAATCACTTTTCTTTTACATCGATACCATTCAGAATATGTTCTCAAATCCTTAATTAAATAGTACTATAATGAAATCCTTATAAATTTAAAAATTATTATGACTATAATACCATTATCTAAAACACTCCAATATAAAAATTATTGAATCTAAACATAATCAAATTACTCATTTCAATTCTTCAATGGGATTTCCATAATCTTATCCATGATTCATTATCTACTTTTGAGGAATATTCCATTGATGATTCTATATTTCATTTTCATAGTGCCCCATCTCCAAATAGTTAAACTATTGAACAATGAAAAAAACATTTCCCTTGAAATCATGATAATGGTGGAATTTCTCTCCAGTCACGTAGAAAAATAAAATTCCATTTAAAAATGTATGAGGGTGTTTATTTCCATAATTATCACTTATAAGAAAATCTGTTTTCCCATCATATATTTATCAATCGTTTTCTATGACGTCCTCTTATTTTATTTCATCCCTTCGAATCCATAATAATTTGATAATTATTTATCTATCTTTTTATCACATGATATTATTTCTTCATATGATGAGAATGTTTGTAAGACTATTTTCATTCAAAATAATTTCTTAATCCCCTCAAAGAAACGAGTATTCTTACTCTTTAGAATATGTGTATTTATACAATTTTAATTCTGTAGACTATGAACCATTTTTAAGAAATGGAATACAGTATATTAGACAATAACATTATGAATCAAAATGTATAATCCAAAAACGAGTTAACCCCTTAACATACAATTAAAATTTTATTCATAGTTAATCTCATAATCATAAACATTGTTTCATTGGGATATGTTTATTTTAAAATCATTCATAATGGTTTGTGAAGAAAATGAGAATTATGTTAAGAATGTACCCTAGGAAAGTCAGACCTAGTGTTTATTATGTCGCATTTTCAGGCTTCTGGTGATGATTAGGTAAAGCCAAATACACCCTTTTTGGAGTTATACACCTAGTTATATCAATTATAGAATGAAAGACACTTGTAGTATACATATAAGGATTTTTTTCTTGGAAAAATCAAAAAATATCATCATTACCAAAACATTGTGATGTTCATATATATTTATCCACAAAGACTATCATATTTTTATGTTCTCTAATCATTATTTTCTTAAATATAATTTTCAAGGACTTCACTTAACTTCCTCTGATACCAACTACAACATCTCTGATTCCAAAAATATAGAGTGAGTGTTTGATTTGTTAAATTTTCATATGATACATGTATGTGCATCACAAAGGGATGCCTAGATTAGCAGTCTTGGTAAACAAGATACATATGTGATTACTAAATTATATTTGGAAATAAAAATTATAAAATATTTTTTCAAGAATAACGTTAGTCCCTCAAACATATCCTTGCAAATTAATCATTGTAAACTTTATCGATTCTGAGGAAAGGAGAAAAATAATGGTTAGATCAAATGATCGGTTAGAGTTATGTTCAATTGAATCTATCATTAATAAATTATAATAATAACTTTGTAATGGTAAATAACTAAACACACATTTCATTTAAATAACGCTATTGTAGGGATAAGATAATTCATAATCAATATAGAAAGGTAAATTCCTGAAAAAAATCCATTTAGTAAAAAAACTCATACTAAAATGAATCCATAAATATTATCATTATGAATATATAATTGAGAATAATATTAACTGTACTCCAAATTAAGGAAATTATTTATTATTTTACATCATTATTTAAGGAATATTGATACCTCTATCATCATGATATTTCCTCAAGATAGTTAAAAACTACTAGTAGAATCATATTTAATTTGGAAACCCGATTATTCTCATGAGACCTACTGATGAATCGAGTGGATATATAATTCTAGGCCCCACCCTTAATTGCATGTCTAAGATATTCCTCATACATTGAATAATAGATTTAATTCTTGAATAATACGCCTTACCATTAAATATCTGCATTGAATAAAGAATATTGATTATCAATATTTCCCCAATAAATCAAATAAAATTCAATGTAAAAGACCATATGTATAAATGAGTTGTGTATTATGTAAAATGAATTCCCTAGAAAAATAATATTGATATTTTGTCGAAATGTAATGTCCAATGATCACAAGAAAGTTAATATTTCATTAGATAGTTAACAAATAAAAAAATCAGCAAGGATGTGAATGTCAATACTATCTGTGGTCAAAATAATAATAATCCATCCAGGTTAAAAATTAGGAAGGAATAAATAAAATATAAACCTAGTATATTATATGTAAAATATTGGGTTTTATTGTTGATAAATAGAAATACCATATGGATTTAATTTAAAACATTCTTGATTATAATAACAATTTTTACATTGAAAATCTTTTTAAAAATAAAATTTCACAAAAAATATGGAATATAAATGTAAAACCCCATGATTATATAAAAAATGAATATTTAATTTATGAAACACTATGTATCTACAAAACACCACTTTTTTATAACCTGGACCGTAAAAAAAAAATTGCAACCTCTGTGATTTGAATTTTGAAAAACTGACATACACAATTGTGTTTAGTAAGATATTTAGTGTCTGATAAGATCAACTTACATTTTTGTTGAATAGTAACTTGACCCTTATGAATATTAATTTACCGTTATGGATAGTAATATGGCCCTAATTAATATTAACCACACCCAAGAGTGTATATATAATATTTAGATTCCTTATAAATGAAATATAGTCTTTTAGAAATTAATAATGATGTGTTGGTATTATTATGAGTAATAAATATTCAATTTTAATTTTCAATTAATAAATTAATACAATTAATTTTAATAAAAATTATTCCTAAAAAATATTTTGTTGTCCAATGATTTTAGGATAATTTTATGAGACCTCCGTTAATTTTTGAACATATTATAAAATCAGTTTTATATTTAAAATTTGAAATTTTCAAATAAATAATTATTTTATTTAAAAATTAAATTTCAAATATTTAGATAATAATTTTGATAAAATTGATTCATTTTTTGATTCTACAAATCTAGAAATGGTTATGGTGAATTTTTGAAATTTTTCTAAAATACTTCAATTTTAGGTGAATAGTAAAATACGATAATTTAGGATAAATACTAAATACATGATTTATTGATTAATAGGTGATATAAGGCTGATGTAAGACCACTTGGTTCGAAATCACATTAATTTATTATTTTTATTTTTCATAATAATAAATACTATTGGTTTTCTTTGGAAAAATAATAAAATAATGAGTAAAATAATCGGAAATTCCTCCTCTCCTACACTACAAAAAACCCCATCATTCCTTCTTATCATCCCTAATCTCAATAATTTTTACATGTATAAATTATGATAAAATATCCTCTCAAGCTCCTCCCCCACGTCCATCAGCCCTTTTTCTCATAAAAAGACCAAAACCACTCAGCTAAAGAGGCTCTCAGGGAAGATTACTTCAAGAGGAAAATTCCTATTTTCATTTCTTTTATTTCAAGTTCCTTTCTTTTATTTTTTCTTTCCTCACCTCATTTCATACAAATGTTGTGATTAATCAAGTATCTTACATTAATTTGAATTTTTTTATGATAAAGTAATAATTATTCTTCATCTCACTTTTCCCCTTCTTTTACACTAAAAATGAAAACACCATCTAAGATGTTTTAATTTTTCACATTAAAGGATGACGAGTTTTCAATTTCTATTATTGTCTTCAACTATGATCATGAAACCATTTTTAAGGTTGAAAAAGAATAATATATGTGTTATAAATTATTTAAGTTCTAGAATCCTTTTGTATACATGATATTAATTTATAAAAAATGAGTTTGTTGTGATCAAAAAACCGCCAATTAACCAAAACAATTGTCATTAATGTTTTATAAAATGATTCATATTCACTCCCAATAAACAATTTTTCATAGACACATGTAATCATATGTTTATTAACTAATAAAATAGAACTCCTATTCAATAAAACAATTCTCATTCTACATGTTTATCCATACATGAATATAAGTAAACTGATCATGAAAATAAAGGAAGAAAACACTCCAAAACAATGAAATTGAGTCTCTTAACCCATCAAAAGTCCATGAATGAACCTAATAAGGTTATAATAAATCAATTAAATTTATTTCATGTTATTTAGTAATTAATTTATGAACCTAAATTTGATTATTAAAGTCATTAATATCAAGTTAAAAACACCTTTAGACTTAAGGTATGAGTTTCCTACATGAACCACCATTTTCATTCGGGTTACTCTTTATATCTATTTATACCAATTAATATAATAACTATTATTATGTACTACTCATAAATTATATTTTAATGTTATATGTATATTTTCAAACTATATCCCTTCATTCTTTTATGGTATTTACATGTTTTAAAAGGAACTTTCATAATTCTTTCTGAAATACATGCCCGATTCAAGAGAATTTCTCAAATTCTTACCTATTTTTATGGGCACTCTATAATCAGTTATAGAAACAATTATTTTTCTAAAATCACTAAATTTATTATTAAAATACTATATTACTTCACTTATGAGTTTATATGAATATTTTTTTCCAAAAGAACTCTTCCTTTGAAAGTAAAAGAGCATTTATATCAAGAATTACTCAATGATTTTACAATAGTATTTTTATCTATTTCAACACTATTGTGGATTATAATGTATTATTGGTACTATTATGTTATTATATCATATAATATGTTTTATTTAATGGTTTATTATCAATTTTATTATGGATGTTCTATTTTTTACCATTCATCATACTACTAAGAATGGTTAGTGATTATGTTACAGATTGGGGAATGTTATTTACATCTCACGTGTATATGTTGTTTACATTTATCCTCATTCATATGAGGAATGAATTGGACTTATTATGTTACTGGTGGGTCCCTCTATATCCCATCTATGCATTGGTATTTTTCATGATACAAATAGATATGGACTTGGTCGAGGTCGTGCCCATTTTTAGATATTGTCTTAGTTGAGGCCTTATTCATTTTTAGATTTCCTGGTTGAGGCCTTGACGGTATGTTTCAAAATGTACATCATATATATTTACCTTCTTAAGAATCTATAAATTCATATTTCATGAGGTTATTCTACTATTATAATACCCATGATTATATTTTATTATGGAAATATTTACTAAGCTCATATTCCTGCCATATTATGTTCAAAGTTTGTTTTTAACGTCATGTGTTTTCAATTATTCATAATGCCAAATGTTTATGTTATCTTCTGTTATAACCTTTACCAATACTGATCATATGAGCTCACCCTTCTTATGTTTCATTTTTTATAGGACATTATGATTTATATTATGATTTACTTTCAGGGATAATATTAGATTGGTGGATGTTCCCAATGGAACTTATATGTTGTTTTTCGTTTCATGTAGTAATGTTGAACTTATGTATGTATCTTGTTTCCAAATCTAATAAACTATTCATTCCTTTAGGATATGACTATCTTGTAATCATTCCAATGTAATGTAATAAGGCACCAGCTCTGACCAACTGGGGTCGGGTCTTTAGAGTTTGTATTAGAAGAATTTTAGTAGAAAACATGTAAACTATATTTAGAAAACATATATTAGGGAACAAAACCATATCATAGTCTTTGAGGAAAAACATATAATAAGATCCTGTAATTTTGGTATGGAATAGATTATGTGGATCTTTCTAGAAAATAAATCCTTGTATGGATACTACAAGTGGACGTGGTTCTGGCATAGATGTACCTAGCAGTGGAAACTCCAACAAGGAGTTTCAGGCATAACCTATGGTATCCTGGTATATGACAACGATCCTTACAACACACCTAGTTTGATAATACTTTGGAATATTATTTGGATAATTAACATTTTCTTTACAATACATTATGAAAGATTTAAATGTAAATTTTTTCTCAAATAAACCATGTTTATGATTGTGGGATTATCCATGCATATAATTTCAATTTATGTTAAGTATTTTTCTAAGATGAGATAATACATTATGATTAATAACTTAATCTAATGTATTCCATTATTTAGAAATTGTTCCTATTGGAAGAAATGGAAATGGAATCGATGTGTGTATCCCATGTAGGGATTCCTCTACTGTGAGAGATAATGATGTTGGCCCTGGAGATGCGACTGGTGCAGAGAAGCATATAACTATACTGGGAAAACATACTCAGGTTATGAACAATAACCTTACTTATATGGATCATATAGTTCCAAAATGTTGAGGATCTATGTTAGATATCTTTATGTGAAAATATCCTCTATCATTTAATGATACTACAACCCCATTCATAGAGGAGTAGTGGATAAGTTCCTTAGTGAAGATATTTCTTGGATTGGGAAGTAATGGAAGTAAGAAGGTTTTCATGGAAGTTCAACATCTGTTAGGAGATGATGATCAATGGTGGTCACTAATTCAAAAACAAAATGTAGGAGGAAGAGATAAAAAAATTTAATGCAGTGAATTTAAAGGACTTTTCTTATAGAAATACTTTCCTCTTGAAAAACGAGTGGATATGGAAAGGTAGTTTCTAAATTTGAGGCCCAAGGAAGATGGAAATGTTTCAAATTATGAAGCTAACATCACAATGATAGAAATGTATTCTTTGGACTATGTATGTAATCCAAATAGAAATATTGATTGATTATTTGATATCCTAATTCCATTCCTTCAGTAAGCACAGATCTGCCAAACTTTCTCATCATAATAAGGTATAGTCTCATGTGCTATCAAGACCGAAAAGGATTTCTCTATGTCTTATGAATTTAATGTAAAGTAATATAAGAAGAGGGATACTTGAAATTATGGAAAAGTACATATGGAAATGGGGAATAAGGGAAGAGTTGACTTTCCACCCTATAATAATTATGGAAGGAAACACCCTGGTGCCTGCTTAAATGAAAACAGGTTGTGCTATAAGTGTGGGAATAAAGTACATCGTGCTGGTGCTTGCAAGGGGAAGAAAGAATATATTAATGTATAATTCTATAATTTTAGGTAGATGGGACACTATGCTAATTTGTTTCCAAAGATTCATGGAAACATGCCTTGGAAAAGGCCAAGGGAGAAGGGACAAGCTTATGCGATGATAACTACTGCTATTGAAATTAATAATGATGTGTTGGATGGTACTTTAATCATTTTTTCAAATTTATCCAATGATTTATTTGATTTTGGATCATCACATTCTTCCATATCATCCCGGTTTTATATGAAAATTAGATATTCCCAATTTTATTTAATAAGGGAGTTGTCAGTTAAAACTCCTAAGGTAAGTATCATTACAACAATGTTGTGTCAGGAATTCCTCGTTAGGGCATATAAACATGCTTTATCTTCCGATGTTATTATCATACCCATGATTTACTTTGATATAATTCTCGGTATGGGTTGGCTTTCAAACCATGATGCTAAAATTTATTGTAAGAAGTAAGAGGTTGCAATTTTTTAGGGCATTGTGGATTCCCATAACATTAGAGAAAAAACTTCACCATCTAATTCTCAACTAGATCCACCCCAAATAGCTCTACTGAATTTAATTATTGGGGATTAATGGAATGCAATATCTATGGGTGATGAAAGGAATTTTCAAATATAGTACATACCTATTGTGAAAGAATATTTTGATGTCTTCTGAGAGGATTTACCTGGACATCCTTCAGAGCAGGAATTTGAGTTTTCCATTGACTTATTTCTTAATTCAAGGCCCATATCAAAGACACCTTATATAATGGACACTATGGAATTAGTGGAACTGATGAAACAACTAGAGGAATTGAGTGATAAATGATTTATTCACCCTATTTTTTCTCTACAGGGATCCCTTTTCCTTTTAATTAAGAAGAAAGATGGATCTATGAGCTTGTGCATTGAATACATGGAGATGAATTCTATAATAATAATGAACAAGTATCTCATACCTTGTATTTATGATTTATTTCATCAACTTTATGGACCCCAATATTTTTCAAAGATTTATCTTCGATCTGGATATCATTAGATGTGTATGAGGAAGGAAGATGTTCCAAATATACCATTTCAAACCAGGTATGAGAATTAAAAGTTTATAGTAATGACTTTTTGACTGGCTAATGCCCCCTCTATTATCATGGATCTAATGAATATAGTTTTCAAGGAATATCTTGATAACTTTGTGGTGTTATTTATTGACGATATCTTAGTGCACTCCAAAATCTATGATGATCATGAAAATCACTTGCGCACTATTTTGAAGACTCTTATAAGAAATTAATTATATGAAAAGTTTAGCAAGTGTGAATTTTGGATTCAATAAATTTCCTTTCCTGGACACATTGTCTCTAAGGAGGGAATATCTTTTGATCCTACGAGGACAAAGGCTGTGAAAAAATTTCCTACTCCAATGAACATAAATGAGGTATATAGTATTATTGGTTTAGAATGTTATTATCGGATTTTCATTCAGAAATTCTCTTATTTAGCCAACACAATGACCAAGATTACATGTAAATGGGTTATGTTTGTATGTACCAAAGAATCTAAGGACTATTTCGATGAATTGAAGAGGATATTAGTGAATGTTATGATCATAACTCTACCATCTGGGAATGATGGGTTTGTGATCTATAGTGATAAATCAAAGAAAGAACTTAGTTGTGTTCTTATGCATAATGATAGAGTTATTTCCAATGCATCAAGGCAGTTAAAAATTCATGAACTAAAATATCCTACTCATGATCTTAAGTTATCAGCTATAATATTTTCTCTGATGATATGGATACATTATCTCTATGGTGGAAAATGTGAGATATATATAGATCATAAGAGTCTAAAATATATCTTCTCACATAAATAACTCATCGTGAGGCAAAGGCGATGGCTCGAACTACTCAAGGATTTTTATTGTTCCATACAATACCACCCAGGAAAGAAAAATAAGGTAGTTGATGCATTGAGCAATAAGGATCATGGAGTTCTCAACAAAATGAGGATTGAAAAGGATCCTTTTTACATGGATCTATTGAGCATGGATATGGGAATTATCAAAGAGGATGAAACATAACTACTTTATCAAAGTGTTTCCCAATAATATTTATTGGAAATAATTTGAGCTTTACATTCAGATGGTAAGAATCTTCAAAAGAAAATTGATGCTGTGAAAGACGGGATGGTGGATGACTTCATGTGTGAAGATGGAAATCAGAAATTTGGGAAGTGGCTATGTGTTCCCTCTATAACCTAGATGAAAATAGCGTTATTGGATGATGCTCAGATCTCAAATTTATCTATACACCATGGTAGCACTAAAATGTATAGATATTTGAAAGAACATTTTTTGTGGGATAACATTAAGAGTGTTGTCCCAGAGGATACTCAAGAAGGGGGGTATTGAGTTCCTATTAAAAATTTCTGATTAAAAATATTTCTATTAAAATATCCCAATTTAATGAAAGTTAAACTGTAGTGAATTTGAAAAGATTGTAAGTGTTTAATTAATTTCTCAAAGATTTATTATTTCTCAGTTAACTTAATCAAAAGATTAAGCTAGATTTTGAAACTAACTTACTGGATAACAATAATTACAAACACTTTCTAGTTCAACTATCAGAGTTACTATAAAATAGATTTGTAATTCAAATTAATTCGCAAAGGAAAAGTAAGAATAGTTTTAAACTGAAATAAAATGCACAACAGTTTTAACCAAGAGGTTCAGTCTCAAGATGAGACTTATTCCTCTCAAAAAGTTTATATAAAACTTTTATACACACCCTGGATCGGGGTAAACAACAGTACTGAGTATGTCTAGGTACTAATACCTCTACTAAAGTTCTATATGGGAAAAACTATAATAATATCACACAGGCTATCTAGGTCACACTTGACCTCTACCACAATTCATAGTGGGAAAAAAGGTTTATAAAGTTTGATAGATGATTTTAGATATCCTCTAGTTATGCTTAAAAGACACTGTGTTTTTAAGATAAAAAAAAGCACACACAGTTCTAGAAATGTAAATAAAAAAATCACAATAGAGCTAATAAGATTTGAGATGATTTTATAAAGCTCTATGTGATGGAAATGCAACTTTGGACTCCTTTTGGATTGAGCAGATGTTGTTTTGAGTATTACTCTAGAATTTGTATGGAGAACAGAGTATCGTGGTTCTGTTTCTTGACTTCCAAGTATGGGTGTTTTACTTGATATTGCAATAGTCTTTGTATCACAGAAATGTCCTTAAACTCCTAGAAATTTTCTTTTTTAAGATCTCGTGAATCTATTTCTTTTTCTACCACATACGTCTCTTCGTGTATCACCCCTTTTTTATGTGCAGCTTTGATCCTCCTTTTGTAGCTCATGTAGTCCGACATAAGGCATGATTATTTCTGTAGATACGAGGTACGGTTCCCTGACATCAACCAAACATCATTAATTACTAACAGTTGCATTAAATGTACCAAATATTACTGTTGCTAATAAACAAATAGAAATAGAGTTTAGAGAAACAGTGACTGGTTTCCATCGGTATCTCTTTGTATCAGTGAACTTGTAACGGTGGAATTGTGTCGGTAGGTCTTGTATCGGTAGTTGTCACTCTTTGTAATAGTATATTTATGTATCAGTGAATCTTTGTAGCGGTACCTCCTTTTATTGGTATCTTTCTTGCATCAGTAGCTCCATGTACAGGTAACTTATTCTATTGGTACTGCTTCTTCTATCGGTAGTTTCTTGTATCGGTAATTGTCTATCTTTATCGGTAGACTATTGTATAACAGAAGGCTTGGTCTATCAGTGACGTTTTTTTATCGGTATCTCTATCTATATCAGTGACTCAAAACTTGAATACTTATAAAATATTTTTTCTATGCATATCATTTCCAAATTGAGTTAGTATCAATATTAATCATTGTTAAACAAAACATTAATAAACATTGAGAAACATATTCCAATGATATGATCATTTTGATATTCATATCAACTCAATAGCATGATGTCCTAATTTTAAAGTATAATTAATATATAGATAGACATTATTTGGGATTATCAAAATATGTGAGTCCAACAATCTCCCCCTTTTTGATAATCACAAATTATGGAATTATAATCTAGAATAATCATTAATGTATCGGTAAAAAATTCATTTGTTCTCACTTATCAGTGTGTTCAATGACATTTTCAAATGATGTCAAAATATCATACCTTGTAACCATAAATGAAATATTTCAAATGTATCAGAGAATATATTACTAAATAAAAATGTATCAGATAGACTCATTATTTATCTGAGACTCGTTATCCCTATCCTTATCCATATTATTATCCCCACACTTCTCAATATTATTATTTCTCCCCCTTTGTGATTAGAAAAAAGAAGAAACAGAAAGAAAAGAAAGTAAAAGAGAATGAGATTCTATAGAGATAACTTCAGGAAAAAAGATACATAGAAATACAGAAATGATACAATTAAAAATATAAGTGATCCCTATCAAATATCCTAGACACTAATCAATCCACCTCCCCAATATGTAATTTGGATTTTCCCTTGGGATTAGAAATGGATTCAGGCTCGGTAGGCATAGGTGAAGGCTTGGGAACACCAGTGATGATCAAAGTTGGTTGACCCACTGAAATACTATCAGTCCTGTAATGGGTACTCCTATGTGTGATCATAGGAGTAAGACTTCGGATAGCTTGAACGGGAGTCAACTGAGGTGTGGAAGCAGGCTGACTAGAGGTAGGCAGGGCTGGAGGGACAATAATAGGGGTACTGTCCACATATAGAAAGGGTAGTAACAGGTTCCTAAAATCCATGATGATTCCTCCTACTATCTCCATAGCAGAGATAAAATCATCCTTGTTCTCCATAAACTTTTCCAAAGAAGGAGTCAACTCCCTAAGCTTACTGACTTGATCTCTGAAAGCTTGAGTGACTGGGGGCAGTTTCAGGTTTTCTAACATAATCTTGAAATGATTGTTTAACTGATGGTTAGTATACACCTTGTGAAAATAAAGATCAATCTTGTCTTTGATTTCCTTCTGGGCAGTAGTAGCATCTCTCATATAATCCTGAATGATCTTTTTGATATCCCTTGTGGTAGATATCACCTGAGAATCAGATGAGCTACTGGTACTAACTTGACCAAGTTCTGCTTTCAGCACAGATCTAAACTATTCAACATCAATTGAAACTCTGGAGCTAGAAAGAGGTTTCACAGTAAAAGATACTATTTCTTTTAAAGATTGGGTCAAATTACTTATTAGTTTCTTTACAACCAAATCTTGAGTACTAAAATTCTCTTTTATGGTCTTCTTACAACTCTAAAAAACATCCACAAAATGTTTCACTACACTTTTGGTGTAATTGATGTCAGCATTAACTTGAGATTGGGAACTAAAAAAGTTATCAAATGAAGCAAAAGATTTCTTCAAGGAATCAACAGCCTATTTCAAACACTTAATCTGATTCTGACACACTTTTACTTCATTCATCATATCTGTCATAGCACTTGACACATCACTTTCAAGAGAGAGTTCCAGATATTTTTCCATTTTTCTTATCTCTTCAACAAAGAAACTTTTCAATTCTGAAACAGATGCAGTCAAAGTCTCTTTTAACTCATTCTTTAAAGAAATAAGATCAGCCTTAGTTACAAGATTTTCAGGCAAAACTATTGAAGCTCTTTCAGACAAAACATCAACTGAACCTACAAAATTTATTTTGGGTTGGTCTTCATCAGATCCTGAATAATCAATTCCAATCACTACAAATCCTGGATCCTCTGACCAATCCTCTACCTCATGAAAAACTGATACAAACCCATAATTAGCATATCGCTCCCCCTCAAGTGGAGCTTCCTCCTCTTCAGCACCAACTGCAGCCATCTCTTCTTCAGATTTCTCCCCTTAAAATGGAGCTTCCTCCTCTTCAGCACAAACTATAGCCACCTCCTCTTCAGATTTCTCCCCCACAAGTGTAGATTCATCCTATTCAGCACCAACTTCAACCACCTCCTCTTCAGAGGAATTATCTACAACCATATTTATATCCAAACCGAGCGGCACAGGATGAGGTATATTAGCAATAGGTATTGGTATGTCCACTGCAAAAACCTCCTCAAAAGGCATAATAGAGTACTCAATAAGAAGACTGAGACTCAAATAGGTACTTCCATCAGAGCTAACAGAAACATCTTCTCAATTTTCAGATACTTTTTCCTCTTCATCATCACTATTACTGGAATCTGAAGTAGTATCCTCATGATCTGATCTAGGAAGTTCTTCCTAATCCACAGAGGTTTCTTCATCATTCTCTCCCAAAATTGCTTCCCTTCTAGGTAGGGTCAGAGGTGGAATTTCCTTTATATATGATAATTTTTCAGCAGCTGGGCTTGGATGAAAATCAGGATCCCCTCCATCTTCTATAGAGGTATCTTCCTCAGCATTATCACTGTATTGAGGTTCCTTTTCACCAGGTCCTATACTTGGATCTCTCCTATCTCTTGGCTGATTGGGTTGCTCAACAGGATGAAATTTATCATAGAATTTCTCATCATCATTTATCCATTCTCTTTTCCATGGGTTCCATCCAATCTTCATGTACTTACAAACTGTTTTTGTAATACAAAAGTTGTCTCTCACAGCTACTATCTCATCCACACCTTTTACCTTGATTATCAAAGAAATCAGCTTGGCAAACAATAGAGCATTTGTTTTTTACTTTGGCCTAGTCATATCTTCGATTTGAATCAACAGAATCCTACAAAGATTCACTTTGACACTATGTCTTAGCAGATACAAAAAGAATATTTCTTGGAATCTAAGATTTTCAAAATCCCCTCTTCTTGGACTTAACACATGTTGGATAAATTTGAACAGCAACCAGTTTTCTCCATTCATTTCTGTAGCAACTACTTTTCTTAGTGTGCGATTTCCAGTGAGCTCTTCCAAAGCAGTTTCATACTTAAAAAATTCATTAGTATGAGGTAATGACTTTGAGCAATATCCAAACTCACCCTCATGAGGAACTTTCAAGAACTCATCCCATTAAATAGAAGAAAAAGATACTATCTTGTCATTCAGTACTGATACCATTTTGTTCTCACCTTCAGATTTCTCAAAACGAACAAAATCATAGAATTCCCTCACCAGTTTTAGATAATAAGGACCATTATTATTTTCAAAACATTCGAGCCACCCTTGTTCCTCTAATATCCTTAGAATCAAATATTTTCTAGGTAGGATCCATTCTACACAGAGTTATTTCTCGATTACAATATTTCTCTTCAGTAGGTGCGGGTTCACTACACTCTTCTCACGACTTGTTATACTGCCACTGCCTTCAGATCCTACTTTCTGCCTCTTTTCACTTGGCACATCACCTTCATCTCTGAATACCGGATTTTTTACTCTTTCCATTTCTGAATCGAATAACTTAGGATTCACAAGAAATGCAGAGGTTTGAGAAGTGAGATTTTAAGTGAAGAGAGTTCACGGTGGTTTGAAATGTGACTTAGACTTAATTTTTATCATTTAGGAATCATGATGTAATAAAAAGAAATATTTTAAAAACAATAAATGTTTCGTCTATAAACACGAAATCCAGATAGCGCAAAACATACCGATGACAACTACCAGTGAGAATCCTAACGGTGAGGTCTCTATAATAGTGAGGTCTCTCTAACAGTGAGGTTTCTCTAAAGGTGAGGTTTCTCTAAAGGCGAGGTTTCTCTAATGGTGAGGTTTCTCTAATAGTGAGGTTTCTCTAACAGTGAGGTTTCTCTAATGGTGAGGTTTCTCTAATGGTGAGGTTTCTCTAACTGTGAGGTGTATCTAACAGTGGGGTTTATGGAAAGTTTATCATTCCTAACTCATGTCTAATGTAATTTAACCTTTCTGAGCTTAAAGGCTTGGTGAATATGTCATCTAATTGATGTTTAGTGCCTATAAATTCAAGATTAATATTGTCCTTTTGATAATGATCCCTTGAAAAGTGATTTCTTACATCAATGTGTTTATTCCTAGAGTTAGGTATAGGATTCTTAGAGATATTGATTGCACTAGTGTTATCACAGTTTATAGATACATGCCTAAATTGATATCTATAGTCCAATAAAGTAGGTTTTATCCACAGAATTTGTGCACAACAACTACCAGCAGCAATATATCCTGCTTCAGCAGTAGAAAATGCAACAGAATTCTGCTTTTTACTGCACCAAGATACTAAGGACTTACCTAGAATATGACATATTTCAAAAGTGCTCTTCCTATCTAACTTTCAACCAGCAAAGTCAGCATCATAATACTTATTAAATCAAATGATTGTCCTTATGGATAAAATGATCCTAAATTAGTAGTATGTTTAAGATATTTAAAAATCCTTTTAACAGCAAGAAAGTGTGACTCTTTTGGATTAGCTTGAAATCTTGCACACATACACACACTAAACATAATATTCGGTCTACTAGTAGTAAGATAAAGTAAACTCCCAATCATACCTCTATAGTTGGTTTGATCCACTGATTTCCCAGTTTCATTTGCATCCAATTTACAAGTGGTACTCATAGGTGTATCACTTCCCTTATTACTATCCAAAACAAAATGTTTTAAAAGATCCTTTGTATATTTACTTTGATTTAAAATAATACCATTTTCATTTTGAAAAAATTGAAATCCAAGAAAATATTTGAGTTATCCCATTAAACTCATTTCAAATTCATTTTTCATGCTCTTTTAAAATTCAATACAAAAATAATTTTTAGAAGATCCGAAAGTAATATCATCAACATAGATCTGTACTATCAAAACATATTTGAGAATCCTTTTGATAAAAAGAGTTGGATCAGAAATCCCTTTAGTAAAACCTTTTGAAATAAGAAAATTACTAAGTCTATCATACCAAAGCTCGTGGAGCTTGTTTTAAACCATATAAAGCTTTAGAAATCTTAAAAACTTGATTTGGAAAATGAGGATTAGTAAATCCAGGTGGTTGTTCAACAAAAACATCTTCAATTATAAAACCATTTAGAAAATCACTTTTAACATCCATTTGAAATAACTTGAAATTCAGATGAGCAACATAAGCAAGTAGAATCCTAAAAGCTTCTAACCTAGCTACAAGTGTAAAGGTTTCCTCATAGTCTATTCCTTCTTATTTACTATATCCTTGTGTAACTAGTCTTGCTTTGTTTCTAATGATATTTCAAGATTTGTCAACTTTATTTCTAAAAACCCATTTAGTGCCTATGGTCAAAGTGTCCTTAGGTCATTCAACTAATTCCCAGACTTTGTTTCTTTCAAATTGATTTAATTCTTCTTGCATATACATTACCCAAAATTTATCATTAATAGCATCATTGATATTTTTTGGTTCTAACTGTGAAAGAAAGGCTTGATGTTCAACTTGATTTCTTAGAGAATCTCTAGTTTGTGTTCCTTTATCTAAATATACTACAATAACATCTAAAGGATGGTTCTTTAGAATCCTAGTTAGTCTAGTCAAGGTAATACTAGATAATTCAGGTTCTTCTGTAGGTTCGGTTCCAATAGAATCAGATTCTGTAAAATTTCCAGAATTACTTTTTTTTACAGCAGGTTCACTGCTTCTATCATTAATGTCCAGAATAGATAGGTCTTCTTCAATATTTTCAATAGAAGACTTATGTTCATGAGGATCAGTTTCATCAAATTTGACATGTACTGATTATTCCACACATTTGGTTCTTTTATTAAAGACTCTATAAGATTTACTGGTTATAGAGTAACCTAAAAAGATACCCTCATCACTTTTAGAAGAAAATTTTTCAAGATTGTATCTAGTATTGAGAATAAAGACTTTGCAACCAAAAACTCTAAAGTAACTAACTTTAGGCTTCCTATTATTCCATAGTTCATGAGTGGGATTTTTTAGAACATGTCTAATAAAGACTCTATTTATAATATAACAAGCTTTATTTACATCTTCTACCCAAAATTAAATAGGTAAGTAATACTCATTAAGCATAGTTCTTGCAATTTCTTGAAGGGTTATATTCCTTCTTTCTACTACACCATTCTGTTGAGGTGTTCTAGGGGTATAGAAATTGTAACTATAGCCATTATGTGAGCAATAGGTTTCAAAATCATGATTTTCAAACTCACGGCCATTATAACTTCTCAGGGTTTTAATCTTAAGTCCACTAAGGTTCTCTACAGACTTAGAGTATTTAAAGAAGTAGGAACAAGCTTTACTTTTGTGAGCAAGAAAGTATACCCAAGTATATCTAGAAAAGTCTTCTACTAGAACATTGACATAGTGCTTCCCATTCAAACTATAAATTCAAGATGGTCCAAACAAGTCCATGTGAACCAACTTGAGAGGTTGAGAAGTTGAAACTTCTTTATTTAATTTGAACGAAACTTTATGTTTCTTTCCCTTTTGATAGGGATTACAAACTTTGTCTGTTGGGAATTTTAGTTTGGGTAGGTCTCTAACTAAATTTTTCTCAGTGAGTTTCCTAAGTGAATGAGCACTGAAGTGTCCTAATCTTATGTTCCATAGCCAAGATTCTTTATGAAAATAATTTAAACAAGTAACCTTTTGTTTGGATAAAGAATTTAAATCTACAACATATACATTTTCATTTCTTAAAGCAGTAAATACCAAAATATTTTTAGAATCAAATACATTGCAAGAATCATTATCAAATTTAACATTGAAAACATCACCACACAATTGAGAAATGGTTAACAGGTTGTATTTTAGTCCATCAACAAATAATACATTAGAAATTAAAATTGAATTGGTGTTACCAATCTGGCCTAGGTCGATGATTTTTCCTTTTGAATTATCACCAAAGGTTACATGCCCTCCATAAACAATGAAGAAACTCTTAAAACATGAGTAGTCACCAATCATATGTCATGAAAATCCACTTTCCAAGTACCATATCTTCTTACATGAACCCTTCAAGAAGGTATCCTATAAAACAGGTTTAAACAGAAATGATTTTGGTACCCAGATTTTCTTGGCTCCAGATAGGTTAGCAAGTAAAACCTTAGGCAACCATATTTTTCTAACATGTTTCCTATAATTAACAGGTTCAATGTTTGATCTAGTATAATATGAATATCTAGATGAAGCTATAGAATTTTCAGATCTGGAACTAGCAGCAGACTATTTAGTTTTTGGAATAAATTTATTCTTAACAAATTGTCTCTGTCCAGGTTGGTATCCTAAACTAGTAGTATATTTTGGTGAAACTTGTTTTCAAAGAATTTGAGTTAGAGTATTCTTTCCATTTGTGAACTTCTCTAAGTCTTTTCTAAGTTTCTCATTAGAAAATTTAAGTTTAGTATTCTCCTTTAACATTTGATCATTATTTTCTTTTTCTATACTAAGATCAGATTTAATAGTACTAGTCAAGGCATACTGTTTTTTAATGATTTGTATTTATCTTCCAACTCATTAAAAGTATCTTCTAACATATTAAAATATTCAAATAATTCATCTTTATACATATTATCATCATTATTTGAATCACTTTTATTCCCATAATAGTAATAATTCAGCATAGGGGAGATAGTTACCTCATATGTTACAGTCATGAAACACATGTTGGCGTGATTCTTTTCAAAATCAGAAGCCTCATATTCACTTGTGCTGTCTTCCAAAGCACTCCATGTTGCCTTCGTAGCTTTCTTATATTTTTTGTCCATATAGTCATATTTCTTCTTAAACTTCAATTTTGGACAGTCATCCTTAATATGTTCTTTCCTTTTACATTCATAATAGACTATCACATCATCTTTATCAGCTTTCTTCCAATCTTTCTTCTAATTACCTCATTGGTCATGCTTACCCTTATAACTTGATTTTCTGAAAAATTTCTTCTTCCTATATAATTTCTTGAATCTCCTAGATATTTGACCCATCTCTTCATCACTATTATAATCTGAACCTTCACTTGTCGAGCTTTCGATAGGTATGTGAACTTTCTCCTTCTCCTTGCTGTTTAAGGCAGTAGTATTAAATGCCACTAACTTTTTATTAGGTTCATCATCTTCCTCTTTTTTTACCTTTAGCTCTATTTCATACATCATCATCTTACCAATTATCACCTTAACAGATAGTGAACTTATATCACACGATTCTATTATTGAAACCGATGTGCTTCTCCATCTTTCTGGAAAACATCTGAGTAATCTCATGATTTTCTCCTTTGGTGGAATAACTTTTCCCAGTGATCTCATAATGTTATCAATTTCATTGAACTTGAGATACATGTCAGAAATAGGTTCATCAGGACTCATTTTAAAATTGTCGTATTTAATATTGTAAGGGTTTAATCTCATATCTTTCACATTGGTTGTTCCTTCATGGTAAATAGCCAAAGTATCCTAGATTTTGTGTGCTGTTTTACAAGAAGAAATTCTACTAAACTCTTAATCTCCTAGAGAGAAGTAAAGATAATTCATTGGTTTACAATTATTGTTGTAATCAGATTTTGTAGGATCGTCCCAAGTAGTTCTAGAAGTATTTGGAATCTCATACTCAAACTCTATAGTAGTCCAAATGTCAAATCCCATACTTTTTAAATGAATTTTCATTTTTATTTTCCATTGGGCATAATTAACACCATTAAAGAAAGGTGGCACGTTGGTAGCTACACCTTCTAATCTATTATCCATAATTAGATTTTAGAAAATATATTTAAAGAGATAAAAAAAATTATAAATAACAGAAATTTTAGATCTTTAAGATACAACTAGAATCACAGTTGAGAAACAAAGTGTTTTGAAAACTTTTATCAACAAGGCTATGATACCAAATTTTGTCCCAGAGGATACTCATGAAGGGGTGGAATTGATTTCCTATTAAAAATTTCTGATTAAAAAGATTTCTATTAAAATCCCCCAATTTAATGAAAGTTAAACTGTAGTGAATTTTCAAAGAATGTAAGTGTTCAATTAGTTTCTCAAAGATTGGTTATTTCTTAGTTAACTTAATATGAAGATTAAGTTATCTTTTGAAACCAACTTACTGGATAATAATAATTACAAACACTTACTAGTTCAACTATCAGAGTTACTTTAAAATAGATTTTTAATTCAAATTAATTCGCAGCGGAAAAGTAAGAATAGTTTTAAACTAAAATAAAATGAACAACAGTTTTAACCAAGATGTTTAGTCTCAAGCTGAGACTTAGTCTTCTCAAATAGTTCATATAAAAATTTTATCCACACCCGGGATCGGGGTAAACAATAGTACTGAGACTGTCTAGGTACTAAGACGTCTACCACAGTTCTACATAGGAAAAACTATAACAATAGCACACAGGCTATCCAGCTCACACTTGACCTCTACCACAATTCACAGTGGGATACAAGAAGGTTTAGAAAGTTTGATTGAGGATTTTAGATATCCTCCAGTTATGCTTAGGAGACACTGTGTGTTTAAGATAAAAAAAGTACACACAATGCTCTAAATGTAAATAAACAAATCACAATAGAGATAATAATATTTGAGATGAGTTTTGAAAGCTCTATGTGATGGAAATGCAGCTTTGGACTCCTTTTGGATTGACCAGATGTTGTTTTGAGTCCTTCTCTAGAATTTTTTTGGAGAACAGAGTATCATGGTTCTGTTTCTTGACTTTTAGGTATGGGTGTTTTGCTTGAGATTGCAGTAGTCTTTGTAGCATAGTAATGTCCTTAAACTTCCAGTAATGCTCTTTTTGAATCTCTTGTGAATCCATTTCTTTTTCTACCACGTACGTCTCTTCATGTATCTCCCTTTTTTTATGCGTAGCTTTGATATTCCTTTTATAGCTCATGCAGTCCAAAAGAAGGCATGATTACATCTGTAGGTATGAGGTACGGTTCCCTAAAATCCACCAAACATCATTAATTAATAATATTTGCATTAAATGCACCAAATATGACCGTTTATAATAAACAAACAGAAATAGAGTTTAGAGAAACAGTGACTGGTTTCCATCAGTAGCTATTTGTATCAGTGAACTTGTAACGGTGGACTTGTGTCGGTAGGTCTTGTATCAGTAACTGTCACACTCTGTAATAGTAGCTTTATGTATTAGTGACTTTGTGTAGCGTTAGATCCTTTTATTGGTATCTTTCTTGTATCAGTAGCTCCATGTACTGGTAAATTCTTCTATTGGTACTGCACCTTCTATCGGTAGCTGCTTGTATCGACAGCTTTGTATTGATAGACTATATATCGGTAACTGTCTGACTGTATCAGTAGACTATGTGTATAATAGAAGGATTGGTCTATCAGTGACCTTTGTTTATCAGTATCTATGTCTGTATCAGTGACTCAAAACTCAAATACTTTTAAAATATCTGTTCTATGCATATCATTTCCAGATTGAGTTAGTATCAAGATTAATCATTGTTTAACAAAACATGAATAAACTTTGAGAAACATATTCTAATTATATGATCATTTTGATATTCATATCAACTCAATAGCATGATGTCATAATTTGAAAGTATAATTAATATATAGAAAGATATTATTTGGGATTATCAAAACATGTGAGTCCAACAAAGAGATAAATTACTGATTATATATCAAGATGATTATTATGTTAATAAGTGAAGACTGAATGACAACATCCTAGGGGATTCATGAAACCTATACCTATTCCTACATGGAAATGGGATGAAATAACCATGTATTTTTTAATTGGATTTCCCAAAACTCCAAAGAACGATGATGTGATATGGGTAATTATTTATTGACTTACAAAATATGCATATTTCCTCTCTATAAGGGAAGATTTTCCAAAGGTGCGCCTAGCACAAATCTATATCAATTAAATTGTGAGACTTCATGGAGAATATATCTCAATTGTGTCTGATCTTGATCCATGATTTACATCGGAATTCTAAAAAAGTCTTCAAAATGATTTGGATACTAAGCCTTTATTAAGTACTACTTATCACCCAAAAAGAGAAGGGCAATCAAAAAGGATGATCCAAACTTTAGAGGACATATTGAGATCATGTTCACTTCACTTTCAAGGTATGTGAGATCAATATTTACATTTAGGGGAGTTTTCCAACATAATATTTTCCATTCAAGTATTCAAATGGTACCATATAAAGCATTGTATGGAAATAGATGTCGTACACTAACTTGTAGGGATGAAGTTAGAGAAAGGAAGCTTGTGGGCCCAAATCATGTGGAGGAAACAACATCAAATGTAAAGACTATTCAATTCCATATCAAAGAAGCTCAAAGGAGAAAAAATATATGTGCTGATAATTGAAGGAATGAATTGGAATTTCAAGTGACAGATTACGTTTTCTTACAAGTATCTCAATGGAAGGATGTTATATGATTTGAGAAGAAAGGGAAACTAAGCCCTAGGTAAATAGGACCTTCTGAAATTCTGGAGATAATTGGAGTTGTTGCATATCGTTTGGCTATGCCACATAGCCTGTCTAAAGTAAATAATGTGTTCAATGTCTCATTTCTAAAAAACTACAATCCAGACCTAACGCATGTCCTCACGTCTGAAGGTACAAAATTCGAACCTGACCTATCTTACTATGAAGAGCTTGTCCAGATTCTGGACACTAAAGAACAAGTTTTGAGGAATCAGATGACTCTACTGGTAAGATACTTTGGAAGAATCATAAAATTGAAGAGGCAACATGGTATCCTGAGGATCTTATGATGATGAACTACCCAAAACTTTTTTGTGAGGAAACATTCTGGTAATTTCGATGAAAATTTTTTTGTAAGAGGGGAAAATGTAATACCTCAAGATTTTTCAAATAAATTTAATATTGAATACATGAAACACTAAGTCTCTACGAAACACCACTTCATTATAACCTAGTTAGTAAACATAATTTTTCCTCCTCTGTGATTTGAATTTCGAAAAACTGACATACACAGTTGTGTTTTGTAAGATATTTAGAGTCCTATGAGATCAACTTACATTTTTGTATAATAGTAACTTGACCCTTATGAATAGTAATGTACCCTTATGAATAGTAATATGACCCTTATGAATAGTAACTGCACCAATGAAAGTATAAATAAAATCTAGATACCTTATAAATTAAATAGAATATTTTAGAAATTAATATTTATGTGTTAGTATTTTTGTGAGTAATAAATATTTAATTAAAAAATTTAATTAATAAATTAATAAAAATATTTTTCATAAATATTATTCCTAACTAATTATTTTTTTGTCCTATGATTTCAGGTTATTTTTATGAGACCTCAATTAATTTTTGATTGTATTATAAAATCATTTTTAAATATAAATCTATATTTTTCAAGTAAATAATGCTTTTATTTACAAATTAAATTTCAAATATTTAGAAAATTGTTTGGATAAAATGGAAATAATTTTTGGATTTTACATTTCAAAAAATGGTTATGGTTAATATTTGGGATTTTTCTAAACTACATAAAATTTAGGTGAATTGTAAAATATGATAATTTATGATACTAAATACATGATGTATTGAGTCATAGGTGATGTAAGGCTGGTGTAAGACCACTTTGTCCGAAATCACATGCACATATTACTATCCATGGTCACAAGAATCAATAATATTGGTTTTCTATATCAAAATAATAAAATAATGAGTAAAATAATGGGAAAAACCTCATGTCCTCCACTATAAACCCCCCCTCACTCCCTCTACTCTCCACTCCTCTCAAGCCTTGTGTGTAACACCCGGATGTTTTTATGAAATAATTTCTTTAAATAATTTTTATTCTTCAGTAGATTGAATTACACACAATATTTATTTTAAAAGAATAATGTGATGCCCTTATTATAAAATTACCGTTATATCATAGTTGTTAGTTAAGCGGGAATAATTATAACTAACTTATGAAAATGCATTGGGAATTCATTGGTTATTATTTATGAAAAAATATATATCAATTAGATATTTATATTTTTTAGTGAATTAATTTTTGTAATGAAATTAAGGAGATATATATGTGTTATATACTTAATGAAATATTTTTTATATTCATCCAATGAATATTTTAGTTATAGGGTATGTATAAAACCCTATTTGATGTATAAAACCCTATTTTTTAAAGATTAATTTTACACCATTGAATAAAGAAACCCTATTAAATTAAAAAATTTACACATAAATAAGTTTTATATGAATACAAAAACATGGTATTTTGAAGTGATATATTCAAATTTACTTTGGATGAATTTCTGATATTTTTTTGATAACTTTTATGTTTTGATGAATAGTAAAAATACGCTAATTTCTAATTGAAAAAAATGGTTTTCAATGAAATAATTTATGTGGTTAAATTATATTATTGAATAGTTTAAAAGTATAAATAGAATATATTTTTACCATTTAATATAATGTACATCATTTGAATTAATATTACATTAAATTAAGATTTAAAAACATTTCGATCTTTTATAATATTTAAACTTTTAGAACCTGTTTTCTCATTTCATCAACGAGATTAATTTTAAATTAATTATTTCAAATTATATGTTTATAATTTTGAAAAATGGATTCCATGTTTTTAATTAGTTGGATGAAATTAAGTTAATAGGCAACATTTTTTTGGTATTATGAATAGTAACTTTGGTAATTATTTTTTATTAACATGGTTAAATGTAAATCGAGTAATTAAAGGTAAAAATAATATTATAAATTTAACTTAACGCCATTAAAAATCCAATTGGATATCTAAATTGGACACTTATCATCTATTTTTATAAATTTAATAACTTAATGGCCACTTACCTATGAATATGACATGAATATAATAAAACCTAATGAATGTGAAAAAATGTCACAATCTCATTTTATATATGTATATTAATTTTAATATATGGATAACTAGAATATAATATAGACTATAGATAATTTATGTAATTATAAAAGAAATACCTGCATCATATAAATTTATTTATAATTTTTATTGATTAATAATTCCCATTAATGATGACACAATAGTGTTGTAAAAATTATTTTATTAATAGAAATATCAAAAAATTGTTTTAAAAATATTAAAGAAATATCATATGAACTAATTATTGTGATCCACGAATTTTCTAGGTGAATATGACTTGTTAGTAGTATATTAAATATTTTTTTCTAATTTATATTCTGTATGGATTTTATTTAAAGTCAAATAAATGAATAGTGTCAAAATTGACACTATTGATATTTTAGAAAAAAACATTTTATTAAATTATTTAAAAAACCTAAAAATGTTTAAAATTTTATAATTTATAATTATAAGGTCTAAAATGTCATAAAATATCCATTTATGGTCAATTAACACCATAAAAGTAAATATTTATAACCATTAAATATTTAGAGTGTTATTACCACATTTAAAATTAAATAGAATAACTAAGTATCATTTAAAAAGATATGGTTTAAATTGACAAAATAACTTGTCCAAAATTTATTTTTTGATGATATAACAACCTTATCTCGCCTAAAATTAGAAATTGGGACATTTTTGACGTTTTTGGGTAGGCTTTTATTTTATTATAAATTATTATTTATGGAGTTTCCAAAAGTGCCCCTCACCACAATTATAAAAGGGAACCACCTCCCTCACCTAATCCCATAATTTTGAGAATTAATTCTCTTCTATCCCCTATAATTTTTCCTTCTAAACTACTCTATTTTCATTCTATAGGTTCTGGTCATCATCAAAGACCAACTCTATTGCTCTAAGAAGTGATTTAGAGGAAGCACATCGAGGAAGAGGTAATCTCTTCTATAGATTCTCTCATACTTATTTATTATTCTACATCCTCTTCATTAGTTTTTTAATTATAAAGTAATAAAATAAGAATCACTAATATACTTACATTTCATTATAAAAATTAAAAAACCATATTTCACCTTCTATTTGTCCTCTGAAAAATGAAATCATTGTGCGTGCGTACGTACGACTTACCGTCTGCACGCATTGGTGTAATATGTTTTTCAACACCACCTTACTTCGATGGGTATAATAATGGAAATAATACCTATATATTATTATTATAACATGTTACTAATTATGAAATATTATACACCATCCACTTCAATACCATTCAATAATTTTGGGAATGATATCATCCCTTGAGCGTACGTACGACCTACCGTCTCCACGATGCGATGTTATTCATTCTACATGATCTTCATTAAAGTATGATTATATACATGAATTTAATGAATAAATATGATATATATTATTCTAATATCATTATGTTAATTATTTAACTATAAATTATGAAGTGTAACATGAACTTATCCGACAAATCTTGCATAAGAAGACAAAGTAGTTTATATCCAAATAACGAGTGACAGTGAAATATTACTAATAAATGGATGATAATTTAATCATATATGATAACATAAAAATAATTATGATTCTTTAATAATTCAATAACATTATTTAAATCATTATATAGGAGGTTCAGATACATACGAAGGATATCAGACCTAAGGTAAGGGATAATTTTACAATCTCAATTTTATCTGAGATTGTTTATACGTAAGTATTTACTGGGGAATATTTGTCATCTGCATCCATGTTTACTAATTATGTAACATTATTTCTATTCATCTAAAATTTTTTAAAGTTAATTTTACCCTTTTTTGAATTTTTATCAAATTGTATGAAAGGGATCTTTTGTCGTTATTCGATTTGAGGTACTATTTTACTTTTCAATAAAAAGTACGAAGATATTTTTTTAACTTGTACGACATGAATGGATTTTTATGCTTTCATAATGCCATATTTCTTTGCATATTCCCCTAAAATGTTATAAGGTTTTTTTCACATGAAATGATTTCTTCTAATTTTTTTTGGCATTTTGAGGAAGGAAAATGTTTTTGAAGAAGAAAGGATATTTTCCTCAGGAATTAATTTCAAGTGTTTTCTCAAAATTATTTTCCATATAAGATGATGATCTTTAAATAGGTTTATATTTATAACCATGTTATTAATATTATTTTATTGTTTTTTATTTATGAAATCTATTTATTTATATCAATTATGATGGAATGATGTTTAAGAAACCCATTTTATTTCATGGGTTATTCTTTGGTGAATGTTTTTATGTTTTTTTGGCGCACGTAAGAATGGTTTCATTATGTGATTGGTGGTATATATATCTCCCTACAATTCATTGGGTAAGGATTTATATCTCATGAGATAGACATGACTAGTAAATCTAGTTCAGTAATACAGGTCTGGAATGAGGAGTGAACTCGGTTTACTAATGGACTTTTTCCGCTATGATGGTCTTGGAAATGAGGCTTAAATCATATGAAATGATTTTATATGATTATGTGTTTATGACAAGAAATTTCATGTCTTATGTTATGACTATTGGGATTACAATTCAAATTTATGATTTATCCCCTGACGGGATATTCTGATCTGTTATATATAGGATGTGATTTTCAAATGTTATGTTCTTATGATTATGATATGATTGATATTTACCTTATTTACCCTTAATGAGAATTTGATCTCACCCTTTCATATTTTTCTTTTACCCATGACATGAATAAGGTTATTAAGTACGGTATTTAAAAAAAGAGTATTGTTTTTTAAGAAATAAGCAGGAGATAATGTACATGTTTTATGAACCAGTAGTTTATGTTTCCCAGTTTCTAAAGACACTAAACCTATACGGTCTTGGAATGGTTTTTTATGTTCTATAATAAATATTATTCAGTGTTTGAGTAATATATTCATATCAAGTATTGGTCATAATAGTTGGTATTGGAGAAAAGGTATAGTGAACCTTTGGAAACTAGGATGACAAAAAATTAGTAAGAATCATAAGGATATGTTTAGCTATAGGTTACAATACTATCCCAGTGTTTTAGAGATATTCATGAATAACCTAGGATAAAACCTAAAGTGTCCTAAACTAAAATTTTATTATTGAATTATGTGTTTTTCCCATTATAATTAGTTTTTCTCACACTATGCTTCTAGGTCTTATTCAATGGCTATAACCTGAAGGAACCGCGTTAATGCTGAATGCGACAGGCAATGAAATGATTGTCTCCCTGAGTAACCAAATGTTATGGGAGTTGAAATAAAAAATCTTAGAGCCGTTAAGACACAAATTTCTCAATATATGAATCATTCTGGACTTCCAAACAACCATTGGAGAGAGAAATATTGTGTTGAATCCTTAATGAGGCAGCGTCCCCCATCATTCAGTGGGTCTTTTGATCCATTAGTGGATGAACAATGGATCAATACCACTAAAAAGATGTTTTCAGTTCTACAATGTTTTGAACATGATAAGGCCATCTTAGTAGTCTATCGTTTTGAAGTAAAATCTAATCAATGGCGGAATTTTATCATGAATATGAGACAACAAGATAAAATTGAGTACATGGAATGGGAAGAGTTAAAGAACTTATTTTTCAATATGTAATTTCCTCAAATTATACTAACAAATATGGAGAAGGGGTTCCTTGAACTTAAGGGAAATGATGACGAATCCTTTGGTACCTATGATGAAAATTTTACAAGACTTGAAAGGTATTATTCTGGAATTATTATCCAACCGAAGAGTAAAATTGATCGATTCATTAGTTGCTTAAAACCAAGTCTCCAAAGGGAATTATCCATAAGGAACTTAAATAGGTATGAGGGAATTGTTCAATGTGTTCTCAATGATGAGATGTAGATTGGAGTATCCCATCAGTCATATGGGTTTGAAAAGAAGATAAAAATGGAATTAAAAGGAAAATTTAAAGTCCACACTGAAAAGAAGATGAGTTTTCTCTTATGTTCAATGTGTGGAATGAAACAAGGAGGGAATTGTCCTAAAGGGACTAGTAAATGTTTTATGTGTGGAAAATAAGGTCATCAGGCAGTTTAATGCTAAAGTGATGAGAAAAAGATGTAAAATGATGAAAATAAAGAAAAGGATACACAGAACGCACCTCTTATACATCAATCATAAAAGTGCAAGGAAATGGGGAATTATTCCAATCAATTCCCTAATCCAAATTTTATTGATGATGATCTATGTCAACAAACTCTAAAGGCCAAAGACAAAGAAATGAAAAATTCAATCATTATCGGCGACGTGGAGTAAGATAATAAAGTGGTGAAAGGTATACTTACCGTCCAATATAAAGTAGAAAATGTTTTATTTGATTCTATATCCACCCACTCATTTATTTTGGAAGACTTTTATAAGGGTATTTCCAAAGTACCTCAAAAATTAGATGTTAAGTTGGTTATGACAAATCCTAATGGCACAACGGTCACATCAAAAGTTTATAATTCTTCTCTGGTTGGTGTTTGTGGGAAAGTGTTTCCTATAAACCTTGTGATCCTTACTATAGTGTAATGTTATTTTATTCTTGTCATGGATTGACATTATCTATATGGATCTCATATCAATTTCTAAGGAAGGGAAGTCATATTTCATATTCCAGATCAATCTATGATCATCTATCAATCCAAAGATGAATATAAAATTTCGGTAGAAATTTCTTCCATCTTATGGGTTTTGATTACTATAAATTAAGGTAATTTATCTCTAATGGTTGGGGGAAATCCTGATTATGTATACACCCATTATACATGAGTTACATGATGTCTTTCCAGAGGAATTTCCAGGTCTTCCACCAAATCGTGAAGTTGAATTTTCAATAAAACTCCTACCGGGTGCTATGACTATTTCAAATAAACTTTATAGAATGTACCCAATTGAGTTGTAGGAATTTAAGAAACAACTCCAAGAGAGACTTGATAAGGGATTAATACACCCTAGAATGTCACCTTGGGGAGCACATGTTCTGTTTGTTAAGAAGAAATATTGATCAATGAGACTCTGCATTGATTATCGAGAACTTAACAACATCACTATCAATAAAAAATATCTTCTTACCTGCATTGATGACTTATTTGACCAACTACGTGGAGATTAATACTTTTCCAAGATTGATCTTCTTTCAGGATATCATCAATTAAGGGTCAAAAATGAGGATATACAAAATAATTGACTCTTTACAATGTATAGATACTATGAATTTCTAGCGATGCCTTTTGGTCATAGTAATGCCCCCACTATCTTCATGGATCTAATGAATAAAGTCTTTAGAGACTATCTTGACTAGTTTGTGGTAGTCTTTATAGAGGATATTCTTGTATATTCAAAGAGAAAGGATTAACATGAAGATCACTTGAGAATTGTACTAAATATCATGATAAAGGAGATGCATTATTCCAAATTTACCAAGTGTGAATTTTTTCTCCAGATAGTTTCATTTCTGGGTCACATAATCTCAAGATAGGGGATATATGTGGATCCAGAAAAAAACAAAGGTTATTAAAAGATGGTTGATTCCAACAACAGTAACTGATATCCTAAGTTTTATTGTTTTGTCCAGATATTATCAATATTTTGTGAAATAATTTTTTCACAATTATTTAATCTACTTACCAAGTTGACTCATAAAGGAGTTATGTTCATTTGGATGGAATAATGTTAAGAGAATTTCAAAGAACTAAAAATAAGGTTAACCAGTGCACCTGTGCTCACACTGTCTTGTAGTGGAGAAAGGTTTGTGATCAATAGTGATGCATCTAAGAATGGGTTGGGATGTTTTCTCATGAAAAATGATATAGTGATATCTTATGTCTCATGATAGTTGGAAATCAATGAGAAAAAGTACCCAACTCATGATTTGGAGTTAGATGCAGTAATCTTTGCATTAAATATATTGAGGCATTATCTTTATTGTGAAAGTTGTGATATTTATACTGATAATAAAAGTTTAAAGTATATTTTCACACAAAAGGAGTTGAATATGCACCAAATAATATGGTTGGAGTTTATTATAGATTAATACTACTCAATACATTACCACCCTGGGAAATCAAACATGGTGGAAGGTGAATTATTTCGACAAGACCATGCTAGCCTACCCATGATGAGGATCACAAAAATATCCAATAATTATGGATTTGAAAATGATGGATCTTGAAATTTTAATGGAAGGGGGGAAATATTATATTTCTAAAACGAATGTTCAACCATAAATACAAGTGATGATTAAGGAGGTGAAGAAGAAAGATGTATAGCTATAAAATAAGGTGAGAAATGTTCCTAAATTCAACCTTGATAGTGATGAAATAACAAGGTTTAGGAACTAGGTTTATATTCCTTTCATACTATAATTAAAAAAGGATCTATTGGATGAGGCTTGTAGTTATTCATTCTCTATACACCCTGGAAACACAAAGATGTATAGGGACATGAAATATTACTTCGTGTGGGATGGACTGAAATGATATGTCACTTAATATGTCTCTCAATGCTTGGTTTGTCATAAAGGTAAGGTTGAGAGACAAAAGTCTAAGGGGATGTTACAACCATTACCCATAACGGAATGGAAATGAGAAATAATCACTATAGACATTTTCATCAAACTTCCCAAAACATCTAAAGGCGGTAATGATATCTTGGTTATAGCTGATCTCCTTACGAAGTCGGAACACATCATTGTTATTAGAGAGGATTTTTCTCTTGATCAGTTTTCCAGGATATATGTAAAGGATGTGGTAATATTTCATGGAGTACCACATTACACTATATCCGATCAGGATCCTAGGTTTACCCGATGGTCTGGAGAAGTCTTTATCATGCTCTGGATACAGATTTATGTTTCATCACTACTTATCATCCTCAGACAGACGGTCAGTCTGAGGGGACATTTCAAACTTTGGAAGACATGTTGAGAGCTTGCTCTATGTATTTCAAAGGTGGTTAGGCTCAACACCTACCATTAATGGAATTTTCTTACAATAATTGATTTCAATCCAGTATTCAAATGGCTCCTTGTGAATCCCTCTATGGAAAAAAGTGCAGAACTTCAACTTTCTGGGATGAAGTTGGGGAAAGCTAGATATTAGGAAATGATCTTGTTGATGAAATGGCAGAAAATGTCAGTTCTATTCAACAACACATAAGAGTAGCTCAGAGTCGAAACAAAAGTTATGATGACAACTGAAGAAGATACCTAGATTTTGGAGTGAGTGATAAAGTGTTCTTATGAATATCTCCCTGTAATAGAGTAATGAGATTAGGAAATAAGGGAAAGTTGGTCCCTAGGTATATCAATCCTTTTGAAATTCTGGATCGTGTTGGGAAGGTAGCATACCGATTGGAGCTTCCACCGAATATCTATAAAGTTCATGATGTGTTCCATGTATCTCTCCTGAGAAAGTACATACCCGATCCATCACATGTACTAAGCTCAGAATTCATACCTCTGGAGGAAGATCTTTCTTATGAAGAACAACAGATAGAGATTATAGATCGTAGTAAAAAAGTTATACGAAACAACACCACTCTCTTGGTTAAAGTTTTATGTAGGAACCAACAATTTGAATAATATACATGGGAACATGATGATATGATGAGGGAGAGGTATCCTCACCTGTTTGTTTTCAAGTGAAGAATTTTGAGGGAGAAAATCAGTTTAAGGGGGATAGAATGTAACACTCGAATGGTTTTATAAAATATTCTCTTTAAATAATTTTTATTCTTTAGTAGCATTATTTACACGAAATCATGAGTTTAAAAAAATAAAAATATTCCCTTATTATAAAATTACCATTGTATCCTAGACCTTAGGTTAGCGAGAATAATTGTAAATAACTTATGATAATGCGTTGTGAATTCATTGGTTATTATTTATGAAAAATATAAATCAATTATATATTTGTATTTTTGAGTGAATTTATTTTGGTAATGAAACAAATGTGATATATATGTGTTATATACTTAATAAAATATTTTTTATAATCATATAATGGATATTTCAGTCATAGGGTATCAATAAAACCCTATTTGATACATAAAACCCAATTTTTTAAAAGTTTATTTTTACACCATTAAATAGATAACCCCTTTTAAATTATGATTTTGACCCATTAATTAGTTTTATATAAAAAATTAAACATATTATTTTGAATCGGGATGTAAAAATTTACCTTGGATGAATCTATGATAATTTTTTGATAACATTCATATATTGGTGAATAGTAAAAATACAATAAATTTTAATTGAAAATAACTTTTTTTGATGAAATAATTTATATGGTTAAATTATATTATTTAATAGATTAAAATTATAAATATAATATATTATTACCATTTAATATAATTATGTTCATTGGAGTTAATTTTACATTAAATTCAGATTTAAAACATTTTAATCTTTTGCAATATTTTAACTTTTAAAATATGTTCTTTCATTTCAACAACAACATTATTTTTAAATTAATTACTGAAAATTTTGTGTTTTGAATTTTGAAAAATAGATTCCATATTTGGAATAAGTAGGTACAAATTATTTTAATAGGCTACTTTTATTTTCGGTCATTATAAATATAAACTTTGGTAATTATTTTTATTACCATGGTTAAAGGTAAATCGGGTAATTAAAGGTAAAAATAATATTATAAAATTAACTTAACACGTATAAAAATCCTATTGGATGACTAAATTTGAACCTTATCATATATTTTTAGAAATTGAATAACTTAATGGCCACGTACCTACGAATATGACATGAATATTATAAAAACTAATGAATGTGAAAATATGTCACAATCTCATTATATATAAGTATATTAATTTTAATATATTGATAACTAGGAGCTAATATAGACTATAGATAGTATTCTTAAATCTAAAAAAATTAAAAATATCATAGAAATTTATTTATAATTTTAAGAGATTAAATAATTTATATTAATGATGACACAATAGTGATGTAGAAATTATTTTATTAATAGAAATATTAAAACATTGTTTTAAAAATATTAATGAAATATCATATGAACAAATTAATGTGATAAAATAATTTTATAGTTGAATATGTAATTTTAGGAATGTATAAAATATTTTTTTTCGAATTTATATTTTGTATGGATTTTATTTAAAGTCAAATAACTGAATAGTGTCAAAATTGACACTATAGATATTTTATAAAATAACATTTTATAAAATTATTTTTAAAAAATAAAAAAAATTAAAATTTAAAAAGTGATAATTATAAGTTCTATAATTTCATAAAATATCCATTTATGGTCAATTAACACCAAAAAGGTAAATATTTATAACCATTAAATATTTATAATATTATTACGGTAGATAAAATTAAATAGAATAAGTGTCAATTAAAAAGATATGGTTTAAATTGAAAAAATAACTTGTCAAAAATTTATTGTTTGATGATATTACAACCTTATCTCATCTCATATTATAAATTGGGTCATTTTGGTGGATTTTGTGTTGGGTTTTATTTTATTATAAATTATTATTTATGGACTTTCCAAAAGTACATGTCACCTCAGTTACAAAAGGGTACCACCTCCCTCATATCTTCACTTCATTTGGAGCCTTAAATATCATAAATACTCTTCCCTTTTTCTTTATCTACTTCTCTATTTTCATAATATAGGTTTTGGTGATCTTTAAAGACCAACTCTATTTCTATGTGAAGAGATTTATAGGAAGCACTTCGAGGAAGAGGTAATCTCTTCTACAGATTGTTTCAAATTTATGTCTTTTTCTACATCCTCTTCATTATTTGTTTCATTATAAAGTAAAAAAATCAGTATCAATCATATACTAATATGTTATTAAAAATATTAAACAACCATATTTCACCTTTTATCCATCCTATGAAAAATGAAATGATCGCGCGTGTGTGCGTACAACTTACCGTCTCCACATCGTGGTGTAATCTCTTTTTCACCCCCACCATAGTTGGATAGGTATAATTTTGGAAATAATAACTATATATAATTATTATAAAATTTTACTAATTCTTAAATATTATAAAAAATCCACTTCAATACCATTGAACAATTTTGTGAAGTATACCATCGCTCAGGCATATGTACGGCCTACCATATCCACGATGCGATGAGATTCATTCTACATGATCTTAATAAAATCATGATTATATACATGAATTGAATTAATAAATATGATATATATTATAATAATATCATTATTTAAATGATTTAACTATAACCTAATAATTATAACATTAAATTATCTGAAAAATATTGCATTAGAACATAAAGTAGTTAATATACGAATAACGAGTGACAATGAAAAGTTACTAATAAATGGATGATAATATAATCATATATGATATCATAAAATTTTTTATGATTCTGGAATAATTCAATAATATTATTTAAATCATTATACAGGAGGTTAGGATATATATTAAAGATATTGAACCTAAGGTTAGGGATAATTTTACAATCTCATTTTTATGCGAGATTTTTTATACGAAAGTATTTACTGGGGTATATTTATCATCCACATATATTTTTCATATCTAAGTAACATTATTTATATTATTATACAATTTTTTAAAGATAATTTTATCCTTTGTTTAATTTTTATTAAACTCTATGAATGGAATATTTTTTCTTTATTCGATTTGAGGTACGTTTTGAATTTTATGGAAAAATCACGAGGAGAATATTTTTTTAACTTGTATGACATGAACGGATTTTTACCCTTACATAATACATTATTTACTTTCATATTCCTGTACAAGAATACAAGGTTATTTTCATATAAAATTATTTCTTCTAAAATTGTGTGGCATTTTGAGGAAGAAAAATATTTTTTAAGAAGAAAGGTTATTTTCCCCAGGAATTAATTTCAAATGTTTTCTAAATA
This sequence comes from Viscum album, assembly GCA_963277665.1. Taxonomy (NCBI): domain Eukaryota; kingdom Viridiplantae; phylum Streptophyta; class Magnoliopsida; order Santalales; family Viscaceae; genus Viscum; species Viscum album. The sequence goes on along the minus strand of OY728167.1, from coordinate 805,078,942 downwards.
TTATTTTCCATATAAGATTACACTCTTTAAATAGGGTTATATTTCTAACCTTGTTATTAATATTATTTTATTTTTGTGTTATTTAAGTAATCCAATTTTTTATATCAATTATGATGGAATGATATTTAAGAAACTCATTTAATTTCATGGGTTATGTTATGGTGAATGTTTTTATGTTTTTGTGTCACGCATAAGAATGAATTTATTATGAGATAGGTGGGACCTATATCTACCTCCAATACATTGGGTATTGATTTATATATCGTGAGATAGAAATGACTGTAATGGAATGTAAATTCGGTTCAGTAATACAGGGCTAGAATGAGGAGTGAACTCGGTTCAGTGATGAAATTTTTTCGCTATGATGGTCTTGGAAATGAGTATTAACTAATATGAAATGATTTTATATGATTATGTGTGTATGACACCAAATTTCATGTTTTATGTTATGACTATTGGGATTACATTGAACATTTATGATTTATCCCATGACATGATATTCTGATATTTTATATGCCGGATAATATTTTCAAATGTTATGATCTTATGATTTTGATATGATTGATATTTCCCTTGTTTACCCTAAATGAGCATTTGAGTTAACCATTTCATATTTTTCTTTTCCTTGGGTCATGACTAAGTGTATTAAGTAAGATATGTCAAAAAGGAGTATAGTTTTGAAAAATAAGTGGGAGACAATGTAGATGTTTTGTGAACATGTTGCCTATGTTTCCTAGTTTCTAAATAAACTAATCCTATACGGTATATGAATGGTTTTTTTAAGGTTATGTAATAAATATTCTTCAATATTGGAGTAATATCTACATGTCATGTATGGGTTATTATATTGTTCCCTATTGAATTTTTGCTCATATATCCTCCCAAGATCCTCCCCCACATCCATCATCCCTTGGTCTCATAAAAATACTAAAACCTACCCCATAAAGAGGCTCTCAAAGAAGATTTCTTAAAGTGGTAAATTCCTCTTTTAATTTATTTTATTTCGTGTTCTTTTCTTTTCTTTTTTATTTACTCACATCCATTCATCCAAATGTTGTGATGAATCCAATACCTTATATGTACTAGAATATTTTAATGATAAAGGAATAATTCATCATCATCTCTCCTTTCCCATTTTGTTATACTTGAAATGAAACACCATCTGAGATGTGTTAGTTTGTCACATTCAAGGATAACAGGTTTTCATTTTATATTACCATCATCTATTATAGCCATGAATGCATTTGGACAGTTTAAACAGACTATAATATATGTATTATAAATTATTTAAGGTCATATAATCCTTTTTAATACATGATATTAATTTAGAATACAAAATGATTTACTTTTGATAAAAAAAAAAGCAATTAACCCAAAAAATTATCATTAATGTTTTATATAAGGATTCATCTTCACTCCGAATAACTAAAAGAATTTTTTAACCATGTAATCTTATGGTTATTAAATAATAACATACAACTTATATTTTTGAAATCCATTCTCATTCTACATGTTTATCTATACATGAATATAAGTAAACCGATCATGAATACCATTGAAGAAAACGCTCCCAAACAGTGAAATTGAATCTCTCAAACCATCAAGAGGCGAGGAATGAACCAAATAAGGTTATAATAAATCAATTACATATAGATTATGTTATAGAATCATTAATTTATGAACCTATATTTTATTTTTCATGTCGGAAAATCAATTTAGGAACACCTTCAGACTTAAGGTAAGAGATTCCTACCCGAGCCTCCATTTTCTTTCGGGTTACTCTTTGTCTCCCTTTATCCCAATTAATTTATTAACCATTCATATGTATTACTCATAAATTATATTTTAATGTTATATTTATGTTTAAAAATCATAATCCATCTTTATTTTATGGGTGTTACATGTTTTAAAAGGAACATTTAAAATTCTTTCTTAAATACAAGCATGATTCAAGGGAATTTTTCAAATTCATGCATTTTTTCATGGGCACTCTATAATCTGTTTTTAGAAAAAAAAATATTTTTCTAAAATCACTAATTTTATTAGAAAAATAATATCTTACTTCACTTATGGTTTTATATGAAGGTTTTTTTTCCAAAATAACAATTATTTTAAAAGTAAAATAGTATTTATCACAAGAATTACCCAATGATTTTATAAGAGTATTTTCATCTATTTCAACACTCTTGTGGATTCTTATTTATTATTGGGACTAATATTTTATGATATCATATACAATTTTTTATTGAATGTTCTATGATCAATTTGACTATAGATGTTCTATTTTTATACCATTCATCTTACTACTCAAAATGATTAGTGATTATGTTACAGGTTGGGGTATGTAATTTACATCTCTTGTGTATATGTTGTTTAAATTTATCCCCATTCATATAAGGAATGAATTAGACTTTTTAAGTGAGGGGTGGGGCCTACTATAGACCCTAAATTCATCAGTAGGTCTCATGATACAAATAGATATGGACTTGGCTGAGGACTGTCCCATTTTTAGATATGGTTTTGGCCGAGGCCTTAATCATTTTTAGATGTCTTGGTCGGGGCCTTGACAGTATGTTTCATAATGTTCGGAATATTCATTTCCCTCATTATGAAGCTAAAAAATTAATATTTCATGAGGTTATTAGACTATTAGAATACCCATTATTACATTTTATTATAGAAATATTAACTCAGTTCATATTCATTCCATATTATATTAAATATTTTTTTTAAAGGCATGTGTTTTCAATTATTCATAATGCCTAATGTTTATGTTATCTTATGCTCTAATGTTTACCCATACTGAGCATCTGATATCACACCTTCTTATGTTTTATTTCTCTCAGGACATGAAGAGGTATATTGTGATTCACTTGGAAGGATAATCTTAGAGTGGTGGATGTTACCAAAAGAACTTATATGTTGTTTTTTGTTTCATGTTGTAATTTTGAACTTATGTAAGTATCTTTTTTCCAAATATACTAAACTAGTTCTTAATTCATGATTTTCGTTTATTATAATCATGCCAATGTAATTTAATAAGGTGTCAGATTCAGGATAATGGGTTGGGTATTTATAATAAATTTCAGATAAAATAACCATTGATAATTAAAAAAGATTTTTTAAAACATTGAGGGTTCATGATGGCTAGAAATTACATCCAGGTTGTACATATTAAAAAAATATTCATTTCATCTTTTCAGAAAAATCCAAATGGTCACTGTTCTGAAAATAAAATGAATATTCCTTGGAAAAAAACTAAAAAAAATAAAAAAGGAAATAAAAATATTTAATAAATCATTTTAAAAGGGTCAAAACATTTTCAGTGACAGTTTTAGAAAACATGTGTTCTGATGAAAAAGGATTTCGTACAGAAGAATGAAATAATGTTAGATTTTTAAAAAACAAAATATCCATAATTTTAAGTACCAATGAGTTTAAAAAAGGTAATATTACTTAGAAAATTTCATGAATTAATAGAGGAGAAAAAATAAAATTTTTATTAATAAATTATTAAATAATTTTATTCATTGGAAATTCATGTATAAACAATCCCCATTAAAATGATATTGTGAAATAAACCGCATTAAAGATAATAATGTTTAAGTTATAATTAATCTATGTGTAATTTGATTGAATAAAATATATATACTCATTAATCATGTTAAAATACATAAAAATATAATCATATGTCATTACACAAAAAAAACATAGAATATCATAGACAATGAAGAAGTGATATTACTTAGTGAAAAGAAGTTGAGTTATGAAATTCATTACCATATAGCAACTTTTATGTCAAATTCCCTTGTATGAAATAATTACAATTGAAACATAAAATATGATGAATTATTAAGGAATCATGATATCAATTTTCCAAGAGTCAATATATATTCTATATAAAATAAATTCGGTGCATCACATTACAACATACCTTCATGAAGGGAAATTGAGACGAAGTGTCTACCTTACACTTCCTTTGTGTTGAACATGATTTAACCTCATATATAATGGTTTTTATAATGTTATTAATTTATAAAAGGATAATGTTATTATTTAAAATATCATACATGCTTATCTTATAACCTCTTATTGCCTATATGTTATTAATCATTCATTAATTTCATTATTTTGGGTGTTAATTGGATTGTTTTCTCATGCTTATTTTTTCATGAATGTTCTATTTCTTGTATATATTTTATAGATTATAATATAAAAAATAATAATCATGAAATAAATTTAATATTTATAATTCAATTTTACTTTTTAACCAATCATGGATGATGGTTTTGAGAAATGTAGTCTGTTATGATCATCGATATGGTAAGTCATATGTACGCATGAGTAACATTTTCATTTTTCAAATAACATTATGGAAAAGAGGAAAGTAATATTTTATATTAAAAAAATATCATAATATAATATTTTTTAATTAAATATACTTATACATATCATCCATGTTTTATGGTGATGGAAAGTGAGTCACATTGCTTCATGAAGACGGTAGTCCACATGTACACGAATGATGTTATCATCTTTATGTGAGTGAAAATATGAAAATAATGTGATGTATAATCCTATAATGAAGATAAGTATGTAATTATTATCATAATAATGACATTTGTATCATATTTATTTATTAACATTGTACTTATCATATTCCAAGTAAAGTGTTTTTGATAGACAAATCATATCGCTTCATGAGGCAGTAGTCTGCCATACACACAAGTGACGTTATCGTATCCTCTATGAGATGGATTAAAAAAAGGATAATCTGATATAATAAATACATTGGTATAATTATGTTATAATTATCAGACAAACACACACACACACACACACAAATATTTATATATATATTATCCATCATCATACCCAATCGTGATAGGTGGTATTGGAACAATGAATGACATTAGTTTGATAGGAAGTAGTATTTCGTACACATGAATTATTATTTCATAACCCACATGATGGATATTGGTAAGGATATAGATCATTCCCACAATATAACAAAATCATTTAATATGGATGAAAATATTATTATCATATCATCATGTTTTAATATAAATCAATGGATTTTGAGGAATAAATAAAACAAACATTTGTTCAAAAATGATAAATATTATTCAGTTAAACTCTATAGGTTTTAACAAAAAGAATCCCTTTGATAAAATTTATAAAAATAATTATTTTAATATTATGGGGTGATATTTTGTACTTGATTTTGTAATGTATTTTCCGATCAAAATGGGTGTGAAGAAATGGGGAGAGGGTATCCATTTCTAAATGAGGTGAGTAGTACAATTGTAGTTTTTGAAAAAATGGTATACCCACAATTATAAAATTCCAAAGGGATCTAAAAAGGATTATTATGATGTATTAGACATTATAATGTCTAAATATGTATATAAAATATATTTTATAAAAATAATATGGTTATGTTAACCCTTATCTTCTTAGTTTATCCCCCAGTAAACTCAATGTTACCGTAATTGCAATATTTTTTTCCTGTTTTTACAAATATTTATGGTTAAAAATTCAGATAAAGTTAGTAAAAAATATATATTATTATTATTAAAAATATAAAATCCATTTTTCCAATTTATATTCATTGATGTTCCACAGTTAAATTTAAAATTAATCCTACATATGAAACGAGAATGTGGGTTTTAAAAAAGAAAATATTCAGAGAATTACAATGTTTTATATCAAAATTAAATATGAAAATGACTCAAATGATCCAAATTGGATTTATAGAAATATAATTTGACTAATATAACTTGAAAATTAATTTTAAATATATTTTAACTTCATAATTAATTCAAATGAAAATGTAGTTTTCAATTAAAAAACATTATTTTCACTATTTATCGAAAAATAATGATTTTATAAAAATAAAAAAATCACCCTAATATAATTTAGGAATTATGATTTTAAAATTAAAGTAAATTTTATAAAATAAATTTTCAAAGGTATTAAAAATTATTTACAATTTATATGTGTAATGAGCGACTAAACCGTCTTTTAGAAAAAAAATACAATATTATATAAAAGATTTCTTTTTCAATTAAAAGAATATTATTTTGTTTCTAATAAATAGAAAAATAGAATTATTATAATTTAGTTATTTATATTCTTACACTACAACAGAATCACCGTTTATCGGCGGTTTTTTTTTTTGCATTTAGCGGCGGTTTAAACCGCCACTATACTGTTTGGCAGCGGTTTACAGAAACCGCCGCCTAATAGGGCGTCGACAATCTATTAGCGGCGGTTTTTAACGTTTAGCGGCGATTTTAGGAAAGCATCATAGGTGCCTCATTTTTTGGCGGTTTTCCTGAATTTAGAGGCGGTTTTACGAGCCCTGGATATCGCTTTATTCGCGGCGGTTATAACCGCCGCGAATAAACTCCATTTCTAGCGGCAGTAAAACTGCTGCTAAATTCAGGTAAACCACCGCGGAATGAGGCAGCCAGGATGCTCCTATTTAGCGGCAGTTATAACCGCCTCTAGAAGTAAATTTTATTTTACGTTTAGCGGCGGTTTAAACCGCCGCCAGTATACATTTCGCGGCGGTTAAAACCGCCTCTAAAAGCTGTCCAGAATAAAAATAATAATTCTTGGATTCTGCTGCACCACTACCCTTAAAAACAAATAAAACCAGAAAAAACAATCAAAGGTTCCAACAAATTCCTCATACTCATGTATACAATATCCTAAATAGTAAATACTAGGAAGATAAAACTCCATTGATACAACATTGTAACATCCCAAACTGGATTCCACTAAATCTTATAACTTCACTTTCTTAGGATAGATCATCCATAGTGATTCCACTCTACTTATAAAAATTTATAATTGATAAATTAGTAGTTATATTAGTACCAACCCATTTATATAATGATTTGTTTTTGGTTTTGTGGCCTAGAAACCATCCTTAATACTCATAATAAATTTTAACTGATGAAATAGCTTAAATAACACATTAGAAATATATTGTTATAAAAAATCTTATTGTGGGAATAGTTTTAGAGTTACATTGGGATATAGATTTTATAGGAATGTGGATATTTCCAATGAGTCTTAGTTGACATATTTTTATGTTGGAATATAGGTTAGGTATTAACTACGTTGTGGTGAGTGGTGTAGACCAGAGTTTTTAGTAGAAAAGCTAAGTTATCCTAGTTCTATGGATGACTATGTAAGAGGATCGAGTTTTATAACATCATCAATCTGGGTTAAAGTTCAAGATGTAGTTATTGATGTTGATTGAATGTGTGCGCATGGAATGATGATTACATAATACATGTGATTATGAATAGACCATTTCTATTTATTATTAAGTAGATGATGTAAATCTATGTGGCAGGAAGTGAACCACAGGTTGTTCAAGGATGGAATATTAGTTCCAGATGAGGCTTCAGTGTATGCCAAGGATGGATTGTCGTGGTGGAACATGGTATAATTATGTTGACTCACATCCAGAAACCATGTTTAGTGGTGGACAGAGTGTTTTTCATGGGAATTAGATTACTATTTTTATTAAAATGATGAATATTAAAATCCTATGGTGAGGAGAATCACACAGGTCATGGAAAATGTAACCTTTGGGAGAGTGGTTGTAGAAAGAATAGTCGTGAATGGTAAAGAAGAAAGTTCTGGAATTCCAGTAATTAAAGTTTCATGACTGGATAGCTTGTAATGAATCAAAAAATGGAATTAAGAATCATAATATAAATAATTCAGGGATATAATGATAGGTAATAATTACCAGACAGACCATGATTAAGTGGAAATTATGTTGGAAATGCAGTTCAAGTCATGCAGTAACAGTTCAGTGATCAAAACAGTTATGGTTGGAAATGGTCCATTGTAACCATCCTAATATTGAAGTATTTGGTAGAATTTCTTTTCTTAAAATTCATGTTTTTATAAGACATACCAATTGTGCGTCAAGTCGACATCCATCTTCGAGATTATATTTTAATTTATAAAGTATTCTTGCCTATATTCATGGACTTATGCTAATTTATCACCCCTTAGTCACACCTATATCTTAGTGAACCACCCTTGATTTAGAACATTCTCATGACATTTTAGAAGAGCTAGAGCATGTTTAGATACTTTTGACGCTTAAATCAGACATTTTCAATAATGGGCCTCACCAAAGTGTCCACAACACTATCCCCTTGATCACTATGAAATGACCTAATTTGTTCAACACATCAACAATGGGTTTAAATCCTAGTCATCCAAAATCTCGACTACCAATTCAAACATAGACCTAAATGGAATGATGTATACCACACTCGAGAAATGAAGACATAAAAAAAACATCAGAAATCAATAAAATGCATAAAAAGAAACGTGAGAAATCAACGAAATTTTAGGACATGAAAATGTGTGGTGGAAACTATGTTCCACAAATGTTAAATATACAAACCAACTGTTTTCATTTTTGTTCAACACATCAACAGTACAACTACTCAGGGTCTGATGATGCATCGTCACCCTCTCCACCTTCATTTCCACTTTGTGTTGTCACCTGTAAGAACATTATATTGAAAATTAAATACGGTTACATATTTATATTAAAACTTAAAACAAATTAAAGTTATCAAAATAAATGATTCTGATTTTCTATGATTTACCTGCATACCACTAATCGATGCACTCCCATCGGGGGAATATCTGCTCATCTGCTGACGTAGTTCAGTCAACTCTTTCTACAATGTAGATATCTGATCCCCCTGCTGGTGAACTGTGTTTCATAAAGAAACAATCTCTTTCTTAGCATCTCCAGGAATAATAAAGTCAGGAGTAGATACAACAGCTATCCCCGGTGGCCTGCTAAAAACCTCAGATGGCACAGGTCCCAAACCCATCCCGCGCACTCTCCCAGGATGCTCCTTCGCAAGGACTTTAGCAACCGGGTCATCCTGGGAGACATAGTAGTAATGTGCAGGATTGGCATCCCATATTTCTTTAATTTTTACCTATAAATAAAATATCAATATATATTAATACAGAAAAAATTGATAAGAAGTTGTTATGATAAAAAATTGACTTCATACCCCAACTTCTTTAGCAGGCTCATTAACAAAACATCCAACCACAGTTCAGTTATGGATGCTTCATGGCATAAACTATGTGACTGCATTAATCAAAGATAAATCAACAATTCAATATATTAAACAGATAATATTGTCTTATAAATATTTAAACTAATTAAAATATTACCAATGAACTTTGATTTCTGGAAAAACTTTTTGAGCCCGCAGTGTGCGGGATGACTTGCTTTGCTCGGTTTGTTGCATTTTGTCTTGATAGATCCTGAAATAAATAAAATTCAATTTAATACTGATGTATTGAATGTCATGTTCTTTTCATATACATGTATAAATGTAAAATGAGGATAATATAATAATATATTTATTTCAATACCATCCGCTTCTGATCCCGATGCCTGTCAACAAACACTTCCCACTGCTCTTTTGGTACCCCACTGGGTAGCTTCTCATACATTTGCAGCGTGGTCAATGAAGCATCATTTACATCACACCACAATCTCCATTTAAAATCATTCCACTTCTTACCAAGATTTTTCAACGTCCACTTCTGTGCTATCACATCAGCAACGGTAAAGTGGAAGAACATCTGTATACAGAAATTCATTTTGAACATATTAGTAACATGACATTAAATTAAACCATAATGAAATAAATTTACCTTTATTTGAGAATCAAACACTTCATTTTTCCAGCTTTGAGGCATATGTCTCCAATTGTCATATGAAATGGGAAGGGAAATGGGCTCCGCTGCCATCTGGCCTAGAATCTGGCCAAGCAACCCCGCGACATCATCCGTAGGGACCCTGTAAGAATCAAATGGCACAAAAATATTCTCGCCATTCAGATTCCAAACATATGAACTTTTTATTTTTTTCTCCATGGTTGTATTTTTGTCATCTACAATGAGAAAACAATTAGTATAAACAAAATTCAATAAATTTATTTAATTAAAATTTGTACCTATGATAGTGACACTCCAGTATGTCTGGGATGAACTGGAAGGGGTGCGTCGCTACCCCACTGCTGAGGCTCTTGAAGGGGGAGTCGACGAATCAGCCTCTATTAGGACATCCACAGATGGTGTGAGAGATGGAGCAGGGGGAGATGGTGCAGGGGTGTCGGCAGCTGGGGCATCAGTTGTCGTGGGGAGGGAGCCAGATGGATAGTTATCTGTCGCAAAACTAGATGAAATAATGTAACACTTCTTCCTTGGAATTCCTGTAATTTAATCAAATAAAATTAGGTTTAGAATATATATTTCAAAAAAATTATGCAGAAAAAAAAATTAAAAATGATAACAGATGGAGTACTAACAGACAAAATATATATAACAACGATAATGAATGACTGCAAAAATTAAACAAGTGGTTGCTGAATAAATAAATAATTGTACTTACAATAATTTTCCCCTTCAATCATGTCGGTTTCCTGCTCCATTGCTTAATCCACTTCATTCATCCTTGCTAGACTAATATTTTCAATATCATGATGGAAAAATAATTCTGCTTCCTGTTGCTGATTAAATTCAATTTCAGAGGTCAAATTTTCCACTTCATCACCCATATCATACAAATTTCTTTGTATTACATGAGAAACTACACTCCACCCTTCATCAGCAACATCATTCACATAATATACCATTTTTTCTTGCGATGCTAAGATATATGGATCATGCAGTTCACGATCACTAACATCCATCAAGCGAAATAAGTTCACAGAAGTAAATTGCAAGGAATCTCTTTTAACGCCTCTAATAATATTGACCCATTTGCATTTGAATAAAACAACCGAAAAATGTCCGTGTTAGTTTAATTCAATAATATCATGCATCTTTCCATAGTATTACACTTCAGCAAATGTAAATATACCACTATTTTGTGTTCTCAAACCCACTTCTCGATCAACTGTAGGAAATCTAAAGCCATTCACATTATAAGAGTCGAACTTTCTAAATTCTTTTAGAGGAACTCTAGAAAGAAACGTCAAATCTTATGATACGTCTGCTTGAGTATCAATATTCATGATCTGAAAAAAGAAATATACTTTATTAGATTTAAAAAAATTATGTGTCAAACTAATATTCGTATTTATTGCAATATTTCTGAACTTACATGTCGTGAAAACCATTCTACAAGATCTTTATTAACAGATTTCATTATATCTTTCTCATTTTGTGTTCGGACTCTCATTCGTCTCTTTGTTTGTATCCTCAACTCTTCATTAAATGGATCTGCAATTTCACTATTCAGCAGCACATATCTATGTGCCTGTAATAATTTCAATTCAGTCAGTGTCACATTTGAGGTTCTCCCAACTGATCGGCCAATAGCAGGAAATATTTTGGATTTCTGATGTATTTGAGATTGATTCGATGTGTCATCAACACTTCCAACTTGATTAAATCTTGTCTCAATATCATCCAAGTATCGAGAAAAAAAGGTAAGACACTCTTCAGCCACATAGCCTTCAGCAATTGAGCCTTCTGGTTTAGCTTTATTTCTCACGTATGATTTCAAATGCCCAAGATATCTGTGAAATAAAATAAACATAATTATGTATTTAATTAAGTACCAAAAATTGTTTAATTAACTGGAAAACATATAAATAAAGTACCTCTCAATTGGATACATCCATCGATAATGAACGGGGCCTCCTAATTTAGCTTCCTCAACCAAATGCACAGTTAAATGCATCATTACGGTAAAAAAGGACGGAGGAAAGATCATCTTCATTGCGCAAAGTGTCAATACAAAACTCACCTGGAGGTTGTCAAGCTGAAATGGATGTAGAGATTTCTCACATAGTTTTTTGAAAAATGTGCAGAACTGGAGTACAACAACAGTAATTTTTTCAGGTAATAATATATGCAATGCCAATGGTAGTAACTGTTGTAACAAAATATGTGAATCGTGGCTTTTCAATCCATGTAACTTACGATTATTCAAGTCAACACACCTCGAGATGTTACTTGAATACCCATCAGATACATTAACATTCTTTAACATTCGAAATAATGTATCTTTATCCCTATTTTTCATTGCAAAAATTTCCAGATACTTTCCATTCTCATCTGGCCAGAGATCGTGTTTTATGTTCATTGCTTGTAAGTCTCTGCGAGCATTGAGATGATCCTTCGACTTTCCATGCTCGTTAAGCAATGTGAAAATAAAATTTTTTACAGACATTCTTCTCAATATGCATCACATCAAGATTATGCCGCAACAAATTAAATTCCCAATACGGAAGTTTTAAGAATATACTTTTTTTCTTCTATTGTTGCGTTCCGGTTTCGCTTGACGATGCACTTCGGACCCGTTTTCCACTATCATTCAAATGATGAACCTTCCCAAATTCTGTTTCAACATTTTTAAGCTATGCCAATATTTCAAAACCATTTAACAACTTTGGAGGTGGTCTACAATCAATGGAACCATTAAATTTTGATCTATTCAGCCGAAATCTATGAGATGCATCGAGAAATATTCGATGACACAAGAAGCACCATTTTCTACTGTGAGGTAGCCATTTGGGCTCAAAATCAAAGTTACAAAAGGGATAAGCCAAACCCGTGTAAGTGTTCCAACCAGATAAATTCCCAAGCCCAGGGAAGTCGCTAATGGTCCACATTAAAGCAGCATGCATTTTGAACATTGTTTTAGAAGAAGCATAAAATGTCTCAACACCGTTTCTCTATAACTCCTACAATTCTTCAATCAAAGGCTACAAGTATACATCAATATCATTTCCATGCATTTGTTTTCCAGGAATAATCATTGAAAGGATAAAATATGTTTGTTGCATACACATCAACGGAGGCAGATTATAAGGGATCAAAACAACTGGCCAAATGCTATAATTGGTACTCAAAGTCCCAAATGGGTTGAACCCATCGGCAACCAATACCAATCGAACATTCCTAGGATCAGCTGATAAATCGATATGTAATGAATCAAATGTCTTCCACGATTGGGAATCTCATGGATGTCTCATTAACCCATCATTGTTATTATCTATAGAATTCCACTTCATGTGTTCGGCGGTTTTCGATGACATGAATAATCTTTACAATCGAGGCTTCAAAGGAAAGTAACACAAAACCTTTGTAGGTGTGCTCCTTTTCTTCTTCTCCATGAAATTATGTTCATTCAAACTTCCAACATCACCCTTTGCCTTCCATCTAGAAGAAGAACATTTCTTGCAATTCTATCTACTTGAATCCTCTCCCCAATAAAGCATACAATCATTGGGACATGCATGTATTTTTGTATAATTCAGACCAAGCTTGTTAACAACTTTTTTCATATCATAAAAAGATTCTGAGATTTTTGCTTCAGGAAATGCATCACGAATCAATTCCAATATCATGGACATTGCCTTATTTTTAATTCCACATAGACATTTGATATGGTACAACTTCAGAAAAAATGAAAACTTTGAATATTTCAAACACCAACTATACAACTCTTGATTTCCATCATCAACTAAATCATGAAACACATTTTCCTCAGTGAAGTTTTCTCTTACATTTGGCTCCACAGAATCAAGAGGAGGATCCAATGATATGTGACAATCTTGATCTGCCTGTGTTACAGTCACAAAAACATCACTTGTCACGTTGCAATTTGTATCACCCTCTTCTGGTTGTTCCGATATGTTTTGATACTGATAGTGGTGTCTTGCAGTTCTGAATGCATCATTTATTAGGTTTTGCATTTCATTTTCCATTTTCGATGAACTTGGGACCTCATTATGCGTATTAACATCAGTGCTCAATCTTTCTGTACCATTAGATTCTCCATGCCAAATCCAACACAAATATTGAGCAGGGAATTGCTTCAGTATTAAATGTTCATAAACCTCATCTCTCTTCAACCATGTTCTAAATTTACATTTAGGACATGGAAATTTTATTCTCCCTTTAACGGATCGATTAGAAACTGCAAAATCTAAAAACTCATTCAAACCCTTAACATACTGAGGTGTGTTCCTTGGTAATGTGATCCAGCTTTTATCCATGTATATCATAATGTGCCTACACAAAAAACAAGGAATAAAACATGAGACATATTCTATAACCCCATCATCAAAAACAAATAATTATGAACAAAATTTCCATAATAGATAAAAATTCAATGATATATCAAGAAATGGGTCTCAAAATTCCTCAAAGTCCCTAAACTGGAAGCACAAAATGGATGAACTATTTCTATAAGAATGGTCCTTTTCATCATGTTATGGTTCATCCTGCCTCTACTCCTTGCACATTGGATTCTCTTCATTCCCACTATTAATTTTTTGCATACCTGATAAAACTAAGGAATGAACAACCATCGATTTCCAAGAATATTTAGCTTCCATTCACATGCCCCTAGTGACAACCTCCAAAATGGATGTTATGCCCAAAGAAAGTAGAGATATACCAAGGTCTGGGTGAAGACCATCACCAAAGAAATGATCTTTCTCATAATTGATGACCCCTATCTTTGGAGAATATATAAAAAACCTTGAAAGGTTATTGACATACTCCCATACTGATCTCTCACCAATAGAAAGTCTCATGAGCTCATTCTATTTCTCTACATTCATTCCCTTAGGAAATAACCATTAAAAAAATAAATCTTGATGAGATTACAATTCATACATTCATGAAGTTAAAGGACTGAATTTTAAATATAATGACTGAATTTAAATATAATTACATTGATGAATAAGCCTCTGGTGAAATATATCATGTAGAAATATATCCTATGTATGATAAGGGACATCATTAACATACCATGGATTCATGGGTAGGGGAACATGTTTATATTGAGATATTTTATTTATCTGACTCTCATGTACATATTTATAGCTAATAAATTTATTATACAATAACCAGATTGAGGTCATGTAGAATTTACTATATATCAAGCAATTTTTTCCCATGCAATGAGGAAACAGTACCCTTAGGTTGTTCATGAGTATAAAATTTGTGATCTAACACTATCCATGTTTGAGTGGCCTAGTTACTATTCAAACTATGTTTAATTTCATTGTTCATAGACCAATGATCATATAAACAATCTCATGGATATTCACACTATGTTTAATTTCATTGTTCATAGACCAATCTATGTATAGAGTTTAAGATAATGTATCCTTGAAAAAAATTATGTGATATATATAGTGATATAAGAGAGGAATAAAAATATGATATGGATGTAGATCTTGACACACATATGCATATATCCTTAGGGGATGACTCATATATTTTATGGTCATGGTTCTCAGACCTGTAGCTGCTAACATTTTTATATATAAAAACATAGAACCAATGATTGGTTAGTCTTCATAGATATTCCAAAACACAACCTGATGTGAATTAAGGATTATTAGTATCATATAATACCTTGTAGGGGGACATTAATTTTATGGTCATGATGTTTAGACCATTGTGTCACAAAGTTTAATATCCTATGAAAATGACCATGGTTTTGATAAGACATTACAAAAGGAGAATCTAATGTTATGTATTTGGGGTATCCAAAAGAGATTCATACCCAAATTGGAAGGTGCAGAAGAATATAATTTCATAATTTATTTAACTGTTAAAATGATTCTCAAATGTTTAAACTTCAGGGTACAACAATCACATTGAATAGAATGATTTTGGAAGGTTTAAAACATACATTATGAATGCCTGAGTCAATAAGAAATAGAGACCAACTAGTGAAGAATGACCATTACAAATAGTGGAATACTAATACCATTCTCATTAAATATAATCTAATGGTAGTAGGTTGGATATTTTCTCAATCAGTCCATTGATTGATTATGTGGTTTAGGTGGAACTATCTTCCATGACTGAAATATCCCATAGGGATAACTTTATATGCTTCGAGGAAAGGTGTGATATTCAGTATCAAATCCTAATAGGTTAGCTCCAAATAAATAAACATCCACAACCAATTTTTAGAAGATCCCTATAGACCCACTATATAGGGATATCCCCCAAGGATTCATTACACCTTTACATACCGCCCTATAATGAAAAAAACCAGTAAAATAATCATTTAAGTGTAATTTAAAATAAAAGATGTGGAAAAGGAGAGTGAGAGGGGCTATAGGGTGTGAACAAAACTCAACACAAAGAAATGGTTCAAAATAGTGTATAGAGTATCCATTGGTTACTGAGAGACCATCCAAAAGGTGGAATGTGGTAGAGGATGGAACCATTCATTAAATTATAATTGTGGAGGCTATCATTAACCATCCCCACCAATCATAATTAAAACCTTATACTATAACTATCATGGTCTTGGAAACATAGGATCAGTTCAAATTATCTAGCATAGTTTCACTTCAAGCCACCATGATATGGTTTTGTAGTCTGAATCCATATTCGAATTCAATTACATGATTGGTATTGGGAACTTAGATAACTTTCATGGGTTCTTCCATATCCATTTCAATGGCTACTCTGGTGTCCCTTTACTTATTTTAAATGAATACATTAATGATAGAATCTAATCATTCTTTTCAGACCACATTGTCACCTCTATTCACCATTAGAACACCCCTTCTTGGTACTTTCTTGGTCTTCATAGATGTCTTTCTCATAGTGACAAATAGAATTCATGGAATCTTTTTCAAGCCTATGGGACAATTTTCTTGGAACGGTTTGGTACGTAGGGGACATTACAAAATTATGTTCTATTCTAAAAAGAAATAGGGTGATAGTACATTCCATGCCTCCATGATGTAGTTCCATCATACAACAATGAGGGTAGGGATTACTGATATGGGACATGTAGATATTCCTTAGACTTGGTTCTGATGGAACATGATCAACACCTTTATTGCTGAACAACTAGACCATTTCTTGGGTTTGGGTGAATGGACTAATTTATTCCAACTTTCCATATCTCTCACTTGAGACATACTACCTTAGATATTACCCCATTATTTTCGAAACTACCTATGGTTTAAAGAGACCAAAACATGTTAAATACTCAACATTTGAGATATTTTTTGACAAATAAAATGAATGTGATGATGTGAATCGAGATAGAAGGATGGTCAATGACCCTGACAAAAACCATGAAATCTTCTCAAATACAATTTAGCCTAAGTAGGGATTGAGTTCAAATTAGGAGGCCACCACTAACATTTTTCTTACCCAAATCTAGAAAATATAAGTTTATATAGACGTGACATTGATATAATAATAATATATCCTAAATAAAAAATACCCCTTATGTTATTGGGTTCCATCATGACTTCCAGGATCAACTATACATGCTTCGTCCAGTTTTACTGTTATTTCTAAACATGTTACAAATAAATACCTATGGTTATCATGAAATATTCCCAAAATGAATGGTAGTTTGAAGTATATCCAATTTAAGAACCGACTCATATCAAAAAAACAACACATGTTGGAAGTGAACGCAACCCATAACTCAAATAGGTTTATTGTTGTAATTACATCCATTCCATTCCCTGTACGGTCTATGGTTGTCATTACAACAAACCCATATTTCATGAATATCCATGATTATAAATACACGCAACCCCTCGCTAATAAACACACTTGAGATGGAATTACACCTAAATCCATGTAAATCATTTCATCAGGTTTTCATTATAGCCAACCGCACCCAAAATATATCTTCTATGTTGGCATTAAACCCAAACACATAATAAAAACCTCCCCAGATATCATTATATTCAACCACATTTTAATAAAATTTTATTGTATTAATTACACACAAAACCTTCTTGGGGATTTGATTATTATACCTACTGGAAAACAAAAAAAACCTAAAGGAGAAACAAAACCCTACCTAGAGGGGAAGACGGTGCAGCTTCCGGGGTCGCGGGGGGTCGGGGGTCGCGGGGTCGCGGTGTTGTCGGGGTCGCCGGGGTTGCGCAGGATCGCCGGGGTCGGGGTCGCGGGGTCGCTGGGGGAAGCGGGGGGTCGGGGTTGCGGGGGAAGCGGGGGGCCGGGGTCGTGGGGGAAGGAGGGTCAGGTGTTAAAAAAAACCAATGTTTCACGGCGGTTTATTATAAACTGCAGTGAAACCTTTTTTACAAAAGGTTTAGGGGCGGTTCCTAGAACCGCCGCTAAACAGCGGTTTTTTTGTAGTGTTACACATGAATTTAATGGTTAGTTTATAATGGTATATTATATTATGTTTCATTTCGACTGAGGGTTTTGTTTTCTCTTTATTATCGAAGTGATTAAATTAAATGTAATATGCTATTAAAAAAATCTATAGTTGATACATTTCAAATGAGGATTTCGTGTTCTCTTTCATGTTCTCTTTGTTATCGATTTTCCATGATAGATATGCTATTAAAAAAATTCATTAATAATCTATAGTTGATAAATTATATGGGTTCAATTTATTTATGTAGGGAAAATGTAACACCATACAAAATTTAGATAAGAAAATAATAAGCATGATATCCTTCTTGATAGGAAAAATAGAGAATTAAGTTAATTTTGGTATATTATAAAGAAAATTATTAAAACCTATCAATTTAATCATCTGGTATGAATATGAGTAACAACATTATGTTATGGTACTACTCAATAGAAAATTAATGATTAATTGTTATGAAATAATCCCTAAAATTTTAGTGAATTCATTTTGTGCTAAAAAAATTTATTTTCTTCATTGTTGATTTTTATTTACATTTATACATTGAAATTATAAATAATTTATATAAAATTAAAAAAATTATTTGAAAACTGGACCTTTAATTTTTATACAATCAATTCAAAAAAATTAGAGTTAATTTCTGAGAATTTTTTTAAAACAATGATTTTTTGAAGAATAGTGAGAAATACTTTTTTTATTGAAAACATTATTTTTTCTTCATGAATTGAAAATGTTAAATTTTAATTAAATTAATACATTAAAAGTAGAAATATTTCATATATTTTTTTATTAATAAAATTAAGACCATTCTAATTATTTTGTGTGTATTTTTATATAAAACATTTTATACATAATAATAATTTCTTTTGGAAATCAGTTTTTCATCATGTTCTATGGATTTCATTTAAAATTAAATAATGTCAATTATTTTAATTGAATATTTAAAAATGGAATCAATATTTTGTATAAGATGTTAAAATTTTGTAAATAATACCATTTTTTGTCAGTATGAATAGTAATCATGGTAAACATGTGTAACATAGTTAAGTGTAAAACATTTAAAATAGAGTTAAAACATTAGAATAAGGATTTAAATTTTATATAAAACTTTCCTTTATCATATTGGATAAAATTTTTATGCCACTTGAATCAAATTTTCAAAAATAATGAATCCTGGTACCTTTTTTCTTTTATTTTTTCCTTCATAATAATAAAGAAAAATAAAATTTCAAAAACATACCTCCATTAAATTTAATATCTCAATATTTTCACAAAAGGATACAAATAGGATAATTTATATTATAAATGTTTATTTTTAATATCAATTAATTTTTTTATCATAGTTGTTTGTTTTTAATTATTAGTGATTCAATAATTTCAATAATTTTTTATGCAATGCCGACACATTATTAATTCAATTAATAGGAAAAAAAATAATCCTAAAAATATTTAAAGTGAATTTTTTTGGATGAATTATTGTTTTATATTAAATTTTTAGCTAAATATTTCATATTAGTGATTTTTTAAATCTATATATTTTAATTCCATAAAAATCATGATTACTTTTATGTCAAATTAAATGTGTAGTTCCAAAAATAAAATTAATGATATGTTTGAGTAATCAGTATTTTATTAAATGAATTAAAATTATTCAAAATACTATAATTGGATGAGATAATAGGATGTTTTTGAAAATTAAATCATGGTACATAAATATGACACTTTTAATTTTATGGTAACATTATTAACCATTAAATATTTGAAAACAATAATTTTATAGAAATTGACAAAAGGGTTAACAAGCATTTAAACAATGAGATAAAGGTGAAAAAATAAGATAAACTTGTACAAATTTTATTATAAAATATTATTTATATGTATCATTTTCCTATAATATAAATATTAAAAATTTTAATCACTTGATTATAAAAATTAATTTATATTAGTATAATAATTTAATTAATTTCAATAGGGTCCTCCCCTAGTATATAGAAGGGAACATCTTATCATTTCTTCTTCATTAGTTTTGGGCCTTCGAGATCATAAAATTCATAACATAATATACCACCTAGATTCCTTCCCCATATAATAGAGATTTTTTTTCTTTCCAAGAGACAACCCTTTCTTGGTTTAAGATGTCAACCAGAGGTGGTTTCTCGATGATGTGGTATAAATCTTAACCGAGTACTTTAATTTTTCTTTTCTTATATGACCACATAAAAATATATGGAATACATTATAAAAAAATGAATTCTGTATTTTAAATATACTGAATTATTATTATTATTATGAAACAACCATTATCCGGATCCTTTTCATCCAAAAGAAAATCAAAACATCACTCATGTGTATGTGTGACATACCATATCTATGTAGTGGTGTAATTCAATTCCATCGCCATCATTCATGGATGGATATTTGGACAGTTTTAATTTTTATATATTATATTTATGATATAATTTTGTTTCTTTAAATATAATATAATATCTACATTCCTACATTTCCATCCATTGGAAAATGATAACATCGCTCGTGCATACGTGTGGGAGACCACATCCACGAATTGTTGAGATTCATTTTTCATTTCCACATTACATTAAGGGTAATAATGATATATTTCATGAATATATATGATATATATGATATATTAATTATTCTAAAATTTTAAATTATTATTTACCTTTATTTCATTCCATCCATCGAAAATTCAATATATAGTTCATGGTTAAGTATAACTTATCATCTCTATGAACATTGTAACTCATTTTTCTACACTACCTTTGATGGATGATTTTAAATATGTATATAATGTATATTATATATATATATATATCATTATTAGAATTATTTATATGTTGTAACCTTGATAAATTTATAGGTATAATATCTACTGAATCAAAATTTTCATAAAAAATTAAACAGTTAACACACAAAATGGTAAATTTAAATAATTATTTTTTAATAATTGGTTTTTGAAATGTTTTAAGTGGATCATATATCATATTATATGTATTTAAATTTCTTTTTTATATAATTCAATAAATTTGAGTTCATTATATAAGAAATTAGAGTTTTTTCTAAACAAGAAGAACTTGAGGCAATGGATTTATCATCTCACTTTTTTTCTGGGAGACATATTCACTATTCACCCCATTATTATTTTATGTGTTGTATATATTGTGCATGAATTTATTTTATAATTATTCTCATGAAAATATTGGGATTTAAAAATTCATATATGTTTCTCTATTTCAAGTTGTTTTGATTTGGATATTTCCAAAACGGTGAGGTTTTATCATCTCAAATTTCTTTTTTTTGAGAAATATGTTATATTATGAATAAATATTCTTTTATAAATTGATTATATTGACCATTTGACATGTTATTTCAATAAACTTATTTCGATAATTAAATTTAATGTTTCATTTTATGTTAATCATTCATGGGAACTATGATTCAAATGTTACCAAGTTTGTATGGAGTTTATGTTTCAATCTCATTTGAAAAGGGCTTGTTTATACTTGAATTTCAATTAAATGAAATTATATGATACAATTTTGAAACCCACTATTGTTTTCTTCTCATATTAATATTAATGTACTTTTAAATTAATAGTACGAATTTACACTCTTTAGTTCTTAAATTTATCAGGAATATGTTTTCATGAAAAAAAACTTTATTTCCTCTTTAGTCAGAAATATTTTTCTTCTATATACATGTTTTATTAAAAAAATTCAAGAATATTTTTATTAATTTCAATTGATTTTGTAAAATCATTTTTACCCTTGATTTAATTTAAAAATAAATATTTAAATGAATATTATTATAGTTATCTGAACAAGTTACTTTATTCTTTTTACCAAAATGTGAAAGAAATCATTGTTTTAACTTACAAAGAAATAAAAAAATTTCTTACTATCATGATTGGTCAATGATTTTAAGATTCATTTACAAATTTCCAAGATTCTTTTTATAGTAAATATTTTCTACAATATTTTGACATTCATATATTTTAAATAATAAATTTCAAACTCAAAAGGATATTTACCCCATAAAATATTATAGTGACCTTGCAAATAAATTTTTCATCTATCATAACATCCTTTGACGGTACTTATTATTTACTGGGAATATGATCCAATGATACAATACTTATTCATTTTGGGTATAGTTTATGATTATGATGGGGAAGTTTTTATGAAACTCATTTCATTTCCATGGTATTTGATTTGATGAAATGATGAAATTTTTATTAAACTGGTTTCCTTATCATGGGTTATGTTATGATAAGATAAATGGGTTATGATCTTAGGAAATACATATGTATGATATTTATTATGTTAAGCGTGTTCTTGGAATTATAGGGCCCTCCAATGCATTGGGTAAACCTTTACAACTCATGGGATAATGATTTGAAATGATTTAATATGCTTGATGAAAAATGGGAAATAGGTACGGATACCTGATCCACTTTGAATAATAGGTAGGGATTCCTAAAAAACTTTAACATCTGAGCCCGGTTGCCACACACTGGTGCCCCGAGCTAGACCGCCACATGCCCTCAAGTGTGCCTCCCTGTACACCACAAGCTACCAAGTAGTAGTAATGATCTGATATATTGATCATGAGGAGAAGATAACCTCTTTTATCAGAGTAATAAACCATCGAAATAAAACGAACGATATGGGAATAATATATAACCATAAAAAATGTCAATATCTCAATATAATCAATTTAGGAATTACAATATCCAACAAAAGAAGAAAGCATGCCTTCTTAATGTTTGTGTCAAGTGTCTACAATGTAACCAAATGAAACAAATTGATGACTCTCAGGAGGGTCCCGATCTATGTCAGTTTCCCTCATCCATGATTCTTCACAAAATTATCCATCTAAAATAGGGCCCTTTTCATTAACCCATCCTACAACAGTGAAATCAATTCATGTACAAATCAGGCAGCTTGAGTAGGGTGTGAGTACAACCTATTAGTCTACCATCATTGGTGTATAAAACAAATCCAATCAATAAATAGGGTATGAAGTGGTATAAATAAATAATTAAAATGAAAAAATAGATAGTTATGACATTATCAAATATTCTATATTTAACTACATAAACCCATGGGTTTCCGAGGCATGCAAACTTTAATACCAGCTTCGGACCGTGCTAGATTCTAAACTATCCTGATGTAATATCACATTCGAATAACCATGTTACCATTCATAGTTTTTCTATGAATGTCCATGTTACCAGTCACCATTTAGTAATACATAATTGAATGTTCATGTTACCATTCATAATAGTTGGCTGAATTTCCTTATTACAATTTACCATTTAACAATACATAATTGAATGAGCATGTTTCCATTCATAACACATGTCTGAATGTCAAAGTTACCATTAAAAATTTAATAATCAAATATTTTAATGAGTATGTTAACATTGATAAGAAATGGTCGAAAGTACATATTACAATTCACTATTTGAGAATACATATTTGAATGAACATGTTACCATTCATAATGCTTGGACAAAGGTCCATGTTACAATTCATCAGTTAAAAATAAATAATTGAATGAGTTTGTTACCATTTTTCACACTTGGCTGAATGTTCATGTTAACATTCACCATTTAATAATACCATATTTCAATGAGTGTGTTACCATTCATAATACTTGGCCAAATGTCCATGTTTCCATTAACCATTTAATAAACCCATATTTGAATGATCATGTTAACATTCATAATACGTGGCTGAATGTCCATGTTACCATTCACCATTTGATAATCACATATATCACAATATCATAATATTACATAATTCAAAATATTAAATGTATCTCAATAACCCATTAATTAATTGAAAAATTAGTTGATAAATTGTATGAATTTCATATTCCATTCATTACATTAATTAATCCAAAAATTAATTAGCCACTTTAAGTCCATTAATTAATTAATTAATTAATTAATCGTCTCACAATATCAGCATCCAACAATCAATTAACCAATTAATTATCCAAACACACAATTTATATTTCTCATAATCAATTCACCAATTAATTATTCAATTTATACCATCAAAATCCTATAATTAATTCCACAATTAATTAACTTAATTAATAACATCAATATTACATAATTAATTCCATGATTAATTATCTAAAACCAAAATATCGATATTTGATTATTAATTCTATAATTAATTATCTTATTTCATAACATAAATATGAAATAATTAATTCCACTATTAATTATCCCCAAATCCCGCAATTTAAAATTTTCATAATTAATTAATTCACCAAATTAAATAATTCTATTAAGAAGTTAAATTGATAAACATATCTAGAATTTCTAATTTTTTTCATACTTGTAATCAAAATTTCAAATATGGTTTTTGAATATGATACCACCTGTCTCAATTCATTGATGAGTGTTTTCCCAATAGAAATCCCCAAAATTTGAGCCATACATTGACGTAGATCATGTTCCGAATCTAAAACACTAAATCAAGATTAAATAAATCCAGATCTCTTTAATTTAGATCCAGATCTACAATCCTAGATCTATATCTACTATTCTAGATCTAAATTTGAACCAAAACAATATGAACAACCACTAAAAGAAGGGGATAAGGAAATAATAATAATGGGAGAACAACAAGAAAGAAACCATGATAGAATTCCTATACTGGGAAAGGAATGGATCTTCAATCCGAGATTCAAATCACTCTGAACGAAGGTTGGATGGCCTTGTAATACCTCAAAGAGTCTCTGGAATCATGAGAAAATGTTTATGGATCAATATAGGGAATCTGGGGCTATTGGAATTGGGTTCTGGAAATATTTTAAAAATATTCAGTGGATTAAAACCCCATACATCCAGTATGCTTCTCGAGTAACGCGGTTTATCCTAACCATGTTCCATGATCGTGTGCCCATTTTATAGGGGTGCATGATTATTTTTAATAGGATAATGATTTTAAAACCCATGTGCCAACCGTGAAAATACCCATTATCCATGGATTCATTGTTTACTATGAGGGGGCACATAGTTAGGGATAACCGTTTTCCAACCATTACTGCCCTATTTCTTTTATTTTCTCTAAATTTTCATTGAAAAAAAAAATCAATTTAGAACCCAAAAAAGTACTCAACAAAAAGAAAACATTTAACTTTAAAAATGCAGAAGACAACTCCAGAAATGGTCATGATCTTACATCATCTATGGGAAATAAATGGGTATTCATGGTTTGTTATCATATGTGAGACATGCGTTTATGCCTTTTCCACTATAATTTTATGATCTTGGAAGTCATACTTAAAAAATGAAATTATTTCTATGCATATGATTGTGACACTCCATTGATTCCATTTTCTTATTATTATGTTCTAAACTTATAGTTCATGATTTATTTACGATCATTCCACACTCTTATGATTTAGTTCTTTTGAAATGTGAGTGTTTTATTCCCTAGATCATGTTTATGATCTATGAACAGTTAGGTATGAATTATTTTTGTTCTGTTTATGATCTCATAGACTTATTCTTATTTTATAATTTAAAATGATCATTGATTGGTATATCTCATCTTCGTCCATACTGAGCATCTGATCTGTCCCTTTCTTATGTTTTTATTCCCTAGGATATGATGAATGGTTTCAAGAAGGGTATGTAAAGAAGGGTAAAAAGTGGGAAATACATTTTGTGAAATATTTAAGTATTTACATACATGAGATATTTATGCATCTAGTCACCAAAGACCCCAAACCATTATGGTTATGACAAGGATCATACTGTTAGATATTGAATATTCATCTATAATAATAATATATTTATATATAATAATCATGAGTCACTACCATGTTTATGTGTTACAGTGAATTATAAAAGAGTATAGTCTTAGTGAAATATGTTCTCAAATGCATAGGATATCATAATGAATTTATATACAATGTTAACACAAAAACATGTACATAGAAATGAAAAAAGATAAAATAATGGAAATGTAAAAAGAAATTAAAAAGATAGAGGGAAAGGACCCATACCTCTCTTGATCTTCTTAACCCAAATTCGAACCGTATAATGGAAAAAACTATTAAATACTTCAGAGATAATTGTGGGAGAGACACTTTAATAGCGATATGAAATGTTGTAATGAACCGACCCATGATACCCTTAAAACTGGAACCCAACTCGATATGCCCCATATCTAAAAGCTTTTCCCAATCCTCATGGGCTGGCGACAAGCACATGGGCAGGAAAAAACAAAGGGAATGATTTCATCTAATAAGAAACAATAAATGTGTAATATATAATACACCATGAAAATAAATAGTTGAAGGAATCTAAAAGTGATATATTCCTCAGAGAAACATAGTGGTATAACTAGAAATAGCCAGATCAAACTGAAAGGTTCATGTCTAATAAAAGTAGAATGAAACACTAAAAACCAACCACCTCTACTCCATGTGACAATGATGGTAACATCCAAACATCTCACCACCAGCTACCCATACACAACAAACCTAAACCTCACCACCTCTATGAGGCACCTGGCCTTTTCCTACATCAAAATACAATACAAGATCTAAAAATCACAATATGGTTGTGCATTGTCTGATCTAAATAAGCATAGTAGGATCCCACCAATGTTTTCTATATCAAATATTTGTACAAAAATCCTGATATTTCTCATGTTCAATAAACATGGTAGGAAAAGGAGTAAGATCATTTATATCAAAATCTCGGTAAAACATTTCCCATTTTTTCACATCTGTAATATAATCCAGGTAAAACTGTTTCAAATCATATCACATTTGTCAATACAGGTAATAAAATATAAAACAATAAAAAACTAAGATACATGGAAATCATTTTATGTATCACTACATGTTAGGAATGATAGATCATTAGTACCTAAAAATAGACAAGAATTTGGATGATCCCCAATATATGTGAATCGAATTTTATGAGTATATGAGCACCCAATAAAGTTAACCCCCACCCCAAAATTGTCAAAAAAAAGTCCCTAGGACACTTTACCTAGGTTGAATAGGAACAACCTACGAGTGAACCCCACTACACTATCAAAGGTTGAGGTATATTTCTATCCCCTTCAACCTTACTACCCATGGCTTCCCATGTGCTATATTTCCCAAATAATGTCATCAAAATCATAATTTGAAAAGCATTTCCTAAATCTGTTTAACAATGCTTAAAAAATAAATTTTCTTTTATCAAAACAAGGGTAACCACATTTTTTATCCAAAACCTATTCTAAAAAACATAAATCAATAAATCATGAAAATTAATTTTTAAAACAATTTTTAAAACAAGATTATTCATGGTCCTTTCAAAATAAGATACAGGGAAAACCACCTACCTCGACTCAGGTCACACACAAATAGAGATGGATCCATAACCATAATAAGGTATGTAGAAACAATATACGAAGGCCCTGGAATCTATTATTACATCTTAGTATCTATTTTATAAGTAAAAAAACTGGAAGAGAGGATAGATCTAATCATACCTCAAGGAAATCACACACTGAACCATAATAAAAAATTGTTAGCCTTCATGAGAAGATAACATAACAGATCTATATGGATCAAACAGGGATCATCACATGATAAAAATATCCTATAAACTTCAACCAACACTACTTCCACAACCATGATAAATGATGAAGAAGAATGAAAGCTCATCGAGAGAGAAGAAACACAACCAAGCTTGAGAGAGTGTGTTGAATGAAGTGATCAAGTAGGGGAGGAAACACCCAAAAATTCCTAGAAAAAATCTATGTTTTGAGAGTTATGTCAGCACAATGAGAAAGGATATAGAGTTATGTGATTGGTACATACACTACGGGAAAATTGTATTTTTTTTACTGTTGATTTATGATGGGTGGCTCACCCATCACAAAATAACCTATCAAATGTAATTTTTTTCTGATAGGAAAAGATTACCCGTCGAAAATACTTTCTCTAAAAAAGTATTTTCAATGGGAGTATGATTCTCATCACATATAATATTCACATGAATCCCACCAAAACATGGGATGATAATTTCAAATAGTATTAATCCCATATCTCAAATAGTTCCTCATATGTCATATATGTTAAATAATTAAACGGTATTGTCAACATTTCTAGTCACTAATATATATTATTAGAGATTATAGCATTCACTATTATTCGGATATTAGTGATGACAACTGTCACGATTCCCTTGTCGATAGTTTATTATTTTTGATGGTTACTGTCTCAAATAACTATTAAACGGTGACATACACATTAGTCAATGGGAACTTTTGGGATGGGTCCCTATCTTAAAAAATCTATTTTTCATGGAAATCCCATCACAATAAATCCCATCAAAAATAATTCAACTAATACTTATGCCACCCATGATAATTTTAGGTCCACTCTACAGTCTTATTCTCTCTTTTAATCTATTGTACTCATCTTTATTTTTTAATATAAAAATATTAATTTTTAATGAGTTATACATTTCTGACATATAGATCATTATTTTGATTTCGGAAAAGTACCATCTTTGAGGTTTTTTTATTTATTTAAATTTCCAAATAATTTATTTTTTATATTAAATATTAGTATTTATAAATTTCTATAATTAGTAGTAATTATTAAAAATTAGTTAAAAATAGCTATAAAAATATTTGATTAGTTATAATTAGTACAATTAGCAGCAAATACTTATCATTGAAAAAATGAGTGCGAATGAAGAAAGCATAGTAATATTTAACATATGTTAGTAATAATTAAAAAAAATTCAACAGAATTACCAATAATTAATAATAATTAGTATTAGAAATAATTTTTATTAATTAACTCTTTATAATAATAATAAAAATGAAATTGGTAATAATTAATAACAATTAGTAATATGTAATGGTAATCTGTAAAAATTAACATTAATTAGTAAAACTTTACAGCAATTAGAAAAAATTACCTTTAAATATTGATAATTATTTAAAACTGATTATTATTAATTATACTTAGAAAATATTAGAGAAAATTATTGAAAATTAGCGATAATTACTAATAATTTGAATTAATTATTATAAATTAGGAGGAATCCATAAAAATTAGCATTAATCTTTAATAATTAATAAAAAATGGCAGTATGCAGTGAAAAATACTTAAAATTAGTGGTAATTAACTATAATTAGTAAAAAAGGGGTAATTATTGTTATATAGTAAAAATTACAATTTCATAGTATAAAATAGTAAAAACCAGCATTATTAATTTATTTTTGATAAAAAATAGAGGTAATTAGTGGTGCATATTAAAAAATAGTGGTAATCAGTGACAATTTGTAGAAATTAGTGGTACTTAGCACAACATATAAAAAATTAACTATAATTAACATTAATTTGTAAAAATTAATGGTAAATAGTAAAATTTAGTAAAAATTAGTAGTAAATAACTGAAATTAGAGGTAATTAGTAAAAATTAACTGTAATTAGTGGTCAATTGGAAAAAGTGGTAAATATGTGTACTTAGTAAAAATTAGTGATAATTAGTAAAAAATAGTAAGAAAAATAGTAGTAATTAATTGTAATTAGATATAATTAGTAAAAGTTAAACATAATTGTTTATAATTTAAAAAAAATTAAATAGCAGTAATTAGAAAACATTAACGAAAAATAAAAAAAAATTATTACAAAACTAGGGAAAATTAGTAAAATTTAGTGGTACTTAACTATAATTAGTAAGAATTAGTGGTAATTAGTAAAAAATCTGTGATTAATAGTAATTAGTAAAAAATACTTGTAATTCGCTGTATTTAATAAGTATTTGCGTTAATTAGTAAAAATATTGTGGTAATTACAAAAATTAGTGGTAATCTGTAAATTTTATCATTAAATAGTTATAATTAGTGTAAATTTAAAAAATGTTTATAGAAAAATTAGCGAAAATGAGTAAAAATTAATAAATTAATATCGATATTCAGTAAAACATAGCTGTAATTAACTATAATTATAAAAAAAATACAATAATTAGAATTATTTTGTAAAAAATAGCATTAATATCATTAACTAGAAATAAATAGTGGTAATCAGAAGAAATTAGTAAAATATAGAGGTAATTAGTAAAAATTTGTAAAAACTAGCATAAATAAGCGGTACTAAGTGGTAAGAAGTAAAAATTAACAGGAATTATCGTCATTGTCTAAAAATAGTGTTAATTAATGGATCATAGTAAAAATAATATGTAATCAGTAATAATTAGTAAAAACTAGCCGTAATTAATAGTAATTAGCAGTAATTAGTAAAAATAAATGTTAAATAATGGAAATTGATAAAAATTAATGGTAAATAGTGTAAATGAGTAAGTATTAGGGGGTGATTAGTAATTATTAGTTATAATAAACATTATTCTGTAAAAATTAGTGGTAGTTACTAAAAATTAACGGTAAATAACTATAATGAGTAATAATTAAAGTTAATTAATAAAAAAATACCATCAATTATCAGTAATGAAAAATTACATATAATTAGTGGTATTTACAAAAAAATTATTATAAATTAGTAAATATTTATGGTAATTTTTAAAAATTAGTGGTAATCAGTAAAAAATAGTGATAATTAGTAAAAATTAGTGATAATTACTTAAAATTACTAGTATTCATTAAAAATTAGCAGAAATCAGTAAAACATAATGTCAGGAACCGCCTTCTCCAAGATGTGTAAAGGGAAAACAAACTGCAAGACCCTTCCTTATTCAAGTTTACGGAGAGATAATGAACCCCGAGTCCCACCATCAATAGGAACCGGAGTGGTGACTAGAACCAAGGGTATATAATCACATGTAATATGGAAGGCATTACCCTTTTTATAGAACAAGATCATGAGATAAGATGGTAAGTTCCAAACAACTCCAAAAACAGAAAGTAAAAGTAAAGTCAAATATCCATTCCCATATGCATGTTCAAAATAAACTAATACAAAGTACAAGAAAAAATCTGAAAGGAAGTACCAAAATAGAATAAAAGTAGTAACGATAATTGTCCCGACATCCAAGCTAGTAAGGTCTGGCATGGTCCTTAAAGTCCTCCTAGAAACATGAATGTTGTTTTATATACGTAGGTTGAGTATACAGGTTTACTCAGTATGGAAACAAAAAGCTCTCGTGCATAGGTGGGGAGGCATTCTAATGCCTTGTGAGAAAGTATAGGTAACCAAAACACCTAGCAAGGAAACTATCCACCTGGCCTCATCAAGGCACACTCCCCAAATAACGCTAGTTCGGTAAAGTAATAGTAACAACACATAGAAATTTTTTTTACCCCACACCACTTTCCCATTGGTTACTTAGGAAATCCTATGCATCATACCTCCCCCACAAGTTCCACTACAATCCCACTTTTGCCCCAACAACAACCCCATGGTCCACTAAAACCATGCATCTCGCCCACAGACACTTGGGCCACCACAACAACACATAACCATGATCGCAGACACCTAGGCCACAATAAACACTGCCGCGACCTAAGATAGATGGGCCAGAACAACCACTACCATGCCCGAAGACACCTAGGCCCGAACAACCACTTTCACACCCGAAGATACCTAGGCCTCATCCTGAAGACACTTGGGAAACAAACCTACTTGCACACACCTGGGCCAACCACCACAACACACCCTTCCCAAATATTCTTGGTCCACAATGAACCTTAGGCCATCACAACCAGCCTAAAGAGTCTTGCTATACCTGGGAGAGGGAGCATAAATGAGCTAATAACCAACCACTCATAGGAATGTTGGGAGAAACACCCTACCTCGTGAAATGGGTGTGTTCAGCACGAATTGTTCAACGTGGTTGGGGTTCCTATAATAAACACAAGAAGTAAATATTATACATATAGGTAAACAAGAACTCATCCCAAACTAAGGGTTCTGAAATCAAAAAACAACCTACATGCGACCACTTTTTCTACTACCACTACATGCACAAGTACACAACAACCACAACCAGAGCACAACCCATTTCTGGAAAACAATTTCCCCATTGTACCCATTCCCATTATCATATTCAAGTAATTTTGTTTAAATATTCCTTCACTACTGGGCAACTAACATGCATAACCACAAGGAAAAAACAAAATCTAAAAGAAAACATCCTTGCATGTGTTTAAGCATACACTCCCAGTTCACTTGTATGTAACAACATCAAAAGGGATCTTTGAGATCCCTCTATGTACTAGAACCAAACCAAGCCCCAACCTACAGTTCCATAACATTTACCATCGGTTGCACACGACCTCATATTCACAAACCAAAAACCTCTTAGCTAGAGATTTCATCCCCCCTTTTTGTCACCCCACAAAAATTTAAACAGAACAACAAGGCATAT
Source organism: Viscum album (assembly GCA_963277665.1). Classification (NCBI taxonomy): domain Eukaryota; kingdom Viridiplantae; phylum Streptophyta; class Magnoliopsida; order Santalales; family Viscaceae; genus Viscum; species Viscum album. The sequence goes on along the minus strand of OY728167.1, from coordinate 805,046,339 downwards.
CACCTGAACAAATAAAGGATGTTTTTAGACTTTTCCAACACCATTCATTATTTTCCTTCATTCCATTTGGTTAACCAGGGTGATCACACAATGATTATTCTACATCCAACATCTATTTAATCAACCTAGTTTACGTGATTAACCAGTTTCCATATTACATTCATTTAATCACAAGACTATCCAGAAAAACATAGCTTCATTAGTGAACAAGAAAGGACCACCAACAACCACTATTTTATGTGGACATAAGCCCATACAATTCACAACATAAAAAAGGATATAAAATACAACAACATCATCAAATTTCCCACCCCTTTATTCTTTAACAGTCTATTTATTATCTTTTTTAAAGTTGGTTTCATCTACGTCTCGAAGGATCATCATCATACCCACCCCACTTGATGAATATTAAATAGAGACGATATAAGAACCCCTACTTGGATGATCAAGGATTGAATTTTTCTCCTTGCATCAAGAACTGGGGATGACACGTATTGTAGGGAGAACTCCAAGGTGGAACTGAACTAGAGGGATCTTATTCAAGCATGACTTGTCTCTGAAAGAGAGACTCCATGTGCACCAAGGAAAAAGGAAAAGAACTAAAAAGATAAAGATCTCGGTGTGATAAAAGGCACGATCATATAGTTACGAGATCTACAATCTCGAAGTGCTTAAAAAGCGAATCGTGGTTTGACCATGCAGTTGGGTGGTTCCACACATTGGAATTAATTGAGATTTAATTAATTCCCTTGGAGAGGGTGAGATAGAACATTTCATGACCGAGAGTTAATGGGTTACATTTAAACAAAGAAAAATGCATAACATGGGTCTAACTAGATACGCAGAAAATGGTGTGACACCGATAAAAGGTCTACACGTTTTGGTAAGTCAAGGGTCGCCCCACTCTTAGGGGATTTAAAATATACTTTACCGGCCTTAAAACCATCTTAAACCAATTTAAACGTGGTAATAAAAATTAAAAGAGATGTTGTGGAAAAAACTGGGGGAAAAACATTGACACCCCTTTGTGGCACCATTAGGGTGAATCTCCAATCAGAGATCCACCGATCGGTGAGACACTAATCATGGACGGTCGATGGAACCGATATGTGGCATCGATCGGTGGCACCGACCTGTGACACCACTGTGACACCCTGCTACCGACACCAACGCCATCCTCTAACTCACATATGGTGTCCAGGATACCCCAAACACTAGTATCTGGCAATGTAATGGACCAAGACGGTCCATTCCATTACATCTGATACCTCTCAAACTATTCTCTCCCTCAATAATTCAAGAGTAACCGGATGAAAAGAGAGGGGTCTAAACAACCACCTTGTAAGATACCTCTTAGGAAAAAACCACCCTATAGTTGTTCGAAATTCAGAACAAACCTCGACATCCATGGACATCTCTCTCACATCTATCCCTTGAACAATTATGGAAACACTTTCACTCTTCTCCCCCAAGAAACCACACAAACACAAAATATCACACCTTCCAAACACATGGGTTAGGGAGCTCCATCATCCTTGTCAAGATACTATCTTGTTTGGGTGGCACTGACTCACCCACACTAGTTTAATCACATCCATATTAATGTGTCTTGATTAGGGATCAGGTTCTCCCCTCCCCATAGTCAGGACTTTTCATGCACATTTAGAGAGTAGGGAAATAGCCCATCTGATAGTTAACAAGGTCATGAATTACATAACATCCAAGAACAAAAGTAAAAACATCAAAGAAAACTCAAAACATCAATTCAAAACAGCTCTGGTTACTAGGAACGCATCTGCGATTCTCACTCTCATGTACTCTCCTTGAGGCCACTGTTCCTCCACAACACACGAACCAAAGGAATGGTCCATCCACGAAACAACTTCTCTTTATGATCCTCGATCCTCATCAGTTATTCCATAAACGTCACATCATCCTCGATATCTAACTCTCCTTAGTCGAGGACGTGGGAGTCATCATGTAGTTACTAACGGATCTTAGATACATGGCAGACGTTGAGGATCCTTTCCAACCATGGTGGTAACAATAGCTGATACGCCACCTCATTGACTCATCTCAACACTGTGAAGGGTCCGATGAACATGGTGTAAAGCTTACTCCCCCTACAAAACCTCCACTATCTGCACCGAGGGGATACCTTCAATAACACGTGGTCCACAACCTCGAACTCCAAGGGTCTCCTCCTATGATCGTCATACAACTTCTTCTGGTCCTGATCCTCCTTCATCCTCTCACACACAAGTTGAACCTTCTCTGTCGTTCACTGCACCACCTCTGGGCCAAAAACACATACCTCCCCAACCTCTGTCCAGCACATGGGTGAACAACACGGTCTTCCAGAATATTCTTCAAACGAAACCATGATAATGGTAGAGTTATAGATATTTTTGTTGGAATACTATACCATAGGCAAGTGTCATACCCATGATCCTCTGATGTCCAGAACACACACTAGCAACATATCCTCCAACGTCTGGATGGTCTTCTCTGTTTTCCCACCCATCTGATGCTGCAAAGAATTGATATGGCATAGTGGGGTGAAAAAAGCACATTGTAATACCTTCTAGAACCATGACTTAAAGTGTGTATCCCGATCCAAAACGATGGTTCTGGGAACTCCGTACATACTCACAACTTCACCCACGTAATTCTGTGCTAAGGAATCCACTGTGATCGACACATTAATCACTAAAAAGTGAGCTGATTTCGTCAGTCGGTCCACCACTACCCAGATGGTGTCACAACCTCCCTCAGCCCTGGGTAGTCCTGTGATGAAATCCAATGAGATGTCATCCCACTTCCTCTCGGGAATGTCTAAGGGATACAACATACCACCTGGAACACGGTGTTCATCCTTCACCTACTGACACGCAAGGCACTTTTCCACAAACTCCGCCACTGCCCGCTTCACTCTGGGCCACCAAAAATGACCTCTCAAGCCCCGATACATCTTAGAAACTTCTTGGCGTACCACCAGGGGTGATTTATGGAACTCACCGAGAACTATCTCGTGCATCACCTCTGGGACAAACAACTTCCTATGAAAAAGAATCTAATTCTAACCATCCTCCGAACATCCTTTCAGAGCATCACCCTAGATAACACGATCAAACATCACTTCAGCCTCTAAGTCTCCCCACTGAGACTCCTCCACCTACCATACCAAGGAAGACTGCACTGTCATATGAAACAGACCGCCTCTACCATCCTCCACTTTCACGCTCAGATGTAAAGCAGCCAACTCCTCCATTTCTTTCTGAGAATATCCTGACTACCGAACCACGTCCTTCTGTGGCCTCCTACTCAAGGCATCAACCACCATGTTCCCCTTTCCTGAGGTGTAAGAGATATCAAAGTTATAGTCCTGAAGAAACTCCATCCACCATTTCTGACGCAAGTTTAGGTCTCACTGGGAGAAGACATACCTCAATCAATTGTGATTTGTGAAGACCACAAAGCGTTCCTCGATGAGGTAATACTGCCACAACTTCAGCACAAACACAATCACGGAAAGTTCTAAGTTGTGGGTTACATAGTAAATTTGTGGGGGAGTAACCACATAGACCCATAAGAGATCACTCCTCTCTGCTGCATCATCACACAGCCCAAGCCTAGAATGGAAGCATCACTGAACACTTCAAATATTACCCCTGTTGGAGTTGGTGGTCTAGAACCAACTACTTTGTACTTTATTCATTAAATAAAAGTCTTATAACATCTTGATTGTTCTTCTGCGTGACATGTCATGTGATAATGTCCTAAGGACAGCTGTTGCATTAAAGGGTCGTAGCGGATCTCTGCTATGATGAGAACCCGAAAGTGCCATAACATTGTTCTTGAATGTATGTTCTTTGGCCGGATGATATTATTTGAGGGACACAAATAATACAGGTCATTAGGGGTGAGGACTCATAAAACTTTGAGGCACCTTCTCATGCTGTGCGCCCTTGGTAATATCCATGAGGATATTATGAGAATGAGACCCGCCAGTAGGAAATCCACATTTCATAGTGTCATTGGATGTTCCTATCTACGGACGTGTGTATTGATCCTTAGACTTTAATATTATTATTAATGGGTTTTACAACTCGCGCACTTAGATGTATTGACGAAAACTGTGACGACACACTGTTCGCAGCGAGGTAGGATACGTTGGGTGCGTCACGAGTAATACCGCATTAATAGATAATGCGGGAAAGGATTTGTCCTTTCCGTTCCATAACGGAAGTAGATATCTCAGGCCCTTTGATGGAATTGATATAGCCTAAATAAATTCATGGCCATGGAAAGGTATGGGCAAGTTCAATTCCGGGAAGTCAAAGAAAGAATAATCAAGCACATGGGTTGATGGCACTAGCATACAACCCGCTTGATTGGAGATATCGAGACAAATGGATTATATTACACGTTAAGGGTTCGTAGGAAGTGACACGTCATTGCGGCGTTAACTTCTTTCTCTATGGGTGCCTTGGCATGTTGCTAGACGCTAAACTTGGACTTTAGGTAGGCTCAGCCTAATGCCGCTGAGAAAGAGGCCTAGAGGGTCACACACTAAGTGTGTCCATGTATCTCAGTTAAATATTAATTTAACAAGTTAAATAAATATTATTCCCGACTGTGGTTTAATAATTATTTAAGGATGTCTGATCGCATTTATTTTGACACTAGTTATTCGAGAGAATATAATGTGGATAAAATAATATATTTATTAGCGAGTAATGCAGTTACATTTATTTAAGAAATAAATAGTCATTACTCAAGGTCTAATAAATGTGGTGGAGAAAAATGGAAAATAAAAGTACACGCCGTGTATATTAAATATACACGCTGTGGAGTTTTATGGAAAACAAGTACACGCCGTGTATTAATTATTACACGCCGTGTAGTTTTTCCAATTGGGATTTTGAGGATTTAATATTGTTTTATTAAATGATATTTATTATAATCAGCGTGGGCGCATGTCAAGGAATTAATAATTCGACATGGGGGTTTTCAATAAGAGTTAATGAAATAAATAAAACGCGTAACGTGTTTATTTATTGTCATAACTCTATTAACCTCAAACCTGATTATAAATATCCTCGCAACCCCAACATTTTTTGAGAGCCATTGTTGTGCACAACGGATTTGTAAATACTCTCAAGCCAAGAAAGAATTCCCTTTCCACTAAGAACGCCCTCAAGTTACGAGAGCAAGATCCTCCACCGGATCAAGGCGGTCGAAGGCGGACATCGCAAGCGAAGGTTCTTCCGCGCTAGCACCCGGAGATCTCTTCGGTGATGTCCGGAGATACGTGACACACGTGTGGATCACCGCTATAGGAATCCTACACTTGGATTCTACGACGCAACGACGGATCACCGAATCGTGACCGGACACATCAACGAAGAAAGAATTCCAACAAGGTAATTATTATGCATTAATTAAATTAATTATAATCAACATATGATGATCCTCCTCAAGGGTTCCGGGACTCTTCTTTTCTTTTCGTTCTTCGTTCTATTCCGAAGATCCGGCGTTTTATATCGTGACGGATCTCGGATTGAACGTTGTTTAACGTTAAAATTAAATTTGGGCAAACCCACCAACGCGTTTCCGCTGCGCCCGGAACCTTCAACCCCTTCTTCTAGAAACCACAACACTAGAGCACCAACCAGGTTCCCTTTAAGATAAATAAATGCTTCCTAGAACAGCTCACTCTATATGAATGCCTGGCCTTTTCTGGTCAAGGCTGTCAAAGGTGATGCAACTCGAGAGAAGTCAGGTATGAACCTCTAGTAGTAACCTGCTAGTCTGAGGAAACTACGAACCACTACCACGTTCTTGGGTTCTACCTAAGAAACAACTACTTCAACCATCTATGTGTCCACCACTATTCCCTTCTGGGACACCACGTGTCCGAGGAAGTGTAACTCACATGTCCAGAACATGCACTTAGAAAACTTCCCATAGAGATGGTGGTGTCGAAGGTCCTCCAGGACTATCCTGAGATGCTCAACATGATCCTCATCTAATTTTGAGTATATCAGGATGTCTTCAATCAAAAAAACTATGAACTAGTCCAGATACTCGTGGAAAATAGATTTCACGAGCCCCATGAACATAGTTGGTTTGTTCGTAACACCAAATGACATGAACAAGAACTCAAAGTACGAGTATCTGCACCTGAAAGATATCTTCGAGATGTCACCCTCCTTCACCCTCAACTGGTGATATCCTGGCCTCGGGTTGATCTTAGAGAACCAACTCTCCCCCTTCAATTGGTCAAATAGGTCGTCGATCCTTGGGAGGGGGTAACTGTTCGTGATCGTCACTTGATTCAGTCTTCGGTTGTCTATGCATAGCCTGAGACCACCATCTTCGTTATTTGCGAGGAAGACTGTAGCACCCCATGGTGATGCACTTGGTTAGATGAAACCCAACTTCATCAGGTCATCAACTTGAATCTGAAACACCCAGGACTTAGAAGGCACCATCCAATAGGGAGCCATCAAAATAGGATGGGCATCAGGTTGTAATTCTATCCCAAACTCAACATCACGTCGAGGGGGTATATTCAAAACCACTTTGGGGAAGATGTCCAGGAACACACTGAAAATCCTCAGAAATTCCACAATCTTTGGTTCTATCGATTCCATTGACATCTCGACTAATAAGGAAAGAAGGGGCTCCACGTGCCGGTTGCCCTCATGGAAACCCCGCTCGCCAACGAAAGCTACACGCTGACCGCCCATATCTGAGAACACGAAACTTCTCCGAAAGGACTCAATAACATCGTGCAAGGAAAACAACTAGTCGTTGCCCTGGATGACACTATATGGTTGCATTTACAGCATAAGGAGATCCCCACTAGACTGATGCGGTCCCAACATCTACCTACATCCTCAAGAAACATCAAACAGGCTGGTCTGACCTCCAACTGGCGTACTCAATACCAAGGGAATAGAGAGTCCCTCTACATTTAGTCTCAAGGCATGGGATAGACCAGGTGCAAAAAAAGAGTGTGAAGCTCCTGAATCAAATAAGGAACATGCAAGACTACTAAACAGACTGATCTTAAATTGAACGACCTCCGGCCCTACTGGAACTGCTTCTTTTGTGACGTGCAACTCCCCACGCCCAACTCCTCTACCCCCAGGATGTCAGTCGCCTCCCCGAACATGCCCTAGTCTAGGTCCCTGAGGAGCAGCCCGAGGTCGGCCTCATCCGGCACCGTCTGCACTTGGTGGAGTGGGAGTTCGCTGTCCCTGCTACTGCTGCTGAAAAGGTCTGGTAGGAAACTGGTGCTGCAGAGGTGGGCACTGAACCTTCCCACCCCCACTGTACTGCACTCGGTCTAGGAACTAATTTTGATGTTTCCCACGGCTTCCAAAAGAAATAACCTCAGTCATAGGCTCGTGGAGAAAGGACAAGGACCAAGAAATTGGAACTGGAACTACTGAGTCTTTCTCCCTGCTCGCTGAAACCTAGAAGCCCCTGATGGTGGAGGCCTACTGCTGATAATCTTCCCATTTGACGAACTCAATTGGCTCCCCTCTCGCAGCACACCTCCCAGCGTGTGCATCCTCTCCACCACTTCAGTCTTCTTCTGAACTTCAAGTATGTTGGTATAGTGAAGGGAGTAACAACGTACTGATGAGAAGGTTAGACCGCCTCCTCTAAGCGTCTTGCCCGCGACTCCTTGTCCGGGAAGTGGTCTGGAGCGAAATGAAGGAGATCCTTGAACATTATCCCCTACTCCCTCAACAACATACCCACTTGTGGGAGGGAGAATATATCTTGCCTCCTTTTGTCCTTCTTTATGGAAGGAAGGAATTCTACCTTGAACTACTTCTTGAAGTCATTCAACGAAACCTCAGCTTTCTTCTTCTCCTCGAGATAAAGAATTCACCACTGACGTGCCACACCTCACATCTGGCTCATGGCCAGAGGAACCCAGTACTCCACCGGAGCCCTGATCATGGTGAAAGTGGTCACCAACTCCTCGAGCCAACCTTATGTCTCCATGTTCGAGACGCTACCCTCGTACTTCCTGAGAGTCTGCCGTTGAAAGGCACGAGGCATCTTTTGTCACTCTTCGTCCACCTCCAACCAATCATCCCTCCTCTAATAAACCAAATCAGCCTATTGGGCCTCAATCACCCGCACTACTCGTGGACGTCGTTCGAGTTCCATATCAGCAAGGTAAATGATGCGGGCTTAAAAACACATGTTTTGCCACAACATTTTCATTAATTTTTAATGATTTAATTGGTTATTTTAGTACTTTATACTATATATTAATGCTTTTTTATTTTTATAAATAAGTTTATTATTTAATCAATTTTTATAATTAATCATGTATTTTAAGCTTTAAATAGTTAACTTATATCTTACTTTAATTTTATAGTATAATTACTTATTATTTAGTTTGGTGTTTTTGTCTGCATATTTAATAATTTAACATTTATTAGTTAATTAATTTTTTTTGCACTTAAATAATGTAGATGTCAATTTAACATTTCATGTATTAAATATTAATTAATTAAATTAGCATAATTTAAATGTTTGTCATCTTTTAACAATTCATTAATTATAAATTTAATTTTATAATTTTATTATTCTTGTTTAATTTCTTTAATTTAATTTAATTAATTAACAAAAGTACTTAATAATGAAATAACTAATTGGTTACCTTTTTAAATTTAATTTGTTAAAGTGACTATTTTAAATAAATTAACTTTGTTATATAATTTAAATCTTGTTATTATTTTATAATTTAGTTTCTTTTTAATTTTATGTTTTAGTTTAATTATAATTTATGTTCAATTAATTGAAGTTAACAATTATTTAATTAAAGTTTTATTTCTTTCTTTTGTTATTATTAAGTTTTTATGTTGTTTATAATTGTCTTAATAAATTTTAGTTTTTAATTAGTTATCATGTATTTTAGTTTTAAGTTTTTTATCTGCATATTAATAAATTTTATTTTTGCAGAAGTTTACGATGACACCATTTTTATCCTTCACGGTTTCAGCCTTTACCCTTTACGGTGTTCTCTCACACCGGTTCTAATCCCTGCCACTGTATCCCCTGTCACGGTGCCACCACACAACGTTTCGCTTCCAGCCACTGTAACATAACAAGGAACCGTTTCCCTTTTATCACACCGTTTGCAGCTCCATTTCCTTATGCACAATATCCTCGTTGTTTCACCCATCACAGGTCTCACTGTTTCAACCCTTTCCGGCATGTCATCCCCTGCCACCAATTCTTTCATACCGCAAACTCTCACACCGGTTCCTCTTTCTCCGAAAACTCCTGCACCTCTTCTTCTACAAATTCATTGCATCACATCCCTGTGATACCGCAACACGCAGAACACGAACCACATCCTCAAAACCACCTCACGCCACAACCCGCATTCATCGCTGGCCTGATCTCTCTGCCCCTCTTCCATTTTCACAATGAGTCTCGAACCAATGGTTTAATCAGAGAACACATTCACACACAAACACAAATCCACACATTCAAATCCAGATTCAGATTTATCACAAAGAAGAAACAGAACATATCATAACAGTTTTACACTAATCATCAAATTACTTTTTCAGATCTGAACCATTGCGAGCCGTGCTTCCTAGACGGGTAGTGTTTCACCGCATAATCTATCTGAATTCACCCAGAGGACACCATCATCTCAAGTAGAACACACCGCCACCACCATACCTGTTTTGAGGGAGTTCGCAGCAGCGGCTGTTTGTTGAAGAGCTTGCCCACTGCGCCACTTTGGGAATCCGGGGAGGAGGCCGAGCCGAGCTACCGCGTGAGGAGTACACTGCGCCGCTGTTGCCCTAACGCCGGGTTGAAGAGGCACTGCATGGAGATGGGATGTGCGCTGTGGATCTTGACCAAAACCGCTTGAGGAATCAGATTTGCCGTTGTGGAGATTCGTCCGAACTCGAGTTTGTGCGCCCTGCTGAAGAGAGGAGATGAGCTCAGAGGAATCGGATGCTGCTCGACCTGGTGTCGGCGACGACTTGTGGAGAATTCAGAACCCTTCTCCCCCCCATGGCGCAACGCTGGATGGGGCGGGGGGGCAGATTAATAATAAAAAAAGGCAAAATAAATAATAATATAAAAATAAATGAATAATTAATAAATTAAATTAAACTTATATTTAAATAATAAATAATTATTAAAATATATAACTACTATAATATTAATAAATAAATAAGTTATAAAATAAAATTTAAGAAAAATTAATAAGAGTTAATTAAATTAAAACTTTTACAATAATAATTTATAAGTAAAATTAAGTATTAACTAAATTAAATATATTAACACATTAATTATAATTTCAAAACACATTAATTATTAGCAGAGTAGCAGTGAAATTAGTAGTGGGGGAATTCAAAACATTCGATCATACACTTTGGTCCAAATCAGAGCAAGAACCTGGGGGAGAATCGGGGAGCACTTCTCGAAGAACCATTCCTTGGAGACCTGAGGGCCATGAGAAGTAACAATTCAAGCTTGCCGAGGGAAATCTCTTCCTCTGTTATACTTCAATTTTCATTCTTTGTAATCAGAAGATTTCTACTTTCGTAATTGAGATGATGTTAGGCTAATTCTTCCGGTTCGGGGTTGAAATCGAGTCTGCTGGTTATCTTTCTTTTTTTCCTTCTCACTATCATTTTAAATGTGATCGGAATTGATCGGTGAGATCAGCTCTGATTGCATTCAATTTCAATGTACCACTTGCGCAAAATATTGAAACTCCACAATCATTCAGTGAGTCTAATTGTGGATTAATTTTCTTAAACATTTAAATTGAAATAAAAACTACAGAACATACGACGAGTTCGTTCTGTCATATTTTTCAAACCCTAATTCTCGAAGTTGACTAATCAAGGAGTAAAAAACTCCAAGATTTGTCGTCTTTTGTGATTTATCTCTTGTCAAGGGAAATAAACCACTCATTTCAGTGGCGCTAGTTGTAATCACTATCGCGAGAAGAAATGTTTTCAAAACCAATAGAATTAAGATTTTTTTCCTAGAGTGTTTCTCTTGATTTCCCATTTATCCGCATTCTATATCTCAATTTCTCTATGTTTTCAACTGTTTATTGCTTCGATTTAGTTTAGATACAAGATTTGAAATGTTCTGTAACTTTACCACTTAATAAATAATTTTTAAAAAGTATAAATAAATAGAAAATTTACCCCACTGCTGACAATAGTGGGGTCTTTTAAATTTTTTAGAAGAATAGTGGTCAAAATTTCCTTCTCTATGGTTTTGACCCTACTTTCCACATATATAGTAGTTAGTAGGATTATAAATTATAAACTTTGACTGGATCAACGATGGTTCAGGTCATGTTTTTGTGCCATTGTCAGGGAAGACATAAGCCATTTCTTCTAAAAGAACTAAAAAAAGATTATAAAAAAAACCTCAAAAAAATTGAATAATTTGAAAATTGTAAAAAAAATATGTTTCACTTCTTGCTGAATTGTTACTGTTTTCTATACTATTTGTTGAATACTGTATGATACTATTTGCATGAGCACAAGAACTTCTGGTGTTAGATTAGAGCCACTGAACCCTGAATTAGATAAACATTTAACTGCTCTAAGAAAGAAAAACAAATTTGAAATGGAAAATCTAGATGAGAGAGTTCCTGCACCTACCAACTTTTAAAATCTACCAGAACATTTAAGTGAAGTTGAAAGGCCTAGGATGAGGGAGTTTCAACTCCCTCAAGTTTCAAGAAATCCATCATCCATTAGGTTATCTCCTAGAGCCAGAAACTATGAGTTGAAATAGTCACACATTTCACTGCTACCTGCATTTAATGGACTCTCTAATGAGGACTCTCTAGCCTTCATTATAGACTTCTATAACACTGTGTAGTAGCTACCTCTTCTAGGACTCACAGAAAATGAGATAAGAATGAGAGTCTTTCCCTTTTTCCTTAAAGGGAATGCTAGGAATTGGATTCTGAGTCTATATGAGAACATTTTCAAAAACTGGGATCAAGTGTACAATTCTTTCATAATGAAATTTTATCCCCAAAGACTTAAGGGATTACTGAGAACAAAGATAACTAGTTTTTAGCAAGAGTATGGAGAAGCTTTCTATGAAGCTTGGGATAGATTTAGGGACTTTCTTAGGAAGTGTCATCGTCGTCAACTCCCATCTCACCTTCTCATAGACATCTTCTATGAAGGGATGTACTCCTCTCGATAGAATCTAGTTGATCAGGCTGCTGGGGGTAACTACAATGATAAAACAGATGAAGAATTGAGACAAATTTTTAATAATACTGCCCTGAATTCACAATATAATAATTCAAGAAGAAAAAGAGTCAATATAAATGTTAACCCAAACAATGGTTCAATGAATGAAACTCAAACACAACTGGATGAAATCACCAACCAACTTCAATCATTAATGAACCAGAGCTCTAAACAAACCGTTAACCAACTTGGATGTCAAAACACCAATCAATATTTAAGGGAACAATGTGTCCAGTGCGGTATGTTTGGGCATACTGAAAACTTCTGTCCTAACTTTGATATGCCATCCCAAAAACAATAAAATTCAAACATGGTCAATTATGGTCCTAGAATTCCTCTCAAAGAAGATCCATTTTCAAATAATTACAATCAAGGCTATAGGAACCATCCAAATCTTTCCTGGAAAGATCAAATCTTAATTAAAAAATCCACTGCCCCTAATTACTTTAACCAACCAAGACCAAACTTTCAAAATCAACAAAGGTGTGAGTCTTCAAATTCATAAGGAAATAATGATAATCAAATGTCCTCTAAACTTGATCTAATCTTGAAAAAAATTAACTCTCTAGAGGAAATATACATGACTCAGCATTCCAAACATCAAAATCAATATGAGCCAGATAAAATGAAAACTGATGTGAGAATTCCAAACATGGAAACAGAACTTGGACAACTTGCTAGAAATGTTTCATCTAGGAATGAAGGTAGACTTCCAAGTACCACTAATATTAACCCTAGAGAGATTTCCATAGATGTTGTAACTAGAAGTGGGTTGAATACTAAAACGGTTTCTGAAAAAGACCATGAAAATGCCCAAAAAAATCGGCTTGAATCTGGTAATAATAATCTGCTTTCCACACTTACTGGAAATTCACAGAAAAGTCCTGAAAATAATGGAAATCTAAATTTATCATCTAAAACTGAAGTTGAAAACTCATCTAAAAATCAAAAGAATAAAGGAATATAAAAAGATGAGGAAGAGGTGAGGGATATACCTACTATCCTTATAATTTTTTCCCCACCCATCCCTTTCCATGAGAAGCTGAAACCTCAAAGTAATACCAGGGATGAACTTCTTCAGTTCCTTCGTCACCTTTACAATATTCAAGTAAACATCCCATTCATTCAAGATTTAATACAAATTCCATATTATTTGAAATCTCTTAAGAAAATTGTTTCTAACAAAAATACCATAGAAGAATTTTCTACTTACAGCCTCACTGAAGACTGCAGTTCTGTGCTTCAAAATAAAATCCCTCCTAAATTGACAGATCCAGGTAGTCTTTTTATACCTTGAACACTATGAAATTATGATCAGAATAATTGTTTGTGTGATTTAGGTGCTTGTATTAATCTGCTTCCATACTCACTGTTTCGACATTTGAGGATGAGTGACCTTCAACCCACCACAATCATATTATAGTTGGCTGTTAGATCTTCCACTCATCTTGTGGGTAGGGTGGATGATTTTCTAGTTGGGGTAGGGAAGCTTTTTATGCCTACAGACTTTTTAGTCTTAGATATGGAGTGTGATCAAGAGGTTCCCATAATATTGGGTAGACCCTTCTTGGACACATGTGGTGCTGTTATTGATGTGTCAAAGGGTCAACATATTTTCAAAATTGGAGAACAAGAAGAAGAGTTTAATGTGTTTAATAACATTAATGGGACATCTTATTCAGAAAACTGTTCAAAAATTGAGTTCATTGAAGGTGAAAGTTCTTATAAAAATCAACTTAAATACAATAAAGATTTTGAAAAACAATCCTATTTTGAAGAAAATTATCTTGAAGCTGAAAATCATGTTGAATCTGTCTCAGAAATTGAAAATTATGGTCAAACACCTAATCTTGAAAATTTTTCAGAACTGGACAACAGTTCAGTTTTTGCTATAGAAGATTCCTCTGTTTCTAAACATAGTAATTTTTTGAGTGAATTTGAGGATTTTTCTATTAACACCAACCTTGCTGAGCACTTTGACGATTTTGAGGTAGAACTAATAAGACAACTTGATGATTTTGCTTTGATAAACTTGTTGAAAATTGATATAGAATGTCTAGACAGTATTCTACCCATTGTGGTCAGCAACACTGTTATTTCTAAATCTGAACATGAAATTGAAAATCTTTCATAATTTCAAACTCCTTAAAAAAGATATGTTGAAGATCTTGGACCTCCTAGGACTACGATTCTACCTTCAAGTGTAGATCCAACCACTCTTGAACATAAACCTATCCCTGCTCATTTGAAATACTCATTTTGGGTGAGAATTCCACTTTTCCTGTCATAATTTCTGCTGAGATTAATGAAAATCAAGGACAAAGATTTTGAGTGTGTTGAAAAAGTTTAAATATTCTATAGGCTGGAAAATAGCTGATATCAGGGTTATTAGTTCCTCATTCTATATGCATAAAATACCTATGGAGCCTGACCATAAGCCTAGGGTAGGCTGTCAAAGAAGATTGAATCCAAACATTAAAGAAGTTGTAAGAGAAGAAGTGATCAAACAACTGGACACTCGAATGATATATCCCATTTCTAATAGTGCTTGGGTCAGCCCTGTCCAGGTTGTCCCCAAGAAGGGAGGTTTTACTGTAGTAAAAATGAAAATAATGAAGAAATACAAGATAGGAAATCCAAAAAATGGAGTTTCTTTATAGATTATAGGAAGCTGAATGAAACCACTAGGACAAATCATTTTCCAATTCCCTTCTTGGATCAAATTCTTGAGAGGCTTGCTAGAAATGAATTTTTCTGTTACCTGGATGGGTATTCTGGTTACAACCAGATTCCTGTTTCTCTAGATGATCAGGAAAATACCACTTTCACATGCCCATTTGGGACATTTTCTTATAGGATGATGACCACTGGGTTGTGTGGAGCTCTATCCACCTTTCAAAGGTGTATGATGGCTATCTATTCAGATATGATTGAAAGAATCATTGAGTTTTTCATGGAATATTTCTCTATTATGGGCATCACTTTTGATACTTGTCTTGGAAATCTTGAGTTAGTTCTGGAAATATGAATTGAAACCAAACTTATTCTTAATTGAGAGAAGTGTCAATTCATGGTCACA
Organism: Viscum album; assembly: GCA_963277665.1. Classification (NCBI taxonomy): domain Eukaryota; kingdom Viridiplantae; phylum Streptophyta; class Magnoliopsida; order Santalales; family Viscaceae; genus Viscum; species Viscum album. The sequence continues at coordinate 805,030,961 of OY728167.1, read as the reverse complement.
AAAGGTATAGTGCTTGGTCATAAGGTGTCCAAGAGAGGTTTGGAAGTTGATACTACTAAGTTAGAAGTCATTCAAAAACTGCCACCTCCTTAAAATGTCAAAGGTGTTATAAGTTTCTTAGGGCATGCCGGTTTCTACCAGATATTCATAAAAGACATTTCCAAAATAACCAAGCCCTTGTGTTCTTTTTTGGTTATGGATGAACCTTTCAATTTTGATGAAAACTATTTGAAATCATTTAATTTGTTAAAAGAGAAACTCACACCATCACCTATTATCATTGCACCTGATTAGAAATTACCTTTTAAACTTATGTGTGATGCTAGTGATATGGTTGTAGGTGTTTTCCTTGGACATAGGAGAGATAGGAAGTTACATGTGGTGTATTATTCTATTAAACTGCTAGATGAGGACCAAAATAATTACACCACCACTGAAAAAGAATTGGTAGATGTTGTTTTTTCTCTCTAGATGTTTCGACAGTATTTGTCAGGTTCAAAATTCATTCTTTTCACTGATCATTCTCCCTTAAAGTACTTGCTGTTTAAGAAGGAAACTAAACCATGGCTGATTAGATGTATTCTATTGTTACAATATTTCGATTTAGAGATTAGGGATAAGTAGGGAGCTGAAAATTTAGTTGTTGACCACCTATATAGGATTCCTCTTACTCAATCTGAAGATCCTAGAGAGATAAACTCTTCCTTTCATGATGAAAAGCTACTGAATGTATCAATTAGGCAATTTGGTTGGTATGGAGATTTTTCCAACTTCCTGGCAGTAGATTTCTTTCCCATAAATATATCCAATAACCAAAGAAAGAAACTCATTTCTGAGCTTAAATACTATCTTTGGGATGATCCTATGTTGTTTAGGAGATGTGCTGATGGTATCCTTAGGAGGTGTATGCCTGAGGAAGAGATGATTCCTGACTTAGAGAGTTGTCACTCATCACCTTGGGGAGGCCACCGTGGTGGTGAAATGACTGCTCATAAAGTTTTACAATCTGGTTTCTGTTGGCCTACTCTTTTTAAGGATACTAGGAGCTTTGTGGTTGGCTGTGATAGATGTAAGAGATTAGGCAATGTTGGTAGGAAACAAGAGTTACCCAAAAAATAATTCTAGAAGTTGAAATTTTTGATGTCTAGGGTTTAGATTTCATGGGTCCATTTCCATAATCTCATGGGAATGAGTACATACTTGTTGCTGTTGTTTATGTGTCGAAGTGGGTTGAGGCAGTTGCACTACCCAAAAATCAATCCAACTCTGTAATAAAATTTGTGAAAAAGAACATCTTTACATGATATGGAGTTCCCAAAGCCTTTATCACTGATAATGGAACACACTTTAAGAACGTTGTGTTTAAATATTTGATGGAAAAATACAGTTGTGTTCATAAAACTGGTACTCTTTATCATCCACAGTCTAGTGGACAAGTGGAAATTTCAAATAGGTAACTGAAACAAATACTTGATAAACCTGTGTCAACCTCTAGGAAAGACTGGTCTCTTAAATTGGATGAAGCTTTATGGGTATATAGAACTGCTTTCAAGACTCCAATCTGTATGTCTTCATACAGGATATTGTTTGGGAAATGCTGTCATTTACCTGTGGAGTTTCAACATAAGTATTATTGGGTAGTTAAAGCTCTCAAAATTGATTTTAAGAGTGCTGGTGAGAGGAGGTTACTTGAGTTAACTGAACTCGCTGAGATAAGGAGAGAGATTTATGATAATTCAAGGATTTATAAATAGAGGACTAAAATATTTCACGATTCTATCATTCAAATCAAAGAGTTTAATCCTGGACAGGAGGTTCTCCTCTTTAATTCTAGACTTAAACTCTTTCTTGGAAAACTTTAGTCAAAGTGGTATGGGCCTTTTACTATAGTGAGAGTGCTGAAGAATGGATATGTTGAAATTGTAGGTAAAGAAAACAAAACGATGTTGGTTAATGGGTAGAGAGTGAAACATTATTTTGAGGGTCATCCAAAGGGCTTGGATGCCTTCACTGTTCTTGAAAACTGATATTGAATAATTTCTTGCTAAAGACTTTAAAACTTAGCACTACATGGGAGGAAACCCATGGTTTTGTTTGTTTTTAATAAAACACTAGAAAAATTTGTACTTAAATAAAGTATAACTGAATACTTTAAACATAGTGTTTCATGGGAGTCAACCTGTGTTCTTTATTTTGTTTTTACTTTTGTTTTTGTTCTTGTTTTACTTTGAATAAAGTGCAGTTGTGTTGTCTTCTATATGGTCTATCTCTGCTGGATATTGATTCTTGGTTTATATACTCTTTGTTTTTAGGATACTTTTGCTTCTGTCAATAAGGGAGTGGAATTCCCAAGATAAGGATTAATGAAAAAACAATTCAGGGAAGTGTCTTAACTTTTGTATTCATTTTTTATAATCCTTTTCATTTTAGTAAATATTCACTGCTAAGTTGCAGTTACTACTCTTGGTGAGTTAGTGACTGTTACGTTGTAAATAATTCCTCATCTGTTTTAAAAAAACTGCTTGTTTAGAAAATCTATTGCATTTCATTATACTAAAATCAAAAATATTTTGCATATGTTTAAAATTATATTTGTATTGTAATTAATATTTGTTTTATGTCACTGTGTAAATATAAAAAATTCTGCAGGTACTTCACTGATGAAAACTAAATTTCATTATTATTAAAATCACTCACTGCTTGACCTAAGTGTGGGGGGTACATGCTTACTGGTTGTTGTGTTTTTATTGAATGTGATTTGCTAAGGGGGTGTTAGGAATGCTTTATTTATGTGTAATTGAACATCTAATTAAATCATATTTTCTGAATTTCCTTACACCCTATTCAGTGTTCACTTCCAAGTAACATACCTTGTTTGTACTTTAATAGAAGATATTTTTCACTGGACTTAAATGTTAGTGTATGTAATTACTAATGAACCTGCTGTTATGTTATTCATTGTGGAAAAGAATAATTTTTGAACTTCAAAGAGACCGTTTATTTATATCATAAATCTGCTCTATTGAAAATATGTTTTGAACTATAACTATCAAATTGTTCTTCTCTATTTTTGAAAGTCAAATTTGGGGAAAAATTTGGGTTTTAAGTGTGGGCGAGAGGGTCAATTCTTGACCATGATTAACTGTGCTTAATTGAAATCCCATCAATTCCCACTACAACATAAAATTTTTTCTTAAAAAATGGATAAATGTTTTCAAAATTCTTTCATAAATTTAGGCTTAACACTATTTCTCAAATGTGTCTTTCCTAAGGACAGTGCCTTGATGGGTAGTTAAGAACTATTTTGAATCTAAAATTAATTTGGGTGGATGATTGCTGAGTGGCCATTCTTAGTGGTTTTATGAGATCTTGGTTTAGGAACTACTTTTGAGAGTGATATGGGTAACCTGTTAGTGGAATTATGATCATAACCCTTGGAATTGGAAGGTTTATTTTGATCCTAGGGGAAACACTTTATTATTATTTATTAAAGTAATCATCTTAATGAGACAATGGAAATGATTTTTATATAAATTTTTTGAAACTAGAGTAGTTTGGGAATCTTGGATCCCACAGTGAAGGTGAGGGGAATGATGAACGCCAAATGAAGAAGGGGTCAACTGGTTTATATTGGAGTCTTTTAGGTTGTATCATTGAGGAGATTCAAAAATAATAATTATTTTTGGAACTCAGGAGAAAATTCAAAGTATAAAGTTCTTCTGGTTAAGTTCCTAATTGCACTGATAATTTTACCTCTTATCAATCTTAGAATTATAACTTGAGCTTGGACTAAAATGAGTCACTAAGCAGTATCACATATGAGGCATGGCATCTTTATTTCTTGACGATTCATAGTTTTCAATATTACTGTTTGAGTATTTGTTCTAAGAAAGATTTATATGATCAATTCATTCTCTAAAGCTTATTGACACTTTTGTCCTCTGTTCTTAAGTGCTGGGCATGTTACAGTTTGAATTGATTCATAAAACTTTTTTATGATTCTCAATGATAATAAAACATGGTATTGTTTGAGGAAAAATAATGCTTAAGTGTGGGGGAATTTGACGTGGCCTTAAAAACACATGTTTTGCCACAAATTTTTAATTAATTTTTAATGATTTAATTAGTTATTTTTTGTACTTTATACTATATATTAACACTTTTGTATTTTTATAAATATGTTTATTATTTAATCAATTTTTATAATTAATCATGTATTTTAAGATTTAAATAGTTAACTTATATCTTAATTTAATTTTATAGTATAATTACTTTTTATTTAGTTTGGTTTTTTTGTCTGCATATTTAATAATTTAATAATTATTAGTTAATTAATTGATTTTGTTTTTTCACTTAAATAATGTAGATGTTAATTTAACATTTCATGTATTAAATATTAATTAATTAAAGTAGAATAATCTATATGTTTGTCGCCTTTTAACAATTAATTAATTATAAATTTAATTTTATAAATATATTATTCTTGTTTAATTTCTTTAATTTAATTTCATTAATTAACATAAGTATTTAATAACGAAATAAATAACTATTTACCTTTATTAATTTAATTTGTTAAAGTAACTATTTTAAATATATTAACTTCGTTATAAAATTTAAATCTAGTTATTATTTTATTATTTAGTTTCTTTTTAATTTTAAGTTTTAGTTTAATTATAATTTAAGTTTAATTAATTGAAATTAACAATTATTTAATTAATGTTTTATTTGTTTCTTTTGTTGTTATTATGTTTTTAAGTTGTTTATAATTGTCTTAATAAATTTTAGTTTTTAATTAGTTATCAGTATGTATTTTAGTTTAAGTTTTTTATTTTCATATTAATAAATTTTATTTTTGAAGAAGTTCATGATGACACCATTTTTATCCTTTACAGTTTCATCCTTTATGGTGTTTCCTCACACCGGTTCTAACCCCTGCCATCGTATCCCCTGTCACAGTGCCACCACACACCATTTCTCTTCCAGCCATCGTAACATAACCAAGGATCTGTTTCCTTTTTCTCACACCGTTTCCATCTCCATTTCCTTAGGCACAGTATCCTCACTGTTTCACCCATCACCGATCTCACCGTTTCAACCCTTTCCGGCATGTCATCCCCTGCCACCGTTTATTTCACACCGTAAACTCTCACACCGGTTCTTATTTCTCCAAAAAATCATGCACCTATTCTTCTATAAATTCAATGCATCACATTACTGTGATACCGCAACATGTAGAACCTAAACCACATCCTCAAAACCACCTCACGCCACAACCCGCTTTCATCGTTGGTCTGATCTCTCTACCCCTCTTCCATTTTCACAATGAGTCTCGAACCAGTTGTTTAATCAGAGAAAACATTCACACAAAAACTCAAATCCACACATTCAAATCCAGATTCATATTTATCAAAAAGAATAAACAGAACATATCATACCAGTTTTACACTAATCAACAAATTACTTTTTCATATCTGAACCATTGCGATCTGTGCTTCCCGGATGGGTAGTGTTTCACAGTATTCTCGATCCGAACCCACCCAGATGATGACGTCATCACGAGTAGAACACACCACCACCATCGTACCTGTTTTGAGGGAGTTTGCAACATCGATTGTTTGTTGAAGAGCTTGCCCACTACGCCGCTTTGGGAATATGGGGAGGAGGCCGAGCCGAGCTGCTGCGTGAGGAGAACACTGCGCCACTGTTGCGCTAACGCCAAGTTGAAGAGGCACGACATGGAGATGGGATGTGCGCTACGGATCTTGACCGAAGCCTCTTGAGGAATAAGATTTTCCATTGTGGAGATTCGTCCGAACTTGAGTTGGTGTGCCATGCTGAAGAGAGGAGGAGTCGAGCTCGGAGGAATCAGATGCTGCTCAAGCTGGTGTCGGTGACGGGTTGCGGAGAAGTCAGAACCCTTCTCCACTCCCTTGCGCAACGCCAGATTTGGGGGGAGGGAGAAGTATAAATTTATAATAAAAAAGACAAAATAAATAATAATATAAAAATAAATTAATAATTAATAAACTAAATTAAACTTACATTTAAATAATAAATAACTATTAAAATATATAACTATTATAATATTAAAAAATAAATAAGTTATAAAATAAAATTTAAGATAAATTAGTAATATTTAATTAATTTAAAACTTTTACAATAATAATTTATAAATAAAATTAATTATTAACTAAATTAAATTTATTAGCACTTTAATTATAATTTCAACAGAATAAATATAATAATTAGATTAATAAAGTAATTGATATAAATATAATTTAATAATTTAATTAAGTTTTACTAACTAAATATTAATAAATTAAAAACTTAATAATTTCATTTAATTAAATATTTAATAATGAATTAATAATCATAATAATAATATTTAAATAATAATTATCAATTAAAATATTTATTAATTAAATTTAGTTAACTTTTTAATAAGTATTATAACATTAGACTCAAAAAAATAAATATTATTTTAATTTATACATTTTTTAATTACATTTTTTTCTTTACATGCAGGTTCACACCAATTCCTAAAACAAATTCAGGTTTACTTAACTAACTCAGCGAGAGTTAGTTACATGGGCAAGGACAGCATGATGTGCATTGCACAAAAAAAATGCATGTGTTTGGTGAATAAGTGAAGGACTTAAAGTCGGTGGAAAGATGTGGTGACGAGCAGCAACTGGAAGCTGATATATAAAGCATATTAGAAGTGAAATTAGTAGTGGGGGCATTGAAAACATTTGATCATACACTTGTTCCAAAGTAGAGAAAGAACCTGGGGGCGAATCCGCGAGCACTTCTCGAAGAACCATTCCTTGGAGACCCAAGGGAGGAGAAGCAACAATTCAGGCTTGCAGAGGGAGATCTCTTCCTCTGTTATACATCAATTTTCTTTCTTTGTAATCAGATTATTTCGGCTTTCATAATTGATACGATGTTAGGATAATTCTTCTAGTTTGGGGTTGAAATCGAGTATGCTGGTTATCTTTATTTTTCCTTCTCAATATCAATTTAAATGTGATCAGAATTGATCGGCGAGATCACCTCTGATTGCATTCAATTACAACGTACCAATTGCACTAAATATTGAAACTCCATAATCATTCGGTGAGTCTAATTGTGGATTAATTTTCTTAAACATTTAAATTGAAATAAAAACTTCAGAACTTATGGGGAGTTCATTCTGTCATATTTTTCAAACTAGAATTATTGAAGTTGATTAATCTAGGAGTGGCGAACTCCAAGATTTTTCATCTTGTGTGATTTATCTCATGGAGAGGGAAATAAACCACTCATTTTTAGTGGTACAAGTTGTAATCACTATCATGAGAAGAATTTTTTTAAAAACCAGTAGAATTGAGATCTTTTTCCCGAGAGTTTCTCTTGATTTCTCATTTATCAGCATTCTATATCCCAGTTTCTCTATGTTTTCAACTATTTCTTTCTTCAGTTTAGTTTAGATACAATATTTGAAATGTTCTATCACATTACTGATTAATAAATATTTTTTAAAAAAAGTTAAAAAATAGAAAATTTACCCCGCTGCTAACAATAGTGGGGTCTTTTAAATGTTTTAGAAGAATAGTCGTCAAAATTTCTTTTTTTTGTAGGTTTGACCCTGCTTTCCACATATACAGTAGTTAATAGGATTATAAATTTTAAACTTTGATGGTATCAACGATGATTCAGGTCAGTAATCAAGGAATGTCTAAGCTCGAGTAGTGTAGAATAATCCTTTTAATTTTTTCATAAACTTTTTATTTATTTTAAATTCCCAATACACCCAAGATACATAAGAACACAAGTCATTATGATGCATGTACCTTTCCTAGGGTATTTACCCTGCAATCAATGTAGCATCACCCAGTTGTTTGGTAGGTCTAGATTCCTTACATCAGACCATGGGGGGCCCTAAAATCCCTTGTCTTAGCCGGTATTCATTGGCCTATTTCACACACCACGATTTTCTAACACTATTTCCCTACCATCCCATGAAATCCTCACTTTGCTTAACCCCAAACTCCATCCTATCTCTCAACCATCACCTTTGATACCATTTTGTCATGACCCACCTTCTCTAAGATGAGGGAAGGGACAAAAAACTACTAGACCCTTCCTTCCTCAAGTTTAAGGAGTGATAATAACCCCCCGAGTCCCACCTTCAATAGGCCCCAGAGTGGTGATGAGCACCAAGGGTATAGAATAACATGTAATATGGAAGAGATTACCATTTTTATAGAAAATGATCTGGAGATAATATGGTAAATCCAAAACAACTCCATAAACTAAAAGTTAAATTAAATCAAAAAATACATTCCCATGTGCATGTTCAAAATAAACCGATACAAAGTACAATAATGACTCTGAAAGGAAGTACCAAAAGAAAAGAGAAGCAACAAAAAATGGTCCCAATGTTCGAGCTTGTAAGGTCTGGCATAGTCCCCAAGGTCCTCCTGGAAACCAGAAAGAATTTTTATATACGTAGGGTGAGTATACATGTATACTCAAGGGGGAAATGAAAAGCTCTCATGCACAAGTGGGGAATCATTATAATGCCCTATGAGAAAGTAGAGGTAACCAAAAAACATAGCAATGAAACTATCCACCTGACCTCACCGAGGAACACTCCCCAAATAATGCAAGTCAGGTAAAGTAATAGCAACATCACATCAATATTTGGGTACCCCACACCGGTTTTACACTGGTTATTTAGGACATCCTATACATCAGACCACCCCAAAAAGTTCCACTCCAGTCCCACTGTCACCCCAACAACAACCCCATTTTACACCATAACCACACATCCTGTTTGTAGTCACTTTGGACACCACAACCACACATAACCACACCCACAGACAACTAGGCCACAACCACCACTTCCATGCTCGAAGAAACCTGGCCTAGAATAACCACTTCCACACCCAAAGACACCTGGTCCAGAACAACCACTGCCACGCCCGAAGACACTTTGGAAACAAAACTTCCCACACACACCTGATCCATCCACCAAAACACACCCTACGCAAAGATTGTTGGTCCATAATGAACCTTATTCCATCACAACCTTCCTAAATAGTCTTGGGATACCTGGGAGAGGGAGAAGGCAGTAGATAATAACCAGCCACTCATATGAATGTTTGGAAAAACACCCTCCCCCATTAAATGGGGGTGTTTGGCATGAAGTTATCAACATGGGTGGGGGTCGTATAATAATCACAAGAACTAAATATTATAAATATAGGTAAAAAAACTTATCCCAACCTAAGGGTTCCGAAATCGACAACCAGCCTAAAAACGACCACTTTTTTTACTACCAATACATTAACAAGTACACAATAGCCACAACCAGTGCACAAACCATTTCTGGAAAATAGTTTCCCCATTGTACCCATTATCATTATTATATTCAAGTAATTTCATTTAAATATTCCTTCGATATTGGGAATTTAATATGCCTAACCACAAGAAAAAATAAAAATAGAAAGAAAACATCCTAGTAGGTGATTAAGCATAAACTCTTAGTTAGATTGTAAGTAACAACATCAAAATGGATCTGTCAGATCCCTTGAAGTACTGGAACCAAACCAAGCCCCCACTTACGGGTCCAGAAAATTTACCACTAGATCCACATGGCCTAAGATTCACAAACCAACAACCTATGAGCTAGAGATTCCATCCCCCATTTTCATTACCCCAAAAAAATTTAAACAGAACAACTAGGGATATCACTAGAACAAATCAAGGATGCTTTTAGATTTAGCCAACACCATTCATTAAGTTCCTTCTTTCCATTTTGTTAACTGGGGTGATCGCACAAGGATTCTTATTAATCAGACATCTATTTAATCAAACATGTATACATGATTAACTAGTTTCAATATTATAGTCATTCAATTACAAGATTATCCAGAAAAAAAGATTTATTTGTGCACAATAAAGGACCACAAACAATCACGATTTTCAGTGGACATGATCCCATACAATTCACAACATAAAAATAGATGTAAAATACAACAATGTCATCAACTTTCCCACCCTTAATTCTTTAACAGTCTGTTTATTATCTTCATTAATGTTTGTTTCATCTATATCCTGAAATATCATCATCATACCCACCCCGAATGATGAATATTAAAGAGATACGAAGGAAGAACACCTACTTGGATGATCAAGGATCAATGTTTTCTCAATGCAGCAAGAACTAGGGATGACGGGTCTTGTAGGGAGAACTCCAATGAGGAACCGAACAAGAGGGATCTCACACAGGCACAACTCATCTTCGGATGAGGGAATATAAGTGAACCAAGGAAAAAGGAAAAGGACCAAGGAAGAAGGATATCTTGGTGTGATAAAAGGCCCGATCCTAGAGTTTCAAGACATGCAATATCAAAGTGATTAAGAAGAGGATCGTGGCTTGACAACACTGCTAGGCGATTTCACATGTTGGAATTAATTGAGATTTATTTAATTCCCTTAGAGAGGGTGAGGTAGACCATCACATGATCGAGAGTTAATGGGTTACATTTAAACAAAAAAAAACGCATAACAGGGGCGTAACTAGAAACACAGTAAAGGGTGTGACATCGAAAAAAGGGCCACACGTTTTGGTAAGTCAACTATCTACCCACTATTAAAGGATTTAAAATATCCTTTACCGGCTTTAAAACCATATTAAACAACATTAAAAGAGGAAATAAAAATTAAAAGATACGTTACAAGAAAAATTAGGGAATGAAACCCCGAAACCCCACTATGGCACCGTTCAAGTGCATCACCATACAGTGAGACATCAATTAGGGGTGATCGGTGGCACCGATATGTGGCACCGATCGGTAGAACCAACAGGTGACACCACAGTGACACCCTACCACTGACACCAACGCCCTCCTCCGATGCACTGATGGTAAAACTGAATTTATTACATGATTAATATTGGATAAATCATCATAGGAATCCAAATGGGTCTGCTATAAATCCTATATGTATTAAGGGTGTTTAATCTCTCATATCATTTACATAATGAAAATGAAATTTTTTTTTGGAATGGAAAATTATTTTTCGTTGTATGAAGTGTGATCCGAGGAGGTTTGAAACATTTGACAACATTTGGGGTAATCCATTACATTTTTGTTTTCAAATAGATTATGTCTTTTGGTATCAAAATGGTGAATGTAGTTCTAGGGAATATATTAATAATTTTGTTTCAGATCAATCTCAGTTTTAAGAATTAGGACAAGATCTTGATGGTATGTCTTTTAAAAAAAAGGAAACATAGGATGGTTTTTATATCCCTCTTGGGTTAGAAGCATCTCAAATTTATGCCTTTCTAAAACACTCTTGGGATTCCAAATATCCTGGTTGTAATATAAGAAATTTTTCTACAGTTGAAAAAATTATGGCCATAAAATCATATAATGGAATGTAAAATAGCTTTTTTAATCAGATATTCTCTCTGGTTAAAAAACAGTTATGAATGGAAATTATGTTTCCTATAGATTTCTATGATAAAAATAGATTGGTTTGTAATTTTTTTAATGGTTATCAAAAAATTTAGGCATGATAAAATTGTTGCATCTTAAATTATACTGAAAATGATCCTTTAGTTAATTTCTTACATTTGGAAAATCGAGGTACAATGAGTTTCAACTATGGATGTATGGATTGATTCATGTTAAATAATTGAGGTATTTCCTTCTTACACTAAGCTTTTAGTGTTGATTTATGTCTAATAACATAGTGTCATTGATTTTCAAGCACCAAACCAGTATTTCAATTAGTAAAAGATTAAATCTTCTTCATTATGGTGATTAATGGAAAACTATGACGATATACATACAGATTTTTTTTTTCAGAAGCTCGTAACATGAAATTGGGCCTCTCAACTAATGGTTTCATTACATTTCATTATTATAGTAATATATATTCTTTTTGGACCGTTTTTAAAAATATTTACAACTAACCTCCTTAGATGATGATGAATGAGTTGTATATCATTTTGAAATTATTAATTCCATGAAATCCAAAAGTGAATATTTTTTTTATTTCGATCCATTGATTGAGAAGTAAATTTTACATCGGGGAAATGGTTTTAGTACATATGATGTTGTTATAAGACAACTTCCTAATGAATGATGCATTAATGTGGAAAATTGATGACTTTACACCAATTGAAATATTTTATGGATAGAGTACACAAGGCTAAAAATCATGTCCATACTTTATGAGTGACATCAAAGCATTTATTCTCTCTAATGAAATGAAAACTTATTTTTTGAATGTCATCGCATATTTTTTCCAACTGATCATCATTTTTGAAGGAAGATATCTCATTTTAGAAAAGGTATAATTGAATGAAATGGATCTCTAAAATTGATCTTTGGTATTAATTTAAAATATATTGTCTTTTGATTACCTCAAATTACATTTGTAATAACTATAAAACAAAAAAAGTAATGGTTTGGGAAAAATACAATTGGATAAAACAAAGTATTTTCCATTATATTTCATATTTGACTGATTTTTTGGATAGTCACATGTTTGATGTCACACCTACAGAGAGGAATTATTTGATAACAAATTTTATAATGTTTTAGAATTTTTTTTAAGACCAAAGATATTGCAATGGAAGAATTAGATCCTGTAAAAATTTTCTCACGACAAGAGCATAAGCTATTTGAAAATGATATACAATAGATTTTAATAAATCCAATTACCACTTCTATAGTTTCCAATGAAAATTATTTATTATTTTCTCATTAGATTTCATATTTGAGGCTTTTAGATGGATATGCATCAAATTTATAAATATGTGTTGAGAATGGTTATATCATAAGATTAAAAAGACATGAATGTCATAATATAATTGAAATAAAACTATAAATTGGATTTAGATGATAGTTGAATTCATTCAATTGTGATGTACTAATAGAATTATAATATTTTTTTAGAGGCATGTGTGCTGTGAAAAAAGGCTATGATGCACTCAGTATAGTGCAAGAAGATGATTTTTTAAATTTATATATTCTGAAAAAAAAATTTACCATTGAAATTATTTAATAAATAGAAATTTTGATATTACATTGGTCGCATGATGCAAAATGATGGGGTCTAGTATAGTTCCGATGGATGTACCCAATTGAGAGATGAATTTAGAATGTGAATAAAAATATATGTAATAATATTTCGTTTAAATAATCAATTACACAAGATACTAACAATATGACAATTCTCTATTAATCCCTTATTATTTCCAATATGAATATCCCTGAAAAAAACCGAATGTGTTGTAATAAGGTAATTTTTTGAGTTAATGAACAATGAATAAACATTTTTTAGTCATCCTGAATGTGTCTTTGGGTATGATCATGAATGATGGATTTCATATGATGAACATCACTGTAACGACCTAAACTATTATTAATTAAAATTCCCCTTAATCTATTTAAATGTGTTATTATGTAAAATGGTTATATGACATATACAATTACTTGGTTTTATGTTTTTGGATTTTTAAAATACTGTTATGAAATTTTATCATTTCTAATATAGCCATTGAACAATTATCACATGATTAGTATAAATATAGGGCTTTAGAAAATCCAATTTACTCAAAAAAAGGAAGTAATGGCCTCATCCAGTAGAATTGCTCGGTACAAAGATCATTTGTTGGATCTCAAAAATTATGTGGCATCCATGGGATTCTCTCTTGACCAATCCCTAACTGATATTCAACAGGTTAATCTTTAATGGAACCACTTAATAGAGAAGTAGAAGTTAATAGATATTATCACTCGAGAAATGTTATCTGAGCCTCCTCAAGAGTTTGTCACCATCTAATATCTTAACCTTAGGTATTATGTGGGTTTTATAAGGGGTTATGTAACAAGACCCCAAAACTATGATTATATTCATTATTTTTGTATAGAATAAGGAATATACATTCATTTTATTATTGTCACTTTGTAAATAGTTTTTAAAGCACAAATATTATTTTAAGTTAATATTCAATTAAAAAATATATTTTGATGAATTAATGGATTTTTGAATTAAATAATGTTTTAAAAAAATATTTTTACTAAATTAATTTTTATTAATTATAAATGATCTTATAATTTTTGTGAATACAGTTGTAATTTTTATTAAGGTTTGAAAGTTGTTTTTGTCAAAACCCATGAATTTTCAATAAAAGTTGGTTTTTTAATTTAAAAGTAAAAATTAAAATATTTATAAATTTTTTTAGATAAAATGAATACTATTTTTGGATTCATGACGTTGAAATTATCTAACGGTGAATTTTTCATAATTTTTAGAGACATTCAAATTTTTCGGTAAAAGGTAAATATCGTTTAAATATATAACGTGTTTTTTGACAACATAATGACCCAATAGTGATGTAATAAAATAAAATAAATGGTATTTTAGGAAAATATATATTTTAGCGTTCAAAAATTTGGTTTTAGTTTTGTTTGATTCATTTTGCAAAGCCTTAGTGGACCCTCCAAGACTTATAAAACATTTTAACATTTTAAAATAATTTTCTCGAGAGTGTGGCTCATCTCCACATAATGAAGCATTATATTTTAATACGTTAATCCATTGTAATTGTGAAATAATGTTTTCAGCACCACTTTGGAAAAAACCATGGTGAGAAACCATGGTATGGTTTGTGGTTTTGATTAGTTTAATGTGTAGTGTCCAAAACATAAATAATAAAGAAGTCCCTCCCTTTTCCTATATAAACCGACCCAATATCCCACTTATCTTCACTCAAAACCTTTGTATCTTGAACAACCCATGAAATTTTATTTCTATAATCCTCCCAAGGCACCCGTATCCCCAAATAAGCCTCTCTCAAGCCTCTCCCGATCCTTTGGGATCAAACTTCCAAGTAAGGGATTTCTTCCTTTCTCATTTCTGTCCAAATTTATTTATGTTATTATTCCCTTTTATTTTCAATTAAAAATGATGGGGTATGATTTTAAACCTTAATTATAATTCCCTGATTATATTTTAATGATGAGATACCCCTCTCCCATTAATACCTCCCATTTACACCTGTTACCATGCCAAAATTCCATAAGGAATTTCTCTCTCCTCATTTAAATTTAAACAATTGTTTTATATTATGAATCTAAATTTCATTAAATATGTTGGTATATGTATCTATATTACACCATTAATGTCCATTTAATATTATGATACACCCCTTTCTCTCTCATCAATAATTTTTATGTATTATTATTTCACGCCATTATGATGCCGAAATTGCACCACAATTTTCCAAGCCAAAGTTATTGTGTAGGGAATGCCAATCACATTTCTCTATAAGGGGTATTCAACTTTATGCACATTTACTTATTTATTATATAGTTTCATGTATGAATTACAAATTCCTTTATCATGGAATAAATTATGATGTTTTATGAATCCATGTTGTATGATTCATGTGGAACACTTATGCATGAAGTGAAATGTTTATAAAGGGTGCACCCTGATAGTGCTCCGATGCATTGGGTAAAGATTAATATCATGATACCTCAAGTTAAATGAGGGTTTACTCAATCTAATTCAAGTGAAATGAGGGTTTACTCATGCTAATTCAAGTGAAATGAGGGTTTAGTCATGCTCCATGTGCAATGATCCTTGGCTCATGCTAATATCATGTTAAATGTTGTTACAACATTTCCATGTTATGATAATAATTATATATCATGCCTTTATGTCCATGTTTCTCTTGTTCCCCATTTACAATCCTATTGCCTTTCATGTACTATATTATTAATTTTATGACTTTTTTACTCCCTTACTCGACATTATAGCTCCCTATTTTCTTATGCATGTCCTTAGGTTATCCCATGCAATGCTAAGTACGAATGAATGCTGTGGTTATGTAAAAGAAGTTTTCAATAAAGATGTTGGGGTTTTTATTCTAATTTGTTATGTAATGTTCCTAATTTCCTACGACACTATACATATTGTTCCTATAAGTTTTCTTAAGTAAAATTTTATGTAATACATCATGTTTAAGTGTGTAATAAAGAGAAGAGTTGTTATAGTTGGTATGGGAGGGAGGTTTAGTTATTTTTGGGATTAGGATTAAAAACCCTTGGTGAAATACTTAGGGATAAGACTAAGTATAATAAAAACATCCCTAAATTTTGGTGTGTATTGAGTAAGTGGTTTATTAAGAAAATACATCTCTATCTGGATACGATCAGGTAGAGGCGCCTCTGAAACAAATGTATCTAGGGGTAAAACCCAGAAATAACTCTTTGAGATAGACAAAAACGGGAACCGATGCATGACAACAGGATTTTCTACACTCTTGGTTATGCCTATCCTAGGGGATATACTCTTGTAAATTAATAAGCTTAGTATGAACCATTATTAAGGGAATAAAAAAATTCCCCTAAGAATATATGTTGGGATGTAGAACATGGATAACATAGATTGAAGCCTAGAAATTCATAAGTTAAGGAAATAAAAGTAATTTATAAGTTATCCATTTTTTTAATTAGATTCCCCTTTATGTGTTACCCCTAACAATCCATTTATTCCAGCCAATGGTCATTAATAGGCAGACTCGGGCTAACAACCGATGTGAAGATCAATGTGATGACTGTTCTAATAAGATTCCTAATCCGATGGGAGAGGGAATCGAAACTTTGTCATGATACTCTCTTAGTTAACTCATGTTTTGAATAGAAACATGGGCCAAGAGGAACTTTACCCCCCCCCAATAATGAACAAGTCGCAATCGAGAGCTTCATGAGACAAAGGACACCTAATTTTAATGGATCACCAAATCCCTCAATCACCGAGAAATGGATCAACTCCATTGAAAAGATATTCTCTATCCTTCAATGTTCCAAACAAGAGAAGGTTATTCTGGCTGCTTATCATATGGAGGGTGAACCTGATCAACGGTGGACATTGATCAAAAATAAAAATCTTTAGGAGGATATTAATGCGTTGGAATGGAAGGATTTCAAAAAAATGTTTTTTGATAAATATTTTCCTCGCACCCTCCGACTTAAGATGGAAAGGGGCTTCCTTTACCTAAAAAAAAAGATGATGAATCCATCAGAGCATATGAGGAAAAATTCACAAGTATTGAATGATATGACTCTATATTTTTCATTTCCATGAATGTAACAATGACCGCTTATTTTTTGGCCTAAAACATAGCCTATGGAAATCCCCAACAATCCGTGATTCGATAGCTATGAGGAATTTTTTTGATGTACCCTCAAAGTAGAAATGGAGATCGGTGAATCTCAGGGGTATCATAGGGATAAGAAGCATATGGTGGACTTTAATTTTGGTGTTTCGATGGATAAATCCAATGGTTCTATGAAAATCCAGCACCCCACTTGCCAAAGGTTAAAAAAAGCACCCCAGAAATTGCCTGAAGGGGACAAGGAAATGCTTAGGTGTGGAAGAGTAGGGTACTTAGCCATTAACTGCTGACAAAAAAAACCTATGGCTATGACATAGGAGAGGAATGATCAGTTCGACCCTCAACGTATTGTTCATTACTTCAACTACAAACAACCAGGGAATATTTCAAACCAGTTCCCTAAGTCAAGGGTTTTCAGAGGCAACCAATAAACTCTATGGAAGCAAGGGAGAGATATTTCCATCACTACTGACAAAGTGAACACCAAAAATGAAGTGGTGAAAAGTATGCTAGTTATTCATTCAGGAATAGTGAACATATTTTTTGATTCTGGTTCTACGCATTATTTTATATCCTAAAAGTTTAGTAGAACAATCCCAACACCACCACAAATCATGGAAGTAGATTTGTCGGTGAGAATAGAAAATGGGGCAATAATTGCATCCCATGAACATAACTCCTCCCCCATCAAAATTTGTGGATTGAAATTCCTAGAAAACCTATTCATACTCCCTGTTATTTAATTTTATGCAATTCTCAGCATGTATTGGCTTTCCCTATATTGAGCAAAAAAAATTTCGTGATAGGGAAATCACTCTCTATATAGAGAATCGACCCTGATTCTGTACAAGTTCAAGGAGGAGGATGAATCTTCCTTTTCACCATCATCTCAGGTGTGGATATTACTTCCCTATGATAACATGTATCTTTTCTAGATGATTGAGTCTAAGGAAGAAACCATCCTTGAATACGTTCCTATTTTGAGGGAATTCACTGAAGTTTTTCCCAAGTAATTGTATGGTCTTCCTCCTAGAAGAGATATTGTATTATCAATTGATCTTATACATAGGGCATTGCCAATATCCAAGTATCCATATATAATGGATGTTGTGGATCTTGAAGAGATGATGAAACAACTACAAGAGAATCTGGATAAAGAGATTATATTCCCAAGTGATTCAATATGGGGTGCACCAGTCCTCTTTATCAAGAAGAAGGATGGGTCAATGCGCCTCTGCATTGATTATAGTGAGCTCAACAAAATCACGATAAAGAAAAATTATCCTCTGACCTGAATTTATGACTTGTTCTATCATCTACATGGAGCACAATACATCTCCAAGGTGGATCTATGGTCAGGATATTACCAAGTAAAGGTGAAGAAGAAGGATATCCCAAGACTGATTTTCGTACAAGATACGAGCACTATGAATTCTTAGTAATGACTTTAGGACTCACTAATGATCTAGAAATATTCATTTACATGATTAATAGAGTCTTTATATATTTACTCAAAAAAAATTTGGTTGTATTTATAGATGATATTATAATATACTCCAAAACCAAGGAGGAGCATGAGGAACATCTAAGAACTGTACTAGAGACATTATGAAAGGATAAGCTCTATGAAAAGTACAACAAGTGTGAGTTCTAGTTGAAGGAAGTCTCATTCTTGAGTCATATAATAAAAAGAAATGGGATATCTGTGGATCCCTCCAAGATAGAAGCAATTGAGGGATGGCCGAGGCCAACATCACTGGCAGATATACGTAGCTTCTTGGGGTAATATGGATATTATTTCTAATTTGTGAGACATTTCTCATGATTTGAAAACCCTATTACCAAGACAACTCGGAAGGGAGTTAAGTTTTCATGGAGTGAAGAATGCGAATAGAGATTAAAGGAGTTGAAAAAGAGTATTATCACCACACCCATTCTCACACTACCCATAAGTGGAGATATTTTTTGTGGTATTCAATGATACTTCGAAGAATGTCCTGGGATGTGTGTTTATGAAAAATGAAAAATTCATTTCTTATGATTTATGAAAACTAAACGTTCAAGATAAAAACTATCTAACACATGATCTGGAGTTGGTTTAAGTAATATTCACTTTAAAAATTTAGTGGAATTAACACTTTGGGGAGAACTGTGAAATATTTACGGATCACAAAAGCCTCAAGTATATATTCACATAGAAAGAGTTTAACATGAACCAATGACGATGGATAGAGCTGATCAAAGACTATGACTGATCAATCCATTACCACCTTGGGAAAGTAAACTAGGTAGCGGATTCTCTACGTAAAAAAGGACCCAGTAATTCTATCTTTGATGAGAATTGATAAGGATCCAATCTTCTTAGATTTAATGAATATGGACATGGGAATCATAAAGAAGGGAACATTATCAATACTTTCACAAATGATTTCTCAACCGTCTCTTTTAGAAAGGTTAATGGATGCTCAAAAGAATGATGAGGGAATTCAGAATAAAGTGGAAACTATCAAAAAAGGTAAATACTTGGAGTTCAATCTTAATGAAGAAGGAATTGTGAGGTTTGGGTCAATACTATGTGTTCCATCAAATCTGGAGATAAATAAGGAACTTTTGGATGATACACTTAGTTCAAATTTCTCCATCCACCTAGGAAACACAAAGATGTATCGAGATCTCTGAGAGAATTAATGGTGGGATAGAATGAATAAGGATATCATTGAGTATACATAAAATTTCTTGGTATGTCAGCAAGTGAATGTTGAGAGGAATAACTATAAGGGGATGATGAAACCATTACACATACCTTCATGGAAATGGGAGAACATCACCATGGAATTTGTCACCAGACTTATGAAGACATCCAAGGGAAACAATTGTAACACACCGATACTTTATGAGATTTTTTTTAATTTATTTGATATCTTATGTTGTACACTACACCAATATTATCTTACGCTATACGCAACACTGTGTTAGCTTGCAGTATACGCAACACTATTCTTGGCTCGTGTTATACACAATTTCAAGTTCGTTTGGTAGAAATTATTCTATGAAACATTCAGTATAGATTTTGTACAATTTATAAATGAAATAAGTTTTTGTTATGTTATACACTACACCAAATAAATCTTTCACTACACGCAACACTGACATGGCTTGCAGTACACGCAACAACGACCTTCCTTGATATCTTGTGTTGTATGAAATATTGAGTTTCACTAAACAATAATATATTATTAAAATATTATTAACTATCCGTTATAAATAGTATTAACTGAATTTTTAATTTTATAACATTATAATTCATCTTACACATTTTCTAGAATGAGTTATGAAAACAAAATCAATTTTTCGGATAAAAAAGTATTTTTCAAAAAATGTAGTTTTACCGCCTTTTGATGGTGAACCCATTTTAAATATAATTTTTGACAATTTTATAAGTCAAATTTTACAAAATAACCTTCTTATTTTTAATAATTATATAAAAATTTATGTCGGATAAAGTTTTGATATTTTTTTGATAATGTTCATATTTTGATGAATAGTAAAATACTCTAAATTTTACTTAAAAACAACTTTTCTCATTGAGATAATTTATATGGTTAAATTATAATAATAAATGGTTTTAATGTATAAATAGAATATATTTTTACTATTTAATATAATTAATTCCATTATCATTAATTTTACATTGAATTCGTAGGTAAAATCATCTCAATCTTTTGCAATGTTTTAAACAAAAACCCGTTTTTTCGACAACAAGATTAATTTTGAATTAATTACTGAATCTTCTGTGTTTTGAATTTGTAAAAATGGATTCCATATTTGGAATCAGGAGGTTCAAATTGTTTAAATAGATAACTTTTATTTTTAAGCATTATGAAATGTAACTACGGTAAAGTTTATTTACCACAATTAAAGGTAAATCAGGTAATTAAGGGTAAAAATAATATTATAAAATTACTATAACACTTGTCTTGATATCATTGGATGATTATATTTCTCCCTAAACCATACTTGGGTTGAAATGGAATCTATTATAACCCACTTGGATGTGATTAAGACCTTTAATTTATTTTATTTAAAGGAAAGTGAAATATGTCTCACTCAAACTTTAATAATTAATGTATTTTTAATATAAGGTTATACTGAATTTAAATTCGATTATAAATACTCATTTGAAATATAAAATGTTTTTATTTATTATGGTAAGTTATTTGTAATTTTTAAGAAATATTTAATTACGTTAATATCTTATACATTAATGTTGCAGAAATTATTTATCTAGTGAAAAATCAATAATATAGTTTCTATTCAAATAATAATACCCATAAAGGCCTAAAAACCTAACCAAAACTTATTGGTCGTGTATATATAAATGATAATCATACAATAGTAGAATTTTTGACCATTTGGATCCTTATAAAAGCGATTATGACACTTATATTATTTTACTTTAAATGATGTCAAAGTTGTCACCTTCATAATTTAATAAATATAACAATTTAAATGTTGTGATTTTAAGATGATAAATTCGAGTAAATGAATTATTATGAAAACTATTAGATTAATATTCATCATAGGATTTTATTTTTAATTTTTATGCAACAAATAAGTATATTAAATAATTATACAAAAATGTTGTAGTAATTATTTTATTAAGAGAAATATCAAAAACATAGTTTTAAAAATATTAAAATAAATATTATGTAAACTAGTTAATGTGATCCACGAATTTTTTAGATGAATGTGACATGTTATGAATCTATTTAATATTTTGGTTTGAATATATATTCAGTGTGGATGTTATTTAAATTCAAATAAATGAATAGTGTCAAAATTGACACTATTGGTATTTTATAAAAAAACATATTATTAAATTATTTAAAAATCACAAAAATATTTAAAAAATAAAAAATTGAAAATTATATGGTCTACAATGTTATAAATTATCCAATTATGGAAAATTAACAACATATAAGTAAGTATTTATAACAATTTAAATGATAGAATATATCTACCACAAATAAAATTAAATAGATTAAATAAGGATAAATCAAAATGATAAGGTTTAAAATAAATTCCAAACATGTATAAATTTTATTGGTTGATTATATTGAAACCCTATATCATATCATATTTTAAGTTGATTCATTTTTGAGGTTTTTAAGTGGGGTTTTATTTTATTATAAATTAATATTTTTGAGGTTTCCAAAAGTGCCCCTCCCCGCTCTTATAAAAGGGAACCTCCTCCCTCTTCTCTTCACTCTATTTTGAGCTTTCAAACTTGTAAAAAAACTTCCCATTTACCTTATCAAATTCCCTAGAAACATAATATAGGTCCTGTTATTCTTTAAAGACCAGATTTAGTGCCCTAAGAGTAGGTTTAGAAGAGGCACGTCGAAGAAGAGGTAATATCCTTTACCGATTCATTCAAATTTATTTCTTCTTCTAATTCCTCTATATGAGTTGTTTAATTACTAAGTAATAACTACAGTATCACTTGTATACTTATATTTTATTATGAATATGAAACAACCATATTCCACCTTCTACCCATCTTATGAAAAATGAAATCACCACGCCTGCGTAAGTACGACTTACCATCTCCACGCCGTGGTGTAATATTTTTTTCATCACCAACATAATTGGATGGGTATAATGATGGAAGAAATAACTATATATTATTTTTTTAAATTTATATTTATTCTGGAATTTTATACCCCATACACTTTAATACAATTCTACAATCATGGGAATGATATCATCGCTCGTGCGTACGTACGGGCTACCGTCTCCACGATGTGCTGCGACTTGTTCTACATTATATTCATTGAATAATGATTATATAAATGAATGGACTGAATAAATATGATATATATTATATCAATACCATTATTTAAATTATATAACTATAACCTAAAAAGATGAATAATAATTTATTCGACAAAACAGGCATAAGAACATAAAGCAGTGAACACCCGAATAACGAGTAACAATGAAATATTACTAATAAGCAGATAAGAATATGACCATATATGATATCATAACAATGAATATGATTTTGGAATAAGTCAATGACATTATTTAAATCATTATACAGGAGGTTCAGATACGTACAAAGAATATCAGACCTAAGGTAAGGGAAAATCACGCAATCTCATTTTTATACAAAATTGTTTATACTTCAGTATTTACTAGGGAATATTTATTATGCACATAAATATTTCCTCAGTATGTAATATTATTTCTATCCTCCTAAAAATTTTTAAATCCAATTTTAACTATTGGTAAATTTTTAGTAAAAGATATGAAAAGAATCTTTTTTTCGTTTTCAGTACGAGATACTTTTTGACTTTTCCGGCCAAAGTACAAGAACAATGTTTTTTTAACTTATACGGCATGAAAGGATTTTTATGCTTTCATAAAAAATTATTTCCATAGATCTTAATTTAAAAGTTTTCAAGTTTATTTTCAATTAACTTCTTTTATTTTAAAATTGCATGACATGTTGAGAACAAAAAATGTTTTTGAAGAAGAAAAGATATTTTCCTCAAGAACTAAGTTCAAGTGTTTTATCAAAATTATTTTCCATCTAAGATGATATAGGGTTATCCTTATTATTACTTTTATTTGATTATGTTATGATGTAATTATTTTTATGAAGTCCTTTTATCTTATATGGATTATGTTATGATGACATGATGTTTAAGAATCCCATTTTATTACATGGGTTATATTATGATATATGATTTATGATTTTGTGGTGCACATAAGAATGGTTTCATTATGAGATGGGTGGGATATATACCTACGTCCAATGCATTGGGTAAAGATTTATATCTCATGAGATAGACATGGATGTAATGACAAGTAAATCTAGATCAGTAATACAGGGCTGGAATGACAAGTAAATCCGGTTTAGTAATGGACTTTGTCCACTATGATGGTCTTGGCAGAAATGCCTTGGCTACTATAGAAATCATATCATGTGATTAATTGTTTTACACAATTAAATGTTTTATTCCCATGTTATTTTATCATGATTAATGTTTCTTATAGATCTATTCCTTACGTACTGCCGAGATTTATTTCACGACTCACAATTTTGATGTTTAAACTTTATGTTCATCTTTTTAAGTTCAAATGTATATGGTTCGTTTTATTTTCTCCATTATTAACCTTACTGAGAATTTGAGCTCACCTTTTTTATGTTTTCTTTTCCCCAGTATATAAAGGAAGGTTTTAGGTAGAAAAAAAAGGTGAAGATCTTTATGGGATATGTTGAAGATCTTTCACCATGATTAGAAGATTATGTTCCGAGTTTTCAAAGACACTAAACTAATACGGTCATTGGGAATCTGTTTGTGTCATGTATTAAGTTTTCCACAAAAGTAATGTAATGTCCATGTATGTCAAGCTTTGGGTCTCTACAGTTGGTATCAGAGTGAAGGTTTAGTTAAACTTTGGAAACTAGGATGCGAAAAATTTAGTGAGATCCCTAGAGATATATCTAAGGTATGTCTAGGGATGTCCATAAGGTTAAGTATAAGTATAGGTTATGATCCTAGAATTATGATAATGATAATTAATAACCTAGTATTAAACGTAAGATGTTAGAGATTGAAAGTAATCTCCCTTGATTATATTGTTTTCCTAGTACAAGTTTTTCCTCTCATACTATTCTTTTTGGGTTTTAGGAAATGGCTGGAAATAGGAGGATTCATGTTAATGGAGAATATGATGGACCATGCAATGATATTCTTCATGAGAAACCAAATGAAACAAGATTTGGATATCTAAACATAGTTATTATGCCTAATCAGCAATCTCATAATATGATCAATAATATCAACTTTGGTAAATTTCTTGACTCATCTAATTAGAGAAAGATGGAGTTTCATGATGATCACAGAGGAAAGAAAGTTCAATTTCCCTCATGTAAATCATGTGGGAAGAGTCATCAAGGAGAATGTTTCAAAGGAACTGGAAGACGTTTTGGGTTTGGAAAAGAAGGACACAAATCCAATAATTGAAAAGGAAAAGGTTTATTTAACACAATGGACATGATAACAGTATTGGTAAGACATAAACAATGGTTAAATGTTTTAAATGTGGAATATATGGGCATTATGCAAATCGATTCCCTAAGGGAAAATCTCATGAGGAGAATCAGCATGGTTGTATGGGTAGTATTTATGTTGCTGATGATGAAGAGACTACAAATGATATATGAGATGAAAGAAGTGTTGAGGAATAAAATGATGAAGCACAGTCAATGGTTTAAGAAGGTAGTGGAATGATTGTATGTTTATCAAGAGTAATGTTGTATAGGTAATTTTATAGTACTATGGAATAAAGAAACATCTAAGGATTGTTACACTATTATTTTTTCTAAATTATTTGAAAGTATATGTTGAATGGTACCGATAACCATGAAAGGTTATTTAGATATTTTTGGAAAGTAGATGATATGCGCATAATGAAGGGATAAGGAGATAATGAAATGTTTGATAGTATTAATGAGATCATGACTGGTATAAGGACAAAGTGATATCATGGTTTGAGTATATATATATTTTTGGGATTTTGGTATGTGGAAAGAGTTAACTTTTGACAACATTCATGTTTTCACTAAGGTTCTATGGTAACTCATGTTTCAATAGAATACATGATTAAGGTATTCACATGTTTGGAATGTGACCAACAAGATACATCTTATGATTATGGAGGTTAAATGATGGTATTCACATGCTCAGTAGATGACCTTTCTAGTAATAGTTTTCATTATACTATGAGATTGGACAAAAGTATTTTCAATAAGCCTAAATATTGGAATTGATTAAGTTAGACATCAGATAGTATTGTTTAAGGATAAAACATTTTTCTAGAATTTTATAATAGTATAGTTTTAGAAAAAGGACAACCTGCAGGATGGGAGACAACCCATCGCGTCGGACAAGGTTGTTGGAATCGAATCCACAACTGAAGTGTGACATGAATTTATCTCCTACCACTGGCTTACAATAAGTCCTTGGTTAGTAGAAATTAGTTTTATTTTATTAAGCGGTATGATAGATGAAGTATAAGTCCATTTTTGGAATCATATACTGTTAATCTCACCATAGATGGACTTATGTATATTTAATAATTTGTGCTAAACTTTTTGTGATAAATACATATGGAATGACGTATCATTCTATTGCATGATCTGCTAACACATCAAGAATAAAAAATTCAACTTCATTTCTTTAAATAAGAGATGAAGTGAAAATTGTTCATGGAATGACCAACGATGATATTATGCTGAAATCAAGTAAGTATTTCTCCTTATGAAAAAATTTATCAACTTTAGGGAAATGATCTTGAAAACCAAAACGGTTATCCTAGTACCCTCATATACGATGAATTCGATGGTACCTTAGATCATCAAAAATTTATGGCTCTGTGATTGTTGGCTTTTTCATAGCCATGTTCTCTACTACTCTCTATCAGAACTTGATGGTTAGATTTCTCTTCCATATCCATGTTTTCACCTATGTTCTCCTATGTGGAAACCCAGTGATGAGTTACTTTGTGTATCCATTATGTTTCTAACATTCCTTTTTTAAAATGATGTTTTAGTATTCCTTTTTACAATGTGGGTTTCTAGGAAAGAAACTTTCAAGTAGTAAACCGTTTATAACCCCGACGAATTTCGAGGGCAAAATTCATTTTAAGGGGGGTTGAATGTAACACCATGAGATTTTATGAGATATATTATTTTTAATTTCTATAATATCTTCTATTGTACGCTACACTATGACTATCTTGCGCTATACGCAACACCGTATTATCTTGCAGTATACGCAACACTATTCTTGGCTCGTGTTACACACAATTTCAAGTTCGTTTGGTAAAAATTATTCTATAAAAAATTGAGTATAGATTTTGTTGAATGTATAAATGAAATAAGTTTTTATTATGTTATACACAACACCAAATAAATATTTCACTACACGCAACACTGACATGGCATGCAGTACACGCAAGAGCGATCTTCCTCAATAGCTTGTGTTGTACGCAATACCGAGTTTCACTAAACAATGATATATTATTATAATATTATTAACTAGCCGTTATGAATAGTATTAACCAAATTTTTAATTTTATAACATTATAATTCATCTTACACATTTTCTAGAATGAGGTATGAAAACAAAATCAATATTTCGGATAAAAGAAGTATTTTTCAAAAAATGCAGTTTTACCGCCTTTTGATGGAACACCCATTTTAAATATAATTTTTGACAAGTTTATAAGTTCAATTTTATGAAATAAACTTCTTCTATTGAATCAGGATATAAAAATTTACATTGGATAAAGTTTTGATATTTTTCTGATAACGTTCATATTTTGATGAATAGTAAAAATACTCTAAATTTTACTTAAAAACAACTTTTTTCATCGAGATAATTTATATGGATAAATTATAATAGTGAATGGTTTTAATGTATAAATAGAATATATTTTTACCATTTAATATAATGAATGTAATTATCATTAATTCTACATTAAATTCATAGGTAAAATCATCTCAATCTTTTGCAATGTTTAAAACAAAAACCCGTTTTTTTTACAATGGGATCAATTTTAAATTAATTACTACATATTATGTGTTTTGAATTTGTAAAAATGGATTCCATATTTGGAATCAGGAGGTTCAAATTCTGTAAATAGATAACTTTTATTTTTAGGCATTATGAATTGTAACTACGGTAAATTTTATTTACCACAGTTAAAGGTAAATCAGGTAATTAAAGGTAAAAATAATATTATAAAATTACCGTAACACTTGTCTTGATATCATTGGTTGATTATATTTCTCCCAAAAACATACTTGGTTCTAAATTGAATCTATTAGAACCCACTTGGATGTGATTAATACCTTTAATTTATTTTATTTAAAGGAAAGTGAAATATATCTCACTCAAACTTTAATAATTAATGTATTTTTAATATAAGGTTATACAAAATATTAATTCGATTATAAATACTCATTTGAAATCTATTTTTTTCTTTATTATGGTAATTTATTTGTAATTTTTAAGAAATATTTAATTCCCTTAATAGCTTATACATTAATGATGCAAAAATTATTTATCTAGTGAAAAATCAATAATATAGTTTTTATTCAAATAATAATACCCATAAAGGGACCAAACACCTGAAAAAACTTATATTTATTGTATATATAAACTATAATCATAAAATGGTCGAATATTTTACCATTTTGAGCCTTATAAAAGTGATTATGACACTTATATTATTTTACTTTAAATGATGTCAAAGTTGTCACCTTCATAATTTAATAAATATAACAATTTAAATGTTGTTATTTTAAGATGATAAATTAGATTAAAAGTATTATTATGAAATATATTAGATTCATATTAATCATATGATTTTATTTTTAATTTTTATGAAAAAATAAGTATATTATATAAATATACAAAAATGTTGTAGTGATTATTTTATTAATAGAAATATCAAATAAATGGTTTTAAAAATATTAAAATAAATATAATATGAACTAGTTAATGTGCTCCACAAATTATTTAGATGAATATGGAATATTAGGAATCTATTAAATATTTTGGTTCAAATATATATTCTGTGTGGATTTTATTAAAATTCAAATAAATGAATATTCTCAAAATTAGATCTATTTGTATTTTATAAAAATAACACATTATTAAATTATTTAAAAATCCCAAAAATATTTAAAAAATTACAAATTTAAAATTATATGGTCTAAAATGTTATAAAGTATCCAATTATGGTTAATTCACAACATATAAGTAAGTATTTATAACAATTTAAAATATATAATATTTTTACCACAAATAAAATTAAATAGATTAAATAAATATAAATCAAAATGATAAGGTTTAAAATAAACTCCAAAAATGTCTAAATTTTATTGGTTGATTATATTACAACACTATCTCATCTGATCTTCAAACTTTAATCATTTTGGAGGTTTTTATGTGGGGTTTGATTTTATTATAATTTTTTTTGATGTTTCCAAAAGTGCCCCTCCCCTCTCTTATAAAAGGGAACCTCCTCCCTATTATATTCACTCCATTTTGAGCTTTAAAACTCATCCAAAACCTGACCATTTCCCTTATAAACTTCCATAGAAACATACTATAGGTCCTGGTCTTCTTCAAAGACCAAATTTATTTCCCTAAGAGGAGGTTTAGAAGAGGCACGTCGAAGAAGAGGTAATATCCTTTACCGATTCATTCAAACTTATTTCTTCTTCTACTTATTCTATATGAGTTATTTCATTATTAAGTAATAACTCCAGTATAACCTGTATACTGATATTTTATTATTAATATGAGACAACCATATTCCATCTTCTATCCATCTTATGAAAAATTAAATCACCACGCGTGCGTACGTACGGCTTACCATCTCAATGCTGTGGTGTAATATTTTTTTCATCACCAACATACTTGGATGGGTATAATGATGGAATAAATAAATATATATGATTGTTTTAAATTGATATTGATTCTGAAATTTTATACACCATACACTTCAATACAATTCCACAATCATGGGAATGATAACACCGCTCGTGCGTACGTACGGCCTACCGTCTCCACGATGTGATGCGACTCATTCTACATGATCTTCGTTGAATAATGATTATATAAATGGACTGAATGAATAAATATGATATATATTATACTAATAAAATTATGTAAATTATATATCTATAACCTAAAAATATTAATAACAATTTATTCAACAAAACACGCATAAGAACATAAAGCAGTGAACACCCGAATAATGAGTAACAATGAAATATTACTAATAAGCAGATAATAATATGACCATATATGATATCATAAAAATGACTATGATTCTGGAATAAGTCAATGAAATTATTTAAATAATTATACTAGAGGTTCGGATATGTACAAAGCATATCAGACCTAAGGTAAGGGATAATCACGCAATCTCATTTTTATCTGAGATGGTTTATACTTCAGTATTTACTGGGGTATATTTATCATCCACATCCATGTTTCCTCAATATGTAATATTATTTATATCCTCATAAAATTGATTAAATCCAATTTTACCTATTGGTGAATTTTTAGTATAAGATATGAAATGAATCTTTTGTCGTTTTTAGTACGAGATACTTTTTGACTTTTCCGTCCAAAGTACGAGAAGAATGTTTTTTTAACTTATACAACATGAATAAATTTTTATGATTTCATAGAAAATTATTTCCATGAAGTTTCATTTACAAGTTTTCAAGTTTATTTTAAATTAACTTTGTTTATTTTAAAATTTCATTACATGTTGAGGAGAGAAAATGTTTTTTAAGAAGAATGTATATTTTCCTCAAGAACTAAGTTCAAGTATTTTATCAAAATTATTTTCCATCTAAGATGATATAGGGTTATCACTATTATTAATTTGATTTGATTATGTTATGATGGAATTAGTTTTATGAATTCCTTTTATCTTATATGGATTATGTTATGATGACATGATGTTTTAGAATCCCATTTTATTACATGGGTTATGTTATGATGTATGATTTATGATTTTGTGGCACACATAAGAATGGTTTCATTATGAGATGGGTGGGACCTATACCTCCCTCCAATGAATTTGGTAAATATTTATATCTTATGAGATAGACATGGCTAGCAAGACATGTAAATCTGGTTCAGTAATATAGGGCTGAAACGACAAGTAAACTGGGTTCAGTAATGGACTTTGACCACTATGATGGTCTTGGCAGCAATGCCTTGGCTACTATGGAAATCATATCATGTGATTAATGTTTTTACATAATTAAATGTTTTATTCCCATGATATTTTATCATGATTAATTTTTCTTATAGATCTATTCCTTACATACTGCCAAGATTTATTTCACGAATCAAGATTTTGATGTTTAAACTTTTTGTTCATGTTTTTAAGTTCAAATGTATATGGTGTGTTTTATTTTCTCCATGCTTACCATTACTGAGAATTTGAGCTCACCCATTTTATGTTTTCTTTTCCTGAGGATATAAAGTAAAGTTTTAGGTAGAAAAAAAGGGGAATATCTTTATGGGAGATGTTGATGTTCTTCCACCATGATTAAAAGATTATGTTTCGAGTTTCTAAACAGACTAAACTAATACAGTCATTGGGCGTCTGTTTGTGTCATGTATTATGTTTTCCTAAAAAGTAATGTAATTTCTATGTATGTCAAGATTTGGGTCTCTACAAAAATTTTATTTAGGTTATTTTGGATCATCTTATAAAGACAACACACTTTATTTCAATTCGAGAGAATTTCCCATTGGATGAACTAGCATTGATATAAATCAGATAAGTGGTAAGGCTTCATGGAGTACCACTATCTATTTTATCCGATCGAGATCCAAGATTATCCTCTATGTTCTAGAAGAGTCTTCAACATGCTATGAATACTAAGATAAACATCAGTATGACTTATCATCCTCAAAATGATGGCCAATCTGAGCAGACTATCCAAACACATGAGGACATGTTGAGAGTATGCTTAATGAACTTCAAAGGAGGATGAGATCAACATATTCCTCTTGTTGAGTTATCTAACAATTATAGTTTCCACTCAAAAATCCAAATGGCTCCTTAGGAATCCCTTTACAAGAAGAGGTGCAGAACACCAGAATGTTGGGATGAAGTTGGGGAGCGAAAACTCCTAGGTCCAGAAATCATTAAAGAAATGGTGGAGAAGGATAAGACCATCCAGCAGCACATCATATCTTCTCAGTGTAGAAAAAATATCTATGATGATAATCATCGATGAGACATAGAGTTTGATGTCAGAGACATAGTATTTCTTAGCATATCACCATCAAAGATAGTTATAAGATTTGGGACGAAGGGAAAGCTTAGTCCATGGTATATCATCCCTTTTGAGATCCTTGATCACATTAGAGCAGTGGCCCATCGACTATAACTCCCACAGAACCTATCTCAAGTACATTATGTATTCCATGTATAACTATTGATGAAGTACATACCTGACCCATCACATGTACTCAATCCAAAGGTGGTACCATTAGAGATTAACCTCTCTTATGAAGAGAAGACGGTGAAGATCATAGATCATTGGGAAAAAAGTTCTACGAAATAAGACAATTCCCCTTTTCAAGTTGTTGTGGCTAAACCACAAGTTAGAAGAAGCAACATGGGAATCAGAGGAAGTGATGAAGCAAAGTTACCCTCATCTGTTTTAGTTTGGTAAATGGAAATTTCGAGGGTGAAATTTCTTAAGGGGGGAAGATTATAAAAACCCAAATAATTATTAATGAAAATTACTCTTGATCTAATTAAATTTCTTATTATGTAAAATGGTAATATAACACATGCACTTCATTGTTTTTATGTTTTTGGATTTCTAAAATACCATTAAGAAATTTTACTGTTGCTAATATTGTCGTTCAATAGTGATCACATGATTAGTATAAATATAGGGCTTTAACAAATCCAATTTACTCAAACAGAGGAAGTGAAGGACTCATCTAGTAGAATTTCTCTATACGAAGCCCATTTTTCATAGCTTGGAAAGGAGGTGTAATAACTAGGATTCTCTCTTGACCAAGCCCAAGACAAGCTTCAATACGTTAAGCTTGAATGGAACCACCTATGGGAGAAGTGGAAGTTAATAGAGATTACCACCTGAGCGATGTTATCTGAGCCTCCCCAAGAGTATGTCACCATCACACACCTTAACCATAGGTCTTATGTGGGTGTTATAAGGGGTTATGAAAAAAGACCCCAACACTATGATTATGTGCATTATTTTTGTATAGAATAAAGAAAATCCATTCATTTTATTATTGTTACTTTGTAAATAGTATTTAAGAAAAATAGTATTCTTAGTTAATAATCAATTAAAAAATCTATTTTGATGAATTAATTTAATTTTTAATTATATAACATTTTAATAAAATATTAATACTAAATATGTTTTTATAGAAAATAAATGATCTTATATTTTTTTTGAATACAATTGTAATTTTTATTAAGGTTTGGAAGCTGTTTTTTCAAAACCCATGATTTTTTGATAAATGTCGGTTTTTATTTTAAAAGTAAAAATTAAAAAATTTACCAAATTATTTAGATAAAATGAATACTATATTTTGGATTCAGGACATTTAAATTATATAACAATGATTTTTTCTTAATTTTAGGAGACAATTGAATTTTTGGGTAAAAGTTAAATACCGTTTAAATATATAATGTGTTTTATGACATCATAATAACCCAATAGTGATGTAATAAAATACTATTAATGGAATTTTCGGCCAATATATGTTTTATATTTAAAATAATATGATTTTATGGTCGTTTGATTTATTTTACAAAGCCTTAGTGGCCCCTCCAAGACTTATTAAACATTTTAACATTTTAAAATGATTTCCTTGAAAGTGTGATTCACCTCCACATAAGCAAGCCTAATATTTTAATAAGTTTAGAAATTGGCCTTATAAAATAATATTCTTCACTCCAATTTTGAAAAATCCATGGCTAAAAACCATGGGATGATTTTTGGTTTTGATTAGTTTAATGTCTAGTGTCCATAGCCTAAATAATAAAGAATTCTCTCACTTTCCCTATATAAAACCACCCAATCTCACACTTATCTTCACTAAAAACCTTTGGAGCTTGACCAAACCTTTCCCTCATCTCTCTAGAATCCTCCCAAGGCACCCCAAGATCCCAAGAAGACTCTCTCAAGCCTTTGGGATCACACTTCCAAGTATGGGATTTCTTCCTTTCTCATTTATATCCAAATTTATTTATGTTGTTATGACCTTTTAATTTCAATTAAAAATGATTGGGTATGATTTCTAAACATCCATGTACATCCATCCTTATGTTTTAATTATTACAGAACCCTTTATCTCTCATTAATTCATCCCATGTACACCTGTTACCATGCCGAAATTCTGTAAGGAATTTCTCTCTCCTCATTTACATTCACAAAATTATTCTATATTATAAATATAAATTCCATTACATATGTTGGTACATTTATATATATGAACCCCTTAATGTCCATTTCATATGACGAGACACCCCTTTCTCTCTCATCAACCATTTTTATGAATTCTTATGTCACGTCGTTATGCTGCCGATATTGCAACAAGATTTTCCAAGCTAAAGTCATTATGTAGTAAATACGATACCCATTTCCCAATCAAGGGTATTCACATTTATGTACATTAACATATTGATTATAGTTATTCATGTATGAATTACACATTCCTTTATCTTGGAATATATTATGATGTTTAATGAATCCATGTTATATGATTCATGTGGCACACTTATGCACGAAATGAAATGTTTATAAAGGGTGCCCCCTGATAGTGATCCAATGCATTGGGTAAAGATTAGTGTCATGATAAGTCAAGTGCAATGAGGGTTTATTCATGATAATTCAAGTGAAATGAGGTTTTAATTATGATAATTCAAATTAAATGAGGGTTTACTCATTCTCCATGTGTAATGAGCCGTGGCTCATGCAAATATCATGTTAAATATTGTTTCCACATTCCCATGTTATGATTATCATTCTATATCATGCCTTTATGTTCATGTTTATCTTATGCTCCATTGATATTCATATTACCTAGAATGTACTATATTCTTAATGTTATGCCTCATTTACTCTCTCACTGGGATTTATAGCTCAACCTTTTTTATTCATGTTCTTATGTTATCCCATGAAATGCTATGTACGAAGGAATTTTGTGGTTATATAAAATAATTTTTCAATAAAGATGTTTGGTTTTATGTTCCAAGTTGTTATGTAATGTTCCCAATTTACCATGACACTAGACCTCTCAATCCTCAGAGTTTTCTTAAGTGAAAGTTTATGTAATAAATCATGTTTAATTGTGTAATAAAGAGCAGGGTTGTTATGATAATATTGATCATACATACATTCTTCGCATGTTTTAATTAATGAAACCATTTTTATAGTTATTTATTATATAATAAATTATTGATTTTTAAAGTAAATTAATATTATTTTATATTAATTTATATAATGATCATATCAAGAATAATTTTTCAAAAATTACACCATATACTCTTGAAGAACATTGGAAAAATAATTATTCATATTGTTTTTGAAGACTGGTAGAGTAAATTTTTTATGGTTTAACATATGAAATCAGTTTGTTATTTGTTATATTGATAATTATTTTCTGATTTTTCAAGTTTCAAAACATGGTGATATAACTGATAATCAATTGTGGGTATTGAGTTACCCACCATCTTATTGGGTAAATATTATAATGCATATGTGGTGAATAGTATTAAATTTCATACTCATGCATGTGGTGAAGAAAAAAAGGAATAGTGGTGTTTTATGGAGAGGATTTCATCATAAATTAAGTGAATTTGAATTTTATGGCATGCTGGATGAAATAATTAAGATTTGTTATCTGGGATATAATTATGTAATGTGGTCTAAATGTCATTGTTTGGATACAAATAGAAGTTCATGTGTTCATTCACACCATGGAATTATTGATATTAAATATTTGAATCTATTTATAGTAAATGTAATGTTATTGTTGGATAATCAAGGGCATAATTTTTTTAATAAAATTATGTTATTTCTTCAAGAGATTTAGTTGATTAGTGGAGAATTACAAAAATTAAATCTTTTGAAAATAAATTTTTAGAAAATGTTTTTTGTTCTACTAAAGTGCAAGGAATTGAAAATTTTCAAGAGACAACACCAAATACATATTATCCATGAAGGTACATGATTATTGATGTTAAAAAACCACAATTATGAGTAAATAGTGATGATGATATTAATGATGTAAAAAATGAATTTGAAATAACAAGAGATGATGATGTTGAGGCTTCTATGAAAATTTATGAAACTGAGGTGGAAGATGAATATATTAACATCATTGTATATAAAAATGAAGATGAAGATGAATAATGACAGAATTAAGTGTTTTTTATAAAAATAATTAATTAATATAAAAAATACTTCTTTTCAAATATTTGCTGACAACACACATTTATTTCTTCATATTGATGATGTTATATTAGTTAAGATGTTACATTACTTTTAGGAGTCTATGCTTCATGGTGATGAGTCTATTTATTCATCATATGATCCTCAAGTTGCAGGTAGTTCACCGACAACTTGGGGTGGTTATAGTCTTGAGAGATTGATGAATCTTGATGTCCTTTCTGAGAAACAAACATCTTTATTTCAATCCCCACATGCATACGTATATTCATCAATGTATTTTATTTAATTTTTTTTAATTATCAATAATTTTCATTAATTTATTTATGTACTAATTTTTTGATTAATTATTATTAATTTTCAAAATCTTTACATATATATCTATTGAATATGGGAAGGTTATTCTATGAAACTTTTTTTATAGAGCATGGGTGACGTAGGATCAGATTCCTATTGATGTTTGATATCACATGTTTGATCATTGGATGGTACATAAATAAATAATATTTATTATGAAATTTATTTAAATATTAACTTGATATTATTCATTATTTATGAGGTTTATGATATCTCAACTAAGATAACACAATACAATCAATCTGGGATGCGTATATGTTTTATGGTTGTTATTAGTTTTTTCATTATATTTTGGAGGAAAACCCTAAATAAATCCATAATTACAGTTTTTAATCATTCATGCTACACCATCCAAAGAGTTTACATCTCATATCAGGTTTGTGATGGATTTTTTTTATACCAGATGGGAGATAGTTTTCATAGGAGAGCATCATTATTTTAACAAAACTAGGGGATACAAGATGTGAAACATCGAGTGAGTAGTCATACATTTAGTATTCATAGATGAATTATGTTATGTAATTTTATTTAATAATCTATAAAGCATTAATTTTATGTTCTTTATTTTATAGTCATATCTACAGTTGAACATCCTAATATTTTGGATTTGGATGTTTATAAGATGATATATAGTGATTCTATCATTGGAGATATTACAGGTGGTCTCTAACATTAGATTGTGTTCATTATAATTTTTTTGTGTTTTAAAATTACCATAAAAATTATTATAACTATTTTTATCTAAAATTTTCATTGAATGAGCTACATAAGGATATAATTTCTCAAACTTATTATGGGATTTTGGTTGAGAATGTGGGTCAGAACACAATGTTTGTAGGATTTGATGATGTATCATGGATTAAGGCTACCCAATATTCATTCGAGAAAAACTAAGTTGTTAGTTTTAGTTCTCGATTGATGCTTGGATGTTCATATGGTACTGCATCATAGTCAGCACCCATCTCAAAGGGATGTCATGTAGATTCATCATCATCGTCTCTATAGTTTGAGGAGTAGCTACAATGTCACAGTGAGGTTATATAGACCATACTTAGGGAGTAGTAAGAGCTTCATCGACAATAGTAGTACGAGAATGAGGAGATGTGTCGATGGAATGAGAAACAACATGAGAAGATGACAGAGTATACGAGACAATTGACTCAGGGTGTGGGGATGGAGTTCCCTCCCCTCCTATTCTAGATGACCATCCCCCACACTAGATGACCTTGCCGCTCCATAGTGATTGATTCATTATGGCCACATTTTCTTGTGTTAATATTTTAATAAAAAAAATTCTATGATATTTTTATTATTTCAGATGTTTAAAGTTTTATATGGTGTATTTTTATAAATTATTTTTATGTTTTTATGATATTTATTATTTTTCATTTTTCAATGCTTTTATAAAATTATATGAAAAGGTTTTTCATCATGTCACAAATAGTTCTATTTATATATCTAGTAAAATAATATTTCTGATGGGATGTAAGACCGTCCGTGATGATTGTTTTAGTGATGATACATCACAAAAACAATCATTTGTGATGAATTCTATAGCTAGAGTCTATTTTCAATGGGGTCACACCACAAAAAAACCATTTAAAAATTTGGATAAAAAATGTTGCACAAGAGGGATTTATATTTTAAATCAATGAATTATGGTGTAAAACTCTCCATATATCTCATATTCGTAAAAACATATCACTTAGTGTTAAATTACCCCAAAAGAAAAATTTATGATGTAAGAGTCGTTTATGCACTATAAAAATGTTTTATGGACAAACCATTTTTTATATACTATGATCACGACACATTTACAAAATAAAAATGATTTATGAACTAAAATAAAATTTTATGGCCTGGAACCCCACAATATTATTATGCCATTAGAGATATATTTATGATGTGAAAACATCCTGAATGTAGTTCCTAGACAATGATTTTACAAAAACAATCAAAACATCTCTAAAATAGGAAATCAATTCCTAAATCCTAAATATTGAGCATACCATTTAATATATTATGTTAAAATCTACCCAAAAAATAACATTGTATCCTTGAGAAGTCATGTGGGAGAACAGTGATCCATAAAGAAGTTATGATACTACCCCTCACAAAAAATTCATGGTCCCATGTACCATGAGAATATATTTAATGCATTTATAACACTTTTAATAGTGTAATAGACTTTACATGCAATAAAATAACTTCAGAACTAATGATCGTCACATGTTTTTCCAAACATGAAACATCAATCTCCAGCTCAACCTCCTCCCATCTCAGAACGTAGGATGGATTCAGATGTTTCTTTTTGAGATATGATATATGTATACCATCATGGATACCTATTAAATGAGTCAATAAATCAAACTTTTATGCAATGTAAGGGGGATAATCATTAACCTAAAATAGGGCTACATCTGCCAAAGCTATATTTCCCTATTTCACCTAATGAATGTGACCCAACTAGGGAGATACATTCAAGAAAATCTAGTCACAAACAAAAAACTCCAAAGGATGAGGTAGATAATCTACATGTGATTTTTTCTAACTCTAAGCTATAACCAAACATCATCATATATCATATAATCTTTCCAATGTATCCTAAATGAGACTTGGTCCTACTAGAGAGGTCACACCCACCACTTCCCAATAATATGGGTGACTTGTATGGGTGACCATACCAAGACTTGAAGTTAGATATTCTGATCAATGAATGATAAATATAATTATAAACAAAAAATCCTTTTCCAAGTTGTTTTTTCCAATGATTCAATGAAATCCATGATACATGAATGAAGTATATCCTCCAGGATCTGAATATAATGCTCGAGCAGACAGATCATCTATGGTTGGTAATTTCTACTCAACCTAACCTAAGTCCCCATTACCTCCTATAAGCTCTTCCATAATCTAGAAGTAATCAAAGGATCCCAATATGAGACAATATAAAAGGGAACCCAATGCAACCTCATAGTTTCTTACACATACATCTTTCCTTTCTCTTAAGCGTTGGTGTTGTCCCTGATTTGAATAAAGTGGGATGCTTTTTTAAATCGATCAATCACCACAAAGATATAATTATTTTCTTGGGGAGTCCATGGAAATAAAATAATAAAATCCATGGATTCCTCATACAATTTTAAAACAATAATAGAAATATGTTTATTTAAAGTAGAAGGCCTCATATGCTATTACATTATCTGCAGAATGGTGTAATAGAGGGATGGAAAACACGTGATATGATACTTCATAACCATCCTCCATAAACACCATCTCATATCATAATAAATATTCATAGTGTATGGATGATTTTACCAAGAAGAGATATGATAGTCATGAAACCCTAATTTCAAAATGGATGATGGGATGAAATCCCAATTCCTAAAAAGGATAATTCCATCAGAGGGGAGAGACCAACCAGAAATAGTCTACCCACTATAAAAGAACCCCTTGATTCAACTGAACTCATCATCTTGTTACTAACCCTACAGAATAGACAATATGAGATATTGAAATAAGTAAAAACTTTTCAGAATAATACTTGATCCATCCTCTTATAAATTTAGATGCAACTGAGTGAAAATCTCTATCTGATTCAACACTTCCTTTGATTCCAAAACAAGCTACTGTGGAACCCTATGTATTAGAGCATCATCGAAAAAATTCATGTTCATCGGGGTAAGAAAATGTTGAAGTCAAATTTAAAGAGGTATTCCACAAATTTTACCTACATGTTATTTATATTCATATAGGAAAAGTTATAAAATATTATCTTACGATCAGAAAAGACCATGAACATATCCCAAAAAGATATTTTATCAAGAATTTAATTTCATGCATAATCATGGGAATCTCTAAATCTGTATTGGGTAAATTCATTGCATGAAAACAAAGATTATGATAACAGTAGGTCATAATTAGATTATCCTATATAGTAATGGAACTCAGAACAGAACATGAACAATAAAAATACACAACATAAACCATAATTGGCATAGGTAGAATTAGAAAATGTTTTGATGTTAAAATATATTTGAACTCATTAGAAGAAGCCTAAAATTTAAAATCCCATGTAAAAAATCACCACATTTCTTGTAAGATAATTCAAATTTTATTCCAAATTTGATAAATCCTTCATGAACCTCTTATAATATATATAATGAATAAAGAAGCTCCATATATTTAATATACTCCACAACTTTTCCCATGACAAAACTGCCTACACCTTCTCATGATTGTCTAAAATTCCATGTTCAAAAATAACATTTCCTATGAACATCACTTCAATGATAAAGAGATTAAAATTTTAAAATATACCATATAGTATGTGAATCTTAATTATTTGAAAATCATGATCCAGGTGGTGCTAAGGTTCACATTCAGATCTCGAATAAACCATGATGTCATCTGCAATCACTACAACGAAGGTGTCAATATTCTAATGGAATATCTTGTTAATCAAATCCAAAAAAATTGAAGTATATTTTGATATACTGAAAGGCCTCAAATGATATTAATAATGTCTATACATGATCCTAATAGTGTTCTTCATAATATCACACTCCCAAACTCTGATATGATCATATCGCAACCAAAGATTGATCACCAAAGTCCACTTCACACCCTTTAAATAATCAATTGTGTCATCTAAATGAGAAAAAGTGTACATGCTCCTAACTATAACCTGGATTAAATTTCTATATTCCATGAATAACCAAATTAAAATATATACCTTCTTGGAAAAGAGAATAGGAGAACGTTATGGCTAAAAACTGGGGGAAACTCCTTTTCCAACTACATAATAAAACAGGATCCTGATATCTATCAACGATGTTGGTTTCATATGAAAATAAGGTATCAAAATTAGTTGTGTCGATTTAACTAGGTCAATTATAATCTCAACATCCCTATCTAGAGGAATACCAAATAATTCATGTTGAA
Source organism: Viscum album (assembly GCA_963277665.1). Taxonomy (NCBI): domain Eukaryota; kingdom Viridiplantae; phylum Streptophyta; class Magnoliopsida; order Santalales; family Viscaceae; genus Viscum; species Viscum album. The sequence goes on along the minus strand of OY728167.1, from coordinate 804,989,412 downwards.
GACATTGTGGATGTCCTGGAAAATAATTGGAATATCAATAATAGAGTAAACACCATCAAGATCAACTGAAATTGTATTCAACAAACTCTTGAGATTTGGATGAGATGGTACTACCTGACAAAACCATAAAACCCAATCTCCCTAAAACACATGAGATCTCTCATATATGGAGGATAATTAAATTCACTAATGCTATCAATGAATTTAATCATGGTGATAAATGAAATCATACATCCAGATGATGACGTCCAAAATATCCTTTTCAATAACTAAAAAAATCATAGACTACCTTCGCATCATCTATTGATAAGGGACATAATGTACAATGAAATACCAAAACCATATTCATTATAATAGGTTTTACCAAATCTATAATGATGTGCATGAGCTACATTATATGTTTAATCCCCTCAATGAAACTACTAGATATAAAAATATAGGATCCAATAGTATAAAATATAGCAATTTCTATAGAAGAATGACTAAAAATGGAACCTATCACTATTGTTGAGCCCACATCAACCTCTGATAGAAAATAATACTTTACAATATTTTTCATCACTTTGGAGGCCTTCAGACAGAAACCAATATACATTGAAGAATTTTACTACACAGTTGTGACCCTCAGAGCTAAAGATCTAAAAATATAAAGGGTCATTGACATGAACTGGTAGAAACTATGAAGATAGTAATAGAAAACATAATAATTTTAATTATATGAGGGTGAAGGTAAATTAATTATGGTTCTAAATACCATTCCACACTAATAAAAGTTTAGGGGAACACTACATGGAAATTCTGAGGGTGTAGTGGGTGTCCGCTGTTGATAACCATATCCAAAAATCCTTCATTTTTTGTGTCACTTCCTCTTATTTTCTTTGAGCACCACTAAAACTACCACTAGGTGGATGATAAGGGGTACTATAACCATACATCCCATCATATAAATCTCTCTTATCATGTATCATTCAAATGTATATGCATAGGTATTATTTTTTAATATATACACATGTGATCACATATCTAGTCCCAAACTCTCTAGGTACTTCTATGTATTCAGATGATAATTCTTCACCACCACTGGATGAAAATGAACCAACTATAAAAACCTATTGGTCTACTATGTAATTTATTAAACTAACCGATGTAAAAAGAGGAATCTAGATACTTTTCCATAATTAGAGAATATGGGATGAAATGCTAGATGAATAGACTCTCAAACCCTTCCAATCTAATCCCACGTGTCGATATTCCCTTACCATGGAATCATATAACCTCTTACTGTGAACCTCAAAGAAAAAAATTTAAAAATTTACCTTGATTTTATTAGGTGAATCCAAATATTTTATGACCTTTTGATCATTTCCATCCATTCCTCCACCTCTTAGGGCTCAATTATACACCTAAAGGTCTAGGAATTCTCACACAAAAACTCATGATATCAGTCATGTCTCTTCCATCACATGATTTAACATTGAAAAATGTGTCAAGAGATCATTTTATAGTCTGGTCAATGGTATTAACTACCCAAATAATACCCTCTTTGAGATTTCGATCCATAGGGGGTTTCCCTTGAGGAGAATCTATCACTATAGCCTCCTATGGAACCCGTGGAAGACATCACGGAGGCATACTTCTATATGATAGAAATGAAGAAATTTACCATAAATTTTAAAAATCATAACCCAAAATTGAAAAATCAAAATGAAGAATGATATTATGATCAAACTCAACATAGGTGAAACACATCCCAACATCCCATAGTAGTATGAGGTTCATCACAGAAAGAGTTGGCCCGAAACTTACAACAACCCACCTATCAATATCTAAAAATAATACCTATAGTCTACTAGACATCCCAAAAGAAAAATAAAGGATCAACCAGAAATGATACCAATTTTTAATGAATATCACTAGGATTTTAAAAAAACTAGCATCAAAACTGATCCTACACATACCTAATGGGAGTTTCTAATCCCCACGGGCATGCCACTAGATCCCAGGCATGAGACAAAAAATAAGTGGAATGAGTTCACCCAACCAAAAACCAGATATATGATATATGTATATATATATAAACAACATATGGAAACTATATGAGATATATTCCATAACAACATAAAATAGTGGTAAACTATAAACATAAAAATTAAACACTTAGTTACATATAAAAAAACGAGAACAGACAACTACAAACCAAAAACCATTACTCCATGTGATAATGTTGGTAATAGCCTACCATCTCACCATCAGTTAACCATACCCATATGATACATACCTCACCACCTCACTATGGTGTCATACCATCTCCTACATCAAAAGACAATACAAGATCTACACATGACTAAAGGGATGTGCAAGGTTTGAGCTAAACATGCTTAGTAGGATCCCCTAGTATTATATATAATGTATATGTACAAAAAAACCAATATTTCTAAAATTTACAAAACATGGCATGAAAATTACTAAACAAATTAAATCAAAACAATTATGAACCATTTCACCCTTTTCCATAGTTCTAAATCAATCTAGTTAAATTAGTTTCAAAGAATATCCTATTTATCAAAGAATACAATCATAGCTCAAAGAATACATAACCAAAGAAGAGGTAAATAATTCCATGGATCACTAAAATTTAGGGTAGATAGATCACTCATTCCCAAAAATAGATAGGTTCATGCATCAATACCAATGATATATGTATTTAATAAAGATAGAATAGTAACACCCTATAAAGTGACCTTCCAAAGTGTCTATCATGTCTCTAAGAAACATGAAATAAGGATTAGAGGATGGCCCCATGAGTGAACCCCGATATTGTATCAATGAGAGAGGCATATTGCTACACCTTCCACAAAAGTACCCATTTTGTCCCATGTTCAATATTTCATATAACATTTCACCAAATTAATTATTTAAAAATACTTTCATAATTCAATTTTACCATTCATTGAAACATCATTTTTTACAAAAAGAAGTGGAAACACATATTTTCTAAACAACCCATTTACACATAAATTAATAATGTATACCAATTAATTAACAATAAAAGTTATAAAAAAAATAAAATTCTAGGCTCATCTATCATATTATAGAGACGGAATCACCTACCTTGACTCATGTCTCACACCAAGAGACATGGGATCCAAAACCACCGTAAGTGTCATTAAAGCAATCAGTAGAAGTGGTAGCATATATTCTAACATATTAGTATTGATTTCATAAGAAATAATGTTTTGGAGAGGATAGATCAAAACATACCTTAGGGAAATTGAATGATACATGACATCCTACACAAGGGTTAGCATTCAGTGAAGACCACAAAATAGATCTAGAAGGATCAAACATGGATCATCACATGATCAAAAGTTCCAAATAACAACAACCAATGTTTTTCTTAACAACTATGACTAATGAAGAAGAAAACAAATGGTCACATTTTGAGAATAAACATACCCAATATGATGATTAATAATTGAACGACATAATTGAGGATAGAAGGAAACAACCAAAAACTCATATATGAATACTTTGGTTTAAAGATATCCATGCCTTTTATAAATATTATTACACAATTTTTAATATAAAAATATATTATTTAATACCTAAATATCAATATTACTAGTGGATTTTTAAGACTAGGTTTATAATACATTAATGTGTGACTAAAATAAAACTTCTTTGTTCTATTCTCCATAATGGGCTCTAAAATTATTTTGAACTCCTATAACTGCATGGGATAACATGGGGAATACATGAAAAAACGGGTAACCTAAAAATACCAGAAAATTAATAAAAATTATAAGTAAAAATAATGTTTGATTTAATGGTATAAAATTATATCATAATTTGGACAGCTCAAGGGTATTCAATTTGGATAATAACTTAAATAACATGGAATCATAAGATCATTGAATCATAGGAAATGTTGAAGTTACATATGATATAACATCAAAATTAATCAATGATAACTACACAAAAAATAACACATGGTGGAATATTATCCCATAATGGATTTGGTTTACTCAGTAATCCCATACAAGACATCTTAGGAGACTAAAATCGTTAACCAATCTATTGGAGTTCTCTTTAGGAACAATGATCTTATAATCCATATCAGTCTCACTCAATACTATCCAGTTTCACCCATCATAACATATTCAATATTATTATGTTCCAAAAATATGAAAAAATCATAATTCATAATAAAAAAATTACTTTGGAAATGAAAATAGGTTGAATAATCAGATCTCTTATCACAATCAAATGAAATTTCGTAATGAAGGAATTTGAGAGACGAACATAAGACATGAAATACCCCCTAAAATTAAGGGACTATATGCTATTTATATATTTGAGAGAAATATAATCATAATTTAGAATCTATCCATAACATAAAATGTTGTCATGATAGAATAAAATGTATTGAAAATATAAAATTGAATACTTCTTGAGAATAATACCCTTTCAAATTGAAATCACTTAATAAAAATATATAAATTTCCACAACCTTATATAATTTTTTTATTAAATTGAACCATGAAAATAATTATGTATGATTCAAATATTTTAGATTTTATGCCTATTGTATTTCTATACATGTTGTATAAGTTAATATAAGCATTCATTTCACATTATTGTAAAAATTATATAAAGTGAAACATTCAGAAAATGATGGAAAGATTCTATTAAAAAAAATTGTAATAAAAAATATTTTGTAAAAATATAATCAATAATTTTTTTATTATTTTTAAAAATATAGATGAATTTATTTTTAGAAAACATAGATATGGAAGTAAAAGTGAATTTTTACCGAAGTGAGAAATGAAGTAATCATTTCTTAAAAACATTTTATCAATCATTATAAGTACCATAGAGTCAAAAATGGTAATATTATAAGAAAATGTCACGAATAACTCGGGGATATTAAAATGAAATTATTTTATTTTTCATTCATCAAGTAATTTCATGTAATATAAATTCATGATTAATCAATCCTGATTGAAATGAGAATGAAACATAAACCCTTACCGCTTTGATATCTTTTAAGATATAACTATATTGAATAATGTTGAATTATTATTATATAAAATTACACATTTTATGAATAATTCATGATATAATATTTAATAGGGTAGTATATACACCATACAAAATAACATTGGTGCATAAAAGAACATGTGTCTCAAAGAAGGATGTTTTTTTAGACAAAACCCTTTCCTCGAGTCCATAGATTGTCATATATGGATCTTCTCTCTGTTATAATAAGATTATATAATTATTTATTTGATTAAGTAAATATTCATGGTTTTATAACTTTAATATATACCATTTTCATCATTTATTTTAGTTATTATTTGATTACATAATAAATTATGTCCATATTGATTGTTTTTTAGGACACTTAGTCTATAATTTTATAACGACATCGACATGATGACTGTGGCCAAATGGATCATTATTCCATAATATCCAGAATAATAATCATGAAATTATTTTAATTATAATAAATAAATTATACTTATAAAATATCCATGAATTATGGTTATGAAAAATAAATAATGTTAAAATCATGCAGACAATAGTCCATACGTACACTTGAGTAACATTTCCATTTTTCAATTATCATGATTGAAAGAAGGAAAATGTTGTATTTACTTTAAATAATTATCACAATATCATAAATATCATATTATTTTTTAAATAAACCAACATATACCATCAATTTGATATGGTAAAAAACTCAATATCATCATTTCATGAAACGGTAGTCCTCTGTAGACACAAACGATGTTATCATGTTTTATAGAATTGAAGGTAAGAATAAATATGATATATTAATTTTAAAAAGTAATTAATAATACAGAAATATAATATATATAAAATAAATCCATCATCATGAACATCCTTGATCTTCGATGATTGAAAAGGGATTATAATGGTTTGTGAGGTGGTAGTCTGATGTATGACTGAACAATGGTTTTGTTTCTCATTTAATGGAAAAGGAAATTAATGAATATTATTCCATAAAAATAATAATATATCATTAAATAAGAGATATTTTTTATATTATATTTTTTTAATACATAATTCATTGTGGAAAAGGAAGAAGACATAAGAAGGATATTAGTGAAGATGATTACTATTGCATAGAAGAGCCATCTTTTGATATATTATTAATGACACTAAGGTTAGTATTTTTGAAGAAAAGAAGATATAGAATGTAGATAATGGGTTTTTGGAGATATTTTTTTGGGTTTTTTCAATTAAAATTTTACTTATAGATGTCAATAGGTGAGGGTATTGGGTTCCATTTTATAAATGAGCAGGAGTGTAATTCTTGTGAATACCCAAAACTATTCAATATTGGGAAGTCACCCTCAAGAAAAGTACCTACAAAATTGATAAATAATGTATTTTAGGGGTGATATGGTGTATAAAAAACTCCAAAAAACCATAATAAACTATTTTTTAAAATGTTACTTCATTTACCTCTTTAGTTTAATCCTCAGTAAAACCGTTTTAACATTAACCACGATAATATTTTTTTTATAATTTTTACTATTCATTATGAAAAAAATTAAATTGACCATATTATATAATATTAATTATTTTTATTCCCAATATAGAATATATTTTCTTAAATTAAATTCACATAAGTGATAGAATGTAATTTAAAATAAAACCCACAAGCATGATGAAAAGTTGTTTTTCGAAAAACATATTTTTTCAAGGAAAAGCTGGTCTTATTTGAACTGTATGAATAGAAATCATCAATATATGAATTAAAATTAAAAAATATTAACATATATATAATATAAATTTTAGTTAAATAGATTTTAATTAGATATTATTTCAATTAATTTCAATATAGGACGATTATTCACGTTAAAATAATTTTCAAGGAAAAAGGGTTTTTAAGCATAGAAATATACCCATGATTTAACACTATATAAAGGTGATTTAGATGTATTTATTCGAAATATATCTAAACAATTACTTATGTTGATTTTAAATAAAATTAATATAATAATGGGCATTTTAATTACATAATTTATTAAAAGAAATGATAATTTTACACAAAATGGTTTTTTTCAATATTTACTGATAAACTTATATTTTGAAAAAAATCCCAAAATTCATCCCAATGTAAATATTGATATGATAGTTTCAAAAATGAAATTAAATTTTAAAAATAATATTTTTGAATCACCTATAATTTAATTAATAAATTTTCGAAAAAAATAAAATTTATTAATTAGAATAAATGATTTTATAAAAAAATGAGTACTCATTTACATTGATTATTTAAATAAATTTATATCAATTAGAACTTTTATATCTATTTCACAATGTATTAAATCCTATTAATGATCTCCAATATAATGGATTGGTTTCAATGATAATTTTTAAATAATTATATTTTAATAATATGCCAAAGTTTCTTTAATCTCTGGTCTTTGTGTTTTATATGCTAGCGAACATTATATTCTTATAAAATATCTATGTTCTATATTCTATCCCCTAAAATAAAATTTTTTCATAAAATTTGAACATTTTATAAAAAATAAATAGTTTTACATTTAAAATACCCTTTGTCAAAGACCCAAAATTTAAAAAAGGGTTAATAAAACATCCACTTAAAAGAGGAAAAGTAAAACATGAAGGTCATCTAGAACAACACAAGAATAAGTTTCCTTATAGCAGAAAATTGGTGGGATGTGAAAATATGGATGTGGAATAAAATTTTAACTTGTAATAAATAGTGATATATATCATCGAACAAAAGAAATAAAATGATCATGAAAATGTTAAAAACCACAAAACTATAAATCATTGATGAATTAGAAGACCATTTATTAATCAAATATGAAGGTAATTGTATATTTTTTTAATAACCTTTAAAAATCATTGAGGCGTTATTTTAATATAATAATAGAGAGCACATTAATATATACATTATTTATATATATTTATTTTATAAAATGAATCTCATCCTTTAGTTGTTTTTTGATAAATTTTAACTTTACATATTACTCTAACAAATTATTATCCAAAATAAAGTTTTATATTGTCGAAGTACTAAAATTAACTTTTAACATTTCATAAGACATATAAATGAATAACAAGCTATTGGGGTAGTCCTTATGAAATCCAAAAAGGTTACTATAATGTAAGATAACACACATGAAATATGAATATATTAATAAAAAAGATTAAATAATAATACCACATGTTAAAAATAGACCATTCCTGAAATAAAAAACCCAAATATCCTAAATAATATCAAGGATAAGAAAGACTTTAAACTCAAAGTGTATCTCATACAATTAAACTTATATATGTAAAAACATAATAGAATTATTCCAGAGGAATAATTTATATTAAACCAAAATGTTATATATATATATATATCTATTAACCTAATAAAATGTTTTAAAAAAATGTAATTATTCACCAAAAAACCTAAAAATTAAAAAATATTTGATATTGTAATATGAATCAAAAAATAAAAATAAATTGCATGAATTTAATCCTGTAAGTAAACACGATATCATGCTCATTAATTCATTTCATAGGCTAGTGGTAGGTGTTATACCCTAATCACCCTTCGATTGTGGGTTAATATACCATGACCTTCCCAGATACGATGAATTTACACCTAACACGATGGATTTACTTTTTAAAAAATAAATATTTATAATTCCTTTAACCTTCCCAAAAATATGATGAACATACTTAAAATAAAACTAATCATCAAACATGTTTTCAACACTATATTATTATATATAAATTATTATTGTTCCTCAAAACAAAATAGACTTAATTTAATTTAATTAACTCAACATCAAGAACACATCAAAGATTACCCTTTCCTAAATCATGTGTATTTTCATAAAATATGGAATTTCCAATAAATCCTTTATCTATGTGATTTTTTAAATTCAACATGTTCTTGAAAATACTTAATGTAAAACTAAGAAATAATCATACAAAAAAGTTTAACGATTCTTATAATCAGCATACAATTTAAAAAAATACATAAACAACATGATTCTACGATTCCAAAACCTAAAAACATAAATCATTCCACTTCAATGATTCTTATAAAAAATTACCATAATAATTAATCCATGGATTAGAGAATTGAATCATATAATGACAAATTTCCCTACATCTATGATATATATCATTAATGGTGCATTAGGTTGATCATTATTTCCCTATGTCTGATTAACTAGACTCTTATTTTTTAATCAACAAAAAAGTTGTGTTCCCTTAATTTCCACACATAAATAATATTATATTTCATTAAAATAATTTTCCATTGTGTTACATCCCACATTATTGACTCATATGAAATTTAATATAATTTTAATTGTCTTCATTGACACTTAAACATCCATGAGAATCCATCATTATCTTATTTCTTATGCTTGGGAATTCAATTATATTCCAATTATTATGTATAATTCAAAATAGTTCATTTTGATTGATCCCAATATTCATATCTTCCATTCCAATTAGTTATGAACTATCATTATGGAAATAATTTCATTTTCCATCACATTTTCTTTTGTAATGAATCCTTATATTTCTTATCATCAATAGAAAATAGTAAAAGAAACTAGATGATAACGAATTGACATTCTAAATGGAAACTTATAAACCTAAAAGGAATAAATTATAAATGATATGTGTATCCTAACTAATGAATCTCTATGTTTCAATCTAGGTTTTCATGGTAATGTTTCAAATTAGGTTATCTAAAATAAAAATGTTTTTATTTCATTCATAATGGTTCCAAAAAAGTTTGTGAATTTCTAAATCATATACCCTAGTAGTTTCAAACCATGTGTAAAACAAGGATCATTATCCTGAACTAGGTGATGATTGAGTCTAGGTCAATATAAACTATTTATGTTATTACCCCTACATACAATTATGCTCGATCCATATCCACGTATAGTATATAGATGTGGATTTAATACATGGAACCCACTCACTCTATACTTCATCAAAATACTAGGATAGTTTTATATACCTAGAAATATCATTATAATTTTTCATATTTCTTAATAAATTATTATAGTCCTAATAAAAACAAAATAACGATAAATTTCTCTCATACCGAATAAAGGTACCCATGCCATTTTCACATATTGTTAATTGATTATTAACATAATGTACTGTTATTTAAAACCCAATGATTATGGGGTGTTGTGACTTTTGGGGACTATGTTCATAATACATCAATGTGAGGCTAAAATAAAACATCTTTGTTTTATTCTTAATAATTAGATCCTAAATCATTCCATGATCAAAATATTATAGAGTATAACCAATGGAATATAGAGGAACAATTGGTGTAGTAAAAGTCCTACTAAGTTAATAAACATTCAAAGGAAGCAGAACATTTGATCCAATGGTATACAATGATACTATAAAAGATAAGGCTCAAGGTTAATCACATGGGAGAATAACATAAAATAAATTGTATCATAAGGTAATGGTACCATAAGAAATTTGTAAGAAACATATAACATGAAATAAACATGAGTAAAGTATAACTACTTATAGAATATCACATTATGGAAAAAGTACCATAATTGCTTAGGTCTACTCCCTAATCCCTTACATGATGTCTTATGACACATAAAACATTACCCAATGCATTAGATTACTATATGAGTTAACCCATCCTCTAAGATATATAAAGATCACCTGATGCTCTCTGGGTATATTGATCATAACATGTTTATGATTTATTTTTTCCAAAAAAATTAAATCAATCATAAGGAATACCATAATGATTACCCTTTAAAATAAAATGGGTTTCACAATCTTCTCTCTCATTATAATGAAAATAAATTTCAGAATGAATTTATCTGAATGAAAAACATAAAAAATGAATTACCCATTACAAAAATTAGAGAATAATATAGTTATATACGTGATAGAAATATATACATTATTTTGAATTAATCAATAACATCAAATTTTGTCTTCGTTGAAGAAAATGTCTTTATAATATTAAATCAAATACTTCATGAAAAAACCCTTTTCACAATGAAATCAGATCTTCAAATTATAAAAACATCCAAAATATAAAGGAAAAAAATTATTCAAAAATAAACACGGGGAATTATTAAGGAATATTCAAATATTTTATAAGTAATGATACCAAGTAAGTCCATATTTTTTAATGTTTAAATAAACATTCATCTCACATTATCTCAAAAAGGATAACATGTGACTCATTTAGAAAAAAACACAAAGATTAATTAAAAAAAATGTCAAACATGGGTCAAAATAACATTAATAATTATTTTTTGGAATTTCAATCATAATCAATAATGTTTTTTAAAAACATGAATATTTGAGATAAATGGATTTTTAATTGAAGAGTGAAATGAGGTCATCTATTCTTAAAATCATTTTCTCAAAAATATTAAATATGAAAGAGTGGAAAATTGTACTATCACATGAATATTTTATAATTTACAAGATTAGATTAAAATTAAAGGATTTAATTAGATATTGATCAAATAATTTACTATAATGGAAATTCAACAATAAACAATCCCGATTGAAATGTGTTTGAGAATGAATCCTTTATATTTTTTTTGTATTCATTAAGTCATAACTAAAATGAATAAATTAAGTTAATTATATTTTATAATATAAATATCTAACAATAATTAATTATATAAATTGAAAATGGTTAATATATACACCATTAAATGTAAATTAGGTTCCTAAAAGAACATGTCTCTCAATAAAAGAACTTTTGAGATGAAACCCTTACTTAGTGTCTAGATTTTATCATGTATATATTATTATTATTGTATAATAAAAATATATCAATTATTTGATTCTTAAGTAACATTTGGATATCAAATATATTATAATTAAATAATTTACTTAAAGTTTTTTAATTATTTAATTTATTACTTAATTTGTTATATCCACATCGAGTGTTCTAGGATGATCAGGTTGTAATTTTAAAATAGCCTCAATATTTTGACCATGGTAAAAGGGGTCATGGTTTTTTCATCTATATAATAATAATTATTTTATACTTATCATTTTTATACGTAAATAATACTTTTATAAGTAACCATTAATTATGGTTATGAAAATGAACTACATTACAATCATTGAGACAGTAGGTCGTACATATGCATGTGTAACTATTCCATTTTTTAATGACCATGATGGAAAGAAGGAAATACTAATTTTATCTTTACATAACGATAATAATATATTATATATCATATTTCTTTTAAAATACACATTCTTATTCCATCCACGCGATTTCGTAAAAAAAAGCACATTGCATCATGAGGTGGTTGTCTTCCGTACACATGAACATCATTATAATTTTTAATGTATATAAATATAAGGAGGCTTAGGATATATTAATTTCTAAAAAATATAAATATGTCATGGACATCATATATAAATATAAAATCTATCATTATTAAAATCCATGAGATTAAATGATGGAAAACGAATTACATCGGTTCGTGATGTTGTAGTTTGTCACACACACAAGCAATGGTTTTGTTTCCCTTTTGATGAAAGTGGAGATTTTTTAATATTATACCATAAAAATAATAAAATATAATTATATAGGATATAATTGTGTTATTATATTTTAATTTTTCAAAATAATTAACAGTTTAATATTAAGAAGGAAAAAACAAGCTTGGTGAAGATGATTACCATCGCTTAGAAGAATCTCTTTATGAACAACAATGTTGGTATTTTGGGATGACTAGATGCTCTATAATTAGAAAAATATTTTTGGGGATATATTTTTTAGGGCTTTTCAAATCAAAATATCTTGATACTTTTTAATAACTGAGGGTAGTGGCGACATTTTATAATTGAGGAGTAGTGGAATTTATGTAAATACCCAACATTATTCAATAATGGGAAGTCACACTCAAGCCTAGTGTCTCAAAAATTAATAAAAATTTTAATTTGGGGAATAATTTATTATAAAATTTTAAGCCATTAAAAATAAATATGTTTCAAATATTTTATTTTCATTACCTCTTTAGTTTAACCCCCGATAAACCAGTTTTAACATTAACCGTGGTAACTAAATTTTACAATTTTTACTATTCATTTAGACCAAAAAGAATATTTTCCTTATTTTATAATATTAATTATTATAATTAAAATATGGGATCCATTTTATTAAATTAAATTCATTGAATTTGTATAATTTAATTTAACATAACCCCCACAAGCGTGACGATATGCAGTTTTTAAAAAAAATGCGTTTTTGAAGGGAAAAATAATTTTATATAAACTTTATGGAAAATAAATAATAAGTATACGAGTTTAAAACAAAAATTATATATATAATCTAAAAATTTAACATCAATAATTCCTCATTATTTTTTATTTTAAAAAATTTAAATATATGAACATTTTTCACTTTAAAACAATTTTCAGCAAAAACATGTTTTTATTCCTAGAAATATACTTATGAAAAAATATGACATAAATGTGATTTAAATATGATTAATTGGAATATTTATAAATAGGGAATTTTTATGTTATATTTAAGTAAAATTAAATGAAAATGGGACTTTTCAATTACTTAAATTGTTAAAATAAATGTGAGTTTTAAAAAAAAATCGGTAATTTTCACTATTTAATGAAAATTCAATTTTTTTCCAAAAAACTCCAAAATATTTTCACTAATATAATATTAAAAATATGATATCTAAAATTATTACAACTTTATAAAATAACATTTCTTAGAGATCATTAAATTAATAAGAATATTTTCTCAAAAAAATAAATTAGAACCATTTGTTAAATAAATATTTTAAAAAAAGTGTATATTTCCTAAGAATTTATAAATAAATTTATATTTATTAGAACCTTTATAAATCATCTAATACTATTCATACCTTCTAATTTAATGGATATGTTATAAATTTCTTATTTAAATAATAATATTTTAATAATAAGTCATGATTTTTATAATCTCAATGACGCATGTTGTGTACGCTATTAAACATAGTGTTTTTTGAATTATTTGGGTGTTATAGGTTTCAGGATCTATGTAATCACAATGATATAGGAGAGTTAATTATGTAATTATTCCATAAAAAAAATTTGGCATGAGGTTTTTACATCATAAATTAGGGACTTATTTCATGACACTCCCCATATTTCTCATTTTCCAAGAAACACATCTCCATGGGTTTAATTACTATGAGTGATGAATTTGCAATGTAAGAATTTTTTTATATAGAAAAAAATATTTATATCCTAATAATTTTTTATGGTATACACTCATGATAAATTTACACTATAAAATTGATTTATGTCCTACGCCAACATTTTATTTCTTGGAACCCCACATCACTATTATGCCATAAGAGACATATCTAAGACGTAAAAACATCCAAAATGGGGTTACTAGTCCATGAATCTATAGGAAATCCATAAAATTATCTAAAAAGGTAATAAAAACTCATACCATAAAATAGAGTGATTTTTTATCCAATATATTACAAAGAACATCAACATTTTTAAGGAATATATCAGATGCAAGGTTGGTATTTATAGGAGAGGTGAGGGAAATTTCATGCATTCATGTATTGAATATTTTATCATTCCATTATCTTAAGTGCTCCACCACTAAAAAAAGTTCCCCATTAGCTCTATTAATTATATACTACAATGGGTAGTGAAATAATTAGGGAAATATCCATATCGTGTTCTATTTTAGTCATTCTTACATAAATATATGGTGTCATATTTACTATATTTCTCTATACTTAACCATTTTATACCAAAAAATTTCACAAATATCATCCCAATGATTATTTGTAATTCCAAATATGAAATATACATTCCATTTTATCATATTTATTTTGTAATTATGTACCCTTTAACTTTTATAAATTGATGGTACATTTGATAAAAACTAGTACTCCGCCCGTGCATTTGCACGACTCTATATATTAATTCTTATTATTAATAATAAAATATCATTTATCAAACATACTAATTCAGATTAATATTAAAAACATTTGAAAAAAATGACAAATACATAATGGAGGAATAAAAGTTACAGATAATGAGGAACAAAAGTTACATAGTGAGTAGCATTTTATAAGGAATAAAAGTTTTAGAAAGACTAACTGCGTGGGAACAAATGATAGGAATTTGAGGAATAAAAGTTACATAATTTGCAATATCAATTGTAATAAGATGTTATAGAACCCAAAATTGGATTTTTTTATCAAGTTTACATAAATCCAATCCTAGGAAATTTTGTATCCCTCAATTACGCCACCACAACTATCATACATGAAATCATTTAGTACATTAAAATTTCGATATGTATCTATTCATATTAACCTACAATCAATATGGAAAATGTTTTTCATAAACAATATGGAAATAGTTATGCATAAGAAATCATTAAAACACTATGTTTGAGAAATTTGGAAATAGTTGTATAAGAAATCTTGAAAACATATAGTTTGGAAGAATAGTAAGAAAAAAAATGTGTTTATAGATATGGAATTATACCTAAAAATACGTTGGAGTTATTCATAAATGAAAATGAACATTCTTCATCATAAATGATACAATTATTGGTGATAGTTCCTTGAGAAGCTAATGCATCTGCAACGAAGATACCCTCCCTGAAGGTCTGTTTGAAGAGGACATCATGAATGATCAATATTCTTCACCTTGTAACAATGTAAGTTTCCCACCAAGGATATTTTTTTATACCGTGTTCAAAACTCACCAGTTGGCCCAAATTCGATTCCACTTCAGCAATAACAATTCTGTGCTGCCTTCATATCATCAATCCCAGCAGAAGAGACCTCTCCTTTTCTTCAAGAGAATAACCATCACCAAAGACGCATTGAACTCCATCATAACCAAACTGTGGCTTTCCCTCAACAGTTTTCCACCATGCATCTGCACAGCTAAGCAACATCAATCCTTGTTTAACTTCAATTATGAAGAAGTAATATAAACAGTGAAACATTCAAACTTAAACAACAATTGTTTCATAGTTAATTTTCAATGGAAGACATGGAAACAAAAACGGACTGTTTGGACACATGTTTATTTAGCAGAGTTAGTTGAAAAATATTATAGTAACAGAATACTGTAATAGTATATGGTGTCCCCTTTGGAATGAAACTAAATTCAATAAATTGTGGTAGTAAAAACCTTCCAAAATTGGGTTCCTGTGGCCCTGCAGTAGACAAGTATTGGTGGTTGCTGGTTAGTAATATGGTACCTACACATGTTTGTAGAAACAGGTTACAAACGTGGAAAACATTTTTATATATCATACATACACAATAGCACCACTTTCTGCCTCTACTATGCCTGAAAAATCACACGACCATGCAAACAGAGATAGGGAAAATGATCCTGAAAATTAAACAAACCAAACCATTCAGCCATTTGAATCTTACCATAATTTCAATTAGCCTCGTTTCAAACATAGCCTGCAAAATCTAAAAGCTAACTAAAGTAGTTCTAATTGTAGGAGCAGTAAAACACCAAGAAAAAAGACGTAATACACAACTCTAGCAATGAGTAAAAATGAAGGCAATGACAAACCAACTTAACCAAAAGTACCCATCCATCCATTAAATCTCTTCAGTTGCAATCCAGTGGACTCCTGCAATGGACCCACTTACAACAGGAGGGTGAATGTAAAATACCAAGCATGTTTTGATACATTCTAAAAAAACAACCATTAATAAATCATAGCACAAAAAAATGAAAACACAATCAAAAGTTGGGTAGAAAATTGAAAATAAATAATATTTTGACTGTCTAATATGAAATATACAATGGGAAGTTATTATGAACATGAAATTAATGGTAGATTAATCTAGATGCATTATCGGTATGAAAAATAGAGTTGGTCGGTCTATCTTCTCCGAAATCATTTTCCTTGAAATGGAGGAAGAAGCTACTTATAATTGATCACCATCATTTTGTGAGAACTCATGCTATATAAATGGTTGATGGTGTAGCCAATATCATGTTCAGTGAAGGCCTCCATTCACTGCAAATAGCAGCTAATAAAAAAACATGCATTAGGTTTAAAAAGAACATGTGCTCACTTCATGAAGTAGCATAACTGGTGGTAACTAAAAAACAACAATTCAATAACTTTCCCAGCACCTCCCCCCTACCCAGCTTCTAATCCCCCTTTACCAGCACCTCCCCCCTCCTCCTCCCCCTACCCAGCTCTTCCCCTCCCCTCCCCCCTGCCCAGTTTGTCCTCCCACCCCTTCCAAGCACCTCCCCCTCCCAACTCCTCCCCATTGCCTAGCCCCATCCCCATCCCCCACTAGCCCCTCCCCCTGCCTGGCCCCATCCCCCACCAGCCCCTCCCCCCTGCCCAGTTCTTCCCCTCCCCTCCCCTCCCCTCCTGCCCAGCCCCTCCCCTCCCCTCCCCCCTAACCAGCTTCAACCATAATCGAATCCACCAGGCTATAGAGTACCCTGTAACCAAACTTAAACAGTTAAAGCTTTATGTCATAATTTTTTGTTAGAAGTATTGCAAATATATGATCATCCAACTATAAAATACAAATTTAAACTTTATATGGATTTCTATGAACTGTAGTCTTCAATAAACTAAAATTGGTTCAAAAAATGTACAGATTACATGATACACGTGATTGTCAAAAATCACAATAATCAGCAGATTTCATGACAGACATGTTTGCAAAAAATATTTCATATTTTGTGAGAAAATGTTAGAAAAATTTGTCATAAAATGATAAAAATGTCAAGAATGTACAACTTATAGATCGCAGAAATATTAAACGTGTTTGTCAATAAAATGTATAGATTTCAGATAGCAGAACGCCATGGGTAATTGATTTGTAATCTATAAAAATTACCTACGCACTCGAGAATGTTATACATGTATGTCAAAAAACACACTAATCAGCAGAAATGTAAACCATTTTTAGATGATATTAATGTTAAACATGTTTGTCAAAAAATGTATTGATTACAGATAGCAGAAATCACACTAATCAGAAGATTACATGAAAAACGTCTTTGTCATCAAATTTAAGTACTGTAGGTTCTTAAGCAGACAACACAAATACTAAAAATGTACATATTACATGATAAAGAGGTTTGTCAACAATGGTTACCGGAGAAGGTGTTAGTTCCATCTTTGTAGTTCATTGTCATGATAAAACAGATAGAAAAAATTGAAATATTTATGACAATGCTAATATTTAAATGTACACACTCCTGTAACTGTAGACAATTAAAAGTAGTGCTAATTTAAAATAGAAAACACATACCTTAGTAGAATTAATATTTGTAGTTGTAAAATACCCAGTATCAGTGTTGCAAACATATCATAAATTACCTCCATTCCGTCATAATCTAAATCAAATGATGTACCACGATCTACAACAGAACAACACATGATAAAATGATCTACAACAGAATTGCAGAGGGTCAACAGAACTGCACATGATTAAAATACTGGGAGCTGCACATGATAATCTACAACAGAACTGTACATTAACAACTGAACTTCACATGATCATCATTTACAAGAGAAATGCAGTCAAGTATGTCACCATTATTCCGCAACATGTTGATGATCGACGTCATACCCTGATTATGCATATGGAGTGACAAAATTGCAGTTCCATCTTTCAGAACATCTTCAACCTTCATGTCATTCTCAGTTGCATCTCTTGTAGTAGAATAATATATTTCAGACTGTTCCCACCATCATAATTAATGATATCTTTATCATTAATCGCAGTTGAACCTGGTAAAAAAATATTACAATAAGACAATGTAACCATAACATAATGAAGCAGTTTGATATTATGATCGCATACCGAGAATATCCTCTTAAAACAACAAATGACAGAATGTTAAACACCAACTAACAAAGCAGTTATTATGTACTAAAAAACATCATGATGGAGGAAACTTCTTCCCTCAATGATTCTTCTACACACGAACCTGCTCCCGTTTGTGTGTATTGGTCCTCGTATGCTTTTCATTTACTGCATTGAGAAAATGTGATCAATTTAATAAGAAAATATATGGGCTGATGGACATACAAACCACAACCTCAAATAAAACTCTTAACGATCAAAATGATGACACCCACCCAACCAACAGAATGATAGTATTGTTTTCTAGTATAAGAAAGTTGCAAAACGTCATTCAAAATTGCTAAAAAATAAACAGTTTCAATATATATGAGGATCATTTAAAAAATTACCAATTCTGAATAATGCACAATTGACAATGGTGTTTGATAAAGAAATCAGAATCAAATAAATGACTGATAATTACAAATATGTAAAAATTCATATGAAAAAAATAACCTTCATGTGGTGGTACACTTCACCAATCTTCATCGCATTCCTATTTAATGCATCTCTCATAGATTTACCTATTGCTTATGCGAACCCAACTCCTAAAATAAAAAGAATCCACATATCAGAAGTCGAACAAAGAAAACATGTAGCAAAATAGTGGGAAAATTACTGGTAATCAAACACATTTATAATTCTTCTTTATGTATTCACATGTACTGCGAAAACAAATAGGAAAGATATACCAACTCCCAGTTTCCATGTAAGGCCAATATTAACATCCCTACACCTCATCTTGAACTATATGAGAAAATAGTACATCATTATAGTAGCAATCCATAACATATAGATTTATATAATAAAAAACAACAGAAACATTAAATTAATTCATCTAGAAAACAAAAAATAAAATAAATTAATAATGAAGAGAAGAAACATTGAATAAAACCAATAAAACATAGGACATAAAATAAATCCATAGAGAGACTGAATAATAATCTACAAAATAAAATCATGTAATCATTAATACGTATCTGACAACTTATTTCTAGTTGTTCCCTTGGTAGTCTCAACATAAACTGCTGCCATATTCTTGGTGAAAATATCAGGAATAAAGCCATGTAAAATCATAATGATCTCAGTAATGTCAAATTGAAGTGTTATATTTAGAAAATCATGACAATTAATTTAGGGAATGAAAAATGAATAAGAATTTTATGAAACCAAATCTCACTCAGTGATTCTGAAGCAGAAGCTGCAAACATAGAAATGTCCTACAGTGAGGAACATTATAGGAGATGCAGGGTGTTTCATAGGGTTCCAAGGGAATGGATCACTGGGTATCCTGAAAATTGGTGGAGAAATTAATAAAAATATTAAATTTATGTTCTATGTTGCATAAATAAGCACATAGAATAAATGAGATTAGATAGAAATAGAGGTTCTGTCAAAAAAAAAATAGCACAACTACAAGCTAAACTGTATTCTTAAGAATGAATTTTTGTGTTTTTATAAGAAAAGCCAGAGAGAGATTAAATGCCAGCGGGTGTTAATTTATACGAGTTGAGGGAATAAAATCATACAATAAAAACGACATACCTCAATGGATAGGTTCAGCCTTAGGTTTAAGGTCCACAACATCCACTACTTGAATGAGAGTACATGCAGTTTAAAAAATGAATGACAAATCATATTTATTACAAGTAAAATAAACTATTAATTGAAAAAAATGACCCAATTCTTTAAAAGATACCATTGCTTCAATCTTACATGATGGTGTATTCTCCTCAATCAAGTGCCAGTTACCCTTTCACATTGTATGCAAAGGGCCCCTTCATCCATGGATTTGCAGTAGGTTCCATGCATGCATTCCATCGTTCTAAGGAGGTAAAATAATCATATCTGGTTTGATATTTATAGTGGGGATTCATATGACATGTTTTGAAAATTCTTATAGCTTTATAAGAACAAAATAAATACTACTTTGTAGCAGTTTATATTATGTTCTGTTTTCTGGAAGACAAATGCTACCATCGCAGTTAGTATATTTCCATAATTCACACGTTAACTAAACAAACTGATTGTTAGAAAGTTGAATAATTCTTGTACATGAAAAATGAAATAAGATAAGTTATCCTGCACAGAACAGTTTGTAAATTTATTTATTGTGCACATAACAGTTTATTAAACCTCAAAGTTTGGTATTATCACAAATCAATGTAAAAAATGCATACTATATGTTGATCGATTACAGTACATGAATAAATAAATCTTGACACCAATATTATACATTGGATAATCTAATAACTCCCATGATCTCATGGTTCTTAATATCCTCACTAACTACTACTATTAAATTGTTTAAATCAAAGTTCATTATAATCCTGAAATTTGGAGTAAAATTGAGGCATGTAGTAGGATTTTCCTTTGTAAGGGATGACTGAACATGTAATTTGATCCAAAATTAAATGGTCCAATACGAAAACAATATAAACAGAAGATGCACTTAAGGGATTGGTATTTAAGGATAATTTGATGACATACCTTTTGCGGAAGGGATTGTGGGAGCTGAACCAAGCAAAACCCAAGTGATATACAAAAGTAAAAATCACAATAACCGACTCATTATTACTGATATATTAAAATAAAAAGTGTATCAATTCAATGTACATGTCATAGAGAAAAATTAATCCTAAAACACCTCATATGAAAACACATCATGTCTAAATGTAAATTAGTTTAGAAGAACTAAAGAAAAAACGAAGGAAAATGGCTAGTTTCCAGTAGATAATATGAAATACAGATGAATTGATGGGTTACCAGATGGAAGAAGAACGATTGTGGTTATAGATTACATCGACAGACTAATGTATATCGCCAATAAAGCTGTAGCACACAGATCTGGGAACAAAATGGAGTGTAAGGGTGAAATTTTCTATGGAAGTAGGAGAACATACCTGTTGCGTCGTTGTAGTTTTGTAGGATTTCTAATTATGTTGTTGGTGATGGTAAAGGGGCTCGCCAAGAGGTTGTCGGGGGTCATCATCAGCGGTTGCCAGTGTAGAAGATATTGGAATGGAGTAGGTTTTTAGCGGTAAATCGAAGGTGATAGGGAGAAGGTGGAGATGGAGATGAGGATCCAAGAGTTCCAGATATGGGGAGCCGAAGGGCAGTCTATGGTGACGGAGATTCGGAGATGGGAGAAGAGACAAGGAATGGAGATAACCAGATGGGAGGAATTCGGGAACCCTAGGTTCGCAGGAATGAAAATCGAGGGACTTTACCAATCGATTGTAGAAGAATCTCGTGATGTAAGGAAGGATTGAAACCAAGAGGTAGATGCGGTCGATGGATTGCAGGAGTAGCACGAGAGTACGCGAGAGGAAGAAGCTGGATGCGAGGTACCCTAATGTCGAATATGGGTCGCGGTGATGCATCGCTCGGAGCACACGGAGGCGGAGCACAAAGAAGCGGAGCACGCGGCGGCGGAGGAGACAGAGGACGAGGAGTTGGAGCAGGCAGAGACGGAGCACAGCAATGCGGAGGACGCCATCGGCGGAGCACACCGATGGGGAGGACGCAGAGAACACAGTGGAGGAGCAGTCGGCTGGAGACGAGATTCTGGTAAAAGAGGGTAATGCGGAAACCCTAGCTAACCCGAGCAGAATCCCGATTCAGGAGGTAGCGCTCGACGGTGTGGGGTATTTTCGGGAATGAAAGTGTTTTTTTGGTGACGTGGCTGCTTGTGGAGGCGACAAGTCAGGCCGGAGGAACCCAGCTTTAGTATATATAGTGGATATGTTATCAAAGCTAACATTATTTAATTACTAAATAATTTATACATCAATACTACTTAACAAATAGATAAAAAACCTATTATTATAATAGAAAAATATTTAAGGTATGATGTGTCATTGTGATAAATTCATGGGGTGGTTTGGACAACATTTATATAGTAGTAATTTCCACTAACTAATCTTATCTCATAGATGACTTCACTAGAATCACAATAATGAATTTTGTTTTGTATTTTTAAAGGGAAAACCCAAGTGATGAACCCTCAACACCAAGATACAATAAAATCATGTCATATGTGATGTTTTTACTAGTTGAGGACATGATTGAAACCTTCTATTCCAGTTAACTCTTGTAATTACCCTTAACATACACTAATTCTAACAATCACTTTATAAAGGATGTATCACCGATGTTCATAATTTATAAAGGTCAAATAGAATCTTTATTTACTCCTAACTCCAGTTAATTCATTCATACCAATATGAATATTAATTCCACTCATTTATATATAGTTTAATATGTTAATTACATGGATTTTATTACCCTTATTATATATTTTACTTTTTATAACCATGATTTTTATTATAGAATATGAGCTTGGAGACATATGACTTAGGAAATCATTATTTTTCCTTATTTATTTTATATTATAAGATATAAATGTCTTAATAAATCTATATCTTTGATTTTTAATGAATAATTTTGTTATAAAATATTGTTATTTATGAATAGAATTTATTGAGTATTTCATTCTCCCTAATATTATAATTTTATCCATTAATGTTTAAATCAATCCTGAGAAAATTTGAATAAGTATTTTTGATTTCATACCAAGATTCCCATGCTATCTCTTCCAATGATTCCTCAAAAGAAAATATCACTATTCAAGTTATCTAATTTCCTTGAACATTGTCTCATAAATCAAGAATATAAATCAGAACTTCACGATATAACAAGTTGGGCTCCAAAAAAACATGATCAACCTTCAGTACATGGGAATGTTCTAGAATATACTTCCTTCTATGTGATATGTGGAAGACATCAGTCACATGAAATATATTTGGTGTAATTTCTTTACGATATATCACTACCCATGTACATTATTATATTTCAAATTTCATAGTGTATTGTTGACTTAGAATCCCATTCTTAAGAAATCTGAAAACCCATTTCCATGGAGATATCTTCAGGAAGATATGGTCACAAAATGAAATCCAATATCTATCCCCCACTATTCATCATAAATTTATTTTTTTCTTTTGGATACCTTGATATGCTTATTCCTACCATCTATGAGGTCCCTTCCACATGATTTGGAACCAATAACTTCCTCTTTTCAACTTCATCCCAATATATTTGAGTCCAAAATATATTTCCAAACATTAGTTCATATGCTTCCATTTTTTACTATATTGGTAACTATTTTTTATACGTACTCCAGTAAATTTAGGTACATATCCTTGATTCCTTGGATGTAAAGTAATAATAACCTTTCAATTTCTTCCTACGTTTGGATAATCCATTAAGAGTATCCATTATTTATAGGGTGCCAATTAGTGTTTCTATTATACTCAACATTATAAACAATTGTATAATAATCTAAAATCATTATATAAACTTTGGGTCACAATAAAAAAAAATTAACAATGATATTATTTACATCACCCAGATTTATTTATATAAATACTAGAAATCTGATCTTTATTAAAATCTTCATGAATTGAAAGGAAATACGTCTAATTAATAGGATTATATATAATAAACCATATTATTTTAGTCCCCTGGATATACTTGGTATCCCAATGATTAAACCCATGTTAATGTTATCCAACATCCACTATGGAATATGTAAAAGTTGGAAAAATTATTTGGGATATTGGAATTCATCCTTCACTCTTTGGAATAATAAGTAAATTACAATAAAATATGTAATTTCTTGCTTCATATTTTCCATAAAGAATTTCTATAATACATCATTATACATCTTTCTACCATTACAATGTATAAAGATATTTTTTATATTAACAAAACCTAATTGATTTTTCTTCACTTATATTATTTCTGAAATACATAACCTCTTACCAAACAAAAAAATTACACCATAATTAATGTTAAAATTTAATAATTTCTCATTTACCAAATATTATTTCTTTATTTTTAGGGATTTATGATCATGATTATATATGTTAATCCTCTCCAACAAACAAGGTTAAGAAATTATAGGGAATAAGAATTAATTTTTCCCCATCAGTATAATACACAAGTTTATTACGAGAAAAAACTATAGAATTAAATAATTCTCCACCTTCACCATGGATAATATACCTTGTCCTTTACTACTCAATTCATATTTAATCATGTTCACCATATCATGATGAAAACTAATATTGAAATCATAATACATGAGTTGTTCTATCCAATTCAATTTTCTCATATTATGATATTTCTATGTGAAAATTTATTTCACACACTTTTGGTAATTATATATATCAAAATTATCTCCATTTTGATATTGTTTCTATATTTTTTCTTAATATAGCACCCTAAAAAATATAAAACATGAGTTAGATAACTAATATAATGGCATTTCAACTATTGATATTCATAATCAACCACTCTATTAATTTGGATCAGAACACATCTAAGACCATTCCGTGATAAATCACTATAAATAACAAACAGTTATTTATAAGAAATTAGAGATTATAAAGATGAATTTATCAATCACAACTATAATTACTCAGAGATATCATAATATTAAATTTTCAATGGGAATTTTTCTATATTACATGTTAATTTTGTTATCTAGATGGCTCATCTGGTGAACTTTTTAAAAAATACTTAATAATTTAAAACTAAAATATGATTCCTCTGAATGGGTGAACCATTGAAGTTATTAAATATGTGTTTCCCTTTTAAAACATCCTTTAAAATAATTTTTTATTCTATATGTTGTTACGGTCTTGATCTTTTGAAGTTAAAAATTTATCCTTACCAGTATGCATGAATGTAAACTAGACAGAAAAGAATATTAGATATTTAAAAGGGTTGACATCATTGTTAGAACCAACTCCATATTTTTTTGGTTTTTATTCTAATCCATTGATTATTAAACTATAATATTATTATCAATTACACTTTTTAGGATTGAATTACCATTTTATTAAATGTTAATCTCACACTTATATCTGTTAATAAATGGTGATACTGGTTCCCCCTAGTTACAATGTTGAATCTTCCTCTGACACTTAAAAATAAGTTTAATTTAACTTATGATCACATTTATCCAAGATTATGTTGTACTGAATTAAAAATAAAAAACCTTTCTCCTGATAGTTAACATAAGAATTCTAAAGATTATGAATCTAATTAATCCACTCTAAAAACATCCATAAATACTTCTCTTCTTCAATGATATTGATCTTCCAAATAATAATTAGTCATTGACTCTATGTAATATTTTTTTTCAAATTTTAACCACACCATTAACTCTATGATATGTGTGAGTTTTCTCATTTTTAATACTAACTGATTACCCAAAAAAATAATATTCTCAGGATCTAAAGATTTCATTTCCTTTAATCCACTATAATTTTTCCTGAATAACATTATGTTGTCTAAAATAATTGGGGTTAATAGACATTTTCAATTATCTACAAATGTCATATTTAAAGAATTTAATGATATCTGAGTTCTAGACTGGAATCATTAATTATCCATCATTAATATTAAATCATTATACATTCATATCATCATTATCAAATTTATTGACTTCATAATATTGATATGAATTCACTCACCATATTCTGGTACACTTACTTCGTAGGGATTCAACAAACATCAATTTTCCTCTACTTCAGTTTTATCCTTTCCATATACAAACTCAAATATTCTGAAAATCAATTTACCAAACTCCCCTACTTCAACTGATATCCTTAAATTTCACCAACACGTACTTTAAACATTTTTTTCAAATAATTATGATATTTTTTCTCTTTTCCCATATGGAATTATCCAAAGTTTAAGTTAATTATACATGGATTCATTTGAAAATTTGGCTATTTATCAATAAAAATAATCAGAATAAATAAAAAAACAATATTTTGAGGTTTATAAATTAACTAACAATGATCTATGTTATGGTTATATGGCTTACATTAACAATAACTATTTATAATTATTCTGATTACCTCACTTTTATGCTTCATCTGTCACTACCATCCTCTAAAGTCATTATTTATAGCCTTTATTAATCTATATTTTTATCAAAATAAATTTTTATTTACTCATATTGAATCATTAATTACATTAACTAATCACGATTTTTGTTATTTTGAAGATCAGTGAAGCGTCACATGACTATGCTTCTAGAAATCACTTCAGAAAAATACCAACTCCTACATGCCGTGAATAAATTATCTAATGCTATATAAATCTCATAATATTTTAGAAACCATATGATGTATTGTGGAATTTTCTAATTTTCAATAAGCATTCTCACCTTTATTATTCAAGTAAATCAACAATGGTTGTTCCTTAAAAACATCTTTTTATAGACTTAGAAATATATTAAAAAGATCATATTCTATAAAACTAATCAGATCACCTCAACTCACATCGTTTGATTAATTCACTAATCCAACCAGCGCGACACACCAAATGTAACTTATATATATTTATTATATTGAGTATCCCTATTGATTTTAGGTGTTTTATTTTAAAATAATGAATTTTTAATTCTTTTATATTTTCCTCAAATTTATCATGTGGTTTAGTAAAGTGTATGAGAATACCATATGACTCTAATAGTTTATGACATGGGAAATTTTCATTGGTACTACACAATTTAGTAAATTATATCAAAAAACCATGTGATATACTTGAAGTGGATCATTTTTTTTTCATTTTGCCTTACTTTTAATTCAGGCTTCCCCCAACGCCTCCCCCATTATTAATGGATTGACCGAGATTCCACTCTCACCCTTACCTTTTCCCTCTAATACAATTCATGTTTGAATGTTTATGATATATCGGTGATTCATCAACAATATTGAAAGATAAGAGATCCTCCATATTCCTCCTATGGGATTCATCATTTTTCTTATATCTTCTCTAACCCTAGTGTCAGTGTTATTTGATTTTCATGTCTATGGTTGTGTTATTTATTTTTTGTTTTCAGTTCCTAGGGATTTTAGCAACGCTCTGGTTACCTATTCAAAAAGTATTCATCGAAAGTGACTTGGATTGATCACTTGAGATTAGTGGTTATGTATCATTACTTATTATTTTAGTAATCCATTAATACCTTCTGTTTTAAAATTATTTTATTAAATATAGAAAATATGATATATGATATCAATATAGGTTTTGAAAATTTGTTTACATAAATTCCGCTAGTTTTCCTTTGGTAGGGGGTGTATTTTTATAACATCAATGTCACTTGATTTATATATTATATTTTTTATAATTCAAGTGTGTGGGAAAACTCTAGTATTGGTTTCCAATGAAATTAATAGTTTATACGATATTCCTTGGATCATTTAATTTTTTTAATATTGGTTTTTGACATTTTTAGAAGTATTCCAAGATCAAAAAGGATGTGATTGAATTTTTGAATCTTTTATTGATTGATTTTATTAGTTTTGATTGTTCTTGGATGTTATTTATGAAAAATTATAATTGTAAATTTTTGTAATCTATTTTTCAGTGATGGATGTGAAATGTAGGTTTATTAGTATTAAACCAAAGGCCTGTTTGGAACCATATGAATTTGGTATTTCATTGGTTATTGGAAACACCCTTACTTATCCATATTAATATCCATTGTTGATGTTTGTTTATATCAATAGTTGAATGAATAATGATTCATATTTCTGATTATTATAAGGGGATCATTATTAATGGGGTGTTATAGGTAGGATTGATATTGTTATTGTGATATGTTACATTAGTCGATGTTTTTTCTATGTGATTGTTAGATATTAGTAGTGTCCCACCTCATTCATTGAGTTTAAGGGACCCATAGGTTACTAAGTGGAAAATAAAAGGATGATTAGTGTGATATTTCAAATTATTATCTTTATAATGTGCCATAGTATACTTTTATGACCTTGATTCCATTTTGTCTTTATTGAGGATAGCGAGACCGATTTTGGAGACATGTTACAGGATCATAATACCTAAAGTTAGTTCATTTCACCTATGGACACTGATTATTGTCCTATTAGTCCCTATGGTGTTACCTCATGACATGTATTATTAGTTATGATTTTATTAAATTTTTTATCATATTATTATTTTTTTCCATGTATTGCGCATTCTTATTTATGTGTTATTTATTTATGGTTTTTTGGTGTTATAAAGATGATTGGAATAATTCTATTTACCTCCATTGTTTCTTATAATGATCCAAACATTCATAAATTAAATTCAATTTCTGAATGAGTACATTCATTATTATGTAATGTAGTTATATAAAACACATGCACCACATTGGTTGTTTTGGACCATTATATCGTATTGAATTTTAAAGTAGATTAATAATTATAAACATTTATAATATACCCATAATTTAGTGACCGTTAATAATAGTATATATTAGGGTCAATGATGAAGTATAATTTGCAGAGACTTAAGGATTGATGTCCTCGCCTAGTAGAAACATTCCCTATAAAGCCAATTTATTGGAGCATTTAAGGGAGAATGAATCATTGGGATTTATAGTTTACCACTCCCAAGATGAGATCTAGAAACTGAACAATGATTGGAATTTTTTATGGGATAATCTCAATTTCATTGAAATTGTGACCCAAACCATGTTACCTGAAACACACTAAGAATGTCCCTCCATCGCATAGCATACCCTTAGGGTGACACATGTATAATAAGGGTTTATGTATCTAGACCCCAATACTATGAATTTATATATATTTCTTACAAATAAAATAATTATTATATTTAACCATTTTTATATTTATTATATATAGATTATGATTGTGATACAAATTATATTTTGATAAGAAGAAACTAAAATTGTATTTTTAGGAAATATATATAATTTCAATTAAGAAAATATATTCATAAATTCAAGAATTACTGAAATATATGATAATTTAGTAAAATAAAATTACTAAATAATATTTATTTCAATAAAAATGGTAATATAATTTAATGAGGTATAATTTAATTTTTATAAGGGTAAAAAAGAAATTACTACTATAAAAACTAGTATTTTCCAGAAAATAATGACTTTTATTTCAAATTGTTATGAAATTATTTTTATAAAATTATATTTATAAAATAAGTATCATATTTGAAATTTCTATGACAAAATTTTCCCATGGTGAATTATTTATATGTTTCTGAAATAGTATAATTTTTGGTAAAAAAAATAAATACGGTACAAATATATAGTATGTATTATGATATCAAAATAAACCAAAAGATAAGTAATAAATCCTATAAATTTAATTATTTACCCAATATATTTTACCTATTAATGTAATGTTTTTTTATGTTATTTGATTAATTTTATGATCATTTAATGGATCCTACAAAACCCTTACTATATATTTGGGTTTTAAAATCATTTCATTATGAACATGACCGACTTCCACGTCACCATTGGTTAATTTTTATCATTTATGTTATTAGACTTATAAAATATTTAAAACCCATCCTATAAGGATTAATCAATGAGAAAAACCATGGGATAATATTTTATTTTTATTATTTTATCATATAGATTCCAAAACATATGTTTAGAAATTAATAAAGAATTCCCCTGTATATTGTTATAAATACCCATTCATACTCCCACTCATCACCACTAAAAAAATATCGAGTAAAATGTTACTCTACCACTCCCTATATAAATTTATCCTAAGGTGTTCTCAAGATCTTACGAATAACCTCCCAAGTTAAGGGATTCTCTCCTTCTTGTCATTATTAAATCACTTTCTCTGATTTATGCCATTTTATTTCAAATTTTCCATGTTGGTACATGTTTTTACATATCTAATTTTCTATAAATGTGATTTAAAACTAATTATATATCCCTTTAACTACCATTAAAACATTTTACAGTTCATTATTTACACTTGTTATGCTACCAAAATTATCCTACAAAATTTCAACCATTTTTTATATATTGAATAATCCTCCTAATTTCTATTCAAATGTATTCACCTAGATCTCCCTATCCACATTGATTTTATACATATATTTTTGTGACCCACACTACTTAATTTTTGTAATAAAAGTTATTAAAGTTTTTCTATTGTTTTACAATATATGTGGAACCCTTACGCATGTACATGATAAGAATGTGGCTTGTGGGCCCGAATTTATATAGCCATCCAATGTAGTGATTGATGTTTTTATCTCATGAGATACCATGTTTGATACATTGTAGGATATACTAAGAACATTTTGTTATTATTTATCAGTGGTTATCCATTAATTAATCTCATGATGTAATGTTTTTTTTGTTGTTTCCACATTCTTATGTTTCCTTGACGATATCACCTTATATCAAGCCTCAATGATCACGTTTATGATTTCCAACCATTTTATGTCACCTTAATATGCCTATTGAGTCACATGTATTTATATTAATCATGTTATAATTTTATTAAATCTATATACTGATTTATAGATCAACCATTTCTTATATATGTCCCCACGTTATCTAATGACTTATTAGAAGATTGATGTAATATAATTGTATGTTTTCGAGTATTTAAATAACATTTTTGCATCCATGTTCATGTTATTATGATATGTACTTAATTTTACAAATTCACTTGGACTCACTATATTCTAGGATTGTATTAAGTGTTTTCTTAATTAAAAAATCATAAATTAATATATATTAAAGATATGTGTTGTTATAGTTGGTATTAGAAGATGTTCTAGTTATTTTTAGAAAATATGATTAGAAAAACATAGTAAAATACTTAAGGATTAGTCTAAACATTAGAAATCATCCAAAAATTATTATAATTTATGTGGTAAGTGGGTTCCATGCATCAAAATCCATGTTTAGAGAGTACAATTACGTGTGTATTTGGAAATATTTTACCTAGTGATACTATCCAAGAAAATGGACCATTGGTTAATGATTGAATCATGACCTGGTGAGTGACAAATAAATCTTGTTACGCACTTGGTTTGACACTCCTATGTGATATAATTTGGTAAATTCACAATATCCTTAAGAACCATTATGAATGTAATAAAAATTCTCACAAGATATTATGTTAGAAAATAGACCATGGATAACATAGATTGGAACCCATAAATTCACCGATAAAGGATTATATTTAATTTATGGGTTATACATTAAATATTAATAGTTTCCCTTTTATGTGTTTAATTTTTAGGAAATTTTCATACCTAATTCTATTTTGGATGATGTAAATGATTATAAAAATAACAAAATAGTGAAAGGATGTAATAATTTCCATTCATTTACTTTAAATTTCCCATATGACTATGGTTATATCGATTATTTTATGTCACAAAATTTTGGTAAAACTACTCAAACAATTCCTCAGCTCATATAAGTTGAGTTATTGATGAACATGAAAAATTTGTCAACTGTTGAATCCCAAGAATATGACATATCCCCTATCAAAATTTGTGGGATGAATTTCCAAAAAAAACATTTGATGATACCTTAAATGGAATTCGATAAAATCATAGGTATGGAATGGTATTACTTTTATATATCCTACATAAATTAATTATAGAGGAAAATCACCATTCATATCCTTAATCACCCAATAATTGTATACAAGTGTAAGTAGGGGAATGAATCTCTTTTGGAATCATAATATCAAGCATGGATAATATTACATTATAAGAATGTGTATCTAAATTAAATGATTGATAGTAAATAAAAGGTCATCCTTTATGAGATTCCCATTGTGGGGGAGTATAATGATATGTTCCTGATGAATGTTTTGGTCTTACACCAAGATGAGAGGTTGAGTTCTCAATCAAACATATACTTGAATATTTTCTAAAATAAATGAATCCATATAGAATTACCACAGTCTAACTTGATGGGATATATAGGAAAATAAAACTGAATTAGGATAAAGGGTCTTTATTCCCATGTGCTTCATCATGGGGTGTATATGTCCTCTTCATCAAGAAGAATGATGATTCAATATTCCTCCCCATTAGTTATCTTGAGCTCAATAGGATTATGGTAAAGATCATTTATCCCCTTCCATGGAATGATGACTTGTTTTATCATCTATGTAGAGATTGCTATTTTTCTAAGATGGATATTTGATCTAGATATTATCATGAAAACGTGAAGAACATGTATATCCCCAAGATTTATTTTCATAAAATGTAAGTGCACTAAAAGTCCATAGTGATGCAATTTGGACTCACTAAAGCATGAAAAATTTTCATGGACATAATGAATAGAGTATTTAGGGATTACCTCAATAAACTTTTTGTATTCATTATAGATGATTTTATTGTCTACTCCAAATTCATGGAGGGACATGAGGATCATTTGAATATTGTAGTAAATTCCATGGAAAAGGAAAATTCATATGAGAGTTAGAATAAATTATGTTTTTGATTAATAATGTAACATTCATGTGGAATTTTATCATGAAAAAAGGTAAATCAATAGATCATTAAATAATATATGTAATTAAAGGATGGTCCTGATAATAATTTGTGATACAGATCCATAGTTTCCTTGTATTGGATGGTTATTATTATAAATTATTGAGAAGAATCTCAGGACTATTAATTCCATAAACTAGGATAATATATAATGGAGCGAAGATTCTATGGATGGGTGAATGTGATTAGATCCTTAAAGAGTTAAATTAGAGGCTAACAACTTCTCATATGTTGAAATTACCCACAATTGGTTATGTATTTTTGATCTACAGTGATGTATCCAAAAATAGATAGTTTGTTGTAGTCATGCAATATAAAAATATGATATTCTATGCCTCCCTACAATTAAATATCAATGTTAATAACTACCAATCTCATGAAAAATAATTTAATGTAACATTATTAACATTAAATATTTTCAATAATTATCTTTATGGTGAGAAGGGTGTAATATATATAGGCCATAAAATCCCCATTTATATATTCACATAGTAGTATCTGAAAATACACGAAAGAAAGAGGTTAGAGCTGATCATGGATTATAATTTTTTAATCCATGACCATCCTAGAAAGGTAAAAAATATGATAGATTCTTTGAGAAGAAGCCATCCAACAACCCCATATATTTTATGATTATTTAAAGGAATCTGATCTTCTTAGACATAGAAAAGGTGTACATGGGAATAATAAAATTATATTCATCCTACCATGATAAAATAAATTATCAGCTGTCCATTCTTATGAGGATAGAAGTGGAGTAAAAAGATGTTGAGGAACTGTAGAAAAAGTAAGGAATCTTTTGGAGTTAAACATTTCAAAATATGGATTATAATATTTGGAACCAGGATATGGGTTCTATAAAAACTATAATAGAATAAGTAGATTTTGTATGATGTAAATCTCTTATTCTTATCTATAAATCTAAGAATCAACATGATTTATAGAAATTTGAAGAAAAACATTTAGTGGGATAATATGATTAAAGAGATTGAAGATTTGTTATCTTAATGATTGGTATTCAAATATGTCTACAATGAATTATAGATTTCTAAAGGTATGACACAACTATTTCCTATACATTTATGGAAATGGGAAATCTTGACAATGAATTTCATAATAGGACTACATAGAATATCTAACGGAAATAATTCCATCATGGTGGTAATAAATCTACTTAAAAATTATATATATTATATTTTATTAATGAATATTTCTATCTTGGACAACTCACCAAGATATACATAAGATAAGTGGAAAGAATACATGAAGTACCACTCTATATTTTATATGATCGATATTAGAGATATACCATGAGGTTATAGATATTCCTTCAGTAATCATTACATACCAAGTTGTGTTTTAGTAATACTTATCACCTTCAAATGAATTTACATTATAATAAAACCATTAAAATTATATAGGATTTTTGGAGATCAAATTCAATGTATTTCCATGAATTTTGGGTCCAATAACTTCCCTTAGTGGAATTCTCCTATAATAAAATTTTTAATTCTGGAATTCAAATGTCACCATATGAGGCTCTATATGTGAAGAGGTGTTCGACTCTGACATGATGGAATGAAGTTAGAGAGCAGAGGATGATGGAACATAATTTTATCCAATATATGATAGATAAGGGTCAATCTATCTAGTGTTATATGAAAACACCACAATGTTTATTGAAATGATATACAACTAATCATCGATGTGACCTAATTTATGAAATAAAAGACAAATAGTTCCTTCATATATCACCATGGAATTAATTAATTAGGATTTAAATTAAGTGAAATCATAGTACATGATACATTTTACCATTGTGGATCATTTATTTCATCAGATCCATGACCTATAAACTATAACATCGTCTGAATTATCCTAAGTACATGAATTTTTTTTCATGTATCCATTTTGAGAAATTATATACATGGAACCTCACATGTTATAAATATAGAGGTGGTACCCTTGGATAATGATCTTTCATATAAGGATTATCCAATGAGGATCTTAAATCATATATTAATATTTATATGAAATAATACTACTCACCTAGTCAATGTAGAGTGGAGAAACCACATTTTTGAGGAAGCAAATTGGGAACCAGAAGATGTGTTGAAATTTAAGAACCATCATCTTTTTCTGAATGAAATAAAATTTAAAAGAAAAATTTTTCAATGGGGGAAGAATGTAATGACCCAAATTTTCATAAATGATATCCCCTTCTTGAATGAATAAATTCATTTTTATGTAATGCAGTTTTAGAAAATAGATGCACCAATTTTTTTAGTTTTATCCATTATAGACTATTAGATTTGAAATTACATTATGTATCATAACCATTAATAATATATCCATTTTATAGTGACCATTAATATTAGTATAAATTAAGTTCTATGATAAATTCTAATTGACACAAACAAAAGTAGTGATGGGAACAACCAGTTGGATTGTTCCCTATAATGTCTATTTATTAATGATTATGTGGGATATAAAATAATTGGAATTTTACCTTAACCTTCCCAAAGTTGATATCCAAAACTAAAGTATTAATGAAACCATTTACAAATAAGTCCATTCTTATCGAGATCACGACCCAAACCACATTTGAAAAACCACCCCCATGAAATTCCCACCATCACACACCTTACCCTTATAGAGAACATTGGTGTAATAAGGGAATATGTACCAAGACCCTATAAGAATGAATTTTTATTTTTTATTTCATGAAAAAAAGATTTTATTTATCTTGTTTTATTTATTAATATAGATAGATAAGTATTTTGATAAAAAAATGAACTTGATACGAAGAAACTAGAATTTTATTTTTATAAAATATATGTAGTTTCAATTAATTTACATTTTTTATAGACTAATAAATTATGGAGATAAATTTTGTTTTAATAAAATAAGATTATTAATTAATATTTATTTCAATATAAATGGTAATATAACTAATTTATCCTAATCTAATTTTATAAGGGAAATAAAATAGTTAGCATCATAACAAACTAATATTTTCTAGTAACTAAATATTTTTAATTAAAAGTGTAAACTATAATATTTACTAAATAATTTTGATAAAATAAATATCATTTTTTAAATAAAAACATTAATATTATCCAATGGTTATTTTTTTATTTTTACGAGGAAACATAATATTTTCATAAAAATTAAATATGATATATAATACGACATCATAATAGCCCAAAATTGATGTTATAAACAATATAAAAGTCATAAATGAAAAAAATATTATTTTAACCTTTAATATAATCTATTTTTTAATTTATTTTACTAATAGTATGATCCTTTAATGAATCCTTCAAATCCTATATTATATTTCAAGGTTTTAAAATAATTTTTTTATGAACATGAGTCACATCCACATCACCAATGGTATTATTTTAATGATTTTGTATCATAACCATTTAAAATATTTAAAGAAACTTCTATTTGGTAGAATCCTTGAGAAACATCATTGGGATGGTTTTTGGTTTTGACTAATTTATGATATAGTGTCCAGAAGCAATGTTTATAAATTAACTAAAAATTCCTCTCTTTTTTCTATAAATACAAAACCAAACTCCCAATCCTCCATACTCAAAACCCATTAGGGATTCATTTCCTCTTCCAATCCTTCTCTAAATACCTCAATATGACTTCCCAATATATTAAAAAACTCTTCCATTGATATTAGAGGCACCCTATGAAGGTAATGGATTCTCTCCTCATCTTTATTAAAGAACATTAATTGAATTATACCATTTTTTTCAAATTTTCCATCATGGTGTATGGGTTTACAAAAACATTTTAATGTATTTAAGAAGTTAATGTAATGAAATTACCCTTTCTTTATCATTAAACAACTATATGTATCATTATATAAACCTGTTGGGTTGTCCGAATTATCCTATGATTTTTTAGCCCAAACATTTTTGTAGTGAATACCCATTCTCATTTTCAATCAAGGGTTTTCACCATGACGTAATTATCCATCATTAATAAGATATATATATATATATATATATATATATATATATTAAATGAACACTCCATAATCATGGTACTAAATGTGATAAAATGTGTTCATATATTATAGGATCTATGTGGCACACTTATACATGTACATGATATTAATGTGATGGGTGGTCCTATAATTACATTTCCCTATAATTAATTGAGTAATGCTTTTATCTCATGGGAAAACATTAATAGTTAATGTTAGGATAACCTAAGAAAACTATGTTATGATGTGTCAGAGTTTATCTTTGGATCATGGTTATGATGTCATGTTTTGTGTTAATTCCATATTCCAATGTCCCTAGGATGTTATCACCTTATATCATACCTTGATGTTCATGTTTATGATTCTAAAATATTTTATGTCAACTTTTTATGACTCTTGACAAAATGTGATTTCTTCATCTTGTTATGATTTTATTATTTCATTAATTGGATTTATAGTTCACCTATTGCTTATTTATGTTCCCTGGTTATCCCATGCATTATAATGAGATCGATGGAATATAATGGAATAATGTGGAGTTTTTATGTAATTTTTTTGAACCATGATAATTTAATTGTGTTATGTACCTCATTTATCAAATAAATTAGGCCTCATAATCTTTTGAGGTTATGTTATGTTTCTATTAAATTAATAAATCACAAAATAAGGTGTATTAAAGATATGTGTTTTCAAATTTATTCCAATAAAAAAATTATATTTTCTTTCCCCTTTGGTTATGAATATATTAGTGAGTTTGTAATGATTTCAATATAAAGGAATTTTTTATTTAAACTGTAATTCATTTAATGAAAACATTTATGGATCCTAATTTTAAAATAATTAAATTTATTATTATTCAAAAGTGAATCATAAAAGGAAAATTGATTCCTTTATTTGAGTTTTCAAGGAGATGGTATTTTGAATGGTATCTTCAAAGGGTTTTTTACTATTCAATCGATGAGAAGGACATGAAAAAACTTTTCTAAAATTTATATTCATACTATAAATATAGGTTTCTTATATAAAAGTAATTATACAGACTCATTTTGTTGTATCCTAAGGGGATTTAGCTTAAACACTATATACTCTTGTTTGTGGGTATGTAACTCTTATGTATTGTGTAAGTGAGTAGGTTTTAAAGATTATAGGTTATATTTATACCACATTCTTGATGTGAGTGGGTTATCATATTTTCATGGTAGTGACTTGGAGTCACATGATATAAGTAGAGTGTTTCTTAGGATCATTGGTTCAGTTGGGGAATGCTGAGTATCAAACACATTGCACTTCTACTTTTCCTTAGTTTCAATAATGTATTTTAAAAAATTTAAATTAAAATGTTTATTATTGGATTAGTAAGTATTTTTATTAGTTTCTTATTATTTAGTTCTGTCATTCCATGTTTGGATGTTTTATATTATCAAATTTCTTATATATATTGATTATTGTCCAATGTTGGAAGACATCATGTGAGGTTTCTATTTGGAACATGTTATTTATATTTGGTTATTTTGGATGAAATAATTCCCACAAATCATATTTTGATAACATATATTCCTATAACCACACCCATCAATATTTGGAACATGATTTAGACCTAATGTGTTTTTGTAGATGTATTTGGTTGACCTAGGAAAATGTCCAGAAACATAATCTCCACATTTATAAAACACTAATTAATAATCATTCAGCCAAAAAATTTCATCAAAAAAATTTGAAAAAAATTCAACACATTCATAACTATATTAGAACATCAACATTTTTGTCTGTATATGAAGTC
This sequence comes from Viscum album, assembly GCA_963277665.1. Classification (NCBI taxonomy): domain Eukaryota; kingdom Viridiplantae; phylum Streptophyta; class Magnoliopsida; order Santalales; family Viscaceae; genus Viscum; species Viscum album. The sequence goes on along the minus strand of OY728167.1, from coordinate 804,950,288 downwards.
CATTCCACATAACTCTTAAAAATACTCATCATTATATCAAATAAAATCCTTTATCCAAGATTAATATCAGGAAAATAGAGAACAAGATAAAGAAATAGATTTTTAAATAATCACATCCCTCAATATAGAGAAATATTTTGACTATAAGTTCAATGTAATCCCACTCAATTGAGAACACATCATTTTATTCCCCTTTCATGATTAATTTATATTCAATATTCACATATATGAAGTAAGAAAAATAAAACCTATTTCCTTTAATAAAGATGTGGGTGTTTATTCTCCACCATTGAAAAGAAAAACCATGGAATGTGGGGTGTATTCCTTTGCATCATCTAAAAAGTGAGAGACGAAGGATGAACATGAACTTTAAACTTATGTTTATCAATCCATCCCTTGGGAAGGGTCTATGTGAAAATATTAGTAGTGAGATATTTTTTAGATGTACTCTAATTTAACTTTTCTACTAGAAACTGTTTCTTTAAAGATGTGATAGACTATAAATATTTTTTATTCAGGATTTTTATACTATATTTCTTGAAATAATAGGTGTACATTGGTTATAATAATAAATTTTCAATTGATTTTCATCATTAACCTTCAATCATTCAATTAAACTTTTATACATATCACCTGAGTTTTTTAATGTGTTGTAATATGTATTTGGATTGACATGTACTCATTGTAATAGAAAATTATTTCTTAATGTGCTTAGAAATACATTTGTCTTTGAAGAAAAATGTTCCTTTCAATGGGGCTTTTTGATAATCAGAATCACCACCACAGTATTTGTCCACGATCCCAAGTAAGTTAAAAATAATATTTATTTTTTTGAATAAATATAAATTTAATGTTTATTTAATATATTTAAATAATCATTTAGAATATTAAAAATGGGATTCATTCTGATCACACTGATGTATTTCATAATATTTTATTGCATACACAATGTCTCTAGGATATATTATGAGAAAAAATATGCTTTTGATCAACCACTTGAAGTCCTTATGATTTATAATTTTTCTATTATAAACTTAACACTAATAGAAATAAGTGTTTTTATATCTATTGAATAATCAATGATAAATATTTCCAATAACTCATTGGAATATTTTTCTAGTAAAAGGAGCAGAAAACATTCCTTTTCTAAAACCTATAGCTCAGGAATTAATTCATCACCCTATGAATTGAAACTTCATATTTCTTCATTCTATGTAATGTGAACATGAAAATATGTTATTTGTTACAAAAAAAATTATATAATAAAAATATACAATCAAAATAAATGTTATGTAGATTTACTCTTTTAAATATTTGTTTTCTTCAGTATTCCATTAAGAAATGTACAAACATCTATATGAAACCATGATGTTCTTCATACAATGCTTCTGGATGATACTTTAACCCAAACCAATCATTATTGAGTTTATAAAAAATAATACCTTGTTCATCAAGTATAAAACCTTATGTATATTCAATTTTGGATTCTTCCTCAAATTCACCATTTAAAAATTATGACTTAACATCTATATGATTTATTTTATATTTTCAATGAGTCAAAAAACCAAAAAAATTGTATTGTCTTGGTACTTTTAATAGGGTAAATTTTTCTTCAAAATCAACATATTCCACCTATTTATAACCCTAGAAAACCACTAAACTTTTATTTTTAAATACATAAACCTTTTCAATTGTATCATTCCATAAATACCATATATATCCTATCATTGTTTACCACCTAGTTTGAGAAAAAGTTCCCTTATATTATTTTTCTAAATTTGATGTAATTCTTCACTCCTAAAATTTAACTACTATTATTCCTCAAATAATTTTTCTACTAATTGAGATTCAATATGAGGATTAATATTCCTTTGATTATATATTAATAGTTTTATTTATATTTTAAGTAGAGATTATGATCATTATATGACATTTTCTAACTCAAACATCCTTTTCATTTTTTTTGAATTTATATTTATTTCACTGGTTAGATACTTCATCATCACTGTATACATTAGAAAATGTGTTATACAAATAATGAATACCCATTACTTCTAATTCATTAGTTCTTCTAGAAGGTTGTATGATATATTCCATTTAACATATGAAGTCATATTATCATCCTTATGTTTATTTGGACTAATCCTTATTTACTTAAAAATTATAGGATTCTACCACAATGTGAAAATATTTACTCGATCGCCTGTATCTCATAGAGTTGGTTGTATAACCTAGTAAGGTCCCTTCCTCAGATATTTCATTAAATTTTCCTTTGTTTTGTTTTTTGATTTTAAAAATTCAAGGACTCCCAAACACATTGAAATATTTCAGAATGATTTTTTCCCTATAAAAAAATTTATAAGCTATGATATCTTCTTCTTATATCAGTAATCATAAATTTTTAACATATACTACCATAAATATGACTTCCATATAGAAAATTAATATAGTATATAATCCCAAAGTATGGTTCTCCATATTTTCAACCAATCATATTTTATCATACATGGTCCTATTTTTGATGGGGTGTAAGGAGAAATAGATTAATTTCATACCCCATGATTCGATAGATATGATTTGACAGTGAGGGATTCACTCCTAATCCTTCGAAGTGAAGGACAAGGATTGATTAATCAAACACAACTCAGACTGTGTCTACTCAATAATCATCTAAGTTGTTGGGTAAGTAAAATATAGATATTCATAAGATCTTCCACAAGGGAAATTCCCAATCTGAGTGGGAAACTACTGATGATTCTGATTATGGAAATTACACGTCTTATTATGATTTGTAACTTCATTCCTGACATGCGAGGGAAATTCCATGCATTTGAACTTGTATTTCTTCCATGTACATTTTATATTATTCATAATAAATGGCCATAAGTTTTTCTTCTCACTGTACTTGTCTAGTATATGTTTAGGTAGATGAGTGGAATGAATTTCAACCTTCAAGTGACTTCATTACAAAATAGTTTTGTTCTATCAATCTTCATAATCATCATTCCAGCCACGTTTCCACTAGGTTAAACCTATAAATAAGTTTTCTTTTAAATTTTTCATATACTCTATTTTTCTAGATAACCATATCTTTTAGGCTATAATTCACTCACAACATTTGAACTCAAGTAACTTGAGTTTCATGGATTAGTGATTTAAAAAACATTCTCCCAGTTCATACACCTTAAATTAATCTATCCTATTCTTAAGACATTGTATTATGAAATCATTAATTCATAATATGAATACATAATCATTATCGAACAATTGAATAACACTGAGTTTAATTTGGATATGTCCATCTTCAAATAGGACTTCTTTGGATCTCAACTATTAGTCTTCTATAGTAGTCATGAAAATTACTATGATTTTATGGGAATAATTACTTCCAAAATTTACACCTGCTAAATTATTTTATTTAATGTTTTTATAGAAATTATCATATTTTATAATATATGAGGATCATACACTATTACGAATCAATCATTTCCCTTTCAGTTAGCTTACAACATTTCTTCAATGATTAATTATATTTCATCTATATTATATTTTCTTAATTCCATTTCCTTTCATGTGCATTCTATTTTCCCTAGTAAATTAGCTTATATTTTTTTTCAATATCCCAATTGGTCACATAATTTTAATGTTTCTTTAAGACAATCAAATATATTTTTGCATGATTTATTTTGGTTTTCTATGTTCTTTATCCTCAATTTTTCCCTTGTCATCAAAAATCACTTCCTTTTATTTTAAATTTATCCCTCATAATTTGTGAATTCTCTATATGGGAGACATATTATACATATAATTATATCATATGTGAATATGGTATCCAAATAAGAAATAATATCTAAAAAATTTATATCACCCATAATAAAAAGATTTTTTATTATAAGAACATATATGACATATAGACTATGTATGATCCTCTAGTAATATATAGGGGAATATATTTTCAAAAAAACCCACATTACTTATATTAGAGTAGTGAGATATTTTCCATAAACATTCTATAGACAAGAGTCTTCATTAACTGATGAGATACCTTTATTATTTTTGTGACCAATTTTATTCTATTATTCTAGAATACCTTTCAATTAAAATTTTGAGTTACCATTCTTAGTTTATTTATATTAAGCAAACTTAACATATTTTTATTTGAAGAAAATATTATTGAAACATAAATGATCCTTAGCATCAAGAAACCAAGATCATATCTTACCCAACTCATTATCTATTGACATTTTAGTCTCACTATTATAATTTATCATTTTGTGCTTCTTGATTACCTTTAACATGTGGTTCTATATTTTCTCAATGTATAATTATTTTTTTCATGGATGTATTCTATTAATTAATCCTTATTTTTTTTCTTTTCAACAAAAAAAATCCCCTTTGTATTTTTTTTATTTTGATTGATGATTTCTTACAATTGGACTTTAGGAATGTAATTTATGTATGTTTCCTCACATAATTTTTTTACTTGAGTTTTTTATCACTTCAGACATGATCCATAAAGTTCATTAGCATCTTAAAAATTTCATCAGGAGATAAATATTCTTCCAATGAGTCTTATTTTTCATTTCTTTATTGGATCCTTTATTCTTATAAATAGACATGATTTTAACATCACCTATTTTTAGCATTTTTTTTATTTTCACTATACTAATTTTTATGAGGACTTCCATTTGACTATTCATCTTGACATTCGCTTCCATTAATTTTAAAGAAATTTAATAAAAAGTTCCCAATTCCTCTACACCAAATATGTAACACCCCAAGCTTCCATGGTACGCTTCACTTTGAATAATACAGTAGTGTGTGTTGTATGCATCTTCGAGTTATAACACACCACAACCAATCAAACTAGCCGTTATGAATAGTAATACCCACTTTTTGAAATTTTATAAATTTTATCTTTCAAAACAGAATTCATTTTTAGATTCGGAATATCAAAATTATCTTAGGGTGAAATTTTGGTGGTTTTCCGGATAACTTTCATATTTTGATGAATAGTTAAAATTACTAAATTTTAATTAAAAACAGCTTTTTTAATTGAAATAATTAATAGTGATAAATTATGATTTTGAGTGGTTTTAAAGTATATTTAGAATATATTTTTAACATTTAATACAATTTTTGTCATTAGACGTAATTTCACATTTAAACCAGACATAAATAAGTGTCAATCTTTTGATAGTTATTATTTCTTAAAAACACGCTATTTGTTTTGACAACGGGAATTAATTTTTAAATTAATTAATGCAACTTATATGTTTTTAATTTATTAAAATAGACATAATTTTTGAATTCATAATATCAAATATAGCTTAGGCTTAATTTCTGGTATTTTTATGAGAAACATCAATTTTTGATGAATAGTGAAAAACACCGAGTTATTGGTTAAAACCGATTTTTTTATTTAAATAATTATTTATTTTATTTAAATTAATGTCAAAATAGATACCTAATACTTATATAAGTTCATTTTAACTCATTAGAGTCAGTTTATAATAATTTTAGATATATAAAAATTTTATTGAACTTTTCAGTGTCTTTTACCCATCTCCTAAAAGAATTTGGAAATTCACGTAAAACTTAATTTTACCACTTATGTGAGTGGAATTTAGAAAATCTGAGAGACAAGGTTAATATCAATGAGTAAAATGTGGTTCAATAAGATAAAAATATTTTTTTTGAATAGTAACTTTTTACTTTTATTTACCACGGTTAAAATTAAATAGGATAATTAAGGGTAAAAATGATATTAATATTAACCTAACACATGTCCTAATTCTATTTTACAAGTTTATATCGACCAAAAACAACCTTAGGAATAAAATATTATCATTTAGGTCCACTTGGATTAGATTAGGACATTTATTATTATTTAATTCAAAGAAGAGTTAAAAGAGTTAAAATCAATGTTTAATTACTAAAACATTTTTTATATAGGGTTATAAATAAGATAAATTAGATTTTAAATATTAATTAGAAAGATAAAAATATTTCCTACATAATGGTATTTTATTTATAATTTTTAGACATTAAATAATTTAATTTATTTATGACACAATGATGATGCAGTAATTACCTTACTAGTGAAATATTAAAATAATTGATATTATAAATACCCAAATAAATATAATTTGAGACTTTTAATGAATTAAACGAATTTTATTGGTTAATATGACATTTTAGTATTGGGTTAATTATTTTTTTATAAGTAATAATGCTTTTATGATTTTCAAAAAAATCAAATACCAAATAGTGTCAAAATTGACATAAAATAGTTTTTAAAACAAATATCATATTATTAATTGATATTAAATTCCTAAAAATCTAAGGTTAGGCAAAAGGACTTGTATCATGAAAGGTGTATCATTAATGGACCACTTGGGGGGTCTCTTGGATGTATATAGTAAGTTTATTAACTATATAATATAAAAATGTAAAGTGACATGGTAGATGTCAATCTAATTAACTAAGAGTTAAAACTAAAAGATAAGGTTAATATAATGACCAAAACCTCTCTAAAATCTATTGGTTGAAAGGATTTAGACGCAAAACAACCTTAGACTTTTAATAATCCACTTTGGAACCATTAGAAACCGAATATTAATTTATTATAAATTAATACTTTAAGTTTTTCCTAAAGAGCCCCTCCTCCCCCTTATAAAAGGACCCAACTTCAAACCAATTCTTCACAACTTAAAAGCCTTTTTGTTCGGCCAAAACCTGCCAAAATACTCTCTAAACTTCCCTCAATTCAACCTAGAGGCCTTATTTTTATCATAAAGTCAACTTATAGAGCCCTTTCGATCAAATCAAAAGGAAGAACTCGAAGAAGAGGTAATGTTTTCACCACCCTCTTTCAAGTTCCTTTCTTCTTCAACTTATTCTTTTTTTATTATTTCCATTATAAAATAATAACTCCAGTATCTCCTATATAATGTGATGTTATTATAAATATGGTACAACTATATTCAGTATTCTATCCATCCCTTTAATGACATGTCACCATACGTGCGTACGTACGACTAACCGTCTCCACGTCGTGGTGTAATTGTTATTCAATACATTATTATTTGTATGGGTATAATAATGATGTGTAATTCATGTAAATAATAAATATAACATGATAATGATTCTGTATATATGATATACCATACAATTATATATTATTTTAATATCAAAAGAATGATATTTTCGCTCATGCGTACGTACGGATTACCGTCTCCACGACACGGTAAGATTCATTTCCAAGTTCACCATTCATCGACATTTATAAAAATATATATATTACTAATAAGTATGTAATATATGACATATTAATGATACTGTAGATATATATATTTATATATATAAGTATTTATGTACTTACATATATCTTATTCACTTACTTCCGTTCAATACTATATGAAAACAGAAACAACGTTTATGCGTATGTACGGACTACCGTCTCCAGAAACGGTGTTTTCCATTTCATATATATGTCTATTATAAATATTTATATTCTAAATATATATGATATATTTATCATCTTTTATATTCTGGAATTTTTTAAATCATGATCTAAGTGATACAATCAAGAGTAACAAGTTAAAACACGTACGATAAAGAATGTGATTATTACCCAAAATGTTAATTTGACATGGAAATTATTATTAAATGGGTAGTATAAAGTCATAAATGAATCATGTATGATATCATAAATATTAATATGGTTATGGTATAATTTAATAACATACTATGATTTTCATACAGGAGGTTAAACGTACCCTCGACTAAAGGAAAGTGCAAGGTAAGGGTTAATTCCTCAATCTCATTATTATCCGAGATTGTTTATGTGTAAGTATTTACTGGGAAATTTTTATCATCCATGTACATTTTTCATAAAAATTATTTCAAAATGAATATTTTCAGGATTTTTGAAAGGTAATCTTTATCAAGATCAGAATTTTAAATGTTTTAAATATTTATCTTTCTAAATCTTTTTAATTAATGTCCATGTTTTCAAAATGATTTTAATGATTTATTTATATGGACACAAATGTTTTGAAATGATAATTATTTTAAAATGTTTCAAAGTGGTATGGTATACTTTGATTCAAAAATCTCTTTTAAATTACTTCCTTTATAAATGTGTGACTTTTAAATGATTTTACAAAAAGGATATTTCTCTCAAAAAGTTTTACTCATCATTTTCAACTATGTCAGCATCCTCTACTGGATATTATTTTTGATTGAGGTTGATTTATTATAATAAAATATTTATCATTGTATTGAATGAGTTATGATATGTTTGACTGTGGATGTTCTATTTTTATACCATTCATGGTCTATGGTTAATGTATTGACATTTCGTATGCTAGTTTTAATACGAATGTTTATGTTATGTTTCAACTATTCATACAAGGAATGCAGTGGACTTATTAAGTGATTGGTGGGGCCCTCTATAGCTCCTCGATGCATTAGTAGGTCTCATGAGACAAAATAGTGTCTTGGCACGAGGCCTTGACAAAAATTTTATTTGTAGTCTTGGCACGAGGCCTTGACTATGTGGTAATGATGTCCGGCATTGGGCATTCCCTCATTATGAAATTAGTTATTACATGTGATTATTCGACTAATAGAATATCCATGTGCATGTTTAAATGGTAATGTTTCATTTATTTTTACCATATTATGTTAAAGTTTATGTTTAAAAGGTTGTTGTTTTTATTACACATCTTGCCTTAAAAAGTTTATAGCTTATGATAAATTATTTACCCTTACTGAGCATCTGAGCTCACCCCTTTCTTATGTTTTATTTTCCCAGGATTCCAAGAAGTGTATTATGATTGATATGCAGGGTTAAGCTACAGGGAAAAATGGAATTCTCAAAGAACTATATATGCTGTGTTTTATGTTTCAAATTGTAATGTAAAGTTAATGTATGTAATCTATTTTCCAAGACTGCTAAACTGGTCGGCCCTTCGGGACTTGATTCCTTGTAATCATGCCAATGTATTAAGATAATGCACCGAATCTGGGTTACTTGGGTCGGGGCGTTACAAAATACATTTTATTGATATTTTTTCATTGTAATTTTCTTTTATTTTTGTGATGTTCCATGATATAAGAGAAATTATTCCATTTTTTCTCATCATCTACATCATATTTCTATTCCTATTCTTTGGGAGATCCTTCTTTTGGTTATTTGAGACTGAGTTTTTCCATTGATTTGAAATCCATTTATTTCTTAATATTATTTATAAATGTTGGTGACTTTATCATCTCATAATGAATGAGAATATTTTTTTTCTACTCAAAGGATTCAAAATACTTATCCTCCAATGATGTGAATTTAGGATCAAACCAATTAGGGAATGTTTTTTGTCAACTTCTTCACTATAGTTTACTCAGTTAAAGTTACACCAAATACTCTAATATTACTTAATATTTCATTCAATATTATTAAATATCCATGATTAGATTCCTCACCAGATAAATTCAAATATTTATACATATTTAACTACATTGTTTATTTTCCTACCTTTACATAAATGTTTCCTTCAAATAAACTATTGATTTTATCTGAATTATATTTTATTCTTTGAAGGACCATTACTATTGTATAATCATTTTATGATAAATACATAATATATTAATTATATTATTTACCAATAACCTAGAGGTTTATATTATCACTAAAGGTCATACGAGTATCTTTATCTCTAGGTGGAAATATGATTGCTGTATAATTCACCACTTAAAGGCCAAGATATCTGATATAAGGCATTATCCTATATTTTTGACTGTGAAAATTTATTACATAAATAATCTAAATTACTCAACTATAAATATAATTTAGATTATAATTATAAAAATACATATCATAAGATGATTGCTACTCTAATATGTCTTCATATTATCTTGAATGGGTGAACCACTATGAATGGGGGTTGGGTTAGTGTTTAATTTCAAGAAAATACATTAAACTAATGTTAACCTCTATGAATTGTAATGGTTTTTAATCTGATCATGATAAATTTTTTTTGACATTGATTTGTATGAAAGGAAATGAGACATAAAATCACACATGATTTTTATTAGGTTCTTCCTCAGTGTGAGAAAATTTACCATGTTGTGATTGGTTTTTATCTGAAGATGCATATTATCCAAGGTAATCGTATTATAATGATTTAGGAAGGAATTATTTTTTTCCCATAAGACAATCCAACACTTATAGCATCTGTTAAATAATGATATTAATTCTTACAAGTTTAAAATTTGAATCATCATCCATGACTACACATAAGGTTGATTTTAACTTATTGTCATAAGAAGTCAAGATTAAGTCTCTAAAATTTAAAACTATAAATAAGTGTACTATTGATTTATTAACCATAAAGTTATTTTTTCAACTTCTTACTCATCTCTAAAATACTATTTAAATACCATAATTCTTTAGCCCAACTTATATTCTAAATAACTATTGGACAATAAATCTCACTAAAAAAATCTTTCTGAAATTTTCAACAAACTTTTAGCACTAATATTTTTATGGTATTATTTTTATTTATACCCACCAATTATCTATGAATTTAAAGGACTTATTCCTTTCATCATTAATCCATCTACTCCAAATTACATTGTGTTGAACATTATCTATACTAATGAAATGATATGAGTCAACTATCATCATCAATAGTCCAAAAGATTTATCAATAACAACATTCAATTCTTATTTTAATCATCTATAGGATCACAAGATTCACTCCATGAATTTATAATCATTAAACTTTCAGATCATCATCATTTAATGTTTTAACATCAAAAGTTTTAGGTAAAGTATCTTGAAAACTCTTGTGAAACTTATTTTCACATATTAAAATAAACAAAAATATTCCAATTCTTGTGGTTTAAAATTTTTATTATTAGCCTCTGATAAATTTAAAAAATCTTTTAATAGACTCATATTCTTCTAATTATTTCATTATTTCCACTAACACATAGTTTTAACATTGGTTTACTTAATTTTTTGATATTATTCTACTTCTAAAAAGATGGAATTTATCATCTATATCCACCGAGTAAGTCTGTTATACGTACAAATTCCTTTACCACTTAGGTTTATATGTATGTACATCAAGATGGATGATACTATTAATTTTAGACGATTCTAGAATAAAATATTATGATCCATGTTTTTCAAAATGTATTTTTTGATGATATAAATAATTGTTACATCTTATGACTTCATCTTTTCAATAATTTATCTATTAGAACCATATTCTTGAGCCTTTTTTTTATGGAATTCATCCATTTTTCTTTTGGTAAACATAAATTTTGATCAACTAATCATGAATTATTAATTACATTGAGTAATCATGTTTTTTAGTATTTTTAGTATACTTAATGAATATTCCTTCTTGAGGGTTCCATGCATAGTGGTAACACTAATGGTGGTGATATATTTGAAATTTATTTTAATTAAAATTTCATGGAACTTCAATAGAGTATGTTTACACATAAAATATATAATTTATTTATTTATATATGAAGAAAATAATACCTTGGTTTAGGATAATTATTCTTTGAGAATGTTGATCTTCTGAAGGAACCTTTTCATATTTCTTTTCATGTAATGTGAGTATCCATGGGTACAATAACTCTAGAGGTGATTCACACATTATCATTTGATCTCTGAGAAACACAAATTGATTTTTACGTGCTAGTGCAAAGGATAAATTGTATTACACTGTTTGTGTTAATCAATTTTTTCTTATAGAATTGAATGAAACTCTATTGAATTTCTCTCTCTTGAGAGGAAGAGATAATGAAGAGTTAAGAGAGAATTTATTATTTATTTTCATATCCTTTATAAAATATCCATATTCATTTATTTATAGAGATATAGTTTAGGTTAAAACAATATTAATATCTTGTTTCCCAATAAAAATTATTATAACTTTTATAAATATCGATGTATCATATTAATAAAATTATTATTATTTTTGGTGCGTGTCAAATTTCACAATAACAAATATTATTTAACCATCTTGTTAATTAATATTTATCACAAGACATGTTCATGGTCTATTCAAATTCCACGTGCAATTAATGAACATTCAAGTAAATATTAAATATTTTATTCATAAAAAAAATTTCCTTCAACAAAGCGTGAACAAAATTATTCTTTGGAATTTAGAAAAATATTTATTCAATTTATTAAAATCAAATAGAATTTTATTGAGGTCAATGATAGCACATAAAGTGTGACCCTATATGACTAATTCCAGTTGGAATTAGTATGGATTTTATAAATTCCATGATTAATATCTATCAATAGGTTAGGGAACCCAAGAAAATGAACTTAATGTCGATAGGATGAAAACCAAATATGAATTATCATAAAGTAATATAATTCAATTTTCACAATATTTCATCAAGAATATTTCACATATATATCACCAACCTATATTCTTTACACTTATTCCTTTTATTATCTAAAATAAACATATTATTACACCATGTCCATGTATTTTAGGGATATTTTTATATTTCAATTCAAGTGTTGAGATATCATCTTTCATAATGGTAGAAGGAAAAAATATATCCTTGGAATATCCATTAATTACATGCCAATCACGATGCACAAAATGTGTATAACTCCTCCACAAACAATTATAATCATAGTTTATGAATTACATCTAATTATGTGATTCATAACGTATATTAATAATAATAATATCCAGGGACCATTATAAACCCTCTTAAATAGGAATATTTGATGACACCGAAACATATAGAATTCCTACAGATAGGTGTATTCTCATAATCTCCCATCATGGAGATTACCGAGTGAGAACATCATGAGAAGAATCATGATCCTCTTATGTGTACTCACACATGAAATTATATATAATATTTTTCATATCATAGTATGTTACCCAAAAAAATAACTATAATTAATAATATATTCATAGGACATCAAGGTTCTCATCATAGTAGGGAAATACTATGACCATATCAGGACGTCATGACCTCAAAGAAAGTATTACATTAACATCATAAATAACAATGATAAATATGTAATAACACCTTATTAATATTCAAATCCTTAAATAGACATGTAATCAAAGCACAAAAAGTTGATCTTAAGACACCAACTCAAAAAAACTCCCAATTGGACTAGAGACAACTTCCTTCAACATTTAGTCCCCAAGAAGTCACATGATAATAATGTCTCTATTGACTTAAGACTTAATCAAGGGGAGTTTTATTTTTTATTACATAGAAACAAAGATCAATTCAATCTCAAATCTCTGATTAAAATACCTCAAGAGATGATACTTCTGATAAATGTTCTTTATCCATTGATGTGACCTTGGATCTTTTTTGAGAGCCACCACTATAGTATTATCACATGAGAGTGTGATAGGATCTTTATTGAAAGGTCTCATGTGAAGCTCATGGATAAATTTTATTTACCTACTTAAAAATCTATAATATATTCAAACACCTATATTGAATAAGGAATCACAACCTACATTGTTCTATTCCAGCTCACAACACCTCCATTCAAAGTGACAATGTATCTCATTTGAGACTTCATGTCATCTTTATTTTTTTGGAAACTAGAATTTGTATTTCCTATAATTAATAGTTCATTTTTCCACTATAAAATAGGAACATATCTTTAGTAGCCTCTAATACTTAAGCATTTTCTTTAATTCCATCCAATGAAGGTCACCTGGGCCAGATTTATATTTTCCAAATAAAATTAATGTGTATTCATCATATATCCTAGTATATAACATATCATACATGAATGACCTAACCAATAATGTGTATATAATCCTTTACATTTTGTTTCATTACTAATGTTTTTTTGGGACAAAATTTCCTTAAAATTTTAATTCCACTGGACACTAGAAATAATGCCCTTATGTGTTTTTCCATATTGAATCTCTGTAGTAACTTTCCAATATATTTACTTTGAATTAGGCCTAGTAACCTTTTTGATCTATCAAGATGAATATTGATCACAAGTTTATATTATTCCTTACCTACGTCCTTCATAGATAATCCTTTATTCAACAAGTCCTTAATAGACTATAAGACTATTATATCATTCTTAATAATTTATATATCATCAACATATACTATTATGAAAATGACCACACTCCCACAAATATATTTATTGACATGAGGATCATATTCATTTATTGATGAACCCAAATTATACTTTGGCCTCATAAAACATTATTTTTCATGATATATATTCTTCATTAAATCCATAAATGATTTTTTTTCAATTTTAAAATCTTGTTGGTATTCTTTGGAGTAACAAACCCTTCAAGTTGTTTCATATAAATATCCTCCTAATGGTTCCCATTATGAAATGTTGTTTTGAAATCCATATTTAAAATATCATAGTAATCGAAATTCACAATGGAAATTATAATTATGATTGAATACATCATTGAAATTGGTGAAAGGGATTGATCGTAGTATATGAATTTATATAGTTTAATCCATTTTGCAACAAGTCACACATTAGTGGTACTAACATGTCATTATGTGTCCATTTTCTTTGTGACTAACCATTTGAAACTAGGGGGATTTACATACACTATAGGATCTACCAAAACTAATATATGGTTTTGGTATATGGAATCCATTTCAAAATTCAAGGAATCATGCCACTTGGAAGAATATAATCCATATATTTATTCATTTTATGTTATAAGATCATTATTATCATCTAATAATGATTCACCATCCTAAATGATGAGGAAACTATACTTTTCTGGTTCTTTGACCTCAATAGTACTCCAACACAGTACACATGTCACTAGAATAACTTATTCCATGCGTCTTTGTTGAAATTATTCATGTTCCAAATCATTTATATATTGAGTGTAGACATACTTGATGTCTATTTCTCTCTCACAATTTCTTTTAGATGTTTTCTCCCTTTCAAGGAATTTGGGACGTTTTTAAACCAAAAACTTATTTCCTAAAGGATTTTATAGGTATTATCCATTTGTTTCTTTTTGATATCCCCTAAAGATACTCTTTATACCATCGGGTGAACTATTTTTACCTGCAGTGGCTTTATCAAATCCTTCATAACCAAAAAAATGTATATAAGAAAACACGTGTTTCATTCCATTCCATAATTTGTATGGTATACCATATTTATCTTTAGTTGTTAGTCAGTTTTTTATGTATACTTTTATTGTAATGCATATCCCCAAAAGGATAATGTAAAACATTATGGAATCATCATTAATATTATAATTTAAAACAAGGAATGGTTCCTCTATTCTATTCTACAATTCCACTATGGAATATAAGGAGGAGTGAGATGGGAAAAATACCACACTTCCATATGTAATAAATGAACTCTTGATTAAGATATTCTCCACCATAGTCTGAGCGTATTTTATAAATCTTCATGCCATGATTTTCCGAAATTCATTATTGAATTATTTTAAATTATGAAAAAAGATATGACTTTTACCTCATTAAGTATATATATTCATATCTACTAACATCATCCATAAATTTTTTGTAGTGTGAGTAAAAAAGCCTACATCAATTATATATGTTCCACACACATCATTATAAACTAATTCATGAAGCTCTATGGCCATTATTCTTGTTTCCACTAAATGGTTATTTGGCCAATTTTCATTGTTAAAATGTGTCATATATACCATGTGGTTTTTCTTCAAATGACTCTAAATATCCATCTTTTTATAATTTAGTCTTGTGATATTTGTGAACATGACATAGCTGGTGATTCCATATTTTAGTGTGGTATGGTCAATGTGAAAAACATTCTTATCAGTTACCATTACAATGTTTGCATAATCCAACACATAGAGGCTTTTATTTAAATGTGCCTTACCATAAAAAAAATTATATTTATAAAATATGAAACATTTATTTCAAAAAATTTAAATAAAACTGTCAGTATCATGTCTAGATACATAAATAATGTTTTGGTAACCAAAATGTACATAATAAAAACCATTTAAAAGAAAGATCATTTTGATCCACAATGTGTGGTGGTAGTCCCCGATAGCTACAAAATGAAGTTTAGATTTTTTGTTTTCATGTAGATATACCTACCCTCAATAAATAATTCTTAATCTACATGGTTCATTTATTTAAATACATAAGTGAGAACCATAATCTTTATCTAATACCAAATTAATAAAAAAAAATAAATCTCAATCAACAAAAAATGCACCTGATGCATCCCCTTGATTCTTTTGGATTCATGTATGTTTTATTCCAATGAACCCTCTATCCACATGTGAAACAAATAAAATCCTATTCTATTTCATTAACTTTGATATTCCTCTTTTTGGAAGAGTTTGAAGAATCTTTTGGATTAAATATCTTCACATGAACTTCCCTTTTGTTGAACATATAAACTGAAGGATTTTTTACTTCATCTTCTTATATACTTGATAAATTAGAGTGAGAATATCTGGAGGAGACATATAAATGTTATTCATATTAAAACTAACGCAAAAATGGAGAAGCTATGAGGGAGTGATTCTAGAATGAGAACATTGCATAGTTCATCAGGGATTTTATACCCTAGAACCTATAGGTTCTCAATGTATCCAATGAGCGTAAATACACGAGGCCCCACTATTTCACCCTCCCTAATATTATTCTAAAATATTTATATGTAAATATCAAAACATTGTTTTCTATCTATCTCCTGGTATGATCCTCAGAGGTTATCAAGCATGCTCTATGCATCCATGTATTCATGAGACTTCATGAGTTCACTAGAAATGTATGAAAGCATCAATCATTGTACATCGACCACATCAATAATTTTTTATAGACAAGTAACTCTTCGTCTCTCACCTCATTAGTAGGTAGATCAGACATTGAGGATTCTAGAATGAAAAAACCTATTCACAGAACAATACAACCTTAAGTCATCTAAACCATTCCTTGATGTTACTACCATTGAGGATTTTATATTTCTATAATATAGATCGAATGGATAGTGTGGATGATGAAAATTCCACTATATTATATAATTAAAAGAGTGTATTTTTATTACTTTGAATGATTGCATTTTTTTAGAAATAATTAAATAATTGGTTTTTATTAATTCTCCCACTATATAATCAAGTCTCAATATCCCTCATCATTGAATTTGGAATGTATAGTTTCAAAAAAATTCTATTGGAAAGGATTTTTTTTACAATTTGTTATTATATAGAAATTGGGCATGAAAATATAATAAGGTTTTAGGTAAAAATTCTTTCCAATTGTGGGATTTCAGCTCCATGATCCATTGAGTAGACTCCCTAATCAAAAAATCATGTCTTCGATTTCCTCAATGGTTGCCTCCAAATTTTTTTGAGTAGAGTTTGGTCATTAAATTCAACACAAATTCTATTAAGTTAACTAAAAACCCTTATTATAACTCTCAAATATGTGTAAGAATCCAGTCTTTGGCCATGCATACACTTAGTTCTGTTGTTTCATTCCCAATCAAGTAATGGAAGGTGTAGTCGAACTTGATAAAAACTTTTTTGGATTTTAATTTATTATACATAATTTTTATCCTTTATTAACCATTAAATTTATTTTTAATATTATGTTGATTTTACTTAATTTACTAACAATGTTATATAATAAATTAATGCATAATACATTTATTTAAATTCCATCATTGCACATTAAATCATTTATTTATGTGATCATTATCTTGAATCCCTTAAATAATTAATGACTAAAAATAAATACATAAATAAACAAATGAAATGTTCATGAGGATATCTTAAGGTTGATTTAATGACCAGAAATTAAATCAACGTATGACCAAGGGGAAGTAATTCATATTTCTAGTTTTATCACGAGTCAAAGCATTCTATTTATCTACCTATGTAACACCTGGGATGGTATCATTATGGTTCCATCTTGAACCGTCTCCACATGACTTCTGAAACTCCAAAAATTAAAAATATGTAAAACTCACATACAAGTTAGGGAATCTGATAGAATTTTTAATGGGGGATTATATAAATAACATTGGACATGTATGCCCTATATAATATAGGGATGGATGATAGAAAATATATAAAATTAATTTAATAATTATTACTACAAACCCATGTCATAAATTAAATTAAATAAATTCAAACACATACAATGGTTTAGTCTAACTATTAAATTGTCATACATGCAATGCATACATAAAAGTAAATTGGTTAATTTTTTTTCTTATTCATTATTTATTATAAGTATAATTGTGCTAGTATTAATTAATTAATTAATCAATTAATTCCATTTATTCTTAATGATTAGTCGAATTCTCTTGAAGCTATCCACTATTAATGAATTAATGGAAAATAATTTTTTACATAATTTTTTTTGGATTTTAATTTTAAATTAATTAAGCAGTAAAAATTCAATGACATTATTATTAAATTGTAAAACACAATAGATCCCAATCAGGAAAATATGGTTTTAATGATGAAATTTTCAATTTAATGTAATTTAATTCTATAATTTATTGGGAGACTACAAATCATGTACTATCCAGTTATATGTCTTGTATCTCGGTTGCTATGTATCTGAGATAATACACACAAATGTTTGGCAATTTACACTACTAACCCATGTAGATTACATGACCTATACAATAGCTACACATCATGTAATCCAACATCCTATATGCTAGGTTGGCCTGGTCTACACGTGGTATGTAGTATGGTCACCACTTGTAATTATCTACTCAGCCTATTGGGAATCCCACAAAACATCCAGATATAGTGAACATGGGTACATGGTATGTACTCTGACTATACACCATGTAACTTAGTTTCATCAGCCAAAAATTTTTCACTTCTTAATGGAATCTATGATCATTATACATATTTTTTCAGACCTTTAAGAAAATTAAACACTAAATGAACATGATTTATATGATGATAACATGTTAATACTAATCATATTAAAGATTAAATAATATGATATGCAAGCATTCAACCATGATTGAAAATAGATAAAAAATAAAATAAATAATTATAAATTTTATACATGACCTTGATACCACAAGATGGTTCTAGGTGCTATAGAAACACAAGTGGTGGGTTATATAATTAAAATTTATTTTAAATAAAATTCCTTGAAACCCAAATGGATACTGTTCTCACATTAAATTTATAATTAATTTATTTAAATATTATGAAAATAAATATCTCAACTTATCATCTATTATTTTTTGATGATGTTGATCTTTGGAAATACCCTTTCTAGATTGCCTATCTTTCAAGGTAAGGAATCAACTACGGAATTCCTATAGAAGTGTTCCAAAAATTCTACTTTCTATCAAATAAACACTAATAGATCTCTAGGTGATATCACAATGAATCAATTTCCTTTTGTTGTTAAATATGATCACTCATCATTTAGTCTTAAAGGAATACCTCTTGTGCTTCTCATTCAAGAGCGGGAGAGATAAGGACAAGTCAATAGAGACTTTCGTTGTGTAAAATGATTTTATGTATTTATACCCTTTACACAATAGACATAACAAAAAATTTATAGAGTTAGGGTTTAGTTTAAAACATTATTTAATTTTATTTTGTCTATTAACCAATATTATAAACGTTTATATTCCCCATAACTCATAATAATAATAATGATAATATTATTCTTTTTTGGTGTGTTTGAGCATGTTCAATATCAAATATTATTTAACTAGATTTTAAATTAATATTGTTCAATGAACATGATCATGGACTATTTGAGATACTGAAGATTTTATTTAACATATGAATAAAAATAAAATATTTTGTTCATTAATAAATATTTTTTATTGATAAAACCTGAATAATGTTATTCCTCATTCAAAAGAATAATATTTATTATATTAATTAAATTCAAATTATATTTTTATTGAGATCAACAAAAATAATTTGTGTGTTACCCTCTCATATTATTTCTCATTGTAATTAGATGGTATTTCTTAATGTCCAAGATTACTATCTCGAAATAGGACATGGCTCCTAGGAGAAAGAACTTAATGTAATAATGAAAAAACCACATACAATTTCTAAATGTGTAATATAATAGCATTATCACATAATCTCATCAAGAAGGTTACACATATGTGTCACAAACCTATATGAAAAATATACCGTTTATTGAATATCTAAAATAAACACATCAATACACCATGCCCATGGAATATAGGATGATAGTTCTATTCCAATAAATGGGTTGAGATATCAAGTTCCATAATGATGGAAGGGAAAAAATACTTCTTTGACTTATCCATTAAAAAAAGTCACTTATGACATAACCATAGTATTAAATCTCTCCATTAACTATTTTCATCATGCTTTTAATAATTAACCTATTTACCTATGTCATAACATGAATTAACAATAATCATAAAGTGAAAGGACCACTACACATTCTCATATATAGGAATACATGATAACACATAAATATATATAATTACTATTGGTGGGATTATTCTCAAAATCTCCAATCACGGAGATTACCAAGTGTGACCATCATGATAAGAAGTATCGTCCACTTACAATTACTCACACCTGAAAGTCTATATACTATGTTTCCCATCATAGTGTAAGAGTTGGTTTCATAGAACCAACTGGTTGTACTTTGATTACATGAATATTTAATGTATTTAAAAATTAAACATCTTATTACATATTTTTCATCGTTCTACATGAATATTATCTAATAATGTCCTATAGTATTTGTTGCATTGATAAGTTCATGGAAGTTCCATGCTATGATGAGAACCTTGAAATCCTATAACAATTTTCTAAAATATAGTTCTATGGTTGGATGACATACTATGATGGGACACATAGCATGCAGACTGTTAGGTGTGAGTACACGTAAGCAGATAAGACTTGCTCTCATTATGTTCACACTTTGTAATCTCCAAGATAGAAGGTTATGAGAACAGACCCTCTAGTAGGAATTCCGTGTGTTTTGGTGTCAGTGTATATTTCTATCTATGAGCATGTGTAATGATCCTTATACTTTAAGATTATCATTAATATGTTTCACGAATCGCGCAATTTGATTTATTGACGAAAACTGTCACACAGACAGTTGACAAGAAGTAGGGTACATTTGGTGCATCAAGAGTGGAAAGTTATTAATGCAAAAGTTGATGAAGGATTTCCTCCTTCCATTTATGGAAGTTGATATCTCAACCCTTTGACTGAAATAGAACTGTCATGTAAAGTCCCATGGCTATGGTGTAATGACAAGTTTATTTCAGGTAGTCAAAGAACGACGTATGAAGCTTAAAAGTTGATGACACTGTCATGAAACCTACTTGATGAGATATTGTGACAAAGGGATTATATTGCATAGTGAGCATTCGTATGTGGATGTCATTTTTTTGACTTTAAGTTCTTTCTCTTGGGTGCCTTGACCCATTTCTATATAGTACTCTTGGACTTTAGGCAAGCCCGCATAATGCCAATGAGAAAGAATCCTAGAGGGCACACACTAAGTGTTTTTGGGGGCCTCAGTTAAATTCTATTTGAATTTAATTAATAAATATTATTCTCAAGACAATGGAATAATTTTATTCATGTTAAAATGATTTCATAAATTGAATAAATATTTTTTCAGCAGATTGTGGGTAAAATATATTTATTTATTTTATTGAAAATTTAATAATATTTATTTTCTAGTTTTTAAATAAAATATTTAATTAATATAATAAATTTTTTTTGGGTGTTCAATAAATGTAAGTGGAGTTCGAGTGGACCAAGGCTGGTCTGGTAGTAAAATAATTATTTAACTAGTTGGCACAAATTAAAATAACGCTGCTATTATTTTGTGACGTGGAATTTTATTTTTAATTATGTTTTTCACTTGTTGGTGCACCATAAATAATGACACGATATTATTGTTAATATAATGGGTTTTATGTATGGTTATTAATGTATTTAATTGTTTTTATGTAATTAAATATTGTAAATGAAGCCCCATGCCAATAAATAGTCACATATGTCTTTTGTGAAACGTACCGAACCACACACCCGGTGAATTGAGATAGTTGAGATAAAAAATTTCTCTCTTGAATCCTCTTCCCAAGCCTCACAAGAATGAGAGATGTTCTTCAAGTTTGAAGAACACACAATCAATAATGACTGACACAAGACACTCACTTCAACACGCTAGCACCCGGAGAATGAGCGAAGTCGATTAGAGGCCATCAAAGCACCTGTGGATCACCATTATAGGGATTCTAGTTTAGATCCTTGAAAACGCAATAATATAATTTGGATGGGTCATTTCGGATGATCAACAACATCAATGAAGAAAATACCAAAGATATAGGTATTATTTTCTTTATGAAATTAATGAAATTAATTATAAACATGATGTGCAAGATCCTCTCTAAAGTTTTCGAGCCTCTTCCTTATTCATCTAAATCCTTGATTCTATTATGTGGAGACTGGAATTCATCATCTTATTGATACCAAAATAATCATTGATCATGGTAAAAATAAAATTTGGGTGTCTCCCCAACCCTTCTTCCGCTGCACTTGGAACCTACAAGTGGTATCAGAGGGGTTTCATCATAGTTTATAATTATTTAAATATTTTGTTGATAAGTTACGCATTTAATAATTTATTTGTTTCAATTCATGTTAATCATTCTTCAAATATGATTCGCACGATCTATTCCTCCTCTTTTATTTCTCGTTCACCTTATAGAAACGATATATTATTTTAATCTTGATTAAAATTAAATAGAAGATCTCATCTAGAGGTGCCAAGGGTTCCTGGCCGCACAACACTAGAGTACATGCCATGTAGCCAAGGTTCAATGCACCATGTCCAGTCCGCTAAACCAAGCCATTTCATTAGATTTTTTATAAGTCTTAATGACTTCATGTGTTGACCAGGAATAGGTGGCACACGGTTTACGAATTACATGCCATGTGGCCAACTGGACACGACGTGTAGTCTATTCGGGTTAGGGTTGGACCGTGTACCCCATACATGGCTTGCCCGGATGGAGACTTTGTAATGAAAAACTACACGGCATGTGGCCTACTGGACACACCGTGTACTTCGAAGATTTCCGAAGTACACTCACATGTCGTTTCCTTGGGTGTGTACTTTGGATGGATGGTGAAAAATTGTACACACCATGTAGTTGAAACTACATGTCATGTACTCATCCAAATTATGTATATTTATTAAAATTTATTATTATATTATACAAATCCTTTAGATGTGTACCATCGTGCAAGCGTGAAGCTAAGGCACAACACGTGATAGGTGTGTTATATATTTGTGTTTAATTTAACATCTGCATAATGTAAATTTCTACTCATTCGGTAGTTATGAATATGAATTCACTGGGTTTCCTCCAAGATAAATGTTACATAGAATGATAATTTAAAATGAATTTATTTGTTTAATATTATGATGGATGATAATCTCATGCAAATTCAGAAAAGGGTTTAAGTTAAAAAGATCAATTAATTAAAGATGATAATTAATTGATTTGAGAATGATTTATCTTAAAAAATAATGATTAATGAATTGAATTATAGTTTTATTTATGCGTAAATATCATTGCATGTATGGATGATCATGAGATAGACCAAGACCTTTGTATGTGGATGATTTATTTTAGTTTATTTATTTTAATTAAATATATTGGTCTGCGATCCTTCTCCTCATTAATATGTAGGGCCTGCATGCCTAAGGATTATTTTATGTAAAACCCCTTTAACCCCTAACCTGTATGTTATTTGAAAAAATGCATATGTAATGGATGGAACTCCCAAGATAGTTGAGTTGGTTCAATATGGATCCCAAACGAAACCAATCCTAGGAGATATAGAGGTGGAAATGTGGAAAGTTGTAAACACGAACCCAAATGGTTCAAGATGTTTCTCCCCTAGGTCTGGGTTAGTTTACCAACTACTAGATAAACTAACCATTAGAAAAGCTCTTGATCATTACATTTATTTTATTTCTGTCAGTTTCATGGTTTATCATTATGGATGTGTTCTCATGATCAGATAATTAATGAATTAAACAAGCATGGAAGATGGAACTAAAATAAAATAGACTTATGCGTAAATATTATCAAGACATGGTTAATCCCTTATGTATGTTCCACTTAATATTAACAAGAATGTGATAATGAAAATAAGAAATTCATGCATAAGTGATTAAAATCTCTCAAATAAAATATTAATTTAGATGAAGCCTTCCGTTACATAATTAAGGGAAAAACTCAATAAAACTATGTGTTTGACCAACCCTGGTTGGGACACTTACTTTTATATAGGAAGACCTTATGAAAGGTTTCAGGTTGACTTAACCATATTAAATAAAGAGGATTATCCCTGGTATACTTGGTGTAATACTGGAGGAAAGAGTTGAGGAAATCCAAAGTCATGATTCTAGGATTGGGGAGTCCACTCAACAGATCAAAGAGATGCAAACCCACAGTTGGCAAAGACCATCCTACCTAAACACCTTCTAATATATTGACCAACCTATGTTGGGGTTATGCGAAGGGGAATATGGATCCTTTCTAATAAAATGTCATAGAAAATGGACATTCCGAGTTCAATGGTGAGGGTCCTTGGGACTTGATAAAATAGTGGGAGTCTTAATAAAATTTATTATCTCTCATAAAATGTAATCAAGAAAATAATAATGATATGCTATTTTAATTTTAGAATAAAAATGAGAAGCGCGTCAACCAAACAATCCCTACTATAAATTCTGGATAAAGACAACATCCTCACCTTCAGTAACTTCCCGGAATGGTTTAGATGCCTTCGGGTTATCCTACACCATGAATGGAAGTCATATCTACTGGAGTCAACATTTTCTAATCTGTATGACAAAGAGGCGAGTGATGAGGATTTCTTGGTCTATGAGAAACATATGAACGACGTGGTCAATGTTAAATTTTTGATGCTATAATCAATGTATAATGAGCTCATGAAGTCTCATGAAAACATGGATTCTTATAGCATGCTCGAGCACCTCCGTGGTATTTACTATGAGAGAGAAAGACATGAAAGTTTTGAGATCTCTAAATCACTCTTTCAGATTAATATTGGAGAAGGTTCCCCAATTGGGCCTCATGTAGTAAAGATCATTGGATACATTGAGTGCCTGGAGGTTCTAGGGTTTAAACTCCCCAAAGAACTGGGCACTGATCTCTTTCTTGCATCAATCCCTCAGAGCTTATATAAAATTGGTGTCAATTTCAATATGAACAACATTGAGAAGTCTCCATCTAATCATTTATGCTCATTCTCCAAGTGGACAATTATATGAAGCATGAAAAGCCTTCTGTCCTTATATTGAATAAGAGGAAAGGGAAGATGAAGAGATTTAAGCCCAAATCTTCTTCACGGCCTTCTAAGAAAAGTATGATCAAAGGGGAGGCAAAGGAACAAGAGGATGTTTGTTTCGCATGTGGCAAGAAGGGCCATTGTAAGAAGAAGTGAACCCAGCTTAAGAAGAAATTGGAAGCTTCAGGTCTATTTGTTATCGAATGAAATATATCAATTTCTAAAAATCAGGTATTAGATACAGCTTATGGTGCTCACATATGTATCCAAATACAGGAGCCAAGTAGATTCAAGAAGATTGACCAAGGGGAGGTAGATCTATGAGCATCCAAAGGATCCAGACTTGCTGCTATTGTTGTCGAGGACTATGACCTCATGTTTCCAACTAGGATGATATTGGTGTTAAAGGGTTGTTATTATGTGTCGTATGTTACAAAAAACATTATTTCTATATCCAGACTAGATACATATGGATTTTTTTTTCAATTTTGAAAATTAATGTTCCTTCTTTTAAAAAGATAACTTTTGTTTTTGTTGGGAAAATTTATACAACAATATTTACATGTTGTATTACACAAACCAAGTAATGGAAATCGATAACAAAAATAATTCACATGACTCATACCACACCCAACTTTGGTATCACCTTCTTGGTCATGTAAATGAGAAATTCTTGACAAAGTTACATCAAGATGGATATTTAATTTCTTTTAAACTAAAACCACTTGGCATATGTCATTTATGTTTACAAGGAAAAATAACTGAAGACCGATTTAGTGGGAAAGGTGAAAGGGAAAAAGAACATATTGAATTGGTTCATACTGATGTGTGTGGACCATTTTTAGTTGAATCCAAGGGAGGGTAATAATACTTCATAACTTTTACTACTAATTTTAGTAGATATGGATATATCTACTTAATGAGAGATTCTTCTGATAAGTTCAATGAATATAGGAATGAAGTTGAGAACTATCTTAGTAAGAATATTAAAAAACTCTGCTCTGATCGAGGTGGAAAATATATTAATCAAGACTTCATTGATTACATATGTGATTTTTGGATCGTATCCCAACTCACTACTCCTTACAAAACTTATTGGAATGGTGGGAGCGAATGGAGGAACCACACCCTGTTGGACATGATGAGATAAATGATGAGTCATGTAAGTCTTCCATTATCCTTTTGGGGATATGCGTTATAAATAGCAGTGCACATACTAAACCATGTACCAACAAAATCGATTAATGGTATTCCATATGAGTTCTAGAGTGGAAATAAATCCGTATAATCGAATTTACATGTGTGGGGAATTGATGCGTTTATTAAGGAATCTTCAGGTAATAAAGTTGCACCACAAGGCACAAAGTGTACCTTTATAGGATACCCTAAGGAAACAAGGGGATATTACCTATAAAACCCATCAGGAAAAAATGATATAGTGTAATGACACACCATATTACTTTAGAGGGATCACATCTCCAAAAGAGATAGTGGGAGAGAGATAGACTTTGATGAAGTTGAGGATCAAGGTACACAAGAGTTGGTACATGAACAGATTGCAGAAATCCCTGTGGAATAAAGAACTATTCCAGAGACACAAGAGCTATGTAGGAGTACAATAGGGGTTAGAGAACTAGACTGGTATGGTTTTCTAGTTATCAAGGATGGTGACTTAATGATCTTCTACCCTACAAGGAAGCAGTAAGTGGCACAGATGATTCCAAGTGGCAAGAAGCCATGAATTCTGAAATGGGTTCCATATACCAAAGGCAAGTTTGGATTTTGGTAGATCCTCTCGTTGATGTAAATCCTGTTGGTTGCAAATGGGTATTCAAGAAGAAACTAGATATTGAAGGACAATTTAGTACCTATAAGTCATGACTGATTGCAAAAGGTTTCAAACAGTGTCAAGGTATTTAATATGACGAAACCTTTTCACCAGTTTCACTGTTAAAATCCATCATAATTCTATTTCCTATTTTCGATTACCATGATAATGAGATTTGGAATGTGGGTGTCAAAACAACCTTCCTTAACAGGAACCTTCAGGATAATTTATACAAGACACAACCTGAAGGGTTTATGACACCATTGGATTCTAATAAGGTATGCAAGTTGTAGAAATACATTTAGGGATTAAAGCAAGCATACCGGTCATGAAACATTGGTTTTGATGAAGCCATAAATAAATTTGGTTTTTTCATGAATTAATATGAGCCTCGTGTCTATAAATAGTTTAGGGGGAGTGAAGTCATTTTCCTAATAGTATTTTTTGATGACATATTACTTATTGGAAATGAGATACCAGTCTTATAGTCTGTTATGTCATGGTTGAATCAATTCTTATTTATGAAGGACTTGGGCGAGGCAGTATATATTCTGGGGATCAAGATCCATCATGATAGATCCAAGATATTGTTGGGCCTAAGTCAAAGTATATACATTGATAAGATACTAAAGAGATTCAGTATGGAACAATCCAAGAGGGGATTTTTTTCCAGCATCACATGGAAATCGTCTTTCCAAGATAAAGAGTCCTAAAACACATGATGAGATAAATATATTGGTAAGGACTCCATACACATCAGCGATTCGGTCAGTCATGTATTCCATGCTTTGTAATAGGTTGGATGTCGCCTACACATTGAGTGGGGTAGGAAGATATCAAGATGACCCAGGTGACCACCATTGGATGATAGTCAAGACTATCCTAAAGTATCTGAGGCGTATTAAGGATATGTTTCTATTTTATGGAGGAGATGAAGAACTAGTCATCAGAGGATGTGCAGATACTATTTTCCCGACTGATCAAGATGACATGAAGTCACAAAAGAGATACATGTTCACTTTGAATGGAGGTGCAATGAGCTAGAAGAGCTCAAAGAAGAGTGTGGTTGAAGATTATACAGCAGATTTCGAGTATATCACAGCTTCTATGGAATCTAAAAACGTAGTTTGGATGAGAATCTTCGTCTAGGAGCTAGATGTGATACCTAGAAGTAAAGATCCAATCACACTGTACTGTGATAATACTGTAGCGATGGCTCTTGCAAAAGATCCAAGGTAACATCATCGGACAAAGAAAATACTTCGAATGTATCATCTCTTGAGGGATTTTTCTCAGAGAGGTGAAGTTGTAGTGAGAAGTATTTACATTGAAGGAAACATGGTGGACCCCTTGACTAAAGTCTTGACTCAGCAGAAACATGATCACCTTGTGAGGTCTAGCAGACTGAAAGTCTTAGGAAGTTGGATCTAGTCCATGTGGGAGTTTGTAAGAGTTTTTTTTCCTAGAACCAACTAGTTTTTCTTTTATTACATATATATTTAATGTATTTAAATATTAAACATATTATTACATATTTTTCAGATTTTTTGCATGACTATGATGTGATAATGTCCTAAAGTATTTGTTGCATTGAAAAGGTCATGGAAGTTCCCCGATATGATGAGAACCCTAAAATTCTATAACAATATTCTTAAATATAGTTCTATGTTTTGATTACATACAATTATGATACACATAGAATGTAGACCGTCAGGTGTGAGTACTCATAAGCAGATGAGAATTCCTCTCATGAAGTTTCCACTTGGTAATCTCCAAGACGAAAGATTAATAAAACATGCTCGCCAGTAAGAATTCCACATGTTATGGTGTCATCAGATATTTATATCTACAAGCATATGAAATGATCCTTAGACTTTAATATTATCATTAATATATGTCACAAGTCGTGCACTTTGATTTACTAATGAAAACTTTCACGCAGACCATTGTCGGGATGTAGGGTACGTTGGGTGCGTTACGAATGACATGTTATTAATGGATAATTTGAGGAAGGATTTGTCCCTTAAATTTATGGAAGTTTATATCTCGGGACTTTGATTGAAATAGAACCATCCCACAAAATTCCATTCCCTTGGTGTAACGACAAGTTTATTTCAAGTATTCAGAGAATGACGTATCAAGCATAAAGGTTGATGACACTATCACAAAACCTATTTGATGAGATATTTCAACAAAGGGATTATATTACATAGTGAGCATTCATATGTAGATGTCATTGTTTTGGAATTATGTTATTTCTCTTGGGTCACTTGATCTGTTGCTAGACAGTACTATTGGACTTTAGGCAAGCCTGCCTAATGCCAAAGAGAAAGAATCCTAGAGGGTTAAAAACTAAGTGTTTCTGCTGGTATTGGTTAAATTATATTTGAATTTAATTAATAAATATTATTCTCAAGACAATGGAATAATTTTATTCAAGTTTAATTGATTTCATAAATTAAATAAATATTTATTCACCGGATTATGGGTAAAATATATTTATTTATTTTATTGAACATTTAATAAATTTTTATTTACTTATTTGTAAATATAATATTTCTTTAAGAGAATAAATTATTTATTTATTTATTTGGGTTTTCAATAAATGGAAGTGGAGTTCGAGAGGACCAAGGCCTGTCCAGTATTAAAATAATTATTTACAATATGATAAATAATTATTTAACTTGTTGGCACAAATTAAAATAACGCTGCTATTATTTTGTGATGCAGAATTTTATTTATAATTCCGTTTCTCACAAGTTGGAACACCATAAATAATAATGTGGTATTATTATTAATATCATGGGTTTTCTCTAAGTTTATGAATTAATTTAATTTTTGTTACGCAATTAAATATTGTAACTGAAGCCATGTGTCAATAAATAGACACATATGCCTATTGTGCCACGTACTGAACCGCACACCCGGTGAATTGAGAATTTTTGAGATAAAAAATTTCCCTATAGAATCCTCTTCCCTCCCCTCTAAATAACCAGATATGTTGTTCAAGGATAAAGAACAAATGATCAAGAACGACCGACACAAGACACTCGGAACCTTCACATAGTATGTTATCTTACCGTAGAAATATTTTTATGAATATTGTCAAAGAAAATCAATGATATCATCATACCAGTGAACGATTATATCCTTTTTAATGTAACATATACTCCATGATATTATCAAATTAATTTCATAAATATCAATGAAAAATATGTAATTATATGTTATTAATATTAAAATCCATGAATATACATGTAATCATATTAAAAAAGGTAGTCATATGACAGAAACTCCAACATGATTATGATTCTGGAGCTCCCATAAGAAAAGCTCCTTCATTCCTTAAAAAAATCTTTAGTGGAATCCCTATATCATAGGATTATATTAACCTTATTATGTCTATAGTATTTTTTTTTCAAATTTCATTGAGCATCATCCCCTTCACTCTTCTGGAGAATCAACCTATCCACATCCCCATATAGTTCCATTTTATATACATAGAAAATAACTAAGGATAACAAATTTTGTTCAACTCATCAGATAACCACATCATGAATATTTTGAAAAAACCACTGATCCCTCCAGAAATAGATCTCTATAAAATGATCTTCCCTTAAAAAATAATCCTTTATCAAATAAAATTCCCCAATGCATTTTAAAAATAAATCCAACATTTATTGTAACCAATGTACTCTTCATAGACTAAGGAAACTATTTCTCTTTGGTCTTTTGATGGGTCTAGACCATCTCTTTACAATATTTATTTTTTAAGCATAAAAAATATACCATAATTGAATACAATATGTCCAAGAAAACTAATCCATGTAATCCAAAAGTAATATTTACTAAATTTCATTGATAAATCCATTTTCTACAAACCTCATGGAAAAAATGAAAATATTTTTCATGATCTTGATAAATATGTGAGTTTAAAATAATTTTCTCTATAAATACAACCAAAGACATATGAAGATAATCCTTTAATACTATATTCATAATATATATAAACATGGATGGTGTATTTTTTATCCCAAAAGGGGTTATTGTGCAGTCATAATTACCATACCTCCTATGAAATGTAGTCTTTGTGATATCCCACAACATAACTTCTAAATTGTGATAATTTGTTTTGAATATTATTAGGTAAAAATCCCTCAAGGTAACATTGTGGTATTTTTGGGTTGATTATGTTTATTGACATTGTAGGTTTACATGGAAAATTGTGGAGTTCTATAGAGATTTATGAGAAGCTATACTGACTAATATACAATATTAGTGGTGAATATCAATGTTATGTGAAATCCATGATTCAACATAATGAAATTAAACTATGGAAATGTCATTTAATTCAAGAATGATTTGAATAGGCATGAAAAATGAGGTTGCGTGAAAGAGAGTTTTGTGATCAATGAAACATCAAATACGGTCATATGCATCCTATGAAATGTTATGTGAAAAATTATTCGTGGGAGAGAAAATTGAGTACAGGGAAGGAAAAGATATATAAATTTGATGCTACCCCCTAATTTTAGCAGCTCAACCCATAGAGAATATTAGGGATCTGAATTTTGTAAGAGTTTCATGTAATGTAGTAGAGTTTCATGCAAGGAGAGTAGCGCGAAGAAACTAGTCGATAGTTTTTTGCATAATAAAATAGAATGTGTCTAAAATGGTCAAGGACGATGTCCATAAATTATAAGAGTTTCAAAAATGGTGGATTTTGGATTCAAAGTTAAATTTTGTGAAAAATATGGTAAATTTTCATGAAAGAAACCATAAGTTTTTGTGAATGATAAAGTTTAAAACAAAATGGATTTCATATTAACTCAGTGGTATAGTGCTATTCATCATGTGGATGTTGTTAATCATAAAGGTATTATGATATTTTAAGGAAATAATGTTCAATTATGGAAGAATATAATGTAGAAATTTTTATGATCATTAGAAAACAATGTCTATACAACATCAACACATGGAATTATGGCCAATGTGGATATTGGTGCTTTTTCAGAAGATAAAAGAAGGTAATTAGATGTTGATTCCAGATGAATCAATTTATTAGTGGCATCCATAGCTAGTGTAATCTATATAATGGTGAAGGAACATATGTCTACTCATGCCATGTGGGAAAAGCTATTGAATACCTATAAAGGTGGTTAAATATTTATAAAAAAAATTGAATGTTTTCTGGATCATATATAAGGAACTAAGAAAGAACCCCAATGAGTCTATTGATGATTTCTTTGATAGGGTGAATGTTGTTGTGGAGGAAATGTCTAGTATTAGATAAATTATTAAAGATGTAAATATTTTTAACTGCATCTTGAGAAGACATCCACATCTATTTAATTTGAAGTGTTATTTGTTGGAGAATAAATATCCAAAGGAGCTGACATTAGATAGATTCCACAATACTCTTATCACATATGAGATAATAAATGAGAACATTGAGTTTGTGGGAATAGGGAATTATAATTTGGTTTCATTCAATGCCATTAAGAAGATCCCTTTTGAATATTGTCATGGAGAAGAAGAGGCGAATGATGTTATTTCATTCAATTCCTTAAATATACAAATAGAAAAAGGAAATTTCAATTGGAAACAAACTCTATAATTCCTTGGATGTGGAATAGTTGGTTCTCATGAAGTGTGGTTCCACAGGAAGTTGTAAGAGTATAAATAGTATTAAGTTAACATTCCCATGAATAAGACTTCATCCTATGTGAAATATAAGAAAAAGTTAAGGAGAAATTTATTCAAAAAGAATAATCATGTTTCACAAGAAAAAGAATGTTTGAAAGATTCTAAGGTTGATGAGATGGTGAACTGTAAAGATCATAGAGAAAATGATATGGTGGAAGTTTTTAGTATTACCTTGAAAAGGGAATAAATAGATAATTATGGACAAGATGTTAATGGAAGAGTTTATTTTTATATTGAATTAAAATCCTATCTTGAGGAGATAGATGTTTAGAGATCCAAAACCCAAAATGAAAACAAAGTTTTCATGATGCCAATATTTTTATGCAGTTGTAGGAAGAAGATAATTCTAATATGAATGAAGAAATTGATAAGATGAATTATTTGATGTGGAAGAGATTAGAAAATAATGTTTATTACATGATCAAATTTTATGACCAAAAAATAGAAATATATATTTTTACTAACACTCGAAAAGATCATATAAAATGTATCGAAGAACTTAAAGAGGAAGAATTAGTCCTAAGGAGAGTGTTAAAGATCAATAAAAACTATTTACTCTTAGTATGACATCAGGAAAGCCGATGATTTAGGAAATAATAAAGATGAATGTGGAGTATATAGGTCATACAAAACTGAATAAATAGTAAAATCCAAATGATTAGGATGGTATGGGGATTGATCAAAAATAGAAAGTAGTAATGGTTAATGTCATACCACAATTACTTACTCCAAGAGTGAAGATTTATTTTGGTATGAAGCACAATTAGAAGATTTGGTGAACCCAAGTGAAAACCATCGTTTTAGAATTCACACATAAGAATACACCCATCATCAGGTGTTATTGTTGTGGGAGTATGGGAAACTCAAAAAATGTTTTTTCCATGCACAAGAGATACTGAATGACATAAGAAAAAATGAAGCTAAATAGAGATCAATACTATATGATATCATTCAAGGGATATTGTTTTTTCTGTAGAGGATTTGGACACATTGAAAAATATTGTACATCAAATATGTAGGGGAATGTGCTGATAAAAAACCCAATTGTTTGTAAGAATAAACTCAATGAATCATCAAGTGAGATGAAAATAAAAAATTTATTTGTCTTTCTTCAAGATTTTGTTGGTCCATCCTACTTTGTGTATGATTAATATTATCAATATATAGCAATTATAAAGTGAAAAAATGGATTATAAAAAACAATTGAGAAAGAAGTGGTTACTAAAATTTCGCTTAAAGCATATGATTGTTCTAGTTTATGGATCATTGCAATTCAATGAAAATACCATATGATAGAAAATAAGGATATTGTTATTGGAACAAGATATGAAAAGTAATATGTTTTCAAATTTGGGAATGGTGAACGCCTAATGAAAATTAGCTTTGTAAAATCCAGGTTTGGGAAAAAAGAAATGATTTGGATGATGTCTTAGTTGTTGAAGGACTTAGTCACAACATAATTAGTGTCATTAAACTATGTGACTCAGGGCATGATATAGGATTTTTTATGAAGCTTTATCTATTTAAAAGATGATTTGGTGTTGTAATTCTATAGGGAACTAGAAAAAATGGGAATCTATACCTTGTAAGTGGAGAAAAAGATATGTATTTGTTTTATCTAGGGTGAAAGAAAATAGGTTTTGGCATAAATGACTTTGAAATATATTCGAACCATCATTGGAAGATATTTTCAAATCGGATTCATCATGAGACCTCCCTATTCTATCACGTGACCATACTCATATTTTTTATGCATGTCAATAAGGAAATATCATCATAAATATATATTCAGAAAAAGAACAAAATTCAACCAGTGCTCTTGAATTAGTTCATGCAGGTGTATGTAGACCTATTTTACAAATATATGTTAATGGGAAGACCTATAATGTTCTATTCATTTATGATTTTAGCATGATTGAATGGGTATTTTTCATTTCCTATGAGATCGATGTGTTCAGTTTCATAAAATAATATCGGAGGAAATTAAAAATGATGAATGTGAAGAAAATTATAAAGTTTCATATCGGTAATGGTAAATAATTTACAAATAGCCATATAGTGGGTTATCTTGAGAACCATGGGATAATGATTCATGTTTTAGATGTGAGAAATCCTCAAAAAATGGAGTGGTTGGGAGGAGAAATCAGATTATCAACAAATGGACATAACAATGCTTATTGAAAAAGATCTACCAAATAAAGTTTGGAAGATACAGTCTTGACGTCATTCTAGATATCTAATAGGGCTCGATTGTGTATGAAGGAAGAAAAGAGTCCATATGAGAAGTGTTATAGAAATAATCCAACATTAAAATAGTTTCAAATATTTGTAATTAACACTTTTATCGTCAATAAAGGGAAACATATGAAATTTTATTCATGTGGATGTGAGGGGATATTATTTTGATACTTTTATAAATGAAAATAATATAAATTCTTCAATAAGAGTCTTAAAAAAGTAGTTCAAATATGTGATTTCACTATAGTGGAAAATGAATAGAATAATGCATAGCGCAGTGAACAGTTTATAAATGGATGTGATGAGGATTTAAGAAACACAGAGTGACTAGAAGTGGAAAATAGTAATTTAGAAGAAGATTCTGATGATGAGTAAGAGGAATCCAAATATGTATCTATGTAGTATCCAAAGAGTAATGATGAACATGATAGGAATATTATCATTGGTTGTAAGATAGTGCTAGTAAAAACATAGATAATGATTTCATTACAACATAAATATTTCTTATCTCAGGTAGAGTAGAAATGTTTTAAGGAACTGTCTGGTGATGAATACATGGGTTAGGATATAAATAAAGAGCTTGAACAAATTTAGAAGAATTGGACATGGGAGATTATATTGAGTCCAATGGATAAGAACATCATCAGGAATAAATGGGTATTTCACAACAAGATGAATAAATACGGTGCAATGATTAGAAAAAAATCATGAAAAGTATACAAAGGGTAATCCCTAATTGAGGATATTGATGTTGAAGAAACATTTTCAATTATTTCTAGGTTAGATACAATCATATTATTCTTGTCCATAATAGTGAAAAGAAGGTTTGAAGTTTTCTATATGTATGTCCAACCATAATTTATAAATGTGATTTTGGAAGAAGAAGTTTTTATTGAGTAACAAAATTGTTTTCTCATTAATGAAGATGATAATAATTTTTTTCAACTGGGAAATTAACTATATAGGTATATGTAAGAACAAAGAGCATAGTATTCAATTCTCAATCAGTTTTTATGGAAGTTCAGTTTTCAGTATGGTGGAGTAGATTAAAATATTTATTTAAAAAATTATAGTAATAAAATAATGATTGTGTTGGTAAATTTAAATGAAATAATATTAGGTGGCTCAGTTGAAACATAGATAAGACAGTTCAAAGAATTCAAGAAAATTGAATTTAAAATTTCAACGACTAATGAACTGAAACTTTTCATTGGTTTATAGGTGAAACAAGGAAATAATGGCATAATAATTTATCAATATAAATATAAAAATTAACTTTTGATATTATTTTTAATGTAAAATTCCAAGAATATGACAAATCTAGTGTATGCCTAGTTGAAACTATATTGGGATGATGAATGAAATGCATTTAATGTAATAAAAAATAGGAAAAACATTGGTACTCTATTATGATTTTCAGTGACAAGACATGATATTTTTTTCTCCACTTGACAAGGTGTACGGTATCAATGAAATCCCAAGGAGATCTACTTTCTTAAAGTGCAATGAATACATCATAATATTATGGGAATAATTTAATTCAGCTTGTAATGCAAAGAAAAGTCTCAAAAAGAGTTATTTGGCTATACCGATGAAGATTGGGATAGTTTATTAGATGATAGAAAATCAAAATTAGTTCATACATTTTATACTGGAGGGCTGTATATTAATTTTATAAAAAAGAAACAATAGTGAATTACATTGAGTACCACTAATGATGAATGTATAATGGCTACTCAAGAATTCACATAGTTATTATGGATGAAGTAGTAGCCTGATGATATTGTAGTTGAATTGATGTCTCCAATCAGAAACAACTACAATAATTCAGGTGTTATAGACAAAAAAAATCCATTCCACCACTGAAGGACAAATAAAATTGAAATCATGTATCATTTTTTTATGTAAAATGTGGAACATGTGCTTGTGAAGTTAGAGTATGTTACTATAGAACTACAGGTTTTGGAAATTTAGACAAATACCTTACCCAAAGAAGTATTTAAATGGAATTTATTGGATACTGGAGTGTAGTCAACACCCCTCACTTGAAAAGGTGTGGATGTGTGTAATACCTCAATCTTCCGTGGTACGTTTCTCTTTGAATAATACAATAGAGTGCGATGTACGCAACACCGAGTTTAAGCGCACCAAGACCCATCAAACTAGCCATTTAAAAAGAGGTTATGAATATTAATAACCACATTTTTATTTCTATATACATCCCATATAATTTTAACATTCATCTTTTTTTTCTTAGACATAATATAAGGACAGATTCAATTTTTCAGATAAAAGAAGTATTTTTTTCAAAAATGTAGTTTTTCCGCCTTTTAATGAAGAGCCCTTTTTCAATAAAATATTTGACACATTTATATATTAAATTTTATGAAATAAAATTATTCTTTAGAATAGGAACATAAAAATTTAGTTTGGATAAATTTTTGGTACTTTTCTGATAACATTCATATTTTGATGAATAGTGAAAAACAACAAAGTTTAATTAAAAAAATTCTTTTTATCAAAATAATATTATATTATTAAATTATAAATTTGAGTGGTTTTAAAGTATAATTATATTATCATTGTATCATTTAATATTATGTATGTCCTTGGATGTAATTTCACATTTAAATTGTACATAAACACACGTCAATCTTTTGATAGTTTTTACTTCTTAAAAACCCACTTTTTGGTGACAACGAGAATTAATTTTAAATTAATTTATGAAACATATGTGTTTTGAATTTGGAAGAATGGATTATATATTTTTAATCAAGAGTTCCAAATTGTGTAAATATGTAACTTTTATTTTTAGACATTATGAATAGTTACTTCAATAAATATTTTATTCACCATGGTTAAAATGTAAATTTGTTAAATAAGAGTAAAAAATAATATTATAATAATAATAAATTACCCTAAAACCTATTATAACCCTATTTTATGATACATTATAGACCATGAAAATCCTAGGGTCTATTTTATGACCCCATGGAGCCACTTTTGGAGTGATAATGACATTTTATATTAATTAATTTAAATTAAAGACAAAAAAACATAATCATGTATCTTTTAGTAAAACAATTTTTATATGAAGTTATATAATTGATCTCTTAGACTATAAATAATCATTAGAAAGGTAAAAATATTTCCTATATCATGATAATTCATTTATAATTTTTATACATAATATAAATATATTTATTTATGACACAATAATGATGTAATATTTTCCTTATTAATGAATGAATCAAATAAATGATATTATAAATATTAAAATAAATATAATTTGGAAGTTTTTATTCCATAAACGAATTTTATAGGTTAATATTAAAATTTAGGGTTGATTAATTTTTTTTGAAGTGATAAAGTTGTAATGACTTTTACAAAAACAAAATACCAAATAATATCAAAATTGACATAAATGAGGTTTTAAAACAAATACTATATTATTAAATTATATAGTAGTCCTAAAAATATATGGTTCGGAAAAGGACTTATATAATAATATATATTTCATTAATTAACCACTTGGGGTTATCTTGGAATTTTATAGTAATTTTATTAACCATGTAATATAAAAATACAATAAGACATTGAAAAAGTTAAACTATTTAACTAAGAGTTGAATCCAAAAGATAAGGTTAAAATGGTGAACTAAAATTGTCTAAAACCTATTGTTTTAGAGGATTTAGACCCATTCCCACACTATCCTAGAAATAAATCCTTTATTAACTAATATAAAACGAATATTATTGTATAATAAATTAATATTTCAAGCTTTTCCTAAAGTGACCCTCACCTCTATTATAAAAGGGTACTTCCCCTTTTCCCAAAATCACAACTCCAAAGCCATTTTCCTTGGCTAACCCCTACTAAAATATCCTCCCAAATACCTTCAATATGACCTAAATTCCTTACTTTGATCATAAATCCATATTAAGGAGCCCTTTTGATCAAATCCAAAGGAAGCACCCGAAGAAGAGGTAATTATTTCATCACCTCTTTCAAAGTTATTTTCTTCTTCCACTTCATATCTTATAGTTGTCTCCATATCGAAATAATGGATCTAGTAACTTATACAAAATTTTATTTTATTATAAATATGTTACAACCATATTCGTTATTATATCCATCCTATAAATGACAAAGTCACCATACGTGCATACGTACAGCTTACCGTCTCCACACCGTGGTGCAGTTTTTCATTCAACACTTCATTATTTAGATGCGTATAGTAATGAGTATAATTGAAGTAAATAATAAATATAAAATTTTAATTATTCTGTATATATAATATACCATCCTACTACATAAGATTTCATCATCAATAGAATGATATTTTCGCTCGTCTGTACTGACGACTTACCATCTCCACGACGCAATGAAATTTTGTTCCCCATCATAACCATTCAAGAATAAATTTCATTTTATGATTAAAAATAATGTTTAATTACTTAATATATTTCTGGATATGAATCAGATACATCCTATATATAACAATAAAGACTTATGTTACAAAACATATAAAGGAAAACGAATCAGTTAACACCC
The DNA here is from genome assembly GCA_963277665.1 of Viscum album. NCBI lineage: Eukaryota > Viridiplantae > Streptophyta > Magnoliopsida > Santalales > Viscaceae > Viscum > Viscum album. The sequence goes on along the minus strand of OY728167.1, from coordinate 804,910,586 downwards.
GAAACAATGATACTACTAAAATATTATTAACAAAGAAAATTAGAAGATCATATATGATATCATACTTATGTATGTGGTTCTTGTATAATTTAATAACAATGATTTAACTATTAAACAAAAGGTTAACGTACTCTCGACCAAGGAAAACTACAAGGTAAGGGTTAATTTTACAATCTCATTATTATTCGAGGTTGTTTGTACGTAAGTAACTACTAGGACTTATTTATCATCCACATCCGTGTTTCTTAAAAATTTATTTCAAAACATTTTAATAATATTTTCTATAATATAGTTTAAAGTAATTTATACCCTTGTTATAATTTTTATAAAATGTTTTGAAAGGAATATTTTTTTTGTTTTCCAAATAAGGTACTTTATGACCTTTTCGATGAATTTAGGTAAGAATGTTTTTTTAACTTATATGGAGAGTGTGGATATTTTCCGCCATTATAACATCTTCGAAGAATCCCTTACAAGATTATAAGAATATTTTCAAAATAAATGTTTTATTTTATAATTATTTTACTTTTAAATGATTTCCGAATAGAAAGAGACATTTCTATCAAATAGTTTTGATTTCATCTATGTCAACATCCTTTGATGGATTTTACACTTTTTTAAAGTTGAATAATTATGATACAATCATCCATATTGTATTTAATTTTTTGTGATATTTATGAATGTGGATGTGTTATTTTTATAACTTGCATGATTTATGGTTAAATTATTAACATTTTATATGCTAGTTTTAATACGAATGTTTATGTTATGTTTGAACCTTTTCATATGAGGAATGCATTGGACTTAGTAAGTGACGGGTGACACCTGATATATATCCTAGATGCATCGGTTGGTCTCACAAGAAAAACTAGTATCTTAGAACAAGGCCTTGAAAAAATTTTATTTGTAGTCTTGGCACGAGGCCTTGACTATGTGGTTATGATGTCCAAAATTATGCATTCCATCATTATGGAATTAGATATTGATATTACAAGTTATTATTCGACTAGTAGAATATCCATGTGAATAATTAAATGGAATTATTTGATTTATCATTTCCATAATATGATGAATTTTAATTTTAAAAGGATTGTGTTTAAGTCTAATACATTGACTGCAATTTTTATTTGTATTTATGAAAGTTTACACTATATTTTTATCCTTACTGAGCATCTGAGCGCACCGATTTCTTATGTATTATTTTACCGAGGATGTGAATAAGTATATTATGATTGAACTGCATGGATAGGCTATGGTATATGAGTGTGTTTAAAGGAGACATAATGTTTTTTTATTTCATAATGTAATGTAAAACTTATGTATGTATCTAGTACATACAAAGCTACTAAACTAATCGGACTTTCGAGACTTGATATCTTGTGATCATGCCAATGTTATGTAATAATGCACCGACTCTAGGTAACTAGGGTTAGGGCGTTACAATGTGGGACCCCCTCAATACGAGGTATGGTGTATTTGTTTTCCAATGTGTTGATTTGTGTCCTTTACCCTGTTGCATACCACAACTAAGTGACCATTGAGTTTATTGACAACATGGGAGAAATTATGGCTATTAAAGGTAGTAAAGTTTCTTAATCAAGATAGAAGGATAAGGTGATAGGGGGAGATGTGATATAGGGGGAGTTTCATGGATATCAGATCATAGCATGGGCATCATTAATAATTCCAATGCATGGATATCAGAGCATATCTTGGACATCATTAAGAAATAGAAAGAAAAAGAACATAAGTATTGAAATAGGGTGAGTTTTATATCTGATGATGGTAAAGATTATCGATCAAATGAAATATATCAAGAAACATGTTGTTCATGATGAAATTATTTGACTACTTTCATGAATGAGTTATTACATTGATGAGACTTTCATGCTACTTTTGTTTCACACACCGATCATAGATCATATGGTCATAGAGTATATGTTGAGTAAATCCATGATCTCAATATGTATCACATTAAGGGAATGGTGGTAGAATATGAAAAAACCTTAACTATGTATCAAAGTGTGGACAATTGTAAACAAACTCAAAGGGGGAGAATTTTTGGGAAAAACTTACTCAAGGTAACATTTCAGATTTTTGGGATGATTGTGTCTGTTGAAAAAACTGGTTTCCATTGATAGTTGTGGTGTTCTAGAGAGATTTATGAAAATATATTTTTAAAAATATCCAAGAGTAAATGTGAATATGAATATTTTTCACAAGTAAATATTTAGGATCATGTCATCAAAATATGGAAAAGTAATTTCTAAAATTAAATATTTAACTATGTATGAAAAATGAGTTTGTGTGAAAGGGAGTTATGTTCTCAATAAAACGTCAAATATGGGCATACCCACCCAAGGAAATGTTGAATGAACAAATATTGGTCGGTGAGGAAATTGAGAATAGGGTAGGAAAACGTCTATAAATTGGTAGATACCCCCTAATTTCAGTATCTCATCCCATAGATAATATACAAGATCTGAATCTCGTAAGAGTTTCATGCAAGGAAGTAGAGTTCCGTGCAAGGAGAGTAGTGTGAAGTAACTAGTTGGCAGTTTGTTGTGTGCAAGATAGAAAATGATTCTATAATGGAAAAGGATGTTTCATTAAATGTAAAAGTTTTGTAGGATAGTTGGTTTTCCATGAAAAAGTAAAATTTTTCATGCTAGTTGGTAAAGTTGTCTACATGACACCTCACAGTTGGATGAAAGAAAAATTGTGAACCAAAAGGTACTTCCCAATAGATCAATTGTAAATTGGTATTCATTGTGTGGATGAATGAGGAATTTAATTATTCACTAAATTAGGTGTAAAACATATTTATTAAAGTAATAAATGGAGTATCTTCTAAATAAATATCGAGAAAAATTTTATTGAGAGAGTACTGAATTTAATAATGTGATTGGTTGTAAACTAGGAGGGATAGTGAGTCTGCTCTGAACTTTGTAACATTAGTGATCATTAGTGGATTTGGTACGTAGGAAAATTATTTTCATATGCTTCTCAGACATAGCCCAATTCAGGTGAACCATGTAAAATTGATGCGTCCCATGCATGCTTTCATTTTTGTTCACATATCACATCATAAAAAGGAGAGTATAGTGTTTTTTAATGAAGAAACAAGATCATAAGGGGTAGTTGGTTCAATCTTCCAGACTCTGATTCACCACCTTATCAGGTTATTCAACCTAGTAGGGATAACAAATATCAAATCTTCATAAATTATTGATCCATATAAATATAATCAAATATGTAATCTATACATAGAAATGGGTATTCTTTCATTATTGTAATTCCATTGATTCTCATATAATAAATGCATAACCTTATCAAACCATCTTTAATGACAAAATTTAAATTTTCTTCTCTCAATGGTGAAACCCTTGGATGATTGTGGCCCTTATAAAAAAAATACAATAATGGACACATTTACAAAAATAAATCCACTATATCCATACAATTGTGAATGGGTTTTGGATCATGTTTAAGATTAATTGAAAATTTATCATCCTAATCATGGGAAATTGAATATATTCTTGTTAATATACATTAATATATTTTGGTATTATACATATGAATTAAATTCATAATACATACATCACCCTAATAGATTTAAATTTAATAACTTCATCCATAATTATTTAATTAATATTGGATACTGTGAGAGGATCCAAACATTATTAAGAAAATAAAGCCTCCACTCTATAGAGGAGTAATCCCATAGTTGCCTCACAAATTCTAATTTAATTCTATCTATACCAAAATCACTCTTATTAACTCATGATCCAATACATTCCCAATATTACATCAATGTCCACCAAATTTAGTACCCCTTTAACCTACATAGGTGTGTGTTATCTATATGGAGATTATCCCCCCTTGACTTTTTGGCATAGTAGAAATTCTTGGGTCCTCTACACAATTTGTTCATTATAAATGCATGAGGGATGAAGGTCACTGATGATGTATATTTGGAGTATCATGAATAGTCATTGTCATGGGATAGGAGATGAGATGGAGATCCCATTTCTCGTTCATATGATCTTATTATATGATAATATATATATATATATATCATTTTTTATTCATTTCCCTCTTTATTTGGATTGAGGTGATTACTTCTATCATGTCTCATATTACTACCTATTTTGTTTTCAAGGTGTCCTACTATATGTATATATATACTCACCCCATAATGGGAATTTTTGGAAAATTTTGTGTCATATACATATGATGAATAGAATGAATGTGGCATTGGTGGAGCATAGAGATAGATCATTGTATTTTAACCTATATGAATTTCAGGGCATGAAGATCTATTTCCATGCTCTATCAAAAATTATTTTTCTGGTTTTTTAGTGTGGGATATCATTTCTATGTGGGCATGTATTTCTTCCACAACTTTTTAAATTACCCTATTTACTCATTTTTATTACCTAGTGGTCATTAAATGAGTGGTTTCTAATCTATATGTCATTATCTTTCATCATTACCCCTCTTCACTTCTTTATGGAGATGGTTGGGTGTGTGCGTATAGGTACTTTAGGCAAAGTCCACCCATTTTATTTATTTTTTCTCAATTATTGTCCCCATCCCCTAGCTTGTACGGGGGTTTTGAATTGTGGTATCCTGATCTTCCACCAAGTAGGTGGGTCTCAGTGGATTAGATCAGTAATGATTGGTTTCAAAGGTTGGTTTGACACATGGACACTGTTGGGATTTTTTTACTATATGTGGTTTGGATAGGAATTTTGGGAAACGATGTAAGAGAATCTAGAGAGATGATTGCATGCTAGGGAACCCAGTGTTAGTGTCGTTATTGATGTATCCATTCACCAGGAATATTAATACCATCATGATGACTTATAATACTGATATATTATTTTCTAGGAACTTTGGTACATGAATAATGTAGGATTGATTCATTTAACTATCCTTATTGAGTAATATCCCCACATATATATATATATATATGATCATTTTACTCTGGTATGTATAGCCTCTTACAAGATGTTTACACAATGACAACAAGTGAAGTTTTGCGGTAGAGTTGAGAGTACGACCCGATAAGTGATGAGGCCTCCTTGAAGGGGGATTGTTTTGAAAAAGTGTTTCCTATGGGTGGTTAGCAGTTGGCGCTTTCTCATATTGAATAGTTTTTATTTCCACCTTTAGTGGTTATGGTTGATTCATCATGTTAGACTAAGTCTTGGATGACTTTATTTTGTGTTGGATGATAGTGTGCACGTTTTGAGTTTATATAATGATATTACATGGAAATTATCACCATGGATGTAGGGTCAACAAGACCAAATGACATCAATTGTGAAAAGTAAGTAATGAAATAGGAGGTTTCATTAGATACTTATAGGATATCTCAATTCTCTAAGGATGATCATTTCTTATGATTTTTATGGTTTAGTTCATATCAGGTGGTATTGTACTACCCATCATGCTATAGTTAGGGATACATTCAAAGGTCCTCCTATAAAGAGGCTATGGATGGACCAAGTAAGTATTCAAGTTGGAAGACATGAAGGGGTAGTTAGGGATGTGGTCGGGGCTTGTTGGTGCTTTGGTTTGATGCTACCCCCCTTAGTGTACCACTACAAGCTCATGATTCTTGTTGTTATAGTCTTGGACTACCGCAGACACTGGGGGTTCTTCACCATGATGAACCAAATGTGTTTTAAGGTATGAACTATGTTTCATCTACTTCTATTATAGTAATGTTAGAATCAAGTGTGATCAACTATTTAAATTCCTTTTGAGTATTTTCTAGATAGATTCAAGACATTGGTATATCCATGTCTTGTTGATGTTTGGTGTGACTTTGGACATGCATGGAAGAGGGAAGGTTCCCCCATCAAGATGTGTTCTATGGACATGATCCAAATATATGCATGTGTGTCAGTGAATCCTAATTAAAATATATTCATGGTGTGGTGGATGAGCTTCGCTGAATTTTTTTGAGGTTTATTGTTGTGAAAATGTATCATATAAATCTTTAGTAGTCTATAAACAAGTGGTAAAGTAAATGGATAAGTTACAAGAAATAAGCTCTCATAGAGGATTTGATTTTTTTTCAAGGAATGATTTCATTATTCACTTCCTCTGTTAAAGTTTTCACATGGATTCATGTTCAACTTATCCCATATAATTTTTCTTTTCAATACCCCATGATACTAGCAGATCATGTCTTCTCAACACCAATGTTTGAGGCACCTACACATAGTATTAATTACTACACACTTCTAATGAGAATGTGACCTAACTCTAGTAGGAAATAGAGATAGAGCCTTGTATGAAATCATTTTATAGTAGAAGTGATCCTCTATGATGTTTTTATTAGTATGGAATGATTTAGATCCTTTTATGCCCAATATTTTTCCACCATTGAGTGTGGTTGTGTTTTCATCATGCCGGTACGGATTTTTCCCCATTGAATAAGGAGTGTTCCGATGAAGATTTGGCTGATCCCATGTGCAGGAGGTTATGAATGAATTAATATCATTTTTCTATTAATTCCTTTAGAGAAATGGATTTTATGATTTTTTTTCTTCATTTAGTGATGGTGGAGTATGAGGAAATATTTCCTTGGAATGATCCATTATTGTCTCCACATTGATTGTCGATATTTGCAAAGTACCAATAGCAGGGATGAACCCAAATTTTTAAAGCGTTTTTTCAGATGATACCTATTGATATTTGTATGCTAAATGTGCAGTCACAAGATTATAGAGAAATGGGTTTTTTATAACCCAATGTGTTCATCTGAGCAGTTGAGGGTTGTTCACTTGAGGGGAGAATGATTTCTTGATGTTGGGTTTGAATTTTTGACACATGAACTAGGTGATGTTAAGAAGATTATCACATGAAATCATCGAGTTCCTCAACAATTTGATTGGATCAAAATTATTCTTAGAGTTGACTTCGGGACAGGTTATCACTACCTCCAGTTTTGGAGAAGGATATACCAAAAGTGGCATTCCAAAACCATTTTGTAAGATTTTAATTTCGTTGATACACTTTGGATAGGTGTACGTGACATCCGAATCATGAGAATTATGGATTGGATCCTTAACCCCTCTAGGATCAGTTCATGTTAATCTTATTTGATGACATCTATTTGTGCTCTATGTTTGAGTTGTAGTTTGTAAGAGTTATGAGGCTGGTGTGGTTTCCTTAAGTAAATATTCATTACTTGTCTGCTTATTCTGAGTCCTAGGGAGGTAAAGATTAGTGATATAAATTTTGAGATGTTGTGTGACAATATATCTACCTGATATTTTCTTGATTGATTTTGAAAAAGTAGGAATCTCATCATCCTTGTTCAAGGATGGGCAGTGACACCAGTCATGCTATATAAAGAGGTTTCAAGGAGGTTTTTCTCAATTATATGTACTTATGGTGGAGGTTAGGATGTATCAGGATCTCTTTACATTAGTTAAGGAGCCAATGGAGTTGTAGAAATTTTTCATGATAAACTATTGTTTTCTCACCATTCAGAGGGTGATGACCAATAGATCTTTAGGTAGAGTTCATGACACTTGTGCATGGATGAGGTAGTCAATATTACTGTAATTCACTTGATGATAGTTGGACACTATAATCCATACCTCACACCATTATTATGGATATGATGTGTGATATAATTTTGAACATGGTTTTATCTGATAATAGTGTCTCACCATAGTTCAATGTCTAGGTAAAGTGGACTATATAGGTTCTAGGTATGCATTTTTTTGGCTCACATGTTAGTTTTTTACCGTATCTAGGAGGATCATCTACCATCGATGGTGTTTTTATTTCAAAATGATCATAATTCTCCCAATGATGTAGAACCTTTCCTATTAAATTTATGAGAGACCATTCATGTCACTATCATACTAGTCATAACCAAGGGGTAACGACACTTGGGTTTTATTTTTGGTGCTACTGATGGTTGTAAAGGTGTAGTTCATCCCGTGGTGGATGAGGGCTGCCATAAAACATCATATGTTTTTTAGAGACCAATGATGAACTCGGTCGGTGTTTCAGAGTTGTGAACCTGTAACCATTGAAATAGGATATCTCCATGGTTCATTTGTCCATTTTTTCCTACTACTATGTCTAGTTAGTGAGGTTTATTACCACTAAAATTCAGGAAAATAGTAGTTTTGGTTGCCTCATTTTCTCCACATGTTATAGCTAAGGATGTATATTCATCACTCATTCCACGATAATGTCATATGTATGTTGGGTCATGGGAGAGGAGTTTAATTTTTCATGGAACCAATTCCTTGGGAGTTGGTAGGGTATGACCCTATTTTGAAATATTTTTCCTTGGGTGCATGTTTATTGACAACACATGAAACCCTCACGGGAGGTCTTAGGAGCGAGATAGACATATGCTAGCTCAATATCCCAAATACTATTCATAATTTCTTCTTTCTATGGAAGAAAGTATTTGAATTAGTGAATAATATTGAGACTCTATTTTTTACATGTAATACTTTGAATTATATTAAGGAATATATTCATATCCAAGAGATAGAATTCATTCATATTCTAAGGCACTGTGATCTCAGAATTGATTTTATAAAAATATTAAAAATATTTTCTATTACGTGCATTTGGGTTTCATAAATAATGGTATCTCTCCTAATTTTTTTCTTAGATCGATAAGCTAAGACCACAGTTGATTTCCAATTATATGTTTTACCCTAGGTTCCACCTAATATTGGTCAGTGTTGGACATTCGGACAAGGTGGACTTCAGCTGGTAAATTTAGTAAATAAATAAATAAATAAATTTAAATAATTCATTAAATGCCCAAAAACCTATTTCCCTATATAAATATCCTAGTATGGAAAATTTATATCGTTTCTACATAACCATGGGATCATTGAGATGAGGTTTCATCATTCTTCGCTAGCAGATCATGTTCGGATGATGAATGGATATTATATAGAGGTGAATCATTAGAAGACAGACGTGAAATATCATCCTCATCACCAGAGAACATGTTCTTCAGTAAAAATTGAACCAATATTGGGATAGGCCACCTCAACTACTATTTCCTCCCTTTATTAAAATATTAATCACATTATTATATTCTATTCTTTATTATTTATTAATGTATTCCATCCCATTAACTCGTGTATCAATTAAATTTTTTATTTTATTTATTCCAGATTATTCAATTTTCTAATCCATATTATTACCCATGTATGATCATTTACCAAGAATAGTGGAAACAAATTGATGAACCATTGTTCTTGGTCCTTTCCCCCACCTGTTCATTATGTTCTTAACCACATTTCCATGGATTTACACTATCGGGAAAATATGAGTGTGGTCAATCTACTAGATTCATGATAGATTTTTTCACAATGAGTAGATCATAAATTTTAAGATGGATCTAGAGGGTATGAGGGTGATATACCATGGATCTAGGATTCCAAGTGGTGATGGGATACATACGGTGGAGTGGAATTCATGACATATCTTCATACAACTAGCTATTTTCCAACTTCTAGGCACCAGAGGTCCTTAATCAACATACAGAGGTGATTTACATATATTTTGGGTATCAAAAATGTGGATTTATAGGGAGAGTGGAGGATTTGGTGAACACATGATAAAAATGGATTTTATGCAAAAACGTGACCCTGTTGTGTGTATCCTGATGAAAACATATTGTGTTTCCAGGCCTAGTAGTCGATACCATGGTTTTAGGGAAGATAAAAATCACACACCATGTTGATGAGCCACATGATGTGTGACCCTCCTAGGGTAGAAATTCCATGTGCCAGCTGCACACACCCAGAAACCCATATGGGTGGAAACTTCATGTACTCGTGGAGTAGACGAGTGTAGAACAATACCAAGGTATAGACGAGTATATAGACATGTACACAAGCATATCCCGAATGGCATGAAAATTTCCATAAACACATCGGTAGGCCGCGATGATCCAAGACACACCATTTTGAATGGATACTTGTCGAGTAGTACTACATGGACAGAGAGTCATGTAATGTAGAGAAAATTAATAGGATGACAAGTGATATAACATGTTGGGTGACCATTTTTTCATGAATTTTACTATTCCCATGAAATTCAACCTCTCACATATTTTAAATTTTGACTCTGATTTTGGCCAAAGAGTAGCCTCTCCTGATTATTTTTCATAGATATCATGATGGAGGAATTTTTTGACTTTTGATATATGTAGTGATATGTTCTTAGCGTTAAACATCTTTGAGATATGCTCGATGATGGCAGTGAATGAGAAAGATCATTAGAGAGAGGAATGGGTTGGAAACCTTAATGTCATACCAAATAAAGGGTTTCCCATTCTCCACCACCTAAAGAGTGGAATCCCCCAAATAGACTAGGATATGGGTCCAATACCTACTAAGATGCATCCACATATTATAGTAGGTCATGAGTCCTATACCTACTAATTGGAATCCCATTGATGGGCTGGGGAATGGTTCTGTTACCTACTAGTTGGAATCAACCTAACAGACAAGGTCATGGGTCCTCTACCAACTGAGTGGAATCCCCCTGACAGACAATGGGATGGGTCATCTACATACTGAGTGGCATCCCCATGAAAATTATGTTGTGTATCCTTTACATACTATGTACAATCTCCCTAGAAGAATTTGATGTGGGTCCTCTACTTACTGAGTTAAATACCTCTGATAGACTAGTGTGTCAGTCCTCTACCTACTATTTATCATACCCCTAGTAGATGAGGGTGTGGGTCATATAACTAATGAGTTCAATTCCACTAATAAACTAGGGTGTGGTTTCTCTACCTACTGCGTGTAATCCACATAATAAACTAGGGCGTGGTTCCCCAACCTACTTAGTGGAACCCCCTAAAGGATAATGTCATGGGTCCTATACTAACTAATTTGCACCCCCTTGATATAATATAGTGTGTTTAATCGATCTATTTAGTGAAATACCCATGAAAAACCGGTGCATGGGTCTACTACATATTAAATAGAACCCCATAAAAGACTAGGGCATGGGTCCTCCACCTATTGAGTAGAACCACATTACAGACTATGGTGTGGGTCCTCAATTAATATACTAAGTAGAAACACAATTTCTAATAGAGTTTTGTCTCCAGAAAATGGATATTTTACCCCCTCGACTATGACGCAAAGTGACAAGGTGTGGGTCCTCATCACAGTTACTTCTTAGGACAGACACACGAGATGCTGGGCATTGATGATGGACCTTATATGATGAATGAAGAATCATTATATTTGGATGTGATTTGACATGAATATCCCCTTATATTTCCCATATGGTATTCTTATATGAGAATATATATATATATATATATATATATATATATATTTGTTTTGGGTTCGTTTTCCCTCTTGTTTTGGCTTGAGATGACTACTTGTATGGTGTCACTGTAAGGCCCCAGCCTTAAAAATTAAATAATATTGAGTTAAGTGAACAATTAACATTGTGGATCTTTTCAAGTTTAGTGTTTTAGAAAATTAGTACATAACTATTACATTACATATAAAATATTACAAAGTAGGAACTTATAATCTAACCAATTTTTTCACAATAATAAAACTCCTTAAAAAAATAAATCTTTTTCTTGATAAAAATATTCTTGAATTATTCCATTCTCTTACACTTCCTATTACCCTGTGAAAAACATTTCAAAAACTTGGGATGAGCATAAAAATTTCAGTAAAGGATATAAAATAAGGAAATAGAAGATCAGTCGATGAATACATACAAATCAATGAAATCATTCTTTTCACTCATAAAACATAAGCTTTTTAACATAACTAATGAAATCATAAGATTTATGAATAAATCATATAAATCATAAATCATAAAGTTAACTTGTGGGATACATAACATACTTACATTGTATCTTGCATAGTTACATAGTGATTAACCTTCACGCTTACGTTTGGAATACCCATCACAGTATATTCCCTAAATATCTTAGGAGAAAACTTAATGTTTAACTCCTTCACGTTACCCAATGTATTGGAGGGCTATCTCGGGCTCACCCGCCCTCAATTTATCATAGAACCACCCATATACATAAGAAATTCTGAAGAACAATAACATAATAATAGTTTATTAGAAATAATAAAGTAAAAATAACATTTACACATTACAATCACAATATATCATTTCAAGATATTGATATAATCAATTCATATAAAACATTGAAAAAGAAGAGTTATGAATTGAAGTGCCCCATAACACATTGAATTTTTATAAAAAAATTTACAAACATTAAAATAGTAATTACCATATAAATATATCCTCAAAACCATATTGAATACATGGATATTAATGATAAAGATTTATAATAAAAAATCTTTAAAACATTTAAAACGATTTTTTAGTTAAAGAGTCCCTTACCACTTGAGAAACACTTGAATAAAAATAATTAAAAAATAACATTGAAGAACAATTTAAATATAATTATAATATAGTAATTCATGATATAACATGTATAAAAGGTTTTATATACACCTTATAGAATATTAAAGGTTCACAATATCAAGATATGCCTCAATGAATGAAGATGGAGACGTAGTCCCTTACCTTGAGGCCAAATCGTCTCGATTGTTCTTTGTTCTTACTAAATAACAAACATAACTTAATTTATAATTTTTTGAGAACATTTTTCATGTTTAATATTCCTTTTATATAACTTATTACAATTTTATAAAAATCATATATTTATTCATGTTCATATCGGTTGTTTTGTCGATGTTCGGTACTTGAGTAAAAAATGAACTTGTTATAATTAAAAATTGTTCATGTAGTAAAAATTCGATCATAACCAGAATATTATTCATGATTTAAATCTCATATATATAGATTATATATATTTATTTATAATATTACATAACATTTGGATATAATAAATGAAATGCACCATTCATGGAGATGGTTGGTCGTGCGTACGAATGAACACTACTTACATTTCATTTCCATATTAAAGGAGTGAAAACTAAATGATACATAGGTATATTATATTTAAATTATTATATATATGTTATATATGTTACATATTTTCATTAAATACATCCTTTATATGTTCCATGTATGGAATTAATGAGTCATATAACTTTCAGGGGGCGGCTGTCCGCACATCTTCAAATGAAATCATCGTATTTACACATTATGGAAAGAATAAAGGTATGATATAAATAAAAAATATAAAAGAATAGTGAAAATATAAATATAATATATATCATATATAAAATTTGTTCCATTATAATTTCCACCATGAGAGGTGGTAGGGAAAAGTTAAAGAATCATCATTTCGTGAGGCAGTAGTTTGCCGTACACAGGAACAATATGTTCATATCCATTAGATGGAGGTGTGTGTAATTTTAGTTCGAATAATTTTCATAAAAACATACTAGTATATTGATTATAATAGTTTTTTTATTTGATAAAAAAATAATAAGATCATAGGGAGTGGATAAGGAAAATAAAAGGAAAGAAGTTGAGAGAAGACATTACCTCTAAATCGGGTAACTTCTTTTGATTTGAGCCAAAATGATTTCTTGATTTTCCTTCATTCTAAGATAAGGATTCTAAGAGGAAGGGATGGATGTTAGGAGATTATTTGGGTAGAATTTTTACTATCCAAGGGGCTTGAGATATGTGAGTAATATGGGTAGAGCTGGTGTCCTTTTATAAGATGGAGGAGGGGAACTTTAGAAAAGTCTAGAAATATTAAATTATTATATGTTAAATTTCAATAAAAAATGATCCAAAAGTAATTTAATTAGAATATAAGATGATTTTTTTTATAATACCAATAATATAACAATTTTTAGACATGTTTTTAATATATATTGTTATCCTTATCTTTTTTTGTTTAACCCTTATTTTACCCTTTTTAATCTTACAGTGATATCATGTTATTTACACATTGTGGGGTAATGTAATTACTATATCATTTAAAATGACTAAAAAAAGTAATTTATGAAATATTTGGAATTATATTAACCATTTGGAATAATCTTAGATTTTTATGAATTTAAAATCATTTAATAAACTATTTTGTATTTTAAGTTATGAATTATGTCATTTTTGGACACTATTCATACATGTATTTTTAATAATTCATAACAACATGATTACTTTGAAATAATTGAATTAAATCAAAGATAATACGTCAATAAGATCCAAAATTTTTTTGGATGGCTTCAAAAAAAATCACATTTATTTTAATATTTATAATATCATTTATTTGAATCCTTTATTAATGAGGCAATCATTGCATCGTCATTATGTCATAAATAAAATTATTTATTTAATCTATAAAAATTCTAAATAAAATACCATGATGTAGAAAGTATTTTTATATTTATAATGAATATTTATAGTCAAAATGATCACTTATATAACCCCATATAAAAAATTTAGTAAAAAATACATGTTTATGTTATATTTCTCTTTACTTTAAATTAATTTCTATAAAATGTCATTTTCACACCCATGTGGCTCCATGAGGTCCCAAAATCAAAACAAGGATAGAAATGGTCAGAAATATCTCATCCAATAAGATTCAGACATGAGTTAGGGTAGTTTAATATTTTTATAATATTATTTTTTACCCTTATTTACCATATTTACCCTTTTACCATGGTAAATAAAAATAATTACTGAAGTTACTATTCATAATGTACAAAAATAAAAGGTAACTATTCACACAATTTAAACCCTATGATTTAAAATTTGGAATTGATTTTTCGAAATTGAAAACACATAAGTTTTAGTAATTATTTTAAAATTAATTCTCATCGTCAAAACCAAAAAGTGGGTTTTTAAGAAGTAATAAATATCAAAAGATTGACATGTGTTTATGTCCAATTTAATAGTGGAAACACTTATAATGACCATAATTGTATTAAATTATAAAAAATTATTCCAATTACATTTTAAAACCTATTAAAAGTATAGTTTAACTATATTAATACTTTTGATTAAAAGGTAGTTTTGACTAAAAAAATGATGTATTCTTCACTATTCATTAAAAAATGAACTTTATCATAAAAGTTCCAAAAAAATTTCCAAAGTAATTTTTTATGTACCAATTATAAAGAAGAAGTTTATTTTCTCAAATAGAATATATAAAAGTGACAAAAACATTATTTTAGAATGGTTCACCATCAAAAGGCTGTTAAATGACCATTTAAAAATATTAGAGTATTTCATGCTTAAAATTAGATTCATTCATATTTTAAGAATATATAATTTATTGTATGAATTTATAGACATTTAAAAAACATGTATAATCATATTTTAGTTAGTTCAATTCATTCTCATCAATACAACCGCTAGGCTTTAACTACCATTTAAAATAATAATAATAATATATTATTTTTCGGTATAACTCAAAGTTGTGTGCAACGTAGAATTTTAAAGAAACCCATTGTTACATGTTGAGTACATTATTTGACAAAGAATCCTCTTTAATGTAAAAATAATATCTTATTCATAAATATTAATAGAAATGAAAAGTTATTGTTCTATAAATACCTATGATCCTACATAATTCCCCCTTTTGGGAATTGCGTGCTCATAATTCTATTCAATTATCAAATAAGTGGGGGTATTTATACCTCATAAAATTTTCAGATTCCCATGTTTCCTATTCAATAATGTGGTTTTTACACAAAACCATTACCTGATAAATTACCTAATTCCGCAACACTTTCTCTATGTGCTCAAGAATCTAGACTGGTTGTTCCTCATAAGAAAGATTATCTTCCAATTGAACTACCTCTGGACTCAAAACCTGAGATGGATCTGGCATATACTTTCTTAACATTGAAACATGAAAAAAATTTTGTACTTGGGATAAACATGGAGGTAAATCCACTCTGTAAGAAATTAATCCAACTTTCCAAGGATTTCATAGGGTCCAATGAATCTCAGACGCAACATTCCCTTCTTAAAAAAATGCATGACACTTTTAGATGGAGAAACTTTGAGAAAGTCATGATCACCTACCTTGAAAGAATGATCCTTCCTATAGTTATCCGCATAACATTTCTTCCTGCTCTGATATGTTCTCACATACTTCTGAATCTATTGAAATATTTCTACTATATCTTCTACCAATTCTAGTCCCATCAACTTCCTTTCACCTACTTCATCGAAAAAAAGCTGGGTTCCAACACCTCTTTCTATATAATGATTCAAATGGTGCTATCTATATACAGGAGTGAAAACTGTTATTATAAGAAAACTTGACTAAAGAAAGATGTTGGTCCCAAAATCCCTGGTAATCCATTGACTCAGAGCATCACATACTTTATTTTCCTTTGGTAATGAATCATGCAATCATAATCATTGATTTATTCTAGAAGTCTACTCTGTCTCATCAATAAACACATCCATAAACTTATCTAAGTACTCATGGAAAATTCTATTCATAAGATCCATGAATATAGAAGGTGCATTAGCTAAACCAAAATTCATACCTACAAATTCATAATTCCCATATCTAGTACAAAATGTGGTCTTCAGAATGTATTCTTCCTTTACTTTCAATTGATGGTACCCCAAACTCAAGTCAGTATTTGAAAAATACCGAGCTCTCTAGAGCTAATAAAAAAATCAACTATATGAGGCAAAAGATACTTCCTCTTAACAGTGATGTTATTCAAGGATCTATAATCAATGTAATGTCTCATTGAACCATCTTCCTTTTTAAAAAATATAACAGGATCACCCCATGTTGATGTGCTAGGTTGAAGGAAACTATTATAAAATAACTCCTACAATTGATTCTTTAACTCTAAAAGTTCAATTTGATCCATTCGATAAGGGGGTTTTGAAATTTGCTTAGTATTAGGAACAAAGTCAATAATGAATTCAAATTTCCAATTTGGTATTATACCACGAAACTCACAAATAGAAACATCAAGATACTCATTGACCACTGGCACATCATTAATCTGAAAAGCTCCTTTGTTTTCAAAATTATGTTCATGGTAACATTCATTTCCATATTTTACTAGTTTCTCAGATTCCTAATATGTTATGAAAAGTAAGGGTTTATTCTTGTACAAAAACTGAAATTACTTCTAAAAAGAAACCTCTTTAGTTCTGTAGTCAATATTAGCATGATAAACAGAAATCCAATCCATACCCAAAATAAAATCAACATTTCCCCACACAAAGACATGATAGTTATTATAAATTATTTTTATCCCAAAATTTCCCCAAGTGTTTTTACCACATGTTCGGTATTCATATCTTGAGATGGAATTCCAAATTTTCTAGAAAATTTCTAAAAAATGAAAGGATGTGTAGACCTAGAATAAAAAAAAACATTAGCATAATCTGAATAAGAAAACAATGTACCTAATACTACTTTATTTGATGGGACAACATATGATAAAGTAGTTACAAAGTATTTCATCACCCCTTGCTTCTTTTAATCCAGATGCTCTCTATAATTGGAGTTCTTCATCAGACACTCATTTTAATAATGTCAAATTTTATTTCACTTAAAACATTTTACTGATAGTAAATCAGATTTTATCTTACCACTATCCTGATCTTTTTCAGTGCAATTACGAGCCTTATGTCCCAATTTACCACATCAGAAGCACTTGCCAGAATTCAAAAGGCATTCCCTATTGTAATTTTTAAAACAGTTTTCACAAACAATAAACTTAAGTTTCTTACCAGCAGACTATTTTCATAATTTTTAAACTCATAAGAAGCTAATACCCTTCAATAATTTGTCTTTAATACTGAGTAAAAATTATTGATTTTTCTATCAATATCCCTTATGAAATTTGAAGCTTACATTTCCAATCGAGTTAATTTTTCTTTGATTCATCCTCCTTCCTCAATTCGATGAAATTTTTTCCATCCTATGTCTAACTGCCTTAGGAAAATATTTCTCAAGAAACATACCTTTGAATGAATCCCAATAAAGAGAATCAATCTCTTCATTATCCCGGATATTTTTAACCATCGACCACCACTGATTGGCTTCAACTTCAAAACGGTAAATAACAAGACTAAACCATTGATGTTTTGAACACCCTATGACATCAAAAATATTTTCCAGTGCTTTAATCCACCCTTCAGTAAGCACAAGTTCAGATAATCCTCTGAATGATGGGGGATGTTGCCTTATGAAAGGCTCCACCACTGATGTCACGACCCGTCCCAGTGGGGCCCGAGTCGCAACTCCCCAAGCCCGCCTCCAATAGGTCAGGGGCTGGTTACTATCACTGAGTAGGCATCCTACTAACATGGGAGGAATTTCCTATAACCTGTACACACACACACACATCTCCAAGCCCACAAAGATGAAAAGTAAGCACTACTAAAAGGAAAAGATGTAGGCATACACTAAAACCCAACCAACAGAGTACAATAGGGAAGTAAAGTACAATAAAGTAAAACCCTGGGCCAAAAGTTCAATCCCACCAAAAAGGAAGTCTGCAACAAAGTCCAACCTGTAGAAAAAGGTACTGAGACTGCAACCCGTCACCGAAGGAACACACCTCGGCCTGTCTGATCTCACTGAACACCGTCTGGTCCTGGTCCGCCTAGAATTCTTTCAAAGGCTCGCTCATCTGCACAAGACACGACACGTGCGGGCAAAGCCCATGCAGGGGTGAGTATAACAATACCCAGTAGGACACCCCGAAAACCACAAAGGAAATACAAAAAAGGAAAATACCACAAAGAAGGGTACTGTCAGCTCTACACAGTATATGTCTATGGAACATATAATAAGAATATCCAGATATACTCATACACAGACGACCATCGTGAAACCTCCACTAGGATACATCTCGAAGATTCCACTAAGCATACAGATGGGAGAACACACTCCTAGGTCTGAATAGAGATACGATGTACTCGTTCTGGGAGAACACAATCTACAAGTACCTTGAGGACATGATGCTCAGATGAGGATCACAACCAAGTCATGGGGTGATTCCAACAACTCAGTTTGAGCTAATCCGCTAAGCAGAGGATCGGTGCCCGGGTAAAGTTGTTCACGTCGATACCAAAAACTCTACCTAGGGTTCCAAGAATGAATAGAGGATCCAGCTCTAAGTCTCACTGAGGGGATTCCGACAACTCTATTCAGGGAGTTCTGCTGAAGGGATCATACTCCTGTATAAAGTAATTGATACCACAACCTTCAGGGGATTACCAAGGGCACGAACCCTAAGAACTAGTCCATGTCACAGAAGGAAAGTGGCTCAATCCATGAAGAAAAAGTTACACGGCATATAGTATGGTTACACACCGTGTTCCTTGACCCCGGGTACTGCCCGTGTAAACAGCCCATGTCCTTCGTTCAAGCCGTGCAAAACCAAACTACACAGCGTGTAATAATGTACATGCCATGTTCCTTGACACCGGGTACTGCCCGTGTAAACGGCCCGTGTCCCTCAGATTGTTGGATAGAAAGAAACTACACGGTGTGTAGAAGAAAACACACGCCGTGTTCGAGCGCCTGGGCTCGCTCCATGTATGCTGGACATGTGCCCATACACGGTCTTTGCCCGTGTCCGTGTCACCTGCCCGTGTACCAGTACACGGGGTACCCCATGTATCTGGCCGGGTCTGGCCGGGGAGGGGTATACACGGCGTGTCCGTGGCCGTGTATCCTACCCGTGTCCGTGTACTCCCGGAGTACACGCCAGGTAACCCTATCGACGAACACACGCCGTGTAGCCCATAATACACGACGTATAGTCAGAAAATTCCTAGAACCGCCGTCTTCTTCTCCGCGCTTCGGCCGATCCTTCAGATCTTCGTTTTCATGTCCGTTCATCCCGATACTCCAGGGTTTGGTTCGACTTATCACACAAACACCGAAACAGGTGTTGTTGGCATTCAAAATGGATCATAAACCTCAATCGATCCGTCCGAAGAAAAATGCCCAAAAATCCGAATCTCCCAAACCGCTCCGAATCGCTCGCCGAAACCATTGTCACACCTCCGTGGAATTGCTTCGGGGTTGGATCTTGAATCTTGGATCGTTGCGCCAACAAATTAATGCGCAACGATCGATTTACTCCAAGAACGCATAGAACAAAACGAAGAACGTGAGGGAGAAAAGAAAAAAGAATTAAACAAGGGGGACAAACCTCGATCGTAGTTCGTGATGATCTGAGTTCATCACCATTAGATCAAAAACCACAACAGTCAAAAGTTTATAATTCTCTAGTATTTGATCTCCCGATATAACCCCAAATCGCACCCACCCACAAAGCGATCGATCCGCGGGCTAATCTGTTCGTGGATTAGCCTCGGTTCATCGCAGAAAACAAAAAACAGGGGAAGGAGAAATAAATAACAATCATCCTACCAGGATTTGCTACATTTTTCGGCGAAGATCCGCTCACTGTGTCGTCGTTGCCATCAAAATTTGTCAAGAACGTCGCCGTCGCCACGTTGGGGTTTTCCTCCAGAACCTACAGAGCTTCCAAGGGTTTTCAGGGTTATGGGGTTGTAACCCTGGACCCTGGCGCAAGCCTCTTTTTAAAGAGGATAAAAGATATAAGATTTAAAAGATCCTGCTGCAGAAATAAAATATTTTTATTAAATGTTTTATTACTGTTGCGTCCAAAAACCAGATTTCACCACCGACCTGCGCTGGCCGATGCTAGGCCTCGCCTTAGGTAAAATTTCTGTTCTGAACACAACGGTGCCATTAGATTTCTGATCCGAGCACCCATTCGAGAGTTATCCACTTTTTCAGGAAAACCGCACGCGCGCGTAATTTAATTATTAAATTAAATCCAAACATTTTTTCCGGGCTCACTGGGCCTTGGAACTACACGCCGTCTCAGAGCCTGGTCTCAAAATAATTCCCATATAATTTTAAAATAATACATGGAAAAAATCCGGGACATTACAACTGAAAAGTTAATTTGTGGTTTATCAAGATGATCTCATGAATAGATACCACCACCATTTATAGCCCGTGTCAACTATGCCATCACTGCAACAAACTATTTAGTTCCAATTAAAACCATTTCTTGTTGCTGATTTGGTAGGTTGTTTTCCTCTGGATGTTTTCCCATCATAGATGTCTGGTTTCCTCTGCGGAAAACCATTCCGAACATAGACATATCTTAGACAAATCAATATGGTGATCTTCAAATTCTATATTACTCCAATCTTACCATAAAGTATAAATAATTTCTGGATATTCTATTTACAATATCCTAAACCCTAAAGTTATCTAAACTGACCTATGATACCAACTATAAGGTCCCATCCATAATCATTACTTAATCTTGAGTTAAGTCAAGAATTCACATTGAGGATATTTTCCGGTTTAAAATTTTATAAAATTAGGAAATAACTATTACATCACATCTCTAATATTACAAAGTAGAAGCTTCTACTCTAACCCATTTTTCACAATAATAAATATCCTTAAATAAAACAAGAATTATTTTATTGATAAAAAATTTTTCAAATTCTTACTTTATCTTACCCTTCCTTATACCCTTTGAAAAATATTTTAAAAACTTTGGATGAGAATAAAAATCTCAGTAAGGGATATAATATATAGAAAGAGAACATTAGTCCATGAATACATACAAATCAATGAAATCATACTCTTCACTCATAAAACATAAGCTCTTCAACATACCTCATGAAATAATAAGATTTATGAATAACTCATAGAAATCATAAATCATAAAGGTAACTTGTGGCATAAATAACATAATTAAATTGTATATTTCATAGCTACATAGGGAGTAAACTTAATGGATACATTTGGAATACCCATCATGATATATTCCCTAAATCTTTTATGAGAAACCTTAATGTTTACCTCTATCACGTTACCCAATGCATTGTAGAGATATATCAGGCTCACCCGCCCTCGGTTTATCACTAAACCACCAATATACATAAGAAATTCCCAATATCCATAACATAATCATAAAATATTAACATGTATACAGTAATTATAAAATTTCTACATTTCAATCACAAGATATCATTTCAAGATATTGAAATAATCAACTCATTTAAAAAATTCAAAAAGAAGTGTTTTGAATCAAAGTATCCATACCACTATAAAGAATGTACATATTAATACTATCATTTCCATATAAATAAGTCCATAAAGCCATTTTCAAAAAATGGATATTAATGAGAAATATTTAGAATAATAAATCATTAAAACATTTAGAATGATGTTTTAATTAAAGAGTCTCATCCTACTTGAGAAACACTTGAATAAAAATAATTAAAGAATAACATTAAAAAAATTAAATATCATGATAATATAGTAATTCATGATATAACATGTAAAAAGGGTTGTATATACACCTTATAGTATATTTAAGGTGTAAAATATCAAGATATGCCTCAATGAATGGAGATTGAGATGTAGTCCCTTACCTTGATTCCAAATCATCCTATTTATTCCTTATTGTTCTTGAATATTAAACTTAAGTTAATTTATACTTATTTGAGAAATTTTTTCATTTTTATTATTCCTTTTATATCAATTATTACCATGTTATAACAATCATATAATTATTTAAGTTTATATCGGTCATTTTGTCGATGTTCGGTACTTGAGTCAAAAATGAAATTGTTATAATTAAAAAATGTACATATAGAAAAAATTCCTTCATCACCAGAATATTATTCATGATTTAAATATAATATATATCCAGTATAAATATGTATTTATAATATTACATTACATTTTTAGATATGAAATTAAATGCACCGTTTATGGAGAAGGTACGTCGTACGTACACATGAACACTACTTTCATTTCTTTGTCATATTAAAGGAATGAAAAATAAATGATACATAGGTATATTATAATTATATTATAATATATATGTTATATTTGTTACATATGTTCATTAATTCCATTCTTTATAAATTCCATGTATGGAATGAATGAGTCATATCACTTTGAGGGGACGGTAGTCCACACTTCCTCAAATGAAATTATCATATTTACACATTATGGAAAGCATAAAGTTATGTTGTAAATAAAAAATACATAAGCATATAGAAAATATAAATATAATATATATCATATATAAGTATAGTTCCATAATAAAATCAACCATGAGAGGTGGTAGGGATTAATTGAACAATCATCGTTTCGTGAGGTAGTAGTTCGCCATACACAAAAATAGTACGTTCGTTTCCATTAGATGGAGGTGTGCGTAACTGTAGTTAGAATACATCTCATAAAAACATCCTAGTATATTGATAATAATGGTGTTTTTATGTAATAAATTAATAATAATATCATATGGAGTGGGTAAGGAAAATAAAAGAAAAGAACTTGAGAGAAGACGTTTCCTCTAAATTAGGTAACTTTTTTTTTATTTGAGACAAATGGAATTATTGAATTACATTATGCCCAAGGTGAAGCTTATAGTGGAAACATATGGATTTAGGATCTTATTTGGGAATAATTTGGACGATCCAATGGGCATTAGAGGTGTGATTTATGTGGGTAGAAGTGGTGACCTTTTATAAGAGGGAGGAGGGGCACTTTAGGAAAGTCTAGAAATATTAATTTATCTTAAATTAAATTTCTATTAAAAATGACCCAAAAATATTTTAAGTAGAATATAGGATGATTTTGGTTATAATAAACATCATCCAATAATTTTTATACAAGTTCTGAGTATTATTTTATCCTTATCTTTTTGTTTTATCCCTTATTTTACCCTTTTCAATCTTATATTGATATCATGTTATTTACACATTGTGGGATAATGTAATTACCATATCACATCAAAAGAACCAAAAAAAGAAATTTATGAAATATTTGAAATTATATTAACCATTTGGATGAATTTTAGATTTTTATGAATTTAAAATCTTTTAATAATCTATTTTATATTTTAAGTTATGAATTTTGTCATTTTTGGACAATATTCAAACTTGAATTTTTACAAATTCATAACAACATGATTACTTCAAACTAATGGAATTAACTAAAATATAATAAATCTATAGAATATTGAAAATTAGTGGATGGAATCAAAATAATAAAATTAAATTTATTTTAATATTTCTAATATCATTTATTTGATTCCTTTATTAATGAAACAATCACTACATCATAATTCTGTCACAAATAAATTTATCTATTTAATCTCTAAAAATTATAAATAAAATACCATGATGTAGGAAGTAATTTTATCTTTATAAATATTATTTATAGTATAAAATATCACTTATATAACCCCATATATAGTTTTTTAAAAAAGATAGACGTTTATGTTATATTTTTCATTACATTAAATTAATTCTTATAAAATGACATTTTCACACCCAAGTGGCTACATGGGGTCCCAAAATCGACCCAAGGATTATCATGGTTAGAAATATATCATCCCAAAGGATTAGGATATGTGTTAGGGTATTTTAATATTATTATAATATTATTTTTTACCCTTATTTACTAGATTTACCATTTTGCAATGGTAAATAAAAATAATCACCGAAGTTACTATTCATAATGTCCAAAAATAAAAGGTAACTATTCAAACAATATGGACCTTATGATTCCAAATATGGAATCAATTTTTTCAAATTCAAAACATAGAAGTTTCACTAATTTATTTAAAATTAATCTGTGTTGTCAAAACCAAAAAGCGGGTTTTTAAGAGGTAATAACTATCAAAAGATTTACATATGTTTATTTCTAATATAAAGGTGAAATTACGTACAATGACCATTATTGTATTAAATTATAAAAATAATAATCTAATTACACTTTAAAACCAATTAAATGTACAATATAACTATATAAATTAGTTATATTAAAAGGCAGTTTTGACTTAAAAATGCGGTATTTTTCACTATTCATTAAAAAAATGAACTTTATCATAAAATTACCAAAACTTAATCCATAGTAAATTTTTATGTAATGATTCTAAATAAGAAGTTTATTTTGTCAAATATAACATATAAAAGTGAAAAAAACTAGATTTAAAAGGGTTCTCCATCAATTGGTGGTAAAACGACCTTTTAAAAATATTACAGTATTTCATTCTTAAAATCAGATTCATTCTTATTTTAAGACTCTAAAACTTATTGTATAAATATGAAGAAATTTAACAAACATGTATAATAATATTTTTTTTAGATCTATTCATTCCATCCAAATACAACAGCTAGGAGTTAATTTCTATTTAAGATAATAATAATATTATATTATTTTTTAGTATAACTTAAAGTGGTGTGAGACTTAAGATTTCAAAGAAAACTGTTGTTGCGTGTTGAGTATACTATTAGAAAAATAAAAATATTTAATTTAAAAATAATAACATATTCATAAATATTAATAGAAATGAAAAATTATTACTCTATAAATACTTGGGATCCTACAGTCTTATATTGGCCCCTCATTAGTTTCTGGGGTGTCCTAGTGGGTGTGTATATACTCACTGATGGATGGGATTTTCATGCATGATCCATGTACTATTAATATGATAAAAAAGGATTTTAATGGAATATTTGGAGCTTAGGGATACATGGGGTAATTTTATCACATATTCTTGTCAGGTCTTGGAGATCTATAGCAGGTATCTCTCAAATTTTCATTTACAATTTTTTTTAGATTGGGAAACATTTTTCGTGTGGGTGTTTATTTTTCCATTACCTTTTTTACATTACACCATTTCACTCATTTTCACTGACTAAAGGTTATTACATGATTTTTTTCTCTAGATGTTACTATCTTTAATCATTATCCCCCTACACCTCTACGTCAATTTGGTTGGGTTTCTGAGTAATGGCACTTTAGGAAGAGTTATACTATTTACGTAATAGATTCTCAATACTTATTGTCACGACCCGCCTCCCTGGGCCATGAACCTTGTCATCCGACCCCATGGGTCTCCTGTAATAACTCGGTTTCCTTCCCATCACACCATAGGCTATTACTCACTAGGGTCGCTTATTAGACTAATGACTGTCCCCACATGCATTCACATTTTCTTTCAGTGTAATTTTTCCTCTCACACACACACCCTAGGAAACTTCCTAGAAGGTCACACATCCTGATTAATACTCCGGTCCAAGCATGCTTAACTGTGGGGTTCTATTTAGGTAGGTTCCTGAAAAGAAAGGTGCACCTTGTTGAAATGGGTAGTGACATTTTTCCCTTTTTAAGTCTCACTTTTCCAGGGGTGTTACATTATCCACCCCTTTAAAGCACAACACCCTCGTTGTGGACCCCAATCCTCAAACCCAGGCAGTGCCTAAGCGCTTCCGGCTGGGTATTGGCTCTGATACCATTTGTCACGACCCTCCTCCCCAGGCCATGAACCTTGTCATCCGACCCCATGGGTCTCCTGTAATACCTTGGTTGCCTTCCCAGCATACCAGAGGCTATTACTCACTAGGGTCTCTTATCAGACTAATGACTGTCCCCATAGTCCAACACATTTTCTTTCATTGTGTTTTGTACTCACTCAAACACACCCTGGGAGACTTCCCAGAAGGTCACCCATCTTGATTACAACTCCAGTCCAAGCATGTTTAACTATGGATTTCTATCCATGTAGGCTCCCGAAAAGAAAGGTTCACCTTGTTGACATGGGTAGTAACATTTTTCCCTTTTTAAGTCTCACTTTTCCAGGGGTGTTACACTTATCACCATCCCCTAGCCTATGGAGGCGGTATTAGGGTTGTGGTGGCACAATCATCCACCAACTAGTTAGGCCCTCATGGGTTGGGTCATTACAATGTTTTTAATCAATAACAATCATGATGTATTCTGTTAAAATGATTGATAATGGTTGAGAAAAATCCATCCATGGTATATTACTATCAATGTACACTAAACATAATTAATAAGAATAATTTTGACTAAAAATAGTTTTATTCATTTCATCACAGTCAAACATATAAATAAAAATTTATACAACCATGATGATATTATATAAAATGTATTAAAAAAATTTCTTCATCCTGCCTTGGGGTACCATTATATACATCTATTAAAATTCTAATAAATTTTATATCATTGATCAACATGTAAATTGATGATTAATGTCAATCAACAGAATTATCATAATTGAAGGCCTAAGATGATTCAAAGGCTCATAGACATCATATATTCTATTTCAATAAAACACCACATAAAGAGAAATACTACATTGATGAAATTTCAATTTAATATATATATATATATATATATATATTCAAAAAAGGAAATTCATAAAATTAAATTAAATAAATAATTTATTTTATAAATTCTCAAAAAAACATAACTTTTTTTACTTATGACAATCTTCCACCTAATGAAAACTGTAAACTTATATGAACAGTTAAATGATTGAAATAATTTTCCGTGGTTATTTACTTTGATAGATTACTATTTTTTCCATTCAAAAAAATACTAATATAGACCTGAAAATTACCAAGCATCATACCATAAAATATTTATACCTATAAAATAGTTAGATATTATAAACATTTTATCCTCAAAAAACCAAAAATCATCCCTATAACATAGAAATATTATATTCATGAACTCATGTGAATTCATCACATTTCATTCCATTAAAGATACACCATTTTATTGGATCAAGTTATAATTAAAATAGGCTCACATAAAAATAAGAAATTCAAACCAAACATTTTATTCAATTTAATAATATATAAAATTTAACTTAACATAAAATTTAATCAATATGAAATGGAAAATATTAAAATATTTCCTAGTATTTAATTATCATATCATAATCACTATCCTCTGTGTTTTTATCAATAAATCTATCCCTCAATTTCTCTTTAATAAGAATAATTATCATTCTCTTTCAGGACCTATGGGTTATGGAAACATAACTCATCCACTAAAACATTCATTTGATGGTCCAAAATTATTAATATTTTCTCCAAAAATTCCTCATCCTCTACTAATACATTTCATTCCAAGACATACTATTAAAATGAAATGTAAAATACCTTAAGAACTATCACTTGAAATATATCATGCATCACAACAACTAAGACAAAAATTTCAAGTGATAATCTGTCCCTTATCCCTATCCATGATTATAAATGTAGTAATATGACGTCTCATTACACCCCATGATAGGATAAATTATGGTGTAATTAAATTTATAGTTTTCATTAGTTACTTAGGATCTTTCCTTTATGTTAGGAAATAAACATTTAATATATCTCATAAACATGATCAAAATGAAATTATAATGGGCATTAAAATAATGAATTTACTCAGTTCACCCTCAATAATTTACATATAAGAATCACATAACAACGATGTGTTGATAAAACAATTTACCACTACTTCAGTAGTATGTGAATACTATCTTTAGGAAGATATCACTACTCAACCATGATCTTTGTCCTATACCCATCATCCATTAATTTTTCTCCAAGATGGATAATAATATATGGGCAACAAGAATCTATATCTCCCCATAGAATAGTCAATTCATAATAAGACACTATCCAATACTGTGCACTCTCCATGATAGAATGTTCACTAATTATAGATCATATAGGAATATAAAACATATTTATATTCCAAGCCTAGTATTCAATTATATTAAGTTTGAATATACATAATTATTTATATCTCACATATTCAATAATCATACTTTCAGATTCTCTATATTCATGTATGAATGATTCCTCCTTGTTTTATTTTGGTGTGTTAAATTTTATTTTTTATGATACATTTTTATTCTATATGGTATCCTTTAATATCATCACAAGATAATGAATTTCAAATTCAATATTAAAATTTGAATCAAAAACCAACTTATTCAAATCAAATTCCATATTCTAGGTTATCTTCCATAAAAATATAAACCATTGAATTCAAATTGTTAGTTTACGAATGATATAATAAAAGACAGAACATATAGATATATGGAAGTCATCACTATTGTTCAAAATATTTATTTATCCTTAGTTATGGAATAAAATGATTGTTCACAGTGTGACATATTCAGTCCTTCATGAGTATTCTTAAACTTCAATAAATTTCATTGAATTAGACTGACATTCACTTTTCAAAACTAATTCTTATAGTGAAACAACATTATTGATAAAAAAATAACTCAATGGATTTTTCATAAGAGTAAGTCATAAAATGGACTCTTTAAACAAATATCCCATCATAGTTCTCGACGAGGCTTCATAATGCATATAGTAGATATATAGATTCATTACATATTTTATTATCATCCTTAGTGAAGAAAATATTTTTTCTCAAAAAATGCTTGACTACTGAAAAATATTCATTATCACACATCCTATATGACATTGCATGAATGGATCTTAAATTTCTCATATATTACAGTGGTTACACTAATCATGGTGTGACCCTTGAGAATTATGGTGTTCCATTTTATAATTATCTCAAATTATGAGATGATAAATCCTTCCTATAAAAAATAATTCCAACCATCTCAAAAAAATATGGAATATATTGCAAATGAATACTAATTAAGAAAAAATCCTTCATTGAAAAAAATTGGTTGAAGGAGTTAATGATTACACAACCCCAATAAATACATTCCTTCCAAATAAATCCCATGCTCTAACCTTATAGTGAAATAGAATAACGATTTAACATGACAATTCATTGAACGTGAAATTATCTCACCCTCATAAAGCATCACTAAGATAAATCCCACAAAAAAAAAACATTGGAAAATTAATCCTTCAATTTTAGTATAATGTTTTTTAATTGGTATGTTATAATATTTCAATAATGGGTTATCATAATATGTTTTTTTCTTTAAAACATCACTTAATACTATGATTTTATCATATTGATTCATTCCCAAAGGACATTCCATTAATGTGATTTTATAAATTCTCATATACCATTATATTGAGATCAATTAACAAATACTAATAGCCAAGATGGAAGTGTGCCTCATATTACCTATTTTCATGCAATTAATGTGTATAAAATATATCATTTTTTATATTGATTAATTAAATAAAATATAAAGAATCAATTTTATTTTTTTCATAAATACCTCTTAAAATCAATGTAATTAACTACTCATTGCATGGATTATAATTCAATACAAGAATATAATATCTTGAAATTGAGAATACTAAGATCCCATTTAGTCTTTTACAAATTAAAAATTTTATTTCTAATAATTTTGGTATAATCTCATAAACCTTGAGTATTGAATAAATTTGTGATTTGAAATATATAGAGGACTAGTCAATTTTAATTATATTATAATAACCATTTTAACCTATGAGATCATTTTATAAAACCCATATTTTTTAATTTTCATATTTAGAGAATTAACTTCTAATTTAATACCATTTCAGACACCCCATCATTGATATCTCCTAACCGGGTCTCCATCATATGACCAAGTAAGAATGAATTTTATCATCATTAATCATTTAAGTTGATTTGTTCAGTTATATTAAGTTAATAATATTTATCAATAACTAATTTCTTATATTACTGGGATACTACCACTCATAGTTCAATCTACAAGCTACCATGAATTATGAAATTAGTTAACACAAAATACATTTTAATTTTCTGAAAACATTTTTATATCTCAATTATACATTATGGTATCAATCATTATTTTATATCAACAACACCAATAATTATAAAAGATTCATTTATTTCCACACAATCTATATAGGAAAAAAATATCATGCCACAAATATTCATCTTCACATCATTTACCTTTATTATCTAATAGTTATGCTATAATCATTATCAATTTACTTATTGATTTTCCTATAAGGAAAATTTATAAAATTATAAAAGAAATGTTCACCATAATTCTATAATCATATGAACTATTATTTTTAATAATTTTTCCTATTGGGAACTCATATAACTAAAAATCAATTTTCATTAGGTTATGGTGACTATAATGTGCTTAGAAATCATTCCTTAGACCCTTAAAAAAACACATGAATGATCAAGTTGTTATGCCCCAACATATAGTATTGAAAAAACTAGGGGTTAATTTTCAATCATAAAAAACAATTTATAGTAAGTTTAAATTAGATAAAATATTATATAGTGAATTTGGAAGATATAATGATACAAAAATTAAAATAATGAATCTATAAATATGTGTATAAAAATTCAGTATAACCATGAAAATATAAACCCAAAAATAAATACGAGACATAAGATATTTTTTGTGGTCTATGTTAACAAATCTATCTCCACACTTCATGCACACAGACACTGAATGGTGTACATATCTAATATAGATCTAAATTTTGGAAGGATTCACAGCCATTAATGGTAATCATCCTTTTTTAAATAGAGTCACACCCAATTTTTTTAAACAGTAATAATAAATCATTTCACCCCTTATTTGTATACATTATAAGAATAAAACACACCTTTCATTTCAACCATGATGTGTCATGATGTATTTTCATTCTTTTTTTGATCACGTAAGAATAACCTGTTTTATTTTTTGATCAGACCTACAACTACTGAGTGATTGTATTAAAACATGATATAAAAATGATATTACTTAATAAATAAACATGATTAGTGAACAAAAAATGCATTAAATTTGATTACGTGTATGTATATTAATGATTTTAAAGATGATGCTTTGTTTATAATGTAGTCCTTAGAGCAATATAGTATTGTAGAAAATCTAAAGAAATATTATTCTTAAAATTATGACATGAAATCTATGGATTATAAAGGTTGATATGTATTTTTTAAACTAATAGATCATTTTCATATATAAAAATGTATCTAATTTTCAAATCAACTCTAATGAATATTACTCAATAACTTGACACTCACTATATCCCTTTGTCTATTTTTTTTTCATATTATGATAGTATATCATCATACACTAATAATTGTATCATATTGTCACATCGTTAAATATAGTTCATTTGTTGATTAATTTCAGGGTTTGGATGTAATTTTGGTCCATGGGAGAATTTGTGACACCATCCTTGAAAAATGATAAGATAGTACAAATATGATACATGAATAATGTTATTCTGATGATATTCAAAGGCATTATGCAAGAAATAATAATTTTATGCTATCCTAGGTATGATTTGTGTTGTATGTATTTCTTGATTTATAATAACTATGAATGTTATATGGTTTCCAACGTAGTTAATTTAATAAACCAACTATCATGCCTCAAGGATTAAAAAATTAAAAAATTATATATTTTTCATAAGAAATAATAAATCCCAATACACTATTCAATTTAAAAAAATTAAATAAATAATCATGATATATCGGGTTTCAGGGCCATAAATTTATCTTATTCCAACTCTAAAATTAAATATAACATATGCCGCATTGACCCTAATTCCATTTTGGGCAGATTTTAATTTGATTGTTTACTACTCAACTCTTACTAAAATGGAAACAAAACATAGACAAGAATTAAAACAATGATATTTGATTATTAAAAAAATAACATTACTTTTAATAATTAAAATAATAACACCCCTAGAAATGGATCCAACATTATCCCTCTATTTATATTTCTAAAATAATTCAAAATTTTCCCCCTTTTTGAATTAATAAAAAATGTTAAAACTATTATACCTATAATAATATAATAATTAAACATAAAAGTTAGTATAATTGTTTGGTGGGGGAGAATTCATCCCCCATTATATATAAAACAACTATATGAAAATATCATCATATGATAAAATTATCAAGGGGAAAATATTATCATGAATCAAGGAATATCTACCCTAAATTATATAAAAAATAATATAAAAAGTGTTTGATTTTTTAAAATAAAAAGATATACCACCCATACACACAGAAAATGTAATATCATCTATAATGAAAATAAAATAACTGATAAAGGATATTATAAAAGTAAAAATAATATTATATTAAATCTAGTGTCATTTAATAAAAAACTCTCCATAAATAAAACTAATAGAATATGGATTTATAAATGAAAATAATAGATATTTAATGAATTAACAAAATGATGAAAATTGATTAAAATGAAACCTTTGAAAGTGATAAATAGTTAACACATACATGTTACCATATAATAATAAACCTTTTAATTAGTAAATAAAATTAGAATTCATACTCTCATTAGATTGATGTGAACCATATTCTAGAAATATTTCATGTAAATAATATGAATATGAATTCTAGAAATAAAACACACATTTATTGGTCATGTAAAAATGTAGGGTCAAACAAGATTGGGAATTAAACATCAAGGAACCCAAAATAAATTATCCTTTGTAATGTTACAATGAAAAAAATTGAGAATTAAATACTTTCTTGAAGACCATATAATTTTTACTTCTTATAGAATAATATTTGGAATGATGAAAATAAATATCATATATAAATTAGACAGAAGTGGATAACTAAGAAACTACTTTGATTAAAAATAATTCCTATATAACATCAAATTATTCCCTTGGAAAAAGTGTTTGGAAATAATTCCAACATCATTCTTACAAGGTTTATAAAAAACTAATATATTTTTAATTGTTTTTTGTTATTTTAAAATTGTTGGTCAGAGTGGATACTCAAGAGGGGGGGTGAATTGAGTTCCAATTAAATTTTTTGTTAAAATATTGTCTATTAAAATCTTCCAATTTATAAAACAAGTTAAACTGTAGTGAATTTATACACATTGTAAATGTTCACTTAGCTTCTCAAAGATTGATTAGGTCTCAGTTGATTTAACTAGAAGATTAAACTAACTTTTGAAACTAACTTACTGATTTACAATAAGTGTAAACACTTTCTAATTTAACTATCAATGTAACTTTAAAATGGTTTTATATTGAAAAGTAACATCAGCGGAATATAAAAGATATATGTAGTATACTTTAAACATAAACTAAAGAAGCACAACAGATATAAAAAGAGGTTCAGTCTCAAGCCGAGACTTAGTCCTCTAAAATTTATATAAATTTGATCCACACCCTAGATCGGGGTTAATAATAGTTTACAAAACTGTCCAGACCACGCAGGGACCTCTACCACTGTTCTTCGTGGGAAACAAAATAAAGACCAGGCCACACAAGGACCTCTTCCACAGTTGTCGTGGGTAAACAAGAGTTAAGAGTTTTGGAGTGAGGATCTTGATATCCTCCAATTCAGTGCAGGAGACAGTGTGTGTGTAAGATATACAGAGTACACCACACTACTCGAAATTAAATAAACAAATCACTTAGAGAGAACAGATATGAGTTTAGAAAGATCTAGCGATTAGCAATGCAGCTCTGGACTCGTTGGATTCAGCAGAAATGATTCTGAGTCCTTCTCTGGTTTTTCTGATGAAAAACAGAGTGTTGTAGTCTAGCTTGTGTTCTACAGGAGTGAAAATGATCTCTTGATTTGTCGTTTGTTCTTCCGTGGTGTTGGATTTCACTCATGATAGATATCTTAAAGTCTTTCAATCTCCTTCTTGATCAGGATTGTTCTTTTTCGTTCAGCACAATTCTCTCAGGTGTATATAAGTTCTTTTTGTTATATCTTCACACTTGCACACGTGTACTGCATCTCAATATTCCTTATATTCCACGAGTTCTGGTAGTAGGAATGATTCCCTTTTCATAGGTACGAGATACAGTTTCATGACATGCCAACAACTATCATTAAATAACATTAATTGCATTAAAAAAATCAAATATGACCATTAGCATTATTTAATTAATATTGACAAAAAAGTTAAGAAACAGTGTTACTGTGATTATGTAAATGGTGTTTTCTTCACGGTATGGTCTTCACGGTATGTGGTTCACGGTATGTGCTTCACGTTATGTGCTTCACGGTGTCTCCATGTCACGGTGTGTAGCTCACGGTGTCTGGGTCACGGTTTGTCCTTCACGGTGTCTGGGTCACAGTTTGTCCTTCACGGTGTCTGGATCATGGTTTTTCCTTCACAGTGTCTAGGTCACTGTTTTTCCTTCAAGGTGTTTGGATCATGGTTTTTCCTTCACGGTGTCTGGGTTACGGTTTTTCCTTCACGGTTTCTGGATGACTGTGACTGTGTCTTGTACACAGTATGTCTTACTGTGTCAAACATCACGAAGTCTCTATACTTAGACAAAAATCTATATCTATATTTAGATAGTAATATGCAGAACATGGATTAAGCTTAATCATTAGAGAGTAAGATAAATTTAATCATAAATATAAAGGCTTGATAATATAAGTTAAATTTGTGATCATGCATAAGACTTATAAATAATAAAGAGAGTAATTAACATCAATAATATTTGTTATCATTAAAACATGATGTGTAGTTATTATTGAGACTGAAGAGAATTAGCAATATGTGCAATTAAGATTAAGATTAATTAACAGTAATAGGATTTGTGATCATTAAAAAATGATTAATACATGAGGAGTCCAACAATGTCCCCCTTTTTGATGATCAAAAATCATGTATAGGTAAAAAGATAAATGAAATGCAACATTAAAGAAAATAACAGACTCGACAATTAGAATACTAAAACTTGTACTTGTTTCTACCCCATTTGGGATTATCAAAAAGTAGAGAGAAATGAGGGAAACACTGCATTTGTCGTTGAAAAGGTTCAGAATAAAACATACAGGAGAAAAAAAACATTAAACAATAAAAGACATCCCATCAAAAAGAAAACAGTTCCTGGAGTCTTCAGGGATGGACCTTTTCCTTGCCTTTATCAGTAGTAGGAGCTGGGGCCGATGTAGAAGAAGGAATAGATGTGGTAGATAAAGAGGGTAAGGGTAGACCTTCAAAAATATATGGAGCCAAAGAAGGAGTAGTAGAAGATCTAGGCTGCGGTTGGTCAAGAATGACTGGCCGGATCTGAGAAAGAGCTTGGATGACAGACATGACAGTTGAGGCTAAGGCAGGTAGACCATGTCTAAGGGGTGCAGTAGCTGGAGAAACTATAGCAGTACTCTGCACATAAAGATATGGCTTCAAAAGATTTATGAAATCAGTAATGATTTCTCCACCATATTGCATAGCCTTTTAAAAATCTTCTTTATTCTCCACGAATTTGTCCAACAATCTGGTGAACTCTGTAAGCTTTTGAACTTGAGCTTTAAAAGCTTGAGTTACAGGAGGTATTTTCAAATTCTCTACAAGATATCTAAAGTGATATTTAATATCACTTTTAGAGAAAATATGGTTGAGATAGACATCAATCTTCTTGGTGATATCTTGTTGAGCATCACTGGCAATCTTTGAATGAATCCTAACCAAGTCCAATGCTCGATGACTGTTCTTAACCACTTCTGAAAAAGAAGACAGATCCAAGCCACTAAAGGCATTATGAAGTTCTTCCTTGATTATGGATCTCAGCAGGAGAAGCTTTTACGGATATGGATAGAACTTTGAGCTTTTTCAAAACTTTATTCAGACATCCAGTGTACTCATTTGTGAGCTTATTCAGATTTTCTACAAGCTCCCCCATGCATTCCAGCATCTTGGTGTGTCATGTTGCAATCTTTTTATCAAAAGATAGTAGATATGGATGCACTTGAGACACAATATCTCTATCAAGGGTGGAATCAGTTGGATCAGGAGAAGCAGCAACAGGTGCAGGGGCAGAAACAGGATCAGGCTCTGATCTCAAAGACAACTCATTCTGAAAGTTTGCTACCATACTTTTCAGGTTTGCAACATCATCACTCAGCAACTTATTTTCTACTCTGACTTCTTGAATTTCTCAGATCATCCTTGGTTGAATATGGAATATAATGTTTTCCAAGAGAATTGATGCATCTTCTTGACTTAACTGAGTTACTAGACTAGGTTGAGTGGATAAGATCTTCTCAACTCTAGCTAACAGAGTCTCTCCAAAGACTTTCAGATCATCTTTAGTTACAAACAAGTGTTTCTCGGGTAAGAGTGCAGGTGAAGGTAGTGGAGCAGGTTCTGGTTGTGGTTCAGAGTCATCTTTAGACTCAGACTCTGATTTAGATTGAGGCTCTAGTTCTGGTTTTGGTTTTGAATGAGCTACATACTTTAGTTGAAACACAGAAGAGAGATCCATCATAAAAACTGAGAAAAACATATCGGGTGTACACAGAGTATGAGACAGTAGGTTGAGATGCTTCAGCAGATCCAACTTCTATAATCTCAAGGTTTTGAGGTCCCCCCCCCCTCAAATTGTGCTTCCATTTCAGAGACTATAGGCTCAGAAACATGGTCAAGATCCACAAGATCATCTCTAATCTCTTCAGCATACTCTTGCCTTGCCAGTTGAAAGGAAACTTTCATCCTCTCTTCAGCAGAGGGAATATAATCAGGAACCTATTGTTCCACTGGTTGAGCTTCCAGACTTGCTTCTTTCTCAACAGGGAGATCCTCTTCAACAGGATCTTTCTCTACCGTTTCTTGCTTCCCTAAATCCGGAAAAACCAATTTTCTTGCAGCCGTAGGATGAGTTTCAGGATTGACATCCTCACTAGAAGCAGGAGCTTCCTCTTCTCTCAAACCAACAACAACTTCCACTCCTTGAGGTATTTCAGCAGGGACAACAACAGGGACAACTGTCCTTTCTTTTTCAACAGGAGATGTTTCCATTGGAGGTATTCTAGCTTCTTCTCTAGGTGATACTTCAGCTATCACTTCCTCTTCTTCTTCTTATTCTTCTGAATACTCAGCTACTTCATCTGTTTCCAAACCAGGATCAGCTAGATTCTTAGTCCTTCTTGGATAGCCAACAGGATTAAACTTTTTATAAAGTTGATCATTATCCTCAACCCACTACTTCTTCCAGGGGTTCCAGCTAATCTTAATCCTTATGATGATAGGGTTGGATAAGCAGAAATCAAAGTCCTCTAACTTTTCTTCATTCGGTCCAACCATTCCTTTGGAAACTAGCATGGCTGAAATCATCCTTGAGTAAAACAAGGAGGTGGATTTGGAAGTTACTTTAATCAGCTCACAGATATGGTTAATAACATACTTGCAAAGATTGATCTTATGGCCATTCTTCAATAGGTGAATCAGGAACACATCCTGATACTTCATTACAACAAAATCCCCTTTTCTTGGACTGATCAAATTCTGAACAAATTTGAATAGTATTCTAGTTTCTCCATCTAGATCTGCAGCTATGGCCCTTTGCTTGGTGCCATTACCAATCAGGATTTACAAAGCATTCTCCAGGTCAAAGATGTCGGTTGTTGGAGGTGGGTCTCTCTGGTAATCCTCACAAACTCTTTCATGTGGAATTCTTAGACATGCATCCCACAGCCTCGAAGAGAAAGAACACTTCTGACCATTAATCCAGCTAGTCACTATAAAGCTTTCTCCAAAATCAAAGGAAAAATTCACATATTGGTAGAATCGAGATACCAATCTTGGGTAAATCGGTCTATCTTGTCTAGAGAACCATTCAATCCATCCTTGTTCTTGTAATACTTTCAAGACTAACGACTTTCTAGACAGAAGCAACTCAGGGAAAATCTCTTTTTCAGGTACAAAAGTATGGATTACCAGGTTTGGGTTCAGGGGTCCTTCAAGAGCTATCCTCAGCATCCTCTTATGTTTCTTAGAGAGGCGCTTCTCAGATGAGGGTGAATACGGATGCTTCATCCTTGGCATCCACTGAAGGTTTGGGCGAGTGGGAAGAGAAGGTTTTCAAGAATGAGAAGGGGCAGGAGAGAGTTCGGGTAAGGAATTGAATGAAACCCTTAAGTTTTATCATTTGGGAATGTCTAACGTCATAAAAACAAAAACGTGAGAAATCAAATAGCATTGAAATAAAAATTACCGTGATACGGGTTAAAATAAGAGTATAAATAATCTTCACGGTGAGACCGTGAGTAGGCATTACGGTGTGATGAAAACCAGTTATCACGGTGAGATAGTTGGTGGCCGTCACAGTGAAACAGTGAGTGAATTGTTCTGTCATGGTGAGACAGTTAAGTGACAGACCGTGAGTACAAGGTGTTAAACTGTGAGACCGTAAGCATGAAACAGTAACTGTAAAATAGTGAGCATGAAACCGTAAAGTAAAATACAGTAAAGTATTAAACATTAAGATCAGTAAGATATCTATTTATGATTAATTATACCAAGATCATGTATGATGTAGTTTAATCTCTCAGAATTTAATGGTTTAGTGAATATATCAGCAAGTTGATATTCAGTACCAATGAATTCCAAAGTGTGATCACCTTTTTTATAGTAATACCTCAAAAAGTAATGTCTTACATCAATACGATTTGTCCTAGAATGGGAAACATGATTATTAGAAATATTAATAGCACTTGTGTTATCAAAATTTATTGGGACATGTCTGAATTTATACCCATAGTCTAGTAATGTGTGTTTCATCCACAAAATTTGCACACAACAACTTCCAGCTGCTATGTATTCAGCTTCTACAGTAGATAATGCAACAAAATTTTGTTTCTTACTACACCATGATACTAGTGACTTGCCTAAAAGATGACATGTTCCAAAGGTTATTTTTCTATCTAACTTACATCCGTCAAAATATGCATTAGAATAACTAACTAGTTCAAATGATTTTTCTTTTGGGATAGAATAGTCCTAAATTGGGAGTATGCTTGGGGTATTTGAAAATCCTTTTTACAGCATTTAAATGTGACTCTTTAGGAATTTCTTGAAAACAAGCACACATAAACACACTAAACATAATATCAGAATGACTAGTAGTTAGGTAGAGTAGACTTCCAATCATTCCTCTATAAGTGGTTTGATCAATAGATTTACCATCTTCATCAAGATCCAACTTACAGATGGTACTCATGGGAGTGTCACTAATTTTTGTGCTATCCAATCCAAAACGTTTTAAAAGATCTCTAGTATATTTACTTTGAGTTAAAATAATTCCATCATCATTTTGAAAGATTTGAAATCCAAGAAATAATTTCAGTTCACCCATTAAACTCATTTCAAATTCATTTTGCATCATTTTAGAAAAATCAGTACATAGGGAATTTCTTGAAGATCCAAAAATAATATCATCTACATAAATTTGTACAACTAAAACATATTCAGAAATTCGTTTTATAAAAAGAGTAAGGCTAGCTATAACATTTTTAAAACCATTTGAAATTAGAAAAGTACTTAACCTATCATACCAAGCTCTTAGAGCTTGCTTTAAACCATATAAAGCCTTTGATAATTTAAAAATATGATTTGGAAAATGAGGGTTTGTAAATCCAGGTGGTTGTTCAAAAAAAACATCCTCAGCAATATAACCATTTAAGAAAGCACTCTTAACATCCATTTGATATAGTTTTAAATTTAGATGTGCAACATAAGCAAGTAAAATCCTAATAGCTTCTAATCTTGCTACTGGAGAAAAAGTCTCCTCATAGTCAATTCCTTCTTCTTGACTGTAGCCTTGTGCAACTAGCCTAGCTTTGTTTCTAACTATGTTTCCAGATTCATCTACTTTATTTCTAAACACCCATTTATTTCCTATTGTGAAAGTGTCCTTAGGTCTTTCAACAAGATTCCAAACTTTATTTCTTTCAAACTGATTGAGTTATTCTTGCATGGAAATCACCCAAAATTCATCATTAATAGCATCATCAATGTTTTTGGGTTCAAGCTGTGACAAGAAGGCTTGATGTTCAACCTAATTTCTAAGAGAAGCTCTAGTCTGTGTCCCTCTATCCATATTTCTTAGAACCGCATCTAAAGGATGATTCTTTAGAATCCTAGTTGATCTAGTAAAGGTAGGCTAGAAATTTCAGGTCCATCTCCAAGTTCGGGTTCAATAGAAGTAGATTCTGGAATATGTCTAGAACTGGATGTCTTTATAGTAGGTTCTTTAGATTTTTCACTAAGGTCCAGAACGAATAAATCTTCTTCAAGATTTTCAAGAGA
The DNA here is from genome assembly GCA_963277665.1 of Viscum album. Classification (NCBI taxonomy): domain Eukaryota; kingdom Viridiplantae; phylum Streptophyta; class Magnoliopsida; order Santalales; family Viscaceae; genus Viscum; species Viscum album. The sequence continues at coordinate 804,869,730 of OY728167.1, read as the reverse complement.
GGTCTTAAGCTCATGTGGATCAGTTTCATCAAATTTGATTTGAACAGATTCTTCCACACACTTGGTTCTTTTATTGAAAACTCTATAGGCTTTTCTAGTTAAAGAATATTTTAAAAAGATTCCTTCATCACTTTTAGAAGCAAAATTATCAAGATTATCTTTTGTATTAAGAATAAAGACTTTGCAACCAAAGACTCTAAAGTAACTAACTTTGGGTTTTATATTATTCCATAGCTCATATGGGGTCTTCTTAAGAACTGGTCTAATTAATAATCTATTAATAATATAACAAGCTATATTCACAGCTTCAACCCAAAAGTAAATAGGCAGGTCATACTCATTAAGCATAGTTCTGGCTATTTCTTGAAGGGTTCTATTTCTTCTTTCTACTATATCAGTTTGCTGAGGTGTCCTAGGAGCAGAAAATTTGTGACTATAGACTTTGTGTGAGCAATAAGATTCAAACTCTTGATTTTAAAACTCACGTCCATGATCATTTCTCAGGGTTTTAATCTTAAGTCCACTAAGGTTTTCTACAGATTTGGATTATTTAACAAAGTAAGAACAAGCTTCACTTTTTTGAGCTATGAAGTAAACCCAAGTATATCTAGAAAATTCATCCACTAATACATAGACATAGTGATTCCCATTTAAATTAGAAACTCTATATGGTCTAAACAAATCCATGTGGACCAACTCGAGAGGTTGAGAAGTTGAGACTTCTTTCTTTGATTTAAAAGAAACTTTATGTTGCTTTCCCTTTTGACAGGGATTACACACTTTGTCATTTGGAAACTCAATTTTGGGTAAGTCTATAACTAAGTTCTTCCTAGTCAGTTTTCTAAGTGAGTGTATATTGTAGTGTCCTAATCTCCTATTCCACAACCAAGACTCTTTATGAAAAGAATTTAAACAAGTAACATTTTGTTTAGCTAGAGAATTCAGATCCACAACATAAAAATTTTCATTTCTTGAAGCAGAAAATACTAAAGCATTTTCAGAGTTAAAAACACTACAGGAATCATTTTCAAACTTGAAATTAAAACCATCATCACACAATTGGGAAATACTTAATAGATTATATTTCAGTCCATCAACAAATAAAACATTGTAAATTAAAACTGAATTAGTGTTACCAATTTGGCCTAGGCCGATGATCTTTCCTTTAGAATTATCACCAAAGGTGACATAGCCTCTATCAAACTTTATTAAACTCTTTAATCATGAGTAATCCCCAGACATATGTCTTGAACATCCACTGTCCAAATACCATGTCTTCTTATGGGAAATCTTTAAGCAGGTTTCCTACAAAACAGTTTTAGATAGAATATGATTTTGGTACCCAGATCTTCTTGGGTCCAGACAGGTTAGAAATCAATGATTTTGGTACCCAAATTTGTCTTATGGGTCTCATATAATTTACATAATCAAAAGATTTTGAGAGATAAAATCTATTTGATTTATAAATATGTGAATAAATAGATGAAGCATATGAATGTTTAGAACTAGAACTAGTAGTATTCTGTCCAGATTTAGGAATAAATCTATTCTTGGTAATCTGTCTCTGTCCAGGATTGTAGCCTATTCTAATAGTGTATTTTGGTGCCACTTGATTTCCTAGAATCTGAGTTAGTGTATCCTTTCCATTTTTAAAATTCTCTAAATATTTTCTAAGTTGCTCATTTGACATTTTCAGTTCTGTATTTTCCTTTAACAGTTGAGAATTCTTCTCTTTTTCAATAGTAAGTTTAGTTTTAACAGTTTTAGTGAGAGCATTTTGCTTCTTCAATGATTTTTATTTATCCTTAAGTTCATTGCATGTCTCTTCCAGCATATTACAATATTCAAATAATTTCTCACTAGTCATGTTTTCAGAATCTGAATAAAATTCAGTTCCAGAATAATAGGAATTTAAAGTAGGAGTATCTAAGGTTACCTTAGATGTGTTTGTCATGAAACACATGTTGGAATGATTCTTTTTAGAATCAGACATTTCAGATTCACTTGTGCTGTCTTCAGAAGCACTCCAGGTATCCTTCACAGCTTTCTTGTACTTACTATCCTTGTAATCATAGTTCTTCTTGAATTTTACCTTTGGGCAGTCTGCTTTAATGTGTCCTTTTCTTTTTCACTCGTAGCAAACAACTTCATCACTTTTTTCTGCCTTTTTCCAGTCCTTCTTTCAATGTACCTTATTGTCATACTTACCCTTGTAATTTGTTTTTCTGAAAAATTTCTTCTTCCTATAAAATTTCTTAAACCTTCTAGCTATCTGAGCCATTTTAGCATCACTATCAGAGTCTGAGCTTTCACTTGTTGAGCTGTCAGTTTGTATTTGAGCTTTTTCTTTGTCCTTACTATTTGAAGCAGTAGTCTTTAAAGCCACTGATTTCCTTTTTGGTTCATCATATTCCTCTTTATTCACCTTGAGTTCTTCCTCATACATCATAAGCTTACCAATGAGTTCTTTGACAGGTAGAGCAGGAATGTCACATGACTCTCTGATTGAAACAGATGTGCCTCTCCATCGGTCTGGTAGACATATCATTATTCTCATAATTTGTTCCTTTGCTGGAATAGCCTTTCTGAGTGAATTTATTGTATTGACTATCTCATTGAACCTGAGATACATATCAGAAATGGGTTCATCAGTTTTCATTTTAAAATTATCATATTTAATAGTATAAGTATTCAATCACATTTCTTTAACATTAGTTGTTCCTTCAGTAGAAACACCTAAAGTATCCCAAATTTCATAAGCAGTTTTGCAAGCAAATATTCTGTTAAATTCATCATCTCCTAAAGAACAGTAAAAATCATTCATAGCTTTATAGTTATTATTGTAAGAAGTCTTTGTAAGTTCATCCCAAGTTGTTCTTTCAGTTTCTGGAATTTTATATTGTGACTATATAGCAGTCCAAATATCAAAACCCATACTTTCCAAATGAATTTTCATTTTCAATTTCCACTGAGCATAGTTCGTACCATAAAAGAAAGGTGGCCTGTTAGTAGCATCACCCTCTAGTCTATTATCAATAACTAGATTTTAGAAAATATAATTAAAGAGATAAAATTTATAACTAACAGAAATTTAAGATCTTTAAAGATGCAACTAAAATCACAGTTGAAAAACAGAGTATTTCAAAAATACTTAAACGAAAACAACCTTTGATACCAAATGTTGGTCAGAGTGGATACTGAAGAGGGGGGGGGGGTGAATTGAGTTCCAATTAAAATTTCTATTAAAATATTTTCTATTAAAATCCCCAAATTTATAAAACAAGTTAAACTTTAGTGAGTTTATATAGATTGTAAATGTTCACTTAGATTCTCAAATATTGATTAGGTCTCAGTTGATTTAACCCCATGATTAAACTAACTTTTGAAACTAACCTACTGATTTACAATAAGTGTAAACACTTTCTAATTTAACTATCAAAGTAACTTTAAAATGGTTTTATATTTCAAAGTAACAGCAGTGGAATATAAAATATATATGTAGTATACTTTAAACATAAACTAAAGATGCACAACAAATATAAGAAGAGGTTCAGTCTCAAGCCGAGACTTAGTCCTCTAAAATTTATATAAATTTGATCCACACCCTGGATCGGGGTTAATAATAGTTTACAAAACTATTCAGGCCATGCAGGGACCTCTACCACTATTCTTAGTGGGAAACAAAATAAAGACCAGGCCACACAAGGAACTCTTCCACAGTTGTCGTGGGTAAACAAGAGTTAAGAGTTTTGGAGTGAGGATCTTGATATCCTCCAATTCAGTGCAGGAGACAGTGTGTGTGTAAGATATACATAGTACACCACACTACTCAAAATTAAATAAAAAAATCAATTAGAGAGAACAAATATGAGTTTAGAAAGCTCTAGCGATTAGCAATGCAGCTCTAGACTCGTTGGATTCAGCAGAAATACTTCTGAGTCCTCTGGTTTTTCTGATGAAAAACGGAGTGTCGTAGTCTAGCTTGTGTTCTACAGAAGTGAAAATGATCTCTTGATTCGTCGTGTGTTCTTCAATGGTGTTGGATTGCACTCATGAGAGATCTTTGAAAGTCTTGTAATCTCCTTCTTGATCAGGATTGTTCTTTTTCGTTCAACACAGTGCTCTTGGGCGTATGTAAGTTCTTTTTGTTGTATCGTCACACTTGCACATGTGTACTGCATCTCAGTCTTCCTTATATTCCACGAGTTCTGGCAGTAGGAATGATTCCCTTTTCATAGGTACGAGATACAGTTTCCTGACATGCCAACAACTATCATTAAATAACATTAATTGCATTAAAAACATCAAATATGATTGTTAGCATTATTTAATTAATATTTACAAAAAGTTAAGAAACGGTGTCACAGTGATTATGTAAAGAGTGTCTTCTTCACGGTATGGTCTTCATGGTATGTGGTTCACGGTATGTGCTTCACGGTATGTGCATCACGGTGTCTCCATGTCACAGTGTGTAGCTCACGGTGTCTAGGTCACGGTTTGTCCTTCACGGTGTCTGGGTCACGGTTTGTCCTTCACGGTGTCTGGATCACGGTTTGTCCTTCACGGTGTCTGGGTCATGGTTTGTCCTTCACGGTGTCTGGATCACGACTTGTCCTTCACGGTGTCTGGGTCACGGTTTGTCCTTCATGGTGTCTGGATAACTGTGACTGTGTCTTGTACACAGTCTGTCTTACTGTGTCAAACATCACGGAGTCTCTATACTTAGACAAATATCTGTATCTAGATTTAGACAGTAATAAGCAGAATATGGATTAAGCTTAATCATTAGAGAGTAAGAGGAATTTAATCATAAATATAAAGGCTTGATAATATAAGTGAGATTTGTCATCATGCATAAGACTTGTAAATAATAAAGAGAGTAATTAACATCAATAATATTTGTTATCATTAAAACATGATGTGTAGTTATTATTGAGACTAATGAGAATTAACAAGATGTGCAATTAAGATTGAGATTAATTAACATTAATAGGTTTTTTGATCATTAAAACATGATTAATACATGAGGAGTCCAACAAAAATGTTTTCAACATACTATATAACTATTTTCTCTCCTAATTAATTGTGTATGTATCATTATAAACTATTTAATTACTAGATGAATAATTATTTATCAAAAAACCCATTATCATCCCTTAGCTTTTAAATACCATTCATCATAAAATTATGTGACTTTTTATGATGCTTATATTTATACATAAGTTTTATAAGATAAATATAAGAATTATCTCTAATAACTTGTAATTAATGACTAATAGGTTCATCATCAGAAGATTCATTGGATGAGGATGAAGATGGATATTTTTCAACTGATATTGGCATAAAGAAAAAATTACACTTATTTTTCTTCTTTCACATATTCGATTCTTATGTATATTCCTCCTATGTAATGTTCCATATAAAACTAAACACTTTCCATTTATTCTTTCATAAATTATTATTATTTTTATATTTTAGATATTTATATTTTGGATTTAATTTTTCATTAAATCTATAAAAAAAATGTTTAAAATATTTAGTTCTTATACTAGTATTATTCTTATTTCACATCTTCTTCTTATATTTATTTTCCACATATATTTGTTTATTATATTTTTACTATATTAATAAAATATTACATATCATTAGTTGTAAAAATATTATAATCAGAGAAAAAAATGGATGAGGCGATAAAATATTGAGGGTATATACAGATTTTTTAATCATTATCTAAATGTTTCCATAATAACTCATTTTATAAAAAAGTACCAATCATCTCATCTATTGAATATTCAATTAATTTATTGTTTTTTTTCAATGGACAAATTATTTAAATATCATTTATTAGGAATACCATAAGTATTATTTTAATTAGAGGTTTATTCAATCTATTTTCTTTAATTTCAACTGCACTATTAATGATATTAGTGAACTGTTGAAATTTTTTTTGGATAGTGTAACACCCCAAAATTCTAAAGTATTGATATTTTATTCTATAGAGTGCATAACATGAAACACCAAGTGTGTAACGGAGTATAATAACCCAAGGCAATAAAATATAATTACTATTTTATATAAATTCAAAATATCATATACTTTTTAGTGCTTTAAAACACCATGTTAGCTTTCCATATCGTAAAAATGACCTTGTTCGAGAGATTTCATTACATGGAAGACCATGTTTTACTAAACATAAATATATTAATATTAGTTTTTATAATAAGGCTTAAAAAAGTTGTTAAATTAACTGTTATGAATAGTATTGACTAACTTATGAATATCCTTGGTTTAGAAAAATATAAAATGAATTAATTTTATACAAATTAATTATAAATGACTATAATAACCAATTGAATATAAAGGGAACGTTTTTACAAAAAACATTTTTTACGCTCACAATGCTATTTTATCCTAATAAATTAAATTAATTACAATTATTTTTTGATAATAATGAAAAATATATATTATATATTAAATAAAATATTTTTATATTCATTCAATTTATTTGATAAGCCTATTTTATGAACAAACCCAATATTTCACATAAAAATCAATATTTTTAAAAAGGCACTTTTGCCGCCTTTTAATAGAGAACCAATTTTAAATCATATTTTTAAATTTTTTTATATACTTTTATTTATGAAAATAATCTTAATCTATGAAATTGAAACATAAAAATCAGGTAATGGTAAAATTTTCGTATTTTACAATGAACTTTCATTTTTATGAATAGTGAAAAATGCAGAATTTTAATTTTAAAATGCTTTTTCATGTAATTTATTTATAAAGATAAACTATTTTTTTATTTTTTAAAAGATTAATGATATAAATTTTATATATGATAATACAATATAGTTATTTTGAAAAAACATCACTTTGAAATTGGATATTCAATCTTATCATACTTTTGAACATTTTCACTTTAAAACTAGTTCAGTCATCCTATCTACAGGATTATATTTGAATTAATTTCTCGCAATTTTGTGACTTTAATTTGAAAAAAAGGATTCAATTTTTTGGATCATAATAATTTATAATTTATAATAATTTAATTTTTTTACTAATATTATTAGTTAATGTGGTTAAAATTAATTACAATAATTACGAGAAAAAGTAGCTTCACAAGGGAGTAAACCTTAAACATAAGATCCAAATTAACCTAGAAACTTGTACAAAATACATTGGATGTCCATATATATAACATATATTCCACTTTATATACATTGGAATAATATTGGATCCACATGTAAGTGGAAAAACATTGGTGGAATTCCCTTTACCAAAATTTACAAGAGGGGTACCCCACCTACACTATAAAAATGAACTAAACCCTCCCACATACTCACACAACTAAAGACACTTTGGATCTACCAATATATTACAAAATATCTTCTTAAAATACTTAAACTAAACCAATATTTTTCACCCTATTAAAAAATCAATCCATTGATGCTCATTGGTGCAAACCAAAAGGAGTTACCCAAATAATAAGTAACATCCTTTCTCAAGATCTTATATATTATATTAATTTTACACACCATCAAATATTATTATTCCATGATTATATAATAAAAAAAATCCTAAATATAATGATATGTTTTTATTCTATGGTTTATACCTATACTCACACACAGATAAATCTAATGGGTAACAAACATACCGTTAGTGTATGGAAAACTACCACCTCATAAAAAGTTGATTGTTCATTTTTTACTTTACCACCTCTCATTGTTGGGGTATTATGATGGAAAAATTATTTATATATGATATATATTCTATTTATAATGTCTTTCTTCTTATGAATTATTTTAATAACACATAACTATATGAACTTTATTTTGTGGCAATATTATAAAACCATTTGTGGAAGTGTGGACTACCAGCTCCCCAATGCGATGTGATTTTTTCACGCTATACATGGAATGCATAAAATATGTTTTTTATAAACATATGTAAAATATATTAAATATATTTGATAATTTAATTATAATATACATATATATCATTTAATTTTCATTCTTTAATATGACAAATAAATGTAATCTTCTTTTATGTGTACATAAGGCTTACCATCTCCATGAACAGTTCATTTCATTTCTTATATCCAAATATTATGAATTATTGTAAATAAAAATATACTGAATATATATCATAACTAAATCATTTTTTACAATAACTATATGATTTAACTATGATCAATTTAAAGGTAATAATAATAAATAAATCTAATTATACTAAAAAAACATGACAATTAACACTCAAAACGATCAAAATAAAGAAGGACTACTAGAAAAAAGTAATAAGATATTATATGAATATAATATATGATATTATAAATATGATAATGTTTCTATTATATGTTTTTAACATGTTTAAAAACATTATACAAGAAGATAAATAACTTTCACCTAAATAGAAACATAAGGTAATAGATTCTTGTCACACTTTTCTTTCCGTGAGGCATATTCCATTATAACAACATACTTTTTGGGTAGTGTATTTACTAAAACTTTTGATATATCATATCAAGAGTTATCTTTTTATCATGGAATTAAAAACATTAATTTAAATTTATTCTTTCATTAAGATTATTATTCAGATGTTTCAAAGTGGTATGGGACACTTCAGAATGTTTAGTGATTATTTTCCCCAATAATATTTTTTATTAACCTTCAAAGGTATTTCCATTATTTAAGGCATTATTTATTGTTGTGAAAATAATTTCTTATATATGTTGTACATAAAACAAGATTTATATGTAATATCATGATTCATTTATTCATCATGATATTTTGAGTTTTTCTTTGAATTATTTCATATAAGGGTATTTATACTTAAAGTTTCCCAAGTGAAAAAAAACTTCATAACCTAATTTCTTTTCAATATGTTATATTACATCCTATTATTTGTAAATATTATAATAATACATATGTAATAACATAATTACTATATATTTTTTTATTTACACTTGTTTTATGGATTTATATTTGACACACATAATCTATTGATTGATTTATTTTCACATCAATGTTGTGGTCTTTTCAAGGATTTACTCACAATCTCATTATGTTCAGGATTGTTTACGCTCTAATTTCTATTAGAGGAAATTATTTGATCATTTTCTAACAAACCATTCAATTTTCTTCAACTGTGGTTATTCATGGAACTTTTCATGTAATAGTACCATTTTTCCACTCCATGGTACACAAAATGTTTTAGAAAATGTTTTTAAGAAAACCTGACTTCATTTGCCTCTTTTGTCTCAGAACTTGTTTTCTTTAAAAAACCATGTTTTTGATAAATTTTCACAAAAATAATTTTATCCATTCTAAAATGATTTGTTAAAGACATTTTCTGTTTATGTATTTTATCAATTTTTTAAAAATTACTCTTCTTGTCACTTTCAAGACAAGGTATTATTTTTAACCTTTTTACTGGGAAAAAGGAATGTTATTTTTACCTCGTATGGAATGTATGAATTTACCAATGTCATTTCGGCGAAGATTCCTTTTAAATTCTAAAAGGATACTTTTTGGAAAAAGTTATTTCAATAATTTATTATCTATGAGGATTATTTCAAAAAAATTCAAAAGAAATAGTACGTTTTCCTCAATAGAGTCTTTAGTATATATTTTGTAGTATTTATATTCATTAATGAAAAAAATTTATTTTAGTCTTCTTGGGGAATATTGTATTGATTCCATCATTATTCTTACTCTTGATGGTTTATGATTGAATTTTCCAATGGAAGTTTTTAGATTCACATCCTTGATTAATTTTTGGTTGGCCCCTTCAAATATTTAAATGATCATTGAGCATTGAAATTTCCCCATTTTTCCATATTATTTATCATGGATATGTTCATTTACAAAATAATATACCATTTTTTTACATACTATGTGTACTTGAATGTTATTTGATTAAATGGGGAAATAATTATAAATCTACACCTTCTACTCTATACAGATATTGGATAGGGAATATTATGAAATGTAAGGACCCGAGTTCGGAGCCCCTCCACTGGTGCCCCGTACCCAGTTCACCACATGACCTCAAGCGCGTTTCCCCGAATGCCAGAGGCTGTCGAATAGCAGTGAGGGCCTTGGTGAGTTGGCGGGGAAACTATTCCCTCATTCGGTAAGGTATACAAGGTAAGAAAACAACAATAAACAACAGAAGCAGTAAACAACATGCATAACAACAGAAACCAAACAGCGGAAGCAATGTAGATATATAACTATGATGAAAATGATGCAGCAGGTACAAGTATCTAAGTAAAATAGAAAACACAACAACGTACTGAAATACAACTGAAACCAAGTGCAAAAGAAAACAAATTAAGCTCCTCAGCATTGCGAGCCACGGCTCGGTCCCATGCTCCCCAGCTCTTGATGCAGTCAAGGTCCTGAAGTAGAAGGGTGCCTGCCCTTATCTATACCTACAACAACATAGTCTACTTAGGCCCAAAAGCATGTCCCAAATAGGGTTTGAGATACAATCCCAGTAGGTAATCACCCAAAGATTTGTGTCTAACAGTCAAGGAATACATGGCAGTAATAAAACAAGAAGCAGTAAATAGAAAAGTACAAGCAGATACAATCCACAGTTCTGGAAAACAAAGTACAGAAGTAAACAACCAACAACAAACGAAGAAAAAGGTAACCCTCTGGGTAGCTCTCACAGTCTAACCCCTATGGTTCAACCTATAAGTACTAGAAACCCTCTGGGAATCACACACAGTCTCACCCCTCTAGTTCAGCTACGTAATTAAGCAGACTCTCTGGGGAAGCACTCACCGTCAATTCCCCCTATAGTCTCGTATCGTGCTAAAGGATCTCTGGGGAAGCACTCAACGTCAATTACCCCTGTGGCCCGCGTCGTGGATCTACAGACTCTTTGGGGAAGAACTCAACGTCAATTCCCCCTATAGTCTCACATCTTAATCAAAAGACACTCTAGAGAATCCCTTCCGTCAATTCTCCCTTTGGTCTACTACTCTAGGTTCTCACAGTCCTGAGTAAAACTAAACATGCACAATGCGCGTGTATCGTCCAAGTAAACCTCAAGAACTACTTGGATATCAACTAAGGCTCAGTAGTATAACAAAAGATATAGTTCCACTATCCTACAAAAAGGTATGGAAACTGGAAAAACGCCCATTAGGAAAAACAAGCATGGAAAAGCAACCTGAGAAAAAAATAAATTACTCTACTCACAAGAAATAACCTCTACTAAAGCAATCAAGCAAAGTAGGAAAACAACAAGGGAAAAACATGAAACACGCAATACCCCGTTCAAGGGTATTGGTGGAATTTGCACATAATATTCATCAAATTTCTAAGGAAAGGCACAAACCACCTACCTCGATCCTGGGAGATCGATATATGTGAACCACGATGACAGATTTCTCTTAGAACAAGGTAGATCTGAGAAAACGCACAAAACGTTCATCCCATGATAACTTGGAAATGAGAAGGAATCAAGAAACAAGGCTAAAGCAGAAAGAAGAACTCACCACTACGATTCCAACACAATTGACCGTGCTCGAAGCGGAAAACGGATGGAGAGGCAGAAGCTCGGAGAAGATTCGGCCGTACGGTCACTTCCGGACGGACGAAAACTGGAGAAGAAGATGAAATTGGGGTTAGGCGCGACCTCGGTCCGTTTAATGAAAAAAAGAAAGTACACGACGTGTACTTCTTGAGTACACAGCGTGTACTTTGATTTTCCGTACTCCGAATTAAGCGGCCTCCACATCAGCCTTACACACCATGTGTGTGGCCTGGACACGGCTAGCACAGGGCTTTTAGCCGGGAAAAAGTACACAATGTGTACTCAGAAAGTACACGACGTGTACTTCGAAAATTTCCAGAAAATTCATTTTTCTCAAAAACTCCAGAAAAAGGAAAAAAACGTACCTGAAAGAGATCTGGGTTCTTACAAACTTCCCCCTTAAAGAAATTCGTCCTCGAATTTCCCTAACGAGGCGGAGAAGGAGAAACCCCGAACAGTTCCAGCCACTGTGATCGTACATCGGTCTCACTCTCCCAGGTCTCGTCCTGTACTCTCTCGTGCTTCCATAGCACTTGTACCAGAGGAACAGACCGTCCGCGGAGAACCTTCGTACTGCGATCGAAAATCCGGATAGGATGCTCCTCGAACGACGCATCCGCATCAAGCTCGACTTCCTCGGGCTGAAAGACCTGATACGGGTCTGAAAAGTAGCGTCGGAGATGAGAGACGTGGAAGACATCGTGCATGGACCGATATCTCTGAGGTAGCTGCAACCGATAGGAGACCACCCCAACTCTCTCCAAGACCTCAAACGGTCCGACGTACCATAGTGGAAGCTTACCCTGTCTCTGAATCCTCTTTTGTACCAACCTCGGTGCGACACGCAGGAAAACATGATCTCCGACCTCGAACTCCAAAGGCCGTCTTCGCTGATCAGCATAAGACTTCTGTCAAGATTGCGCTGTAGCCATCCTCTTCCGAATCAGCTCTATCTGCTCTGAAGTCTCCTGAACAGGACGAGGTACCAACAAAGCTGCCTCTCATGCCTCCAGCCAGCATAAGGGTGATCGGCATGGCCTACCGTACAAAGCCTCATATGGCGCCATCTGAATAGTCACATGGAAACTGTTGTTGTAGGAGAAATCCACCAGAGGAATATGCTTCTCCCAAGAACCGTCAAAGTCAAGGATACAAGCTCGGAGCATATCCTCAAGCACCTGGATCGTGCGCTCGGACTGGCCATCAGTCTGGGGATGGTAAGCTGCACTCAAAAGTACCTGTGTACCCAAGGCCTTCTAAAGTCCCTGCTAGAACCGAGAGGTAAAGAGCACATCTCTATCTGAAACAATAGAGCACAGAACTCCATGCAGACGAACGATCTCTTTGATGTAAAGTTTTCCCAGATCATCGACACTGAAGGTCTACTTGATCAGAAAGAAGTGAGAAACCTTCGTAAGCCTGTCGACGACAACCCAAACAACATCATTTCCTCACGGCGACCTCGGTAACCTAGTCACGAAGACCATCACAACATCGTTCCACTTCCACTCCGGAATGGGTAGCTGCTGTAGAAGGACTGCTGGTCATTGATGCTCTGATTTCACCTACTGACAAGTAGAACATCTCATGAAAAAACCAACAACATCCTTCTTCATACCTGGCCACCAGTACTGGCAATGAAGATCCCGATACATCTTGGTGACGCCAGGATGAACTTCCCAAATAGAGGAATGAAAATCTCGCATCAGCTCCTCGCGTATGTCTGCCGGCACCCAAACGCGTTCCTGGAAACCCAAGATCTCATCCTCGCCCACTGTCCATCCAGGAAGAGGGTCCCCTCCTGACACACTCTCCCGCAGGACTAAGCCTTCTGAGTCTGATAGCTGCCTCATCCATACCCGATCAAGTAGCATAGAGGTAACAACTACAGAAGATAGAAAAGTCTGTCCCTGTCTGTCATGCACCTCCAGATGCATCTCAGAGAACAGATCCATCAGCTGCCACTCACTACTGGCCTCCTGAACCGCCTGAATCTAAGTTCTCCTGCTCAACATGTCTGCCACGACGTTGCTCTTTCCCAGCGTATAGGCAAGCTCGAAGTCAAAAGACTGTAGATACTCAACCCACCTATGCTGCCTTAGATTCAGATCGCGCTGAGAGAAGATATACTTGAGACACTTGTGGTCAGTGAAGACCACAAAGTGATCTCCTAGAAGATAGTGTCTCCAACAGCTCAAGGCATGAAAAACAGCTTCCAACTCCAGATCATGCGTAGGGTAGTTCCTCTCATGTGGCCTCAGCTGCCAAGACCCATACACAACGACTCCATCTCCCTACATAAGAACAAATCCCAGCCCGATACCCGAAGCATCACATTAAATAGTGTAGCTCTTTCCTGGCTCTGGCAAGACTAGTATCAGTGCTGACGTCAACCTCTCTTTCAGCTCCTGAAAGGCTGACTCACAAGAATCTGACCATAAGAACTTCGCCCCCTTCTTGGTCAGATTTTTCAAAGGTGCTGCTAGACGAGAAAAGTCCTGAATGAAGTGTCTGTAGTATCTAGACAGCCCTAGGAAGCTCCTTACCTCAAAAACGTTCTTCGGATGATCCCAGGAAACTACAACCCTCACTTTCTCTGGGTCCATAGATACTCCTGCCTCAAAGATGACGTGACCCAAGAAGTGAATCTGATCCATCCAGAAGTGGAACTTTGAGAGTTTAGCATAAAGACGATGCTCTCTCAGTGTACTCAGAATGATCTCAAGATGTGTGTAATGGTCATGTAGAGTGTGAGAGTAAACCAAGATATCGTCCATGAAGACCACGACAAAGGAATCCAAGTAAGGATGGAACAATAGGTTCATCAGTGCCATGAAAACTGCAGGTGCGTTCGTGAGTCCGAAAGGCCTAACTGTATACTCGTAAAGACTGTACCTGCTCCTGAAGGCTGTCAGAGGTACATCTGATGGTTTAACGTGAAAATGATGATAACTGGACCTCAAGTCGATCTTCAAGAACACCCGAGCTCCTCGAAGCTTATCAAAAAGGTCATCAATCCATGAAAAGGGATATCGGTTCTTGACCGTCAACTGGTTCAGCTTATGATAATCCACACAAAGCCGAAGGGTACCATCTGCCTTCTTCGCAAAAAGAATAGGCGAACCCAAGGAGAAGTACTGGGTCAGATGAAACCCTTAGCCTATAGCTCCTCTAACTGCTTCTTGAGCTCCTGCAACTCAGGTGTGGCCATCCTATATGGAGGAATGGACACCGGTGTCGCTCCTGGCACGAGCTCAATAGAGAAGTCTACCTCACGCTCCAGAGGCGAACCTGAAAAGTCCTCTGGAAAGACATCCCTAAAGCGATCCACCACTGGAGGAAAGTCCAACTGTGGAGTCCCCTAATCATCCAGATAAAGACTAGAAATATAGGCCGTCAATCCTCCTAGACCAAGATGCTCGAGTCTCGCCCGAAACGCCTGACTCACCCAAATGTCCCATTCGCCTCTATGAAGAAAAGATTCACCTTCTGGTGAAATGAAACTGTGTCTGTGGCGATAATAGTCAACAACTAACTGGAAGGGAATCAACCAGTCCATGCCGAGAATGACATCATAGCCTGTCATCTCTAGGACATAGAGATCCCATAAGAAGTGATACCCTGCAACCTTGAGAGGGCACTCTCTACACTGGCGTACACTAGATGTCCTCGTTCCCAAAGGTGTGTCTAGTGTCAATGAGTCGACAGATGAAAAGATGCAGAGCCCAAGGATCTCCACGATAGCAATAGAGATAAATCTATGCATAGCACCAGTATCAAAAAGGGCTGAAGATAAAACTGAGGATACTAAAATCGTACCTTGAACAGTAGAAGGGCCAGGATCCTGCTCATGATAAGTCTGATCCATGGCAAAAGACTGGCCTACACCGCGACCCTGCGCCCCTGACTGACCACTCTGAGCTGAACCTCCCTAATGGTGCTGAGGGACCAGTGGCTGACCGCCACGACCTCCACCTCCACCTCGGCCCGAACGGCCGGAAGAACTCCAGTTCCTTGAATGGTGAGAGACTGGTGGGGCTGTTCCTGAATGGGGAGTCATGGAAGAACCCCGGTCACCTGCTGCTGGTGAGAAAACCTGGCAGAAACGCTGAAGGTGACCCATATTTCCGCAAGATCGGCACTCCACAGGGTCTCTCTGGAACTGCGGCCTCATGTGCCTTGTCCGGCCACACTGGTAGCATGTCACCTGACTGCCTGATGATGCGTCTCACTTCCTCGAATCACCGCGTGTAGGCTCTCTACAGTGCTTCTTGCTGTCATCTGGAGGAAAACTAGCTCTGGAAGCAGACCCGCCCTAGCTCGTAGCTCCAGTGTCTCTCAGATTTCACTCTGCAATCAGTTCCTGGTTGACGATGGAAGTAATGGAAGTCAGCTGGAAGATGTTCACCTGTGAGCGGATCTCCCGCCTGAGTCCATCCTCAAACTTCCTCGCCAAGAACACCCCACTCCCATCCCGAAGGGGTGTAAAATGCTACAGCTCAGTGAAATGAGAGGAATACTCCATGAAAGATAAAGTACCCTGCTCTAAGCTCATGAAATCCTGGGCTCGATCGGCCCTTAGGGTCTCCGGGTAGAAGTAGTCATAGAACACACGCTGGAACTCCTCCCAAGACATAGCCTTCTACTGACCCGCCTGTGAGATAACGTCCCAACACCTCTTGGCAGAGACTCGGAGCATGTAGGTGGCGAGCATGACCCGCCTCTCTGGAGGCGTCTCCAGATGCTCGAATATAGTCAGCATGAATTCCAGCCATGACTCTGCAGCCTGAGGTCCTCCCTCCCCCGAGAACGTGGGTGGATGCTGCTGCTGAAAGACCTGCTTCAAGTCTTCCATAGATGAGGCAGGAGGCGGTTCTCCCTGGAAGGCCTGCATCATCCTCATGAAACCTTCCCTGAACTGTGCATCAGCGCCCACGACTGGTACAAAAACCAGTGCCAATGCTGGCTCGCTTGGGGGATCGATAGGAAGTCCCGGATCATCCATATCTGGCGTCTGATCAATGCCTGACGACATATGTACGATCGGAGGATGTCTCGGAGGCATAGCTCTGAAATATCAAAAGCACACCTTAGATCAGGAAAATAAGGATAGAGAACACAAGAGTACAAAGTGGGAACAGGGGAAGAAAAACACACAAGATTGCAAAACATGACTACATGACATGTATAAAAACTACACGACGTGTCTACTTAAGCCACTGACATGGGCGTGTACTCCTACCCTACAAGTCGTGTACACTTCAAACTACACGGCATGTTGACCCCCACAAACGGTGTGTACTTTAAAACTATTCCCCTGCCCGAGTCTCCTTACACAGCTAACCCACACGGTCCGACTCAACCCAAGACTACACGGCGTGTACTAGACAAGGCTTCAGCGACCCTTGTTGTTAAGCACACGTCAGTCTACATGGCTGAACCTTAAACGGCGTGCTCCGAACAAACACGGCATGTATAGGTGAAGGTGACACCGTCCCGTGTTGTTCGTGACACGGCCGGGTGCCTGGACAAGACTACACGGCGTGTTCCGAACAAACACAGCGTGCAGAAGAGAAGGTCACGCCGCCCCGTGTTGTTCGTGACATGGCCGGGTACCTGGAAAAGACTACATGGCATGTTCCAAACCAACATGGCGTGTGGAAAAGAAGGTCATGCCAGCCCGTGTTGTTCGTGACATGGCCGGGTACCTGGACAGGACTACACGATGTGTTCCCTATGGACACAGCCTGTTCTACCCGAGCTTCCCCGACCTGTGTTGTTAGTGACACGACCGGGTACACGGCTCCAAACTCACACGGCGTGTACCAATGGTACACGACATGTTCTCGAAGTTACTCCCACGACACCGTGCTCTGCTCACATGGTCAGTGACATGGCCTGAAAACTACGCAGTATGTATCTAAAAAGTACACGCCGTGTATTCTGGGTTTTTCTGGGCAGTAGCTCAGAAACTACACAGAATTCCAGAAACACTAAAAACAAGGGAAAAGATGCCATATTTCGATCCGTGAGGGCCCATAACACCTCAAGAACCGAAATTTGGTGTTAATTTTAAGCAAGGAACAAAACCACAGTTTTCTAACATAACAAAAATGAATCTATCAAGCATCTATCACAACAGCATGCATAATCTACACAGATCCTATCACAACAGAATGCAATCGCTAATGCACCCTAGATGGCATGGCAAGAATGCATGGAATGTGATTCCTACAAGTGTCTATATGATGAATGAGATGGAATACCCTCATCTCATCAGGTTGTGACAGAAATAGAACCAAAATATAAAAAAAGTTATTGCACAAGCCATGTGAATCACTCTCGGTGAAATCAGATCAACTATAAAATCTCAGAATCAGCAACTGTAATTAACGAGGTAGTATGGATTTTCCCTGTACACGGGTTATCTACTCTCGAGCACAGCTTAATGCCAAGTACCGAATCCATCCTATCCCTGGCTAAGGTCTCCAAACAGTAAATCAAGAGAAAATAACTCCTCTGATACGACTTTGTAACGACCCGAGTCCGGAGCGCCTCTACTGGTGCCCCGTACCCGGTTCGCCATAGGACCTCAAACACATTTCCCAGAACGCCAGAGGCTGCCGACTTGCAGTGAGGGCCTTGGTGAGTTAGTGGGGAAACTATGCCATCATTCCGTAAGGTATAAAAGGTAAGAAAACAATAATAAACTACGGAAGAAGTAAACAACATGCATAACAACATAAACCAAACAACGGAAGCAATGTAGATATATAACTATGATGACAATGATGCAGCATGTACAAGTATCTAAGGAAAACAGAAAACACAACAACGTGCTGAAATACAACTGAAACCAAGTGAAAAATAAAACAAAGTAAGCTCCTCAGCATCGCAAGCCACGGCTCAGTCCCATGCTCCTCAGCTCCTGATGCATTCAAGATCCTGAAGTAGAAGGGCGCTTTCCCTTTTCTATACCTGCAGCAACATAGTCTGGTTGGGCCCAAAAGCATGGCCCAAACAGGGTGTGAGATACAATCCCAGTAGGAAATCACCCAAATATTTGTGTCTAATAGTCAATGAATACATGGCAGTAATAAAACAAGAAGCAGTAAATAGAAAATCACAAGCAGCTACAATCCACAGTTCTAGCAAACAAAGTACACAAGTAAACAGCCAGCAAAAAACGAAGAAACAGGTAACCCTCTTGGTAGATCTCACAGTCTAACCGCTATGGTTCAACCTATAAGTACTATCAACCCTCTAGGAATCACACACAGTCTCACCCCTCTGGTTCAACTACATAATTAAGCAGACTCTCTGGGGAAGCACTCACCGTCAATTCCCCCTATAGTCTCGTATCATGCTAAAGGCTCTCTAGGGAAGCACTCAACGTCAATTACAACTGTGGCCCACGTCGTGGATCTACAGACTCTCTGGGGAAGAACTCAACGTCAATTCCCTCTATAGTCTCACATCGTAATCAAAAGACACTCTATCGAAGCCGTTCCGTCAATTCTCCCTTTGTTCTACTACTCTAGGTTCTCACAGTCCTGAGTATAACTAAACATTCTCAGCACGCGTGTATCATCCAAGTAAACCTCAAGAACTACTTGGATATCAACTATGGCTCAACAGTATAAAAAAAGAGACAGTTCCACTATCCTACAACAAGGTATGGTAACTGGAAAAACGCCCAATAGGAAAAAAAAGCATGGAAAAGCAACCTGAGCACAAAATAAATTACTCTACTCACAAGAAATAACCTCTAATAAAGAAATCAACCAAAGAAGGAAAACAATAAGGGTAAAACAGGAAACACGCAATACCCCGTTCAAGGGTATTGGTGGAATTTAAACATAATATTCATCAACTTTGTACGGAAAGGCACAAACCACCTACCAAGATCCTAGGAGATCGATATATGTGAACCACGATGACAGATTCCTATTAGAACAACGTAGATATATGAAAACGCACAAAATGTTCGTCCCACGATAACATGGAAACGAGGAGGAATCAAGAAACAAGGCTAAAGCAAAAGAAAGAACTCACCGCTGCGATTCCAACGCAATCGACCGTGCTCGAATCGGAGAATGGACGGCAAGGCAGAAGCTCAGAGAAGATTCGGTCGTACGGTCGCTTCTGGACGGAAAAAAACTGGAGATGAAGATGAAACTGGGGGTTAGGAAAGACCCCGATCCGTTTAATGAAAAAAAGAAAGTACACGACGTGTACTTCTTGAGTACACAGCATGTACTTAGATTTTCCGTACTCCGAATTAAGCGGCCTCCACCTCAGCCTTACACACCGTGTGTGTGGCCCGGACACGGCCAGCACACGGATTTGAGCTGGAAAAAAGTACACGGCGTGTACTTCGAAAATTTCCAGAAAATTCATTTTTCTCAAAAACTTCAGAAAAAGGAAAAAAACGTACCTGAAAGAGATCCGGATTCTTACATGAAATCAATTATTTGATATATGATGAATGAGTTGGACAAGTACAATATAGGTATGTCCTATTTATAGATATCCCCTTGATTCATTGGTAGTCTTATGAGATGAATCATTTGGAAAAATCATAATAATTGAAACCATTGTGACAATTAATCATGATGGTAAACGTACCATTTACCTATGAAGGATATAGTCCATTAATTTAGCATTTCCATCATTTATATTGAGTTATTATAATTTATCTAGAAGATTTTGTTTTGATATATATATATATATGGGTTAATTTCACTCTAATATCATTGATTAAATGGAATGTGTTTAAGTTATTTTCCATTCCAAATTGATTATACCTTATCTATTTATTTGAATTTCATGTGCTTTCAGTTATTACCTTCCCATTGTTTTACACACTTCCTTCTCATTTTATTGATTACACGGTATGTGTCCTTTGTTATTACCTTTCTATATTGACTATTTTAATTTATTCACTATTGTATCTACTATAATTTACCCTTACTGAGTATTTGATCTCAACCTCATTAAGATTCCATTCCAAAATATTCCCTAAGGTGTACTAAGAATTATATTCAAGGGTATGCCAGATGGAATAAATTTATTATCCTCAAAATAAAAAAATTATGTTTTAATTAGTGTATTTATTTTATAAACAAGACTCTTCTATGTACCTGGTTTACTAAGAATCCAATATTGTTCGGCCCTCTAGGACACGATTTATTGGTATTTTATGCCAATGTAATGGTATTATAAAAATTTTATAGGCATTCTTGGGTCAGGTTTCTATTTTTGGTATTAGATAATTTTTAGTTGAAACCTTGGAACATATATTTAGGAAAACATAGAGTAGAAAACAAAACCCTATTATAGATATTGCGTAAATTTATAGAATAATTACCTATTGTTTCAGCTAGATAGTGATTATGTGGACTTTTTAGAAATAAATCCATGCATAGATACTATAAGTGGACATGTTTCTAGAATATATGTAACTAGGGTTAGCAACTCGAAAATGAGGCATCAGGCCTAGCTCGGTTTAACCTGTTAGATGACAACGGGACTTACCACTCTCTTTGTTTGACACTCCCGAGGAATATGCTTAGGATAAGTCACATTTTCTATACAATACATTATGAATTATTTGAATAGATAATGAAAATTAATGAATTAGTATAAACCTTATACCAATTATGGATCTATGTGGAAATAATTGGATCAAGTATTTATGTATTGAGGTTGTATTTAAAAACATTGTTAAAATGGTATTTTTTGATTAACCTTTTTTCAAGGATGACCATAATATTTATTTTTTTAAATTTTATTAATATGGAGTTTAAAAAGAAAAAATTTTATGTCAGGACACAAACCGTCACATTCATCAAGGTCGCGGAACTTGAACCTATGACCAAAGGATAATAAAGGGTTTTCTCCTACCACTAGCATACGTGATTTCCTAGTTAAAGTGTAATTATTTTTAGTTAAAAAACATTGAAAAATATATATGATGAACCGGTAGTGTTTCTTTTTAAAATCATATATTAATGTGTATACCATATTATCTTTGGATAATATTTAGGTTCAAATGGAAGTATATTTCACACATTGATTGGCCTTACGATCCACTAAAAAAATCATTTCATCAAAAAGGGGAACAATTTAGGATATCCATTTCTTAAAGTAAAGGATAAATTTTAAATTTATAAAAAAACCAATGGAAGAATTTATATTTATTAAAATAGGCCATGTATGAATATTTCCTTATATTCTTCGTAATTAAAATAATTCACCATCATTTGGAAAAGTAACATAATATATAAACTTGTCGAAGAACATTAATTTTTGTTGAAATTACTGTATTTTAAATAATAGTAGATTTATGGATTTTAAACCCTCAAAATTCCATTGATCATTAAATTGTTTAGGATTAATGAACTCAATAACTACCTATAAATATTTATTCTTTTTTTCCATGTACATATCTCCAATTTCCACAAATGTTCTCCTACTTAGGGACCTATTTACATGTTAGTCCACATGACCTATACAATTCCCATTATATATTTTATAGAGTATGTTTTATAAACTTGTCTCATGATGTGGTATTTCAAAATTAGAAATATTAAAACAATTATGAGCAATATTGAGTTTAAATTGAGAGTACACAATTTATTTAAGGTGGGGAGAATATAACTCCCAAAAATTCTAATGTAATAACATTATATTTAATAGTGTGTATGAAACACAACATAAAGAATATAGGGAAATATAATATCCTCAGTCATTAAAATATATTACTATTTTAAATTAATTAAAACTATCTTATAGTTTGAAATGCAACCAAAAACTAGGTTAGCTTTCCGTAGACTCAAGATTGTCCCTGTCTGATAGCTTATGTTACACACAAGACCATGTTTTACCGAACAACAATATAACATTATTATTTAATATTATATGAATTAAAATAGATATTAAATTACCCTTTTATGAATAATATTAACTAAATTTTGAAAATATATGGTTTACACAAATATAAAATGGAATAATTGGTCACAAATTAATTAGAAATTAATATAAACTGATTTTTTATAAAAAAATATTTATATGATCACAATGTCATTTTATCCTAATTAATAAAATTAATTATAATTAGTGAGTTATATAATGAAATATATTTATTATATATTCAATAATTTTTTACGTATGTATCTAATAGATTTGATATTTGTAATATGAGAAAAAATAGAATATTTCACATAAAAATAAATATTTTATAAAGGAAATTTTACCTCCTTTTAATAGAGAACCTATTTTAAATAAAAATATTAGAACATTTTTAGATTTTATATGTCAAAATGATATTTTTATTTAAAATATAAAAATAAAAATTATGTTATGGGGAATTGTTTTTATTTTTCTAGGACGTTTCATTTTTTGATAAATAGAAATCAATATGGAATTTTAATCCAAAACATATTTTTATTCTAATGTATTTATAAGGATAATTTTTTATAGGTTTTAAAGATTAATTAGATTAATTTTATACAATTTAATACAATTTATGTCTTTGGAATCAATTTCACATTGGAATTGGATATAAAAACATAGCCATCTTTTGAATATTTTTACATTAAAAACTCATTTTATCGTCCTGCCTATGGGATTATATTTAAATTAATTTATACCATTTATGTGATTGGAATATTGAAAAATGGGGTCCATATTTGGAATATTATTAATTTATAATTCTTAATAACGTGAAAATAAATTTTTTATCAAAAATATTAGTGAGTTTGATTGAAATTAATTACAACGATTAAGAAACAATTATCATAATAAGGGAATAATCCTTAATCGTAAGAGAAAAAATGACCTAGAATCTTGTAAAGAAGATATTTTATTCCAATAGATATAAAAAAACTCCATGTATTAAATTTGGACCATTTTTTGAGCCACTTTTCATAGTAAAAATTTTAGTGTAATTCCCTTTCAAAAAATTTACATGAGTGCCACTACTCTTCTAATAAAAATGGAACTCAATCCTACCATATCATTAAACCACTCAACCCACATTATATCAAAGAAAATATTCCCAAATATCTCCTAAAAATCCCTACCCTCAACCTATAATCCTTAACATGGGCATAAATGCATCCATGGAAGCCCTTTAGTGAAAACCAAAAGGAGTTACCTGAATAAGAGGAAACATCCTTCTTTAAGAACTTTTATATTATTTTTATTATCCACCCCTAAACTATTGTTATTAAATGATTATATAATAACCTAATTATAGTAAATATAATTAATTTTTTTTATTCAAGGGTTACACCTACACTCACACAATCATCCATCTAATGGGTAAAAAACATACCATCAGTGTATAAAGAACTATCCCTTCGCAAAATGATGCTTATTCATTTTTCATTTTCCCCTATCATGGATTGGAATTATGGTTGAGAAATTATATATATATATATATCATATATAATATATTTTTGATTTATTTATTCATATTTAACTATTTATTAACACATTAATTTGTGCACTTCATTTTATGGGAATATTATATCATCGTTTGTGGAAGTGTGGACTACCGGTTCCCCAATGCGATGCGATTAATTCACGCTATACATGGAATATATAATGGATGGTTTTATTAAAACTATGTAACATTTATGAGACAGAGATAATAATTGAATTATAATTTATATATAAATCCTTTACTTTTAAACCATTTAATACGAAAAGGAAATGAAAGTAGTGTTCATGCGTATGTATGACCTAGCATCTCCATGAATGGTGCATTTCCATTCTTATCTACAAATATTAAAAAAGTTTCTAAATACAAATATAATTAATATACATGAAAACAATAATGTTTTACAATATATTATGAAGAATTCATGATCTATGTAATAGTAACAACAAGTAACAACTCCAAACATACTCAGAAAATATGAAAATTGACACCTAAAACGATGAAAATAATAAAAGATTGTTGGGAAAATAGTAATAAGATATTATAATAAGTTAATTTATGATATTATAAATATTATTATAGTTATTTTATATGTTTTTAATATTATTAAAACATTTATACATGAGTTTTATGGATGTTCACCTGAATAGGAACACAAGGTAAGTGATTCTTGTCTCACAATTCTTTATATGAGGCATAAACGATTTTCACCAATTACTTTTTTGTGTGGTGTATGTACTACCAATTTTGATATATTGTATCGTTAATTATTTTATATTCATGGATTTAAAAAATACATTTATTTTTATTACTTAATGATGATTACGATTCAAATATTTCAATGTGTTCTGGGACACTTTAGAATGTTTAAATATTATTTTCATCATAAATAACTTTTATGATCATTAAATTTTATTTCCATTCTTTGAGAAATAATTTATTTTTGTATAGATATTTTCTTATATATTCTGCATACAATGAAATTTTTATATGTAATATCATGATTCATTCATTGAACAAGATATTTTTAATTTTAGTAGTAATTATTTCATCTTAGGGGATTTACACTTAATGATACCCTAGTGGAAAAGAATTTCATAACCCATGTTGTTTTTAATTGGGTTATATTGCATTCCAATTTTCATTAATATAGAAATATTATGTGTGTAATAACATTTTTACTACATAATTTTTTATTTCAACTTTTTATGGATTTTCATTTGACAAACATAATCTATTCATTGATTGATTTCACTATAATGTTATGGTTTTTGAAGCGTTTACTACATAATCTCATTTTGTTCTGGATTATTTACACCTTATTTTCCCTCAGAAGAAATTATTTGATAATTTCATAATAAGACCTTTTATTTTCTTCCACTCTATTCATTCATTACCATTTTCAAGTAATAGTACCATTTCCCCCTCTTTGATACTTAGAATGATTGAGAAAGTGTTTTTTAAGAAAACTAGACTTCATTTATCTCTTTAGTCATAGAACCTATTTTATTATAAAAACCATATTTTCTAAAAATGAATTCAATTTTTTTTAAACCATTCAAAATTTATTTATCAAATTAAATTTTACCCTTTTGAATTTTACTATTTTTTTTCAAAGGGGTCTTCATTTCACTTTCCAAACAAATAATTTTTCTAACAATTATACCATAAAAATAGATTATTCTATTTTAATTAATATGGAATGTATGGATTTTCTTCCATCATTTATTTACAGATTCCATTACATGTTTAAAATGCAAATTTTAGAAAAAAAGTTGAAAATTGATTTTCAAATAATGTGATTTTTAAAATGTTATTCAAAATAAAAAGTATATATTAATCAAAAATGTTTTTAAAATATCGTTTATAGTATTTATATTCATCAATGATAAAACCCATTATTTTATTAGAATTGGGGTATACTATATTGATACTATCCTTAATCATCCTCTATATGGGTTATGATTGATTTGGAAAGGATATTATTCACATTCACTTCCTTGATTCATTTTTGGTTTTCCCCTATAAATATTCAAATGATCAGTGTTCATAGATTTCACCCTAACAATCCATATCATTTATCATTGATATGATATTTGCGTAAGCCAAATGAATTTTTTTCGTATGGTGTGTATGTGAAATATATTTTATTAAATGGGGAAATATTGATAAGTATGTATCGTCTAATCCATTATGATATTTGATAAGGGATTTTTTAAAACCAATTATACATTATATGGGTAATTCTTTGGACATTTAGAATATGGGTGCGGACCGGTTATAGATAGCCCATCGATCCATTGGTAGTATCATGAGATGAATTAGTTGAAAAAATAAAAACTGTTTAATCTGTTTGGAGAATAAATCTAGATAGAAAAGATATCATGTTCTTAGCAGACATGGATTCCAACAATTAAACATTTCCATTGTTTAGATCTAATTGAAAATATTTGTCCCTGATATTTTTCTTATACATATGTATGGGTTCATTTAATTCAAAGATCATTTATTAATTATCATGTTTTTTAGTTATTTTAATTTCCATATTTATTATAACTTCTCTACTTATTTTAGTGGAATTTCATTTCAGTTATTAAATCTCCATATTTATTAAGGACTTCCTTCTCATTTTATTGATTACATAGAATGTGTCTTTAGTCATTACTTTACCATAAGGACTATTCTCATTGATTTATTATTGATTCTGTTGTACGTTAACCTTAATGATAATTTGAGCTCACCCTTATTATGTTTCTTGGCTATAGGATTCCCTGAAGTGTACTATGTAATATATGAAAGGGTAATCTAGGTGGAATAAACTTAATATCACTGAATGGAAAAAATTATATCGAAATTAATGTATTCATTTTTAAAAAAACTCATTTATGCATTTGGTTTACCAAATACTACTAAATTCGTTGATCCTAAAGGGCGTGATTTAATTTTTTCTTATACCAATGTAATAGTAGAAGACACTGGATTTGGGATTTCAAGGGTCAGGTTACTACAGATAGTCATAGTGGTATTCTTTCTAAAATCAAGATATTATTACATTAATATTACAATATTTTTTATGTCATTATACCATGATGTGTAACATGAAAAACCCTATATATATTGACTTTTTAGAAAGGTATAAATATAAAATAAAACATTTATTCTAATTGGATAACATAAATATTCATGACATTATAGTTCAAGTCATATTTTAATGTATCTATACCTTAATGAGTATTTAGATTAAATTTATCAAAATTTTATGACTTGAACATAAAAATCCGAAATTCAATGCATAAATTATTTATTTAATTCACTATTTAAAAACATTATTATCAATATTAGCCTCTATTAAATTATAGTAGTGTCTTTAGATTTTCATTATCAATAACCAATTGATTCGAATCAAAAAAACAATATAATAATATTACATTGTAATATTTAAAGTATAGTTATTTCGAAAAATATAAAAAAATGAATTTCATTTTAAATTAAAATGTAATTTTCAATATATAGGTTAATACTTTTTACTAAATTAAAGGTTCCAATTGGTAAGGTGGAAAACAAAATAGGTGACTAATTTTTAAACATAAAAATTTATATAGAGATCATAAATTAGTGTATATATTGTTGTCTCAAGATGGAAATTTTATGAAGCACTTTTTGATCCTTAAATGGGTAATAATGTCATAACATATGTAAATATAAGTTCATGATTGAAATGTATGGTTGAGTTAACTAACAACCAATATCATTCACTGAATCACCATGTTCTCCTACAGATGCACTGAAAAACAAACAAGTAAAGATACAATAGTACTCTAAATACCTAGAACATAAAAACAAAAGGGATATATGTGGTTAATATGTAGTCTAACTAGATGAGAGAAATGTTACTATAATTTATTACTAATATATGAGGATGATTAAAATATTTATCAATTTAGAACAAGTGATATAAACCTTTTTTATTATATAGTAGTCCCACTGGTCGATATAGTGCCACTATCTTTGGATCTATGTGGACAATGTTCTCCACCCCCTTATTTATTATAATAGTCTAAACCCAGTTCAACATATCCTTACATATCCACTTTATGATTCTTTTATATCCCTTAAATAACTGCATGTTATTCTTATGATAGTTTAACATAGTTAATCATACATGATTTTGAGAACCTTCCACACTTCATCATCCTCATTTCCCCTACCATAGAATCCTACTATAGATTTCACTTCAACATAATATTCCACTTTTACCATTACACAGTTTTTACAAATAAGTCCACCTCTTGTTCTGCTAACATACTTTTGGAATCGTAGGTTTTGAAAGCTATATTAACTTATCCGAAATAATAAATTTCATAGCCACATAAAATAATTCAATTGATAATTTTTTTTCTCAGATTAAACACCATTTCATTTTGATCACTATAGTAATTAAACCGTAACTATTCCACAATAATAATTAGTGAGTCTCTATCATTTTTTTCATAGTCTCCCAAGTATCACTGAGGCAAATCATTTCCTCAGACATTTCCTGATTATTTCCTCTACTATAATATCAACATGTTATGAAATCCTTTTATCTTCCATAAAACTAACACTACATTTTGAATAATTTTTCAGACGAGGTGATATTTTAATTGAATGAATTTTTCCTTTAGTGAAACAAAAAATTCATTAAAATATGGATTTCACACAAACTATCATAGAATAACATTATATTCTGATTCTTCCATATGATTTCCTCAAACAATAGTTTTAAACATTCAATCTCTTACCCCTATTTAATTTTATCCATATTAATTTGATACATTGTGTAATTCCACAAGCTTACACGATACGTTTCCCTTTTAATAATGCAATAGCTTGCGTTGTACGCAACTTCGAGATTCTAACACACCACAACCAATCAAAATAGCCGTTATGAATAGTAATACCCACTTTTTTAAATTTTTTAAATTTTATTTTTCAAAATGGAATTAATTTTTGGATTTGGAATATCGAAATTATCCTAGGGTGAAGTTTTGGTATTTTTCTGAAAACCTTCAATTTTTGATGAATAGTGAAAAACACTGAGTTATTGGTTAAAACTGACTTTTTATTTAAATAATTATTTATTTTATTTAAATTTATTTTAGTTAAAAATAGATACATAATACCTATATAAGTTCAATGTAATTAATTGGAGTCAATTTATATTAATTTTAGATATATAAAAATTTTATTGAACTTTTTACCGTCTTTTACCCACCTCCTAGGAGTTTTTGCAAATTTGCATAAAACTTAATTTTACCGCTTCTGTGAGTGAATTTCAAAACTACGAGAGACACAGTTGATATCAGTAAGTAAAATGTGGTTCAATAAGGTGAAAATAATTTTTGTTGAATAGTAACTTTTGACTTATTTACCACTGTTAAAAGTAAATAGGGTAATTAAAGGTAAAAATGATATTATTTTTACCCTCACACATGTCGTAATTATATTGGATAAGTATAATTCGACCAAAAACAACCTTAGGAATAAAATATGAACCTATTTGGTCCACTTATATTAGATTAGGACATTTATTATTATTTAATTCAAAGAAGAGTTAAAAGAGTTAAAATCAATGTTTAATAACTAAAAAATTTTTAATATAGGGTTATACATAATATAAATTAGATTATAAATATTGATTATAAAGAAAAAAATATTTCCTACATAATGGTATTTTACTTATAATTTTTAGACATTAAATAATTTAATTTAGTTATGACACAATGATGATGCAGTAATTACCGTATTAATGAAAGATTAAAATAATTGATATTATAAATACCCAAATAAATGTAATTTGAGACTTTTTATGAGTTAAACTAATTTTATAGGTTAATATTAAATGTTAGTATTTATTTCATTAACTTTTTTAATTAATAATTCTATTATGATTTACACAAAAATCAAATTTTAAATAGTGTCAAAATTGACCTAAAAGAGTTTTTAAAACAAATATTATATTATTAATTGATATTCTATTCCTAAAAATCTAAGTTTCGGAAAAAAGACTTATATAATGATAGGTTTATCATTAATTAAACACTTGGGGTTCTCTTGTAAGTATATAGTAAGTTTAATAACCATATAATATAAAAATAAAAAGAGACATGGTAAATGTCAAACTATTTAACTAAGAGTTAAATCCAAAAGATAAGGTTAATATAGTGCCCAATCCTATCTAAAACCTGTTTTTTGAGTGGTTTTAGACCCATTCCCACCTTATCCTCAAAATATATCAGTTGGGAGCCATTAGAAACCGAATATTAATTAATTATAAAATAATATTTCTAGCTTTTCCTAAGGTGCCCATCACCCCTCTTATAAACGGGAACTCCCCCTTCTCTCTAATTCACACCTTTAAAGCCCTTTTGATCGGCCAAAACCTACCCAAATATCCTATATTATTCCCTCAATTAAACCTATAGGCCTTATTTTGATCATAAATCCAACCTATTGATCCCTTTTGATCAAATCAAAAGGAAGAACCCGAAGAAGAGGTAATGATTTCACCACCCTCTTTCAAGTTCCTTTATTCTTCCACATCATCTTTCTTTGTTATTTACATTATAAAATAATAACTCAACTATATTTTATATAATGTGATGTTATTATAAAAATGGTACAACCATATTAGTTATTTTATCTATCTTATGAATGAAAAAGTCACCACATGTGCGTAGGTACGACTTACCGTCTCCACACCATGGTGAAGTTTGTTATTCAAACACTTCATCATTTGGATGGGTATAATAATGAGTATAAATTATGTAAATAATAAATATTACATGATAATTATTCTTTATATATTATATAATATACAATTATATATTATTTTAATATCAAACGAATGATATTGTCGCTCGTGCATACGTACGGACAACCGTCTCCACGAACGCGATGAGATTCATTCTCCATCATATCCATTCAAGAATAATTTTCATTAGATGATTAAAAATAATGTTTAAATACTTAATATCATTATGAATATATATAAGATACATCCTATTCATAACAAACATTACTTACGTAACAAAGCATATAAAGGAAAACGAATCAGTTTACACTCGAAAAGACGATAATACTAAGATATTATTAACATTGAAATTTTAAAAGATCATATATGATATCATATTAATGTATATGATTCTCTAATAATTTAATAACAATTATTTCTCCATTATATAGGAGGTTGACCTACCCTCGACCAAGGAAAAGTACAAGGTATGGGTTTATTTCACAATCTCTTCATTATCCAAGGTTATTTATACGTAATTATCTACTGGGACATCCTTATCATGCACATCCATGTTTCTTAAAAATGTATTTCAATTTTTTTTACTATTTAATAGATAATGGGTTAAATTAATATATACCCTTATTTGAAATTATATGTTTTTTAAAGGAATCTTTCCGTTGTTTTCCAAACAAGGTACTTTTTGACCTTTTCAACAAATTTAAGGTAAGAATGTATTTTTTAACTTATACGGCAGGTGCAGCTATTTTCTGCCATTAGAAAATCGTCAAAGCTTCCCTTACAATCTTATAAGAATATTTTCAAAGTAAATGGTTTCTTTTATAATTTTGTTACTTTTAAATGATTTCAAAAAAGAGATATTTCTCTCAAATAGTTTTGATTTCATCTATGTCAACATCCTTTGATGGATTTTAATCTTATTTGAAGTTGATTGATTATCATAAAAAAATTACATATTGTATTGAAGGTTTTGTGATATGTTTGACTGTGGATTTGTAATTTTTATACCATTCATGGTTTATAGATGAAGTATTGACATTTCGTATGCTAGTTTTAATACGAATGTTTATGTTATGTTTAAATATTTTCATATGAGGAATGAATTGGACTTAGTAAGTGATGGGTGGAGCCCGCTATAGCTCCTCGATGCATCAGAAGGTCTCATGAGAAAAACTAGTGTCTTGGCACAAGGACTTGGAAAAATATTATTTGTAGTCTTGGCACAAGGCCTTGACTATTTGGTTATGAAAGTCTGGCATTATGCATTCCATTATTATGAAAGTGGTTATTGATATTGCATTTGATTATTCGACTAGTAGAATATCCATGTGAGTAAGTAAATGGAATTATTTCATTTTATCTTTTCCATATTATGCTGAAGTTCAAGTTTAAAAGGCTTTTTTAGTTATACATTGCCTTAAATGTTTATTCTTATTTATGAAAGTTTTCTCTATATTGTTATCCTTACTGAGCATCTGAGCTCACCACTTTCTATGTTTTATTTTTCCCAGGATGTGAAGAAGTATTTTATGACTGGCCTGCATGGATAGTATGAGGGGATATGAGTGTGGACTATGGAGACAAGATGTTTTTGTTATTTTTATTTCATGATGTAATGTTATCATTATGAATGTATCTAGTGTTTCCAAGGATACTAAAATAATCGGTCTTTAGAGATTTGATCTTTTGAGATCATGACAATCATACGTAATAATGCCCCGACTCTAGGTAACTAGGGTCGGGGCGTAATAGTTGGTATCATAGGAAGTTTAGTAATAAACCTTGGAAGCTAGATTTAGATAAACTCTGATTAGAGCACATAGCCCTAAGATATACTTTGAGGATTAATATAGATGAACTTCCTAGAATTTTGGTATTATAGAGATTTTGTGAGTTTTTCAAGAAATACATCCCTGTGTGGATACGAGAAGGTAAAGGAGGATCTGGAATAGATATACCTAGGGGTAAAACTCGAAAACACCACTTTGAGCTAGACTCGAACGGGAACAGGTGCACAACAACGGGCCTTGCTGCACTCTTGGTTACGACACTCCCGGGGGATATGCTTAGGATAATTCTCATTTTCATTACAAACCATTATAAAGGGTTTAAGAGTATATAATTACTCAAATAAAACATTTTTATGATTATGGATTTTATCCATAAACTATTCAATTTTTGTTAAGTGTTTTACAAATATGGAATTATGTATTTCGATTCATAAACTAATTTATTTTTTTCCATTGTTTAGAAATGGATCCTAGTGCAAGGAATGGAAACCGTATCAATACCCGAACTACATGTAGGGATTTACCTCCTACTCAAGATAATTATAGTGGAGCTATTGATACAACTGGTGCTGATCAGCTTATCACTATATTGGGAAAACTCACTCAGGTTATGGATAATAACCTTACCTGTATGGAGCACCCGGATCTGCAGCGTGGAGGATCAATGTTAGATCGCTTCATGAGGCAACAACCACCAACATTCAATGGGAGTAAAAATCCATTGGTAGCTGAATAATGGATAAGTTCCCTAGAGAAAATATTTCAGGCTTTGGGGAGTAGTGAAAGGGAAAAATTTTTCATGGCAGTTTATCACCTCACTGGAGATGCTGATCAATGGTGGTCATTGATACAAAACACAAAGGCAGATGAAGAAGTATCAAGTATGTAATGGAAGGAGTTTAAAGAAAATTTCTTAGAAAAATACTTTCCTCATGACCATCAAGAAGATATGGAAAGGAAATTTCTAAGTGTGAGGAAAAAGGAGGATGAGAATGTCGCAAAGTATGAAGCTAACTTTACAAGGTTAGTGAGGCATGCATCAGATTATATAAGTAACCCGAGGAGTAAGATTGATCATTTATTTGATGGGTTAAAACCATTTTTTCCATCGATAATTAGTCTCACAATCCTTCTCGTCATACGAAGACATTGTCTCATGTGCTATCAAGACGGAAAATGAATTATCTAAGTCTTACAACTTTAAAGAAAATCAAGAGAAGAAGAGATATGCTGATCACTCAGGAAATGGAAATAAATGGAAGAAAGGAAAAGTTGAATATCCATCCTGTAATAAATGTGGGAAGAAACACCCCAATACTTACTTGAAGGGAATGAGATTCAGTTACAAGTGTAGTGAAAAAGGCCACTAATCTCGTGATTGCAAGAGAAAGAAAGAAGCTACCAATGTTTAATGCTACAATTGTAGGGAGATGGGACATTATGAAAATGAATGTCCTAAGCATCAGGAAAACTTACCTCAGAAAATTCCAAGGGATCAAGGCCAACCTTATGCTATCACTACTGCTGTGGTTGAATCTCCTAAAGACATAATGGCAGGTAATTTAATGGTTTCCTCAAGTTTAGCCAATACTTTATTTGATTCTGGATCATCGAATTGTTTCATATCTTCTGAGTTTTCTAAAAAAATTAGATATTTCCAATTTGATTTAACAAGGGAGTTTTCATTCAATACTCTTAAGGGAAGTATCGTTGCAATAAAGTTTTCTGAATCAGTTCCCATTAGAGCATATAAATGTCCTTTATCTGCTTATCTCATCATTATAACCATGATTGAATTTGATATAATCCTCTGTATGGATTGGATTTTGGACCATGATGCAAAAATTTATTATAAGAAGAAGGAGGTAACAATTTTTGATGATGATAATGAGTACCTTATCTTTAGATCAGAAACGTCACCACCTAATTCTTATGTAGATCCACCCCAGTAACTCAACTAAATTCAATTATTGGGGAGGAAGAGAATTAAATAACTATGTGTGAAGAAAGGAATGTTCAAATAGAGGATGTACCTATTGTGCAAGAATATGTTGATTTTTTTCCAGAGGATTTACCTGGACATCCTCCAGAATGAGAAATTGAGTTTTCCATTGACCAAATTCTTGGTTCAAGGCCCATATCAAAGACCCCTTATAGAATGGCCACTATGGAATTAGTGGAACAAAAGAAACAACTAGATGAATTGATAAATAAGGGATTTATTCTCCCTAGTGTTTCTCCATGGGGATCCCTTGTCCTTTTTGTTAAAAAGAAAGATATATCTGTGAGGTTGTGCATTGAGTACATGGAGATCAATGATATAAAAATAAAGAACAAGTAACACCTACCTCAAATTTATGATTTATTAGACCAACTTCATAGAGATCAATACTTTTAAAAGATTTACCTTCGATATGGATATCATCAGTTTTGCGTGAAGAAGGAAGAAATTCTGAAAACAACATTTTGAACCAGGTACGGGCATTACGAGTTTACAGTAATGACTTTTGGATTGACTAAAGCACCATCTATCTTCATGGATCTAATTAATAGATTTTTCAAGGAATCTCTTGATGACTTTTTAGTGGTATTTATTGATGATATCTTGGTATAACCCAAAATCTACGAAGATCATGAAAATCACTTGCACATTTTTCTAAAGACTATTAGAAGACATGAATTAAATGGGATGTTTAATAAGTGTAAATTCTGGCTTCAGGAGATTTATTTTCTTAGACATACTATCTCTAAAGATGGAATCACTTTTTATCCTTCTAATACAAGAGAAATCCAAGAATGGCCAGCACCAATGAGTATAATTGAGGTACGCATTTTTGTTGGTTTAGCAGGTTATTATCGACGTTTCATCCAGAATTTTTCCCGATTGGCTAACCCATTAATGAAGCTCACATGTAAAGTCATTAAATTTGTTTGTAAAAATGAGTGTGAAGAATGTTTTGAAGAATTTTAGAGAAGATTATTCAATGCCTCTATCTTGACTCTACCATCGGGGAATGATGAGTTTGTTATTTATAGTGATGCTTCAAAGAAAGGACTTGGTTGTATCCTTATGCAAAATTATAGGGTTATTGCCTATGCATCACGATAACTAAAAATTCATGAGAAAAACTATCCCACTCATGATCTTGAGTTAGCAGCTGTAATCTTCACTTTATAGACTTGGAGACAGTATCTCTATGGTGAAAAATGTGAGATATATACCGATCACAAGAGTTTGAAGTATATTTTATCACAGAAAGAACTCAACATGAGGCAAAGGAGATGGCTTGAACTACTCAAGGATTACGATTGCACTATACACTACCACCCGGGGAAGGAAAATAAGGCGGCAGATGCTTTGAGTAGATAGGATAATGAAGTTTTGAACAAGATGACAGTAGAAAAAGACACTATATACATGGATCTAGTAAAGATGGATATGGAAATCACTATGGAAGGCGTAACATCAATTATTTTTCAAATGGTTTCCAAACCATCTTTAATAGAAAGGATAAAGAGTTCTCAGACTGGTGATGAAGAGTTTCAAAAGAATATTAAAGCTGTGAATGATGGGAGATTGAGTGACTTTGTGTATGAAGATGAAATTTTGAAATTTGAGAAGAGACATTGTGTTCCCGATGTACTTGATCTAAAAAGGGAATTGTTGGATGATGTTCATAGTTACAATTTCTCTTTACACCCTGGTATCACTAAGATTTATAGATATTTGAAGGAACATTTTTGGTTGGACAAAATGAAGAGGGAGATTTCTGATTTTGTGTCAAGATGTATGGTTTTTCAATAAGTGAAAGTTGGAAGGCAACAACCTGGAGGGGTCATGGAACCTCTTCCCATACCTGAGTGGAAATGGGATAACATTACAGTGGACTTTTTCATGGGACTACCAAAGACTCCTAGAAGGAACGATGCAATATAGGTCATTGTTGATCATCTTATGAATTCAGCACATTTTCTTTCTATAAGAGAAGATCTACCACTTGAACGTATAGCAAGACTACATATTAATGCAGTTATGAGACTTCATGGAGTACCCCTATCGATTGTTTCTGATCATGATCCCTATTTTACATCAGGACTATGGAAAAGTCTTCAGAAAGCCCTAGATACTGAACTTCATTTGAGCACTGCCTACCACCCTCAAACAGATGGACATTTATAATAAACTATTCAAACCTTAGAAGACATGTTGAGATCCTGCTCACTTTACTTTCATGGTATGTGGGATCAATATTTACCTTTGGTAGAATTTTACTATAACAATAGCTTCTATTCAAGTATTCAGATGGAACCATATGAAGCGTTTTATGGAAAGAGATATCGCACACCAACCTGTTGGGATGATGTTGGTGAAAGAAAACTTGTAGGCCCAGAACGTGTTGAGGAAACGATGGAAAATGTGAAGGTAATCCAAACCCACATCAAAGCAGCTCAAAGTAGGCAGAAGAGCTATGCCGATAATCGGAGGAAGGATTTGGAATTTCAAGTCAGTGATCATGTTTTCTTTAAAGTATCTCCATGGAAGGGTGTTATATGTTTCAGTAAGAAGGGTAAATTTAGTCCCAGGTACATTGGATGTTTTGAAATTCTAGAACGAATTGGGGTTGTAGCTTACCATTTGGAAATGCCACCAAATATCTCCAAAGTTCACGATGTGTTACATGTATCACTGTTGAGAAAATACATGCCTGGCCCAACGCATGTACTCACCTAGGAGGAATTAGAACTAGAACCCGATCTATCTTATTTCGAAGAGCTCATCATGATTCTTGATAAAATAGAACAAGTGCTGAGAAACCGGATGACTCGTCTAGTAAAAGTTCTATGGATAAACCATATGATGGAAGAGGCAACGTGGGAACCCGAGGAACTTATGATGAAGAACCACCCAAGTCTTTTTATGCGGTAGTATTCTAGAAATTTCGAGGATGAAATTATTTGAAGGAGGGGAGAATGTAACACCCCAAGCTTCCACGGTGCGTTTCCCTTTCAATAATGCAATAGCTTGCATTGTACGCAACTTCGAGATTCTAACACACCACAACCAATCAAACTAGCCGTTATGAATAGTAATACCCACTTTTTGAAATTTTATAAATTTTATTTTTCAAAATGGACTTCATTTTTAGATTTGGAATATCGAAATTTTCCTAGGGTGAATTTTTGGTATTTTTCTCAAAAACATTCAATTTTTGATGAATAGTGAAAAACACTAAGTTATTGGTTAAAACCAACATTTTATTTAAATAATAATTTATTTTATTCAAATTTATTTTAGTTCAAAATAGATACATAATACCTATATAAGTTCAATGTAATTCATTGGAGTCAATTTTTATTAATTTTAGATATATAAAAATTTTACTGAAATTTTTACCGTCTTTCACCCACCTCCTAGGAGCTTTTGAAAATTTGAATAAAACTTAATTTTACTGCTACTCTGAGTTGAATTTCAAAAATCCAAAAGACACGGTTGATATCAGTATGTAAAATGTGGTTCCATGAGATGAAAATAATTTTTGGTGAATAGTAACTTTTGACTTTTATTTACCACGGTTAAAAGTAAATAGGATAATTAAAGGTAAAAATGATATTATTTTTACCCTGAAACATGTCCTAATTATATTGGATATGTATAATTCAACCAAAAAAAACCTTAGGAATAAAATATGAACTTCTTTGGTCCACATGGATTAGATTAGGACATTTATTATTATTTAATTCAAAGAAGAGTTAAAAGAGTTAAAATCAAAGTTTAATAACTAAAATATTTTTAATATAGAGTTATACATAATATAAATTCAATTATAAATATTCATTATAAAGATAAAAATATTTCCTAAAAAATGGTAATTTATTTATAATTTTTAGACATTATATAATTTTATTTATTTATGACCCAATGATGATACATTAATTACTGTATTAATGAAAGATTAAAATAATTGATATTATAAATACCCAAATAAATGTAATTTGAGAATTTTTATGAATTAAACTAATTTTATAGGTTAATATGACATGTTAGGATTGATTTAATTAATGTTTTTTGAAGTAATTATTCTGTTATTATTTTCAGAAAAATTAAACTCCAAATAGTGTCAAAACTGACATAAAAGAGTTTTTAAAACAAATATTATATTATTAGATGATATTCTATTCCTAAAAATCTAATGTTCTGCAAAAGGACTTATATAATGATAGGTGTATCATTAATGAACCACTTTGGGTTCTCTTGGAAGTATATAGTAACTTTATTAGCCATATAATATAAAAATACAAAGAGACATGGTAAATGTCAAACTAATTAACTAAGAGTTAAATCGAAAAAATAAGGTTAATATAGTGCCCAATCCTATCTAAAACCTGTTTTTGAGTGGTTTGCAACCAATTACCACCTTATACTCTAAATAAATTAGTTTTTAGCCATTATAAACCGAATATGAATTAATTATAAAATAATATTTCTAGCTTTTCCTAAGGTTCCCCTCACCCCTCTTATAAAATGGAACTCCCCTTCTCTCTAATTCACACCTTCAAAGCCATTTGGATCGGCCAAACCCTACCCAAATATCCAATATTATTCCCTAAATTCAACATATAGGCCTTATTTTGATCAGAAAGCCAACCTATGGAGCCCTTTTGATCAAATGAAAAAGAAGAACCCGAAGAAGAGGTAATGATTTCACCACCCTCTTTCAGGTTCCTTTCTTCTTCCACTTCTTCTTTATTTGTTATCTCCATTCTAAAATAATAAATCCAGTATCTTCTATATACTGTGATGTTATTATAAAAATGTTACAACCATATTAGTTATTTTATCCATCCTATGAATGAAGAAGTCACCACACGTGCGTACGTACGGCTTACCGTCTAGACGTCGTGGTGAAGTTTGTTATTCAAACACTTAATCATTTGGATGGGTATAATAATGAGTATAAATTATGTAAATAATAAATATAACATGATAATTATTCTATATAAATGATATACCATCCAATTATATATTATTTTAATAAAAAATTATGATATTGTCGCTTGTGCTTACGTACGGACTACCGTCTCCACGAACGCGATGAGATTCATTCCCCATAGTATCCCTTCAAGACTAATTTTCATTAGATGATTAAAAATAATTTTTAAAGACTTAATATCATTCTGAATAGGAATTAGATACATAATATCCATAACAAACATTACTTACGTAAAAAATCATATAAAGGAAAATGAATTAGTTAACACTCGAAATGACGACAATACTAAGATATTATTAACAAATCAATGTTAAAAGATCATATATGATATAATATCAATGTATATGATTCTTTTATAATTCAATAACAATTATTTCACCATTATACAGGAGGTTAACCTACCATTTACCAAGGAAAAGTACAAGGTAAGAGTTTATTTCACAATCTCTTCATTATCCGAGGTTGTTTATACGTAATTATCTAATGGGACCTCCTTATCATCCACATCCATGTTTCTTAAAAATGTATTTGAAAACATTTTTACTATTTATTATACAATGGGTTAAATTCATTTATACCCTTATTTGACCTTATATGTTTTTGAAATGAATCTTTTCGTCGTTTTCCAAACAAGGTATTTTTTGAACTTTTCGACAAATTTAAGGTAAAAATGTCTTTTTTAACATATACGGAAGGTTTGGCTATTTTCAGCTGTTATAAAATCTTAGAAGATTCCCTTACAATCTTATAAGAATATTTTCAAAGTAAATTTTTTCTTTTATAATTATGTGACTTTTAAATGATTTCAAAAAAGAGATATTTCTCTCAAATAGTTTTTATTTCATCTATGTCAACATTCTTTGATGGATTTAATGATTTTTTGAAGTTGATTTATTATAATACAAAAATTCCATATTTTATTGAATGTTTTGTGATATGTTTGAATGTGGATGTGTTATTTTTATACCATTCATGGTTTATGGATGAAGTATTGGCATTTCGTATGCTATTTCTAATACGAATGTTTATGTTATGTTTGAACCTTTTCATATAAGGAATGCATTGGACTTAGTAAGTGACGGGTGGAGCCTGCTATAACTCCTCGATGCATTAGTAGGTATCATGATACAAACTAGTGTCTTGGCACAAGGCCTTGATAAAATATTATTTTTAGTCATGGCACAAGGCCTTAACTATGTGCTTATGAAAGTCTAGAATTATGAATTCCATTATTATGAAAGTGGTTATTGATATTGCATGTGATTATTCGACTAGTAGAATATCCAAGTGAATAAGTAAATGGCATTATTTAATTTTATATTTTCCATATTATTCTGACGTTCAAGTTTAAAAGG
Organism: Viscum album; assembly: GCA_963277665.1. Lineage (NCBI taxonomy): Eukaryota > Viridiplantae > Streptophyta > Magnoliopsida > Santalales > Viscaceae > Viscum > Viscum album. The sequence continues at coordinate 804,828,799 of OY728167.1, read as the reverse complement.
CTTCTGTTTTAGTTATACATTGCCTTAAATGTTTATGCTTATTTTTGAAAGTTTATGCTATATTGTTATCCTTACTGAGCATCTGATCTCACCCCTTTCTATGTTTTATTTTTCCAGGATGTGAAGAAGTATTTTTTGACTGACCTGTCAGAATAGTATGAGGGGATATGAGTGTGGTCTATAGAGAAAATATGTTGTTTTTGTTTTTATTTCATGATGTAATGTAAACCTTATGAATGTATCTAGTGTTTCCAAGTCTACTAAACTAATCAGTCTTTTGAGATTTGATATTTTGAGATTATTCCAATGATACATAATAATGCACCGACTCTGGGTAACTCGGGTCGGGGCATTACACATTGTTTAATTTTATACTACTGGTTAGAGTGTCATGATATAACACATTGATGTATATTCATAGGTAAACATAAAGCTCAGGGTACTTCTTTTACGATATGTATCCCCTCTAAATTCTATATAAAAAATAAACTTATAGCATATACTCTATTATAAGTTATAAGGTTATTGCTTTTGAACCGTTGAGATACCATTGTTTATGTGTCACCATTTTTTAGTACCCTTATATGGGATTATCTATGAATCTAATTAATACTATAATTATTATGATTTTTTATCCTTATCCAAATAATTCCAATCAAGTAACATATAACTAATTATGTATATGGATCCTTTGACATGTATTAAGCCTCTTCTTCCATTCTTATTTCCTTCTATTTCATATAATTTGAAATCTACTTATAATGGGGCAGAGACAGGTGTGGATCTAGATGTAATAAACACTTCCACTATTTAATCAATTTACATAGAATGAGAAAACACCAATGTTATATGCTTCATGTATCATCAAATATTCATTTGGATTCCCTGAGATCCTTTTTCTAAGACATTATTGATGAATCACCCTTAAAATCTTCAATGATTCATTTATATAGTCTCTCCAAAATAATTTCATCCATGTGAAAGAGAAGCTTTGTGCGGATACATCATCAATCCTCATGAAGAATCAAAAATGATATCCATTGCATCAGATAAAAATCCATTCTTCTATAAGGGAATAAAACTTATGGTTTAAGTAGCTATGTGCATGAATCTATACCTTACTGACTTCTCATATTCTCAAGCACTAGATTACTTTCTAATTCAATGAGTCCTTCCCAATTATCCATGTATACTTTTTATTATATGTACCCTTGTAGAATGTCTATCTTATATCATAAAAATCATGATGAAAGCATTCTTCTATGACTATTAAAAAACCATTTGGATCATTATGTGTTTAGAAATTGATATGACATTTCACCAAAGACCATTATGTCATTTAACAAAAACCCTTCACTACTAAACATGACATACACATTCATCACTCTACTTATTACATAAAATGATAGATCAAATTGATCTAATAGAACTTATTTCACATTATATGTTCTGAAATCCCCTGTGTTTTAGAAGCATGTAAGGAGTACATCTCCCCCTTCATCACAAACCTTAATTAGATTATATCATATACTCTTTCCCCATCCATTTTGAATTAGGATTCCTCATGATCCGTAATAATTATATAATGTATGTCAATACCATTATTATTTACCACCCTTCCAACTCTATTTGGCCACATCAACTCCTGATACTATGCTTCCTCAGGTGTTTCATCTATCAAAACTCATTTATAATCCAATATGGTACTTTGTAACTCTAGTAATTTTTGGCTTTGATTATCCTCTAGAATATGACCTCTGTATAAAACATAATATTCTAAAAGGTCATATTCTTTGAGACCTTGAGTTCTTCCTAATCTAACTAGACTTTTAAAACAGTCAATCAAATAAAAATTATAATTTGACAATTCATTATTTTCATATACATATTCCATTTTAATTTTATCCTTATAAAGTGTCTCTTCATTGAATTTTACATTACAAGTTCTGAAGACCATCAGGACGTCATTATCCCAAAGTAGAAATCCAAAGTCTTTATTATTATCACTAACATAGAAACATGAATGGGAATTGTCTTTAGTTTTTTTCCACTTTCTAGAAACAAAATGGATATATAAAATATATTCAAAGACTTTGAGGTGAATACATCAACCTTTCACCTGGTTTACCATTATTCCATAAGATCTTCCTATAGTAGTATAGAATGATGTTTTTAAATGAGTTACAATGAATAATTTACTACTTCAACATAAAAATAAATGAAAAATATATATCAAAATTATAATTTTTTTAGACCTATCTTAAATAATTTGATTAATCCACTCTTATACTCCATTTTATTCCAGTTTTTGGTGATTCTTTTTCTTAAATAATCCATTTATAATGACAAAATCACAAAAACTATCTTCTTATATACTCTACATTACTACCCCACATTAAGAAGTAATTTATTTTACTATACTCTAATTCAACCATGTAACTCCATTGAAATAAGCTAATGTATAGCTCATTATTGTGATTTAGAATGAATAACCACACCTTTATTGTTATATTTTCAATGAAGGTAGATAATAAAATGACTCTCTATGATATTAAACCAACCCTGAACCTCATATATCCACATTAACTTGTTCTATATTCCAATTAATTGTCATTACACAATCCATATTGAAGAAACTATTTCATTTTTTCATATGGGTGAAAAATTTATGTGTTCAATAATATAAATAAAAGTTTTTCATCAATACATTTCTCACCTAATTGTCCATGATAATAATTACATAATATTGACATATCATAATTTATTTTTTTAGAGAGTTTGTATATTCTAAACTCAATATAATATATAATGTTCCATATTTTACTCCTCTTAACACCACCATGAAACTACATGTTATATTTCTTACTTAGTTCATAAAGCTCATACAAAATTATATACTATTTAACTCACCTATTGAGATTAATTTTTTACTTAACCCTGTATATTCCTCATCCCTTGAAACTCCAAAAATTTTCCACCACTATTTAGGCATTTAAATCACTCATTAAAACAATCTAAATAGTTTTATCTTCCACATTATGTAACCTATCAATCCATTTTTGAACATAACTCTACATTATACCTCTCTCAGAATTTTTGGGAAATGGGTCCCCAAAATCAATTATTCAGAACTCTAATAGATATAGAACACATAGAAATAAAATGTTTTCCTCCTTATCCTTTGTATTTTTGAAGAAAATAAAGAAGAATATCTTCTATAATATTACCTATTTTCTCTTAATTTTCTTCAATTTCCACTTATTCCCACAATTACATCAGTTGGTTCTAGCCCCGACCAGCATCCCTCAACTATTATCTATCATACCTTTCCCCCATGTATTAACTTAGTTTTAAAATCAACCATAACATACCCTACTACCCACAATATATAACCTTATAGTAGCACCAATTACATCATTATTCTAGATCTCCCAATTCCATACTAGATACTGGATATAATTGAATGCCAATTAATTCATTCTATTGGAGTTAATAATTTAAGTAATAATCAAATAAAAAGTTTGAAGAATTGATGAATGAGTAATTAAATTTTTGAAACCAGTATAAAAATTCCCTCCAATAAATTATAGTTAACCGTAGATAATGTTAAAATCATTCAGATGATTGTCCATAGACCATTATTCTAATGTCAACACACCCAAAAAAAGGATCCGAAGATACAAAACATGAAGAACCAAATTATGATGTCTTTATATAGAAACAAATGTCCTTTTTATTATATCAATTCACACTTAATTCCTAATGATATTTTAGAATGCACCAATGTAGAGAAAAAAAACCTCTCCCTCACAATGAAAAACAAACATAAAGGATTTAAAGGTTTTTCACTTAGTCATACATTATATGATAAAAAATACTTTTATTAGTTACTAATTAATGAGAATGATTAAAATATGTATTAGAATAAAAATTTTGATAACATCAACAAAATTTATATAGGCTTACCACTATTAGATACAATTCCACCATCTTCTAATATATGTGTCTCTCCACTGCCTCCTAATCCCAATCAACTTTCCAAACATGGTAGTTGATATCTTTAGACCCCTGATGACTCTTATGTATCATTTTAATAACTCTGAGTTATTATTATAAAAGTAGAACATAGTTAATATTATACATTTCTTATCTCCTTACATACTTCATCAACTAGTTTTTATGGCCTCATGCTCCATCTTTTCTTCCAGTTATACCATTCATTGGTTTCCATACACATGTCTTCATTCGGTTTAGAAAACATACTTCTAGAATCACTCATTCTGAAAGTACTATTTAGTTTTTTAAAAAAAATTCATTTGATCCAAATATATATTATATATAAAATTTCATTGAAATAATGTTATAAAATATAAAATAATAAATAAACTAATAATTATAATGAAGGATAAATAACCATAAAAATATAAGTAGGAAAATAAATAAGTGATCATAAAGAATTTTATTTTTTTTGGATTAACAAATTATACTCCACTGTTCACTCTCTCAAATTCTTGAAAAGATATAGATATGTAATATAGTTCTATATTTTTAAGGGAGTCACGATATTTAAGAAAAACCTAACTTTATCAACCTATATTCCAAAATCAAACTATTTTTTAAATAATATGTATAATTTATTTCACTCTTATGTTTTAAAATGGTATTCATAAACTATGAATTTAATTTTATCCAGGATGATCCACAATCTATTTAATTTCTATTGAAGTAGGTGATCATAATCAATCCTCTATTTTCATTAGTGACACAAATACTATGTGAATTAATTACATTGATATATACTATTATAACACATAAAAAATAAACACAATGGATTGATGGACAATGAAACGAGTATAAATAAGTTTATATAGAATCTAGATTAAAGCTATGAATCTGGGAACACTAAATTATCCTTCTAATTAGTCCATAAAATGGAAATAATAAGGAAATAATATTGTTAGAATACATCAAGGAATGTTTAAATGATAATTTTTAATCTAAAGTGCTATATTTAATAAAATATATCATTTCCATAAATAATTTCTTTATAATAACATAAACTATCCTAATAGTTTTGGTGTAACAATATGATATATATATGGTTTCCTTTTTCCATTGAAAACTATTAACTTTGAGATTTTTTGTTTCCACTTCCCATCCACAATAGTGAAGTCTTCACAACATGATTTTTAATATTCCTTTATAAAACAAAGATTTCATGATGTTTTCTATCTCCACTTGCTTTTACAACATTATGAACTTCACGATATTGGACAATTTATCATCATACAATGATTAATCTATATCATTGTTGAAGTCTTCTCATATATTTTTCTATTGTATTTACATTTTGGTCAAATTGATATTAAATCCTAGCATTGAGTCCATAATTTTTTTTATATAAATGATAAAATATTAAAAACTATATTATCGTACATCATTTTTTTGACAGTTTCCATAGTTATAACACAATAAATGTTTACCTTTCATTATCATATGAGACATTAAACATATTTTTCATATATTTATTATCACTGTAAAACCATTGGGATTGACAAAGTAGTTTTTTTTATAAAAAAAATAAAACCTCAAGGATTATTTCCCCAATAATTTGATAATAATAATAATAGATAAGAAATCACAACCTATCAATCAATCTAAAAATTTTAAAAAAACATCATGATGTATAGGTTTTCATTCCCATGATGTTGTCTTATGTTAAATTTTAAAATAAGAAAAATGTATGTGGAAATATCTATAACATTCTCCATGGTTATAACTCTTTAGTAATTATTCATAAAATGAACCTCTTACCTGCTAAATCAAAAACAAAATAAATAAATAAATATTAAAACAATAATGTTAAAAAAATAAAAATATTATAAAATGTTTTAAATTTATTAAACAAATAACATCAATAGAAAATATGGAAATTTAAGAGACTCTAACTAAGACTACAATAAATCATATATTAAGCTAATCTCTCTTAATGTAAATAAATCCATGTAATATATCATGAAAAACATCCCCCAATATGTGTTGATTATAATTTATTACACACTTATAGTCATTTCAATCATGAATAAGAACCTCAAAAATAAAAAAACCTCCATTAATATTTATAATTTTTAAATAATATAAAATAAAATTTAAATAATATTATTCAATAAATCTATCAATAATTACAATTGATAACCAATAGTGATTTTAACAACAATAAACTTTCTTATCCAGGTCAAATTACACCCACCTGATTTAGGATAATCATTAGTCATCACATGCTCGCTGACCATGAAACAATATCACACTAAAAGTAGCATCAATGATAGAGATTTACTAAATAGTATAAAAATCATTTGAACTCATCAATACAGTGCTTCACTTCTTAAAATTAAGCTCACAAAACCATATAATTATTATGAAAGAAATATTATACAGTTCCTGATGAACATTATTTTTATTGGCATTTATAGTTTCTTCCATATTGAGCATAACCCTTGATATTATAGTAAGTGTTGGATCATTATATATGGGTCCCTGGATGAATTACTCTTCCACAACATGATCAATAAAGGGAATTATGCATATAGTTATTGGTTTGGTTATTTATATATCATGTGCTCACATAAATGATCTTATAAAGTATGAAACCACAATCAACAAGAATTCATAAATTTTGGTAACACCAAAGTGTATAAAATAGGGTATTTAAGAAGTTATCATTAAATTTACTTGATTATCTATATTAAAAAATTCATATTTTACATGAAATCATCTTCATAAATCAATTTATGAACACAATATAATATATGTAAGAACCTAATTGTACCCAAAAATCAAGGATCTACGCAGTTGACTTAATTAATTGATAGTTAGTGTCCTTTTATAATAATGTGTTTTCCATCACAACTTATATGGGTAATTCTCTTATCATAATCAATCCCAATATTTCAAATACTATCTCCCTAGATTTTTCAAAAAAAAAACATCATAAGTGAAAAATCGAAACATCAACATATGTGTTAACGAAATTCTCTGATATTAATATTTCATGACCCAAACCTATGAAGGTTCCTCCCATGATCAAGGGAAGGGTTGGGTTTAGAACATGAATTATATATCCAATACACCATGGGTTTTTGAAAATATCTAATGTTATAAATCTAAAAAATTGGATGGATTTACATATAAAGAATATATTTGGAGAATATGTAAAGAAATAAAAACCACAACTTTGACCAATTGAACTACCACAATCCCCAATGATGAATAGTATAAAATAATGATGTTATATAATTAAATAAAAATAAATAAATAAAACTTCAAAAAACAATTAAAACCTAACATATAATAATACTCAAATAATACATATACCTTAGTGGTACATGAATAAATTTCAACACACTAATGTTTAGATATAAAACAAAAACATTAATAAAATTCCACCCAATAAATCCACTAATGGTTCCCTAAAAACTTGTATATAAAATTATATATGAGAATTTTCATGTACTTAGTAATCCATCCAAAAATTATGTATAAACAATTAAATATTTTCCATTCATAATAACCATGGAAGTAGTAAAAACAATTCTGAGTCACTTCCTTACCAAATAATACCATCTAAATTAATCTAAGACAAATATCAGCTAGTAAACTATATCATCCTTAGCTTTATAAGGTGTTAATCTTCCTAATTCAAGAATCTAAAATGATAGAGTATTTTATTACCCAGATAACCTGAAATATCACTCAAAAAATACATGATATTTATAGTATAACATATCCCATAATAAAAACAAGGTCCCCTATAAAACAACTCCATATAATTAGTAACCAATATTTAAGGTCCAACATCATATCACAAAATCGTTATGATTACCACACCTTATCAATATCCAATTTTAGAGTTATATTATAACACTAACAATACATATTCAGTCCATATCTTGTATATAAAAATTAATGGGGCGAGAGAGGGCATAAAAATGTTTGAATCAAGTTACTCCATTCACTAGTCAAGATACTTATTCAAGCCCAAGAAATATTTCCACTCCAATGATTATAATATATAAACATTATTCTCAAAAGTTATAAACAGCCATAGGGGACTATAATTCCTTATGAATTTTGTTATTGATCCATATTCTAAAAGAAGATAAATGGACATTGATTTCATTTTTAGAAAAACATACACATGATGATCCTAAATTCCATTGTAATTTAATATGTTTTCATGTGTTCTATTTATAAGAAATTAAAGAAATAATATTTGTTTTTAAATTTTAAGATAAAATTATATCTTTTTTATTTATTTTAGAAAATATTTTTGCAATTCTTACAAAAATAATAAATTTTTATTCATTCTAAAATTAGATATTTTTTCCACTTTAAAAGATTAATTTGTTTATTCCATTTAGAATAATATTTTTTTAATACATTATAATTTTTATGCAATAAGAAAAACTATTTTTTTTATTTTAAAGAAAATAATTTTTTAAATTTTTTTTATTAAATAGTTATTTATATATTCCACTTTGAAATAATTTTTTTCTTTCATTTAAAAAAATAAATATTTTAATCATTTAAAAAATTTATGCCATTTATAAAAATATTTTTTATTAAATCAAATTTTATTTTTCATTCGATTGAAAAAATGGAAATAAAATTTTATACCTCTAATAATAAAATAATAAATAATAAAATATTAAAAAATATGTAATATTTTTTATGAAAAATTTAATATTTCTTAGTCCCATAAAAATTTTAATACAAGTATTAGTATTAAGAGAATAATACATTTAATATGTATTTAAAAATCTTAATAATTTCATATGGCTTCAAAAAATAAAATATTTTCTACAACATTCAAAAAAATATTTAGAAAAATAAACCTATCTAAAATATAATTACTTTTTATTCATGAAATGATTAAATATATATATATATATTGAGACAATTAATTATATATATATATAAATAATCACCAATTTTCTTCTTTTATGTAATTTAATCTTGAAAATTTGTGTTATAATTCAATTTGATGGAAAATTGGATTAATCGTTTTCATTTATTTCAAATAATTTCTTATTAAATTTTATATTTATTTAATATAGAATCACCAATACCATATTTTGATTAAATAAAACATTCAATTCAATATTAAAAATCTAAACAGAATCAACATCATATAAAAATTCAAAACAAAGTAAATCCTGAAAATTAATCATTATGAACAAAAATAAAAGACATTTAAATAAGGATTTATATTATAATTAGTCAAAAAATATATATCAATAAGTTTTAATTTTATAGAACTCTCAATTTTCATGATCAATAAAAATAATATCTATGATATTTTATAATTTTAAATTTATCATAACATTTTTTAATCAATTTTATGATTTTGAAAATCAGAAGGTTTATTTTTCTTCAATAAATTTATCAATAGAAATGTATTTAAATGTCCATGTTTCATATTCCATATTCATGATCTAATAATTTCACCATTAAAATTTCTAATAATGTATTGATACATGGAATCATGATCAATAGAATAAAATCTATACGTTATAGGTTAATTAAATATAAGTTTTCTTTTATTCTAAGAATAAGAGTCAACATTAAAAAAATCAATGTAGTTGTAGGGGCGCAAGATTGGGAAAAACCATAATCCTACATCCAAAAGACTAGCATACTAATCATGGAATTCCCCTTCAGGTATTTATGATGTATATGCTGACACAGGTACAAAAATTGGGGGTAGTGACGCAGGCATGACGTGATAATGCAGTGATGCAGGAAATATGGGGGTAGGTAGTGATGCATGGAACTATTTTAGGGGCCTAAAATCTATGTAATGGGTCTCTATCAACCTATATATAAATATGTATTTTGTTTAATAATAAAAAGAGGCATTGGATTTCAACAATATATTTAAATATTCTATTGTATACATATTATTATAAATTTGAGAAATACATATTGAATTGTGATTTAATCCTCCAATATAATATTATCTGTTAATTAACAGTGTATATTTATTTCCAACAATATCAAAGCCATGAATTTTACCTTTTATTTATATGAATGTTATAGATCTTCGATGTGTTTTTAAATGTTATTAAATATTTGAAAAATAAAAACACATATTCCAAGAATAACTATAGTGCATAAACAATTTTTCATTATTGTTTCCATATCTCTTTAATTATTAAAATTTAAAAAATAATATATTTTGGTATCTAGATATTTTTGGATCCATAAGTGTGAGAAATCAGATAATTTAAAGCCTAAAATTTCTTTGTTATATATGTTTTTTTATATGATAATAAATTTAAAATCACTTTAAAAGTATGTATTTTTAATCCCCTATATTATATATTTATCATATTTTATTTTTTTGGTTTCTTTATCAGTTAAACCAATATGAAATATTTTTAAAGTTCAATTATTTTGTTTAAATTATTATAAACTCATTTTAAATAATTCTTATAATTATTTATATATTAACTGTTTAAATAAAGTAATTTTTATAACAATACAATCATTACAAGTCATTCTTTCATGATATTGTCACTATTTTTGTAGTATTAAAAATTAATATCTTATATTTATCAATCCAATATATATGATTTATAATTGTATAAACATTCAGTTAGTGTGTAACTGTAATATATTTAGATTTATTTTTATTATTTTTTTAACACTTAATCCATTTATTTTCTATAATTTTCATTGAATTTAATTAATTTTCATTATATTTATTAAGATATTCACATTTCTTTTCAATCATTAAATAATATTCATTTATCTCATAAACACAATAGGTATTTCTTCAAATATAATAAAAATAGGAGGGTATATACTCACTTTTTCCACAAAACACATATTTTATTTATGAAAATATTTTTTTAAATTAGTCGAAATAAAATAGTAATTTTGGTCTTTTAAAGCAGTCCATATAACATTCATAATAATTTTATTATCTCTTATTTTAACTCTATTAAATGAATATTTTTTCAAAATTTCTTCTTTCTTTCAACATGGGTAAGTCAGGTTTTATGAATCTTAATTATTTTATATTCATAGAATTTTCTATTTTCATTAACTTTTTGTTAATTTTTTTAAATTTATAGTATATTTTCGAACAACCTTCTTGTTTTTTAAATTTCATTAAATCATTTAGCTATTTAAGTTATTTTTATCAGTATAGTTTTGTCTACCATTTCCATGATATGATATATCATAATTTTTTTATTTTACTTGTTATTTTGTTTTCAACATTAGATTTCTATTAAAGAGAAATATTAACCTTTTAAGGTAATTTTATATACTTAAAATAATTTTATAATTAAAATTCATAAAAAATCATTTTTTGATATTATTCATCATTTTATTCTCCTTAAATGATTTATATTGTTTAATTGTAGTAGTAATCATACTCGACATAAAATGTTAAACCCTCAAAATAATCAAATGTCAATTATATTATATAATTGAAAAACCAAATGTAGAAAATTTATTTGAAAATTTATATATCATTTCATTTATCTAGGTATTATTTTTACCATCTTCCATTATAAATTTGTCAAATTACATTATAATAATATCATATGTAATCCTTCTAAAATTATTAGTTCTTATTAATGTAACGATGATAGTTTTTCATATTTTTTAAGAAATAAAGAATTGAGAATCTTTATTATATTCATAAATCTTAAGAGAACATATAATTTCAATCAAGGTTTTAGAAAAATGATCATATTTAAATTCTTTTAAATCATTCTATAATTCTCTTTTAACATAAATAATCTTATAAGGATTCATATTATTCAAAAAGAACTATAACCAATGGTCATCTATGTTTCATAATACAAACAATGTTATCTATTAAACTATTTTTCTATGAAAAATATACATTCCTTTATTTATGATGTCTATGTAAAATAAACAAGTGTAATTTTAAGTAAATTATTAAGATTAATCACTCATATTTGACCTTATAATCCAATAATTTTCCATGTTATTGATAAATGGTTTGAGGGGGTAATTTTAGAATTTAATATTTTAATTATATTTAGTTTATAAGAAAAGTAATTTTTTATTGATTTATCTTAATTTAATTTTATATAAAAATAATATAAAAATATATTAAAACATTAAATCAAAAGGTATAAATTATTATAGAGATTAAGGTAGTCAAAAACAGCTCTCAGTCTCATTCTTCATTAATAAGTGTGATCTTTGTAAATTTTCATTGAATTTTTTTTCAATTTTTATCATTCATAACTGTAGACAAAAAATTTATACTCATAGTAAAAAATTCATTATCTTTTACTAGATTCATTATTAAAAGGAATTACCTAATCTAAAAATAATCATATGAATTTTTTATATAGATGAAACATATAAATGAAGATAAATATATAACTATAATCTGTTCAGTCAATAAGGTTTTCTTATGACTTTTCTATTGCTTCATGATTTGAAAATCACAAACACTCTATCTCAAAGAAAATTTTATTTTCCTTAATATTATTTTTCATAAGGGAAATTTTCCTTCCCCAAGGAAAATTTATCTTTACCATGTTTTCATTGTTAATATAATAATTCTTCTAAACCTAAATCATTTTGTTTCTAAGTGTAAAATTAAGTTTTGTATCTAAAACCTCAGAATCCTATAAATACTTGAATATAGAGCATTCTGTTTGAGGAACCGAATTCAGGTTTTGAGTTCTTTAAATTCAGACTCCAAAATTTTATGAGTTCAGACTCCAAGTTCTTAGAATTTAGACTCCGAACTTTTATGAGTTCAGACTCTGAGTTCTCTGAATTCAGACTCCAAACTTTTATGAGTTCAAAATATGAGATCTCTGAATTCAGACTCTGAACTCTTATGAGTTCAGACTCCGAGTTCACTGAATTCAGACTCCGAACCTTTATTAGTTCAAAATCTAAGTTCTCTGAATTCAGACCCCAAACTCTTATGAGTTCAGACTCTGAGTTCACTGAATTCAGACTCTGAACCTTTATTAGTTTAGACTCTATGTTCTCTAAATTCAGAATCCAAACTCTTATGAATTTGGACTCCGAATTCTAATGAACTCAGACTCCGAATTCTTATGAACTAAGACTCCGAATTCTAATGAACCCAGAATCTGAATTCTTATGAATTCAGACTCCGAATTCTAATGAACTCAGACTCCGAAGTATATAGAATTATAACTTCGAATTCCTTGATAAACAGAATCCGAATGACCATGTATTATAGACTTCGAATGTTATTTTTCTTAGACTCTGAACTTTTATTTTCCTTATACTCTGAAAAATGGTTTTGGTTGAGCAACCATATTTTTCTTATCCTTGTTATAGTTATGAAATGATGTCATATATTCTGTTTCTAACTAACCGTTGTTTGAGTGACACGTGTACAGGTCCCTCCAAAATTCAAGGAAAAATATGACCGTTGGAGAAGGGAGCCGACCGTTGGAGATATTATAATAAATAGGATCTCATTTGAATGAGCTCACAACTTTTGTGTGGCTCTATCACTCTAGATATTACACACTGTTAAAGTTATTTCTAGAGAGAGATACTCTAATGCTTAGTGCGTACTAAACATCTTGTTCAGATTTCTTCGTGCGACTCTGAATATTTCTAATTACATTAGAGGGATTCTGGGGATAAGAAGACAGAGGTTATGACTACCTTAAAGTTCGAGGACTTCCTTGGTGAGGAAGACAGAGGTGCCGACTACCTTGAAGTTGAGGGCTTGAGGGGATAACAAGACAAATCCTGATATTCTTATCGAGGGCTTACCCTGGTGTGGGTAAGATAGACTTTTTGAAAGTATAAATCAAGGGACCTTTATCCAAGGTTGTTGGATAGCCTAATATTTGTGTTAAAATATCTTATACTTGTTACTTGTTTTGTTACAAGTTTATTTTCCGCTGAAATTTGATTTCTAAGGAAATTATAACTATATTATACATACTATTTTTTGTATACTCTGATTAGTGAGATTCTATACGCTTTAAGGTAGAATATTTTACTTGTAAACTTTTCTTAAGTTTCATTTCCGCAACCATATTTCCAGAAACTAGTAAGTTTGTAGAGCTAAGAGGTCTTGTGAATTTACCCTATTTAACTTTGTTAAACACAGTTTTTCTTAAGGTTAAAAACGATAGTTTTTATACAAACTTTAAAGGTTCCAAAGGAATTTTTAATGTATACAATTCACCCCATCTTTTATATTGAGCATCAATATTCTTATTTTGATCCTACAATTGGTATCTGAGGAGGTATCTGAAATAATTATATTCACATATAAGTTTTCGTGCTTAGTTTTCATTGATCATAATATTTTCCTTGGTGAGGAATATTTCCCTTGTTTACAAACATTTATTATTAACAAAGTTTGTGTGGAAAGATATTTTTTTCTTAATATGACAGGAATGAATGTTGGTTCTATCAACTACCTAAATCCAACAAGACCACCTATTTTTGATGGGAATGATTAAAAATATTGGAGAGATCATATAAAGACTTTTTTTATTAACGCTGGAGTAGACAATTTTGTTATGATTACTGGAGGATATAAAATTCCTGATAAGGAAGTCAGTACATTCACCAACCAATAAAATCATGAATATCAACTGAATTATAAGGTACACAATACTTTTCTTTGTTCAATTAATAGAAATATATATATCCATATTTCATCTTGTGAAGTTGCAAATTGTATTTGGAAGAATCTTGTAGTAACTCACTTGGGAACTTCAAAAGTTATTGAAACTAGAAGAGCCATGCTCAAAGCTGAATATCACAGTTTCTGATTTCGTTATGGAGAACCCATATGTAAAGTGAAACAAATATTTATGACTATTGTTAATAGTTTACAATCTATGGGTGAGAATGGTATTGATGACGAAGCTCTTGTGGACAAGATCATATACATCATGCCTAATGAGTGGGAATCTAAGGGGACAACTATAGATGAAAATAGAAAAGTTACCTATATTACTCTTGATGAACTTTTTGGAACTCTTCTTTAACATGAAACCAGAATGAAGAGAGATTTTAATAATATTAAAAAGAATAATGGGAATGGCAGTGTTGCTTTTACAATAACTTCAAATCATATGAAATCCAAGAATCTTGAGAGAGTTACAAGATATAAATCTAAGAAGGTCGTTTTACAATATGAATCTAGTGGAAGTTAATCTTTAAAAAACGAGTTAGCCAATCTTGCTCGAAGAATGAACAAGATAGTTTGGAATAAAGACTTTTAGTCTAGATATAACAAGAAAGAAAGAAAGGAAAATAAAGACTCTGAAGTCACTTGTTATGAATGTAAAAGAGCAGGGCATATAAGGCCAGATTGTCCTATGCTAAAGAGAAAATATAGAAAGGAAAATCATTCTAAGAGAAATAGAAAGAAATATTAAAAGGAGAAAGATAAGAATGTTCTGAAAGCTAATGACACATGGAGTGATAGTAATAGTGACTCTTCAGATGAAACCTCAGAGTATGCATCATCTGGTCAGAAGAATCTCGGTTTATTAGCCAAGATACCTATTGAAAATCATTATCTAATGGATAAGGTACACAATGCTGAATCCATCACCAATGTATCTTTGAATGATAATTACAGTGATGATAAATATTATGAATCTTCGGATGAAGAATATTCTTCTGACGAAGATAACACTTTACCTACTTATGAATAAGTTTATAGATTTGTTAAAATTCTTGAGAATGAAAATTCAAATCTCAAGAAAAAACGTGATAAGGAAAATTATAGAAATACTATTCTTAGTAAGGAAATATCAGATCTTTCTAAAGATCTGGATAAGTTATTTTTTTATTTTGAAATAATTTTCAAAAACTTCAAGGAAGTTAATTCTGAGAAGGATAAACTTTATATGGATCATGAAAAAGTAATTTCTAAGAAAAATATTTTAGAGACTAACTATAGTTCTAAAACTAATGATTTTGAGGATAAAAATGAGGTTATAAAACTAAATTCTGAAATATTTTCTTTGAGGAAATGTTTTTCAAACATTACATTAGGTAAGGAAAACTTTGATAAAATGTATTCTAAAATACGACCTCTAAGGAATAGTTCTAGTTTTGGTTATACCAGTTCAAAACCGATTTTTAGTAATAACTATTTTGTTCCTCAAAGTGATCAATTATGCACTAAATGTCATTGTGGTGGACATTGGGAAAAAAATTGTTCTTTAAACAAAACTTAGTCTTTAGGTTTTAATAAAGCTTGTTTTTCTAAGAAAATGTGGATACCAAAAATTTTTCTTTCTGAAATTTCCAGATCCCATAAAGTTTGGATTTTGAAAGTCTAACACTCTTATTTTCAGGAAAATAAAAAAGGTACCAACAATAATACTTGGAACATGGATAATGGATGTTCCCAACATATGACCGGTAACAAAAACTACTTTTAAAATATTATCAAGATGAAAGGAGGAAAAGTAACTTTCGGAGATAATGCTCAGGGATAAATTATTGGTATAGGTAATATTGTTCTTCTTGGAAAAAGTTTGATTTCAAATGTTTTATTTTTTAAGGCTCTTAAGCACAACCTCAGTAGTATAAGTCAGTTATGTGATGAAGGTTACCTTGTGAATTTTAAAAATGATAAGTGCTTAGTACACAATTCCAAGGAATATTTTATTCTTTTTGACCATAGGAAAGAGAATATATACACATTAAACTTACAAGACCTTAGGAGCCAAGACCTACCTTGCCTTAGTGCAATGGAAGATCATTCTTGGTTATGGAATAGATGGTTAAGACACTGTAACCTTAGGAACATATGTAAACTCTCTAAGAAAAGACTTGTTAAGGATATACCGAAGCTTATATTTGATTCTTCAAAAGTTTGTGATCCTTGTAAATATGGAAAGAAACATAAATAATGTTTTAAATAAATTGGTGAAGTCTCAACCACTGATGCATTATAGTTAGTTCATATGGATCTTTTTGGACCAACACAAACTGGAAACATTGGGGGAAAATATTATGTATTTGTCTTAGTTGATGATTACACTAGATTTATGTGGGTCTATTTTCTAGAAAATAAATCTGAAGATTTTTCTTATTTCAAGTATTTTATAGCCCATGTTAAAAATGAGAAAAATATCCCATTGAAAACTATTCATAGTGATCATGGTGGAGAATTTCAAAATCCCAATTTTGAAACTTTTTGTAGTAGAAAAGGTATTACTCACAACTTCTCATCACCAAGAACTCCTCAATAGAATGGTGTTGTTGAACGAAGATATAGAATTCTTCAAGAGATAACTAGAACCATGTTGAGTGAATATTCAATAGAAAAACATTTTTGGGATGAAGCGATTAGTACCGCTTTTTATACTATAAATTGAGTTTTTATTAGACATTTTCGTAATAAAACTCCTTATGAGTTATGGAATGATAAAAATCCTAGAAATTACTACTGCAAGGTATTTAGTTGCAAAGTGTTCATTCTGAATACTAAATATAATTTACATAAATTCGCACCAAAATATGATGAATGAATTTTCTTAGGCTACTCCACAACTTCTAAGGCTTATAGAGTTTTTATCAAAAACACTTATACGGTTGAATAAACAGTACATGTCAAATTTGATGAAACTGATTTTCAACAATTGATAGAAGATCCTTCTGATAAGGAAAATGTTCAAGAAAATGTTTCTGATACATTTACCCCAAAATATTTCCTACCATATGTTGATAAATTGGTTTTACGAAACCCAAATCAGTTTTTTCTAAAGAATCATCCCAGTGATAGCATCATTGGTGATGTAAATCAACCTATAAGGACTAGAAGTTCCTTAAGAAATGAAGTAGAACATCTAGAATCCCTTTTCCAATTAGAAAAAAAATCACTAATGAAGCTTTAGGTGATGATGATTGGATTAAATCCATGCAAGATAAGCTAAATGAATTCTAAAGGAATAAAGTCTGGACCTTGGTTGAAAGACCTAAGGAAACTTCTATTATTGGAGTAAAATGGGTTTTCAGAAATAAGTGTGATGAAAATGGAATCATAGTGAGAAATAAAGATAGATTAGTTACTAAAGGCTATAATCAACAAGAAGGAATAGACTATGAAGAAACCTATGCTCTAGTAGCTAGACTTGAATCTATTCGTATTTTACTTGCCTTTACAGCATTCTTCAACTTCAAACTTTTTCAAATGGATGTTAAATGTTCTTTCCATAATGGTTATGTTCAATAGGAAGTTTTTGTTGAACAACCTCCTGTTTTTGAAGATTCAAAATATCCTGAACATGTTTTCAAACTTACCAAATCTTTGTATGGACTTAAAAAATCCCCTAGAGCCTGGTATGATCGACTTAAAAGATTTTTTTCTTCAAAATAATTATGTTAAGGGAAATGAAGATCCAACCCTCTTTATTAATAAAGATAAGGAAAATGTTTGGATTGTTCGAATATATGTTGATGAAATTATATTTGGTTCAACTCAGAAATATTTAACTGATTCCATTAAAAATCTAATTAAATATGAGTTTGAAATGAGTATGATGGGGGAGTTAACATTTTTCCTAGATTTTCAAATTTCTCAAAAACCGGAAGGAACTTATATATCCCAACATAAGTATATTAAAGATATTCTTAAAAATTATGGATATGAAAAAACTAAGAGTATTAGTACTCCCATTGGTACCTCAAATTCACTTGATCTTGATGAAGTTGGGAAACCAGTGGAACAAACATCTTTTAGAGGTATGATAGGAATCTTACTGTACATGATAGCTAGTCGTCAAGAATTATTGTTTTCAGTATGCTTATGTGAAAGATATAAATCCAATCCTAAGTAATCTCATTTAAAGGTAGTGAAATTAATTTTTCACTACTTAAAGGGAACCATAGACTTAGGCCTCTTTTATACTTCTGGAAATGATTTTGTTTTAAAAGGTTTTTCAGATGCTGATTTTGGAGGATGTAGAATAGATAGAAAAATTACATCCAGAACTTGTCATTTATTAGGAGATTCATTAGTTTCTTGGTCATGCAAAAAGAAACACTCAGTAGCACTTTCCACTGCTGAATTTGAATATGTAGCAGTTGTAAGTTGTTGTGCCCAAGTGTTGTGGATGCAAAACACACTCACAAACAATGTTATTATTTTTACCAAAACAAAAATTTTGTGTGATAATACTAGTGCCATTGATTTATGTAAAAACCCTTCACATCACTCTCATGAAAAACACATAGATATTAGCCATCACTTTCTTAGGGATCACACACAAAAAGGGGATATCATTCTTCAATTTATCTAAACACAAGATCAACTTGTTGATATTTTTACAAAATCTTTACCCTCTGATATATTGGAATATATCAAACAGAAGTTAGGAATGATAACCATAAGGTAATCTTACTTAATTACTTCCTATTGAAACCTATCTTCTTATAGTAATAAACTACTTTTCGTATAGGGAGTACATTTGTTTGTTATTTTTCAAAAAATTTCATAGCCTAGAAATTTTAAAAAAAATTCACTGTCTATAAATTTTAAATTTTTTCGTAGTCTAGAAATTTTCAAAATTTTTCTTAGTCTAGAAATTTTTAAATTTTTTCATATTTTAGAAAATTTTTCAAAATTTTCATAGTCTAGAAAATTTTCATTTTCTAAATTTTCGTAATGATGATTTTCTAAATTTTCATAATGAAAATTTTCTAAATTTTCGTAATGAAGATTTTCTAAATTTTCGTAATGAAGATTTTCTAAATTTTTGTAATAAATATTTTCTAAATTTCTCATAGTTTTTTTAAAAATTTGTGTAGTTAGAATTTTCGTATGGATTTTTTTTTCTGTAGTCAAAATTTCTTCATAATCAAAATTTTCGGAATCTAATGTTCTTCAAGAATAATATTCATCATTACGAATAATCTTCTTGGAAATACGAAAGGTATGTTTCCTTTCTTGAGTTTTCATAATTATCTTTTACCTGTTGGTATTTTCATTTTCTTTTAAACTTTTTGGATTCACTTTTCCTTAAATCTGAATGTTTTTAAAAAAAAACCACAAAACATCAGATTCTACCAAGATTTACTTGCGGTCATCATCTCAGCCATTAGATCTGATCAGAAGGATTTTCAACCATTGTATTGATTATGTAAGTTGAACCATCACCTCAAACGCATATATAAAAGACCCCTGATGGTTGTACCACATCAAAACTCAAGCCTTCGCGTGCTGAAGCTCTTCCCTCCTACATAAGCCCGTTCTGAACATCTCAGATCTTTCTTACTTCCAAATGTCTGCCAAAGTATCCTCTTAGAAAGATATGTCAAATGTCAAAAAAATCTCTAAATGGAAGATATATAGAGAAAGGTTAGTTGATATGAAGTTTTTCGCAAAGTATGATTCTATTATCTTTAAGAATATAAAGATGAATGGGTGGGAAAGTGTTTTCCTTCCAAAACCAAAAGCTTAGGATTTTGTATATCTGGATTTGTTAATAGAATTCTATGAGTTAGTAACTTTATTCATGGAAGAAGGGAGGAGTAATTTTTCATTCAAGTGATATGGAAAGACATATTCACTTTCTTACCCCAAGGTTGTAAGATTGGTTGGAATTCCTTATGAAGGGGAAGTTGAGTTCTGTACTCACAAGCTACCTGATGTTCTTGGAAGTTTTGAAAAGTAAAAGGCTCTAGCTTTCCTTGGTCTCTCAGAAGTGAAGAATCTGAAGATTCTTCACCTGTCTAATTTTTTTTGGATTCTTTAATTGTGGGTTCAAGGATTCATCATACCGAGAAAAGGATACAAGGATACTTTGAAGAAAAGTGTTATGTACATTTTGGATTTCTTGGTAAACCTAAGGAAGATAAACATGGTCAAGAATATCTTGGTTACGATTGATAACATAAAGAATGGAAATCTGAGGGCTTAAACTATTATGTATCCATCCATTCTCTCGAAGACGATTGTTCGATGTTTAGATTCCTTCTAAATCCCTTGCAGATCTATGTCAAGGAATTGTAAAGTTATGTTGTTGAGTGATGACACTCTAAGAAGGATGAAAGTTGGATTTCTCAAAGAAATCTAGAAATTCTATGACTTTCCTGAAGAAGAAGTTGAGATTATTTCAAAGGAACATGAGGTGTCTGAAACCTCTAAAAAGGGTGGAAGGAATAGGAAGCTGCAGGTAGTGGAAGATAAGGCAAAACCCCACTAGCTAAGGAAACTAAATCCACACCCCCGAAGCCAAAGAAACCAAAATCTTATCCTAATGAGGTTGTAGCAAAGTGAAGAGAAGACAAGAAAAATCAAAAAGAAGGGGAGCCTAAGTTTGGCTTGGACCCTACTAAGGCAAAATCCTTGAAGGAAAAGGCTACTGAGAATCTAAGAAAAGAAGAAATAGAGAAGAACCAAAATAAGAAGTTGTCTGAGGCTGATATAGTGCAATCAATTTTGAAGGATGCTGATAAAGTATCTGAGAATATTTCAGTACCAGAATCCTTCTTTGTAGAACCTTTACCTGAGACTCCGGGAAAGATATTTGTGACTCCGGAAAAAGTTTAAGAAAAAGTAGCGGCAGATGAAGAATAAGAAGGCAGTGGTGATACCGAGGACTTGATAAAGCAAGTTTAAGATTTTCATGAGAAGGAAAGTTTCTCAGAAAAGTTATCAATCCGAACCTCTAAAACCAAGTCTTCAAATCTTGATACTCCAAGGAAAGATGACAAGGGTGAAGAAGTGAATATGCTTTCTGAAGAAGAAAGCTCCAATCATGATTTCATACAACCAGAGGATGCTGAGGCAGGATCTGAGGGGGAAGAAGTTGATTGGGAAACAATTTGTCAACTATCTGATAGTGAACATGAATCGACCAACCAAGAAGAAGTCATTATGAAAGATGTTAAGAGAAAAAAAGTAGTTTTTTATACTCATAGAAGATCAGTGGTGAAGAAGAAATAAGTGGGTTCTTCATCGAAGAAGAAGGCAGTTGAAATAGAGAAATAATCCTCACCAACCAAAGTCTCAGATACAGAATCATCTTCTCTTGGACATGAATTTTTTGTTCAATCTTTGAAGAAGATATTTGATTCTATTACTCTATTTCCAAGCATAGACTTGAGATTCTAGATGATTCAGAATTCCTTAAATATAAAATCATATTCAGTATACATGGTTATGGATAAGTGTGTTAAACTTGAGGCTAATTTCAATACCTTTTTCATAAACTACGAATCCCATAAAATATATGGCAAGAAGATGACTAGTTGGTCAAATAAAATTGTTGGAGATATATGGATTCTTGATGAGTTTCAAGACAATGTCAAAGATTATTTTGAAACTGAAGAGGCTAAGATCAAGGATCTCACAAATAGCTTTGAGGAAAAGCAAACCCTTGAAAAAAAATACTCGGATGCAAGAAGTGAAAGATCTGAATAGGAAGTTGTATTCAGTTTCTCAGAGTTGGAAAAGGGAAAGGGATCTCAGAATTGAGATAGAAGAGAAGGTTTCTAAACAGGAAGAAGTCTTGAAGGTTCAGGCAGAGGCTCTTAAGGATCAGGAAGAGAAAATAAAATCCTTAGAGAAGAAAGATGAAGATCAGGATCGGCTTCTCAAATGTGTAGAGGAAGATCATAAGGAGCTCAAGAAGATGAAAAAAATAGTGAAGAAACTGATGACCAAGGAGAAGAAAGGATAAACTTTTTTTAGTTCAGATCTTTTGTTGTATTTCTTCCTTGTAAAAATTTTTTCAATCATAATGAAATTTTTGGTTGATTGTATTTTGGTTGTATAGTACTAATATTTTAGGTACCATATTTTCTTTTCCATTCCCTTTAATCCTTTTTAAAAATCAAAAAGGGGAAGAAAAGGAATGTAAAAAAGACTACTTTGTAAATAAGAAATTTCCCTATGTAAGGGGGAGTTCATCTATGGGGGATTTTTCAAAATAAAGATTTTCGTATGCAAGATAATGGAAAATCTCATTCAGGAAATCAGAATACGATCCTTAGTGGTTCCAAAGCCTAAGGGGGATTTAATCGTTTCACTATGATCCATAAGTAAAGGGAGATAAGTTTTATTTTCAAAGTCCTTATATTATTTTTTGTAAGGATGTTTTTGCCTTCCAAAAAGGGGGACATTGTTGAGTCAATAAGGTTTCCTTATGAATTTTTCATTCCTTCATGTTTTGAAAATAAAAAACACTCTATCTCAAGGAAAATTTTATTTTCCTTATGATTCTTTTTCACAAGGGAAATTTTCCTTCCCCAAAGAAAATTTATTCATACCAATTTTTCATTGTTCATATCATAATTCCTCTAAACCTAACTCATTTTGTTTCTAAGTGTAAAATTTGGTTTTCTATCTAAAACCTCAGAATACTATAAATACTTGGATATAGATCATTCTGTTTTAGGATCTGAATTCAGGTTCCAAGTTGTCTATATTCAGACTCTGAACTTTTATGAGTTCAGATATGAGTTCTATGAACTCAGACTCCGAACTTTTATGAGTTCTGAATATGAGTTCTCTAAATTTAGACTCTGAAATTTTATGAGTTCAAACTCCAAGATCTCTAAATTCAGACTCTGAACTCTTATGAGTTCAGACTCTGAGTTCAGTGAATTCATACTCTGAACCATTATTAGTACAAAATTCTAGTTCTCTGAATTCAAACTCTGAAATCTTCAGATTTCAGACTCCATGTTCAATGAATTCAGACTCCTAACCTTTACTAGTTCAGACTCCGAGTTCCTTGAATTCAGACTCCAAAATATTATGAATTTAGACTCTAAATTAAAATAAACTCGTACTATAAATTCTTATGAATTAAGACTCTGAATTATAATGAACTCAGACTCCTAATTATTATAAATATAGACTCGGAATTATAATGAACTCAAACTCCAAATTCTTATGAATTTAGACTCTGAAGTCTATAGAATTCTAACTCCTAATTCCTTGATAAACAGAATCCGAATGACCATGTATTATAGACTCCGAATGTTATTTTTCTTAGACTCTGAACTTTTATTTTCTTTAGACTCCAAAAAATGGTTTTGGTTGAGAAACCATATTTTTCTTATACTTTTTATAGTTATGAAACAATGTTGTACACTCTATTTCTAACTAACCATTGTTTGAGTGACACATGTACAGGTCCCTCCAAAATTCATGGAAAAATATGACCGTAGGAGGAGGGAGCCGACCATTGGAGATATGCCTATAAATAGGAGCTCATTTGAATGAACTCACAACTTTTGTGTGGATCTATCACTCTAGAGATTACACGTTGTTAAAGTGATTTATAGAGATAGATAATCTCATGATTAGTGCATAATGAACATCTTGTTCAGATTTGTTTGTGCGACTACGAATGTTGCTGATTACATTCGAGGGATTCCGGGGATAAGAAGATAGAGGTTCTGACTACCTTAAAGTTTAAGGACTTCCTTGGTGAGGAAGACAGAGGTGCCGACTACCTTGAATTTGAGGGCATACGGTGATAGGAAGACAGATTCCGATATTCCTATTGAGGGCTTACCCTAGTGTGGGTAAGATATACTTTCTTGAAAGTATAAATCAAGGGAACTTTATCCAAAGTTGTTTTATACCCTACTCTTTGGGTTAAAATATCTTATACTTGTTACTTGTTTTGTTACATGTTTATTTTCCACTATAATTTGATTGTTAAGGAATGTATAACTATCTTATACTTCTTAGTTTTTGTATACTCTGATTAGTGAGATTCTATACACTTTAAGGTAAAATCTTTTACTTGTAAACTTTTCTTAAGTTTTATTTCCAGAACCATATTTCCGGAACCTAGCAAGTCTGTAGAACTAAGAGGACTTGTGAATTTAACTTGTTTAATATTATTAAACACAGTTTTGCTTAAGGGTAAAAATGATAGTTTTTATACCAACTTTAAAGGTTCCAAAGGAATTTTTAAAGTATAAAATTCACCCCCTCTTGTATATTGAGCATCTACATTCTTATTTCGATCCTAAACTATCAGGGAACAATTAAAATAAAATTAATCATGGTATAAATTATTATTAAGGAAATATAAATATATGAATAATTTATTGATTATTATTATCCTGCTTTTTTATTCCACGATATCATAGATGATGAACCATTTTATAAGAAAATATAAATTCAACAAATCATAGAAGTAATTATAGCACTATTTTTAATAAAAAATTAACTATTATAATATAAAACATTATATGTTTTTAATCATTTTGTCTATAAAATAATCAGGATAGACTCATAAATTATATGTCTAGTAGTATGTGAAATTTTGAGAATATTTTTTTCGGAATGTTTAAATTGTAATTTTTCTTGAAATTGGAACAAAAAAGTTGACAACATCATTGGATTTGGGACATTGTGTTTACTCTTAGATTGAATTTATAAAATATTATAAATATTCATAATTTTAACATGTTTTGGGAATCAATAAAACAAGTTAAAATAAATTATTTTATAATGGTATCAATTTTTAGATTATTCTTTTAGGGGTTTATATGACATGTATGAAATTTTACAACATGGATATGATATAGAATGAAAAAAATGTGGATCAAAATAATTTATTCTGTTGAAATTTCATGTTAATGATTCTGAAAGGGGTTATTATTGATGAGTTAATATGGTTTTAATGGGTATAGATGGGGGAGGCCATATTGAAAATTAATGAAGGTATTTTCATGTAGTAATGGTGTGGGATATTAGAGGGTTATCCACATGGATTCATTACATTCACCAAAATTATTTCATTCAGCACCATTATATTATTATTTATTTATTGAATGATTAATTTTTTTTCATTATCCTATAAAGAAAAATTATAGGCTGATAAAGAACTAGAATAAGTGAACTATTGTTTTTTTTATCAAAAGACCAATTTAGATTGGTGTTCATCATGGAATTAAGGTAGGTTATTTTAGACATAATTCATTTCATGGATTCTATGGGGAAATAATTTTTTTTTTATTTTTTGATGGTGACTTGAATATAATGAAAATAATGAATCATAATTGAAATATGGTACTTATTATTGAGTTTTTAAATTCATGCTTCTTAAATATTCTATGAATATAATAGTGTAATTTGGATTATATAATGTCAATAGTTTGTAAAATTATATGTTTATAGAATTATTGATTGTAATTATCAACTCTTGATATATGAATTACATTATAGTTTGTTTATAATTCTTGATTATTTTGTTTAAAATGTTTTAAAATTTAGGGTTATTTTTTGCATTTGATGTTGGATAATCATGAGATATTTATTAAAGTGCACAATGTAAATTTAAATCCTAGAATAGCTAAACCTTATCAAAAACACTTTTGATGGTAGATGATACAAATTTATGACATTCTATATGTATTATTAAAATTTAGAATAAGGTAAATGCTACATACTAAGATAGCGTGTTTAAGATATAGTGAGGGATGATGGGTTGATGTGGTAGAGAGTTACATGGGTCATTCCACATTGTCATAGAGTCATGTAATATACTGGAAATAAAAGTATTATTAAAGTTTGTTTTATATGGTAGTTTATAATTTTATATGGTTTTAACTATTTAATAATAAATACTAAATTATTCATGTGGTACATGATCTTTTATATAATCATGTAGCTTCCCCTTAGGTTTTATGTGGGTTTTCCCCCACACACTCCATGATCATGAAATTTTGTTTTAGCTTTCGGCTAGAGGAAGTGGTTATGGGGATATACACATGATTATTTAAATCATATGTTGATTCAATGGATGGGAGGTCTACTTATCAATTAATGGGTAATATTTCCATGACCATTAATCTATTATATATTTAATATTTATTCATGAAATCATTAGTAGTAATAATTTTTGTTACCGTAGTCATGATAGTGATCAATAATTAATATACTTTGATGTGATCATTTTTTTATCAATGGTTCCCCATATTTATCATGACGGTTAGTTAATATATGGATTAATGTCAGAAATCATGGAATATCATCCCTTAAAAGAGGAATTTTGGGTCCTTGATTTAGGATTGATCCCATTATAGAGGTTTCATTTATATCCCTATAAAGGGAATAAAAATTCATTTAGTTTGGTACCATATAAATGGACACATATACCATTCATTTTCTTGGAAAAGACTATTAGGGGTCCATTTAAGGTCATAAAACCATGAAAGATGAATTTTATTTTATTTTTTTCATATGAGACTAATGATTCCCCATTTACAGTCATATAACCAAGTCCTTGGTATTTTACAGTTTGATGTCCATATAATTAATGCCTATTGAAAGTAGTTTACCATTCTAAAAAAACTGATTGAATTATATGTAGTTTAAATTCATATATCTAGGACCAATATGTGAATGGTTCCTAGAGATATATTGTGTGGGTATTATGTATGAGGACCCCTTTTGAGAAAATAAAATTTATTGGAAACTAAATAAGAGAGGGTATAGTTTATCCTTACATAATGTGGGAGGCCCATGTATTTATATCTCATTAATAGGGAATATGTATGAGATAATAAACAAGAACATTCTTGGGGATTTCACCAAGAATTTTTCCCATGTAATTCCAAGGAATAAAGAAATATATGATTGTTAAAACTACGGGGGACCTATCAATTACGGTTAGAAACATAATGAATTTATCTCATGGGATGATCGATCCCTACTTAACAAAGGAATAATTGATCAATGGGGAGAACTACTGTGTGCATAAAAATTACATTTATTTTTAAAGTTATGGATGAGGCCTATGAAGATGGGAACCTAGTTATGTGACCTATTTGAATAGTTTTATTAGATAGGTGAACTATTAAAATGGGAATGTTGGTTATGATTTGGGTGAATATAGTGCCTATTTATGTGACGTGGGTGAATATAGTGTCCAATTATGGGACATGGGAAAATACGGATCCTGCTTATTAGACATGGGTGAATATGGAACAAAATTATATAATAATTTCATGTATCTATTTTAGAAGACCTTGGAACCATTTTAAGGATATGTCGGAGTTTATAAACTAGTTGGTATTAGATACCTGAGTAAATGGGTGCTTAGTTGTGAAACCATGGGTAGCGGGGCACCATTCCATAAAAACTCTCAAGGAGTTCCACTTTTGGGATAAATAGGGTGCCTCTATTTCATAGAATAGTCTATTTCATACACATCTTAAGGTGGATCATTTACCCTTGTATTATGGATGAAATTGGAAAACATTTCTTTGGATGGTCATTCCCATTAAATGTCATACTTACCAATCAATTCCTTCTTTTTCCATCTAGTTTGAAGTCAAAACTCAACTAATGTGTAGTTTAGATGAACTTAGAATGGATTTCTCACACACTGGATTTTTTTTAGAATCTCATTCAAACTTAGTTAAAAATTGTTTTAACATGGTACCTACTTAGGGGAATAGAGGTACATATATTGGAAACATGAGTTTGGAACCAAAATAATAGGTTTAAATAACTTGGGGATAACTATTTTGAGAATTCCACCTGAAAAAGGTGTATAGAAAGGTTGATAATTTCCTAACAAAATTCTGGTCATGCAAGTTCCTTAAATAGTTGGGATCAATATTATCTAGCTACCTATATATCTTAACCAACATTTTATAATTTCTGACCTTCTCAAAGAATTGGTGGAATTATTCCGTTGAAAGAATTAAACCATGTATAAATAACCCCATACGAATTACATCTAATAAAATATAATATTATTACATTATATGGTAAATATTACTCAGTTAGGATTAGGGACTTTTTTATGATCATGTGGATCAATCAATTATGAATATGTGGTGACATGGTGTCTTCTATATTTGGAATTTACTATCCAAGCATTATTCAGTGTGTTTTTCCTAATGTGGGTGGTGGTCACTACCAATAAATATTAGGGGAAAACCTTCGTTAATGTGAATTTATATCCTACAAAAATAATAAAAAATTTCATCTATCTATCTTTTTTGTCAAGTGTTTCACTATATTTGGTAATTCATGGGAATCATCTTCCATCCTTTTTTAGGTCAAATAAACAAGGTGTGAGAGAAGGGAACATGAAATATTTCATTGGTAGGTCAATGTGAGCCACCATTAAGAAACAATAAGCCTATAAAACTATTTATGAAGTCCTATTAAATTCTTCTAGTAATTATCATCAATGATCTATCTCTGTTACATCATGATCTTAGCCCAAGGAGTTGCGAAAGAAGTCCCACTTATTTAAATTTTCACCTGATTATTTTTATGCCTTCTATTATTATCTTGATCACACAAAGTCATTCTATTTTATATACAATGTGTATTAACTTTTTGAAGAATTATGGAATGGATAGATCCTCATACACTATCTCGACCAAGGTCTCCGTTACATGTATCGAGATAATGACTACTGAAATCAGGAATATTTCATATTCTTTTTCAAACCATGTCATCAAGTAACTGAATATATCATTGGACTATATTTTTTCCATTATCCATTCTTGAATTATATTTCTCAATATAGATTTAGCCTCCTAACTAAAATGATATTTTAGAATGTGATGTTAATTGTCCATTAGTAAAAAAATAATACATCATGATGTGTCACCCAAAATAAAATTTCCATTTATGGAAATATCATCTACAAAGGTAGTGATGAGCAGTCATGATCACTATCAAATTATCAATAAATAATGAGCAATGAGCTCCAAGTATACAACAACACCATGAAATATTCTCCACTGAGTCTACTAAAAGTATCGACCCATCAATGGGATCTTCCCCATTGGTAAAATTTCACGGAATATTAATTATGAAAATATTGGTTGAATTACATGTTCATTGTTTTTATCCCATTTTTAAGATCCACTGTATTTTACGAGTCCATTTTTAATTTGTAATTCTTGGTTTACATCTATCATAACCATGTCCCATAGTTGGTTAATCAGTGGTGTCCTAAAACCAATACCTTTAACATATTATATGAGGACGTGGATATAATTCTCTGTTTATTTATAGAATCGAGAAATTGCTCATTCTATGTGATACGTATGATGAGTGTTTCCCTACTTGAAGTGATTTTGGAAATGTTCTATGGACACATATTTTTAA
Organism: Viscum album; assembly: GCA_963277665.1. Classification (NCBI taxonomy): domain Eukaryota; kingdom Viridiplantae; phylum Streptophyta; class Magnoliopsida; order Santalales; family Viscaceae; genus Viscum; species Viscum album. Next base: position 804,798,660 of record OY728167.1, on the reverse strand, counting down.
AATGGATTAGTTTAGTCTATTTAGATACAAATTGAATAAATAAGTGCACATTTCAATCAACATAACATTTAGTGCATTAATCAAGACATTTTTATGTCCCCATGGATCAAATACCTAGGTAATGTTACCAAGGACTTGAACAAACTAAGAAGCTTGTGGTAATTGTAGTATGTATCGATCCACTCTAGATGATGTTCAATACAAAACATGGGTTTATAAAATAATTTCATTGTTTAACCCAAATCATCTATTGGATGGCCTTCAGAATATGTTTCACCATGTGTGGCTATTACCAACCCAAGATGCTATTACTGTTGTAAAATATAATGTTTTCAATCTATTTATGCATCAATATTCAAGGATTCATGAGAAACTCACTAAAAACCTCTGGAATTCTCTACCATGTACCTTTCCAAATTATATGTGGAAAAACTCCATATCGCTCATCATACCTAGAAAAGTTGTTCCATGGTTAGATAATAGATAATGATGATGAATATGCCAGTAAGAACATAGTTTCAACCCATTAATTCACTTATATTCCCTTGTTTGAAGAAATTTTAGGAATATGATCAACAAAAATGGATTCCCATGACTTGGAATGTGTCATAGGGACTTACTCACAATTCATGTTAACTACTTATAATGATCCTATATGGACACTTAAAAAATACCACTGGTTTAGTAGATTAATATTTATATTGAATTTCACTTTAATATGGGGTTCCCATAGTAATATTTTATGGGGTAGCAATCATTGAGTCTTATATATTTTATAGTCTTTCAATAAAATTTAAATTCACATAAAAAATGAGTTCACATACATATCATATAGTGTGTGATAATTAACCATTCATATTCTTATGAAAACATTGGTTGATATTGATGTGTGTTTAAATTTTAAATACAAACATACTTCAACTATTGAATTCATGGATTGGTTTTTAGGGTATTATCAACCATGGGATGAATATTGTCAAGTAGAAATATTGAGAGGAGTTACTCCATGATCCCATAAACCACACATCTAGGATAAGGGGGAAGTATATAAGGAACCAATTAAGAAATATAATTTCATCAATCTGGATTCTAAAATTGACGGTGGCGATACCTCCATTATTGACTGTGGAATTATAGTCTATGATTTTCCAAAGTGATATGACCACCTAAATCCAACCGAGGTTTCTATCTCCAAATATTCCTATTGAATAAAATTTAGGTAAACTTATCATAAACATGGCTCTATTGATATGAATGTTTAATATTCTTTTTGATCATATCCTCATCAACTATGTAAAATAATCGATTTAATTTAATTTTTCATGTGCATATTCTTGTTCTAGAAGTTGAAGGAACATTTTATGCTGAGTTTATTTCCATGAACTAAATAAAATGTGAATGGAAATTAAAAAATGTCAATGATTCGATCAGTCATCCTCCCATAGATAATATGGAAACTATTGAAGATGATCTTTTATAGCCATTTATGTGTTGGTGATAAGGGGCTTCAACTATTGTGAGTGTTATAGTATCATCCATTGAATAATAGTTTTATAAGCATAATTGAAAATTCAAGAATGAGATCTATATACCATTGATTTTATAAACCACCATGTGGAATTGGTAAAGAGATATACTCAAAAAATGAATCGGATAACTGTTGTAGAATTAGTGCTTCATGACCTATTTTCCACTCATTCTATAGAATTAGATGAATATGAGTCACACATTGTAATAAAAATGCACACTAGTTTGATGTGGTTGTTGGAATTTACACTATTATGTGGAAGAATAATTAACCATTACAAGGATCCAACAAATGCATCTATTTGTGGAATTTGAAATCATCAGATGAATATATCTCTAGGAACTAGTCCATTATTTCCATCTGATAATAGTTTATATCTAATGTTTTTCCAACCATATCATGTAGTAGCACTTTTTTATCTTTTTTATTCATTCCTTTTCATGAAAAGAAATAATCAATCAATATATTTTTGTTAATAATTTTTTAATTTTATGTATTTCATTTACTATTAATTCATTACATTTTCTAAAACATTCATAGAGTAGAGTCATAATAAGTTGATCCATTTAAACATTTTTTGATAGTGGATTTGGATAAATCATGAATTACAAACACTTTATTGAATGATGAAATATCCAAATTAATCCATGAACCCTTAGATGGATATAGGCATATCAGATATATATGAAATACACTATAATAACGATCGAGGTAATGTCTTTGAGATAAAGGAATAAAAAAATAATTTCCTCATGAAATATTACTCTTGGATAGATATAGGTAGTCTGAATATGTATTATAGATACAATAACTATAATAATAGGATATTCTATATTGATATGATGAGTTACTTCACCCAAAACACAAACAATTAGATTCATATAATTGGACTAGATATATACTATAATTACCATCAATTTGAACAAAATTTAGTCAACTTGGATAAGAGGTTGTCGATTAGCTCAACATAAAGAAAATAAAGAAAGGGTACTATGACTAAATGTTCCAATAATAAAAATATATCATGAATCCAATAAATATACCTTCATGTATTTTCATATTAACATGTAAACCAATATATGTTAAGAATAGACGTCTAATATAACAATTTCTGAGGATTATGGACCTAAAAAAGAACAGATAGCCTTTTTATAGGGTCGAATGGTGGGTCCTATATGATTTATTCCTTTATATTTTAACCCGTTTTTTTGATGATATGGATATAGAATGGTTTATCAATATAGAAGTTGGTTTTTTCATTGGAAAAACATTCTAGGTTTTAAATATGACATGTTTTATTCTATTTCCTTTTTTAAATTCTAAAAATTTATCATTGTTATGAAAATTAATGTATAGAGAGTAGACCTTCAACATCTTCCAATAAATCCATTATGAGTTTTCGATATGTAGAGGAATATTTATCCTTACTTTGGTAGTTTAATGTATTGAAATTTTTACAAATTAAGGTACTATTTAAGTTTAGAAAATATTTAATAAATGTTGTGGGTGGTTATATTAATATATCTGTCAGTATTTTTTATTTGGGTTTGTGTTTATACGTCATTCACCAAAAGATAATGATGTTAAAAAGTATCAAGGGTGGGTATAACCATCATGAATGGATATATCAGTGCTATTATAGATACCCTAAAAACAGAGGTTTAGGTATTATAATATCATAGTTCTCATACCAGTAATAAAGGTAATGATTTGAAAACCCATGTTGGACTCAATTTTTAGGAGTGATGTAAAAACATTAATAGGTAATAATAATGGTGTAAATCATAAAATGAGTTATTTCAATCAATATGTAATAAAGTAGAAAAAAATGAGGATGAACACTAAAGAAATAAAATTATAGGTACCATGGTAATGTTATCGAGGAAAAGTTAAGTGACATAATATTCTCTATAGAAAGAAAACATGATTTTAGTAGGTAGGATTGGAATAATACATAAACAACCTTACTAAGAATCTGTGTCCTTTTTAGAATTGAATACACTCATTACAAATACTAGTGGAATTTTTTTGGTGATTCAAACGTGCGAGGAACAAAGTGTAGTATATGGGAATAAGATATTCTGAAGGTGATTGGATACTCATGTCTAAAACTGAATAGGTTTCAGAAATTACAGAATATCAAAAGGAAATGGAATTATACATTGATTTTTGATTAGTTTTATCATATATGGTTTAGATTATAGTATATATGTTGAAATAATACGAATAAATCTAGATATACTTCTTATCAATGATATGTCATCACATTATAGAGTCTAATATAGAATAACCTACTATGAATTACGAGTGATTACACTAGGATGGTGCTTTGAAAATAATAAAATCAATGTCAGGGTCTAAGATAAGTACATTGGATATTACTATGTATCATGTTGTAACAATAATCAATCCATAAATTTATTTTATTTGGGACTTTGAAATGATATATCTCATGAGAAAAAGAGGATGAGATAATTATATGGGTTACCTACTAAGATAAATCATAATAAGTAATTGTATGAATTGATGATGTATTTGTACTAGGGATTAGGTATTGTGGTTTGGCCTAATATTAATGATATGGTAAAATTTGTGTATCTCATAATAAAGGGAACCAAGTAATGTGTTGTAATTTAGGGGAATTTTTATTCTAATGTGAGGTTTAGTTTCAAGGTGAGACCTCTGTTGAAACCTAGATAGGATATCAAGATATCATTATAGGGGGTCTCAGTGTATAGTTTGTGTATATATTCTAATGTGAATGAGGAATTATCACATAATAAGAGATCTTCGATGATGGATAATTTCATAGCGAGGTATGAGATAAGTGATATGGATATAAATATATATTTTAATGTAATATAAATTAATCAACATATTGTTCTTTGTAAAGTGTATCTACATAGATCATACACATGTATTGGGGAAACATATATTGATCACTTCCCATTATCATGTTGTAGATAAAAAATCCAAGTTAAAATGAAAATATCCCAAACTCTGAGATGTAATTCTTAAGAGTGGAGAACATGTTATCACAACATATGATTTAGATAAGGAACTATGTTTCAACAAATCACACATGGATTTATATATTATGAAGTATAATTAGGTCATAAAAATTTAACTGGTCGATGATGTTTAAAAGGTTACAGGGGATTGACCATACATTTTGGTATTTAACATTTTGAAAAAATGAATCAGATGTAATGTAGTTGAAGGCCATAATACGAGGAACTTTAAATGGAGGTATTTTAATAGACATTTCTTAGATGAAAAATTAAATAGATACATATTTGTACAAAGTTAGTGGATACAACCTGATGTGAATTGATGGATTATGAAATTACAAGATCACGCAAGAGTTTTATATTGATGAAACATTTGGAAACGTCTGAGATAAGAAATTTAGACATCGCTATATATCGAAAAATAAAAGGAATCAATAAACATAAACTTTTCATAAAGGGGCTCCTATGTAAAATATTAACACATGTGATGGGTATTGGGAATTTACTTCATTATTAAGTTGGGATATTTTGGTAAAAATGATGTATATTAGTGATATCCTAAGCACTAGGATTAAAGCCAGTGTGATTTAGGGCTAGACCTGATGTGAGATGTTTGAGCATCATTGTGTATATTGTGATCATAAAAATCATGACTCACATAGTTCATAAGCATGTGATGGTTTTAACCAAGTGTGTTGGTCATTTTCTTTCTGTAGGTACCATCAAAAGATACCCAAAATTTATTAGAATAGTTCTATAATAGGTATCTTATGTAGAATAAGCATGTTCATTATTGTGATATAATATTTTCAAATTTATTTCTGATTTTCATAGAAAATAAACCCAAATATTAATCAAAACCATGGTACTTAATTGATTTTTAATTTTTAAAAATATATATTTAAATTTATAAAATGGTATAAATACTATATTTTTAATTATTATAAATTTTGGCATTAATTTAAATACCACGCATTGGTTTTTTTATCTTAAGCTATTAATTATCCTTAAATATTGACTTCTAACTATATGAATCTATTGATTCTAAATAGAAAAAATCATATTATTAGTCATGGATTTCATGGTAATAGTTCTAGAGATGAAATATTATATAGGGGAAGTTCTGATGATTTTCCATGTCATTTTTATGAATTTTTGTTTTCAAAATAATTTTCACCAGTTTCATGTTAATTTTCACATATTTCAAATGACATCAGACCATGAAAGGATTTTATTTCATATGAAATCGATAAAATATACTATATAAAGATAATTTCATGCGTTATATCATATGTAAGGTTAATGTTTATAGGTTATGTAAAGGTGGAACCTCTTCCAGTGTCATTACGTAACATTTAGAAATTTGCTGCATATAGGTAAAAAATACACTCCTTTAGAAGCGTAAGGGTAGTTTCCAAGATATGTAGGGGTAACATGAAACTATTAAATAGTATATGTTGTGGTTCCTTAGAATTTTAAGGTTAAACTCAACCAAAATTATTTAAATAAGGGTCTCTCCATGATATATTGATACTAGATAATAATACAAATGAAAAGGTAATAGGGATTATAAAAACAAATAAGGCTCAATTAGAAATCACATTTTATTCCACTGGTTCAACCAAATAAAAAATACATATTTAAATACATCCAAACGGTTATCATACAACAAGATAAAGAATATTAACATCATGTTAAGATAATTAATTAATAATATTATTTAATTTATTCCCACGTAATGAAATACACACCATCGAATTATAGATGTCAATGCCATATGTGGAAGAAGTTTCTTGATACTTGTAACTGAAACTCAAGGTGATTTTAGATGAATATGACAAGATTAAAATATAATTTCTCCCCTCACCTTTTATTGAGTTCCTTGATAAGTTATTTATATAATTAGTTTTACTATAATTATATATATTTCTTTTAATATTATATTATCATATTTTTTTCATTATATTTTCCATATCATTTCCTCTAATAGTATTGTATAACTCTATGATTATGGATAATTAACTCGTTTTAAGGACCTTATAGTATATTAAATTGTAAGTTTAATTCCATCTATGAAGGTTTGTAATTTCAAATTATCAACAATGATGAAGCAGTGAGTGGGAGGGAAATGGATAGATGGTAACCATATACTCTTATTTTTTTCAATGTTTTCCCTTCTTTCAAAATATCTCTCCCAATAATCTCCCAGTCAATATATTATATTATTGGGAGTGTGAAAATTGAGGGATGAATGGAATATGATTTTAGATGGGTGATGGGACAATGGAAACCTCAGTTGAATGTGTTCATTTCCTCTTCACTGTATAAGAGGTGGGATGGATATATAGAGGGTGTTTTATCTTATAGGATTAACACAATAATTTAGATAGATAGTATAAATAGATGATTAATTATTACATCATTGTTGGGGTGATAAAAACAGTTAGATAATAAAGGACCATTGTAATCAAACCTAGGACCCCTCCCTTCTTAACTATTTTTTTTTCAATTGGATTCTTTCAATTTTCAAAATTATTAAATAAAATCCAACCAGTAGTCCAATTATATATTTCATTGAAAAATAACATAATATATCCAAAAAAACATAAGTTCATGTGTAGTGAACTACAAGTCTTATCTCCTTAAGATACGACCTTGGTCAAACACTTTTATGAAATCCATTTTTTAAATTCAATTTTATTAAATCCACATGATAGACTCTTTAACATTAGCATGGAACCATTATTGTGGATATTGGATGAGTAATAAATATTTTAATTCATTTTTAAGTATTTTTTTATTATATACATTTATTTCTATGTTAATTTTCAATTTATTTATTTCTGTCATTCACTGCATACTGGTTTGATAAAAAGATTTAATTCATTTAAAAAATAATTGTCTACTGTTATCACACGTAGTTGAAAAATTTATATTAGCTTATTTATATGGCGAATATATCACTTGATTAAATCCCTATTCACAAACATGTATGTCCATAAGTATAATATGAACAAATAATCATCATGAAAGAACATAAGAACCTTTTTGATAAAGTAACACCCCAATTTAAAAATCCTATAGAAAAAAGATTAATATGATCAATAGGTAGTAGAAGAAAAAGAACTAGAGGTAAAACCGTTAATAATATGAACAAAGAATGATGGAAATATACAAGAAGAAGAAGACCCATAAGTTCTTTCTATAGGAGATATTTTTCCCATGGTGTTTAATTTTGGTTAAGAGTTAGAAATTTATACAAATAAAAGATATATTACATCCTTTGACTCATTATATTATTAAATCAATAGATATATATTAAATACTTATAATCCTAATACTAAACATTAAAATAAAATACTCACCCTATAGGACATTGATTATGAAGTAAAATAAAATAGATTGGGTAAATTATGATGTAATGATAGAAAGCCCAATATTATTGTACCCATTATAAAGGATTTCTTAGAGGTTATTCACCCAAAAAATGAACTACATGATGAAACTAATGAGGTAGATACTCTAAAAATGAATTCTTTTTATTCCTATTTTATTTATACTCTATTGGAATCTAACATCACTGATGATAAAATAGTATATTAATCTTAGACCATGCAAATGCTATATGACAATGAAAACATAATGGATGGACTTTATTTTGTGGATAAACATCCCGTAATAATTTTATAATATATTTCAAGGGTGTTTTATGATAAAAAAAAGGGTGAGTTTTTTTAGTAGAACATCTTGATGTTAAATATATTTCATTTAGATTTTATTGATCAGGAACTACATATTTTTTCCCTTATTATAAAATTGAATATTTGTATACACTTTATATTAAACTTATTGATGAAGAATAAGATGAGGGAGAAGTCATGGAATAATAATTTTTTACCAACTAATATTAATATAGGAAATTCTAAAAGATATTACATTCATAATGAAATTTTTTTTCATGTTAAACCAGATAAAAATCCACTTTTAGAACAAATTTTCACCCATTTATTAGAATTTCATTGTTTATAGAATGGAGAAGATGTGGAAAATGAAGAATAAATTGATAATTTATATGATTCAATCTTGGTAGAGTTGTATGGGGTCTCTAGAGAGTATATGTAGCCATATTAAAGGTAAATATAATGTCAAAAATTGAATAGGTGGATTTTCTAGTGGCTTCTCATGATAAAACAAAAGTAAAAACATCCACTAATAGGGGGAATAATTTCAATATGATATCAACATGTTTTAATTATATGAAGTTTAAATTTTCCACTGAATATCCCTTGTTCTAAAATGTATTAACAACATCATTGGTGTTGTGATTGGACGAGGATTCCATGGGATCTTTCACTTAGGAGGTCTCATCCATCCTTTTCCACCCACAAACTATTATAGGCTTATTTTATTTTAAGGGGTGGATATGAAATATTGTACATAAGGGGGGATCCAAATTGAATTGATCATGGGTACCTATGATAGAAAGAGGATGTGGTTTTTAAATCCAAAAAACAACATCCTCTATTGGATTTTTAATGTGTACATGGTTTTCTAGCTAATGATAATCTAAAAGCGTCCCCCTCTTGGGATGGATAGCCAAAGACTCTTTCCAATTTTCACTTCCTATTTAGGTTTTTTATATTTTTTATAAAATTTATTATGTTTAAATCAGTTTTCTTATAAGATATTAAGAAGATAACACCAAAATTCTGGAAATTGTTTTTTAAAAAGCATCCATTGTAGATATTATTTCCAACCTTTAGGTCGATAATAACCAGGCTGTTTATATAATTTTTTCATTTTTTACACACTATAGTTTTTCAAATTTTGATGAACATAAATGGGATTTTTTGAATATGTGTGGGGGATATTTTAAAACTATTAAATACTAGTTTATTCCCACCTTAATCCAATTTAGGGTATATTTTTGGTTTTGTTAGTAAAATCCATAAATAGTTTGGTTTTCTATTTTTATAGTTTTATATGTTTTTCTATCCTTCGATTTTTTTTTACTTTTTTATTACATAGTGAACAAATCCACATCTAGTGGTGATATATTAAACTTATTTTGATATTTTTAAATGTAGAGTATCTCAATATGAGTTTAAATTTCTTTAATGGAAATGTTGTTTTAGAACTAGTAAATAGAGAGGAAATAGAAAATATTTTAGTGGAATAAAATTTAAAATTTTATGAAACTAGAATTTTGAACATAATTTGAGGTAAAATAGCCATTGTGAAAAGTATTACCTCAAAGAGTTATCTGAAAAGTCATTTTTAGACGTCCTTTGAAACTAGAGTAAAATGGGACATTGCGAGACCGTACTGAATTTAAGAGACGGTTAGGCACTGGGTGTGTGCGTAATAAAATATAGTTCTAAATGAAATATTTTCTTTCCATAATACATTGCTAGGAAAAAATAAATATGTTCCTAACTACTAAAATTAATGGATTTATTTTAGGGAAATTTCGAATCATTATGATAAATGTAGATTTTAATTTACAAATGTAATTTATGTTGTATCAAGTAATTAAAAATGGGATATTTCATTTAAGGAGTATAAGATAGAGAGAGATAAAAGGAATTTTCACATGTTAAAATATTAATTAAACTAATATTTATTCTATTTAAAATCTAATAAGTATAATTTTTTTGAATTGAAGTGTGACAATAAAATAGATTCATATAGGAGGCATGATAGTTTATTGATGACGAATGAAAGTCTTATTTTTTCTCTTCTAGTTTTTTTATTTTTAATTATGTGGTATAATATTATTGTTAGGATTTAATTAATTATGTTTATTTGGAGTTAATTACTGTCATTGTGTGGGAGTGATATGATCTTATATTTTTTAAAATGAATTATGATTTTCAAAGAAAATTAACACCATTAATTAATCATAACAGGGGTAATTAATTGAGATTTTTTTTTCACTTTTACAAATATTGAATTAGATTTCTAAAATAATTAATTCATTTAATTTCAGTGTGTATTCAAATTTGGAATAATTTAAAGGCCCCAAATTGATCTTTTTATTATGGATTGAACTGTTATAATTATTTTAATATTGATTTTTTATTATTTAAATAATTTTGATATTAAACTTGTAAAAACATAAAATTATCTCATGATTTTCATGGTCACATGTTTTTAAGTGAATAATGAAAAATAACCTATGCATTTGAAATTTTTAATTTTTTTACGTCATTGGGGGTTTCATATGACTTTGGAACCATTTTATATGACTTTTCACCCATTAAGTATAAGTTTAGAATGCGTAAACCAATATGGAATTATGAAATGAACTGATGGTATTTTTTTAAATGTCATACCACTGTTAGAAAATTATATGGGGTTAACTTTTCAAGGATACATAAAGGTGAAATCCTATCTAGTTGTACAGTGTAATGTTCATGACGTTGATATGTAAAGGTAACATCTACACTCCAATGGCTAGATAAGGGTGGTCCAGATACTACGTAATGGAAACATGAACTTACGTAAGCGTGGAAGCTATGGTTCGACTTCTTCATAAAGAACAACTAAAAAATGATCCATATATGGGACCCTTAGATCTAAAACAATTCTATATAAGGGTATATGTGTAAAGAAAACATATATTCTAAAAATGACACCTTGACTAAAAGTTGCATTGCATTCCAGTTGTTCATCCAAATCCCAAATACCAACTTTGCTGCATCCACGTGGAGATTGTCCACATGATTATTAAGATGATTCTTATAGGCATATAATTTCTCAAAAATAAGAATCATGAAATTCCCACCTAAATAAAATTTCACCCTCTATATGTACAAATGGAATACATGTAAGTAATAAGAAGCTCCTTAATCTACAGAAAAACTAAATAAGAATGTATATGTTGATGGGATGCTGCCTATAAATATTTTCACCTCCTAATTTGTAATGTTTTCCCCAATGATGCATTTATATAGGAAATTTTGTAGTATTGTTTTTCTAATATTAAATTAACGTACATTTCAATATATCATGTTATTCATATCTCTTCCTCCCATAATGATATTGAACAATATGGTTATTTATAATTAACTAGTGGGTAGGTCTCTAAGGGAGATTACATGGTCATCTCAATCACTGCTCTTATATATTTTTTAATTTATAATTCTTATTTTTTATGTGTTATTGGGTGGGAGGTAAGAAGATAAATAACAATCATCTTCCCTTATAACTTGTTTTTTTGGTTTCCATAAATTAAAAACATATTTCCTTGCCATTTCATATTATATACTGTATTCCATTAGAGCTATTTCGATTTTGAGATGAATAATAAATAATTATAGTTGGATGTTTTGATAGTGGATAACATGGTTTAGTGTGTTCATTGCCTTGTCACTTTGGAGGAGGGGTACTTTATAAGTGAAGGGAGGTCTCAATAGTAGGTTTATTACCATAGTTTATATTTTGTGTAGAAAATAATTATTTTGTATGTCTTTATTATTAGGTGGGAATAACTCATTGATAATAAATGAATGTTTTTACCAAACCCATATTTATTCCATTTAACCATATATTTTGGATCTATTTTCTAGATTCATTTGGTTTTAAAATTCATAAAATAATAAAAAAACTAATGACACTCTATTATTATCATACATTAAAAACATATGGAACAATCAAATTTTTTTGAATGATTAATAAATCTATTAACAAATATCCTTGGGAAATGACCCTAATCATACGCCTTTTTATTACAGGTTTAAAAATTTGTTTCAATATTTCCATATTATAGGATCTTTTTAATAATACATATAATAATTAGGTCATACAGAACATACCGCTTTAAGTAATTTGTTTTATTACTAGATGGTCGACATGTCTTGTAGTTTTACACTATATTATATTGAATTTTTTACATTGTTATTTATGGTCATGTGGAAAGGACCATCTTGTCATTCAGGTTAAGGATATATAACAAGGACAATATATATACAATTTAAATTCATGTGGATTAGTGTTTATTCAATTTAGTATAGATTCAAGTAGCTATGAAATTGATTCAATGCAATTTAAGGTCATATAATGAGGACCATTACTCAATTTATTCAAAACATTCATGCTTCATTATTAATCAAAATAAAACATATATTATTATTTATAATTCTTAATAAAAACATGTTTTAAACTCTCTTAATTATAGAATAACCACTTGATAACATAATTTTTATTAGTTCCATGGTAATCAGTACCATCCAATTTATATATTCAGATCGAACATATCTTTATCCAAACATCATTATCTTATCATGAGGGGTGTGTTATGGGTTATTTTTCACTTATTCATGTGTTTCCCATGGAATCATCTTTCAATTAAATCAATTTTCTATTCCATACGAACCATTGAATATTTTATTATAAATCAATAGCCAAAAAATTGAAAAATCCTAATACATGTCACAATTCATAAATATTAAATCTGAATACATAAACATATCGATCATTCAACATCATATTTAAGTCATTAACAAGGATATGTCATCCTATTACTTAATACCTCTTTCTGATCACATTTCACAAGTAGTCCTATCATCAACAACAATATAACTATAACTCATATAAAATTTCTGATTCTCTGTATGAGCTTTCCACTTGGGAAATCAATTTTCATAATTAACATTCAATATACTCTTAAATAATTTAAATAATGATGATATATTAGGGATTCCAATATTACCATCCATTACATTAGCCAAACTCTTCATTTTTTCTTTGAAGTTGATCGCTTTGTTTCCTTGTTTTCCATCATAAAAGCACCATCTTATTCTACTATGGAATTAACTTTGGTGGTTCTTTCCACATTCTTAACATAAAGGAGACCAAATCATCTTTCCTTAATGGTATAAATTACCCAAACACTTAGTGAACTCATTCATTATCTTCTTTTGTGAGTTTGGGAATTTTTTAAGGTACACATTTTTTATCATGTTTTGTAAAAAATGATTAGTTATGATCACACCATCCTTCACTCTAGAGATCATTCCATTTAACTACTCATCAAAAAAAATTCCATCACATTCAATGTTTTCCTTGTTAATTATTGTTCTTACTATGGACTAAAACTAGATATTAGAGTGTGATAAACACTTATCAAAATAGAAGACCACATAATTATTAAAAATAACATATAGTATTCCTAAATCATGGCTACTACATTTATAATCAATGACACCTTATGTTATTCCTATGTAATTCTTTGCGTTCTTCAAATTAAATCCTCCATGAAGATTCATAAATTTTTTTTGAATTATAATAAGATTACCCACTAGAAGTGTCAAACCAAGTGCACGGTAAGTCCCATTTTCATATACCAAGTTATGTTTAGTCAGGTCTGACACACCATGTCAGAGTTATTACTCTTAGGTATATTTGTGCCAGAACAATGCCCACATATAGTATCTAGTAAGGGATGTATTTTTAGGAATTAAAAAATAATATATACCTGAAAAAATAATATTTTTTTCTTCTATTCTTATCCTCAAATTCATTCTTAGGTTTATCTTCCATAATCTATGTTTCCGAAATCTAGTTTCCATGTTTTCTTCTAAACTTCTTATGATACCAAATGTATCTCCCCGACCACAGAAGCTCAGATCAGGTGCATTATTTTATTAAATTGGAATGATTAAAAGGAAATAAAATCCCAAATGATCAATCAGATTATTAGTTTTGGAATTCCATATTACAAATAGGAAACCAATAATACATAGAGAAATATAAAATAGAGACATGTTAAATAATAAAATTAAATAAATATCATCCTTGAATATCATTCAAAGGATTCCTCATCATAACATGAGGAAATGAAATATACTAAGGTTCAGATAACATGCTCATTAAGGGTAAGTAAATTTAATTAAATAATGATTTCTTGAGAGTAAATCAACTCAGAAATGTATATAACCGATAACACATTCAATTAAAATACAGTGGATAAAGAATAATCAATATAGAAAGGTGAGAAACAAAAACAAAATCCAGTTAATCATTAAACTTAGAATGAAATGTATCCATATATAATTCCTCACAATAATCTCAAGGATAATAATAATAAATAAATTCACAATAATTTAAATTATTAACTATCAGAAATAATTTTTCCAAAGCACATGATACCTTTGACGTCAGGATATATCATAAACTATTTTTATTTGGCCAAATAATTATTCTCATGAGAATTCCAATTCATTAAGGGGAATGAATTTAACTGGTACCCAAGTAGTATGTATTTTGTTAAATTGTTCCCAACCCATGTATTTTATTTTAAAATTATTCCTCATATATCAAATAAAAAATGTATGTTATCACAATGTATCTTTATTAAGTAGAAGATACATATTTATCAATTATTCTTCAATTAATAAAATAATTGAAAAAGTGAACACCGTATTAAAATATTGTATATGGTTTCAGAAATAATAATATCCATCAAATAATAATGTAGATATTTAAGTAAATAACCAATGAAAAATTACTACAATTAGTTGATTATATTTGTAGAATGTTAATAATCACAAAATAAGGTGATATTTTAATGGTAACTTTTACTTCATGGAAAATATCAATCTAAATCCCTTGGGTGAGACTATTCAAATGAAAACACAAAATACCATGATTTATGAGTTATTAGTCATATTAATTGAAAAATGGGATGTAAATACATCACAATAAACTGAGTTGACATATAGTAACAAATAAGTCTCAAAGGAATGAAAATTGAGATGAAAATCCAATGATTGGGTTCGACTTGTCACATATGTATTTATATTCTGAAATAAAAAACATATGTTAATTATTTACATTCTTTATAAACCTTTTCATCATTATTATTTCTCTTATTTCATTTAGTAAACTTTTTACACAACTACTTAAACAAATAAGTTTGCGTAGGGTGCCTTGACCAAATTTGGTTTATGTGTCAAAAAAACATTGGAAGTAAACTATAGTAAAAATGTTCAATATATAAATATATTCATAATAATAATCATGAAATAATTATCATATTTATATTTCAATTATAATTTTTTAAAAAATCATGAATAATTTTTATGAAAAATGAACAAACGTTACAATCACAAAGATGATAGGTCATACGTATGAATGTGTAACAATCAAATTTTTTAATGATCGCTATGTAAATAAGGTAAGTAACATTATATATTTATAGATTGAGAATTATATAATAAATAACATATTATTTAATCATATATAATTATATATATAATTATTGCGATGTAAAAGGAATAACATCGCATCGGGGAGGCGGTAGTCTACGTGTCCATGAACAACGTTATCCATTTTTAGTGTGTGAAAAGGGTAGTAAGGAAAATAATATATCATTTTTCCAGAAAATAAATTTTCTCATGAATATATTATATATTTAATTTACTCTACATATGTTAAATAAATACATACTTTATATGTTCCACGTATAATGTGAATGAATCACATCGCTTTGAGGAGTCGGTAGTCCACACACCCAAAAATGATGATATCATGTTTACAGAAAATGGAATGTATAGAGGGAATGTGTTATAAAAATAATTATAGAAGCATAAATAAAAAAATAATATCATATATAAATCATATAAGGAGAGTTCCCATAACAATTCCTACAAATAAAATGTGGTAATGGAAAAATGAACTGTCATAGTTTCATGTGACGGTAGTTCATCGTACACATAAAAACTAAGTTTGTTACACATTATATGGAAGTCTGTTACTATATGTTTAACCCTTAGTATAATAAAATACTATTTTATTTATTATACTTGTGGTTTTATATAAACATTTAATAAAAAAAGTGGAGGGGGAACAATAAAAATAAAACAGGGGATCTTAAGGAAGGATGTTTTCTCTCTATTGGGTAACTCCTTCTAGTTTGTACGAGAAGGATTCATCTGACTTATTTCTAAAAAAAAGGTGGAATCAATTAGGAAGGTAGGTATTTTTACAAGTGAATTGGAAAGATCTTGGACGAAACTCATTGTTTTGAGAGGTGTGAGGATGCGGGAGGTGCGGTGGCCTGTTATAAAGGAGGAAAAGTTCTCACATGGTATTTTGGAAAATAAGTAAGGTGTAACAACATTTTTATAAAAAAAGTTTCTTAAAAACAAAAAATACTCTAAAATAGAGTATCGTGTCTATATATTTCCATAAAATTCTTTTTTTAGATGTTTCTAGGTCATTTTAGGCCTTATGTTTAGAGTTTATTCCCTTATTAATCTTAATTTAACCTTAATCATGGTAAATAATTTTATTTACATTAACTAATATTTCTGGTAAAATCCAATTTTTATATTATTATTCATTATAAATTCTTCTGATTCCAAATATGGAATCATTTTTTCCAAATTCAAATCATATGAGTGGATGAAATTAATTTAAATTTAATTCCACACTTGGTGATGACAATGGGGGGATTTAATGTAAAAATGTTGAATGGTTTTATATGTTTTATACCCAATTTCTAAATTAAACTGACTAGAACCACCTAAATTTGATTAATTGAAAAAAATTGATATAACTTTAATTCAAATCCAATTAATAATTTTATTTTAACCTATTGATAAATTATATGAAAAATCATTTTCGAATTCAAATTCATTATTTTTTAGTTTAAAAAAAAATTAAAATTCATAGAAAAATATGAAAAATTAATAATAATCTATTTTTTATGTCTCCCAATCAAACATGAATTTTATTTTGATGTATATAATTAATAAAATGGTAACATTTTTTATTTAAAATATGTTATCCACTAAAAGGTGATAAAAGTTCCTTAATAAAAATATAGGTTTTTATGTATAAAATTGAATTTGTTATAATATTATGCCTATAAAATATATTGGATGAATATAAAAGATATTTAATTTAATATATAATATATAATACATTAATATCACAGAATAATTTTAAGTAGTTTAATTTATTAGGGAAAAACTTCCTTATGAGCATACAAATAGTTTTCTATAAAAATATTCCCTTTAAAACCAATTTGTTCTTATATTAATTTCTAATTAATTTTTAACCAATGAATTCATTTTATATTTTTTTAAATAATGGATTTTCATATTTTAGTTAATAATATTCATATACACTAATTTAATTACTATTTTTATTCTTATTATGTTAAATAACATTATTTAATTAATATACTATTTTTCGGTTAAAACATGGTCTTGTATATATTCAAAGCTATAGAAAAAGGTAATTATTGCATGCAAGGAAAGTTAACACACTGTTTATGTGCATTGAATGCTATATTATAGTTTAGATTTATTTAAAATATTAATTTTACTATAATTTATTAGAATATTATATTCCCTTACGTGCTTCGTATTGCGTGCCATACAAGTGATTTAATATGTTGTTCTTACTTTAGAATTTTGGTGTGTTATAGTTGGGGTTGTGTGTCACTAAAAGTGCAATTGGTTTGTAGAATTCCTCTTATTTCTCTTATATGTAGTATTAGGGGTAAAGTATACATCATCCTCCACCTCCCAAACAAAAGGGGGATATGTTTTTTCTTATCTATGTGTAGACTTCTAAAGCAGTGGGATGTGGAAATAAGGGAAACATGATTCTCCACAACATGTATTTAATTGGATGTAATATGGAGTTTCATCTCTTAAATTCCTTCTTGGTTGGGTTTTAATGGTTATGATGATATTAAAACAGAAACAATTTCACCACCTATAAGTATAGGTGTTGGGATAGTGATAGTGTACATATAGATATCAAGGCCACATCCTTCATCACAACTAAGGAATACATTAAAGGAATCCATTGGTGGTTCACAGTAGTCTAGGGTTTTATGTGATTCCCAAAAAATAATCAGTTATTATTGAAATGTGATTTTTTGTTAGATGAATCCAATAGAATATATTGGAATATATAAAATTGTGAAAATAGACAAAAAAAAACCCATTAGTTTAATATATCATGTAAATGTTCATGGAAATCAATCCCTTTATTCGATAAAGGACATAGTGTTAGGTTGACCACTTATATTTCCTTCCATTCTTTACACCAATGATTTTTTTAGTTGGAAACTTGATTTAAAAATTCATGGGTCATAGTGACATAAATTAGACCTTTAATACCTCATTGGTTGAGAGGATGGTAGGTATGATTATCCCTTAAGGGTTATTATTTCACAGTCCAAGACATTTTTATAAATTTAAAACATATCTATGAAATCAATCACTAATATAATACTGCATACCTTTTTTTGAGAGTGATTAATTATTATGTCGCATTGATGTAAAAAATTAAATGTATAGAATGTTCTAAATCTTTTTGTTTCTGGTTATTTAGACTATAATTTTAATCTATACATTAAATCACTCTATAATTTATCACCCTTATGGGATATGGTATGTGTTTTGGAGTTGGAATCAGGCTCATGATAGGGGATTCCTATGTATCCCAATATATAAATAAAAACCCATGATGTTTATTGAAACATAATGGGACACAATGTACCTATTATGATCTTTTTAAAAAGAGAATTATGGATCAATTTATTTTCCTACATCGATGATCAAATGATGATCATTTTATGATTATGCATCCAAGACCAAGGATGTGACACTTATGGTCATGTAAATAATTCAACATTTTAAAATATTATTCAATACCTTTCCAATGATACATTCCCCTAAATTATAAAAGTTTAGTTTCATTGGAGACTAGATACCTAGTCAAATTATTTTATGAAAGATATTTAACGTATCCCATTAATTTTTTCTATCATATTTCCCTTCTTAGACATATCCTATTTAAAACCATTATTCATTTCTAGGGGAGAATGGAAACATAAGAAAGGATGAGATAAAATTATTAGTAATTTAAAATAGAGGAAAAATCAATCAATGGTCATACTAAATCATAAAATAAGAATAAGGGTAACATTTGTAGTTTATACCTAATTAGTCATAGATCATAAATCGTAACTCAGGTCATAGAGATTTAGCACTTTAAAATACATGGAACATGAGGGTCAGGAATAACCATTATTCAATAATGAAACATGAGAGTCTATAACTATTATAAGAACATTACATATGAATTTTGGAAAAATCAAAATCATATTAAATCATTTAATTACTCTAGGTTTATTATCAAGAACATCAAGACTTAGTAGAAAAATTCCTATAATATATTAAAGTAACTCACCTATTTATTTTCATCCTAAGAGTGGGTTTGATCCCCATCATATTCATATTATATCATGATATGTAAATCATTAAAAAATTTATTAGATAGATATATAATTCTGGTCCCACCCATCACATAATAAAAACCATATATTTGTGTTCAAAAACAACTAAATAATCCATCATCAACTTATCACAGCATAACCCATGGAAAAGAGACAAGAATTACAATGTTTTCGACATCAGATAATCAAAATCCATCCAAATAAATAGAATGACTGGTATCATTAGATAGTATTCTCAATGAATCTTAATAATCATTATATTATATTTAAATATATGAAAAGTACATTTAAAAGAGAATTTGATCCCTTGTTTGAAAACATGAAAAAAATCTCATTTGCTTTTATAAAATTTTAAATAAAAATTACATGGAATTTGAGGAAATGATTTTATTAGAAAATACAAATTGAATGATTCCAAGGAAGCTACAAATAATAAAACATAAATAAAGGTGAGAAAATTCATTCATTGTGTAAACATTTAAACATGGATTCCTTTCACATTTCTTTTTGTAAAAAGTAAAACATAAATTATTCATTAAAATTATAGATATTTATTTTTACCATTCAAAGGAAAGAAAAATATGTTTGAAAATGAATTTAAATAATACATTGATCATAAAAAAATATCATTATTGAAATTATTTTAAAGTAACTTTTTTAAATCTTTTTAATAAACATGGACATGGATAAAAAATTTCATCCACTTTAGAGTAAATACAATTGGATTTTTTTGAAAAAAAATTTATATACATTTTTATTTATCAAAAAAAGGATAATGAAAGGAAAAATTAAAAAAATATAAATTACAAGATTAAAATAAATTAAATGTGGTTTACTATATTAATATTATATAATTCCAATAAATGATATTCGAGCATAAACAATCCAAATTAAAAATGATAGTACATCATAAATTCTTACCTTGGGTATCAAAATTCTTCATATATGTTCTGATGATATTATATAATAAAATTTAATTTATTATAAATCTATATTAGTTCCATATTCAATATTTTCTTGTACAATAACATTTATTTATAATATCCAATTTCTAATTTATTGACAATTCACTACTGAAATAAGAATTTGTGGCAGTAACTATTATGTTTTCCATGCATGGTTTGGTTTTACAATTTTGGTCTATTCACATTGTTAATTATTTCCTCATATCCATTACACATAATATCAAATTTATTCATTATATTCACTTTTATATCCACTCATATAATTGGGTGATGTATAATGAATTACATGACTTCGTGGAGATGGTGGTCTGTATAGACTCTTGAGTAATGTTTTTATTTCTAATGATGAAATTAAATAATGTTCAATATTTTTATATCATTAAATAATAAAATAAAATAATAAATATTATATATATTCTTTAAATATGTCTATATCTTGATCTATATATAGAATATATGAACAATTCTTCACATCACATCGTGGGGGTGGTAGTCAACGCATATGCATGAACGACATTGTCATTTCTCATAAGATTGAAATGAGGTAAAAAATTATAATACCTTTTATATCATGACATTTAAATATAGTAATGATACCTATTTAATCTTGTTAATATTTTTATATAACATTTAGTGTATTATAATGGATAATGATACTTAAAATAGATCAGTAAATACAATTACCTATTTGGTGAGGAACCTCCTTAAAATTACACCTTAAGACTTATTAGTTTTTTATTAGGGTGTAAAGTCCCAGCCATAATCAGGTAAGGACAATTTTTACTTTATTGAAGTCTAATTAATTATGTGACCTGGGGCGTGCGCCTGCACACCTCGCTGCGGGTCCCATACAACATTTTAATTAATTTAAATAATTGTATACTTTTGATGAAAAAAATGCCACAACACGCTTTGGCATGGTGTTCGGGTTTTAAATAATTAATTATGGATTGGAAAAGAGTAATAAGAGATTTAAAGAAGATTTAAAAGAAACCAAGAAAGGATAAAAAGAAATTCTGAAATAAAATAAAGAGTGGGTTACTGGAAAAATGAAAATAATTAAAATGGGGGATTCCCATTTTTAATTATTTTTATTATTTTCCTTTAAATTATTTTGTTTTATTTTATATTTTTGTTTTATTTACTTTTTTCCTTATATTTTATTTTTCTATTATTTTTATTTTATTTTCTTTTTCTTTATTTTCTCTTCTTTTTTTACTCTCCTCTCTCCCTCTCCCACTCATCATGTTGCATCTCCCATTCCCGTCACACCAACTAGCAAACCCTTCAGAAGGCCGCTTCTCCTCCATCCGATATTCGATTCCTTCACTGTTAGTTGTGAAGTAAACCTTAGAGAAAGGCTAATGTTGCACATTTGGAATCGTATGTTTTCATTGAGTAATCTACGTGCAGTTCATCACGAGAATTTTTTACCCTATTTTGGGGTTTTTCTAAAATCCATCATTTTCATTCGTTTTAGGTCAAATAAAATCCCACCGCAGATCTTAGAGTCATATATGACTACAAGGTAGGGTTCCTACTAACTTTCCCTCCGTTTCATTGTAGTTTATAAAAACACACCATTGTGCCGTTACTCGGTGCCTACCGGCTCTGTGCAATTTTTAGTAAATTTAATTACATTAATTATTTTGCCTAATTGTTGTAGATTTAATCACCTTAGATTAATTTGTTTGAATTGTTTCAAAAAATTCAGACACCCCTTTTTGGGTGTGTCGACATGGTCGGTGTAACATTCCGTTAGCTGGGGTTATTGTTTAATTAATTTAATGTGCTGTGAAGCCCCTTTTTATGGTAATTAAATTTAATAAATAGTTTCTTTGAACATGAACTTGAATTTTTTGATCATTGGAACTTGTTATTCTGAACTGCTTATTATTTAAATGTTCATTATCTGCTGATATTGATATGACATGTATATTGCCTTTCAAGTTGTTGTGTTGAACTGCTTATTATTTAGATGTGCACTATCCGCTAATATTGACATGATATGTATATTTTCTTGTAAGTTGTTGTAATTAAATGCTTATTATTAAAATGTTCATTATCCGCTAAGATTGATATGACATGTATATTGCCTTGAAATTTGTTATGCTGAACTGCTTATTTTTTAGATTTTCACTTTCCGCAGAGATTGATATGATATGTATATTGTCTTGAAAGTTGTTATGATGAACTGATTATTATTTAAATGTGAATTATCCGCTGAGGTTGATATGCTATGTATACTGCTTTTCAAGTTGTTATGATATATTGTTAGATTTTTTCCTTGTGATGCAGGTGTATGTGGTTAGTTTTCAAGATGATACTTTATATGCTGATTATGTCATATCTGCTACTGTGAAAACTTTAATTAAATTCAGGGTGGGGAAAGGGGTCAGGTCTCATATTAAGGTCCAAGCTTATATCCTCTATTCATGAAGGGTTACCTCTATGTGAAGGGGGGCGGTGTTTTTGGATTTTCCAGACCGAGACTTCCCCGGACATTCTAATACTTTTGAGTGATACCGGTTCCAAAAGGTCCAATCGGGATAGATCCATCGGAAATGTGGCTAATCCAGACTCAGATGAAACTCGACCCCTATTTGCGATATCAGGATGGACTTAGGGTAAAGCCATTCCTCATGTGATACTTGTTCTTTTGAAATATTTCCTTGGACGAGATCAGTGACATTGGATAAACTGACGGATGTTCCGTAGTGATACCTTTGGGACGGGCTCGGACTCCAACTCCCAACTTGAACCTTAAATAATGATGCACTTAAGGTTTATGTTATTACTAATTGTGTCTCTTTAGAATTGTGATATTTCCCCTGATATGTGGAAGTGTGCCTAGTTGAAACTGGACTTGAACACCCAAGTTAAAGCACAATCTTGGGGTATACTTTTTCCTGGTTTTACCCTTCTTTCTGGGTTATATATATATATGTGTGTGTTCGTGCATTTTTGCTGACAGGTACCCTTTCAGACTACCAGCTTAGGATGAAGCAGGTGACTAGGCACGAGTTCCATTTGGGACCCCGACCGACTTATTTATTTCATTACACTATAATTAATTTATTTGAAATGGTTATGTAATGACACACTACATTTTTATTTTTGAACGAAATGGAAAGGTTTAGACACCGTGGGTGCCAGCCTACTGGGATTTTATATCACACCCTACTCAGGCGTCATCGACACCTGGGTAGATTACGTTCTCTTAGGTATTTCCAAGGGGAAGTGTGTTGCTTCTGATGCTTGACAGTTCATGACTTCTTAGGATGGAAATTGGGGCAGAGGACTAGGCCTTGCTCGCGATGAAGTTGCTGCTTGCTTCTTTTCTTTTAGTTGAATGTGTGTTTGAGTTCTATTTTCCATACATTTAGTTTAGACTCATATCATGGCATGCCACTTTTTTGTGAGTTTCTGCATTTGATTACTATTGTTCAGTTTGATTATTTACATTGATTCTGCTGCAGTTTATTTATTCACATGCTTCTTCTGCTTATTTTTTGTTTTCTTACTTCTGCTGTGATATTATCTCTTACCTATGAGGGCATAGTCTCCCCCACAGACACAAAAAGGGCCCTCACTACTAGTTGGAAGCCTCTGGCGTTTGGGGATATGCACTTGAGGTTATGTGACCCATTGTTCTGTCCACCGTCTTAGAGGTGAGCCGGGTCAGGATGTCACAAAGTGGTATCAAAGGCATGTTTTTCCTTTTTGTATTAATTTTTGTGTTATAAAGGAGACTAGGATATAGGGATTTGGGATGTACTCTATGATTGGACATAGCTAACCCATGTATAGGGGAAAAATGAAATTCTTGGGTTTTGATTGTAGTTATTGATTATGCCAGTTACTGTTGATATGATTTCACCTTGGGTGACTCACTTGTATTGCATTGTTATTGTGCTGGTATTATTGAAATAATGGGTTTACCATTGTAGTCCAATGATATTATGAAAAAAACCCCATGAATCATGATAGGCATTAGAGTATTTAAATTCCATGCATATTTCCATGCCATATCTACTTTTAGCGTGCATTTTCCTATTGCATGTGTGTGATGTTATACCTAGTGGTAAAATTTTGAATTGTTGGTTTATTGAATATAAGGTTGTATTAGTCTATTATATGTTATCATGACTCAACCTAGGAGTGGACTATAGAACTGTTTAGTAATCCATTTTAGTTGTCTCTTCTATATCGAAACGCAGCCCTTGAGGCAGGTTGTCTATTGCTTAGCATCCAGAGGAAGGCTATGTACCTAACCACATTTTGCGCCTTACTTGTTTATCTAACCTTATTTACTCCTTATCTAAGGTTTGTGTTCACTTTTGTAGACAGATGACACTATGACATCTTCGTGCTATGCCTCAGGAGAGTGGCAATGAGCACATTCAAGAGATGATGGGTCCTGAACCACCAGTGGTTCATCTTGTAGAGCCTCCTATAGCACTAACCCCTTTCGATATTCTGAGGGACCCTAACACCTAGTTCAGGGATAGTCTCCTTAGGTTGATGCATTCAGCTCAGAATATTCCCAAACCTGTCCCGTCTATGGCAGACCTTACGCGAGACTTCCTAGAGTATCACCCTCCTACCTTCTCAGGGAGTGGCGGCCCTCATGCTGCAGAATCATGGATAGAAGTTGTACGGTCTATCTTTGACCACCTTGAGACACCTCCAGAGTGAATGGTCAAGCTTGCAGTCTCCATGCTTCGTGAAACTGCCAAACGCTGGTGGGACGTTGTTTCTCAGGATGAGCAGGCCAGTGACATGGCTTGGGCCTATTTCCACGCAGCCTTCTACAATCACTTTTTCCCACAGACTCTGAGAGATGATCATGTGCGGGAGGTCCTACATCTTTAGTAGGGATCTATGATTGTGTTAGAGTATTCTTGTCATTTCACATAACTTCAGCATTTTTCCCCATCTCTAACTGGAAACACACAGACGAATATGAGTTGTTTTGAGAATGGACGTGAGTATAGTATCCGATCACAGGTGAACATCTTCCATTTGACCACTATTATGGAGATCGTGAACTAGGCTCTATTCTCAGAGCAAAATGTTAGGGAAGCTAAACTAGTGAGCCATGGTGGTTCAGTTCCGAGATAGGGTGATGGCTCTTCTGGCAGTAGGAAACGCCGTTTTGAAAGTGCACATAGGGGAAATCCAAGCCAAACAGAATGTCTTGATAGATCTATCACATTTTATTAGTGTGGAAGTGATGGTCACAAGAAGCCATAGTGCATGAGAGATCCGAAGGAGTGCCGAGCTTGCGCCAGGATGGGTCACCTTCAGCATTTATGTCATTCCTTCTCTTCAGTATCCAGTGGTAGAGGATCCGCACCTGCACCTCCGTCATGTATGAGATCTATTACTCCAAAACATGATGGAAGTTCTTTTTCCACCGGTCGATCAGGCCGAGGTAATGGTAGAGGTCGTGGTCGAGGAAATCAAGTCCCAGATTATCAGCGTCAGCAGAGTGGACCTGCTCAGGCCAACCAGGCAGCATAATCAGGACGTGGCTCAGGTCCCATGTACACAGTGCAATCAACATAGGAGGAGCAGAGTGCAGGACCATCTACAGTGAGAGGTACTATCCTAGAAGCCACTACTTTAGTTTCTGCTCTTTTTTGATACCGGTTCATCACACTCCTTTATATTTGATGCTGTTGTTGAGAGTATTGGTTTTTTAACTGAGTATCAATGCAGTTTCATGTCTCTAGAAACTTTTCTTGGGGTCAAGAAAGAGGGAATACGCCAGTGCCAAGAGTTCCCCCTCAAGATAGGCGGGTACCGTTTTGTTTGGAATTTCTATATCCTTGATATGTCTGGCATCGAAGTTATTCTTGGTATGAACTTGATCTCACCTTATCGTTCTCAAGTGGATTGTTATCGTCATCAGGAGTCCTTCAAATCCCCTGAGGGTGACACATATCTTCACAAAGGAGAATGGGATCTGCAGAAAGTATGAGCTAAGCCTAAATATGCAGGGTTGGGATGAATGACCGCTCAGTTGTCAAGTATCTTCATGAGCGATCAGGGAACAAAAATAGTGGAATTCTCTCTAGTGATGGATCTTTTCCGGGACATCTTCCCTGGTGATTTCTCTACCTTAAATCCTATGAGATATTTGGAGTTCACTATCGAGCTCATGCAAAGTGCGGCACCAATGTCTATTCCTCCTTATAGGAGGACACCAACAGAGCCACAGGAACTCAAAAATCAGCTTGAAGACCTCGAGGATAAGGGTTTCATCAGACCTATCACATCTCTGTGGGGTTCACATGTCCTTTTTTCCAAGAAGGCAGAAGGTACCCTAAGGTTATGCGTGGATTATCTTCAACTCAACCAGATCACAATAAATAATTGATATCCATTGCCTCGTATAAATGATCTCTTTGAAAACCTCTAGGGTGTAACTATTTTCACCAAGATTGATCTGAGGTCGAGATATCACCAGGT
This sequence comes from Viscum album, assembly GCA_963277665.1. NCBI lineage: Eukaryota > Viridiplantae > Streptophyta > Magnoliopsida > Santalales > Viscaceae > Viscum > Viscum album. The sequence continues at coordinate 804,771,417 of OY728167.1, read as the reverse complement.
GTGTTTTCGACCATCTGACATACCATGTACAACATTTCGGAGCAGGTATTGCTTGTAGGAGTATCTGGTTATGCCATTCAACCTCAAAAATGCGCTGACAGTCTTCATGGATATGATAAACCGAGTTTTTCATCAGTATCATCATTCCTTTGTGGTAGTATTCGTGGAAGAAATCTTAGTGTATTCATGTTCCAGACACAACCATGCAACCCATCTTGAGATCATACTGAGTACACTGAGAGAGCACCAGCTATACACTAAGCTCAGTAAATGGCACTTATGGATTGATAAGGTACACTTCTTGGGTCATATTATATATGAAGAAGAGGTACCAGTTGACCTATAAAAAGTGAGCGTTGTGGTTTCATGGGAGCAGCCCAAGAGTGTCTTTGACATCCACAGCTTCTTGGGACTCGTTGGCTATTACAGGCGATTCATCTAGGATTTCTCCTGCTTAGCAGCACCTCTTAAGACCCTGACTAAGAAAGGTGTGTAGTTCATCTGGTCAGAATTTTGTGAAAATTCCTTTCAGTAATTAAAAGTAAGACTAACCTTAGCCCTAATCATAACTTTTCTTGAGCATAGTAAGAGGTATATAGTATATTGTGATGCTTCAAGAATTTTACTGGGTGCAGTTTTGATGCAAGGTGATCGAGTCGTGGCTTAGGGATCCCACCACCTGAGACCTCACGAGAAAAACTATCCTACACTTGACCTTGAGTTGGAAGCTGTGGTTCTTGATCTACGCTATTGGAGACACTATTTGTTGGGTGAGAGATTCATTGTTTACACAGATCATAAAATCATGAAATATATCTCCACTCAACGAGACTTGAACTTAAGGCAACATAGGTGGGTCAAATACTTGAAGTCATTTGACTTTAAGCTTTCTTATACCCCAGATAAGGGTAATGCTATGGCGGATGCTTTAAGCCTCAAGACACAGACACTGGCCGTGAAGGTATCCAGCAGTGAGTGGTAGATGATGGCCTTGTTTTCAGATATGAATATGGAGGTTCATGAGTAGAGTGGACAACCAGATCTAGAATCTCTTACAGTGATGTCCTCTACTTTGGAGGAAGTACACAAGAAACAGTTAACTAATCATGAGGGACTCATTTTGAAGTAAAGTTTTATAGGAGGGAACCCACCTTCTGGTTGGGTTGATGATGGCAGTGAAACTCTCCTTTATCGTGGTCGTGTATGGGTACCTTCAGGTATACGAGAAGAGATGATGAAGGAATATCACACCTATTTTTGGGAAGATCATCATGCGATGACCAAGATGTATAGAGACAAGTGTCGACAATATTGGTGTCCTGGTATGAAAAAGAAGACACCAGGTTTCATCACTCGGTGTTCCACCTGCTAATAGGTGAAGGCAGAGCACCAGTGACCTACTTGACTCCTACAGCCTCTATCCATTCCTGAATGGAAATGGAATGACATCCCCATGGATTTTGTTACATGCTTTCCAAGATCTCCTCGAAGCAGTGATGCCGTATGGGTGGTTGTCGATAGGTTGACCAAGGTGGTGCACTTCTTTCCTATCCAAGAGACCTTTAATATTGATGAGTTAGGAAGGATTTATATCTGGGAAATTGTAAAAATTCATGGTGTAACTCGTTCTATTGTCTCTAACAAGGACGCTCGATTTACTTCACAGTTCTGGAAAGGGTTGAAAAAGGCACTGGGCTCACAAGTACGTCTGAGTACTGCATATCACCCTCAGACCGATGGGTTGTCTGAGAGAACTGTACGAGTGTTAGAGGATATGTTATAGACCTATATCCTTGATTTTGGGTGTTCTTGGGAGAATAATTTACCTCTTTTCAAGTTTACCTATAATAACATCTTCCAGGTGACAATCCAAATGGCTCCGTATGAGGCTCTCTATAGTAGACCATGCCGTTCTTCTTTATGCTGGCTCGAAGTAGGTGAGGAAGCTTTGTTGGGTCCTCATTTCGTTCAAGAGACTTCTGAGCAAGTTCAGCGGATTCAGAAGCGTATGACTACATCTTAGTCCAGGAAAAAGTCTTATACCGATCTTCGCCGTAGACCTCTGGAGTTCTAGGTGGTACATCGAGTCTTTCTGCGTGTTTCTCCAAGGTTGGGTCACAAGCGGATCATGAGGTAGGGGAAGTTATCACTGAGACATGTCGGGATGTTCGAGATAGTGGAGAGAGTTGGGCCGGTAGCCTATCATTTACTTCTACCTCAGAGGTACCGTTCCATGAATGGCGTTTTCCATGTATCTCATCTCCAACAATATCATCTAAAACCATCTCATTCTTTTGAACCTGAAGACATCGAGCTTGAAGATGATGCATCCTTTGCGGAGCATCCGATCTTTATCATCGACCGTAGAATGAAATTCCTATGAGGCATGTCAGTACGACTGGTCCGGGTGTTATGGAAACACAAACGCATTCAGGATGAGACATGGGAGCGAGAGACGGATGTACGTGCGTAGTGGCCGGATACTCTTAGAAGGGAAACTCAGGGACGAGTTGTCTTAAGGAGGGGAGGTTGTAACTTACCGACCTTAATAAGGCACATACCGTTTTTACTTTATTTCAGTCTAATTAATTAAGCCAACCGGGGCGTATGCCTGCACACCTCGCTACGGGTCCCAGACATCTTTTTAATTAATTCAAATAATTGGAGACGTTTTATGAAAAAAAATTCATGTCACGCTTTGGAAAGGTGTTTAGATTTTAAATAATTAATTAAGGATTGGAAAAGAGTTATAAGAGATTTAAAAAATATTTAAAATAAATAAATAAAGTATAAAATTAAATTCTGAAATAAAATAAAGAGGGGGTTACGGGAAAAACGAAAATAATTAAAATGGGGGATTCCCGTTTTTAATTATTTTAATTATTTTTCTATATATTATTTTGTTTTATTTTATCTTTTTCTTTTATTTCCTTTTTCCCTTATCTTTTATTTTTCTCTTATTTTTCTTTTCTTTTATTTTTCTTTCTTTTATTTATTTTATTTTTTTCCTCTCCTCTCTCCCTCTCCCACTCATCACGTCGCACCCCTCATTCCTGTCACGCCAACCAATAACCCCTTCAGAAGTCCGCTGCTCCTCCGTCCAATGTCTGATTCCTTCTCCGTTAGATGCGAGGTAAACCATAGGGAAAGGATAATTTTTTGCATTTATAATCGTTCATTTTTGTCGAGTAATCTGCGTGCAGTTCGTCATGGAAGATTTTTACCCTATTTTGGGGTTTTTCTAAAATCCTTTGTTGTCATCTGTTTTAGGTCAAATCAATGCCCACCGTAGATCATATATTCATCTACGACAACAAGGTAGGTTGCCTACTCGCTTTCCCTTTATTTTTTTGCGGTTTAAAAAAATAAAATGTTGTGTCGTTAGTTGGTGCCTATCAGCTCTGTGAAATTTTTACCCAATTTAATTACCTTAATTGTTTTGCCTAATTTTTTTAGCATTAATAAACTTAGATTAATTTGTTTGAATTGTTGCAACAAAGTCAGACACCCCGTTTTGGGTGTGCCGACAGGGTCTGTGTAATATTCCATTAGCAGGGTTTATTGTTTAATTAATTGCATGTGTTGCGAAGACCCTTTTTATTGTAATTAAATTTAATAAATAGTTTTTTTGAACATAAACTTAAATTGTTGGATCATTGGCACTTGTTATGACGAATTGATTATTATTTAAATGTGAATTATCCGCTAAGATTGATATGACATGTATATTTCCTTGAAAGTTATTATGCTGAATTGCTTATTATATAGATGTGCAATATCCGCTGAGATTGATATGATATGTATATTATCTTGCAAGTTGTTATGATGAAATTCTTATTATTTAAATGTGCATTATCCACTGAGATTTATATGACATGTATATTTCCTTGAAAGTTGTTATGATGAACTGCTTATTATTTACATGTTCACTATCTTCTGAGATTGATATGATATGTATATTGTCTTGAAAGTTGTTATGATGAACTACTTATTATTTAAATGTGCATTATCCACTGAGGTTGATATGATATGTATATTGCCTTGAAAGTTGTTATTATATACTGTTAGAATTATGCCGTGTGATGCGAGTGTATCTGGTTAGTTTTTAACTACGAATTTATATGCTGATTATGTCATATCTACTACTGAAAAAAATTTAATTAAATTCAGGGTGTGGAAAGGGGTCGAGTCCCATATTAAGGGCCACACTTAGATCCTCCATTTCTGATGGGTTACCTCTATGTGCTGGGGGCGGTGTCGTTGGCTTTTCCAGACCAAGACTTACCCAGAATTTCTAATACTTTTGAGTGATATCGGTTCCAAAAGGGCCCATCGGGATGGATCTGTTGGCAATGTGGATAAGCCAGCCTCAGATGACACTCGACCCCTTTTTCGAGATCGGGATAGACTCAGGGCAAAGCCATGACTCAGACGATACTTGGTATTTCTAAATATTGACTTGGATGGGCTCGATGGTATTGGATAAATTGACTGATGTTCCATAGCGATACCTTCGAGACGAGCTCAAACTCCAACTCTCACTTGAACGTTAAATAATGATTCACTTAAGGTTTATGTTATTGCTAATTGAGTCTCTTGAGAATTGAGATATATCCTATGATATATGGATGTGTGTCTGGCTGACATTGGACTTGAACCCGAAGTTAAAGCATAAGCTTGGGGTATACTTTTTTCTAGTTTTACCTTGCTTTCTGGGTTATATATATATATATCCATGTTCGTGCATTTCTGCTGACAGGTACCCTTTCAGACTACCAACTTAGGCTGAAGTAGCTGACCAGGCACGTGGGCCATTTGGGACCTGGGAAAAGTTATTTATTTCATTTCACTATAATTAATTTATTTTAAATTGTTATGTAATGGCACACTATATTTTTATTTTTGCATGAAATGGAAAGGTTTAGAAAGCATGGGTACAAGCCTACTAGGATTTCATCTCACACCCTGCTCGAGCGTCGTCGACACCCGAGTAGATTACATGCTCATAGGTATTGACAAGGGGAAGCATGCTGCTTCCAATGCTTGACTATTCATTACTGCTTAGGATAGAGACTGGGATAGAGGACTAGGACTTGCATGAGATGCAGTTGCTGCTTGTGCCTTTTCATTTAGTTGACTGTGTGTTTGAGTTCTGTTTTCTGTACATTCTGTTTAGACTCATATCATGGCATGATAGTCTTTAATGAGTTTTTGAATTTGATTACTATTGTTCAATTGGATTATTTACATTACTTATGCTGCAGTTTATTTATTCACATGCTTCGGCTACTTATTATTTGTTGTTGTTTACTTATGCTGTGATATTATCTATTACCTATGTGGGCATAGTCTCCCCCATGGACACAAAAAGGTCCCTCGCTTCTAGTCGGCAGCCTCTGGTGTTCGGGGAGATGAACTTGAGGTTATGTGAACCACCGGTCCAGCCACCGTCTTAGAGGTGATCCGAGTCAGGATGTTACACAGGGGACTACTATATTTCTCATAGCATAATAAAAAAATTTCTAAGACATGTTTAGGGAATTTATGAAGTTATTTTGATAGGTCTTGGTCAATCTATATTTCACAAATTTTATGAACACTTGAATAGAGTAGATTATTTTCTACTAGTGATGAAACTATAAAACCCGTAAATATTTATTAGACTAAAATATATTAAATAAATATTGATGTTAATGTGGAACTTTGAAAAACAAAAATTCAAGGATAAGTTATTTTTTTGGATGAAGTAAAATTTACCAATACTATATATCCAATTTTTAGTGATATTTTATTCTTTATCTCTCTATTTAGCCTGGGTATATCCTTTTTAACACATTGGTGTAACAATGTTTTAATATGGATATTATTCATAATTACCAAATATAAAATTGAAAATATTAATAAAATTGAAAATTATAATTACAAATTTTGATTTGATTTTATGAAATTAATTTTATATAAGGGGTGTAAATTAATTTTCAAATATATATTAAAATGTAATGAAAAAGATTTTATGAAAAATTTATTTTTATTCATAACATTCATTTTATTCGCATTCCTTGACTAATAAAAACAATTAAATGAATGTTAGAAAGTTTTATTGAATATATTATCTAAAAATAATTAAAATCGTTCATTTAAAGTGATTTATTTAAATTCTAATGATAAAATATCACTAAAAAAATTTTCTTTAGAAAAACTTCTATTTTTTACCTTTATATATATTTTTATTTTATTTTATTACTAGTTTCAATCCAATGAATTTATTTTATAAGTATATATAAAACAATTTATTATAATTAAAATAATAAAAATTAATTTTTAAATCATTCATATATGAAAAAAACAATGTACATAAAAAAATATTTCAAAATAGTACATTAGGATAAATAATATTTCTAAAGTGAAATTGAAATTATGTTACAAATTATATTTGACTTTTATACCATATAATGTGATACATTTTAAAATTTATAATCATTATTCACGTAATTTTAGAGGCATTAATTATCATTATATTAAAAAATATTATTTATTGAAGAGAAAATATATATTATAAAATCTTAGAGTGTAAAATTCTACCCCCTTGTATGAATTTCTCCTTTAAAATTATGTCACACTAATACAAACAACTGAGGATAAGTTTTCCTCATCACATCCTTCAGTTCTGAAATTACCTAATCAAATTTCTAATACCTCTAGTTAATATTAACTAGGTGAATAGTCTTGTTTCATATAACTTTATCTCTACAATCCTTGATTTTTATCTATTTATCCTCATAAGAATGATCATGTTTTAGTGGTATGACCTATAAGTTTAGTAAATGTGAATAGTTTGATATTTAATTTTGAAAAAGCGCTACATGGAATATATCATGAACATGGGAAAGGTTCAGAGGATGCCCCATTTGATAATATACCATCATGATGTGATCAATATTATCATAAGGACTGATATACTTGGGGCTCACCTATAATTCCATTTCAAATATCATAACCTTCTCCCTAAGAGATATCTATAGGAACAACTTGTTGCCAACTTTGATATACAAATGTTGATGATGGTTTTCATCATAACTATTTTATAAATATGGAGATACCCTGATGTGTTGTTGAATAACATTAACTCCATAAACTATTTCCCTAACTCACTAAAGTAATTATATCATTCATTCCTTAACATCATCATAGTATATTTGATTCATAAACAATATTCCATAGAGGGATTCATAAGGAACCATGTAAATTCTCAAGTAAAATCTATTTTTGTATGAAAATATGATCAAATAAATGTGTTTATCCCAACCGATATTGAAATCAATAGATCAATATATTATAATAACTTATTGTTTTTGAATGTTTCTATAAAAAATTCCGTATAGAGAACCATATTTTTCTTACGTAGCTATTGCCTCATTTTTATGATAATCCATAAAAAATTAATACATTCCATCTTCCAAAGGTATGGTATCATTGGAAAATTTGTCTCATATATAACATGTTCATAATAGAATAAAAATATTATTTAAATACTTCTTTTGTATCCCTCTAAAATCTATCATGTTCTCCTTAGTACATTTAATCACATGATGATATACAACAAAGAATGGGGTGACCTAAAAGTTCAGTAAGAGGAGGAATAACATGTGAGGAATAAGGGAAATGAATAAATAGTACACAGGTGAGAATAATTAAAATAATCATATCAAAAGAATAGGATCAACACCATAATATAGATGGAATTATTTTTTAAAGGAAACCAATGTGGAATATGAAAAATAATAAATCATAATTACATTTTGGTCAAATATGACAACTATTTTGAACAAATCTAGCATCGTTTTCATGTATAAAATATATTGATAATGTAGAACATCATAATTTTGAATAAATATAGCATCTTTTTCATGAATAATACACAAAATCTCTTGAGATAATATACATTAACTAATGAATTGAAGGGAAATATAATTTTGACGCTACCTGTCACATCAAACAATTCCCATAATCATACATGCTGCATGGAATGATAACATATAACAATCATAATCATGAGTTAGACCCATAAAATAGAATGGTATTCATAATAGATTTGGGATGAATAAATTCATGAATAACCTTTGGGGTTAAAAAATTAATAAGGTAGCTCATATTTTGGAATACAACAACATCGTTCATGAATTAAGGAGAAATAACACAAGAGGAGCCAATGTGGTGTTTTCGAATAAACTGTTTCTTAATGAAATCTTAGTATTTGTCTTAGAAATAAGCATGAAAAAGTAAAAAGGTGTATATCCTCAGAAAAAGGGAAATAATTATGAATGGTAATTTTATTTATAATAGGGAAATATCCATACGTTGAGTAATGTGATAGAGGATATGAACCAAATAGAAGGAGTTGGGTTCGAGAATCACCTTACTGTAAATTCTTCTTTAATTAATTTATTTTCTACCTCCTATATAATAATATTATTTTTATTAACACACATTAATATATTTTATTTATGTTTATTTTTTTCACTATTGATCCATTAAAATTATTCAATTCTATTTTATATTATTCCTTTTTTAAACATAAACTGTTTTATGTCATGTTTTATTAAATTTTCCCATTTTGATTAGATTTTGTTATTTTTGTTCATGTTCATTTATACACAAGTAAAATTAATTCTATTAGAATACGAATAATTATATTTATAAATTTATATATTATAAATTGTTTATAATTACCTGCTATATGTTATATAACATGAAAATGGTTAGAAACGTCCTCATGAGTGGTTAATCAACCGTTAAAGGGATATTATCAACAGATGAGCGGTGAGATATATAATATGTTCATATATTATAAATAAAATATTTAAATTATATTTATATTACCAACATAATTTAAACACATTGTTTTTATAAAGGTTTGTATTTTTAATGTAAATGAGGATAGGGAATTAGAAAAGAATAACTATATAAAAACACTAAAGTAAATTACCTATTTCATGATGTTATTCTTCTTCTATGGCCATTATCATGTTGAATGAATATAATTTTATTAAACCAAAATAAACATAAGGATGATAAGGGGATTAATAGTATAAATTTTGGTAGGTATTTTTCTTTGGATAGTTTATGTGAAGCTGTTTTCCAGGGATACAGAGAGGGGTTTTTTATACAAGAGGAGAGGTGTATCTGTAGATTAAAATATTCAATAAAATATAATATCCTAAAAAATCCTTTGAATAGAAACATTTATGAAAACCTAATATATAATTTTATAAAATAACATTATTTGAGTACTTTTAATCACTTTTAAATTCAAATTAATTAGTTTTATCAAAAGGTAAGGAGAAAATTGGAAAAATGTTTATTTGAATAGAATTTATAGACTTTCTGACTTTGGAAATTACATTTTAGTCATGGAAATTAAATTTATTAATTTTAAATGACCCATATATCTTATTAAATTTCTTTTGGTCCTAATTAAGAAAATTTATATTTAGTAAGTCAATATTTTATCATTATTCTATCATAAGATATGTGGTATTTGAAAAACAGTTCTTTTACTAATCAAAGAAAAAGAAATCTTTCTTCAAAAATTATAAAAAAATCGCTAATTTGAAATTAAAATGTTATGATTTTGAAAATTTTGTTCATTTTTTGAAAATAATTTTTCTATCCTATCTAATTTTTATTCTTAATATGAAAATTATTATTTTTATAAAATACATTAAAATATGGTCTATTAAAAAGTGTTTTTAGTATCATTTTTCTTTTAGTCTTGATATTTATTTAAACCATTTTAATATTTATATTTTTTTAATTAAATAATTATAAATATTATTTTTAAATTATTTTATTATATTGAGGTCAAATTTCTATTCCAACGACCAAGTTACTATTCCCAAGGGTTTGGTTACTATTCCTAATAGTCAGATTACTATTTCAATAGTCACATTACAATTAAAATGGTCACTTTACTATTCCGATGATCATATAAACACGTATAAATTCTACTTTCTCCCTTTATTCAATATTCTCTACAATTCCTCTAAAGGTTCTATATATTTAATTTCAATGACGAAGATTAATCTATTAAAATAGTTTTTCTTCTCTACAATGTTGTTCACGTGGGTGATGATTCTAGTTGATGGTGGTGAATTTTTTTCCTATCTAGTTTTTCTATTATATAATTTATTTTCCCATTATTATATATGGAATTCTAATGGTTTTATTTGTTGACTACTGTAATGACTTTCATTAATGAAATAAGGTGTTGTTGGTTTCTCTGTGTGTTTTATGTGTATAATACTATATAATATGACAAATATTTATTCATTGAACCAAATTTCACCAAAAAATTCTAATTATTACATTCCAAACTACATTAGAAGTTTTCTTCGTAACCATTGATGTAATATTCTCGATTCAGAATTGATGAGGGTACTTCTGTTTCATTATTTCATTCTGTTCCCTTTTCGACTATCCAAATTTATGGGTCCACCATAGTACATTGACATGGTGAGTTGAATTGTTCCATAGATAATTTTCACTATAATCTATAATCATCACTATATTCTCTTTATAAGATAGGTAAATCTTTAGTTGTACTTTATCTATATTTGTTTAATTTGAGGGATCAAGTATGTACATCGTCTATAGGGATACATAGAACATATCATGATCTTGATTCATGTTTTGTTGAAGATATAGATAATATACCTCTACAACTATAAGATCATGGATATCAATGGGGCTCATGTACCAAGGGATATGTTTCCATTCTTCCCAAACTATATAAATTTCTTTCATGGTGATATTCAATGGAAAACTTCTTCTCCAACTACAAACTGTAAGCCCCTTAAATGAGTTTTTTTCGTAATTATTCTTCCAATTGTAATCAGATATTATATGTTTTTCAATGGATTTAACTTTTTAGTCATATAATTTTCTAGTAAATATCCATGGTTCTTCTATACACCATCATTATCCCAACATGATAGAGTTCTACATTACTTCACATATAGTGATTCATATGGATTCATTTGAATACTCATGTGGAAGTTAATGTTTTATAATAACTAAAAAAGTATATATTGATCACATCATCCTTTAAATATCACTGAGTAAGATATTATCGTTTCCTTTACAGTATAAATGGTCCTTATATATTTTATATCAGTTTGGGGGTGAGAGGTCATACTAGAATTAAGGTCTATATTCAGAGAATGTTGAAGACATATTTATAATTTAGAATTGAACCTCAGATCATGATAAGAGATGATTAAAATTGGTTCCACATAAAACATCATCTCGTCATTTTCATATATCACATAATGTTATTCAATTGGGAAAACTTTATAAATAGTGATAATGTGTGCAGTCTTGGTGAGATGATGAATCAAAACCCATATCACATTTCATTCTTCAGTTATCATTATGTGACCAGTGATACAATCCATTATGATGTTCTCCAATTTCAATGTTGTTATGGGAAATGGTTTCTTAGTCCCCTTGTACTTCTATTTATCTAATTCAACTTTATGGTATACTATGCACTATAAGGTGTACTCAATATACTCCTTCTTTAGTTATTCCACTATAACTCCTCTCAAACATCACAATACATATTTTCACTTTTAGTACGAATGGATACAGATAAGATATGTGCAATATATAATAACTCTTTATTTGTATTAGGTGATTATGGAACAAAGATTTTTGATACAACCCTATTGATGATATAACATCCCTCCCCGACTAACTATGTTACCAGTGGTTGGGCTAGTCTACCGTATGACATCAGGCACACCTCCCTACATGCTAGAGGTTTCTGACTAGTAGCATAGGTATAATATGGTACTATGATAGGACTATACCCACTATATTTGAGTGTAAAATAACAAATTAATAAAAAATTACCATCCAAATAGTAAATAAATAGAGTATAAGGAAAATAATAAATTTCTAAAAAAGATAAAATAATTGTAGTAAGGGCTTAGAAACCCATGTGGTAAAACAAATAATGTCCCCTATATGGTTAAAGATATATAAAATAGTAAAAGAAAACAAATGAAGGAACTCTTAGGCATCTATGATCTTAAACTCATCCAATCTTTTGATAACAACCGAGCTATCCTACTTGGCTAATCTATCTCAGCTATCATCCCAATTTTTTATTGCAATAGAGTGGATGTCTCCTCAGGTACCCATGTGTTGTGGTTCCATGAGCATGGTGTGAGTACATAACTCAATAGGGCATAACCAATATGGTCTTTCACTAACCATTATGTGCATTGATATTTTCATGTGGAATGCTCTACTAAAATAATGGGTGACCACAAATAAATAAAATATGTTCGATCCATCAGTTTGGGATACCAATCGACAATGCCAGCTTAATCACCCTTCTAGATATCACTTTCAATGGATGGATACTCCTTTTTATGAATAATCAATATTTCAGCGGTAGATTCTCCTTCCCAGGATGAATCATATAAAACATATTAGGAACAATCTTCCTTTCCTATATACCAACATAATTCTACCCCTCAAGAATCCAACTTCTCATCCTCATACATACAAGATCCTTATACAAGGCCATCCAATGACTATGAATATATCCCTTAGGCTACCATTATGATCTTACACTCCACCCTCTCTCATCAATTACATATTCTCATATATCTCGTGTGACACAGAAACCATTAACCTTTTCCTTAGGCATTAGTTTTCCATTCTTCTAGCCCAGTTATAGTTTGTAACATTCCACAATACCTCACAAAGGTTGTACCCTACACCTCACCCTCAGGTGATAAATATGTTGCCTTCCTACACCCAACATAATCATAAGTTTTATAAAAACAAGAACATGAATTCCATGTAGAATCCTATAATGTAATCCCATCATTTTCAAATTTTACCAGAGGAATCATAAAAAAATGAAACATATCATATGGCCGTACACCCCTGATCATTATCTCTGTCCATAGTCCACTGTCTCCCGAAAATGGTATGGGTTTTTTGATGAGACTAATAACTATATATCGTCACCCAATCATGGTTAGTTTTTTCATGTGGATCCCACTAGTTCCCCTCAGTCCCAACAATACTGAGTAAGTATCATATAGTCCTTGGTCGCAGCCATGGTATCGATTCAACAACTGCTGCCCTACGACAATGTGTCTCATGACATTGTTAATAGGGTAGCAGAACCTAACGACTACACAAGTTCCTTCCACATAGTAATCAGTTAAGTGATGGATGATAGACCATATCAATAATCATTTCCACTCTATGTTGGTCCAGACATCCAAAACTGGTTTTTTTAGCCAAGGGTATGTCCGCCTATGTCTGCTCTAATCAGACTGTGGAGTGTCATTAATCTAGTCCCCACCACTATGACTTCGATGTATTGTAGTTAATACTCTCAGGTCTCAATCCAAAATTCATTGTAAATGGATCTCATGGTTTTCCTCACCTCACAAGATGACTATAGGCCTTATAGTATGTAACAATGCTTTCATTGACCATCAACGGACGTGGTTATATGCTATAATGAAAGGTTCATTTATTAAAATTCTTCCTCATTTATTTTAAACTAATATTTCATTTAATTTGAACATTCCATTTAAATTTAACAAACAATTTGACAATTTTTTTTAAAAAATTCGCATCCTCACCTGACAAGAGGTATGGAGGCCATCAAAAGTATCAATATGTTGACATCACCCATCAATGGTCGATGTGTCATGTAAGAGAATTGGGGTTATTCATGACCCGTGTTAGATACCAGTTCAATCGGTAATTTTGAATTAAATAAAAAAAATATTTAATTAAGATAAACAGTGTAAACAACCTCAATGGGATTCTTGATAATCTAAATGCCTCATAAAAAAATTTACATTACATAGGGAATGTATTATATACCACATTACTTAAATAGAGATTTTAAAATTTGATTCTAAGTACAGATAGAATCCTCCAAGGTTCGACATGCTTGTCCAGCATAACCATTGATCATCAAGACAATTCATAATGCTTCGAGTCCCTAAATCATTAAAATAATCCATAATTAACTAATTATAGAATAAATAAATAAATTAAAACATGGCATAAAACTAGTTAGCTAACTAGGTCAATGCACTTTGCTAAAACTTCTAGTAATAGGTTTCCCTTTACTCTAGACACACCACTAGATTTAGGATACAATAAATCCCTAATTATAAATCATATTCAAAAGGCATATAAAAACAATTTAGGTAAAACCCCTTCTGGAAAATTGAAATGAATACATAACTTAATGGAATTAAGTGAAAATGTAGATTTAAATCCTCTTCAAATAATTTCATTTTATTCCACATTGAATCTATAACCAAATCTAGTTATTTCACCATCCTCCGGTGAAATCATTATTTTGACCAGAACAGAAAATTATGAAAGCACGAATGATGGGGGAAGAACAACATGGAATGATGGAATAGTAATATCATTCCCACTGATTCTATCAAATCACACCCAAAATCATGTTGATAGGTTAATAATGGTGGGAGATGTGTTTTTATCATGATCCATCATGCGACTTCCTAGTTTCCCGAAGAAATGATGGGGGAAATTCCATATAAAACATTTTAAAAATATGGCCCCACATGAGGCATGTTATAAAATAGATTTACATCATTAATTCCACAAGGTCTCCAGCTCAACATTCATGTGTTTAATTTATTAAGTCCACTCCCCATGAAACATATTGAAAATGTGAATGGAATCCCTGATGCGAATGGATTGTTTCCACTATTTTCATCCCACCAACATAGTAGTTCATCCTTTAGTGTTCAACCAATCCTCTAGGACCCCAACTGGACCTTAAAACATGGCCGAAAACAACATTTTTGGATGTTAAAACACTAAAAACCTTATCTTTATTCCCATATTTCAAAATTTTCCATCCAAAAACCGTGTAAATTCAAATTCTTATTGAAACGTCAACTAGTTCAGATGTGGGTTCTAACAATCTCCCCACCATGAAAATTCTCATTCCTAGGAAGCCTTATTAATCATTTACTAAATGAACCTCACATAAAAAGTCTATTAAAATTGATCAAATCATGTTTTTTTGTCCCATAACACTAAAATATATTCCATTGTGCAACTCTAAACATAATGAACATTATTACCCAAAATATTTTCCATCACTCATAACCAACACTAAACACCAAGACAAAATTACCTAATTTCCATCTATATCAAAATACCACTAATTCAACATCCATGTCACCTGTAGGTCCACATTGAACCCCACCATGTAACTAAACATGTCACGAAAACTTCTAACACACAAATTTCTCACTATTAGAATCACTTATAAAAAACATTCCTGACATTCCAACAACCCGCACGACAAAATTTCCATCTCACCATACCCGAAAATTGGAAAAACATCATCTGGACATATTAAAAACTCTTGTTTTTTTATTTCTAGATTATACAAATGATCTTACCCTTCCAATACATGGGTCCTACATATGCTGACCATTCCAAAAAAATTTCTGACCGACTCTCTAAATACTACTTTGATACCCGAAACATCATTCATGAACCACAATTTTAACGTCCTAATATTTTTTATAAATTTATCTCCAAATAGATACATAATATATATTTTAAACATGTTTCTCCCCTGAAAACATGTCATAAAATGTTTCATTGAATATTTCACCCCGGAAACATATCACGAATCATAGAATAATCCACCAAACATGTAAAAAAAGTGGCTCACCCCATGAACGATGTGGAAAAATTGGGACACCCTATGAATCTCCATTCAACAACATTACAAAATTCTTAGATCAATTACAACACAATGACTACAGCTATTGTCTAATCTATATTCCAGATCTAGTGTTTCCACTGTTCAAGACTAATTATACATACAACCTAGTGGTGTTCACATAACACCTCAATCATCTAATGGATTATTCAAAAAAATCTAATGACTCTTATAACATGAGGGTCCTTTTCAAATATCCTATGGTGATCTCATCACCATATGAATTTCTATATACCAATCTGCAAGTATAACCATGAGGAGGTCCTTTATCCAACTAGAAGAAATTTAAGAAAACAGTTGTATATCCAAAACCTTGTTAGCATACATAGGATGATTTCAAGGTATTGGGAATGAATTTTTATAGATAGAGGAAAATTATATGTCACTTTTGATTACCGATTTCACCCCATAGTGTAGGAACATGAAACCCATTCAATGTTCTTGATCCTCCCTACCTGTAAGTATATCACCAGCTCCAAACTACCATGATTCAAGGACTCATTATCCAAGGAATCATTAAGGTCTCACAAAAATATAATAAAAAAATATAAATGATTGTCTTAAATTTCACTACTGTTACCACATTAATCGAGTACCACCAACTCATCCAGATCAATTTATAATGAAAATTCATCTGATCCATCACACTGATCCAAAATCAAATGGTCCTATAAAATAGTTCCACATTATAATGATTCCATCAAAATAAATGTGTTTTCACACTTTAGACTCCAATCCACATATCCCAAAATTCATCACACATCACCATTACATTCCTACCATATTAGATTTCCAGTATCCCCCAAGTTTAACACTTTACTATAAACATTCACTGATCCCAAATCAAAACACAACAATCCATTAATCTCTGAGTCAATTTCACACTACTATTCCAACAACTGACCCATCATCCTAGACTATTATCTGTAATAGTATAGAAGTTTAGTTTGAAATACTCGGGAAAATTTTGTCACAATACCCTTTACAAGAGTACTCCAATGTCTATATTCCTCATGGAATCATTCTATCACCATAGGTTCTCATCCTTTGATAATCACATGTCATCCTCATCCAATTTCCTATCCATCACCCATCGATACTCAAATATCAATAATCCACCCATGCTTTGACTACACCAAATTTTTTTTCTCATCATGAAGTACCATATGTTACCCTATTATAATCCTTAAGGGCACAATTTGATTCCCAAGGCACCATCGCACAATCTGCACATCACCAAAACCCAGATAACTCTCATGTATCAGCTGTAAATCCCAATCAAATAATCACTTAATATCTAAGGCCATGTCTCATTAAATCCATTAGGTCTGACCACCTAGCCTTCATGTCAACCACACATAAGTTCACCATTTAAGAGAATCATACAGTAACTAATCCCAACATCACATTATGTCAAAATTTTAGGAAGATCATATCTAGTTATCACAAATGAAACATATCAAAAGTTAGAAAGCCCACCTAAAACTACGTCACCATTCTTATATGAGTCCCTACACAATGTACTACTCCCTAGCGAACTAGACCATGAAACTGAACAAAAAAAACACTACTCACAAGGGAACCAAAGTTTAGGCACAATGTTCCACATTAACCCATCGAGGTCAGTACACCTCCTATGCATGAGTACTGGGTCATTATCCTAAGTATCAAGAACCTCACTATATATCGAGGTTACATATCATTATAATGAATGAAAATAATACCACACACTATTATTCCTATATTTTATGTTAATCCTACATTCATAATATGATTCATGAGATTCTACATGCCTTTATAGGTCAATAGTCAAAATCAAATACTTGGCCTCTTTCGAATGGGTCAACATCCAGAAACCCTTTATAAACCATACATAAAAACCTCATTTGTTTCTATCAACAATAAACTTAGATAAACATTAATACCAAAAATAAAAATAGTATCCCCATTCCCAGGTAACCTACGGTTTTATCAAAACAGGTGTTCGAGACACACCAACCCATCATTCGTCACAAGCTCTAACACATTCCTAAATCTCTTGTATACTAGATTCCATAATTGTAAGACATAGTAAAGAAAACTACTATATAATACCAAATTTTAACATCCCACCATGCCTCACTATATATCCAATGGTCGAACTAGTTCACCAAATGACCTCATGCGCACCTCCATGTATGCCCGAGGCTGCCGACTAGCAGCAGGGATTTAAACTGGTAGTAATGGGATATTTTATCCCCAATATTAGAATGCATAATAATAAATTAATAATAAAATATCATCAAAGACACTACAGAAAAATTGTATGGGGAACATAATAAACATAAAAAGGATTAAATAATTACACTATTTTCCTGAACAACCATGTTTCACATGTAATACTGGACACTGGCTAGTTACATATACAAAATAGAGTAGAATAAAATAAAAAAGGATCTTCTTCATCTCTAAGTATAAACTCATCCATTACTCTAACACCAAAAAATCTATTCTCTTTGACAATTCTCTCCCGAGTCCCAGCACAACCTATGACACCAACCAAGTAAAAGTACGCTTGGGTACACAAGTGTAGTGGAAGAATGATTAGGGTCTAAGTATATAACACAATAGGGAACCAACAACACATTCTTATAATAACTATCATATCTAGTGATACGTGAATGTGTAAAGTTCAAATAAAACAATGTGCAGCACAAAATAAATGATTTTTTTTCAATCCTGGAGTTCATGACATGGATCTTCCATACATTCTTTGGAAACCATCCTGATATAAATGTCAAAGGATGGATCCTCCTAGATTAGAATGAATAACTCTATCCATGGTTGATTCTAATTATATGAATGAATCATAAGAAACATATTAAAAAACAATCATCCTTCTCCTTAGGAAAATATGAATCTCACCCTCCTGTAGTTAATTCCTCATCGACGTGTATACATGAAACCTTCCTTTGGGAAGCCAATGATTGTGAATATACAACTCTGAAAGCATTATGATCATACACTCCACTATCATTCATGAAGTACCTATGCTCATATCCCTCATGTGGTATGAAAATCATGCACCATTCCCTTGTGCAACAATTAGTATCACATCTATCCATCAACCAGTTTGAAACATTCATTAATCCTTCAAGAGGTATGTATTGTGCCTCTCACTTATAGGTGGTGCATATGGTTACTTCTCACACCCAACACATGACGTGTATTTTCAAAAAACAATTTAATCCCAAGTATCATCCATTCATGGTTTCCGAAACATGTAACATATTTTCCAAGGGTAAATCCAAAATGGAAACACAATAGATGGCTAGACACTCACACTCATCATCTATATACACAACCCCTCAACTCATAGGTCTAGCATAGGTTCCATGATGACACATGTTACCATACAACATCACTCACTCAGGGTTATTATATATGTGGTGATCCCACTAGTTACTTTAGATCTTAACACTGATAAGGAACTCTCATATTGTCCTCAGTCTCGTCAATGATCCTGGGTCAACACCCAAAGCACTGGAAATATTTTCCCATGTCATTGTAAACATGGTACCATGAACATATTGACTACATACGGTATCACCACTTGGGAATCATTCAAGACAAGCACCATATCCAATCTCAATCATCTGGGTCATTCCACTGTCCCAAACTCTATTTCGTCCAGCCTATGCTATGTCCACCTTGTCCTAGTCAAATTAGACTGGAGAGGGTTGTCCATATTGTCCTCAACTCTATGATACAAAATTCATTTAAGTTTAGTAGGAATTCATCTAATGTATCAAGCCACATTTAATGGTCTAAGGATCTCGTGGTCATTCGTTACCTCAAAAGAGGTTTATAGGCCTTATGGTATCTCAATGTCTCAACCATGGCCATCAGTAGTCACGATGTCAAGCCAGGGTACAAGGGTTATTCATGAACCTTGGTTTTAATTTATTTTAAACTATTATTTTATTTAATTAAATTCACCATTTAAATTAAATAACCAATTTAATAGATAGGGTGTCTCAAAATTCCTAGTTTCACTTAAAAAGTATTTAGAGTCTATATATTTCTCACGACATCCCCATCAACCATTAGTGGTCAATGTGTAATGCATGAGCTCATGGGTTTTTCATGACCCCTAGTAGTGATCTCTTCCATCAGAAATGTTGAATTAAATAAAAAATTATTTATATAAATTAAATAGGATAAAAACACATAATGGAATTCCCATGCATACCCATGTATCAAAAAACAAAATTAAATTCCATAGGGTATTTACATTAGACCACCTACCTCAAATGGAGATTTTAAAATTTAACCCTAATGGCCGGTAACATCTTTCGAGGCCTTCCATGCTCGTCTGGCCTCATCATTGATCATCTAGCTAAATGCTTTGATTCTGAAACTCGTTGAATTAAACTAATTGTAGATGATATAATTAATTAATCAATTAAATTCATGATTGGAATAAAGAAAATTACCTCAAAAGTTCAATCCACCATGCCAAAACGACTAGACACTAGGTGTGTTATACTCTAAAACATCACCATATTTAGGATTCAAAAAATACCTAATTATAAATCCGGTTAAATAAGAAGATAAAATAAATTTAGTAAAAAACCCTTATGAAAATAAAAATGTATTCATACCTCAAAGAGTCGAAGAGAGAATGTAGGAAGACATCCTCTGAAGATCCATTATTTATAGGATGCAATGAATATCTGACCAATACCAGTTATTTAACCAACCTCTAGTGAAATTATCATTTTTAACTAAAATAGATTCATCTGAATATATGAATAATGGGTGGAAGATAAATGAAGTATGGAAGAGTAATAAAATACTATCTAATGTCATTAAATCACTAATAATATCATCTTTATTAATGAATAACAGAGGGATTGGGGTTTTGGTCATGTGAACCCACATTCAGTCCTGTTTGATCGAAGAAACAATGAATTAATTCCCCTTGTTTATCATTTTAGATAGACATCACCATTTGATTCCATAATTTTACTAGATTCATGTAATAAATCCATTAGGGTATCCATATTCCATTTAAAATCTAGAATTTCTAAAATATGCATCCCATAAAAAGACATTCATGATGTTAATAGATTTTTCACCATTTTCAGCAGTCCAACATTCCTATTCTTCCTTTGGTGTTCACCCGAATCTCGAGGACCTCCACCTGAACATAAAATATATATGAAAACAAAATGTATGGAAATTAAAACACTCAAAACCTTGTTCTGGATTCTGGATTTCAAAACGACCCATCCACCAATGGAGAAAATTAAAATTACCACTATAATATCAACTAGTTTAGAAGAAGGTTCTTATTGAAAAAATCTTCATCAATGAGGAATTTATGAAGCTTCCTCTTCCTTAATTATTCCACCTAGTTTTGATGCTCTTGACCACCCCTCTATTTTCTCATGATATTTAGTTGAATAGGTGGTTGGGAAATTATTTGGACATGGTAGTAATTATTAATGACCATTATGATATCCTGATCCATCCTTTGTATATCCATGGAGATATGGTCATTCTCAATCCACATCCTAGATAAAGAATCTGGTTCTTTTCTATAAATATATTCAACTACCTTGTTCACCTTTCCATAATAGTAGTGGATAAGGAAATCATAGTCCTCGATAAGGTCTAACAATATTCAGTGATGGATGTTGATCTATTTATATGTTAATATATATATATATATATTACACTCTTCTAATATGAATATTTGTCACACATATCAGTGTAGATGTATAGCTTCCAAATATTTAAAGTTAATATCAAATATTCTATCACATGATCATGTGTTAGGTAATATTTCTCATTGATATTTTGTAGTATGATATATAGGATATCCCATTATCATTTTGCATGAGTACACATCCAAATAATTTATTTAAAGTATCACTATATAACACAAAACCTGCTCCATCTGATAGTTGTGTGAGTAGAAGAATACTGATTAGCCTCTTCTTAAGCTCTTCGTATAACAACCCATATATTCTATAAACATTATTTCATGGTTAATAACATAAGGGAACACATATTTAATCCCAAAATATTAGGAATATTAGTTTAATTGGGATATTAGGTACATAAAACAACAACATGGTACTTTGAAAAAACAATATTATTGACAAATTCTTAAGCATGCTCCTAAAATTCCATTGCTCTTTTGAAACTATATAGGATAACATCGGGACAGACAGACTAAATGGGTGAGCTATAAATGCAATTAAGGGAATAAAAAAATCATAACATAAGGTAAATTTTTACATATCATATAGTAGGAATATCAAGGTAATATAATAGTTTTGAAAATCATAATCTTTAACAATACAGAATGATATAATATGTTAGTATAAAGGAAACATAGGAATATCACGACAACATTAACCATGACATTATAAAAATAAGTCACGTATAAACATGAAGACATCATAAAATCATATAAAAGTTCCCATAATGTATTAGTTTTACTCAATAATATTATAAATGACATATCAAGATAATAAAACACAAACCAATTCAATAGAGGTAACTTGGGTGCACCCATCATTTTCATATCATTTACAAGCATAAGTGTTTCACATAAATTATAAAAAAGGTCTTTTTTATCAATTTTAGTACCATGATCAATGATTTTGGGTTAAATATAAATATTTTCCTAATAGTTTAAGGAAAGGTTCATCTATGTTAGTAAAATTGAGTGGAAAAAACGATGGGTATTAACAGAAAAATGTTTATCAGGGAAAATCATAGGATAATTACGACAACATAGCGGGGTTATGTAAAGCTTCATGGGAGAGATTAATCAGAGTTAAAGGGGTATATTATCATGCTGAACCATAATAGAAGTAATATATATTTTCGGAATTATATTACAACATAAATAATTTGATAACAAAGTGTATAATATAATGGAGGTTCATGAATAAAGAGGAGCAGAATAAGATCTCTTAACATAATAGGGTGTTTCCAAAATATTGGAATGATTTTCTTAAGAGGGTAGGTACACATAGGGGGACTAGATAAGGATATAAAGAGTAATTTCATGCTCCATGGGTTTTTAGAGAAGGGAAATTGGATATTTGGTGGGTTGATATATCAAATTGGAGGAGAGTTCATTATTAATTTCCAAACTTTGTTTTTAGAATCTATATGATAAAGTAATGAAAAACACATAACATCCCATGTTTTTTATAATGTATTATGTCAAAGATGAATGGTTTTTATTATTTTACATTTTTATGAACTGATCTCATTAAAACAATACACTTGGTGATTTTCATGTGAGTCATGTTTACAATGATTTGATTTTAAAACAATCAAATACAATACAAGTATTGGAGGATTCATTAAGAATTTATAAAATTAATCAAATAACCTAAAAAATATTTCAGTCATTAAATCTATATTTTACCATGGAAAACTTTTATATTACATGAATTTTGAGTCATTAAGATGTTATAATACACACTTTATATTTATATAGTATATAATTTTAACCATAAAATTCAAATCTCCCCACAAATTATGAAAAAATAATTGTTATCTAATTTCAATTTTTTGATTAAAAAAACGATATTTATTTTATCTAAGTAATTATCTATTTATGATAATTTTTACTTCTAAATAAAAAAACCACATTTATTGAAAAATAATAATTTTTCTATAGTTACAATTTTATGCCACTTATAATTTTTTTTGACTTTATTAAATTTATTTATTATCCATATTTATTTATAATTATGTAATAATTATATTTTATTGAAATATAATATAATAAAAAAATTATTAATTTAATTAAAATATAGTGTCTTGATAAAAACTGTACATTTACCAAAAATAATATTTTTGTTTCATCATATCAATGTTTAGTTTTTGTCAAACTAATTATCTAATAATTTAATAAGTTCTAATAGTAATAAATGATAATTATAATAATTATTTTATTAAAAGTAAAAAGTAAAAAATAAAAATATTATGATCTAGATACATAACTCTTTTTAACACATATGAATTCCATAAGGGTATGGAGTGTGACAGTGATATTTTCTTGGGGTGGATTGGAGTACATGGTTTGGGCCAAGATCTTGATGAGATTAAAATTATCCTATAAAATTTTTTGTTTGGTCTTTATTGTGAAATCTCGACATGGTCTCCATTAATGGAAAATACATGTTATGTTATCTCCCTCTAAAGCTATACTAAATTGGATTTATATGTTATGATCATACTAGTCTAGTCCATTTCTCTATTCTTGTTTATCTATTAGGCTTTATCATAACCCTTAATATAATAATATTAATGGTAACTGTACAGTGGATATATTTATATTATCCATAATAGTGTTTTAAATTTGAGAGACCACATCACTATTAAAAAAATTCAATGTTAAGTAAATTTTTTATATAACATCATTAATTAATAGGGAATTTAATTATTCAAAAATTTAATTTAATTAATAAAATTTGGGGTCATTATATTCTTACCCCCTTTAGAAATGACACCATAAAATGTTTCATTTCATACATTAAACTAATGAGGGTATATCTATTTCACATCCTCTTATAGTTCCCATGTTTCTTCCCCAAACATCTTGTTCCACCATAACAATTTTACCAGGTGAGTTCTCTTGTTTTGTATTCATTTCCCTCTATGATATTTGATCTTCACGGACTGATCCTCATATGAAAGATATTTTTCAAATACTACCACCTCTGGATTCAAAACATATGAGGGTTAATTTATGTACTCCCTCAATAGGGATTAATGTAACACATCATTTATGTAAGAATGGATGGGTTAGTGTTTTTTCGATAAGATATCGCTCTTATATGATCAAGGATCTCATAGGAGTCTATGTATCTTGAAATAAGAATTATATTATTTCCAAACGTCGTGAATATATTCCATGGTGATTTAAAAATTAACACATTATCTTTATCCTCATAATCTATACCATATCAATGATTTTCAATACATATTTTCTATTGAATTTTTGTGGGTTTCATATCCCATTGAATGGTTTAAACCTTATCTGTCAAGTATTAGATAAGATCAGTACCATATACTTCCTCTCTCAAACTTATTCCCAACATGTTGTAGTTCATCACCTCTTTCTATATATATCCTCATAATGTTCCATTTAAATTCAAGAATGAAAACTACTAATATATGAGAACTTCAATATGGGATGGTTTTAATCCCATAAAATGTGGAAATCCACTGAACTTGATCTCATCATATTCTCCAATGGTTTAATGGCCTTATTTTACTAAAAAACCACCTTTGGGTGATAAGTAGTGGTGAAGAACATTTATATTTCCAATTATTTCTGAAGGATTCTCCAAAACATTGATATAAACCTCATATCACAATCGGATAGAACATAGTGTTTAACTCCATGTAGTCTTACATCTTCACTTATGTATATCATGGCGAGTTGGTTAAGAGATAATTATTCCTTTATATTAATGAACTGTGCTGACTTTTCTAGGTGATAGACTACCACCATGATGGAATAATTTACTATAGGTTTCTTTGGGAGTCCTATGAAAAAATCAATGATTATATTTTTCTATTTACATACTAGTATGGTAAATATATTCATTATAACCATAGATATTTTTCATTCTGCATTGACTTCTTTGCATACCATGCATCAAGAGAGAATATCCTTGATCTCCCTATTCATGATATCATGCCATAAGTTTTCCTTCAAATCACTATATATCATAGTGATTCTTGTAAGAATAGAGAAGGATGTGCTATGTCCATAATACAAATGACCCCTCTTCATTTCAAGCCTTTACAAGACACATATTCTACTTTCAAACATTATAAATCAATCTGTAGAAATGTGTAACATCATAATATTTTTTACCTTATTCAATAGCACATAATCATATTTCTATGCATCCATGATCCTCTTAATAATTGATGGATGATCCATTATTTGACAGTCTCAGGATGAATATCCTTTTATTATTACTATATCCAACCTTTTCATTTAAATGTTGATTAGATCCCTTACAATCTACCTCATGGATAGATTTGTGGGGTCTTTTCTACAAAGAGAATCATCTAAAATGTATTCTTTCATATGATGGTAATTTCTTGAAAAATTATAATCCTTGATTGGTTTTGACAACCTGATTTTGGATATATTAAGATATTTTTGTGTGAATATATACATAAGGCTTTTATGATCCATATATAGTTCACACATTTCTCTATAGAGGCAATTTACCCATGTATTCAGTTTTAAGATAACTATAACTAATTCATGATCATGATTTGGGTAGTTCTACTCATGTATATTTAGATGGTGTGAGGAAAACACCCTCACATTTTCATCTTTTATGAGTACACAACACAATATAGTTTTTATTCATCAATGTAGATCACAAATCTTTCCCCACTATTGGGTATTTTGAGAACAAGTGATGTCATTATCCTATTATTACTCTCTATAAATATTTCTTCACATTCATTAGTCCAGATAAACATGAACCCCTTCTTAGTGTGCTTTCATATTGGACTAGAAAATCGTAAGAAGTTTCTCACAAATCAATGATAATACCCATATAATCCTATATAACATTGGATTTGTATCACAAACATTGTATTTAGCTATCATTAAATTGCCTAAGTTTTTGAAGTATCCAATGATATCTCTTCAATGGTGGTATAATTTCCCAATAATGTTACTTCAACCAAAACTCACATTTATATAATTCACAAATAAATTTTCTATTCAAAAATTATTCTGTACAGAATGAAACTGCTCCAAAATTTCCTTCATGCTTTTGTAGTGGATGAGGATATTGTCCATAGATAAAACCAATTTTTTTAGGTAATCTATAAATAATGTATTTATCAGGACCATAACGATTGTTGGAGAATTTATGAGTCTAAATGAAAACACCATGAAATCATTGTTACCCTACGTTGTACAAAATTATGTCTTGGGGATATCCACCTTCTTCCCGTTTACATGATGATTTTCTAACTAATGATCCACCATAAAAAGTATTGGGCTTCACATAAAAAAATGAATAAGTCATCAATATCTGGTAGAGGATACTTGTTAGTTTTCATGATCTTTTTGATCTCATGATAATCAATATAGAGGCACACTGAGACATCCTTATTCATGGTGAAGAGGACTGGTGCACCCCACAATGAAGCACTTGGGAAGGAGAACCCTTTATCTGGATTCTCTTATAGTTACTTCTTTAAATCATGGATTTCAAAAATAAACATTCTATATGGAGTCTTGGATTTTGGTAAAGATTCAAGTGTAATACTGATTGAAAATTATACCTCTCGACTAGGAGGAATACTAGTTATTTCTCTGGAAAACATAACAGAATATTCCCTCATAATAGGAATTTCATCATGGATGGTTTCTTCTTTATTAACAGACATTTTGAGATAGATATTCATTCTCATAGGAAAATAGAATACATTATTGAGAATAATATACAAATGGATATTCATTCTCCACCTTGCACTTTTATATAATCATAGGATGATTCATGATACATAGTTTTTTTCCTTATCATATATACTTATGCTTTCTCTATAAAAGGAAATACAATAAATACCCATAATTTTATGAAATTTCACTCAATGAAGTACAACAAGGGTTTATGGTATGTTTAATCCATTATGTTTTACAGGGGATGAGTAATATACAAGGGATGTAATAATTTCCCCATTTGTAGTTTTCATCAATATCTCTACATCTATTCCATGTCATGGTGAATGGATATTTCTAAAAAAAATTAATGTAAAAACCTTTAATTTTATAAATAAAGTTCCCTTTGTAAATGAATTGAATTCATTATTATGAATAATTGTTATAGGAAACATATGTACATATATTTTGGAAAATTATATCATATGGAATTTAAAACCCAGTTATTATTTATAATCATTGATAATATTTTTGTTTAATGTTTATCAAATGATTAATATAAATAAACATTTATTATAAATAATGATGACTCATAAAAAATAAGTGATGGACACAATAAGTAGGATCATACCCTATAATGTACATTTATCATAAATATTAAGGTATATATCATCACTGGAATTTTCCCTTGGCTCATCCAAAGACGAGATCCAATAAAAAAATGAGAAAAGATGTTTATATGAGGTGTTCATGCTCAATGAGATCATGACCCAAACCATGTGTGTCGAACAAACCTATGAAAATCTCACCATCATGCACATAAACCTTAAATTTTTTTAGTATAGTAAAGGGATATGTATTAAAGAACCTAATAATATAAATATGTATATTGTAGTTTTAATATAATAATAGTTATATTTTATTCTCATTGACACTACTTTATAAATGAATTTTATTTTGATAGGATAAAACCCAAATTGTGTTTTGGTGTAATATGAAATTTAAATTAAGTAATTTTTTTTTTATTAAATAATGAATTATAAAAATAAATTTTATTTAATAAAAATTATAGTTAAATAATATTTATTAAATATGAATGATAATATAATTTTTATGAAGTGAATTGTAATTTTTTAATGGTTCAAGAAATGGTATTGGCAAAGAAATGAACATTTCTTAATAAATGTGGATTATTTTTTAAAAAGAGAAAATTAAAATATTTATAAAATAATTGGGATAAAATAAATATTATTTTTATAATTAGCACAACAAAATTATCCAATAGTTAATTTTTCATATGCTTTTGAGACAATTGAGTTTTCAGGTAAAACTCAATCCTGGTATAAATATACAGTGTGTATGATTAAATTATAATGGCAAAAAAGAGATGTAATAAATTTTAAAAATGGTATAAATTATAAAATATATGCTTCCACTTTAAAATTGTGTCTTACTAAAGTTATTTTATTTAATTTATAAATACTTATTAATCCTCTAAAACTAATATTTTATGGTAATGTCTTAAAAATAAATTCTTATAAACATGAATCACTTCCACATCATCACGGAAAATATTTAAATGATTAAATTTCATGGAGTTATAAAATAAATAAATAAAAACCCTTATGGAAGATCCCAAGGGAAAAATCCATTGGTAGGTTTGTTGTTTTGATTACTTTATTTATATACTCCAAAACCTATGTTTGGGAAATAGTAATGAACACCTCTCTCTCTGCCTATATAGACCCACCCAATCCTCCATTACTCTTAACTAAAAATAATTGTAGTACATAATTAATCTTCCCAACCCACTCTAGAGTCCTCCCATGTGGACCCAGGCTCTCTTTAATCTCCCCCAAGCTTTTATAATCACCCTCTATTGGTACATGACCTATCCCTTTACATTGAATTATAAAACCTTCATTGTATTTAGTATTTTAAATTTCAATTTTTTATGTTTTCATGACTCTGTAAAGATCCCTCTACATTAAAATTTATATAATAATAATGGGGGTCTTTTCCCCCCTTATAATTATATGATTTACCTAAGTCGTTCTTATTACAAAATTTGGTAAGGGGTCCACTATTTCTTGTATTTATTAAAGAACCTACTTTATGTAACACAATTTTTATTCAAATTACGATTGATATGATATTATATTCCACGTCCCTATTAATTAATTTAAGATTACCATGTGATAAGTGTCCCGTTTCAATCTAATTAATCCATTCCATGATTCGTTAGGTACCCCCATTATGTTGCAGAAATTATCCTGTGTTTTTTTCATGACATTTTTTTATTCAAGGACCCTCCTTGACTTATACTAATTAATTCCCAAATTTTTATCATGGTTTATGTTATTAAATATACCTCATATTTTTTTATTCCATGTGATTAGAGTACCCTTTTTCTCTCATTGAATATTTTTATGAGACTTCATGTATAGGCGTTATGCTATTAAAATGTCACAATTATTTTCTATGTTGAAAATTTGTGAGGTGTATACCTGTACCCATTTCAACTCAAGGGGTTACACCCAGTTATATTTATAAATAAATTATTTTGGATATCCATTTATTTATCCCATATTCCTTTATTGTGGAATTAAATATGGTTAAATATTCTCTTATGTCATATGATATATATAGTACAATTTTTAATGTACAAGTTATGATTATGGTGGGTGGACCCAGATAACACTCCAATGCTTTGAGTAATTATTTAGTCTCATGATATTCAATGAATGGTTAATTGGAGATTATCATAAAAACATTATGTTATTATTTCATGGTGTTTAACATTTTAATATTCTTAGGATTTCATATTTTATTTTTTTAACACATTCCCATGTTTCCTTTATGTTATAAAGCTGCATGATGCCTTATTTTTCATGGTTATGATTGTCACCATTTTCTTATATCATTTAAACTCCAATTATATAACATCTAATACTGTCTTAATTTTAGGATTTTTTCCTTACCTTATTGGGATTTATAGATCCCCCATTTCTTATGAATTTTCCCAGGCTATCCCATGCTCTTTTAATTACAATTTCATATTATTAGCGGGTTAAAGACTATTTCCATAATGTTTATGTACCAAAACTTTTTATGTTATTATGTAACATACCTTATTACCCAATGAAACTATTATTTTCAATAATATAGGTTTTATTATATGTCTTCATACATACCAAATCATGAATTAATGTGTAATCATAAAAAAGGTTGTTATCATTGGTATCAGATGGAGGTTTAGTTATTTTTCAGACTAGGATTAGGAAACTCTAGATAAATCCTTAGGGGTATAACTAAACAAAGGAAAAATACCTAATTTTTTTTATATATTAGGGTAATTGGTTTCTAATAATGTATATCCATATCTAGATACTATAAGTGGATGTGGATCTTGCACTGATGTTCCTAGGAGTAATAATCAAGAAAAGAGTGCATTGAGATATACTCGATCATCACCTCATGCACGACAATGGGACCTGCTGCACACCTGGTTTGAAACTCAATGGACACATGAATTTCAAAATTCATATTCTCATTATGAACCATTATAAATAGAAAAATGAACATAATATTCTATGTAATGAAAGATATCATGTATAACTTATATTGATGATTCCAATTTCATAAGTTAAGGAAAAAATTTCATTCATAAATTATCCCTTTAAGGTTATTGGATTCATATTTTTTTGTTTAATACTTTATACGTAATTATCCAATATTTTACCTTTATTATACAAAATGGATGTAAATTAGGGGAACCAAGTAAACCAACATTCTAAAGGGTGATGTGATGACTGCCCCAATGAGTTTCCTAGCATTATGGGGGAAAATTATGGAAACTTGGGATTTTTCCGAACCATCTATCAAAAATAACAATTAACAACTGGTACGTAGTTTAATGTCCAAATACTATAAAGAATAAGGGGATGATATCTCATTGATATTGATATGATAAAGGTGATAATGGAAAGAAGAACCATTTTACTTTGTGAAAATAATTTATAAAGAAACATCATGGGAAATGCACAATGGAACTAGGAGATGTTTTATGTGTGGGAATTTGGGTCATAATGTATGAAATTTCCATGTAAGAATGAATAAATTGATAGAAGGGAATAATGATAAATCTGAGGTAGCATATATAGTTCTATGTCATAAATGGGGATATGTTAGGCAATATACATGATAATTTTATATTCCAAGGGCTGATAATATTGATGAGAACCAATAATCTCTAAGACGAATGGGACAATGAATGTTGTGTGTTGAGATGGATTGTAATGATTTAAGTACATGTAACATCTACATCATAATTTTTAGGACGTGTTGTATTTCAAATAAATCAATTTTATTGTATCATGTCAGTTATCTAATAATATAAATTCACAAACCCAAATGTTTTGATATAATTGGGAAAAACATCTATGATTATTATACCACATTTTGAAGATTGTGGGAACGATCTTGAAAAAATGATCAGTCTCCATTTAGTTGAATTTAATGCTGACGTAGTTATGGAATGGTTTTTCTTTTATAAATCCAACATAAATGGAAAGGAGAAGGAATTCCCCTCTATACCATGAATAACCATTTGATTCTAAGTGCAAGGAGGAGGGTGAATCTTATTTGGAGTTATCATCTTAAACATGGATATTATTTCCATATAAAAATATTTATCTGGATAAAATGATTAAGAATATGGAAAATATCATCCTTGAAGACATTCCCATAATAAGGGAATACACCGATTACTTTCCTGAAGTGTTTCCTGGTATCCCACCTAAACGAGTGGTTGAGTTCTTAATCAATCATATACATGGACCATGTAACATTATTAGGGAATTAAAACTCTAGAAAAATGCTATATGTAGACCCTTACATGAATGTACCAATTGAAGGATAGATAATCACAACATCTATGAAAGGTATCTACAGTTTTCCTTGGACTGTCTAGATATTGGTGAATATTTGTCTAAAATTTCTCATCACTTTCCATCCCTCTATCTAAGAAAATTTATAAGGGAGTAATTTTTTTATGGAATAATAAATTTGAAGAGGGGTTCAGGGAGTTTAAAAATATGCTTATCACTACACCTGAACTTATTCTTCCCATAATTGGTGATATTTTGTAGGTATAAAAGGATTATTTTGATAATGGATTGGTATATTTTATTATATAGAATGAAAAAGTGATAGACTATGACTCATGGAAATTGAATGTTAATGAACATAACTACCCAATTCCTGATCTGTATTTGAATGAACTAATATTCATGTTGAAAGTCATCTAGCACAGTCTATTTGTTTAAAAGTATGAAATACATACAGGTCATAAGAGAATGAATTATATATTATAAAATATAGAGATGAATATGTTCCAGTGATTATGGTTGGAGCTGATTAATTAGATGACAGCTCAATCCACTACCATCAAGGGAATGAAAATAAAGTTTTAGATGTTCTAAGTATAAAGTAGTAAACAATTTTATCATTGATGAGAATTGAGAATGGTACATTATTCTTATACATGAGAATTATTAACATGGGAATCATAAAGGTAGGAATATCATCAATACTTTCACAAATGATTACTCAACCATACAATTTTTTGAAGATAAATATTTTCAAATAGATGATTTTGAAATTCATAATATGGTAGAATATATAAGAAAATGTAACTACTCGAAGTTAATGATTAATTATTAAGGAGTTGTAATATTTGGGTCACAACTATTTGTAACATAAAATCATGTTTTAGAGAATTAGATGATTTCTTATACTCATAGCTTAAACATATCCACACATCCAGTGGAAAAAAATATATATCAAGATATTTTAAAGCACTATGTGGGGAAAATATGATGATAAATGTCATGGAATATACATTATGGTGTATTAAATGTCAGTAAGTGAATGATGAATAGAAAAGGTCCAAGTTTATGATGCAACAATTACCCATACCTAATTGGAAATGAGGAAACATAATCATGGAATACTATATGGGTTGACATGGATCATCTTTCAAAGAATTATCACTTCATTAAAATTATATGGGACTTCCCACTCAATCCACATGCTAGGAAATACAATAGAGAGGAGAAAATAATTCATGGAACAACACTATAGATTATATCTGATTGAGATCCAAGATATTCATCTATGTATTGTAAGAGTCTCCAAAATTCTCAAAATACCAAGTTAATCTTTTCCACAACTTACCACCCTAACACTGAGGTACAATCTATGTGGACAATCTAGGAACTGAAGGACGTGTTGAGAGAATGGTAAATGGTCATCAACGGAGGATGAGATCAACATGTTCCTCCCTCAATGTTCTCATTAAATATTAGATTAAACTCAATAATATTAATGGATACCAATTAGTAACATTATGGTAAGAGATTTATAACTCCTTCATTCTTGGATGAAGTTGTTGAATGAAAACGAATGGGTCCTAAAATGATCTAGGAAATTGTGGAAAAGGTAAATACAATTCATTAGCACATCAGACTGTTCAGAGTTTATAAAAGATCTATGGTAAAAATTTTCACTGATACAAGGAGTTTGATGTTGGGGAAAAGGTATTACTATGTATATCTCACTGAAATAAAATCATGATATTTCAGAAGAATGGAATTCTTAGTCTATGATACATCATTCCCTTTGAGATCCTTGATCGCATTAGAGTGGTGGCCTATCGACTAACAATCCCAACTAACCAATATAAATTCCATGATGTGTTCTTGTATCCTAAAATGGGATTACATACCATACCCCTCACATGTGATGAATCTAAAGGAGGTAGTGTTAGAGAATTATATTTTATATGAGGATGAGTCGGTGAAGATCTTAGATCATAGTGAAAATGTTCTATGTAATGAGGCAATTCACCTATTCAATGTGATATGGGGAATCCAAAAATTTGGGGAAGATACATAGGTACCTGAGGATGTGATGAAATAGATTAACCCCCATATGTTACAATGTATAAAATGAAAAAATTTAGAGTGAAATTTCTAAACTGGGGGATATTGTAATGAACTGAACTTTTATAAATTAAATTACCATTATGATTGAATTAAATTACCTATTATGTAATATGGTTATAGAAAACATATGATTTTTTTTAATATTATATACAATTGAATTTAAAATACCTTTATGCATCATAACCATTGATAAATTGTTCATTGAATAGTGATAATATGTTTTTCAAAAATATAGATTTTTTATTAATCCAAATGACATAGACAAAGAAACTGATTGCCTCAACCAAAAGGATCATACCCTATGAAGCACAATGATTTTAACTTCTGATAGAGAAAACAACTATGATATTTTCCATTGAACATGCCCAAGATGTGATCCAACCACTAAATCATAAGTGAAATCATTTACAGGATAAGTTCAAGTTCATTGAAATCGTGGCACAAAACAAGTACGCCAATTGACCCCATGAAAATATCATCTTCACTCACCTTTACTATAGTGAATTTTCTTATGTAATAAATGGTTTTGTGTTAATAGACTAATAATATGATTTTTTATATTTTATTTTCAATACTATAATGGTTATATTTACTTCTTATTGTTCTCACCTTATAAATGATTTTGATTTTGATACGATATACAAACACTGTATGTTTTTGTAATATGCAATTTTAATCAAGTCATTCCTTTTATTTAATTCATGACTAAAAAATTTATATTTTATAAGTTAATAAAATTAATCAATTTTTATTATATATAAATGATAATATTATTTTTATGAAGATAAATGTAATTTGTATATGGGTTTGAAAATTGTTAATGTAATATAACCCATCATTTCTCAACAAATATCGTTTCTTTTGAAATGTAAAAATTCTCATATTTAGAAAATTATTTTGATAAACTAAATATTATATTTTGAATGAGAATGTAATAATTATCTAACATTGAATTTTTCATAATTTGATGATATTTTTTAATTTTTGGGTAAAAATTATATACAATAAAAATATATGATGTGTATTATCACATCATCATGACCCAAAATTGATGTGATAAAGCCTATAAAGGATATCCACGACCAAATATATGTTTAAAATTTAAAATAATGTTTTATTAAGATATTTTATTAATTTTATAAATCCATTATGAATCCTCAAAAACCTATATTTTATTTTAAGGGTTTTACATTCATTTTTTTATAAAAATGACTCACTTCCACATCACCAAGGATAATATTTTAATTATTTCCAAACCTATATTTATAAAATAAATAAAGAATTCTTATTTGGTAGAAAACATGGTAAAAACCATGGGAATGTATGTGTTTTTTATTACATTATTATATAGAGTCCAAAATTCTATGCTTGGGAAATAAAAATAGAACTCCCCTCTCCTAATTTTATCTTGACTTTCAAGTGATAAGAGAACACTTTTTCTCTAATTTAACCATTTAATGAATATTCTTGTATTATAGATACACTATTTAATTTTCACTGCAATTTTCCATGTCGAGCATTTATTAAGTGTATAATCATACCCATTTCCACTCAAGGGTATCCACCATATTAAACCTATAATTATTTTATTTTATACATACATGTATATAGCCCAAAATCCTTATCCATGGGATGAAATGTGATGAAATATATTATTATGTTTTATTTTCTATGTGGAAATTTTTTTTATGTAAAAGATATTTTTATGATGGGTGAACTTAGATAGTGATCCAAGGAATTTGGTAAGTTTTAGTCTCATGAGATTCCATGTATGATGCATGAGAGTTTATCCTAAGCACATTATGTAATGATTTCATTTAGTATAACCTTAATTTATTCTTGTTATGTTATGTTTCATGTTTTTTCCAAATTTCCATGATTCCTATATGTTATCATGTAACATCATTCTCTATTGGTCAAGTTTATGATTCTCACCCCTTTATGTCGCATTTAAATTCATGTTTCCTAACATGTAATACATTCTTCATTTTATTCATTTTTTATTACACTATTGGGATTTATAACTTTCCCCCTTCTTATGTGTGTCCCTCGGTTATACCATGTATTTTTAAGTATGATGGAATATTATGAGAAGGTTAATGATGTTTTTAGATATGTTGATATACCACTTGTTTTTAACATATTATGTAGTGTACCAAATTTTTCAAAGACCCAAGGTTTCTCAATCTTATGAGTTGTATTATGTGTATCATTATGTATCAAACTAGGAATTAATGTGTAATGAATTCAAGAGTTGTTATAGTGGTTATTAGAGGCACGTTTATATACTTTTGGTATTATTTTTAGAAAACTCTAACAAAATCATTATAGATAATAGTAAAGAAAATAAAATGCCCCTAAATTTGCATAAAATATAGATTAAGTGGGTTTCAATAAAATTAACCGCAATATGGATACAAAAATTTATGTGTCTATGCCATAGAGGTATCTAGGGGTAAGAATCCTGAAAAGTGAACATTGAATTGTACTCGATCGTCACCAGGTGCATGTAAGAAAGCCTCACTACATACATGATTTGAAAGGTTCAAAATGCCATATACGAAACGTCCATCAGACGCCCAGACTGAATGATATTGGCATTTTAGTAAACAGGGTCCGGGTTTGTCGGGGTCCAGTCTGACTTGGTTGAACCGACCTGACCAACCCAGCCCATGAATCCACCGACCCAACCTAGATCCATTGACTCGACTCAGTCCCGATCCGACCTGGTCTGGATGCGACCTGGCCCATTGGGAAGGTCTGGTCTGCCTCCTGCCCGGCCTGCTGGTGCGGGCCAGTTCTCCTCCAACCGGGCCCTCGCGTGTCTAGATTCAGCATGCCACAACCAGCTATGGTGACTAACTTGTCTCTCATACATGGCCCCCCCTAGACAGCGTTCTAGCAGGTCGCTGTGGACTGTGTCGTATGGGCTACCCTATCCGATGTGGTCGGGCGGCCACATCCTGTCTGCCAGCCACTAACCCAAGGGTGGTGGCTCCTTCTGCACCACCATGGCCCAAGTCGACCATGACTACCACCTTAGTGCGTCGCTGTGGAACACTTCCACTCACTCATGGCCACCGGTACCAATAGCGCCTTCCGCGAACCACCAGGTTCGCTCCGGGGGCCGTTCTTCAAGCTGTTTGATCCTACATACTCCATTAGGTCCCATCTTCCCTGATACAACAAAAAAAACTCTTTGTCGTCAACATAGAGGTTTGACCTCGAAGACCGCACAAGAACACACAAAGCTGGAGGGGCTTAGGCTTTGTTCATGTTGGCCTACAACTTCTACATTAGAGTTTCCATTTAAAAAATGGTGGAATAAGATTATGACTCTATAAAAATCATCCCTCATGAAAAACCCTGAGAATGAGAACCCTCCAAAAAGAATAAACTATTCACGTATCAACCTGTTCGTGGTTTGATCCTCATTCGTTTCTTTAGAAAGATGAACAGGGAAAATTAAAACACAACCAATAAACCCCTACCCAGAGAAGGTTTGTCGTTGGTGTCGATCTGTTCAAATCTGTTGTCATTCATCATCCTCTATTCCCAAATCATTCCTCTAAGGCAACATCAACTATTTTCAATCTATCATCATTCTTCAATGGAGAGAAAATAATTCGCAGTAGATTCATCAATGAAATTCTCCAGCCTACTACTATTTTCTCCATCCCGTTATCTAATTAAAAAATAAACGTGTCACAACATTTCTATTACACTGCATCATCGCATCCTTACATTGTTTCATTTATGAAACAATGTCTCTATTATGCTTTAGTTAAAGAGCCTCATTAATGGGGTTTGTCACCACCTCTTCACCACACTACAGTGCTGCTCGGCCTGTTCAATGGAAATGAAAAGAAAATAAAATAACATTTTAATTTATTGTATTTATCTTCCGAAAGGTAGGAAAATTATCTTTTCTAGTCAAACCTTGATAGTCAAAGTTAGTTCCTTTCTAGTAGAATCCCAATGTTCTTAGTTCACCAGTACCCTTAGATTTTGATCGAAGCACCGGTTTAAATTTTAGAAAAGCACGCTCACACATTTATTTAAATGAACTAAAAAAAGTTAAAAATTACATTATAGGCTCACCGAGCCTCGGAATCAAGTTTCGTCTGAGCATCTGGTATTGAAATAATCCTATATAATATAAAAAATTACATGGAATTTATTGAAGATTAAAAAAATATAATAATTAGGTTCTTTATTAGAACAAAAAACAACACTTATAAACCAAAATTTTATGAGATCTTTCAGAATAGTTGAAAAAGAAACCGTTTATCAAAATATTTATTTAGTGATGATAAATTGATACTTTATTAGCACTGATAAATTCAGTCTTTATAATTTCTTACAAATTATTGGATAAATATCCTCTTTACCAGTGCTACTAAATGTGTTGATAAAGGAGTCCTTTATCGGTAATTCTAAAAGGGCGGATAAATAGACTAATGTTTAGGGCTTCTACATGCACTGATAAATGTTCCCTATATCTGTTCTTCTAGAAGAACTAAAACATGAACCATTATCAGAACATTTACTAGATATGATAAAGGGGAATGCTACCGTGTGTTGCTACAACACACTACTGGACTAGAAATAGGGCATGTAGTGTGATATAACAACACACTACATCACTCTAAAAAACACCCAAAATAGCAGCAGAAATTATAAAATCAGATGAAAATAAATAATTGAAATGAAATAAAATTTCAGAAACAAATAAAAAAACTATTATATAGTATTTCATTTGTTTTTCTACTAATATTAATCTCAGTTTTGAATAAATATGCACACTTGGAGTTATAACTGTCACTTCATGAGTCATATGGAGGTGTGGCTAATTCCTACATGTCAAAAATGACAAATGTATCATTTTCATAATGTATCAAAACAATACGAATTTTTTTCTTAGTTTTGAGTATTTTAGATGTTATTTTATAAAAATTAATTTCATTTTTGACTAAAAAGATGCACCTGGAGTCATATATGTCAAATTATGTGTCATATTGAGGTGTGTCTAATTATTACACATCCTAAATCACCTATGGATAATTTTATTGACATACCAAAACAATCTAAAAGTCCTTCCTTGGTTTTGAGTATGGTACATGTATTTTTTACAAAATTCCATTTTACACTATAAATAGGGTCTTTTAGTCTTATAGGTGTCATCGTGTGTGGGTTTGACATTACACTAATTCATAAATATCATAAACTAATTTTTAATAATTTTCCTAAATTATAAAGACAATACAAGTGTTTTTTCATGGTTTTTAGTGTGTGAAACTTATGTATTAAAAGGTCAATTTTAAACTGATAATAAACACTTTAAGTCATACGAGGCACATCATGTATTGGATTGAGGTGGAGATAATTCCTAGACATAAAAAATTACATGTAGATCATTTTCCTACATTAAAAAATAATTTCTAATGTGTTTTCTTGGTTTTGACCATATCAATTGTTTTTTTCTAAAATTAATGTCAATTTTGAATAAAAAGATGCACTTGGAGTCATACAAGTCACGTAGTGTGTTAGATTGAGGTGAGGCTGATTCTGGAACATTTAAAACGACATATGGATTAGGGTATTAATGTATCAAAATAATAAAAATGTGTTTCCTTGGTTTTGAGTACAAAAATTGTGTTTTTTTACTGAAATTCAATTTTAAACTAGAAACTGTAAATTTGATTCAAGCATGTGGTATCATGTTAGGGTTTAACATGAGTCTGATTCATACAAATCAAAAATTATTTATAAATTATTTCCCTAAAATATCAAGACCATCCAAGCTAGTTTAAATGGTTTTCAGCAAATGGCGCAATTTTGTATTAAAATGTCAATTTGGAACTGAAAACAGACACTTTGAGTCATATCAGAAACATTAGGAATCAGATTGAGGTACAGATGATTCCTATACATCAAAAATGACATATAGATCATTTTTCTATGATACAAAATCAATCTGAATGTTCTTTCTTAGTTTTTGGTATTTTTAATATTTTTTCACAATAATTAATTTCAATTTTGATTAAAAAAACTCACTTTGAGTCATAATGGTCATACCATGCATCAAATTGAGGTGTGGCTAATCCTGACACTTATCAAATGAAAAATATTAAATTTTCCTCATGTATTAAAATTATATGAATGTGTTTAACTATTTTTGAGTAGAACACTTGTGTTTTTTTACTAAAATGACATTTTAAACTACAAACATGCACTTTGATTCATATATGTGGCATCATGTCTAGGTTTGACA
Organism: Viscum album; assembly: GCA_963277665.1. Classification (NCBI taxonomy): domain Eukaryota; kingdom Viridiplantae; phylum Streptophyta; class Magnoliopsida; order Santalales; family Viscaceae; genus Viscum; species Viscum album. The sequence goes on along the minus strand of OY728167.1, from coordinate 804,730,876 downwards.
TGAGACTGATTCATACCTGTCACATATAAATTATGAATTGTTTTCCTGAATTTTCAATTCAATCCGAGCATTTTCTCTTTGTTTTCAGCGATTGAAAAATATTTGTATTAAAACTTTAATTTTTAATAGATAACAGACACATTAACCCCACCCCTCCTTGATGAACATGATATATCAATGCATGATTTACTCTAATACTTCTCTCATACAACTGCTGACCTCAGTGGTTTATTTAACATATATTTATTTGAACATTTATGTTGTATTATATACATGTTAGTTGATCAGGAGTTTTAATGATGTTACTTTAATAACACTAGAGTAGAAATTGAGCTTCCAACATAGAATGATATTATATGTGGATTTTTCAATGTATTAAATTTAAAAAATAAATGGTGATAACATTATTTCTATATTCAATCTGAAACATTTTCAAAATGGTTCTTATCTTAAGTGGAAATTGTTATGTGATATTTTCAACAATTGTTCTAAAAAAATCATGGATTGATTCTTATTCAATGCCATTTCCCATAAATTTTATTGTTTTAATGATTGAACTACATATCCTCCTCTAACTTGGTCTCTGCCATAGTATCGGCCACTGACTCCTCTTTCACATTAGTGTCTTACTTTGACTCTACCTCTGCCTCCACCTCTGCCTCCAACTTCACCTTAAAAACTTCTCCTGAATATGTATCTATGATTTCCCATTAATTTTAGTGTGTATAGGTCAATGATTCTAAAAAATATATTTCATCCACTCTTCATTTTCATGATAAAGAGTTGAAAAATAATAAATAATAATTATGACACTAATTCTTCACAACCCAAATATGTTTCAAAGTTGATATCTTGTACCAGATCAGAAACATAGTAGGTAATAACCTAAATTTGTTTTCTTCAAACATTTTCATAACAAGTGTGTTTTCAACTCATCTCTATACAAATTTATTTCTACATTTTAGTTTCCAGGTTGATGAAAACCATGATAGGACAGAGAAAATATTGACAAACAAATGATTATGAAATATATTTAATAAAATTTCAATTACCATAGGTAATTACATATTAGGGGATGTTGTTCTTTTCATGATTTTCGATTTATCTAATATATTTGGAAACATAATATCTACAGTTATTATCAATATATTTTTTCGAACACTATGGAATCATTGACCAAAATAAGAATATTATTTTGAAATATTTCTATTGTTAAATTTATCTCTATATAACTTAATTTGTTTCCTTTTGTAGTAACGAAAAATAATTATATATCAAGACAATAACTTCATGCCAATATTTAGAATGTATTTATAAATCTCCTTATCATAACAAAATTCATGTTAAAACACAGAATGAACATATAATTTTAATTTTATCTATAAAATATTTATTTCATTGTATTACATATTCAAAATACACATTATGTGTTGTTGGTTGGATGGATATACTTTTATTGGATCCAAAACCTAAATATTTGGGGATTCTAGATTATCTGTGATCAGTAACTAGCACATCCTAAAAAACAAAAACAAATAAATAATGAAAAAATTAAAAATATATTTTATGTTATTGGATTGTAGAGTTGTTCTTCTTCATTGTATGCATCAAGACGAGTCTCTCGTCTGAGACTTTTTTTTATTAAATTCATCAAGTAAATCCACATTTTCTTTTCAATTTTTGTCTTATCCAAAGTTTTTTCTTCCATAGAAATGATATAGGGATTAATTAATCAAAATCACACTTCCTATGATCTTCCCTTTATATAGATGTAATATAAATACCTAAATAAAATATTAATAGTTGTTAACTTTAATAAAAATATTAGCTCACTATTTGAACATCCGTATTATGAAAATGTAACTAATGTATTTATTCACAACTAAGAAGACCAACCATTCATGCTTGAGAATCTTATTTAGATTCTCGAGACCAATTTCTTCTGTCAAATAATTTACATATATTTATTCTTCACATTCAATGTAATAAATTATTTTATTATTAAATGTGGTCTCTGAATAAAATTATAATGAAAATTAATTCTTCCCTATAATTGGTGTGTATAATGTACTCTCAAAAGATCGTTTTGTTTTCTTGGTCAAATCACCATGTTTTATTGATTCAACCATTCATTTCTATACTGTTTTATCCATATGTAATATCATACCTCATTTCAGACCTTTTATCATCAACAATTATAAATTTTTTCATACGAATTTTTTTAAGTTCATACCTCATGTATCTTTATAAGACTATCTAGCAACAATATGAAATCTCCAATAGAATCACTGACTGTTGTAATATATTGACCGTTAAGTGGGACATGTGTCATGTTAGAAGTTTTACATCCAACTTTTCTATTCATTTTGTGTTGGGAATCAAAAAATTGTATTTATAGTTATCTTACTAACCATTTATAACCAATGTGTTTAAAAAAAGGTTTTATAGAAAACTGAACATTTTTCCATACATTGAATTATAGTTGAATATTTCATGAATATTAACTAAATTTCTTAATTACGATGATTATAATGATAATGGATATGATAAAATTTGAAATCATCTTTATCTTATCAGATCTATGAATTTTTATTGCATTTCATAATGAAAAATTATTTATGATTGAACTGATACCAGAACTGATAATCATTAGACTCATACTTATAAAGATTGTCATAATGATATTTTTATGGATTCCCATCATATTAACTTAGTTTTAATTAAAAATTTGAAAAACTAATTTTTAAATTATGGAAAATCCTTTCACATCGTAATAATGTAAAAAAATGTTGTCTCACCTTCCATTATGCGAATTTTTTTATTTTATAGGTGTCCAAGTTGTTGAAAAAGTCTTAGAAAAAAATAACCATTGGGAAGATGCCTATAAATATCATTCCTTTGAAATAGTATACGATAGATCGATTTCATTTTGTGAATTTTTATTTTGTGATGTCTTTGATGATTGCAAGAGTGATCATCTTGTTCTTAGTTTTCGTATTCTTTCACTTTATTATATTTTTTAATCATTGCTTTTGATTGTGGGAATACGATCAAGGGATTGTGGGGATAGATAGATGGAGGATCTGATCATTTTATTGATCGAGGGATGCTGGGGATATGCAGAAAGAGAATCTGATAATCGTATCAAGGTTATTCCATGCTGAGGAAATACAAACTTTCTTGTAAGTATAAAACAAGGGATACCTTTATCCAAGGATTGTGGCTACCTTACTCTTATGGTTATAAAAGAATTATTATTTTTAAAAAACTATAAGTAATTCTTACATTGTTTTTATTATTTTACTTCTTTCTTACAATTCTTTTAAAATATATTGTGCATGTATGTAATAGATTTATCATAATGATAATAAATAAGATACCAAAAATTTGAATTAATATTCAGATCTATTATGAATCGGAGACATAATCGTATAATAATATCCATCTTGAATATGGCATATTTACCTTGATTTAATCATATCCTTTATGATTACAATTTTTCTACTCTAATATTATCAAAACCAATTAGATTAAGATACATTGATACAATCAGAATAATTCAAGTCTAAATTTTATCATTTCATATAAGTGGGTTTAGTAAATTTTCTTAGTTTAATTTACTTTAAACAACAATATTTATAACTTCAATTCACCACCCCTATTGTAATTGATCCATCTTAAATATATTCATTTAATACTAAATCCAACATATCTCATATTGATTCCATCAATTATTATCATAGAATGATTCCAGTAATCAAATAATTTCTAATCATTTTATCTACATTATCAATACAATTTTGATAAATTTTATTTTAAACATTCTTTTTATAAATATATGTTACAATAATGTGTATGGTGGGAAAACAAATTGGTATCTATTTTTGAAACGTCAGTATGAGTTGATATTTAATCCATTGAGAATCTCAATCCCAATAGACAACCAATTTTTGATGGTGCTGATAATTAATATTGGAGGGAAATAATGAAAAAAATTTATAATCACCATAGGAGTTCATAAGTTTTTCATGCTAACTAGAAACTAAAAAAATCCTTGATAAGAATATTACATCTTTTACAAAGGAATAGAAACAAGAATATCAAAGTAATTACAATGTTAGAAATACTTTGATACTCAATTACTAAAACATCTACAATCAATTTTCATAATTTGAAGTTGAAAATAATATTTGGAAGAAGGTAGAAGTTACTCATTTTGGAACCTCTAATGTTTTTGAAACTATGTGAGCTATGTTAAGAGATAAATATAAATATTTTCTTTTTTTCCTTAGGGAACCCATTGAAAAAATGAATCAAATATTTATGACTATTAAAAATAGTTTACAATATCTTAGAGGGAAATTTTTAGAAGTTGAAATTATTAGCTAGAAAAATAATAACATAATTCCCAATGAATGTGAATCTAAAAGAACTGTAGCCAATGATACAAGGATGTTAACAAATAATACAATTTATAAATTAATTGGTACTCTAATATAGTGTTAGTAGATATTTAGAAGAGTTTATAAAAAAGTAAGAAAAATATTTGAGTTATTTCTTTCAATTATACTACAATTCATACTAATGATTAGACACTCAAAAAAGTTGTTATGACTTCAAAAAATAATAACATTATTATACAATCATATTCATGTGAATTAGAAAACTCTAAAAATGAACTATGTAATCATTATTGGGGGTTAAATAGGATAGTTGGTAAGAAATACTTTCCAAATCTATATAGGAAAAGTAAAAGGGAAATTAATAAAAAGAAAGAGTCTAATGTCACTTTTTTTGAGTTGAAGACAGTTGGACATATCAGAACCGATTGTACTATGTTCAAAAGGAATGATATAAAAGAAATAAAATCTCATAGGAATAAAAAAATGTATTACAAGTCAAAAGGAAAATAATTCCTTAAATCTAATGATTCATGGAGTGCATGCAGAGGAGATCCCTTGGATAAATCTTCTGATCAAGAATGTTCCAAATAGAGGAAGATAACTCTTTATTCCAAAGTACCCAGTAAAAATATTTTTTTAATGGATATGGTATGCACTACTGAAAAACATAGAAATATATCTTTGTATGAAAATTATCTAATTTAAAATATTAAAAAAATTATAAATCTTCTGATAATGAATCTCCCTTAGACAGTGATAATAATAGATTACCTTCCGATAAAGAAGATTTTCACTTTTAAGAATTATTAGAAAATGAAAATTGAAAAGTTAGTAAAAAATGATAAGGAAAATACTGCGATAAGTGTTTTAACAAAACAAGTAAAAGATCTTTCTAAATTTATTGATTAGAATACATTTGAAAATTAATATATTTTCAAAAATATTAGAAATGTTATTTTTGAAAAATATAATTTACAAACTTATTTTGATCAACTGAATTCTGAAATCTATTGATAGTAAGGATAAGGAATTAGTTATAAAACTAAATTCCAAGTTTTTTTTATCTCAACAAACATTTATCAAATATTACCACTAATAAAGAAAATATTGATAAAATGTATAAAATATGCATTCTTATAAAGATAGTATAGAAATTAGTATATTAATAAAAAAACTATTTTTAGTGATAATTAATCTGTTCTAAAAAGTTCACCATTTTGAAAAAAATGTCAGAGTGGTGGTCATTGGAATTAAATTTTTTCATTAAATAAAATAAAATCCTTAGTATTTTATAAATCATTTTTTTAAAATGTGGTTACCCAAGATTTTTTTTATAACACCGAACACAAGATGGTTTGGGTTCCAAAAGTCTAATTGTTTTTTTCAAGAAAACAACTGTTGTACCAACTACATAAATATTTGGTACATGGGTAGTGGGTTTTCTAGAAATATTATTGGACACAAATATTTCATTCAAAATATTACAAAAATGAATGGTGGAAAAGTTACATTTGAAGATAATACTAAAGGAGAGATTATTTGTGTAGGTAATATTGTTCTTCTTCGTAAAAATTTAATTTCCAATGTTTTATTAGTTAAAGGAATTATGTACAACCTTATAAGCATAGTACAATTATGAGATGAATTTTACCTTGATAATTTTAGAAATGATAAACTTATAGTACACAATTACAAGGTTGAATACATTCTATCTTCTAATAGGCATGCAAATGTTTATACACTTAACTCATAAGACCTTATGAGGCCAGAATTACCTTGACTTAGTGTAATGAAAGATCAATCTTGGTTATGGAATATAATATTACGACATTGTAACCTCTTAAGTGTCACAATTTAACTAACAAAAGACTTGTTAAGGTTTTACTAGAATATAGGTTTGATTCTTAAAAAGATTGATATCCTTGTCAATATGGTATGAAACATAAGTTATGTTTTAAATATATTAGTCAAGTCGCAACATAAGATTATTTATAGTTACTAAAAGTAAATTTATTTTGTATTATACTACTGGATGTATTGGTTATAAGTATTACTTATTTGTTTTAGCTAATGATTACACTAGTACACGTGAGTCTATTTTCTAACACTGAAATGTGAATCGTTTTTTTAAATTGATTATAGCCAATGTTAAAAATGAGAAAACCCTATCTTGATAACTATTAAAAGTGATCATGATGGAGAAATTTTAAACTAATATTTTTAGACAATTTTTAGTAATAATTTCATTACACATAACATTTCATCTCCTACAACCCCTTAGCAAAATTGTGTTGCTGAAAGAAGAAATCAAATTCTTCAGTAAATAACAACAACCATGTTGATTGAATACTAAATTTCTATGAATTATTAGGCTAAATTGTCTAGTACTATTTTTTATACTATAAATTGATTTTTAATAAAACTATGTTATAATAAAACACCTTATGTGTTATAGACCAATCTAAATGTAATTTTTTTACATTAGAGTTTTTGGATGCAATGTATTCATTTTAAATATGAAAGATAAACAACATAAATTCTCACCTGAATCTGATGAAGGAATATTTTTAGGTAATAGAACTACATCTAACTCATATAGAGTTTTTAATAAAAATTCTTTTAAAACTGAATAAATAGTAGATGTTAATTTTTCCTAAACCGATCCTTTTGTTTTTAAATAAATCCATCAAAAATCCTCCTCAGATGTGTTTTCAAAAACACACTTTCAACCATTGTTATAAATTTATACTTATTATGAAAATAAAAAATAAATATCTTTTTAAGTATTAAATCAATTATATTTTCTACCAAATTTTTATGAATAGATTTTATAAAATTTACGAAATTATTTTTTCTTATGAATTATCCTAGTGATAGTATCATTGGAGATGTTCATTAATATGTTAGGACTAGATGGTCCTTAAGAAATGTTGTATAAAAACATTATTTTATTTCACAATTTTCACCTAATCATCCTATTGAGGAATTAAGAGATGAGGTTTGGATAAAATCTAAGAAATATTAACTAAATGAATTAGAAAGGAACAAATTCAAGACCTTTCTTGAAAGAATAGAAGAATCTTCCATAATTGTTGTAAAATTCGTATTTTATAAAAAATGTGACGAAAATTTAATAATTATATGAGATAAATAAAAACTTATAGATAAAGGATATAATTAACAACAAGGAATATATTATGAATTAAACAATGCATCATTACAAATAATTCAATCTATTTTTATTCTACTAGCCTTTGCAACATTCTTCAATTTCAAAATTTTTCAAATGAATGTAAAATGTTCATTACATAATTGTTTTTTTCAAGAGGATTTTTATTGAAAACATCCTGGTTTGTAAGATAAAATACATCCTAAATACATTTATAAACTTACCATAGCTTTATAGTAACATAAAAAATCCCAAAGATCATGGTATCACAGATTAAAAGAATTATTGTTACAAAAAAAATTATGTTAAGGGAAATTCATATCCAAATCTTTTTATAAATAATTTTAACAAATAAATTATGATTTTACAAATCTATTTTGAGAAAATTATATTCAGATAAACACAATAATATTTAAAATATTCCTTTTTGGATCTTTTGAAATATTATTTTGGGATGTGTATGATGGGTGTGTTAACATACTTTTTAGGTTTTCAAATTCCTCAAATACCAAAAGAAAATTTTATATATCAACATAAGTATATAAAATATCACTATAAAAATGTTGGATATAATGAAACTAAAAGTATTAATACTTCTATTGGTAACTCCAATACTTTAGATTATAATGAGGGAGGGTAACCAGTTGATCAAAAAACATTTAGAGGAATGATAAGAAGTTCACTATACATGAAAATAATTTATCCAATCCTAATGTTTTTTGTATTATTAGGTGAAATATATCTAGCTAATACAAATTAATCACAACTTAATCCTATAAAAATAATTTTTCATTATCTTATGGGAATTATATAAATAGGTATTTTCTATTCTTCTAGAATCAACTTTGAACCAAAAGGATTCTTAGATGCTGGATTTAGCGGTTGTATAATGGATAGGAAAAGTTCCTCACGAACATTTCATTTATTATAAGATTAAATGGGTTCTTGGTAATGTAAGAAACAACATATGGTAGAACATTCCACTACTTTAGATGAATATATAGTTTTTGAAGTTTTTGTGCTCAAGTGTAGTGGATGTAACATGTACACATTGATTATTCCATGAGTTTTACAAAAGCCCAAATACTATGTGATAATACTAGTGGAATTTCATTAAGTATGAAACCTAAAAAACACTCCTACCAAAAAAACATAGATATTAGGCATCAATTTCTATGGTATCAAACACTTAAAGTAGTTATTGCTTTACAATTTATAAGGAATCAATATCAATATTATAATATTTTTACAAAACTCTTACCTTTTGATAGATTTAAATAAATTAAAATATAGCATGGAATTATTAATATAATGTAATAATTCATATCTACTTTATCTATTAACCATTTCCTTACATTAAGTTTCTCTTTTTCCTAAGGTGGTATTTGTTATATTTTGAAACCATTTAGTTTTTCAAAAATTCATTTTTCTTACAAAAACAGTATCATTATGAGTTGTTACAAAATCATATTTTCATATAAAATTTTAAATTTCAGTATTCTTAAAAGCATAATCAGTCTTATAAAATATTTTTGAACATTCCAAAATCAATATTTCATAAATTATTTTCATATTATATAAAAATTCATAATCTGGTTTTAGAATAAATTTTTTCCTACAAAACACTATGTGCTGACTTATATATTATTGTAATACTATCATTTTCAATATTTGAAATCTATTATTATGCAATTGTTTTAATTTTTTTTTCAAGAAGAACACTTTTTTCATAACAAATACACTTTCTACTCCACAATTTATTCTTCTTATCCTTTATTTTTTCACTATTTCATTATGATTAGTTATGTTTGTTGTTGTTGCTATCTTTTTATAAAAACATTGTTTTTTTTCAAATTTCTATTTTCTTATTCAATAACAATACGATGAAATGTATTATAATAAAACATCATGAGTTTATAAGATTTTAAATAGTTAGTCTGAGGATTTTTAACCATTAGATCAAAAGACATAACCTATTATCTTTTAAAATGACTTTGAAATACAAATGATCATCTCGATCACCTATATAAAGAAGGGAACCCCCTGTCTGACATAAATTTCGCAAGACTATTTTAATTAAACAATAGATTCCTATAATTGTTCTATGTCATGATTTTTTCTCCTTATCCAATTTAACAATTCATTAATGATCTAATGGATGAAAAAAATTAGTATGAAAATTGGTTTCTATTCTTGGAATTTTCAGTGCAAAGAGGTTTCATTGAAAAATACAATTAGAATTTAAATAAGTCCATTGCATTTTATGTGTTGGAATATATCTATATAGAAAAATAAGGTCTTGAAATTGATAAGTATTACTAAAAACTTTTTATTCAGTTTTATGCTTCCATAAAGTTTATTAAATAAGAAGATAATTACTCTTTCATGATGTATGAAAAATATTAAAAATTCTCATTAATTAAATTATAGTAACTAGTTGGAGTTCCATCTAGAGGTGATGCACATTGTCCATCACAAAAAATTTGATACTCATAGAACATTGGAAGAAATTAGGGATGAATAATATATGCTTTCTCTTGTTGAGGGTTATAGAAACGTTTACCATCTTACTCCATATGCTCACGTTATTGCTTTATGGATTCAAGGTTTTTTAATACAAATAAAAGGATACTGATATACTCTGAATGTAATAAACATTTTCATATTGGGATATTTGGTCAACTTGAGAACGATATACCATGTAAAGTTTTTCCTTTTGATCATTTAGAATTTCAAGAAAAATTCTATCAATTGAAAAATTATAATTTTTCCATCTGTGTAAAGTAAGATTATTGTGGAATGTTTGATGTTTACCATAGTTGATAACAATTATCATGCTATGAGGGAAAAAGTTTCTTTTGTCCATGAAATCATGAGAAATAGAATGAATGTGATGGTTGATGTAAAGTATAAAAAGTTTTTTGAAAAAATTGGACCCATTGCATCAGATCCATATCCATTAAAGAAGATATAGGAGGAGATGAAAAATAAAGATTGATACCTCTCTTGCTAAAGTAAAAAATAAATAAAAGAAGAAAAAGAAATTACTAGACAATATTTATGAGGAACTGATAAGAGTGAAGGATGATAGTATTCCTATACTTTATAAATTCATATTAGACCATCCTCAGGCTAAATCCATAAGGATTCATGGTGATAAAGATCATGGGATTTATGATTTAATGATGAATCAAAATAAGAGACTCTAAGAAGCTATTTTTTTTGAAAATTTCACGAAATATGTAGAAATTACATATGGAAGGATTATTTTACATATATCATATACTAATCAACCATACTCAGATGTAGGGTTAGTGGTTAAATAAACATCAGTGGTTCATGATAATCCTTCTACAAAAAAATTAATTGAAAACAATATGTAAAAGATCAGTACATGGTTCCATTAGTGACACTAGAAAAAAATCGACACTACCTTTAGTATAAAAAAAATAGTTAACTAATTCAATAGAAAATGAATCGGTACGAGTTTGATCAGGAAAATAGATTTTCAGAACATCCCTCCAACACGAATATATCTCAAAAAAGAATATTTTGATTTGGTTATGTTTACCAAAACGAAATCTCAGATAAGAATGTTGAGAATTAGTTAGGAGAAAATACTTAGACTGAGAAAGATGAGAAATAAGGTCAAGAAATAAATGAACCAGAATAAAAATATATAGGTTTTGAATACATTAAGGAATATTAAAGTGAAGAGTATAATAAAAAATATTAGTAACAAAAAGAGATAGAATACTGTGATGATAAAGAAACACAATATTAAAAATCATTGGATTCATCCTCATCAAGGTCATCCACATCTGATTTACCATCAAATGCAGATGATAAAAAACTTGAATGATTAGAAGTGGAATCTTTATTGGAAGAATATGAGACTTCATCTAAGAAGAATGTGGATGATCAAGTTTCGAAAACAAAACATTCCAAAAATCTAAACACTGACGATGTATATATTTTTAAAATATATGATGACTAAGTTATTCACAGAAAATTGGATAAAGTTTAAAAGTATTTGTAAAATCTTGATAAAAAAGGATTGTTGAAATAGTTAGAAAAAACCTCATAGAACAACTTCATCCCAATCCAGAGTTATCAAAATTAGTAAGAAAAATTGATTAGAAGGGTTTCTATTACATTTTTCAAACTCTAAAAATAATTGAAGGAATTATTCCATAAATCCTAGGACTAGAAGTAAGAGAATTATTGTATGATGATAGTCTTCCAAAAAACTAATACACTATTTAAATTTTCCCAAACTCAGTAATTCCTCTTAAGGTTGATTTGAAAACATTAGAAGAGAGTAAAAATGCCAAAACAAAAGATCTAGTACTAAATAGCGAAGTGGTCTAATGATGTTGATTTCGATGTTTGGTCTCATGATTATCAGAATAAATAGATTATGATGTTTAAGGTGGAATCAGTAAGACCCTTTATCCAATTAGAAAATGAAATTTCTAAATGTGTGAGATTTTTTTAACAGTTCAATGTTTAGACTGATGTAAATAGAGAATAAGTTGATGCACTAAAGATCGAATTATAATACCTGATGAATGAAATTGAGATTGTACATTTTTTTAAAGATGTTATTTTTTGTCTCAAAGATTATAACAACAATCATGTGGAATAATTTAAGAAGATAAAGACAAAAAACCAGAGTCTAAAAGATATAATGAATAAATATGATAATTATTTCATCAAGATGAAGAATTTTTTGAGAAAAATTATTAAGAAAGGATTATTTTTAGGAACGCTTGTTATATTTTATGTTTTTTTATACTTATAAAATCATTGATCATAAATTAATTACTTTTGAATTCAAATAAAATTGTCTGAAATATTTTCCAATTCAATTTGTTAACTGTTCTTACCTAGTTTACTTTAATCACTACATAATTCAATGTATTATTTCATAAAATTTTCTATTCTCTGACATTTCCTAGAATTTAAATCATTCCCCGTATAATTTTGAAAATAAAAAAGGGGGATATATTTTATTATGGTAGATTAATTATAATAAGGGGTAGATATTCTAAAAAGGGGGATAATTAGTTTCTAAAGGAGAAATAATACATTAAAGGTATTTTATCATATTCACCATTCTATCCATTGTATCCAGAATACTTATAAACTTTGGGGGACATAAGAATCAAGATTCCTTTCAAAATATAATTTTTTTTAATGATAAGGAATCTATGTTTTTAATTTTTTTATTCCATTTGTGTTTTAAGGTTTGTGATTTCAAAAAAGGGGGAGGTCTTAGAGTCATTAGTTTTACTTATAACTTTTCAATTAATTTTTTAGAAATCACAAAATATTTCTCTATACATAATTTACAAACCTCTTATGTCCAAAGTGCCTTAAATTTTTTTTAGAAAATATTAACTTTTATAATACATTGAATTAGATAAAAAGTTTTCATGGATATAAACATACTTTATTCATTAAGATCATCTTAATGATAATGGATATGATAAAAATTAGATTCAATATTATTAGATCAGATATAAGACTTTATGTCGTGTATTTCATACTAAAAATGTATTTTTTATCAAACTACTACCAAAACTGATAAACATCGGACTCATACTTATAAAGATAATCATAATGACATTTTTAAGGAAGTCCATTAGACTATCATAGTTTAATTGTAAAAAAAAATTGATTTTTAAAGTAAGTAAAATCCTTTTACATTATAATGATGTAAAAAAACATGCCTCCACACCATATGTTATTAATGTTTGTAATTTTCTAGGTGTCCAAGTTGTTGAAACAAACTGATAGAAATATGAAAGTTGGGTGATAAATATGACTGTTGGGAAAATTCCTATAAACCCCAATTCTATTTACGAGTTTTCTACATATTAATTTTATTTTGTAAATTATTCATTTTTCAGATCTCTAAATATTACAAATAGGGACATTATTTTCTTATTCATTGAAATAGTTTAGATTATTCAGTTTTGTAATCATCATGTCCAATTGTGTGAATACAATCGATGGATTGTGGGGATAACAAGACAGAAGATTAGATCATCATATAGATCAATGGATACTGGGGATATGCAGATAGAGAATCTAGTAATATTATAAAGGGATTTCCTTGTTGAGAAAAGACACAATTTATTTTACATATAAAATAATGGATACATTTAACTAAGGTTGTGGCTACATTAATCTTATGTTTAAAATATAAATATTATTTTTAAATAACTAAAAAAAATTATTACATTGTTTTTGTTATATTACTTGTTTCTTAATAGTATTTTACATACATTTGTGCATGTCTGTAATATTTTTATCAAGAAGACACCGAATATAATCAACACAATCTATATTACTATTTAGATATTCTTTGAATCTGATACATACTCATATAATAGAATCAATCTCAAATATGATATTTTTACCCAAATTTAGTCAATTTATTTATGATTACAATTCATTTAATCTTATATTATCATAACCAATCTTATTAAGACAGGTTGATACCATCGGATTAATTCATGTATGAATTTTAACTTTTTACATAAAGTGGTTTTGTGAATTTTCTTAGTTTATTTTCCTTTAAACTAATGTACTTAAAAATAAAATTCACCCCAACCCTCTTTTAATGATCTATCTTAAATATATTCTTTCAATACTAATATCAATATATCTCATATTGATATCTAACAACAAGAAACTTAATAGTCCTCTCATGAGCTACCTGACAAGAATTAGATTTTTTTATTGTCAAACAATTTTAAGGAAAAAGTGAGAAACCATAAGTTAAATCACAAAATGAAATTACCATGCCATTAAAGTAAAAGTTAAACCTAACAGGTTTAGCCTCCCCAGATAATTTCCAAGAGATAGTGTTTACCTGAGTCTCTGGTTACTTCATCAAGAGATCTTTTAACTGAAAATACAGCTTGTCCCAAGACTGAATATACTCCTCTATGATGATTTTCCCATTGTTGAACCCTTGTATTAGAAAAAGGTCTTTTTTATCAATCTAGCTACACTAATATTTATTTCAAGGCACTCTTATAACCCATTCCATTATTATTTACACCTCTTTAGAAGTAGTATTAATTTTCAGAACAGATTAATCCACAACCTCTTCTGAGCTCGTAAGCAGTTCCAAAGGTTGTTCAATCATAGCATCAGACCTCAGATGATTGAAATATGACTTAGAGAGGTCTGGGACATTTTTTATCTACTTGGACTTCATCTTCTTCACAGATCTGGTCTCCATAGTTAAAGTTAAATACGAGTAGTCTTTTCTTACATTACGGGTTTCCCTCCTGCTTTTACATCTCTATAGGCTTGAAGTCCTACTACCCTGAGCCTCATCCTCTGTGTCACCTGAAAAGGAGCTAGAACATTCATCACTGGACCTGTTCCTAGGTACCTCCTTCTCATCCATGGATATTTTGACAAGATCTGTAGAAACCTGGATCGGGTCATCATAGGACGTAAGCGAAAAACAGTTACCATGCATAGGACCTTCCACCTGACTTGTCTTGAATAAGGTCTCACCATAGCAACTTGTTCCAGGGCCTTGAAACCTGTATAATTGGGATCCTTGTGAGTCTCTGTCTGGACACTATCACTGATATCATTCCATAAGCACACCACCATATCATATAAAGAACCTAAGGGACTTTTACCACCATCATCCAACTTTACCAGTTCCCCTTCTATGTTATTCACACTTACCCAATGGGAGGCATTAGGAATAGGGTCCAAACCACTTAGTTATCTTCACCTCCAACCCCTTTTTCACCAGTGAAGTTAACATAAGAAGATGAGGGTCACCCATATCCATTCTCAATCTGCTGAAGATATCTGAAACTGGTGGATTGGTTTCGCATGATCGACCACGCACAACCTTGGTCGAGTTTAAATTAGACTCCATACCAATAGACCCATGACTAGAAGGGCCATACACTGAGCACTTATCTGGATTTACACTACCACCAATTCTCATGCCCTTGGGATTATCAGTCTTCTAGGACCCATGCAAGAAAACCTCCATCAAGGGATCCATTTTGTTGTAGGCAGAATAATATTCAAACCACGATTCATAAACGACTTCCTGTAAACATTAGAATTCTTCACCAATAGTTAAACAATCGAAATCAGTAGGCACATTTGGAGCATAAAACTCCACAAAAATGCAATGATTAACCGGATGACAGACGACTTTGGTTTGGCTGTCAGAACACGGGTATCTTCCCACTAGGCTTCCAAGCATACTGATAATTAAAGGATTTTGAAATGGGAGAGGAAGATTAGGGAATCTTACCCAAATCACTAATGATGGTGAGTCCCACTTCATATGAAAGTCATAAGTCCACCTGTATAGGTAGAAACATGATCCATTATAGTTGTGGGGAGCAATAGACCAGGCTTTAATTAAGTCTTCCTCAGAGGCGAATTGAATCATAATGTTTTTGGGGTCGAGAAAACCTAAAATTGTCCTCTCCTGCAAGTACCAAGAACCGAACACAAAACTATCAAAGGAGTCGACCGAAGGCCTTCTTTGAGATAAGAGAGAAATCAAAGTTAGGATGAGGAGGGCCACAACCTCATTGAATTTTGCGACCAAAATCTCGAGATTTAGGAATCCCTCATATAGACCAGTCACCTTACACCACAAAGAACTTTGGCGAAATGGGGGGAGAAGATTTGGGATGGAGAAGGGTGAGAAGGATTCTTCTACCTTAAAGGACATCGGAGGTCCCTCCCCCAAAGGGGGAGGAATCGGCTCATAATACTCCACCTTCACGAAATGGGAGCCGAATCCACTTCATGAATCCTCTTCATCCCCCAGAAAAGTCCTCTCATGTGCTACCTCAATCCCCACTTTCCTGTGATATTTTGGGAGGTATTGATGGTATATAATGTATCCTGGTATGTTATATATTGTACCCATCAGAAAAAAATGGTGTCTGGGTATTGATAGATAAAAATTGCATACAAGTGTACCCTGTTGAATTGTAGTAATATAAAGATATATATACTTTTTTTATTCATATTTATGAGAATGAGTAATGGAAAAATGAATTACCCCAAGTAAGGTATGTGATAGAGATAATATTATCCAAATTTATTGTATGCATTTAAATTTTTTTAATCCTCCCAAATTATTAATTTGAGATCATATAGATCAATTTAGAATTTATTATGTGTTTTGAGAAAAATTATGAAAAGTTCTTAATTCATGATTTTTTACAGATTTTTACGTCAAGGGTATTTTTTTCATTTATTTTAAATATAATTACAAATTGATTGATTTTTTTTGGTGAAATCCCTCTTTAATTTCCTTAAATTTTATCTTCTAAAACATAAGCGGATTTGAGCATCTAGAGGCCCAAAGAAAATTAATGATGTTGGAAAATATTCCGAGCATACAATGTGAAACCCACCACTGTGACAGATGCACTACTAGCTCTACATGCATCCAATTGAGGTGAGTCAACCTGAAAGGGAACAAGTATACATAATCTCATTTCCCAATTAAATTACATGGATTTATGAATCTATTAACAAGCCAATTTAATGACATATTTTGAAGGAACCTTCCTAGAAGATTCTTCTAGAATAAGTAATTGTAAATAAAAAATCCATAAATCCTTTATATGGTGTCAAATTAAGCAATAATTGGGAGGGTGAATGGAGGATACAATTATGAACAACTATTATAAAGGGGGAAACGTGTGAAATATCCATTTAAATTGTCAAAAAACAACAACTTTTTGAGGACCAAATTAGGACTATAAAAGGAGTATAGATCCTCCCTATAAAATCATTCCAATCCATCCCATTTTACATCCCATTAATTAAAGGAACCAAGGAGGATATCTACACTGAGGGAGGACGACCAAAAATATTCCCCTTTTATTCATAATTTTTTTTCTTTATTTCTATTTCACTTTAAATTGTAATTTTTGTTTCTAATAAAATTCATGCATGCTTTTTTTGTGTTATCTTCCACCCAACCACCCTCCATTATTCTGCATCTGTTCTTCATTTTTCAAATTTTATTTCTTCTCATCCTATCCACCATGACCTCTTACCCTAAAAAACGAGGGACTAACTTGAGGCTTTTCATAGGGGAGGTATGTGTCAATTTCATTTATTGTGATATTAAAATCATATGTTTTATTATGTTTTTTATGGGAAAGAGTGGAGTGCATTGGTGTGGTGATCATCCACCACAAAACTGAACAAAAACTCATTTCTATTGTTTTATTAAACCTTTTACGTCCATTCTACTAGATACAGAATCTTCATATGATGGAGTTGATTCATTCTGTGATTGAAATGGCATACAGTTGAGCCAGGTCTTGGAAGATGTCACACTCTTGATCGAGGAATTCTATAAACCTTTATTATAGGAGTCCGTGAAGTTCATATTGAAAAATGAATTAAATATATCCCACTAATAAATAAAAGAATATTAATTACTGATTTAAAACTCATAATTGAATTATCAAACATCATTTGAAAATAACAAGGATAACGGTGGAACCCACAAACCAACCCATAAATGCCATGTTATTTCTTCATTAA
Source organism: Viscum album (assembly GCA_963277665.1). NCBI lineage: Eukaryota > Viridiplantae > Streptophyta > Magnoliopsida > Santalales > Viscaceae > Viscum > Viscum album. Next base: position 804,712,723 of record OY728167.1, on the reverse strand, counting down.
TCTCATTTTTTTCATTTCATGTAAGTATGATATTTTATTTAATTTAAATTTAATTAATTTCCTCAATTAAATAAAAAAAGAAATATTTTAGGTGAATTGGATTATATGAGTAAAAAACTGAGGGAACTCCTCAAGTGAGATGACCCTGGTAAACCTCTGTGCTGCATTAGGAAAATAATTTGTTTCTGGCACACCCAATTCCAGGCGTGAGTCAAAACTGGCATTGTTTCAGGGGAGAAAATTTGTGGCTTACTTATCTTTTTCTATTTTTACTTTGTAGATAAGTTTTCATTTTTCTTTAAAAAAATTAAAAAACCAAAAACAATATCCATGATGTATCCAAACTACAATTATTATGCATGGAATGGCTTCTCATAGGCGGAACAACAACACGATGAAGCTATTTTTGAGTAAAATAGAGCTCAAGTGAATAAACTTAAAGAGTCTATAGAAGAACTAAAGAATCAAATAAAAACGATAACAACATATTCCCGTATAACCAAGATAAACCTTCCCTTGAGTCGGAGCAAGAACCTGAGGTAGTAGTTGAAGAAATCTCCCCACTCATCATTGAAATTGAAGAACCAAAGTTGGTAAATATAGAGGTACCTAAAGATTAATTCATCCTCACTCAACTATTTCAAAGATAGATAGATGAATAGGACTTCCTTAATGAGATACATGTGGGAGATCAACATGAACTAGATAACATTTGGAATGAATGTAAAGAACTAATTGATCACTCCAAACCTTACAAAGATGAATATCCACCACCATTTCATAAATCTATATCCCTGAAAGAAGAAGAAACTAACCAAGAGGTTGAATTTGAAGAAGATATGGATGAGCTCTACTACCTACCTCAATCCAGTGAAGATTGAATCCAAGTGGAACATTAAACTGATGAAGAGATAATAGTCAAAGAAACTAAGGGAGATGATACATTCTGGAACTCACATTATTTTAATTTTTTTAAAATTAATTTTAGTATCACTCTTAATTGTTTTGAATTTTCATATTCTGCCAGCTTGTATTATGCCCTGGAGGGAGTTGATGAAAAAATATGCACCTATTGAGAAACACATGGATATCCATGGAGATGTTTAAAATTTACCATCGTGATTACAAGAAAATATCCCGCTAGCTCTTCTTAATGAAAAATTATACAAGCTACCTATATAAAAAGGGAATATTTTTAAATTAATAATTCAAATTTAAATTGTGAAAATCCATTTGATTATTCTTTTCATGCAGCACATCTGGAGAAACCAATGAATTTTGAAGAAGACATTTCACAAGTAGAAACTAAGGAGGAGGAGGCTCCATACTTCATCCTACCCCTACCATGAAAGATATACCAAAATTGGAATGGGGTGGATTTATTGTAATCTGTACATGGAGTCCTACTCAATAGATAAAGAGAAGTTCAAGTTGGAAAGAACCACATGTGGTGGTTCAAATCCAATAATCCCTAACCACCATATGATTATAGATAACAACGTGTACTGCCCTTCTAGATGCATTAGATATTCAGGGCTAACATGGGTGATTGTACCAAGATTTATACTTTAATTTCATTCTAGTACTTTAATTTTCAATAATAAGAATTTTTATTTCAAATATAATATTAGTAATTATTCTAGCATAAATCCACTCCCTCTTATCTTTTTGGGATATAATGACATGATCCTTGTTCTTAATTGAGTTGTTTTCTTTAATAGGTTCGTGATGGCAGAGTGAATCCTCAATTAGTGGAACAAAATGACTAAGATTAATTTAAAAGGGGATTTCATTTTGATTTTATATCTTTTTGAATCCTTATATTTTTTTCCAGCTCATTTTTTTAGATTTAAACACTAAATTTCATACCCACACTTGAATTAATGTTTTACTTGACTTATCTAGGAGAAATGAGTTTCTTATGAATCCTATGATTCCATATTTTAGATTTCAATTTTAATGAGATTGAATGAGTTAAATATAAAATTTAATGTTCAATGTGAATCATGGATAATGAAATGATGAATCATGAGTTTAGGGAATCGATTGATTTATGTAAATGAAATTTCCTGACCATTTTACATGCATTGAATTTTTTAGAAGTCATATGAATTGATTTTTTATTATTTATCATTCCTTGAGTTATTTTCCAAATATCATATGTCTCATTCCTGAGAGGATTTATAGACCACGTACTTCCTATTTATTCTTGAGAATATTTCTTGAGTGATCTTGGGACATGTCACTGACTAAAACGTGCATTCAAACTTTTAAAATATGTGACTATGCAAAAAAACATTTAAAATGATTGGGGAATATTTTAGGAATCTGTAATCCTAAAATATAATCTTTAAATCAATCCTTATTTTATCTGATAGAGACCATGAATGAGCTTTATAGGAATGAAATAGGTTTTAAGCTAATTTTATCAATTCCCACACAACTCTCGAAATTTTTATGATATTATAATGTTGATGTGTGGGGGTGGAGGCAGTAATAGTTTAAGGGATGATTTACATTTCAAGGTTGAAGTGTGGGAGTTCTTATTTTGGGAATAAATATTTTTTTTGATTAATTCATTTTACTATTTATTTTTTCCCACTCATGAATAAAAAATCGAAAATAACATAGAAAAAAGAAAAAAAATTGGTTGTTATTTTGGAATACCAAATATCACTATTTTCTAGATTGGAAATCCTCTGATCGTATGTGGTTAGTGTTGGGTCGGAAGAACACCCCAAGGAGGGAATGATGGCAAGAGGGGGGGTGAATTGCCTTTTAAAAAATTGATAAACAAATTAAAAATCAAAGTAAAGAGCAGCGGAAATAAAGAGGCAAGACACACGCAATTGATAACGGAGTTCGGCCAAAACCCGGCCTACGTCTCCGCTCCCAACTCAACCGTTGAGAGATTCCTACCGCTTGCTTTTCAATGGTTTTAGCAAGAAACCCACTAGGCTTTGAGGTAGCACTAGGACCTATTACAGCTTGCTTTTATTGGTTTAGCAAGAACCCAATGCTTTTAATGGTTAAGCAATAACCCACTAGTCTTTTTACGGGTGAAGACTAGCTCACCGATCTCAAGCCTTTTTACAAGGTAAGGCTTGACAACCTCTTCACACCTTAGTGGTGGTGTGAGAACCCAAAGAAAGGGAGGTTGAGAAAAGGGTTGGGGTTTGTAGGCACAAACCCAACTTTAAGCTCAAAATAAATAAATGCAATAAAACCCGTAATTGGGAAGACTCGGGCGCCAATGGATGATGGAGTTGATGAGCGTGCTCTCCCAAGCTTCTTGAGTGGAGCTCCTTGGATGTGGAAGTTGTTGGAGCTCTTGGGGTTCCTTTGAAGGAAGTCGCCGGAGGTTGGCCAAGGATGGAAAATGTGTACGGTGGCTTCACAATTGTTCCGGTAGGTGTCCGGGGCTTCCTTGGCCTTTATTTATAGGCATGGAACCCTTGGGGAGGCTTCGGAGCCGTTGGAGAGGCTAAAAGAGCCGTTGGGAGCCAAGTGGACAGGCTGGTCAACAGCCCAACGGCTAGTTTGACTGGCTCCACCGGCTGGCCGGTGCAGGCCCACCGGCCAGCCGGTGGCCTCAGCACCGGCCAGCCGGTGGCACCCTCTCCAAATAGTGAAGGCTACTGCCTCACCACCGGCCAGCCGGTGGCTCTGGCACCGGTCGACCGGTGGCCCCTGGACAGGAATCCAATGACTTTTTGCAAACACCGGCCAACCGGTGGGCCTGCACCGGCCAGCCGGTGGAGCCAGTCAAACTAGCCGTTGGGCTGTTGACCAGCCTGTCCACTTGGCTCCCAACGGCTCTTTTAGCCTCTCCAACGGCTCCGAAGCCTCCCCAAGGGTTCCATGCCTATAAATAAAGGCCAAGGAAGCCCCGGACACCTACCGGAACAATTTTGAAGCCACCGTACACATTTTCCATCCTTGGCCAACCTCCGACGACTTCCTTCAAAGGAACCCCAAGAGCTCCAACAACTTCCACATCCAAGGAGCTCCACTCAAGAAGCTTGGGAGAGCACGCTCATCAACTCCATCATCCATTGGCGCCCGAGTCTTCCCAATTACGGGTTTTATTGCATTTATTTATTTTGAGCTTAAAGTTGGGTTTGTGCCTACAAACCCCAACCCTTTTCTCAACCTCCCTTTCTTTGGGTTCTCACACCACCACTAAGGTGTGAAGAGGTTTCTTCAAGCCTTTCCTTTTAAAAGGCTTGTGTCACCGGTGAGCTAGCCTTATTGATGGATCGGATCCCTCGGCCCAGCAATATTGTCCGCTCTGGCCCAGTTGCTATCCCAGGCCTCACGGCTTTAAAACGCGTTGCTGAGGGGAAGGTAGGCACGAGAATTTCAAGCACCCACCAATCTCCCTCCACAACCGATGTGGGATTGGTTACCGGGGCACAGGCGCCAACAATCCTGGCGGGGGCCCAACAATCCTGGGCCCAGGACACAACATCCCCCCCCAAGCCCACACCGGTCCCGAGACCAACCACCCTTTGATACCAATTGATGGATCGGATCCCTCGGCCCAGCAATATTGTCCGCTCTGGCCCAGTTGCTATCCCAGGCCTCACGGCTTTAAAACGCGTTGCTGAGGGGAAGGTAGGCACGGGAATTTCAAGCACCCACCAATCTCCCTCCACAACCGATGTGGGATTGGTTACCGGGGCACAGGCGCCAACAATCCTGGCGGGGGCCCAACAATCCTGGGCCCAGGACACAACAGTTAGGTGATTGATGTTAGGATTGATCTAATCAAAATTTTTAAAAAAATGTACAAAATTTAAAAAAATAAAATATTCTACAGTGTGCACAAATAATTCATTATGCTTACTTGATCGTAACCTTTACCCTAAGTTTTGGGGAAGTGGGTGTTTCTATATAAAATGGGATAATTTCATTATACATTTTGATATCATGAATTATACATAAGTGATAAAACTCCCCATCGAGTATTAATTTTCAAATCATCAAATCCTACCTACCTTAAGCCTCAGAGTCATTTGAACCTTTATTGAAGAGTCCTCATGATTTTTTTTGATGTTTGAATTTATAATGGGGAGAAAGTAGTTCATTTACAAGTATATAGATAATGGCCATGTTATCATTATATGATCATAACTCAACATGATTTTTATCATTAGATATAAGAGAAATATTTGAGGTAAATCATGATGTGGTGTGATTAATAATAACAAATCGAGGAGCATCAATGAATGAAAGGAGAAGTTACATCATTTTTCAAAGGTGAAAAGAAAAATATATGAATTGATTATTTCTTTGAAAAATGAGAAATTAAATTTATATTTCATGTTTATTTTTGAGAAATTTATTTTTAATTGATTTTTAATTGATTTTATTACTTTGTAAATTGAATTTTGGTAACATTGGTTCCCTTTAAAATTTAATGTTCAGATTTCATGCTTGAGGACAAGCATAGTTTAAGTGTGGAGGAATTCATAAAGTGAATATTTTATACATTTTTTTATGAATTTAAATTGTTTTAATCCTTACAAATTATGAAGTTGATCTTATATGGATCAGTTTTGGATTTATGATGTGTTTTGAGAATTGTTTTTGATAATATCGTAATTCTAGATTTTTTTACATATTTTTACATCATGGGTATTCTTTTCATTTATTTACAAATATAATTCCAAATTGAGTTAATATTATTTTTAAAATCATTATGTTATTTCTATATTTGGTCTAGGGGATGATTAGAGTATCTAAAGGCCTGAAAAATTCAATTATGTTGGGAAATTGTTTTGGGCACATAGCATGAAACCCATCAATGTAATAGATGAAAAACCTGATCTAAAAAACCTCCAATTGGTTCGATTCTAACTATAATGGAACAAGGATTCATGTACACATTTCTCCATTAAATTACATGGAGTTTTAAATCTATTAATGTGGAAATTGAATTATATATTTTGAAGGAAGCTTCCTGGAACCTGCATCTAGAAAAAGTAATAGTAAAGAAAAAATTCTGACCTCTAACATACGGTGTACAATTAGGATGTAATTTGAAGGGTGAATGGATGATAAAATTATGAAAAAAATTTATGAATGAGGAAATGAATTACGCTTCCATTTAATGGGTCCAAAATGCAATAGATTTTCAAGGATAGAATTACTCATATATAAGGAGGAGAGGTCTTCCCTCTCAAATAATTCCAATCCATCCCATTATCAATCCCATTCCTTCAATTCACCAAGGTTGGTCAGCCAAAAATATTCCCCTTTTCTTCTTAATTTATTTGTTTTCTCTATTTTTTTAGTTTTAAATTGTAATTTAGATTTCTAATAAAATTCCGGCATAGTTTTTATTTTTGTGTTTTCATCCACCCAACCACCCTCCTTTCTTCACCTCATTTTCTTCTTCTTTTCTATTCTTCTTTCATATATCCACCATGTAATCTTAACCTAAAAAATGACGGGTTAACCTTAGACTTTCCTGGGGGAGGTATGTGGAAATTTCATTTATTCTTCCCTTAAATTCATTAGTTTTATTAAGTTTGTGATGAGAATGAATGATGTGTAGGAGTACGGTGATATTCCACTATGACACATAACTAAAAATTATTTATATTATTTTAGTAAACATTTTCCCTCTGTTCTACTGAATTCAGGATCTTCATATGATGGAGTTTATCTATTCAGGGGATGAAATGACATACAATAGAGATATGTCTTAGAAGATATCACACTCTCTATTGGGGTGTTCTATAAAACATTATTATAGGAAGAGGTGAAAATAAAATTTCTAAATTCATTCAAGATTTCACACCAATAAATAAATGAAAAGTAATTCGTGAATGAGATCTCATAATTGAATTATCAATCATAATTTAAACGACAAGAAGAATGGAAGAACCCATAAACCAACCCCTAAAGGTCAAGTTATTTCTTCATTAATTTCATTTTTTCATTACATTTCAGTTTTATCTTTTATTTAATTTATATTTCATTAAATTACTAGATTAAATAAAAAGAAAAAAATGAATTATTGTAGGTGAATTAGATTATGTGTGTAAAAAAATGAGAAAGATCCTCAAGTGATATGACCCAGGTTATCCTCTATGCTGCATTAGGAAAATGATTTTCTTTTTCCACACCCTACGACAAGCATGCATCAATATGTTTTCGGTGGGAATGACTAGACTCAAAGAGAGTGAGATCAGTTTTTTCTAATGTGATGATCTTTTCTATACTGCCGGTTCACTATGATCCTTTGTAATACTTTGGTTTTCTAAACTAGACTGAACAATAATATCATGCAGTGAGTCTATTTGTGTTTGAAATCGTCTCTCCATATTATATGTATCATCATGTGGTTTTTTCTTCTTGAAATATGTTCAAGGAGAGACTCCAAAATGTAATCCTATAACACTACTATATTTTCTAGGCTAAATCAAAGATACTAAAAGTAGATTTTCCTCTTGTATGGTCATGAAAAATTCTTGTTCCTAAACCATATAAAAAAATCTTAACATAAATAGGTATTTTTATAAGGAGTAATGAATTACAATTATTTCTTACACACACATATTACCCACACTGGTATTGTGCTTTCATCATCTAATTTACCCTCATTAATTACATGAGTCTCCTTCCCTAGCATACGACATGGGATAGAAGTGATTTTATATTTTGACTCATCAATATGCATATAAAATTGGAACATATTTTGTTTTATATCATATAATTAATCTTTTATTGTCGATTTAAAATATACACCAATTTCTTCTCCAATGAACCGTACCCCCATCCTTTTTTTGTGATAGTGTTACATTGGTTTTATTGAATGTTATTTATTTTCATCACTTTTTTCTGTTTTATAAACTATAAATTTTGAATCATGTTGGATAATATATATAATTTCTAATAATATATTATCGACAATAATGAACCTAAAAATATTTCTCATTGTGATGATTGATGAAATTAGTTATTTTTTTCTACTTTATAATTTTTCCATAACTAACTGGTGGGTGGGGATTTACTTTTCCCTCAACATCCCTTTGATACAACATAGTATAAATATTCTAGAAGACACTAGGGGATTTTCTAGTGGCCATTAAGAAAAATTTCTTACAGAAATATCACAAAATAAAAAAACTATACAAAAAATAATTCAAAATTATTCAACATTTCGTTATATAATTTTTCAGTAAAGTAGAAAAACAATATAATATAATTATCGGTATATATTTCCAATGGTTTTATTTCATTACAGGTTGTACGTGGTTGCATGAATCAATATCAATCATCACATTCATCCTCTTTATGATCCCAAGGTAACTATAAAACATTTAATTGTTGGAGTTAATAGGTAGGTTGTGTTAATTCGAAAAAAACTCATATTTTATACTCTAACTCCTTGCATTAGTAATTTTATTCAACACTTTGATGTTGTGTCATTGTTGTTTTTATTCATCAACATGTTATTGATCCCCCAATAATTCCATAGCTTCATAATCAATAGTTTATTCTTCCTCAGGATTGGTAACATCATCATGAGATGAAGAAATTGTCTGAATGAGTAGTCAAACATTCAATTTCTCTTTTATAACAAATATAACATACTCACTATTCCTAAAATTCCACATTTTCATGCTTCATCCATGGTAATTGTTACTATATTTAATATCGATATAATACTTCAATAATATAGTACAACCAACCTCCACTAACTTTATTTAATTAGTCCTTAAGTTCTTGACTTCCTTTCATCTATTGATTATAGATTGGACTCCCACATTCAATATAGAATTCCTCCCATCATTGTGGTTCTATTTTTAGTCAATAGAAGACCTCCCAAATAGTTATTCTAATATTTTGATTCTTGATATCCATCCCTCTTATTTTGTAGACATCCACCTATGTTTTAGGAACAAATATTACCAAAATTTATCACATAATATGGTGATAATTGTTGATTAATACTTCCTATAGTGGTTAAAACATCATAGAAGAGATAGGAGACGAGTCTCATGAAATAAAATGAAATAATAACTGTTTGGGAGATCAAACCTCACTGACACTACCATGATTACATTAACTCACCCCCAATGAGCTGAAATAACTCTATAATATTTTAATTGTTCTTTTCCCTCACCTGTATCTCTAATATTAGAGCTATATATCCACTCTAGTTTAAAAATAATCTAAATACAATTTTAATTATGGATTCTAACATATTAAATTTCAAAAACGATGTTATGAACATTCAAATCAACATGACTTCCACACACAATCATTTACATCCACTCACATTCATTTTCCGTTTTCCACTTCCATTGAAATGTTTTTTTGGTGGGGTTTTGGGCAGACACGAACTTGTGGTAGAATTAGTGAGGGGATGATGGGAGAGCACAACAACAATACATTTCTCCAAGACTCCAAGATAAAGTATCCTGATGCTGAATCTAAAAGCAGGGTCGGAGATCTCTTCTCATTATGGGAGGAATTCCTCCAAGATCCAGATTTGAAACCTTTTAAATTTATCAATGGTAAGGGGGAATAGATTAAAAAGGTTTGTTTAACACGTTTGTTTTCACACAAAAAATGCACAACATGAGTATTTTCATGAGGTCACCCATTGTACTAGTATTATCTTCAATGTATGATTAACTATGGAGTTCCAATAGGATCCATCGTGACTGAAAAAAATTAAAAGTAAATTTTGATAAACTATAGTAAAAAAGTATTCAAGTTATTCTTATAATGAAATTCATATCAAGAACACAAAAAAATCATTCAGTATATTTTGATTAATTTTTAGGTGTCATTTTATGTGTTCTCCGGAATTAGTAAATGAAGAGAATGAAATTATGAGAGAGTTGTAGAATGAGTTGGGGTATGAGATATTCAAAGTAATGGTAGTAGCTTTAGTGGAGATTAATGAATAAAATCTATGCAGGAGGTATGTCATCAAGTAACTTTGGAACTACAATGTTGGGAGAAAGGCTATTTTGAATGAGGGAGTCCAATCCATCATCAACATATGGAAGGAAATAAATCTTCTTAGGATGGATTAAATTAATGTTAATTATACTACATTATTGATGTATTATATCTATTTTCAAGACAATAACAATTTTCTTGAAATATTCATGAAAATATGGACTTTTATGCTTGGAGTTTATTATATTGTATATCTATCTTACCAAAATTAATCCTTATTTACACAACCTTATTTTTTAAACTCATATTCCTTTTTAGGAAAAGTTATTTATGTTTCTTACACCTATTATATGTTGTTTTATTCTTTCAATTATTATACATAACGAATATATTCATTTAATAAAAATGAGATATATAGTTTTCATTTTGATCAGGGGAATAGTATATCATCAAAGAAAACCAACATAGTTTCTTTACTTAACCACTTTATGTGAATCCTAGATCACATGTAGATGATGTTTCCTTTGGTTAAAGGTTACATAGACCGATTATTTATTGGAAGGGATTGTGTATAAAATGATAACTAGTGAAGACTTGTGGAGTTTCTATAATCAATTGTAGGTTGCTTATTCATGTAGGGTTTTAGTTTTACCTAGGATTTGTCAAATTGTTATTGTTTTTATGACTGTAGGAATTTATATTTAGGAGATTCTATTTTTTACTATTTTACATAGATGAACATGTCATGTGAGTTGGGTTTTTATCAATTTGTCATGGATTATGTTGTGTGCTACATATTTATTGTCAATAATTTGGAAGTTGGTTGATCGATCTAAGGGTTGAGTATCATTTTGATTCAGCTAAGGACAAATTATGAATAGTTGGACCATATTATGATGTTATAGTTTTATAAAAGTGAAATTTATTGATAAGAAAACAAAAAAACCAATAAAGAAAATAAGTTTTCTTAAATGAGTTTACTTCATCAAAAATCACTTCATACTTGTATAATAATTTATTTATAAAAAATTGATAGAAAAGTAAAGTCATATATAAAATATTCTATAGATAACATGGCATTAGGAAACTATTCTATTGGAATATAATCTGGTGTGTTGTGATATTACATTTTTTCATTTATAAATGGAATATAAATAAAATTCATAAACTCTATTTACTATTAGTTTATAAACAATCAATCATTAATTTAGCTAATTATAAATTTAAAGGACATGGGAAATTATTCGAAACCATACATTATCAATGAAAATAAATGGTATCTCCTTTAATGATCTCCCCAACCCATTGGATACCATTTTTATCACAATTGTAATGGTGTATGGAATATATTTATCAGTATATGTACTAATATAAAGAACCAATAAATCAATTATTGACACAAATCTTATTGAAAATACATCAAAACTTTTGAGTTTTGATCAAATAAATAAAATGAAAAAGTAAGATTATTTTGATTTCAATTATAATTTAAATAGTTTATTCGTTATTAAATAATATCTATAAAACATATTGATAATGTTAAAAAATATAAATCAGAAAAATTAAACTTTATTCCCCTATATTAGATTTACCCATTAACATTAAAACAATATGTAGATTAACCCACATTATATTATTAATATCAAATAATATTCCCCCTAAAATCGGTACAATATAATGTTAAACTTTTTTTAATATTCCTATTCATGTCATACGGTTGAACCAAGATTCAGACAATGACAAACCACAATATCTAAAAGGTAACAAGAAATAATATTACGAAAACATAAAAAATCACCATCAGTTGCAACAGTGGATGGAGATGCAGTTCTCATTGGTCTCCTACGAAGTGGAAAGAGTTTACAGAGTATGAGTTGCATTGAGTACGTATAGGTATGTGAGAGAGAGATATGAGATATAGGTTTCTTAATTGTTAATAACAGTACAAAAACACAAACTGTGGTACCTATAAAACCAAAAAATGAGATATGATAAGGGTAAAATAGCATACATTAGATTCTAGTCTTGATTCATCTGAGACAACGTATAGGAGTAGCACTAGCATCATAGAAGTTCAGAGAGAGATTGGGAATCACAACTGAATGAGTCACTGTTAGGGTTATACTAAATATATCGAAGACACATTTTTCATCACTTTTAAATATGCCCTTATAAAATGAATATTTATCAGTGGTTTTTTAGCACTGAAAAAGATCGAGCTTTATCAACTTGAAAAAATCTCCCATAAATACATCTTTATAGTGCTAATGTTGTACCACTGATAAATGTTAATTTTATCAATGATTTTTTGGAGATGATAATGCTCCATCATTATGAGTGCTACAATTTTAGCGATGATAGTGGATTTATAATTATAATTATAATTACAAAATTTTAAACATGTTCGTATAATTATACATTTTTATGTAATAATATAATAATTATTTAAAGATATAATTATTTATTTATAATTAAAGTAATAGTTTTTTAAACAATTGTATTTTTTACATACAAGTAATAATATATATTTTTGTTAATAGAGTAAATATAAATCTTATAATATATTTATAATTAATAATTTATAATTTTATATATATTCATATCATTATATATATTCACATCATTATATATATTTATATAATTATATATATATATTTAATATATATATATAGTAAATATATCCATTATATAACTATATTTACTATAATTTTATAGTTATATATATATAAATATATTTATATTATTGTATATTTATATAATTAGATATATTAAATATATATAAATATAAATATATTCAATATTTAAATATATTTATATTTTTTAATTATTTAAATATATAATTACTTATTTATAACTATATGAATAATCCATCTATAAAATAATATTTATTGAATTCCATATTTATATAATTATATATAAATCCCTTTGATTGAATCTCTATGGTAGCTTCCCTTATGGGTCTTAGTGAGGTCTCGAGTTCAAGTCACATTGAGTACATTGTTTAAATAAAATTATTTTAATTTTATAATTATTTAAATACTTTCTTAAAAATTATATTTATTTATTTATAAATATATTTATTTATAAATAGTTATTTAAAAATATATTTTTAATATTATTAATGGATATATAATAATAAAATGTAGAATTTTAAATAGTGTGATATTGAATAATTAAAAATGTGTAAAATTTAAAAATATTTAAAAATTAATCTGTTTTATTTAATAATTATAAATTAATAAAAAAATTGGATATATATATATATATATATATTGAAGTAAAGATGAATACATATTGAAAATATTAAAACATTGCAAATAAATATATATAAATAAATAATAGAAAATGATCAAATTAGAAAATAAAATATAAAATATAAAATTTTAATTTTTAAAAATATATAAATAATACCTAACTACAATAATTTTAAAAATGAATCAATAAAATTGATCAATAACAAACATAATATATTAAATGTTTCAAGTTATAATGAAATTCTAAAATATTCTAAAATTTAAATATATTACATAAATTTTAACAAATGAAATTTGATATATGAAAGTTTGAAAAAATAAATCAATAATAAAAATTAATAAGACATTAATATGTTTTTAATTATTAAATATTATTTACTTAATATTTTTTTTATATTTTTCTTAATTAACCCATTTTTTAATTTTTATCTACTTTAATATTTCAATTTATTCAATTTAAAAATCTATATATTTAACATTTACTATTAATTATTTTTTATAATATATATATATGTATATTCATTTTATTCATTTGTAACATTAATTATTTAATTGATAAAATTTTAAATTTCTTTAATTTAATTATTTAATTATTTTTTTATTCTTTTCCTTTATCAACACTTTTTTACTGACATAGATAAATTCCATCTCTGTTAATGGCCTCTTTGTAGTAGTGAAATCGACATTAATGCTATTATATACTAAATATAATTTTATCAAATGATTTAAAAATAATAAAAATACCATATTATGTACATTGATTTGTAAATATTAATAAATATAAAATATAGTTAGGTAATGAACCAATTGTTCTATTATAATGACTGTTTTTACTGTTAAATAGTAAAAACTTAGAGAGATTACTGATAAAGAGCTGTTTTGGCACGTTAGTTACACTTGTGTGAAAATTAATTTCCAATAAATATAGGATTAATAATTCATAAATAATATATCATATTTAGAATTACTAGGCCCAAAATATATAGTATGTATTTTTTGTTTTAAAATATACTTTAGATAGGATAAAAAACTAGTTACCATAATGAAAAACTAAAATTTTAAAATAAGGATACTTGGTAGTTTAAGAACAAGCTATATAAAATAAGGGTTATATTGTGTGGTGGAGGTGTGGATCAACCATATAATCCATAAAACCCATTAATTATAAATATTGGTTCCTCTTGAGGTATGTTTGACCTCCCAATAATGAATGTTTTTGAGTATTTACATGAATGACACTCCTCAACTATCAAAGGGTGCTCACTCTCCTTCTATATTCACAACATAAAACCAATTTGGTTGTAAAGGAACATAAATTGTAGACATAGTTTTATTATGAAAATATTTTATTAATTTGATTTATTTATAATTAAAACCAAAAAATAATATTTTTGATGTGAATTTCTATAAAAATTGAAATTTAGTGTTTTAATTTAATAGATTATAAGTTAATACTTGTAGTTTTCAAATATAATTTTAATTCAAAAAATATTGTTCTACCTTGTTTGATAGAGTACATTATTTATTTAATTATTTTTGTAAGATGTAATTTATTTTATCAAAAGGTTATTTTATAGAAATTATAATTTTTTTCAATTAAACACATTTCATTAGTTATTAAATTACTGACATGAAATAATATTTCATTATAGGAATTGAAATTTCACATTTTAAATAAATCAATTATAAAAACATAAATTATTTTATTAATTAACATTATATTTAGAATTTTAAATTTATATAACATTTTAAAACATTGATAAAAAGATAAGAATAATTAATGATGATTTATTATATAATTTTTTTTATTATTTTGAAGTATAAAATTTATGTATGAAAAAATGAAATTATAAATTATCAAAAAAATTTAAAATTCATGAATTTATTTATCCGAAATACTATTATTTTAATGGTATAGATAAATAATAAAAAACAAATAATTCAATTTAAAAATTAAATTAAATACATACATATATATATATATGAATTAAGTTGAAATAAATAAATGATAATAAATAATAATAAAAATAACACTAATCCATTAAATAAAAAATGATTAATAATAATAATAAGGGGAAAATAAATTACATGTTTAGGGGATTTAAGGTTCAACCAATGGGTCACGTTCTGGGGGAAGGGAAATCACACAGGATGGAGATGAGTCGAGGGGGAGTATCACAACCGAGTGCAATGGGGTGAACCCACCTTGGGAGATCTCGAATGTTGGACGAAGGTTGAGAAAACCTTGATCATCGACGAGGAAGGACAATCTCCATTATATGTGGAATGATTGCTAGTGATGGGTTTTTCTATGGTTAAGGTTTGACCGATATCCAGATCTAGATCTGGGTGGGTGTCACTTTTAGTTTTTCATCAACCTACCGAGGTAGGTGTTGTCTTTCTTTGACGTAGGTCCTATTTTTCTCCCTCTCTAACTCTGATTCTTGTCATTTTTTATTTCTCTTTCATTTATTCCATCCATATTTGTGGTCTATTTATTTATTTGATTATGAGTAGAATATGTTTATTTTTAGTCTACTAATTCTAAATTTCATGTCCATAGTGGTGTTTTTATGTTGGGTTGTCAACATTGTGTGCATGTTTTCTATTAAAAATTTTGTGGATATTTTTCTTTGGATAAATGATGTATGAATAAATTTACATACTCTATATATTGTCTAAATCTAAATGATCATATTTTTATTCAACATTGAATGTTTTATTAAGGGATATGGAAATACATTCCATACATCAGTGCACAAATGTAATTTGGGGGAGGTAATTATTCTATTTGGAGGGTTTGAGTTAGAGGTTGAAGCGCATATGGTTTCTACTATCATGAAAGATAAATTTAGGGTTATTTTTATTTTCTTTATAATTTTACTGAGTACATTTTCTTCTAAATTTTATATTCTCATTTAAGGTATATTATTTATTATGTTCATTTTTTCATTGTAATGGGAGATGATTAATTTTATATACCATATTATGATAATGTTACAGTCTTATTAAAATTCATTTCACATCTTAGGTTATTGATTTTATTTTCATCTAAATTCTCTAAAGAGAAATTTTATATTGAAACTTCAACATTATATACACACACACACATAAACACACACACACGCTTATTAATTTCAGAACCAATGATTATTTATTTCATATTTATAATTATATTTCACTGATTATGTGTGTAACAGGAAATTTTTTTGTTTAAAATATTTAATTATATGAAATATTATTTCTATAAGGGAGAAGTTAAAATTATTTATTTATAACATGATCCTAAAAATTAATATTTTTTGAATATTTTTTGTGTAAGGGTGTACTGCAATTATTTTTAGATTTTTGTTTTTGATTCTTACTAGATTCATTAAGGGGAAATTTTATCTTATATATTATGATTATGTTTATTTAATTTTTTTGGAGAATTTAAAGTTGTGGTTTGTTTTATCTTTACCAAACTATGTTTTTTATGACATATATATATATATGTGTGTGTATTTTTATACAACTATGAATAATTTTTTTCAAAACAAATAATGTAAGGGTGTGTATCTATTTTGTAAATGTTTTATTTAAATTTAATCTATTATGGTATAATGGAATGTTTCTATAAAAATATAATTATTATCCATTATTACTAAATATAAGTATGATTCCAAAATCATAATTCTTCTTATGTATATGTATTTAACAACAATTATTTTTTAATTTTATTTCATATTAATTTCGTCAGGGGATATTTTCATTTATCGAAGTTTTGTTTAAATACGATTTTAAATATTCTATTGGGTGTGTTATAAATTTCATGGTATATATATATATGTATATATAGGAAACATGTTCTTTTATTTAGAATTTCAATTCATGCTTTTATATATAAATATATATATATATATATACAAAATACTTAATGTCACATTTATAAATTTATTTTCATATTTTTCTTAAAGTGTACATAGAATATTCAACATGTCACCAGGTTATATTGAAATTAAGGACATAAAATTTTCAAATAGTAATTCACATTTAGTAATGTATAACATACGATTAAGGGATTGATTTTTAATTATAAATTCTCAAACTATGTACGATATATATATATATATATCTACCTATTTTCATATGTTTTAATAATTTAATATAATTTCCAAAATTATAATTTTATGTAAGAGGATTTTTATTTTCCATTTATCAGAGGGTTTTTAAATTGTTTTCAATCCATCCATTTATGCTTTCTTCACAAAGAAATATATATATCATTCAATATGAAATAGTTTTATTTGAGGCATATATATGTATATATACATCTTACTAATGATTTTTATATATGTATGTAATTTTATATGATTTTATTTGTAAAATAATTATGTTTTTTTAATATCGATATACATGCATGTGAGTATGAAATTATGTTTTATTTAAATATTAGTATTTATGTAAACAAATATATATAATTGTGTCCTTTATGTAAAACTGTTATATAAATATATATTGGTATGATTTCATGAAAAACTATTTTTATCATGACACATGTATAACCAAGTAATTTCTTTTAAGAAATGGAAATCGATGATAAAAAAATTTAAATAATCTTTACAGCCCTTATGATGACAAATGAAAGTTAGAATTTTTTTAATTCCAAATAATCAAACATGGATTTTATGAAGGTAGAGTATGGGGAATAGACCCAAAACCCTTATGGGACATTGTCCGACTATGTTATGGGTGTGCCCAGATAGCGTCGAGTGAGCCTTTTAGAGCTGACATGATGGGTGTTTCCAAACGGCACCCCAATGCACTGGGTAATGTGTTAATATCATGATATGTTATGTATGGTGTGCATGAGGATTATCCCAATCATATTATGGTGCATGAGAGGTTTATCCAAATCACATTATGGGATTATGGAGTGAACCTAATCCATTGCGAGACTGTGTCCACCATGTCTCGGGAGTGAACTAAAAATCCATGTTATGATCCAAGGTGCCTTTGAGAACAACTGCTTATAAGTTCTCAAGTTTGTTCACTATAATTTTACGAATCAATGAAGTTGATTTTATGAATTCACTATATATAGAGAACCAATTAATTGTTTTAAAATGATTATTATTTTGGAAAATTATATTTTTCAAAATTACATGAGTATTGTTATTATTCACTAGGTTGAAAACTCTCTTGTAAGAATTCTTTTAGAAAATGAAAAAAATTTAATTTATTCTTTTCCAGTGAGTTTTTCAAAACATCTTACTAGGCATATGAAATTCTCACCCAATGTTTCAAATATTTTCTACAGGTTTAGTCATGTTTCTAATGGAATTCAATTCAATTGAAGAGTTGCGCAGGTGAATACTTTTCATTTATTTTTTTGTACAATTTGATTTAGTTTTAAGGTTTGTACAATCCTCCCAAACCTAGACCGGTAAAAGTTTATGGTATGAAATTAAATGTTGTGTATTTGGTTATGTTTATGTTTATATAAATATTACCTAGAATTTGTATACACTGATTCGAGAAGCTTGGGATTGGGTCATTATAGTTGGTAACAAAGCAACAGTATAGAAAACAATGGAGATTAGATGTTGTCATCTAAGTGGTATAGTACAATAGTTTAGCAGTTCTAGTGTTTCTTAACTCTGAAAATGGAAATTAATAATTCTTTTAGTATGGAGAAATGAAATACGAGGACATAATTATTTTGAGTGGGGGATAATGTATCACCCTCGAAATTCTAATCATTTATTTATTATAACCATATTTTATTAAATGAATTTCTTTATAATTAAAACAAACAAATAATATTTTTGAGATGAATTTATTTAAAAAATGAAATTATGTGTTTTAATTAAATTGATTATAAGTTAACACTTATTGTTTTAAAATATATTTTCAATTAACAACATATATTTTTCTTTTTTGTTTAAAAGAATAATTTATTTGTTTAATTATTTTTGTAAGATATAATTTATTTTACTAGGAGATTATATAACCGTATTTAAAATTCATTTTAATTAAATGATATTAATTAATTATTAAATTATTTAAATGAAATAATATTTAATTATAAAAATTAAAAATTTAAATTTCAAATAAATTAATTATTAAAACATAAATTATTTTATAATGTGATATTATAATTTACTTTAAAACATATATTACATTTTCCAACATTGATAAAAAAAGATAAGAATAATTAAATTTTATTTCATTTATAATAATGATTAATGTATTTATCTATAAAATTTATGTATTAAAAATTGAAATTATAAATTATCAAAAATGTTTTAAAATATATGAATTTATTTATATGAAATATTGGTATTTTAAGGGAATAAATAAATAATAATAACTAATAATTGAATTTCCAAATTAAATTAAATATATATATATATTAATTAATTTGAATTTAATAAATGATAATAAATAATAATAACAGTAATCCATTAGATGTAAAATGAATAATAATAAAAAAATAGTAAATTTATTATAGGGTTAGAGGTTTTGGGGTTCATCTTGCGCGTAACGACACATCATTTTTTTAATAAAAATTACTCTTGATAAAATTAAATGTATTATTATGTAAAATGGATATTTAAAATATGCACTTCCTTGTTTTTATGTTTTTGGATTTGAAAATACCATTTATAATTATTTTCGTTTATAATATAGTTGTTGAACAGTGATCACGTGATTAGTATAAATATATGGCTTTAATAAATCCAATTTACATAGACAAAGGAAGCGTTGACCTCATCTAGTTGAATTTCCCCATACAAAGGCCCATATTACGGAGCTCAGAAAGGAGGTGGCACCACTGGAATTTGCTTTTGACCAATCCTAAGCCAAACTTCAACATGTTAATCTTGAACAGAAACGCCTACGGGAGAAGTGGAAGTTAATCAAGATTACAACCCGAGCAATATTATCTGATCCACCACAAGAGTCTGTCACTATTTTACACATTACACTTAGGTCTTATGTAGGTGTCATAAGGGTTTATGTAACAAGACCCTATCACTGTTATTACGTGCATTATTTTTTATAGAATAAAGAATATATATTCATTTTACTATTTTTTAATTTGTAAATAGTTTTTAAAGCCCAAATATTATTTTTTTATTAATATTAAATTAAGAAATATATTTTGAAGAATTAATGGATTTTTTTGAATTAGATAATATTTTAATAAAATATTTTTATTACTAAATTAATTTTTTTAAATATAAATGATCGTATAATTTTTATGAATACAATTGTAATTTTTATTATGGTTTGAAAGCCAATTTTCTCAAAACGCAAGAATTTTTTTATAAATGTTTGTTATTATTTTAAAAGTAAAAAATCAAATATTTATAAAATTAATTAGATAAAATGAATACTTTTTTCGGATTCAGGACATTGAAATTATCCAACGGTGATTTTTTCATAATTTTCAAAGACAATTGAATTTTTGGTTAAAAATTATATACCGTTTAAATATATAATGTGTTTCATGACATAATAAGGACCCAATAGTGATGTAATAAAATAATATAAATGGTATTTTCGGCCAATATAGATTTACCATTAAAATAATGTGATTTTAGGTTTTTTTGATTTATTTTAAAAAGAATTAGTGGACCCTCCAAGACATATAAAACATTTTAACTTTTAAAATGATTTCCTTGAGAGTGTGACTCACCTTCACATAATCAAGCCTTATATTTGAATACGTTAGGCCATTGGCCTTATAAAATATTTTTTTCTAATCCCCTTTGGAAAAAACCATGGGTTGGATTGTGGTTTTGATTAGTTTAATGTGTGGTGTCCAAAACATAAATAAAAAACAATTCCCTCTAATTTCCTATGTAAACCCACCCAACCTCCAACTTCTCTTCACTAAAAACACTTGGAGCATATACCTATCAAACCATCCTCTCTCTGAAATACTCGCAAGGCACCAAAATCTTTCAATAAGCCTCTCCCAAGCCTCTCCCTAGCTTTTGGGATCACACTTCCATGTAAGGGATTTCTTCCGCTCTCATTTTTGTCCATGTTTCTTTAAGGTTCTATACCCTTGTGTTTTCAATTAAAAATATTGGGGTATGATTTCACACCTACCATATACTGACCTCTTTATTTTTTAATTATGATATGCTCCTTTCTCTCTCTTTAATTCCTCTCACGTACACCGATTACCGTGCAGAAATTCCATAAGGGATTTCTTCCTTTATATTCTTTTTCCAATTTTATTTTTAGTATTATACAATTTTTTTCAATTAAAAATGTTGGGGTATGATTTTTAACCTCACCCATACTTAACTCCTTATTTTTGAATGATTAAATACCTATTTATCTCTCCTTAATGCCTCCCATGCACACCTGTTACCATGCCGAAATTCTATAAGGAATTCCTCTCTTCTCATTTACATTCATGATACCATTTTAAATTATGCATCTAAATTACATTACATATGTTGGGACATGTATTTATATAACCCCATTTCATGTAAATATAATGAGATACCCCTTTCTATCTCATCAACCATTTTTATGAATTATTATATCACAATGTTATGCTGTGGAAATTGCACTGTAATTCTCCAAGCCAAAGTCATTATGTAGTGACTACCATGACAATTTCTCTATCAAGGGTATTCACATTTTTTCAAATTTACTTATTGATTAAAGTGTTTCATGTATGAATTAAAAATTCCTTTTTCTTGGAATAAATTATTATGTTTAATGAATCTAAGTTTTATGATCTTTGTGGCACACTTATGCATGATATGAAATGATTAAGAAGGGTGCGCCCTAATAGTGCTCCAATGCATTGAGTAATGATTAGTATCATGATACGTAAAGTGAATATGGGGTTTAATCATTATAATTCAAGTGAAATGGGTTTTTACTCGTGATCCATGTGTAATGAGCCTTGGATGATTCTAATATCATGTTAAATCTTGATGACACATTTACATGTTATGATAATCATGTTATATATTTCCTTTATGTTCATGTTTATATTATTCTACATTGATATGCCAATTTACTAACATGTACTATATTCTTCATGTTATGTATTATTTACTCCCTTGCTGGGCTTTATAGATCACCCTTTTCTTATGCATGTCCTCAGGTTATCCCATGCAATGTTAAGTACGAAGCAATGTGTGTGGTCATGAACAGATGTTTTCAATAAAGATATTGTATTTTTTATGTCTTAAGTTTTCATTTAATGTCCCTAATTTCCTAAGACACTAGAGCTATAGATCCTCAAAGTTGTCTCAAGTGCATGTTTATGTAATAAATCATGTTTAAGGGTGTAATAAAGAGTAGGGTTGTCATAGTTGGTATCAAAGGACATGTTTAGTAATTTTTGGGATTAGGATTAGAAAATCATAGAGAAATACTTAGGGATAAGAATAAGTATAATAAAAACATCCCTAAATTATGGTGAGTATTGAGTATGTTTTTTATCAAGAAAATACATCTCTGTCTTGATACGAGCAGTTCGAGGCAGCTCTGGAACATATGTATCTAGGGGTAAAAGCCAAAAACACTTCTTTAAGCTAGACTTGAATTAGAACGGGTGCACGAAAATGGGCCTTTCTATACTCTTGGTTACAATACTACTAGGGGATATTATTTTGTAAATTCATAAGCTTTGTACAATCCATTTTTAAGAGAATAAAAAAAATTCCCTTAAGAGTATATGTTTGGAATTAGATCATGGATAACATAGATTGATGCCTATAAATTCATAAGTTAAGGAAATAAATGTAATTTATAAGTTATCTGTTTTTGTCTTTGGATTATACTTTATGTGTTACCCCTAAATTTCCTTTTGTTCTAGCCAATGGCTGATAATAGGAAGACTTGGGCTAACAACCAATGAGAAAATCAATGTGATGACTGTTCTAATGAGATTCCCAATCTGATGGGAGCGGGAATCCTGAACATTATCATCAAACTCTATCATTTAACTCATGTTTTTAATTGAAACATGGGTTAATAGAAACATTCATCGCCCCCCTGAGAAATAACATGTTTCAATCTAGAGATTCATGAGACAAGGGCCTCCTACTTTCAATGGATCATCAGATCCCTCAACCTCCGAACAATGTATCAAATCTATTGAGAAGATATTCTCCATCCTTCAATGTTCTGAACAATTGAATGTACCTTTTTATGCTTATCTTTTGGATGGTGAATCTGATCAATGGTGGACATTAATAAAAAATATGAATCCAGAGGAGGATATAGAGGTGTTTGAATGAAATTATTTTCGGAAAATGTTTTTTGATAAATATTTTCCTCGCACCCTCCGACTTAAGATGGAATGGGTCTTCCTTTCCCTAATGAAAAAAGACAATGAGTCCATCAGATCTTATAAGGAAAACTTCACAAGACTTGCATGATATGCCTCCATATTTATCGTTACCCTCAAATTCCAGGTTGAACGCTTCTTTGGTGGGCTATAACCTAGCCTACAGAATGACTTAGCGATCCGTGAATTTGAGAGCTATGGAGAAATTGGCTGATATGCCCTCATGGTCAAAATGGAGATCAGAGAATCTCAGGGGTATCATGGGGAAACGAAGCATAAGGTCGACATTAATTTAGGTGGTTTGATGGATAAATCCAATGGTGATAATAAATTTCATCACCCCACTTCCCAATGTTGCGGAATGAAGCACACCGGAAATTTCCTGAAGGGGGTGAGAAAATGATTTAGGTGTGGAAGAGAAGGGAATCTGTCCATTATGTTTTGGAAAGAAAAACCTGCAATAGAGACAAAGGTGAGTAATTCTCTATTCAACCCTCAATTCACTATTCATTGATTCAACTATAATGAACCAGGGAAATTTTCAATCCAATGCCCTAAGCCCAGGGTTTTCAGAGGAAACTAAAAACCTACAAGGCAGCAAGAGTGAGCTTTTTCCATCACTACTGCCGATGTGAACCCCAAAAACAAAGTGGTGATAGGAACACTAATTATTCGTTGAAGAATAGCGAAGGTAATTTTTTATTCCCCTTATACACATTCTTTTATATCCTGAAAGATTAGTAGAACAATATCAACACCACAAGAAATAATGAAGGTAAAGATATACGTGAGAACGGAAAATGGGGAAATCATTGCAACCCATCAATATAATTCATCCCCTTTCATAATTTGTGTATTGAACTTCCTAAAAAACCTCATCATACTCCCTATTGTGGGATTTGATGAAATTCATGAAATTTATTGGCTTTCCTTATTTAGATTCAACATAAATTTCCATTAGAGGTAAGTCACTCTCTATTTGGAGAATCGACCCTTGATTTTGTACAAGTGAAAGAAAAGGTTGAATCTTCTTTAGCACCATAATATCAAGTGTCTATATTAGTTCCCTATGAGTACATGCATCTTTCTCAGATGATTGAGTCTAAGGAAGAAACCATATGTGGATACATGCCTATTATGAGGGAATTCGCTGAAGTGTTTCCTGAGAAATTTCATAGTCTTCCTCCTAGATGAGATGTTGAATTCTCAATTGATCTTATACCTGGGGCATTGAAAATATCCATGGCTCCGTGTAGAATGGATTTTTTGGAGCTTGAGGAGTTGAAGAAACAACTACAGGAGAATCTAGATAAGGGGTTTATATGACGAAGTGCTTCACCATGGGGTGCTCCAGTCCTCTTCATCCAAAAAGATGGATGGGTCAATGATCCATTGCATTGATTATTGTGAGATCAAAAAAATCATGATAAGGAACAAGTATCCTTTTCCACAAAAGGATGACCTGTTCGATCAGCTACATGGAGCACAATACTTATCCAAGGTGGATTTGCGGTCGATATATTATCAAATAAGGGTGAAGAAGGAGGATATCCACAAGATAGATATTTGTACAAGGTATGAGCACTATGAATTCATAGTAATGCATTTTAGACTCACTAATGCTCCAGAAATCTTCACGGACTTGATGAATATATTCTTTAGAGATTACCTCAAAAAATATGTAGTAGTATTTATAGACGATAATCTAATATACTAAAAAACCAAGGAGGATCATAAGGAGCATCTAAACACTGTACTGGAATCCTTAAGAAAGGAGAAGCTCTATGTAATGTACAAAAAGTGTGAGTTCTGGTTGAAGGTGGTCTCATTCATGGGTCATATCATGAAAAGAAATGGAATATTTGTGGATCCCTCCCAGATAGCTACAATTGAGGGATGGTCGAGGCCAACATCAGTGACAGATATTTGTAGATTCTTTGGGTTAATTGGATATTATGACCGATTTTTGAGAAATTTCTCACAATTTTCCAACCCTATTACCAAGGTAAATCGGAAGGCAGTAATGTTTTCTTGGCGTGATGAATGAGAAGAGTTATTCAAGTAGTTGAAAATAAGGCTTATCATTATGCCTATGCTCACACTACCCACATGTGGATAACTTTTTGTGGTATTCCGCGATGCTTTGATGAAGGGACTAGGATGTGTGTTGATGAAAAATAACAAATTCATTTCCAATTCTTCAAGGAAGTTGAAATTTCATGAGAAAAACTATCCAACACATGATATGGAGTTGTCTACAGTAATCTTCGCTTTAGAAATTTGGTGACATTACCTATTTGTGGAGATGTTTGAAATATACACAGATCACAAAATCCTCAAGTATATATTCACATAGAAGGATTTGAATATGTGCTAACAAATATGGATAGAGCTAATCAAAGACTATGAATTCTCAATACATTACCACCTTGGGAAAGAGAACAAGGTAGAAGATGCTCTAAGTAGAAAGGACGCAACAATTCTATCATTGATGAGAATTGAAAAGGATCCAATCTTCTTAGATTTGATAATGATGGACATGGGAATTATAAATAAGGTAACATCATCTATACTTTCACAATTTTTTTCTCGACCATCACTTTTTGAAAGGATAAAGGATTCTTAAAAGGATGATGTGGGAATATAGAAGAATGTGGAAACCATAAGAAAAAAAAATCCTTCGATTTCAATGTTAATGATTACGGAATTTTGAGATTTGGGTCAAGACTATGTGTTCCATCAAATATAGACTTAATGAAATTATTTTTGGATGATTCAATTAGTTTGAATTTCTCCATTCTCCCAGGAAACACAAAGATGTATCGAGATCTCTGAGAGCTTTGTTGGTGGGATGACATGAAGAAGTAGATTGCTGAGTATACATCAAAGTGTCTGGTATGTCATTTAGTAAAGGGATGAGAGGAAGAAGTATAAGGGGATGATACAAACAATACCCATACCAGAATGGAAATGTTAGAACATCACTATGAGAGTTTTCACAAGACTTCCAAGGACATCCAAAGGAAACAATGCTATCTTGGTTGTTGTGGATCATCTTACAAAGACTGCACACTTTATTGCAATTCAGGAGGATTTATCATTAGATCAACTGGAATAGATATACATCAAAGATTTGGTAAATCTTCATGGTGTACCACTATCAATTTTATCCGATTGAGATCCATGATTCACTTCTATGTTTTGGAAGATTATTCAATGTGCTCTGAATACTGAGCTGAACTTCAGTATGACTTATCATCCTCAAACTGATGGACAATCTAATCGGTCTATTGAAAAACTTGAGGAAATGTTGAGATCATGATCAATGGACTTTAACGGAGGATGGGTTCAACATCTTCCTCTGGATGATTCCTCTTACAATAACAGTTTCCACTCAAGCATCCAAATGGATCCTTTTGAAGCCCTTTATTAGAAGAGGTGAATAACACCGACATATTGGGATGAAGTTGGGGAGAAAAAACTACTAGGTCCAAAAATGGTTGAGGAAATGGGGGAGAAGTTTAAGACCTTGCAGAATACCATTAAAGCTGCTCAGATTCGACAAAATATCTATGATGATAATTGTCAATGAGACCTAGAATTTGATGTTGGAGACGTGGTATTACTCCACATATCTTCGTGGAAGAGAGTTATGTGATTTGGGAAGAAGGGAAAGCTTATTCCAAGGTTCATTGGCCCTTTTTAGATCTTTGATAGCATTGGAGCAGTGGACTATCAAATAGCACTCCCACCGAACCTATCTAAAGTACATTATGTATTCCATGTATCACTCTTGAGGAAGTACATACCTGAACCATCACATGTACTCAATCCAGAGGTGGTACCATTGGAGAATGGCCTCTCCTATAAAGAGAAGTCGTTGATGATCTTATATCCTGGGGAAATAGTTCTACGAAATAAGACAATTCCCCTCATGAATGTGTTGTGGAGAAACAACATGTTTGAAGAAGCAATGTGGGAACTGGAGGATGTGATGAGTCAGAGTTACCCATATTAGTTTTAGTGTGGGAAAAAGAAAATTTCAACTTTTATTTATGAAAATTCCTCTTGATCTAATTAAATGTATTATTATGTAAAATGGTTATGTAAAATATTCACTTCCTTGGTTTTATGTTTTTGTATTTCAAAATACTGTTAAGAATTTTTACCATTGGTAATATAGCCATTGAACATTGAGCACATGATTAGTATAAATATTGGTCTTTAACAAATCCGATTTACTTAGATTAAGGAAGTGATGACCTCATCTAGTAGAATTGATCCATACGAAGCCAATTTTTCAGAGTTTAGAATGGTGGTGGCATCACTGGGCTTCACTTTTGACCAAGCTCATGTTGATATTCAACACGTTAATATTGAATGGAACCGTCTATTGGAGAAGTGAAAGTTAATAGAGATTACCACCGAAGAGATGTTATTTGAGACACCCCAAGATTCTATCACCATCACACACCTTACCCTTAGGTATTATGAATGTTTATAGGGGGTTATGTAACAAGACCCTAGAACAATGATTATGTGCCTTATTTTTCTATAGAATAAATAATATACATTCATTTTATTATTATCACTTTGTAAATAGTTTTTAAAGAAGAAGTAGTATTTTTTTAGTTTATATTCAATTATGAAATCTATTTTTATGAATTAATTTATTTTTGTAATTAAATAATATTTTATTAAAATAATTTTTTTACTAAATTAATTTTTATTAAATATAAATGATTTTATAATTTTTACAAATACAATTATTATTTTTATTCAGGTTTGAAAGCCATTTTTTTTTGTCAAAACCCCAGAATTTTTGATAAATGTAAGCTATTATTATAAAAGTAAAAATTCAAATATTTATAAAATTATTTAGATAAAATGAATATTATTTTTGGATTCAGTACATTGATATTATCCAACGGTAAATTTTTCATAATTTTTCTGAGACAATCGAATTTTTGGGTAAAAATTAAATACCATTTAAATATATAATGTGTTTTATGACATCATAATGACCCAATTGTTATGTAATAAAATACTATAAATGGTATTTTCAGAAAATATATGTTTTATCTTTTAAATAATGTGATTTTAGGTTTATTTTATTTATTTTACAAAGCATTAGTGGGCCCTCCAAGACTTATAAAACATTTTAACATTTAAAATGATTTCCTTGAGAGTGTGACTCACCTCCACATAAGAAAGCCTAATATTTTTATTATTTAGGTCATTTTACTTAAAAAATAATTTCTTACACTCCCTTTTAGAAAAAACCAATGTCAAAACCCATGGGTTGGTTTGTGGTTCTGATTAGTTTAATGTGTGCTGTCCAAAACCTAAATAATCAAGAATTCCATCAATTTTGCAATATAAACCCACCCAAGATACCATTTCTATTCACTAAAAACACTTGGATCATGTCCCTAACCTACTATCCTCCTTTTAAAATCCTCCCAAGGCACCCCAATCTCCCATTAATCCTCTCTCAATCCTCTCCCAAGCCTTTGGGCCATGCTTCCAAGTAAGGGATTTCTTCCTCTATCATTTTGACCAAGTTTCGTTATGTTTCTATACCCTGGTCTTTTCAATTAAAAATTATGGGATATGATTTCACACATCCACTATACTACCATACTTATTTTTTAATTATGTTAAACTTATTTCTCTCTCATTAATTCCTCCCATGTACACCTGTTACCTTGTCGAAATTCCGTAAGGTATTTTTCTTTCTATTTTTGTCTAAATTTATTATATTTTTAGACCATTTTGTTTTCAATTAAAAATGATGGGGTAATATTTTTAACCTCCCCAATACCTTCCACATTATTTTTTA
Organism: Viscum album; assembly: GCA_963277665.1. Classification (NCBI taxonomy): domain Eukaryota; kingdom Viridiplantae; phylum Streptophyta; class Magnoliopsida; order Santalales; family Viscaceae; genus Viscum; species Viscum album. Next base: position 804,683,388 of record OY728167.1, on the reverse strand, counting down.
ATGAATATATAACTCTTTACCAATCATTAATGCCTCCTAAACACACCTGGAATCATGCTGAAATTCTGTAAGGAATATCTCTATTCTCATTTACATTCAATAAATTCATTTAAATTATGTATATAAATTAAATTACATATGTTGGGACATGTGTCTATATGACCCCTTAACTTTACATTTCGTGTACATATTATGAGATACCCCTTTCTCTCTCATCAATCATTTTTTTTAATTCTTATGTCACGCCGTTATGCTGCCGAAATTGCACCGCAATTCTCCAAGCCAAAGTCATTGTGTAGTGAATACCATGTCCATTTCTATATCAAGGGTATTAAAATTTATGAACATTTACTTATTGATTAAATAGTTTCATGTATTAATTCTTCATTCCTTTATCTTGGAATAAATGATGATGTTTAATGAATCTATGTTGCATGATATTTGTGGCACACTTATGCATGAAATGAAATTATTAAGAAGGGTGTTCCCTGATAGCAGTCCAATGCATTGGGTAAAGATTAGTATAATGATAAGTATATTTCAATAAGGGTTTACCCATTCTTAATCAAGTTAAATGAGGGTTTACTCATTCTCCATGTGCAATGTGCCTTGGCTCATGCTAATATCATGTTAGTTGTTGATTCAACATTTCCATATTATGATAATCATGCTATATTGTAACTTTATGTTAATGTTTCTCTTATGCTCTATTGATATGCCTATTTCCTAACATGTACATTATTATGCATGTTATTACTTTTTTACTCCCTTAATGGGCTTTATATATCACCTTTTTCTTATACATGTCCTGAGGATATCCCATGCAATGTTAATTACGAAGGAATATGTGTGGTCATGTAAAGTATGTTTTCAATAAAGATATTGTATTTTTATGTCTTATGTTGTCATGTAATGTCCCTAATTTCCCAATACACTAGAGCTCTTGATCCTCAGAGCTGTCTCAAGTTCAATTTTATGTAATAAATCATGTTTATGTGTGTAATAAAGAGTAGGGTTGTTATAGTTGGTATCAAAGGATATGTTTAGTTATTTTTAGGGATTAGGATTATAAAACCCTAGTAAAAGCCTTTGGTATAAGAATGAGTATAATAAAAACATCCCTAAATTTGTTTGAGTATTGAGTAAGTGGTTTATCAAGAAAATACATACCTTTCTGGATACAAGTAGGTAGAGGTGGCTCTAGCAAAGATGTATATAGGTGTAAAACTCAAAATCACTACTTTCAGCAAGACTCAAATAGGAATTGTTTCATGAAAACGGGCCTTTCTGCACTCTTGGTTACAACACTCATGGGGGATATGATTTGGTAAATTCATAAGCATAGTATGAACCATTATTAAGGTAATTAAAAAATTCCCCAAAGAGTATATGTTGGGAAGTAGATCATGGATAATATAGATTGAAGCCAATAAATTCATAAGTTAAGGAAATAAAATTATTTTATAATTCATCCATTTTTTGTCTTTGGATTACCCTTTATGTGTTACCCCTAACATTACTTTTATTCCATCCAATGGCTGGTAATAGGAGGACTGGGGCTAACAACTGATGCAAAAGAAAATCAATGTGATAACTATTCTAATGAGATTCCCAATCTGATGGGAGTGGGAATCACAAACTTTGTCATGATAGTCTCTCAGGTAACTCATGTTTTCAATAGAAACATGGGTAAAGAGAAATTTTCAACCCCCTAATAATAAAGAAGTTTAAATACATATTTTCATGATAAAAAGGACTCTTATTTTTAATGTATCATCTAATCCCTCAATCGATGAACAATGGATCAACTCCACTGAGAAGATATTATCCATCCTTCAATGTTTTGAAGAAGATAAGGTACTTATGGTTGCTTATTGTATAGAGGGTGATGCTGATCGATGGTGGACATTGATAAAAAATATGAAGCCTGAGGAGGGTATTGATTCATTGGAATGGAATTATTTCTGGAAAATGTTTTTCAATAAATATTTTCCTCGCACCCTTCAACTTAAGATGGAAAGGGGCTTCCTTCCCCTCAAGAAAAAAGATGATGAATCCATTTGAGCATAGGAGGAAAACATCACAAGTCCTGCACAATATACCTCCGTCTTTGATGTTACCACCAAATTCAAGGTTTATCGCTTCTTTGGTGGGATAAAACCTAGAACACAAAAATCCCTAGAGATTCATGACTTCAGGATCTATGAGGAAATTGTTCAGTGTTCCTTGAAGGTTGAAATGGAGATCAGTGAATCTCTGAGGTATCATGGCAATAAGAAGCGTAAGGTGGACGTTAATTCTGGTGGTCCGATGGATAAATCCAATAGTTCTATGAAATTACAACACCCACATGCCAAATGTACTGAATGTAGAACCCTAGAAATTTATTGAAGGGGATGGGGAAATGATTTTGGTGTGGAGGATAAGGGCACCTGTTCATTAACTATGGGCAAGAAAAACCTGCTATTGTGATAGAGGATATAAACGCTTTAATTGGCCCTCAACACACTATTCATTTCATCAACTAAAAATCACCAGGGAACTTTTCAAACCAGTTTCCTATGCCATGGGTTTTCGAAGGAAACCAACAACCTCCAAGGAATAAATGGTGAGATTTTTCCATCAAAACCGCCGAAGTGAACCTTGATAAAAAGTGATGAAAGGTATGCTAGTTATTCATTCATTAATAGAGAACTTACTTTGATTATGTTTCTACACAATCTTTTATATCTCGAATGTTTAGTAGAATAATCCAAACACCACCCCAAATCATGGATGTAATGTTATCGGTGAGAACGAAAAATGGGGAAATCATTGAAACCCATGAATTTAACTCCTCCCCTATCATAATTGGTCTATTTAACATCTTGGAGAACCTTATCATACCCCCTTTAGTGGAATATGATGCAATTATTATCATGTATTGACTTTCTCTAAATAAATCCCACAAAAATTTCCGTGAGAGGAAAATCACTATCCATATAGAGAATCGACCCCCCAACTTTGTACAAGTCCAAGGAGGAGGATGAATCTTCTTTAGCACCATTATCTCAAGCGTGGATATTACCGCCCTATGAGTACATATATCTTTCTCAGATGATTTAGTCTAAGGAAGAAACCATCCTTGAATACATGCCTATTGTGATGGAATTCGCTGAAGTGTTTCCTAAGTAATTTCCTGGTCTTCCTCCTAGAAGAGGTGTTGAATTATCAATTGATCTTATACCTGGGGAATTGCCAATATCCAAGACTCCGTAGAGAATGGCCATTCTGAAGCTTGAGGAGTTGAAGAAACAACTACCAGAGAATATGGTAAAGGGTTTATATGCCCTAGTGCTTCCCTGTGGTGTGCACCAGTCCTCTTCATCATGAAGAAGGATGGGTAAATGAGCCTTTGAATTGATTGTCGTCATCTCAACAAAATAACGATAAAGATCAAGTATCATCTTCCACGAATTAATGACTTGTTCGATCATCTACATGGATTGCAATACTTATCCATGGTGGATCTTTGGTCAGGATATTATCAAGCAGGGGTGAAGAAGGATGAAATCCCCAAGACTAGTTTTTATACAAGGTATGGGCACTATGAATTCATAGTAATTCCTTTCTAACTCACTAATGCTTCAGCAATCTTCATGTAAATGATGAATAGATATCATAGATATTACCTCGACAAATTTCTGGTAGTCTTTATAAATTATATTATAATATACTCTAAAACCAAGGAGTAGCATGAGGAGCATATTAGCACTATACTAGAGTCCTTGAGAAAGAAGAAGCCCTATGAAAAGTACATCAAGTGTGAGTTATGGTTTAAGGAGGTGTCATTCTTTGGTCATAACATCGAAATTAATGATATATCTATGGATCCTTACAAGATATCTATAATTGAGGGATGTCTGAGGGCAACATCAGTGACATATATCTATAGTTTTTTGGGGATAAATGGATATTATCATCGATTTGTGTAAAATTTATCATAATTGTCCAACCCTCTTACCAAGATAACTTGAAAGGGAGTAATGTTTTATTGGAGCGATGAATGTGAAGAGAGATTTAAGGAGTTGAAAAGGAGGCTTATCACTACCCATGCTCTCAAACTACAAACAAGTGGATAAATTTTTATGGTATTAGGTGATTCTTTGAGGACGGTATTTGGCTATGTGTTGATGAAAAATGTCAAAGCCATTTCCTATGCTTCAAGGTAATAGGAAGTTTATGAGAAAAACTATCCAACGTATGATATGGAGTTGGCTACAGTATTCTTCGTTTTAAAAATTTGGTGGCAATACTTATTTGGGGAGAAGTGTGAAATATATAGATATTAAGAAATCCTCAAGTATATATTAACACAGAAATAGTTGAATATGCGCCAACAAAGATGGCAAGAGCTGATCAAATATTATTATTTCTCAATAAATTACCACCATGGGAAAGCGAACAAGGAGGTAGATGCTCTAAGTAGAAAGTACCCAGAAATTCTATCATTGATGAGAATTGAAAAGGATTCAATCTTCATAGATTTGATAAATATGGGAATCATAAAGAAGGGAACATCGTCAATCCTTTCACAAATTATTGCTCAACCATCACTTTTGTAATGGTTAAAGGATACTCAAAAGGATGATGTGGGAATCCATAAGAAAGTGGAAAATATCAGAAAAGGTAAATCCTCAGAGTTCAACATTAATGAATAAGGAATTGTGAGGTTTGGGTCAACACTATATGTTCCATCAAATCTAGAATTAAATTAAGAACTTTTAGATGACGCACATAGTTCGAATTTCTCTATTCACCCAGGAAACAGAAAGATGTATCGAGATCTATGAGAGCTTTATTAGTGGGATAAAATGAAGAAGTAGATCAATGAGTATACATCAATGTTCTGGGTATGTCTGAAAGTGAAGTATGAGAGGCATAAGTATAAGGGGATGATGCAACCATTACCCATACTAGCATGGAAATTGGAGAACATCACCATGGAATTTGTCAATAAAAATCACATGACATAAAAAGGAAACAATGATATTTGTCTTGTTGCGGATCGTATTACAAATACTGACCACTTCACTGAAATTTGAGAGGATTTATCATTGGATCAACTGGCACGGATATACATCAGAGATGTGGTAAGGCTGCATGGAGTTCCACTATTGGTTGTATCTGATCGATATCCAAGATTCACCTCTAAGATTTAGAAGAGTCTTCAACATGCTCTAAATACTAAGCTGAACTTGAGTACGAATTATCATCCTCAAACTAAGGGCCAATCTGATCAGACTATCCAAACACTTGAGTACATGTTAAGAGCATGCTCAATGAACTTCAAAGGAGTCTGTGACCAAAATCTTCCACTAGTTGAGTTCTCTTTCAATAACAGTTTCCACTCAAGAATCTGTATGGCTCCTCATGAAGCCCTGTATGGGAAGATGTGCAGAACACTAGCATGTTGGGATGAAGTTGGGGAGAAAAAACTCCTAGGTCCAAATTTTTTTGAGGAAATGGTGGAGAAGGTTATGACCATCCAGAAGCACATTAAAGCTGCTCAGAGTCGACAGAAGAGGAATACTGATAATTGTCGATGTGATCTAGAGATTAATGATGGATACATGGTATTCCTCTGCATATCTCTATGGAAGAGAGTCATGAGGTTTGGGAAGAAGGAAAATTTTAGTCCAAGTTACATCATCCCTTTTTAGATCCTTGATCACATTGGAACAATGCCCTATCGACTAGCACTCCCACCAAACCTATCTCATGTAAATGATGTATTCCATGTATCAATCTTTAGGAAGTACATACCTGACCCATCGCATGAACTGAATCCAGATGTGGTACCATTGGATAATGACCCATCCTATTAAGATAATCTGGTGAATATCTTAGGTCATAGGGAAAAAGTTCTAGAAAACAAGATAATGCTCCTCTTGAAAGTCTTGTGGAGAAACCACATGTTTTAAGAAGTAACGTGGGAACTAGAGGAAGTGATGAGGTAGAGTTACACACTTCTCTTTTATTGTGGGAAAATGAAAATTTGAGGGTGATATTTCTTAAGGGAGAAGATTGTAATGACCCAAACATTGACTAATTAAAATTCCTCTTCATCTAATTAAATGTATTTTATGTTAAATGGTTTTGTAAAATATGTAATTCCATGATTTTATGTTTTTGGATTTCAAAATACTGTTAATAATTTTTACCATTGCTAATATAGCCATTGAACAGTGATCACAAGATTAGTATAAATATAAGGCTTTAAAAAATCCAATTTAAACAAAAAAAGGAAGTGATGGACTCATAGAGAATATTTTCTTCATAAAAAGCCCATATATCAGAGCTTATAAAGGAGGTGGCATCACTGGGCTTCACTGTTTACCATGACGAAGCCAAGCTTCAACATGTAATGCTTGAACGGAACTAACTATGAGAGAAGTGAAAGATAATAGAAATTACCACCTGAGCGATGTTATCTGAGCCACCCCAAGAGTTTATCACCAACACACACCTTACCTTTAGGTCACATGTGGGTGTTTTAGGGGGTTATGTAACACGACCCTATAAAAATGATTATGTGAATTATTTTTTTATAGAAAAAATAATATACTTTCATTTTATTACTGTTACTCTGTAAATATTGTTTAAAGGACTAATGGTATTTTTTTAGTTAATATTCAATTCAGAAATCTATTTTGACGAATTAAGGGATTTTTTTAATTAAATAATATTTTATTGAAATATTAGTATCACTAAATTACTTTTTATTAAATATAAATGATCGTATAAATTTTATGAATACAATTGTAATTTTTATTAAGGTTTGAAAGCTGTTTTTGTAAAAATCCATAAAATTATGATAAATGATAGTTTTTATTTTAAATGTAAAAATTCGTATATTTAGAAAATTATTTATATAAAGTTAATATTATTTTTGGATTTATGATGTTGAAATTATCCAACGGTGAAATTTTCATAATTTTATGAGACAATCGATTTTTTGGGTAAAAATTAAATACCATTTATATATATAATGTGTTTTATGACAACATAATGACCCAATAGTGATGTAATAAAATACTATAAATGGTTTTTTAGACCAATATATTTTTTACCTTTAATATTATGCGATTTTAGGATTGTTTGATTTATTTTACAAAGCATTAGTGGACCCTCCAAGACATTTTAACATTTCAAATGATTTATTTGAGAGTGTGACTCACCTCCACAAAAGAAAGACTAATATTTTAATAATTTAGGCCATTTTCCTTATAAAAAAATGTTTTCCACTCCCCTTTGGAAAAAACCATGGGTTGGTTTGTGGTTTTGATTAGTTTAATGTGTGGTGTCCAAAACCTAAATAATAAAGGATTCCTTCTCTTTTCCTATATAAACCAACCAAAGCTCCCACTTCTCTTCACTGAAAAACCCTTGATAATGTCCCTTCCGTATCCTAATCTCTCTAAAATCCTCCCAATGCGCCCCAAGATCCCATGAAGCCTCTCTCAATCCTCTCCCAATCCTTTGCAATCACACTTCCAAGTAAGGGATTTCTTTTATCTCATTTTTTTCGAGGTTTCCTTTTCTTGTTATACCCATTTCACATCAATTAAAAACATTGGGGTATGATTTATCACATCCCCTATACTACCCTCCTTATTTTTTAATGATTATATACTATTTTCTCTCTCATTAATTCCTCCCATGTACACCCATTACCATGCCAAAATTCCATAAGAGATATCTTCCTTTCTATTTTTTCTCCAAATTTATTTTTATTGTTATGCGCTTTTTTTCAATTAAATATTTTGGGGTATGATTTCGAACCACCCCCATACTTCCCTCCTTATGTTTTACTGATGAGAGTCCTCTTTCTCTCCCATTAATGCCTCCCATTAACACTCATTACCATGGTGCAATTCTGTAATGAATTTATATCTTTTCATTTACATTCAAGAAATTATTTTAAATTATGCATATAAATTCTGATAAATATGTTGGGAAATGTATCTATATTACCCCCATACTTTCCATTTCATGTATATATGATGAGATACCCCTTTACCTCTCATCAACCATTTTTATCAATTCTTTTTTCATTCTGTTATGCTATGTAAATTGAACTGTGATTCTCCAATCCAAATTCATTGTGTAATCAATACCATGCCCATTTATATATCATGGGTATTCACCATTATTCACATTTACTTATTGATTGAATATTTTCATGTATGAATTACACATTCTGTTATTGGGGAATAAATGTTGATGTTTAGTGAATCTATGTTGTATGATATTTGTGGCACACTTATGGATGAACGGAAATGATTAAGAAGGGTGCACCCATATAGCACTCCAATGGATTGGGTAATGATTAATATCATGATACATCAAGTGAAATGAAGTTTTACTCACTCTAATTCAAGTGAAATGAGTGTTTAATCATTCTCCATCTGTAATGATACTTAGAACAAGCTAATATCATACTAAATGTTGATGGAACATTTCCATGTTATGAAAATCATGATATATCATTCTATTATGTTCATGCTTCTCTTATGATAAATTTATATGCGTATTTCCTAACATGTACTATATTCTTCATGTTATTCATTTTTTACTCCTTTAATGGGATTTATAGATCACCCTTTTCTTATGAATTTCCTCAGGTTATCCCGTGGAATGTTATGCATGAAGGAATGTGTGTGGTCATGTAAAGGAAGTTTTAAATAAAGATATTGTATTTTTATATCTTAAGTTTTCATGTAATGTCCCCAATTTACCAAGACACTAGGACTCTCAATCCTAAAAGTTGTATAAAGTGAATGTTTATGTAAGAAATCATGTTTATGTGTGTAATAAAGAGAAGGTTTGTTATACTGTGGGTCTCATTTTGTGAGAAGGGAAATCATGCAGGAGGGAGATGAGTTGAGGGGGAGTGTCTCAACCATGTGCGATGGGTCGACCCGCCATGGGAGATATAAAATTCTAGAAGAAGGTCGAGAAATCCTTAATCATCAGCGAGGAAGGACAACTGACGTCATGTTTGGACCGATGGTCAGCATTGGGGTTTTCCCACGGTTAGGGTTTCACTAAGATCCAGATCTATATCCGGGTAGGTGTCAATTTCGGTTTCTCTTTAACCTATTGAGGTAGGTGTTGTATTTAAACTATGTAGGTCCCAATTTTCTCTCTTTCTAACTCTGATTCTTGTTATTTTTGATTTCTACTTCTTCAATGTCATCTGTCTTTGTATCCCATGTGTTGTTTTAATTATGAACACAATATGTTTAGTTTTAGTCCACTGATTCCAAATCACATGTCTATAGTGGAGTTTTTATATTGTGTTTTCATCATTTTTCACCTATTTACTGTTGAATTTTTTTTAGTTGTTTGTCTTCAGATGAATGATGTATGAATAAATTTACATACTCTATTTATAGTCTAAATCTAACCGATAATCTTTCTCTATAAGCATGATGTTTATGTTGAAGGATATGGATATAAAATACATATATCAGTGATGAAATGTATTTTGGGGGTAAGTAATTTTCTATCTAGAGGGTTTGAGTTAGAGGCCGAAGATAATATGGTTTCTTCTTGCTGGAAAAATCATGTAAGTGTTATTTTTCAATTTTTTTTTCAATTTAACTAAGTACATTTTCTTTAAAATTTTATAATATAGTATAAGGTAGATTATCTATTATGTTTATGTTTTCATTGTAAGGGTAGCTGATTAATTCTATATACCAGATTGTGATTATTTTAAGGATTTATTAAAATTTATTTTCACAAATTGGAACTTGATTTTATTTTCATCTAAATTCTATAAAGGGGAATTTTACATACAAATTTCAAAGATATATATATATATTTCATAACCAAGGATTATTTATTTCATATTTATATTTCATTTATTAATTTTTGAAGGGGAAATTATTTATCTTCAAATATTTAATTATACGAAACATTATTTCTATAAGGGAGAAGTTAAAATTATTTATTTACAGCCTATTCAAATAAATTATTATTTTTTCAAACATGTTCTGTGTAAGGGTTTACTAGAATTAATTTCAAATTTTGTTTTTTGATTCTTACTAAATTATTTAAGGGGCCATTTTATTATATATGTTATTTTTAAATTTATCTAAATTATGTTTTGATAATTTCAAGTAATATTTTCTTTATATATATAAAAATAAGTTTATTTTTAATACATATACATATATATGTATATATATAAACACATATATGTATTTATATACAACAATGTATAATTATTTTTAGAAGAAAATAATGTAAGGGTGTATATCTATTTTTTGAAGTGTTGTTTAAATTTAATTTATTGTGGTGTAATGGAATTCTTTATTGAAACTCTAATTATTTTCAAGGATTAATAACTCTATGTACGATTCCAAAACCATAATTTAACTTATGTATGTTTAATTAAAAAATATAAATATGTTTTAATTTTATTTAATATTAATTATTCTAAGGGATGTTTTAATTTATCAAAGTTTTTTTAAAATATGATTTTGAATCTACTATTTTGAGAGTTATAAATTTCATGGTATATATATAAGGGAAAAAAGTTCTTTTATTTATAATTTAAACACATGGTTATAATAATATATAAACACACACACACACACACATAAATATATATAATGATTAAATTTTTAAGGCCGTGGTTATAATTTTATAGTCATGTTTTATTAAAAGTGTGCAAGGAAGATTAAACATGTCACCATGTAATATTGATGTTAAGGACATCAAATTTTCATATAGTAATGACCATTTAGAAATATATAACATAAGAGATTTATTAATTAATATTAGGGGTTTGATTTTTAATTTTAGTTTTTGAAACTACGTTCGATTTATATATATATGCATATATTTATATATATCTACCTATTTTCATATGTTTTATGGATTTAAAATCATTTCTAATGTTATCATTTTATGTAAGAGTATTATTTATTTCTATTTATCAAAGGGTTTTCAAACTATTTTCAATCCATCAATTAATGTTTTATTCATAATGAAATGTATATATATATATATATATATATTTCCATATGAATGAGTTTTATTTAATACATGTATATGTGTGAGTATATATATATATTACTCATTATTTTTATATATGTATGTAAGTATATATGTCATTTTATATAAAGGCATTTACATTTTTAATATTGATATATATGCATGTGAGTAAGCAATCATGTTTTATTTTAAATATCAGTATTTATGTAAAAAAAATTATATATAATTTTAGCTTTAATTTAAAACGATTATATACATTTATATAGATAATATTTCATGAAAAAATATTTTTTTCTTGACACATGTATATCCAAGTAATTTCTTTTATGAAATAGAGATGGAAGGTCAAAAATTTAAAAAGCTTCATAACCCATACGATGAAAAATGAAAGTTATAATGTTTTTAATTACAAATCATCACACTTAGATTTTATGAACGTTGGGTATGGGGAGTGAACCCAAAAACATTATGGGGTGTTGTAAAACTATTTTATGGGTGTTCCCATATAACGCCATGTGATCCCGTTATAAATTACATGATGGTTTCGCCTAGATGTCCCCTCAATTCATTGTGTAATGTGTTAATCTCATGAGATGTTATGTATGGTGCACATGAGGTTTATCCAAATCACATTATGTAATTATGGAGTGAACCTAATCTATCATGGGTCTATGTCAACCTTGTCTTGGGAGTAAACTGATAATCCAAGTTATGATCCAAGGTGCCTTTGAGAACTAATGCTGATATGATTTCAAGTGAAATTGCTAAATTTTTACAAATTAATGAAGTTGATTTTGAAAATGTTATATATATCGAAAACCAATGAATTTTTTTAAAATGATTATTATTTTGGAAAATTACATTTTTCTAAATTATATGAGTATTATTATTATTTAGTGGGTTGAAAACTCTCTTCTAAGAATTATTTTGGAAAATTAAATAGTTTAATGTATTCATTACCGATTATATTTTTAAAATCACTTTTTAGGATTTTCCAATGGTCACCCCACAATTTGAAATCTTTTCTACAGGTTTAGTAGTGTTTTTGATGGCGTGTGATTTAATTGAAAAGGTGTACATGTGATGTATTTTATTTTATTTTTTATAGTTTTATTTAGTTGTATGGTTTTTATGATCCCCCAAAACCTAGACTGGTAAATGTTCCGTGTATGAAATTAAATTTCATTTATTTGTTGAAGACTCTTTTTTTAAAACAAATACACATCATTTGTATGCACCGAGTCTGGAAGTGCGGGATCGGGTCATTATATTGATTCTGACAATTATTTCCCATATAATTTCCCAACATGCCTCCCCTCATCCTATAAGGCTTATGTTTTGGAATAAATATAACCTTTTAAGGACATTAGTCTATCCTTTGGTGTTCACCCAAATAAAAGATAATGTTCTTCTACAACCATCATTATTCTATTTCATTATCCAACTCCTTCAATTACAATTATTCAATTAATATTTCATAATCTCATAATCTTCCATATACTGAGATGTTTTTATGTTATAGGTAAGAACTGAAACCACATAAACTTCCATTGAATGGTTTAGGAAATAATTTTCCGTGTATGCAGTAGAATACCTCCTTGTGAACTATTGTCGCGCGCTTTTCCATTACCACTACAAAAGGTTGGATACGATGTTATATATACGTTATATATATATATATATAATATTTTTAAACTAATTATATCTCTATAGTCACTATATCATATATATGTTTTCACCTTCCATTCTATAGGAGACACAATAATGTCGTTTGTGTGTACGTCGGGCTAAAACCTCATGATGCATTTTGATTATTAATTAATTAACCCTTCAAATGAAAGGTGATAAAGATAAATTAAATTAATATATGTGACATACATTAAATAATTATGATATTCATGAATGTATTATAATTATGGAAAAAATAATATATATATATATATACACACCATTTTAATTATTTTCCATTCACTCTTGTAAATTTGATAATATCGTTCGTGTATGTATGGAATACCACATTCGTGAAGTGATGTGATACTATTTTCATCACCACAAAAAATAGATGATATAAAAGTATAATTAAAGAATTATTATGAAAATTTCATCCTGATTGTTATTTTGGAGAAGATAGAACTATATAATATTCCCAATAACTGAAAATTTCCCGATAAAGAATGAATGAGAAAAAAAATGATATTAACATCTGATACAATGAATATAATGAAATATTATTAACAAAATTATTGTGAGATATTATTATAGGATCATATAGGTTATTGTAAATATTAATATAGTTCTAGTATATTTTGACAACATACTTAAAACCATTATATATGATGCTAAAGAGGGTTAAACTTAAAGGAAGTATAAAGTGGAGGACTTCATCTGAATTTTTATAACATTGATACTTATTCATTATTACGAAAAAATTCAAAATTATGTGATGTATATACTGGACCATTAATATGTAGCATCATGATTCATTCATTATTCATGGTATTTTAAATTTTAGATTGAATTATATCATCCTAGGGGATTTTAGTTGAAAATTACTATGTGGTAAATGTTATTTTAAAATCTCATAGTGTTTTGTTATTTTTTACATTATCCTGACATAATCACTTTATTGTAATAATTTTTGAATAGAATTTACATTTTTATAAAATATCCATATTATATCATGATGTATACAAATATTTCCTAAATTTTACACCAATGTACATAGGATGTGTACTTTTATGGTTATTTAATTAATTGGGGAAATATTGATAAATCCATAACTTTTAATCAATATGGATTTTTTGTGATAATGAAAATTGTTAATGAGTTAAATCAATCATCAAATATATGTGGAATTTTATGGAAATATATATAGGCTGGGGCCTTGTTTATGATATCCCCACATTACATCAATATGTCTCATGAGACAAATTAGTTTTAAAAACATTCGAGTATCTACCCACATATTTTAATTGTCTTGAGAATAGATATTGATAGTAACTATCTTGAGGATAGATAATGATAGTTTAATTTACCATAATTATGCATTCCATCATTATGAATTTTGTCATTAATATTCAATGAGATTATTTATTTCCATTGGAATATCCATGGTTATGTTTCAATATCATGTTATCATTTATAATAAATTATTTTATCATCTTTTATTATTGTCATATTATGATCAATTTAATGATTTTAATTGAATTTTTTTATCTATTTACCTTCACATATTTATTATAAAATATCATATCAGGATAGTTATGTTATTTAAATGGAAGATGAGTTCATTTATTTACCTTTACATATTGTTTATAATTATTGATTCATGATAGATTCCTCTGTAATTAACCATTACTAAGAATTTATGCTCATTAAAATTTTGTTTATGTTCCCAAGGTTAAGAAGATCAATCATTTTAATGAGATTTTATAGATTCTAAATAATTACTTCTGTTAGGAATTAGGAAATATTTTTCTATTCCCAAGATAATATTTTTATCATTTATGTATCTTGTTTTAAAAAATTGATAATTTATTCGGTCCTTCAGGATGTGATTCCATGTATATATGCCAAGGTAATAATGTAAGACATCAGTGTCAAGATTCTATGGTTGGGTTCCCTAGATAAAATTATGAGAAATTTCTCAAAAAAATTACGTTGTTCCTTGCTAAGATAAGAAAAATATTGAATTCTATAACTTTGGATAATCAGGTCCATTCCTAAACTACATTTATCTTTGAGGGGTCTATAAAAATTCCCATTATTATTATCATGATCTCAAAAAATGTGAATTACTATATATGAAATTCACACTTGTTGAATATACCATACTTTTTCTCCTTCCTTAATGTTACAAGAAAAATCTTTTGACACTCTTCATGTTCTTCCTTGATCAGGGAGGACATAAGATTATACATGATAAAGACTACCAAATATTTGTTGAGGTAGACTTAGAAGAATCTATTAATATAATTCATGAATATTTTAGGGGAATTCATTATTTTTTATTTCATCACTATGAACTCATAGTGTTCAGATCTCATATTAAATGTTGTATTCTAAATATCCACCTTCTTAACCTTCAAAAAATAATGACCAGAAAAAGGATCTACTTTTTGTAATTACTTTTAAAAAAATTGATTGATCAAGTCATCAATAATTTTATGGGGATAGTTTTTATTTATAATTATCTTATTGAGATCCCATTAATCGATATACATCTACATTGATCCATCCTATTTCTTGACACAAATCATTCTTTCACCCCAATGTGTTGCACTAGGGAAGATAAAACCACTCTCAAAATTCTGTTATAGTTGCTTCTTTATATCACCTAGTTTTATTGGGACATATTTTTTGGTAATTTAGAGATAAAAGAGCGTATATGTATAATATATATTGATAACTCTACCACATATTATAGGGTAATTCTAGGGAACTTCTTTAAAAATACATCATTATATTCCTCCATAATGGGATCATCCTCAAGGTTGATAATTTACTTCAACTCAGCCATTTAGGAATGGTATAATTATTCCCTAGGTATCAATACCAAAACCATTGAGGTACTTTGCAATGGAGATGCATGATCTACAACACATTTTTTCATGATCATGGGACGTTTCATAATATAGAATGTGAATTTTGTTTCATGATATTTGATGTGAGATGTATATAACCAGAGATAATCCATTCTCAATATAGAATCAAATTCAACTAAGGGAGGGATTAAAATATTTTCTATAAGAATCTTCCCATGTACACTAATAGGATATTGATCTAACACAAGGGTAACATTTTTTCACAACTTCAATTTTTTACATAAATTTCTATGTCAAGTTATCTATATTTTGATTCAACATTTCATGAAAAATATTAGGATATAAAGGATTGTGTAGAAAAAAAATGAAATAAGACACTTATCAATCATGATTGAATAGTAAGTGTACCTTATACAACTTCATTTTCATGATTCACTTCAGTAGTGGTGTTGATATAATATTTACCTTTCTACCACATCTTTGGGGGTTACTGATGCTGAGAACCACCAATGACCTATGGTTTAGTGAACTTTATTGCATAGGTCCATTGATCCTTATAGTTGAAACAATGAACTATGGGTGGTGCCTTGCTTTACTCCATCATGTTTTCTGGATTCATCACATATAATCATCATTCATGATCCTGGTGGCATCCTCTTCCACACTTTTTGTATTTCCCTATCCATTTGAGTCAATTCCCATACTTTATATTCCTACATTTTGACATGAGGTTCATTAGATATTATTTCCTCCTTTTTTATTCAAACTCCCTAATCGAAACTCCATATTTTATTTTTTTCCATGTAATCATGGGTCTATTATCCAAACTCTATCTCTTTTTTGATAGAACATTGATCTACATCACTATAACTAAGATACACTGATATTACTATTGTAACACCCCGAGATTCCATGATACGCTTCTCATTCAATAATGTAATAGCTTGCATTGTACGCAACATCGAGTTCTAACACACTGCAACTAATAAAAGTAGCCGTTATGAATAGTAATAACAACTTTTTAAATTTATAGAAATTTTATATTTCAAAATGGACTTCATTTTTGTATTCCTAATATTGAAATTAGCCTATGTTGAATTTTTTGTAATTTTCTGAGAACTTCAAAATTTTTATGAATAGTGAAAAATACTTAAAACAACTTTTTTAATCAAAATAATTTATAGTGATAAGTTATTCTATTGAGTGGTTTTAAAGTATAATTAGAATATATTTTTACCATATTATCCAATAGTGGTCATTAGAATTAATTTCACTTTGACATTGGACATAAATAATTGTCAATCTTTTGATATAAATTGTTTCTTAAAAACACGCTATTTGTTGTGACAGCGGGAATTAATTATAAAATTAATTAATTCAAATTATATGTTTGGAATTTCATAAAATATACATCATTTTTGAATTTGGAATATCAATTATAGCTTAGGGTGAAATTTTGGCATTGTTCTGAAAAACTTCAATTTTTGATGAATAGTGAAACCACTAAGTGGTAGTTAAATAACTGATTTTTCGTTTAAATGAAATAATACCACTTCTGTGATTTGATTTTCAAAAATCCGACATATATGGTTGTCATTAAGAAGTAAAATGTGGTTCAATGAAATTAAAATAATTTTTTTTGGTGAATAGTAACTTTTAAGTTCTTAATCGCGATTAGAGGTAATTAGTGTAGTTTAAGGTAAAAATAATGTTTTAATAATATGAGATGAGCTTGACACTTGTCCTACTCCTATTGGATGAGTCATGGCCGACCAAGAAAACCCATGGGTCAACTTGGGGACCCCATGGAGACACTTTAGTATGAAAATGTCATTAATATATATTTATTTAATGTTAAAATTAAATTGACACAAACATGAGTTGTTTTACTAAAACAGTTTTTAAGTGGGGTTACACAAGTCCAAATTTTGACTATAAATATTCATTAGAAAGATAAAAATATATCCTACATCATAGTATTTTTTTATAATTTTTAGGAATTAAATAAATTAAATTATTTATGACATCATTATGATGCAGCGATGACCTCATTATTTAACGATTTAAATAAAATGAGAAGATAATGCAAAATCCAAGGCTTACACTTGTACAAAGCCTATTGGATGAGGCGATTTCGAACCCTTATCACCTTAACCACGAATTATATAAGTGTGGGACCTTTAGAATCCGAAAAGCATTGTATAATAATGTAACATTTCAATCTTTCCAAAAGTGCCCCTCCTCCCCACTTATAAAAGGCCCCCACCACTACCACCTCATTCACACTTTCAAGCCATTTGGCTCGGCCAACCTCTGCCCAAATACTCTCCCAACTTCCCCCTCTTACTCTTAGAAGCCTCACTTTGGGAATAACTCTTCCCAAGGAAGCCTTTGGATCAAATCAAAAAGAGTTACCCGATTTTGAGGAGGTTAAAGAACGGTCGAGTCAGGACAAGACGCAAGGTAATGGAATTTCTTAACCCAACTTCCATTCTTTGGGTTAATCTCCTACTTTCAAATTATGTCATGATATTATTATGTCCTATCTTGTATTTGTACTTTATTTATGTGTACTTATAGTGAATACACATAATAGATCTATTTTATTTTAAAAATGATCTTTTAAGGACTTTGTCTCAATCTCCTTTCATTGAGGCATATTTGGTTTTATACACAACTTTCTTTTATACGGTGTATAAACCCCTTTGACTTCTACGTTTATTGAAAAGGAATCTTTTTTATATGAAGCGTTTTACTAAACGACAAAAAGGGAATGTTTTCCTTTCCGTACTTATGCGGCGACAATGACTTCTCCGCCGCCGTGACCATTATTTGAGTTTCGGCTTACTCTACAAGCCATCACTTTTTTTTAATGAAAAATAAAGTTTTAACTTGCTTTTATTTTGGTGTTGAAAATGGTTTTGAAAGCGTTTTTATTATATCAATGTGTTGTATTGACATCTTGTGATTGAAATGTGGAAATGTTATGTTTCCTTTACGCATGTTTTATGTGATACGATTATGTTATGGTTTATGATATGTTTAAACCTATTCATATGAGGAATGTATTAGACTTAATAAGTGACGGGTGGAGCCTGCTATAGCTCCTCGATGCATCGACAGGTCTCATGAGACAAACTAGTGTCTTGGCACGAGGCCTTGACAAAATCTTATTTGTGGTCTTGGCACGAGGCCTTGGCTACGTGGTTATGATAGTCTGGCATTATGCATTCCATCATTATGAAAGTGGTTATTGATATTGCATGTGATTATTCGACCAGTAGAATATCCATGTGAAGAAGTGAATGGCATTATCTAATTTTACTTTTGCCATATTATGTTGAAGTTCATGTTTAAAAGGATTTCGTTTTAGTTATACATTTCATTAAATGTTTATGTTTATTGATGAAAGCTTCCGCTATATTGTTATCCTTACTGAGCATTTGAGCTCACCCCTTTCAATGTTTTAATATTTTCCAGGATGTGAAGAAGTATTTTAGGAATGACCTGCAGGGATAGTCAGAAGAGGATATGAGTGTGGACTATGAAGACTTTGTTATTATTTTTCACTTTATGATGTAATGTAACGTTTACGAATGTATCTAGTGTTTCCAAGGCTACTAAACTAATCAGTCTTTCGAGACATGATCTTTTGTGATCTTTCCAATGTTACGAAGTAATGCACCGACTCTGGGTAGCTGGGGTCGGGGCGTTACAGTTGGTATCATAGGAAGTTCAGTACTAACCTTGGAAGCTAGATTTAGATAAACTTTGATTAGAGCACATAGCCCAAAGACAGACTTTGAGGATTAGTATAGAAGAACTTACTAGAATTTTGTTATTGTAGAGATTTTGTGAGTTTTCTGAGCAATACATCCCTGTCTGGATACGAGCAGGTAGAGGCAGCTCTGGCACAGATGTACCTAGGGGTAAAACCTGAAAACACCGCTTTGAGCTAGACTCGAACGGGAACTGGTGCACGACAACGGGCCTTGCTGCACTCTTGGTTACAACACTCCCGGGGGATATGCTTAGGATAATTCTCATTTTCTTTACAAACCACTATGAAGGATTATGAGTATATACTTCCTCAAATAAAACCTTTTTAGGATTATGGATTATATCCATAAATAGTTCAATTTATGTTAAGTATTTTACAAGTATGGAATTATGTATTTTGATTCATAAACTAATCTAGTTTATGCCATTGTTTAGAAATGGCGCCTAGTGGAAGGAATGGAAACCCTATCAATGCACGCACTCCGTGTAGGGATTTCCCTCCTGCTCAAGATAATTATTGTGGATCTGGAGATACAACTGGCGCTGATCAACTTATTACCATACTGGGATAACTCACTCAGGTTATGAATAATAACCTTACTCGTATGGAGCACCCTGATCTGCAACATGGAGGATCAATGTTAGACCGCTTCATGAGGCAACAACCACCAACATTTAATGGGGGTACAAATCCATTAGTAGCTGAGCAATGGATAAACTCCTTAGAGAAAATATTCCACACCTTGGGGAGTAGTGAAAGGTAAAAGGTTATCATGGCAGTTTACCGCCTCACTGGAGAGGCCGATCAATGGTGGTCATTGATTCAAAACACAAAGGAAGATGAAGAAGTATCAAATATGGAATGGAGAGAGTTCAAAGATCTTTTCTTAGAAAAATACTTTCCACATGACCATCGAGCAGATATGGAAAGGCAATTTCTGAGTCTGAGGCAGAAGGAGGATGAGAATGTCGCAAAGTATGAGGCCAACTTTACAAGGTTAGCGAGGTATGCTGCAGATTATATACGTAACCCAAGGAGTAAGATTGATCGTTTCTTTTATGGGTTAAAACCATTTCTCCGTCGAGCTTTAGTATCAAAATCCTTCTCATCATTCGAAGATATTGTCTCATGTGCTATCAAGACAGAAAAGGAATTCTCTAAGTCTTATGACAACAAAGTAAAGCAAGAGAAGAAGAGAACGGTGGAACAAGAGACATATAAAGGAAAAAAGGGAAAGAATGATTTTCCATTATGTGATAATTGTGGGAAGAATCACCCTGGTACTTGCCTAAAAGGAATGTGAGTTTGTTATAAGTGTGGAGAAAAAGGTCACCAGGCTCGTGATTGCAAGTGAAAGAAAGAGGTTGTCAAAGTTGAATGCTACAATTGTAGAGAAATGGGTCATTATGCAAATGAATATCCTAAGCGTCAGGGAAACTTACCTCAGAAAAGGACAAGGGATCAAGTCCAATCTTATGCTGTGACTACAGTTGAAGTGGAATAATTAATGTATTGGTGCTTTTGGACTCATGGATTATATTCTGGTTATTAGAATAATGTGATATATAAAGATTGTACTGAAGTACTTTTTGATTTTAGTAAGGTTTTAATATGATGAAGGTAATTATATTTTTAGTATGTGACAATAAGAGAAACTTTACTTTGTTTGTGGAATCTGATAAATTGATTTTGGAATTTAGAGACCTTTTAGAGAAAGTCTGGACAGAGGTATTTTGGATAACTATAAAGGTTGTAATGGATTAAGTTGAACTTTGGATAGTATTGTTTATGGTTAAAACATTTATGAAGATTATTTTTGGAATAGTATAGTACTATATTTTTAGGAAAAGGACAACCTGCAGGGTGGGGCATAACCCGTCGCGTCGGACAAAGCTGCAGGAATCGAACCCACAATCATAGTGCGACAGGCCTTTATTTCCTACCACTAGCCTACAGGAAGTCCCTGGTTATTACAAAATAATTTTACTAATCTAAATGGTATGTGTTAACATTTGGAACCTTATACAATTAGGATAAGTATAATATTTTTGAGTTCTATTATCTTTTTGAGTGAAAGATGAGTTGAAGGTTGAAACTCTAATTGTCAAGCATAAATATATATATACCTATCTCTTATTCAATGAATAAATTAATTCTTAAACTTTAGTAAAGGGATATTAAAACAAAAAAATGTGTTATCCTAATACCTTATTTCTTGTTGAACTGATGATATTTTAAATCAACATAGATTGAAGGCTTTGAGGCCCTCAATTTGACAGTTGATTGTGATTGATGACCTCAATCACTCCCTACAAATATTTACGTTTTTCCTCCAATTATATGTCTCTAATTTCCTCCAATGTTCTCCTAATCGAGATCATAATTGGGTGGTGACTTTTTCATTTCCCTTTCCCTCTTATTAAGGCTAAATTTTATTAATCTTATTTCCGATGTGGGTTTTCCACAAAGGTATTTTCTCTTTTCAACCTTTTATTTACAAAGAAAAATTTCAAATTGAGAGGACACAATTTATTGAAGGAGGGGAGAATGTAACACCCCGAGCTTCCATGATACGCTTCTCATTCAATAATGTAATAGCTTGCATTGTACGCAACATCGAGTTCTAACACACTGCAACTAATCAAAGTAGCCGTTATGAATAGTAATAACAACTTTTTAAATTTATAGAAATTTTATATTTCAAAATGGACTTCATTTTTGTATTCCTAACATTGAAATTAGCCTTCGTTGAATTTTTTATAATTTTCTGAGAACTTCAAAATTTTTATGAATAGTGAAAAATACTTAAAACAACTTTTTTAATCAAAATAATTTATTGTGATAAGTTATACTATTGAGTGGTTTTAAAGTATAATTAGAATATATTTTTACCATTTTATCCAATGGTGGTCATTAGAATTAATTTCACTTTGACATTGGACATAAACAATTGTCAATCTTTTGATATAAATTGTTTCTTAAAAACACGCTATTTGTTGTGACAGCAGGAATTAATTATAAAATTAATTAATTCAAATTATATGTTTGGAATTTCATAAAATAGACATCATTTTTGAATTCTGAATATCAATTATAGCTTAGGGTGAAATTTTGGCATTGTTCTGAAAAACTTCAATTTTTGATGAATAGTGAAACCACTAAGTGGTAGTTAAATAGCTGATTTTTCGTTTAAATGAAATATTACCACTTCTGTGATTTGATTTTCAAAAATCCAACATACATGGTTGTAATTAAGAAGTAAAATGTGGTTCAATGAGATTAAAATAATTTTTTTTTGTTAATAGTAACTTTTAAGTTCTTAATCGTGATTAGAGGTAATTAGTGTAGTTTAAGGTAAAAATAATGTTTTAATAATATAAGATGAGCTTGAAACTTGTCCTACTACTATTGGATGAGTCATGGCCGACCAAGACAACCCATGGGTCAACTTGGGGACCCCATGGAGCCACTTTAGTTGGAAAATGACATTAATATATATTTATTTAATGTTAAAATTAAATTGACACAAACATGAGTTGTTTTACTAAAACAGTTTTTAAGTGGGGTTACACAAGTCCAAATTTTGACTATAAATATTCATTAGAAATATAAAAATATTTCCTACATCATAGTATTTTTTTTATAATTTTTACACATTAAATAAATTAAATTATTTATGACATCATTGTGATGCAGCGATGAACTCATTATTTAACGATTTAAATAAAATGAGAAGATAATGAAAAATCCAAGGCTTACACTTGTCCAAAGCCTATTGGATGAGGATATTTCGAACCCTTATCACCTTAGCCACGAATTATATAAGTGTGGGACCTTTAGAATCCGAAAAGCATTGTATAATAATGTAACATTTCAATCTTTCCAAAAGTGCCCCTCCTCTCCACTTATAAAAGGCCCCCACCACTACCACCTAATTCACACTTTCAAGACATTTGGCTCGGCCAAAATATGACCAAATACTCTCCCAACTTCCCCCTATTACTCTTAGAAGCCTCACTTTGGGAAGAACTCTTCCCAAGGAAGCCTTTGGCTCAAATCAAAAAGAGTTACCCGATTTTGAGGAGGTTAAAGAACGGTCGAGTCAGGACAAGACGCAAGGTAAGGGAATTTCTTAACCCAACTTCCATTATTTGGGTTAATCTCCTACTTTAAAATTATGTCATGATATTATTATGTCCTATCTTGTATTTGTACTTTCTTTATGTGTACTTATAGTGAATACACATAATATATCTATTTTATTTTAAAAATGATCTTTTAAGGACTTTGTCTCAATCTGCTTTCATTGAGGCATATTTGGTTTTATACACAACTTTCTTTTATACGGTGTATAGACCCATTTGACTTTTATGTTTATTCAAAAGGAATATTTTTTATACAAAGAGTTTTACTAAACGACAAAAAGGGAATGTTTTCCTTTCCGTACTTATGCGGCGACAACGACTTCTCCGCCGCCGTGACCATTATTTGAGTTTCGGCTTCCTCTACAAGCCATCACATTTTTTAATGAAAAATAAAGTTTTAACTTGCTTTTATTTTGGTATTGAAAATGGTTTTGAAAGCGTTTTTATTATATCAATGTGTTGTATTGACATCTTGTGATTGAAATGTGGAAATGTTATGTTTCCTTTACGCATGTTTTATGTGATACGATTATGTTATGGTTTATGATATGTTTAAACCTATTCATATGAGGAATGAATTGGACTTAATAAGTGATGGGTGGAGCCCGCTATAGCTCCTCGATGCATCGGCAGGTCTCATGAGACAAACTAGTGTCTTGGCACGAGGCCTTGACAAAATCTTATTTTTGGTCTTGGCACGAGGCCTTGGCTACGTGGTTATGATAGTCTGGCATTATGCATTCCATAATTATGAAAGTGGTTATTGATATTTCATGTGATTATTCGACCAGTAGAATATCCATGTGAAGAGGTGAATGGAATTATCTCATTTTACTTTTGCCATATTGTGTTGAATTTCATGTTTAAAAGGCTTTCGTTTTAGTTATACATTGCCTTAAATGTTTATGTTTATTGATGAAAGCTTCCGCTATATTGTTATCCTTACTGAGCATTTGAGATCACCCCTTTCAATGTTTTAATATTTTCCAGGATGTGAAGAAGTATTTTAGGAATGACCTGCAGTGATAGTCAGAAGAGGATATGAGTGTGGACTATGAAGACTTTGTTATTATTTTTCACTTTATGATGTAATGTAACGTTTACGAATGTATCTAGTGTTTCCAAGGCTACTAAACTAATCGGTCTTTCGAGACTTGATCTTTTGTGATCATGCCAATGTTACGAAGTAATGCACCGACTCTGGGTATCTGGGGTCGGGGCGTTACAACTATATCTATTAAATTGTGTGGTTTTAAACCACAAATGAATCTATATATTTTGATAAAATTGGAGATAACCAGACCTGATGTGTATCTTTCAATCCTTTTGATGTTTTATTTTTATGAAATGATATATTCCCTATCCCTTTTCATAATATATACTAATTTTCTCTGCATCATTGTTTAAAGAGTTTGGGGAAATTTTTTTCAATGAAATAAAATATTAAATTCTTTATACTCCATTTCATCAATTGCATCCTTTCACTACTGGAAATCCCATTTTTACCAACGCTTATATCCCAACGGTTTTGATAAACCGTTGGGAATGGTTATGTATACCAACGGTTTTAAGAAAACCGTTGGCATAAAGGGTTTTATGAAGAGTTTTACCAACGGTTGTATAAACCGTTGGTATAGGGCTCCATTAAGAGACTTTTACCAACGGTTATACACTAACCGTTGGTATATGTTGTACATTCCCAACGGTTTTTAAAAACCGTTGGGAATGTTTCCCCCTAAATCCAGTAGCCCCTTCGCTCGATTTCAGTCGCCCCTTAGCTCGATTTCAGTCCCCCTCCGCTCGACTACAGCCCTAAATTGAAGGTCTCCCGACGCACTCTGGTTACCCAGTCTCCTAAACTCCATCCATCCTCTTCAATCAAACAATTTTTATGTTCTACACTTCAAATCTTTAAGTTCTAATGTTCTTCATCTATTTTTTTATTTTCTATTTTGATTTGACCTAAATGTCTCGGATCTCTCTATACAAGTACTCAGAAACTCGTTCCACTCATAGATCCATATTAAATCAAACAATTTTGTAGTTCTACACTCTAAATATGTAAGTACTACCTTAGTTTTAATGTTTTCCATCTATTATTTTTGTTTTCTATTTTAATTTGGTATAAACTAGGTTGTGTTGTTTATGGCATGGGAAGTTTAGTGATATTGAGGATGAATTGGATGTTGTTTGGGTGATGGATTGGAATTGTGATGTTTTTTGGATTAACTTTACTTAATTTTCAATGAATTATTTAGGGATTTCCTCCCTTTAACAGAGCCCCCACTCCTCATGGACCCTAGACACCCCCCCTCTTGGACCCTGGACAGTCCCCCCTCCTGGAACTTGGACAGCCTGGCCCCCCTCTTTCCTGAAACTTGGACATCCCCCCTCTTGGACCCTGGACAACCCCCCTCCACCCTCCTCCCAGGACCTTGTATAGTCCCCCCTCCTTCCTGGACCCTAGGAAGCCCCCCACCCTCCACCCCGGACCCTGGATAGCCCCCCTCCTCGACGAACCCTGGACAACCCCCCCCCCCTCCTTCCTGGACCATGGACAACCCCTTCTCCCCTTCTCCTGGACCCTGGACAGCCCCCCGCCCCCCTTCCTGGACCCTGGACAGCCTCCCACCCCTCCTCCTAGACCTTGGACATCCCCCTCACCCCCTCCTCAACCACCAAATACCCCCCCACTTCAAAACATTGACCACCAAAATTGGTCATGCTGGATTTTCTCTAAAAAGATAGATTTATCCTCAAACCACCTCAATAATATCCTAAACAATGCTTATAATGTAGTTTTCACCACATAACATCCAATTGTATTCCAAGTCACTAGTCTATCCTCCCTTGGCTAGATTTTACTAAAAGCGTTCAACCTTAAAGATCCAAATAAAAATAAATTGATATAAGACATTTGATAATGGATTAAAATTTCAAATTGGGATCCAATGAGGAATATTTTAGATATTGTGCATCATGTCCATGAGTAAATCCATTTTTATATATCCGATAAGTTATTTTTCACAATTTTCACACATTAATTGTTTGTAAAAATGGGACAAACATTTATAAAGGTTATAATATATAAAAATAAATCTATTTGTGGATGCAGCTTAACCAACAATGTCTAGCTTGTCTGCCTCTTCCATGATCATCGATGTGCACGTCCCGTCTCCATCTGACCTCGCACGACGGGTGACTCAGCGTCTGACTGATGACGAGCGCCAGATTCTCTTACTTCCACACCAGATTCATTCCCGCTACGCTCCTGAAGTGATCAATCCCACTCAGCATCTGGCTGATGACGAGTGCCAGATTTTCTTACTTCCACACCAGATTCACGCCCGCTGCGCTCCTGAAGTGATCAATCCCACTAAGCGTCCATGTGAGCTTGATGACACGGCCACCAGTTCTTGTAAGAGGCAGAGGAGTTCTGAGTTGATGGACCAAGACGATTGACCAGTGTCCATCCATCTGGCTGAAGACGTAAAACATAGCGCTTCCTGGGAGGCAACCCATATTCTATAGTTTTATCATTTTGATTTTTTTACTCTGTTTTAGGAAATAAACATGGCATCTATGCAACAATTTTTTAGCTGCTTATGATCTGTATGTGCACTTGTCATTAATCTGCATGACTGCTTCTATTTTGTCTGATCCTTGGTGTTATTTTTTATGACATGATGCGCCTATGTGATGTCTATGTGTAGATTTTACAGGTACATAAGTATGTGCACTTTTCATTATTCCATTCTTTCAGTTCTTCGACCGATGGTATGAGGGAGGCTCGTATCAGAGGTAGACGAGCATCTCCGCGTACCCAACTAGACCCTTCCCCTCCGACCAAACGCATTCTGATTCCGTTGAAACATAAGGTAAACAATCCATGGGTCAAATTTGACGTGTATAAGTCAGCCTCGCCTCAATAAAAGGCACGGTGTGGTCAGGATCACTCAAACTGTCTCTCTTTTGTTCAAAATTGACTTATTTTTAAGTGAAATCAACAACTGACATATGGGAAACCGACCAAACGCCTCAATACAAGGTTCGGTGTGGCCGACACCACTCAAAATGCCTCTATTTTGTTAAAAATGGACTTAATTTTAAGTGAAATCAACAACTGACATATGGTAAACCGACCAAACGCATTCGGATTCTAATGATACTATAGGAAAACGATCTATAGGTCATATGTGACATGTAAGAGTCAACCCCACCTCAATCCAAGGTGCGGTGTGGACGGTACCATTCAAAATGTATCTTTTTTGTTCAAAATGACTTTAATTTTAAGTGAAAATAACAACTGACATACGGAAAACCGACCAAATGAATTCCAAATCTATTTAAACTTTAGTAAAATGATACATGGGTCATATGTGACGTGTACGAGTCAACCCCGCCTCAATCCAAGGCACGGTGTGGCCGGAACCACCCAAACTGTCCCTCTTTTGTTTAAAATGGACAATATTTTACGTACATACGGCAAACAGATCAAACGGATTCTGATTGTGTTGATACTTTTTCACAACGATCCATGACTCATATGTGATGTGTATGAGTCAACCCCGCCTCAATTCGAGGCCCGGTGTGGCCGACACCACTCAAAGTGCCTCTGTTTTGTTAAAAATGGACTTAATTTTAAGTGAAATCAACAACTGACATACAAAAAACCGACCAAACGTATTTGGATTATATTGAAACTTAAGGAAAAAAATACATGAGTCAAATGTGATGTGTACGAGTTAACCCCGCCTCAATACGAGGCCCGGTGTGGCCGACACCACTCAAAGTGCCTCCTTTTTTTTAAATGTACTTAATTTTAAGTGAAAATAACAACTGTCATACGGAAAACTGACCAATCGCCTACAGATTCTATTGAAACTTTAGGAAAACGATCCATGGGTCATATGTGATGTGTACGAGTCAATCCCACCTCAATCCGAGGCACTGTGGGGCCGGGACCACCCAAATTGCCAGTCTTTTGTTGAAAATGGACTAAATTGTAAGTGAAAACAACAACTGTCATACGGGAAACTGGCCAAATGCGTTCTAAATCTATTGAAACTTTAGCACAAAGATCCATGGGTCATATGTCATGTGTAAGAGTCAATCCCTCCTCAATCCGAGGCGCGGTGTGGCCGACACCACCCAAACTGTCTCTCTTATGTTTAAAATGGACAATATTTTACGTACATACGTCAAACCGATCAAACGGATTCTGATTGTGTTGATACTTTTGATCAACAATCCATGAATCATATGTGATGTGTAAGAGTCAACACCTCCTCAATCTGAGGCCCGGTGTGGCCGACACCACTCAAAGTGACTCTGTTTTGTTAAAAATGGACTTAATTTTAAGTGAAAACAACAACTGACATACGCCAAACCAACCAAACACATTCGAATTATATTGAAACATAAGGAAAACGATCCATGAGTCAAATGTGACCTGTACGAGTCAGCCCTGCCTCAATCTGAGCCGCAGTGTGGCCGGGACCACTCAAACTGTCTCTCTTTTGTTCAAAATGGACTAAATTGTAAGTGAAATCAACAACTAACATAAGAGAAACCTACCAAACGCCTTCGGGTTCTGTTGAAACTTTAGGACAACGATTCATTGGTCATATGTTATGTTTATGAGTCAACCCCGACTCAATCCGAGGCTCCGTGTGGACGGGACCACCCAAAATTCCTCTCTTTTGTTCAAAATGGACAATATTTTACGTACATACGCCAAACCGATCAAACGGATTCTGATTGTGTTGAAACTTTAGGAAAATGATCCATTTTTCATATGTGACGTTTACGAGTCATCCCCGCCTCAATCCGAGGCCCGGTGTGGCCGACACCACTCAAAGTGGCTCTCTTTTGTTTAAAATGGACTTAATTTTAAGTGAAAACAACAACTGACATATGTCAAACCAACCAAACGCCTTCATATTCTGTTGAAACATTAGGAAAACGATCCATGGGTCAGATGTGACATGTTAGAGTCAACCTCGCCTCAATCCGAGCCGCGGTGTGGCCGGGACCACTAAAATTGTCTCTCTTTTGTTGAAAATAGACTAAATTGTAAATGAAAACAACTGACATACGCCAAACCAACCAAATGACTTCTGATTCTATTGAAACTTTAGGAAAACGATCCATGGGTCATATGTGATGTGTACGAGTCAACCCCGCCTCAATCCGAGTTCTGGTGTGACCAGGACCACTCAAACTGTCTCTCTTTTGTTCAAAATGGACTAAATTGTAAGTGAAATCAACAAGTGACATACGGGAAACCGACCAAACGCTTCAGATTCTGTTGAAACTTTAGAAAAATAATCCATGGGTCATATGTGACGTTTACAAGTCAACCGCGCCTCAATCTGAGGCATCGTGGGGCCGGGACCACCCAAACTTCCTCTCTTTTGTTCCAAATGGACAATATTTTACGTACATAGGCCAAATCGATCAAACGGATTCGGATTGTGTTGAAACTCTAGGAAAATGATCCTTGGCTCATATGTGATGTGTACGAGTTAACCCCGCCTCAATACGAGGCCCGGTGTGGCCGCCACCACTCAAAGTGCCTCTTTTTTTTTAAATGTACTTAATTTTAAGTGAAAACAAAAACTGACATACGGAAAACTGACCAAACGCCTACGGATTCTATTTAAACATTAGGAAAACGATCCATGGGTCATATGTGATTTGTACGAGTCAACTCCACCTCAATCGGAGGCCCGGTGTGGCCGACACCACTCAATGTGCCTCTGTTTTGTTTAAAATGGACTTCATTTTAAGTGAAAACAACAACTGACATACGCCAAACTAACCAAAAGCCTTCGGATTCTGTTGAAACATTCGTAAAATGATCCATGGGTCATATTTGATGTGTACGAGTCAACCCCGCCTCAATCTGAGCCACAGTGTGGCCGGGACCACTCAAACTATATCTCTTTTGTTCAAAATGGACTAAATTGTAAGTGATATCAACAAATGACATACGAGAAACCTACCAAACACCTTCAGATTCTGTTGAAACTTTAGGAAAACTATTCATGGGTCATATGTGATGTGTACGAGTCAAACCCGCCTCAATCCAAGGTGCCGTGTAGCCGGGACCACCCAAACTACCTCTCTTTTGTTCAAAATGGACAATATTTTACGTACATACGCCAAACCGATCAAACGGATTCTGATTATGTTGAAACTTTAGGAAAATGATCCATGGATTATATGTGACGTTTACGAGTCAACCCCGCCTCAATCCGAAGCACGGTGTGGCCGACACCACTCAAAGTGTCTCTCTTTTGTTTAAAATGAACTTAATTTTTAGTGAAAACAACAACTGACATAAGCCAAACTGACCAAAAACCTTCGGATTCTGTTGAAACTTTAGGAAAACGATCCATGGGTCATATGTGACATGTACGAGTCAACTCCGACTCAATCTGAGCCGCGGTGTGGCTGGGACCACTCAAACAGTCTCTCTTTTGTTGAAAATGGACTAAATTGTAAATGAAATCAACAACTGTCATACGGGAAATCAACCAAACGCCTTCGGATTCTATTGAAACTTTAGGAAAACTATTAATGGGTCATATGTGATGTGTACGAGTCAATCCCGCCTCAATCCGAGGCGCGGTGTGGCTGACACCACTCAAATTATCTCTCTTTTGTTAAAAATGGACAATATTTTATGTACATACGCCAAACCGATCAAACAGATTCTGATTGTGTTGAAACTTTAGAAAAACGATCCATGGATAATATGTGACGTGTAAGAGTCAACCCTGCCTCAATATGAGGCTTGGTGTGGCCTTCACCACTCAAAGTGTCTCTCTTTTGTTTAAAATGGACTTAATTTTAAGTGAAAACAACAACTGACATACGCCAAACCAACCAAACGCCTTCGGATTCTATTGAAACCTTAGAAAAAAGAACCATGGGTCATATTTGACGTGTAAGAGTCAACTCCGCCTCAATCCGAGCCGCGGTGTGGCCGGGACCACTCAAATTGTCTCTCTTTTGTTAAAATGGACTAAATTGTAAGTGATATCAACAATTGACATACGGGAAACGGACCAAACGCCTTTGGATTCTGTTGAAACTTTAGGAAAACGATCCATGGGTCATATGTGATGTGTACGAGTCAACCCCGCCTCAATTGGAGTCACCGTGGGGCCGGGACCACCCAAACTGCCTCTCTTTTGTTCAAAATGGACAATATTTTACGTACATACGCCAAACCGATCAAACGGATTCTGATTGTGTTGAAACTTTAGGAAAATGATTCATGGATCATATGTGACGTGTACCAGTCAACCCCGACTCAATCCGAGGCCTGGTATGGCACTTATGGAGTCACAAGTGATGAGACTCCTAAGAAAATACCTTTTCACCATATATTAGAAAAGTGGTTGTCATATGAAGATTGAAATGGGTGTAAATAATATTTGAGTTATTGAAACTCTTATTCAACTATACGGGATGATTGTTTTCATATGAAGATTCAAATGGGGAATTATTCACCATGTCTCTAATCAAAGATGTGGTCTTTTTTTGTTGTTTTAAGTTTTCAGTGTTTTAAGTGCTGTTTTGTATGCAGGTTTTTGTTGTTTTAAGTTTTCAGTGTTTTAAGTGCTGTTTTGTATGCAGGTGTATGCACAGGAGGGGCTGCTGTGCAACAATTCTGGAAATACACAATACCAACGGTTTACAACCGTTGGTATACTTTGAGAAGAATTATACCTACGGTTTGTAACCGTTGGTATAGTATTTGTTACTGAACATATGCCAACGGTTTCATTGAAACCGTTGGGAAAAAAACTATACCAACGGTTGTAAACCGTTGGTATAATATCAAAATCATAGAATTCCCAATGGTTTTAAACCGTTGGGTAAACCTATACCAACGGTTCAACAAGAACCGTTGGCAAATCAAGACATAGAGTGGGCTATACCAACGGTTTAGGTCAAACCGTTGGTATAGATCTTTCCCCACGCCTTACTTCCCTACGGTTTGGACAACCGTTGGTATAGAGTATACCAACGGTTTTCCAGCCTATACCAACGGTTTAGAACCGTTGGTATATCCTCCATTTCCAGTAGTGTTTGCCTTGAATTCATTATCAATTACAACTATTGATAATCCTCTTCATTTAAAAGGTCGATAGATAGAGTATCCTAATACGTCTCACAATATTAGAGTATATAAAATATCTTCTCCATTGTGTTAAGAAACTATTCTCCAACAATTGTATTAGAAGATCTAGTAAATATTTGTGTTTTTTGATGAATGATGGAATCTATGGCTTGTTTCTTGTTTTTAGGTGAAGGTGGATGTTCTATATTGTTTAGGATATTATTTAAAACATGAAACTGGTGGTAAAGAATACCGATGATGTTTTCAACTCCACATCCCATTTAATTGGGAATTTAATTCCCAAAATATTCATTTCGTTTTCCCACATATGGGATGTTGGACTGGTTTCTCATGGTTCCAATTTTTTTTTTAAAAACCATAAAAAACATAATTCTATAGAAATAAATAATTTATCTTCAGGTTTAAATCGATTCTAATGTAATATATTATGGGATCAATATGTTTATAATTTTTCTCAAACAACATGTCTATGATCATGTAGTTTGATAATAATATAAGAAATTACTTCCATTATATATCCATAATAATGATTTTTATTAGATTTGGAAAATATCCAAAGCATGTCACTTAGGAGTGTCAAACCAGGTGTACATCAAGGCCTCTTTTTCATGACACAACCAATCATTAAGTTAATACCCAATAATACCATTTAGTGCTTTTTACACCATGGTATATCTGTGAATGATACACATATATTGGATTGTAATATAGATTTATATGTATATTAGATGGAACAATACAAGAGGGGGTGAATTATAGGTTTAAAAACATTATATTTAAACACATAAGAAAGAACATAGTTTAAGATTTCTTAAAATAACACAATTCAAAATCAATATAATTAACCATATAGATCTCAGATCCGATGGTTATGAAATGATGTAACACTATAAGTAATGTAAAACAATTGTATTTGAATTGAATACAAAGATCAGAGTAATAAAAATGTAAATGTTTCTACCATATAGTGTATATAATATTTTAATACAGTATGAATGAATCATAATTGAAACAATTACAATTGAAATGAATATGAACAGAAAGAGGAAACAATAAAATTACCTTCCAAATACAAATAAAAATGTAAATGTAAAAGTATTACAATTATTTTATCCCAAAGAGTAGGGTATCCTTTCACCTAGGATAAAAGGTCTGTCTTACCACCACCTTGGTAAACCCTCGATACGATGATCGGCACAGCTGGCTTACTATCTCTAAAAGCCCTCGATTAAAAAGGTAATCGACACGTCTATCCTTCAAGAAATTTAAATCCCTCGATACGATGATCAGAATCACGTCTTCCTATACCCAAAAGCCCCTGATTGTTATCACAATGATCAGTTTCACAAAGAAGAAACAAATAACTTATTTAAATACAAGAACATGGAACAAGATGTTCACTTCTCTTATCTTCAAGGGTTTCAAACGAATCAAGAGAGAAGTCACAACATATCTCTCTAGAACTAGATAGAATAAAAAGTTGTGTATTCTGGTTTAAATGAACTACTATTTATAGGCATCAGGTTACAAAGGTCATATTTCCTCCAACAATCATATTTCACCAAAAAACTGGGAGGTCCTTGGACACCTCGCAGTAAAACAGTAAAAACAAACAGAATACATGGCCTCATTTTTATTGTTTAAAAAAGCTCAACGACATCGATTTAGTTATAAATTAGTAAGTACAAAAATATAAAACAATGAGTATGAGTAACATGTAATCGGTATTGAAGTTATGATAAGAGTGTAATTAATTTCCAATGTTTAATACATAACATGGTTACTAGGATATCATGATAACTGTGCATATCAATTAAAATCTATAACCTAGTTATGGTTCATAAAATGGTTATGATGCATGATATTTAATCTAGTTACGATACTTGAATACAATGCATAAATAAGAATACAATACATAACCTGGTAATGATTCATGACTATAATACAATACTTAAACTGGTTACGATGCATAATTATGATGCAGTACTTAGCCTAGTCATAATGCACATGGCTATGATGCATGATCTAGTTATGATATATGTCATTACGATGCACAAACTAGTTATGATATATGTGGTTATGATGTAGGTAATTACAATATGATACTTATCCTGGTTTGGATTCCTGAAACATAATCTAGTTACCATTCCAGATTATAATGCAACACACAATCAGGTTACAATTCCTGATTATAATGAAATACATAAGCTGGTTATGATTGTGAAACAACATATAAAACAATGTGAGTGAACAAAATACATGCTTATGTTATTAATGAAACATATAATAAATACAATGTGAGTGATTACAATTATGAAAAAACAAACATGATAAAAAATATATGTGATTATGATATGTGTGATTTTTGATTTCCAAAACAAATGATTGAAGGGGAAGTAAAAATAGGTTAGAATCAACACTATCCAACTTTTTGGAAAGCACAAAATAGACAAAAACAAAAAAAACAATAAAAACTTATCTCCCCCAAAGTTTAATAACTCTTCATAAATTAATAGTGAATAGGAATAATTCCACCCTTTGTATAAACAAAAACACTAAGGATCGTATTCACTTTTATTTTACTTGAGTTTTTTCCTATTAATAATTCATTAATAAAAATTATTCTTTTCATAACCATTCTCCCCCTTATTGATTTTCAAAAATAATAAGGGAAAGTATTTATTTCATGCAAAAGTTTAGAGAAACAGTGTATGAAACAATAATTGTTACTTGAAACAAAATTTCATTACAACAAGATTTCAAAACTAATTATTTCTATTTTTGTTTTCCAAAAGATTAAACATCATGAGATTCATCTTTTAGAACTCCTTTTTTTCCTCCATGAGTTTATCAATAGATTATTTCTGAGCCTTCATCTTCTCATCCTATTCAGCAATAACAAATTCTTGCTTCCAGAGCCTTAGTTGTAGAAGCTGATTGATTTCTTCTTGGGCTTTAAGCTTTACTTCCTAAGTTTTAAGCCTTTATTCCTGGTTATTAAAATCATCCAACCTGAGTATATAAGCCTTGCCAAGGATAAAAAATCTATTTTAGAGTGAACAAATCTCATTAGTCTCATTTTCCAAATTTTATGTTAAACTCTCAAGCTCTTTTGAGGCTGCAACTTTTGAGGTACTGGGTTTTTGAAAGTCATCAAACATTTCATTAAAATCATCAATTAGATTTAGATACATAGAGTTGAGCTTATTTAACCAATATTCCAATTCTTCCTGCTTTTCCAGATGATTCTTAAGGCTTTCATCAACATTGTAAGACCAATTAACAACATTATTGCAATCCTTGTTGTGCTCTGTAGGACGTTCCTTTAAAATCTTGAAATTGGCTTGAACACTTAGAAATTGATCCATCAAAACCTTGAAAGAATCCGTTCTATAATTTTGGGCATTAGAATAGATTTTTAGCCACGCTTCAACTTTTTGAATTAACGGTAATAACATATAAAATCTATTAAAGTCACGTTCAATGTACTGAACCCCTTCTATAGTGATTGTTCTTTCAGAATCCATGTCCTCAGTGTATTGTGGGAGATCACTGAAATGAGTTTCAGTACTGATCACTTGATCTGTATGATTCCAATTCTTATTAGATTCTTCCACTTATTCTTCTCTTTCTTTATCATAAATCTGAATAACATTTTAAGATGTGACCTTTTGAGAAGCTTTATTAGAAGACTGAGGATATGAAGATGGAAAATTTAGAGATGGAACTTATGAAGATTTTGCGGTATGACTTCCCCTGTTGGTATCTTCTTTTTCTTCCACTATTATTTCTTATTATCCTTGTTATTCTTCACCTTCTATTTTTTTATCTACTTATTCTTCTTAATAGTATTGAGTAAGAGATTGTGTAGATGAATGTTCAGAAACATGTTTCTCCTTTCCATTCTATGCTAAAACCGATTGAGTCTTAAGATATGGATCTCAGATTTCAATTCTGGTTTTTAGTTGCTCAACTATTCTGAGAAGACTATCAATGTCAATCGATTCGGCCTTTCTCTTCTTCAATCTCATAATTCTCTCCTATTCTTTCAAATTTTCTCCAAACCTTACTTTCAATGCCAAAGCTTCAACAAGATCCAATCCATACTGAGGATCCCCTTCTTTCCTTTTTTTCCTTTTCTTTCTCCATTCAGTAGCAACCTCATCGGATACAACCTTATGTTTCTTTGATGGCTTTGGAGTTGCAGTCTTAACTACCTTTATTTTATTCAATTTTGTCTTGGATGGATTATAAGGTTTTTCACTACCTTCAACTATTTCCTTTTCTTTCTCAGTATTTGGATATTTCTCAAATTTCATTGATTCATGATTGAATCATAACTTCATCCTTCTTATCGTATCCTTAATAATTAAGGGTTCCTTGAATGAAGTCATATTTTTCTTGATTAAAACATTACATAAGCTCAAGAACTCTTTCAAAAAAAAAACCAGACAATGGTAGGGAACAAGATCAGTAGTGATTTTATACCACTGAATTTGAGCTTCATAATTTTCAGGAAGATTAACCCCCTAAGGTTGAACTTTCTCATGTTTACTAAATAGTTAATGACATAGACATCTGAAACATTCAATGTTTCCTTTTAACCCTTTTTCGGTACAAAAAACCCTTGAATCCATAGATCTATAATTATTTTATCTCCTAATAAATGACTCACTTTTCCATTGTCCTCATAAATCTCAAAAAGTGTTTCTTCAGCTTTAGACCTATCAAAAGTTCCATCATCTTTTGGTAATTTATGAGAAGGACATAAATCATCTCCCTCAAATGGAACACCTACAAATGTAGCTTCCTCTTTTGAGGAGTTTATATACTTCTTATCACACATTATAATATAAACCTTAAGAGCCTTTTCTATCTATACTGATTCATAAAATTGAAACACCTCATCATGATACACATAATCCTGATCAAAATCGGGTCTTTCCACACAAATTTATTCCCAGCCTTTAAAACATATAATTCGTTTCAAAGAGGAATAAAAAGACCAATAAAAGTCTTGGGAGACTAACCTTTCACACCGAATGGTCATGGAAGAGAATTATTTTGGAGGAATTTCATTCAGAGATGAAGTAGTAGACTCATTCATGAAAGACTAACTCACACCGTGAAGATCCTGCTAATTGTGAAAGTTGAGTAGATATTGGATTACAAAAACTGGAGTAGGAACCGATTTCAAACTATGCTGACTATTTATAGAGTAACTGGCCTTGGGAGAAAAATAGATGAGCCCAATGTGGTATAAGTTCTTTTAAAATGAAATTGATGGTAAAGATTAGATCTGAAGGATCCAATGGCCAAGAATGATTTTGATGTCTTGAGGTTTTCTTTAAGAGAAAATAATATTAAGAATAAAACCGATTATGAATTAAATGAAATAAATGAGAAACAACCATTGAAACAACCAAAATAAGGTTTTATAAATTGAACCTGTCGGAGTACTGGGATAGATGTGTTGGTTTTAATATATTGTTCTTATGAAAACAATACAAAAAAAATAAAAAATATACAACCAATAAAAATTCAAAAACCAATAAAATAAAATAGGATATTACTGATTATTTAGTACCGAAAGAATAATCCACAACCGATAGTCCAGTAACAACAAGGTAATCCAAAACTGATAATCTAGTACTGATAGAGAATTTCAATGCCAATAGTTTAGTACTGATAAAGTATCACAATACCAATAGTATAACCTAATACCAAAAATTATGAAACCGATAAAATTATGAAACTGAGAAAATAAATACCGATAAACTAAAGAGTAAAACCGATTATAGTGATACCGATTGACAGAAAAATCGATTCATGCACAATTGATTCATAATAAATTGATATATACAAAAATAATAAGTAAAACATATAAAATATTAAAGGTAAAATAGAAAAATTATGTTAACTCCCCCTATTAAAAGGAGTAACATAATTTAATGATATGGGTTAAACAAGAAATATATGTGAATGATTACTTTACACTGATCATTCCTAGTTTCATTTTAATGTATTCAAATATATCGGAAGATAATGGTTTTATGAAAATGTTATCAAGTTGTTCTTGCATTAAGATGAATTGTAAAATAATATCTCATTTTTGTGTGTGATCCCTAAGAAAATGATGCCTAATATATATGTGTTTTTCATGTGAGTGATGTGCAGGGTTTTTACTAAGATCAATGGCACTGGTATTGTCACATAATATTTGAGTTTTGAAAAAACTCATGCCATAGTTAGTGAGTGTGTGTTGCATCCACAATTCTTGAGCACAACAACTTCCAACTTTGACATATTCAGCTTTAGCAGTGGAAAGTTTAACACCCCATGATTCCATGGTAAGTTTCCCTTTGAATAATACAATAGCTTTCGATGTACGCAACTTCGAGTTCTAGCACACCACGACAAATCAAACAAGCCATTTTAAAAGAAGTTAAGAATAGTAATACCCACTTTTTGAAAATTTAAAAATTTATTTTTTATAATGGACTTCATTTTTTATTTGGAATATAAAAATTAGCTTAGGGTGAATGTTTTGTATTTTTCTGAAAACATTCAATTTTTGATGAAGAATGAAAAAACATGTGTTGTTGTTTAAAACCAAATTTTATTTAAATAATAATAATTATTATTTATATTTATTTTAAAGTCAAAATAGAAATATAATACCTATATTAGTCAAATGTAATTCATTTGATTCATTTTATAATAATATTAGATATATAAAATTTTATTGAACTTTTTAACGTCTTTTACCAACCATTTAAGCACATTTGAAAATTAGAATAAAACATAATTTTACCACTTATGTGAATTGAATTTAAAAAATCTGAGAGACAAGGCTGACATTAGTAAGTAAAATGTGGTTCAATAGGATGAAAATAATATTTAGTGAATAGTAACTTTTGAATTTTATTTACCATGATTAAAAGTAAATAGGGTAATTAAAGGCAAAAATAATATTATAATTACCCTAACATATGTCCTAATTCTATTAGATAATTGTATTTAGACCTATATCAACCATAGGAATAAAATATGATCCTTTTTGATCCACTTGGATTAGATTAGGACTTTATTATTATTTAATTTAAAGAAGAGTTAAAAGTGTTAAATTCAAATTTTAATAAATAAACCATTTTTAATTTTTGGTTATAAATTAGGTATATTAGACTATAAATATTCATTATAAAGATATAAATATTTACTACATCATGGTATTTTATTTATAATTTTTAGACATTAAATAATTTAATTTATTTATGACACAATGATGATGCAATAATTACCTTATTAATGAAAGGTTAAAATAATTGATATTATGCATTTTAAAATAAATGTAAATTGAGACTTTTGATGCATTAAAAAAATTTCTAGGTTAATAGTTCATGTTAGGGTTGATTTAATAATTTTTTTTAAGGGATAAAGTTGTTATGACTTTCCCAAAAACAAAATACTAAATAGCATCAAAATTGACATAAATGAGTTTTTAAAACAAATACTATATTATTAAATGATAATATATTCATAAAAATCTATGTTTTCTCCAAAGAAACTATATAAGGTTATATATGTTAATAATTAACCACTTTTCGTTCTCCTGGATTTTTATAGTATGTATATTAACCATTTATTATAATAATACAAGAAGTAATGGTAAAAGTTAAACTACTTAACTGAGAGTTAAAACTAAAAGATAAGGTTAATATGGTGACCTAAACTTGTCTAAAACCAATTAGTTGAATGGTTTTAGACCCATCCCCTCCATATCCTTAAAATAAATTTATTTTGAGCCATTATAAACTGAAAATTATTTTATAATAAAATAATATTTCAAATTTTCCTAAAGTGACCCTCACCTCTCTTATAAAAGGGTACTTCCCCTTCTCCTAATTTCACACCTCAAAATCCATTTGGATCCGCCAAACCCTGCTCAAATATCATCCCAACTACCCTCACTTTAATCTAGGGTATATACATTGATCATAAGCCAACCTAAATAGCCCTTTCGATCAAATTAAAAGGAAGCACCCGAAGAAGTGGTAATAATTTCATCACCTCCTTCAAAGCTATTTTATTCTTCCACTTCTTCTTTCATTTTTGTTTCCATAAAAAAATAATAACTCTAGTAACTTATACATAATTTGTTTTTATTATAAATATGTTACAAACATATTCATTATTCTATCCATCCTATGAATGACTAAGTCACTATATGTGCATATGTACGGATTACCGTCTCCATGTCGTGGTATAGTTTGTTATTAAACACTCCATTATTTGGATGGGTATAATAATGAGTATAATTTATGTTAATAATAAATATAACATGTTAATGATTAATTATATATGATATACCATTCAATTACAAACTATTTTACCATTAAAAGAATGATATTGTCTCTTGTGCGTATGTACAGATTACCATCTCCACGAACTCGATAAGATTCATTTCCCTATTGTAACCATTCAAGAATAATTTTCATTTTTTGATTAAAAATAATTTTTAAGAACATAATATCATTATTTATATAAATCAAATACATTCTATCCATAAAAAATGACTTACATAACAAAACATATAAAGGAAAATGAATCAGTTAACACACAAAACAATGATACTACTGAAATATTATTAACAAATCAATATTATAAGATCATATAAGATATCATATTTATGTATGTGGTTCTTGTATAATTTAATAATAATGATTTATCTATTATAAATAAGGTTAAAATACCCTTGACTAAGGAAAAGTACAAGGTGAGGGTCAATTTTACAATCTCTTTATTTATCATAGATTATTTATATGTAAGTATATTATGGGACTTATTTATCATCCACATATGTGTTTCTTAATAATTTAATTCAAAAAATTTCTAGTACTTACTATAATATGGGTTAAATTCATTTAAAACCTTCTTTGAAATTTTATAAAAACATTTTAAAGGAATCATTCCGTCATTTTCCAAACAAGGTACTTTATGACCTTTTTGACAAATTAAGGTAAGAATGTTTTTTAACTTATATGGAAGCTGCAGCTATTTTACGACATTATAAAACCTTTGAATCTTACCTTAAAATATTATATTAATATTTTCAAAATAATTTTTTTCTTTTATAATTATGTGACTTTTAAATGATTTCAAAATATAAAGATATATTTCTCTCAAATAGTGCTAATTTCATTTATGTCAACATCATTTGATGGATTTTATACTTGTTTGAAGTTGATTTATTATGATACCATATTCTATATTTCATTTAAGGTTTTGTGATATTATTTACTATGGATGTGTTATATTTATTCCATTCATGGTTTATGTTTAATTTATTAACATTTTTTATGCTAGTTTTAATACGAATGTTTATGTTATGTTTCAACATTTTAATATGAGGAATGAATTGGACTTAATAAGTGACAAGTGGATCCTACTATAGCTCCTCGATGCATCGGTAGGTCTCATGAGACAAACTAGTGTCTTAGCATAAGGACTTGACAAAATATTATTTTTATTCTTGGCACGAGGCCTTGACTATGTTGTTATGATGTCTGGAATTATGCATTCCATCATTATGAAATTGGCTATTGATATTACATGTGATTATTTGACAAGTAGAATATCCATGCAAATAAGTAAATGGAATTATTTGATTTGTATTCCCATATTATAATAAATTTTATGTTTAAAAGGATTATGTTTTAGTCTTATACATTGACTTAAATGTTTATTCTTATTTATGATAGTATCCTCTATGTTGTTATCCTTACTCAGCATCCAAGCTCACCCCTTTATTATGTTTTCTTTTTTCCCAGGATATGAAGAAGTATATTATTATTAACCTTCAGGGATATGCCAAAATATATGAGTCTATTTAAAGGAGAAACAATGTTGTTTTTCTTTATTTCATGATGTACTGAAAAACTTATATATGTATCTAGTACATCCAAGGCTACTAAACTGATTGGTCTTTCAGGACATGATTCCTTATATCATGCCAATGTTATGTAATAATGCACCTACACTGGGTAACTGAGGTTGGGGCATTACAGTTGGAATCAGAGGAAGTTTAGTACAAACGTTGGAAACTATATTTAGAAAAACTTCGACTAGGGAACATTACCCTAAGATAGACTTTGAGGATTAGTATGGAAGAACATCTTAGAATTTTGGAAATGTAGTGATTTTGTGAATTTTCCAAGAAATACATCCCTTTCTGGATATGAGCAGGTAAAG
Organism: Viscum album; assembly: GCA_963277665.1. NCBI lineage: Eukaryota > Viridiplantae > Streptophyta > Magnoliopsida > Santalales > Viscaceae > Viscum > Viscum album. Next base: position 804,640,461 of record OY728167.1, on the reverse strand, counting down.
GTGTCTCTGGAACAGATGTACTTAGGATTGAAAACTCTGACAATGAGTTTCATTCTTGACCCGAGGTATCCTGGTACACGATAACGGGCCTTGCTACACTCTTTGTTATGACACTCCCGGGGGATATGATTAGGATAATTCAAATTTTATTTACAAACCATTATGAAGTTTTTATGAGTAAATAATTCCTTAAGTAAAACATTTTTATTATTATGGATTATATTCATAAACTATTCAATTTATGATAACTATTTTACAAGTTTGGAATTATGTGTTGGGATTCATAAACTAATCTATTGTATGCCATTGTTTAGAAATGGCGCCTAGTGGAAAGAATGGAAACCGTATCAATGCATATAATCCATGTAGGGATTTCCCTCATACTCAAATAATTATAGTGGATATGGTGATGAAACTGGTGCTGATCAACTTATCACCATATTGGGACAACTCACTCAGGTTATGAATAATAACCTCACCCATATGGAGCACCCTAATGCACAAGGTGTATGATCAATGTTAGACTGCTTCATGTGGAAACAACCACCAAAATTAAATGGGACTACAAATCCACTTGTAGTTGAGCAATAGATAAGTTCCTTATAGAAAACATTTCATGGTTTGGGGAGTGGAGAAAGGGAAAAGGGTTTCATGGTAGTTTATCACCTCACGAGAATGAAGATCAATGGTGGTCATAAATTCAAAACACAAAAAAGGATGAGGAAGTATCAAATATTTAATGGATGGAGTTTAAAGATCTTTTCTTAGAAAAATAATTTCCTTGTGACCATCGAACAGATAGGGAATGGTGATTTTTGAGACTGAGGAAAAAGGTGGATGAGAATGTCAAAAATTATGAGGATAACATTACATGGTTAGAAAGGAATGTTGAATATTATATACACAACCCAAGGAGTAAGATTAATCGATTCCTTGATGAGTTAAAACCATTTCTCCATCGAGAATTATTCTCCCAATCCTTATCGTCATACAAAGACATATTCTCATGTGGTATTAAGACAGAAAAGGAATTCTCTTAGTCTTACAAGTTTAAAGAAAAGAAAGAGAAGAAGAGATCTTCTGAACACTCTGGAAATGTAAATAAGGGTAAGAAGGGAAAAGTTGAATTTTCATCCTGCTGTAAATGAGGTAAGAAACCCCCGGTACTTTCATGGAGGGAATGGGAGTCTGTTACAAGTGTGGTAAAAAGGCCACAAAGCTCATGATTGCAATGGAAAGAAAGTGGTTGTCAATGATTAATGCTAAAATTGTATAGAAGTGGGGCATTATTAAAATGAATGTCCTAATCTCCAAAGAAACTTACCTAAGAAAAGGACAAGGGAGTAAGGCCAAGCTTATGCAATCACAACTACAAAGGATGAAGTTCTGAATGATGTGGTGGAAGGTACATTAATCGTTTCCTCAAATTTTTCCAATGCTTTATTTGATTATGGATCATCGTATTCTATTATATCTTCCTAGTTTTCCATGAAAATTAGATATTTCAAATATTATTTAACAAGGGAGTTGTCAGTAAAATCTCCTAATGGAATTATCATCGCAACAATGTTTTGTGAATCAGTTACCATTATGGAATGTAAAAATGCTTTATCTACTGATATTATTGTCATCCTGATGATTAAATTTGATATAATCCTCAGTATGGATTGACTTTCAGACCATGATTCTAAAATTTATTATAAGAATAAGGATGTTACAATTTTTGATGAAAATAAGGAATACCTAATCATTAGATCAGAAATGTTACCATCAGATTCTTATCTAGATCCACCCCCAGTAGCTCTACTAAATTCAATTATTTGGGAGGAAGGGAGTGAAATAGCTATGGGAGAGGAAAAGAATGTTAAAATAGAGGATTTACCTATTGTTCATGGATTTGTTGATGTGTTTCTAGAGGATTTACCAGGACATCCTCCAGAACAATAAATTGAGTTTTCCATTGACTTAATTCCTATTTCAAGGCCCATATTGAAGACCCCTTATAGAATGGACACTATGGAATTAGTGGAACTAAAGAAACAACTAGAGGAATTGATTAATAAAGAGATTTATTCAGACTAGTGTTTCTCTATGGAGATCCCCTGTTCTTTTTGTTTAGAAGAAAGATGGTTCTATGAGGTTATGCATTGACTATAGTGAGATCAATTCTATAATAATAAAGAACATGTATCCCCTACCTTGCATTTATGATTTATTTGATCAACTTCATAGAGCTAAATATTTTTTCAAAGATTTACCTTGGATCTGGATACCATCAGTTGTGTGGGAAAAAGGAAGACATTCCAAAGATAGAATTTCGAACTAGGTACGAGCATTACGAGTGTACAGTAATGCCTCTGTTTTCATGCATCTAATGAATAGGGTTTTCCAGGAATATCTTGATGAATTTGTAGTTGTATTTATTGATGATATCTTAGTATACTCCAGAATCTACGAAGATCATGAAAATCACATACTCACTATTCTGAAAACCCTAAGAATAAATTAATTATATGGGAAGTTTGTCAAGTGTGAATTCTGGATTTAGGAGACTTCTTGGCCATATGATCTCTATGGATGGAATCTCTAATGATCCTTCTAAGAAAAGAGTAATACAATAATGGGTAGAACCGATGAGTATAAATGAGTTACATAGTTTTATTGGTTTAATAAGTTATTATCGGTGTTTCGTCCAGAATGTTTCCTGATTTTCTAACCCATTAACCAAGCTCACAGATAAAGTGGTTAAATATTTTTGGACAATAGAGTGTGAAGAATGTTTTGTTGAATTGAAGAGAAGATTATTCAATGATTATATCTTGAATCTACCATCGGGGAATGATAGGTTTTTTATTTATAGTGATGCTTCAAAGAAAGGAATTGGTTGTGTCCTTATACAGAATGATAGAGTTATTTCCTATGCATCACAATAGCTAAAAATTAATGAAAAAAGCTATCCTACTCATGATCTTGAGTTAGAAACTATAATCTTTGCTCTAAATATATGGAGGGTCTATATCTATGGTGAAAATGTGAGATATATACCGATCAAAAGAGTTTGAAGTACATTTTCTCATAGAAAGAACTCAACATGACACAAAGGTGATGGCTTGAACTACAAAAGGATTATGATTTCACTATACAATACCTCTCGGTGAAGGAAAATAAGGTGGAATATTCTTTGAGCAGAAAGGATCATGGAGGTTTGAATAAGATGAGAATTGAAAGGGATCCCATGTTCATCGATCTAGTAAATATGGATATGGGAATAACCATGGAAGGTTAAACATTAATTCTCTTTCAAATAGTTACCAAACCATCTTTACTAGAAAGGATAAAAAGTTCTCATGCCGATGATAAGGAGTTTCAAAAGAAAATTATAGCTGTGAATATTAGGAGATTGATCGACTTCGTATATGAATATAGAATTTTCAAATTTGGGAAAAGGCTTTGTGTTCTCGAAATGCCCGATCTAAAATGGGAATTTTTGGATGATTATCATTGATCCAATTTCTCTATACACCCTGGTAGAACTATGTTGTATAGAGATTTGAAGGAACTTTTTTGTTGGGACAACAAGAATGGGAAGATTGTTAGTTATGTGTCAAGATGCATGGTTTTTCAATAGGTTAAGGCTGGAAGACAACATCCTTGAGGATTCATGCAACCTCTTCCCATACCTAAGTGTAAATGAGACGATATTATGCTGGACTTTTTCATGGGGCTACCAAAGACTCCTAGAAGGAATGATGAAATATGGGTCATTGTTGATCATCTTTCCAAGTCAGTGCATTTTCTTGCTGTAAGATAATATTTAACACTTGAACGTTTAGCAAGAATATATACTAATGAAGTTGTAAGACTTAATGGTGTACCCCTATCGATTGTTTCTGATCATGATCCTCGTTTTACATCAAGATTCTAGAAAAGTCTTTAGAAATCCATAGATACTGAACTTCATTTGAGCACTGCCTACCCCCCTCAAACTGACAAAAAATAAGAATAGACTATTCAAACCATAGAAGACATATTTATATCTTTCTCACTTGACTTTCAAGGTATGTGGGATTAGTATTTACCTCGGGTAGAATTTTCCAATAACAATAGCTTCTATTAAAGTATTTAGATGGCACCATATGGAGCGTTATATGGAAAGAGATATCTCACCCCAACTTTTTGGGGTGATGTTGGTGAAAGAAAACTAGAAGGACCAGAACATATTGAGGATACAGTGGAAAAGGTGAAGATTATCCAAACCCACATCAATCCAGATCAAAGTAGGAAAAAGAGCTATGCTGATAACTGAAGTAAGGATTTGGAAATTCAAGTTGGTGTTCATGTTTTCTTGAATTTATCTCTATGGAAGGGTGTTATATGACTTAGTAAGAAGGGAAAATTAATCCCCAGGTACATCAGAACTTTAGAAATTATAGAACGAATTGGAGTTGTAGCTTAATATTTGGAAATACCGCCAAGTCTCTCCAAAGTTCATGATGTGTTCCACGTATCACTGTTGTGAAAATACATGCCTGACCCAATGCATGTTCTCAGCTATGAAGAAATAGAACTAGAACTCGATTTGTATTATTGCGAAGAGCCTATCAAAATTCTTGATACCGAAGAAGAAGTGTTGAGAAACCGGATGACGTGTCCAGTAAAAGTTCTTTGGAGAAACCATAAAATGGAAGATGCAACGTGGTAACCTGAGGAACTTATGATGAAGAAACACCCGAATATTTTTATGAAATAATATTCTAGAAATTTAGAGGGAAAAATTATTTGAATAATGGGAGAATGTAACACCCCAAGCTTCCACGGTACGTTTCACTATGAATAATACAATACCTTGTGATGTACACAACATCGAGTTCTAGCACACCACGACAAATCAAACTAGCCGTTTTAAAATCAGTTATGAATAATAATACCCACTTTTTGAAATTTTATAATTTTTTTTTCTAAAATGGAAATCATTTTAGGATTATGAATATCAAAATTAGATTATGGTGATTTTTTGGTATTTTTCTGAAAGCTTTCAATTTTTGATGAATAGTGAATAACAATGCGTTATTATTTAGAACCGAATTTTATTTAAATAGTTATTATTTTATGTAAATTTATTTGAAATAAAAAATAGATACATAATACCTATATTAGTACAATTTAATTCATTGGAGTCATTTTAAAATAATATTATATATATAAAATTATATTGAACGTTTTAACGTCTTTTACCCACATTCTAAGAACATCTGAAAATTTTCATAAAACATAATTTTACCGCTTCTCTGAATTGAATTAAAAAAATACAAGAGACACAGTTGACATCAGTAAGTAAATTTTGGTTCAATAGGATGAAAATAATATTTTGGGAATAATTATTTTTGAATTTTATTTTCTACGGTTATAAGTAAATATGGTAATTAAAGTTCAAAATGATATTATAATTACCCTAAAATATATCTTAATTCTATTGGATAAGGGTATTTCGACCTAAATCTACCTTAGGAATAAAATATGATCTTTTTTGATCCACTTGGATTAGATTAGGACATTTATTTTTATTTTATTTAAAGAAGAGTTTAAAGTGTTGAATTCATATTTTAATAACTAAACCATTTTTAATATAGGGTAATGCAGAAGATAAATTAGAATATAAGTATTCATTAGAAATTTAAAATTATTTCCTACATCATTGTATTTTATTTTTAATTTTTAGACATTAAATAGTTAAATTTATTTATGACACAATGATGATGCAATAATTACCTTATTAATGAAAGGTTAGAATAATTGATATTATAAATATTAAAATAAATGTAAATTGAAACTTTTTATGCATTAAACGAATTTTTTAGGTTAAACTGACATGTTAGGGTTGATTAAATAATTTTTTTTCAAATTGATATTTTTGTTATGAATTTTACAGAAACCGAATACTAAATAGTGTCAAAATTGACATAAATGAGTTTTTTTTAAAAATAATATATTATTAAATGATATAATATTCAAAAAGATCTTATTTTCTACCAAAGGACCTTGATAAGGTTAGATATGTCAATAATTAACCACAAGGGGTTCTCTCGGATTTTTATTGTAATTTTATTAACCATTTATTATAATAATATAAGAAGATGTGGTAAAAGATAAACAATTTAACTAAGAGTTAAAACTAAAAGATAAGGATAATATAGTGACCAAAACATGTCTACAACCTATTGGTTGGAGGTTTTTGACACATACCCATTATCCGTGAAATAAATCCATTTGGATCCATTATAAACTGAAAATGATTTTATAATAAAATAATATTTTAAGCTTTTCCTAAAGTGACCCTCACCTCTCTTATAAAAGGGAACTCCCCCTTATTATAATTTTACAACCCCAAATCTATTTGGATCGTACAAAACTTGTTAAAATATCCTCCCAACTACCCTCAATTCAATCTAGGGGCTTTACTTTGATCATAATCCAACCTAAGGACCCCTTTTAATCAAATCAAAAGGAAGAAACCAAAGAAGAGGTAATAATTTCATCACCTCTTTCAATGTTCTTTTCTTCTTCCACTTCCACTTTATATGTTGTTTCCATACAAAAATAATAACTCCAGTACCTTATAAATACTTTGATGTTATTATAAATATGGTACAAACATATACATTATTTTATCCATCCTATGAATGACCAAGTCACCATACGTGCGTACGTACGACTTATCGTCTCCATGTCGTGGGGTAGTTTGTTATTCAACACTTCATTATTTGGATGGGTATAATAATAATTAAAATTTATGTCAATAATAAATATAACAAGTAATTTATTCTGTATATATGATATACCATTCAATCACATACTATTATACCATCAAAATAATGATATTGTCGCTCGTGCATACGTACGGATTATCGTCTCCATGAACGTAATAAGATTCATTTCCCCATCGTAACCATTCAATAATAATTTAAATTTTATGATTAAAAATAATGTTTAATAACATAATATCATTATGGATATGAATCAAATACATTTTATCCATAACAAACATGGCTTACGTAACAAAACATATAAAGGAAAACGAATCAGTTAACACCTGAAACAATGATACTACTGAAACATTATTAACAAAAAAATATTAGAAGATCATATATGATATCATATTTATGCATGTGGTTCTTTTATAATTTAATCACAATGATTTAACTATTATAGAAGAGGTTTAATTACTTTCTACCAAGTAAAAATTCAATATAAGGGTTAATTTTAAAATCTCTTTATTTATCTGAGGTTGTTTATATGTAAGTATCTACTGGGACTTCTTTATCATCCACATATGTGTTTCTTAATAATGTATTTCAAAACATTTTTAATATTTCCTAAAATATGGGATAAAGTAATTTATACCCTTGTTTAAATTTTTTTAATATGTTTTGAAAGTAATCTTTCCGTCGTTTTCCTAACAAGGTACTTTATGACCATTTTGAAAAATTAAGGTCAGAATGTTCTTTTAACTTATACGGTAGGTGCGGCTATTTTCTTCCATTATAAAACCATCGAAGAATCCCTTACAAGCCTATAATAATTGTTTCAAAATACTTTTTTTCTTTTATAATTACGTGAAATTTAAATGATTTCAAAGTAGAAATAGATATTTCTCTCAAATAGTTTTGATTTCATCTATGTCAACATCCATTGATGGATTTTACAATTGTTTCAAGTTGATTTATTATGATACAATATTCCATATCGTGTTGATGTTTTTGTGATATGTTTGACTGTGGATGTAATTTTTTTACACCATCCATGTTTTGTGGTTAAATTATTAACATTTAGTATGCTTGTTTTAATACGAATGTTTTTGTTATGTTTCATCCTTTCCATATGAAGAATGCATTGAACATAGTAAGTGATGGGTGGAGACTGCTATAGATCCTCTATGCATCAATAGGTCTCATGAGACAAACTAGTGTCTTGGAACAAGGCCTTGAAAAAATATGATTTTTAGTCTTGACATGAGGCCTTTACTATGTGGTTATGATGTCTGACATTATGCATTTCATCATTATGAAATTGGATATTGATATTACATGTTATTATTAGACTAGTAGAATGTCCATTTGAATAAGTAAATGGATTTATTTGATTTAAATTTTCTATATTATTCTTAAGTTTAAGTTTAAAAGGATTATGTTTTAGTCTTATACATTTCCTTACATGTTTATGCTTATTTATGATAGTTTCTTCTATATTGTTATCCTTACTGAGCATCGGAGCTCACCCATTTCTTATGTTTTCTTTTTCCCAGGATGTGAAGAAGTATATTATGATTAACTTGCAGGGATATGTCAAAAGATATGAATGTGGTCAAATGTGACATAATGTTGTTTTTCTTTATTTCATGTTGTAATGTAAAACTGATGTATGTATCTAGTACTTCCAAGGATACTAAAATGATCGGTCTTTCAGGAAATGATTCCTTGAATCATGCCAATGTTATGTAATAATGCACCGACTTTGGGTATCTGGGGTTGGGGCATTACAGAATGTGATACTGAGTGTTTCTTCTTAAATGAACAAGAAATAAAGAATCTCTTACGAAAAGAAATGATCTGGATGTAATATTTCTATCCATTTTATATCCACCAAAGTCATGATCTGAAAAACTTTTCAAAACCAAACCATTTCTATAAGAATAGAATATTATTAAATCTATGGTACCCTTAATATAGAAAAAAATTATTTTCACTACTTTTAAATGAGATTATTTTTTATTAGATTGATATCATACATATAAGAAAACTGAAAAAATTTGGTCTACATGAATAGCTATCAAGTATAAAAAGATTCCTATCATACCTTTAAAAGTTGTTTGAACCACTGGTTTCCGATTTTCATAAAGATCATGTATATTTGAGGTACCTATTGGAGTACTACTACTTTTAGTGTTTTCTTATCCATAATTTTTGAGTATTTATTTTATATAATAATGCTGATATATATAGGTTCCTTCTGGTTTTTCAGATTTTTTGAAACCAAAAAAGTATATTAACTCGCCCATCATACTCATTTCAAACTCAGATTTCATTATATTCACAAAATATTCAGTTAAGGATTGCTGAGTTGAACCAAATATAATGTCATCAACATATATTTGAACAATATAAACATTTTTTTTCATTTTTATAAAGTGTTGTGTCAACAATACCTTTTTCATAATTTTTTGTAAAATAAATCATGTAAGTCTATCATACCGTGATATAGGGCCTTGTTTAAGGCCATGAAAATCTTTCTTATGATTAAAAACACGATGAGGATGTTTTGAATCTATAAAACTAGTAGGTTGTTCAACAAAAACCATTTCTTGTACAAACCATTAAGAAAATCACATTTCATATCCATTTGTAAATGTTTGAAATTAAAGTATACTGAAAAGGCTAATAGAATTGTAATAGATTCAAGTCTAGCTACTAGAGCATAGGTTTCTTCATTGTATATTTCTTCCTGTTGATTATATCCCTTATAAAAAAGTCATGATTTATTTCTTATGATGACACCATTTTCATCAAATTTGTTATTGAAAGCCCATTTTACACAAATTACAGTTGTTTGTTTATGTATTTAAACCATGGTCCGAACTTGATTCCTTTCAAATTCATTTATTTCATCTTGTATTTCTTTAATCCAATCTTCATCACCTAAGGCATCATTTGAAGTTTTAGGTTTGAATTTAGATATAAAAGCATGATTTTCTATTTTATTTCTCAAGGAATTTATGGTCCTTACATGTTGATTTTCATCACCAATGATATAATCACTGTAATGATTCCAAATAAGAAATTGTTGTGGGTTTTGAAAAAACTATTCATTAACATAAGATAGGAAGTCTTTTGGGGTAGATTTTTTAGAAAATTTTTCTTCAGCATTTCCATTATTATAAGATTTTTCAATCAATGGTTGATAATCAGTTGGTGAAAACACATCTGTTGATGTAGGTAAGGATTGTTTAAAAACAAAGGGGTCAGTTTCATCAAATTTTACATGCATTGTTTCCCCAACAGTACATGTTTTTTTGTTAGAAACTCTATAATCCTTAGAATTAGTGGAATAACATAGAAGGATCCCTTCATCAGATTTAGGTGAAAATTTATGTAAATTATCTTTTGTATTCAATATGAATACTTTGCATCCAAATTCTCTGAAGTAAGAAACATTAGGTTTTCAGACAACCCACAATTTATAAGTTGTTTTGTTTTGAAAAGGTCTTGTTAAAACACAATTTATAGTTCATCATGCAGCACTAACAGCTTCATCCTAGAAATTCTTATCAATTGAGTATTCGCACATGATGGCTCTTGTCATTTCCTGAAGAATACGATTTCTTCTCTCAACAACACCATTTTTCTTAGGGGTTTTTGGGGAAAAAATTTGTGAGTAATACCATTCTTACTACAAAGGATTCAAAATCTGAATTTTGAAATTCTCTACCATGATCACTATAAATAGTTATCAGTGGTGGGATATTCCCATTTTTAATTGGGTCTCTAAACATTTTGAAATTGAAAAACTATTTAGATTTCATTGATAGAAAATATACCCATGTGAATCTAGTGTAGTCATCAACTAAAACAAATACATAGTACTTACCTCCAATGCTTCCAGTTAGTGTAGGACCTAAAAGATCATTGTGTACTAACAGTAATGTATTAGAAGTTGATACTTCATTGATTGATTTAAAGCTAGTTTTTTGTTTCCTTCCATATTGACAAGGGTCACAAACTTTTGAAGAATCATAACTTAGATATGGTAGATCCTTAACAAGTATTTTTATTGAGAGTTCACAGATGTTCCTTATATTACAGTATCCTATCCTTTTATGCCCTAACCACGATTGGTATTCCATTGCACTTTAGTAATGTAAGTCCTGACTCCTAAGGTCTTCTAAGTTGATTGTGTATACATTCTCATGCCTCTGAGAAAAAAGAATGATTTCATCCTTGGAATTGTGAACTAAAAATTTATCATTCCTAAAATTCAAAAGGTAAACTTTATCACATAATTGACTTATTTGATAAATTTTTGCATATGACCTTTGAAAAACAAAACATTTGAAATTAAAATTTTTTCTAAAAGAACAATATTAACTATACTAAATATCTTTCCCTAGGAATTATCTTTAAATTTCACTCTTCAACCTTTCATTTGAATAATATTTTCTAAGAAATATTTATTTCTAGTCATATGTTGAGAACAACCACTATCTGTCTACCAAATGTTCTTTTTGAGGGCACACTTCTTGTTTTCTTGGAAAAGAATCAATTTGTATTTTAGAACCCATACTTGTTTGGATATGGAAATGCTAGATAAAAGAATTTTAGTAATCCATATTTTTTCCCAAAATGGACTTTATGAAATCCTAAATATTTTGTTTTATTAAGGGAACAATTTTTTTCCCAATGTCCACCAAATTGACATTTATTGAAGAAAGGGGAATTTTGAGGAACAAAATAGTTATGACTAAAAATCGGTTTTGAGTGAGTGTAACCAATTCCAGAATTATTCCTTAAGAAAAGAATTTGAGAATAAATTTTTTCAAATTCTTTTCTTAAAATAGTAAATTTTGATAAAATTTTCATAAGATAAACAATTTCATATTTTAGCCTAATTAATAAATTAACATTCTCACAAGAACTTTTTTTTTTGAATTGTTTTTAGTTTCAAAAACTTTTTTCTTCAAAACAAGTTGTTCAAAGTCCATAGAAATTTATCCTTCTCAGAACATACTTCCTTAAGGGTTTTTAAGTGTTTTCAAATCAAGAGTCTTCGTGTCAAGATATTTTGATAGATTTGATACTTCTTTTATGAGTATACATATTATTGAATTTTTCTTATCAATATTTTTCTTGAGTTTGGAATTTTCATTCTCTAGTAATTTGGAAAATATGGATACTTCTTAAAAAGAAGGTAAATTGTCCTCTACTGAGGAAGATTCTTCATCTGAAGAGCATGAATGTTTCTCATCATGATAATTTTTATTAATAGATACATTTTTAAGAGATTCAGCATTGTGTACCTTATCCATGAAACAATTCTTTTAAATTAGTAGCATGGATATGAGTCCTATATTCTTTTGACCATAAGATTCATATTCTGAGGATTCTTCTAAAGAATCACCACCACTTGAACTCTAAGTATCATTTTCATTCAAGACCTTCTTAGTCTTTTCCATGTAATACTTTTTCATGTTTCATTCAGAATGTTTATCCTTCCTTTATTTTCTTTTTAGTACAGGAAAATCTGGTCTAATATGAACATCTCTTTTACATTCATAACATGTTACTTCTGATTCCTTCTTGTCCTTCATATATATATTTTTGAGTCAGTATTGAAAGTCTTTCTTTCCAACAATCTTGTTCATACTTAGAGGAAGATTGGACAACTCGTTTTCTGAGTGATCACTATCACTTGATTCCGATAAAATAACATATTTCTTATCTTTGGATCTAGTTATCCTTTCTGCTGTCTTAGATTTGGTTATAGTAGTAAAAGATACACTTACATTACCATTCTTATTCTTATTGAAATCAGAATCTCTTTACATTCTTGTCTCGTGCTAAAGAAGAGTTTCAAATAACTCATCAGAGTGATTTGAGTAACTTTATTGTTTTCAACAATAGCTATCCTTTTCGATTCCCAATCATTTGGTATTATATCAATTATCATGTCCACAAGTGCTTCATAATCAATTCCCTTTTCACCAATAGATTTTAGATTATTGAAAATTTCTATAAATCTTTGTTGCACCTTACATACTGGTTCTCCATAAGGAAAAATAAACTCATTATATTCTGCTCGAAGCATGACTCTTCCTGTTTCTATAACTTTAGATGTACCAAAATTCATGACCACCAATTTATTCTGGATAGAATTGGATGATTCACATGATGATATATGAATATATATATTCATGGTCATGGAACACATCAAAGTATTGTGTACCTTGTAATTCAGTTGATATTCTCATTTCTCTTGATTTGTGAAGGTACTAATTTCATTGTCTGGGATTTTGTAACCTCTAGTAAGGATGATAAAGTTTTCTAATCAAATATTAATAACAAAAGTTTAATTCGATCTCTCTAGCACTAATAATCATTCCCATAAAAAACTGGTGGTCTAGTCGGATTTTGGTTGTCAAGTGATCTAGTATTCAATCCTGCCATCTTATAAAAAAATTCTTTTACACTCCACATGTTAGTGTAGTAAGTAGTTATAAAAAAAATTATAAAAGGAATGAAATTGAGAAATAAAAAAGGAAAACAAATCACTATAAACCTCATCTAATACAAATTTTTGGATTGTAATATAGATGTATATGTATAGTAGATGGCACAATAAAAGAGGGGGTTAATTTCGGGTTTAATTTTTTTTATTTAAACACTCAAGAAAGAACCTTGTTTAAGAGGTCTTAAACTAATACAATTCATAATCAATAAAATTTACCATATAGGTAATGGATCTGATGGTTATGAAATGATGTAATACTATAAGTAATGTAAGAAATTGTATTTTAATTGAATATAAATATCAGAGTAATAAAAATTTAAATGATTCTACTATATAGAGTATAGAATCTCATAATACAATATAAATGAATCATAATTGAAATAGGAAACAATACAATTCCATTTCTAATATAAATATCATCGAAAATGTAAAAGTATTAAAATTATTTTATACCAAAGAGTAGTGTATCCTTTCACCTATGATAAAAGGTCTTCCATACCACCACCTTGGTAATCCCTCAATACAACGATCAACACGACTGTCTTCCTATCCTCAAAAGCCCTTGATTAAGAGGATAATCAGAACCTCTTTCTTTCATGCAATTGAAAGCCCTCAATATGATGATAGGCAACACATATTTTTATCCCTGTAATCCCTCGATAATTATCACAATGATTAGTTGCACAAAGTAGAAACAAAGAACATATAGAAATACAAGAACACGGAACAAGCTGTTCCCTTCATGTATCTTCAAGGCATTCACATGAAGCAAGAGAGATGCCATAGTATCTATCTCCAGAACTTGATAGATGAAACATTTATGTATTATGGTTTTAATGATATCCTATTTATAGGTATCAGGTTCCAATGGTCATATTTCCTCCAATGGTTACATTCCACCAAAAAACTCGGTGGGACTTGGACACCTGACATTACAATGGTCTAAACAATCAGAATACATGACATCGTTTTGATTGGTAAAAAACCAACTCAACAACATCGTTTTAGTTTGAAAAAAATAAGTACAAAAATATGAAATAATTATTATGAGTAACATGTAATCGGTATTCAAGTAATGATAAGAGTGTAATGAATTTCTAATGTTTAATACATAACTTGGTTACTTGGATTATCATGATAACAATGCATATTGATAATAATTTATAACCTAGTTACGGTTCTTATCATGGTTACAATGCATGATATTTAATCTGGTTAGGATACTCAAATATAATACATAAATAAGAATAAAATACATAACCTGGTAAGAACTCATGACTACAATACAATACTTTACCAGGTTACAATGCATAATAATGATGCGGGACATAGCCTGGTCATAATGCACATGGTTTCAATGCACAATCTAGTTATGATATATGTTATTACAATGCATGAACTGGTTATGATATATGTGGTTATTATGCAAGTAATTATGATTTGATACTTATCCGAGTTACGATTTCAGAATCTTAATCTGGTTACAATTTTTAATTATAATGCAACACACAATCTAGTTACAATTCCTGATTATAAACCAATACATAATCTAGTTGTGATTGTGAAACAACATATTAAACAATGTGAGTGAACAACATACAAAATTATGATAAGAATAAAACATATAATAAAGATAATGCGATTGATTACAATTGTGAAACAACACACATGATAAACAATATATGTGATTACGATATGTGTGATTTTTGATTTCCAAAAAAAAATTGATTGATGGGAAAGACAAAAGATTTTTTGACTCAAAAACATCCAATTTTAGTTTCTCGATAGGGATATCATTTATAAGTATCCATATACCCTTTTACTTTACAAAAATATATGATATTTACACATACATAGACAATACTTATAGATTTTACTAACTTTTTTAGTAATAATTACCAAATAAACTAAATTAGGATTTTATATGAACAATAGTTACCCAAATAATTCTTACATGACTATTATATCATGTTTAAGAATGCCAATGGAATATTAATACATTCCAATATCCAAAGGAGTATTATTTTTTGGAAAAATATTCTAATAAATCACATTGAATTATAAAGAATAAATATTATTTAAGTAATTCATCATTATCATCGTAGAATCCATCACATTCTCCTTAGTATATTTAATAACATGAGGACATTCATCAATGGAATGGGTGACTAGGAAGCCCAAATAGGTTATTAATAACATGGGAGGAATGTGGGACATGAATCAATCTTATATGGGTGAGCATAATAAAAAAATTGTATAATAATAGTATGATCATCAACATAATATGGAGGGAATAATCTAATAAAGACATATAATTTGTATTATGCATAAAAATTAATGATCATAACAAGTTGTTCAATTACTAAATATCGTAGTGAAAAAATCTAGAAACATGTTCACACTAGACATATGTGCATCAATCATAATATTATAAATGTGTAAAAATATAGAATCATGTTTATGCATAATACACATAACATCATGTTATATAAAAAAATTAACCAATGAATTATAGTTGAATATAGTTTGAAGAAAACTCGTCAGAACATAAAATTATCATAATCATGAATTCGACATGGAAAGAAAACATAAATCAATCCCAATCCTGAAATAAACCAATAAAAATGAATGATTTTAAAAATGTCATTTTGAAGAATAATTTAATTAAAAAAAATTTTGTTACTAAATTAATAAGTAATATCATATTTTGGATTGACAAATCATCATTATTTAGCGGAGCAAAAATAGCTCAAGAGCAGTCAATGCTGTGTTTTGGAAAATATCACCCCTTTAAAAAATCATTATATTTGTCTGAGAAATCACATTGTCTAGGTGAAAACATTTTTATCCCTTGAATTAAAATGTAAATAATTTCCAATGGAAGTTTTAAGGATAATATAGGTACAACTGTACTGTGAATAATGTGAAAGATGATATTACCCCAAATAGAAGGCCTTTGGATTGAGAATCCCCTTAAATTAAGTCATTTTTTATTTTATTTCATTTCCCCATTATTGATAATAAATATAGAATTATTAAAACATGTTTCCATGAATAAATTACATGCATTTATGTTACTATTGGTCTATTATAATTATTGGATTCAATTTTATAATATTCTTATCTATATATAAATAGATTTGATATCATGTTTTGAATAATTTTTCATGTTTTGTATTGATTTAGTTTTTTCTGTTCAATATCATTTATACATATGTAGAATTTAATCCAGAATCATTCATATATATATATATATTTATAAATTTTATTATCATAATTAACATCATATAACCATGAAAAATGGAATCTATATAAAAAACAAATATCCTCATTGACAATTAAATGACCCTTAGTGGGACATTCTCCATAGAGGATGTGTGATTTATATAATTGAGATTATACTTTAAGTAATAATTTTTTAGTTTATTAAATTACAAATATCATTTAAAAAAATTAGCTGTTTTAAGAATTTTAGGATTAGAAAATAAATGATAGATATGACATTAGAAAGGAAATCCAAAATAAAAAGACTAAATGACATTATGTCTTCTTTAAAGTTGTTCCTTTTCTAAATCCCTTAATATCTTGAAATATTATATTTCTATCACTCCATAATTTCCGAAATGGTTCTAAGTGGAGTAAGAGGGTGAATTTGGGTACATCCTTGGATTTGGTATGAGTAAGTTAAATGGTTTTCCATGGGAAGGGAGAAGGGTAATTATACATGAAGAGAGGGGTATTTTTGGATAAAATATTCAATAAAATATAATATCCAAATTAAAAAAATTGAATAATGAAATTTCTGATATATTGAAATATATTTAGAAAATATATTATGATTTTATGACTATGAATAACATTATATTTTTAATTTATTAGATTAATCAAAACTGAGGAGAAAAATGAAAACAAATATTATTTAATGGGATACATTATACTTTTAGACATTGAAATTTACTTGTTTAGGTTTTGAAGTTTAGTTTACTATTCTTATATGGTAAAAATATCATATTCAATTTATTATGGGAAGAAATAACCAAATTAATATTTATTAAGTCATTATTAAATATTTTTAATGGCATAAAATATGTGGTATTTGAAGAAGTGTATTTTTACTTTTCACATTAAAATTCATGCTTCTCCAAAAATATAAAACTTCACCAATGGGATATTTTGATGTGCAGATTTTAAAACTGAAGTTAATTTTTTAACACTAATCTTTTATCATAGTTGTTTTACATTTTTAATATAAATATTATGATTTTTTATAAAATAAATTAATATATAGTTTACTAAAAAATGCTTTAATTTTCTTTGATTTTTTAATCATGGTATTTATTTTATATAATTATAGTATTTATATTTTCATAAATTACTCTTTTTGAATATTATATATGTAAAAAAATTATTTGAAGAGAAGAAACATTTTTTGGAAGACAGGCTGCTATTTCCAATGGCTAGGTTACTATTCAAATAGACTCAATAATATTTTAACAGTCATATTACCTCCAATAAATACCACATCATTCATTCATCCAATATCCACTAAAATTCCTCCCAACGTTCTGTATGTTCATTTTCATAGATATTTATTTTTTTAATTAAATTATTTTCCTTTTCTATAGTGATTTACGGGGGTGATGTTTCTAATTGAGTGGGGAGATCCATAGTTTCCCATTGTAATTTTTATTTTTTTATTTTTATCCTCTTGTAATATTTTGAATTTTAATTTGTTTATATGTTGAATAATGTAAGGATTTTTATTAATTAAATAAGGTGTTTTTTCACTATGTTACATATTTTTATAATATTATATAATATAACACACATTTATTTAGAAAACCAAATGAAACTAATGACATCTAGGTCATTACAATCCATATATCTGAGGATTATATGGATTGAAAAAAATTAACATCATATTCAAAGAAAATTTAATTTTTCTTTGGAACATTGAAAAATACCTTGGATCTCGATCATATTTTATTTAGCGTGGTACTCCCTAAAACCTTACCACATAATAATCATGTAATGTACAGAGATAGTTAATATTGAAATATTATATTATAGAAATTAAATGTGTTCATCATGTAGGGTATTTGACTAAAACCCATGTTTCATTGTTCCAATTAGATGTATTGGGGAGTCCCATTATGAAATAAAATGTTATTTTTTTATAATTTACAATCAGTAATCTACAATGGTTATAATATAACCTTAGAAATAAATCTCTTGAAATTAACTTGTGGAAATAAAAAGAAATAAGATTCATAATCCACAATATCTAAATTCATGTTGTACCATAAAAATTAAATTTAAGGAATCCAAACATATTTATACTTATGGGATGAATATTGAATGATGAACTATGGGATTCATCCAAAAACACAATCTTGAATTCTAGTTTTGATGGGTCACATTCCTGGTTCATGAATTTGATGACTCTTTCATGGTTGATGTTAAACTATGGAATGATTCTTATATTATTTTATTTCTTTATATCCTCCTTTTATGCTGCTTTAATCTTCAAATGGATATATGGTTCAACATTTATCTGAGAAATAAAACATCTTTCACATTCCCTTAATAATTTAAGGTATATCCTTATAAAATCCATATGTACTGTATCTCATTCAATCCTCATCATGAACTAACTAGCATGGTCTTTTTCACTTAGATCATCTACTACAGTGTTCCCCTTCCTGGGGTGATAATTTACTGATCGGTCATAATATTTTATCAGTTCTAAGCCTCATATTTAGATCATATTCAAAACATTATGTTTGAATATATACATCAAGAATTTATAACTAATATATATATATCACACCTTTAACCATATATATAATTCCACCAAATCATTAAGGAAATAATTATTTCTTCTAGTTCCATATCTTGAGTCTTGATTTTTTTCCAATGAAACATAAATTGTTGAGGGGCATAATTTACCACCATATCATTATTTTTTAGAACACTTCCTGGTCACTTTTTTTATGAATCATATAAATCAAAAATCCTTTTACATTGATGGGTGTTGTGAGAAAATATGAACTGTAAAACCTTCCCCTGAGCTCCTTGAAATTTTATTCACATTCAAATGTCTAACAGAACATGACTCCCTTTAGCTTCATCTAATTATGTGAATAAGATATCCATGAAACATTTCTCACTATACAATGATTATATCAAGCATTCCTAATAAAAAATGGATCATTGTCACTATGGTTAGTATAAACCATTGTTTAATAACATATATTTTTAGGGGTCCCCAGATCTCCTCTCTCTTCTACATACATGAATCAATAAATATACTCTGTATTAAAAAAGTTTATATTTTCTAAATTTGGAAAATAATTTCTATATTCTAAACTAATTCATCACAATTTACAAATTATTTCCATGATCTGAATTAATATTAGAATATATAATAATATCGTTTTATATACTAAAAAAATTGATCAATTTAATCTATATAGAAACAATTCATTAGATTTGGGAAGATATATAGTTCATTGGTAAGTCCAAATGGTATCACTATATAATAATAATTATTATACCTTAGTCAAAAGGATAACATGGATATGTTATCCCTTTTCACCCTCAACTGATGATACCCATATCATATGTCAATCATTAAAAATTATTGAGGTCCCCACAGCTAACCAAACAAAGCATCAATACCATGTAGAGGATACCTCTTATTAATAGTGAAAATGTTAGTATATCAATAATGAATTATGAAATTATTGGACAAATTATTATTCATAAAAAAATATTTGGTTCACACCATAAAAATTCAATTAGTATATTAAATCCCTTATCAACATTCTCTTGGAGTTACATCTTCAATTCCTGCAATGGAATTTGGTTAATTCTATAAGGAGTTTTGAAGAAATTCTATCCCCCTGTATGAGTTCTACTGGAAACAGAAAATCATTATAATTGGTAAGACTTGGAAAATTTTCTAGAAATATATTGGCATATTATTCTTAAATATGTGTATCTTCAAAGTTCAGTTTCTCCCTCACAATTTTAGATAGATTCCCCTCTTCTGTAGATACTACAACCCATACAATGGAAGTAATTTCCATTATATTTATATGTTATTTTGTGAACCAAAACATAATCATTAATCTATTTAGAATATGAAATGTGACTTCCCTTCCATAGAAAATAATATTGGATCACAATTAAAAAATCCAACTCATTCCCAAAATCCCATCAAATCCAACTAAATGGAGAATACTAATATTTTCAAGAACCACATTCAGTCAACCTTTTATCAGATAGGGGATAAATACTAAATATAATATCATTATAACATTAAGAGTATTCATATATAATTCAACATATAATTTTTTAGTTGGTGATCTGATAACATATAAAAATCATCAATTATAGAATAGTGGGTCAAACAAGAATCAAATGATATATTTGATTTTATAGATTGGATGATAAGTGTACCATTTAACACATCTATATTGTGACCCACTTTAGTAGTTTTAATGACATGATCTTTACCTTTAAATTTTATGTTAAGAATATGTTGATTTAAATTATAAACATTAACCCTTTTATTTATGCACAAGTTTCCCTTATTCTCAAAAACATTACATTTGTATCATTGGAGTGTGGTTGGTGCATTCAGTTGACCTCTCTCCAGATTAAATTCACTAGTTTTCTACTTTACAAATTTTCATTGATAACATTTTGGATGAGCCTATTTTTCATAATAAAAACATTTAGAAATTTCCTTAAGATAATATCCCCATGATTATTTCCACACATTTTGAATAAATGAATGTTCATTTTCTATCCAATATGGGTTTTTATTAGAATTTGTTCAAAACAAAATATTTTTCTTTTTATCATAATAATGGAACTAATGTGAATATATACTCTCCATTTATAGCATTCCATCGCATCGATCAATTTATTCATAAATACTAAAATCCCTCATGGATAAAAACCTTTAGAGAATTTATTTTAAGGCATGAAAGAAACTATAAAATTTTCTTTTAGGGTCAATAATAAAACAAGACGCTTACCTCCAAAGGTATTGTAATATTTTTCATCAAATGTAATAATAGATTCACTATCCATCTTCTTAAGGGCAAACAACTCCCTATTTTTCTTTAATATATTGGGGAATGTACTTATTAGAAAATATCCTCTTAAACTCATCCTATTAAATGGAATCAGTTTCATTCACATGAATCATAATCATTATAGAATTCCACCATTGATTATATTCTCCTTCAAAAATATATATCTTTGTTAAAAAATTCATCCTCTAAGTAACATATAATGGAAAATATAATTTTAGTTTTAATAAACTATTTCTTAACCACTTGTGGATCAGAGAACCAAATCAAATAAGGAGTATTTCTTATCAACAATGTATCAATGGTGTTTTGGTCCCTTGTTTCTAATTCAGAAGCTCAACTTCATTCATGACTTAATAGATTTTTTTAAGAATACCAACATAATTTTTTATTCCATATCTCACACAATTAAGTTTCTCAAGAGTAAAATCATTACATTGCCAGCCATATTTAACTTTAACACAATTTCTCCTTGATTAATCCATTGACTACTACCAAAATAATGGTGTAAGAATCAAGCTATAATAATATAATGATCAATTATATAATCATGAAATTCGTTCATGTGATTTCCTACATTATGACACCTTCTTATAAACATATTTCACTTATAGGTTTACCCTATTTCAGCTATTATCTATCATAATTATTCTTAACTATTATTACCATATTATTCATAACTTGATCTATATAAATAACTAAAAATTGATTGGATACTAATTTAGGTGAATTGAGCATTGCATATATCACTAAAAAAATATAATTTAGTGATTTTTTTGAGTTAGATATGTTTTTAAAACATCACTAACTCATTTATCAACTTTTCTGAATAACATCGATAAATGACTTTTTCTTATTGTTATTTTTTAGAATCATTGGTAAATGAGGTAAATTTATCAATGTTATTCAATGATGTTTTTAAAATAAGGTTATTAATAAAATTTATTTTTTAAACAAATTTATGGCACCACACCAATCCATCACACCCGACCCAAACTTATCATCCTCTATCATGCACCTTAAGCCCCTCCCTGCTTCTCCCTCAAGAAAGATACCACCATACCTCATGCCCCACCCCACCCCCATCTTGTCCCCGTCATGCACCATAATACCCTCCCCACTTCTCCGTATAGTGATAAACTAGAACCCTATAAGCCCCAACCCAACCTCCTCCACCTCTGTCACACGATCAACTCCATTAATCCCAAGCTCGACCCTATTTTTCATTCCCTAGGATTTGAACTTAGGACCGGAAACCCCACAAAAATCAATAGGTCCAACTCTCCTAAACTATTTTTAAATATAAAATTTTACCATGCCCTATTTATATATATATATATATTAATAGATTTAGAAAGTAAAAAAAAACAAAAAACAAAAAGCAATATATATATATATATGTTTATACTATATATGTGTGTGTTTGTGTATATGTATATATATATATGTTTATATATGTGAGTGTGTTTATATATATATATATATATTTGTGTGTGTGTGTGTGTGCGTTTATATGTATTTATATATATATATATATATTTATATATATGTGGCTGTTTATATGTTTATATATGTGTGTGTCTTTTTATATGTGTTTTATGTGTTTATATATATGTTTATCTATATGTGTTCATGTTTATATATATATATATTTATTTACATATTTATTAGTGTGTTCGTTTATCTATTTATTTATATATATATGTATGTATGTATATATATATATGTGTGTGTCTGTGTGTGTTTGTGTGTGTGTGTTTATATATAAATATGTATGTATGTACGTTTATATATGTTTATAAGTGTGTGTGTATATATATATGTTTATATATATGTGTGTATATATATATATGTTAATATATATATATATATATCTGTGTGGGTGCGTCTATGTCTCTAAATATAAATGTGTATGTATACTAATATATATATATATATATATATATATATATATATATCTGTTTATATGCATGTGTGTGTGTTTATATAGATATTTATATATATGTATATTTATTTATATATATGTGTGTTATATATATATGGGTGTTTCTTTATATATATATATATATATATTTGTGTGTTTATATATATATATATATGTTTATGTGTGTTTATATAAGATTATATATATTTTTGTGTGATTATATATGTTTATATTTACATATGATTATATATATGTTTATATATATATCTATATGTTTATATATATGATTATATATATATATATGATAATATATATATTTATATATATTTGTATAAGTGTGTGCGGGTGTACGTAAATTTATATGAATTATTATATATATGCCACAAATTTAACATCATTTAAAAAAATGGCTATTTTTATATTTAGAAACATTTTCAAAAAAATGTCTATACTGTTGACATTTTCATGAAAACATCGATTTATTTCTTGATGTTTTGGAGAAGTGTTTCTAAATTAGTTATTTTTCAGAAAAGTGTCACTAAATTAGCGATGTTTTCTAAAAATAATTTTAATTTAGATACATTTTTCTGAAAAAAAATCACAAATTTAGAGACCTTTTCAGAAAAACATGTCAAAGTTAGCGACATTTTCAAAAAACTTCACTAAAATATAGATGTTTTTCAGAAAATTCCATTAAATGTAAAATTAGGGATGTTTTTTAAAAAAATGTCACATAATTCCAGTTTTTAGGTATATTTCATCATTTTAAATGAATATTCAATACATATCATTGTATTACATGATCTCAAATAGTAAAGGATTAGTTACATTGAGAACTAGAAACAATGTAAACTTACTTCCTGAAAGATCTTCTACATATCCCATAATTTTATTCTCTTATGTTGACCTTATTAGTAAAATCCTATATAAAACCATTATTCATAACATGGGGAAAATGGAAACTTATGAGAAGGTGATTTATGATTCTTTTTAAGGGTGAACATGGGATATATCAATTGAAGACCATATTCAACCATAATATAATCATAAGGGTATGATATCATTATCTTATATTTAATGGTTTATACTAAATAAGTCAAAGATCATAAATCCTATGTCATGGATTAAACATTAAGCATCTAGAAATCCATGAGTCGTAAGAGAGATAAATCATCATTAATCAACCCTGATCTAAAAGAGAATATAATAATTATAATATAATATCATAGTAATTTTGTAAAAAACATAATCATATGAAGTCATTTCATTTGTAAAATATCCCTACTAATACAATCATTATATATTAGACAAAGTTCTATATTAGATTGTTTTTAATCCCCATCATTTTTTCAATATTGGAATGGGTTCAATGCCTATTATCTTTATATTAACTCATCAGATATTAATCATTACTCATTAGATTTTATGGATATGTTATTTTGGGCCTACCCATCATGTAATGAAAACAATAAATATTTATTGCACAATTTCCCAAAAAAAATCATTAATGTATCTTTATAGAACATGTGGAAATGAAATAAGATTCACAGGGATTTAAAAATAAAATAATCATAATTCTTATAGAGAAAGAATATCGATGTTATCAATTGAATATATACCCAAGGAAGCTAAAAACATCAAAGGATGTGGGCATAGATGAATAATTCCTTCAAACGAGCATTTAATGTTTTCTTTGAAAACATGGGGAAAATATCCTTTGTTTTGATAACATTAATAATAAAAATTTATAAAATATTGATAAAATGGTTTTCTTTTAAAATAAACATGGAAAATGTTAAATGAATCTTCAAATCCATGAACGATCATGATGGTAGAAATATCTATTTGTGTGGTGAAAGTTAAAACTAATATTAATTCCACACTTTTAGTTAAAAGTCACAAATAACCTATTCGAAAGCATTGTAAAAATTAATATTTTAATCCATTTAAACGAAAATAAATTTTCTTTTAAATTGAATTTAAATAATATTTATATCATAGAAAATAATGTTCTGAAACAAATTTAAGGAATTTAGTCCTGGGAGAAAAATTTAATCAACTAGAGCGTAAATAATTTATACTATTCTAAACAAATTCACGATCATTATATTTACCAAAGAAAAAATAATTAAAGAAAAAATCCCGTATACTTCCTATAGTATTATAAAATATATGTGTTTTCATAGATAAAGAGAAAATAATTCCCACTAAGGATATTCAAGCATAAATAATATCGATTAAAAATGAGATTATAACAAAAACTCTTACCCCAGATCATTTCATTCTTATAAAATCTTCTCAAGTTATAATAAATTTTTTAAGTTTGTTATAAATATAAAATAGATCCATATTATTTTTTATCATAAAACATTACATTACCTTATAACTTTTAATTACCCATTTAATCACAATTCTTCATTAAAATCAACATTCAGTGTGTTAAATATTCTATTTTTAAGGCATATACTGGTTTGATGATTCTGTTACTCAAACTTTTTTCATGATTTAATCATATCCAATATCTTAATAATGTCATAAAATTAATAATAATTCATTATATAAACTTTTATAACCATTAATTAAAGGTGGTGATGAAAAATGAATTACATCACTTTGTGGAGACACTAGTTCGTACATATACAAGTTTATTGTTTTAACATTCTAATGAAATGAAATCAAGAAATCTACATTATAATAAATATTTAAATAATAATAATAATTTCATAATCATCTTATATATTCATTAAAATCATCCATATTACTAGCCTTGTTTGGAGGATATGATAATCAAATCACATCACATCATCAATGAGATAGTCTACATGTATTCATGAATGACAATATCATTTCTCATAGGATGGAACAGTTGTATAAAGTGGATGTAAAATTAACATAATAGAAAGTATATATAGTAATTAAACATATTTATTCATGTAAATATGGTTATAAATTAATTTATAGGTGGTTACATTTTAATGAAACTCAAAATAGATCAGTAAAGATAATCAAATCTTCTTTGGGAAACCACATTTGGCTTACATATTAATCCATATGAATTTTTACATAGGGAAAGAATATAATATCTAAGAGGATGGGAATGAATTTGGTATGGTATTTGGGTTGTTATTTTATGATACAGGGTGTTCAATGATTGTGAATAACTTAATAGAGTTTGTTCTCTTTTTTAGTGAGGTAATTGGAGAACATAAAAATACATAAAACATAAAAATATAATAATGTCATATTCCTGTGAATGTTTCACTAAGGTGGCTTAAATATGAATATAATAAAGGTTTCCATCAAAATCCACTTAAGCTATCAAATTTAACTATTTTTAGATTAATATTTTCCTTATCTATGTGCTTAACCCCTTATTAATCCTTTTAACCCTTTCGAAGGTAACAAAGTTTTACCAGTTTTACTATTCATAAAGACAAAAAAATGAATAAAATTACTAAATCATAGGATGATAATTCAAAATACTGATAATATTATACTAAATTCAATTTCTATAACTAGAATAAATTCATTTTAAAATTATCATGCAAAACGTAATGAAAACTGGTTTTAGACAAAAAAATTATTAAGAATAACATTGAATTTATTCTTTTTCATTCCCTAGTAAAAACAAAAAAATTAATGCTTAAATATTTTATTGAATATATTGTCTAAAAATTAAATTAAAATAAGTCATAACTATGGATTAATTTAATTTTTTAAGATAAAAATACATTGCATTTGAAAAGTTTTTTCTATTTAAATTCATCTCTTTTTCCATCAAATAAATTTAATTTCTTTTTTAAAAAGTTTCTAACAAATGAATTAATTTTATAAATGAGTAGACAATAGTTTTTCATATTTTCAAAAAACCTAATTGATTTTTAGATAAAAATTTTATGGAAAAATTTCTCATAAATATTATATTATAAAACATCCATTTATTATCAATAGTATTTCTTCTTTGAATTATAAATTATTTTCAATAACTATATCTCATTTAAATACCATATAATGTGTGTAATTTTATAAGGTATAAGAATTAATCATAGCAATTTTAGGGTTTTTCCTTCATAAGATGGATAATTCATTAATTTGTTAAATAGAAAACATATATTCTAAAATATTGGAGTGTCACACAACAAAGACCCTAATGTCTTTTAGTTTTGAGGTCTTATGACTATGAACGAATCCATGCAATTTAAGATTGTGCATAGTGAATTATATGAAATTAAATTTATAGTTATGAAGGTAGGAATACTAGATGAAAGGTTTCTAATGATGCTTAGTGTGTGAATTAAACATTAGCATCCCTTTAAGATTCATCATTTTTTAGGAAATAAAATAGTATATGGTATTATTGAGGGTTACAGTTACTAGGAGGCCCATGTATGTATAGATCATTGTTTGGTAATAGGGATGAATTTATCAATGAGAATATGTTATATACTTAAAACTATTAAGATTCTTGTGTATGTATTTAGTGAAACTTATAGACATGAATCATATCATTTATTCATTTAACCCTTTATCATCATGAGGATATATAAAAATTGAGCCATGTTGATATCAAAAACACACCGTCTTTACATGGTCGTTGGGTCCTGGACCCCTAGGCACAACTAGTTTCCCCCCAAACACGTGGTCCACACCATGGTGCCCACCCACTTTCTCACATGGGCAATCTGACTAATGATTATCCCCACAGGCCAACACATGTCTTTTCCAGTGTGCTTTGTACTCACTCACACACCCTAGGAAACTTCCCAAAAGGTCACCCATCCTGATCACTACTCCAGAACAAGCATGTTTAACTTTAGAGTTCTAACCAGGTAGGCTCCTGAAAAGGAAGGTGCACCTTGTTGAAATGATCCATATCATTCAATCATTTAGCCTTTTGTCATTCTGAGGTGTTACATTCACCCCCCCCCCCCCATTAGAGCACAATGACCTATTTGTGGACCCTACATCTCAACCCAGGTAGGGAACCACAGTTAAGGCTGGGTAGCACCTATGATACCAAATGTATCAACTAGGACCTACTGACAGCACAGAAACCCTGACATTATATGGTCGTTGGTCTGAGCACACCCCTCCCTTACATAGTCATCAGGTCCTAGCCCACCAAGCAAAACCAGTTTCCCTACAGATCCTTGGTCCGCACCCTGGGGCCCACCCACATGCCCACATGGGTCATCTGACTAAAGATTCTCCCCACAAGGAAACACATTTCCTTTCCAGTGTTCCTTATCATCACTCACACACACAAATGGAGAACTTTCTAGAAGGTCACCCATCCTGATCACTACTCCAGGACAAGCACACTTAACTATGGAGTTCTAACCATGTAGAATCCTGAAAATTAAGGTTCACCTTGTTGATATGACTCATATCATTTAATAATTTAACCCTTTATCATTCTGGGGTGTTACATCCACCCCCCCCCTTTAGAACACAACTTCCTCATCCGGGGCCCTACATCTCAACCCAGGAAGTGCACTACTCTTAAGACTGGTTACCACCTATGATACCAAATTTAACAACTGGGTCCCAGTGATAACACAAACACCACGCATTCATATGGTCTTCAGGTCCTAGCCTGCCAGATACCACCAGTTTCCCCACATACACATGGTCCCCACCCCTGGGGCCCACCCACGTTCCCACACGGGTCATCTGACTAATGATTTTCCCCACAGGCCAACACATGTCCCACCCTGGGGCCCACCCACATTCCCACATGGGTCATATAATTTATTCATTTAACCCTTTATCATTATGGGGTGTCACATTCACCCCCCTAGAACACAATATCATCAATCTAGGCCCAACATCTCAACTGTGGTAGTGCACCAAACTTAAGGCTGGTTACCACCTCTGATACCAAATGTAACAATTGGGTCTCGGTGACAGCACAAACACCCCACCTTAACATGTTCGTCGACTCCTGGCCTTCCAGGTACCACCAGTTTCCCCACATACACATGGTCCCCACCCTGACACCCACCCACGTTCCCACACGGGTTGTCTGACTAATGATTGTCCCCACATTCCAGCAAATGTCCCACCCTGGGGCCCACCCACATGCCCACATGAGTCATATCCTTTATTCAATTATCCTTTTACCATTTTAAGGTGTTATATTCACCTCACCCCCTTAGAGAACAACATCCTCATTGTGGGCCCTACATATCAACCAAGGCAGTGCACCACACTTAAGGCTAGGAACCACCTCTATTACCAAATGTAACAACTGTGCCCCACTGACAGCACAAACACCCCACCCTTACATGTTCATTGGGTCTAAACACATGCCACCTTTACATGGTTGTTGTGTCATGGCCCACCAGGAACAACAAGTTGTTATATAGACACGTGGTCCGCAAACTAGGACCCACCCACATACCCACATTGGTCATCTGAATAATGATTTTCTCTACAAGGTAACTCATTTCCTTTACAGGGTTTTTTTCCTCTCTCTCATGCACCTTGGGAAAGTTCACAGAATGTTACTCATCCTGATCACTACTCTAGACCAAGAACACTTAACTATAGAGTTCAAACAAGGTAGGCTCTTGGAAAGGAATGTGCACCTTGTTGACAAGAGTCATATCATTTAGTCATTTAACCCTTTATAATTATGGGGTGTAACATTCAACCCATAGATTAAAACGTCCTCATGGTCCCTAAATCTCAACCAAAGAAATGCACCACACTTAAGGATGGTTACCACATCAGATACCAAAAGTAACAACTGGTTCTTGGTGACAACACAAACACCCCGCCATAACATGGTTGTCGGGTCCTGGCCCACCAGGAACCACCAGTTACCCCGCATAAACATGGTCCCCACCCTGGGGACCACCCACAGCCCCACACTAGTCAACTGACTAATGATTTTCTCCATATTCCAACACATGTATTTTCTAGTGTGTTTTGTCTTCACACACACACCCTTGTAAATATCCAAGAAGGTCACCCATCCTCCTCACTACTCCAGTCCAAGCACACTTAATTATGGAGTTCTAACCAAATAGTCTCTTGAAAAGGAAGGTACCCCTTGTTGAAATGAGTCATGTCATTTAGTCATTTAACCCTTTATCATTCTATGGTGTTACAAGATATGATCAGTTGAGGATAAAATCCCATGTAAGGTATCCCATAGGATGGATGATACCCATTTTCAAAGGAATACATGATCAATAGAGAGAACATTGGCATGTATGACCTAGTCATGTATTTCAAGAGGCTATAGATGAGGTATGGGTAGATGGATTCATAGGTAGGTGACATGAGAGCAAGAGGTGAACATATTGGTTACTTGGGATAATGGGAACCAAAATTTGTAACCTAGGAAAATATAGTTCCCAGTTATGGGACTTGGGGGAATACAATGCCTAATTTTGGGACAATGGGAGTTATAGATATTGATTATCAAAACTCGGAGAATATAGACACAATTCTAAGAACTTTGTTTGGATTTCTTTAAGAAGACCATGGTTCCATGTGAAAGAGGGCTTGAATGTCAAATCTCATTCAAGATTAGATACAAGAAAAATGGGTTCTTAGATGGTAAGCCTCTAGTAGTTGGGTGTATTTATCTATGGACACCATGGGTGAGCCTTATAAAGGAAAGACAAGGAACATGTATGGAAAACCTTAGTTTCATATATATACCTCATCGAGAGGGTCCTTTACCCTAGTACTGGTGATGACTTGGGAAACTTTGTTTTTTAATATTTA
Source organism: Viscum album (assembly GCA_963277665.1). Taxonomy (NCBI): domain Eukaryota; kingdom Viridiplantae; phylum Streptophyta; class Magnoliopsida; order Santalales; family Viscaceae; genus Viscum; species Viscum album. Next base: position 804,609,414 of record OY728167.1, on the reverse strand, counting down.
TACCCAAAAAAGACACATTTACCCTTTAATTCCTTCCTTTTATCATTAGTATAGTGTTGAAACAATCCAAAAGAATAGTTTGGAGGACATGGGTAAAGTTATTTAGGATTTTGTGTTCTAGTAAGATCACCTTATTTCTCAGTTCAAAATCCACCACACATTTCTTTCAAATTAGAGGTCTAGGGGTCCTTATATAGGTAATGAATGTTAGGTTCCAAAATAACGAAGTGAAACCTCCCTGAATACACGTTAATTTGATCAAGGTTCAAAAATCGATTGTGGAGAATGATTGGGAATAGTGTAGAACAACTCTAGGTACATGTGTTCCTTTTAGACCTGGGCATGGGATCGTCAGGGAATCAATAAGTTGTCTACACACATCAAATTACATGTGAAATAATTCTTAGAATTATTTTTTTTTCATAAATTCAAGACCCAACTATAATATCAACAAATACTCTTAGAGGACATTTATATGTATTAAAACTGATGTTCATTATTTAATGAATTTTCTATGATTTAGTTTTCATTAGTTCTTGAATGTAATGTTATGGGGAAAAATCTATAGTTCTTTTAATGAATTACCAATAGTTCTTAAAGTGGAATATTTATAGTGAATTTTTTGAGATTCTAAACATATAATAGTTGTGGATATGGATTTGGATGATGTTATATATACGCATTATCTTTACAGATTGTTTTATTATAATACATGGTTATTAATCTATGTTGTTTTGGTTCATTGGATACGACATGATAAATATATCATTAATGATGTTCTAGCTTAATTTTCAACATTGATTCTTGGTAATTAAAAGTTTTTCTTATTGGGAGGTCTATGAGGGTTTAATTAAGAATATTGATTCTATGGAAATATCAATTTTGGATATTTACAATAGTACATAATCATCAAAAGTACACTTGGTGATTTTGAATGGTAATTGGTTGTGAAATTATTGGTGAATTACCAATGATTCCTTAGAGTAACTAACAAATGTGAAATTATAGGCAAATATTGAAAATAATTCATGGTGAATTGTGGTATATATATAAAATTTTATGGGATTATTGGGATTATTTTTTGTGTATATTTTATCTTTTTATGTTTTTAGTAGTGATGCACACTCATCATCCACTATGTTACAACTACTTAGGTTTTTTGGATAGGTGTAACCAATACATAATGGGATATGTATGTCAATATATATCCATCTAGTATATTTGTGGTTACCCCTCTCCCAACACTGATTTTAGGCTAGTAGATGTAATAAATTTGACGTTGGTAGCTATGGTTGTATAAAAATGTGGAGTTAATATTTTGAGGCCCTTATTTTATGGTTTACTCATGTAATGAGTTATATACATACTTTATACATTAGTGATGAAGGTTATTTTAGAGATTTTGGGTATATATTGAGAACTTATTAGATATTATTTTATTACTATAATCATTTCACATATTCATTTATATGATATTTACACATTGATATGTGTTGATTCATGGAAAGAATATACTAAGTATTTTTATCCTCACCCATATTCTATATATAATTTATTTCATATTTTCAAAAACATTTATGTGGTTATACTGGTAATCATTAATATTAGTTACTGTTGATTTATGTCATGGTGGTGTTAGTTGAATTTTTACTCTTAGGTATATCTTGAGTTGTTTAGTGGTTTCACCATCATTTCTTTTGTATGGGTTTCTACCAACGTATGAAATTTGGAAAATTTTCATGAATTGAATTTATACATTAGCAGATGGTATGCAATCTTCATGGTACTAAATAATGCATGTATATGAATCATAAAGATCTAATATGTGATATTTAGATGTTTTAATGATATGATAATGGTACTCATGTGATAGACCAGGATATAATGTGTTTCATATACATTGATATCCAAAAATTAATGACTAATATACTTTTTTCCATTATAGACAACCCTAGAGGATGAGGAAAATTATATCCTGACACTGATGAGACTTTTGAGGTGCATTAGGAACTTACTTTACAACATAAGATTTATGGGACCTGGTACATAACATTGTGGAATTTCTAGAATTAGAGGAGATGATAAATTTGGGGTGTTATGTGACAACACAATCCCAGGATACCTGAATTAGTTTGTTTCTAACCACAATGGTCTTCCACAATACTTGGGGATTAGTGACTTTCATTATAGGTATTAATTTATTATTTTAGAATGATTTATATAAGGTCTTATATCCCTGTAACTTGATTTATTGTGTGCTTTGGATGTTGGAGTAACTAGGGTATTAAATGGTGTTTCAATGAGTTTATAGTGTAAATGATGAGTTTTGGAGGGTTCTATGACATTCATCCATTGGATACGATGTGGGGTTGATGGTTTTAGCATGTAAGGAACAACTACTATGTAAGGAAGTTCAAGGAGGAACGTTTGGTGTATAGAAATTTTGGGAAAAGCTATGAATTGGAGCCTGGATGAGACATATTAGGTTGAGTGGTTTTGGCATGGAGGTCTTGGTGATATCATGGGGGTTTAAGTTAGTTTTTTATAATTTAAGGGTATCTTCATTGTGGAGTCTTGGGCGGACCCTTATCCCCCATTTTAGAGAATGGGTTCTATAACATGGTTCTTACAGATGACACATAACCCCTAATATCATTTTTTGGATCTATGTTAGGGATCTCAAATACTATTTTGACAACAGGGTCATTAGCATGGTGTCCTATCTAGAGCTATAGAATTCGCTATAAAAGTTTGTGTTGTGGCATAGTCATATGATTTGAGCCATATTCTTCTAAAAATATATTTTCCTATAAATAAATGAAGTCCATCAAAACCAATCTTTATCCAACTTATATATCTGAAACCCTACGAGGACAAGGGTGGTTTTTAAGGTCTAGTGAATCTTTTTTCAACCAAATTCATTTCTGGATTTCTAGGGATTGATCTATTGTGTTCCAAGGTAGTACATCCTCTTTTTCTTATGGTATCTTCATGGTTTAGTCTCATTTCTTCCCAGTTTCTATTGAAATTACATGTTCAATGATATATATATCTATAATGGATATTTCATTGTCTTTTTTCCTATGCGTTCATTACACGACATCAATGTGAACTCAAAGCTTCTTCATTGGGTTGGTAATCAAATATATGTGTTGGCATTTCATTCTAATTTCATGAACATTTGATGTTTGAGGTTGTGTATTTATTGCTTCTACATTTATATAAATGAAATTTTAAATTTATTATTGTTTATCTATTTTTATTTTTGTTTAATTATACTAATAAGTATTGAGTCAGATTAAATAATGTAATTATTTTTTGTTTAGATATCACATGTTGTTAATTTTTACCATATTGACCATTTGTCTAATTATTTTCTAGATAGTTTGATATCAATTATATTATTTGTATTGAATTTTGGTATGCTTGATTTAATAAGTTTTGATTTATTAAATTGAATATCAATATAATTCTAGTAAATTTTTTGGTTGGACAAATAATTTCTAGTGTCATGTTTAATGAATTTTAATTCACCGTGATTGTTGAAACTATAATTATTTATAAGATAATGTTTAAATAATTTTAACATCTTATTATATATGACACCTTTGGCTACCCATTGTTTAATAATAATATATAATTAACCAGTTAATTCAAGATGGAATAAAACTAGTTGATGAGAAAGATAAATCTTTGGGGCCAAGGTTATCCATTTGGTTGTGAAGGCTAAATGCATTATGTTGGGGTCATGAGAGACCATTTTCATGTAATGGTTAAATGTCTTATTTTAGGGGCATGAATCTTTACTGACTATGATTGATTTTTTATTATTTAAGTTATGTTATTTAGATTTGATTCTTACTATATGTTATTATTTGAGACTGGTATCGATGATGAGATATTGGCTAGGACACCCCGAGATTTTTGCACCAGTTAACACCTGTGATGGAGAGATGAGTGGTGATGTTAATGATGTTGAGTATAGAAGTAGAGATGAAGGAATCAGTTAAATCATGGAGTTCACATTATTTTCATATAATCCCGATGCTTGTTTTTAATAAATACATTTAACGGTTGGAAGGGTATTGCGTTGGTCATCTAGAATTCCATTATGTATTACTTAAGGCACCTGTTTTTTCTTAGATAGGAATATATTGTTTGGTATATTAAGAAGTTTTCTAATATTACTTGTAATAATGGAATATTAATGTTTAATAATTGGTTTATTGCATGGGGTTTATTTTTTCTGTAATAAAATTCTAAATATGTTAATCTTATGAAACCATGAACACAAATGGATTATGCCTGTAGGTAATGGACTAAACATTGTTGGATATTGAAATTTACCATTAAATAAATACAATGATAATTAATTTATAATGAATTAATTAACAAAAGGATAAATTTTAAAAATAAAACAATTAATTTTATGTATCTCCTTTATATATTTTTTCTTATAGGCTCTCATGATCCCCGAATTGGTAGACAACTATCGGACTAACGATAGATATAGTTCATCATATAACTAGGTAATTACTATAGTTTGGTTAGGATCTATATTATATCATGTATGTTTTTTTATTTCATATATGATCTGACCCATGTTTTTTGGTTGATTGAAACCTAGTGTACTATGGGAGGGTTATTTCCTCTACATCCTTGTGGGATGATTGGAGACTGGAGTCCCTGTGTAACCGAGATCTCTTATCTTGGAAGAAGTTTTTTTTGTTATGCATAGTAGTTACTTGTCCAATATATGTGTGTATTGGGTTGTGATGTCTAGTGTTTATTTCAACCAAATGTTTCTTGGGAGATAGTATCCAATGGATTATAACATGTATGAAATGTATAGGCTATGATGGCTTTAGGTAAAATACGATTTTTAGGGGTTGTGATGGATTGAAGTATAATATATGTTGTATGATACACAAAATATTGGATGTGGTGGCTCCCATACAGTACTCCATTTTTATATGAATTGGATGATTTGAAAATCTGATGAATGAGGGGTGTGTTTTGATACTTTTCCTTGGTGTCTACAAGCTATATTATTTATATAGATATGGAAAAAGAATTCTAATGTTGGGGAAGTGTAGCTAGATAGTGAGGAGTAGTGGTGGGTTACCCTTGTCTTCATTATGTTATTATGGTCTCTTTCATGTGTTACATGGTGATAGATAGCCATGGCGAGGTTGTGAATATAGTATACTTGTTTTGGTCGTTTGATTGCCTCATTTTTTATTTAATGATATTTAGTGCTCCTTCTTTATCTTTTTCATGAGAGGCTCTGGGGGGGATATTTTTGAGTATACCAAATATTATCACCCAATGTATATATATACTATTTTCTATGTCAGTGGGACAAGGATAGATATCGTGATAGATATTATTAGTTCATGTTTTTTCAATATATTTATGGGGTTTTTATCACTACTAGTATTATCATCATGGTTCATGCGGTGTCCTTTTACTTGTCCCATATTTGTATGGCATTAAATGTATGTACTTGGTATTTTTTTTCTTTACAAGCTATAGTTTTTTAGTGAGTCTATTTTATCTCTATCTTCTTCATGTTCTCATAGAAGATAATTCCTCCCATTTTTATGTTCCTTACACCCTTAGTTTTATTTTCCATCTCAGGTCCTACAAAAGGATGAACTATAAGTCACCATCTCCCTGATCTCATTATTAGTCTTGGAAGGGTATCTTTTAGGGGATGGTTTCATGATCATTTTTATCTATAGCATAAAAGGAAATTAATTGGTATATTTATCTAAAAGTATTACATGGCCTGTCTATGTACCATCCATTTTAAAATAAAAACATCCAAGATTCTGTAATAGAAGAAAAAAATAAATGGAATGATGACATATCCATATGAATGAATCCAAAATTTATATCAAGAAAAAAATATACCATGTGATAAAATTATTATACAATATGAAATACCCAATACATTCCCTTTGAAAAGGTGATTTTAACATTTAAATTCTCTAGCCACATATGGTCGTTATTCCCCAAACCATCTAACAACCTAAAAAACTCCGAAAATATTAAATATAATTTAATAAAGGAACATATAATGATAAAAAACATACATGTTAATACCTGAAATACAGTATGTGGGATTATATGTCCATAGAGTTCTCCACGTAGAGTGATCATAAATACCCTGTAGGGAACCGTCATAGGTTTCACAACTCATATAGTGAGTAAATTGATCTATTCATGAACATGTATACTAATTTATTAATATATATAGAAAAAATAGTTGATGAAGATGTTAATAAGTTAATAGTAGAAATTATGAGTGGAATATTAAATCAACTAATATTTAATTATAATAAGTGACTTCCAATACTCTAAGGGTCCCTACCTGTACAATAATCTTTGGTCCATCAGCCATAACCATGGATTACCACCCCCATAATATATTTTTAATGTAAGGATTTTATCATTTAAACTATTTTACTTTATTCTTTCTTTATCATGTCTTTTTTTAAATAATTAATAAGAGCGGGGGATAGTTGTTTCACATGGATTGTGCATGGTTATGGAAAACCATGTGGACTAATCATCCACAATCCTATGATAAATTACAGAAGAATCCATATGATTGGTTAAAAAATTTATAAACTATGATGCTAAATCATGTGACTTTTTATAGGTTGGGCAATTCAATCAGCACAGTTGACACACCATTTAACAAATTTTGTGGTCATACCATGTGGTAAAAACATTTGGACAGACTAGTTTCATTAAAATTTGAAATTTCCTATCTAAATTTACCTATTTTAATCAATTATTCCCCACTTCCCTCTATTTATTCCTTACAACACCTAATCACTTTGTTCCTCTTTCCCCCTTCTCTTATTATTGCTTCAAATTTTGAATTAAACATAATTCTTTATGAAATCCATATGTAAATGATCTCTTTCTTTTTTCCTGGTTTATTTCACCTTCATTTCTTAGTTTACCTTCTACCTTAAGTCCATTGAGGCATAGGGTTTGTTACACATGAATTCAAAAACCATGATTATTTATGGTATGACTTAAATTAGTATTCCAAGGTTCTTCTGCTTCCCTTCTTATGGATTAACACCACCAGAAAGTTCTTCCATTAATAATGGTATATGAATTCATGTGTTTTCATTATTTAATTAGCCTTGAGTACTTCTTTATATCCAAATGGTATATTTAATTTTATGGAGTATGTTATTCAAATTCATAGAATCTCTCACATTTCATATAATTATAAATAATTTTTTTCCTTGAAGTTATCATCCAATGTGGGTGTCAATGAATTCTTTCTATAGGTTAACTAAGGGCTTCATGTTGAGTAATTTATAAAATTCCCCTTTATTTTAAAATTATTTTATGTGATGAAACTATAATGTTTTAAAAGATAAATATCTCATGGGAATCAAAATAATGTAGGTGGGATGACTATGATTAAGTATGAATGGTAATGGTTAATCATACCAAACCTTTTATTTACACCACACTATCTAAAAACTTATATGATGTGGATTTTATTATCATTTTGACTTTATATACCTCTTTCTAGAAGTTCATGCTTAGGTTGGAGTATAGATGGATAGTTCACTGAGATATTAAAAGGATCCTAGGGTTTCCATAACCTTAGTTACCTTAGGTCTCTCCCATAGTTTTAGGGGAAAAGTTTTCACTAAATGACATCTTATTATTATGAAAAAGTATTTTAAGGATTGTTACATGTTTCTTGTATATAAAATGAAAAAACAATATTTACTTTTTTTTGTTTTTAAAAATATGTAACTTGGATTAATTAAAAAAATATTACACATGAAACACATGGTGGTACCCTATTTGTATAATAATAATCACACCATATTTACACCCATGGGAATATATTGATCTATTTTTTATATATGAATATTAAGGTAATATTCTACTTAGAATCTATGGGTATTCTCGTTTTCAATATTGGGCTGACATTAGTAATATAGTAGGGAGTTATCCCTCATGTCACATAGATATATGATACAATTTTTTTATATTTTTTCTTGGTTTATAGAGATATACTCTTGTCTCACCAATTTTTCCTCCCATCCCGTCAATTTATTTAAATGTATTCTTCTTCCTCTCTTGGGTGATATTTGGATTCTTATTTTATTTATGGGTTTCTGTGTTCATTTTTTAGATTTTATTTAAATATGTTTATGTGTGAGCTCTTATTTTGTTTTTTTATTTGATGCATTAATCATAAACCTATGTTGATGTTATTTCAGGTTCATGTTTACGACCCATTGGTTATATTATATAGGTGAAACTATTCTTGAGGACTGTTCATGATTACTAGGAACAAGCCTCAAACTTTAAAGGATTGGGAACACCCTTTAGGCCTCTCCAAGGAATTACTCATGTTATTGTGTAAGGGGTATCTAGGGACGGTTCATAAAAAATAGTATAAAATATGTGTTTGATTTATGTTTTTTGTGGAGTCCATATAGATATGCGATTAGATTTTTAAATCTTGAGATGAAGGTAGAAATATGTGTATGGATAATACTTTTAGTGTTGAATCTTGAGTTTCGAAGGGGTGTCAGAAATGTGTCATTAGAATCCTAGTTTGATTTTTCATTAATTTATGGGTTCACTTCCATCCCTGAAGGAAGATAGATGGGGAACTAGAAATTATTATGAGATTGATATATGGGATTCAAACCATGTATACGAGCATTATGGATGATGTTTTTTCCGTCACCTTTATTTATAAATGATTTAAATGTTTTAAAATAATCTTATGGATTTCTCATGATGGAAATTAATTATTTTATATGATTTTATGTTTCTCTATTTTAGAATAATGATAAAATATAAATGGAAAGAGATAATTTCATTTAATAGGTGATGTTATTTAACAATATATATTCTTATTTCTTGTATTTTCACTTTTAGAGTTTACTTTTTAGAAAATTTATCCTCTTAATTATATGAAATTTTGTAAAAACTTCACAAAAAATTATTAATTTTTAATGAAATATTTTTTTAAAAAATAAATTTTATAAAGGAATAAGATTTAATCCAATTAATTTTGTTGTATTTATTTATATTTTTTATGTTTCGGGTGTCACAAAATGTTTTAGATTTGTATTTGAATGTCACTTTTATAAAATATTTTTATGTGAGTTATATTGTTTTAGATTTATTCTTTTGTAATTTATTTATTTTTAATTATATGTACAAAAAATATATTTTAATGATATTTGAATTGTGCAGTGTCTAGTGGATTATATAGTTTGGAGAACCCCACATGGGTAGGATTATTTAATGAATAGTTCTTCTATATTTTAAATGTTTATTGGGAGGTGTAGATTTATGTTTTGTGATTCAGAATGGATTTCTATCTTGTTTTATCTAAGGTTTTTATGTCTTAGGTAGCTCATTAGTTATTTAACATTAAATTACATCATTATCAAACCTCCATTATTGTTATTTTTTTACCTCAATGCCTATGGTAATTGGTTATGGTTTAGAAAGGGGGTAACTTTGGGTATTTATATATTTTTCAATTAAATTAAATTCTATTACATTATCATGAAATTGATAGTTTTTTATTTTTTTCAATTTTTTTATATTCAAAATACATTTATAAATAATAAAATCATCCTTATTATGGATAAGATGATGGATGTTAATTGCAGTTATTTCAGTTTAACATCTATTTAAGTTGGTCTCCATTACCTATTGCTTCAATATTGTTATATTGAGAATTGAGACTTTTTATATGATTTTTCATATGAATTATAATTTCTCATTTCAGAAAATGGAATTTAATTTTATTGGGGGAGAGGAACTGGGGGAGAGGGATGAGGGTCATCAGGGTCAGAGGGTGAGGGTATAGTTAGGGAAGGGTGATGGGGGTGGTAGAGGGGAAGGAGGTCAGGAAGTATAGGGTTGAGGTGGAGAGGGTTGAGGATGGGTTGTGGGATTTTAGGATGGGGAATAGGAGAGGGTGAGGGGAGTGTGAGGTATGGAAGGAGATGGTGAGGGTGGGGGAGAGAAAGGGTGAGGGAGAGGGTGAGGGTGGTGGGATGGAGGGTTGGAGTTAGGTTTGAGGGATGGTGGAGGGAGAGGTCAGAGGGAGGGATGGAATGATAGGGTGGGTGGAAGGTCCAACTCCAAGGGAGAGATCGAGGGGATAGTATGTGGGGGGAAAGGCTTGAGGGTGGTGGGATAGGGATGAGGGGAGATTGCTATGGGAAAGAGGGTTAGGAGATGGGAGAGTATCTGGATAAAGGACCATGCGGGGGGGAGGTAGGGGATATTGTAAAAATGTGGGGAGAAGGTAGAGGGCGGGGGATAGAGGTTGAGGGGGTAGGGGGAGATGGTCAATGGTGCAAGGGAGGGGGGAAAGGGTTGGTGAGGGGAGGGATGGAGGGGGTTTAGGAAGGAGTGGTGTGAAGGGATTGGGGAGGGAGGGAGAGTATGAGGGGATGGAGGGAAGCCTCGTGGTTGGGTTGTGGGGAGGGTGAGGGTGAGGGTATGTGAGGAGAGAGGGTCTCGGAGGGAGGGTTATTTTAGGGGTGGAGGCGTAGTGGGGAATAGTTTTAGGGGTTGGTTCGGGGGTGTTGGGAGAGGGGAGTGAGGGAGGGTCATGGGGTGTGTGAGGGGAGATAGGTTAGTGGGGGAGGGTCGGGGGATTGGGATGATAGTAGAGGAGAGAGGGTGAATGTTTGTGGGAGAGGGTGAGTGGGAGGGAGGGCTAGGGGTGGGGGTGAGATGGGTATGGGATTCAGGGTAGGGAGGGAAGGAAGGGTGTGGGGAGGGAGGGGAGAGGGTATAGGGGAGTGATGGAGGGATCAGGTTTGGGGTGATGGGATGGTGAGGGGGAAGGCATGAGGGAGGTGGGGGGGGGGGGGTGGGAGGGGGGTGGGCGATGGATGGGAGGGAGCACTGGGGGGGGATATGGTAAAGTTTGTTGGGGAGAGGGAGAGTATGGATGTAGTGGGGAAAGGGTCTGGGGGGGGGGGGGCGAGAATTGTGGGGTGATGGAAAGTGTATTGAGGGAGTTCCATGAGGATTGGTTAGGGGATGGATGTTGGGGGAGATGGCCAGGGAGACCGTTGGAGGTGGGGAGAGGGCGGAGTTCTGAGTGTGGCGGTGAGAGGGTTGGGTATGGGGGTGGTTAAATTTGGAATAAATCAAAACTCCTCCTCAGGTGTGGGGGTATTGAAATATCATGAGAGGTGTGTCAAGGGTCGAGGGTTGTGGAGAGGGTGAGGGGGTGAGAGTGTTGGAGAGGAGAGGGTAATTGGGTGAGTGTGGTAGGGTTTTTCAGGGGAGAGGGTAAGTTCAATGGTTTAGGTGGGTGGGTTAGGGTGAGGAGATTAACAGATGGTCGAGGGTTGGGGGAGAGGGTGACAGATGGTTGAGGGAGATTTTGAGGGAGAGAGGTATGAGGGTGGGTGAGGGAGCGGGTGAGGGAGAGAGGTATGAGGGGGGGAGGGGGTGAAGGGAGGGAGTGTAAGGGTGAAGGTTGAGGGGAGTGAGTGTAGTGATATTGGGCTTGGGGGAGAGAGAATAGGGGAATTGGGAGGGATAGATGGATTAGGGTATAGGTGTGAGTGGAGGGAGGGAGTGGGAGCGGGAAGGTAGGCGAGAGAGTGGAGATGGGAGGGAGGTGGAGGGTGAGTTGGGGAGGGAGAAGGGGGTTGGGGGTGAGGGAGGGTGATGAAGGGGGTTGGAGGTAAAGGGGGAGATGGAGTGAGAGGGGAGGGAGATAGGGTTAGTGATTAGGGTGATGGGAGTGTGGAAGAGGGTGAGGGTAGTGGGTGAGAAAGGGGCGAGAGAGAGGGATGGGGGGAGAGGGAGATTTCAGTGAGAGAGGGTCGAGGTGGTATAGAGGGAGGGATAGGGTGAGGGGAGGGAGGAGGGAAAAGGGGAAGGAGGGGAAGGAGGGTATAGAGGGATATAGACTATGTTTTTAGGAGTGGGAGAGGGTGATGGGAGGGTGAGAGGTAAAGGTTGAGGGAGGCATGGAGGGATAGGGGAGGGAGAGAGGGTCTATGAATGGGGGAGAGGGAGAGTGGTAGGAAGTGATAGGAGAGATGAGGGAGGGGTGATGGGATGTATGGAGATATAGGAGTTGGGGAGAGGGTGACTGTGGGTGGGAGAGGTAGGCTGAGGGTTGCAGAGGGAGGGATGGAGAGGGGGTGGAGGGCTGGTGTAGGGGAGAGATTGTAGGGGTAGAGGGAGGACTAGGGGTGGGGGAGGGAGTGTGAGGTAGAGGGTGGGTAGAGTAGTCTAGGGGTGGGGTAGAAAATAGAAGTAGGGAGAGGGAGAAGAGAGGGTGGGATAGCGGGGAGACTGGATGGAGGGAGTTCATAATGGTATGGAGAGTGGGCCAGAGATTCGTGCGAGGGGTGGATGAGGGTGTGAGGTGGAGGGAGTGAGAGGGGAGGGACAAATGGTCGGGGTGGGGAGGGAGTGAAGAGAGGTAGGAAGAGGGTGAGGGGAGGGTTTGGGGGATGTTATGGAGGTATAATGTGTGGGGATGAAGGGTTGGGGCTAGGGAGATGGGAAGGATAGATGGGGTGAGGGGACGGAGGGAGGGTTGGGCATAGGGGGTGGGTGAGGGGGAGGGAGGGGTGATGGGAATGGATTGAAGGGGGGTGATGTGAGGTATAGAAGGGTGGGGGTGGGGTTGGAGAGTGAGGGGAGAAAGGGATAGGGTGATGGTGGAGTGAGGGGAAAGATATATGGCTGGGGAGGGAGGAATACGAAGAGAGTAGGGAGGGGTGAGTGAGGTTATGGGATAGGGAGTGGAGGGAGGGAGGGGAAATGGGAGGGAGGGAGGGTCAGGTGGATAGGGGAAAGTGTTAATGAGAGGGGGTAGGGAGGGAGGGTGAGGGAGATGCGTGGTGGGGGGGAATGGGAGGTTGGTATGGTGTGGGGAGGGGGATAGGGATGGAAGTGGTGGGAGAGAGGGAATGCGAGAAGGTTTTGTGGAGAGAGAGGTCTGAGGTGTGGGATAGTTAGTGAGATGAGATGGAGAGAGGGAAGGGGTTGGGAATGGAGGGGAGGGAGGGGAAGCTAGGGGATGGGAGAGTGCGAGGGATGGGGGGAGGTTCTAGGATTGGGGTGAGGGGAGGTATAGGGGGTAGATATGGGGAGGGAATGAGAGATGAGGGGGAGGGGGTCAAAGTGTGGAGTGAGCAGAGTGGCAGAGATGGCGAGGGGTAGGATGATGGGGTGGGGGGTAAGTATAGGGAAAGGGTAGGGATGTGTGAATTAAGGGAGGTAATGAGAGGCTGAGTTTATGGAGGTTGAATGAGTGGAGAGGAGAGGTAGAGAGAGGGTGAGGGGATGGAGGGATGGTCAGGGGTAGTGGGAGTGTGAGGGTGAGGGGAATGAGAGAGGGTTATTTGTATGGATCTAGGGAGAGAGGGAGGGATGTCTCTAGTTGGGAGAGTGTGATGGGGGTGAGGTGATGGATGGTGGGGAGGGTTAGATAGGGGGGAGGGGGAAAAGGGTGATGGGTGGAGTAGAGATAGAGATGGGAGGGAGGGAGGGCTAGGGGTTGGGGGAGAAAGAGGGAGAGACAAGGGTGTGAGAGGGTGAGGGATAGAGAGTGGGTGAGAGAGGGAGAGAGGATTGGGGTTTTGTTGATTTAAGGGAGGGAGGGAGAGGGTGAGGGGATGTGGGAGAGGGGATGTGCTGTTTTTTTAGGCATGGAGAGGGAGAGTATGGGGAGGATGACAGTGAGGTAGGGGAAATGGAGAGTGATATGTAGGGTGACAGGTGGAGGGAGGAAGATGGCTGGGGTGAGGGAGGGAGGGGGTGATGTGAGGGAGAGAGGGATCATTTGGCGAATATAAGGGGAGGGGGAGAGGTGAATTGATTGGTATAGGGTTGTGTTCTGGGAGGGAGATGGCAGGGAGGGATAGTGAATTTAGGTAGAGATGGATGGGGTGGTGGGGTGAGGAGATTGAGGGAGAGGGTGATGTGATGGGGGATATGGGAGAGTCAGGAGTTGGGGGTGTGTGAGGTTAGTAAAAGTTAGTCGGGTGTTGGGTGGTTGGTGATGGAAATGGAGAGGGTGGGGTGAGGCCGAGTTTGAGGGAGGGAAAGGGAGGGAGGGAGGGTAAGGTAAGGAAGAGAGGGTTGGGGTGGGGGTGAGGGGAGGGAGGATTGGTAATAGGGGGGATGAGATTAGGGGAGTGAGTGGAAGGATACAGGGCTAGGAGAGAGTTTGTGGGAGATAAGATGGAGAGTGGGAGTAGGGTGGGGGAGTGAGTGGACTGAGTGAGAGGGTGTGGGGAGAGAGGGTGTGAGGGGTTTATAAAGAGTGTGATTTGGAAAGGTGAGGGAGGTAGGGATGTCTGTTAGGGAAAGGGGAGGATGAGGGTAAGGGTGAGGGGGGATGGAAAGGTAGGGACAAAGGGTTAGTGGGGGCAGGAGGGAGAGGTTATTGGGGGAGTGATGGGAGGGATAGAGGGTTGGGAGGGATAGGGTGAGGGGATAGGGAGAGGATTGGTTTTGGGGGTTCATGGAGAGGGTGAGTGAAGGGAGTGTGGAGTGAGGGGGGGAGGGGGTGGGGTGAGAGGGGTTGGGGATGGAGGGAGCATCAAGGGTTGGGGTGAGGGAGAGGGAGAGTGGGGAGGGAGAGGTAGGGAGGGAGGGTGAGGTGAGGGGTAGCGGTCTAGGTACAGGTGTGGGGGAAGTTAGTAAGGGGAGTGAGGGATAAGGTGAGGGGAGGGAAGATAGGGGAGTGAAAGAGGCCCGTGTAAGGAGAGGATGAGGGATGATAGGGTGAATGAGGGGAGATAGGGGGAGAGGATGTATGGAGAGGTTTAGTGGATGGAGGGAGGTCATGTGGTTTGGGGGTATGCTCGTGAGGTGGAGGGAGGGAGGGAAAGGGTGAGTGAGTGAGGGACGAATAGAGGATGGAGAGAGGTTTTGGGGTAGGGTGAGGTGTATAGGGGGTAGATGGTAAGGTTTTGAAGAATCATGGTGATGGATATAGGGCTAGGGGAGAGGGATGAGGGTAGGGTAGTGATGGGAGGGAGGGATATCGAGAGGGGAGGGAGGGGTGAGTGGAGAGGAGAGGGACAAAGATGGTAAGTGGTTAGGGTGAGGGGTGGCTAAGGGTGAGGGTGATGGTGATGGATGGAGGGAGAGTGATCTTAAGGTGGGGGACACATTTTTGCGAGGAAGAGGGATAGTACAAGGATGGGGGAAAGGGAGTTAGGGAGAGTGATATGGGTGCGGAGGGATACGAGGGGTGTGTCGGAGAGGGAGAGGGGTTGGAGGGGTTGAGAGGGAAGAGGGGAGGGAGGGAGAGGGACATGGGAGGGATGGATTGTAAGGGGTTGTGGGAGAGGTAAAGTGTGAGGGGGGGAAACCGAGGTAGGGAGTTAGAGAATGAGGGAAGGAAGGATGGAGGGAGGGAATGCGGGATGAAGGAATGAATGAAAAAATAGAGGGAGGTCCTCAAAAATTTTGGTTTGGGTGGGGAGTGAGGGAAGGAAGGGAGAGGCCAATAAGAGGGATGGGAGTTAGGGGATGAAGGTGTGAGTGAGGAAAGGGGGGAGGATGGGGAGTGGGGGAGAGAGGTGATGGAGAGGGAGAGGGGGGAGGGATGATTATGGGATTGGGGAGTGAGAGGGTGAGGTGATGGTGGGATAAGGAGATGGAGGGAGGGAGGGAGAGTGGAGGGAGGTAAAGTTGGGGTGGGGTGGGGAGTGAGGTGAGGGTGAGTTGGTGAGGAGTGAGGGGAGATGGAATCGGTCGAGTGTGGAGGGAGGGAGGGGAGGGAGGGTGAGTGTGAGGGGTTTTAGGAAGGGGTGAGGGAGTGAGGGAGGTTGAGGGGAGGTAGAGGGGGTTGGGGGAGTAAGGGAAGGTCTGGAGTTGGGGGGAGTGAGTTGGAGTGGGAAAGGGTAGGGAGTAAAGGAGTGAGATGGTGAGGGAGAGGGGATATTGGGAGGAAGGGTGAGGGAGAGGTGTGGGAGGGAGGGTGGGGGTAGGGGAAGGGGGTGTGTGATAGATCTTCAAATAACAATATCCTATAGAATATAACCAAAACACATAAAGATCTACCTTTGAGAACAAAATCATAAATGAACTGTAGAAATAGGGTACTAGTAAATCTCCAATGGTAGTAGTCTCCTACTTTCATGGTGGAGGAGAATGATTTTTGATGATCATGAAAAAATAAACAAAATCACTCAACCTCTGAGGGCTTGCACTAACCAATGTATTCTCAATCATATCGTGAGGGTACCAGAAATGTGAAGGGGTTTTATAAACATCATTTTAGATCACAAAAATCAGTGTGGTAGGATGATAGAAATGAAATTCATTCTCACAATTTACTGTTTTCAATACACGAGATCTCATCCTTGTGTATATCTATCCATGATGCATTTCATTATTCAAAAAGTGTTGGCCATATTAATCAATCCATGTAAATTAATTCCCATAATTCAATGAATCTTATTTATTATGTGGTAAATAAATTAATCTATTAATAATGAATTGTAACTGACAATAAAACTATTTCATAGATATTAATATATATCAAATATACATTTATCATCTCATGTATTTAAAACATGAATTATAATACATTCATAAAATGTATGTAATAAAATATATAATTTCATTATATATATATATTAGTGCATATATAAAAATGTATCCCTTTTACAAGGATCCCATAACGATTTATGTATAACATCACAACTCTATTTTAATCCATCCAAACTCTTTCAGATATATATTTTCACCAAACTCTCTTTATTTTCAATAAAAAAATTGTCCAAAATTTTATCCTTACCCAAGGGCATAACTTTGTGACCAAATTTCCTTAGAAACATTGAAAATAACTATGAAATCTCTATTTCATATATGTAAAAAATGATAGGATACTCGCAAGGTATCCATGCTACTCAAGTTACTAAGGGTTTTGGTGTTTTCTCCATAAATCATAATCATATCTCTATATGAACATGTTTACCCTAATATGTAACATATAAACCATATGTGTCTTATATAACCACTTTACCCAAGGAATCGAGCAACCACTAGACATCAAACATGTCAATCTAGTATAAGACACTCATCATTTTCTTAATTCTATGAAAAAAGACTTACCCAGTTGATGAATACGTCATATGTCATTCGAAAATCTGATATGCACATTACATATCACTTTTCCATGTAATTGAAAACATTATATGTGAAACAAAAAAGAATGTCTATTTATTTCCTCGGTCTAATTTAATCTAGGTTCAAATGTCTTTCCATGTTATTCCATCGGATAAATACCGTATTGGTTTCACTCTAACTAACAACATGATCCGCAACATACCCAACCACCTTTGACAAGCTAGGTTCATATAGTGACTTGAATTAGTAAGTTATCAATGTATGGAGTTTTTAATGAATAATATCTTTCCAAAATTTATTAATAATGATAAATAATAATCATATACCCCTATGTATATATTTGATCATATGAAATTGTATGATATATACTTTAACAGATCAATCGAAGACATAAATATGTATTTATTATCTCAATAATCTATTCATTAATATTTCATATAAAAACCTTTTCAATGGAAATTAGAATCTATCCCATCATACATTTACATTTCGTCACAAGCCATTAAACTCCATGATTCCCATCGGTTAGGGACAACTCATTGTTTTTTTACTTTGATGGGATATCTACCATTCAACCATTCATGTAAAATTAATTACTGCATACACAAATGATTGATAAATGGAGATTTTCATTATTATAATAATATGATACATTTACTACCATTAAAACCAATGTATCATGTTTTAATACATAGATACTCTAAATGACCCTCATGTTTTGGTTGTAGTAATGTTTTTGTTAATAGATCTACTACATTCTCATGTGTAGCCACCCAATGGATCTTTAAATTACCCCTCTAAACAATCACCTATTTGAGGTTTTATTTGAGAAGGATTTTAATGGTTCTTTAAAGAGATGGAACTTCATTATCCTGTAAAATAGAAATATTGTTGTCAAAATATAGACAATTTCCTCCCTTTAATTTAGGAACAACTCTGTGTTCAGAAATGAACTTCCTCATCCAAACATCTTCCTTGATAACATTTAATGTAGTGATGTATTCCTCCTATGTTGTAGAGTCCACTATGGTGCCTTTTTTGGAGATTTTCTAACTAGTTGATCCACCATTTAGGGAGAACATGAATCTGGTCTGAGAGTTAATATCATTATTTATGTATTGGTAACTAGAATCTATGACACACTTTTAATAGAACTTACACTTTCCTCCAAATATCAAGAACATATCCATGGACTTTCTCATGTTTTTACGTATGTTGCTCACAGTAATTCATTGACTCTCATAAGGATTGGATTTTTATCTACATATAATAATCAAAGCATATGATACAATAGGTTGAGTACATAGAGTCCATATTAGGTTCCATGGGTTTTAACTGTTTCTCAAAATCATAACACACAATGGAATCTCTGTAATAATACGGTTCATCTCTTGTTAACATTATTTCATAATCATTTCCCACCATAATTTTATAGATATTGGGTGACTTATGATTTCTTCCAGACCATCGAGCTTCTTGTGGATCATGATTCATTTCTTCTTCTACATTGGTTTGTGGAATTTTCTAAACATACATAACAGGAACACATCCAATTTATTGGTATTGAACTTCTCCATGTTTTTCTTTCCACACACTGACTACTAAAAAAATGTGTTTTATCTCTTGGAAATTACTATCTCAAGGAAAAAATATATTGTGTTTTATGGGGTGATATAAATAACATCGTTTAATTTCATTGGGATAACAAAAAAATAATCATTTTTTGGACATAGGGAGTAGTTTATCATAAGTCAATCATCTTATGAGTCCATCGCAACCCCAAATTCCCATATAAAAAACTATTACATTTCAAATAACAAATTGAATATGGTGTTTTTGTGACAAAATTATATAGAAATAATTTTTTAAGGAATGCAATAATCTCTAGAACATAACCCAAAACCGAGATATGGAGGTCACATAAAATATTCATTGAAAGAACCACGTCTAACAATGCATGATTACCCCTTTAAGATACACCATTCCATTATGGCGTTCTAGGAGGAGCGTGTTTTGAAATAATTCCACACTTTATTAGATGACTTATGGATTCCTAGATAATGTATTCACCATCCTTATCTGATCAAAGGTCTTTAATACTTTATCCCATCAGATTCTATACATCATTATTAAACTATTTTAACTTTTCAAAAGTTTCATGCTCTTGTTTCATAAAAGACACATACCCAAAACAACTAAATTCCTCAGTATAAGGATCATAGTACATATAACCAAAATTTTCTTATGTACTCATTGGTCTACATACATCACTATGTATAAGTTCAAATACTCCAATAGCCCTATAACCTTCCCTTCTCCTTAATGGTATATTTTTCATTTTTTTTCATTAAAAAAATTCATATGTATTAAATGAGTCATAATTGAAGGATTCCAAATTTCAATCTGAATGGGGTCATTGAACACATTTATCATTTTTATTTCTAATGAGACAATTTGAATGGAAGGTGGGAATAAAATCAACCCAAACCTTCTTATTTTTAATGTTATAAATAGGACTATTATTATCATGAATATAAAAAAATTCATTATAATACCAATTCATTAAAAGATATCATTCCCATATATAAAACTATAGTTTTTTTGAATAATTAAAAAATATCCTATCTTGTCCAAATAATAAACATAACAAAAATTCCCATTTATTATTGGAACGTAATAACAGTTTTCTATTTATAGGATCAACGAACTTGGTAAAATTAGATAACAAGATTTGACTTCTATTGTAGAATATTTTACTCCATTTACTTTATATAAATCTATGTCACCCTTTATTAATTTCGTCTTATATCTGACTCTATTTTTTATCACAAATGTGTGATGCACACCCGATATATAATACCCATGATTCAGAATTGGTGAAATCGGGTTTTCTAGCATTAACATTTTCATACTCTATTTGTTTCCCTTGGAAAACACTTCTCAATCCCAGATACCAATCATTATTTATTTTATATTTCATTCCTATTAATATTCATAATATTATTAGTTTGAATTACACCATAATCTACAATGAAGAAATATTAGTATGTGATTATCATGTATCTTATCATTTTAGTATGGAATCTTAATGAAATATCTCTCACTAAAATTGATTACACCATACATAATATCCATTTACTGAGAAACGCTCCATATATCACTGGGTAAATGACCTCTTTATGGTGTGAAAATCACCTCTTAGTTATTTAGGTAGGACATCAAGCCAATGATAATAGTTTTTATTCTTGGATAATTTATTTGATAATCTGTTATCCAAATACATCTTATGTATTTACTCATTTGTATTCCTCTAATATTTGATCCCCTTGGGATTATCTAAAAAGTTTCATCTAAAGAGATCATCAATCATAAGTTAACAGAATAGAATCCAGGGGCACCCCACTATGGCGCAAAACAACAAATTTAATAATAATGATTCCCTCAATACTTTCTTTCCTTATACTGGATCATAAATGAGCACCCCTATATGGCATGAAAATATCTGGTAGGATGATCTCGGTCTGGAAAAGTGTTTCTCTAGAAGGAATCTCACACAAAGTATTTAAGGGGGGTTGTCACATCAATTTAATATACATCATATTAATTTTCAATTCATATCCATTACATTCTATGTAATTATTATCTTCCGATGTTTTATTCCCTTTTTTTTGTGAATTATTGTAATGATTTAGTGTTGAAATACTTATTCCAATAACCAAATTCATATCTACACACCTCATTGATGTGTTACTCTTTACACAACCCAAAAGCTTGTGTTAATCACCTAAAAAATAAGTTTATTATTTTAATACATATCAAAATGAATCATATGAAAAAAGTTCATAAAAACATCAGGTAAAGGAATAGAGTTATATGAGGTTGAAAAATTCTACATGAGTATGCCGAGAGTTAAAGATAGTCAACCCCATTCACATTCCTAGCCAAAGAAACCCTCTGGGAAAGTTGGTGGTTAGACCCCAAGTCTCCTTATTAAGGGAGAATTTTCCCAATATAGAATTAAATTAATAAAATATATAACACCTAATATGTAGAATATATTCTGAGAAGATATTGTTAATCTTATGATTAAAACAACAAACTAATGTCAATGTAGATAAAAAATAAATTTCAGATAACAACCTAAGCATGATATACAAAGATTTATCTATAAAAAATTCATCATATAAACATTGACAGAAAAAATCCATAATATAAAAAAATTGAATATGAATTAAGTAGGGTATAACCTCTAAATATATGAACAATTAAAATATTTAAACATGAGACTAACATCTATGAACTATTCATAAATAAAGGCTAATTTTAAACATTATACAAATTACCATGAATATTATCATTTTATATACTTATCAATATGAACCCTTTTAAATTATATATTAAAATAAATTTAGATTATATTTCATGATTTATAGACATTTTATATTTCAATATATATTTTATATTAATTTTTTTTACAATCAAATTATCATATATGTTAAAATTTATAATCATTTCATAAATATAATTTTATGATTTCTAAATACACCATTTATTTATACATCAATAATCATTAAATTTTATTTCTAAAAATTTATTTAAAAAAAATATTATTCACTTAACCATAAATATTTTATATTTAATTAATTTATAAGACACTTTTTAAAATTTATTTACATATTTCAAATTCTTTTTTGCATTATTTATAAAATATTTATTAAAAATTTATTTCAATTAAAAATTTTAATTATCTCGATTAAAATAAATACTTTGTTTATTTTCATATAAAAAATTAATACTATTTTTGAAATTTTCTTTATCGCTCACCTCCATACCTTCCATGTGATGACTGATGTTCAATTATCATTTACATCACCATTCTTCTTTCCGGAGAAAGAAGGATTTCACCAATTTTATTGGTGATGTCTCCTACTTGGGCGAAATGGGATGATGTGATGTTAGTTTCTTCTTCCATGGATTCCACCATGGAACTTGTCTCATAGTTAGGGTCTCCCATGTAGAATATAGTCATGTTTGTGTAACCCATTCCCTAGGACATCTCTTTGCTGGAACTGGTTAATTATGCTTCTTCTGTCATTATATGGAGGAACCATTCAGTCAGGGTGAGTAGTCACATTGGCCATCACTATACATTTTGGGATGTTGGGTATTTTGGGAACCTTAGAATCTTCTCCTTTTGGAGAGAATATCATGTTAGGTATCTTAGGTGAAAAACCTGAGGCATATCGTGTCAACCATGAAGTAAATGGTCCAAGTGGTGTATGTCATCCAATGTTTTTACCTAAGGAAACACATATTTAGTGTATGTGGTATGGGTTATGGATTAGGAAACATGTTTTATAACATGTGGAGATGGATCATAATATCTCAGAGTGACAAATTCGGAGAGGTATATCCCTAAGAGGGATGATTTCACACATGGAATGTTTACCATTGGATCAAAATGCCTCATGGAGGTGACACCAGATATGGTCATTTAAAACATCCCATGGGGGTGGATTGGGGTGGTGCATCCCAAGGTGAGAAGGTCCAAAACAAGAGAGATTGAAATTGGATCAGAACACCTCATGGAGGAAAAACAAATGTTATGGATCAGAACATCACATAGGAGTGCACCTAAGTGGTGAATCCATAAGAGGGATGTTGTCACTCCTAGAATGTTCACCATTTGATTAGAATGCCTCATTGAGGTAGAACTATTGTTGTGGATCAGAACACCTTGTGGGGGTGGACCTAGGAGGCACATGCTTAGGAGGGAAGATTTTATACCACGAAATATTACAATTGTCTTGATTTAACCTCATTGAAGAATCCTACATACCATATTTGATAGTTTGGGATCAAAACCCATGTAACGTGATGGAAGTGTTTATGGTCATGTGATAAGACTGATCCATGTAGTTTAAAATCATGTTGTGGGGTTGATCATGTCATAGATGGAGTGTAGATGAGAGATGGTGTGGATCTTATTCTTGGAGCTTCCAAGAGGATATAATCACATGTGATTAATACATAAGGAATCCTATTATTATCACATGGGGTATGAGGTGTGGAGTCATCAAATGTTATCCATACATAGGGTATCCTACACTTGAGTCACAACGTATGGTGGAATGGTGTAGAGCTTAGACATTGAATCTTCTCTCTAGTGGGGTCTTGTACTCCTATGGGGTGGTCTTTACTCCATGGTAGGACTCGGTGGCATTTCATGATGATAGTATAGGGGGAATCATATGATTATTTCACATGGTATGACTACAGTCCTGCCTCTTGTGTTGAGGATGCTTTCTTGTAATTTAACATCATATGACTAATGTGTGGAACTAATAAATTTATCATCATTATGATTATATGTGTGTGGAATCACTCCGAAACCCCTAGGACTTCATGACCACTTCTCATGCTCCAATGGATGGGGCATGTCATTGGAATGACCATGTAGGGATTTTCAATCATTAGGTCCATGTTATAGTACCTATTCTTAAAATAAAGGGGGTTATTTTTTCCTATTATTAGAAGCAATCGATAGGTGTGCGGCTCGATAAACACATGGGGTGATGGGGGAGGACATAGGAGTGGGTGGAAATTTTCACATGGGGACTCTAGAGACAGTTGAATCTATCCTGGATTGGTGTGGGGGTCCTGGGAACACATCCTTTGTAAAAGGGTGTAAAATGAATAGAGGAACACCAGTGTGTCCCAAGAGATGTGATTCATGGATATGTAAGGTTCTCAAAATGATATTCTTTCTGTTATTGAAGTTCTAGTGGAGGAGAAGTGTTTTATGTAGTGGTACACATCATGAAACAAGGTGACCATGCCTTAAGATGATTTCCTGATACATAATGGGAGGTCTTCATGAAGGCTTAATGGTTTACAATGCATCAAGTTACTAGGAGGAAACTATTTCTTTTTGAATGGTATATTCCATCATGAAAACAATCTCGACCTTAGGTGGAGGAATTAAAAAAAATTAGGAGGAGGATTCATGAAGCTTAGGTAACTTGGGTGATCCATTTTTCTTTTGTTTTTGAATCATGAATTTTTTTGGAATTCTAAAGGTTGATGATCATACCAAAATATTTCTAAATGAATAATGTATTTATTGGTGTGGGGTTTCGAAAATATTTTAGGTTCTTGTGAATATTTACAGTCAGTGGGAATGGCTTTTGCTATGCGAGACTGAATTTCATTCTTTCACATACACCATCTACCCTTCTCACATTAACAAATATCTCCGTGACTTTGAACATCATTTCATTGAGGAATAATCATGAATTTTAAAGTGTATGAAAGAACATCTCATCCATGGAGCTTTGTGTGCTCTAGCCATTCACGAAAGAGTGGAGCTTCACGAAGAAAACCCTTTAGATGTATTTTTGGTCCTTTTTACTCTATAATGCTCTTAATAGACCGTGATATACTCAACCATTCTCATAGTATGAATATTTCAGTGAATAAAATTTCAACCCCCCCCCCCTCAGTATTGAAGACTAATGGGAAAAAGAGGGTTAGACTGTGATGATGAATATATGAAAATTGGAAATCACCTCCCGTTTTTGATGCTCACTCAAAAATCTCACTCACGATGGTCACTCCCTGAAGGCCATGATTAATCACACTATAGGTTTAATGATTATAAATAGAGGAGGGACACCCTAGAAGGATCATCGACTCTTTCCACCTATGTGATCCTAGCTCTGTGAACATTCCTTAGAGAATCGAACTTCGTGTAGCTGTTAGTTTTCAATGAGCTCCATTAATTAGATCTTCACAGACATCATTTGTGAACTAGAGTAAAAAAACTATGCATAAAATCAAATTCCCACTCATGGGGTCAACAATGCTACTATCTATTGAGAGGAAATGTATATGAATATCTTGATCAATGAAATTATCTTAAGCACCTAAGTCTTTGTGTCTCTTATAATTCTACAAATGTAGGATCAAAGGGAATACACACTATAAAAGAGTATGCTGCTTTAATATTTTTAGTTAAGCAACAATGTATTTATCCCTTCGATGAGCAGAGATGAACCAGTATATTGGGGACATACCAATGGCCTAGGGATACCACAAGACACACATGGAAGGACCATGCCCCACAAAAAAGATAAGTTATATATAGTCATATTACTAAAATTTATTGGGAGATGATGGAACAAGAGGTTTCCCTCAATGGTTTGAGACAATCCTATAGAGAGGTTTGGGGAATGCACTAATGGGGTCGACCTACAATTGGGATCTACGCAGGGGAGGAAACGTTACCAATGAATTGTCTTGGGAATACTTGGAGTTTTCATTTCGAACTACATTCAAGGAATATATGAATTAAGTAGGGATCTTTGAAGAAACATGGTCCTCAAAGATTCATTTCTACTACCCTCATTATATAATGCCCAAATTTTTGAGCATCTAGTCATCAGGGATCAACACATTCCATCTTCACCATACAAAAGTTGATGTTAAACTCTGTGAACATTTTCAAATCTCTGGGATACCAATCTGGGGGATATCTATGAAGAATTCATCCTTAAGGAGAACATGTGGGAGGAATAATATAATATTATAGCACTAGAGAAGGAATTGATTGATTTTTTGTGGGTATTTAGCAAAGATATGTTGTGGAATAGAGATATACCCTTCAACCAATGGTTCATGTATTTCTGTAATGAACCAACAGAGGAGTTGTTCAAGGGGTAGAACCCATTAGAGATGTTTGTGGGGGTGGTCACACAAATTCCTCTGGTCATACAAGCAGGTAAAGGAGTAATCCTCCTTGTAGATTTTATATGTGAGGTCATTGTATCTATGAGGCAAAAAAATCAAGCCAGAATCTCCACTTTTGGTCTTTATGGTGGTGTTCATTATCATTATTATCTACGAATGGATGCTCCCAGTGAGGGATGAACACATGGGAGGAGTAATAGAACCATCATAATGGATGTGATTTTGGATATAGGGAAGAAAACCAATTTGGTTATCTGGTACAGGAGAACATGTAAAATTATTTTCTCTATATTAGTGAAGGGAAGGCACCACTACATGTGTTTGGGAACCTCCATTTTCTATACTACTTGATGGAAGAAAAAATGAGGGGACATGAGTATCATACCCCATTTCTCCTCTAACTAATGACTTCTAAATAATAACCATGAATATCATCAGGTGTTTCCAACTCAATATGGGCATGGTGGATTTGCTGGAAAGGGTCATACTGGTAGAGAAATTCATGATTCATCCATTTCCCCTTCAAATGAGTGCATTGACTGGGGAAAGGACATGGACTGTTGATAAGTGATCATACCTTTTTCCTTATGAGAATGTGTACTAGTGGAAAGAGTGGACTATGAGATAATATTTAAACTATAAAATCTACACCAATTTTCAAGGAATTGTAGATATATGTAGTGGCTGACATCGAATGTTCAGAAAGGGGTGAATCAATAGAGGTAGCCTTTAGTCCTGAGGTAGATGTAGGGTATGTTCACATATGAGTATTGGAAGGTTTTTAATTATTTTTTCCACTTACCATTGCATATGTAAAGACCCATGATTATGCACTGAGTTGGGGAAAATCATATCATGGAGATATTCTGAGGAGCATGACTACTCGAGTCAGTGAAGGGGTGTCCAAAAAACCATGGGGTCAAGTCCATGTGGTGGTTGGAGTGCACCATTGAGGTAGAGCTGGATTAGTGGGATATGTAGCGGTAGTGGGTCATGGGGTCCCTATACCAACATAGGTTGTGGACATGTGGAGAGGATTAGAATCAGTGGGTTCAACGGTCCCAGAAAATTTATCACATGAGAAATGTGAATTCATATATTGGTGATGAGGGTTCATGTCCAAGGCCCAAGGAAGTAAAATTTTCACCACAATATTCCTAGTAATTCTTTATTTCCCAATGCTTAAGATACCTATGAGCAACACAAGAAACTCACCACTCATTGAGGTGTGTGTAAGAATTGTAATGACCAATTGTTTCATTAATGGAAATCCCACCTGATCTAATTAAATGTATCTTTATGTTTATATAAAATGTCAACTTCTTTGGTTTTATGATAAGAATTCTCACCGTTTCTAATATAGTCGTTGAACAGTGATCACATGATTAGTATAAATAAAGAACTTTAACAAATCTAATTTACTTAGACAAAAGAAGTAATGGCATCATCCCGTAGAATTGCTCCATACAAAGCCCATTTTTCAGAGATCAGAAAATAGGTTGCATCCTTGGGATTCTCATTTGACCAATCCCAAGCTGAGCTTCATCATGTCAAGCTCTAATGGGACCGTCTATGGGAGAAGTGGAAGTTGATAGAAATTACCACTCGAGTGATGTTATCCGAGCCACCCCAAGAGTCTGTCACCATCGCACACCTTACACTTAGGTCTTATGCGGCTGTTTTAAGGGTTTATGTATCAAATAAGTAGTTCCATGTTCATGTAAATTATTTTTTTATATAATAATGAATAATATTTTTAGTCATTTTTGATACATTGTAAATAGTTTTTAAAGTACAAATAGTGTTTTTAGTTATTATTTAATTAAGAATTCTATTTTATTAAATTAAGGGATTTTTGAATTAAATAATATTTTAATAAAATATTATTATTATTATTAAATATAAATTATTTTATAATTTTATGAATGCAATTATAATTTTTTTTAAGGTTTGGAATCCATTTCTGTCAAAACCCGTGAATTTTCGATAAATGTCAGTTTTTATTTTAAAAGTGAAAATTAACATATTTAGAAAATTATCAAGATAAAATTAATGTTATTTATGGAATCAGGATATCGAAATTATCCAACAGTGAATTTTTCATAATTTTCTAAGGCAGTCAAATGTTTGGGTAAAAATTAAATACCGTTTAAATATATAATGTGTTTTATGACATCATAATGACCCAATAGTGATGTAATAAAATAATATAATATTTATGTCCAGCCAATATATGTTTTAACATTAAAATAATGTGATTTTGGGTTTGTTTGACTTACTTTTAAAAGCATTAATGTACCCCTCAAGACTTATTTAACACCTTGTTGTTTTAAATTAATTTCCATGGGAGTGTGACTCACCTCCACATAAGCAACCTCATTATTTTAAGAATTTCGGACTTTGACCTTATAAAATATTTTATTCCTCTTCCCTTTTCCAAAAACCATGGGCAAAAACCATGGGATGGTTTGTGGTTTGGATTAATTTAATATAAGGGGTCCCAAACCTAAATAATAAAGAATTCCCTCACCTTTCCTATATAAACCCACCCAAGCTCCCACTTCCTCCCCACTCAAAGCCTTTGGAGTTCGTCCAACCTCGGACCTACTCTCTCTATAATCCTCCCAAGGTTCCCCAAGATCCCAAGAAGCCTCTCAGAATCCTCTCTCTATCCTTTGGAGGCACACTTCCAAGTAAGGGTTTTTCTTCCTTTCACTTTTTGTCCAATTTTCTTCATATTGTTATGCCCTTTTAATTTCAATTATAAATTATGGAGTATGGTTTCACACCTCCCCCATAATTACCTCTTATTGTTTGAATGATGGGAGACCCCTTTATCTCTCATTAAATTCCTCCAATGTACACCCGTTACTATGCCGAAATTCCAAAAGGAACTTCTCTCTTCTCATTTACGTTCAAGAAATAATTTTGTATCATGAATCTAAATTCCATTACAATTTTTCGGACGTGTATCTATATTACCTCCTTAATGTCCATTACATGTAAATATGACGAGGAACCCCTTTCTCTCTCATCAACCATTTTTTATGAATTCTTATGTTACGCTGTTACGCTACCGAAATCGCACCAATTTTCTAAGCCAATGTCATTGTGTAGTGGATACCATGCCCATTTCTCCATCAAGGGTATTCACCTTTATGAACATTTTATTATTGATTAAAAAGTTTCATATATGAATTCCACATTCCTTTATCGTGGAATAAATGATTATTTTTTATGAATCTATGTTTTATGATCCATGTGGCACACTTATGCATGAAATGAAATGTTTAAGAAGGGTGCGCCCTTATAGCGCTCCAATGCATTGAGTAAAGTATAGTATCATGATACGTCATGTGCATTGAATGTTTAATCATTCTAATTAAAGTTCAATGAGGGTTTACTCGTACTTTATGTGCAATGAGGATTTACTCATGCTCCATGTGCAATGAGCCTTGGCTCATGCTAATTCTATGATAAGTGTTGTTGCCACATTTCCATGTTATGATTATCATGCGTTATCATGCCTTTATATTCATGTTTCTTTTAGGATCTATTGATATGCCTATTTTATAACATGTATTGTACTCCTCATGTTATTCCATGTGTACTCCCTTACTCGGCTTTATAGCTCACCCTTTTCTTATGCATGTCCTCAGGTTATCCCATGCAATGCTAAGTACGAGGGAATATAGTGGTCATGTTAAGGAAGTTTTCAATAAAGATGTTTTATTTCATGTTTCAAGTTTTTATGTAATGACCCTAATCCCCAAATACACTAAACCTATCAATCTTCTTTATTGTATCAAGTGATGTTTTATGTAATACATCATGTTTAAGTTTGTAATAAAAGTAGGGTTGTCATAGTTGGTATCAAGGGATAGGTTTAGTTATTTTTGGGATTAGGATTAGAAAACCCTAATAAAGCCTTAGAGACAAGACTAAGTATAATAAAAACATCCCTAAGTTTTGGTAAGTACTGAGTAAGTGGTTTATCAAACAAATACATCCCTGTCTGGATACGAGAAAGTAGAGGCGGCTCTGGCACAGATCTATCCTAGGGGTAAAACCAGAAAACACCGCTTTGAGCTAGACTAGAACAGGAACTGGTGCATGACAACGGGCTTTGCTACACTCTTGGTTACAACACTCCCAGGGGATATGTTTTGATAAATTCAAAAGCTTAGTATGAACCCTTATTAAGGTAATTAAAAAATAATGCCCCTACGAATGTATGTTATAAAGTAGATCATGAAAAGCCTAGATTGAAGCCTATAGACTCATGAGTAAAGGAAATAAAAGTTTATTTATAAGTCATTAACTTTTGTCTTTGGATTACCCTTTATGTGTTACCCCTAACTTTCCGTTTATTCCAGCCAATGGCCGGTAATCGGAGTACTCGGGCTAACAACCATTGTGAAGATCAGTGTGATGACTTTACTAATGAGATGCCCAATCCAATGGGAGCAGGAATCGAGAACTTTTTCACGCTTCTCTCTCAGCTAACTCATGTTTTGAATAGAAAAACGGGTCAAGAGGAACATCCATACCCCCCTAAGAAGGAAAAAGTTCCTATCGAGAGCTTCATGAGGCAAAGGCCTCCTACTTTTAGTGGATCATCCGATCCCACGATCACTGAACAATGGATCAACTCCAAGATCTTCTCCATCCTTCAATGTTATGAAAAAGAGAAGATTCTCATGGCTGCATATCGTAGGGAGGGTGAAGCTGATCAATGGTGGACGTTGATCAAAAATACGAAGCCTTAGGAGGAGATCGAGGTGTTGGAATGGAAGGATTTTCGGAAGATGTTTTTCGATAAATATTTTCCGCGCACCCTCCGGCTTAAGATGGAAAGGGACTTCCTTTCCCTCAAGAAAAAAGATGAAGAATCTGTTGGAGCGTACGAGGAAAACTTCACAAGGCTTGAACGATACGCTTCCGGCTTTGTCGTTACCCCCGAATGCAAGGTAGACTGTTTCTTTGGTGGGCTGAAGCCTAGATTGCGGAAAGCATTAGCGATCTGTGACTTCGACAGCTATGAGGAAATTGTTTGATGTGCCCTCAAGGTCGAAATAGAGACTGGGGAGTAATAGGGGTATCATGGGAACAAGAAGAATAAGGTAGAATTCAATGCTGGTGGTCCGATGGATAAATCCAACGGTTCTAAGAAGATCTAGCACCCCATTTTCTAAAAGTGCAGAAAGAAGCACCCTGGAAATTGCCTTAAGGGGATGAGAAAATGCTTCAGGTGTGGAAGATAAGGGAACCTAGCTGTTAATTTTCGGTAAGAAAGACCTGCGACTGCGATAGAGGAGAGGAACACTCCATTTGAACCTCAACGTGTTGTTCAATGCTACAAATGCAAAGAACCGGGTCATTTTGCAAATCAGTGCCCTAATCCAAGGGTTTTCGGAGACAACCAACAACCTCCAAGGCAAAAAGGAAGATCTTTTTCCATCACTTCTGCTGAAGTGAACCCCAACAACGAAGTGGAGACAGGAACGCTAGTTATTCATTCATGAATAGTGAATGTAATTTTTGATTCAGATCTACGCATTCTTTTATATCTCGAAAGATTAGTAGAAAAATCCCAGCACCATCACAAATCATGGAAGTGAAGATGTCGGTGAGTACGGCAAATGGGTCAATCATTGCATCCCATGAGTATATGTCCTCCCCTGTAATAATCTGTGGATTGAATTTCCTGGAGAACCTCGTCATACTCCCTCTGGTGGAATTTTATGCAATTCTTGGCATGGATTGGCTTTCCTTATATAGAGCCAACATAAATTGTCGGGAGAGGGAAATCACACTCCATATGGAGAATCGACCCCCAATTCTTTACAAGTGTCAGGAGGAAGATGAATCTCCTTTAGCTCCATCATCTCAAGCATAGATATTACTGACCTATGATCACACGTATATGGCTCAGATGATTGAGTCCAAAGAAGAAACTATCCTTGAAGAAACGCCTATTGTAGGGGAATTCGCAGAAGTGTTTCCTGAGGAACTGCCTAGTCTTCCTCCTAGAAGAGATGTTGAGTTCTCAATTGAACTTATACCTGTGGCGCTACCAATATCCAAGACTCCATATAGAATGGTTGTTGTAGAGCTTGAAGAGCTGAAGAAACAACTACAGGAGAATCCGGATAAAGGGTTTATATGCCCAAGTGCTTCACCATGGGGTGCACCAGTCCTCTTCATCAAGAGGAAGGATGGGTCAATGCGGCTTTGCATCGATTATCATGAACTTAACAAAATCACGATAAAGAACAAGTATCCTCTCCCACGAATTGATGACTTGTTCGATCAGCTACGTGGAGCACAATACTTCTCCAAGGTGGACTTGCGGTCGAGATATTATCATGTAAGGGTGAAGAAGGAAGATATCCCCAAGACTGCTTTTCGCACAAGATACGGGCATTGTAAATTCATAGTAATGCCTTTCGGACTCACTAATGCTCCAGAAATATTTATGGACTTGATGAATAGAGTCTTTAGAGATTACCTTGACAAATTTGTGGTAGTCTTTATAGATGAAATTCTAATATACTCCAAAACCAAGGAGGATCATGAGGAGCATTTAAGAACTATACTAGAGACTTTGCGCAAGGAGAAGCTCTATGCAAAGTACAACAAGTTTGAGTTTTGGTTGAAGGAAGTCTCATTCTTAGGCCATATCATCACAAGCAATGGGATATCTGTGGACCCCTCCAAAACAGATTCAATTGAGGGATGGCCGAGGCCAACATCAGTAATGGATATCCGTAGCTTCTTGGGGTTAGCTTGATATTATCAATGATTTGTGAGAAATTTCTCACGATTGTACAACCCTCTTACCAAGCTAACTCGAAAGGGAGTAAAGTTTTCTTGGAGTGATGAATGCGATGAAAGCATCAAGGATTTGAAAAGGAGGCTTATCACTGTGCCCGTGATCACTTTACCCACAAGTGGGGAACTTGTTTTGGTATTCAGTGATGATTCAAAGATGGGCTTAGGCTGTGTGCTGATGCAGAATGATAAAGTGATATCATATGCCTCAATGTAGTTGAAAATCCATGAGCGAAACTATCCAATGCATGATCTGGAGTTAGCGACGATGATCTTTGCCTGGAAAATATGGCGGCATTATCTCTATGGGGAGAAATGTGTGATATATACTGACCACAAGAGTCTTAAATATATATTCACACCGAAAGAGATTAATATGCGCTAGAGAAGATGGATAGAGCTCATCAAGGATTATGACTGTTCAATACATTACCACCCTGGGAAAGCGAACAAGGTGGCAGATGCCCTAAGTAGAAAGGATCCAGCGATTCTATCAATGATGAGAATTGAGAAGGATCCAATCTTCTTAGACTTGATGAAGATGGACATGGGAATCATAGAGAAGGGAACATCATCAATCCATTCACAAATTATTGCTCAACCGTCTCTTTTGGAAAGGTTAAAGGATGCTCAAAAGGATGATGTGGGAATTCAGGAAAAAGTGGAAGCTATCAAAAAGAGAAAATCCTCGGAGTTTAATGTTAATGAAGAAGGAATCATGCGGTTTGGGAAAAGACTATGTGTTCCATCGAGTCCGGAGCTGAAGAAGGAACGTTTGGATGATGCACATAGTTCAAATTTCTCTATTCACCCAGGGAGCACAAATATGTATGGAGATCTCCGAGAAAACTTTTGGTGGGATAATATGAAGAAATAGATCACTGAATATACATCAAAGTGCCTGGTGTGTCAGCAAGTGAAGGAAGAGAGGAAGAAGTCTAAGGGGATGATGCAACCATTTCCCATACTAGAATGGAAATGGGAGAACATCACCATGAACTTTGTCACTAGACTTCCAAGGTCATCTAAAGTCAACAATGCAATCTGGGTTGTTGTGGATCGTCTTACAATGAATGAACACTTCATTTCTATTCAGGAGAATTTCTCTTTGGATCAACCGGAACATATATATATCAGGGAAGTGGTAAGGTTGCATGGAGTACCACTATCTATTGTGTCTGACTGAGATCCACGATTCACCCTTATGTTTTGGAAGAGTCTTCAACATGCTCTGAATACTGAACTGAACTTCAGTACGGACTATCATCCTCAAATTGATGGCCAATCTGAGCAGACTATCCAAACACTTGAGGACATGTTGAGAGAATGCTCAATGGACTTTAAAGGAGAATGGGATCAACATCTTTCTCTGGTTGAGTTATCTTATAATAACAGTTTCCTCTCGAGCATCCAAATGGCACCATATGAAGCCCCATATGGGAAAAGGTGCAGAACACCAGCATGTTGGGATGAGGTCGATGAACGTAAGCTTCTTGGACCAAAAATGGTCGAGGAAATGGTGGAGAAGGTAAAAACAATTCAGCAGCATATCAAGGTAGCTCAGAGTCGACAGAAGAGTTATGCAGATAATCGTCGACATGACCTTGAGTTTAAATTTGGAGACATGGTGTTTCTATGCATATCTCCATGGAAAAAGGTCATGAGGTTTGGAAAGAAAGGGAAGTTAAGTCCAAGGTACATCGGTCCCTTCGAGATTCTTGATCGTGTTGGGGCTGTGGCCTATCGACTAGAACTTCCACCTACCATGGCCAAAGTGCATGATGTCTTTCATGTAACCCTCTTAAAGAAGTACATACCGGACCCTTCACATGTACTCTCTTCTGAGGTGGTACAATTGGAAGATGATCTTTCTTATAAGGAGCAACCAGTGATGATCTTAGATCGTAGAGAAAGAGTTCTATGAAATAAGACAATGCCCCACGTCAAGGTGTTGTGGAGAAACCAAAAGTTTGAAGAAGCGACTTGGGAATCAGAGGAAATGATGAAGCTGAGTTACCCACATCTATTTTAGTGTGGGAAATGAAAAATTTTGAGGGTGAAATTTTTTAAGGGGGGAATATTGTAACTAACCAAAGTTTCATTAATGGAAATCCCTCTTGATCTAATTAAATGTATCTTTATGTTTATATAAAATGTCAACTTCTTTGGTTTTATGATAAGAATTTTGACCGTTGCTAATATATCCATTGAATAGTGATCACATGATTAGTATAAATATAGGACTTTAACAAATCTAATTTACTCAGACAAAAGAAGTGATGACATAATCTAGTAGAATTTCTCCATACGAAGCCCATTTGTCAGAGCTTGGAAAAGAGGTGGCATCCTTGGGATTCTCTCTTGACCAAGCCCAAGCTGAGCTTCATCATGTCAAGCTTGAACGGGACTGTCTACGGGAGAAGTGGAAGCTGATAGAAATTACCACTCGAGCGATGTTATCCGAGCCACCCCAAGAGTCTGTCATCATCGCACACCTTACCCTTAGGTCTTATGAGACTGTTTTAAGGGGTTATGTAACAAATAAGTAGTACTATGTTCATGTACATTAATTTTTTATATAATAATGAATATAATTTCTAGTCATTTTTGATACATTGTAAATAGTTTTTAAAGTACAAATAGTGTTTTTTGTTATTATTTAATTAAGAATTATATTTTATTAATTAAGGTATTTTTTAATTAAATAATATTTTAATAAAATATTATTATTATTATATTAATTATTATTAAATATAAATGATCTTATAATTTTATGAATGCAATTATAATTTTTATTAAGGTTTGAAATCCATTTCTGTCAAAACTCGTGAATTTTCGATAAATGTCAGTTTTTATTTTAAAATTGAAAATTAACATATTTAGAAAATTATTTAGATAAAATTAATGTTATTTATAGAATCAGGACGTCGAAATTATCCAATGGTAAATTTTTCATAATTTTCTAAGATAGTCAAATGTTTGGGTAACAATTAATTACCGTTTAAATATATAATGTGTTTTATGACATCATAATGACCCAATAGTGATGTAATAAAATACTATAATCTTTATGTTCGGACAATATATGTTTTAACATTAAAATAATGTGATTTTGGGTTTGTTTGACTTACTTTTCAAAGCATTAATGGACCCCTCAAGACTTATTAAACACCTTGTCTTTTTAAATTAATTTCCATGGGAGTGTGACTCACCTCCACATAAGAAAACTCATTATTTTAAGATGTTCGGACTTTTGCCTTATAAAATATTGTTTTCCTCTTCCATTTTCCAAAAAACATGGGCAAAAACCATGAGATGGTTTGTGGTTTGGATTAATTTAATATAAGGGGTCCCAAACCTAAATAGTAAAGAATTCCCTAACCTTTCCTATATAAACCCACCCAAGCTCCCACTTCCTCCCCACTAAAAGCCTTTGGAGTTCTTCCAAACTCATCCCTACAATCTCTAGAATCCTACCAAGGTTCCCCAAGCTCCCAATAATCCTCTCACAAGCCTCTCTCTAGCCTTTGGAAGCACACTTCCAAGTAAGGGTTTTTCTTCATGTCACTTTTTGTCCAATTTTCTTCATATTGTTATTCCCTTTTAATTTAAATTATAAATGATTGGGTATGGTTTCTCACCTCCCCCATACTTCCCTCTTATTGTTTGAATGATGGGATACCCCTTTATCTCTCATTAAATGCCTCCCATGTACACCCGTTACTATGCCGAATTTCCGAAAGGAACTTCTCTCTCCTCATTTACATCCAAGAAATAATTTTGTATCATGAATCAAAATTCCATTACAATTGTTGGGAAATGTATCTATATGAACTCCTTACTTTCCATTACATGTAAATATGATGAGGAACCCATTTTTCTCTCATCAACCATTTTTTATGAATTCTTATGTCACGCTGTTACGCTGCCGAAATCGCACCGATTTTCTAAGCCAATGCCATTGTGTAGTGGATACCATGCCCATTTCTCCATCAAGGGTGTTCACCTTTATGCACCTTTACTGATTGATTAAAAAGTTTCATGTATTAATTCCACATTCCTTTATCGTGTAATAAGTGATTATGTTTTATGAATCCATGTTTTATGATCCATGTGGCACACTTTATGCATGAAATGAAATGTTTAAGAAGGGTGTGCCCTTATAGGGCTCCAATGCATTAGGTAAAGTATAGTATCATGATACGTCATGTGAAATGAGTGTTGAATCATGCTAATTCATGTTCAACGAGGGTTTACTCATGCTTTATGTGCAATGAGGATTTACTCATGCTCCATGTGCAATGAGCCTTGGCTCATGCTAATTCCATGATAAGGGTTGTTGCCACATTTCCATGTTATGATTATCATGCGTTATCATGACTTTATGTTCTTGTTTCTTTTATGCTCTATTGATATTACTATTTTCTAAAATGTATTGTAATCCTCATGTCATTCCATGTGTACTCCCTTACTGGGCTTTATAGCTCACCCTTTTCTTACGCATGTCCTCAGGTTATCCCATGCAATGCTATGTACGAGGGAATGTAGTGGTCATATAAAGGATGTTTTCAATAAAGATGTTGTATTTAATGTTTCAAGTTTCTATGTAATGATCCTAATCCTCAAATACACTAAAACTCTCGATCTTATTTATTTTATCAAGTGAATTTTTATGTAATAAATCATGTTTAAGTTTGTAATAAAAGCAGGGTTGTCATAAGCATCCCATTACTAATTGTATATTGCACACTAAGATAGGACTCAAAACACAAGTTTCTACACTCCTCATGTTGATGCTATATAGTATGTGGAATATATATAGAATGTGATATACTATTTGGGTATCACGCATCCCTTGACCGATTAGGATAGGGTGTTGTTGGGCATGTCTTACCCTCCATCCATTATTGCGGGGCATCAAACTGTCAGTTCATCCAGGGGTGAGGAATCAATGTACTAATAGGGGAGTGATTACCATTTGATATCAGATGAATATAGTTATCATGGTCCAAATAATGTAAACAACTTAATCTTTATTCATTTTCATAAATCCATCAATTTTTAATCTAATGTTTTGATACCTTCCATCACATATGCATGAATTAGACTCCAAGGAAGGGGTGTTCTATGATAGACTGGGATAGGAGGGTGATGAGACCTCAACCCTTCAAGAGGAAGGTGTGCCTTCCCTTCCTATTTTTGTATCTAAAAGAATCAAACCATTGGAAACTGCAACTGAGGTAGCTACAAAAGAGGGGAACTAACCCAAGGAACATCTTGTGATCCTCTAGGATCTCATCACTATTTTGTAAAATTATCATAAGTCTCTTCCTAACTTAAAACCTTTTCTCATTTTCCTTTCCTTCATATTATTAAATGAAATATTTCTTGAATGGAATTTCAAATGGTTCTCGAGACTCAACCACTGAAATAAACACTCTCATTAACAATTCATGGGACTAAGGTGGAAATGGATGATATTACTCCCATCTGGGTAATGGTTGAAAATTATATGATTGTGCATTCAATCAAATAGGTGCCACTAGAAAGGACCACTGAGACTGAAGAGTCAATGATTTTGGAAAAATTTTTGTTAGGAACATTGGTGACTAGGGGGATTGTATTGTATGTTACTTCCCCAAAAGTTAATCTTTTTTCAGATTTAGGGTCCAAAAATAATGTTGTGCCACCAAAAGAGGCATGTTTGTGATCTGAGATTACTGCCTCCACCTTGAATGCGTCACATGGTGAAATGGAGGCCACTTTGGCAAGTGGAGAAACTGACAAGGAGCTATTTCTAGTAGTATATTATCATCTACTAATTCTTAAACACTTTCACCTAGACTATCCAGGTAATGATCTATTAGTGGATTTCCATCATTAGGATCCTATTCCTCCTGAGGATTTCAAGGATCCAAGTTCGAACTACACCGAAGAGATCTAGATTGTTTGTCACCAGAAGTGGAGTAATGTGCCGAACATCATCACCCACACCCAAATAGATGACTATCTAAATAGTTTGGGATATCTCTACCACTATCTAGTCACCTTAGGGACCTATAGGGTGAATTCTCATGATCTTTGTGCTCTGTCTTGAAACACCCTCATCGCGTAGGAATGTTTAGAATGTCATGAACTTGAACTTTCATAAAATAATCATAATAATGAGTTATTTACAAAGATTTAGGAGGCTGAAGAAGAGATAACTCAACTGTAAGGGATTGAAAAAGGGAATGTGACTATCGCTGCTACCCAAGATGAGGTCGTCCCCACTCTGAGGTCTCAACTAGATACAATTCAGGCTATGGAGGAAGAGGTAATATATGTGGTAGATGAGTTCCAAGATGAGTGGTATCAAAAGATTACTGGGGCCAATTATTTTTTCCCCAAACCAAAAAATATAAAGAAAACTTAGCAGAGTAGTACTGTTCCATGAAGACCACATAGTATAGGGTGACTGATCTTAAAAAAATCATCAGGACCAATCTTTATGGAAATTTCTAAATGGAGATGGTTTAATATGTGTATTAACCTCTAAAACATTGTTTTCCGAGTTTTAAAATTTTTCTTGTTTGTATATTTTTATTTTCGTTATCATCACACTTAAGTCATACCCATGAGATAATCGATTTCCAATCCCTAAGCTCACATGAGTTGTTGTAAGTTTGAGAAACAATGTACGACCACATAATCACTCGATCATATAAGAGTGTTTGATAATTTTAGAACACTTAGGGTCTATATTTACTGACTGACCTCCATGACTGTTTTTGGCCAAGAGGGTCCATGGATAGAGAACTGGTCTCTCTTACTAGACAACATTATTTTACAACATGTATTAGTTCAAAAACTGGGTAACACTATAGGATTTTAATTCTACATGAAAAAGGGAATAAAGGGAATGAAACACGATGCCCAAAATTTAGAACAAAAGGAGGGGGCGTGATGTTGGAGAAAAAGAGATGACCATGTTCAAATCATGACATCCACCATCACATATCCCGAAATTTGAAAAATATGAGGGTCATATATCATCCATGTTCAAAACATGGGGTCTCTCTTAGGATGTCCTCTGAAGTCTTCTAGAGCATTGCACCTAAATGGTAGAGGGACAATGAATTCCAAGAAACTTACCATTAGGGGGGAATTCAAAAATGTAAGAGGATCATGATCCAAATGAATGTATATGAAAAATAGGTGGATGGAGTTACAGACTATTCAAATATATATAAAAAATACTTGAATTTTTCCACCATGGTTTTGAGAACATTTGGTAGGTGTATTAGTCTGGGAAAAGGGTCTATCTTTTCTTTCCTGGGACATGCCATCTCAGTTTCTGAGTATCGATTGAAGAACATGATTGATGTAATGGATGGACACCACTAGAATAAAGGCTATCTTAGGAAAATTCCAAAAAATCTCCCTTAGATTTATATTTTTCAACATTGAAGTTTGACATATGGTTTAGCATCATACGGTTTGGATGATGAACAAACAGATTAAAATCATATGGTTAGGACAACAAACATGTAGTTTAACATCATAGAATAAGGAAAAATAACACATAGTTTAACAATATATAGTAAAGAAATTGATTCACATAGTTTTATTTCTTTTTTCTAGGATATGGTGACCCAACATGAAAGGATATATTGATGATCTCCATCTAAAAAAGAGCTTTGGTCTGGTTCTATATAGTTGTGGTCTTGATTCCATGACTGTAGTGAGATCACCCCCAAAAAGGGGTACTCATCCCAAGTTGACATGAATAATGTGGAAGTGTAATAACTTGATGTGAATGGAAGGGTATGGGAGGACACATGATGCTATCCAACTCATTTCTGGGAATACATGTGCATAGTTAATGTCACAGTTTTTAGACTACAATCCTATATTAAGGTCATTGATTTTTTACCATTGTAGAGATAATACTAAAATGATATTTTTTTAATTGTGTAACAAAAACCCAACATGAATGGAGATTCCACTAAGGACCATTTCAACACAACAGTCCCAAAAGGACTAACACATAGAATAAAATAAAAATTTATTAAATGGGGATCCTCAAACCAAGGAGGTCATTTGGGATCTCAAACATATTTTAAGGAAACCTATTATCAACACTTAATACTATGTGATCCATTCATGGTATGGGAAATAAGGAATTTTATTTAGTAGTTTTTTCATTTAAGGGAGATTACAAAGAGGGGTGAAAGTGACAAACAACTCCCACTTGGGTGATTACAACATCCAAGACCCAAGTTAGTTCATGAGGGGGTGTGATAATGATGTATCAAAAATTGACCATGTTCAAAACACAAGAGCTACAATTTACTACCAATGATCAATTAAGGAATGATCACATGATGATAGGTGAGCCATGAGGTCTAGGAACAAAACTGTTATGGATCATGTTCAGTTCAAGAGGAGGATAGATATATAAATCAAAGAAAATGAAAAGCATGGAAGTGATGGTGGGAAATTACCTGGAGGGAATTTGGAACCCTAGTAGTTGTTCTATCATGCACTTGAGCACATTTTACAAATATACTATCAAGAATGAATCAAGACTTTCCAAGAGGGGAAACACCCAAAATGAGTCAGCGGTAGGTTTGGGCCTAGAATGAAATGTTCAGGTTTCACTATGTATCCCATGATGATAGGAATCAAGCCACATGTAGTTTTGGTAATAATCAAAGTAGGATGCCAACACTATAGGGATGATATCCTCTAGGGTGAATATATCATCTCATCTCATGATATGAGGTATTCTAGTTTTATATGGGGTAATACAGTCTGGTCATCCCTTAATTATCAGATGAGGCATCATAGTTTTATATGGGGTGTGACTGTAGTTTAACATAATACACCAAGGATATCAATTTGGTCATCTCACACTTTGTATTTTAGGAATCCTGATTCTATATAGGATGAGACATAATTTTAACACAATGCAATGGGGAATTTGGGATCTTTATTTTAGTGTAGAATTACTCAGACTATGGATTCTAGTTTAGGTTCAAAGATCGTAGTAAAAAAATATGGATTCTGTTTCCCAGAGTGGATTTCATGAAATGAATGGATGATAATATTATGTGAGCCAAACCAAACCATTTCCTAAAAAATCCAAAAAACTATACCCCATGCTGACATCACATTGTAGGGGAGGAAGGACCACACAAGGGGTCGATGAAGGGGGTTGGACGTAGGATAAGATATCCTAGAATCACTATGTTTCCAATGAGGATGGTAATCAAGACACACATAGTTTTGGAATGATCTGGGAGAATAGGCTCATTGAAATGATAAGGGTAGAAAAAACCATACAAATTAAGGATATCTACACATTGTTTAAGGTCATAATTCATAGACCATAGTTTCTACAAGTTAGGGTCATATAACACAGACCGGGTATCCTATATTAAAGTAGTATTTCATATAACATGTGGGGTTTGAGGATGTTCATGTGTAATTAAAGCATTACCCAATGTGAATGGAGTGGATGCGGCTCTATGACACAAAAAAAATTGAATCTGGTTGCACACAATTTAGTATCATAAGGGTTAAACAATGACAATTAGTTTAAAGTCAAGATTCTTAGAACAAAGTGGTGTTCTATCCGAGAAAGAATTTATTTAGAAATGAATTAGAAAATCTCAATGTGAATGGAAAGAATTCAATCAAACAAACTACATAATTACCTAAAGATTAAATTCTCATAGATTTACGTTGTAATAGTTGGAATACTTATGGGGCCAAGGACCTAAAGGATTGTGGGTTTTAGATAGGCCTATATACAATGTTCTTTGTGTCAATTTGTATCCCATAAGGATGATAATAAAGACACATATAGTTCTAGAATGCATTGTGGTAGAATATTTACACCAGTAGTGGGGGATTTATCTCTAATGAGGGAATCTGATGCTTATGAAATGGGGGTAAGGCAACAATTTAGTATCATATGCTAAGGATATTGATTTTGGTTCAACACATTTTATATGAGGCATCCCACTTTCAGAAGGGTTAATATCATATAACAATCTCATGCTTATTATATAAAGTATCTCATTCGTATATGGGACAACATCATAGTTTGACATTATACACTGAGAAATCCATGATTTGTAGATTAAATTCATAGAATTAAGATTATAATGACTATAAATAGTTTATGATCATAATGCTTAGATAGTGTGAAAAAAATTAAATTCACATTCCTTGGACGATGGTTGTTCTAGTTTATAGTCACATAGATAAGACCAATTATATGTTGTTTAATTCCATTGTGCACAAACCAAGTGGGGGAATGCCTCAGAGGAATTTGTGTCGCATCAAAGAGAAGCTATAGAACATGAATGGATGGCTCAGGAGTCCACCCGATACTATAAAAAACCTTCACCGAACAACATACACATAGTTTATGTTAATATTTCTTGGAACCTGCACATAATTTAATGTCATAAGGCATGTATACTATACCCAATTTCAAGTTCCTAAGTCTTAGACCCAGAAATAAATATAAGTCATGATTCATTGAATCCTCAAATTATTTACTTCTGGCGAAACATGAAATTTGTGTGGAGGATGGATACTCAATCAATTTGTGTGGACCAAAGAGAATTATCTATTTAAATAGAAATTATACATGATGTAAGGTCACTCCCTTTGGGATAAAACTTCAGTATATTCCTACTGGTTGTCATCAATGTTCTGATAACCAATAAAATTTCACCATGGAGGAAGTACCGAAGGATAAACTTCTTGTTGAACGCCCTCACTACCCTATTATAATGAATCTATTGGATGTGCATGGACTAAAGGATATTCTATTTATGGGATTCCAACTATGATATACTTACTTATGCAATTCATTTATGGGGACTATTGGTCATAGAGAGTAGTTTAGAGTGATGGAATCTAAACCTCATTGGGAAGTACTACATTTTTTTGATACACCATGAAGTATGGAGTCACTTGGGACAAATTTCAAAATCAGCATCAAATAGGCCCAGAGGGAATTGTAGGGCTTGTTAGGCCAAAACCATTTCTTCATTACCACAATATTTTGTAGTTTGTTGGAGGGGAAATTTTTCAATTACTTAATCTACCCAATTTCTTATGCATGGAAACATGATGTGTGGATGAACCAGATGTTGTACATGACTTGAATCTTTTAAAACTAAATTTTCCATATGTTATTGTATTTTTCAGTGAGAATAGCATGATGGACTCCTAATCATGGATTATGTGTGATCTCATGAACTAAATCCTAGTTAGGAACT
Organism: Viscum album; assembly: GCA_963277665.1. Classification (NCBI taxonomy): domain Eukaryota; kingdom Viridiplantae; phylum Streptophyta; class Magnoliopsida; order Santalales; family Viscaceae; genus Viscum; species Viscum album. Next base: position 804,565,396 of record OY728167.1, on the reverse strand, counting down.
TGACTTCCTTGGAGACCAAATCTATTGCCTTCATAATGAATATGTACTAGAGTGTTGTCTCTTGTAAGTATGGTCCCATGACACTGAGTCCCAATGATATAAAGTACAAAGAATATTTCTTGGTGTAGAGGATCTTTGGTGGTCCATACAAGAAGTTGGAATGGATTATACATGAGTGACACATACCGTAAAACTCAATGTCTTCATGGAATATGGTGTGCTAGACGTTTCCCATATGAATAATATGGGGAGAGATCTTCAATTCCAACTAATTGGTGGCACATGATTTGGCATGTAACTCCTATATAACCTTAGGGATCTTGTCTTCTTGTATGGGACATCTCCAAATCCCATCAAACCCATGCCTATAAAGGACCTACTCAAGCATGGGACCACTCTAGGAAGTAAAACGCATAGAATGTTGGATGTTTCTATCTTGTTTTCCTAGGAATGATAGGAGAATAAATTTGGGAGATACTTGAAAAAGGGATATGTCCATTTGGTTTCTTAAACGGTCTTGGGGGACTTGAAGGGCCTGCTGTGGAAGCATCTGAATCCAACTGACATAATTTTTTGTTATCATCATCTAAAGATTTCTGGAAGACCACCCTTTGATGTTCCACATGAATGACTAACTCATCCTGGTTGGGCATTACAAGATATATAACCAAACCATCCGAGGAATCGGCTCTACCATTATATGACTAAGGAATGTGATTTACCTCTATAATACAAGATAAATGGGAAAACATTTGATGATTATGCCCCAAAAGGGGTGAGATATCTCACTTTTTGATGATATAGTCTCCATTGACTTTATGGATAAATAGCTCATAGTCTCTGTTCACATGAAAAGAGGGGACATCAATCTCGAGAGCCAACTCGAGGAAAGTGATGAGTGCCTGATACAATTCCTCATTGTTGTTGAAACCTAATGAAAATAGGATTGAGTATGGTAGTAAGGCATGTACCAGAGTGATTAAGATGATCCCTAAGAATACTATATTGAGCATTGGTTCATTGAGCCTCCTATGATCTAGGATCGAAGAAGCACCGTCGAAAGGAATCATCCAACATGGAATAGACTGATCTACTAAAAGGGTCACATCATCTGAGAAATTGACATCAAGAAACAATTATTCAAGGGATGGATGTGGGGATGTAATTCTTCCTATGACTATCCTTTGATGGTGTTTTGTGTGAAAAACTAATGTCAAACTGCAAGAAGATCACCCCCCATCATGTCAATAATCCTTTTATCATGGAGGGGTTGAGAACACACATAAATTTTCCTACCAGGGAAACCAACTGTATATCATGGTTTCATAGATACTGTCACATATTCTTCATTGTGAAAAGTAGAATAAAGTATCTCTTCTTGGTAGGGTAGTGTCTAGTCTACATTTTTTGAATCATGTGACTGAGATAGTATAAACTACTTTCTTTTCCATCATTATTTTTCTGGATGAGAATAGAACCAAGTGAACATTCTAGGGTGGTCAAAAAGAATAGAAAAGGAATCCATGAGATGAGTGAAATCAAAACTAGAGGTTGCAACAAGTACTATATGGTGTCCTAAAATTTGACATAAGATTCTTAATCCCATTGGCAGGTGGTTCATTTCTTCATGACCCTCAAAAATAGATTTATCTTTCCAGCTAGATTTATGATATATTGTTTCTTATAGGGTAAGTGGTCTTCGAGGCCTCACATATCCTGAAGTGTTTTTGAGGGAAACATTTTTTTTATGATGGAATTGATCTTCTCAATATATATCTCAATTCTTTTGTATCTAACAATTAAAGAGATAAATTTTCGAAAGGTAGTTTAGAAAGTAAACTTCACGGGGTTCATCTTCAAGTGTTGTGAGCGGATGAAGGAAAAATCATTATATTGATCATTTATATGGTCCTAAAGCTAGATGGACTCGATCACCAATGAATCCAAAAATAATTCTACCAGTTCCCTATTGATTTCATTGAATATCAGATGCATGGAACACTAATAAGTGGAACCATCATTCTTCTGGTCTAAGGACATATCTTGATAGTAGAAGGTACCCTATAGTTCCATATAGGGGTTGGATTCCCCATATATTTGGGCCATCCAGATATGATAGTATCTAATGTATCCATCGATAATGTATAGGTCTGAGTACCCTGTTATTTCATCAATAATCATCGAATTCACTAGAATGGGAAAATCATTCTTTAGTCAGTGTAAATTGAGGCCCCATAGGTCAATATAGTCAATGATCTTCCAATTATTTTTATTTAATATGACAATGTTGGATAGCCATTTGGGGTATTCCACTTCCATAATAAAAATAGATTTTTTAATCTTATCAACATCAGCCTAAACCATGGAACAATGATAATGGTTCATCTTTTTGGGAGGGTTTTTTAACTAGTAATTACAGGATGAGTGGTGTAGATGGTGGAAGGTGACCTAAGAGTCTAGCCCTGGAATCTCACTAAAGATCGTGAAGAATACATCAATATTATACTTTATGAAGGCTATATACTTTTTCAGCTTCATTAGATACATGGATACACTAATTAGCGAGGACCACAGATCTTCCTCTGTAATGAGGTTCTCCTGAATCAACTCAACAATGGTTATGGGGAGGACCTCTTCAAATGCCATAGGGAATTCTTCCAAATTGTTTACATCATCTATGGAAGGAGGAAAAGGGGGAGGAAACTAATCTTTTGAATTGGATATCTCTATGGGAACATTGGTTCTTACATTAGTTGTGATGGGATCCTCAATAAGGGGGGTCTCTCTCAGTGGAGACTATGAGGACAATGGATTTCAATACAATTCTATCCAGTTTTTGAAAGTGGGGTCCATTATTGATGTCAAATAAAATCTAGTGATTTGTATTCTAATGATTCAACACTACTTTGTGAAGCATACCAGAATATCAAAAAAAAGTGGCCACCTTGAAAACCACTTAGTATCGTACAGGTGTGGGGGATTCTAGTATCACATCGGCCAGTTCTATGAGAGAGTAAGTGTTAATCTGTGGGAACTCTTTATTCTTGGTGAGTATGGGACCCTATACATTAGAGACAAAAAACCTGTTATGTTCTGCAACATAGGATTCACCTAATGGATTGGGAGTACAAATAAATCATTCATGTATTTACATGGATTGGATATGGTGAATTTCATATCATTGGGAGCATTGATACACTGAACCTAATCATTCAAAAACATATTCCTCTATATATTGTAATAGAAGGCATCTGTAATTTCTTCTATACAAGAGTTTAAGGGAGACACATCACCATTGATAACCCTTAATTGACCATTAATGGATACATGAGGCATCGGTGATATGAGGATGGGACAGTTTTATTTAGATGGGGTCATGGACTTCATATTAGTGTGTTATAAGATATATCCTAAAAGAATACAATGAATAAAATACTTGATACCAAGCCACCAAACTTATTCTTTAGCAAGATCATTCCACAATGTTTCTTCTCACTCCTGTCCTAAACCTAAAATCTTAGGTTACAAGGGATCAGATCGTCATCAATCATCCCCAACATGTGGAGTGCCATAGTTGGGATATGGTTGATCCTAGACCCTATCTCCACTAAGAAATGTTATATTTATATGTTGTAAAACAGGATGATGATATACAATTGAAAGATGTTCCATTTTATAATGTAACCTCTATCTTCCCCTTTGAATGAGATGATGTCACGAACTCCTCCCATTCACCTCCTATACATAGTAGGTCTTCACAGTAGCTACCACTTTCTCAAAATTGATATAGATTTTCAAAGGATCAATAAGGTCCGCACACATTTCTCTTGAAATGTGTAGGGATTTGAATTTCGAAATCCTCATTGGCATACCAATGAGGTTGTTCAACACATTATACTCATTTTCCAAGGTAATAGTTTTTTCCATGGAAGGTTATTCATTATCTGGGTGTGTAAGAGATGTTATTAGATGCACTAATATAGTCTGACTAGTATATAAAACATTATGTTCCTAACTGACTAGCCTGCTCTAGACATCTATCAGCTAACAATACTAAAAAACTCCCCACTGGGTGTCTACCATATGACGTCTTCCCCTTGTAGAATGTTGTTGACTAAAACATGATTATGACTGAGCTTCTTTCTCGACTATAATTTTAGGCTCTTGCGTTTTCCCTAATAAATTAGGATGGGATGGGTGTTCTTGATGAGCTCTGCATGAGTCCTACTACCTAGACACTGTATCACGAATAAATTGGATGGGGAACTGGCCTAAGGATTTTATCTCTTAGAATACCCCTATCTCTTCTTTGACAACGTCGGCCAGAGGAACCTAAAGAGTTTTCATAGGATTACACTTCATCTAGTGCTGTTTAGTGGACTACTAAATCAACTTTATTAATATAGTCTTACTCATGCTCATCATCAGTGGTGGGTTCTATAGTTCGGTGGACCATAGGTGAACCTCCTAACTCAAGAATAATTAAATCAACAAGAGTTTTAGACATATTTGTCACCAGTAGGGGTCTTTTATCTCCTTTGTTCCATCAGTGCATGATCTTTCGAGATATGGAAGGCTAAGACTCATATGTGGAGGCAGAGGTTAGAGGAGGTGCGACAACCACATAGGGTCCAACAAATTTTTTTTGAATACAATAATATGTGTAAGAGAATATGACTTAATGTTTATCTAGTGATCATATTTCTAGGTTCCTTATTTGTATAACATCTTCCATTCACCCGATTCCTCCCTACCACTTCTAGGTCAGAAGAGACACATGCAACATGCACTAAGACTTCACACAATTTTACTAGGACATTATCCACTTGAACTTGGATCCATTATTTTAACACATATAATTATTTTATTGTATTTACAAGGATAATCTTGTAAAATAAATGATCAGCGCGGCTAGTAAGGTGAGCCACTGAGGTTTTCATACCATCGAGTAGCTTCAATATTCCATTCTTCATGGAACGTAGGATGTATCTCAACACCTAAAAATATATAAATGAATATAAATTATTCTATATTTTTATAAATGGAGCCCAAGAAACCTAGATATAATGATGGTTTGGGGTTTCATTTTCTCATCTTGGTGGATTCTCATAGAAGTACGATTGAGTTGGGTGGGGTAGATCTGGATGATGATTCTCTAGAAGAGGTTGCACATGATAGGGATGCACTTGATGATGGTCTTCTGGGTGAGGGTCCAGTAACTATATTGGATATTGGGCCTCTAAATATGTATCAAAAACCACTTTTATGGAAGGTATTTTTACTTGACCTGGAAGAGAAAAATGAAAAAACTATTGTGAGACCTACTGTAAGGATTCATCTTGTGTTTGTTCCTTGTCCATGAAATCTCAAAATCCACCTGATAAATTGTGATTGATGAGGGTAGGGACTCATGTAGCCTTGAGATTCCCCATTCATATCATTAGCATAATCTCTTGGTACTATTTCATGTCGAGTGAATATGTGAGGACTTTCAACCTAGATACATAGTCTGATGCTACCTCATCAGGCTTCTGTTTTCACTTGAACTGGTTAGAAATACATTCCATGAACATGGTGTAGTTGAATTTTTAAATAAACTATACCTAGAAATTCTCCCAACCATAATTAGATTCTACGAGAATCTTTCTATACACAACGAATATAGATCCTTCTAGTGTATGGATGAATAATTAGAGCTTTGTGGCATCCAATTGTCATGGGGTTCACTGCATAGGTCCACACCATGAAATAAAGTGGGCCAGATGCTGCAACAGTCCACCTATCCCATTGAATGGGATGAAACTAGGTTTCCCAAATTCTATGAGTGATCTCATGTCATCCATCCATTCCACATATGGATTTCCATCATGTTCTATTGCAAGCTGTTGCATTGTGGGTGGTGAGAGTGGCTATGAAGTCATCCTAGTGTGGGTCAATGCCTTGATTAAGGTCTCTAACCACTGATGTGTTAACAAACTCATCAATTTCGTAAGTAGGAACATCCACTTGTGGCATGACACAACCTAGGCCCTGATGGGGGAAATTACACTGTGTGGGAGTTTTTGGGACCTATACAATGGTCTATTGGGTTATAATCTACCTATGATCTCTCATGATGTATGGGGACTACCAATATTGATTTGGGAAAATAGGCTAAGAATTACTTTCCTCCATACTAGAGAATAAATGCGATCAAATACAGTGGTTCCAATATCCATCCATCGATAAATCCAGGTCCTTTTCTATTCATTGTGTTGTTGATGTAAGGTGTATTTTGTGGGATCATCCAATTTCATTCGTGTGAACTCAGACAGATTAGAGGTTCTGATATACAACTTACCTGTTTCAGTGTTTTCATAGTCAATCAATGATTCGTCATTGAATGGGTCCCCAAGGATGAGTTTTTTCTTTTGTGGGTGGGTGAGCACACATTTTAGAGGGTATTCTTGGTACTGCACTTCTCCATGAGGTGGGTTACCTCTATGAAGGCCAATGTTGGTGCCCCTATTTTTAGTTTGTAGTGGACCAAATATTTTCACAATAAAATTTCTAGGAGTGGAACCCCAATCGCCAGGGGGAAGGTCCACCTGTCAAAATATGTGGATGAGGTGGAGAGTGGTGTACTATCTCCATCCTCTAATATTCACATGAGGAACATTTAGATCCACAACCTAGATGAATAGTGTGGGAATCTCAATAGATTTTTGATGAAGGGTATGTTTATAGATATGTGAAGAAGGGTTACAGAATGTCAGTAATGTTGCAATCTCAGTCCACTTGCATTACTTCTCAAGGGAATCGAGGTGATTATAACTATATGTGTATGTCAAATTACTATTGGTGAGGTCCCGAAATGATTCCTAGAAAATCAGTAAGAAACACATGGCCTTACCTTAAATGAGGGATTCTGGAACATCACTTTCCAAATGTTAATGTGGAATGAACGTAAAATACAATTCAGTAGTGGAATGAACCTACCATCAACCCAAACCCTCTTACTCAGTGATAGAATCATACTCTTGATTATCCCAATCCTTGATTGGTGTAGCCCGAGAGAGGGTTAGCGACACTGATGTATACAATATTGGATTCTTGTTTAATGGGGGAGTAATTGTTAGGGCTAAATGTTTTATACATATCTAAACAACTATCATATGTGGCATTTGCCTCATTATCAAATACCTATATGACTAGGTGTCTACCACTGCCTCATATATGAGGTTGGGATCATCCATCATTGTCTAAGAAAAATGTAAGACGTCATCAGAGGGTGCCAACCTAGAATCTGGTGTCTCTTAAATTTCTTTCACATAGGTAAAGAGGATGGAAAATATTACTAATAGAGTAAAATTTACCACATTCTCTTGGAAAGGAGGAAACACTTAATCCACCTATAGGTATCCACAAGGAATATGGGATATTATGTGCTTTAGTTTTAGGGATTGAAGACCAAATATGCTAGTATTATTCCCCCGACTCTATTATATGTTGTAAAAGATTCATCAACAATTATTCTATGTAATCAAAATCTGAAATCACCCAGTAGTCTTCGTCCTTAAATTTAGAGGGTTTAATGTTGTAAATGATGAACTTGTACTTCCCATGATTCTAACATTGAATCTGGATTTTCATTATTCTATCCCGATGTGGTTTTTCAGGTAAGGGTATATCTTGTTTACAGGTGGGATCAATGTAGATTTGTTTGATTCTATGGATAACCTCTTACCTTAATGGTTGCGTTACAAGGATGAGATTTTTGTATAATGGTGGAAAAATAGGTAGGAAATCTGTGTTGGTTCATGATAGAGTGAGGAGGGTCTCAACATTGGTTGTTTACTTCATGTTTAGGGCCTCTATTTTGAGTAGAAGGATAATATGGATGGAATTCACGCTGACCGGTGATGAAGCAAGGAGGACCTATTCTTTGATAAATAATATGAGGAGGACCACCAGATTGGTTTTTGAATAGTTGATGAGGGACATTGTGTTGAGTAGTGTGATCATGATTAGGGACTTCACACTAATAGTTTTGGACATTGGGAGGACCACTACTTTGATTAGGAATATAGCTTGGACCTCTGTATTGTTTTATGATTTCACATGGAGGGCCTCCATTTTGAGTAGATTGAGAATGAGGAAGGTATTCATGTTGATCTCTAATAAAGTATCAATGACCTCCGATTTGATTTACAAGAGCATGGGGTGGACCTCCATAGAGTTTTTGTGGGTTATAGGGAAGAATTTGTTTTTGGTTATCGATGGCATGAGGTTTATCATTGTCTTGAATGGTGAGGGATTTGGGAGGACCTCCATGTTGGTTGTTGAAAGAGTGGGTATGACCTAAAAAATGGTTAATGATGGTATTAGGAGGACCTTTTTACTGAGTCTCCTCATCACGTGATGGCCTGTGATAGTTGTTGGTGGTGTTGAAGATTGGGATAGTTAGTCTGGCCTACCTATGAGGTGGCTGGGGTCTCACTCCCAATCGGGAGAAGATAAAACCCATTTCATCTATCATAGGGATCTATCAAGATATGATGACAGTTGAAAGGACGACATGTGTTGATGAAGATTCCCATTTTGAAGAATAATCATTGAATTTCCCTAGGATTTGTCATCGAGTTCCCAGAATCGAGGCCATAAGAGCAAGGGTGAAGTCCACCATCTATTTGGCATGTCGGTCTAGTCAATATAGGCACTGGCGCGACCTTGTGAGAGCCCTATTAGTATGATCTTGGGTATTATTCACTATATACATAGATCACACATCCCTTACTTCCTTACTATAGGGGAGGTGATCCTTAAATAACTCCAGGGAGAACATGACAATGTGATTTTCTTTTGGAATGGGGGGAGGTTGTCCCCTTTGTAGCCATTGGGGTGGCAAGAATTGTCGAGGTGTTGACATCTCTAGGTCCTTGCATGCCCTATACTGGGTTTGGGTGACCCCATCCTCTTCATATATTTAGCTAAGGCTATCTATCAACCTCCTCAAGATGATCTCATAGGGTGATATGACGCGTGGGCGCCAAGTAGCTAATGATTATGTGGATATTGTAGTAGGAATGTTGTGGTATTGAATTTCATCACCATTATTCCGTCTTCCACAATGCCTACATGCACTAGAATATTTATTTTTAGTATCTTGATTCATGTGAGGCATATATATTCAACTTTTTGTACAAATACAAGGAAATCAATTCCAATACCCTAATATTGCCTAATCTTTTGAAATTGAGAAGGTTACATTCTAACAATGATATAGACCAAGGATGTCCGACATTATCTACACTAATTTTTAGGTGATTTTTATTTGGGGTCCACCATTTCTTTGTGGGGCCTTGTAACGTATACTTGAACCATGTGATATGAAAATATGATTATTCCCCAATGATACTAGTTCCAATTTTGAGGATGAGGCATATATAGGGTTCATTATTTTTATTTATAATGTATTCATTGTGGAAAAAATCCATCCATTCTATGTGATTATTGATGAGTTTTTATGTGTTACCACATATTCCGAAATTCAAAAGGCAGGTATAATTCATTGCTTTCATTAGTGATGTCTTCCCCTTCATTGAAACCAGATGATGGGATGTCAGTTTTCATTCCATGGAATCCTCCTTCAGGATTATATCCTAGTCGACGTCTCCCTCATAAATTAAAAACATTGAAATGAAACTCATTTATCGTTACATAACCTTGTGGAAACAAGTTAATTACAATTAACTTGTCTGGAAAGGGAGGAAACATTTGGTCAGGTTTAGTATTCATGTTTTGCATCGTTGTACTTGTCTGTACATTGGGTATATTGGGACCCTTTGAATCATTATCTTGGGGGGGGGGATCTAATGTGAGTCATATTAGGAATGGAACCTAAGTCATATCATGTCAACCATTGTGTTAATGATTCATAGTTATTGTTTATTCCAATGATTATAACATCATGCATCCCACATTTAGTGTATGGGTTATGGTTTATGGATCATGTCATAAGTTCAGTGTCCTATGTAGATGGATTATAAATTCTTATGGAGATGAGTTAGGAGAGTTGAGTACCATAGAGAGAATATTTCCCACATGTATGATTTACTATTTGATCTGAATGCCTCATGGAGGTAGAAACATAGTTGGTGGATCATCAAACCCCATGGGGGTAGATCTGGAGGGTTTATTCTTATGAGGGAGGATGTCACACCTAGAAACTTTACCATTTGATCAAAATTCCTCATAGAGGAAAAACCATAGTTATGGATCATAAAAACCCATGAGGGTGCCACTAAGAGGTGTATCCCTAGGAGGGAAGATTTCACACCTATAATGTTCACCATTGGATCAAAACTCATCATAGAGGAACAACCACAACCGTGGATCAGAACACTATATGGGGGTGGAATTAGATGGTGCGTCACTAGGAGGTAAGTGGAACCATATAGAATGTTTACAATTTTTTGCAATGAAACTCATGAGGGAATCCTAGGTAACTTATTTGATAAAAAATTAACATGACCAGTGTAGTTTTATTTAATAGTTTAAGGTCGTGTGATAGGACCAATCCATGTAGTTTGATGTCGTGGGTTATGGACCCTCATGTTAGTGACGGATTGTTGATGAGAAATGTTATGGGGTTATGTTTATAGACTCACAGATAATATCATACCATGTTATTCATACATAAGGATTCATATTCATATCACATATGGTAAGATCTATGGATTTATTCCATATCAGTCAAAAAATATGCATCCTACATTGGATCTGAATGGCTAGGCGGAATAGTATGGAAATTAGGAGTTGATGTTTCCCTCTGGTGGTGGATTTTACTCATATCAGGGTAGTTTATACTCTATGGTAGGATGGGGTGTAATCCTGTAATGATCATACATGGGGAATACTGTGACCATTCCATGAGATAAGGCTATAGTTTTACTATATTTGATGAGGATTTTGTCATGCAGTTTAATGTCATACAACTAAGATTTTAAAATTTGTAGTTTTATGTCATGATGCTCACATCTTGGAGGAATCACTCCTCACCCCATTAGCTTATCTGACCACCACTCATGTGACTTTGGTCAGGGCTTGGTGTTGGAACTACCAAGGAGTAGTGGTCAATCACCAGTTTCACGTTATGGTCCTAATTCATAGAAGAAAATGGGGTTACAAAACCGATTCTTGAAAGAAACTATTATATGGGAGGCTCAATCCACACATGGGTAAACAAGTTTGATAGAAGAGTGGGTGGCACTAGTCACATGGGGACTTGAGATGTAGTTAAACTATTCATATATTATTCTGGTGTCCCTGGGAACTCAACCTTCACAGAATGAGGAAAGTATAAGGGTGGAACCATGGAGAGGCCCATGAGTGGTGCTTCATGAAGATTTGAGGTTAGAGAAGGAGGGTCGTGCAAGGGTTGGGGTCCATGGAGTGGTTAAGGGATTCAATAAGTGGTATTCTTTGTAAAACAAGGTGACCATGACTTAATTTGAATTCTTGATACATGAAGGGTGTTCCCCATGATGGTTGGTTTCTTCACAAAGCCTCATATTTCTCAAAGGGGATTCTTATATCACAAAGGGAATACAAATTCAGTAATGGAATTTCCACCAAAGGTTGAGGATTTCATGAACACATGGGAAGTTGTTTCAGGAATCACAGGTTCCATGGGTGAACCATTTTCCTTGTATTCATTATCCAAAGTAGGTTCATGAACAAAGAGTTATTTCATATATCGGAAGGTAGAGGATCATCCTTAAAATGTCATAAAAAAGTGGTTATTTATTGGAGGATGGGTTTCACGAATATTGGAGGTGTTGTTAAATATTTACAAGCTTTGTGAGTGGTTTCTACTCTGTGAATTTGATTATTAAACTCGTGAAGTCATCGTCAACCCTTTATGTGTTTTTGAAGAACCCTGTAACTCATAATGTCATTTAGGGGAGGAACCGATATACCTTTGTGAATTCAGGATGTAACTTCTTAGCTAAGGATATTCTCATGTGTTGGTTGTTCACAAAGGATCTAAGATTCAAGAAATAGACCCATTTGAGGGATTTTATGTCCATTTTAGATAAAATTCTCTCCAAATCATATTTTCCTCCAGAAACCATTCATGAAATACAAATGTTTTGGTGCCAAAAAATATATATGAACTTTTCCTATTTATTTCCAGGATAGAATAACATTTTTTTACTATTAAAATTTATTTTTTGTAAATTATTAAATGTGTTGATCTATTAAATAATCCTTCCCTATGATACCACTTAAGGTTTTTGTATGATCATTATTTTACCATATACTATGTAAGACAATAAAAACATAGTAAGAACTATCTTTGATAATCATTTCTTAAATAAACTGTAAAAATAGTATACCTAGAAATTTCCAGTGGAAGTAGTCTTATTCTATCTTGGTGATGAATAATTCATTATAAAGTTCATGATATTGTTAAAAAATTACTCTTCCTCTGATGGGGGTGCACTGACCAATGGATCATTGATCGGATCATGAGGATACTCGAAAACTGAAGGGGTTTTTGTGCCTCTATCTCAGATGATGAACAAAATCATGGGAGGAAGAAAGAAAGGAAATGATTTCTCACAATTATTTTTTTTAGAAAGGAGCTATCCCATCCCTTTATATATCTATCCATTATGTGTTAATTTAAATAAAATGTTTTATCTATATTATTGTATCAATATAAATTTATCCCCAACATTCAATTAATCCAATACAGTTACCAGTCAATCTTATTAATCCATTCATAATAGTGTGTAACTAATAATAAAAACATCTATGAGAAAAATATGTACCAAAAATATATATTTATTATCAAATTAATACAAGAATTAAATTCACACAATTAAATTTACAATATATATTTATATAATATTGTATTATATATTTATATATATATATTGGTATCTAACATGGAGAGGAATTTGGAGAGGACACATAGGGGAGGTGAGGAAGGGGGAGGTAGAGCGGATGTATAGAGGGGCTGGGGTGGGGTGGGAGGGTAGGGTTGGAGAGGGTGAGGGGAGGGTGATCTAGGGGAGGGATAACGGGTAGGGGTGAGGGGAGGGAGATCATGTGTTCATGGAGGGAGGAGGAGAAAATATGAGGGGAGGGATGGGTGAGGGGATGGATGGAGGTATTGCGATGGCGAACGAGACTGTGGGATGAGGGAGGGTGACAGTGATGGGAGTGAGAGTGGACTAGGGCTTGGGTGACTATGGTGAGGGTGTGGGGGGGAGAAAATTGAGGGAGATAGGGATGAGAGTGATAAAGAGAGGGTGAAGTCACGAGGGATGGAGAGAGTGAGATGAAGGGATGGAGGGCGAGGGGATGGAGGGAGATGTAGAGGGTGAGGATGGGGGAGTTTTGGGAGGGGGTAGTGAAGGGATGGAGGGAGATGGATATGGGAGGGAGGGATGTTCGGTGGTTATGGGTGAGTGTAGAAAAAGGATGAGGGAATCCATGAGGGGTGTGGGGGGTTAGGGATAGTGATGGAAATGGATGGAGGGAGGGAGAGTGGAGGGGGATAGGGAGAGGGGAGGGAGAGAGTGAGAAGTGGGGTATGGTGGGGGGAGGGAGGGGGAATGAGAGGAGGGAGAGATATGGTGTGGGGAGGGAGGGAAGGATAGGGAAGGGGAGTGATATATAGGGGAGGGATGTAGATGGAGAGGTGTCATGGAGGGAGGAAGATGGGGTAGAGGGTCGGTGTTGGGGGGGGGGGAGGGGGTGAGGGTAGTGAGAGAGGTCCATGTATGGGGGAGAGAGGGGAGGGAGGGAGAGAGTAAGGGGAGAGTGAGGGAGTGAGGGGATAGAGAAAAATGGGGTTGTAGGGAGAGGGAGAGGAGAGGGGGAGGGAAAGGGTTGGGGTTAGGGGTGAGGGGATGGAATGATAGGGTGATGGGAGGATGGGGGATGAGGGTTGTGGGTGTAGAAAGTGGTTGATGGGAGGTAAGGAAAGGTGAAGGGAGAGTGAGGGAGAGGAAGGGAGGGAGGGTGACCTAGGTGGAGTCTGTGTCGGTGGGGGAGGAAGGGCGAGTAGGGGTAGGAGTGAAGTGAGGGTGAGGGGAGTGGTGACCGAGGGAAGGTAGAGAAGAACCTGAGGGGGGAGAGAGACTGTGAGGAAGGGATAGGGTGAGGGGAGGGGTAGTGTGGGAGGGGGGGATAAATCGGGGGGAGAGAGAATGATAGGTTAGGTAGATGGGAATGATAGGAGAAGTGAGATATGGGAGGGAGGAATATGGAGTGTACGATAGATGGAGGCTGGTAAAGTGGAGGGATGGAGTGGGTGAGGGGAGTGTTGGTGAGGCATTGGGGAGAGAGTTTTGTTAGAGAGGTTTGAGAGGGGTATTGGGTGAGGGGAAGGGTGAGGGATAAGTGACAGAGTGGGAGAGGGTGAGGGAGGTAGGGAGGGTAAGGGGAGGGAGGGAGTGGGAGAGGGAAGGAAGTGCAGAGTAGAGGGTGAGGGGAGGGAGTGGAGGGAATGAGGGAGAGGGATAGGGAGGGAGAGTGGGTGGGTCATGGGAGGGGGTAGATATAAAGGGGGGGTTGGAGGAGTAAGGTGATGGGTAGAAATGGAAGGGGAGGGAGGGAGGGTCAGTGGTTGGTTTGGGAGCAAGAGGGTGAGGGGAGGGATGCTGAGTGTGAGGGGGAGATAGGGAGAGGGTGGAAGGGGGAGGGAGAGGGGGGGTGAGATGGCAGGCAGTGTGTGGGTGTGAGGGAGGGTGAGGGAAAGGGGATGGAGAGAGGGATGGGGGTGGGGAGAGGGCGGAGGGAGATGGAAAGGGGGTGTGGAGTAAGGTGATAAGGGAGGGATTTCGAGGCCTATGGGAGGGGTTGAGGGTTAAGTGTTGGGTGTGAGGGGATGGAGGGTAATGGAGAGGGGAGGGAGGTAGGGTTGGGGGTTGAGGGATAGAGAGGGCGATTGGAGGGAGGTTGGGGAAAGTGATGATATAGGGACCCTAGCCTTTTACACATATAATTACATAGTTTTAAGAATAATTAACCATTAAATAAAACCAAAGATCATAAAGTCTATTTTCATTGTAAGATTAGGTACATAATTAAACATCATAAAGCCAAAAAAATATATTTTATTTAATATTCATAATGAGAACTGAACCCCCTTTGATATTTTTTATACTCATAGGGTATCCTAGGGAATACCTGAACAAAAGGGATCAAATAAAAACCTAGTAAGGGAATAATCATAGGAATAAACATTGAACATGGGTTAGAATACATAACATGATGACGTAAAATGATTGGAAAATGTATAAAAATAAGGAATATTAACATGTATAACATGGTAAAATATAATTATGACATCATAGGAATGTGGAAACAGTGTATAGAATTACATAGACACGCTTCAAGACTAACTGCTAGGAAATAGTGTACAAAGCCCCATAAAAGAATCATGTCCACTCCATGTCCCAACATGACGTCTCATGTGATTAAATATTACCCAATTAATTGGAGCAATATTTGGGTGAACCCATCATAACATCTACAGGAATATGTTTTCCACATGAAGAAACATTAATAAGGAATCAAACATAAACATAAGGGTTTACCATGGAAATAATTGGGTATCATAATCATGTCAAAAGGTATAACATAAGGGAATACCATAATGGTGTCCATGAAAGAAATTATTTGAATCATACATGAAAATTCTTAATGGAAAATTGTTAAAGATCATTATAATTGATTTCAATAATAAGAGAAAACAAGTAAAAATTTGGTTTAATAATCTTTTGAAATAAAACATTTCAGTTCAGTTTAAGGAAAATATTAAAATTTATTTAAAACAAACAAGGGATAATTGTATAAATAAAATAGAAATGAAACAAGATATTTTTTTTGTATAAATTGAGTGATTTTATAAAAATAATGTTGTCTTAAATCATATTATGGATATACCATGAAAATGGATAAGAAATTGGGATGTTATTTTGAATCAAGTTTTCTTATCGGGAAGGGTTGAGAAGGGAACCCCTTTAAAGAATTTATTTCCCCATCAATGAAGAATGATATGATATGGAAACATGAATTTATGAAATATAAATAGAATATAGAATCCTCAATTAAAATTAAAAATTAATTACAATAGGGGTAAAGAGAATGTAATTGTAACCTGATGAAAAAATGGGGGTTCAGAAAGAATCTTTTACCTTATGTCAAATAGTGTCATGCACTTGATCTTAATTTCATGGAAAATAAAATTATGAATATTAATTATATAATTTAGAAGATTTTATATTCATATTTTATTTAATATAAAGTTAATTTATTTACTTTTTATGAGTTATTGTGCTCAATTTCTACGTTCATGAGTGTTCATTTTCTTTGTTTTTGTGACCGGTTTTCTTGTATAATAGAATGGAAGTTCTTGTAATTTGTGAATAGATATCCAGAATTTATGTTATATTTTATTAATTAAAATTCATAATATTAAATGGATATATAATTCATTCAGTTTTTGGGTGAAAATGAGTTATTAGATAAGTCATTAGTAATAATTATTTGTAATATTTTGGGCGGTTTTTTCTGAAAACGAAATTTTTTTGTTTTATTATTTAATATTCTGTTTATTTGATAGTTCTAGAAGATAGAAAAGATTATAATATGAATTTTAAAATCTGTTTCAACCATAATAATTGTTTTAAGATGATCCTTGAAGGTAGTAAAGGAAAAAAAGAAAATTTTCCATCATTGAAGGTGAAAAATTAACACCTCATAGACAACGTTTTGGGTTTAATAATAAATGGAAGAGGATAAGATAAATTATGGTGGATTTTACATTATCATAATGAACTTATATTATATTTAATATATAATTGTTATCATTCAATTTTGGATATAGGAGGTGAGGAGAGAAAATGGAAATAAATTAAATTGAAGAGAAATTCAGAGAAAAAGAAAGAGAATTTTGACTATTGAATTCTTCTCCTCGAGAACCTCATTAGTGAAAATGGTTTTGTTATTTTTTTGAGAAAATAAAATATTGGATGTGGGGTAGAGTCTTGGGAAGTATATTTAGAAGAATTTTTATATGGAACAAATCATTAATTGGGTGAGTAAAAGAGGTGGCGAGGGTGCTATTTACATGGGAGGAGAGGGGTGTTTACTCATTATTTTAATCATTAGATTATTATTTTAGTTTAGGACTATCAATAATTTGTGAATTATCACTAAATATATTAAAATAATTAATTATGTTTTGATATTTTGTTCTTACATCAGTCATGCATCATCCATGACTCCATAATTCAATTATTTAGATAATATTATAAATTATTGTATTTCACTATTGACCCAAAATTCATATATTTCAGAAAACCCCCAATAATTCACCATAACTATATTTTGATTTGAGGAATTCAGAAACTAAATTCATTTGAGGATAAATTTTTTCAAAATATGATAAATTTAATTTATTATTACATTAATCATTTATTCAAAAAGTACCAATTTTAAAATTATAAATGATTTAATGACATGGTGAAAAAATGAATTTAGGTCTCAATAAATTAACTTATGACCATAAGAAATTGTTGACCTCACCTGTTTTGATAATCCCAATCTTGTATTCATATGTTTTGACAATCCCAATTATGTGTTCATATATTATGATATTCACAATTAATGTTGATATACACTTTAATTCTTTCAAATCGATGATCATGTTAATAATAATTTTAAAATAATTTCTGATTTATGTTAATCTCGATTATCCATGTTTATATAAGTTTTGAAATGATTCTAAGTGAATTAGATGTGTTTTGCATAAGACAATCAAGTGTAAGTATCACTGACCTGAATAGAGCTACCGATAGACAGATAGCTACCGACAGCCAGAGCTACCGATAGACGGATAGCTACCGACAGCCAGAGCTACTGATAGACACAGAGCTACCGACAGCCAGAGCTACCGATAGACAGAGAGCTACCGATATGCATAATAGCCAGAGCTACCGATGAATAAATATACCGATAAGGGCAAGATCAACCGATGGAACTAAGTCCATCGAGCTACCGATAAGAGCTACCGATAAGAGCTACAGACAGCCAGAGATACCGATAGAAGGATAGCTACCGACAGCCAGAGCTACCGATAGACACAGAGCTACCGACAGCCAGAGCTACCGATATACAGAGAGCTACCGATATGCATAATAGCCAGAGCTACCGATGCATAAAGCTACTGACAACCAAGAGAAACCGATGGAACTAAGTTCATTGAGCTACCGATAAGAGCTAAAGCAACCGATGGAACTAAGTTCATCGAGCTATCGATAAACCGATAAGAGTTTGAAGAGCTACCGATGGAAGATCCTATACAGAGTCAACCGTACACGTCTAAAAACAAATGGCTACCTATAATTAACTGTGGAGTCAAATCCTATATCCTTGACACTATTTGTTTATTACACTAACGACTACATTTGTTACTTTTGATGCATTTAATGTTATTAAATGATTTCTGTTGCCATTTCAGAAACCGTACCAAGTACGATTTAAAAGCATAATCATTCCTTCTTCTCAGCAGAAAAAAGGAATAAAAGACAACATGTATGTATCAGTGAATGAAGACAAGAGACTTGAAGAGATTGAGCACACAGAACACACTTGCGATCAAGCTCAAAACGTGCCAAGAACAACTGGAGAACTTGCACTCACAAGAATACTACTACCAGACTCCAGAACACAGAGCATACATCGAGTAATGTATGCTAAATAAGAACTACACAGAACACTTCATTTTCTGAGCCGATAACCAAGCTCAACCTGGAAGCACTGAAAGAAGAAACGATACTCTGTTTTTCATTCAAATACCAGAGAAGGACTCAGAACCATTTTGGATCAAATCCAAAGGAGTCCAGAGCTGCACTACAATCACTAGAGCCATTCTAAACTCTATATCTTGCTCTATGTGATTTAGTATTTGCATTACGAACAGTGTGTGTAGCCTGTTAATTATTACACACACACTGTCTCCTGAACCTTAACTGGAGGATTTGTAAATCCTCACTCACAATATTTACATCCTTTATTTCCCACTGTGGATAGTGGTAGAGGTCGAGTGTGACCTGGACAACTTTGAGCTGTTGTTTGTTATCCCACGTATAACTGTGGTAGAGGTCTCTTGACCTGCACAGTGTGATCACTGTTGTTAACCCCGATCCAGGGTGTGGATCACTTTATATAAATTTTGAGATGACTAAGTCTCGGCTTGAGACTGAACCTCTTGGTTAACTCTTGTGTTTTTAGTTAAAACCTATATCCTTACTATATACATTTATTTCATATTCTGCTGGTATTACTTTGAAATATAATTTATTTTCAAAGCTACTTTGATAGTTAAACTCGCAAGTGTTTATATTTATTATAAACCAGTAAGTTAGTTTCAAAATTTAATTTAATCATAAGATTACGTTAACTGAGAATTAATCAATCTTTGAGAAACTAATTGAACCTTTATAATCTGTATAAATTCACTACAGTTTAATTTGTTTTTGAAATTGGGGGATTTTAATAGAAATTGTTTTTAGCAGAAATTTTAATTGGAACTCAATTCACCCCCCTCTTGAGTGTCCACTCCGACCAACATTTGGTATCAAAGGTTGTTGTGTGTTTTGAAAAAAAAAATTATTTACTCTCTGCTTTTCAACTGTGATTTTAGTAGTATTTTAAAGTTCTTAAAATTTCTGTTATTTCTAAATTTTTATCTCTTTAAATTTTTTTTATAATGGATAATAGACTTGAGGGTGCTGCTACTAACCAGCCACCTTTCTTTAATGGAAATAACTATGCTCAGTGGAAACTTAAAATGAAAATTCATCTAGAAAGCATGAGTTTTGATATTTGGACTGCTATTGAATCTGAATGCAAAATTCCCACTACTAATAGATCTACTTGGGATGAACCTACAAAGACTTATTACAATAATAATTGTAAAGATATGAATGCTCTGTACTGTGCTCTAGGAGATGAAGAATTCAACAGAATTTCTGCATGCAAAACTGCTTTTGAAATTTGGGATACCTTGGATGTTTCTCATGAAGGAACAAATAATGTTAAAGAAATGACATTGAAAACTTATACTATTAAGTATGATAATTTTAAAATGAAGTCTGATGAACCTATTTCTGACATGTATCTCAGGTTTAATGACATAGTCAACATGATGAATTCACTCAGAAAAGTTGTTCCAACAAAGGAACAAATTATAAGAATCTTGAGATGTCTAACAGACCGATGGAGAGGCACATCTGTCTCAATCAGAGAATCATGTGACATTGCTGCTCTACCTGTCAAAGAGATTATTGGAAAATTGATGATGTATGAAGAAGAGATCAAGGTAAACAAAGAGGAAGATGATGAACCGAAAAGAAAATTTGTAGCTTTCAAGTCTACGGATTTGAAGAGTAAGGAGAAGGAAAAAAATACAAATGGAGGATGAGAGTTAAACAAGTGAAAACTCAGAGTATGACAGTGATGTAGAAATGGCTCAGATAGCAAGGAGATTCAAGAAGTTTTATAGGAAAAAGAAATTCTTTAGGAAAACAAATTACAAAGTAAAGTATGATCAACAAGGAAAATGGAAAAAGGATTGGAAGAAAGATGAAAGGACTGATGAAGTTGTCTGCTACGAATGCAAGCGAAAAGGACATATCAAAGCAGACTGTCCAAAGTTAAAATTCAAAAAGAAATATGATCATAAAGACAAGAAGTACAAGAAATCCATGAAGGATACCTGGAGTGCTTCAGAAGATAGCGCAAGTGAATCCGAATCTTCGGACTCTGAAAGGAATCGAGCCAACATGTGTTTCATGACAAATACTTCTGAGGTAACATCTGACAGTCCTGTTTTAAATTCATATTATTCTGGAGATGATTCTGATTCGGAAAACATGTCAAAATCTGAACTATTTGAATACTGTGATATGTTATAAGAAACCTGTAATGAGCTTAAAGACAAATACAAAGGTTTAAAGAAACAGTATGCTTTAAGTGTTAAGCACAAATCTGATCTTGATATAGAAAAGGAAAAGAATGCTCAACTATTAAAGGAAAATACAGAACTGAAACTGTCAAATGAGCAACTCAGAAAGGACTTAGAAAAATTCACAAATGGAAAGGATGCTCTAACTCAAATGCTAGGAAAGAAAGTTGCACCTAGATATGCTACTGGTTTAGGATACCAACCTGGACAGAGACAGTTCACCAGAACCCGATTTATTCCTAAGTCTGAAAAAAATATTGCTAGTTCCAGTTTTGGAAATTCATATGCTTCAACAGGATATTCATGTGGTTATAGGCCAAATAAAGTTTATCTTTCAAAATCTGTTACTTATGTTAATTGTATGAAACCAATACAACAAATCTGGGTACCTAAAGCCCTGATTGCTAACCTATCTGGACCCAAGAAAATCTAGGTACCAAAGTCATTTCCTGTTTAAATCTGTTTTATAGGAGACCTTCTTGAAGAGTTGTCACAAGAAGATATGGTATTTAGACAGTGGGTTCTCAAGACACATGACTGAAGATTATTCTTTCTTCAAGATCTTAATAAAGGTTGATGGAGGTCATGTCACCTTTGGTGACAACTCTAAAGAAAAAATCATCGGCATAGGCCAGATTGGTAACACTGACTCAGTATTAATTTCTAAAGTTTTATTCGTTGATGGACTTAAATATAAATTTCTTAGTATATCTCAATTATGTGATGACGGTTTCAATATCAATTTTGAAAATGATTCCTATGTTGTTTTTAACTCCAAAAATTATTTAGTATTTTATGCTCTAAGGAATGAAAATGTTTATGCTGTTGATTTAAATTCTTTAGCTAAACAAAATATTCCTTATTTGAATGATTTTGATAAATAATCTTGGATATGGAACAGAAGATTAGGACACTGCAACATTCACTCACTTAGAAAACTGGCTAGAAAAAACTTAGTTAGAGACTTACCTAATTTAGAATTCCCAAATGACAAAGTATGTAATCCCTGTCAAAAGGGAAAACAACACAAAGTTTCTTTTAAATCAAAGAAAGAAGTCTCAACTTCTCAACCACTTGAGTTGGTTCACATGGATTTGTTTAGACCATAAAGAGTTTCTAGTTTAAATGGGAAGCACTATGTCTATGTTCTAGTAGATGACTTCTCTAGATATACTTGGGTATATTTCTTAGCTCACAAAAGTGAAGCTTATTCTTCCTTTGTTAAATACTCCAAGTCTGCAGAAAATCTTAGTGGACTCAAAATTAAGACCCTGAGAAGTGATCATGGACGTGAGTTTGAAAATCAAGACTTTGAATCTTATTGCTTACACAATGGATACACTCATAACTTTTCAGCTCCTAGGACACCTCAGCCGAATGGCGTAGTAGAAAGGAGAAACTGAACCCTTCAAGAAATAGCTAGAACCATGCTCAATGAATATGAACTGCCTATTTACTTTTGGGTTGAAGCTGTAAACACAGCTTGTTATGTTATCAATAGAGTCTTGATCAGACCTGTTCTTAAGAAAACTGTAGAGACCCGTAGCCTAACGTACATGGACATTACATTACTTTTGCGGAATACTTAGTACATAACAAAAACACACACACAAGGATCGTAATAGTTTAGTGTCTTTGGAAACTCGGAGTATAATCTTCTAATCGTGGGGAAAGATCTTCAACATCTCCCATAAAGATCTTCCTTTTTATTTTACCTAAAACCTTTCTTTATATCCTGGGGAAAAGAAAACATAAAAGGGTGAGCTCAAATGCTCAGTAAGGGTAAACAAAGGAAATATCAATCACATAATTTTCATAAGAACATAACATTTTTGGAAATCTTAACCTGCAAAAGAGAGCATAATTTCATAACATGGGATAAATCATAGTAGTGAAAATGAAACCATAACTTAAAACATTACTCATTGTGGCATACACACATAATCATAGAGAATCATTTCTTGTTAGTCAAGACTCATTGCCAAGACTATCTTAGTGGACAAAGTCCCTTTCTGAATCGAGTAATCCTCGTTTCAGTCCTGTTTCACTGAACCGGTATAACCTACCATTCCAGCCATGTCTATCTCATGAGATATGAAATCTTTACCCAATGCATTGGAGGGAGATATAGGTCCCACCCATCTCTTAATGAATCCTTTCTTATGTGTGCCACAAAATCATAAATCATACATCATTGCATAACCCATGTAATAAAAATGGGATTCTTAAACAACATGACATCATAAAACCATTCATATAAGATAAAGGAATTCATAAACATAATTCCATCACAACATAGTCAAATCGATGTAAAAATATGGATAGAAACAGAACCCTTTATTATCTTATATGGAAAATAATTTTGATAAAACACTTGAATTGAATTCTTGAGGAAAATATCCTTTCTTCTTCAAAATCAATTTCTTTTCACAAAACATCATGCAATTTTAAAAGAAAGAGATTTTATTGAAAATAGTCATGAAATCTTTTAGAGGAAGCTTCATGAAAATAAGGCTTTATAAAACATTAGAAATCCGTTCGTGCCGTATAAGTTAAAAAAAACATTCTTCGTACTTTTGTCGGAAAAGTCAAAAAGTACCTCGTACGGAAAAACGACAAAAGATTCCCTTCATATTCTTTACTAAAAATTCACCTAAGGGTAAAATTGGATTTAAACTATTGCAAGTGGATGGAAACAATATTACATATTGAGGGAACATGGATGTGGATGATAAAATACACCCCAGTAAATACTTACGAATAAACAATCTCGGATAAAAATGAGATTGTGATCTTTCCCTTACCTTAGGTCCGACTTGCTTTGTAAGTGTCCGAACCTCCTGTATAATGATTTAAATCATGTTATTGACTTATTACAGAATCATATTCATTGTTATGATATCATATATGGTTCACTTATGACATTATATTACCCGTTCTTTTGTAAATTCCATGTTAAAGAAGCGTTTTGGGTAAAATCGTTTCATTTATCGTAGGTGTTTTGACTTGTTGTTCTTGACATCATTATTACTTATATCATGATTTACTTACTTCCAGAATATAAAATATGATTTATATATCATATATATTCAGTATATATATATATATATATAATAGGTAGATAAATAAAATGAAAAACACCGTTCATGGAGACGGTAGTCCGTACGTACGCATGAACGCTGTTTTCCTTTCCTTATTGTCTTGAAATGGAAGTAAGTAGATGACATACATATGTATATATATACATAAATCCAGTAGCTTTATAATGTCATATATTTCATTATTATTTCTTATATATACATTATAATCATTCTTAAATGGTTAACATGTAGAATGAATCTCATCGCGTCGTGGAGACGGTATTCCGTACGTACGCACGAGCGATGATATCATTTATGTAAATATTGAATTGAATTGGAGTGGATTATACAATATATCAGAATCAATATGATGTTGTAATAACTATGTATAGTTATTCTTTACACCATTATACCCATCCATGTAAGGTGGTGGTGGAAAATAGATTACACCACGGCGTGGAGACGGTATTCCGTACGTACGCACGCGCGGTGATTTCTTTTTCCGTAGGATGGATAGATGGTGAAATAGGTTTGTTTCATACTTATAATAACATATCAGTATATGAGTGATACTGATGTTATTACTTCATAATGAAACAACCTAAGAAGAAGAAGTGGAAGAAGAAATAAAGATGAAAGAATTGGTAACGGTAATTACCTCTTCTTTGAAGTGCCTCTTTGAGACCTCCTCTTAGGGCACTAGAATTGGTCTTTGAGGAAGACCAGAACCTCTAGGATGTTGCTAGGGAAGTGGAGAAGAGATTTTGGCAGGGGTTGGCCGAGCTTGAGTGCTCAAATTGGTGTGAGGAGGAGGGGGAGGAGGTGTCCTTTTATAAGGGAGGAGAGGGGCACCTTAGGAATATCTCAAAATATTATTTTATATTAAAGTCAAAATCGGTTTATAATGGTTCCAAAGGGTCTTATTTCGAAGATAAAGTGGGGATGGGTCGAAATCCTATCAACCAATAGGATTTAGACAAGTTTAGGGTATTATTTTAACCTTATCAATTAGATTTAACTCTATGTTAAATAATTTAACTTTTACCGTGTCTTTTTGTTTTCTTTCACTATATGGTTAATAAACTTACTATAACATGCCAAACGAACCCCAAATTGTATATTATTAATACATATATCCTTATTTAAGTCATTTGGCTGAACCTTAGATTTTTAGGAATAAAATAACAATTAATAATATAATATTTGATTTAAAAACTATTTTGTGTCAATTTTGACACTATTTGATATATGATTTTTGTGAAAGTCATAACAGAATTATTTGTTCGAACAAAGTTGATTAAATCAACACTAATATATCATAGTAACCTAGAAAATTAGTGTAATTCATAAAAAGTCTTAAATTACATTTATTTTGGTATTTATATTATCAATTATGTCAATATTTCATTAATAAGATAATTACTACATCATCTTTGTGTCATAAATAAATTATATTATTTGATGTCTAAAAATTACAAATAAAATACCATCATGTAGGAAAGCTTTTTAGCTTTCTAATGAATATTTATAGTCGAATTTATCTTATGTATAACCCCATATTAAAAATGATTTACTTATTAAACATTGATTTTAACTATTTTAACCCTTCTTTAAATAAATTAATAATAAATGTCCTAATCTAATCCAAGTGGGCCTAAATGGTCATATTTTATTCCTAAGTTTGTTTTTGGTCGAATTACACTTGTACAATAGAATTAGAACATGTGTTAGGGTAATATTAATATCATATTTACCCTTAGTTACCCTATTTACTATTAACCGTGGTAAAAAAAGTAAAAAGTTACTATTCACCAAAAAATTATTTTCATCTCATTGAACCACATTTTAGTCCTTGATATTAACCGTGTCTCTCGGATTTTTGAAATTCCATTCACAGAAGCGGTAAAATTAAGTTTTATGCAAAATTCAGTTTTTAACCTACCACTTAGTAGTTTCACTATTCATCAAAAATTGATGTTTTTCAGAACAATGCCAAAATTTCATCCCAAGCTATATTTCATATTCCGAATTCAAAAATGAAGTCTATTTTACCAAATTTATAACATAAAAGTTGCATTAATTAATTTTATAATTAAATCCCGCTGTTAAAACAAATAGCGTGTTTTTAAGAAACAATATATATCAAAAGATTGACACTTGTTTATGTCTAGTTTAAATGTGAAATTACATCCAATGACCAACTTTGTATTAAATTGTAAAAATATATTCTAAATACACTTTAAAACCACTCAAATTAATGATTTATCACTATTAATTATTTCGATTAAAAAAGTTGTTTTTAATTATAATTTAGTAATTTTCACTATTCATCAGAATATGAAAGTTATCCAAAAAGTACCAAAATTTCACCTTAGGCTAAATTCGATACTCCGAATCCAAAAATAAAGTTCATTTTGAAAAATAAGATTTACAGAATTTTAAAAAGTGGTTATTAGTATTCATAACGGCTAGTTTTAATAATATTTTAATATCACATCGTTGTTTAGTGAAACTCGGTATTGCGTACTACACACGCTATCGAGGAAGGTCGCGATTGCGTGTAATGCAAGTCAAGTCAAGGATGTGTGTTGTGCAAGCTCCTTTTGGTGTAGCGTACAACACAAGACATTAATAAAATTAAAAAGAATATTTTTTTTTATAAAATCTTGGGCTGTTACATTCTACCCCCCTTAAAATGAATTTCGCCCTCGAAATTCGTTGGGGTTATAAATGGTTTACTATTATAAAGTTTCTTTAATAGAATCCCACATCGTAAAAAGGAGTACCAAAACTTGGCTTTAAAAACTAAAGTATGAAATGTAACGATTACCCAAATAAATTAATCACTGGGTTTCCACATAGGTGAAAATATGGATATGGAAGAGAAATCTAACCATCATGTTCTGATGGAGAGTGATAGAGAACATGGCTATGGAAAAGCCAGTAATCACAAATCCATAAATTTGTGACGATCTAAGGTACCATCTGATTCATCAGGTATAAGATCACTAGGACAACATTTTTTGGTTTCCAAGATCATTTCCCTAAAGTTAAAGAATTTGAATTAGAATAAATACTTACTTTATTTTGATACAATATCACTGTTGTTCGTGCCTTGAACAATTTCCACTTCATCTCTTAAATAAATGAAGTTGAATTTTTTATTCGTGAAGTGTTAGCAGATCATGTGATAGAATGACGGGTCATTCCATCTGTCTCAAAAGGTTAGCAAAATTTATATACATAAGTCGATCTATAGTGGGATTAATCATATATGGTTCCTAAAATGGGCTTATACTTCATATATCATACTGCTTAATATAATAACACTAGTTTCTACTAAACAGGGACTTCATGTAGGTCAGTGGTAAGCGATAAAGGCCAGTCTCACTTCGGTTGTGGGTTCGATTCCTACAGCCTTGTCCGAAGCGATGGGATGTCGCCCGTCCTGCAGGTTGTCCTTTTTATAAAACTATATTACTATAACATCCCATCAATAATATCGAAAAAAAAACTTCTATCCTTAAACAATACTAACTTATGTCCAACATAATCCATTCCAATCTTTAGGCTCATAATACTGCAGTCTATTCTCATAACATAGTGAAAACGATTACCAGAGATTTAATACCATCGTTGATCCCCATATATCATAAGATATATCTTGTTGGTCACATTCAAAACATTCAAAGGCCTTAATCATGTATTCTCTTGAATACCCATTGAACCTTAGTGAAAACATGAATGCAGTTAAAAGTCAACTCTTTCCACATACCAAAATCCTCAGAATTTTATATACTCAAACCATGATATCACTTAGTCCTTATATCAATCATGAGCTCATGCATACAATCAAACATCTCATTATCGTCTTATCCCTTCATTATGCGCATATCATCTACTTTCCAAAAATACCGGTACCATTCATCGCATACTTTCAAAACTTAAGGAAAGACAACAATGTAACAATCCTTAGATGTCTCTTTATCCCATAGTACCATGAGATTACTTATACAACATTACACTTGATAAACATGTAATCATTCCACTACATTCTTAAACCATTCACCGAGCTTCAACAATTCTTTCATCTCACATATCATTTGTAGTCTCATCATCATCATCAACATAAATACTACCCATACGACCATACTGATTCTCTTCATGAGACTTTCCCTTAGGGAATTGGTTTTCATAATGCCCGTACATTCCACATTTAAAACACTTAACCATTTTTGATGTCGTAGCATTACCATTATCCTCATCCATGGTGTTAACCGACCCTTTTCCTTTGCACTTACTTGCTTTGTGTCCTTCTTTTCCACACCCAAAGCATCTTCCAGTTCCCTTGAAACATTCTCCTTGATGCCTCTTCCCACATGATTTACATAGGGGAAATTGAACTTTCTTTCCTCTATGATCATCATGGAACTCCATCTTTCTCTTATTAGTCGAGTCAGGAAACTTACCAAATTTTACTTTATTGATCATGTTGTGAGATTGCTGATTCGGCATAATAATGATGTTTGGACATCCAAATCCCATTTCATTTGGTTGCTCATGAAGAATATCATCATATCCTCCATTATTGTGAATCATCTTGTTTCCAGCCATTTTCTAAAACCCAAACATAATAGTGTTAGATGCAAAAATCGTAATAAAGGGGGAGTAACTTAAATATCTATCATCTTTGGTTTAATCTAATATCGTTACCATAGTTCTAGAACTATATCCTATACGTATACTTATCCATAGGGGCATCCCTAGACATACCTTAGAAATATCTCTAGGGATCTTACTAACGTTTTCGCGTCCTAGTTTCCAAAGGTTGACTAAACCTTTCCTCTGATACCAACTGTAGAGACCCGTAGCCTAACGTACATGGACATTACATTACTTTTGCGGAATACTTAGTACATAACAAAAACACACACACAAGGATCGTAATAGTTTAGTGTCTTTGGAAACTCGGAGTATAATCTTCTAATCGTGGGGAAAGATCTTCAACATCTCCCATAAAGATCTTCCTTTTTATTTTACCTAAAACCTTTCTTTATATCCTGGGGAAAAGAAAACATAAAAGGGTGAGCTCAAATGCTCAGTAAGGGTAAACAAAGGAAATATCAATCACATAATTTTCATAAGAACATAACATTTTTGGAAATCTTAACCTGCAAAAGAGAGCATAATTTCATAACATGGGATAAATCATAGTAGTGAAAATGAAACCATAACTTAAAACATTACTCATTGTGGCATACACACATAATCATAGAGAATCATTTCTTGTTAGTCAAGACTCATTGCCAAGACTATCTTAGTGGACAAAGTCCCTTTCTGAATCGAGTAATCCTCGTTTCAGTCCTGTTTCACTGAACCGGTATAACCTACCATTCCAGCCATGTCTATCTCATGAGATATTAAATCTTTACCCAATGCATTGGAGGGAGATATAGGTCCCACCCATCTCTTAATGAATCCTTTCTTATGTGTGCCACAAAATCATAAATCATACATCATTGCATAACCCATGTAATAAAAATGGGATTCTTAAACAACATGACATCATAAAACCATTCATATAAGATAAAGGAATTCATAAACATAATTCCATCACAACATAGTCAAATCGATGTAAAAATATGGATAGAAACAGAACCCTTTATTATCTTATATGGAAAATAATTTTGATAAAACACTTGAATTGAATTCTTGAGGAAAATATCCTTTCTTCTTCAAAATCAATTTCTTTTCACAAAACATCATGCAATTTTAAAAGAAAGAGATTTTATTGAAAATAGTCATGAAATATTTTAGAGGAAGCTTCATGAAAATAAGGCTTTATAAAACATTAGAAATCCGTTCGTGCCGTATAAGTTAAAAAAAACATTCTTCGTACTTTTGTCGGAAAAGTCAAAAAGTACCTCGTACGGAAAACCGACAAAAGATTCCCTTCATATTCTTTACTAAAAATTCACCTAAGGGTAAAATTGGATTTAAACTATTGCAAGTGGATGGAAACAATATTACATATTGAGGGAACATGGATGTGGATGATAAAATACACCCCAGTAAATACTTACGAATAAACAATCTCGGATAAAAATGAGATTGTGATCTTTCCCTTACCTTAGGTCCGACTTGCTTTGTAAGTGTCCGAACCTCCTGTATAATGATTTAAATCATGTTATTGACTTATTACAGAATCATATTCATTGTTATGATATCATATATGGTTCACTTATGACATTATATTACCCGTTCTTTTGTAAATTCCATGTTAAAGAAGCGTTTTGGGTAAAATCGTTTCATTTATCGTAGGTGTTTTGACTTGTTGTTCTTGACATCATTATTACTTATATCATGATTTACTTACTTCCAGAATATAAAATATGATTTATATATCATATATATTCAGTATATATATATATATAATAGGTAGATAAATAAAATGAAAAACACCGTTCATAGAGACGGTAGTCCGTACGTACGCATGAACGCTGTTTTCCTTTCCTTATTGTCTTGAAATGGAAGTAAGTAGATGACATACATATGTATATATATACATAAATCCAGTAGCTTTATAATGTCATATATTTCATTATTATTTCTTATATATACATTATAATGATTCTTAAATGGTTAACATGTAGAATGAATCTCATCGCGTCGTGGAGACGGTATTCCGTACGTACGCACGAGCGATGATATCATTTATGTAAATATTGAATTGAATTGGAGTGGATTATACAATATATCAGAATCAATATGATGTTGTAATAACTATGTATAGTTATTCTTTACACCATTATACCCATCCATGTAAGGTGGTGGTGGAAAATAGATTACACCACGGCGTGGAGACGGTATTCCGTACGTACGCACGCGCGGTGATTTCTTTTTCCGTAGGATGGATAGATGGTGAAATAGGTTTGTTTCATACTTATAATAACATATCAGTATATGAGTGATACTGATGTTATTACTTCATAATGAAACAACCTAAGAAGAAGAAGTGGAAGAAGAAATAAAGATGAAAGAATTGGTAACGGTAATTACCTCTTCTTTGAAGTGCCTCTTTGAGACCTCCTCTTAGGGCACTAGAATTGGTCTTTGAGGAAGACCAGAACCTCTAGGATGTTGCTAGGGAAGTGGAGAAGAGATTTTGGCAGGGGTTGGCCGAGCTTGAGTGCTCAAATTGGTGTGAGGAGGAGGGGGAGGAGGTGTCCTTTTATAAGGGAGGAGAGGGGCACCTTAGGAATATCTCAAAATATTATTTTATATTAAAGTCAAAATCGGTTTATAATGGTTCCAAAGGGTCTTATTTCGAAGATAAAGTGGGGATGGGTCGAAATCCTATCAACCAATAGGATTTAGACAAGTTTAGGGTATTATTTTAACCTTATCAATTAGATTTAACTCTATGTTAAATAATTTAACTTTTACCGTGTCTTTTTGTTTTCTTTCACTATATGGTTAATAAACTTACTATAACATGCCAAACGAACCCCAAATTGTATATTATTAATACATATATCCTTATTTAAGTCATTGGGCTGAACCTTAGATTTTTAGGAATAAAATAACAATTAATAATATAATATTTGATTTAAAAACTATTTTGTGTCAATTTTGACACTATTTGATATATGATTTTTGTGAAAGTCATAACAGAATTATATGTTCGAACAAAGTTGATTAAATCAACACTAATATATCATAGTAACCTAGAAAATTAGTGTAATTCATAAAAAGTCTTAAATTACATTTATTTTGGTATTTATATTATCAATTATGTCAATATTTCATTAATAAGATAATTACTACATCATCTTTGTGTCATAAATAAATTATATTATTTTATGTCTAAAAATTACAAATAAAATACCATCATGTAGGAAAGCGTTTTAGCTTTCTAATGAATATTTATAGTCGAATTTATCTTATGTATAACCCCATATTAAAAATGGTTTACTTATTAAACTTTGATTTTAACTATTTTAACCCTTCTTTAAATAAATTAATAATAAATGTCCTAATCTAATCCAAGTGGGCCTAAATGGTCATATTTTATTCCTAAGTTTGTTTTTGGTCGAATTACACTTGTACAATAGAATTAGGACATGTGTTAGGGTAATATTAATATCATATTTACCCTTAGTTACCCTATTTACTATTAACCGTGGTAAAAAAAGTAAAAAGTTACTATTCACCAAAAAATTATTTTCATCTCATTGAACCACATTTTAGTCCTTGATATTAGCCGTGTCTCTCGGATTTTTGAAATTCCATTCACAGAAGCGGTAAAATTAAGTTTTATGCAAAATTCAGTTTTTAACCTACCACTTAGTAGTTTCACTATTCATCAAAAATTGATGTTTTTCAGAACAATGCCAAAATTTCATCCCAAGCTATATTTCATATTCCGAATTCAAAAATGAAGTCTATTTTACCAAATTCATAACATAAAAGTTGCATTAATTAATTTTATAATTAAATCCCGCTGTTAAAACAAATAGCGTGTTTTTAAGAAACAATATATATCAAAAGATTGACACTTGTTTATGTCTAGTTTAAATGTGAAATTACATCCAATGACCAACTTTGTATTAAATTGTAAAAATATATTCTAAATACACTTTAAAACCACTCAAATTAATGATTTATCACTATTAATTATTTCGATTAAAAAAGTTGTTTTTAATTATAATTTAGTAATTTTCACTATTCATCAGAATATGAAAGTTATCCAAAAAGTACCAAAATTTCACCTTAGGCTAAATTCGATACTCCGAATCCAAAAATAAAGTTCATTTTGAAAAATAAGATTTACAGAATTTTAAAAAGTGGTTATTACTATTCATAACGGCTAGTTTTAATAATATTTTAATATCACATCGTTGTTTAGTGAAACTCGGTATTGCGTACTACACACGCTATCGAGGAAGGTCGCGATTGCGTGTAATTCAAGTCAAGTCAAGGATGTGTGTTGTGCAAGCTCCTTTTGGTGTAGCGTACAACACAAGACATTAATAAAATTAAAAAGAATATTTTTTTTTATAAAATCTTGGGCTGTTACAAAAACCCCATATGAGTTGTGGAACAATAGGAAGACTAAGGTTAATTACTTCAGAGTTTTTGGTTGCAAAGTCTTTATTCTTAACACAAAGGATAATCTGGACAAGTTTGCTTCTAAAAGTGATGAAGGAATTTTTCTGGGTTACTCTACTTCAAGTAAAGCTTATAGAGTGTTCAATATTAAATCCAAATGTGTGGAAGAATATGTTCACATCAAATTCAATGAAACCAATCCACATGAGCCTAAAACCTCTCTTGAGAATCTTGAAGAAGATTTGTCTGTTCTGGACCTTAATGATAAATCCAAAGAACCTGTTATAAAAACTTCCAGTTCTGGACTTTTTCTAGAATCTGTTTCGGTTGAACCCGAACCTACTGATGAACCTAAAGTGTCTAGTCCTACCTTTACTGGATCAACAAGAATTATAAAGAATCATCCTTTGGATGCTGTTGTTGGTAATCTTAATAGAGGAACACAGACTAGAGCTTCTCTAAGAAATCAGGTTGAACATCAAGTTTTTCTCTCCCAGCTAGAACCCAAAAATATTAATGAGGCTATCATTGATGAATTCTGGGTAATGGCTATGCAAGAAGAGTTAAATCAATTTGAAAGAAACAAAGTCTGGGAATTAGTTGACAGACCTAAGGACACACTAAAAATAGGCACTAAATGGGTTTTTAGAAATAAAGTTGATGAATCAGGAAACATAGTTAGAAACAAAGCTAGGCTAGTTGCACAAGGATATAGTCAAGAAGAAGGCATAGAATATGAGGAGACCTTTGCACCTGTAGCTAGACTAGAAGCCATTAGGATTTTACTTGCATATGCTGCACATCTAAATTTCAAGTTATATCTAATGGATGTCAAAAGTGCATTTCTAAATGGTTTTATAATTGAAGATGTTTTTGTAGAACAACCTCCTGGATTTACAAACCCCCATTTTCCAAATCAAGTTTTTAAACTTTCTAAAGCTTTATATGGATTAAAACAAGCTCCAAGAGCATGGTATGATAGACTCAGCAACTTTCTTATTTCAAAAGGCTTTACTAAAGGGATTGCTTATCCAATTCTTTTTATTAAAAGAATTTCTAAAGATGTTTTAGTTGTACAAATCTATGTTGATGATATTATTTTTGGATCTTCTAAACATTCTTTATGTACTGATTTTTCAAAAAGTATGCAAGATGAATTTGAAATGAGTTTAATGGGAGAACTTAAATACTTTCTTGGATTTCAAGTATTTCAAAATGAAAATGGTATTATTTTGAATCAAAGTAAATATACAAAGGATATTTTAAAACGTTTTGGTTTGGATAGTATTAAGGAGAGTAAAACTCCTATGAGTACAATCTGTAAATTGGATACAGATGAAACTAGGAAACCAGTGGATCAAACCAATTATAGGGGTATGGTTGGTAGTTTACTTTATCTTACTGCTAGTCGACCAGATATTATGTTCAGTGTATGTATGTGTGAAAGATTTCAAGCTAACCCAAAAGAATCTCATTTTCTTGCTGTTAAAAGAATTTTTCAAGTATCTCAAACATACTGTTAACCTTAGTTTATTTTATCCAAAAGGACAATCCTTTGAGTTAATTAGTTATTCAGATGTTGACTTTGCTGGTTGAAAATTAGACAGAAAAATCACTTCAAGAACATGCCATTTATTAGGAAAATCCTTAGTATCTTGGTGTAGTAAAAAGCATAATTCTGTAGCTCTATCCACTGCCGAAGCAGAGTATATAGCTGTTGGTAGTTGCTGTGCAAAAATTCTGTGGATGAAACACACTCTCTTGGACTATGGATTTGATTTTAAGCATGTTTCAATTAACTGTGACAACACTAGTGCAATAAACATCTCGAATAACCCTGTATCTCACTCAAGAACCAAACACATTGATGTAAGGCATCATTTTCTGAGAGATCATTATCAAAAGGGTGATATTTCTCTTGAATTTATCGGCACTGGACATCAATTGGCCGACATTTTCACAAAACCCTTAAGTGTGGATAGGTTATGTTACATTAGGCACGAGCTGGGGATGTTTAATATTCACCAATGTTGAATTCCACACTGATAGAAATCCTCACCGATAGAAATCCTCACCGATAGAAATCCTCACCCATAAAAATCATCACTGATAAAGTGTTGTTTTAAATATTTTTGTCTGCCGTCAAGAAACTGAACCGTTTTTTATTTATTTTATTTTATTTTTATTCATTTAAATTATGATTCCTAAATGATAAAACTATGTCTAAGCCGCTTCTCACTCCACCGAACCCAAAACCTTTTACCTTCGAACCTTAGAACCCGAACCGTCTACAAACCTGAGATCCCTCAAACCAGCGATGGCAAAAACCAAAACTCCTGTCATCCGAGACGATTGTGTTGAGCCTAAAGCAAAAAGGCAGAAGTCCGAGCCAGAAGTGAGTAGTGCTGTTAGAACTAGGTCAGGAAGGAGACCAGTATATCCTCATCTTCAAAATAGAGCTATTGTGATCGAAAAAGAGCTGTGTGTAGACTGGTTGCTGCCCAGCAAGTCCTTGGTGCTTGAAGTTCTGGAATCTCAGAGATGGGTAGACTGCTTTTCAAATAACAACAGTCCCTACTACCCAAACTTGGTAAAACAGTTTTACGAGTTCGTAAGCTTCGAGAAGTTAGAGAATGAGAACCGAGTATCTTCATTTGTAAATGGTAAAGTGATATCATTTTCATTAGTAGAATGGGCTGATTGCTTAAAATTTCCACATGAAGGTGTGTCTGGATATGTATCAAGAGAAATGCCACCTACCAGTGATATTTTTGATCATGAGACCGCGTTGAAAGAACTGACTGGTGATGGAACTCCAAGGAAAGTGGTTGCTGCAGAAATGGATGGAGAGAACAGATTACTGTTCAAGTTTGTTCAACATGTGTTGATACCAAGGAGAGGAGACTTTGCTAATTTGAGATATCAGGATATCTATCTCCTACATCTTTTGAGACATGATGTCAAAGTCAATTTGTGCAGATTGGTGATGAGTCAAATGGAAGATATGACAAGGCCGAAATCAAAGACTAACGCCCTATTCTTTGATAAGATGATTTCTGTAATGATCAAAGTGAAAGGGATAGCTGAGTCTCAAGATGAGACAGTTGTAGTGAAGAGCAACTTTTGTATCACTACTATAGTTTGAAAATATATGAAGATTAATTGGAATCCGTGGAGAGGAGAATGGGTAAATGATGACCAAAAGGTATATGATAAATTTAATCCTATGGATTATCCTTCAAGGCCAAAGGATAAAAGAGATACAGGTATAGGACCTGATGAAGAGGAACCTGAGTACAGTGATGAGTCAGAAGAAGAAGAAGAAGAAGAAGAAGAGGAAGAAACTCCTATGGATGATGGAGGACATCCTGACTTGCCTTTAAGCCCTGTTGCTGAAATTATGTCTTTAGAAAAGAAAGTGCTAGCAGAAGTGAAGACACCTCCTAACAAGGAAGACCAGTCGGTCTCTGAGCATGTAGAGGAAGTTATGAATGTCTCTGAATTATCTGATTCTGCTGAATTGATTCTGAGTCCAGTTATTGGAAGCTCAGTTTTACCTTCTATGGATGAAGAAAGAGAAAGAGGAGAAGTTGTACCTATTCTAGAAAATCAGCTTGCTGCTGCAGAGATGGAAGTTGTTGTGGAAGATTATGATGAAGAAAGACCAGCAGATAATGTAGTTTCTATATATGAGAATGCACCCATTTAGGGGGAGCATCACACCAAGTTTGGAAATGTTGCAGTGACTATCGAGTCTGAAGACTGGGTAGAAGACCCAGGTTTTATAGTCTTTGGTCTGGATTATCCTGATTCGGATAATGAAGTATCTTTGAATGTACCAAAGATCAGCTATGACATCAATCCTGAGTTATTACCTACTGATGTGGTCCGAGTACATGATTTAGATGTGCTGAAAGAAAATCTCAAAGTCAGTTTTGTAGAAGAAGTAAAGACAATGGAATATTTTTTAGTATCCTCGATTCAATCAATCATGGCTGACTCTGTAGTCAGTTTAGCTTCTGAATGAGTATCTACTACAGTTGCTCCTACTGATTTTGTTACAAAGTCTGACCTCGAATCCCTAAAGCTTGAGCTGAAGGAATCCTTCAGTGCCTCTGTTGCTGAGATGAAGCACTGTTTTGGTGAAGAAATGAAGATGTTAGAATGGTATTTTGAGCTTTCTCTTGGTTTCAATCTGTCAACTTTTGTGGGTGAGCTAATGGAAGAAGTCAAGGAGTTCCACACTCAAACTTCTAGGCTAGAAGAAGATCTTGAAGCTCTACGGATATCTGTTGTTGCCTTAGACTCTTTCATGAGTTCAAAATCTCAAGCTGACAAGGATTTAGCTTATATGAAGAGTGTTGTAAGTCAGCTAGTCTCGGTGTTTGAAGCTTTCAAGACATCTATGAAGGATCATGTAAAAAATAAGGACTCTCAAATGCAAAATCTGATTAGTGGGTTGACCAAAAGCTTCAAAGAAACTGTATCCTTCTCTATTGGTCCTCTAGTTTCAAAACCTGCAATTGATCTGAATCAATTTCGTGCTCTGATGAATGAGGAGCTTGGTTCTATTTCAACCAGTGGCTCTGTGGACTCATAAGATTTAAGTCGAGTTGTGCTGTCTACCAGGGATTCAACCAGAGAAATAATGAAAATCTTCCAGGACTACATGAGAGAGGCCTATACTTCTCAAGAGGCAATCAACAATAAGGTGGATAATTATTTTGAAAAGGTTTATACCAAGAAACAACTGACCAACCATTTCAAAATTCTACTTGAGAATCTAAAGTTACCTCCAGTGACTTAGGCCTTCAGAGAGCAGGTTAGTAAGCTCCGAGAGCTTACTCCTGCTTTGGATAAATTCAATGAAAATAGAGATGATTTTGTGTCTGCAATGGAGAGAGGAGGAAGCATTATAATAGATTTCAGAAACCTGTTGCTTCCCTTCCTGCATGTGGATGCCAGACCGGTCATTGTACCTCCTGCTTTGCCTACCTCTACCTCTACTGCGTCTCCAGTTCAGATGACTCCTGCTCAAGCCATAAGAAGTCTCACACCTATGATCACTCAAAGGACTTCCCAATATAGGCCCGACACTGTATCAGTTGCTCAGCCTCCTCTGATCATTTCTGGAATTCCAAAGTCCACCCCATTATCCTCCACACCTGAATTCTCTTCTGATCCCAAGGGAAAATCTCACATTGAAGATGTGGATTGATAAAGTGGCAAGGATGTTTGATAGGAATCATTTTTTTTCTATTCTGTTTATGTAATTTTTTTCTGATCTAATAAAAATGCCTTTCTTTCCACTGTCTCAGTTTATCAGTTTTCTATGTTTGGTTTCCCACTTTTTGATTATCACAAAGGGGGAGAAATATTCTCAAAAGGGGAGAAAAGGGGAGAAATATAAAAGGAGAAATATAAAAGGGGAGAAATATGATCAAAAGAGGAGCCTTTGATACTATTTCTTACATTTCCTTCTTTGGTACCAATTCTTTCAAACCTTATCTCTGATACTATTATATTTAATTCTACCTATGATAATTTTTGATCTATATCTTTATATTACTATTTCCTCTTTCCTCTGATACTATTTTCTTTGAGAAAATTTAATATTAATGTTATACTATCTAATACTATATTCTCACTATCTTAAAATGGCCATATCATAAGTTGTGATTATCAAAAAGGGGGAGATTGTTGACCTCACCTGTTTTGATAATCCCAATCTTGTATTCATATGTTTTGACAATACCAGTTATGTGTTCATATATTATGATATTCACAATTACTGTTGATCTACACTTTAATTCTTTCAAATCGATGATCAAGTTAATAATAATGTTAAAATAATTTCTGATTTATGTTAATCTCGATTATCCATGTTTATATAAGTTTTTAAATGATTCTAAGTGAATTAGATGTTTTTTTCATAAGACAGTCAAGTGTAAGTATCATGGACCTGAATAGAGCTACCGATAGACAGATAGCTACCGATAGCCATAGCTACCGATAGACGAATAGCTACCGATAGCCAGAGCTACCGATAGACACAGAGCTACCGACATCCAGAGCTACTGATAGACAAAGAGCTACCGATATGAATAATAGCCAGAGCTACCGATGCATAAAGCTACCGATAAGAGCAAGAGAAACTGATGAAACTATGTTCATCGAGCTACCGATAAGAGCTACCGATAAGAGCTACCGACAGCCAGAGCTACCGATAGACGGATAGCCACCAACAGCCAGAGGTACCGATAGACACAGAGCTACCGATAGCCAGAGCTACCGATAGACAGAGAGCTACCGATATGCATAATAGCCAGAGCTACCGATTCATAAAGCTACCGACAGCCAAGAGAAACCGATGGAACTAAGTTCATCGAGCTACCGATAAGAGCTACCGATAAGAGCTATCGATAAGATCTAAAGCAACCGATGGAACTAAGTTCATCGAGCTACCGATAAACCGATAAGAGTTTGAAGAGATACCGATGGAAGATCCTACACAGAGTCAACCATACACGTCTACAAACAAACGACTACCTATAATTAACTGCGGAGTCAAATCCTATATCCTCGACACTATTTGTTTATTACACTAACGACTACATTTGTTACTTTTGATGCATTTAATGTTATTAAATGATTTCTGTTTCCATTTCAGGAAACCGTACCAAGTACGATTTAAAAGCATAATCATTCCTTATTCTCAGCAGAAAAAAGGCATAAAAGACAATGTGTATGTATCAGTGAATGAAGACAAGAGACTTGAAGAGATTGAGCACACAGAACACACTTGCGATCAAGCTCAAAACGTGCCATGAACAACTGGAGAACTTGCACTCACAAGACTACTACTACCAGACTCCAGAACACAGAGCATACATCGAGAAATCTATGCTAAAGAAGAACTACACATAACACTTCATTTTCTGAGCCGATAACCAAGCTGAAACTGGAATCACTGAAAGAAGAAACGATACTCTGTTTTTCAGTCAAATACTAGAGAAGGACTCAGAACCATTTCTGATCAAATCCAAAGGAGTCCAGAGCTGCACTGCAATCACTAGAGCCATTCTAAACTCTATATCTTGCTCTAAGTGATTTAGTATTTGCATTACGAACAGTGTGTGTAGCCTGTTAATTATTACACACACACTGTCTCCTGAACCTTAACTGGAGGATTTGTAAATCCTCACTCACAATCTTTACATACTTTATTTCCCACTTTGGATAGTGGTAGAGGTCGAGTGTGACCTGGACAGCTTTGAGCTGTTGTTTGTTATCCCACGTATAACTGTGGTAGAGGTCTCTTGACCTGAACAGTGTGATCACTGTTCTTAACCCAGATCCAGGGTGTGGATCACTTTATATAAATTTTGAGAGGACTAAGTCTCGGCTTGAGACTGAACCTGTTGGTTAACTCTTGTGTTTTTAGTTAAAACCTATATCCATACTATATACATTTATTTCATATTCCGCTGCTATTACTTTGAAATATAATTTATTTTCAAAGCTACTTTGATAGTGAAACTCGCAGGTGTTTATATTTATTATAAACTAGTAAGTTAGTTTCAAAAGTTAATTTAATCATAAGATTAAGTTAACTGAGAATTAACCAATCTTTGAGAAACTAATTGAACCTTTATAATCTTTATAAATTCACTATAGTTTAATTTGTTTTTGAAATTGGGGTATTTTAATAGAAATTGTTTTTAGCAGAAATTTTAATTGTAACTCAATTCACCCCCCTCTTGAGTGTCCACTCCGACCAACAGAAATCAACATATTAATTTATGAATAATTAATTTGAAAATATATTTTATTTTAATTTAATTAATCAATCATAAAATTGCAATTATATATTTATGACTTAAAAAATAACCACAATTAATTTTTCATTTTTAAAAAATTTATTTACTTATGCCATGAAATAAACAAATAATATTTTCATTCTTAAGATTCCTAAAATTTATACATACTTTCATAGGTGAGGCCACAATTATATTGGTTGAATTATTATTTGTAAGGTGCATATTATATTCTAATGATCATGTTATTATTCCTTTGGTATATGTTCTTTAACTTCTAGAAATACCTTTTATTTTAGTCAGTCATAATTTATAAAGTTTTCATTGTGTTATTAATGTGATTTTAGGTGATTTTACTATATTAAATAATTATAATAAGGGTATTTCCAATGATAAAATTTTGGGCGGTCACTTTATTCCCCCTTAAAAAATTTATCCCTTGATGTTTTTTACCAACTATGATAAAAATAGGTGATGATACTTCTCCATCCTTACATCCTTTGGTTCTCATTTTTCCTCTTTATATATGGTTCCACTATATTACTTTGACGAGGCTAGGTATAACGCCCCGACCTCAGTTACCCAATGTCGGTGCATTATTACATATAATTTCCATGATTACAAGGAATAAAGTCCCTAAGGGCTGATTAGTTTAGTAGTCTTGGAAAATAGATTACATACATGAAGTTCAACATTACAAATTGAAAAAAATAGTAATTCATTCCATTAGAAATGTCCAAGCCTCCTAGATTATGCCTGCAAGTCACTCATAACTAAATTCTTCATATCCTGGGAAAACCAAAAGGCGTGTTTTTAAGAAATAATAACTAACAAAAGATTGATACTTGTTTAAGTTCAATTTCAATGTAAAATTATTTCAAATGAACACAATTGGATTAAATGGTAAAAATATAATCTAATTATACTTTAAAACCACTCAAATGTTTAATTTAACACTATAAATTATTTCTATTAAAAAAGTTATTTTCAATAAAACTTTAGTGTTTTTCATTATTCATCAAAAATCGAAAGTTATCAAAAAAGTACCAAAAAGTTATCCAATCTAAATTTTTATGTCCTGCTTCTAAAGAAGTATTTAATTTCAGTAAATTGAATATATAGAAGTGTCAAATATTATATTTAAAATGTGTTCTCAATTAAAAGTTGGTAAAATTGATTTTTTTGAAAAATACTTTTTTTTATGAAGAATTGAATTTGTTCTTATATTATGTCTAAGAAACAAAAAATATAGATTCTTAAATTATAAGGAGTATATAAAATTCAAAATTCAATTAAAACTATTCATAACCTCTTTTGAATGGCTTGTTTGGTAAGTCGTTGTGAATTTGAACACGGTGTTGCGTGTAGTGCAAGATATTGAATTACTTTGAAAAAATAACTTACTATGAAATATTGGGGTGTTACATTCTCCCCTCATTCAATAAATTGAATTCTCGTAATTTGGAATTTTTCTTTGAAAATAAATGGTTAAAAATAGAAAATTACCTTTGCGGAAAACCCACATCAAAAATTGGGTTAATAAAATATGGTCTTAATAAGAGGGAAAGGGAATTGAAGAAGTCCCCACCAAATTATGATCTCGGTTAGGAGAAAATTGGTAGAAATTAGAGACACATAATTGGAGGAAAAACGTAAATATTTATAAGGAGTGATTGAGGTCATCAATCACAAACAAGTGTAAAATTTAGAGCCTCAAAGCCATCAATCTATGATGATTTAAAATCTCATTGGTTCAATAAAACATAAGGTATTAGGATAATAAATATTTGGTTTTGAGATCCCTTACCTATAGTTTAAGAATTAATTTCTTCATAGAATTAGAGGAGAAAAAATATATACTTAACAATTAGAGTTCCATCCTTTAACTAATTTCTACCACAAACTCATCTTTCACTCTAAAAGAAAATAGAACTTAAAAATATTCTATTTATCCTATTCAAATAGGGTTCCTAAAAAATGAATTTATCATTCATCTTCCAGAACTTTTAAAAAAACTACATTATT
Source organism: Viscum album (assembly GCA_963277665.1). Classification (NCBI taxonomy): domain Eukaryota; kingdom Viridiplantae; phylum Streptophyta; class Magnoliopsida; order Santalales; family Viscaceae; genus Viscum; species Viscum album. The sequence continues at coordinate 804,522,332 of OY728167.1, read as the reverse complement.
CAATCCACGGCATCACGTGGGCCAGTGGTAGGTGATACACCCTTGTCTCCTTTCGGTTGCGGGTTCAAGTCTTGCGGCCTTGCTGGATGTGACGGGTTGCCACCCGACCTCCGAGTTGTCCTTTTTATGGAAATCCAAATGTAATCTCAAACTAGACATATCCAAAATACTTCTGTCCAAACTCACAGTCTAAAATTTATAAGGAAGGTAATCAAAATGAAGATTCTTTTTTCCACGTAATAACATGTGAACACCTTTATCATGTATTCTTTTAAAACACTGCAGCATCATGAATTACCATAAAACCTTATTGATTACATTCATGCTCCCTTATTCCTTATAGAATAATGGATATACTCCATCTATCCAAAAATGTTGTAAAATCCAACAATGATGGAATGTACAAATCATTAATCAGTTTCAAGGTAGTTAATAATATCCAATATAATTTACACAAATCAATCATGTATTATTCCAAAATTACTACCTCAGTATCAAAACCATATCATGTTTTATCTTTCTCTCAACCATATATTTTCAAAACATTTAACCTGCTATTGAGTCACTTTTCTTGGTTCTACCCAATCTCAAGTCCTTAATTAGATAGTACTGCACTAAAATCTTTATATACTCTATAAATTATAACATGTACATCATTAATACAATACTCAAATGACACAATACTTTAATAACAAAATAAGAAATCCAATCATTTCTATTCATCTTCGGTAGCATCATAACATGATTATTATCCAATAGCAGCATTTGGAGTATACTCTGATGATTTGGAAATTGATTCGCGTAGTGTCCCAACTCCTTGCAGATGAGGCATTGTACATTTTAAACCTTTTTCTTACCCATTCAATCACGTACTTTGTGTCATTTTTCTCCACACTTATAACAAACTCCCATTCCCTTCAAGCATATACCAAGGTGATTATTTCCACAGTTATCACATATGGGGAAATCCTTCTTTCCCCTCTTCCCTTTATCCATATTTCTCTCTTCCATCCTTTTCTTCTCTTGCTTCCCTTCAAATCCATAGGAATTAGAGAATTCATTACCTATCTTATTAACACATGATATTATTTCTTTATATGTTGAGAATACGTGGGAGACTATTTCCCCTCTAAATTCTGGATTAATACCACGAAAGATATGATCCTTCTTACTCTTTGGATCATACGTATTGCTGGAGTTCTCATTCCTTCTACTGGGCACCATTTATAAACAATGGAATAAAATATGTCAGTTTATGAATCAAAATTCATAATTCCAAACTTTTAAAATATTTAACATAAATTGAACAGCTTATGGATATAATCCATAATCATAAAAATGGTTTCTTCGAGGAAATATGTATTCCTAAATCCTTCAAAATGGATTGTAATGAAAATGTGAATTATCCTATGCATATCCCCCTGGAGTGTCGTAGCCAAGAGTACAGCGAGGCCCATTATCGTGCACCAGTTCCCGTTTGAGTATAGCTCAAATCAGTGTTTTCAGATTTTACCCCTAGGTACATCTGTACCAGAGTCGCCTCTACCTAATCATATCCAGACAGGGATGTATTGCTCATAAAACTCACAAAATCTCTACAGTACCAAAATTATAATAAGTTCTTCTATACTAATCCTCAATTTCTATCTTAGGGTAATTTTCTCTAATCAGAGTTTATATAAATCTAGTTTCCAAGGTTTGTACTAAACTTCCTCTGATACCAACTATAACGCCCCGACCCCAATTACCTAGAGTCGGTGCATTATTAAATAGAATTTGCATGATTACAAGGAATCAAGTCCCGAAGGACCGACCCATTTAGTATTTTTGGGAAATAGAATACATACATGAAGTTCAACCTTACAACTTGAAAAAAAAACAGTAATTCATTCCATTAGAAATGTCCAATCCTTTTAGGTTATGCCTGCAAGTCACTCATAACTGACTTCTCCATATGTTGGGAAAATAAAACATAAGAAAGGGGTGAGATCAGATTCTATTTTAGGGTAAATAATTTAGTGGCATATTTCATAAATAATCTTAAACATTTTAAGACAATGTATAAGACTAATTTTTTTTAAACTTGAACTTCAGCATAATATGGCAAAGATAAAATCAAATAATTTCATTTACTTATTCAAATGGATATTCTAATAATCTAATAATAAAATGTAATAACTAATTTCATAATGAGGGTATGTATATTACTAGACTTAAATATTTGTGTCAAGGCCTTCTGTTAGGACCTAGGGGCTAACTGTAACCAGACCCAAACCCGAATATCCTCTCCAACTGGACTCCATCCCGGAGAGCCTCTGTAACCAGAATCCAACCTGGAGAGCCTCTATAAAGGGACTCCAACCCAGAGGGTCTTCTGTAACCGGACCCCAACACAGAGGGATTACTTTTACCGGTCCCCAACCCGGAATATACTAGTCTAATACATTCAACATAAAAAAGGTTGAAATATAACATAAACATTCATATTAAAACTGGCATAATAAATGTCAATAATTTAACCATAAAAAATGAATGACATAAAAATAACTCATCCATAGTCATACATATCCCAAAACCTTAAATAAAATATGGAATATTTGTATCATAATAAATCAACATCAATCAAGTGTTAAATTTATCAAAGTGTGAAATAGAAACTATTTGAGAGAAATATCTATTTCTATTTTGAAGTTATTTAAGAGGAACATAATTATAAAGAAAAAATTTATATTGAAAATATTCATATAATATTTTAAGGGAATCTTTGACGATGTTATAATGGAATAAAATAGCCTCACCCGCCGTATAAGTAAAAAAAACATTCTTACCTTAATTTTGTCGAAAAGGTCATAAATTACATGGTTTGGGAAACGACGGAAAGATTCCCTTCAAAACATATATGGTAAAGTAATGGTATAAATGACTTTAATCTATTGTCTAGTAAATTTTAAAAATTCTTTGAAATACATTTTTAAGAAACTTGGATGTGGATGATAAAGAGGTACCAGTAGATGATTACGTATAAACAACCTCGGATAATGAAGAGATTGTGAAATTAAACATGACCTTGTAGTAATCAATCGAGTCATATGAAAAATAGTCAGTAACCACAAAATGAATCACATAATATCATGAATATAAATAGAATCATGATAATATATATCAAATGACAGTAAAAAATACACCACATGCAATAAATAAGTGGTGAACAATGGAAATATCACGAAATTAAAAGTGAGACAAGAAACCCCTTACCACGTGTCCGACTTGATGCGCTCGTATGTTCCTTTTTCTTCTCGATTAATAAAATTAAGTTAATTTATAGTTGATTAATAATATTTACAAGTTTATTATTCCTTTTATATCACTTATTAACTTTCTATATTTTTTTTAATTATTTGAGTTCATATCGGACATTTTGTCGATGTTTGGAACTTCAGTCAAAAATAAACTTGTTACAATTATAAATTGTACATGTGGTCAAAATTCCATTATCTATATAATTATATTACTAATTTATATTTCATATATATCATATATATCCTGTATATACATTTATTTATAATAGTTCATATCATTTGGAGATAAGAAATGAAATGCATCGTTCATGGAGACGTTAAGTGGTACGTACGCATGAATGCTACTTTCATTTCTCTTTCATATTTTAATGGAATGAAAACATAATGATACATAGATATATTATAATTAAATTAAAATATATGTGTTATATATGTTACATAATTTCATAAATTTTACCCTTTATACGTTCCACGTATGGCATTGAACTAGTCATATCACTTTGAGGGGGTGGTAGTCTGCACTTCCTCAAATGAAATTATAGTGTTTTCCCACTATGGAAACCATAAAGGTATGATATAAATGAAAAATAAATAATAATTGAAACAATATTAATAATATATATATCACATATAAATAAATTTCCATCATAATGGCCACCATGAGAGGTGGTAGGAGATAATTTAACAATAATCGTTTCGTTAGGCAGTAGTTCGCCGTCCACAGAAATAGTATGTTCTTTACCCATTAGATGGAGGTGTGTGAAAGTTTAGTTAGAATAATTCTCATAAAAAAACCTAGTATATTTATGATAGTGGTTTTGTTAGAAAATAAAGGAACAAAAGGAGTTTAGGGGGTTGGAGAAGTAAAATAAAAGAAAAGAAGTCAAGAGAAGACATTACCTTTAAATCAGGTAACTCCCTTTGGTTGGAACCAAAAGGGTTTCTTGAAGTGCCTTATGCGTAAGGTAAGGATTATATGATGAAGAGAGGGATCTTGGGAGGATATTTTGGCAGGGTTTGGCTGAGCCAAATGGCTTTGGAGATGCTAATTTGAGAGAAGGGGAAGTGCCCTTTTATAAGAAGGGTGAGGGTCACTTTAGGAAAAGTCAAAAATATTATTTTATTATAAAATAATTTTTGGTTTCTAATTCGTCCAAATTGATTTATTTCTAAGATAAGGTGGGTATGAGTTGAAATAATCTCAACCAATTGGTTTTATACAAGTTTATGTTACCATTTTAACTTTATATTTTAGATTTAACTCTCAGTTAAATAATTTATCTTTTACTGTGTCTTCTTGTATTATTGCACTATATGGTTAATAAACATACACTAAACTGCCATTAGAACCTAAAGTGGTTCATTAATGACATATATAATATTATTTAATCCATTTTTCAGAACCATTGTTTTTTAGGAAAATAATATCAACCAATAATATAGTATTTGTTTTAAAAATTATTTTATGACAATTTTGAGTCTATTTGGTATTTGTATTTTGCTAAACTTATTACAACATTATTACTTAGAAAAAAACTAATTTAATAAACCCTAAAATTTCATATTAACTTATAAAATTAGTTTAATTCATTAAAAGTCTCAAATTAGATTTATTTGGATATTTATAATATCAATTATTTTAATCTTTTATTAATAAGGTAATTACTGCATCATCATAGTGTCATAAATAAATTTAATTATTTAATGTCTAAAAATTATAAATAAACTACCATTCTATAGTAAATATTCTAATATTTCTAATGAATATTTATAGTCGAATTTATCTTATGTATAACCCTATATTAAAAATGTTTTGATTTTGAAAACTTGAATTTAACACTTTTAACTCTTCTTTAAATTAAATAATAAAAAATGTCCTAATCTAATCCAAGTGGACCTAAGGGGTCATATTTTATTACTAAGGTTGTTTTTGGTCGAATTACACTTATCCAATAGAATTAGGACATGTGTTAGGGTAATTATAATATTATTTTTACCCTCAATTACCCTATTTACTTTTAACAATGGTAAATAAAAGTCAAAAGTTACTATTCACAAAAAATTATTTTTAATTTATTGAACCAAATTTTACTTACTAATATCAACCGTATCTCTCAGATTTTTGAAATTCAGTTCATAGAAGTAGTAAAATTAAGTTTTATTCAAATTTACAAATACTCCTAGGAGGTGGGTAAAAGACAGTAAAAAGTTCAGTAAAATTTTATTATATCTAAAATTATTATAAAATTAATCCAATGAATTAAATTGAAATTATATTGGTATTATGGATATAATTTGACCTATAATGAATTTTAATAAAATAAATAATTATAAAAAGTTGGTCATAACAAATAACAGAGTGTTTTTCCCTATTCGTCCAAAATTGAATGTTTTCAGAAAAATACCAAAATTTCACCCTAAGATAATTTTGATATTCTGAATTGAAAAATCAAGTATATTTTACCAAATTAAAAGCATAGAAGTTTCATTTATTAATTTAAAATTAATTCCCATTGTCGAAACCAAAAAACGTGTTTTTAAGAAATAATAACTAACAAAAGATTGATACTTGTTTATGTTCAATTTCAATGTAAAATTATTTCAAATGAACAAAATTTGATTAAATGGTAAAAATATAATCTAATTATACTTCAAATCAACTTCAATGTATAATTTAAAACTATAAATTATTTCTATTAAAAAAGTTGTTTTCAATTAAACTTCAGTATTTTTCATTATTCATCAAAAATTGAAAGTTATCAGAAAGGTACCAAAAAGTTATCCAAACTAAATTTTTATGTCTGGCTTAAAAAGAAGAATTTAATTTCATTAAATTGAATATATATAAGTGTCAAATATTAGTTTTAAAATGGGTTATCCATTAAAAGGCAGTAAAATTGTATTTTTTTTAAAATACAAATTTTATATGAAGAATTGAATTTGTTCGTATATTATGTCTAAGAAAAACATAATATGGATTATTAAATTATAAGGAATATATAAAATTCAAATTTTAGTTAACACTATTCATATCCTCTTTTGAACGGATAGTTTGGAAAGTCGTGGTGCACATGAACTCGGGGTTGCGTGTAGTGCAGGATACTGAATTACTTTGAAAAAATAACGTACTATGAAATCTTGGGGTGTTACATTCTCCCCTCCTTGAATAAATTGTGTACTCTCAATTTGAAAATGTTCTTCAAAAATAAAAGGTTAAAAATATAAAAATACCTTTTTGGAAAACCCACATCAAAAATTGGGTTAATAAAATTTAGTCTTAATAAGAGGGAAAGGGAAATGAAGAAGTCACCACCAAATTATGATCTAGATTAGGAGAACATTGGTAGAAATTATAGACACATAATTGGATGGAAAACATAAATATTTATAGGGAGTTATTGAGGTCGTCAATCACAAACAAGTGTAAAATTTAGGGCCTCAAAGCCATCAATCTATGATGATTTAAAATATAATTGGTTTAATAAAACATAAGGTATTAGGATAAAAAATATTTGGTTTCCAGATCCCTTACCTAATGTTTAAGAATTAATTTCTTCATAGAATAAGAGAAGAAAAAATATATACTTGAAAAGTATAGTTCCATCCTTTAACTAATTTCGACCACAAACTCATCTTTCACTCTAAAAGATAATAGAACTTAAAAAATATTCTATTTATCCCATTCATATAGGGTTATAAGAAATGAATTTATCATTCATCTACCTTAACTTTTAAAAAAACTACATTATTCAATCCAGAACATCGCGTGGGCCAGTAGTAGGTGATACACCCTTGTCACCCTTTGGTTGTTGGTTCAAGTCTCGCAGCCTTTCCGGATGCGACTGGTTTCCACTCGACCTCTGGGTTATCCTTTTTATGGAAATCCAAAAATAATCTCAAACTAGAATTATCCAAAATATTTATGTCCAAAATCAGAGTCCAAAATTTATAAATAACTTAAACAAAGTGAAGATTCTTTTTGCCACGTAATAACATGTGAACACCTTTATCATGTATTTTTTTAAAACACTGCAACATCTTGAATTACCATAAAACCATTTTGATTACATTCATTCTCCCTTATTCCTTATAGAATACTGGATATACTCCTTCTATCCAAAAATGTTGTAAACTCCAACAGTGATGGAATGTACAAATCATTAATCAGTTTCCAGGTAGTTAAGAATATCCAATATAATTTATCCAAATCAATCATGTATTATTCCAAAATTACTACCTCAATATCAGAGCCATATCATAGTTTATCTTTCTCTTAACCATATATTTTAAAAACATTTAACCTGCAATTGTGTCACTTTTCTTGGTTCCACACAATCTCAAGTCCTCAGTGAAATAGAATTGCAGTGAAATCCTTATATACTCTATAATTCTTATAACATGTACATCATTAATATAATACTCAAATGAAACAATACTTTAATAACAACATAAGAAATCTAATCATTCCTCTTTATCTTCGGCAGCATCATAACTTGATTATTATCTAATAGCATAATTTGGGTTTACTCTGTTGATTTGGACATTGATTCGCGTAGTGTCCCAACTCCTTGCAGATGAAGCATTGTACATTTGAAACCTTTTTCTTACCCTTGAAATTACATACATGGTGTCCTTTTTCTCCACACTTATAACAAACTACCATTCCCTTCAAGAATTTACCAAGGTGATTATTTCTATAGTTATCACATATGGGTAAATCCTTCTTTCCCCTCTTCCCTTTATCCATCTTTCTCTCTTCAATCCTTTTCTTCTCTTGCTTCCCTTCAAATCCATAGGACTCAGAGAATTCATTACCTATCTTATTAACACATGATACTATTTCTTTATATGTTTAGAATATGTGGGAGAATATTTCTCTTATAAATGTTGGCTTAATACCGTGAAAGATATGATCCTTCTCACTCTTTGGATCATACATATTACTGGAGTTCTCATTCCTTCTACTAGGCGCAATTTCTAAACAATGTCATTTAATAGTTCTATTTATGAATCACAATTCATAATTCCAAACTAGTAAAATACCTAACGTAAATTGAATAGTTTATGGATATAATCTATAATCATAAAAATGTTTTATTTGGGAAATATTAATTCTTAAGTCCTTCATAATGGATTGTAATGAAAATGTGAATTATCTTAAGCATATCCCCCTGGAGTGTTGTAACCAAGAGGGCAGTAAGGCCTGTTGTCGTGCACCAGTTCCCGTTCGAGTATAGCTCAAAGCGGTGTTTTCAGGTTTTACCCCTAGGTACATCTGTGCTAGAGCCGCCTCTACCTTCTCGTATCCTGAAAGGGTTTTATTGCTTGGAAAACTCAAAAAATCTCCACAGTACCAAAATTCTAAGAAGTTCTTTTATACTAATCATCAATGTATATCTTAGGGTAATGTACTCTAATTAGAGTTTATCAAAATCTTGTTTCAATGGTTTGTACAAAACTTTCTCTGATACCAACTATAACACCCTGACCCAAGTTACCCAGAGTCGGTGCATTATTACATAGCATTGGCATGATTACAAGGAATCAATTCCTGAACGAATGATCAGTTTAGTAGACTTGGAAAATAGATTACATACATGAAGTTCAACCGAAGGTACCTGGTTGCATTTCAGGTCAACCTATTGTTCCATTTTCGGTGAAAGAGTTATATGAAGCTTCAGCGTCACTTTCCTCAGCTCTGATTGTGAGTTTTACGAAGCAACGACCTCTTGTGGAGAATTTTGACAAAGCGGTCAATACAGATTGGGGTTTGAAACACCGAGCGATGGTAAGTATAATGGGCCCGCGTCAATTCCTCATATTGTTTGCTGATGAAGAGGATTTGGGTAGATCTTGGTCGAGGAAGAGGAAACCCTTCTGTGGACTCCCAATTCACTTACTTCGATGGTCCTTCGAGGTTCATATGAACCGTGACTCTCCTTACATGGAAATTTGGATTCAATTGCCTAGACTTCCTTTGACATTTCAGAATATTGGGTTGCTGAGGTCAATCGACAACTCGGTAGGGCGCTTTTTATGTAGTGATCAAAGAACAACTTCTCTGTCTCATCCCTTTTCGGCTAGAATTTGTTTGGAAATGGATCTCTCAAGATTGCCACCGGAGCATGTCTGGATTGTAGTGGAAGAAGAGTATAGGTATGCACAATCGATAGTCTATGAATCATGGACCCCATTCTGTTCATTTTGTTACAGGCAGGGGCATGATGGACACAGTTGTCGAAGGAGGTCTAGGGGGTCCGAATCTCTGAGGTTCCAACTGTGCCAACGGATGTTCCCTCGAGAGAGGGTGTGGTCACCTTTAGTGCTAGTCAAGGTAGTGATCAGACATCACCTGCAGGCATGCATCAAGTTTGTCATGCTCCTTCAAAATTAGTTGGGGGCATTGATTCGCTGGTTCAGGGGGGGCCTTCAGGGAAGGTGGAGGATCCTTTGCCAACTACTAATCTGGAAGATAAGAGGTAGAATTCTGTCAATCTGTGTACAGACTTAGGAGTACAGGTGGAAGCGAATGAGGTTAGGAGGAAAGAGATCATGTCTGGAGAAATGGTGGCTACCCCTCTAGAGGACTCTGAAACGGCCAACTGGGAGAATGGTAACTCCAATGGATTGAGCCTTGATGTAATTAGTCATGGAAGGGACATGGATGGGGCCATTAATCTTCAGTATATGGGCAGGGGGCTTGAACACCAACAGGACTATGGTGAGCCTGAGATTCCAGTCCAGAACACTTCAACCAGTCTGAGTAAGGGCAGGGTGGATGATTCTATACCCTGTTCCCCAAATGGATTTGTTGTACTGGAAAGTTCCGTTGTTGGAGTGGCCCATGAGAGGGAAGATGAACAAACCCCTAGCAATCAACATAATGAAGGTGATATACCAAATAGTGGTTATTCCTATGGAATGATTGCTGGACAACTGGGGGGTGGTGAGGCTGATCCGGAGGGAGTCAACATGGTTGCTTTGGATCAGGTGACAGAGGAGGTTCTAACTCAAAAGAACAGTGTGAGTTGTAAAAAGAGGAAGGGGAAAACATATTACTCCTTGCTTCCCCCCCCCTTTAGAGACCCGCTCTAGGAAGAAACTACCAGTTCCACTGCTCAACGTGGTGAAAGAGGATCCTCAGGCTTTAACCAAGGGGAACATCAATGAAATGGGAAGTTTTACCGGGAAGGTAAGGACGGGAAAGGATCCTATCCTTTGTTCTGAGGTGGATATGGTCGAGGAATTTCTATATGTTGATATTACACAGGAAGAAGCTGATATGATGGGAAGAGATGTAAGAGTGGAGGTCGACCATGAACAGGCAAAGTGGATTGACAAGCAAGATTTGATCTTAATGAGAGGATTCAACGACAAGAAAATCAGCAAAGAAGAATATATCCGAACTTGGGATAAAATGGAGAACCATTTGGATGATGTTATTAGAGATGATCCTAAGGCTAAGTTATGGCTAATGCATTGGAATATCTACAAGGAAGAAAGCAATAATAGGATAAGTCTGTGTTTTGGTAACATTTCCTTTTCCTATGAGGCTTCGCCCCCGGTCTGATTTGGGAAGTGCAGTATGGACTTCCTCTTCAGGCTAGAGCACTCTACCATTTCCTTTGCAGGTCACTTGGGATATGGCTGATTTGGAGGGATGGCAACATCGGGAGGGACCATGCTTGCATGGGATCTCCAAGTGTCCAGCTTAGGGATGGTGGTTGTTGTTGTTGCGTGTATGTGGTAGTTCCTGTTCTTTCCGGTTTTTGTTTGGGTTTGTTTGGATATCTTGTTGGACCTGTTGGTTTCTCACTTTTTCCAAAAAAGTGTTTCCTTAATAAAAAAAATAATTTTCAGTCAGTCATATCCAGGGAAAATAAAACATAAGAAATGGGTGAGGTCAGATGCTCAGCAAGGGTAAATAATTTAGCATAATCCTTCATAAATAAGCTTAAACATTTTAAGGAAATGTATAAGACTAAAAAAAGTCCATTTAAACATGAAATTCCGCATAATATAGGAAAGATAAAATCATATAATTCCATTTACTTATTCACATTTATATTATACTAATTGAATAATAACATGTAATAACTAATTTCATAATGAGGGAATTTATAGTACTTGACTTTAATATCTGTGTCAAGGCCTCGTGACAGGACCTAGGGGCTAACTATTACTGGACCCAAACCCGGAGTGCATCGGCAACTGGACTCCATCTAGGAGAGCCTCTGTAACTAGACTCCCACCTGGAGAGACTCTGTAACTGAACTCCAACTCGGAGGGTCTGCTGTAACCAGACCCCAACCCAGAGGGCTTAATTTTATCGGTCTCCAACCCAGAACATACTAGTCCAATACATTCATTATAAAAAATGTTCAAATATAACATAAACATTCGTATTAAAACTAGTATAAGAAATTTTAATACTTTAACCATAAACCATAAATGGAATAAAAATAACTCACCCATAGTCATACATATCACAAAACCATAAATACAATATGGATGACTTTTATCATAATAAATCAACTTCAAACAAGTGTTAAATTTATAAAAGTATGTTGGCATGGATGAAATCAAAACTATTTGAGAGAAATATCTATTTTTATTTTGAAATGATTTAAAAGTCACATTATTATAAAGAAATTTTTTTTTTGAAAATATTCTTATAATATTTTAAGGGAAGCTTAGATGATGTTATAATGGCAGAAAATAGCCGCACTCTCCGTATAAGTTCAAAAAACATTCTTACCGTAATGTTTTCGAAAAAGTCATGAAGTACCTTATTTAGAAAATGACGGAAAGATACCTTTAAAAACATATAAGATCAAGTAAGGGTATAAATGAATTTAACCCATTGTCTAGTAAATAGTAAATATGTTTTGAAATACATTTTTAAAACACATGGATGTGAATGATAAAGAGGTCCCAATAGATGATTATGTATAAACAACCTTGGATAATGACGAGATTGTGAAATTAAACCTTACCTTGTTGTTATTAATCGAGTCATATGAAAAATATTCAATAATAACCAAATGAATCACAGAATATCATGAATATAAAGATAATCATGATAATATATATCAAATTCCAGTAAAAAATAACCCACATGCAATAAATAAGTGGTGAACAATGGAAATCTCACGGAATTAAAAGTGAGATAAGAAACCCCTTACCACGTGTCCGACTTCACCCGCTCGTATGTTTCTTGTTATTCCTGAATAATAAACTTAAGTTAATTTATACATGATTAAGAATATTTTCATGTTTATTATTCCTTTAATATCACTTATTACCATTATATAACAATTAGTTAATTATTTGAGTTCATATTGGACATTTGGTCGATGTTCAGAACTCAAGTCAAAAATGAACTTGTTATAATTATAAATTGTCCATGTGTTCAAAATTACATTATCTATAGGATTATATTACTCATTTAGATTTCATATATATCATATATATATAGTATATATATTTATTTATAATAGTACATAACATTTTGAGATAAGAAATGAAATGCACCGTTCATGGAGAAGTTAAGCCCTACGTACGCATGGATGATACTTTCATTTCTATTTCATATTTTAATGGAATGAAAACAAAATGATACATAGGTATATTATAATTCCATTAAAATATATGTGTAATATATGTTACATAATTTCATAAATTATATCATTTATAAGTTTCACGTATGGCTTGAACGAGTCATATCACTTTGAGGGGGCGGTAGTCCACACTCCCTCAAATGAAATTATCGTGTTTACCCATTATGGAAACCATAAAGGTTTGCTATAATTGAAAAATACAGAAACATTGAAAAAATATAAATATAATTTATATCACATATAAATAAATTTCATTCATAATGGCCACCATGAGAGGTGGTAGGAGATAATTGAACAATCATCGTTTCGTTAGGCATTAGTTCGCCGTCCACAGAAACAGTATGTTCTTTACCCATTAGATGAAGGTGTGTGTAAGTATAGTTAGAATAATTATCATAATAAAAACCTAGTATATTTAGGATATTGGTGTTGTTAGAAAATAAAGGAACAAACAGAGTTTAGTGGGTTGGAGGAGTAAAATAAAATAAAATAAGTTAAGAGAAGATGTTACCATTAAATTGGGTAACTCCTTTTGGTTTGAACCAAAAGGGTTTCTTGATGTGACTTCTGGATAAGTTATGACTTCTAGGATTAAGATAGGGATATTGGTAGGATATTCTATTAGGGTTTGGTAGAGCCAAATGGATTTGGAGGTGTGAATTTTAGAGAAGGGGAAGTGCCCTTTTATAAGAGGGGTGAAAGTCACTTTAGGAAACGTTAAAAATATTATTTTATTATAAAATAATTTTCCATTTATAATGCATCCAAATTGATTTATTTATAAGATAAGGTGAGTATGGGTCGAAATAATCTCATCTAATATGTTTTAGACAAGCTTAGGTTACCATTTTAACCTTATCTTATAGATTTAACTCTCAGTTAAACAATTTAACTTTTACTGTGTCTTCTTGTATTATTACACTATATGGTTAATAAAATTACTCTAAACAACCGATAGAACATCAAGTGGTTCATAAATGAAATATATAATATTATTAAAGCCCTTCGGAGGATCCTTAGATATTTATAAATATTATATAAACCAATAATATAGTATTTATTTTAAACACTATTTTATATCAATTTTGACTCTATTTGGTATTTGTATTTTGTTAAACTTATTACAGAATTATTACTTAGAAAAAACTCATTTAATCAACCCTAACATTTCATATTAACTTATAAAAGTATTTTAATTCATTAAAAGTCTAAAATTAGATTTAATTTGATGTTTATAATATCAATTATTTTAATCTTTTATTAATAAGGTAATTACTTCATCATCATTGTGTCAAAAATAAATTTAATTATTTAATATCTAAAAATTATAAATAAAATACCATTATGTATGAAATCCTCTTAAATTTCTAATTAATATTTTTAGTCGAATTTATCCTGTGTATAACCCTATATTAAAAATGTTTTAGTTATGAAAACTTAAATTTAACACTTTTAACTCTTCTTTAAATTTAATAATAATAAATATCCAAATCTAATCCAATTGGACCTAAGGGATCATATTTAATTACTAAGGTTGTTTCTTGTTGAATTACACTTATCCAATAGAATTAGGACATGTGTTAGTGTAATTCCCTATACCCAGTTACCCAGAGTCGGTGCATTATTTTAATACTTTGGCATGACTACAAGGAATCAAGTCTCGGAAGACCGATCAGTTTAGCAGTCTTGGAAAATAGATTAGATACATGAATGTTACATTGCACTTTAAGACATACAAAACAACAGAAATAATATTTATTAATTCTATTATTACCTTGGATTAACCCTGAATATCAATCAAAATACACTTCTTGGTATCCTGAGAAAAATAAAACATAGAAAGGGGTGAGCTCAAATGCTCAGTAAGGGTAAGCAATACAGTAGAAACATTCATAAATAAGCATAAACATTTAAGTCAATGTATAACTAAGAAAAGCCTTTTAAACTTTAACTTCATCATAATATGGAAAAACTAAAATCAAATAATTCCATTTACATATTCACATGGATATTCTTATAGTCGAGTAATCACATGAAATATCACTAACCACTTTCATAATGATAGAATGCATAATTCCAGACTATCATAACCACGTAGCCAAGGCCTCGTGCCAAGAATACAAAAAATATTTTTTCAAGGCCTCGTTCCAAGACACTAGTTTGTCTCATGAGACCTACCGATGCATCGAGGAGCTATAGCGGGCTCCACCCGTCACTTACTAAGTCCAATGCATTCTTAATATGAAAAGGTTTAAACATAACATAAACATTCCTATTAAAACATGCATACAAAATGTCAATACTTTCTCTATAAACCAGAATGGTATAAAAATAACACATCCACAGCCAAACATCTCATAACTCATTCAATAAAATAATGAATATTGTATTATAATAAATCAACCTCAATCCAAAATAATATCAAGTAGAGGATGCTGACATAGTTGAAAATGATGAGTAAAAATTTTTGGGAGAAATATCCTTTTGGTAAAATCATTTAAAAGTCACACATTTATAAAGGAAGTAATTTAAAAGAGATTTTTGAATCAAAGTGTCCCATACCACATTGAAACTTTTGAAAAGAATTGTCATTTCAAAACATTCATGTCCATATAAATAAATCCTTAAAATCATTTTAAAAATTGGACATTAATTAAAAAGATTTAGAAAGATAAATCTTTAAAACATTTGAAATTATGATATTGATAAATAGTACCTTTCAAAATCCTTAAAATCTTTATTTTGAAATAATTTTTATGAAAAATGGGCATGGATGATAAAAATGTCCCAGTAAATACTTACACATAATCAATCTCAGATAATAATGAGATTGAGGAATTAACCCTTACCAAATTGGTAACTTACAGAACATACACCCCATGAAAGAGGTATCATATAATGAATATGTAAATACACATAAATTAATGTGTATTACACAAATAATACAATTATGGGCAGTACATACACCATAGAAAAGGTAATAGTGGCAATATGGCACAAATCTCACGGGAATAAAGAGTGAGATGAAAACCCCTTACCTTGCACTTTCCTGTAGTTGAGGTTACGTTTAACCTCCTGTAAGAAGATCATAGTATGTTACTAAATTATACCAGAACCATATTAATATTTATGATATCATACATGATTCATTTACAACTTTATACTACCCATTTAATAATAATTTCCATGTTAAATTAACATTTCGGGTAACAATCGCTTTCTTTATCGTACGTGTTTTACTTGTTAATCTTGATTGTATCACTTAGATCATGATTTAAATACTTCAAAAATATAAAATATGATAAATATATCATATATATTTAAAAAATAAATATGTATAATAGATATATATATGAAATGGAAAACACCGTTTATGGAGATGGTAGTCCGTACGTACGCATAAACGCGATTTCTGTTTTCATATAGTATTGAAGGGAAGTAAGTGAATAAGATATATGTCAGTAGATAAATAATTATATATATAAATATATATATATTTAGTAGCATTATTATTTCATATATTACATACTTATTATTATTATATATTTTTATAATCGTCGATGAATGGTGAACTTGGAAATGAATCTCATTGCGTCGTGGAGACAGTAATCCGTACGTACGCACAAGTGAAAATATCATTCTTTTAATATTAAAATAATATTTAATTGGATGGTATATCATATATACATAATTATTATCATGTTATATTTATTATTTACTTCCATTACACATCATTATCATACCAATCCAAATAATAATGTTTTGAATAGCAATTACACCACGACGTGGAGACGGTAAGCCGTGCGTACGCGCATATGGTGACATGTCATTCAAAGGATGGATAGAATACTGAATATGGTAGTAAAATATTTATAATAACATCACAGTATATATAAGATACTGGATTTATCATTTTATAATGGAAATAACAAAGAAAGAATATGTTGAAGAAGAATAGAACTTGAAAGAGGGTGGTGAAAACATTACCTCTTCTTCGTGTTCTTCCTTTTGATTTGATCAAAAGGGCTCCTTAAGTTGGATTTATGATAAAACTAAGGAATCTAGGTTGAATTGAGGGAATTTGAAAGAGTATTTGGGCAGGGGTTTGCCGAACCAAAAGGCTTTGAAGGTGTGAAAAATTGGTTAGAAGTTGGGTCCTTTTATAAGGGGGAGGAGGGGCTCTTTTGGAAAAACTTAAAGTATTAATTTATAATAAATTCATATTCGGTTTATAATGGCTCCAAAGTGTATTATTCAAATCTTAAGGTGGGGATGGGTCGAAATATTTCCAACCAATAGATTTTAGACAGGTTTGGCTCATTATATTAACCTTATCTTATAGTTTTAACTCTTAGTTAATTAGATTGACATTTACCATGTCACTTTTTATTTTTATATTATATAGTTAATTAACTTAATATATACATCCAAGATATCCCCAAGTATTCCATTAATGATACAAAAATAATTATATAAGTCATTTGGCTGAACCTTAGATTTTTAGGGATAGAATATAAATTAATAGTATAATATTTGTTTTAAAAACTCATTTATGTCAATTTTGACACTACTCAATAATTGATTTTTGTTAAAGTCTTAAAACTTCATTAATTTGAACCAAATACATTTAAGCAATCCGAAAATGGCATATAAACCAATAAAATTCGTGTATGTCATCAAAACTTTCAAATTATATTTATTTTAACATTTATAAAACCAATTATTTGATTCATTCATTAATAAGGAAAATACTGCATCATTATTGTGTCATATATATTTTTACCTTTTCAATGTCTAAAAATTATCAATAAAATACCATTATGTAGGAAATCGTTTTAGATTTCTAATGAATATTTATAATCTAAAATATAAAATATATAACCAAATGTAAAAATTGTTTTTCGAAAAGATATAAGCTTATGTCATTTTTGTATTTACTTTATCTTAATTAATATAAATTGTCTCTATCACCTAAAAGTGGATCCATGGGGTCCCAAAATTGACCCAAAGATGACCATGGTTGGACATGTATCCACCAATAAGTTTAGGACACGTTTTAGGGTAATTTATTATTATTATAATAATATTTTATCCCTTATTTACCAGATTTACCCTTTAACCATGGTAAATAAATTATTTACCCAAGTAATTATTCAAAATGTCTAAAAAAAGTTACCTATTTACACAATTTGGACATCCTGATTCCAAATATGGAATCCATTTTTCCAAATTCAAAACACATAAGTGGCATAAATTAATTTAAAATTAATTCCCGCTGCCATAACAAAAAGCATGTTTTTAAGATGTAATAACTATAAAAAGATTGACACTTGTTTATGTCCGGTTTAATTGTTAAATTATGTCCAATGACCAAAATTGTATTAAATGGTAAAAATATATTCTAAATATACTTTAAAACCACTCAAATTAATAATTTATCACTACTAATTATTTTGATTGAAAAAGTTAGTTTTAATTAAAATTTAGTTATTTTCACTATACATCCAAATATAAAAGTTGTCCAAAAAGTACCAAAATTTCACCCTAGGTTAAATTCGATATTCCAAATCCAAAAATGACATCCATTTTGAGAGTTGAAATTTATTAAATTTCAATAATTAGGTATTACTATTCATGAAGACTATTTTGATTGGTTGTAGTGTGTGTCAGAACTCGAATTTGCGTACAACACACGCTATTGTATTATTCAAATAGAAGCGTACCATGGAAGCTTGGGGTGTTACATTGTAAATTTTTGATGTCCCTATTCTATAGAATAAATTTATTTAATCAAATTGAATATATAAAAGTTTAAAATATTGGATTAAAAGGGTTCACTATTAAAAGTTGGTAAAAGTGCATTTTTGAAAAATACTTAATTTATCTGAAAAAAATGAATTTGTTCTTAAATTATGTCTACAAAACTCATAATATGGATTCTAAAATTATAAGGATTATATTCAGTTCAAAATCTAGTTAATACTATTCATGACCTGTTTTGAACGGCTTGTTTGGTAAGTCATGGTGCGCTTGAAATCGGTGTTGCATGTAGTGAAAGTTATTGAATTATTTTGAAGAAGTAACACACTTTGAAATCGTGGGGTGTTACATTCTTTCCTCCTTCAATAAACCGCGTCCTCATAATTTGATATTGTTCTTCGAATATAAAGGATGAAAATAGAAGATATCTTTGTGGGAAAACCCACATCGGAAATTTGTTTAATAAAATTTAGTCTTAATAAGGGGAAAAGAGAAATGAAAGGGTCACCACCAAATTATGATCTCGATTAGGAGAACATTGGTGGAAATTAAAGACATATAAATGGAGAAAAAATGTAAATATTTATAATTAGTGATTGAGGTCATCAATCACAAACAAGTTTAAAATTGAGGTCCTTAAATTCATCAATCTATGATGATTTAAAATACCATCGGTTCAACAAAACATACAGTATTAGGATAACACATTTTTGGTTTTAAGATCCATTAAATAAAGTATAAGAATTAATTTATTCATAGAATAAGAGGAGAAGAAAAATATATACTTGACAAGTAGAGTTCCATCCTTTAATGAATTTCTACCACAAACTCATCTTTCACTCTAAAAGATAATAGAGCTTAAAAAAATATATTATATTTATCCTATTCGTTTGGGGTTAAAAAATGAATTTATAATTCATATACTAGACCTTATTAAAATAAAAGACATTACTTAATCCAGGATATCTCGTTGGACATTGGTAGGTGATACACCCTTGTCGCCCTTCGTTTGCGGGTTCAAGTCTCACGGCCTTGCCGGTCGCGACGGGTTGCCGCCCGACCTCCGGGTTGTCCTTTTATGGCAACCCAAAATTAATATCAAACTAGAATTATCCAAAATATTTCTGTCTAAACTCACAGTCGAAATTTTATAAGGAAGGTAAATACAATGAAGATCCTTTTGGCCGCGTAATAAGATGTGAACACATTCATCATGTATTCTTTTAAAACACTACAACATCCTAAATTACCATAAAACCTTATTTATTAAATTCATGATCCCTTATTACTTATAGAATAATTGATATACTCCTTCTATAAAAAAATATTGTAAACTCCAACAATGATGGGAATAGAAATCATTAATCAGTTTTAAGGTAGTCAAGAATACCCAATATAATTTATTCAAATCAACCATCTCTTATTCCAAAATCACTACCTCATTATCAGAACCATATTATGTTTTATCTTTCTCTCAACCATATATTTTACAAAAATTTAACCTGCTATTGAGCCACTTTTCTTGGTTCCACACAATCTCAATTCCTTAATGAAATAGTACTGCAGCAAAATCCTTATATACTCCATAATTATTATAACCAGTACATTGTTGACAAAACACTCAAATGACATAATTCTCTAATAACAACATAAGAACTCTAGTCATTCCTACTCATCTGTGGTCATATCATATCTTTATTATTATCTAATAGCATCATTTGGGGAATACTCTGATGATTTAGACATTGGTTCATGTAGTGTCCCAACTCCTTGCTGATGAAGCATTGTACATTTGAAACATTTTTCTTACCCATACAGTCACGTACATGGTGTCCTTTTTCTACACACTTATAACACACTTCCATTACTTTCAGGAAAGTCCCAAGGTGTTTCTTCCAACAGTTATCACATATGGGAAAATTCTTCTTTTCCGTCTTCACTTTATCCATCTTTCTCTCTTCCATCCTTTTCTTCTCTTGCTTCCCTTAAAATCCATATGACTCAGTAAACTCTTTACTTATCTTATCAACACATGATACTATTTCTTCATATGATGATAATACGTGGGATACTATTTCCCTTCTAAATGATGGATTAATTCCATGAAAGATATAATCCTTCTTATTCTTTGGATCATACGTATTACTGGAGTTCACATTCCTTCTACTGGGTGACATTTTTATACAATATCATAAACTAGGTCAGTTTATGAATTGGAATGAATAATTCTAAACTTGTAAAATACCTAACCCAAATTGAACAGTTTATGGATATAGTCCATAATCATAAAAATGTTTTCTTTGAGTACGTATATACTCATGATCACTTCATAATGGTTTGTAATGAAAATGATAATTATCCTAAAAAAATCCCTCGGGAATGTCGTAACTAAGACTGCAGCAAGGCCCGTTGCCGTGCACCAGTTTCTGTTCGAGTCTAGCTCAAAGAGTTGTTTTCGGGGTTTACCCCTAGGTACATCTGTGCCAGATCCGTGTCTACCTTCTCGTATCTAGACAGGGATGTTTTTCTTGGAAAACTCACAAAATCTCTACAATACCAAAATTCTAGGAAGTTATTCTATACTAATCCTCAAAGTCTATCTTAGGGCTATGTTTTTTAATCAGAGTTTATCTAAATCTAGTTTCCAAGGTTTTTAAAAAACTTCCTCTGATACCAACTATAATTCCCCGACCCCAGTTACCCAGAGTCGGTGCATTATTTTAATACATTGGCATGATTACAAGGAATCAAGTCTCGGAAGACAGATCAGTTTAGAAGCCTTGGAAATAGATTACATACATGAATGTTACATTGCACTTTAAGACATACAAAACAACATAAATAATCATTATGAACACTATTATTCCCTTGGATTAACCCTTCATATCAATCACAATACACTTCTTGGAATCCTGGGAAAAATAAAACATTGAAAGGGGTGATCTCAAATGCTTAGTAAGGGTAAGAAATACAGTGGAAACATTCATAAATAAGCATAAACATTTAAGGAAATGTATAACTAAAAAAATCCTTTTAAACATGAACTTTAGCATAATATGGAATAAACAAAATGAAATAATTGCATTTACATATTCACATGGATATTCTACTAGTTGAATAATCACATGCAATATCACTAACAACTTTTATAATGATGGAATGCATACTGCTAGACTATCATAACCACGTAGCCAATGCCTCGGGCCAAGACTACAAAAAATATTTTTTCAAAGCCTCATGCCAAGACACTAGTTTGTCTCACGAGACCTATAGATGCAACGAGGAGCTATAGTGGGCTCCACCTGTCACTTACTAAGTCCAATGCATTCCTCATATGAAAAGGTTTAAACATAACATAAAAATTCGTATTAAAACATGCATACGAAATGTCAATACTTTTTCCATAAACCATGAATGGTATAAAAAAACACATCCACATTCAAACATATCATAACTCATTCAATAAAATAAGGAATATGGTATTATAATAAATCAACCTCAATCCAAAATAATATCTAGTAGAGGATGCTGACATAGTTGAAAATGATGAGTAAAACTTTTTGAGAGAAATATCCTTTTTGTAAAACCGTTCAAAAGTCACACATTTATAAAGGAAGTAATTTAAAAGAGATTTTTGAATCAAATTTTCCCATACCACTTTGAAACTTTTGAAAAGAATTATCATTTCAAAACATTCATGTCCATATAAATAAATCCTTAAAATCATTTTGAAAACATGGACATTAATTAAAAAGATTTAGAAAGATAAATCTTTAAAAAATTTGAAATTCTGATCTTGATAAAGAGTACCTTTCAAAATCCTTAAAATCTTCATTTTGAAATCATTTTTATGAAAAATGGATATGGATGATATAAATGTATCAGTAAATACTTACACATAAACAATCTCGGATAATAACGAGACTGAGGAATTAACTCTTACCAAATTGGTAACTTACGAAACATACACCCCATGAAAGAGGAATCATACAATGAATATTTAAATACACATAAATTAAAGTTTATTACACAAATAATACAATTATGGTCATTACATACACCACAGAAAAGTTAATAGTGGCAATGTGGCACAAATCTCATGAGAATAAAGAGTGAGATGAAAACCCCTTACCTTGCACTTTCCTTTAGTCGAGGGTACATTTAACCTCATGTACGAAGATCTTAGTATGTTATTAAATTATAACAGAACCATATTAATATTTATGATATCATACATGATTCATTTATGACTTTATACTACCCATTTAATAATAATTTCCATGTTATATTAACATTTTGGGTAATAATCGCTTTCTTTATCGTACATGTTTTAACATGTTACTTTTGATTGTATCACTTAGATCATGATTTAAATACTTCCAGAACATAAAACATGATAAATATATCATATATATTTAGAATATAAATTTTTATAATAGATATATATATGAAATAGAAAACACCGTTTATGGAGACGGTAGTCCGTACGTACTCATAAACACGGTTTCTGTTTTCATATAGTATTAAACAAAAGTAAGTGAATAAGATATATGTAAGAACATAAATACTTATATATATAAATATATATATATATATATATATCTAGTAGCATTATTATTTCATATATTACATAATTATTAGTAATATATATTTTTATAATCGTCGATGAACCGTGAACTTGGAAATGAATCTCATCGTGTCGTGGAGACGGTATTCCATACATACGCACAAGCGAAAATATCATTCTTTTGATATTAAAATAATATATAATTGGAAGGTATATCATATATACATAATTATTATCATGTAATATTTATTATTTACTTCCATTTCACATCATTATCATACCCATCCAAATAATAATGTTTTGAATAACAATTACACCACGACGTGGAGACGGTAAGCCGTACGTACGCTCATATGGTGACATGTCGTTCAAAGGATGGATAGAATAATGAATATGGTAGTAACATATTTATAATAGCATCACAGTATATAGAAGATACCGGATTTATCATTTTAGAATGGAAATAACAAAGAAAGAAGATGATGAAGAAGAAAGGAGCTTGAAAGAGGGTGGTGAAAACATTACCTCTTCTTCGTGTTCTTCCTTTTGATTTGATCAAAATGGCTCTTTAAGTTGGATTTATGATAAAAATAAGGTCTCTAGTTTTAATTGAGCGAATTTTATAGAGTATTTGGTCTGGGTATTGCTAAACTAAAAGGCATTGATGGTGTGAAAAAATGGTAAGAAGTTGGGTCCTTTTATAAGGGGGGGGGAGTGTCTCTTTAGAAAAAACTTACAGTATTAATTTATAATAAATTCATATTTAGTTTCTAATGGATCCAATATAACGACCCATACATTAAATACATTTTTAGTACTTCAAAATTGAAGTACACATATTACAACATATAACAAAACCATGAAAGGACCATATAGGTATAGTGTCTTTAGAAAATGGGAAACATAAACAACAGGTTCATAAAGCGTCTATACTGTCTCCCATTTATTTCATCATATCTATAGTCCCTTTTGGAATATCTTACTTAATAACCTTCTTCCTGACCTGGGGAAAGAAAACATAAAAAAGGGTGACCTCAAATGCTCAGTAAGGGTAAACAAAATAAATATCAATCACAACATATTCATAAGAACATAACATTTTGGAAATCTTACCCTGCAAAAGAGATCATAATTTAATAACATGGGATAAATCATGGTAGTGAAATTTAATCACAATAATCATAACATAAAACATGAAGCTTTGTTTCATACACACATAATCATAGAGAATCATTTCTTATTAGTCAAGACTCATTTCCAAGACTATCTTAGTGGACAAAGTCCATTTCTCAACAGAGTTCATTCCTCAATTCAGTCCTGTTTCACTGAACCGGTTTAACGTTCCATTCCATCCATGTCTATCTCATGAGATATAAAATCTTTACCCAATGCATTGGAGGGAGATATAGGTCCCACCCATCTCATAATGATACCATTCTTATGTTTTCCACAAAATCATAAACCATACATCATAGAATAACCCATGTAATAAAAATGGGATTCTTAAACATTGTGACATCATAAAAAAAATTCATATAAGATAAAGGAATTCATAAAAATAATTCCATCAAAACATAATCAAATAAATGTAATAATATGGATAGAAACAGAACCCTTTATTATCTTAGATAGAAAATAATTTTGATAAAACACTTGAACTCCATTCTTGAGGAAAATATCCTTTCTACTTCAAAAACACTTTTCCTTTATTAACATGTCATACAATTATAAACTAAAAGAAGTTGATTAAAAAAAACATGAAAACTTGTAAAGGAAGCTTCTTGGAAATAACGTTTTAAAAATCCATTCATGCCGTATAAGTTAAAAAAACATTCTTCTCATACTTTTGTCGGAAAAGTCAAAAAGTACCTCGTATGAAAAATGACAAAAGATTCCTTTCATATATTTTAATAAAAACTCACCGAAGGGTAAAATTGGATTTAAAAAATTTTAGGTGGATGGAAATAATATTACATATTGAGGAAACATGGATTTGGATGATAAAATACACCCTAGTAAATTCTAAAGTATAAAAAATCTCGGACAAAAATGAGATTGTGATATTTTCCTTTCCTTAGGTCCGATTTTCTTCGTAAGTGTCCAAACCTCATGTATAATGATTTAAATAATGTCTTTGACTTATTCCAGAATCATACTCATTGTTATGATATCATATATGGTCATATTCTTAGCTTATTATTAGTAATATTTCATTATTACTTGTTATTCGGGTGTTTATTACTTTTTGTTCTTATGCTTGTTTTGTCGAATAAATTCTTATTCTTCTTTTTAGGTTATAGATACCTCATTTACAGAATGGTATTAGTGTAATATATATCATATTTACTCACTCAATTCATTTATGTATTCTTTATGCAATGAAAATCATGTAGAACGAGTCGCATCACATCGTGGAGACAGTATTCTGTACGTACGCATGAGCGATGATATCGTTCCCATGATCTTGGAATTGTATTGGAGTGTATGTATACTATTTCAGAATCAATATCACTTTAAAATAATCATATATATTCATTATTTACACCATTATACCCATCCAAGTAAGGTGGTGGTGGAAAATAGATTACACCACGGCGTGGAGACGGTATTCCGTACGTACGCACGCGCGGTGATTTCGTTTTTCGTAGGATGGATAGATGGTGAAATAGGGTTCTTTCATACTTATAATAAAATATCAGTATATGAGTGATAATTATGTTATTAATTCATTGTGAAACAACAAAATAAGAAGAAATGGAAGAAGAAATAAAGTTGAAAGAATCGGTAACAGACATTACCTCTTCTTTGAAGCGCTTCTTTGAGACCTCCTTTTAGGGCACTAAAATTGGTGTTTGAAGAAGACTAGGACCTCTAGGATGTTTCTAGGGAAGTGTAGAGGAGCAAATGGTAGGGGTTGGCCGAGTTGGAAGGCTCAATGTGGTGTGAGGAAGAGAGGGAGGGGGTTCCCTTTTATAAGGGAGGAGAGGGGCACCTTTGGAAAAACTAAAATTATTACATTATTATAATGCCATATTCGGTTTTAAATATCTCCAAATTGATTTATTTAGAATATAAGGTGGGTATGGGTATAAATACTCTAATCCAGTAGAATTTGGACAAGTTTAGTTTACTATTTTAACCTTATCATTTAGATTTAACTTTAAGTTAGATAATTTTACTTTTACGGTGTCTTTTTGTGTTCTTACACTATAAGGTTAATAAACTTACTATAACAAGCCAAACGAACCCCAAGTTGTTTATTATTAATATATATAACCTTATCTAAGTCATTTGGCCGAACCTTAGATTTTTAGGAATAAAATAACATTTAATAATATAATATTTTTAAAAAAAACTATTTTATGTCAATTTTGACACCATTTAGTAATTGATTTTTGTGAAAATAATAACAGAATGATTAGTTAAAAAAATATAATTAAATCAATACTAACATGTCATATTAACCTATAAAATTACTGGAATTAATAAAAAGTCTCAAATTACATTTATATGGATATTTATAACATCAATTATGTCAATATTTCATTAATAAGATAATTACTCCATCATCTTTGTGTCATAAATAAATTAAATTATTTAATGTATAAAAATTACAAATAAAATACCATTATTTATGAGATCGTTTGAGCTTTCTAATGAATATTTATAGTAGAATTTATCTTATGTATAACCCTATATTAAAAATTATTTACTTATTAAACTTTGATTTTAACTATTTTAACCCTTCTTCAAATAAATTAATAATAAATGTCCTAATCTAATCCAAGTAGGCCTAAATGGTCATATTTTATTCCTAAGGTTGTTTTTGGTCGAATTACACTTATCCAATAGAATTAGGACATGTGTTAGGGTAATAATAATATCATTTTTACCGTTAATTACCCTATTTACTTTTAACCGTGGTAAATAAAAGTAAAAAGTTACAATTCACCAAAAATTATTTTCATCTCATTGAACCACATTTTACATACTGACATCAGCCGTGTCCCTCGGATTTTTGAAATTCTACTCACAGAAGCGGTAAAATTATGTTTTATTTAAATTTGCAAATTCTCCTAGGAGGTGGGTAAAAGCCGGTGAGAAGTTCAATAAAATTTTTATATATCTAAAATTATTATAAAATTACTCTAATGAATTACATTGAACTTATATAAGTATTATGTATCAATTTTTACCTAAAATAAATTTAAATAAAAATAAATAATTATTTAAATAAAAAGTCGGTTTTTAAATAGTAACCCAGTGTTTTCACTATTCATTGAAAGTATCCAGAAAAATACCAAAATTTCACCCTAGGCTAATTTCGATATTCCGAATCCAAAAATGAAGTCCATTTTGAAAAATAAAATTTACAAAATTTCAAAAAGTGGTTATTACTATTCATAACAGCTAGTTTTAATAATATTTTAATAGCGTATCGTTGTTTAGTGAAACTCGGTATTGCTTACGACGCAAGCTATCAAGGAAGGTCGCGATTGCATGTAAAGAAAGCCATGATAGTGTTGTGTGTAGTGAAAGATTCCTTTGATGATTTATATAAAAATAAAAACAAAATATTTCTTATAAAAGTCTATGGTGTTACATTCCACCCCCCTTAAAATGAATTTCTCCCTCGAAATTCATCACTTGTAACAAACAGATGAGGATACCTCTCCCTCATCATATCCTCAATCTCCCTTGTAACTTCTTCTAATTGGTGGTTCCTTCATAAAACTTTCACCAAGCGAGTGGTCTTGTTCCGTAGGATTTTTTAACTATGATCGAGAATCTCTATCGGTTGTTCTTCATAAGAAAGATCTTGTTCCAGCGGTACAACTTCTGAGCTGAGTACATATGAAGGATCAGGTATGTACTTTCTCAGGAGAGATACATGGAACACATCGTGAACTTGAGAGAGATTCGGTGGAAGCGCCAATCGGTAAGCTACCTTCCCAACACGATCCAGTATTTCGAAAGGACCGATATACCTAGGGCTCATCTTTCCCTTCTTTCCAAATCTCATTACTCTCTTCCAAGGAGATATTGGTAAGAATAATTTATCACCCACTTCAAACTCTAAGTCTTTTCTTCGGTTGTCGACATAACTTTTTTGTCGACTCTGAGCTGCTCTTATGTGTTATTGAATAGATCGGACCTTTTCTGCCATCTAATCAACAAGATCAGGTCCAAATAGCTTTATTTCCCCAACTTCATCCCAACAAGTTGGAGTCGTGCATTTCTTTCCATAGAGAGCTTCATAAGGAGACATCTGAATACTGGAGTGAAAGCTATTATTATAAGAAAATTCCACCAAAGGTAGGTGTTGATCCCAACCACCTTTGAAATCCATAGAGCAAGCTCTCAACATATCTTCTAGAGTTTGAATTTTCCTCTCAAACAGACCGTCTGTCTGAGGATGATAAGCAGTGATGAAACTCAACTATGTATCCAGAGTATGCTGAATACTTCTCCATAACTTTGAGGTAATCCTCGGATCCCGATCAGATATAATAGAAATTGGTACTCCATGCAATATTAAAACTTCTTTTACACATATCCTACAAAGTTGATCCAGATAGAAATCCTCTCTAGTAGAAATGAAGTGTGCAGACTTTGTAAGACGATCAACTATGACCCAGATAGCATTATTGCCTTTGGATGTCTTAAGAAGTCCTGTGACAAAGTCCATAGTGATGTTTTCCCATTTCCATTCGGGTATGGGTAATGGTTGTAACATCCCCTTAGACTTATGTCTCTCAGCTTTAACTTGCTGACAAACCAAGCATCGAGAGAGATATTCAGCAACATCTCCTTTCATGCAATCTCACCAGAAGTACTATTTCAGGTCCCTATACATCTTCGTGCATCCAGGATGAATAAAGAATGAAGAACTATGAGCCTCATCCAGCAGCACTTTCTTTAATTCGGGGATAGGAGGAACCCAAACCCGATTCCTGAACATTATTATCCCATCATAATCAAGGTTGAATTCAGGAACATTTCTCACCTTCTTTTGTAACTCTACATCTTCTTTCTATTCCTCTTTAATCATAACATGTATAGATGGTTAAGCATTATTTTGAGAAAGATACGATTTCCCCCCTTCCATTATAATTCCAAAATCATCCTTTGTAAATCCATAAATATTGGATCTTTTGTGATCCTCATCATGGATAAATTGGAATGGTCTTGTCGACTTAATGCATCTTCCACCTTGTTTGCTTTCCCAGGGTGGTAATGAATTGAGAAGTCGTAATCCTTAATCATCTCTAACCATCTTCTTTGGCGCAAATTCAGCTCCTTTTGTGTGAAAATATACTTTAAAATTTTATGATCAGTATAAATGTCACACCTTTATCCATAAAGATAATGCCTCCAAATCTTTAATGCAAAGATTACCAAAGCTAACTCCAAATCATGAGTTGGGTAATTTTTCTCATGGATTTTCAACTGTCGTGAGGCATAAGCTATCACCATATCATTTTTCATAAGAACACACCCCAATCCCTTCTTGTATGAATCACTGTAGATCACAAACCTTTCTCCACTACAAGTCAGTGTCAGCACAGGTGCACTGGATAAACTTCTTTTCAACTCCTTGAAATTATCTTCACATTCCTCCGTCCAAACAAACTTAACTCCTTTCCGAGACAACCTGGTGAGTGGATTAGATAATCGTGAAAAATCTTTCACAAAATGTCGATAATATCCAGCCAAGCCAAGAAAACTTCGGATCTCAGTTACTGTTGTTGGTCTCGACCATTTTTCGATAACCACTATCTTTGCTGGATCCACAGATATCCCCTCTTTTGAGATTATGTGACCCAAAAATGTAAATTTTTGAAGCCAAAATTCACAGTTGGTAAATTTTTCATAAAACTTCTCCTTTCTCAGGGTCTTCAATATAATTCTCAAGTAATCTTCATGTTATTCCTTTCTCTTTGAATATACAATAATATTGACTATAAAGACTACCACAAACTGATCAAGATAGTCTCTAAAGACTATATTTTTCAGATCCATGAAGATAGTATGGGAATTAGTAAGATCAAATGGCATCACTATAAATTCATAGTGTCGATATCTTGTACGGAAAGTTGTCTTTGGTATATCCTCCCTTTCGACCCTTAATTGATGATACCCTGAATGAAGATCAATCTTGGAAAAGTATTGAGCTCCGCGTAGTTGG
Organism: Viscum album; assembly: GCA_963277665.1. Classification (NCBI taxonomy): domain Eukaryota; kingdom Viridiplantae; phylum Streptophyta; class Magnoliopsida; order Santalales; family Viscaceae; genus Viscum; species Viscum album. The sequence continues at coordinate 804,491,897 of OY728167.1, read as the reverse complement.
TCAAATAAGTCATCAATGTGCGGGAGAGGATATTTGTTCTTGATAGTGATCTTTGTTAAGTTCTTGATAATCAATGCAGAGTCTCATTGATCTATCTTTCTTCTTAACAAACAGAACAGGTGCTCCCTAAGGTGATGCACTAGGGTGTATGAACCCCTTATAAAGATTCTCTTGGAGTTTCTTCTTCAATTCCTGCAACTCAATTGGGGCCATTCTATAAGGTTTCTTTGAAATAGGTAAAGCACCCGGTACGAGTTCTATTGAAAACTCAACTTCACGATTTGGTGGAAGACCTGAAAGTTCCTTCGGAAAGACATCATAAAACTCCCGTACAATCAGAATATTCTTAATCATGAGTTTCTCATAAACCATTTGAGATAAATAACCATCATTTAGTGGAATCAAGACCCATAAGATGGAAGAAATTTCCACTGGAAATGTGACTTCCCTTCTTTGGAAATTGATATGAGCTCTATATAGAGAAAGACAATCCATGCAAATAATCACATCAAATTCCACTATAGGGAGGATCACAAGATTTGTAGGAATCACTTTCCCACAAACTTCAATCAGAGAAGAATTATAAACTTTTGATGCGACTGTTGTGCCAATAGGGGTTGTCACAACTAACTCAACATCTAATTGTTGAGGTAATACGGTGATACCCTTAGAAAATTCTTAAGAAATAAAGGAGTGGGTGGATCCAGAATCAAATAAAACATTTTCTACTTTAGAGTGGATGGTAAGTGTACCTTTAACCACTTTGTTATCGTACTCCACATTGCTAATAGAAATTGCATGTGAATTTCCTTTGTCTTTATCCTTAAGAGTTTGTTGACTTCGATCATCATCAACAACCCTTATATTAGGACATTGATTGGTATAATGCCCCATTTCCTTGAACTTGTAACATTGAAGTGTAGGAGGTGCACTCTGTGTAGCCTTTTCATTGTTCGCATCACTAGACATCTTCGTCCCATAATTGCGGCATTCAAATGCCCGATGACCTTCCTTTCCACATTTGAAACATTTACTTGTCCCTTTTAGACAACTCCCTCCATGTTTCTTTCCACACTTTGAGCATAAGGGAAAGCTCATCTTCTTTTCAGTGTGCTCTTTAGATTTTCCTTTGAATTTCATTTTCCTCTTCTTATAAAACTCATATGACTGATGGGTTAGTCCAATCTCCATCTCAACATTGAGAGCACATCGAACGATTTCCTCATATCTATTGAATTCCATTATGGCTAAGGCCGTTCAAAGACTTGGTTTTAAGCCACTAAAGAATAAATTGATCTTACTCTCGGGTTGGATAATAATACCAGAAGCATACCTTGCAAGTCTTGTAAAATTTGCTTCATAGGTACCAATAGATTGATCATCCTTTTGCTTCAGTTCAAGAAACTCTTCCGCCATCTTTATTCGTAGAATACGAGGGAAGTACTTTTTAAAAAATAAGTTCTTGAACTCGTCCCATTCCATGGACTCAATTTCATCTCTTGGCCTCATATTCTTGATAAGATTCCACCATTGATCAGCATCACCTTCCAAACGATACACTGCTAAGATGACTTTGTCATGTTCAGAAGATTGAAGAACTAAAAATATCTTTTCCGTAGTACTGATCCATTGTTCAACAACTAATGGATCAGTAGACACACTGAATGAAGGTGAACGCTTCCTCATGAAGGATTCCACAGAATGTTGCTCCTTCCTTTGCTCATTTGGATGTCCTGCATGATTCATAGCTTGAGAATGTTGTGTGAGCATGGCTACAAGATTGTTCATTCCAGCTCCCACAACATTTGGTTTCTCAGGGGGACAATCATTTCATTGCCCGTCGCATTCCGCATTAACACAGTTCCTTCGGGTTCCAGCCATTGACTAAAACCAAGAAGAATAGTGTGAGCAACACTAATTATAATAGGAAAACCACAAAATCAAGAATAAAATTTCACACTTAAGGTCTTATCCTAGGCTATTCATGGTCATTTCTAAAACACTAAGATTGTGTTCTATTCTTAGACTTATCCTTAGGATTCTTACTAAGGCTTTCACATCCTTGTTTCCAAAGGTTGACTATACCTTTCCTCTGATACCAACTATAACGACCCATACTTTACATACATTGTTTGTACTTCAAAATTGAAGTACACTTATTACAACATATAAAAAACCATGAAAGGACAATAGAGGTATAGTGTATTTAGAAACTGGGAAACATAAACAACTGGTTCATAAAGCGTCTACACTGTCTGCCATTTATTTTGTCATATCTAAAGTCCCTTTTGGCCTATATTACTTAATAACCTTCTTCCTGACCTGGGGAAAGAAAACATACAAAAAGGTGAGCTCAAATGCTCAGTAAGCGTAAAAAAAAGAAATATCAATTACATCATATTCATAAGAACATAACATTTTTGAAATCTTACCCTGCAAAAGAGATCATAATTTCATAACATGAGATAAATCATTGTAGTGAAATGTAATCAAAATAATAATAACTTAAAACACGATGCTTTGTGGCATACACACATAATAATAGAGAATCATTTCTTATTAGTCAAGACTCATTTCCAAGACTATCTTAGTGGACAAAGTCCATTTCTGAACCGAGTTCATTCCTCGTTTCAGTCCTATTTCACTGAACCAGTTTAACTTTCCGTTCCAGGCATGTCTATCTCATGAGATATAAAATCTTTACCCAATTCATTGGAGGTAGATATAGGTCCCAACCATCTCATAATGATACCATTCTTATGTGTGCCACAAAATCATAAACCATACATCATAACATAACCCATGTAATAAAAATGGGATTCTTAATCATCGTGACATCATAAAACAATTCATATAAGATAAAGGAATTCATAAAAATAATTCCATCACAACATAATCAAATCAATGTAATAATAGGGATATAAATAGAACCCATTATTATCTTAGATGGAAAATAATTTTGATAAAACACTTGAACTCCATTCTTGAGGAAAATATCCTTTCTACTTCAAAAACACTTTTCCTTTCTTAACATGTCATACAATTCTAAACTAAAAGAAGTTGACTAAAAATAAACTTGAAAACTTGTAAAGGAAGCTTCTTGGAAATAATGTTTTAAAAATCCATTCATGCCATATAAGTTAAAAAAAACATTCTTCTCATACTTTTGTCGGAAAAGTCAAAAAGTACCTCGTACGAAAAACGACAAAAGATTCCTTTCATATATTTTACTAAAAACTCACCGAAGGGTAAAATTGGTTTTAAAAAATTTTAGTTGGATGGAAATAATATTACATATCGAGGAAACATGGATGTGGATGATAAAATACACCCCAGTAAATTCCAAAGTATAAACAATCTCGGATAAAAATGAGATTGTGATATTTCCTTTACATTATGTCCGATTTGCTTCGTAAGTGTCTGAACCTCCTGTATAATGATTTAAATAATATCATTGACTTATTACAGAATCATACTCATTGTTATGATATCATATATGGTCATATTCTTAGCTTTTCATTAGTAATATTTCATTGCTACTTGTTATTCGGGTGTTTATTACTTTTTGTTCTTATGCGTGTTTTGTCGAATAAATTCTTATTCTTCGTTTTAGGTTATAGATACCTCATTTCTAGAATGGTATTAGTGTAATATATATCAAATTTATTCACTCAATTCGTTTATGTAATCATTATGAAATGAAAATCATGTAGAACGAGTCGTATCACATCGTGGAGACGGTATTCCGTACGTACGCACAAGTGATGATATCGTTCCCATGATCATGGAATTGTATTGGAGTGTATTTATACTATTTAAGAATCAATATCACTTTACAATAATCATATATATTCATTCTTTACACCATTATACCCATCCATGTATGGTGGTGGTGGAAAATAGATTACACCACGACGTGGAGACGGTATTCCATACGTACGCACGCGTGATGATTTCGTTTTCCGTAGGATGGATAGATGGTGAAATAGGGTTGTTTCATACTTATAATAAAATATCTGTATATGAGTGATACTGATGTTATTAATTCATAATGAAACAACTAAATAATAAGAAGTGGAATAAGAAATAAAGCTGAAAGAATCAGTAACGGACATTACCTCTTCTTTGAAGTGCTTCTTTGAGACATCCTTTTAGGGCACTAAAATTGGTCTTTGAAGAAGACCAGGACCTCTAGGATGTTTCTACGGAATTGTAGAGGTGAAATTGGTAGGGGTTGGCCGAGATTTAAGGCTCAATGTGGTGTGAGGAAGAGAGGGAGGAGGTGCCCTTTTATAAGGGAGGAGATGGGCACCTTTTGAAAAACTAAAAATATTAGTTTATTATAAAGCCATATTCGGTTTAAAATAGCTCCAAATTTATTTATTTCGAAGCTAAGGTGGGGATGGGTAGAAATCCTCTCATCCAATATAATCTGGAAAATTTTAGTGTACTATTTTAACCTTATCAGTTATATTTAACTTTAAGTTAGATAATTTTACTTTTACCGTGTCTTTTTGTGTTATTACACTATATGGTTAATAAAATTACTATAACAAGCCAAACGAACCCCAAGTTGTTTATTATTAATATATATAACCTTATATAAGTCATTTTTCTGAACCTTAGATTTTTAGGAATAAAATAACAATTAATAATATAATATTTGTTTTAAAAACTATAATATGTCAATTTTGACACTATTTAGTAATTTATTTTTGTAAAAATCATAACAGAATGATTAGTTCGAAAGAAGTTTATTAAATCAATACTAACATGTCATATTACCCTATAAAATTATTTTAATTCATAAAAAGTCTCAAATTACATTTATTTGGGTATTTATAACATCAATTATTTCAATATTTCATTAATAGAATAATTACTACATAATCTTTGTGTCATAAATAAATTAAATTATTTAATGTATAAAAATTAAAAATAAAATACCATTATGTAGGAACTCATTTTATATTTATAATGAATATTTATTGTTGAATTTATCTTATGTATAACCATATATTAAAAATTATTTACTTATTAAACTTTGATTTTAACTATTTTAACCCTTCTTTAAATAAATTAATAATAAATGTCCTAATCTAATCCAAGTGGGCCTAAATGGTCATATTTTATTCCTAAGGTTGTTTTTGGTCGAATTAAACTTATCAAATATAATTATGACATGTTTTAGGGTAATAATAATACTCTTTTTACCCTTAACTACCCTATTTACTTTTAACCGTGGTAAATAAAAGTAAAAAGTTACTATTCACCAAAAATTATTTTCATTTCATTGTACCACATTATACTTACTGACATCAACCATTTCTCTCGGATTTTTGAAATTCCACTCACAGAAGTGGTAAAATTAAGTTTTATGTAAATTTGCAAATTCTCCTAGGAGGTGGGTAAAAGACGGTGAAAAGTTCAATAAAAATTTTATATATCTAAAATTATTATAAAATTACTCCAATGAATTACATTGAACTTATATAGGTATTATGTATCAATTTTGACCTAAAATAAATTTAAATAAAATAAATAATTATTTATATAAAAAGTCGATTATTAAATAGTAACCTTGTGTTTTCACTATTCATTGAAAGTTTCCAGAAAAATACCAAAATTTCACCCTAGGCTAATTTCGATATTCCGAATCCAAAAATGAAGTCCATTTTGAAAAATAAAATTTAAAAAATTTCAAAAAGTGGTTATTACTATTCATAATGGCTAGTTTTAATAATATTTTAATAGCATATCGTTGTTTAGTGAAACTCGGTATTGCGTATGACGCAAGATATCAAGGAAGGTCGCGATTGCGTGTAAAGAAAGACAAGCTACTGTTGTGTGTAGTGAAATATTCCTTTGATGATTTATATAAAATAAAAACAAAATATTTCTTATAAATGTCTCGGGTCTTACATCCAAAGTGGATTATTCAAAGTCTAAGGTGGGGATGGGTCGAAATCTATTCAACCAATATATTTTAGATAGGTTTGGGTCATTATATTAACCTTATATTTTAGTTTTAACTCTTAGTTAATTAGATTGACATTTACCATGTCAGTTTTTTATTTTTATATTATATAGTTAATAAACATAATATATACATCCAAGAGACCCCAAACTTGTACATTTATGATACACCAATAATGATATAAGTCCTTTGGCCGATCCTTAGATTTTTAGGGATAGAATATAAATTAATAATATAATATTTGTTTTAAAAACTCATTTATGTCAATTTTGACACTACTCAATAATTGATTTTTTTAAAAGTCATAGAAACTTTATTAATTCAAAACAAATTCTTTTAAGCAATCCTAACTTGTCATATTAACCAATAAAATTCGTTTATGTCATCAAAACTTTCATATTATATTTATTTTAACATTTATAATACCAATTATTTGATTCTTTCATTAATAAGGAAAATAATGCATCATTATTGTGTCATATATATTTTTACTTTTTCAATGTCTAAAAATTATAAATAAAATACCATTATGTAGTAAATCATTTTATATTTCTAATGAATATTTATAATCGAAAATATAACATATAAAACCTTATGTAAAAATTGTTTTTCTAAAAGATATACGCTTATGTCATTTTTGTATTTACTTTAACTTAATTAATATAAAGTGTCTCTATCACCTACAAGTGGCTCCATGGGGTCCCAAAATCGACCCAAACATGCCCATGGTCGGAAATATATCCACTAATAAAGATAGGACACGTTTTAGGGTAATTTAGTATTATTATAATATTATTGTTTACCCTTATTTACTGGATTTACCCTTTAATCATAGTAAATAAATTATTTACCCAAGTAATTATTCAAAATGTCTAAAAATAAAAGTTACCTATTTACAATATTTGGATATGCTGATTCGAAATATGGAATCCATTTTGACAAATTCAAAACACATAAGTGGAAGAAATTAATTTAAAATTAATTCCCGTTGTCAAAACAGAAAGCGTGTTTTTAAGATATAATAACTATCAAAATATTGACACTTGTTTATGTCCGGTTTAATTGTGAAATTATGTCCAATGACCAAAATTGTATTAAATGGAAAAAATATATTCTATGTATACTTTAAAACTACTCAAATTCATAATTTATCACTATTAATTATTTTTATTTAAAAAGTGGGTTTTAATTAAAATTTAGTAATTTTCACTATTCATCAAAATATAAAAGTTGTCCAAAAAGTACCAAAAGTTCACCCTTGGCTAAATTTGATATTCTGAATCCAAAAATGAAGTTCATTTTGAGAGATAAAATTTATAATATTTAAAAAAGTACGTAGTACTATTCATAACAACTAGTTTGATTGGTTGTAGTGTGTGTTAGAACTCGAAGTTGCGTACAGCACACGCTACTGTATTATTCAAAGAGAAGCGTAACATGGAAGCTTGGGGTGTTACATTGTAAAATTTTGATGTACCCATTCTAAATAATAAACTTATTTAGTCAAATTGAATATATAAAAGTTTAAAATATTGGATTTAAAATGGTTCACTATTAAAAGTTGGTAAAAGTGCATTTTTGAAAAATACTTCTTTTATCTGAAAAAAATGAATTTGTTCTTACATTATGTCTAAGAATCTCACAATATGGATTCCAAAATTCTAAGCATTATATAAAGTTCAAAATTTAGTTAATACTATTCATAACCTCTTTTGAACGGCTTGTTTGGTAAGTCATGGTGCGCTTGAACTCGGTGTTGCGTGTAGTGCAAGTTATTGAATTATTTTGAAGAAGTAACTCACTATGAAATCTTGGGGTGTTACAGTTAGGGTAATTATAATATCATTTTTACCCTTAATTACCCAATTTACTTCTAATCGTGGTAAATAAAAGTCAAAATATACTATTCACCAAAAATTATTTGTAACTTATTGAACCACATTTTACTTACTGATATCAACCATGTATCTCATATTTTTGAAATTCAATTCACAGAAGTAGTAAAATTATGTTTTATTCAAATTTGAAAATGCTCCAAGGAGGTGGGTAATGGACGGTAAAAAGATCAATAAAATATATATATATATATATATATATATTTATTATAAAAGGACTCCAACGAATTACATTGAACTTATATAGGAATTATAAATCTATTTTGAACTAAAATAAATTTAAATAAAATAAATAATTATAAAAATTCAGTTTTAACCAATAACAGATTGTTTTTCACTATTCGTTAAAAATTGAATGTTTTAAGAAAAATACCAAAATTTTACCCTAAGCTAATTTTTATATTATAAATTCAATAATTAAGTCTATTTTACTAAATTAAAAACATATAAGTTTCATTTATTAATATAAAATTAATTCCCGTTGTCAAAACCAAAAAATCGTGTTTTTAAGAAATAATAACTAACAAAAGATTGACACTTGTTTATGTTCAATTTCAGAGTGAAATTATTTCCAATGAACAACATTGGATTAAATGGTAAAAATATAATCTAATCATACTTTAAAACCACTCAAATTTATAATTTAACACGATAAATTATTTCTATTTAAAAAGTTGTTTTCAATTAAAAATTAGTAATTTTCACTATTCAACAAAAATTGAAAGTTATCGGAAAAGTACCAAAAAGTTATCCAAACTAAATTTTTATATCATTCTTATAAAGAAGAATTTAATTTAATTAAATTGAATATGTAAAAGTGTCAAATATTAGTTTCAAAATGGGTTCTCCATTAAAAGGTGGTAAAATTTCATTTTTCCTTAAAAATACTTCTTTTATATGAAGGAATCAATTTGTTCTTATATTATGTCTAAACAACACATAATATGGATTCTAAAATTATAAGGAGTATATAAAATTCAAAATTTAGTTAACACTATTCCTAACCGCTTTTTAACGGCTAGTTTCGTAAGTCGTGGTGAACTTGAACTCGGTGTTGCGTGCAGTGAAAGTTATTGAATTACTTTGAAGAAATAACGTACTATGAAATCATGGGGTGTTACACTAGGAGTCTTGTTTCATAAAACATTTTCTCTATAATCCAAGTTCTTCACTGGCTACTCCTCGTAAGAGAGATCATTTTCCAAGTGTACCACCTATGAATTCAGTACATGTGAAGGATCCAGTATGTTCTTCCTCAAGATGGATATGTGGAATACATCATGTATATAAGACATGGTAGGTGGAGGTGCTAAATGTTAGGCCACTACTTGAACATGATCAAGGATCTCGAATTGGCCGATGTTACTGGGAATCATCTTTCCTTTCATCCCAAATATCATAATCCGATCTATGGGGATTTGTATAGCAATACCATGCCTCCAATGTTAAACTCTAGGTCCAATCGACGATTGTCTGTATAGCTATTCTATCGACATTGGGATACCATGATATGTTTCTGAATGGTTTTCAGTATTTCTATAGTTTCTTCAACCATATTAGGTCCTAAAAACATATGCTCATCCATTTTATCCAATCATTCTGGTGTTCTTCATATTTTCCTATATCGGGCTTCATACAGAGCCATTTAGATTCTCGAGTAGAAACTATTGTTGTTGGATAATTCAATGAGATGAATATTTTGGTGCCATCCTCTATTGATGTCCATAGAACATGTTCTCAACATATATTCCAGTTTTTGAATAGTCCATTCAAATTGGACTTTATTTGGAGGATGATAAGATGTACTAATGTTCTAATCACTTTTTAAAGCATGGTGGATACTTTTATAGAACATGAATGTTAATCTCACATCTTGATCGGATACAATCTATATTGGTACTCCATGCAGCCATACAATTTGCTTGATGTATATTTGTGCAAGTTGATCCAGTGGGATTTCCTCCCAAATTGTGATCAAGTGAGATATCTTAATAATATATTCCACAAAAAAACATATATCATTTCTTGCATGTGATGTCTTAGAAAGCCCATTGAAAATGTCCATGGTGATGTTTTCCCACTTCCATGTTAGTATGGGTAATGGTTTCAATGTACATTTAGTATTTTTACATTCAGCCGTCATTTGTAGAAATACCATGTACATTGATGTATTTTAAATAGTCTTCTTATTCATATAGTCCCACCAATTATTCTATATGAGATCTCAATACATCATTGTGCTCCATTGGTGAATAGAGAGGGTTGTGCTAGGTGCATCATTCAAAAAGTCTTTCTTTATATCCAAATTTTATGATACATATAGTCATGACCCAGAAATCATGACACCTTACTCATCCATTTTTCACCTGGAGGATTTCCCATTTCTCATGGATTCTACCTTCTTGTAAATTTCCACATCAATAATTTTGGAATCCTTTATTTCTCCCATAAGGGATGGTTGAGTAATCATTTGAGAAAGGATTGATTATTTTCCTTGACTAATCATTCCAATGTCCGTTATTTTTATGTCTAAAAAGATTGGATCCTTCTCAATTATTATTATTGAAAAAGATATAGGATCAATTCTATATAGAGAATCCACCACCATATTTGCATTACTAGGATTGTAGTGGATTGAGTAGTCATAATCCTTGTTGAGCTATAACCATATTCATTAGTGTATATTAAGCTCCTTTTATATCAATATATATTACAGTCTCTTATGATTAGTATACATTTCACTATTCTCCCTATATATATAATGATTCTATATTTACAACACAAATATCATATCCACAAACTCCATATCATATGGGGATAGTTTTCTCATAGGAATTGTCAACTACCTTGAGGTGTAGTCTATCACTTTGTAATTTTTTCATTGGTAAATATCCTAATACATTTTTTAATCATTGTTGAACACCATGAAGAGTCCCCAATTATTGGATGTGAGAGCACTAGTGTAGTGATAAGCGTATTTTTAAACTCTTTAAAGTTGTCTTCACACTCATTAGTCCAGAAAAACATCACTCATTTCGAAGTAAAAAATTTTAGTTGGTCTGAAAATAATTAAAAATTCCTAACAAATTGTCGATAGTACCCAGCATGATCAAGGAAACTATATATCTCTATTACAAATGATTTTTTGGGCCACCCTTCAATTTAATTTTTATTTTAAGTTCCAAAAGATATTCCTCAACTGGTGATTACTTGCCCCAAAAATAACACTATCACCATTCATGACTAAAAGTTATTGAACATTTAATATTTTTAATCCCATAAAAAATTCATTATAAGTGTATTCAAATAGACATTGTACTCCTCCATTCTATTGGAGTATTTCAGAAAATCCTTGAGGAAGACTGCCAGAATTTTTTTGAGGAAATATCTAAAGACTCCATTCAATAAATCGATGAATATTTTGGGAGAATTATTGAGTCCAAAAGGCGATTACTAGGAACTCATATTGTGCATACATCGTTCAAAATAAATACTTAGGAATAACTTCCTTCCTCACCTTTAATTTTTTATATTTTCTCCAAAGGCCCACCTTAGAAGAAAAAAATTTCCCCATATATCTGATCAAAGAAGTCATCTCTCCATGGAAGGGGATACCTGTTCTTTATAATGATTTTTTGAGCTCACGAAAATCAATTTAGAGACTCGTAGATCCATACTTCTTCATTATGGGGTTGATTAGAGCATTTTATGGTGAACAACTCAGTTGTATAAAACTCTTTTCTAGATTCTCATGTAACTACATGTTTAGTTCTTTCAGCTCAATAGTGTCAACTTTATAAGGTGTATTTTATATAGTCAGATACCCAAATATAAGTTCAATTATGAACTCAAACTATCCATCATGTGGAAAAACACGAAAGTATTCATGGAATAAATATGTTTAATCCCTCGTGATGGGAATGCCTTTGAGAATGATTCTCTAACTTATCTCAATCATTTGGGAAAGTTATGATTTATTATAGGGGAACGATTTCAAAACCTAGAAAGATGATTCTGAAGGCAATTCATCCTCCTCCATACACTTGTATAGAATTGGTGGTTGCTTCTAGATGTGAAGGGTGATCTCCCATTCCTAATAGTTGATGTTAATATTGGAAATCAATTCCCAAAATGGAATCAAACTCCACCAAAGGAAGTAAAACAATATTTTCTGGGAGGTTCAGTCCATATACATTAAGTAGAGAGGAGTTATAAACATTTAATGAAATAATTACCCCATTTTTTGTTCTCATAGATTACTCAACCTCCATATTTTGAGGTGATGTTTGAATAGTCCTACTAAACATTCAAGATATGAAAGAATGCATCAAACCAGAATCATATAGTACATTCCTTATTAATGAATTAATAACTATTGTACCTATCACTACTTCATTGTCGTGTTCCACCATATTAGTTGTGATAACATAATCCCTTCCTTTCTTCTGTAATGTTTTTTTATTGTTGTTTTCCTCTAATAACCCTTAGCATAGGGAAGTTTCTCCCATACTGACCATGTTCCTTGTAATTGAATAACTTCACAACATGTTACATGTTTATCTGAACCATCCATTATACTTCCCCATTAGTGGGATTCTTCATATCCCTTTTTTTATTATTATCCATATTCCATTATCTTCTAAATTTAATGAAACTCTTTCTTCCCTTTATGCTGTTTTTGGGATGCTTCTTCCCACAGTTTTGACACGAGAGATGTTGGGTTGTATTTCCATTAATGGTTTTTTCAACTGATCCACACATATTAAAAACCATTTGCACTTTTTTTCATTGGGACCATGGGACCACAAAGAGTCTCTGATATCCATTTAAACCATAGGAGAACAACAAAAAATCTCTTCATAAATTCCAAATAATCGAATCAAAATCACTTTTCATACACTTGGATTTAGTCCACTAAAGAATAGATACACCTTCCTTTTGGTGTTCATTAAAAATACAAAGGCATATCATGAAATCCTTGTAATGTATTCCTCTTAAATCCTGATAGACTCATCTTTCTATTTATTTATTATGATGGACTTCCTTTCCATATTAAGATGGAGGCTTTAGGGAAAATATTTATTGAAAAATATTTTATTTTAATCTTCCATGTCCATGAAATCAATTTCCTCCTTGGAATTTCTATCCTTGAACAATGTCCACCAAGGAACAACTTTCCCATCAAAATGATAAACTTCAAAAACAACATTATCTTCTTCTAAGTACTAGAATACAAATAATATCATCTCAATAGAGTTAGTCCATTATTATTTGAGTTGGGGATCATAATATCCACGAAACATGTGAGGCATTTTCTATAGAAAATGATTCAACTGAAAAATTTAATTACTTTAGATAATTAGGGAGTTCCATGCAATTAAACATGTTATACATAACATGATCCAACTGAGCAAGTACTGTCATGATGTTTTGAGAAAATATTCCCATCTTATTTGGAATATCATTATGTCAATTGTCACATTTCCTATCACATTGTTTATTGGAACACATTATTCTATTTCCATAAATTAAATTTGAAAAAGAAAGTACAATTATGGGGATTTAATACCTATCTACTAATAATATAAAAATAAAAAATTGAAAACATATGGATAAACACGTAAATAAAAATTATATCCTAACGTTTGATACCCTAAGATTCAATTTAGATCATCCATGGGGATATAATTTTCCCTAGGGTTCCTAATAATGTGTTCTGGTCCTACTCTCAAAAAATAATTATACATTTCTATGATACCAAATATAGTTACCACATCCTTTTACACATATCATAACATGTATTAAAGAAAAATCAACCATCACATACAACCATGGATCGTAAATTCTTGTTTCTTTAGATTATTAGGAACATAATTTAACATCATGTAACCAATATAAAAATATATTTTTATTTAATCTTTATAATGAGATACTAACTCTATTTGAGACCTTATAACATCATAAGCTAACCTTGGGAATATATTAATAAAATTGATGATCTAAAAGCCCAATAATGGAATAAGCATAGTAATAAACATGGAACATGGGTTAGAAAACAGAACACTAAGACATAAAAGGAATGGAAATTTGATAAAATTAAGGAATATTAACATGTATAACATGGGACTATATAAACCTAACATCATTGGAATTTGGGAATGACATATAACATGAAATTAACATGAGTCAAGTCTAACTTTAAATACATGGTGGAAAAAGTCCCATAAAGGAATCAAGTACTCTAGATTTCCCAACATGATGTCTCATTAGAATAAACATTACCCAATGTATTAAAATGATATATTGGTACTCCCATCATAACATGTTCATGAATATTTGTTCAACATGAAGAATCATACATAAGGAGTCAAACATATATATAAGTGTTACCCATGAAAAGAATTAGAAATCATAATATCATGTCAAAATACATAACATAAGGGAATATCATAATGGGGTACATAAAAGAAATGATTTAAATCCTACATGGACATTAAAAAGAAGAAATATTCATATATCATGATAATTAATGTAAAAATTAATTGAATACATATAAAAATAGTTTGTAGGAAACTTTATAATTAAAACATTTTAGTGTGGTTTAAGGAAAACATTAAATATTATTTCAAACAGAAAAGGTAGAATTATTTATATAAACCCCAAAATAAAGCAAGATATATTTACATAATAAATTAATATATTTTATAAAAAATGGTGGATTAAATCAGAATATTTAAATCACTTTAAAATGGAATGAAATTGAGAAGTTCCATTGAATCATGTTTTCTTATCGGGAAGAATTGAGAAGGGAACCTTTTTATAACATGTATATCCCCTTAAAATAGAGATAATATGATATTTAATGATGTTTTGGGGGGAATATAAATATAATATATAATAATTACATAAAAATAAAGAGTAATTACATTGGGGTAATGATATAGTAAGCGTCGCTCGATGGAAAAATGGATGTGTGAAAAGAATCCCTTACATTATGTCTGAAAGTGTTTTGCAATTGATCATAATTTACTATATAATAAAATAAAATCCATTAACTAATTAATTAAGAAACATTCATAAATGTATTTTATTTATTATAACTATATTATGTCCATTTATGGCCTTTTTTATGAGATATAGTGTTGAATTTCATCATTCAAGAGTGTTCATTTTCATAGATTTCATGATCCGTTTTCTTATATATGAGTATGGAATTTAATTAATGATAATTAATTTTATTTTTTTGGTGGTTTTCTCTCAAAACAAAAATTATTTGTTTTATTATTTAATATTATGTGTATATGTCATCTACATAACATAAAAAAATGTTATAAAAATACTTTTAGAATAATTATAAAACATTATAATTGTTTTAATAACATCATTGATGGTGGTAAAGGAAAATTTATTTTCTTTGTCCTTAAAGAGGACAATTTAACACCTCACATACGTTGTTTTCATTTTTATAATAAAAGTAAGAGGAAAAGAGACTTCATGGTGGATTATACATTCACATAATAAAATTTTATTATATATATGATACTTGTTTTATCATGCATGTTTTTATAGAGGATGTCAGTATAGAAAAAGAAACTAAAATTAATATAAAATAATTTAAATGAAAAAGTATATTTTTCCTCTTGAATTATTATCCATGAGAAACTCCTTAGGTAAATTGGTTTTGGTAATTTTTGGAGATAAGAACCACCTATAAGTGGTGTAGAGGCTTGGGAGAGGATTGGAGGTGGTGAGGGGTGGTATTGATCGTGGAGGATATGGGTGTTTTCTCTTTATTTTAATCATTAGTTTATAAAGAGGTGGTGAGGGGTGGTATCGATAGTGGAGTCAAGGGGTGTTTTGAGGAGAATAGGTTGTGAGGGGCGGTGTTTATAGTGGAGACTAGGGGTGTTTTCTCTTTATTTTAATCATTAGTTTATAATTTCGGTTCACAAAAATTAATAGTTTGGGAATTATAACTAAATATGTTAAAATAATGAAGTATGGTTAGATATTATATGCTTACATCATCCATACAGCATCCATGAATTTACAATCCAATTACTTATATAATTTTGTATATTATTGTATTTCACTATTCATTAAAAATTCAATTATTTTAGAAAAACCCCGAAAATGCACCTTTACCATTGATATGTAGAATTCTAAAAAGAACCCAATGTTATGAATATAATTTACTAAATATGATAAATTTATTTTTTAATTAAAATCATTATTTATTAAAGAAATACTGATTTTAAAATTATAACTGATTTTATTAAATGATCAAAAAATAATTACAGTCTAATAAAAATATATTATTATCATAAGAAATAAAAAAATTAATTTATGAATAATTTTTTTTGAAAATTTATTTTCTTTTAAATTATTAAATATATCATATAATATTAATTATATAATTATGATTTATAAAAATACCCATACTAAATTTTTCATATTTAAAAAATTTATCTACTTTTTCCATGAAATAAATACATCATATTTTCATTAATAAGATACGTAAATTTTATTTTTTCATTTATGGGTTAGGTTAATATTCTACTGGTTAAATACTATTTAGAACGGTACTATAACTATTCCAAAGGACATGTTACTATTCCTTTGGTTTTGGTTTATTAACTGCTCGAAATGCCTCTTATTACATTCATTAATCATTTATATTTTTTATATAATGTTCATAATGTTATTTTACGTGATTATACTATATGAAATAATTATATTAATGGAATGTCCATTGATAAAATTTTGTGTTGTTACAGAGGAGGTTGGCAGACGGAGGAAGGGATGGATGTGGGGGAGATGAGGCTGCATTGGGGGTAAGGGAAAGGTGGGAGAGGGTAGGGGTGGGGGAGACCATTTATAAGGAGGGGGAGACCTAGGGGAGGGAGGGGAGTGGTAGATAGAATGGAAGGAGAGGTCAAGGGGATGTGGGAAGGGTTGAGGGTGGGGGTGATGCTGGGGAAATGGAGAGGGGGAAGGTGGGAAGAAAGGATGAGGGGGGAAGGGAGGGTGAGATGAGGGAGAGAGGGTTTTGGGTGAGGGAATGAGGGGACGGAGGGAGGTTTTGATTGAAATATGGGAGCATGGGGAGGGAGAGTGATAAAATAGGTAGGACAAGGGGATGTAGAGAGTGTCGGGTGGGGGGAGCGATAGGAGGGTGTGAGGTCCAAGAGTAATTGGAGCAAGGTTAGGGAGGGATTGGTAGAGTTGTGGGAGGGGTGATTGAGGGGAGAGGTTAGGGAGGGATAGGGTGAATGTGTGAGGGAGGCATGGGGGTTGGGATCAAGGGGATGACTAGGGTACGGTGAGAGTGAGGGGGGGAGGGTGGGGCAGGGGGCAGGGGGAGGTTTGGAGGGATAGAGGGAATGGGGGAGTGTGAGGGGAGGAAGATAGCATAGGGGTGGGGGTGTGATGGGAGGGAAGGAGAGGGCAATGGGATGGTGAGGGAGGTAGGGGAGTGGGGGAGATGGTGATGAGAGGGAGGGGGTTTGAGGGGAGTGGGGAGGGAGGGAGAGCGAAAGGGAAGTGATTGAGGGATAGGGGTTGGGGTGAGGAGAGGTTGAGGAAAAGTTTGAGGTATATGGAATGGGGGATGTGAGGGAAGGGGGAGGGGTGGAGGGAGGGAGGTATGGAGGGAGAGGGAAGGGATAGTGGTCTGGGGGTTCCGTGATATAAGAGAGTGATGAAGATTGTGGGGGGAGGGATGATAGGGATGTGAGGAGAGGGAGAGATAAGTTAGGAGATGATTTTGGGGGGTTGAGTGGAGGGAGGGAGATGGAAAGTGGAGGGATGTGAGGGGTAGCATTGGAGAGGGTAGATGTATGTAGAGTGTGTTAGGATGGAGGGAGGACCAATGGTTGGGGGAGTGAGAGGTTAAGGGGAAGGAAGGTCAGGGCGAGGATGGGTGGTAGGGAGAGGTGAGGGACAGTGGGTCAGTGGTGGGGGTGGGGTGTGATGTGAGGAATAGGGGGAGTGGTGGGGTATATAGGGGAGGTAGGGGAAATGGTGATGGAAGGGAGTGAGGGTGAGTTTGAGGGTATGTAGGGAGGGAAGAGTGTATGGAGGGAGGGTGGGGGAAAGGTCTGGGAGAGAGGGTTAGGGGAGCGAGGGAGGATCGAGAGTTATGGTCGTGAGAGGGAGAGGGATAGGTGAGGGATGGTGAGGTAAAGGGAGAGGGTAGGGAGGGAGGGTTGGGGTGAAGGAAAGAGGGGATTAAGTGAGGGTGGAGATAGAGGGAGGGATAAAGAGGGGAGGGAGATATGGTTGAGGGTGTGGGTGTTTGGGGGAGGGAGGGAGAGAGTGATGGTAGGTGGATTTATGGTATGGAGAGAGGGTTGGTGGGAGTAAAGGGATGGAGTGGGTTATGGGAGGGATGGGGAACTGACGGTAAGGGGTGTGAGGGAGGGAACATGGAGGGGTGGGCCAGGGTCAGGGTTGGGGTTAGAGTAGGATGGAGAGGCTATGGAATAAAGTGTGAGGAATAGAGGGAGGTAGGGATTGTGGATGGAGATAGGGTTAAGGTGTGGTAGGTGATAAGATTGGTAAGGGAAGGCGGTTGAGGGTAGGAAGAGAAATCCAGGAGATGGAGAGAGGGAGAGGGAGAGGGGTGAGAGGGAAGGATATGTATGTGGGAGGGAGGGTGGGGAGTTGGAAAGGTGGTAGAGATAGGTTGAGGTGAGAGAGAGAGGCCTAGTGGGTAGCGAGTGAGGGTCATGAGTTTATGGGGGTGAGAGATGGAGACGGAAATTGGAGGGAGGGAGATAGAGATGGTGAGGGGTGGGGGTGTTAAGGGTAAAGGGAGAAAGGGAGTTTGATTTCCAAGGATAGGGGTGGATGAAAGGGGAATGTTTGGGGGATGAGAGAGCCGACAGAGAGAGGGAGCGAGAGGGAGGTATGGTTGATGGGGAATAGATAGATATAGAAAGATGGGACTAAGGGAGGTCAGTGATTTGGGAGGAGTGAGAGGGTGGGGGGAGGGAGGGAGTGAATGTGTGAGGAGAGGGAGGGAGGGTGAGGTTGATGGTGAAGGGTGGGGTTGGGGGGTATGGGATTGGGTTAGGATGAGGGATATTGTTTGTGGGGGATAGAGGGATGGAATAGAGATTATAGGGATGGAGATGGTGAGGTGGAGGGATAGGAGGGATTGAGAGTGAGGGGAGGGGGAGGGATGGGAGTTAAAGGGATAGGTTTAGTGGAGTAAGGGGGTAGAGAGGGATAATGCTGTGTGAGGAGAGGGATGGAGAGTGTGAGGGGAGATAGGGAGGGTGAGGGATATTGGATTGATTTAGGTAGAGGGAGATGTGTGGTAAATATGGGAAAAGGGGGAGTGAGGGAGGGTCAGAAGTTTGGGGAGTGAGAGAGATAGAGGGCACTAGGATTGAGGGAGGGAGAGTGGGGGGTGACAGTGAGGGGGGAGAGAGGGTCTAGGGTAAAGATGTTAGATATGGGAGGGTGTAGGGATGGAGGGATAATGAGGGGTGGGAGGGAGGGAGGGAGAGGTAGAGGGAAATGTGAGAGTTGGGGGGAAAGAGGGAGGTCCAAAAATTATGGGTGGGGAGTGATAGGGATAGGTAAATGTGAGGGATGTCTAATGAGAGGGAGAGCGGAGGGATTGAGGGGTAAGGGGTGGAAGAGGACTAGGGGATAGAGGGAATGGAGGGAGACTTAGTTGGGAGGGAGGAGAGGGTGAGGAGAGGTAGGGAGAGTCGGGATGGAAAGATATGGGGGTTTGGGAAGTGAGGAGAGATAGTGATGGTTGTGGGGGGGGGGGGTGAGGGAAGGGTGGGAGGATGAGGGTATAGAGGGAAGGTTGGGAGTTTTTGGGGAGTGATATGGTGTGGGGAGATAGGGAGTGGAGATGGTAGGGAGGTTGGGTGATAGAGAGGGGTGGGATAGAGGGTCGTGGGGGGGAGTGAGGGAGGGATGGGTGTTGGCATAGATGAGAAAGAAGGGTAGGGATAGGGGTAAAAGGGAGAGGGATATGGAAAGGGGAGTGTGTGAGTGGTGAGGGGAGGATGGGTGAGTGTGAGGGTAAGTGGAGTTGGGATGTTTGATGGGGGATATTGGGTAGGGAGAGAGGGGGAGAGGGGAGGGAGGGTGGGTTGGGATATGGAGGGGTGGGAGGGAGGGATGAGAGGGTGAGGGATATGGTTATGGGAGCTAAGGAAGGGAGATAGGGATTGGGGGATTAAGGGAAGGTAGGGATAGAGTGAGGGGAGGGAGGGAGGGAAAGGGTGGTTGGGAGTTGGGGGTGGTAGTTTGAGGTAGATGGAATTGATAGAGGGTTAAGGGGTAGAATGAGATGATCAAGTGTTAAGGGAACTGAGATGGAGAGTGTTTTGGGAGAGAGGGTGAGGGCATGGTATAGGTTATTTAGGGAAGGATGCTGGTAGTGTGGAATGGTGTGGGGTGGGAGAGATGGTCATGGGATTTAGCTGGATGGGAGTGAGAGGGTAGGGGGAGGGAGGCCATGGGGAAAGAGGAAGGAATGGGACAATAAAGGAGAGGGTTAGAGGTGTGAGGGGGGGTGGATGGAGTTCCAAATGGATTTTTAAGATGCATAGGGTAGGGAGGGAAGATTGAGATTTGTGGGGGTGGGGATAGGTTGATAGGACAAAGGGATAGGGTTTGGGAGATGGAGAGAGGATGAAGGGAGGGGATAGAGGGAGGGAGTTATGGCTAGGGAGTGGGTGATTGTGGAGTTGTATTGGAAAGAGGTAGAGGGGATGGAGGTATGGAGATGGGAGGGACTGAGGGTCGAGAGGGGGAGGTAGAGAGCTAGGGGAGTTAGGGGATGGAGAGAGGGACATGGGGAGAGAGGGAAGTGAGTGAGAGGGTGAGGGGATGGAGGGACGGTTGGTAGTTGGGGGGTATGGTGGGGGAGAGAGGGAAGGGAGGAAGATGTGGAGAAGGGGGGTGGAGGGAGATTGGGGGATGGGAGGTTGTGATGGTGAGGGAGATATTTTGGTGTGTGAGGGGATGGAGAGAGTAATTTTTAAGGTAAGAGAGGTATAGAGGGACGGTTAGGGAAAGAAAGAGGGCTATGGGAGGGAAGTAGTGGTGAGGGGATGTAGGGAGGGAGAGGGTGAGGGTGATGAGGGGGTGAGGCCCATGGGGGAGTGAGGGTTTTGAGGAATAGGGTGTGAGGAGTTATGGAGGTAAATGGGAGTGTTGAAGACCATAAAGTGAGGTAGAGGGTTAGGGGATTGAGGGGGGGGGGGGGGGCTGAGCATGGTGATGGAGGGATATAGAAAGGTTAGACCCAAGAGGTGAGGTAGAAGGTTATGGGAGTTAGGAGAGTGGGAGGGGTGAGAATAAGGGGGATATGGAAAGGGTAGATAGGGAGGTTAAGGATTTGGAGGGAGTGAGAGTGTGAGGGTAGGGGGGATATGATAAGGGGAGTGGGGGATGTGTGAGGGGTTTGAGGTAGGGTGATAGGGAGTATGAGAGAGATAGAGGAGGGAGGGAGGGAAATGGCGAGGAGTGTGGGGGGGGGGGGGGTCTGGGAGCGCAAGTGTATAGAGGGAGAGGGGGAGGGGTGGGAGGGATTTGAGAGGGAGGGAGGTCTGAGAGGGAAAGTGATATAAATAGGTGATATAGAAGAGGGAAAGAGTATTAGGGGGGGTGTAGTGTATGTATGATATAGAGGGATTGAGAAACCTACGGAAGGTGGTGAGGGAATGGAGTGACGTCTGTGAGGGAGAGGGAGATGGTTCAGGGTGATAAGGGAGGGAGATTAGGATAAAGGGAGTGAGGAGGTGGGAGGGAGGGGGAGAGGGGAGGGGGGAGAACTGAGAGATGGGGAAGAAATAGGGTGGGGAGTAGGATGAATGGATAGGATTAGGGGAAGGATTTATCAGGTTATGGAGATAGTGAGTGTGATGGAAGATAGATGATGGGATAGTGGGAGGGTGGGTAGTATAATGGGAGGGTGGCAGAGTGTATGGAGAGAGTTTTGAGTATGGGGGAGTGAGGGGAGGGTGGGAGAGGGTCAGGGGAGGTAGGAAGAAGGATATGGGAGGTCTAGGGTGATCAATGGTGAGGTGGGAGACAAGGTGAGGTGATTGATGGGGGACTAGGGGTTGGTGTGGTGGAGTGAGAGGGAAAAGGGTGGGAGGGGGAGGGTGGGAAAGGGAGGGAGGGAGGGAGGGATGGGTGGGGTGGGGTGTAGTGAGTTATGGGTTAGGGATGTGGAGTGGGGGGGGGGGTTGAAAGAGATATAATATGGGTGGGAGAATGGAGATAGAGATGGGAGGGAAGGAGGGAGAGAGTGAGGGGAGGGATTGAGGGGTAAGGCGAGGGAGGGAGGGAGAGTGGAAGGGGTGATAGAGAGGGTCGTGTGGGGGAGTGAGGGATGGAGAAGAGTTGGGGTCTAAGAGGGATAGGGGAGGGATGGTGGGGTGTGGTTGTATGGAGGTATGGTAGGGAGATGGTGAGGGGAGGGAGGGAGGGCCATGGGTTTGGAGATGAGAGTGAGGGAGAGGGAGTGGGAAGAGGGAATTAGGGTGAGGGGGTGAGGTAGGGAGTGATGGATGGATTGATTGTTAGGGGAGGAAGAGAGGTTAATGAATAGGGAGTGAGGGGAGGGATAGTGGGTGAGGGTAGGGAGAGAATGAGGGGAGGTTTGGGGGACCCATAGCTGGGGGTGGAAGGAGTGGGTGAGGGGATAGAGGGAGTGTTGTGAGTTTTAGTGGGGGAGTGAGATGGAAATATGAGGTAGGGAAAGTGTGAGGGAGGGAAATTGGAGGGAGGGAGGTTGGGGTTGAGTGTGGGGAGTGAGGTTAGGGTGAGGTAAGTGGGAATATAAGGGGGAGAGAGATGTTCGGTATTGGGGAGAAGGTGGAGAGATGGGGGAGGGAGGACGTGGGAATGGGGTGGGAGGGAGGGGTGATTTTAGGGGTGTAATTAAAGGGTGAGGGGAGGGATAGATGGTGGGTATAGAAGGGAGGGGGGATATAGGGAGGTATAATAGTTTGGGGGAGATATTGAGGTGGTGAGGGGAGGTATGGTGGGGAATGGCTGAGTGGATGGGGGAGGGAGGGATATGGAGAGTGAGGGTGGGTGAGCCGGGGTTGGTGGTAGAGGCCAAGGGTGAGGGAGATGGGGGAGGGAGTGAGGTGGAGGGAGAGGAGGGAGGGAGAGAGGGTGAGGGGGGATAAAGTGTGCCTATGTGGGGGAGTGAGAGGTAGTATGGGGATCAAGGTGATGAAGAGAGAGTTGAGGGGAGAGGGTTGGGAGATAGTGGGTGAGGGTAGGGTGCATTGAGCGATAGAGAAGGGGTGGGAGTGGGTATGAAAAGGGAGGGAGGGATAAGGGTTGAGGAGATAAAGGGGGTGATAGGACGAAGGTAGAGGGAGAGTAAGGGTTAGAGGTAGAAGAAAAATAAGGGGTAACAAGTGTGGAAGGAGTTATGTGAAGAAAAGAGGAGGGGGATGTGGTGAGTGGGAGGGATTCATGCAGTGGGGAGTGAGGTATTTCTATAGTGGAGGGAGGTAGGGAGAGAGCAGGAGAGGGAGGGGGTTGTAGAGGGGAGGGGGAGTCCAAGGGTAAGGGTATAGATAGAGGTACGGGGAGCGAGGGAAAGTCGATATTTGGGTGGGAGTGAGAGGGAGATGATGATTGTAGGAAGGATGAGGGTGAGGGTGATGGGAGGTAGGGTGGGTAAAGTGGTGTGAGGGAGGAAACATGTGAGGATGAGGGGTGATGTGGATAGAGGGTCGTGTGGTGACTGATGGTGGGGGTAGAGGAAGGTAGATGCATTGGAAGGAGGTTTGGGAGGGTGAGGCAGATGGATAGGTGAGAAAGAAAAGGGAAAGAGGGCTGGAAGAGTGAGTGGAAGGAGGGAGAAGAAAAGAGGAGGGAGGGGGTGCTGGGAGTTGTGGTGCAACATGAGGGATAGATGAGGAAGGTATGGTGAGGGTGACGAGATAGAAATAGGGAAAGGGAGAGGGAGAGGCCGAGGTCAAGGTCATGGGGTTGGATGGAGGGGTGAGGAGAGGGAGGGAAGGAGAGGGAGAGGGTGAGGGGGTAAGAAACTTATGGGGAATAAGGGATGATAGGGGGATGGTTAGTTTAATGATGGGAGGGAGTGAGTACAAGGGGATTGACGGAGGGATAGTATTATAAGGGAGAGAGTTAGGAGAGTTAGGGGAGGAAGAGAGGGAAGAGTGGTGGGGGATTGGGAGGGGAGGTAAGGGAGGTAGAGGAAGAGGGGAGGGAGGGAGGACTAGGAGTTGGTGTAAGTGAGTGGGTGAGGGTAGGGATGGAGGGTGAAGAAGCAGGGAGGGAGGGAGAGGGAGGAGGAGGGAGATGGTATGGGGGAAGGTTCAAGGGTGGGCCAAGAGTTGGGGAGTGATAAGGAGAGGGTGAGGGGAGGTAGTGTTAGGGAGAGGTAGATGTAAGGGAGAGATGGGTGAAGGAGGTGGGAGATCTAGAGGGATAGATATTTAGATGTGGATATATAGGGCTCGGGGAAGTTAGAGGAAGGAGGGGGGGGGGGCTGAGGGGAGGTGGCGATGACAAATAGAGGGGGAGGGGTGGGAAGTGAGAGGGATGGAGGGGTGGGAGAGGGGGATGGGGGTTGAAGGAGGGTTGTGAGTTAGGTGGAGATATAGGGATAGGGATATGGATATGGGGAGGGGGAAAGAGGTGGTGAGGTGGGATTTTTATGGTGTAGCGAGTGTAGGGAGGTATAGGGAGAAGGGGTGGAGGGTAGTAGTGGGGAGTGTGTATGGTCTAGGAGGGGGTGTTATAGGGTTACTGGTAGATAGATTAGTGTGTGAGGGATGAGGGGAGTGAGTGGAGGGATGGAAACAATGAAGGGATGGTGGGAGGTGGAGGTGGAGGGAAAGGAGTTGTGGGGGGAGGGAGGGTGGTGATGGGAGGGGTTGGCTAGGGGAATGAGAGAGGGATGAGGGAGTGTGGGAGTTAGTAGTTTGGAGGGGTAGAGATATAGGGATATGGTGAGTGGATGGAGAGAGAGGGTGAGGAAGTGTGGACATATGGAAGGTTTAGAGGAGGGAGGGAGAGGGAAAGATTGATTATTGAGGTGATAAGGTAAGAGGGGATTGGGTAGGGAGGGGGAGGGAAAGGGCAGAGGGGAAGGACGAATTGAGAGGGGTGGGAGGGTTTTTTGAGGGTGGGAGAGAGTGTTAGGGAAGCGAGGGAATGGATAGATTGATGGGGGTGAGGGGAGGGAGTGATAGGGAGAGGGGTGATAGGGTTGGAGGGGGTAGGGGATGGAGGTAGTGAAAAGAATTTGGGGGAGATAGGGAGGGGAGAGAGGTATGTAGAGGGAAATGGGAGGGATAGAGGGTCAGGGGAGGGAGGGATTGGAGTTGGGTGTGAGATTGATATGGGAGGGAGGGAATGGTATAGGGTGATGGGAGGTATTTTGGGGTGAGGGGAGGGTGGGATGGTTTGGTTTGGGGAGAGGGAATGGGGGTGTGATTGTAAGGAGGGATGGGGAAAGTGCACATTGGGTGGGAGAGGGTAAGGAGGGAGGCACCATAGAAGATGGAGAGGATTAGGGGAGTCATTATAGGGAGGGAGGGTAGGGGGTGAGGTGTGGGGGAGAGCGAGAGGGGAGGGAGGGAGGTCCCTGACATGGGGGAGTGAGGGGGAGGGGGAGGGATCGTGGGAGAGAAACTGCAGGGAAGTATGGCAAGGACGAGGGAACGGTAAAGGGTTTGGGAGGTATGGGAGAGGGGAGGGAGGAAGGGTGAGGGTGATGGAAATGTGGGGGAGGGCCAGGGGGTGGGAGAGGGGAGGGGAGGGAGGGGAGGGTGGGAAGGAGGGAAATTGAACGAAGGTAAGGATGGGAGGGATCAGAAGAGGGTTAGGGAGTGAAGGGAGGTTGTGAGAGGTTGAGTGGTTAGAGGGATAGATAGAAGTTGGGGGCAAGAGGCATTGTGGAGGGAGGTAGGGAAATGGGGGAGAGAGAAATGTGTGAGAGAGGGAATATAGGGAGAGGATGAGAGGAGGGAGAGATTATGAGGGGAGGGTGGGAGAGATGGGAAGGAAAATGATAGGGTTTGGAAATATTGGGGTGGGAGTGGGGGATAAGGGTTGGGGGATGGTGAGAGAGGGATAGGAGAGGGAGGTAGGTCTGGGAGTTGTGGGGAGAGAGTTGTCGAGGAGAGTGATGGAGGTAGAGGGATATAGGTGGGAGGGTGGATAAGGGGGAGTGGAGGAACTTTAGGGAGAGGGTAAGAGGCCCAGTTGTGAGCATGTGTTGATAAAGAGAGCGTAAGGGAAGGGATGGAGTTCTAGGGGTGGTGGAGTGAAGGGAGGGAGGGTTAGGGAAATAGGATGGGTGATTGAAGGGAATTATTGAGGTCTAGGGGGAGATGGTAGGGAGGGAGTGGGTGAGGGGATGGATGGTGATAAAGGGAATAGGGATGGGATACGGAAAGGGGAGGGAGAGAGTTCCGTGGGATGGATGGAGAGATAGGGAGAGGGTATGGAGTGAATGTTTGAGGGAGGGAGGGATGTATATGGGAGGGAGAGAGGGTCGTGGGTAGGGGATTGATGTGAATTAAAATTGAGGTTTAGTGTGAGGGGAGGAGAGATGGATGGGAGGAGGATTGAGGGAGAGGTCGAGGGGAGGGGAGGGTGAGGTTGAGTGGAGGGAGGGAGGGATAGGGGAGAAAGGGAGGTCAAGGGTATGTGGAGAGACAGAGTGTTGAGGTGGGGAGTGACGGAGGGATGTGAGTTGGTGAGAGAGTGAGAGGGAGAGGGAGAGTTGAGGGAGGGTGGCATGGTGGGATTTGGGAGCGAGGGAGGGGCTATATGATGGAGGAAGGATGAGGGATAGAGAAAAATGAGGGGTGATTAGAGGGTTGGGTGGGGGAGCGAGGGTATGGAGGGAGAGTGAAGGGGATGGAGTGTGTGTGAGGGGAGTGATCAAGGGATGTGAGGGCGAGGGAGATGGTTATGGGAGTGAAAGGTGGGAGATAGGGTATGTGGTGATCGAGGGGAGTTTGGTTGAGGATTTGGGAAGTGGGGGAGGGTTATGAGTTGTGGGGGACTAAGAGTGAGATAAGAGGGAGAAAGGTTGATGGAGAAGAGAGGTAAGTAGTGCTATGGAAAGGGAAATATAGAGTGAGAGGGGTTGTATTGAGGGATGATGGTAGGGAAGGAGGGAGACAGAGATTGTGGGGAGAGAGGCATGGGACGAAAGGGTATAGAGGTAGAGGGAAAGGGGGAGGGAGGTTAGGGAGGGAGGGTGAGGGGATGGAGGTTTAGGGGAGGGGAGAGTCCGAGGGAGATGGTTAGGGGTGCTATGAGAGGGAGAGATGGAAGGTGGTGAGGTGAGGGAGGTACATATATAAGTTTGTAAGAGTGAGAGGGTGAGAGGAGGGAGGGAGTGTAAGGGATAGGGGAATGAGGGGGCGCAGGGAGAGAGAGAGGTCTGGGGGAGTGAGTGAGGTCCAGGAGTTAGGGGAATCAAGGAGTGGGCTATGGGAGGGAGTGTGGTGGATAGTGTGAGGGGAGGGATTGATGGGCGAGTAGAGAGATGGAGGTAAAGACAGAGGGTCAGGTATATTGGGAGAGAGGGGGTTGGGGCATTGAGTTTAGGTATAGAGAGTGTGAGAATATAGAGGGATGATGAGGGGATGGAGGGAGGGATTGGTTGGTGGGAGGGAGGGAGAGGGAGATGTTTAGGAGTGGTAGGGAGGGGTGAGGTGTTTAGAGAGTCGGGGGGAGTGGTGGTAGGGAGGGAGAGGGAGAATGGAGTGAGGATGAGGATAGAGAGTGTCCCTAGATGGGGAGGGAGGGGGTTTGAGTAGTGACTTGAGGGATAGAGGGTGGGTGGGGGCCCAATGGGGTGGATGTAGAGGGTTGGATAGAGAGGGGAGGGAGGAGGGATTGGAGTTTTGGTGGAGAGAGAGGGAGAGGGGAGGGAGGGGGTGAGAGGGGTAGGAGAGAGAGGAGAGTGAGAGGGGAGGGTGCTAGGGATTGGGAGGAGAATGAGAGGCTTGGGAGTTGGTTGGGAAGGATGGGAGGGAGAGAGTGAGGGGGGGGGGGATGGGAAGGGAGAAGGAGAGGGGAGGGAGGGATGGGTGAGGGGATGGATGGAGAGGTACGGTGAGGGGGAGTGTTTGGAGAGAGTGGGAAGATGGTTTTATAGAGAGGCGTGGTGGGTAGGAAGGTATTTTTAGGGGAAGTAGGGATTTTGTAGGGAATATGAGAGGGTTGTGGGAGAGATGGAAGGGAGAGAGGGCTAGGGGAGTGAGGAGAGGGAGGGAGTAAGAGGAAGATTAAAGGTAGAGAGGCCTGAGGAGGGTTCATGGAAGGATAATAGTAGGGGGATTGAGGTGGAGAGGGTGATGGGAGGTAGGGTGAGGGATACAAAGACGGGAAAAAGGGATGGGCGAGGGGAGACATGGTGGGAGAGGTGGGGGAGAGGTAAGGGGGAGAAATGGAAGGGATGGAGAGGGAAATGAGGGGGCGGTACCACAAGGGATGGGATGGAGGGCTAGATGGTGAAGGATAGGGTTAGTGGAGTGAGGGTTGGGACAGAGGGATGGGAGAATGAGGGCAGGGGGAGGGGGAGAGTGGAGGGAGAAAGGGCCTAGAGTTTTGTGGGAGCAAGAGGGCTAGTGGAGGGATGGAGGGAGAGAGATAGGGGAGGGAGGGAGGTAAAGGGAGAGGGAGTGGGTGAGGGGATGGAGGGAGGGTGAGTTCAAGGGATTGGTCAAGGGTTGGGAGAGAGGGATATGGGTTAGTGAGGGGTGGGAGGAGAGAGGGGAGGGATAGGTCTAGGGGGAGGGGGGGTTAGGGGTTGTGGGAGCATGGGGAGGCGGTGGTGAGGGATGGAGGAGGGTCAGGGGTGGGAGAGAGAGAGAGATGGATGACCTTGTTTTTCTATTCAATCAGGAATACACATCTTACATGTATATATTTTATTCATAAGGTTTTCAAGAATGTTTGAAATATTATATAATAATTTATTGAAAAAAATCCCTATTTTTTAATTTTTTTTAAAAATGGTTGGTAGTTAATATTTATACCATTTTTTGAACGAGGTATTCTTTACTAAAAGTTTGAACAAATTCATTAATTTAACATATTCCATACAAATGAATTTTCATGCATTGATGACTACATTTGTATTTTAATCATCAATAACAACTTTCCATGGATATTCTCAATGAAAAGTATTTCATCAATATTTTATAATTTTTTAGATTATAAAAATGCGATTTGAAATGAAAATTTTATGCTTCTCAGGATATGTTTGAGTGATTTTTAAACGGCAGTTTTCATCTATGATAACATCCTTTGATGTTACTTATTCTTAACTAGGGATACGATTCTATGATTCCATTGTTATTATTTCCCTATATATATTATTATTATTATGATGCAATATTTGCGAAACTAATTTTCTTTTCCAAATATTTTTTGAGGATAAAATTCTAAAACTTTTCATGATCTCAAGGCATACATATCAATAGATTATGATTATGTGGTAGGCAGGTTTTTATAGGACATGGTAGAATTGGGTAAAGATTAATGTATTATGGGATCAAAGAGAATATGTGAGGTTTTCTCAAGAACAAAAATAGGGAACATAAGAGGTTATCTGGAGCCCAAAAAGGGTACACATAAGGCTATCCCAATCCAGAAGCAGGTACACATGTGGTTATCCCAAGCCTGACATGTGAAGAAGGACCTTTTGGATAACCTTGAAATAATATTTATATAATTATGATTATTCCACACTTTATT
Source organism: Viscum album (assembly GCA_963277665.1). Taxonomy (NCBI): domain Eukaryota; kingdom Viridiplantae; phylum Streptophyta; class Magnoliopsida; order Santalales; family Viscaceae; genus Viscum; species Viscum album. The sequence goes on along the minus strand of OY728167.1, from coordinate 804,462,272 downwards.
CCACTCTTTTACAACATGATTTAATCCCAATATTATACTCAAATGGGTCATGTTATTTGATTATTTTTTTATTTATGTCTAATGAACAACCAAGATTTATTCCTTGATACATTATTATAATCTATAAATTACTGTTTATTGTTTTTAAATGCTAATATTATGTTTTAATACCTTTATGCTAATGTTAGGTTTAAAAAATAATTGACATCTCCATAGTTTCCCATACATACCATATGATCTCACCCATTATTTTATTTCCTTTTCCACATGATATTAAGGAATTTTTTTAAATGTTGGGGCTAAAGCCTCATTTATTATTATGTAGGATATATCAAAGAAAGGATCAAATTATAAATAACATAGTGAAATATTATTTATATACTTCATTTACCAAATGTTTATTTTTCCATGTTTTAAAAGACACTAAACCCTTAATGTTCTTGCAAGGATCGTAATAATATATAATGAATACACATCTAATTAGATAAAATATTTCTATATATAATGTTTTGGATGACTCAATAATCATTCCCATTATTATCATTATAATTTCATGAGATATCTCTATCACAATGTACAATACAAAAGAGGGATTTATAATTAACACATTTCACGTAATGAAAACCATGAACATGTATTCCACAAGATCATAAAAAATTTCATCAATTCATCATTTCATAACCTATGGAATGGAAGCATGTTTCATAAACATTTCATCACCACATAATAATAGGAAATTTAGAGAAATACCATGTATTATATCATTATATCATGTACCTATTGAAGCATAATAAACCAAAAAGATGTTGGCACATATAAAAAACCATTAAAATATAATTTTAACATTTAATCAAAAATAAGGAAAATATCATTTTCCTTTAGTATATTTAAAACTAAAATTTTCATGAGTGTTGATAAAAATAAATTAATTTAAAATTAATGGAATGTTTTAATGGAATATTAAAATAAAATAACAGTCACGGTGATGGGAAAATCTGTTAGTGCATTAAATGTTAAAATAATGATCCGTTTCATGGTTTTGGAAAAGCACCAAAATTTCCACATTTAGAAAATACACAAAGAATTATTTTAAAAATTAAAAAATAACATAAAATATTGCTGAAAAATATATTAAATAATTATTTAATAATAGAAAATAACATTCTTGGAATCATTTTAAAGAAGACAGATATGGATGAAAAACCTCATTGACTAAATAAGAAATAATGTCTACGTTCCATAAAAACATAATTTCTCAACCCTTTTATCAACCAAAGAGAGGAGGACGAATGGAAAACATGAAAAACCTATTACTTGGTCAAGAAATATGGCATCAAATGGGTTTCACTCTTCACGTTTCAATTTTTACTTTTCTAGGAATGTCCCAATAGTTGTCCAATCCGTAGCTGGGTAGGTACATTCTTTTAAAAGGCCTATGGTCGCCCAGTTTTTCTAGCCTAGATACTCTTAGGGACTCATATTGGTCAAGAGGATAAGAGTTTGGGCAACATGAACCCTTGGGGGGGGGGGTTTCCTACTTCAGAACTATCTTATAGATTTAAGATATGTTCTTGAATCTCTTCATAACCCCAATACATGAAAAGTTACCCTAATGAAAGGACTTTAAGTCAATTCTCTTTTATATGTAAAAGACCAGGATATTTTGGGTGATTCAATCTATATGTGTCCATGGTTTTTCATCATTCTACGGTGATAGGAAATTTTTTATATGATGAAACCATATAACAAAGTTATTTAGAACATTCGCCCATATATGGAGGTAATTAATATTCCAATGATGGGATTGAGCCATTATGATGTGTCCTATGTTTCCTGGATGTTGCAGTAATCAAAACCAATGTAGTTTGTTTAACATGTGTTGTTTTACATCATGCAGAAGGACTTATATGGGTTCTCTAGGTCACCTTTATGATCAAGTCCTAAAGGGACATTTTAAGTATCATGAATATAGAGAGTATCGATGTCTTGTTGTTCATTTCATTAGTACTTATATATATTGGGGTTTTCTATTTCATTATGGAGACTTGTGGTGTATATGACGTGATTACTGGAACTCCCTAGGTCCATGTGAGAATTGATCGTTGTGCGAAACATATGATAGAAAATAACCAATGCCTTTTCATTTAATAAGGTATAATGATACTAGGATCACCCTAGATGATCAATATGGGTCTCAAACCTCAGATAAGCGTTGCTTACATATCCTGAGTATGTATGGAATCAGAGTCTTTGAAGTTCCCTTCATGATGGGGCTTGTACATTGAGGCTTCCCTAGACGATGGAGATGTATGATGCCAAATAGGTGTTTGTTGCATCCCCTTAAGCCCATGTGATCCATTCATGAGGTGAGAAACAAGGGGAGTAGATGACCACCCTCACAATTTATGGTTATGGGACTTGCATATTAGGAAATCCCTTGGGTTGTTTGGTGTAGAGCTCTGGCCTTAGAGATGCATCCTCCGTATCTTGGTTACGAGAAGAATTAGTGTTGTGGTGGTTCATTTTTTATTGGGGATCACATAGTGAGGTTTCCTAATTGATTAGGGAAAACATGAAAAGGATAAATAATATAATCCAGTCCTATTATTCCAAAGTTATCTATCCTTCCTGTCTGTAGGACATCACAAGACCCAGTTGGCACATCAAAGGAGCCATCAGATGGCCTAGCCTAACACATATAAACGGTGTCATGGGAGCCATTGTGTAATTTTCTGATAGGTGTCGCGTGTCTTGGAAAACACCTATGGGAAATATTTCAAGTCTTGGATGGTATGTCTAGAGGGAATCACGAGTCTCAGCTGATGTGAGAAGAGAGAATCACGAGGGATCGTTTGTCTTTCCTAGATGCTTCCGTGAGAATTGGATGATGTGATCATGCACTATTAAATGAGTAAAGTGATTTTACAATGGATGTCTCATGTCCTGAGTAATAGACCATGCACCATTATATGAGTTAGGAAATGTTTCTGGAGGATGTCTCTAGTCCTAGGTGATAGACCCATAGGGCTCACAAGATTGAAGTGGAACCCATAAGGGCACTGTATAATGTTCCCAGAAATGTCTGGAGGACATCCTGTATCCAAGATGACATGCCAAAGGGGTGTCGAAAAATATAGACAATGTGACCTAGTGTTATTTCATGTCTTCAAATGACACACGTGAAGCACATGAGGGGTAGTGAGAATGTATTTCTCTTAAGACTTATGCCTCTGATTTTAGTTCTAATCCTTTTATTTCAAATTCCTAGGTTTCGTTCATTATTGGTTTCATTGAGTCTCATGTGATTTAGTGAAGATGAAATATGTTCTTATCATGTCCTATAATAAGTTCATTTCATGATATATGAGTTATCATGTGGATCAATATATGTCTATCACGTGACCTCTCCGACTGCCTCCCGGTATATTACATGATGAAAATTTGGTCTGTCGCGTGATCGAATAACCCGAGAAGTCAACAAAATTCAATATTTGAATCTTATAGAGTCTAACCATATGGTTGATCAAAAATCCATCCCTTTTGTTTCCTTGGAGTGGTGAATTTATAGGCATCTCCACCCCTGATACTTACCATTTTTTGAATCTAATCAAGATCAAGTCCTGCATGGAGTCGGTGAAGGGGTCTGCTGCCACGTAGTTTCACAAGTCACATCCATGGACATCTTCATGCACATCACCTAATTTTTAGTGATTGTGAGTCTCACTCATCAACATGTACTTTACTTGATTATTTTCGCGTATCAAAGATGTGTTCAATCATGCAGTTATGTTAAAGGACCTTCATGTTGTTATACTGACAAGTCAGAGGGCCTTCGGAGGATTCAAATGCTTGTAGGAAGTCACTCATGAGACCTTATGTGACTTGTCCTGGGGTCTTGTGGTATAACACTATGGGTGAGATGGGATTGTATCATGACTTTTAGAAACTGTGAGTACATGTCTCCTTCTCCCTTTTAATCCCCTTTATTTGATGTAACAATGGTTTTGAGTCATGCAAGATTGCATGTGTGTTGTCGAGGGTATTTATTCTATTTTTTGTAGATTTTTCACGTGACCAATATGGGTCACATAGGGGGTGTTAAAAAATTATATGGATGATTTATTTGTCCTTAATCTCTGAGGATTTTTCTAGGGTGCTTCGCATAGAGAAATTGACAAGCAAAAGGGATCTCGCGAGGAGAGGCAGATATGTCACTGAGGAATTGTGTTGCCTTGCAGGTCATGAGGGGTACACGTTTCATGTCTTTCAGTGACCTCAAAAACCTATCACCTCATCCATTTTTATATCCTCTGTTTTATTTTAGAAAGATGAGGGATCATACAAGTTGGCATGAGTAGTATCTATTATTTTCTACTCATTTTTGGATGATGTCTCTCGTGAACAATATGGGTCATATGGAAAGTGTGAAAGCATGTAGTTGAACGGTCTATCTTTCTATCTATATATAGAGAACCTCATGGTTTCTTGGAAATATCTGCTGAATTTTGTGCAGAGAGGCTGATAATATAAGGGGATTTTGGGAGGCGAGGCACACATGTTGCCAATGACTTGCTGTGTATAAGGGGTCTCTCAAGGTTCACGTTGAATGCCTTTTAGGGATCATGAACCCTTCTCAACTCCCCCTTTATATCCATTATGTTACGTGGATAAAGTTATGTGGTCATGAAAAATTGTTTAGATATCACCAATGTATTTCATTCTTCATAATTATAATATGGAACATGAGCACTATGAAAAATTACATCTCTTCCTTTTGATGTCATCTTATTTATTTTCAAATGATTTTGGAAGGTTTTTAGGAACATTCCAATGAAAAACCATGTGGTCTTGGGGCACTCATTAGGTTGTTTTGGGGGGCCTTCACAGGAGAGGGCAGGTTTGTTTTGGAGGTCTTCAAAAGATAACCTGTGAGTGATACATAGTGCATGGGGCCTTTGTGTGACATTTAAATAGTCACACAATCATGAATCTCTCAGAGGCTTTATAAATCTTTGTGTAATTCCCTGACCCAGTTACCCAGAGTTGGTGCATTATTAAATAACATTTTAATGATTACAAGGAAATAATGTCTTGAAAGACCGATCAGTTTAGTAGCCTTGGAAGTACTAGATACATTCATTAGTTTTACATTACATCAAAAAATGTAAAACAACAACAAAATTGTCTCCATTGACCATATTCATATCCCATAGACTATCCCTGCAAGTCAGTCATAACTAACCTCTTCCTATCCTGGGAAAATGAAACATAAGAAATGGGTGATCTCAAATGCTCAGTAAGGGTAAACAATACAACAGAAGATAACATAAATATTAAGCATGATGAATAATTGAAAACAAATTCCTTTTCAAATAATAAACATTAACACTGTTTCCGATGCTTTCGCCGGGGCGCGCGCGCGTGTCTGTGGAGGACGCGCGGCTGTGTTGCCCCGCATTCCCGCTTTCCAAAGGCGGGCGGCATTCGCTCCTTATTCAGGGACGTCTGCTCCTTGATCGAAACGGGATGATGGGATGTCGGTTCTTCCTCCTGTGGATTCCTCCTCAGAACTCTTCACCTAGTCCGGGTCTCCCTTATAGATTTAATACGTTGTTCGTGAATCTCATTCCCGGTGCCATATTGTCATGGACGCCGGTTAATTACACTACTTCCGTCAAGACTTTCCATAGGGTCTTGACATGGAAGCGACCTTCGGTCGGAGTAGACGGCAACATCAGGAATGTCGGGGCATCTCTGGGTGCGTGGACATTGGGGAACTTGTATTCTTCCTCATAAGAGGGCATCTCAAGGGTGAAGAACCCGAGGCGTACATCTGAGGTTTTCCTCAGCTTCCTGTGTTTAACACAGGGTATGTTGCAAGATTAACGTCTAGCAGAGACGGTTACACCAAAGGCGTTCCATCCGAGGTTTTCCTCAGGCGTCTCATGTTTATCACGAGGTAGGCCGCGAGTTTAACGTCTTGCGGAGACGGAATGAGGGTGATCAGAACGTCCCATAGAGACGGACCAGATTGGTATATCCCTATGAGGGAACACCTGGAAGGTTTACCAAGGCGATGGATCAGAACGCCCAATGCGGACGGATCCGAGGTGGTGCACTCCCTATAGGGGAAAAGGGAGATGAATCGGGGTGTACACAGAGGACAGCGACCCGGAGATATGATGGGGCTTACACATGGAAAGCGACCCATGCGCCGCTAGGAGCAACGAGGAGGTGGATGGCATGATCCCACTGGGATGTGGCGGCCCGAGTGAGAATCAGGATGGGTGATGGATGGATGAGTGAAGTGGAGGAGGATGAAATGGGACCATCGCAGGGGCGACGGTGAAGTTGGGCTTGAGCCTTGAAGAGGCTTCCTACGTATCCCCGTGGCAGGGAATCAAAGTCCGCGTAGTTCGGGATGGTGCCGGTAAACCGACGTGAATTGGGTGATGGGTGGGCTTGAACCTCATGGAGGCTTCCTACGTATCATGCCTTAACACGGATCAAAGTCCCCGTAGTTCAAATGGGTGATGATCGCAATGGCTTACCACTGGACCAGGATGGGACCCGACGTGAAATGACGGGTGGATGTGTCGGTGAGCCGACGTGAAAGTGGACCTTGGTCCAATGGGTGGTGGCCTTGAACCTCGTAGAGGCTTCCTACGTACCATGTCTTGACACGGATCAAAGACCTCGTAGTTCGGAGAATACAGTTTAACGTCATGCGGGACGAAAGTGAACCCTGACGTGAATAAACGACGGGTGGGATTGAACCTCGTGGAGGCTTCCTACGTACCATGACTTGACATGGATCAAAGACTTCGTAGTTCAGAGGTCACAACGGCTTGCCGCTGGACTGGAATGGGACCCGACGTGAAAGAGCGACGGGTGGGTGTGTCGGTGAACCGACGTGAAAGTAGACCTTGGTCCACTATTGGTGGGCTTGAACCTCATAAAGGCGTCCTACGTACCATGCCTTGGCATGGATCAAAGACCTCGTAGTTCAGGTGGGTTTGGTTGCAATGGCTTACCACTGGACCAGAATGTAGTTTAACGTCATGCTGGATGGGGGTGAAACCCGACGTGAAAGACGGGTGGGCTTGAACCTCGTAGAGGCTTCCTACGTACCATGCCTTGACATGGATCAAAGACCTCGTAGTTCAGAAGAAAGTAGACCTTGGTCCACTGATGGTGGGCTTGAACCTCATGGAGGCTTCCTACGTACCATGCCTTGACACGGATCAAAGACCTCGTAGTTCAATGGGGGTTTTGTCGGTGAACCGACGTGAAAGCAGACCTTGGTCCACTGTTGGTGGGCTTGAGCCTCATAAAGGCGTCCTACGTACCATGCCTTGACATGGATCAAAGACCTCGTAGTTCAGAAGAAAGTAGACCTTGGTCCACTGATGGTGGGCTTGAACCTCGTGGAGGCTTCCTACGTACCATGCCTTGACATGGATCAAAGACCTCGTAGTTCAAATGGGGTTTCGTCGGTGAACCGACGTGAGAGTAGACCTTGGTCCACTGATGGTGGGCTTGAACCTCGTGGAGGCTTCCTACGTACCATGCCTTGACATGGATCAAAGACCTCGTAGTTCAAATGGGTTTCGTCGGTGAACCGACGTGAGAGTAGACCTTGGTCCACTGATGGTGGGCTTGAACCTCGTGGAGGCTTCCTACGTACCATGCCTTGACATGGATCAAAGACCTCGTAGTTCAAATGGGTTTCGCCGGTGAACCGACGTGAAAGCAGACCTTGGTCCACTAATGGTGGGCTTGAACCTCATAAAGGCGTCCTACGTACCATGCCTTGACATGGATCAAAGACCTCGTAGTTCAGGTGAAAGTAGACCTTGGTCCACTGATGGTGGGCTTGAACCTCGTGGAGGCTTCCTAAGTACCATGCCTTGACATGGATCAAAGACCTCGTAGTTCAGGTGAAAGTTTGTCAGGGTCGGTGCTCACTCTAAGCCCACGTGAGTCATGCTCAGTGCGAGAAACAAGAGGTTGCAAGGACCTGACGATCACGTCGCGAAGGGTGCGTCCGTGAGAAGCGAAGAGGGGCTTACGCGTTGAGCGGCCCATGGTGTTGGGACTTACTCCAGGATGGAGGCCCAGAACGGCTTACCGCTAAATTGGGTCACAACGGCTTACCGCTGGATTGGGTCACAACGGCTTACCGCTGGATGGGGATGTCAACGGCTTACCGCTGAATGGGGTCACAACGGCTTACCGCTGGATGGGGATGTCAACGGCTTACCGCTGCATAGGATCACAACGGCTTACCGCTGGATGGGGATGTCAACGGCTTACCGCTGCATAGGATCACAACGGCTTACCGCTGGATAAGGATCACAACGGCTTACCGCTGGATGGGGGTCGCAACAGTGGATGGGGCTTACGCGAGGAAGCTGCCCGGGTGCCACTAAGGAGCGACACTGGTGAATGGGGCTTACGCAAGAAGCTGCCCGGGTGCCACTAAGGAGTGGCACTGGTGAATGGGGCTTACGCAAGAAGCTGCCCGGGTGCCGCTAAGGAACGACAATGGTGAATGGGGCTTACGCTAGGAAGCTGCCCGGGTGCCGCTGAGGAGCAGCACTGGTGAATGGGGCTTACGATAGGAAGCTGCCCGGGTGCCACTAAGGAGTGGCACTGGTGAATGGGGCTTACGCTAGGAAGCTGCCCGGGTGTGCCGCTAAGGAGCGACACTGGTGAATGGGGCTTACGCTAGGAAGCTGCCCGGGTGCCACTAAGGAGTGGCAATGGTGAATGGGGCTTACGCTAGGAAGCTGCCCGGGTGCCACTAACGAGCGGCACCGGTGAGTGGGGCTTACGCTAGGAAGCTTCCCGGGTGCCACTAAGGAGTGGCACTGGTGAATGGGGCTTACGCTAGGAAGCTGCCCGGGTGCCACTAAGGAGCGGCACCGGTGAGTGGGGCTTACGCTAGGAAGCCGCCCGTAATGTCTTCCTCATGTCTGGTCATGAGGGCATCCCAACTCACTGGTGGGTTGAGGTATGTGCCTATGCGCAAGTGCACAAGCGGGATAACGCCAAGGGCGTTGGAATCAGCCCAAACAAAGGGACAAGAAAAGTGTGAACCACATGCCCAATATTCAGAACGTCGTGAGATTGGCGTGGTGATGGAGGATTACTGCTGACCATATTCGCAACGCAGCATCCATATCACGTTAGCTAGAAATGAGGACAACAAATGAGGGTCGACCATTGACCATGTTCGAAACACGGGACCATGTCACAAGTGTTGTCGATCGATCCTTCGGGACGTTGGCCCAGGACAGCAGGCGGACCATAGGTCGAGCATCCATACTGTTAGGGGGTCCCTCCAGACGTGATCAGTCTTCCGGGGCATTGGCCCAGGACAGCAGGCGGACCATAGGTCGAGCATCCATACTGTTAGGGGGTCCCTCCAGACTTGGAAGTGAATGACGATCCAGACGAAGGACACGCAAAGCGTGAGGTGGAGTGATGGAATGTTTGAATGGATTCCAACGCTCTTGATGTTACGCCACTGTGATCATGGCGTTAGGCATCTTATGCTTGGCGCACAAGGCGTCTCTTGTTTAATGGAAGAGGCATCCTATGTTTGGAACATAGGGATTACTACAGTTTATAGTCATGTAGGATGGACTGTTAGCATCTCATGCTTGGAGCATGAGGCATCTCTTGCATAGGGCAAGAGGCATCCTATCATTTGTTAGATAGGGAGAATACTACAGTTTAGAGTCATGTAGGTAGGACTATTGGCATCTCATTCTAGGAGCATGAGGCATCTCTCGCATGGGACAAGAGGCATCCTATGTTTGGAACATAAGGATTACTACAGTTTAGAGTCATATAGAAAGGACTATTAGGCAGAAGGTGCCTAGAAATGGTTGGTGTTGGGACTTACGCAAAGCAGCCCTTTCTGGTTGAACCTGGCATAGGAGCCAAGTGATTGGGTTTGGAGGAGTTACCTGAGGAATGGTTCGACTCAAGGTACCCGGGGAATCGATGATGAGAATCTCAACTCACGACATGGAAGGAAACCAAGAGGAATATGTCAACTCAAGGTGTTTCATGGTGTGTGGAGAAGTATCTCAAATCATGGTGTGCCATAGGTGGAAGGTGGGAGCGCATAAGGGCGCAATGGAAAATCCCGGCATCCCGCCCCGAAAAGTTCGCGGTGCGACTCTCCATTTTTCATGGGGGTCTGTGACGGTAGCGAAGGGACCGGCCCGGAGGGCCGGGACCGCAGCCCGGCACTGACCCCGAGCGGGGGGTGCGGGGGCGCAGCCCCCGCGGTATGGACCGGTGGGCGCGAAGGTAGGATCCTCGCGAAGGATGGGTCTTCACGAAGTAGCTTCGCGAAGCATGGCCTCGCGGAGCAATGGTCTCTCGCGGAGCAAAGGGGTCTCGCGGAGCTTGGTCTCGCGGAGCTTGGTCTCACGGAGCAGCATCGCGGAGCAAGGGCTCACGGAGCAAAGGGCTCTCGCGGAGCTTGGTCTCGCGGAGCAGCATCGCGGAGCATAGGCTCGCGAAGCATGGACTCCTGGAGTCTCGGCTCGCGGAGCAGCAACGCGAAGGAAGCTGCTCGCGGAGCATGGCTTCGCGGAGCCGCAATGCGGAGCTCCGCTCGGCCGCCCAAGGGGCGAAGTGGCCGTGGCCGTCCTTGGCCGTCCTTACGAGAAGGGGGGTGAGCTGGGTATTTATAGGCAAGGGGCGCCGCGAAGCTAAACATCCGCGCCGCCTCAGGAGCTTCGCGGCGCGCTCGCGAACGTCAAATGCGTTCGCGGAGCATCACCGCCTCTGGAGCTTCGCGGCGGCTCGCGAACGTCAAATGCGTTCGCGGAGCATCACCGCCTCTGGAGCTTCGCGAGGCCGCGATGGTCGGGGCGCTTCGCGGCGGGGCTTCGCGGGACCGCGCTGCACGGGTGCTTCGCATCGGTGCTTCGCATTAGTGCTTCGCGAGGGGTCTTCGCGGAGCATCGCAAACGTCAAACGGGTTCGCGGAGCCTCTCGCCTCATTGCTTCGCGGCGGCGCTCCGCGATCACGGAGGGGGGCTTCGCGGATGGGCTTCGCGAACCAGATTTCCAGCCCAACTCCAAACGTCCATAACTCCTAATCCGTAACTCCGTTTGGGCCCTACGACCTACCAAATCGAAGCTTGCGAAATGGACTACAATCTTGGATCATGTATGGAAGCATTTGGAAAATTTTGGGGACGCGTTTTTCGGGGTCTACAAACACTTTTATGGTAGGAATATGAGAAAAGTAAATAATGACATAATAAAACATAATCATGGGTATTCTACTAGTCTAGTGACCACATGAACCATCAATATTATTTTCGTAATGAGGGAATGTATAATTCCAGACATTCTGAAACATTTTTTCAAGGCCTCATCCAAGATGTCTAAAATTGATTTAGGCCTCGGCCAAAACCATATATCAAATTGGGAAAGGCCTTAGCCAATTCCACGTCAAGTTTTCTCATGAGACCTACCGACGCATCGAGGAGATATAGTGGGATTCACCCATCACATACTAAGTCCAATACATTCCTCATATGAAAATATTGAAATATAACATAATCATTCTTATTAAAACTAGCATAAAAAATTTCAATACTTTAACCATAAACCATGAATGGTATAAAAATAACACATCCATAGTAAAAAATATCACAAAACCTTTAATAAAATATGTAAGATTTGTATCATAAAGAATAAACTTCAAACAAGTTTAAAAATCCATCAAAGGATGTTGACATGGATTCAAATTATCATTAAATTTCTCTGAGATAAAATCTCCTTTTTCATGAAATCATTTAAAATTCTCAAAATTTATAAACGAAGTCATTTAAAAGAGATTTTTGAATCAAAGTTTCCCATACCACTTTGAAACCTTTGAAAATAATTATCATTTCAAAAAATCCATGTTCATATAAATAAATCCTTGAAATCATTTTGAAATCATGGACATTAATTAAAAAGGTTTAGAAAGATAAATATTTAAAACATTTAAAATGATGATCTAGTTAAATAGAACCTCCCATAAAACCTTAAAATATTCCATTTGAAAAAAAATTTATGTAATATGGGCATCCATGATAAGTAAGTCCCAGAAAATACTTACACATGAATAGTCTCAGATAATAAAGAGATTGAGGAAATAACCCTTACCTTGTACTTTTCCTTGGTCGAGGGTACGTTAAACTCTTGTATAATAGTTAAATAATTGTTATTAAATTATAAAATAACCATATTCATATTTATAATATCATACATGATTAAATTTTGACTTTATACTACCTATTTAATAATGAATTTCATGTTAAATTAACGTTTCGGGTAATAATCGCTTTCTTTATCATATATGTTTTAACTTGTTATTCCTGATCGTATCATTTAAGTCATGATTTAAATAATTCCAGAATATAAACCTGATTTATATATCATATATATTTAGAATATAAATATTTATAATAGATAGATATATAAAATGGAAAACACCATTTATGGAGACGGTAGGCCGTGCGTATGCATAAATGTAGTTTCTGTTTTGATATCGTATTGAATGGAAGTAATTGAATAAGATATATGTAAGTAAATAAATTCATACATACATACATATATATATATCTCCAGTGGAATTATTATTTCATATATTAAATACTTATTAAGAATATATATTTTTATAATCATCGATGAATGGTGAACGTGGAAATGAATCTCATCGCGTCGTGGAGACGGTAATCCGTACGTACACACGAGCGACAATATCATTTACTTAATGATTAAATGGTGTGGAGTTGGATGGTATATTAATTTTACAGATACATTATAATGTTATTTTCATTATTTATATGCATATTACTCATCATTATATCCATCCAAATAAAATAGTGTTGAATAAAAAATTAAACCACGACGTGGAGACAGTAAGCCGTACGTATGCACGTTTGGTGACTTTTTCTTTTATAGGATGGATAGAATAACAATAATAGTTGTACTATATTTATAATAACACTACATTATGTAGATTCTACTGGAGTTATTATTTTGGTATGGAAACAACAAAGAAAGAGGAAGTTGAAGAAGAAAAGAACTTGAAAGAGGGTCATCAAATCATTGCCTCTTCTTTGGGTTCTTCCTTTTGATTTGATCAGAAGCGCTCCTTAGGTGGATTTTTTGACTAAAGGAATGCCACAATGATAAAAGGAGGATAGTTTAGAGGATATTTGGGAAGGGTTTGGCCAAGCCAAATGGCTTTGGAGGTGTGATTTTGAGAGAAGGGGAAGTGCCCTTTTATAAGAGGGGTGAGGGTCACTTTAGGACAAGATTAAAGTATTATTTTATTACAAAATCATATTTGGTTTATAATGGCTCCAGATGAATTTATTTCGAGCCGTAGATTGTTATGGACCGAACTCCTCTCAAACAATATGTTTTAGACAATTTTAGGTTACAATTTTAACCTTATATTTTAGATTTAACTCTTAGTTATATCATTTTACTTTTACCGTGTCTTCTTGTATTCTTAAAATATATTGATAATAAACTTACTATAAAATGCCAATATAACCCCAAGTGTTTCATTAATTATATACCTATCATTATATAAGTATTTTGGCCTAATAATAAATTTTTAGGAATATTATATCAATTAATAATATAATATTTGTTTTAAAAACTCCATTATGTCAATTTTGACACTATTTAATAATTGATTTTGGATAAAGTCCTCAAAACTTTATTAATTAGAAATAAGTTAATTTAATGAATACTAACATGTCATATTAACCTATAACTTTTAAGGAATCAAAACTTTCAAATTATATTTATTTTATCATTTATAATACCATTTATTTGATTCTTTCATTAATAAGGAAAATATTTCATCATCATTGTGTCATAAATAATTTTAATTATTCAACATCTATAAATTATAAATAAAAAAACTTTATGTAGGAAATATTTCTATATTTATAATTAATATTTATAGTCTAAGAGATAAAATATATAAACCTATGAAAAAATTGTGTTACTAAAAGATATATGCTTATGTCATTTTTGTATTTACTTTAACTTAATTAATATAAAGTGCCATTATCACTTACAAGTGGCATAATGGGGTCCCAAAATAGACCAAAGGATTCCCATGGTCAGAAATTTATCAACGAATAGGGTTAGGACACATGTTAAGGTAATTTAATATTATTATAATATTATTTGGTTACCCTTATTTACCGGATTTACTCTTTAATCATGGTAAATGAAATATTTACCGAAGTAATTATTCAAAATGTGTAAAAATAAAAGTTACCTATTTACACAATTTGGGTATCCTGATTCTAAATATGGAATCCATTTTTCTAAATTTAAAACTCATTAGTGGCATAAATTAATTTAAAATTAATTCCCATTTACAAAACAAAAAACGTGTTTTTAAGAAATAATAACTATCAAAAGATTGACACTTGTTTATGTCTAGTTTAAATGTAAAATTATGTCCAATGACAAAAATTGGATTAAATGGTAAAACTATATTCTAATTATAATTTAAAACCACTCAATATTATAATTTAGCACTATAAATTTTTTTGATTAAAAAAGTTTTTTTTCATTAAAATTTAGTATTTTTCACTATTCATCAAAAACTGAATGCTTTCAGGGAAAATACCAAAAATTTATTAAAACTAAATTTTTATGTCTCGATTCTATATAATATGTTTATTTTGTCAAATTGATTATATAAAAGTTTCAAATAATGGATTTAAAAAAGGGTTCTCCATTAAAATGTGGTAAAATTTCATTTTTTGAAAAATACTTCTTTCATCTGAAAAAATGAATTTGTTCTTACATTATTTCTAAGAAACTCATAATATGGATTCTAAAATTAGAAGGATTATATAATGTTCAAAATTTAGTTAATACTATTCATAACCTCTTTTGAATGGCTAGTTTGGTAAGTCGTGGTGCACTTGAACTCGGTGTTGCATGTAGTGCAATTTATTGAGTTACATTGAAGAAATAACGTACTATGAAATATTGTGGTGTTACATTCTCCCCTACTTCAATAAATTGCGTCGTCGAAATTTGAAATTGTTCTTCAAAATTAAAAGGTTAAAAATAGAAAAATACCTTTGTGGAAAACCAACATCAGCAATTGGGTTAATAAAATTTAGTCTTAATAAGAGGGAAAGGGAAATGAAAGGGTCACCACCAAATTATGATTTCAACTAGGAGAACATTGGTGGAAATTAGAGACACATAATTGGAGGAAAAACATAAATATTTTTAGGGAGTTATTGAGGTCATCAATCACAAAAAAGTGTAAAATTGAAGTCCTCAAACCCATCAATCTATGATGATTTAAAATACCATCGGTTCAACAAAACATAAGGTATTAGGAAAACACATTTTTGGTTTTATGATCCCTTCCCTAAAGTTTAAGAATTAATTTATCCATAGAATAAGTAGGGAAAAATATATACTTGAAAAGTAGAGTTTTATCCTTCATCTAATTCCTACAACAAACTCATCTTTCACGCCAGAAGATTTTAAAAACATTCTATTTATCCTAATCGTATATGGTTTCAAAAACAATGAATTTATAATTAACATATCAGACCTTTTAAAAAGAAACTACATTATACAATCTAGGATATCACGTAGGCAAGTGGTAGGTGATGTACCCTTGTCGCCCTTCGGCTTTGGGTTCAAGTCTCGCGGCCTTGCCGGACACGACGGGTTATCGCCCGACCTCCGGTATGTCCTTTTTATAATAATCCAAAAAAATAATCATAAGAAATGCATTAACCTTAAAAATAGTATCCTATGTAAAATATAATCCATTCCAACCTTTATACTTATCCAAAATACTTCTATCCAAAATCTCAGTCCAAAATTTAAGTGGAAGGTAAACATAACGAAGATCCTTTTTTCCACGTAATAACAGATGAATACCTTCATCTTGTATTCTTTTAAAACACGATAACACCCTGAATTACCATTAAACCATATTGATTACATTCATTCTCCCTTATTCTTTATAGAATACTAGATAAATTCTTTATATCCAAAAATTATGAATACTCCAAAAATGATGATATAAACAAACCATTAATCAGTGCCAAGGTAGTCAAGAATATCTAATATAATTTATCCAAATCAACCATATCTTATTCCAAAATTACTACCTCAGTATCATGACCATATTAAGGATTACCTTTCCTTCAACAATTTAATTTCAAAAAAATGTTTAACTTTCTGTTTAGTCACTTGTTATTGTGCCATGTAATCTCAAATCCTCAGTGAAATAGTACTACAATAAAATCCTTCTATATTTCCATAATTCATATATCTGGTACATCATCTATACAACATTGAACTGAAATAATTCTTTAATAACAACATAAGAGCACTAGTCATTCCTGTAACAACCCGAGATTTTATGAAAATTATTCTTTTTTATTTCATTTTTGTCTTGTGTTGTATGCTACACAAAAATTAGCTTGTACTATACGCAACACCGTATTAGCTTGCAGTATATGCAACACTATTCTTGGCTCGTGTTACACACAATTTCAAGTTTGTTTTGTGGAAATTATTCTACGCAACATTAAGTATAGATTTTGTTTAATGTATAAATGAAATAAGTTTTGATTATGTTATACGCAACACCAAATGGAGCTTTCACTACTCGCATCCCTAACTTGGCTTGCATTACACGCAATCAGGACCTTCCTCGATAGCGTGTGTAGTACGCAATACTGAGTTTCACTAAACGAGATATTGTTATAATATTATTATGAACAAGCTGTTATGAATACTAATACCCACTTTTTAAAAGTTTATAAATTTTATCTTTCAAAATGGACTTCATTTTTGGATTCAGAATATCGAAATTAGCTTGGGGTGAATTTTTGGTATTTTTCTGAAAACTTTCAATTTTTGAGGAAGAGTGAAAAGACTGGGTTACTATTTAAAAACCGAATTTTTATTTAAATAATTATTTATTATATTTAAATTTATTTTATGTAAAAATTGATACATAATACCTATATAATTTCAATGTAATTCATTGGAGTCATTTTATAACAATTTTAGATATATAAAAATTTTATTGAACATTTCACCGTCTTTTACCCACCTCCTAGGAGAATTTGAAAATTTACATAAAACTTAATTTTACAGCTTCTGTGAGTGGAATTTTGAAAATCCGAGAGATGCGGTTAATATCAAGGAGTAAAATGTGGTTCGATAAGATAAAAATATTTTTTGGTGAATAGTAACTCATTACTTTTATTTACCATGGTTAAAAGTAAATAGGGAAATTAAGGGTAAAAATGATATTATTATTATCCTAACACATGTCCTAATTCTAGTGTATAAGTGTAATCCAACAAAAAACAACCTTAGGAATAAAATATTATCATTTAGGTACACTTGGATTAAATTAGTACACTTATTATTATTTTATTTAAAGAAGAGTTAAAGGAGTTAAAATCAAAGTGTAATAACTAAAACATTTTTAATATAGGGTTATACATAAGATAAATTTGACTATAAATTTTCATTAGAAAGATAACATTATTTAATACATAATTATATTTTATTTATAATTTTTAGACATTAAATAATATAATTTATTTATGACCCAATGATGATTCTGTAATTACCTTATTAATAAAATAGTAACATAATTGATGTTATAAACCCCCAAATAAGTGTAATTTGAGACTTTTTATGAATTAAACTAATTTTTTAGGATAATATGACATGTTAGTGTTGATTAAATTAACTCTTTTCGAACTAATCATGCTTTTATTATTTTCACAAAAAACAATTACCAAATATTGTCAAACTTGACATAAAATATTTTTTAAAACAAATATTATATTATTAATTGTTATTATATTATTAAAAATCTAAGGTTCCGCAAAATGACTTATATAAGGTTATATATGTTAATAATGAACCACTTGGGGTTCTTTCGGCTTTTTATAGTAAGTGTATTAAACAAATAGTGTAAGAAAACAAGAAGACACTATAAACGTTAAATTATTTAACTTAGAGTTAAATCTAAATGATAAGGATAAAATAGTAACCTAAACATGTATAAAACATATTTTATGAGATTATTTCGACCCATCCCAACTTTATCTTAGAAATAAATCAATTTGGAGCTATTATAAACTGAATATGACTTTATTATAAAATAATATTTTAATATTTTCCTAAGGTTCCCCTCACCCCTCTTATTAAAGGGCACCTCCTACCTCTTCACTTTACAAAATTTTGAGCTTTCAATATCGGCCAACCCCTTCCCATTTCCCTTATCAACTTCCCTAGAAACATTAGAGTGGTTCTGGTCTCCTCAAAAGACTAACTCTAGTTCCTTAAGAGGAATCTTAAAAGAGGTGTGTCGAAGAAGAGGTAATCTCTTCTACCGATTCTTTCAAGTTTTCTTTCTTCTTCATATTCCTCTTCTTTAGTTGTTTCATTGTAAAGTAATACAATAAGTATCACTAATATACTAATATGATATTATAAATATGAAACAACCCCATTTCACATTCTATCCATCCTACGGAAAATGAAATCACCGTGCGTGCGTACGTTCGGAATACCGTCTCCACGCCGTGGTGCAATCTGTTTTTCCACCACCACCTTAAATGGATGGTTTATAATGGAGTAAATAATAACTATATATGGATATTATAAAATCAAACTGATTATGATATATTATATCATCCACTCTAATTCCATTCAATAATTATGGGAGCGATATCATCAGTCGTGCGTACATACGGATTACCGTCTCCATGACGCGATGAGATTCAATATTCATGTTAACCATTAAAGAATTGTTATAAAGTATATATATATATAATGAATAATAATGGTATATATAACATAATAATGTTACTGTATTTATGTATATGCTATTTACTTACTTCCATTCAAGTCAATAATGAAATGAAAACAACATTCATGCGTACGTACGACCTACCGTCTCCATGAACGGTGTGTTTCATTTCATTTATCTATCTACTATATATGTATATACTGAATATATATGATATATAAATCATTTTTTACATTCTGGAAGTTAGTAAATCATGATATAATTAATAATAATATCAAGAACAACAAGTCCAAACACGTAAAATAAATAAAACGATTTTACCCAAAACACTGCTTTAACATGGAATTTACAAAAGAACGGGTAATATAAAGTCAAAAGTGAACCATATATGATATCATAACAATGAATATGATTCTATAATAAGTCAATTAAATTATTTAAATCATTATACAGGAGGTTTGGATATGTACAAAACATATCAGACCTAAGGTAATGGATAATTTTGTAATCTCATTTTTATCTGAGATTGCTTATACGTAAGTATTTACTGGGGTTATATTTATCATCCCAGACCTTATTTTCTAAAAATGGTTTCATGTATGTTTAAAGTCCTTTTTACATATTTTTTACTTTTACTACATGGTATGTAAGGAATCTTTATTTTTTTCTATACGAGTTACTTTTTGAATTTTCCGACAAAAGTACGAGGAGAATGTTTTTTTAACTTATATGGCATGAACGGATTTCTACGGTTTCATAATGCCTTATTTTCATAAAGATTCCTCTACATGATTTCATAACTATTTTCAAAAAAGTCCTCATCATTTAAAATTGTGTGTCATTTTGTGAAAAGAAAATGATTTTGAAAAGAAAGGACATTTTCCTCAAGAATTCATTTCAACTGTTTTATCAAAACCATTTTCCATCTATGATGAGATTATTTCATATGTGTATGTTTCAAGTATAATGTCTCTGTGATTTACATGGTTTCACTTTTATTATGATGAAATGATATCCATTTTTTTATATGGATTATGTTATGATGGGATGATATTTATGAAACCCATTTTATTCTTTGGGTTATGATGAATGATTTAAGTTTATGTTGTGGCACACGTAAGAATGATTTCATTATGAGATTTGTGGGACCTATATCTCCCTCTAATTAATTTGGTAAAGATTTATATATCATGATATAGACATGGATGGAATGGTAAGTTAATCCGGTTCAGTAATACAGGACTGGAACGAGGAGTGAACTTGATTCAGAATGGGACTTTGTCCACTAAGATGGTCTTGACAGCAATGCTTTGGCTACTATAGAAATCATATCATGTGATTAATGGATGCCAAAATTATATGTTTTATTCCCATGAAATTTTATCATGATTGATGTTCCATTATGACTTATTCCTTATGTAATGCCATGTTTTATGTTATTGCTCATGATTCTGATGTTTAAGGATTATTGTCATCTTTTTAAGTTAAAATATATATGGTTTGTTTTATTTTTTTCCATGCTTACCCTTACTGAGAATTTTAGCTAACCGTTTATATTTTTTCTTTTCCCCAGGATATAAAGAAAGGTTTTTAGGTAAGAAAACAAATGGGGAAGATCTCTATGGGAGATATTGAAGATCTTTCACCATGATTAGAAGTTTATGTTCCGAGTTTCCAAAGACACTAAACTATTACGATCCATGACTGTTGGTTTTTGTTATTTATTAAGTATTCCGAAAAAGTAATGTAATGTCCATATACATCAAGATTTGGGTCTCTACAGTTGGTATCAGAGGAAAGGTTTAGTTAACCTTTGGAAACTAGTATGCGAAAACTTTAGTGAGATCCCTAGAGATATTTCTAAGGTATGTCTAGGGATGTCCCTAAGGTTTAGTTTAAGTATAGGTTATAGTCCTATAATTACGGAAACGATATTATAATTAAACCTAATCTATTAGATATTGAAGGTAATCCCCCTTGATTATGATTTTTGGCTCTCACACTATTCTTTTTGGGTTTTAGAAAATGGCTGTAAACATGAAGATTCACGATAATGGAGGATATGATGGACAATGGAATGATATTATTCATGATAAACCAAATGAAATTGGATATGGAAGTCCACATATCATTATTATTCCTAATCAGTAATTCATAATATGATCAATAATATCAACTTCGGTACGTTTCCTGACTCAGCTAATAAAAGAAAGATGGAGTTTCATGATGATCATAGAGGAAAGAAAGTTCAATTTACCTTATGTAAATCATGTGGGAAGAGGAATCAGGGAGAATGTTTCAAAGGAACAGGAAGATGCTTTGGGTGTGGAAATGAAGGACACAAAGCCAGTAATTGTAAATGAAAAGGTTCAGTTAACGCAATGGACAAGGATAATGGTATTTTTAACACCATGGACAAGGATAATGGTATTGCTAAGACATCAACAATGGTTAAATGATTTAAATGTGGAATGTACGGGCATTATGCAAACCAATGCTCTAAGGGAAAATTTCATGAAGAGAATCAGCATGGTCGTATGTGTAGTATTTATGTTGTTGATGATGAAGAGACTTCAAATGATATATGAGATGAATGAAATTAGGAAGCTCAGTCAGTGGTTTAAGAAGGTAGTGGAATTATTGTATGATTATCAAGAATAATATATGGTACTATGGAATAAAGAAAAAATCTAAGGATTGTTACATTATTGTCCTTCCTTTAGTTTTTGAAAGTATATGATGAATTGTACCGGTAACCATGAAAGGTTATTCAAATATTTTTGGAAGGTAGATGATATGTACATAATTAAAATATAAGCAGTTAATGAGATGTTTGATAGTATTAATGATCTCATGATTGGTATAAGTACAAAGTGATATCATGGTTTGAGTATATAGAAATTTTGGGTTTTTGGTATGTGGAAAGAGTTAACTTTTGACATCATTCATATTTTCACTAAGGGTCTATAGTAATTAATGTTTCAAAAGAATACATGATTAAGGTATTCACATGTTTGGAATGTGACCAACAATATATATCTTATGATATATGGGGGATAAATGATGGTATTCACATGCTTGTTATGTGACCTTTCAAGTAATCGTTTTCTTTACACTATGAGATTGGACAGATGTATTATGGATAAGCCAAATGATTGTAATGGATTATGTTGGACATCAGATAGTATTATTTAAGGATAGAACTTAGTTTTTGATATTATATATGGAATGTTATAATAGTATAGTTTTAGAAAAAGGACAACCCATAGGATGGGCGACAACCCATCACATCGGACAAGGTTGTGGGAATCGAACCCACAACCGAAGTGCGACATGCCTTTATCGTATACCACTGGACTACATGAAGTCCCTGGTTAGTATAAATTAGTTTCAATTTATTATGTTGTATGATATACAAAGTATACATCCATTTTTGGAACCATATACGATTAATCACACCATAGATGGACTTATGTATATTTAATAACTTTTCTAACCTTTAATTTGAGATAGATAGAATGACCCACCGTTCTATCACATGATCTGCTAACACTTCACGGATTACAAATTCAACTTCATTTATTTAACAGATGAAGTGGAAATTATTCAAGGCATGAACAACGGTGAGATTGTACCAAAATCAAGTACGTATTTCTTTTAATTAAATAATTCTTCAACTTTAGGGAAATGATCTTGAAAACAAAAAATGTTTCCCTAGTGTCCTTATATCTAATGATTCAGATGGTACCTTAAATCATCACAAATTTATGGCTTTGTGATTGTTGGATTTTTCATAGCCATGTTCTCTACTACTCTCCATTAGAACTTGATGGTTTGATTTCTCTTTCATATCCATATTTCCAACTATGTTCTCCTATGTGGAAACCCAGTGATGAGTTAATATGGGTAACCATTACATTTCTTACTTTACTTTTTAAAATTAAGTTTTAGTATTCCTTTTACGATGTGGGTTTCTATGAATGAAAATTTCAAGTAGTAAATGATTTACAACCCCGATGAATTTCTAGGGTGAAATTCATTTTAAGGGGGGTAGAATTTAACAACCCGAGATTTTATGAAAAATATTATTTTTTATTTCATTGATGTCTTGTGTTGTATGATAAACCAAAATGATCTTGTACTATACGCAACACTGTATTAGATTTCAATATGCGCAACACTATTATTGGCTCGTGTTACACACAATTTCAAGTTCATTTTGTGGAAATTATTCTACGCAATATTAAGTATAGATTTTG
This sequence comes from Viscum album, assembly GCA_963277665.1. Taxonomy (NCBI): domain Eukaryota; kingdom Viridiplantae; phylum Streptophyta; class Magnoliopsida; order Santalales; family Viscaceae; genus Viscum; species Viscum album. Next base: position 804,439,136 of record OY728167.1, on the reverse strand, counting down.
TTTAATGTATAAATGAAATAAGTTTTGATTATGTTATACGCAGCACCAAATGGAGATTTTACTACATTAATCCCTGACTTGGCTTTCATTACACACAATCAAGACCATCCTCGATAGCGTGTGTAGTACGCAATACTGAGTTTCACTAAACGAGATATTATTATACTATTATTATGAACTAGCCGTTATGAATAGTAATACCCACTTTTTGAAATTTTATAAATTTTATCTTTTATAATGGACTTCATTTTTGGATTCGGAATATAGAAATTAGCCTAGGGTGAATTTTTGGAATTTTTCTGAAAACATTCAATTTTTGATGAATAGTGAAAACATTGGGTTACTATTTAAAAACCGACTTTTTATTTAAATAATTATTTATTTTATTTAATTTTTTTAGGTAAAAATTGATACATAATACCTATATATGTTCAATTTAATTCATTGAAGTCATTTTATAATAATTTTAGATATACAAAAATTTTATTGAACATTTCACCGTCTTTTACCCACCTCCTAGGAGAATTTGGAAATTTACATAAAACTTAATTTTACCGCTTCAGTGAGTGAAATTTTGAAAATACAAGAGACATGGTTAATATCAAGGAGTAAAATGTGGTTCAATAAGATATAAATAATATTTTATAAATACTAACTTTTTACTTTTATTTACCATGGTTAAAAGTAAATAGGGTAATTAAGGGTAAAAATGATATTATTATTATACTAAAACATATCCTAATTCTATTGGATAAGTGTAATTCGACCAAAAACAAACTTAGGAATAAAATATTATCATTTAGGTCCACTTGTATTAGATTAAGACACTTATTATTATTTTATTTAAAGAAGAGTCAAAAGAGTTAAAATCAAAGTTTAATAACTAAAACATTTTTAATATAGGGTGATATATAAGATAAATTCGACAATAAATATTAATTATAAAGATAAAAAGATTTAATACATAATGGTAGTTTATTTATAATTTTTAGACATTATATAATTTAATTTATTTATGACCCAATGATGATGCAGTAATTACCTTATTAATAAAATATTAACATAATTGATGTTATAAACACCCAAATAAATGTAATTTGAGTATTTTTATGAAGTAATATAATTTTATAGGTTAATATTACATGTTAGTATTTATTAAATTAACGTTTTTAGAACAAATAATGCTGTTATGATTTTCAAAAAAATCAATTACCAAATAGTGTCAAAATTGACATAAAGTAGTTTTTAAAAAAAATATTATATTATTAATTGTTATTCTATTATTAAAAAACAATGTTTTGGAAAAATGACTTAGATAAGGTTATAAATGTTAATAATGAACCACTTGGGGTTCGTTCGGCTTGTTATAGTAAGTTTATTAACAAAATAGTGTAAGAAAACAAGAAGACACGGTAAATGTTAAATTATTTAACTTAGAGTAAAATCTAAATGATAAGGATAAAATAGTAACCTAAACATGCCTAAAACCTATTGGCTGAGATGATTTATACCCATACCTACTTTAGCATCAAAATAAATCAATTTGGAGATATTATAAACTGAATATGACTTTATTATAAAATAATATTTAAAGTTTTTCCAAAGGTGCCCCTCACCCCTCTTATAAAAGGGCACCTCCTCCCTCTTCTCTTTACACAATTTCGAGCTTTAAAGATCATCCAAACCCTGCCCATTTACCTTACCAACTTCCCTAGAAACATTATTGTGGTTTTGGTATCCTCAAAAGACCTACTGTAGTGCCTTAAGAGGATGCCTAAAAGAGGTGTGTCGAAGAAGAGGTAATCTCTTTTACCGATTCTTTTATGTTTTATTTCTTCTTCATCTTCCTCTTATTTAGTGGTTTCATTGTAAATTAATAAAATAAGTATCACTAATATACTGATATGATATTATAAATATGAAACAACCCCATTTCACCTTCTATCAATCCTACGAAAAATGAAATCACCGCACGTGAGTACGTACGGAATACCGTCTCCACACCGTGGTGTAATCTTTTTTTCCACCACCACCTTACATGGATGGGTATAATGGTGTAAAGAATAAATATATATGGATATTATAACAACATAATGATTATTAGATATTATATCATCAACTAAAATTCCATTCAATAATTATGGGGACGATATCATCGCTCGTGCGTACGTACGGATTACGGTCTCCATGACGCGATGAGATTCAATCTCCATGTTAACCATTATATAATGATTATAAAGTATATATATATAATGAATAATAATGGTATATATAACATAAATATTCTACTGTATTTATGTATATGTTATTTACTTACTTCAATTCAAGTCAATAAGGAAAGGAAAATAGCGTTCTTGCGTACGTACGACCTACCGTCTCCATGAACGGTGTGTTTCATTTCATTTATCTATCTACTACATATATATATATATACTGAATATATATGATATATAAATTATTTTTTACATTCTGGAAGTTATTAAATAATGATATAAGTAATAATAATATCATGAACAACAAGTCCAAACACGTACGATAAATAAAACGATTTTACCCAAAACACTGCTTTAACATGGAATTTACAAAAGAACGGGTATTATAAAGTCATAAGTGAACCATATATGATATCATAACAATAAATATGATTCTCTAATAAGTCAATGACATTATTTAAGTCCTTATACAATAGGTTCAGATACGTATGAAGCATATCGGACCTAAGGTAAGGGATAATTTTGCAATCCCATTTTTATCTGAGATTGCTTATACGTAAGTATTCACTGGGGTTATATTTATCATCCATGTCCCTATTTTCTAAAAATTGTTTCATGTATGTTTAAAGTCCTTTTTACCAATTTTTGACTTTTACTACATGGTATGTAAGTAATCTTTCTTTTGTTTACCAAACAAGGTATTTTTTGACTTTTTCGACAAAAGTATGAGGAGAATGTATTTTTTAACTTATACGGCATGAACAGATTTCTATGATTTTTTAATGCCTAATTTCTATAAATATTCCTCTACAAGATTTCATAACTATTTTCAACAATGTCCCCTTATTTTAAAATTTCATGGCATTTTTTGAAAAGAAAATGATTTTGAAAAAGAATGGATATTTTCCTCAAGAATTCATTTCAAGTGTTTTATCAAAACTATTTTCCATCTATGATGACATTATTTCATATATGTATGTTTCAAGTATAATATCTCTATGATTTACATGGTTTAAATTTTATTATGATGAAATGATAACCATTTTTATATGGATTATGTTACAATGGGATGATGTTTATGAATCCCATTTTATTCTTTGGGTTATGATGAATGATTTATGTTTATGTTGTGGCACACGTATGAATGATTTAATTATGAGATGGGTGAGACCTATATCTCCCTCCAATGCATTGGGTAAATATTTATATCTCATGAGATAGAAATAGATGGAACAGTATGTTAATCCGGTTCAGTGATACTAGACTGGAATGAGGAGTGAACTCGATTCAGAAAGCGACTTTGTCCACTAAGATGGTCTTGGCAGCAATGCCTTGGCTACTATAGAAATAATATCATTTCCTTAATTTTTGCCACAATTATATGTTTTATTCCCATGCCATTTTATCACGATTGATGTTCCATTATGATCTATCCCTTATGTACTGCCATGTTTTATGTTATTGCTCATGATTTTGATGTTTAAACATTATTGTCATTTTTTAAGTTAAAATGTATATGGTTTGTTTTATTTTCTCCATGCTTACCCTTACTGGGCATTTGAGCTCACCCTTTATATGTTTTATTTTCCCCAGGATATAAAGAAAGGTTTTTAGGTAAGAAAACAAAAGGGGAAGATCTCTATGGGAGATGTTGAAGATCTTTCACCATGATTAGAAGATTATGTTCTGAGTTTCCAAAGACACTAAACTATTACGATCCCTGAGTGTTGGTTTTTTTATTTTTTAAGTATTCCGCAAAAGTAATGTAATGTCCATGTACGTCATGTTCGGGGTCTCTAAATTTCCTCTTCATCTGTGGTAGTATCATAACTTGATTATTATCCCGTAGCATCATTTGTGGCATACTCTGATGACTAGAACATTGATTTGTGTAGTGTCCAAACTCCTTGCAGATTAAGCATTGTACATTTAAACCTTTTTCTTACCCTTTCAATCACATACTTGGTGTCTTTTTTCTCTACTCTTATAACATACTATCATTACCTTCAAGCATTTACCAAGGTGATTCTTTCCACAGTTATCACATATGGTAAAATCCTTCTTTCCCTTCTTCCCTTTATCCATATTTTTCACAACCATCATTTTCTTCTCTGGATTTCCTTCAAAGCCATAGAAATTAGAGAATTATTTACTTAACTTATTTATACATAATACTATTTATTCATATGTTGAGAATATGTGGGAGACTATTTCCCTTCAAAATTTTGGCTTAATACCATGAATGATATGATCCTTCTTACTCTATGGATCATACGTATTATTGGAGATCTCGTTCCTTCTGATGGGTTCCATTTCTAAACAATGGCATACACTAGGTCTGTTTATGAATCCTAATGCATCATTACAAACTTGTAAAATACCTAACGTAAATTGACCAGTTTATGGATATAATCCATAATCATAATAAAAATTTAATGAGGAGGTATATACTCATAAATCCTTCTTAATGGTTTTTATATAGAATGAGAATTATCCTAAGCATATCCCCTGGGAGTGTCGTAACCATGAGTTCAACAAGGCCCGTTGTCATGTCCAAGTTCCCGTTCGAGTATATCTCAAAGCGGTGTTTTCTAGTTTTACCCCAAGGTACATCTGTGCCAGAGCCGCCTCTACCTGCTTGTATCCAGACAGGGATGTATTGCTTGGAAAACTCACAAAATCTCTACATTTCCAAAATTCTAGGATGTTATTCTATACTAATTCTCAAAGTCTATCATAGGGTAATGTTCTCTAATCAGAGTTTATCTAAATCTATCTCCAAAGTTTCTGCTAAACTTCCTCTAATACCAACTGTAACGCCCCGACCCCAGTTACCAAGAGTCGGTGGATTATTAAATAACATTGGCATGATCCCAAGGAACTAATGTCCCAAAAGACCGATCAGTTTAGTAGCCTTGGAAGTACTAGATACATGCATTATTTTTAAATTACATCAATAATGAGAAACAACAACAACATTGTCTCCATTAACCATATTCATATCCCATAGACTATCCCTGTAGGTCAGTCATAACTAACTTCTTCATATCCTAGGAAAATAAAACATAAGAAAGGGGTGATCTCAAATTCTCAGTAAGGGTAAACAATATAGTGGAAGATAACAAAAATATTACGCATGGTGAATAATTGAAAACACATGCCTTTACAAATAGTAAACATGAAAACTTTTATGGTATGAATATGAGCTAAGTAAATAATGCCATAATAAAACATAATCATGGGTATTCTACTAGTCGAATGACCTCATGAACCATCAATATTATTTTCATAATGAGGGAATTTATAATTCAGGACATTCTGAAACATTTTTTCAAGGCCTCTGCCAAGACGTCTAAAAATGATTTAGGTCTCGACCAAAACCATATATTAAATTGGGAAAGGCATTGGACAATTCCACATCTAGTTGTCTCATGAGACCTACTGATGCATCGAGGAGCTATATCATGCTCCACCCGTCACATACTAAGTTCAATACATTCCTCATATGAAAAGGTTGAAATATAACATAATCATTCATATTAAAACTAGCATACTAAATTTCAATACTTTAACCATAAACCATGAATGGAATAAAAATAAAACATCCACAGTAAAAAATATCAAAAAATATTCAATACAATATGGAAGATTTGTATAATAAAGAATAAACTTCAAACAAGTTTAAAATCCATCATAGGATGTGGACATGGATGAAAATGATCAGTAAAATGCTTTGTGAGAAATACTACTTTTTCATGAAATTGTTTAACATTCTCAAAATTTATAAAGGAAGTTATTTAAAAGATATTTTTGAATCAAAGTATCCCATACCACTTTGAATCCTTTGAAAAAAATTGTCATTTCAAAACATTCATGTCCATATAAATAAATTGTTAAAATCATTTTGAAATCATGGACATTAATTAAAAAGGTTTAGAAAGATAAATCCTTAAAACATTTAAAATGATGATCTAGTTAAATTGAACCACCCATAAAACCTTATAATATTCCTTTTGAAAACAGTTTTATGAAATATGGGTATCTATGATAAGTAAGTCCCATAAAATAATTACACATGAACAATATCGGATAATAATGAGATTGAGGAAATAACCCTTACCTTGTACTTTTACTTGGTCGAGGGTACATTAACCCCATATATAATAGTTAAATAATTTTTATTAAATTATAAAATATCCATATTAATATTTATTATATCATACATGATTCATTTGTGACTTTGTACTACCCATTTAATAATGATTTTTTTGTTAGATTAATGTTTCGGGTAATAATCGCTTTCTTTATCGTATGTGTTTTAACTTGTTATTCTTGATCGTATCATTTAGATCATGATTTAAATAATTCCATAATATAAACCTGATTATATATCATATATATTTAGAATATAAATATTTATAGTAGATAGATATATGAAAGGGAAAACACCGTTTATGGAGACGGTAGACCGTACGTACGCATAAACGCCGTATCTGTTTTCATATCATATTGAACCGAAGTAAATGAATAAGATATATGTAAGTAAATATATATATATATATATATATATCTAGTGGAATTATTATTTCATATATTACATACTTATTAAGAATATATATTTTTATAATCATCGATGAATGGTGAACATGGAAATGAATCTCATCGCGTCGTAGAGACGGTAATCCGTACGTACGCACGAGCGACAATATCATTTACTTAATGATTAAAAGGTGTTTATTTGGATGGTATATTTATTTTACAGAAACATTAGAATGTTATTTTCATTATTTATAAATGTTAGGTCCACTAGGCTGAGTACCCTGAGAGGGGGGGGTGAATCAGGGTATGACTAATTTAAAATTAAAGCGCGTTCTGATCTTGTTTCGCTGTTAAGCAAAACACTCTTCTCTCACTTTCTTGTTGCACAATATAAATAGAAGGTAAAGAGTGCACATGACACAAAAAATTTTACTTGCTTCACCGCTAAGGGCTACATCCAAGGAGCATACGCCGACAAGTTTCCAGTCGTACCAAATTCCACTATTCTTCACTAGATGTGGATTACAAAGTTCGGGCATAGTCACTCTGTCCCAGGCTCACTAACTTTACAAGGTTTAGGGTCATCTAACTACTTTCCCAAGGGTCACTCCCCATTTATCTCTCTCTGGCTCATTGCCGGTGGAGAGGATCACCTTCTTCCTCTTCCTTCGCTCACGGCTCTGGAAAGGATCCACTCACAGTTTATAGACCTGTAGGTCTCTTCATTTGCATCAAAGAATGCATCTTCTTCTGTATGTAGATTCTCTGTTGAAGTTCAACTTTCACACATAGATGAATCTCTCTTTGCACTGAAGATATTGATAAAACTTCTAGCTTCCACGCAGCCCGAAAATCACTGTCGGAACTAAAACTTACTTGGTGCACAAGTCAATCTCTGTGCGCAAGTATCGGCGCACAAGTCACAATGGGTGTGCAAGTCCTCCTCATAAACTTGTGAAACTCAAGCTTCATCAACTCAAAACTTGCACGACAAACTTCCGTTTACGCCCAAACCTACATTGGCGCGCAACTGCCAACCGACGCGCAACTTCTCACACTGGTTCACAACTTCAACCACAGGCGCGCAACTTCACCTGCGCGACCACACACCACTTGCGCGACCACCACACCTGCGCGATGGGAGTTCGGAATCTTCAAAGCGTTCAAATCCGGTAAAGAATGAAGAGGGGTGGTCCAGTATTTATAGGCATTTGGTCACCACTGTGCGACGGCGCACAAGTCACCTGTGCGACCCAGTCTCAGTGCGCAGGTCTTCTATCCTCCTAGACACTTGCGCGACCAACTCCCAAACTTGCGCGAACCTGTTTCCTTTTCCATATTTTGATCTTTTCATCTTGAAAAACATATGGCGCGCAAATTTCCTATACTCCAAGTCCTCGGCATGCAAGTCCCTTTTCCAAAAACACATTTCTTCATTTGTCATTTTTCAGGCCCAAAAATTTGGCAAACACTGGAAAACGACAGCACCTTGTATCTGTTCTTTCTGTACCGCCTCCAGATCATCCATTCCATTATCGACGTTCTTGAATAAAACATGGATCGTTGACCACAACTCTTGAACTCGACATTCCACCATGAAATCCCCTTTGTCAAAAAATTTGCATGTCAAGGTTTGCATTGTCAACAATTACAACACAGATGATCACTTTGTCAACAAACACAATCACCTCAAAAATATTTCAATGATTCCTTGAGGGATTTTTTCCCAACAATACCCCCCTTTGGGTTTGTTGAAAACTCTTCCATAAAAATATTCATCATTAATTCTTCAGCCTCCATTCACCTTTTGCGATTCTGATAGCGATCAAGGATTTACTCAACACAAACCCTAAGCCAACATGAGCAATGCTCGTCGTGAGAAACAAGAGTAAATGAAAAGATAATCAATGAATCACTTCATCTCTGACTCCCTCTATTGACACCAAACTGATACCAATTTCCAAATTGAAACCAATTATTGATACTTCACCGATACCAATTTTTGGAAATACCAATTGTTGGAAATATTCTTACCGCATTCCAACACTACCCTTTTGCACCACTTCTCTGCTTTTATCATGATCATCAGCTATCATGATATATATTCTTTGATCGATCACTTCTAGAATTGTCATATTTAAAACTCTCCACCTTTTACATTGCTCCCCCTTTCTCACTACTTCACTTTGCAGCTTCTCCCCATATCAACCATGATTTCTCAAATAGCCACACTGTATCCCCCTTGAACAAACACTAATTTCTCCCCCTTTTTCAAAGAACCCAAAGGTCACTCCTTTGTTGTCTATAACAGATTATAGAACACATATCAACACATTAGGGAAAACACATCATACCTCGGGGAGAGGGGGTTTCTGCATCCACACTATTTCAAGTGCGGGGAGTCGACTGAACTCCCAGAGCCAGTCGATGTCTCTCAAAAGCTTCCTTGGGTAAGGCCTTTCTCATAATGTCTACAACCTGTAGCTCTGTAGACACATACTCCAACTTCACAATGCCCTGCTCCACCTTCTCCTTGATAAAATGATATTTGATCTCAATGTGCTTTGTCCTTGAGTGATGAACTGAATTTTTGCTAAGATTGATAGCGCTTGAGTTATCACACTAGATTTCGATCGGAGAATTCAATTCAACTCCCATATCATCAAGCTATTGTTTCATCCATAATAACTGTGTGCATGCTTGAGTGGCTACAATATACTCAGCTTCTGCGGTGCTAAATGAAATTCAATCCTGCTTCTTGCTTAACCAAGAAATACATAGTCTGCCAAGATAGAATGCACCTTCAGATGTTGATTTCATATCATCCGCTGAACCGGCCTAGTCTACATATGTATATCCCAATAACTCTGTCTAAGATTTGTTGTTATATGTCAAGCCAAAGTCCACCGTGCCCTTGATATACCGAAGTATTCTTTTCACTGTGAGCATGTGACTTTCCTTGGGATTACTCTGATATCTCGCTTCTTGGCCTGTGGCGAAAACAATATCAGGCCTTGTTGCGGTCAAGTACAAAAAACTTCCAATACTTTGCCTGTATTCTGTGAAATTAACTGCCTTTCCATCCTCATCTTTTGATAATTTCATCCAGGTAGAAACCAGAGTTTTCATCTCCTTGTAATTTTCTATGCCAAACCTTTTTAACCCCTCCTTGGCATATTTGGATTGAGAAATGAATGTTCCATTCCTTCCTTGTCTCACCTGTAGACCAAGGAAAAACGTTAGCTCTCCAATCATTGACATTTCAAACTCATTTTTCATGAATTCAGAAAACTGCCTGCACTGAGCTGCATCTGATCCACCAAATATTATATCATCGACATAGACTAGCACCATAATCCTTTGATTACTATTTTTGTTGAAATAGATATTATAATCAACACCACCACGCTGGAAACCAAGCTTCTTCAAGTACTGATAAAGCCTTGAGAACCATGCTCTTGGTGCTTGTTTCATCCCATACAACGCCTTCTTCAGCCTACAAACTTTGTTCTCATCCTCATGAATGAGAAAACCATCTGGTTTCTCAATTTACACCTCTTCTTCCAGAACCCCATATAGAAATTCATATTTGACGTCCATCTAGAACACTTTGAATTTTCTTTGCACTGCTATGGGAAAAAATAATTTGATTGTCTCCAGCCTTGCAACCGGTGCAAATGCCTCATATACATCTATTCCCTCTATATGGGAGTTTCCCTTGCACAGTAGTCGTGCTTTTTTTCTAATCACGGTTCCATCTTCATTCATCTTGTTGCGATAGAACCATTTAGTACCGATGACATTCTTGTCTGCTAGCCTCAAAACAATCTCCCATGTCTCGTTCTTCTCGATTTGATTAAGCTCTTCATTCATTTCCTGAACCCAGTTTTCATCTTCAGCTGCATCAGAAAAAAAATTTGGCACCACCTGAGATAAAAACGATGTTTTTTGTAATGACTTCATTATTCAAGTATGAACTGGAGCTGTCTGATCACCAATGATATTCTGCCTATCAATTTCAGCTCGACTCTTTGGCTTCCTTGTAGACACAGACTTGGCACTTTCTTGTTCATCATCAGTATCTTTTTCTGAATCATCCTCTTCCACTTCTACTCCCCCTGTGTTTCTTACCTCATCATCACTTTCATACAGAAACTATTCACTACGTCGCTGAGTATTCTGTTCATTTTCGACTATAGTGACATCATTGCTCTCAATAATTTTTTCTAGCCTCTTGTTGAAGCATTTATATGCTTTGCTTTTCCTTGAGTATCCAAGGAATATCCCCTCATCTCCTCGTGCCCCAAACTTCCTGTGATTTTCTTTTTTGAGAATGAAACACTTACTTCCAAGGATTCGAAAGTATTTCAACATTGGCTTCTTTCCGCACCACAGTTCATACGGAGTCTTCCCTTGCTTCGGGCACAACACAGACCTGTTCGAAACATAGACCGATGTCAAAACTGCTTCCTTCTAAAATTTCTCTGGTAGGTCTTTATCAATAAGCATCGTTCTGGCCATGTTGTTGATGATAAGATTTCTCCTTTCAAACACTCCATTCTGTTGGGGAGTTCTCACTGATTAAACTTGATGCCTTATCCCATGTTTCTTGAGATAGTATTTGACTTGAATGTTTGTGAATTCCGTACCGTTATCAGTACGAAACATCAGAATTTTCTACCCAAGCATCTTTTATGATTCCCTCCTATACTGCTTTATGCAACTAAATACCTCTATCTTATGGGTAATGATGAATACCCAGGCTATTCAGCTATAATCATCAATGAAAATGACATAATACCATTTCCCATTTATAGCTCGTGGTGAAATAGGTCCACATACATCATCATGTACCAATTCGAGCACTCTGGATGATTTCTGTTCCTTTGGCCTGTATGTTTTTCTAATGATCTACCCTTGTTGACAAGCATCACATGTATGAGAATGATCAGGTGATAGTTTGGGAAGGTCTCTAGCAGCATCACATTTTACCAGATCTTTCATAGATGGTTGGCATAGATGACCAAGTCGCTTATGCAACAGCTGGTTTTCTTCCTCTCTGGATAAAAGACATATATCTTCTTCCCCACTTACAAGGTAAATATTTCCCTTTTTCCTTTTTCCTTGCAGAACAACTACCCCATATTTTCCTGTGACAGTACAGGTATTCTTGGTAAACCATATAGAATGTCCCAAGTCACACAATTGACTGACACTGAGCAAATTGTGACTGAGACCTTCTACAACCAAGACATCAGCACGTCTAATTTCTTTTCCCCCAAACCTAGCCTTTACTGATCCAATTATCTTCAGGAATTCATCATTTACAAACTTGAAAACTCAATCTTTGTCATATTTTATGCCTGTAACCAGATCCTTTTTCCCTGTCAGGTGAGACGTACAACCACTATCAAGAATCCACACACCAAAACGATCTGATGATTTAAGGGAAATTTCAGAAACTACTGCCTTCTCTACTCTTTTCTTATTGGTCCATATTTTTGTCTCCATGCTCGGTATAGATTGAAACTCCTGAACATTCTCAGAGTACGGTGGACCACTTCATCTTGTAGAGCTGCAAATCTGTTCCGAACTTTTAACTCACTTGTCTGTTTATTGATTTGCTTCTTGTGAACATTTTGATTCTGCTTTGGCACATTTCTCTGAATGATCGAAGTGCAGTACCTAGCCATGTACCCAAATCCTCTGCACCAAAAATAGTGTCCTTCAAAATATATTCTGAAAAACTGTTCTCTGTTTGGCTGCCACCTCTATTCCTATTCCCTTATATATCTCTTGGCTATGGAACACACATACTGTGAATGTCCCATCTTCCCACAACAATAAAACCTGATATAGGGTGCATTCATTTGTGTTACTTCAGCACTACGATTTACCCTTTGAGATCTCTGAATATTCTGATTTAGTTTTGTGCCCAAATCAACCTTCAATTTCGGGACGGGTGCTTGTGGTCTGACATTAACTATCACAGATTTTTGTTTCTTATCAAGCCCTGAATCAACCTTAGCATTTGAGATTTCTTGCTGCTTCACTCCTACTGAACTACGAGCCTCCTCTTTCATCATCTTTGTCTTCTGAATGGCCTGATTTTCTCATATCATATTGGGGGTCAAGATTTTTTCTTGATCCTTCATTTTTCATTGCAGACTGACCACCTCTTATTCAAGATCTTTGATACGTCTGACCTACTCCTTTCCTGTGTTAGTCAAACAATCAATTTCCTTCTTTTGTTCCTCAATTTTAAGCCTATGTTCAACAATATTTTCTGAGCTCGCTGGTGTTGATGATTTTTGTCTTTCAATTTCTTCTAACATCTTTGACTTTTCTTCATCCTATTGTTACATATAGAGCTTGGCATCACAAACCACTTTATTGGATTTCTTCATTTTGGCTCTCCAAACGTCTATCTCCTCAAGAGCTTCTTCTAATTCGGCTTCCATATCAACTCTCCCTTCAATTTCTTCTTCTTCTTCAGCGTCAACTTCTACCTTTTTCTGAGAACTACCAACAATCACCACTAAGGAATTTAGCCCACGATCTCTGCAATTTTCTATCTCCTCAACCTCTTCATCCTCAGACTCATCTGAACTTTCAAATTCTTGTGAAAGAAGATTCTTCTTCTTGAAGAAATTTCTCTTGAATTGTTTCTTCCCTTTCACAAACGCTGACGTTTTGTTCTTGGGAATTTCAACTTAATCATCACCATTATCATTATCTTGATACTTCTTGGGGAATCTGGCCGCAAGATGACCAACCTTTCCACATCGAAATCATGCTTTTTGAAGTTTCCCTTTAAACTTTCCTCTTATTCATTGCAGATTTGAAGAGAGGAATGACATCACCTCATCTGTCTCTTCTTCTTCATGAGAATATTCAATGGTTAGATTCTTCATGGCCTTGAATGCCACTTCTTTGGATTTCCCATTTTCCACAACCTCATTGTCATCATTCCTCATCTCATATGCAACCAAGGTACTGTGCAAGTTTTCCAGTGTCAGCTCTTTGGGATCTTTATCTTCTAGTATAGAATCTTTCCGATTGAACCGAGGTGGAAGATTCCTCAAGATACGCTTTACGATCATTATGCCTTCAATGAATTCACCAAGACCTCTCATATCTTCCACAACAATATTTACCCGTTCAAAAAATGCATCAACAGACTCATTCGGGTTCATCTTCATATCTTCATACTTATTCCACAACACTTGCTGCTTTGCCTCTCTGACCTTTGTATCTCCTTCATATATATTTAATATCTTTTCCCACATGGCACATGATGTTTTGAGTGACATCACCTTTGTATAGATAGGATTGGATAGGGCTCCCCTTAAGGCATTAATGGCTTTGGCATCTACATCCAACTCTCTAAGTTCTGCTTCTGATAATGCACCACTATTAATATCAGATGTTACGCCATGCATTGCTGCTGTGAATACATCCATTCCCAAAGATCGGAAGTAGTGTTGCATATGATTCTTCCATAGCTGAAATTTGTTCCCGTCGAAGATCGGAATCCCTTTATGATTGGTGACCTCCATTTAGAGAAGAACTAATATCAACCTTTCCCTCTGATACCAATTGTTAGGTCCACTAGGCTGAGTAACCCGAGAGGGGGGGGGGGTGAATCAGGGTATGACTAATTCAAAATTAAAGTGTGTTCTGATCTTGTTTCACTATTAAGAAAAACACTCTTCTCTGAATTTCCTGTTGCACAATATAAACAGAAGGTAAAGAATGCACATGACACATCAATGTTTACTTAGTTCACCGCTAAGGGCTACGTCCAAGGAGCATACACCAAAAAGTTTTTGGTCGTACCAAATTCCACTATTCATCACTAGATGTGGATTACAAAGTTCAGGCACAATCACTCTGTCCCAGGCTCACTGCCTTTACATGGTCTAGGGTCAGCTCACTACTTTCCCAAGGGTCACTCCCTGTTTCTCTCTCTCTAGCTCAATGCCGGTGGAGAGGATCACATTCTTCCTCTTCCTTCACTCACTGCTCTGGAAAGGATCCACTCACAGTTTATAGACCTGTAGGCCTCTTCATTTGCATGAAAGAATGCATCTTCTTATGTATGTAGATGCTCTGTTGAAGTTCAACTTTCACACATAGATGAATCACTCTTTGCACCGATGATATCGAGAAAACTTCCAGCTTCCACGCATCCCGAAAATCACTGCCGGAACTAAACCTTACTTTGCGCGCAATTCAATCTCGGTGCGCAAGTATCGGCCCGCAAGTCACAATGGGCGCACAAGTCCTCCTCATACACTTGCGTGACTCAAGATTCCTCAACTCCAAACATGAGCGACACACTTCCTTTTATGCCCAAACAAACATTGGCGTGCAACTGCCAACCGGCGCACAACTTATCACACCGACGCACACCTTCACCCACCGGCACGCAACTTCACCTGCGCGACCACACACCACTTGCGCGACCACCACACCTGCGTGACGGGAGCTCTGAATCATCAAAGCGTTGAACTCCAGTAAAGAATGAAGAGGGGTGGTCCAGTATTTATAGGAATTTGGTCACCCCTGCGCGACGGCGCACAAGTCACCTGTGCGACCCAGTCTCGGCGTGCAAGTCTTCTATCCTCCTAGAAACTTGCGCGACCAACTCCCAAACATGAGAGAACCTGTTTCATTTTCCATATTTTGATCTTCTGATCTAGAAAAACATATGGTGTGAGAGTTTCCTATACTCCAAGTCCTCCTCCAGATCATCCATTCCATTATCGACGTTCTTGAATCAAACATGGATCGTTGAACACAGCTCTTGAACCCGACATTCCACCATGAAATCCCCTTTTTCAACAAATTTGCATGTCATGGTTTGCAATGTCAACAATCACAACACAGATGATCACTTTGTCAAAAAACATAATCACCTCAAAAATACATCAATGATGCCTTGAGGGATTTTTTCTCAATAATATACATATTAATCATCATTATATCAATCCAAATAACATAGTGTTGAATAAAAAATTACACCACGATGTGAATACGGTAAGCCATACGTACGAATGTATGGTGACTTTGTCACTTATAATATGGATATAATATCAAATATAGTTTTTCCATATTTTTAATAAAATAAAAGTATATATATGTTACTGGAGTTATAATTTTGGTATGGAAACAATAAAGAAAGATGAAGTTGAAGAAGAAAAGAACTTGAAAGAGGGTGGTGAAATCATTACCTCTTCTTTGGGTTCTTCCTTTTGATTTGATCAAAAGGGCTCCTTAGGTTGGATTTCTGACTAAAGGAAGGCCTCTAGGATGAAGGGAGGATAGTTTAGAGGATAGTCGGGTAGGGTTTTGCCGAGCAAAATGGCTTTGGAGGTGTGATTTTGAGAGAAGAGGAAGTGCCCTTTTATAATCGTGGTGAGGGTCACTTTAGGAAAAGATTAAAGTATTATTTTATTATACAGTAATATTAAGTTTATAATGGCTCCAAATAAATTTATTTCGAGACTTAGGTGGTTATTTGTCTAAATACACTCAACCAATAGGTTTTAGATAAGTTTAGGTTACCATTTTAACCTTATCTTTTAGATTTAACTCTTAGTTAAACCATTTAACTTTTACTGTGTCTTCTTGTATTCTTACACCATATGGTTAATAAACTTACTATAAACCACCACGATAACCCCAAGTGGGTCATTAATGATATACCTATAATTATATAAGTCTTTTGGCCAAATCGTATATTTTTAGGAATATTATATCAATTAATAATATAATATTTTTTTTAAAACTCTTTAATGTCAATTTTGACACTATTTAATAATTGATTTTTTAAAGTCATAACAACATTATTAATTCAAAATAAGCTAATTTAATATATCCTAACATGTCATATTAACCTATAAAATTACTTTAAGTCATCAAAACTTTAAATTATATTTATTTTTACATTTATAAAACCATTTATTATATTCTTTCATTAATAAGGAAAATACTGCATCATCATTGTGTCATAAATAAATTTAATTATTCAATGTATAAAAATTATAAATAAAATATAATTATGTAGGAAATATTTTTATCTATCTAATTAATATTTATAGTCGACTAGATAACATATATAAACCTATGTAAAAATTATTTTACTAAAAGATATATGCTTATCTCATTTTTGTATTTACTTTAACATAATTAATATAAAGTGTCATTATCACTTACATGTGCCTCCATGGGGTCCCAAAATCGACCCAAGGATTCCAATAGTTGGACATGTATCATCCAATAGGTATAGTACACATGTTAGTGTAATATAATATTATTTTAATATTATTTTTTACCCTTATTTACCAGATTTAACCCTTTAACCATGGTAAATAAAATATTTACCGAAGTAATTATTCAAAATGTCTAAAAATAAAAGTTAAATATTTAAACAATTTGGAAGTCCTGATTATAAATCTGGAATCCATTTTTCTAAATTCAAAACATAGAAGTGGCAGAAATGAATTTAAAATTAATTACCGTTGTCAAAACAAAAAAGCGTGTTTTTAAGAAATAATAACTATCAAAAGATTGACACTTATTTATATCACGTTTAAATGTGAAATTATGTCCAATGAACAAAATTAGATTAAATGGTAAAAATATATTATAATTATACTTTAAAACTACTCAATAGTATAATTTGTCACTATAAATTATTTTTATTAAAAAAGTTGTTCTTAATTAAAATATAGTATTTTTCACTATTCATCAAAAACTAAATGTTTTCAGAAAAATACCAAAAATTTATTGAAACTAAATTTTTATGTCCTGATTATATAGAATAATTTTATTTTTTCAAATTAATTATATAAAAGTTTCAAATATTGGATTTAAAAAGCGTTCTCCATTAAAAGGCTGTAAAATTTCATTTTTTGAAAAAATACTTCTTTTATATAAAAAAATGAATTTGTTCTTACATTATATCTAAGAAACTCATAATATGGATTCTAAAATTATAAGGAATATATAATGTTCAAAATGTAGTTAATACTATTCATAAATGCTTTTGAATGGCTAGTTTGGTAAGTCATGGTGCACTTGAACTCGTTGTTGCGTGTAGTGTAAGTTATTGAATTACTTTTAAGAAATAACATACTATGAAATCACGGGGTGTTACAGTTTGGTTATCCTATTATTCCTTTATTTCATGGGGAAAATAATACCCATATTCTAGTATTTCGTCCCATGTGATTTATCCAGTACTTATTTAGCAGGCATCAAAAAACTCCACCAAGAAGTGTTGTTCGAGGGGATAAGAACTTGGTTATGAGGAAAAGTAATCCCCAATAGAACCCTTGAAGATGTTGTGAACCAGTAATTTTGGTGATTTTTGGTATACAAGTAATCATTTGGTATTCTGTGAACTGCCTATATATAGGGTGGGTGGATGAAAATTCATTCCACCGACCACCTATTCTCAGAGCATGCCCACTATTGCTCCCATTACGAGACCTTTCCCAGAAACCTGATCACAAACCCTGTCTACAAGTCCGCTCCTCGAACCCATTCTACTGAATCTCTTCTGAAAGGTTGCATTCTACATTATCTCTCATATTCCTTGACTAAGAAATTTTTTTGGTGATTCCTCAGACTTCGACTGTGAGGTCCATGGTTTCCTCATCTTTTTTTTGAGACTCACTGACCCGATCATTTGATAATTTTGAGAATCATGTGACTATGTTTAGGTCACATGATTGTGAGTCTTCAAGGATTTAATTTGATTCATGTGTGATTCCTTGTAGGGTTATTTCACCCCACTATCCATCTATATTTTAGGTGATCTATGAACCCTTTATCTAGTTCGAAGATCCCTTTCTATGTCATGTCATGTGCATGATACCGCTATCTCGTGCCATGATTTATTTTTGTCATGACATTTCATTTTATTTGTCTAATGTATTCTAGTTACTTATTTCGATATGGATTCTGGTTCCCATTAATGTTCCTTAGCTTCAGTTGACCAGAGATCCATGATTTCTAGGAATCACAATGTGGATCCCTGCTAACATGGGCGTACTGATAATGTGGTCTAATAGAGGTTCCATTAATCCGGTATTCATAATTATCTCTTATCTGATTGACATACAATATATGATTTTTCTTGTTGGTTGATGAATATATACCTCCCCCAAATTTTAACGATAAATTTCTCTAGGTATCTAGCTCTCTTGAATATGTTCAAGAAACAATTACCAATGATGGTCATGTGGTTACATCCCAATCTCAGGGCCTATCATATATGTTGTCCAGTTCTACCCTAACTCTGGATGGGCATGTCTATTCTTGGTGAGGTAGAGTTGTTCAAATTTTTTGGATGATCTATATAGGGTTCATCTCCACAAATCCATTGGGATATATCAATACCTCATTTACTGCCAACTCGACCTCCTTCGGGAAATGATTATCCAATGGTGTCCTAGCACCAACATGTTCCATCATTATCATGGTGAGGTGGGTTCCAGTTTAAGGTATATCCATCAACTGGCTGGAATCCCTCCTCTCAAAGGGATGTATGATGAATTTCTTTTTGTTGTGGATATCTTGGACGATCCTCTAAAAACATTGGTTTTGGATAAGGAGTTGCTCAACATAGTAAAAAGAAAGTCTAGGTAGAGAGTTAAAAGTTTTTTTTTATTTCTTTCACCAACTAGATCAATATTTTTCTCTGTGGAAATGGGGAGAGAACCAATATTATCCTCACCCACCGATGCCCTTCCCAGAAATTCTATGATAGTGTGGGCTCATATTGGGCCATTCTGGAGGGTTGGGGAATACACCTCATGGGGATATTGTTTGAACCCATAGGTTTCTTTGGAGCATAGGTTAGTAGGTTTTTTTATGTTCCTAAATGGATGGCTTGTTAGGACCAATAGGGTCCTATATACCCTGAGAGGGGGGGGGGGTGAATCAGGGTATGGATATTCTATTTCAAAGTTCTTCCTACCCTACTGGATCATGACCTCTTTATTACAAGGGTAACTTTGTTTGATCTTGTGTGTATACTATGATCACTTCTTTACTTCTTTGTCTAATGATGATGTTTTGAATGCAATGCAGGGAAGAAAACAGGTAGACACATAGATTTTTACTTGGTTTACCCTCATTGGGCTACGTCCAAGGAGCATACGCCGACAAGTTTCCAGTCGTACCAAATTCCACTATTCTTCACTAGATGTGGATACAAAGTTCGGGCTAGATCACTTCTATGCCCAGGCTCACTGCCTTTACAAAGTTTTGGGTCATCTTACTACTTTCCCAAGGGTTACTCCCTGTTTCTCTCTCTCTAGCTCACTACCAGTGGAGAGGATCACCTTCTTCCTCTTCCTAAGCTCACTACTCTGGAAGGGAATCCACTCACAGTTTATATACCTGTGGGTATCTTCATTATCACTAATAAATGCATCCTCCACTGTATGTAGATGCTCTGTTAAAGTCCAACTTTCATCCACCGATGAATACCACTTTGCCTCTGAACACTGGGCAATTCCTTTGGAAACACCTTCGAAAAGTAACCTACTTTGCGAGGTTCCCAATTTCTTGAAGCTCAAACAAGCCTTCACAAAGCTCCTTCCCTTTCGCGAAGCACTCCTGCGAAGCACTACTGCGAAGCTCAAGTCATTGCAGAGCAACTTACCTCGCGAAGCTCACTGAGCCAACGCAGAGCGCATAACTTTCGCGGAGCTACAATAGCCCCCGTGAAGCTCTTCTTTCGTGAAGCACACAGGCTACGTGAACTACCTTCGCGAATCGAGAGAAAATGATTTTCTCTAAAAATTCTCTCTCTTTTCATGAGGGTGTCAGCCTCTATTTATAGGAGATTCCACCGACCCTCGAACTTTCCACACGAAGTCAACGCCATGTCATCTCAAATTGTGAAGCTCCGAAGTTTTTTCCGGAATTATGTCCAAATCGCGAAGCACCTCGACAATTTTCGGACCACGGAGCTCGTCGTAATCACAGAGCATCACCATCAACATTATTCCGCACCTTCGCTGCGAAGCTCCCCCGCAAAGCCCTTCACCGTCGCGATGCAATTCAACTCTTTCGTTCGCGATGCTTTGACGTAATCACAAAGCATCACCGCCTCCATTTTTCCGGCCTTCGCGAAATCCATTCCATGCATCCCATCTTATCGAAGCTCATACCTTTTCCATATAAAAATATGATCTTCATGGAAATCCTATTTTCGTGATGCTCACCAAACTCCAAATTTTGGACCCCAAAAATTTGGAAAACACTGGGAAACGGTACCACCTTGTACTGCTCTTTTGTACCACATCCAGATCATCATTTCCTTTGTCATATTTCTTTGTCAACATGTATTGTCAACAAATTCTCGAGAACTCGACAATTCTCCATGGAAACCTACTTTTTCAACAAACACAATCAACCCAAAAAATACTGCAATGTTACCTTGAGGGATTTTTGCCCAACAAGGCTCCTCTCGGTTAGGGGTACATGCTCAAGAATTCACAATATCATTTTGGTAATGGAGGTCCGTCTTGCATAAGTATGCTGCCTTAACCTGGTGGTGCCAGTTCTTGCGCGACTCTACCAAGTATTGGGTCATATCCAACATGGAATCACTACCGATAGGATTTGTGGTCCCCTCAAGTTCATGTTCCACTGGATAGGGTAATACTTCCACTATTAGGATTACTAAAATATCTCTAGGATCCAATTCCCCATAATTATCCCTAGATTGTTGAACAGCTCTATGGTTGGAACTATGTCTCTATCCCCTCTAGAAGTCAAAGGTTCACTATATTGATCTGACATTATCGACTTTTCTACCTTTTGTGCACCAATAAGTCTAATTATTGATTATGGGAGTGGTTGTGTTGATGATAGATCTTATATGATATCTCTTAAAGATGGGATCCCTATAGTCAAGTTGGAGGAGCTGATTATCTGTCAAACATACACTTTGTACTGATTTTCCTGACCGTTTGGTTGTGTTTTGGGATTTTACCCCACTCCTATTGTGATCGTCCGGGGGGAGATACATCTTGGTGTCATTGTCTAATTTTGTAATATATTATCCCATGATGATACTTGAGATATGATCATATTTCCACCAACTGACGCTCCCTCTTTCATCACTCATGATTATTCCCAGGCTTGGGTGACAGTATATCCCAACAGGGTGCTAGGACAACTAGTCCACCATGTGGATAGGACCCTTGTGTCACCAATTCCCCTATTCGTGGCACTAATAGAATTTACTAAGGTCTTAGGAAAGGATTAAGGGAATATAACTATTTGTGATTATGTTTCTTTGGATGGTGAGTGAGATTCTATTGAGGAGACCAATCCCCCAGTGCAAGATACGGATGATTTTCCTATTGAGAGAGTTGAATATGGGGAATCTTCTTTGATTTCAACATAGATTCATCTTGTTTCTAATCGTTATATTGAATCCAATTTATTGGTTTCTAAGGATCAATCCTTTTTTAAGATAATATGGGAGTGTATCCTTGTCTTCAATACTAAAAATCTTCTAGAGACACTCTCCCATCAAGGGGAACAACTTCACCTTATATTTTATGATCTATGGGAAGAGAGTTTCAATCAGAATCTTCTATATGAAATTATGTAGCAGGTCACCATGACCCAAAGAGATTTGTACATATATAAAAGGGGATTACATGACCTCACAGATGAGGCACCACTTTCCAAGAAAAAATGAGGGATGCATCAGAGGCACTGGAGCAAGGTCGTTGGTTCTCGTCTGAACTATAAGCCCAAATGGATACATGGATTGTGAAGATATGGAGGCATGAAGAGATCATTTCTCATCAGAAGTAAAATTTATCAATAGTATCAGCCTCATGGTCCACTTCTCGAAAGATTTTTGAAGAATTGACTACTCCAGTAGATGTTATCCACCCTATGGAAGAGGTGAAAGAGGCAGGGAAGGTCGTACTCTGATTCTCAATTAATTCCTCTTTCCAAACTCATGCCAACCTGGATAGATCTAACAGACATCTTTTTTTAGGAATCTTATTTTTTCTTACATCCCATACATTTTCACTACACTCCATTTTTTGTTGACATTTCAAAGAGACTCCAAAAGGGGATATTCCCCCTTTCTTTATACTATGAATGGATATATATTTTTTTAGTGATTACCATCCAATTTTTTATATTTTATGGTATCATGATATTTTGTCACTTTGTTGTTTCAACTCATTCATTTCATTTCATTGCATGATCATGAATGCATGATTTACAGACAGATCACCTTGGTATAAGATATGCTGTAAAAAAGGAGTTATTTTCATGTTCGTGGAAGCAATATTGATCATAATAAGTCTATGTAAGGGTTATCTCGATGATTTCCATGTGCTTTAGTTTATTGCATTTTATCATGGACCATATGTTGCTTCAGTTTATGATATTTTATCTTAGACCATCTATTAAATTAATTTACGGTCTTTTAGGATTTCTTTTCTATTGAATTATTTTCACATATATTTGGACAGTTCATCTATTTATTTTGTTTATGGTATTTTATATTGAACCTTCTATTTCTTTGGTTTAAGGTCTTATAGCTCAGACTATCTTTCTTTTTTGTTTATGTTATTTTAGCTCAGACTAGATGTTGCTTTAGTTTAAGGTATTTTAGCTTATACCTTCTATTTCATTAGTTTAAGGCCTTCTATATTGGATCATCGGTTGATTTAGTTTAAGGTATTTTAGCTCGGGTCATCTATTGCTTTATTTTAAGGTATTTTATCTCTTACTATCTATAACAATATTTTAATATCTTTTAGCTTGGAAAAAATGTTTCTTTATTTTAAGGTCTTTTAGCTTAGACCATCTATTGATTAGCTTAACACCTTTATCTTAGACCTTCTATTTCATTATTTTATGGTATTTTACCTCAGACTATATGTTTCTTTTAATTACGTTCTTTCAGCTCAGACCATCTATTTGAGTATGGGATATAGTGCAGAAATTCCAGGAGTGGCCTAAAACACTATGTGGTGATAGATCCTACCCCGGTTTTGATGTGTCTTATAAGGATCAAAATACTCTTTTTGCAGAGTGACGTGAATGGTTGATGGACGTAGACATGTATGTAGGAGCAATGGGAATGTTTGCATGGTCAAGAAAAGGGGTACCTTAAATGTGGGTATCTTTTCCAAGGGATATGGAAAATCAATATAAGTAATATTCATAAGGTTGTAATACCAAGGATACAAAACATTCATATTTAGTTAGGGTATAGATGACATAAATCATAACTTGGGAGTTTGATTCTGTGAATTTGAGATGATGTAGACATGCCAAGTATGTACCTTGACATTATGAAATTATAGGATACACTACGATTTTGGAAAGGATAATAAGGATCAAATCTCCTTTATGGTAAGGAGAAGATTCATGGTGGGACAATCCTATTATGTTCCAGTATACTGCCACATGAAAGAAGATCTATACTTATTTCCTAGGTCTATTTAATAATTGGGAATAATCAAACATCTAGATGAAAAAGTTGGATATGGGAAGAAATCTATCCCAATAGGGGTCTGGCACCCTAGGGTAGCTAGATCTTAAAATGAAGCTAAAACTCTATGCCATGTGGTACTAAACAATGATATGTGGGCCATAATAGGTTAGGAAATAATGTATTGAAGTCCATCCTTGAGAATGGGTACACATAAAGGTGACATAATGTTTAGGATATTGAATCTGCTTTGATGATTTGGTATAGTGACTATAAATCATGATCTGGAGGTCTATAGTCAAAAGAATTATATGGGACATTCATACAAAGGGCAGTTCATACATCCAAATATGTTTGGTGTTGCCATGATGATGTTAGTTCTCATGTGATTTGGAATGTCCTTTTTTAGTGTCACGTGTTTTGTTGATGGTCATGGGTGAATATGGAGGAGCCATATTCATGTATTAATTGTCAAACAAATAGTCCTTAAATCCATGTATCTTTTCCAAGGGATATAGAAGGATATAGAGATTCAAGACACCCCAAATCATGAAGTGTGGTTTGAGGAAGATATAAAATCCAATGAGGGTTTGAATTCCCTAAAGGGTGTGTCATCGCCTAGAAAACATATTCTCATGGTGAAATTATTTGAAAAATATTTCCCTGAATTTTTCTTACACTAGTGGTTTAGCGATATTATCTAGGATTTTACTAGGGTTATGGACCCTATGATATTTTCTCTTTTCTATGTTTGTTCCAAAGTATTTGCCTAAACCCTAAGAATGATGAGTTTAACAGGATAAGACATGTCTTTATCTCAGGTCCCCCTTTGCAGGTTTTCCTCCTGAAATTTTGTGTGTGTATTTAACTGGCAGTTTAAATTCTTGTGATTTAGACCACATTGGGATATATTTTATGTTCGTGCATATTTAAAAAAATACATATATAGTTTAAGGTCTTGACTTTCATGGACCTGACCGAGATATGGAGTTATTAATGCAGGGGTGCATGGCATGGTTCCATGAAGAAATCAAAAGTGAATAAGGAACAAAGAAGTATCAACCACACCACACACCCTTCCTGGAAGTCTCAAGCCAAAGGGACAAAAAGGGACATGGCTATAACTAACCTTGAAGATGAAATGTTGGGGCGTCACTAGGATTGGAGATCCAGGTGTCACTACATATCATGTATGGTTAGGAATAAACCTATATGTAGTCATTGAGGTTCCATGTAGTTTAACATCATGCAGTGAGGAAAAAGGTGGATCATCGTGAATTTTGGGGGACATTACAGTTTGGACCATGGATAGAACCCTGGTAATCACTACGTATATCATGGTGATGGGAATCAAACCACAAGTAGTTCACGAGGGAACATGTAGTTTAGTGTCACACATCAATGACATCGACTGTGCATTTTAATATCATGTGGAAAAGAAATATGGAATGACTTCTATGTTTTTAACTCAGTATCATAAGGGATCTATTTTTTACTTCTATACCTTTCATTTGAAGAAATTTCCCGACTACAATTCCTATACTCATATGATATATTCTCAATGTGAGAAACAATGAGTGGCATGGGTTACACTATTGTGTAGATACAAAACAGGGGTCCAACAGTATAATTTTGTATGATGTTGTGGTTGTACCAATATAAAGGCTCAATGAATACCTACGTAGCTCATTGGGAATGAAAATCAAGATGTATGTATTTCTGAAGGAACCATTAAGTTTAATGTAATGCAGAAAGGATTATGGATTACCCTACGTGAAGGGTGAGGGAGATTTGTATCTGTGCAGTCTTATGTCATACAGTAAGGACATTGGCTGTGTAGTTTAATGTTTTGCAGTAAGGACAAATTCCATACATTTTAATGTCATGTTCTTAGGATAAACTCCTTACAGTTTAACATCATGTGGTCAGGATGAATAATGGGGATTAATCTAATGTGGATTCCCTTGTGTTGGAAGTTATGAAAAGTATTTCTTGAGAAATCATGAAATAGTGGGTGGCATGACATGTTTCCCATCCATGGTTTCTAGTTAATAAGCTCCATTATGTTATACCTTATGTATGATTTAAGGAACTTCCCACTTGGGATCCAATTTCAGAGGATTCCTCCCTAGTATCATTGGGTTTCTGAGAGAAAAAACTAGTTTTCCTAGAAGGATTGAGTATAGGTGAACTGTTTTATTAAAAGCTCATGTAATATGATTCTGGTGGAGTTGTAGGTTTTGAAACATGCACATCCTTTTCTCATCTATCCATTCCAACTCATCAATCTATTTTTTCAACTATTCATTATCTTAGAGTTGTTCAAAAATGTCTAGTTAGAGTGAGGTAAGTTGGAAATCTATAGGAAGAATAGTCTCAGTCCCATACAGTAGTGCGTATGAGTTTTCATGTGTAGAAGTATATCTGGTGGTATGGTAGGCCCAAAAAGAATGAAAGAGTTTATATAGAAAATATTTCATATAATTATTTACATTCTTATGAAGTATGTTTTATAAAGTCTTTTTAAAGGCCTATATCTGTCTATTTATTACAGCATGATAGTGGGATGAGTGATTGGAATCAATGTTGTACTCTTGGTATAGCTTCTTAATCTTTGTGGAATAGAAGTTGGTACTGTTGTCCATTAATATTATATGAGGGACTCCAAACCTAAAAATGATATTAGAGAACATTAATTT
Organism: Viscum album; assembly: GCA_963277665.1. Classification (NCBI taxonomy): domain Eukaryota; kingdom Viridiplantae; phylum Streptophyta; class Magnoliopsida; order Santalales; family Viscaceae; genus Viscum; species Viscum album. The sequence goes on along the minus strand of OY728167.1, from coordinate 804,412,185 downwards.
TATGAAATTATTCATCCCGAATTCATTGAGGGGTATTGCATCAACCCATTTTGAAAATAAGTCGGTGAAAGTATGGGTGTACTTGAATTGCTTAGTTGTGGATGGGGGATCTGGGCCCCTAACATCCATCCCCAAATTGAAAATGTATATGAATATTTAGCGATATGTATAAATTATTGGGGCTGATGGATTAATTTTTCATGGATCTGGTATGCATGACATTTCGTGGTGAATTACGCACGGTCTTGTATCATGGTTTTCCAGCAATATTTCATCCTCATGATTTGGTGGGAGAGCCTGGTCCCAGATTGATGGGAACTGCAAGAGCCTATGTGTACTTCCAACATGATGACGATAACTGCCTTTTATGTTATGATCCCATGGATAATTCCATCAAAGTCATGATTATATACTATTTTTTTAAAATTTGAATCATCCTATAGAGTGATGTTTTTTGGATGATGTTGAATCTGTTCTCTTCTAGAATGATCTGCAGAAAGAGTCTCATCTCAATGATAACTGATTATAGGCTCCATACATTTAAGGGGAGATCTGTGACAACCATGTTGGCTATAAATCACCAAATGTAGGAAAGGTTCCCTAGGAGCCCCCTTAGTTATTTCTAGTTTTTGAGGGGTTCCATTTCTAAATTAGTAGTTGTTTTATCTAGTTCAACCTCAATGCTATAGTGATGTACCAAAAATCCAAGTAAAATTCTTAACATTACCCCAAAGGCACATTTAATGGGATTAATATTTAGACTATGCTTTGAAAACTTGTTGAAGATTTCTCAGAGATCCATGAAGTTATCACATCGCTGTGAGAATTTAATGACCTGGTCGTCAACATCACAGTCGACTATCCTTCCCACGAATGGCTTAAAGATGAGATGTATGGCACACTGATATGTGGAACCCATATTCTTTAATCCAAAGGGTATGACATAACAATAGAATATCCCTTGAGGTTATCTATAGGAAGTGGCTTCTTCATCTTTAGGTGCGATCTTTATTTGATTGTGCCCTTAGTACCCATCCATGAAGGAAAGGGCCTATAAACCAGCAGTTGTGTCAATCAAGAGTTCTATAACTAGTAATGGAAAATAATCCTTCGGAAAATTTTGATTAAGGTATCTAAAGTTAATTTAAACCCTTATCTACACTTTCTTCTTCTTTACTGGGATGATATTAGCAATCAATATTGGGGGTTTCACTTCTTAGACAAAGTAGGATTTGATCGATTTGTCAATATCCACCTCTACATTGGTGTCATGGGAGGGGTGAATTTTCCTGGATACCAACACAAAGCCCTGATGCTAACCATAGAGTTCAATATGGTTCATATCCAAATCTTGATTCAATATTGGAATTTTTATGTAGTTACAAGAAAACACATATCGGTGATACTTCAGAAATGCAATGTAAATCTCCTGATCTTCAAGGGATATGTCCGCACTAATAACGACAGGTCACAGAACTTCATATGTCCTAAGATTTATCGGCAGGAGCTCATCTATGATAGTGGATAAACCTTAATTAAATACTATAGGGATGTTTCTGATATCATCCTCATCAATTTCTGAGCATGTAGACACATATTCACATGTAGATGGTAGTACATGAGCCTCTCTATCAGTATCAGTGTGAGGGAAGATGTTGTAAGAGATATAATCCTCCCATGGCATCTAGGTTGTTTCATAAAGATGTTGCACATGATTGTCACTGAGGATAGGAGAGGCTTTGACCTATGGGATCAGATCTGCAACTTCAACAATGTCTATGGGGAGTACAAAGTCATCATCGAGAAAAATATAGGGATTCACAGAGGAGGTCCCTAATCCATTGCGGGTTGTAACATGTATATCATCATCCACCATTAGTTTCATTACTTCCATCTAATAAAAGTGTGCTTCGAAATATGTGGATCTGCATGTTTAGAAGGGGAGTTTTCACCATGTAGTATGCCGAACTTTCCATTGATTGGGTATTTCAGGCATTGATGGAATGTTGATGGTACCGCAAGGTGGCTATGAAGCTAGGGCCTTCCAAGAAATACATTATTTGTAGTATCCTACTAGATAACCATGAGCCCGACATCACATGTGATTTCCCTAATTTTGGATTTGAGTTTTATTTTTCCAAAAGGCCTTTTCTGATGCTTATCATATCCATGGATTGTTATATTTTTAGGGGATAGTCCCCTTCTCTATACACTAGTCGTAAGAGGGTCCACACTGAGATAATATTGATATCTAATCTGTTATCAATCAGTAACCTTTGGAAATTGACATTATTGATGTTTCTCGAAATGTATAATTGAATCATGTGCACCTGTATGGCCTCCTCATGATTAGGATATGTGAATGAGATGGAAAAAATAGAATATGAAGGACATAGTCTAAACTCAATATACCTTATAAGAAGCGCCTTTATCTAAAATTATTTTGGGACCGAGATGGATTAAACTGGTTCCTCCCTGAGTTCTTTTGAAAGACAACGTGTATCAATGATTGGGAGCTTAACTGGGATGGTAGCTAGCTGTTTCAGAACATCATACTTTTTTTCCAGAGGTTGCTGATTCTCAATATGGGGATACTCCATGCCATAAAGTTTAGGATATGGAGCATCCTAGGTAGAAAGGCTAGGTTCTTATGTAGATGTTGAGGGAATATCTCCTGCTAGTAGTGAAAGTCACTTTGGCCTTCCCCGTTACCTAGGTTGATCAGATTGAACTCTTACTAAGTGGTCATGCAGGATAATTGGGTGTCAGTGACTACTAAAGGGCTCCGAGGAACCTCTTCACCTCCTCTGGGAATGCTGGATCACTTTGAAATGATCCTCAGATGCATATATGTCCTACAAGGGGATATGACCTGAATAATGAGTCTCACCACATCCTTGTTGTCCCTTATATCCTTGGATGTGGTCCATGCGTCCTCCTATTCCTTATTTATATGTGGGAAAACAGTAATTGGGGGCATAATCATCATCATATAAGGGGTATGTAAATAGTATTGTTTTAATAGAACCAAATATGTTCTCCTAGCCTAATGAGGATTCATTTTGGCAGGGTGAGGCTCATGCTGCTATTGGAATGAGAAAGAAATCAGTGAGGGTTATCGCCTTCTCTGGATGAGAATATGAATCTTGATCTTCTATTTCATTCTTCCACTGGTGGTCTGACCCACCATTGGGAGGTTCATTTGGTGCTTCGTTCTTGGGTGTTGGTACTATTGATATCATGTGGAACGATGCTCACAAAGTGGCATGGGTTCAATCTACTGTCTTCTAAACCATCCACTTGTTGAATTTTCCTACACGTCTAGCTAACACCTCATTCCAATCATCCTCTAGTTTCGTTTGGACCATGGATATGCAGGACACATACCCTAGGGAAATATCCACCACTTTTTCTGAATAGATCATGTCCTGAATGAATTCATTGAATATGGGACAACTCTAGATATTATGACCCAAACTTCTGTGAAAAGGCATGCAATCAGGCTTGTCAGTGAGGTTGAATTCATTAGGATTCCTAGGTTGTGGAATTATAAACAGGTTATTGTCCATGGATACCAATAAATAACTGATTACCTATTCATTTCTAAAGGATTACACCTTAATCATTCATTCTTTAAATCCCTTATGACCCTGATTTCTCTATACTTATGGCCAAGGGAGATTCGGTGGTTGTCACCACTCAATAGGAGGTGTTGGTGGTTTGGGGCCCACCTAAGAATCTAGATAGGTTCCAATGCAAGCTTGAGAGTGACATCTACAACTTCCATTCTAGTTGGACTTTTTACCTATACTGTAGGTATTAGTTGAGCTTTGGATCAAATCCATTGAATGTCATCTTCAAGATGTTGTTCTATTTAAGAGAATTCACTTAATCTTATAGTTTATTTAATTGGAATCAGGGGTGTCAGCAACTCATACTTATGATTTTCATCATAGAGTTCCACTAGCTTCTCTTGAGAGAAATAGATATTGAGTAAGTAGGTCAAACCCTGTCCACCATTCCATGAAATCAGACACCCTATTATTTTCGCATTGTTTGTAGATTTTCAGGATGACTATAGTTGTCTTCCTCAACATAGAATTTAATTGGTAAAGGAATTGATGATGTAGGTCTTACCATCATAACATAGATCATAATGGTAGATTTCTATACCCAATGAAGGCTTTACCTTTCATATTATATACTAAACAACTCATCTTGGTTACCTCCTATTGATCTCGATGGCCCATCACTGGCCTGCATCAGGACAAGATGTGTGTGAGATGCTTCTTGGGGTCTCCTGCACCATCAAAGTTAGAGAGGGCAAGATTTCCATACTAGGAAAATGGTGGGGTATCAGCGAACAGTTCATGATTCCATTCGAGTATCCAGGGACTCGATGATGTTAAGGAGATCCTGAGGAACTACTACCAAGACCATCTACTTCCCCTAGGAATCCGTTAAGGGTTGATGATGTGACCTTGTTTTTATTCCTTTCCAATTTTGAATTCATCCTAATATTGAACAGTTATCTTGATAAGGGATAGGCTGTTGCCGCAATAGAGAGAAGTCATGATCATTTTGGACATCCCCATGAATGTGGTTTGGCTACCTAGACCAAGATCCAATATGATATTTGGATGCTTCCCTTGACGATGGGTCAATAGCAGGAGGGATAACATTAGTCTTTTTTAAGAGATGATACCCCACATGAATATTACCCCTTATTAACTCCTCATTATGTTTCCTAAGATCCTGTATTTAAATCCCATATTGTAACAATCGGTCCTCCAAAGATGGAACCTCACTCCTCTTCATAGGTTATCGAGATATGGTAGTATTCTTCCCTCAGGCAGCATTTCATCAGGGAGGTGGAAAATCGATATTCAAAATTTCCATGTTTTGGAGCCATCTACAGTTAATGGTGTTCAAATACTCATTTGGGTCATTCATGTCACCCTCCACCCAGGGCATGTTTTCCATGGTGTGACCTCCTATATTTGTGTGGTGATTGATATCAGAAAAGTTGAAAGTGAAAATATTCATGGAGTCATATCGGGCAATGGTGGTTGTGCCACTACATTCGACACAATAGGATTATTCTATAAATCTTTTATTAGGGTAATTATTTTAGCCCTTGGTCTTATTTGTAAATTTTGGCCTGTGAACCCGGCGGGGCTTAACCATCATAACTGCATATTCCTCCCATCATGGTCTATGAATAGTGAACCAGAGGGAGTTCACGACCGGGGCTTCTAAATGGAACTTGATGTTATTAATATTTTCAAAAAATATTATATACTCTATTTACTTATTTTATATGAAATTTGCATAATTTATGTGGAATATTAATGTTTAAATATTAAATATAATTTTTTCCCACTATTTGAATTCATCCAGATTCAAGTCTATTTAATTTTTTAATAATTACTATAACAATAATGATCCAAATTGTGTGTTTCTTATTTCTTATGATTTATTATTCAATTTAAAACATATCATTAGATGTAATTAGTATCCAATTTCTTCATTTTAACGGTCATATAGTCCTCATAAGAAGGCCCAAAGAATCTGTGATGAAATTGGACCATTTATGGAGATTGAATTACTGGGCTCAATACAGAAGTCCAAATTCATATATTCTACACCAATGTTCAGAGAACAATTAAAGGAGTCATTTATAAAAATTTTAAGTCCCAAATCTATAAACAAAAGACCCATATGAAGCTTTAATATCCATCCCACAATTCTGTCCGGGAATTTAGATCAGCGCACCAAATTTGATAGGTCTCCTGATAGAGACATCCATTCAAGATGATATTTTGCAGTTTGAAAGAGGAGATATAGTCAGCAAACTTTGTTGAAGAAGGAATTAGTATTTTAAGGCATATTACTATTAAAAAATCCATTCACATTTTAGCCATCAAAAAAGTATGGATTGAAATGGACATATTAAGACTATTTAGTAAAATAGCCATATCGTTTTCTTCAAAAGTCCAATGGCCACCAAATTTTGAGGGATGAAATTAAAAAACAATATCTACAATTTTTAAGAATAGAATATCTATAGATTCAGCTGTATATATTTTTGAGAAAGTGTTGTTTTCAACAATACATAATATTGTTATTTAAAGGGGGTGATTATTGAAAATAATACTCTATCTCTTTATGATAATTTTGATGCTCACAAATAACATTAATTATTTTCTAATGATTCTATTTGTTAAGTATTTTACAGGAATTTATTATGTTATTTTATTCTTGAACAACGATAATTTATTACTAAAGTATTCGTATTTAAGCATGTTCTGGAAACACTGTTCATGATCTATATATTCAGGATCTACTTTTACCATGTTCTAGAAACATTGTTCATACACTATGTGGAGAAACGAAGTGTAAGGATGAAAAGCGGTGTATAATTTATGAGATACGAGAAAAGTATGGTTAATCAAAAATATGTTATCGAAAAAGTTTCAAAAAGAACCCTACATTGGGAAGGAACTCTACGTTTGGGATTTTTGAAAAGTATGGAAGGAGAACCGTACCTAAGTATTAAACGTAACGTTTGTTTCTCAATGGTATTGTTCATCAACCATACTTTTGTAAACGACCTTACGTTCTTGGAAAATTATGGATCAAGTAAAACTATAGATCTTTTATCATATGTTTGAATGTTGAAGAGAAAAGTATGGATGGAAAACCCAACGTTTATGATCAACCTTACGTTTTAAGAAAGTGACATGAACCCTACATTTATGATCAACCTTACGTTTGAAGAAAGTGACATGAACCCTATGTTTGTGATCAACCATATGCTGTCAACCCTACGTTTGAATGCCACGTCATCAACCTTATGTTTGGCGTCGGAGAGTTTAAAAGATGATATTTTTAAGAAATGGTCTGCAAGTTGATTAACAGGATGATTTCAAGCCATATTTAAAGCTGATTTTAAAGTGAGACTTTTGCTGATTCAAAGACTTTTTATCAAGTGGTTTAAGGATCTAATTAAAAGGAGCTTTTTATGCCGAGTCCTTAGGGAAGTTACGACTACTCTGTAAATCAAATGTTTGAATATCGTGAGTCAAAAGGTGACTTTTGTGGATTTAAATTTGTAGGATAAGTGCTCGTCATTATTATATATATGTGTGTTTTTCTGAAACAATATAATATGATCAATCTATCATTCAAAAAGGGAGAGAAAGAAAAATAGAGACTACTCAAAACATACAGATCTATTGATTCAAAAGGAGCGTCAAAGGTCTGTTTATTTAAGAAGAACAATCATGATAGAAGATTTATTTGTTCTACATCGAAGATCTACTATGACTGTGCTACTGCTGAAGTTGTGAATTTTATCTCTATATCTTCTGCAACAGGATCGACTCAGAACGACTCTTGTGTGAAGATCAATATTTCTGAAGGTGATGGTCTATCTATTGTCAATTGCATGTTGTTGCAATTGTGTAGAACATCTGGAAAGTATTTTCAGTATACAAAAATATTTATTTTCTATTCTTGAGTGGATGACTTCTTGTACTTAGCTGTGTAGGTTCTATGAGTGAACAAGAAGGCTTTGTTTTTCCTTAAATTTTAATGGAGTCAACTTCCTGTACTCAGTTTATGAATGTTCTGTTGAAATGAGGACCAGATAGTGAAAATCACCAAGCTCATGGAGTAGAGCGTTGGTGGAGTGGACTAGGGGCCTTCTGTTCCCCGAACCACTATACATCGTGTGTCTCTGCACTTCATATTTATGGTCCATTAATTCATCTGATTAATGTAAAAGAGTATAACATAGTCTCACAAAGATTTCTGAAAAGACACAATTCACCCTCTTGTGTATATTTGGTATAATCCGATCCAACAATTGGTATCCGAGGTTGAGCTTTCTGATAAATATTTAACAAGCTGAAAGTGATTATACACAGAACAGGGTGTCTGATATAAGAGAGGGAATGTCTAATGGTCAGATCACCGTACTTCAATGGAGAAAAAAATGGATGTTGGAAGTCGCGAATGATTATCTATCTGAAAAACCATGGATATAAAGTATATTCTATGATTCTGACTCTATATGAAATATAAGAAAAACCTGAAACATGGAGTGAAGCTACTGAAGTAGAATATGATATGAAGTCAAAGTCAATGAATGAAATTATATGTGGTCTAGGACCTGATGAATTTAACAGAGTATTTCAATTCCCGACGACATATGAAATGTGGAAAACTATTTTTGTTGCTTATGAAGGAACTAAAAATATCAGGGAAATGAGATATGCTACTACTAAGCTTAAATTTGATACATTCAAAATGGTTGAAGGTGAAAGTATTACTCAAATTAATGGAAGATTGACAGATATGGTCAATAACATAAATTCTTGGGTAGATCCCATTAAACAAGCTGATCAAGCTTTAAAAGTATTCAGAGTATTACCTACAAAGTGGAATGGAATCTCTGCTGCAATCAGACAGTAGATAACTGTCAAGAACATAACCATGAGAGAACTGATTGCAGCACTAATGATGTTTGAAGTTAAGATGAAATATGAATGTAATGAACATAAAGTTCTTATCAAGAGAGATGACACTGCCTTAAAAGTGTCATCATAGAGAAAAAACTGAAAAATGAAGAAAAGTGTAAAATAGAAATCCGAAAGTTCTGATTTATCAAACTCTGATGTGGAACTGGCTCAGCTAGCCAGAAGATTCAGAAAATTCTATAGAAAGAAGAAGAGCATCAGAAAATCCTTAAAAAAGGATGACAAGGAAGTCAGATGTTATGAATGCAAGAAAATGAGACATATCAGACCTGACTGTCCTCAGCTAAAAGAATACGAGAAAAAGAAATTCATCAAAAGAAATGATTATGATCATAAGGAAAAGAAAGCCATGAAAGCTACATGGAATATATCTGAAGACTCAAGTAGCACTTCTAAATCAGACTCATAGAAGGAAGAAGTAAATCTGAAAACCAACATGTGTTTTATGGCAGAAACTGATGAGGTACAATCTTACTACTCTTCTGACTCTAGTTCTGAATATAGTTACTCTGATGAAAAACTTGTAGCCTACTTCAATATGCTTGAAGAAAATATTATTCGTTATCTAAGAAGCATATGTCTTTAATGAACATTCATAAGGATATTTCTGATGAAAGAAATACAATGCTAAACCAATATAATGAGTTAACTGAGAAGTTTGACTCAATTAACACTAACAATATAGATAATGAATCACGGATAAAATCACTGCAAACTAAAGTGGAAATGTATAAAAGTGAAGCACTTGTTTTTACTAAAGGAGAAAATATTTTAAATGAAATTCTTTGAAAAAATGTCATTAAAAAGAAAAGATTTGGAATTGGCAGTAAAGGTGAAAAACCCAAGCTAAAAAAGAATTATTTTGTTCCAAGTGAAAAAAGACTAGATTGTAATTACTGTGGAATAAGAGGACATATTTCTAAAAAAAATTCTTAAGACAACCCCAAATAAGTGTTATCAAGAAGGATTTTGTATCAAATGATTTATTTGACTCTTGTGAAATTATAAAAACAAAGTAACTCTGGATTCCCAGATCTCTGCTGGCTAACACCCCTGGACCCAACAGAATATGGGTACCAAAGAAAATTGTATAAATGCCCTTGTAGGGAGTAGGTCACACAAGAAAAAAAGGACATATGGTACATGGAAAATGGCTGCTCAAGACATATGAGTGTAAGCTCATCAAACTTCTATACACTCAAACAAAAGGATGGTGGACTAGTCACTTTTGGTGACATTTCCAAAGGGAAGATCATTGGTATTTGAATAGTTGGAAATCAATAAGTTGTCTGAAAAAACAAAGTACTTTACGTACAAGGATTGAAACACAATCTGATTATCTTTTCTCAACTATGTGATGATGGTTATGATGTCGATTTTTCTAATAATTGCTGTTCTATTTTCAAAAATAAACTGCTTAAATTTAGAGCATCGTGAACTCACAATGTGTATACCCTGGATTTAAATTCGTTTTGTAAACAAAAAGTAAACTACTTAACTGCTAAAGTGAATGGATCTTGGATCTAGCATAGGAGACATGAACATTGTAATGTATATGTTTTACATAAATTATCTAAGAATCAATTAGTTTCTGATTTTCCTCGTCTCAGATTTGAATGTAACAGGTTCTGTGATGCATGTCAACTAGGCAAGGAACACAAATCATCCTTCAAATCTGTTAAAAGAATTGCTACATCTAAACCTCTAGAACTTATCCATATGGATTTGTTTGGACCTTCAAGAGTAGAAATCATGGCTGGTAAGTTATATGTATATGTTTTAGTTGAAGACTATTCTATATTTACATGGAGTTTCTTTTTGAAATTTAAAAATGAAGCTTTTAATTTATTTGAAAGTTTTTGTAAAGCTGTTCAAAATGAAAAAGGTTTTAAAATAATTTCATTAAGAAGTGATCATGGTGGAGAATTTGAGAATCAGGATCTTAATTCCTTCTGCTCAAACATGGGTATTGAACACACCTTATCTACACCAAGAAAACCTCAACAAAATGGAATTGTTGAAAGAAGAAATAAGACTATTCAGGAAATGGATAGGACTACACTAAATGAATACAGTCTTCCTACCTATTTTTGGGCAGAAGCTGTAAGAATAGCCTGCTATATAATGTTTAGATTTTTAATTATACCTCTTTTAAAAAAGACACCCTATGAACTTTGGAATAATAGAAAACCTAACGTAACCTACTTTAAAGTTTTTGGATGCAAGGTTTACATCTTGAACACCAAGGAAAATCTCGGTAAGTTCGATCCAAAATCTGATGAAGGCATTTTCTTAGGATATTAAGCTACGTACAAAGCTTATAGAGTCCATAATAAGAAGTCAAGGATTGTTGAAGAATCAGTTCATGTAAAATTTGATGAATCTGATCCCTTTGAGAAAATGATAGATCAAATTGATGAATCTAACTCTAATGATAACATGAGACATGAGAACATAAAAAATGATTTTGAAAAATATATAAATGAAATTCACTCCAGTTCAGAAGAACATGATACTAAAGAACCTATGAGTGTACTACCTAGACATGATAAAACCCAAAAGAATCACCCTTTAGAAACTATAATAGGTGACTTAGATACAAGAATAAAAACAAGAAGAAATATAGGAAATATTGTAGAATTCTATCCCTTTTTATCCTAGTTAGAACCCAAGTCTATAGAAGAAGCTTTAGATGACGAAAGCCGGATGATAGCAATGCAAGAAGAATTAAACCTGTTCAAAAGAATTAAAGTCTGAGACTTAGTAGAAAGACGACAGAATTATCCACCGATAGGAACCAAATGGGTCTTTATAAATAAGCATTATGATCAAGGAATAATAACTAGAAAAAATTCTAGACTTGTAGATAAAGGATATAATCAGGAAGAAGGTATAGATTATGATGAGACCATTGCACATGTATCTATATTAGAAGCCACTAGAATCCTCTTTTCCTATGAATCTCATATGAACTTTAAATTATTTCAGATGGATGTTATGTCTGCCTTTTTAAATGGTTATTTAATGGAGGAAGTTCATGTTTAGCAACCTCCTGGTTTTGAAAATTCTCAAAAACCAGATTCTGTTTTTAAACTTACTAAAGCTCTTTATGGACTTAAACAAGCACCTAGAGCTTGGTATGAAAGATTAATCTCTTTTCTATTAAAAATGATTTTATTGTTGGAGTGGTAGATCCAACGCTTTTTAGTAAAATTGTAAATTCAAATATTTTATTGGTTCAAATCTATGTTGATGATGTAGTTTTTGGATCACCTAATAAATCCCTATGTCATGAGTTTTCAAAGTTAATGCAAAAAAAATTTTAAATGAGTATGATGATAGAATTAAATTTCTTTTTAGGTCTTCAAATTTATCAAAAAGATTTTGGAAATGTTTTTAAACAAAGAAAATAAATTACTGATTTATTAAATAAATTTGTACTTGAAAATAGCAAGACATATAAAACTCCTATGTGTACAAATCCAAAACATGATTTGGATGAAACTAGAAAATTAGTTGACAACAAGTTATATAGAGGTATGATTGGTAGTTTATTATATCTTATTACTAGTAGGCCAGATATAATGTATTCAATATGTCTTTGTGCAAGATTTCAATGAAATCATACAGAATCGCATTTAACTATTGTTAAAATAATTTTTAGATATTTAAAAGCAACTATTTTTCAATCTCTTTTTTATCCCAAAACTTCTGATTTTAATTTAATTTCATATTCAGATATAGACTTTGGGAGTTGCAGATTAGATAGGAAAATAACTTCAGGAACTTGTCACTTTTTAGGGAAATCCCAAGTGTCATGGTCAAGTATGAAACAACATTCAGTTGCACTGTCAATAGCTGAGGCATAATATATTTCTTCTGGTAGATTTTGTGCACAAGTGTTGTGGCTGAAAAACACTCTTGTGGACTTTGGACTAAATATTAATAATACTCCTATTTTATGTGACAATACTAGTGCTATAAATAATACAAAAAATCTTATTAATCATTATAATACTAAGAATATTGATATCAGAAATCATTTTCTAAGAGATCATGTTTTTAAAAAGGATATATCTTTGGAATTTATAAGTACTAAAATTTAATTAGATGATATTTTTACTAAACCACTTCTCACTACAAGGTTTGATTTTATTAGGGGGGATCTAGGTTTATTTATTTTAAAATAATGTTTTACTTTACTATGTTGTTTCTCTATTTTAATAGTGTTTAAAATAATTTAGTTATTTGTTTTTCAAACAGAATGAGTTTTTCTCTCTGTTATTTTTCCCACATAATCGTTTTTATTTATATTTAAAATACATGTAATGATTAATAAAAACATGGGAATCAAGGATGTCAGAAACCTTTCGACTGCTAAACAATTTCATTTCTATCAAATCATTTTCAAACCCATGAAACCGCACCATTTCTTGTCAAACCCTAATATTCGAACCTCTGAAACCATAATATTCAAACCTTTATAGATTCTCATAGAAATGATGATGAATAAGAGAGTTGATGAATTAGAAACCAGAAATACCATGAAATAGTGCTCAGAACAATGGAAAATCTTATAAGGAAAGGTGATTGATCTGGAGTGGCTATATCAGGCGAATTTTTTGTTGAAACAAGCTCTCACTTTTCAAAATCTAGAGAAGTCCTTCAATGGTCAAATGTCTGAGTTTTTGTATGACGTAGAAATTCAATATTTCATTAAGTCTGTTGAATTCTGTCTAGGAGAAAATGAGGATACTATGCTGGCTAAGATAGAGGATAGATATTTTTTGATCTCTTCAGTTGAAATTGGTCAGATTTTGAACTGCCCTCATGAGGGAGTGTTTCCTTTTTATTTGATAAGTATAAAAGATTTTGTGCATAAATATGAGGATATTATGTCTATTCTTTTTGTTTCTACTTCTATAAGGAAGATGTTCATAAAGGATCTGTAGGTAGATCAGAAAATTTAAGTAAATTTTGTGCAAACAGGAATTGCACCAAGGATGTCTGAGTTGGAGAAAATTATGTATCCAGATATGTATATAATGTTTCTCTTCATGAGTGATATAAAGTTAAATTTTCCTCGGTACATGATCAGATACCTAAGATACTATTGTTAGAGTGATGCCTGAATGAATTTCTACCCTTTTGGTAGATTCATTTCCAAACTTCAGTTCAAAAAGGAAATGGTAAGACTGGTGGATGCCAGAGTTAGATGTCATCACAGTAATATTTTCAATACTAGAACCTTAAGAAAAATTGGTTATTTCTGGAGCACTATAAAAGGGAAACTTTTTCCAGTAGGAGTAGAGGAAGAAGAAGAGAGTGCTCAAGCTCAGTCTGCTAAGTCTAAAGAAGGACAGGCTGAATCGAGAGTCAGCACTGCATCAAGAGGAATCGTATTTTCAATGGAAGATACTAAGGAAGAAATTAGTCAGGAAGTACTTCAATCTCAGATAGAAATAACTGTTAATGAGGAACATACTTCCCCTAAATTGACAACAAGAGATTTACTCTCTTATATCTTTGTAAGAGAATCTACTACTGATAAGACAATAGAAGATGTTTTTGAGAGGACATAACCAATGGATGGATCTCACATTCAATCTGGAATTCACGAAGAAGAACAATGAGAGACTCAAGAATAGATTGTAGCTGATGTTGAAGTTTCACATCAACAGGAACATGACGCAGAGCCTAGTGAGGAAGTGGCCAGACCTTAGGAAACTCCAGAGGATATAATATTAGAAAATCCATTGGAAGAACAATTTACAGATATTCGTGATGATCATGTTTCTGAAGCTCACACAGAGGTACTTCATGAATATTTTTCTATGTAAGAGTCTGGAAAGGACACTGAGGACAAACTTGTGGATCAACCTACTCAAGAGAAGGCACAAGACAAGTCTAATACAGATTCACTCCCTTTAGTGTTGTTGTATCACACAAGAACTGAGAATGAAAATCAAGCACAGGGTGCCTCTGAATTTGGGAATAAGGAACTTGAAGATCTGTACAGAAAGTTGTCTCGATTGAAATCTGAAAATGATACTCTGAGAAGAGCCTTAGAATCAGAGAAGTTTAAATTTCAAAGACATAAGGAGAGTACAGTTTCAAGGAAAGAAGTTGAAATTTTGAAGAAGGATATGTTGAATGTTGTTTCCAAGTTAAAATCTGAAATGGTTATGAGGTCAAGTTTATCAGATCTCAAATTATTTATGGAGACATAATTTTGATCTGTTTGGAATAATGTTGCTAGTGGGTCAGGTAATTCACCTGATTTAATCAGAATGTTTCAAGCTATTATAGCCACAATGAGTAACATGAATGACAGGTTGCAAGATTTTTAATGTAGTAGTGCTCCTTTATCAGTCATGTTAGTTAATCAGAAATTCTGGGTTGATCAGTTTACATCAAGTGAAGCATCTCTTAGACTTGTACTGACTCAATTCATAGAGTAGCTATCTTTATTTATGTAGAAGGAAGAAATACTTCATGAGTTTTTCAGAGTGAACCTCATCAAAGAAATTCATATGACTCAAGAGGCCAGAGATCTTATTATTAAGCTTGGTGATAGAATGATGAAAAGGCTAAGGGAACAATTGACAGAAATAAAGTCTACAGTTCAGAGAAGATAAACCCTACCTGAACCCTAACCAAAACTTAATTCCTGTATTTATAAATTTTTTAATTTTAATGAATATCTGTTTCATTATATTTATTTGTTTTACTGTCCTTGTTTCGATATGCCAAAAATCCAGATTTAGTTATTGATAAATAGTTAATTATAGAATTTACTTATGTTCAGTTCTATATTAATCTGTGTTATATTCCATATTTTATCATTCTTTTTTATATCACAAAAAGGGGGGTAAGTTTGGATAAACACAACATTTTTATATTTACTTTAAATATATTTTATTGGGGGAGAAATTAAAAATGGATACATTTTACGGGAGAAATTAAGTTAAAACTAATATTATATTTATCTTTTCAAACTTCAAAACTATATGTAATTAATTTTTTATGTTAATTTCATTGGTTATTTTAGGGGTTTTGTTATCATCAAATAGGGGGTGATTGTTGAGCAAGTGTTGTTTTCAACAATACATAATATTGTTATTTAAAGGGGGAGATTATTTAAAATAATACTCTTTCTCTTTATGATAATTTTGATGCTCACAAATACCCTTAATTATTTTCTAATGATTTTATTTGTTAAGTATTTTGTATGAATTTATTATTTTATTGTATTCTTGAACAACGAGAATTTATTACTAAAGTATTCGTATTTAAGCATGTTCTGGAAACACTGTTCATGATCTATATATTCAGGATCTGCTTTTAGTGCATTCTAGAAACATTGTTCATACCCTACATGGAGAAACGTAGCGTAAGGATGAAAAGAGGTGTATACATTTTGAGATAAGAGAAAATTATGGTTAATCAACCATATGTTATCAATAAAGTTTGAAAAAGAACCCTAAGTTGGGAAGGAACCCTACCTTTGGGATTTTAGAAAAGTATGGAAAGAGAACTGTACATAAGTATTAAACGTAACATTTGTTTCACAAAAGTATGGTTCATCAATCCTACTTTTGTAAACAACTCTACGTTCTTAGAAAAGTATGGATCAAGTTAAAGTATGGATCTTTTATCATACGTTTGAAAGTTGAAGAGAAAAGTATGGATGGAAAATCCTACATTTATGATCAACCTTACGTTCTAAGAAAGTGACATGAACCCTACATTTATGATCAATCATTCATTTTAAGAAAGTGACATGAATCCTACGTTTGTGATCAACCATACGTTGTCAACCCTACGTTTGAATGAAACGTCATCAACCTTACGTTTGGCATCAGAGAGATTAAAAGATGATATTTTTAAGCAATGGTGAGCAAGCTGATTAATAGGCTGATTTCAAGCCAGATTTAACGATGATTTTAAAGTACGACTTTGGCCGATTAAAATCCATTTTATCATGTGGTTTAAGGATCGAATTAAAAGACGATTTTTTATGCTGAGTCTTCAGGGAAGTTACGACTACTCTATAAATTCAAATGTTTGAATATTACGAGTCAAAAGGCGACTTTTGTGGATCTAAATTTGCAGGAGAAGTGCTCTTCGTTATTATATATATGTCTTTTTTTTGATACAATATAATATGATCAATCGATCATTCAAAAAGGGAGAAAAAGAAAAACAGAGACTACTCAAAACATACAGATCTGCGATTCAAAAGGAGTATCAAAGCTCTATTGATTTAAGAAGAAGAATCACGATAGAAGATTTACTTGTTCTACATCGAAGATCTACTATGAATCTTCTACTACTGAAGTTGTGAATTTTATTTCTATATCTTCTGCAACAAGATCGTATCAGAACGACTCTTATGTGAAGATCATTATTTCTGAAGGTGACGATCTATCTACTGTCAATTGCATGCTGTTGCAATTGTGAATAACATCTGGAAAGTATTTTCAGAATACAAAAATAATTATTTTCTATTCTTGAGTGACCGACTTCCTGTATTAAGCTGTGTAGGTTCTGTGAGTGAACTAGAAGGCTTTGTTTTTCCATAAATTGTAAAGGTGTCAAATGCCTGTACTGAGTTGTTGTATGGTCTGTTGAAAGGAGGACTAGCTAGTGAAAATCACCAAGCTCGTGGAGTAGAGCATTGGTGGAGTGGACTAGGGGCCTTCTATTCCCCAAACCAATATACATCATGTGTCTCTGCACTTCATATTTCCGCTGCATTAATTCATCAATTAAAGTAAAAGAGCATAACACAGTTTGAAAAAGATTTCTGAGAAGACACAATTCACCCCCCTCTTGTGTATATTTGGTATAGTCTGATCCAACATGGATGACTAATGTGGCGATTAATGTGGAGGGGCCGATTTGGAATGCAAACAGTCAACCTCCTTTGGCTATAAATGAAACCCCCTCATCTCCATGCATGGAGTTGGAAATTAAGAATAGAGGAGGATCAATTTTCATGACCAAGGTTATGCCAAAACCCTAGGATTAAATTCAAAACTCAAGTTTTCACTTGAGAGACCTGTCCTCCTCTCTTTGAATTCATTTACTTTTATTCTTTTCTTTATTTGTAATCTCGTAAGTGTTGTTTTTGTAATTATATTTTATTGAAAGTTTCTTATTCATATTAACTTCTATTCATCCACCTTATGGTCATAAATATAATTATCTTAAAGTATTTGAAATCAAGTTGAAACCCCTTCCCTAATTTTTATTTCTCATTCAATCCTCTGTTCATTTTTAATTCTCATCACCATTCATGTGTGTGCGTTCGATGCACAACTCTTTTCTTATCTTGTTCTTTTTGTTCTATTTATAATTTATCATCATAAACACATATTAACAGATTGTTAAACATATTAATGGTTGAGTAAATCTACCATTGGGGTGAGTCATTATTTGGGGATGTTAAGTGGTTGAGATATTTTTCTCGATTAATAATATTCAAATTAACATTGTGTATATTGGACTTAACATGATTTGTATTAATGAATAGTTTTGTTTAACGTGTGGTTTTCATGGATTATTGGAACCATAAATACAATACAATCAATATGTACAGATTGATATTAGAACCCTATGTTATGTTAGGGCTTGGATTAAAGCCTTAACTCTTAGAAATTCCAATCAACGTCATCTTGTGAAGTGAGTGTTAATTTAATGAAATATAAAGAAAATCTCAAGGATATCACATGATTAACTCCTAATAATAAACTCACCACAATATTTAACAAAATTTAAAATCAAACACCAACCATTAATCACTTCATTTATGCTTTACAATCAACCCCCACCTTTAAAAATACAATCAATTAAAAAAATTGACTATTAAAATGTATTATCGTCGAGGATTTGACCTGAGTGCTGCTATACACATTAGAAGAGCATCAGAACCATGAGCAGTCAATAGGAAACAATGGGCCGTGCTTTGAAATTGCACTGTTTCCAAGGATGGGGAATTAAGTAGTCATTCATTTTTTGTTATTGTATAGAAACAAAATTTAAAAAAAAAATTGAATAAATAAACACAAAGAAAAACCTTCCTTCTCATAAAAATTATAAATGAAAAAAACACGAAGAAAAAACCATCTTATTATTTCTTACAAAATCTCTATGAATGCCCCGTATCCTCCCAAACAATCCCTCAGATTTGTTTGACCCTAAAATTGAGCGAACAATTCACCACCTTAGGAGTAACATAAGAGATAATCAACTCAATCAAGAACTTTTCCTTGTCCAACCAATTGAATTAGATATGGAAAATCCTTGGGAACAAACCCTTAAGGAACATGCTTCCCCTTATATGAATTACCACCACCTTGGTATCCAATATCAAAACATAGAGGTTGACTTCGAACTCAAATCAGGTTTGATTCATCTTCTTCCTCATTTCTACAGGCTAGCCGGTGAGGATCAAAATATCCACCTTAAAGAGTTCCAATTGGTGTTCTCTACCATGAAGATTCAAGGGGTTTCTGATGAAAAAATAAATCATTGAGAATTCCATTTTTCCACAGATGAATCTTCCAATTCATGGCTTTACTACCTCCCTCCTGATTCCATAACCACATGGAATTACATGAAGTGAATTTTCATAGAGAAATTATTTCTTGCTTCTCGTACTGGTTCTATCCGAAAGGAAATTAGTGGTATCCTTGAATTCCCCAATGAATCAATCTATGAGTATTGGTAGAGGCTCAAAAAGATTGGGGAAACCTTCCCACACAACCAAATCCCTGATCAACTCTTGATCAAATACTACTATGTGGGGTTATTGTCTATGGAGAGAACTCTCATTGATACCGCTAGTGGCAGTGATCTTGTTGATAAAACTTCTACAGCTCCAAGAGATCTCATAAGTAACATGGCTACAAACAAAAAAATATTTCATACCTGAGAACATGATCAAGTTAAATAAGCCAATGATTGTCAATCTATAGAACCGAGAAAGATAATAGAGTGGGTGAGTGAAATTACAGGACTTGTGCGACAACTAGCTGTGGTGTCCAAAGCCCAAACCTAATCATCTCTACAATATATGTTCCCTAGACCTATCAAGAACTGTGGAAACTGAATCTACCCATCTCATCCAATTGACACGTGGTCCAAAACTTCAAGAGGATACATCTTATTCATCTGGACAAATGGAGCTCAATGCAGTATATGCACAGTGGAACCCCAACACTCAACAATCAAGTCAGCTTGTTAGAAACCCCAACCAACCCCATTTTGAGCCTTTCTATTCTACATATAACCCTAACTTGAGATATGGGAATCCCTTTTCTCACCTCCTCAATTACATCATCAAAATCTAAACCAATTCCAGTATGGTCAAGGTGGTGGTAACATCCATCAACCTTATCATTTTTCTCCTCAACCTCAAAGGAACAGTCCTCCTCCTGGATTCCACTATCCTAGTGAACCTTCCAAATTCCCAAACCAATACAATCACTTTCATAAGAACAAAATTCATGGTAATCCCAATCTGGGACATGCCACTTTTTCCAAGAAACCATTAGAAAGTGCAGTGGAAGATCTTGCCTCCTTCACCCGTTCCAGCCTCAAAAACATTGAAAACCAAATTTGTCAACTTGCATCCCACCTAAGCCAGAAACAAAAATAAAATTATTCTAAGCTCCCAGCTCAACCATTACCCAGCCCCAAGGGTAATGTATGTGCAATTTCACTTAGGTTGGTAAAGAAAATTGCTTTGCCTCATGATGAGTCCTCCAACTCCCCATTAAATGTTGACCTAAGAAATTAAAAAAATAATCTTCAATAGGAATATGAATCAATTACCTCACCTCCTTCCATTACACTTAGGAAGAAAATCCCTTTTCCTCAATTCATTTCTAAGAAAAACAAGTCCTTTGAACCTGATCCATAAATGCTCAACATGTTTAGACGTGTTGAAGTCAACATTCCCCTCATATATTCCATAAACAAATCCCTAAGTACACCATGTTTCTTAAGGAATTGTGATCCAATAAGAGGAAACTAAGGAACTTCAAAAATGTTTCCACCAAGTAGTCTAATCCCATAAAGTGAAAATATCCAAGGACCATTACGGTTCCATGCCATATTGGAAGTTCCAACATCGATGATGCAGTCATAGAACTAGGAGCCTCAATTAATATCATGAAAAAATCCATCTTCTCCTACCTTGGTCTTGGTCCCTTACTTCCAATTGGTGTTGTCATTCAATTGGTCAATCAGGGAACTGCTAGTCTTGAGGGTATAATTGAGTATGTCCTTGTTTGTATTAATGATATTATCTTCCATGCTGATTTCTATGTCCTTGACATGGAAGGTGAGATGAACTCTTCTCAATCTCCCTTCATTCCCGGAAGATCATTCCTAAGGACAGCGAGAACCAACAAAATTTTCCATTCCGGAATCTTATCCATGGAATTTGGTGACCAACTGTTCACATTCAAAATTTTCCTTGCCATGTGATACCCATATGAGGATCACTCTGCATTCTCAATCCTTGATTTTGAGGACACTTATGAGATTTAATTGAACCCCATTACATCATGTTGATCATGTTATAATGAGAGAGGATCTTGTGAAATATGCACCATGATTAACCAAGTTATAAATGATGAATTTGATGTTTACTTATCATTCATAGACTCCATCAATATAGAGGATCTTGAAAACTCTCTTAAATCCCACATCAAACCTGATCTCTAATGATTCTCCTTGGACAGTATTAAGGAAAATGAATCAAAACCAACTGAAATCTCTTCATCCATTCTTGAGATGTCTATCCCACAAATAAAATATGAGACTGATATGAAACCTCTTCCTGAATACCTGAAATATGCATTCCTTTTCTAGGATCACTCTTATCCTATCATTATCTCTGCTTCACATACTGAAACTCAGGAGTCCAAACTTGTTCAGGTGTTAGAGGAAAACAAAAAGGCCTTAGGTTGGACCCTAAATGAAATACTAGGAATCAACCCTTCTCTTTTCATGCACCACATCCAT
Source organism: Viscum album (assembly GCA_963277665.1). Lineage (NCBI taxonomy): Eukaryota > Viridiplantae > Streptophyta > Magnoliopsida > Santalales > Viscaceae > Viscum > Viscum album. Next base: position 804,390,604 of record OY728167.1, on the reverse strand, counting down.
CTTGAGGAATCCTCCAAACCAATTAGACATCCACAAAAAACATTCAATCCACTCATACTTGAGGTAGTTAGGGAAGAAATAAGAAATCTTCTTCAAGATGGTTTTATCCACCCAATTTCTAATAGTCAATGGTATAGTCCAATTCAAGTTGTACGTAAGAAGGGTGGGATAACTATTGTCACAAATGAACATGAGGTGGTAGTCACATCTAGAGTGAAGAAAAAATGGCATGTGTGTGTTGATTACCAAAAATAGAATGTTGAAACACAAAAAGATCACTACCATCTCCCATTACTTGATCAAATGCTAGAAGGATTAGCTGGAAATTCACACTATTTCATTCTTGATGGATACATCAGCCACTTCCAAATCCCAATCTCACCTGAAGAGCAAGAAAAGAGTAATTTCACTTGCCCCTTTGGAACATATGCATATAGTAGAATGCCTTTTGGCCTTTGTGATTCTCCTGCAACATTCTAGAGGTGTATGATGAGTATCTTTTCCGAATTTATTGAATAGTGCATGGAAGTCTTCATGGATGAATTTACCATTTAGGTTGTGCCATTTAAATTATTCTTGTAATCACTCTCTATAGTCTTTCAAATGCGTGCCAAGTGTAACCTTTTGTTATATTTTGTAAAATTTCACTTCATGGTTGAAAATGGGATTGTTCTTGGGCACATAGTTTCAATATATGGCATTGATGTTGATCCTTCCAAAATTTAAGTGACCCAATCACTTCATAAACCCACCACTATTCGAGACATCTGTTCATTCCTTGGTCATTCCAGCTTCTATCATCGATTAATCAATAGATTCAGCAGGATTTCCCTCCGACAAACTGAGTTACTCCAAAATTATGTCACTTACTAATTCCATGGGGTTTGCAAGAGAGCCTTCATTGAACTCAATACTGGTCTTACATCTACCCAAAAAATCCACCCCCAAACTCATCCTTACCCCTTGAGTTGATGTGTGATGCTTCTGATAGAGCCGTTGAGGATATTCTTGGTCATAGAAGGGAAAGGATTTCTCATGTCATCTATTATGTCTTAAAAACATTGGAAAAAACTCAATATCACTATACTGTGACTTAAAAAGAACTTTTAGCAATGGTTTTTGCCTTAGATAAATTCCTTCCATATATATTAGGTTCCAAAATCATCATCTTCATAGACCATTATTCTATAACATTCTTACTCAAGAAAATGTATTCCAAACTGAGGATAATAAGATGTATCTTAATGATCTAAGAGTTTTACATTGAAATCAAAGATAAACCTAGAAAAGAAAACCCTGTGAAGGACCACCCATGTAGAATTCCTAATTCTTCTCATTTAGAAATCATTGATCCTGAATTTCCAACTTATTGCCTCTCATCTATCATTCCATAGTTACCATGGCATTCCCCAAATGTAAATTACTGGGTTTTTGGTGCTTTTTCTGAAATGTTTTGAAAAGAACAAAAAATGAAGTTGAAAAGTGATTCAAAATAGTATGTTTGGGAAGAAAATAAACATTGGAAAATTGGGGCATACATGGTATCATGGAGATGTGTTGATGAAGATAGACATTCCCCTGTCATAGAATTCTGCCACTCAATTCCCAAAGGTGATGACATTGGACCACAAAGGACCTCCCAAAAGCTTTTAGACTCTATATTCTTCTAGAATTAACTCTTCAAGGACTCACATGAGTTTTTTCAATCATGTCTCACTTTCCAACTATTTGGCACAATTTCAAAGGGAAATGAAATGCCCAAAAGCCTATAATTTTCTATGAGATCTTCATTGTTTGGGGAATCGATTTCATGGGACCATTTCCCCCTTCCAATGAATTCGAAAACATACTTATTGCGGTTGATTATGTTTCTAGGTGGTTCATGGCTAAACCCACTAGAAAGGATGATTCACATATAATTAATGAGTTCCTAAAGACACACATCTTCAACCGATTTGTCACACCACGTGCCTTGATAAGTGACTTGGGAACCCATTTCTGTAATAGAACCATGGAATCTATTTTGAAAAAGAATATGGTTGTACATATAACTTCAACTGCATATCACCCCCAAAAAAATTTCTTGGATGAACTTTCTAATAGAGAAGTAAAAAAGAGTGCTTGAGAGAATTGTTAAGCCCACCGGAAAAGTCTGGCCTAAAAGACTTGGGGAAGCACTTTGGGTTTATAGAAATTCCTATAAAACACCCATTGGGGTGTATCCTTTTAGGATAGTTTTTGGTAAAACATGTCATTTTCCAATTGAAATAAAACATATGTCTTTTTGGGCCGTGAAAACCTGCAATTTTGATTGTGAAAAATATGGTGAATAAAGATTGTTGCAATTGGCTAATGTTAAGGAGCTTCGAAATGAATCCTATGAGAATTCCAATATGTACAAAGAAATGGATAAGTTTCTATGTGACAGACACAACCTGAGAATGGTATTATATGAAGGTGAAAATGTATTGTTTTTCAACTCTCTATTTCATCTTCACCCATGTAATATTAATTCTCATTGGGTAGGTCCTTTTACTATTTCTCATGTTTAACCATTTGGTGTAGTGCAAGTCTAAGAACCTTCTTCCAAAAGGACATTCACAGTTAAAAAACATCATTTAAAAAATCACCATGAAAGAAAATACATCTCGAGAACTACCTCAACTTCCATCAGATCTGCAACTTCCACCGACCCACCATCGTATGGATATGGGGGCTCATAAAATCTAAACCAGGGGAACCTCTTTCCCTTAAACCCTCTCTCTATCTCTTCCTCTCTCTACCACTTTATTCTTCTTCCTCCCTCTTTCATTTCTTTACTAATTTCTTCATTAAACCTTTTTTTTCTATTTCTCTTTTATGTGGGTGTGTATTTAAAAAAAATAAAAAAATTAAAAAAAAACCTAAATAAATAAAAAGTAAAAAAAACACACAAAAAAGGGTCCAAAGTACTCACCTTCAACTTTTTAAATTTTGTAAAACCATTTTGAGGATTCAAATGACATATTTTCATCTCAAAATTTTTGAATTTTCATCATAATTTTGGATAAAATATATTATTTCAAAACCAGCAAATTTTGAATGATCATTTTTTTACTTGGAAAATTATTTTCACCAACTACGATGAAAAACATTATCTTTCATTCCAAGGCCACATATGGACATCTTTTCAACATGTGTGTTTTCACCCCTGATTGTGAGTCTTGATTTTGTGGTCCTTCGAGCTGAGTTTTCCACTTTTGTGTGCATTAATATGATAGATTACCTTTTTAAACCTCATGAGAATCAAAATATCCAAATAACCTCCCATTAGCCTTAAAATAATCCTAATTTTGAGAGCCACTCTGGGCCTATGAAATCCTTTTCTTAGATATGAAAATTCAAATCCCAATACCTTATCGCACCCAACATCTTCATGGATTTACATTTCATTATTTATTTAAACTTATGTGTGGGGGGATAGATTTCATTTTTGGGTTCCCTTTTCTTGATTTTCAATGTGTTATCATATTCTTGAGGGAAAGAATACATTTTAGTGTGGGGGATAGGTTTTCATTCAGTGAGTTTTGGGGAATATAATATCATTTATGTATTTTGTAATTTTTTTTGAAAAGTGCTCAAAAAATGAATGAAAAAAATAAAAAAATGAAAAAATGTGTTGTGTCTTGGGTGGTTCAAAAATCATTCTTCCTCGACCTTTGATCTTTTTATAATTACTACAATTAGTTTCTTGAGGAGATGAAACTTGGGTTGGGAGATGAGTGTGAGATCTGTTTCAAGTTCAACTTTTAAAAAATGCAAAAAAAAAAACAAAAAACAAAAAAAGAAGAAGAAAAAGAAAAAAAGAACACTTTCATCATATTCTTATGTCATTGGGAGAAGTTTTGAGTTTTGTAAATATTTCATCTTCTCAGACCCTTAAAATTTTCCTCCTACTTGGTGTATTTATTCACACAATCATGCTCTAGTAACAATGTGTTTCCATTTCCTTCCATGTTTTATTTCAAAAATTTTGTGCATTTCTTTTTCCATGTCGGTGTTTTCTCCTCTTTCCACTCTTTCAAATACTATATTCCTACCGTCCCATAGCCACTGAAAAACCCCTTAAAATACATCTTCATTCTTGTGCACTTTAATATTGGGAATGCAATCTGAGAGATCTTTCAAACTTTAATATTTTCACTTTTGTTTGGTGAAAGAGTGAACCTCCATAAATGAATTTCTATCATCTTGAGAGGAGTGAGTTTTGAGTGCCCACATTTTCCATTTCTAAATTTGAGCATGAAAAAAAGAGTTGTTTTTGTGACATTTTTTATGCAAAAATTTGTTTTGGAATTCAATATGGGTGAGTGAAATATTCTAATCCTCCCCTAAGTGGTGAAAACAAAATTTTAATATTTTTTGGTGAGTGAAAACTATTTTGTACTATTTTTTATATTTGTTGCACATGAAGACATGCACAAGACTAATTATGTAGGATTGTATGTTATTTATATTTTCATAACTTATTAAATAATACCTTTACTGATTTTATATGAAATGTTCATAATTTGTGTGAAATATTAATGTTTAAATAATAAATATAATTTTGAGCACTATTTGAACTCATCCAGATTCAGGTATATTTAATGTTTAAATAACAACTATAACCCTATGGATCAAAATTGTGTTTTTATTTATTTATGATTAATTATTAAATTTTCAACATATTATTAAGTAATAAGTGGCCAATTATTTCATTTGAAGGGTCATATGGTCCGCACAAGAAGGCCCAAAGAATCTGTGATGAAACTGGACCACCCATGAAGATTGAAGTACTGGTCTCAATCCTTAAGAGAAAATTCATTTATTATCCTCCAAAATTTAAAGAAAAATTCAAGGAGTCATGTATAAATATTTCAAGGCCCAAATCTACAAACAAGGGGTCCAAATGAAGCTTTAATGTCCAGCCCACAATTCTGTCTGGGAATTGAGATCAACACACCAAATTCGATATATATCCTGATAGATAGATCCATTCGAGCTTAGAAGTTTCAGTGTGAAAGAGGTGATAGAGCTATCTGACTTTTTTGAATAAAGAATTCACATTTGAAGGAATATTACTATTAAAAAATTCATTCACATTTGGGCCAACAAAAATTCTAGATTGAAATGGAAAGATTAACACAGTTTAGTAAAGTAGCCATATATTTGGATTCAAAAGTCCAATGGACACCAACCTTTTAGGGATGACATAAAACATCAATATATAAAAATTAGAATAAGAGAATATCTAGATATTATGCTGTTTTTATGGTCAAATTTCTGATTCAAGTGGAGGGGCAGATTTGGAATGCAAACAGTCCACCTCCTTGGGTTAAAAATACAACCCCTTCTTCTCTTTTCATGGAGTTGGAAAGTCAGAATAGAGGAAGACCAATTGGCATGATCAAGGAACTACCAAAAGCATGGGAGGAAATTCCAAACTCAAGTTTTCACTTGATATACCCTTCCTCCTCTCTTTGATTTTATTTACTTTTGTGTTTTTCTCCATTTGTAATCTCGTAAGTGTTGTTTTTTTAATTCTATTTTAATGAAAGTTTCTTCTACTTATTATGTTTTAATCATCCACCCGATATTCTTAAATATTAATTATCTTAAAATATTTTGAAAATAAGTTGAAACCCCATCCCTTCTTTCCTTTTCTCATTCAATCTAAAGTACATTTTTAATTCTCATCACCCTTCGTGTGTGTGTGTTCGATGCACAACTCCTTTCTTATCTCGTTTTTTTGTCCTATTTATAATTAATCATGATAAAAACATGTTAACATATTGATAACCATCTTAATGGATGAGTAAATATACCACTGGGGTGAGCTGTTATATGGGGATGTTAAGTGATTGAGATCTTTTTCTCAATGAATATTCATCAAACTAACATTGTGTTTGTTGGACTTAACATGTAATGTATTAAGGACTTGTTTTGTTTCAAGTGTGGTTTCTATGGATTATTGGAACCATAAATACCATACCATAAACATGTACTGATTGATATTAGAACCCCAAGTTATTTTAATGCTTGGATTAAAGTCGTAACACTTAGTAATTCCAATCAACGTCATCTTGTGAAGTGGGTGTTAATTCAATGACATATAAATAAAACATCAAGGATATCAAAAGCTTAACTCCCTAATAATAATCTAAACCAAATATTTATAAAATTATTAAATGAAACACCCACCATTAATCACTTCATTTAATCTCTAAAAAACCCCCCAATCAAAATAAAATCAATTAAAAACAATGGACTATTAAAAAATACCATCGCCGAGGATTCGACCCAAGTTTTGTTGTACACATTAGTAAATAATCGGAACCTTGAATGGTCAATAGGAGATAATCCTCCGTGCTTTTAGTCCCAAACCAATAGAGGTTTGTCTCGCAGTTGGTGAGGAGTTGACTATTAATTCATTTATCCCAATCTTTGGAAGACTAATTCCATCTACGGTGGAGATGATAATAAAAATTTTCCCCCATCCTTATGGGTTGGGGGTCATTAAGAGTCACAATTTCCACTGATTGGTACAATTTTTGAGGATCAAATGTCTTCGGTTGGGGATTTGAAGACTCTTAGGATGGATAAAAGATATAAATTCACCCATCCTAGTGAGGTGGGGTTGTTATGGGATCAATGATGATGTCTTTAAGGTCCTATCAGAGGATGACGAACCTAGGTATGGTGATTGATATATAAATTCATTAATCCTAATGGGATGGTCTTCAGTTGTAGCTACTACTACTGCATCCAAAATTTCATAGAATTTGATGATACGAGAGGTGGAGGCAGTGTAAGATATTCCACTAGCCTAGTGGGCTAGGTATTCTCTTTGATGGCTAATACCACATCTTCATTAGTAGCCTGCTTGATGTGGTGAAATTGTTCTTTAATTGGAGTTGAGTGCGAAGGAGACTCGTGATGAGGATCATTTCTCAAGGGATGTTGTCTGGGTGATTGACAATTCATTCTACAAGTTTGAAATTTATTATAATTATCTTGAAAGACATAGTTTTAATTCCTATTACCTATCCAACCTCTCTATTCATAATGTATGGGCACTTTTGGAGCAAAGGAATTCTATTGTAGTGACCAACTGGCCTGAGCATTACCTGGTCCCCTAATTTAACCGGATTCTAGAACATTATAGGGTTCCTTATCTAAAGGGATTCTCTATTCCATGGAAGTGGAAAATTTAATTCTCTATAAAATCCCTATCCTAAAATGTATATTCCTAACATAGCATCGAAGACCAACTACCGAATAATCACGATGCAATGGAGGCATACATGGTGTAGATTTGTGCTATGATTTTTCTTTTTTGGATCTTGGGCCATTGATATAGAAGCTAGGTCGAGCTTGAAATAGAGAATCTTTATTGTATGATGGTTACACTTGTATATAGGATAAGGGAGATATTGATCCTTCGGTCACTGATTTGTATCCCAAATACTCTCATGTAGATAAATAATGTACTCCTTTTCTAGCTCAACAAGGATATCATATCTGGAAGTAGCGGTGTGCCAAAAAAGGATGGGGAGGTTGTTTCTGATAACTGACCCATACATCAATGTTAACCTCCTCCTCATCAGAAATACATGCCTCCATCTAGTCAGACAATATATGATGGCTATAATGGTCACATGCAAATGAGAATGGAGTTCTGCTGGAAGATGATGGGGAACCATATAAGGTTGACCTCAATGTTTTGATCACCTCTATGTATGAATGGTTTCGGGTTTCGATCACCTATCTATGTAGAAGTTTCCAGGAAAAGGGTGGATTTCCTTGCCCATGAGAGATATCACTATGGTGAGGTTGACCATGTTGGATGTAAGGAGTTGATTCCCCAAGATACATCTCCACACTACTGTGAAGAGGAATATTGTGGTAATGATCGTCTCCTACTTCATCTTTGATAGAAGAGTCAAAAGACACTTGTGGTGCCAATAATGTGTCTTGAATGACCCCAAGGACTGTTGTATTGAGAAAATTAGGGTTATTGGACATGTTCTGCATCATGGTCCGAATATTCCAACCTACATTTTTTTATTATGTAAGGATATGATCCTACTGTGTGATGGTTTCCAAAACACATATATAAAAGTCAGGTGCAATGGAATTATGATCCCACTATTGAGAAGCTATTGGAATATGATGATAAGCTATCTCATTATTGATAGGTATATGAGCCTATGATGAGGCACGTTCCATTCTTACTTGGTGGGCCTCAGTCAAGACGGGAGTATGAGCTCAATCATGAGACTTTGGGATATGTCGTTGGTCATTCTTGGAAGAAGTATTAGTATTCCATAAGGCATGGGACACTCTCACCTGGTTTTCCCTGATTGGATCTGGAATATGAGTCTGGTCCAAATATTCATATTCTTTCAGAAAACAACGATGGAAATAAGGAATGGTAGAAGGAATATGAGCATTCTGTTGTGTTTCCTTTGAATGATGTTTCTTCAGTCAGTTTTCATCAGAATTAGGAATATATTCCTGACATTGATGATCTATTGGAATATACTGGACAGATCCGTTGATATGAATATGAGCCTATCCCAAGGCTTTTTTCCATTCCCACTTGGTCATCCTAGGGTTGAACGGATATATACCCTCGATCTTGGGCCTTTGGAGTATGCTGCTGGACTTCATCAAATAGAATGTGCCTCTATACAGAGGCATGTCCCTCTCTCACCTAGTTATCCCTGGTGTAGTTCTTCAGCTATTGCTAAAATGTACAGGCATTTTGGAAATGTGTGTGAAGGGATATGAGCATATACATTTTCTATCTCCTTGATAATTTGGCAGATGTATTCTATTTAAGTAGGGATATGCGCCCACTACTTCCCTCATTGTTCCATCAGGGTATGCAGATGGGATTTGTATATGGGGGTAGGAATATGAGTATCCCCATTCTTTCGGTGAGGATATGCATGTAGAATTTTTCAGAGTGAAGAGGGATATGGGCCTGTTGTCTAGTCCCTTCCTAAGTATGCAGGAAGTCATAATCGGTTAGAATGGGGATATACGCCCTCTCCTAGATACCCAACACCTTTCTCCACTGATGATTTTTCCTTAAAGCTTGTGAATGGGTGTAAGAGGGTTTTCTGTATTCAGTGGTACCCTTAGCAGGTGACTTAGGGGTACCTGTGAGATGGTGTGGGAAACATTGGTCAGCAGGATCCCTCCTGGGTAGCTACTAAACCTAACATAAGTCGTATTTGGCTTCCTGGTCAACCTTCCTCAGATATGGAAAGTGGCAGTTATCATGCTCTGGGGATAAGCTCCCAAAATTTTGGTTGTGGCGATGATAGCCACAAGTTTAACAACATCCCTTCTTGGGAAAGCGATCTCACTGACCATCAAATATGGAGGACTTCAAAAGTAGCCTCCTTGTTCGAGATATTACCATATCGGAGGTACTCTCAAACCATTATATTATCCACTTTCCTTGGAAGTCACCGTACATGTGAGATTGTTTTGCGAGCTGTGGAAGTTGGAGTTTCAGATGTTTTTTCGGAATGAATGTTGGATGTTGACGACAATCTCTCGAATCATGCTACTAAAGATGTATCAAGAATTATGAAGATGAAAAATAACAAGGTTAAATATCAGTGTAGTATCATAGGAATAATATGTTCAATTAGATATTCATGGTTATCTCATTTTTTCTTTTATTCCTGATTCAGACATTCAACTCATTTTGAATTATCAAAACGTGGATGGAATTATGAGAAAATCGGTTATAGAGGAACATTTTTAAGATTATAATGTTATTATTTCATTTTTCATAGGGGTTTTAAAATAATGTTTCCTGACACATTATAACCCAATCATTTTGTCATTATACAGCTTCATGTTGGGTTCTCCATTTTTATTTCATCGATAAATATAGAGTGGAATAGGTTTCACTCGTCGCGTTACCATTGTCAATTTTCACTGAAACTCCCAATGGTTCCCCCATCCATATATGGGTACAGACCTAGTTTCTAATTCCTAGTGTTCTTCTAGGTTTTTATTCCCAATGACTCTTCGGGAATCGCATTGGTCGAGAGGATGGGAGGTCGGGCTCATTTCACCATTTGGGGGTGAATTTTTTTCCTACTATGGGAATCTCTTATAAATTTAATATATTTTCCTAAATATCTTTCTAATCCTAAAATTCGACCGAATAACCTAACTAAATGACTATAATTAAATTCTATTTTACTTGAAAAAGACCAGGATCTTTTGGGTGACACCATTTGTATGTGTCGAAGGTTCATTATCATTCTCCAGTAACAGACGGTTGCTAATAAGATGAAACCATATATTTAAGTTCTTCGGAACATTATCCCATATGGGGAGGAAATTAATATTTTAAGGATGTTATTGAGAAATTATGAGGTTTTCTATGTATCCCAGATTTTTTTGGAATCAAAAACCATGTTTTTCTTTTAACCTATGTAGTTTTACATTATGTAGAAGGAATTATATGGGTTCTATTAGGGATCATCATGCTTGGGCCATGGGGGGATTTCCTATATATCCTGAATATAATGAGAATCATATTTTTCATAGTTCATTCCTTCATGACTTATATATGTTGGTTTTTCCCCAGTCAATATGGAGACTCGTGGTGAAGATGACATGATTACCAAAACTCCCTAAACTCACGCGAGTTATGCTCAGTGTGAGAAACAAAGGATAGAAAGTAACCAATGTTAATTATTTGGGTAAGGGACAAAGATGCTAGGATCACCTTTATAATCAATATGGAGCTCGAACCTTAGAGAGAGGTAGACTACATATGATGAGTATGGTAGTAATGAGAGTTTTCATAGTTCCCTTTATGTCGAGGCTTACAAACTGAGGTTTCCCTTGATGGAGGTGAGTTGTGATGCTACTGATGTGTTCATGGAACCCCCCTTAAGCCCCTGTGAGTCATTATTTGGGTGAGAAACAAGTGGGAGGATGTGATTATCTTCACGGCGTATGGGTATGGGGATTCCATATTTGGATAGTCCTTTGGGTGTTTGGTATAGTGGTAGGCCCTTAGCGAGGAATCCGACGTGTCATGGTTATGGAAGGAATCAGAGTTCTTGTAGTTCATTTTATGTTGGTTCTTACAGACAGAGGTATCCATATTGATCGGGGCTTACACACCGAGGGTAGATAATATCATTCAGTCCTGGGATTCTCTAGTTATCTAGCCTTATTGTCCAGAATATTATGCAAGAACCATTTGTCACATCTAAGGATATATCGTATGACATGTACTGAAATATATGGATGGTTTCATAGGAGTCATTGTTACATAGTGCGTGTGGTGTTCCATGTATTGGATAACACCACTAGAAGACAGTGCGAGACCTAGATGACCTAACTGGTGCGCATCACAAGTCTTAGATGATAGGAGTATAGGGCATCACGTGAGTTCATTTTTCATACCAAGATTCTTTTGCGAGACTCGGGTGATGTGAACTGGAACTATTTTATGTGCCATGAAATTCTTCCAAAGGATGATGAAAGTCCATGGTGATAGACCCAGAGGGAACACAATATCAAAGTTGAACCCACAGGGGGCACTGTATGATGTACCATGACATCTTTAGAGTTCATCACGTGTCCCAAATGACATGCCAAATGGGTTTCGTGAAATTTGGGAAACATGCCAAGGCACACACAAGAAGCACATGAGGGTAAGTGATCGTGACTTTTGCTTAAGAATTATTCTTATGATATTGGTTCTAATCCTTGTATTGTGAATGCCTTGATTTCATTCAGTATTGGTTTCATTGTGTCTCGCGTGATTTGGAGGACATGTGGTATGTTCTTAAAATATCACACTGAATGTCATTCACATGATCGATGAGTGATCATGTGAATCACTTTATGTATAGTGCATGACCACTCCAACTACCCACCAGAATATTACAAGACAAAAATATGGTCTTCCATTTGATTGATTTCCCAGAGATATATACCAAAGTCAATAGCCTAATCCTGTAGAGACTACACATCTATTTGATCTAAAATCCAACCCATTCTTAATCTTTGAGGGGAGATTTATAGATATCTACAACCCTGATACTCATGATTTTGTGCGGCGTACCTGGTGCATGTCTATGATGGAGTTGACGAAGGCTCCTGGTGCCCTGCGGTTTCATGAGCCTCTTCCATGGACCTATTCAAGCACGTCACCTAATTTTTACCAATCATGGGTCTCCTTCATCAAAACATCCTTTATCAGATTATTGGAAATTATCTAATATTTTTTCGATCATGTGGTTGTGTCGAATGGCCTACATGTTGTTATGCTGACATGTTAGAAGGCCTTATAAAGATTCATATGCATGTTTGATGAAACTCACACGACCATGGGTGACTTGTCGTGGGGTCTTGTGAGACAACACTCTGGGTTCACTGGTCATGTCTCATATAGTTCAGAAACTAAGAGTACCTGTTACCTCTTCTCTTTTAATACCCTTTATTATATGTAATAATGTTTGGGAGTCATGTGAATTTCATGCATGTCATTGAGGGTATTTTTTATATTTCTTGAAGATATGTCACATGACCAATATGTGTCAAAAAAGGGGTGAGCAAGAATTTCGTGGATGAAATTTTCTATTTTTACTTAAGCGCTGAGGGGTTTTCTAGAGTGCTTCCCATAACAAGGATGACAATACAAATTGCTACCGTGGGGCGAGGTAGAAGTGTCTCTGAGGACTCCCTATGCCTTGCGAGTCATTAGGTGCATGTGATGCATGTCCTAAAGTGACAAAAAAACTCTCTTTCCTCCTCCCTTAATATAACCTCTGGTTTATTTTAGAAACTTCAAAGATCAATCATGTTGGAATAATTAGTATCAAGGATTATTTACTCAATATTTGGATGATGTATCACTTGAAAAATATGGGTCATATGGAGGGTGTTCAAGCATGTAGTGGACATGTCTATCTATCTATCTTTAGAGAACCTTAGGAATTCCTGGACATGTCAGAGGACTTCCATGCAGGAAGGCTAACAATCCAAGGGGTCTTTATGAGGTGAGGTGGGCATGTTTTTGAGGAATCACGACATCTCATGGGTCTATCAGGGTGTGCGTAGCATACCTATCAGTGACCAAAAACCCCTCTCACCCACTCCCCTTCATCTCATTCTTTTTATGTGGTGAAGGCATAGATTCATGAAATACTGTTTTGATATCACTAATGGATTCTATTCTTCATAATGATGATTTGGATCATGAGAATCATGAAAACTGAGGGACTCTTCCTTTTGATGTCATCCTTCTTTATTTTTAAATCATTTTGTATGGTATGTCACGAACATTCCATTGACAGAACATGTTGCCTGGGGTAGCTCATTTGGTTGTCTAGGGAGCCTTTGAAATAGCATGAATGTTTTCTGGAGAGGGATCCGTGGGACTAGCCACAACCGATTCAACATGCATATGGACTTCATGTTACCTTTAAATGTTTACAAAATTGTGAGTCTCTAAGAGGATTTATATATCATTGACCATCCTCTTCCTCCTTGATTTCCTGGGGAAAATAATACCCATATTCAGGTATTTATTCCCTTGTTATTTTGTTGGTGATTATTTTAAGGGTGTCAATATCCCCCCCCCCCTCAGGAATGATGTCTAAGGGAAAATGGACTCAGTTATGAAGAAAACTAATCCCTGCCAAAACATTTTATGATGTCACAAACCAGTTCTTCAATAGATGTTTGTTATACTAGGAGAATTTTCGTATTCCTTGAAATACCTATATATAGTGGGTGGAGGAAAATTACTTACATCGACTGCCTATTCTCAAAGCTCCATTTTTATTTCTCTCATCGTGAAACCCTACCACGAACCTTGATTATGTACCATGTTTCCATGTCCACGCTGTGAACCTATTCCTCCAAAGCTATTGCGAAAGGATGCTTTCTACTCTTGCACTTGGCTACCTCAACCACAAACTATTTTTTGGTCATTCCGCATATTTCAGCTATATGATCCATGGTCACCTCAAGTGGTTTTGCGAGACTCACTCATACGATCATTTAGCATTTTTGAATCATGTGAACATGTTTAGGTCACATGATCAAGAGTCTTAAGGGAGGTCATGTAATTCATGTGTGACACCTTTCAGGGGTTGTGTGACTCGCAAGTCCTCTGGATATTAGGTGATCTATGAACCCTCCTTCTATTTTGGATATCCCTTGCTAATTCATGAGATGGGTATGATTTCACGATCTCATGTCAAGAATTATTTTTGTCTAGACATTTCATTTTCATTTTCAGAAATATTACACTTATTTTTTCATATGGACTCAGGTTATCATCAAGGTTATTCATCTGTGGAAAACCAGGGGTCCATGATTTCCATGGATGAAAATGCCGATCACGACTATCCTCTGCATACTGAAAATGAAGTCATCAAAGGTTCCTTTCTTCTGGAATTATGAATTATCTCTTATTAGATCGACTTACAATATACAAGATTGGATTTCAGGATGATTCCTCTATATCTCACCAATATTTTAACCTAAAATTTTGTTGGGTATCTGGCTCTCCTAACAGTGTTAATGAAACGACTGCTGATGATGGTCAGCTGGTTATAGCCCAATCTCAAGGTTTGTCTTATTTGTTGGAATGTCATCCCCTAAGTCTGGATGATCATAAACATGATAAAAAACCTATCACCCAGAGTTAATCAAGCATATTAAACTCTTATCTAGATTCTTCTAGCGGCAGATGGTACTCAAAATAGGATCTTCATCCTAGTTGAAATTTCCTCGATGAATGTGCATGTCTATTTTAGCGAGGTAGATCTGTTAGGAATTTTCTAATGATCTATACAAGTATCATCTCCAGGGAGCTATGTGGATATCTCAATTCATAATTTACCACAAACCCATCCTCATTTGGGAAATTATTAGACACTATTTCCATGGAACCAACATGTTCCATCTTCCTCACAGTGAGGTGGGTATCAATTTATGGGATATCCATCAACTGGGTGGCATACCTCCTCTTGGAGAGATGTATGATGATGTTATTCCTATTTTTTATATCTAGGATGATCCTATACAAACATCAGTTACAGAGAAGAATATTCCATGCATTTTAAAAAAATCTAGGGAGAGAGCTAATAGTGCACTCACTAATTTCCTTCACCAACTAGATCAATATTGTTGTATGTGGAAGCAGGGAGAGACCCAATGTTATATCCCCCCTAGATTCCCTTCCTAAAAATTATATGATAGTGCTGGCTCATATTGGGCCATTCTAGAAGTTGGGGAATTTTCCTCTTGGGGATTTCGAGTGAACTCAAAGGTTTCCCCAGACCTTAGGCTGACAGGTTTCCATGATATGTTAAAAAATATGTGTAACTTACCAATTGGGGATACAGGCTTGGGAATTTGTGTTAGAATGTTGTTAATGGAGGCATTTCTTGTAGAATGGTGACACCATAACCTTGTGGTTCCAGTTCTTTCATGCCTATACCGTCTTTTGGGTCACATCCAAAAAGGTAGAACTCCCTACAGGATTGGTGGTCCACTCTAGTTCTTGTTCAGATGGATAGGGGTGTACTTATATTGTAATGGGTACTACAATATCTCTAGGATCCTAGAACCCATATTTATCACCATATTGTTGAACATATTTGGGGATGTACTGATGTCTATACCCCATGTAAAATTCAAAGGTGTATTATGCCAATCTGACATCTTTGACTTTTCTACCTTCCGTGCACCATCCAGTCTGATTATTGATGATGGGAGTGGATCTCTTGATAATAGATATTATATGATATCTCTTTGAGATAGTATCCCTGAAGTCAGGGAGGATTATTTGATTTTCTATGATCCATACACACCATACCAATTTTCTTTATAGTTTGGCTATGTTCGTGGAGTTTTCCACATTCGTTTGGCCAACATCCGAGGGGAGTGACATCCTAGCACATCCTATAATTTTGGGAGATATTATACCGTTATGATACTTTAGATATGATCATATTTCCACATACTAAATCTCCCACTTTCCTCACCATGGATTACACCCAGGCTTGGGTGATGGATTTCCCCAATGGGGATCTAGGCCAACTCATTCTCCTTGTTGACAGCCCCTTGTGTCACCAATGTGAGTATCTTTGGCACTAATGGAATTGATTGTGGACATTGGAAAGGTGTAAAGGAAGATAAATATCATTGATGATGGTTATTCAGCTAGTGAGTCATATTCTATTAAGGAGAACAATCCCCCGGTGCAAGCTACAGATGATATTCCTATTGAGAGAGTGACGTATATGGTTTCTTCTCTGATTTCAACATTGATTCAGATTACAACATCCCAAGATTTTATGAGAAAAATTATTATTTATTAATTCATTTGATGTCTTATGTTTTACGCTACACCAAGATTATATTGTACTATACTCAACAATGTATAATCTTGAATTATACACAACACTATTCTTGGCTTGCATTACATGCAATCACGACCTTCCTCGACAGCGTGTGTAGTACGCAATACCGGGATTCACTAAACAATGATATATTGTTATAATATTATTATGGACTAGCCATTATGAATATTATTTACTAAATTTTGAACATTATTATTCATCTTACACATTTTTATAAAACATGTAATGTGAACAAAATAATTTTTTCGGGTAAAATAAGTATTTAAAAAATGCAGTTTTGACGCCTTTTGATGGCGCACCAACATTAAATTTAGTTTTTTACATGTTTATAAGTTCAATTTGAAAAAATAAAATTCTTATTTGGAATTAGTATATAAATATTTACTTTGGATAAAATTTTCATATTATTCTGATACCTTTCTTTTTTCAATGAATAATAAAAATACGCTATATTTTAATTAAAAACAACTTTTTTCATCACAATAGATTATATGGTTAAATTATAATATTTAATGGTTTTAAAGTATAAATATAATATATTTTTAACATTTGATATAATTTATGTCATTACCATTATTTACATTGAATTCATAGATAAAAACATTTCAATCTTTGGCAATGTTGTAACATTCAAAACCCATTTTCTTAACAACGGGATTAATTTTAAATTAATTACTGAAACTTCTGTGTTTTTAATTTTTAAAAATGGATTCCATATTTGAATTCAGTGGGTCCAAATTATGTTAATAGGTAACTTTTATTTTTTTGTTATTATGAATAGTAACGACGGTAATTTTTATTTACAGCAGTTAAAGGTAAATCAGGTAATTAAGGGTAAAAATAAGATTATAAAATTACCCTAACACCTGCCAAAATTCTATTGGATGACTAAAGGTAGAACCATATCACCTAAGGGTCGGAATAGATTCATTTTATGGACTTTTAACCATGAAAATAATTTAATTATTATTAAAAACAACGAAAGTGACAACATGTCACTCTCTTAAAGCTTATAAGTATAATAACTTTAATTTTGTGATAAAATTCATAACACTTAGAACCTAAATAGACTACAGAAATATAATAAAATGATATACATCATGTGAATTTATTTTTAATTTTTATGGATTAAATAATTATCATTAAAGGTGACACAATAGTGATGTTGAAATTATTTTATAGATTGAAATATCAAATAAATGGTTTTAAAAATATTAAAATAAATATTATATGAACTATTTAATGTGATCCACTAATTTTATATATAAATATGACATGTTATGAATCTATTAAATCTTTTAGTTAGAACATATAGTCTGTGTGGATTTTATTTATATTCAAATAAATGAATAGTGTCAAAATTGACACTATTGTAATTTTATAAAAATAACATAATATAAAATTGTTTTAAAATCACAAAAATATTAAAAAATTATAAATTAAAATTTATATGGTCTAAAATTTCATAAATTATCCAATTATATAAAATTAACAACAGATAAGTAATTATTTATAACAATTTAAAATTTAGAATCTTATTACCACAAATAAAATTAAATAGATTAAATAAGGATAAATCAAGCTGATAATGCTTAAAATAAATTACAAACATGTTTAAATTTTATTGGTTGATGAGATTAAAACCCTATCTCATCTAATATTTAGATTGGAGTCATTTTGGAAGTTTTTATGTGGGGTTTGAATTTATCATAAATTAATATTTTTGAGGTTTCCAAAAGTGCCCCTCTCCTCCCTTATAAAAGGGCACCTCCTCCCTCTTCTCTTTACACAATTTTGAACCTTCATGCTCAGACAAACACTTCCCATTTCCCTTCTCAACCTCTGTAGAAACATTATAGAGGTTATGGTCTTCTCAAAAGACCAACTCTAGTGCCTTAAGAGGAGGTTAAGAAAAGGTGCGTCAAAGAAGAGGTAATATCCTTTACCGATTCATTCCAATTTATTTCATCTTCTAATTCTTATTATTTATTTGATTCATAAAAAATTAATAAAATCAGTATCACTAATATACTGATATGTTATTATAAATATGAAACAACCCTATTTCATCTTCTATCCATCCTATGAAAAATGAAATCACCGCGCGTGCATACGTACGGAATACCGTCTCCACGCTGTGGTGTAATCTGTTTTCCACCACTACCTTACATGGATGGGTATAATGATGTAAAGAATAACTATATATGATTATTATAACATAAAACTTATTCTAAGATATTATATCATCCACTCTATTTCCATTCAACAAAAATGGGAACAATATCATCGCATGTGCATACCTACAGATTAACATCTCCACGACGCGATGAGATTAATTTTCCATTTTAACAATTAAAGAACGATTATAAAGTATAAGTAATAAGTAATAATTAAATATATGACATAATAATTCTACTTGATTTATGTATATATATGTATGTCACCTACTAAATTCCATTCAATTCAATAAGGAAACGAAAACAGCGTTCATGCGTACGTACGGTCTACCATCTCCATGAACGGTGTATTTCATTACATTTATCAATCTACTATATATATGTATATTCTGAATAAATATTATATATAAATCATGTTTTATATTCTGGAATTAATTAAACATTATCTAATTAATCATATTAATAATTACAAGTCAAAACACGGACGATAAATGAAACTATTTTACCCAAAACACTGCTTTAACCTGGAATTGACCAATGAATGGTTAATATAAAGTTGTAAGTGAATCATATATGATATCATAAATATTTTTATGGTTCTTTTAAATGTTAATAATATGTTTAAACCCACTATATAGGAGTCTTGGACACATACAGAAGAAATTGGATATAAGGTAAGGGATAACTTTTCCAATCTCATTTTTATCATAGATTGTTTATTCGTAAGTATTTACTGGGGTTATACTTATCATCCATGTCCCTCT
Source organism: Viscum album (assembly GCA_963277665.1). Lineage (NCBI taxonomy): Eukaryota > Viridiplantae > Streptophyta > Magnoliopsida > Santalales > Viscaceae > Viscum > Viscum album. Next base: position 804,371,212 of record OY728167.1, on the reverse strand, counting down.
TTCCTAAAAATGGTTTAATGTATGTTTAAAGTCATTTTACACATTTTTTAATTTTACTACACGGTATGTAAGAAATCTTTCTTTTGTTTTCCATACGAGGTACTTTTTGACTTTTCCGACAAAAGTACGAGGAGAATGTTTTTTCAACTTATACGACGTGAACAAATTTTTATGATTTCTTAACGCCTGATTTTCATGAATAATCCTCTAAAAGATTTTATGATTATTTTCAAGAAATTACTTTTTTTTAATAATGAATGAGATTTTGTGAAAATAAAATTATTTTGAAGAAGAAAGGATATTTTCCTCAAGAATTCATTTCCGGTGTTTTGTCAAAACAATTTTCCATCTAAGATGACATTATTTAGTATGATTTTGTTTCAAGTATAATGTCTCTATTATTTACATGGTTTTATTCTTCTCATGATGAAATTATATCCATTTGTTTTATATGGATTATGTTTTGATGGGATGATTTTTATGAAATTAATTTTATTCATTGGGTTATGATGAATGCTTTTTGTTTATGTTGTGGCACACATAAGAATGATTTCCTTATGAGATGGGTGGAACCTATATCTCCCTCCAATGCATTGGGTAATGATTTATATCTCATGATATAGACATGGCTGTAACGGTAAGTTAATCTGGTTCAGTGATACAGGACTAGAACGAGGAGTAAACTCGATTTTGAAAGGGACGTTGTCCACTAAGCTGGTCTTGGCAGCAATTCCTTGGCTACATTGGAAATAATATCAAGTTATAAATGGTTTTCCACAATTACATGTCTTATGCCCATTCTATTTTATCATGATTTATGTTGCTTTATGATATATGCCTTATATACTTCCAAGATTTATGTCTTTTCTCATGATTTTGAGGTTTAGATATTATATTCATGTGTTTGCATTCAAATGTTTATGGATTGTAATATGTTATATATGATTACCCTTACTGAGAATTTTAGCTCACCATTTTTATGTTTTCTTTTCCCCGTGATATATAAAGAATGGTTTTAGTTAAGAAAACAAAAGGGGAAGATCTTTATGGGATATGTTGAAGATCTTTCACCATTATTAGAAGATTGTGTTCTGAGTTTCCAAAGACACTAAACTATTATGATAATTGAGTGTTGGTTATAGTTATGTATTAAGTATTCCGCAAAAGTAATGAAATTTACAATTATGTCAAGCTTTGGGTATCTACAATTCATATCGGAGGAAAGGTTTAGTTAACCTTTGAAAACTTGGATGCAAAAAGTTTAGTGATATCCCTAGATATATTTCTAAGGTATGTCTAAGGATGTCACTAAGGTTTAGTATAACTATAGTTTACAGTACTAGAATTATGTTGACGATCATGAATAACCTAGGGTGAACCTAAGGTGTCTTAGATTAAAGAATGTGTGATAAGTTAGACATCCTATAAGTGATGTTTTATGATTATATGGTTCCCCGTTATTTTAACTGTTTTTACACCATGGATTTTGGTTTTAGTCAATGGAGGGAACCAGAAGGAATTCAGTCAACATTGCATCCAATGGAAAAATTGGTGACCATGAGCAACGAAATTTTGTAATGACTAGAAAGATAGATTTTGTGATTATTCCGAATCAGTCATCGCGATATATGATTAACAAGGTGAACTTTAGTGGTATTCCTAATTCATCAAATAAGAGGAAGAGGTAATTTTATTCTTGATCGCATGTTGAGGAGCATAAAGAAAAGAAGATTGTGATTTATAAAGAAGGGAAGAAGAACCTTGATGAATACATCAAATTGAGGGAAATAGGTTATCTGTGTGGAGAGAAGGGTTATAGAGTGACATACTGTTATGGAGTTCAATGTCTTATCTGGGGAGAACATGGGCATTACCCAACTCAATGCCCTAACCTAAGAGGTTACTTCTAAATCAAGGTAGGACTTATTCCATGGAAATAATTTAAGAGGATGGATTAAATTGTTTATGTATTGGTATTAAAGAATAATGTTGTTGAGGTACTTTTATGGTATATTGGAATATCTATGTATTGGTCTATTGTAGTTTTCCATAAGAATATGGCATCGGTAACCATGAAAAGTGATTGAAATATTTTTGGAAAGCAGATGATATGCACATAATGAAGGGATAAAGAGAAAATAATATGTTTGATAGTATTAATGATCTCCTGACTAATATAAGGGAAAAGTGATATCATGGTTTGAGTATGTAGAATTTTTGGGATTTTTTTGTATTTGGAAAGAGTTACCTTTTTACAGAATTCATGTTTTCACTAAGGTTCAATGGGTATTCATTTTTCAAGAGAATGAATGATTAAGGTATTCACATGTTTGGAATGTGGCGAACAATATATATCTTGTGATATATGAGGGATAAATGATGGTATTCACATGCTTGTTATATGAACTTTTTTAGTAATAGTTCTCTTTATACTATGAGTTTGGAAAGAAGTATTTTAGATAAGCCTAAAGACTGGAATGGATTATGTTGAACAAAAGCTAGTATTGGTTAAGACTAGAACGTTTTTCTATATTATTGATGGAATGTTATAATAGTGTAGTTTAAGAAAAGGGACAACCTGCAGAAAAAGCGACAACCCATCGCGTCAGACAAGGTTGTGGGAATCGAACACACAACTGAAGTGCGACATGCCTTTATCACCTACCACTGTCCTAAAGGAAGTCCTTGGTTAGTAGAAACTAGTTTTATTTTATTAAGCGGTATGATAGATTAAGTATAAGTCCTTTTTTGGAATCATATACGATTAACCTCACCATAGATGGACTTATGTATATTTGATAACTTTTTCTACCCTTTTGTTTGAGACAGATGGAACGACCCATTATTCTATCACATGATATTCTAACACTTCAGGAATGACAAATTCAACTATATTTCTTTAAGAGATAAAGTGGAAATTTTTCAAGCCACGAAAAACTATGAGATTGTACCGAAATAAATTAAGTATTTCTTCTAATTCAAATTCTTCAACATTAGAGAAATGATCTTGAAAATCAAAAATGGTGTCCTAATGTATTCATATACGATGAATAAAATGGTACCATAGATCATCACAAATTTACGGCTTTGTGATTTTTGTCTTTTTCATAGCCATGTTCTCTACCACTCTCCATCAGACCTTGATGGATAGATTTCTCTTCCATATCCATATTTTCAGCTATGTTCTCCTATGTGGAAACCCAGTGATGAGTTAATTTGGGTAACTGTTATGTTTCGTACACCACTTTTTAAAATTAAGTTTTAGTATTCCTTTTTATGATGTGGGTTTCTATGAAAGAAACTTTCATGTAGTAAACCGTTTATAACCATGACGAATTTCAAGGTAGAAATTCATTTTAAGGGGCGTAGAATGTAACACCCCAGGATTTTATGGGAAAAATTATTATTTTTTAATTTCTTTGATGTCTTGTGTTGTATGATACACCAAGATTAGACTGTACTATACACAACACTATATTAGTTTGAAGTATACACAAAACTATTCTTGGTTTGCATTACACGCAATCACAACCTTCCTCGATAGCATGTGTAGTACGCAATACCGGGATTCACTAAACAATAATATAATGTCATAATATTATTATAGACTAGCCATTATGAATATTATTAACTACATTTTGAACATTATTATTCATCTTACACATTTTCTAAAACATTGTATGTGAACAAAATAAAAGTTTCAGGTAAAATAAGTATTTTTTTAAAAAAATGTTGTTTTGCCTCCTTTTGATGGCGCACCCACATTAAATTTAGTTTTTGACATGTTTATAAGTTAAAATTGACAAAATAAAATTCTTCTTTGGAATCAGGATATAAAAATTTACTTTGGATAAAATTTTCATATTATTCTGATAAATTTCATATTTTAATGAATAGTAAAAACACGCTATATTTTAATTAAAAAAAAATTTTCATCACAATTATTTATATGGTTAAATTATAGTATTTAAGGGGTTTAAAGTATTATAATAATAAATTTTTACCATTTAATATAATGTATGTCATTACCCTTAATTTTACATTGAATTCATAGGTAAAAAAATTTCAATCTTTGGCAATGTTTTAACTTTTAAAACTCATTTTCTTAACAACGAGATTAATTTTAAATTAATTACTGAAACTTCTGTTTTTTAAATTTTGAAAAATGGATTCCATATTGGAATTTAGTGGGTCCAAATTATTTTAATAAGTTAATTTTATTTTTTTATATTATGAATAGTAACTACGGTAATTTTTATTTACTGTAGTTAAAGGTAAATAGGGTAATTAAGGGTAAAAATAAGATTATAAAACTACCCCAAAACCTACCAAAATTCTATCGGATGACTAAAAGTCGACCCATATAACCTAAGAGTCAGAATAGATTCATTTTATGGACTTTTGAAAATGAAATTAATTTAATTATTATTAAAACCAAAGAAAGTGACAATATGTCTCTCTCTTAAATCTTATAAGTATAATAATTTTAATTTAGTGATAAACTTCATGAAACTTAAAAAATTAATAATATCCAGAAATATAATAAAATGATATACATCATGTGAATTTATTTAAAATTTTTTGGGATTAAACAATTATCATTAAATGTGACATAATAGTGATGTTGAAATTATTTTATTGATTGAAATATCAAATAAATGGTTTTAAAAATATTAAAATAAATATTATATGAACTATTTAATGTTCTAAACTAATTTTCTAGATAAATATGAAATGTTATTAATCTATTAAAGCTTTTAGTTCGAACATATATTCTGTGTGGATTAGATTTGTATTCAAATAAATAAATAGTGTCAAAATTGACACTATTGTTATTTTATAAAAAAACATAATATAAATTTTTTTAAAAATCCCAAAATATTTAAAAATTATAAATTAAAATTTATATGGTTGAAAATGTCATAAATACCCAATTATAGAGAATTAACAACACATAAGTATTTATTTATAACAATTTAAAATTTTGAATCTTATTACCACAAATTAAATTAAATAGATTAAATAAGGATAAATCAAGTCGATAATGTTTAAAATAAATTACAAACGTGTCTAAATATTATTGGTTGACTATATTAAAACCCTATATCATCTAAGAATCTGACTTGAGTCATTTTGGAAGTTTTTATGTGGGGTTTGAATTTATTATAAATTAATATTTTTGAGGTTTCCAAAAGTGCCCCTCTCCTCCCTTATAAAAGGGAACCTCCTCCATCTTCTATTTTCACAATTTTGATCCTTCAAGATCGACCAAACCCTGCCCATTTCCCTTCTCAACTTCCATAGAAACATTATAGAGGTTATGGTCTCCTCAAAAGATGAACTCTAGTGCCTTAAGAGGAGGTTAAGAAGAGGCACGTCAAAGAAGAGGTAATATCCTTTACAGATTCTTTCCAATTTATTTCTCCTTCTACTTATTCTTTTTTATTTGTTTCATCATAAATTAATAACATAAGTATCAATAATATACTTATATGAAATTATAAATATGAAACAACCCTATTTCATCTTCTATCCATCCTACGGAAAACGAAATCACCGCGCATGCGTACGTACGGAATACCGTCTCCACACTGTGGTGTAATCTGTTTTCCACCACCACCTTACATGGATGGGTATAATGGGTAATGAATAACTATATATGATTATTATAACATCATACTGATTCTAATGTATTATATCATCCACTCAAATTCCATTAAATAAATATGGGAACGATATCATCGCTCGTGCGTACGTACAGATTACCGTCTCCACGACGCGATGAGATTCATTTTCCATGTTAACAATTCAAGAATGATTATAAAGAATATATAATAAGTAATAATGAAATATATGACATAATAATGATACTGTATTTCTGTATATATATATATGTATGTCATCTACTTAATTACATTCAATTCAATAAGGAAACGAAAACAGCGTTTATGCGTACGTACGGCCTACCGTCTCCAAGAACGGTGTATTTCTTTCCATTTATTAATCTATTATATATATGTATATTATGAATATATATTATATATAAATCATGTTTTATATTCTGTAATTAGTTAATCATGATCTATGTAATCATATTAATAATTTCACATCAAAACACGGACGATAAATGAAACGATTTTACCCAAAACGCATCTTTAACATGGAATTGACAAATGAACGGATAATATAAAGTCATAAGTGAATTATATATGATATAATAAATAATATTATGGTTCTTTTACAAGTTAATAATATGTTTAAACCCGCTATACAGAAGTCTTGGACACATATGGATGAAATTGGACATAAGGTAAGGGATAACTTTTCCAATCTAATTTTTATCCAAGATTGTTTATTCGTAAGTATTTACTGGGGTTATATTTATCATCCATGTCCATGTTTTTTAAAAATGGTTTCATGTATGTTTAAATTCCTTTTTACAAATTATTTACTTTTACTACATGGTATGTAAGGAATCTTTCTTTTGTTTGCTATATGAGGTACTTTTTGACTTTTCTGACAAAAGTACGAGGACAATGTTTTTTTAACTTATACGGCGTGAATTGATTTTTACGATTTCTTAATGCCTAATTTTCTTGAAGATTCCTCTACAAGATTTAATGATTATTTTCAACAAATTCCTTTTCTTTTAATAATGAATTACATTTTGTGAAAAGAAAATAATTTTGATGAAGAAAGGATATTTTCCTCAAGAATTCATTTCAAGTGTTTTTTTAAAAAAAATTCCATCTAAGATGACATTATTTAGTATGATTATGATTCAAGTATAATGTATCTATTATTTAAATGGTTTGATTATTCTTATGATGAAATTATATCCATTTGTTTTATATGGATTATGTTATGATGGGATGATGTTTATGAAATCCATTTTATTCTTTGGGTTATGATGAATGATTTTTGTTTATGTTGTGGCACACGTAAGAATGATTTCATTATAAGATGGGTGGGACCTATATCTCCCTCCAATGCATTGGGTAAATATTTATATCTCATGAGATAGACATGACTGGAATGGTAAGTTAATCTGGTTCAGTGATACAGGACTGGAACGAGGCATGAACACGATTCAGAAAGGGACTTTATCCACTAAGATGGTCTTGGAAGCAATGCCTTGGATACTATGGAAATAATATCAAGTGCATAATGGTTTTCCACAATTACATGTTTTATTACCATTCTATTTTATCATGATTGATGTTCTTTTATGATATATGTCTTACGTACTTCCAAGATTTATGTCTTTTCTCAAGATTTTGATGTTTAGATTTTATGTTCAAGTTTTTGGATTCAAATGTTTATGGATTGATTTATGTTCTCTATGTTTACCCTTAATGAGCATTTGAGCTCACCCTTTTTATGTTTTCTTTTCCCCAGGATATATAAAGAAATGTTTTAGGTAGGAAAACAAAAGGGGAAGATCTTTATGGGAGATGTTGAAGATCTTTCACCATGATTAGAAGATTGTGTTTTGAGTTTACAAAGACAATAAAATATTACGATACTTGAGTGTTGGTTTTTGTTATGTATTAAGTATTCTGCAAAAGTAATCTAATGTCCAAGTAAGTCAAGCTTTAGGTCTCTACAAAGATGGTTGGTCATCCTTCTGCTTCAAAATATTCATCGGTTGTTGGGGATCAATCACTAAACAATCTAAAATTTTATTGTATCTATTTATTTTTTATAGATACTCTTATGGAGACAATTTTCCATCAAGGGGATTGGCTTCGCCAGTTATTTCAAGATCTTGGGGAGAATGTTTTCGATTAGAAGTCTCTATAAACAATTATGTGTCGGACTATCCTGACCCAAATAGATTTCGAAACACATAAAAGTGGAATGAATGATCTCATAGATGATGCCTCACTTACCAAAGAAATGAGGGAGGTAGAAAAGGCATTGGAGGAGGGTCACCAGTTGTTATATGAACTGCAAGATTAGGTGGAGGGATGGATGCTACAAATATGGAGGAATGAAGAGATGATCGCTCATCAGAAGTCAAATCATTTGAAATAATTGACCTCATGGGCCACTACTTAGAGGTGAGTTAAATAATTTACTACTCTGGTAGATGTTCTCTATCCTAAGGCAAAGGTAGAAGAAGTAGGTAAGGAAATACTCCGAAACTCAATTGAGGCCTCCTGTTAGACTCTTACCAACCTGGATAGCACAGTTAGCCAGCTTTTTTCATGGATCAATTTTTTTTTACATCCCATAATTATTCACTATACTATTTTTTATCTATGATTTAGAGAGACTGTGAAATGTGGAGATTCTTACCCCTTCACTTTTTATTTATACTGTGAAAGAATGAGTTTTTTCAGATATTAGCATCAAATTTTCCGTCTTGTATGATATCTTGATATTTTTTTGGTTTATTGTTTCCAATATCCACTTTCATTGAATTGAATAATAATGAATGCATAATCTATATATGCATCAACTGGATAGGTGATATTTTTTTAAGAATGATTTCATTTCATGTTCCCAAAAAGAATCTTGACTGTAATAATTCCATGTAATGTTGATCCCAATGATTACCATGCACTTTAGTTTAAGGTCATATAGATTAGAGATTATGTTTCTTTAGTTTAAGGTATTTTAGCAATGAACATTTATTTCTTTATATTATATTATTTTAGAATGGTCCTTCTATTGAATTATTTTTAGGGATTTTAGCTAAGACAAATTGTTTCTTTAGTTTAAGGTCTTTTATATCGGACCATCAATTTCCTCAGTTTGAGGTCTTTTATCTTAGACAATATATTATTTTAGTTTAAGTTCATTTATCTTAGGCCAAATGTATCTTTTGTGTAAGGTATTTTATCTCAGACCATCTATTACATCAGTTTTTTTCTTCTATGTTGGATCATTTATTTCTTTAGCCTATGGTATTTTATCTTGGACCATCCATTGCATTAGTTTAAGTTGTTTTATCTCATACCATATTATGATTTATTTTAATGTATTTTATCTTGGACTATATGTTTCTTTATTTTAAGGTCTTTTTTCACAAAAAATATTTTTATTTAGTTTATGGTATTTTATCATGAACTTTATATTGCTTTAGTTTATAGTATTTTATCTCAGACCATCTGTTTCTTTAGTTCAAGGTATTCAAACTCAGACCAACCATTTATCATGGAATATGGTGAAAAAATGCCATATGTGACCTAAAAAACACTATGGTGATGGATCCTACCCCAGTTTTGCAGAGGACTATGAGGATTTTAATGCCTTTTTTTAGAGTGATATGCTTGGTTGATGGGCATTGGAATGTATGCAGGAGAGATGGGCATGCATGCCTAGTCAAGAAAAGGGGTCCCTTGAATCTCGGTATATTTTCCATGGGATATGGAAGATCTATAGATGTAATATTTATGAGGTTCAAATACTGGGGATGAAAAACCTACCCATGTAGTTGAGGTATCGATGACGTAAATCATATCATGGGAGTTTTATTCCATGAATATGAGATGGTGCAGAAATGCAGAGTATGTACCTTGATATTCTGAAATTCCAGGTTCATCTGCAATGTTGTAAAGGATCACAAGGATCGAATCTCCTTTCTGGTAAGGAGAAGTTGCATTTAGTTGGTGGGTGAAGGCCCTTATGCATCTGTAGAATTCCAAACGAATGATGATCTATACATATTTCCAAGGGATATGGAATATTTTAGAAGACTCAAACATCTAGACTGACTGAAAATTCATTTTTTAACCTGCTTTATGGCTGAGCGGTAACATCACACCAGGAAATAGGCAGGATAAATCAGGTGGGATACATTATACCTTTTTGAAATTCAAAATTAAGAATGAAATGTTGTGAAATCAGAAACCGAGAAAATCATGATTCGAGATTCACTCATGTCAGTCGGTGACGCGTCGCCTTCCAATCATCATTATGAACTTCCATAGTCATCAACACCATCCCATCCCACTGTCTTCATCGACTTCCAAACATCACACCAGTACGACGGCGATCGATGGAGATGATTGAGCCTTCCCCGCCTGCAGATCTTCCCCCCCGGAATCCAACGTTGTCTTCGAAGAAATCCCCAATAGAACACCATAAAGCCAACCATACAAGATCATCACAACCATTACAGAATCATCCCAAACATAAAAAACCCTTAACAAATCAACCTCTTTGTCTCCAATAACTGCATCCGTTCGAAATAAAACCACCACCAGAATTGTTGGCGCCAACCCTATTGCTGCCAAGAACACCATCATATTCACCTCATAGCAACACCAGGAGCCACCGTTGAAAGATAAGAACGCCACCCTCGAACAGATAAGAACACCACCATCGAGAGATGCCATCTGATTATCCCATATAATCCATCATCGTCGTCACTATGGCATAGAGGATCGTCGTGATCGACATCAACCACGCCATTGAAAACAACCAGAGAAACGACCAGCACAAAATACCGAGAAAACAACATTGACAGCGAACATTAGTACAAATAACAAGAAATAAAGGATGAAGAAAGCAGAAAAAACCCCGAAATAAGGATTTGGGATTGAAACCCTAAGGATAAACTCAAAATAAATGAAGGATATCCCAAACCACAGAGAACCAACACAAGAAAAAAGAATGAAGGACAAAACCCGAACATGACATGGGAGTGAAACCCTAGGAAGAAGGTCCATCTCTGGTAATGCCTGGAGATCTGTCATCTTCCAAACCGCTATCCCAAAACCTCAACGTATCCCACGCTCCAAATCCGACCTAGAGAGGAGCTAATGAATGCAAGATCAGAGTGCAAAGATGTGGACGAAAGAAAACTAGAGTGCCATAACAGAGCTAGAATAGTCAATCGGGAGAGATAGAAAAACCGAGAAAGAGCAGCGCAGAGGAAGCATCGATGAAGGTGAAATACAAGAGGATCATCGCGAAGGAAACATTGCTGCCGGAGAACGTCGAAACCCTAGGATACAAGCCGAGGGCTCGGGAGCGGCCAAGAGAGTGAGGTGCCATCAAGATGATGATGATGTTTGATATAATAAGAAATTTATCCCAAAGGGATTTGGAACTGTAGGGAATCTTGTTCTTAAAATGAATCTCATCCTCTATACCCTATGGTTTTGAATCAGGAGACATGGTGCATCATAGGATAGGAAATAATGTTCCGTAGTTCATCCTTGAGAAAAAATACAAAAAATGATGACATAATGTCGAGGATATTGAATACGCGCCGATAGTTTTCTATGGGGAAGATAAATCACAATATAGAGTTCTAGAGTAAAGATAATGATATGGGAGATTCACACAAAGAGTGGGTTTAACATGTAGAGATTTTTTCTGTTGTTGTGATTATGTTAGTTCTCACAAGAATCAGAATGTCCTTTTTTAGAGTGACATGTTTTGTTGATGGCCATAGATGCATATGCTAGATCTATAGGCATGTATTATTAGTCAATCAAATTTTCCATGAAAACTGGTATCTTTTGATTGGCTATGGAAGGTTATGGTGATTCAAGAAACCCCAACTCATGAAGTGTAGTTTTTGAAAGATTTAAAATCTAATGAGGGTTCAAATTACCTAAATGTTGTGTCATCACCTAGAGAATATATTCTCATAGTGAGGAGATGTGAAAAATATTTCCCTATATTTTTACTCAAACAGTGGGTCCAGTAAGTATAGCCTCAATTTTACTAGGGTTATGGACTATATGATCTTTTCACCTTTTAAGTTTTTTCGATAATTTTTTTTGTGCACCCTGAGAATGAAGAGATTAACACGTGGGTAGTTGAATTTTTCTCAGGTCACCCATTGTGGGTTTTCATCATAAAATGTTTTTTTTCTTTCATTGGAAGGTTAATTTATTACAATTTGGACCACTATGGGATAGATTTTATAGTCGTACCCATTTAACCCACGAATATATATTTTAGGGTCAAGAATTTAATCATCCTGACTACAAAATGATGTTCACAATGTGGGGGTGTGTGGTGTGGTTCCATAAAGAAATCAAAAGTGAATGAAGACCAAAGAAGTCTCAACCACACCATGAAACTTTCAAGGAAAACTTAGGCCAATGGGCCAAAAAGGGTCCTGGATGTTGTTGGCCCTAAAGAATAAATGTCTGGGAATCACTACGTATCTCATGAAGACAAGAATCAATCCATTCATAGTTCTGTAAAAGGTAATACATTTAGAGGGTATGGCCCATATGTAGAGGTGAATGTTATTTCCATTGAAAATTGAAATTTGACTTAGGATTTGGGATCTATGACTCACTACATATCCGGTATGGGAAGGAGTCAAGCTACAAGTAGTTCTTCAAGTTCCATACAGTTTAATGTCATACTATGATGATGAAGGTGGATCCACCACTACTGAAAAAATTGGGATATAGCCACGGTCTGAAACCGTGACTATAAGGGTAAAAACCATGGCTATAACTATATCCATGGTTCCAACTTTCCGTAACACCTATTGGCAAGGCTATATCTAATAGAAATATACACGGTTTTATTGGGATATATCCGTGGTTGAAAACAGTGTTTATAGCTCTATTGCCACAGTTTTCCAAATCATGGATATAGCCTCCATTGTTATCCACTGTGTCTGTTGGGCTATAGCCACAGTTGTCCACCTTTTTAATAGGGCTATATCCATGTTTTTGAACCATGGATATTTCCCAATAAAACCATGGTTGTAGCCCAAAAATAATGTATGCCCGACCAGATTGGATATTTGTACCTCCGCTATGTACACCAGCCACCTTTCAACTAAACCACATATGCCTTTGGATATATATATATATATATATCATTAAAAAAATGGCAATATCATATAAACTGTGGATATAACTCTTCCCTCCATTTTTTTTCGGGTTAATTTTTTTCACGCGTACGGGTGGGAGACCTATAGACACTGTTTTGGGGAACCATGGCTATATAAAATGAAAAAATACCCTACAACCGCAGTTTTACACAAACCACAACAATAGAACATGAAAAATACTCTATAGCCAAGGGTTTACCAAAACTGTGGCTACAACCCTTGGAAAAATCCCATGTAGTCAGGGTTTTACCCAAACCGTGGCTATAGGCCTTGTAAGATGAACATATAGAAACGTTTTACCCAAATAAGATCTTGAAAAAAATACTATAGCCATAGTTTAGTGAAACTCTGGCTATATCCGTCGAAAGTATACCATATTACCACAGTTTTACCTAAAATCGTGGCTATATCCTTTGTATAAAAACCTATAGCCACGGTTTTCAAAAAATGTGGATATATGACCATGACTGTAGCATAGTTTGCATTGAGGATAACAACCCATTCTCCTGGAACCCGCTCTCAGCTCAAGTTGTCAGCTTCGTTTGCTTCCTCCTAGGGTTCCGAGCTCTTCCTGATGGTGACATACCTATCTTCCTCCTTCGGCTTCTTCTTCTTTCAGCTTCGCAATCTTCCTCTTGGGGTTTCGATATCCCCTCAATGGATCTCCTTATCAGGATTCATCGACCTTCCACTTTCTAGGTTATGGGTTTTAATCTCTTCTTTCACCTAGGGTTTCAATCCCGGTGTTACTCTTTCTCATACCATACCCCCGCCTGCCTCATCCATGCTCTGATCTCACGTTCTACCGCTCCTCTCTAGGTCAAACCTGGAGCGATGGATACTCATAGGTTTTGGGAAATGCAGTTTGGCGGTCATGGGGCTTCCCTTTAGTGTTTCATCCACATTTTCTTTTATTATTTCCTCCCCGGTTTCCCCATGTTCTCAGTTACTTTAGGGTTTCATCACCAGTTATGTTATTCCTTCTATGTGGTTCTCTTTTTCCTTCTTTGTGTCTTCGTGTATTTTTTGGGTTTTTGTTTCTGCTCGTCGGATAGAGGTCTATCGGTTTATTCATGTATGTTGGTGTTTATTGACTACGACGACAGGTTACTTGAATGGCTCTTCGATTTTGCGAGGTTTGTGATTTTATAGATTGCAGGCAATATTCGTTTTTCGACAGTTTTGGAGTGTTCCGGTGGTCGGACGATTCGCCGAGGAGGTTCTTCTGTGATTCTGTTGGCTGATTTATACGGTGGAATGCGATGTATTTTGGCCAGCGAGACGATGGAGCTTGGGTTTTTGGTGTTGTTAGTGGTTGATAGTGAAGCAGATGACGACGAAGACGATGACAATGATGCATCGATGTGAAAGCGATCATTGTTTTGAGATGATAAGTGGGTGATGTGATGATGGCGACGACAGTGTCGTAATTTAGGGTTTCTGGGGCGTCTCACTTCCCCGACGGAAATGAGATTCACTTTTTGATTTTGAATTTTATTATTTTGAACATTAAATGTTATTTTGGAATGGTGTAATGATATGTCGCTGTTTTTTAGGGGGGTTTTGAATTTAGATATCGGTTTCTGTAAGGTTCTCACTCAGCCTTAAAGTGGCTTATTTAGAAAATGAAAAAATGTATTTGGTGGTGGACTATAGAATTGTTTTCTAGTAGTGGACGTGAATTTGTGGGGACATCACAGTTGGGCAAAAGGATAGAAGAATGGGAATCAATACGTATCTCATGGGGATGAGAATAAAACCACATGTAGTTCTTAGGGGACCATGAAATTTAATGTCCTGTAACTATGACATCAACTGTGCTATTTAATGTCACGCATCGAGGACTTATGGCATGCCTTCTATGTTCTTGATCTTTAGATCATAATGGATCCATTTTATACTTCTATGAGTTTATTGTGGGGGTAAGTCCCTACCATAATTCTTATTCTCATGTGGGATATGCTCGGTGTGATAAACAAGGAGCGGCATAGGTTCTCGTATAGTGTAGAGAAAAAAGAGGGGTCTAAAATGGGAATTTTGTATGAGGCAGTGGTTGTACGAAGATATAGTATCAAGGAATCTCTATGTATCTCATCGGGAATGAGAATCAATCCATACATGGTTCTAAAAGAATATTTTAAATTAGCGTCATGCGGAAAGGATGCTGGATTACCTGACATGAAGGGCAAGGGGATTTTGGGATCTTTGTAGTTTTGTGTCATTCAGTAAGGACATTAGCCATGCAGTTTAATTTTTTCCTGTATCGATGAATTACAAATAGTTTAATGTCATGTGGTTAAGATGAAGTCCATAAAGTTTACTTCTATATGGTCAGGTAAAATAACAAGGCTTACTCTGATGTGGATTCCCATGTTCTGGAATCTATGAAAAGTATTTCTTGATAAATCTTGCATTGGTGGTAAGTGTTACATGCTCTCCATCCATGGTGGCTAGTGAATATGCTCTATTATGGTATACCTTATGTATGATTTATGGTCCTTCCCACTTGGTATCAAATTTTTAAGGCTTTATCCCTAGTATATTTAGGGTTTGAGAGACAAAAGTAGTTCTCACGGAAGGAATGATCGGAGGAGAACCTTTTTATTAAAAGCATGTGAATTCTGATTATTGTGGACATCGATGTTTTAAAACGTGCACAACCATTTCTCATCTAGTCATTTCAACTCAACAGGCCTTTTTTATTGTTATTATTCTAATAGTTTTCCGCAAATGGATATTCAGACTGAGGGAAGATGGACCTCTATGGGAAAAACATCCTTAGTCACATACACCAGTATATATGGTGTTGCATGTGTCGCACTACATGTGGTGGTACGTTAGTCCCACAAAGAATGGAATGGTTTATCTTGAAAAAGATTTGTATCCTTGTTTACGATCTTCTGGAGTATGTTCGATAAGGCCTTATTGAAGGAATCTATTTTTCCAATAGAAGATGCATGACAGTGGGAAAAGTGATTTGACTCAATGTTCTACTCCTAGTATAGCTTCTTCAACTTTCTGGAATAGAAGACAATGTCATTGACCGTCAATATTGTGTGAGGGACTCCAATAGTGATGATGATATGGGACTTCATTAAGTTTATGCTATTATTAATCCCTACTTCTTTGAGAGGTATTACCTCATCCCATTTTTAAAATAACTCCATGGCATAAAGGATGTACTTGAACTGCTTAGCTATTTTTGGGGGACATGGCCCCATGACATCCATCCCCCAAATTGAAAATGGAATGGAATATTTTTCAGTATTTAGAAATTATGGGGGATGATGGATGATGTTTTCATGGATCTGGAATGAATGAAATTTCATTGTGAATTCCACAAACTCTTGTATCAAGGTTTTTCAGAAATATCCCAACCTCTGGATTTGGTGAGATAGTGTGGTTCCAGATTGATGGGTGCCACAAGATCCAATGCGGACATCTTCTATGACAGTGATAAGATCCTATTATACTATGAACCTATGGATAATTCCATGAAATCCACACCTATAGAATTTTTTTTACTCATTCGGTCAATCTTGCAGAGTGAAGTTCGCTACCCGATCCAGAATATGTTCCATTCGTACACGATTTATTGGGATAGTCTAGTATCGAAGATAACCGATTATGGTATCCATGCTTCCAGGGGTGGCCAGTGGTTCATTATTCTATAGTGATCTGATTACATGATGGATCTCTTCCATATCACCTATGATGATTGGAGATACCATTCTTTAATGTCTGATATGGAAGGTTGCCTCCTTCTGATCAGGGTGGTCCAGGATGGCGATTGTAATGGCCAGTACATCAGCATAAGCATTCTGTGATCAGGGGACATAACATAATATGGGATAAAAATGGAATTCTACCATTAATCCCCTAACATTATCAGTGAAGGGGTTGATATATTAATTCCTAGTTAAATATTTTCCATGGATCTTCATTATCACTAGTTTTGAGTCTCCTTTGATATTTTGGTAGTCCATGTGCGATTGTAGGAATAATTCCAAGCCAGTGATAGGGGCTTGGAACGCTACCTTATTATTTTTATAGCCTTTGGATAGTGAGAAGGAGTAGGGAACCCCAACTTGTTAGTAAGGAAAAATATAATTCCTAATCCAACCGGATTGAACCTCGAGTTCTATATTGGTGTACCGATATGAATCTAAGAGGCACCATACAGGTACATATCCCATGTTTGAGGAGTTTCATGGTCATAAAATACCTCTTCATTTGGGATCTCGGTGTCTTCTGGGATATTGTTTTGGGTAGGGTGTGCTATGAGAAAGCTAGATAGGTCATTCACTTTCACCGACTTCTAAGATATGAATTGGATGTCATATTGGGGCAGAATGACCAACCATAGAGCCATGCGCCTGGACAAAATGGGGTGGACAATGATGTAATTGAGAAGATCAATACGAGAGACTAGGTGGACCTTGTGGTTCTACAAGTAGTACCTAATCTTTTTTACTATGATGATGAGTGCGAGGCAGTTCTTCTCAATATCAGAGTATCAAGTCTCAATACCTAGCATGGTCCAACTAAGGTATTAGAGATTATTATTGCTTCGCCCATTTATATTCTACATGATATGGGTGCTAAATGATCTTTCCATGGTGGCCACATATAATATTAGTTTCCTCCATTCTACCATAGGCATCAAAACCGGTGGGTGCAGCAAATATTGCTTGAGATTTTCGATGGTTTTCTGATAATAATTGCCCCATTTGTAGGAAGCTCCTTTTTTCATTAACCTGGTAAAAGGGAAATACTTTCCAACCTGTTCTGGTATGAATATCCAAATATTGGTTAGGTAACCCTAGAGTCCCCTTAGTTCATTCAGGTTCTTGGGAGCGAAAATTCCAAAATAGCAATAGTAGTCCCTAGTTAAACCTCAATGTCTCGGCGATGCACCACATATCCAAGGAACATTCCTGATGTTACCCTGAAGGAATAATTCAATGGAATCAACTTTAGAATAATCTTTCACAGCTTTTTGATGATTTCTCGGATATCTGTGTAGTGATCACATCACTGTCGGTATTTAATGACCTGGTTGTCAATATAATACTCGATTATCCTTCCCATGATTCGTTTAAAGATGTAATTCACGGTGCCCTGATATTTGGCTCCCAAATTATTTAATCCAAAGGGAATGACCTAATAACTTAAGATCCCTTAAGGTTCTCTGAAGGTAGTGTTTTCTTCATCTTCAGGGGCCATCTTGATTTGATTATACCTTGAGTACCCATCAATGAAGGAAAGGGCCTAGAAGCTAGCTGTAAGCACCCAACCATTAACTTTTATTAATCATGGGATAAGTCATAAATTCACATTGGGGATGTTTTCATGTTTAGATATTTATATAATTTGTCCATTAATAATACCTAAAAACTCATATAAATATAGAGTAGACAATTCCAAGAGTATCAATTTCTTCCATAAAAAAATTTATGAAAAAAACATGGTTTCTTTACATGTTAAATTATAAATTTTCATTGATCCCATACAAGACTCTATTTTCCTTTAAAACCTAGTAGAAATACTTCAAAACATTGGATGGGCATAAAAATATCAGAAAGGGATACATAAAGATAGAAAAATGTTAGTGTTACAAAAACATGTAAACCATGAATACATTATCATAATGTAATAATTTTCACCTTTAAGATGTATTAAAATACACTTTACTAAATATAGTTTCATTGCATACCCTCTTTATAACCAAAATATTACCAAAAACACATTTAAATCAACATATAATATTAAAAGGTAACTGGGGACATATACATACTGAAATGTAATAACCATATGGTCGACCTCCACACATATCACTAAATGGAATAGCTGTATGACTGACTTCCATACCCCATTCATTGGAGGTTATAATGTAACCATCCTTCCTTGTTGTATCATAGAACCACCCATATTTGGTTTACCATGTAACCACCCATCATTAATTTATCATGTAACCACCCACCATTAGATTATCACATAACCACCCATCAAATTTCCAAGTACTATTATATAATAATAAAACATAAAATATTTCAATTATCAAAATTTTACTAATAAAATTTCATTTTAAATCATAATAATTCATTTCATGGAATTGAAATATTCAATCAATTTCATAAACCATGTAAAACATTTAATAAAATAATTTTTGAATCAAATTTTCCCATACCACATTGGAAATTTTGAAATAAATTTACATTTTAAAACATTCATGTGCGTATAAATAAATTCCTAAAAAACTTTTTGAAAACATGGTCATGAAATGGATGGTTTTAGAATAATAAATCTTTAATTCATTTAAAAATATGTTTTAGTTAAAGATCCCCTTGCTACATGAGAAACACATTCCTTTAAATCCTTGAGGAATAACATTAAAAAAATTAAATATCACGAGAATATTTATGATATAACGCATAAAAAGGGTTTTATATACACATTATAGAATAATAAATGTTCACACCATAAACATATTCCTTAATGAAAGTATATTGAGATGAAATCCCTTATAATGATCGTATCATTAGATTAAGGAAAAATCAATGAAATAATTTTGTGTGAAAAATATTAATATATCCAATATAAGTTTATGTTCTATGTAAAACCAAAATAGGTGATTCAAACATAACCATGGAAAAATAAAACCAATGACATGGGTATTTAACTCAATGAATGGATACTAAGTTAAGACTTCCCTTACCTTATGTCTGAATTGTCTCATTCATTCTTTAACTTACTATAGAATAAACTAAAGTTATTTTATAATTTCTTCAAAACCATTTTTTATGTTAATTATTCCATTTATCTCACTTATTACCATGTAATATAAATTAGTTAATTCACTGAGTTCACGTTGGATGTTTCATCGATATTCAGTACATGAGTCGGAAATGAACATGTTATGATGTAATTTGTCCACATGGTCATAAGTCCATCATCAACAGAATAGAATTCATGAAATATTCATCAATTTTATACATTAATAAATCTTTTTAAATCAAACCATTAATCATGGTTATTAAAAATGTACAGTGTTATAATCATGGAGACGAAAAGTTGTACATACATTTGAGTAACATTTCCATTTTTCATTGATCATTGTGGAAATAAGGTAATTATCAATTTATCATTCCAGAAAGGTCATGATATTATTAACATCATAATAATCAATTAAATATACTTATATATATCATAAAAGATACATAATGAATCAAAATGATTCATACCACATCGTAGAGGTTGTATTTCACACGTACTCACGAATTATGTTATAATGATAAGTTCTCTTTTATTGGATAGATGAGGGGCAGCTTAAGAAATTATTCAAATAAAAATTTATTATAAATTGATTTCCTATTTATAATTCCCCAAAACACATTTATTACAAATATAAGATGATTTTTGGTCATATAATCAATATAAAATTAAAATTAGACTAGTTTTGAATAGTTTTTAAACCTTTTTGTTTTGGTTTAACCCTTTTTTAACTTTTTTAATCCTACCATGATTACTTGTTATTTACAATTTTTGTGTTAATGTATTTACCATAACACATCAAAAGACAAAAAATGTGTAATTTATGAAATATTAGGACTTATAATAACCATTTGTTCAAATATTATATTGTTAAGAATTTTATAACATTTAATAAACTATTTTATATTTTAAGTTATGAATTATTTCAATTTTGACACTATTCAAAGATGACATTTTAAAAAAATTCATAACAACTTGATTCCTTCAAAAAAATTACATTAACTAAATCCTAGAATTTCATAGTCATATAGAAAATTCATGTATGACATCAAATATTTCAAATAATATTTATTTTAACAGTTATAATATCATTTATTTGAATCTTTTATTAATGAAGTAATCACTACATCACCATTGTGTCATAATTAAATTTATTTATTTAATATTTAAAAATTATAAAAAAATACCATGATGCAGGAAAAATTTTATATATTTATAATTAATGTTTATAATCTAAGAGATAATTTATATAAACCCATATTAAAAAAATTTAGTAATAAGATTAATGTTTATAACATATTTTCTATTACATTAAATTAAATGTTATAAGTGTCCAAATTACACCCAACTGGATTCCAAATGAAACATTTTAGTCCCAAGGTCTGTATTGGTCTGCCATGTGTCATAAAATAGGATTATGACATGTTTTAGGGTAGTTTTATATTACCATAATAGTACATGATTTACCATATAACTGTGGTAAATAAAAATAATTACTATTTTTACTATTCATAATGTCCAAAAATAAAATGGGACAATTTAAAAAAAATTATAAATTCTTTTTCAAAATATCGAATCCATTATTCCAAATTCAAAACACTAAACTTCCATTAATTAATTTAAAATTAATTCTCATTGTCAAAATGAAAAATGGGTTTTTGATTTTTAAAGTAAAAAACCATCAAAATATTGACATGTATTTATATTTAAATTTCATGGTTAAATTACATACAATGATCAAAACAGGATTGAATGATAAAAACATAATCCAATTACACATTATATTTAATTAATTGTAAAATATATCTATATTAAAAAAAATTAAACGAAAAGGAATTTTTGAATTAAAATTCAGTATTTTCACTATTCATTAAAATATGAATTTTATCAGAATAATACAAAATTTTCAACCAAAGTAAATTTTTATGTCCCAATTCCAAAACATATGTTTATTTTATCAAAAATAACATATAAAAGTGTTAAAAACTATATTTAAAATGGGTTCTCCATCAAAATGGGGTAAAAATACCTTTTTTGCAAAATAATTCTTTTACGCTTAAAACTGATTTTGTTCTTATATAATGTATATAAAACATAAAATATTAATTTTAAACAAAAAATTGAGTAAATATTTCATTAATAAATTACAAAAAATAGTGATATGAATTTATAAACACAATTATTATCATTTAAATAGGTTTTCATAAAAACAAATCCTTTATATTCAATAGTTTTTTATTTCCATTTCTAATAAATTTGGTAAATAATGAATCCTTACATAAACTTATGTAAACCATTTTTTCATAATTTAATTAATACTATTCACTATCGTAATTCCAACGACTATGTTGTAATGGTAACATTTAAGCTCGATGTATCGTATCATGGACGCCATTGAACATAGTGTTTCTTTCTTAAAACATAGGATGTTACATCCTCCCCCATTAATAAATTGCATCATCGCAATTTGAATTTGGGTTCAGTAACTAGGGTGTGAATTTTAAAAATAACTTTATTGAATATCCAAATCAGAAAAGGGGTTAATAAAAGTACAAATATAAAATAATGAAAGAGAAGTACAATGGTAACTCGAGATAACATATATCAGGATTCCATGTAAAAAAACATGGATATGGAAGAAAAACTAACCATCTTGTTCTGATGGAGTGTTATAGAAAACATGATCATGATAAAGTTAAAAATCAGAAAACCACAAACATGTTGTGGGTTAAATGATCGTTGATTTCACACTAGGAAAGGTAAATGAAAAACGTTTTTTTAATATACATTTCAAAAAGTTGATGAATTTATTAACAATATTTACTATGAAGATAATTAAACAATTTTACATATCATGTAGAGGTTCATCCTTTAATATATTTCTACAAAAATCTCATATTTTCTCCAAATGATGAGTATTCGAGATGACTTGGTGACACCTTAGGAATTATAATAAACTTCAATATAATCACATTATCCACAAAAGATGAACTATTTTAGACAATATCCAAAACCAGAATTGTTAATAAATGATAAGATATTCCCCCAAAGATAATAATACATTATAAGGATAAGGACTACTTTTAATCTCTAAAATTCAACTGTAATACCAAAGTTCTATATAGATCATTCATCAAACAAATGTCCTTACAATTCCTCAAAATAATCCAACTAAGACTAAAACCCAGAACTCAGAAGAATTTCATTATATAGTCTTTCCAGATAAATTTTAACATGTATCTCCAAATTAAATTGGTCACTCTTAATGTATCATACCAAAGAGTAATTAACCTAATCAAATTTTCTCCAAGATTGGTTAATCACATCCATCAATTACTTGAATTTCCAAAAGTCCTCTATAAAAACATAGATTCTTTAAAAATAAATTTCAACCATTAATTATAAAAAATCCCCATAGTATTATGTTTTACTTAGGTATATAGGGTTCTAAAAATAGTTAATGTCTTCCAAAATAACATTTATCATGTGATAAATAAATCATTCTACAATACAGAAAATATCCATTTGATAAAATATATGTATCCAAAATCAACATATTCTTAATAAATAAAATCATACAACTAAAAATATTAAGTCATTCTAACCATGGAATTCACGTAGGCTAATGGTAGGTTATGCACCCTTGTCACCCTTCAGTTGTGGGTTCAGTTCCCCCGACTTTTCCAGACGCGATGGGTTATCACATATCTTATGGGTTTTCAATTTTCTAAAACAATATAATTATTATAATATTCTATAAACGTTATAAATAATTAAAAAATAAGGAAAATTTTTTTCAAAACTGAACGGTTATTTTATGACTTTCATTTTCGACCCCAAAAAGTAAAAACCCATAATTTCTCAAAAAACACTGTTAGTCACCTAAATATTTCAGATCGAAATAACTTAAAGGGTGTTTCTAAATATTGATCTTATGATAAAACTGAAAATTATAAACTCATAATGAAATCCCTAACTCTTATGAAAACATCATAATCTATAAAGATGTATACAATGTCCTTTGATACCAAATGTAAGGTCCTGACCTAAAAATTATTTAATCATGAGATAAGTCATTAATTCCCACGGAGGATATTTTCATGTTTAATTTTTTAGGGAATTAGAACATAACTCACACAAAAAAACATATAAATACAATCTGGAGTCTTGTAACAATATCCACTTCTTTTAAAAAATAATTAAAAAAGAAACGTGGTTTCTTTTCATGTTAAATCCTAACTTTTACTTGATCTCATCCTTGACTCTATTCATCATAAAACCTATGAAAAACATTTCAAAACTTGGGATAAGAATAAAAATCTCATTAAGGGATATATTAAGAATATAAACTATTATTCTTGTGAAAACATTTAAACCATGGACACTTTATACTAAATTAATACACATCATTTTTAGAAATTAGTAAAATAAACTTCACTAAATATAAATTCATTTATTACCCTTTTTTAACCAAAATATTACTATAAACCAACAAAAAACAACATATAAAATTTAGAGGTAACTTGGGTCATAAACATATTGAAATTGAATAACAATATGGTCGACTTCCAAACATGTCACTAAATATAATATCCATACAACCGACTTCCATAACCAATTCATTGGAGGTTATAACATAACCACCCATCCATGGTTTATCATGGAACCACCCATCTTTGGTTTATCATGTAACCATCTATCATTGGTTTATCAAGTGACCACCCATCATTGGTTTATCACGTAAGAACCCATAAAATGTCTATGTACCATTATATATTCATAACTGATAAAATAGTGCATTTATCAACATTTCACTCATATAATTTCATTTGAAATCACAAGAAATCATTTCAACATATTGAAATATTCAATCCATTTCAAAAACCATTTAAAAAATTTAATAAAAATATTTTGAAATCAAAGTGTCCCATGGAAATTTGAAACTTTTTAAATAAATTTATATTTTAAAACATTCATGTCCATATAAATAAATTCTTAAAACCAATTTGAAAATATGGTCATTAAAAAGATGATTTTATAAGATTAAATCTTTAATGAATTTAAAACGACGTGTTAGTTAAAGATTCTATTGATACTTGATAACCACTTGAATAAAAATAATTATGGAATAAAATAAAAAACTATAAATATCAAGATAATATTCATTATATAACGTGTTAAATGGGTTTTTTATACACCTTATAGGATAGTAAAGGTGTATAACATCAAGATATGCCTCAATCAAAGGAGATTGAGATGAAATCCGACAAAAAGATCATTTCATTAGGTTAAGGATAAATCAATGACATCATTATGTGTTAAAAATATAAATACACCCAATATAGGTGGATATTTAGGGTAGAAAAACCAGAGGCCATTCACACATATTCTTGATAAAACCAGACCAATGACATTGATATTTAACTCAATGAATGGATATTAAGTTAATATTTCCCTTACCTTGAGTTCGACATGCTTTGTTCGTTAATAATATTCCTGAATAATAAATGTAGGATAGTTTATACTTTATTAAGAACATTTTTCAAGATTTATATTCCCTTTATATCACATATTACAATGTTATATAAATCAATTAATACTTTTAATTCTTGTTGGAAGTTTTTATGATATTCGGTATGTGAGTCAAAGATGAACATGTTATGTTGTAATTTTACCATGTGGTCCTGAGTAAATCACCGATAGAATATTATTCAAGATAGATTAATTATTTTTATACATTAATCATTTTTTTTAAATTAAACCATTAATTGTGGTTATTAAAAATGAACAATGTTATAATCATGTAGATGGTGGGCCATACATATGCATAAGTAACATTTATATTTTTCATTGATCATTATGGAAATAAGGTAATACAATTATTATTTATCCATAATTATCATGTTAATATTAACATAATAAAAATAATTTACATATACTTATATATATCAAATAATTTATATAATGAATCAAAATTAGTCACACCGCTTTGCAGAGGTGATAGTTCACACATACACACGAACGATGTTATCATTTTTATGCACATCGAAGTAAGAATGTAATTGATATATTATTATTTTTTAATGACTAATTTGTCATTAATATCACATGTTAAAAATAATTAAATTATTATAACCTCTCATTAATTCCATGCATTTAAAAATAATTAGATAAGTTTGTGAACGTGATAGTTCAAACGTATGTACAAAGGATTAATTCCTTTCAACTTTAATGGATGTGGATATGGATTTAGGTGATGATAATAACATTATAAAATCTAATTATATTAAGGATACTATATATATTTTCTCATCATATTTGGAGTTGATTTGAAGTAATTGGAAGATGAAATAAAATAGAAACACTTAAAGAAAATGAAACCTCTTCTTTAGTTGATCACCTTTAAAGAACACCTTAACATCTCTAAGAAGGGTGTTATGACTAAAATAAGGATTTAAGAATGCGAGGAGGGATTATAATAAGAGTTTTGGATAGATATAGGCTGAAAAAATAGTATATAAAAGAGAATTAGAAGTTCATTGTTATTGGAGAGATGAGGGGCACTTTAGGAATGTTTGGAAATATTAATTCATTATAAATTTATTTTCGGATTATAATGGTCCCAAACACATTTATTTCAAAGATAAGATGATTTTGGATCATATCCCCGTTATCTAATTAAAATTATTAATGTTTGGAATATTTATTATTGCTTATATTTTTGGTTTAACCATTTTTTACCATTTTTAATATTACCATGATAACTTTTTATTTACAGATTGTGTGTTAATTTAATTACCATAACTTGTAAAAAGGCCAAACATAGTGACATTTATTACATATTAGGATGTATCCTAACAATTTGGAAAAATATTAGATTTTTATGTATTTTATTACACTTCATTAACTATTTTATACTTTATGTTTTTAATTATGTCAATTTTGATACTATTAATACATGACTTTTCTCAACAATTTATAAAAACTTGATTCCTTTAAAATAAATACATTAACTCCATCATAACATTTCATAGTTTTCCAAAAAAATAGTGTATGAAATCAAATATTTTAATTAATATTTATCTTAACATTTATAATATTATTTATTTGAATCATTTATTAATGATGTATTTAATAAATCACCAAAGTGTCATAATTAAATTTATTTATTTAATGTTTAAAGATAATCATTTAAATAAAATGATGTAGGAAAAAATTTCATATTTATTATTACTATTTTTAGTCAATGATATAATTTATATAAACCCATATTAATTTTTTTGAAAAAGGATTCAGGTTTGTAAGATATTTACCCTTACTTGAAATTAAATTTATAAGTGTCATAATAACACCCAAGTGGATTAAAAATTACAAATTTTTATCCCAAGGGTTTTCATAGTTGTCCATATGTAATCCAATTGGATTATTATATTTTTTAGAGTAGTTTTATATTATTATAAATTTTTTTTACCCTTATTTACCTGATTTACCCTTTAACTATGGAAAATAAAAAATATTTACTAACGTAACAATTCATAATGTCCAAATATTAAAAGGTTAATATTTAAAAAATATGGACCTTATGATTCCAAATTTGGAATCCATTTTTTCAAATTCAAAATTCAGAACTTTCAGTAATGAATTAAAAATTAATTCCCTTTGTCAAAACGAAAAACCAAGGTTTTTTTAAAGTAAAACCCATCAAAAGATTGACATGTGTTTACATAAAAATACATAAAATTATTAACATTGGATTAATTGATAAAAAAATAATCCTATTACACTGTAAAACTAATTAAAATGAAAATCTATCAATATAAAAAACTAGACAAGAAGGAAGTTTTGAATTAAAATTCAGTAATTTTCACTATTCATTAAAATATGATTTTTTCAGAATAATACCAAAATTTCAACAAAAGTAAATTTTGATGTCCCTCTTCCAAATAATCGGTTTATTTTTTCAAAAATAATATATATAAGTTTCAAAAACTAGATTTAAAATGGTTTATCCATCAAATGGTGATAAAAATTCCTTTTTTGAAAAATAATAATTTTGTGCTTAAAATAGATTTGGTTCTTATATCTTGTATAAGAAACATATAATTTTAATTTTAAACCTCAAATTTATTTTATATTTCATTAATAGAATCAAAAAATACTGATATGATTTTATATACACAATTATTCCCATTTAAGTAGGTTTTTATAAAAATACATTCTTTATATTCTATTTGTTTTTATTACCATTTCTAATAAATTTGGTAACTAATGAATCGTTATATAAACATGTGTTAACGATACTTTCATAATTTAGTCAATACTAATCACCTGCTATATTTCAACAGATATGTTATAATGGTAAAATTTAAGCTCGATGTAGCTTATCATGTACGCTATCGAACATAGTGTTTCGTTCTTAAAAGACAGGATGTTACACCCGTTGTTGCATCGATCAAAAGTTATTATGATCGGTAATAAAAATCATCTTTCAGGAAATGCTAATTAAGGTCTCTGAATTCAATGTAGAACCCGATCAACACATTCTTCCTCTTTTTGGGGATGATTTTGGAAATCCATCTCATGTGTTTCACTTATTAGACAAAGTTATCATTGATCAATTTTTCAACCTCCACCTCTACATTGGTGGAATGGGATGGGTGAATTATCCTGGATTCTTGAATAATGCTTCTAAGCTCACCAGGGAGTGGATGATGGTGTGTATCATCATCTGGACTCACTCCGGTCATTTATGTGTTTTTACACACAAACATATATCAGTGCTTCTTCAGAAATAAAACATAAATCTCTTTCTCTTCAAAGGACATGGAAACACTAATCATGGTAGGTCGTAAATATTATTCTTTCCCCATATTTTTCTTCCTTATCTTTTCAATGGTAGTGGAGATGCCTTCCTTAAATGCTGCAGGGGAGTTTTTGAGATCATCCTCATCAATTTCCACATTTTTGGAGATGTATTCAAGTGAAGATGGCAGTCCGAGAGACTCAATTTTAGTATTAGGGTGAGGGAAGCCATTATAAGAGAGATCACACTCCCCTTCTATCTGGTTTGTTTTAGAGAGATGATGGAGATTATTTTCACTGAGTGAAGGAGAGTATTTTTCCTCCTGGGTCAAATCATATACTCTGAACTTTTTTGTGGGGAGTACATACTCATCATCGAGCATAATCTAGGAATTCATAAGGGTGGTCCATAAGCCATTGGGGGCTGAAACATGTGTATCATTATCCTCCATTGATTTCTTTCCTTCCTTCTTATAGAAGTCTATTTCGGCATATGTGTCTCTGCAAGTCTCGAAGGGGGCATTTTCACCATGCATTGTGCCAACCATTCCACTTATGGGGGTATTTCAAGCATTGATGGAATGTTGATGGTCATGTGAGGTTGCTATGGGGATTGGGCCTTCCAAGAAGGACATTATATGTGGTATCTGTCTTGATAACCATGAACATGTCATCAGATGTGAGTTCCCATATTTTGGATTTGGGTTTGATATTTTCTAGAGAACCTTTCACACATTTATTATATCCATAGATAGTCAGATTTATAGGAGATAAGTCTCCTTAAGTATTCCCTAATTGTCAAAGGGTTGGCACTGGGATAATATTGATACCTGATCCATTCTCAATCAGTACCCTATGGAAATTTAAATTATTTAGCTTTCCTACAACATAAATGTTTATGATGTTCCCCTAGATGTCCTCCTTCTGGTCTGGATTAGTGAATGATATGGAAACATTTCATGCTAAGGACATTATTTCAACTTGATATACCTCGATGGAAGTTAATTCTATCTCAAATTCCTATAGGATCCATAGGGATTCAACAAGTTCCTCCCTGAGTTATTTTGAAAGGTGAATAAAATCAAGGATTAAGAGATTATCTTGGATTGTAGCTAGATATTTCAGAACATCGTACTTTTGTGATAGAGTTCAGAACTTCACGATATGGGGATGCTCGTGGCCATGTAGTTCAAGAGCTGGATAATATGAGGTATATAGAACTAGTGATTGTTTATAGGTTTTGGGAATATCGGCTGCCAAGAGTGCTTGTATCTTTATCCTTTTTCGTTGACTTGGTTGATCAGACTGAACTCCTACTAAGCAGTCATGCAAGAAAATTGGATGTGAGCGACTGTTGGAGGGATTCGAGGCACCTCCTCACCTCATTTGGTCTTGTGGGAGTTCTTATCCATGAGTCTCAGCAGCATATATGTGCTCCATGGGGACATGAATGGAATATTGAGTCTGACTACTTCTGCTCTGTCCCTGATATCCTTTTCTATGGTTCATGAATCCTCCCATTCCTCAGTTATATATTGGAAAACAGTATTTTGGGGCATACTCATCGCCATAAAAGGGGTTTGTGAAGTGTATTTTTTTGACATAAACAATGATTATCTCCTTGTCTAATGAGGATTCCATTTGGTTGGGTTGTGACCATGCTGTCTATGTCACAGGAAATAAATCCGCGATGGTTAATGCCTACTTTGGAAGAGAATATTACTCTTCCTTTTCTACTTCATTACACCACTGATGGTCACACCCACCTTTTGTAAGTGCATCTAATGCCTCTTTATTTGGTGGTGGAGTTGCTACCGGTCGACAAAAATGATCTCTCACAGTGGAATGGACTCAATCAACTATCATCAAAACCATCCAGTTTTGGGCACATCTGGATGAGACCTCCTGCTAATCATCCTCTTCTTCCGGTTGGACCATAATTATGAAAGCTACTTGCACTGGGAAATTATCCATCAATTTTTTGGAATCGATCATTCCATGAAGTAAGTCTTTGAAGATTGTACAATTCTAGATATTATAACCTAGCCTTCAATGAAAAGGGGAACAATCGGGTTGATCAATGAGGTTGACCTCATTGGGATTACTAGGTAATGGAAGCGTAAGTAAGTTATTGTTCATGGAAAGAAAGAATTAATTGGGTACCTATTCATTCGTATAATGAGTACAAATTATTCATCCATTCATAAAATCCTAGACAACCTGGATGTCACTGTGATTCTAGCCAAGGGATATTCTGTGGTTTTAATCACTCAATATGTGGTGGTGGGTGGTTTGTGTCTTCCTAGAAATCTATATACGTTTCACTACTGGGTTTAGAGTGACAATTGCAGCTACTGTTCTCAATGGCCTTTTCCCCTATTCCACAGGTATGATTTAGTCTTTGAATTGGTCCTTTTGAATGGCCTCATCAAGGCGTTGTGCTATTTTGGAAAATTCCTAGAATCCTCTTGGATATTTCATCAGAATGAAGGGTGTATGAAAATCATCATTATGATTTTGTTACAGAGTTTTAGCAGTTGTTCTTGTGAGCGAGGGATGTTGAGAAAGTAGTCAAACCCTTCCACCTCGAGATGAATTTAGACACCCTCTCATTTTCACATTGTTTGCAGTTTTTCATGTTGATTAACGTTGTCTTCCTCAGTGTATAAATGAATTGGTAATGGAATTGAAGAAGATGGTCTCCCCATTCTGATATAGATCCTCCTAGTAGACTGATATAACAAATGAAGGCCAGTCATATTATATACAAAACACCTCATCTTTGTTCCATCCTAATTATATTGAGGACCCAACATTGGCACATCAGGAAATTTAGTGTGTGAGATACTACTCAGGGTCACCCGCGCCATCAAAGGCCGATAAGGTAGGATTGTCAAAGATGGGTGGAGGTTGGGTATCATCGACCCATTCATTATATGGATTCCATTTTGGGATGAACATGCACTCAAAACCCTACCATCGCATCTATTCGAGTAGTAAGAGACTCATGATGTTAAGAAGATCCTAAAGAACTACTACCTAAACCATCTCCTACCCATGGGGATCTGTCAAGGGTTGATGAGGTAGCCCTATTTTTATCTCTTGACATTTTTCAATTCTTCCTAGCAGTGAACGATTATCCTGATGAGGGATAGGAATTTGGTGCAATAGAGAGATGCCATGATAATTTTAAAATTCCTCATGTATGTGGGATGACAACCTAAACATTGATCCAATCTGATATTTATAATCTTCCATTGATTATGGATCATTTGCAGGATGGAGAAAATTTTTATTTTTTTTGGAGACAACATCCCGTGAGAATATTACCTCTGAGTAACACCTCATTAACTTTCCGAAGAACATATATTTCACTCTCATATTGTGAAAAAGAGTCATATGGGGAGCTAACCTCACTCTTCCTATGAGGTGACCCATATGTGGTTGTAACATTCTCCTTGGAATCTTTTTCGTGGATGTGGAAAGTCGAAATTTGGAATTTCTATGTTTTGTAGTCGTCTCTAGTTCCTGGTGCGCACAACCTCATTCAGTGAATTAAAGTCACCCACCTCCCGATGTATGTTTTTCTTGACCTGACCTCCTATATTTGTTTCGTGATCGATATTTATGATTTTACAGTGAAGACATTCACAGAGGCGTATCAGGAGATAGTGGTCATGCCATTGCTTTTGACACAACAGGATGCTTCTGCACAACTTCTATAGGGCTTGTTATTTGAACCCTTGGTCTTATTGAGAGATTTTGTCTTGTGACCCTAGTAGGGCCTAACTTTCCTCAATACACGATCCTCCCACCTTGGCCTATGAATAGTGATCTTGAGGTAGTTTTTGGTTGGGGTTTCTAAACTGGCCCCAACTAGCATAGGTGTGTCTCGCAGTAGGTTAGATGTCGATCATTGATTAATTTCACCCAATATGGAGAAGAATGATTCTATATGTGGTGTTGATGAAGAAGAAAATTCCCCCAGGCCTATGGGGTGGGGTTCATTTAGGTCCGTAGTTCACAACGATTGGTCCAATTATCAGGGATCCAATGGCTTTGGTCAGGGATTTTATGACTCAATGGATGGACACGAAGATATAAATGGCCCTATCCTAGTGGGGTGGGGTTATTATGGGATCACTGATGATGTCTACAGGGTCCCCTCCGGGGATGATGAACCTGGAGATAGTGATTGAGATATAAATTCCCCCCTCCCATTGGGCTGGGGGTTTTTTTGCAGCTACATCATATGCACCCAAAATTTCTTATGAATTTATGATCGGAGAGGTGGAGGTGGTGGATGTTATTACCCCAGCCTATAGGGATACGTATTCTCCTTGACAGAAAATAACACAACTTCAATATCATCCCATCTGATCTAAAAAAAATGTTCTCGCATAGGAGCTGGGTGAGAAGATGACCCATGAAGAGGATCATTTCTCATGGTATGTTGTCTGAGTGATTGAAACATCCATATCAATGTTTTAAATGTATTCATATTATCTTTATGGGAATAGTTTGAGGTCCTATTGGATATCGTCCCTCTCTTTCTGTAATTTATAGGCACTGTTGGAGCAGAGACATTCTGTTCTAGTGACCAACTAGCCCAAGCATTACCTAGAACCCTAATTTCCCCAGAGGCGATAACATTATTGGGTACCATATCTGAAGGTCACTACTATTCAAATGGAGAGGGAAAGTGTTATCCATACTTTCCCAATCCTCAAAAGTGGATTCCTGACATAGCTTCAGAGATCAACTATCGTAGAGTCATGATGAAATAACAGAAAGCATGTTGTAGATTTACATTGTCCTTTTCCAGTTATGGACCCTGGGCCACGACGATAACAGCTAGTTAGACCTAGAAACAATGTATCCTTCTTTTCATAAGGTGATACTTGTATCCAGGATAAGGGAGATATTTATCCTTTAGTCACTGATGAGTATCCCACAAATTCTTTCATAGATAAGGAATGCATTCCTTTTCTAGCTCATCTGGGTTTTCATAGTTGAAAGTAGCAAGGGGATAGAATATTATAGGGAGTTTATTTCCATACAAATCATTCCATATATCAATGTTGATCAACTCCTTTTTAAAATGACATGCATCCATCATGTCAGACCATAGAAGATGGATCTGATGGTTTCCTACTGATGACAATGGAGTGCTGGTGGAAGTTGATGGGGAACCATATATTGTTGACCCTCGGGTTTTGAGAACCTCTATTTACAAAGGTGTTGGGGTTTGGTTCACATATCTATATAGACATGTATTGAAAAAGGGATTGTTTCCTTGCCCATGGGAGATATCATAATGGGGAGGTTATCTACAGTGGATTTCAAGAGTAGAGTCCCTGAGACCCTTAATCAAATTACTACGAGGTGGTCTAATGTGGTAATGATTTTCTCCCACTACCACTTCGATAGAAGAGAAAACATACACTTGGGGTGTTGAGAATGTGTCTCAAATTACCCCAAGGACAGTGGCATCGAGTAAATTAAGGGTATGGTCCATGTTTTGCGTCGTGGTCAGAATACGATGACTTCTCTTTTAAGATTGTGCATGGATATGATCCCACTGCGTGATGGTTGTTGAAACATGTTTATTACTGTCAGGTGTTGTGGGAGTATGAGCCCATTTCTTTGAAGATATTGGAATATACTGATAAGTTGTTTCATTATTTATAAGGATATTAGTTTTTCCTGAGGAATATTATATTCTCACTTGATGAGACACTATTTGGAAGGGAGTATGAGACCGATCTCGAGCCTTTGGGATATGTCACTGGTCTTTCATGGAAGGAGTTTGAGCCTGCCCTAAGGTATGTTCCAATCTCACCTATTTGACCCCATTTGGATCATGGATATGGGTCTGGTCCATCTATGTATTCCCCTATAGAATATGATGATAGACTTTTGGAATGGGAGAAACAATATGAGCCTTCCTTTATGTTCCTATGGAATGATGCTGGTATAGTCATTCATCGAAGAGAGCAGGAGTATCCTTCTTCTATCGATGATCTACTGGAATATTCCAGACATATCCATTGATATGAATATGAGCCTATACCATGACTTTTTGCATTCATACTTTTTCAACCTAGGCCAAAATGGGGATATACACCAGATCTTGGGCCTTTGGAGTATCCTTCCAGACTTCTTATATATGCATGTACCACTATCCCAGTCATGTACCACTCTCACATGGTTGGCCCCTGTTGGAAGTAGGATATGATCTTGATCGTATGCCTTTACCTTCATTAAAATATTCCAATAATCCTCTAGGGATGGTGTAAGAGTGTGTGCTTGACCTGGTACAACCACTTGTTCGTGGTGATCAGAGTGTTGTGATGTCCTAGTAGTAGGGATGGGGGCTGGAACTTGTCACTTCTTCTGTAAAAATTCTTAAATATCCTGATGGTGTTCATCAACTATTGCTAAAATGTATTTCCAATTTAGTAATGATTGTGGAGGGTTATTAGACTATACATTTTTTGTCTAATGTTGAACTGGAAGATGTCAACGATATTAGTAAGGATATCCACCCACTATTATCCTTCTTTTTCCATCGGGGTATGCTAACGGGATTCATATACGGGGGGTTGAAATAAGATCATCCCCCATGATTTTTATGGGAATATTCCTACAAACCTGTTAAGAGGAGAAGGGATATGGTCCTAGTGGCTAGTCCATGACTGAGTATGCATGCATTCATCATCGGTAGGACTGGGGATATGTGACCTCTTCTGGATATCTGACACCTTTATCCTTTGATGAGTTTTCCTAACATCTCATGCATGGGTAGCATAGGGTGTTATCTAACAGATAATACCCTCAATAGGGGACTAAGGGGTACCAGCCAGATAGTGTTAGCAATGACAGCTAGCAAGATCCCTCCTAGGTGTCTCTTAAACTTATAGGGAGTAGTATCTGGCTTCCTTGTCTACCTTCATTATATATGGAAGGTGGTGGTTATCTTACTATGGCGATAAGCTCCTGAAAATTTTCATTATGGGGATGAGAGCCACATTTTTTACAAAAAAATTTACCAAGTGATGAAAAATCATCAACCATCACTTATAGAGGAATTCATGAGTAGCCTCCATGGTTAGGATGGTACCATATCAGTGGTACTCCCTGACCATCGTATTTTCTACTTGTTGTTGGAGTATCCATGCAGGTGAGCATTTTTTTCAAGATGTGGAAGTTGCAGTTGGAGATGATTTTCTGGAAAGAATGTTGGATGATGATGACATCATCTCAAATCAGGCTTCTAATGTAGTATATGTAATTATGCAGATGAAAAAGAAAAATCATACCCATAAATGTAGTATCATAGGTATAATATTCTCAGTCGGATATTCATGATTAAATAATTTTACCTTTTATTCATGATTCATCCATTCCAATCATTTGGAATTATCAAAACACGGATCAAATTATGAGAACCCTGGCTATATAGGATAATTTATAAGATTATACTGGTCTTATTTCAATAATTGTATAGGGTTCTCAAAACAATGTGGTCTGATTCATTATAACCCAATTGTTTTTTCACTTGAGAGCTTCATGTCGAGTTCAACATTTTTGATTCATCGGGAAATATGGAATGGAATGGGTTTTGATCATCGATTTACCATTCTCAATTTTCTATGAAACTCCCAATGGTTCCCCCATCCATAGGTGGGTATAGAACTACTTTCCAAAGGGTGGAAGTCATCCAGGTTTGTGGGACCAATGACTCTTAGGGACTCTCATTGGTCGAGATGATGGGAGGTTGGGCACATCTCACCCTTTCGGGGGGAGGCTGTTTCCCAGTTAAGGACTCTCATATAGATTTATGATATGTTCATGAATGTATTATTAATCCCATCATGGGACTAGTTACCATGAAAATATACCTTTAGTGAATTCTCTTTTAAATTAAAAATATTGGGATCTTTTGGGTGAGTCCATCTATATGTGTCTATGGTTCTTCATCATTCTCTATTAACAAGTGTCTTCTTGTATGATGATACCAAATAACAATGTGCCTCATAAAATTCTCCCATATTGGAAGGCAATTAATATTATGAGGATGGGATTGAGAGATTATGAGGCATCCTATATATCCTAGATGTTATAAGAATCAAAACCCACATAGTTCGTTTAACCTGTACAATTTTTTTCTTATGCATAAGGACTTATATGTGTGAACTAGGACACATTAATGCTCGGTTCCCAGAGGGAAATCCTATGTGTCTCATATTGTAACGCCCCAAGATTTTATGAAAAATATTCTTTTTAATTTCATTAATGTCTTGTGTTGTACGCTACAACAAAAGAAGCTTTCACAATACGCATCCTTGACTTTCCTTCCGTTACACGCAATCGCGACCTTCCTCGATAGCGTGTGTAGTACGCAATACTGAGTTTCACGAAACAACGATATGCTATTAAAATATTATTAAAACTAGCCGTTATGAATAGTAATAACCACTTTTTGGAAATTTTGTAAATTTTATTTTTCAAAATGGAATTCATTTTTGGATTCGGAGTATCGAATTTAGCCTAAGGTGAAATTTTGGTACTTTTCGGATAACTTTCATATTCTAATGAATAGTGAAAATTACTAAATTATAATTAAAAACAACTTTTTTAATCGAAATAATTAATAGTGATAAATTATTAATTTGAGTGGTTTTAAAGTATATTTAGAATATATTTTTACAATTTAATACAATGTTGGTCATTGTTTGTAATTTCACATTTAAACCAGACATAATCAAGTGTCAATCTTTTGATAGATTTTGTTTCTTAAAAAAAAACACGCTATTTGTTTTAACAGCGGGATTTAATTATAAAATTAATTAATGCAACTTCTATGTTATGAATTTGGTAAAATAGACTTCATTTTTGAATTCGGAATATGAAATATAGCTTAGGATGAAATTTTGGCATTTTTCTGAAAACTTTCAATTTTTGATGAATAGTGAAACCACTAAGTGGTAGGTTAAAAACGGAATTTTGCATAAAACTTAATTTTACCGCTTCTGTGAATGGAATTTCGAAAATCCGAGAGACACGGTTAATATCAAGGACTAAAATGTGGTTCAATGAGATGAAAATAATTTTTTGGTGAATAGTAACTTTTTACTTTTTTTACCACGGTTAATAGTAAATAGGGTAACTAAGGGTAAATATGATATTAATATTACCCTAACACATGTCCTAATTCTATTGGACAAGTGTAATTCGACCAAAAACAAACTTAGGAATAAAATATGACCATTTAGGCACACTTGGATTAGATTAGGACATTTATTATTAATTTATTTAAAGAAGGGTTAAAATAGTTAAAATCAAAGTTTAATAAGTAAATCATTTTTAATATGGGGTTATACATAAGATAAATTCGACTATAAATATTCATTAGAAAGCTAAAAAGATTTCCTACATGATGGTATTTTATTTGTAATTTTTAGACAGCATATAATATAATTTATTTATGACACAAAGATGATGCAGTAATTATCTTATTAATGAAATATTGACATAATTGATAATATAAATACCAAAATAAATGTAATTTAAGACTTTTTATGAATTCCACTAATTTTCTAGGCTACTATGATATATTAGTGTTGATTTAATCAACTTGGTTCGAATATATAATTCTTTTATGACTTTCAAAAAAATCATATATCAAATAGTGTCAAAATTGACACAAAATAGTTTTTAAATAAAATATTATATTATTAATTGTTATTTTATTCCTAAAAATCTAAGGTTCGGCCAAATGACTTAGATAAGGATATATGTATTAATAATATACAATTTGGGGTTCGTTTGGCATGTTATAGTAAGTGTATTAACCATATAGTGAAAGAAAACAAAAAGACACGGTAAAAGTTAAATTATTTAACTTAGAGTTAAATCTAATTGATAAGGTTTAAAATAAGATCCAAACATGTATAAATTTGATTGGTTGATGAGATTACAACCCTATATCATCTAAGCTTCCAATATGAGTCATTTTTGGAGGTTTTTAAGTGGGGTTATATTTATTATAAATTAATATTTTTAAGAATTCCTAAGGTGCCCCTCTCCTCCCTTATAAAAGGACACCTCCTCCCCCTCCTCCTCACACCAATTTGAGCACTCAAGCTCGGCCAACCCCTGCCAAAATCCCTTCTCCACTTCCCTAGCAACATCCTAGAGGTTCTGGTCTTCCTCAAAGACCAATTCTAGTGCCCTAAGAGGAGGTCTCAAAGAGGCACTTCAAAGAAGAGGTAATTACCGTTACCAATTCTTTCATCTTTATTTCTTCTTCCACTTCTTCTTCTTAGGTTTTTTCATTATGAAGTAATAACATCAGTATCAATCATATACTGATATGTTATTATAAGTATGAAACAACCCTATTTCACCATCTATCCATCCTACGGAAAAAGAAATCACCGCGCGTGCGTACGTACGGAATACCGTCTCCACGCCGTGGTGTAATCTATTTTCCACCACCACCTTACATGGATGGGTATAATGGTGTAAAGAATAACTATACATAGTTATTACAACATCATAATGATTCTGATATATTTTATAATCCACTCCAATTCAATTCAATATTTATAGAAATGATATCATCGCTCGTGCGTACGTACGGAATACCGTCTCCACGACTCGATGAGATTCATTCTCCATGTTAACCATTTAAGAATGATTATAATGTATATATAAGAAATAATAATGAAATACATGACATTATAAAGCTACTGGATTTATGTATATATATATACATATGTATGTCATCTACTTACTTCCATTTCAAGACAATAAGGAAAGAAAAACAGCGTTCATGCGTACGTACGGACTACCGTCTCCATGAACGGTGTTTTTCATTTTATTTATCTATCAATTATATATATATATATACTGAATATATATGATATATAAATCATATTTTATATTCTGGAAGTAAGTAAATCATGATATAAGTAATAATGATGTCAAGAACAACAAGTCAAAACACCTACGATAAATGAAACGATTTTACCCAAAACGCTTCTTTAACATGGAATTTACAAAAGAACGGGTAATATAATGTCATAAGTGAACCATATATGATATCATAACAATGAATATGATTCTGTAATAAGTCAATGACATTATTTAAATCATTATACAGGAGGTTCGGACACATACGAAGCAAATTGGACCTAAGGTAAGGGAAATATCACAATCTCATTTTTATCCGAGATTGTTTACTGGGGTGTATTTTATCATCCACATCCATGTTTCATCAAAATGTAATATTATTTCCATCCACCTACAATTGTTTAAATCCATTTTTACCCTTCGGTGAGTTTTAGTAATATGTATGAAAGGAATCTTTTGTCGTACGAGGTACTTTTTGACTTTCCGACAAAAGTACGAAGAATGTTTTTTTTTAACTTATACGGCACGAACGGATTTCTACTGTTTTATAAAGCCTTATTTTCATGAAGCTTCCTCTAAAATATTTCATGACTATTTTCAATAAAATCTCTTTCTTTTAAAGTTGCATGATGTTTTGTGAAAAGAAATTGATTTTGAAGAAGAAAGGATATTTTCCTCAAGAATTCAATTCAAGTGTTTTATCAAAATTATTTTCCATCTAAGATAATAAAGAGTTCTGTTTCTATCCATATTTTTACATTGATTTGACTATGTTGTGATGGAATTATGTTTATGAATTCCTTTATCTTATATGAATGGTTTTATGATGTCATTTTTATTACATGGGTTATGAAATGATGTATGATTTATGATTTTGTGGCACACATAAGAAAGGATTCATTAAGAGATGGGTGGGACCTATATCTCCCTCCAATGCATTGGGTAAAGATTTTATATCTCATGAGATAGACATGGCTGGAATGGTAGGTTATACCGGTTCAGTGAAACAGGACTGAAACGAGGATTACTCGATTCAGAAAGGGACTTTGTCCACTAAGATAGTCTTGGCAATGAGTCTTGACTAACAAGAAATGATTCTCTATGATTATGTGTGTATGCCACAATGAGTAATGTTTTAAGTTATGATTTCATTTCACTACTATGATTTACCCCATGTTATGAAATTATGCTCTCTTTTGCAGGTTAAGATTTCCAAAAATGTTATGTTCTTATGAAAATTATGTGATTGATATTTCCTTTGTTTACCCTTACTGAGCATTTGAGCTCACCCTTTTATGTTTTCTTTTCCCCAGGATATAAAGAAAGGTTTTAGGTAAAAAAAAGGGATGACCTTTATGGGAGATATTGAAGAACTTTCACCACGATTAGAAGATTACGTTCCGAGTTTCCAAAGACACTAAACTATTACGATCCTTTAGTGTGTGTTTTTGTTATGTACTAAGTATTCCGCAAATGTAATGTAATGTCCATGTACGTCAAGATACGGGTCTCTACAGTTGGTATCAGAGGAAAGGTTTAGTCAACCTTTGGAAACTAGGATGCGAGAACTTTAGTGAGATCCCTAGAGATATTTCTAAGGTATGTCTAGGGATGTCTCTAAGGTTAAGTATACGTATAGGTTATAGTCCTAGAATTACGCTAACGATCTTCGAATTTAACCTAAGATGTTGGATATTGAGGGTACTAACCCTTTATTATGTTGTTTTCCCTAGCATGATTTTTGCCTCTCACACAATTCTTTTGGGGTTTTAGACGATGGCTGGAACCCGAAGGAACCGTGTTAATGCGGAATGTGATGGGCAATGCAATGATTGTACCCCTGAGCAACCAAACGATATAGGAGCTGGAATGCAAAATCTTGTAGCCATGATCACACAACTTTCTCAAGCTATGAATCATGCAGGACTTCCAAACGAGCAAAGGAAGGAGCAACATTCTGTTGAATCCTTCATGAGGCAGCGTCCACCTTCTTTCAGTGGGTCTACTGATCCATTAGTTGCTGAACAATGGATTAGTACTACTGAAAAGATATTTTCAGTTCTTCAATGTTCTGAACATGATAAAGTCATCCTAGCAGTGTATCATTTGGAAGGAGATGCTGATCAATGGTGGAATCTTATTAAGAATACAAGGCAAAGGGATGAAATTGAGTCTATGGAATGGGACGAGTTCAAGAACTTATTTTTCAATAAGTACTTCCCTCGTATTCTTCGAACAAAGATGGAGAAAGAGTTTCTTGAACTGAAGCAAAGGGACGATGAATCTGTTGGTACCTATGAAGCAAATTTTACAAGACTTGCAAGGTATGCTTCTGGAATTATCATCCAACCTGAAAGTAAAGTTGATCGATTTTTCAGTGGCGTAAAACCAAGTATTCGAAGGGCATTAGCTATAAGAGACTTCAGTAGCTATGAAGAAATTATGCGTTGTGCTATCAAGGTAGAAATGGAAGTTGGTGTTACATATCCATCTCATGGTTTTGACAAGAAACGAAAGATGGAGTTCAAGGAGAAATCTCAGAATAATGGTGAAAAGAAGATGAATGTTTCCTTATGCACAAATTGTGGAAAGAAGCATGGTGGAGATTGTCTAAAAGGGACTAGAAAATGTTTTAAGTGTGGAAAAGAAGGTCATCGAGCAGCTGAGTGTCGAAGTAATGGAAAAATGGTTTCTAATGATAAAGCAAACACTGCAGAGAACGCACTGCCAACACTTCAATGCTTCAAGTGCAAGGAAATGGGGCATTATGCTAATAATTGCCCTAATCCAAGGGTTAGTGATGATCAACATGAGCAACCACTGAAGGCAAAGGACAAAGGGAAATCACATGCGATCACTATTGGCAATGTTGAATATGACAACGATGTGGTGGAATGATTAAGTGTTTATGTAATGGGATTCCAAAATAATGTTGTATCATTGAGTATTGCAATATTTATTGATGTGGTATTCAAAGTGATTGAGATATTTTTTTTGGAAATAAGATGATATGCGCATAATGAAGACGAGAAAATGAAATGTTTAATAGTATTCATGAGCTCATGATTGATATAAGGACTAAGTGATATCATGGTTTGAGTATAAATAATTTTGAGGATTTTGGTATGTGTAAAGTGTTAACTTTTAACTGCATTCAAGTTTTCACTAAGGTTCAATGGGTATTCAAGAGTATACATGATTAAGGACTTTGAATGTTTGGAATGTGACCAAAAAAAAACATATCTTATGATATATGGGGATCAACGATGATATTAAATCTCTGGTAATTGTTTTCACTATGTTATGAGAGTGGACTGCAGTATTATGGATAAGCCTAAAGATTGGAATGGATTGTGTTGGACGATATTATTGATGGGATGTTATAGTAGTTTTGGAAAAAGGACAACCTGCAGGACGGGCGACAGCCCATCGCTTCGGACAAGGCTGTGGGAATCGAACCCACAACCGAAGTGCGACTGGCCTTTATCGCCTACCACTGACCTACAGGAAGTCCCTGTTTAGTAGAAACTAGTTTTATTATATTAAGCAGTATGATATATGAAGTATAAGTCCATTTTAGGAACCATATATGATTAATCTCACTATAGATCGACTTATGTATATAAGTTTTGCTAACCTTTTGTTTGAGACAGATGGAATGACCTGTCATTCTATCACATGATCTGCTAACACATCACGAATAACAAATTCAACTTCATTTATTTAAGAGATGAAGTAGAAATTTTTCAAGGCACGAACAAAAGTGATATTTTACCAAAATAAAGTAAGTATTTATTCTAAGCAAATTTTCAACTTTAGGGAAATGATCTTGAAAACCAAAAATGTTGTCCTAGTGATCTTATACCTGATGAATCAGATGGTACCTTATATCATCACAAATCTATGGATTTGTGATTACTGGCTTTTCCATAGCCATGTTCTCTACCACTCTCCATCAGAACATGATGGTTAGATTTTTCTTCCATATCCATATTTTCACCTATGTGGAAACCCAGTGATTAGTATATTTGGGTAATCGTTACATTTCATACTTTAGTTTTTAAAGCCATGTTTTGGTATTCCTTTTTACGATGCGGGTTTCTATCAAAGAAAATTTTGAATAGTAAACCATTTATAACCCCGACGAATTTCGAGGGCGAAATTCATTTTAAGGGGGGTAGAATGTAACGCCCCAAGATTTTATGAAAAATATTCTTTTTAATTTCATTAATGTCTTGTGTTGTACGCTACAACAAAAGAAGCTTTCACAATACGCATCCTTGACTTTCCTTCCGTTACACGCAAT
The DNA here is from genome assembly GCA_963277665.1 of Viscum album. Classification (NCBI taxonomy): domain Eukaryota; kingdom Viridiplantae; phylum Streptophyta; class Magnoliopsida; order Santalales; family Viscaceae; genus Viscum; species Viscum album. The sequence goes on along the minus strand of OY728167.1, from coordinate 804,327,590 downwards.
CGCGACCTTCCTCGATAGCGTGTGTAGTACGCAATACTGAGTTTCACGAAACAACGATATGCTATTAAAATATTATTAAAACTAGCCGTTATGAATAGTAATAACCACTTTTTGGAAATTTTGTAAATTTTATTTTTCAAAATGGAATTCATTTTTGGATTCGGAGTATCGAATTTAGCCTAAGGTGAAATTTTGGTACTTTTCGGATAACTTTCATATTCTAATGAATAGTGAAAATTACTAAATTATAATTAAAAACAACTTTTTTAATCGAAATAATTAATAGTGATAAATTATTAATTTGAGTGGTTTTAAAGTATATTTAGAATATATTTTTACAATTTAATACAATGTTGGTCATTGTTTGTAATTTCACATTTAAACCAGACATAATCAAGTGTCAATCTTTTGATAGATTTTGTTTCTTAAAAAAAAAACACGCTATTTGTTTTAACAGCGGGATTTAATTATAAAATTAATTAATGCAACTTCTATGTTATGAATTTGGTAAAATAGACTTCATTTTTGAATTCGGAATATGAAATATAGCTTAGGATGAAATTTTGGCATTTTTCTGAAAACTTTCAATTTTTGATGAATAGTGAAACCACTAAGTGGTAGGTTAAAAACGGAATTTTGCATAAAACTTAATTTTACCGCTTCTGTGAATGGAATTTCGAAAATCCGAGAGACACGGTTAATATCAAGGACTAAAATGTGGTTCAATGAGATGAAAATAATTTTTTGGTGAATAGTAACTTTTTACTTTTTTTACCACGGTTAATAGTAAATAGGGTAACTAAGGGTAAATATGATATTAATATTACCCTAACACATGTCCTAATTCTATTGGACAAGTGTAATTCGACCAAAAACAAACTTAGGAATAAAATATGACCATTTAGGCACACTTGGATTAGATTAGGACATTTATTATTAATTTATTTAAAGAAGGGTTAAAATAGTTAAAATCAAAGTTTAATAAGTAAATCATTTTTAATATGGGGTTATACATAAGATAAATTCGACTATAAATATTTATTAGAAAGCTAAAAAGATTTCCTACATGATGGTATTTTATTTGTAATTTTTAGATAGCATATAATATAATTTATTTATGACACAAATATGATGCAGTAATTATCTTATTAATGAAATATTGATATAATTGATAATATAAATACCAAAATAAATGTAATTTAAGACTTTTTATGAATTCCACTAATTTTCTAGGCTACTATGATATATTAGTGTTGATTTAATCAACTTGGTTCGAATATATAATTCTTTTATGACTTTCAAAAAAATCATATATCAAATAGTGTCAAAATTGACACAAAATAGTTTTTAAATCAAATATTATATTATTAATTGTTATTTTATTCCTAAAAATCTAAGGTTCGGCCAAATGACTTAGATAAGGATATATGTATTAATAATATACAATTTGGGGTTCGTTTGGCATGTTATAGTAAGTGTATTAACCATATAGTGAAAGAAAACAAAAAGACACGGTAAAAGTTAAATTATTTAACTTAGAGTTAAATCTAATTGATAAGGTTTAAAATAAGATCCAAACATGTATAAATTTGATTGGTTGATGAGATTACAACCCTATCTCATCTAATCTTCGAATATGAGTCATTTTTGGAGGTTTTTAAGTGGGGTTATATTTATTATAAATTAATATTTTTAAGAATTCCTAAGGTGCCCCTCTCCTCCCTTATAAAAGGACACCTCCTCCCCCTCCTCCTCACACCAATTTGAGCACTCAAGCTCGGCCAACCCCTGCCAAAATCCCTTCTCCACTTCCCTAGCAACATCCTAGAGGTTCTGGTCTTCCTCAAAGACCAATTCTGGTGCCCTAAGAGGAGGTCTCAAAGAGGCACTTCAAAGAAGAGGTAATTACCGTTACCAATTCTTTCATCTTTATTTCTTCTTCCACTTCTTCTTCTTAGGTTGTTTCATTATGAAGTAATAACATCAGTATCAATCATATACTGATATGTTATTATAATTATGAAACAACCCTATTTCACCATCTATCCATCCTACGGAAAAAGAAATCACCGCGCGTGCGTACGTACGGAATACCGTCTCCACGCCGTGGTGTAATCTATTTTCCACCACCACCTTACATGGATGGGTATAATGGTGTAAAGAATAACTATACATAGTTATTACAACATCATAATGATTCTGATATATTTTATAATCCACTCCAATTCAATTCAATATTTATAGAAATGATATCATCGCTCGTGCGTACGTACGGAATACCGTCTCCACGACTCGATGAGATTCATTCTCCATGTTAACCATTTAAGAATGATTATAATGTATATATAAGAAATAATAATGAAATACATGACATTATAAAGCTACTGGATTTATGTATATATATATACATATGTATGTCATCTACTTACTTCCATTTCAAGACAATAAGGAAAGAAAAACAGCGTTCATGCGTACGTACGGACTACCGTCTCCATGAACGGTGTTTTTCATTTTATTTATCTATCAATTATATATATATATATACTGAATATATATGATATATAAATCATATTTTATATTCTGGAAGTAAGTAAATCATGATATAAGTAATAATGATGTCAAGAACAACAAGTCAAAACACCTACGATAAATGAAACGATTTTACCCAAAACGCTTCTTTAACATGGAATTTACAAAAGAACGGGTAATATAATGTCATAAGTGAACCATATATGATATCATAACAATGAATATGATTCTGTAATAAGTCAATGACATTATTTAAATCATTATACAGGAGGTTCGGACACATACGAAGCAAATTGGACCTAAGGTAAGGGAAATATCACAATCTCATTTTTATCCGAGATTGTTTACTGGGGTGTATTTTATCATCCACATCCATGTTTCATCAAAATGTAATATTATTTCCATCCACCTACAATTGTTTAAATCCATTTTTACCCTTCGGTGAGTTTTAGTAATATGTATGAAAGGAATCTTTTGTCGTACGAGGTACTTTTTGACTTTCCGACAAAAGTACGAAGAATGTTTTTTTTAACTTATACGGCACGAACGGATTTCTACTGTTTTATAAAGCCTTATTTTCATGAAGCTTCCTCTAAAATATTTCATGACTATTTTCAATAAAATCTCTTTCTTTTAAAGTTGCATGATGTTTTGTGAAAAGAAATTGATTTTGAAGAAGAAAGGATATTTTCCTCAAGAATTCAATTCAAGTGTTTTATCAAAATTATTTTCCATCTAAGATAATAAAGAGTTCTGTTTCTATCCATATTTTTACATTGATTTGACTATGTTGTGATGGAATTATGTTTATGAATTCCTTTATCTTATATGAATGGTTTTATGATGTCATTTTTATTACATGGGTTATGAAATGATGTATGATTTATGATTTTGTGGCACACATAAGAAAGGATTCATTAAGAGATGGGTGGGACCTATATCTCCCTCCAATGCATTGGGTAAAGATTTTATATCTCATGAGATAGACATGGCTGGAATGGTAGGTTATACCGGTTCAGTGAAACAGGACTGAAACGAGGATTACTCGATTCAGAAAGGGACTTTGTCCACTAAGATAGTCTTGGCAATGAGTCTTGACTAACAAGAAATGATTCTCTATGATTATGTGTGTATGCCACAATGAGTAATGTTTTAAGTTATGATTTCATTTCACTACTATGATTTACCCCATGTTATGAAATTATGCTCTCTTTTGCAGGTTAAGATTTCCAAAAATGTTATGTTCTTATGAAAATTATGTGATTGATATTTCCTTTGTTTACCCTTACTGAGCATTTGAGCTCACCCTTTTATGTTTTCTTTTCCCCAGGATATAAAGAAAGGTTTTAGGTAAAAAAAAGGGATGACCTTTATGGGAGATATTGAAGAACTTTCACCACGATTAGAAGATTACGTTCCGAGTTTCCAAAGACACTAAACTATTACGATCCTTTAGTGTGTGTTTTTGTTATGTACTAAGTATTCCGCAAATGTAATGTAATGTCCATGTACGTCAAGATACGGGTCTCTACAGTTGGTATCAGAGAAAAGGTTTAGTCAACCTTTGGAAACTAGGATGCGAGAACTTTAGTGAGATCCCTAGAGATATTTCTAAGGTATGTCTAGGGATGTCTCTAAGGTTAAGTATACGTATAGGTTATAGTCCTAGAATTACGCTAACGATCTTCGAATTTAACCTAATATGTTAGATATTGAGGGTACTAACCCTTTATTATGTTGTTTTCCCTAGCATGATTTTTGCCTCTCACACAATTCTTTTGGGGTTTTAGACGATGGCTGGAACCCGAAGGAACCGTGTTAATGCGGAATGTGATGGGCAATGCAATGATTGTACCCCTGAGCAACCAAACGATATAGGAGCTGGAATGCAAAATCTTGTAGCCATGATCACACAACTTTCTCAAGCTATGAATCATGCAGGACTTCCAAACGAGCAAAGGAAGGAGCAACATTCTGTTGAATCCTTCATGAGGCAGCGTCCACCTTCTTTCAGTGGGTCTACTGATCCATTAGTTGCTGAACAATGGATTAGTACTACTGAAAAGATATTTTCAGTTCTTCAATGTTCTGAACATGATAAAGTCATCCTAGCAGTGTATCGTTTGGAAGGAGATGCTGATCAATGGTGGAATCTTATTAAGAATACAAGGCAAAGGGATGAAATTGAGTCTATGGAATGGGACGAGTTCAAGAACTTATTTTTCAATAAGTACTTCCCTCGTATTCTTCGAACAAAGATGGAGAAAGAGTTTCTTGAACTGAAGCAAAGGGACGATGAATCTGTTGGTACCTATGAAGCAAATTTTACAAGACTTGCAAGGTATGCTTCTGGAATTATCATCCAACCTGAATGTAAAGTTGATCGATTTTTCAGTGGCTTAAAACCAAGTCTTCGAAGGGCATTAGCTATAAGAGACTTCAGTAGCTATGAAGAAATTGTGCGTTGTGCTATCAAGGTAGAAATGGAAGTTGGTGTTACATATCCATCTCATGGTTTTGACAAGAAACGAAAGATGGAGTTCAAGGAGAAATCTCAGAATAATGGTGAAAAGAAGATGAATGTTTCCTTATGCACAAAGTGTGGAAAGAAGCATGGTGGAGATTGTCTAAAAGGGACTAGAAAATGTTTTAAGTGTGGAAAAGAAGGTCATCGAGCAGCTGAGTGTCGAAGTAATGGAAAAATGGTTTCTAATGATAAAGCAAACACTGCAGAGAACGCACTGCCAACACTTCAATGCTTCAAGTGCAAGGAAATGGGGCATTATGCTAATAATTGCCCTAATCCAAGGGTTAGTGATGATCAACATGAGCAACCACTGAAGGCAAAGGACAAAGGGAAATCACATGCGATCACTATTGGCAATGTTGAATATGACAACGATGTGGTGGAATGATTAAGTGTTTGTGTAATGGGATTCCAAAATAATGTTGTATCATTGAGTATTGCAATATTTATTGATGTGGTATTCAAAGTGATTGAGATATTTTTTTTGGAAATAAGATGATATGCGCATAATGAAGACGAGAAAATGAAATGTTTAATAGTATTCATGAGCTCATGATTGATATAAGGACTAAGTGATATCATGGTTTGAGTATAAATAATTTTGAGGATTTTGGTATGTGTAAAGTGTTAACTTTTAACTACATTCAAGTTTTCACTAAGGTTCAATGGGTATTCAAGAGTATACATGATTAAGGACTTTGAATGTTTGGAATGTGACAAAAAAAACATATCTTATGATATATGGGGATCAACGATGATATTAAATCTCTGGTAATTGTTTTCACTATGTTATGAGAGTGGACTGCAGTATTATGGATAAGCCTAAAGATTGGAATGGATTGTGTTGGACGATATTATTGATGGGATGTTATAGTAGTTTTGGAAAAAGGACAACCTGCAGGACGGGCGACAGCCCATCGCTTCGGACAAGGCTGTGGGAATCGAACCCACAACCGAAGTGCGACTGGCCTTTATCGCCTACCACTGACCTACAGGAAGTCCCTGTTTAGTAGAAACTAGTTTTATTATATTAAGCAGTATGATATATGAAGTATAAATCCATTTTAGGAACCATATATGATTAATCTCACTATAGATCGACTTATGTATATAAGTTTTGCTAACCTTTTGTTTGAGACAGATGGAATGACCTGTCATTCTATCACATGATCTGCTAACACATCACGAATAACAAATTCAACTTCATTTATTTAAGAGATGAAGTAGAAATTGTTCAAGGAACGAACAAAAGTGATATTTTACCAAAATAAAGTAAGTATTTATTCTAAGCAAATTTTCAACTTTAGGGAAATGATCTTGAAAACCAAAAATGTTGTCCTAGTGATCTTATACCTGATGAATCAGATGGTACCTTATATCATCACAAATCTATGGATTTGTGATTACTGGCTTTTCCATAGCCATGTTCTCTACCACTCTCCATCAGAACATGATGGTTAGATTTTTCTTCCATATCCATATTTTCACCTATGTGGAAACCCAGTGATTAGTATATTTGGGTAATCGTTACATTTCATACTTTAGTTTTTAAAGCCATGTTTTGGTATTCCTTTTTACGATGTGGGTTTCTATCAAAGAAAATTTTGAATAGTAAACCATTTATAACCCCGACGAATTTCGAGGGCGAAATTCATTTTAAGGGGGGTAGAATGTAACGCCCCAAGATTTTATGAAAAATATTCTTTTTAATTTCATTAATGTCTTGTGTTGTACGCTACAACAAAAGAAGCTTTCACAATACGCATCCTTGACTTTCCTTCCGTTACACGCAATCGCGACCTTCCTCGATAGCGTGTGTAGTACGCAATACTGAGTTTCACGAAACAACGATATGCTATTAAAATATTATTAAAACTAGCCGTTATGAATAGTAATAACCACTTTTTGGAAATTTTGTAAATTTTATTTTTCAAAATGGAATTCATTTTTGGATTCGGAGTATCGAATTTAGCCTAAGGTGAAATTTTGGTACTTTTCGGATAACTTTCATATTCTAATGAATAGTGAAAATTACTAAATTATAATTAAAAACAACTTTTTTAATCGAAATAATTAATAGTGATAAATTATTAATTTGAGTGGTTTTAAAGTATATTTAGAATATATTTTTACAATTTAATACAATGTTGGTCATTGTTTGTAATTTCACATTTAAACCAGACATAATCAAGTGTCAATCTTTTGATAGATTTTGTTTCTTAAAAAAAAACACGCTATTTGTTTTAACAGCGGGATTTAATTATAAAATTAATTAATGCAACTTCTATGTTATGAATTTGGTAAAATAGACTTCATTTTTGAATTCGGAATATGAAATATAGCTTAGGATGAAATTTTGGCATTTTTCTGAAAACTTTCAATTTTTGATGAATAGTGAAACCACTAAGTGGTAGGTTAAAAACGGAATTTTGCATAAAACTTAATTTTACCGCTTCTGTGAATGGAATTTCGAAAATCCGAGAGACACGGTTAATATCAAGGACTAAAATGTGGTTCAATGAGATGAAAATAATTTTTTGGTGAATAGTAACTTTTTACTTTTTTTACCACGGTTAATAGTAAATAGGGTAACTAAGGGTAAATATGATATTAATATTACCCTAACACATGTCCTAATTCTATTGGAAAAGTGTAATTCGACCAAAAACAAACTTAGGAATAAAATATGACCATTTAGGCACACTTGGATTAGATTAGGACATTTATTATTAATTTATTTAAAGAAGGGTTAAAATAGTTAAAATCAAAGTTTAATAAGTAAATCATTTTTAATATGGGGTTATACATAAGATAAATTCGACTATAAATATTCATTAGAAAGCTAAAAAGATTTCCTACATGATGGTATTTTATTTGTAATTTTTAGACAGCATATAATATAATTTATTTATGACACAAAGATGATGCAGTAATTATCTTATTAATGAAATATTGACATAATTGATAATATAAATACCAAAATAAATGTAATTTAAGACTTTTTATGAATTCCACTAATTTTCTAGGCTACTATGATATATTAGTGTTGATTTAATCAACTTGGTTCGAATATATAATTCTTTTATGACTTTCAAAAAAATCATATATCAAATAGTGTCAAAATTGACACAAAATAGTTTTTAAATCAAATATTATATTATTAATTGTTATTTTATTCCTAAAAATCTAAGGTTCTGCCAAATGACTTAGATAAGGATATATGTATTAATAATATACAATTTGGGGTTCGTTTGGCATGTTATAGTAAGTGTATTAACCATATAGTGAAAGAAAACAAAAAGACACGGTAAAAGTTAAATTATTTAACTTAGAGTTAAATCTAATTGATAAGGTTTAAAATAAGATCCAAACATGTATAAATTTGATTGGTTGATGAGATTACAACCCTATCTCATCTAAGCTTCGAATATGAGTCATTTTTGGAGGTTTTTAAGTGGGGTTATATTTATTATAAATTAATATTTTTAAAAATTCCTAAGGTGCCCCTCTCCTCCCTTATAAAAGGACACCTCCTCCCCCTCCTCCTCACACCAATTTGAGCACTCAAGCTCGGCCAACCCCTGCCAAAATCCCTTCTCCACTTCCCTAGCAACATCCTAGAGGTTCTGGTCTTCCTCAAAGACCAATTCTAGTGCCCTAAGAGGAGGTCTCAAAGAGGCACTTCAAAGAAGAGGTAATTACCGTTACCAATTCTTTCATCTTTATTTCTTCTTCCACTTCTTCTTCTTAGGTTGTTTCATTATGAAGTAATAACATCAGTATCAATCATATACTGATAAGTATGAAACAACCCTATTTCACCATCTATCCATCCTACGGAAAAAGAAATCACCGCGCGTGCGTACGTACGGAATACCGTCTCCACGCCGTGGTGTAATCTATTTTCCACCACCACCTTACATGGATGGGTATAATGGTGTAAAGAATAACTATACATAGTTATTACAACATCATAATGATTCTGATATATTTTATAATCCACTCCAATTCAATTCAATATTTATAGAAATGATATCATCGCTCGTGCGTACGTACGGAATACCGTCTCCACGACTCGATGAGATTCATTCTCCATGTTAACCATTTAAGAATGATTATAATGTATATATAAGAAATAATAATGAAATACATGACATTATAAAGCAACTGGATTTATGTATATATATATACATATGTATGTCATCTACTTACTTCCATTTCAAGACAATAAGGAAAGAAAAACAGCGTTCATGCGTACGTACGGACTACCGTCTCCATGAACGGTGTTTTTCATTTTATTTATCTATCTATTATATATATATATATATACTGAATATATATGATATATAAATCATATTTTATATTCTGGAAGTAAGTAAATCATGATATAAGTAATAATGATGTCAAGAACAACAAGTCAAAACACCTACGATAAATGAAACGATTTTACCCAAAACGCTTCTTTAACAAGGAATTTACAAAAGAACGGGTAATATAATGTCATAAGTGAACCATATATGATATCATAACAATGAATATGATTCTGTAATAAGTCAATGACATTATTTAAATCATTATACAGGAGGTTCGGACACATACGAAGCAAATTGGACCTAAGGTAAGGGAAATATCACAATCTCATTTTTATCCGAGATTGTTTACTGGGGTGTATTTTATCATCCACATCCATGTTTCATCAAAATGTAATATTATTTCCATCCACCTACAATTGTTTAAATCCATTTTTACCCTTCGGTGAGTTTTAGTAATATGTATGAAAGGAATCTTTTGTCGTACGAGGTACTTTTTGACTTTCCGACAAAAGTACGAAGAATGTTTTTTTTAACTTATACGGCACGAACGGATTTCTACTGTTTTATAAAGCCTTATTTTCATGAAGCTTCCTCTAAAATATTTCATGACTATTTTCAATAAAATCTCTTTCTTTTAAAGTTGCATGATGTTTTGTGAAAAGAAATTGATTTTGAAGAAGAAAGGATATTTTCCTCAAGAATTCAATTCAAGTGTTTTATCAAAATTATTTTCCATCTAAGATAATAAAGAGTTCTGTTTCTATCCATATTTTTACATTGATTTGACTATGTTGTGATGGAATTATGTTTATGAATTCCTTTATCTTATATGAATGGTTTTATGATGTCATTTTTATTACATGGGTTATGAAATGATGTATGATTTATGATTTTGTGGCACACATAAGAAAGGATTCATTAAGAGATGGGTGGGACCTATATCTCCCTCCAATGCATTGGGTAAAGATTTTATATCTCATGAGATAGACATGGCTGGAATGGTAGGTTATACCGGTTCAGTGAAACAGGACTGAAACGAGGATTACTCGATTCAGAAAGGGACTTTGTCCACTAAGATAGTCTTGGCAATGAGTCTTGACTAACAAGAAATGATTCTCTATGATTATGTGTGTATGCCACAATGAGTAATGTTTTAAGTTATGATTTCATTTCACTACTATGATTTACCCCATGTTATGAAATTATGCTCTCTTTTGCAGGTTAAGATTTCCAAAAATGTTATGTTCTTATGAAAATTATGTGATTGATATTTCCTTTGTTTACCCTTACTGAGCATTTGAGCTCACCCTTTTATGTTTTCTTTTCCCCAGGATATAAAGAAAGGTTTTAGGTAAAAAAAAGGGATGACCTTTATGGGAGATATTGAAGAACTTTCACCACGATTAGAAGATTACGTTCCGAGTTTCCAAAGACACTAAACTATTACGATCCTTTAGTGTGTGTTTTTGTTATGTACTAAGTATTCCGCAAATGTAATGTAATGTCCATGTACGTCAAGATACGGGTCTCTACACATATATACCAAGAATTAGAGTTATTGTAGTTCATTTCTTTATGAAATATATATTATATGTTTTCTCATGTCATTATGGGGACTCGTGGTGCAGATTCCATGATTACCACACCTCCCTAAGCTCACATGATCCATTTTTGGTGTGAGAAACAAGGGATAGAATATAAACAATGTTAATATATTGAGTAAGGTACATAGATACTAGGATCACCCCGGTTGATCAATACGGAGCTTGAACCTCAGAGTGAGGTAGCCTACGTATCCTTAGTATGGTAGGAATGAGAGACTTCACAGTCTCCTTCATGTCGGGGATTATACAATCTAGTTTCCATTGATGGAGAAGATTTATGATTCTAATGAGGTGTTCGTTGCATCCTAATAATCCCACGTGAGTCATGCTTGTTGTGAGAAACATGCAAGAGAATATTATCAGCTTCACGACATGTGGGTATGGGCCTTTCATATAAGTATAGTCCATGGGGTTATTGGTATAGAGGTAGGGGATTAAAGAGGCATCCTACATATCCTAGTTACGAAAGGAATCATATTTCTTGTAGTTCAATTTATTTTGGGGCTTATTCACTGCCGTTTACCTATTAACCAGGGATTACACACCAAGGAAAGATAATATCGTCCAGTACTGGGATGATCTATTTATCTAAGACTTATTGACTGAAGATGTCATAAGATCCAGTTGGCATATCCTAGAAGCCATCATATGACATGTCCTGACACATATGGATGGTGTCGTGGGAGTCATTGTGGAATAGTCTGGGAGGTATCATGTGTCTTGGATGTCACCTCAGGGAGATATTTCGAGACCTAACCAGCATGTCTAGATGGTATCGTGAGTCTGAACTGCTGGGAATAGTGTAACACCCCAGGATGATAAATGGTTAACTGATTAAATGATATGACTCATGTAAACAAGGTGCACCTTTTTCATAGGATCCTACATTATTAGAACTTCATTATTAAAAATTATTTTCCTATAGTAGTGATTATGATGGGTGAACTTCTGGGATGTTTCCCCAGGTGTGTGTGAGTGACAAAAATCACACTAAAAAGGGCATGTTTTAGCCTTGGGATACTTTCATTACTCAGATAAACCATTTGGGAATGTGGGCGGGCCCCATGGTGGGGACCATGTGTCTTTGGAGAAACTAGGGGTTCTTTGTAGGCCAGGACCCAGCGACCATATTAGGGCAGGGTGTATGTGCTGTCAGCAGGGCCCAGTTCTTACATTTGGTATCAGAGGAAGAACCCATCCTTAAGTGTGGTGACATGACTGAGTTGAGATGTATGGTTCACAAAGAGGATGTTATTCTCTTAAGTGGGGTTAATGTAACACCACAGAACGATAATGTGTTACATTACTAAATGATATGACTCGTGTCAAAAAGTTTCACCTTTCTTTTTAGGATCCTACTTGATTAGAACTCCACTGTTAAGTATTCTTCTCAGGGAGTAGTGATTAGGATGGATGAACTTATGGGAAGATTCCTAGGGTGTCTGTGAGTGAGGAAAAATCACACTATAAAGGACATGTATTGGAATGTGGGTATTTTCATTACTAAGATGACCCATCCGGGCACGTGTTGGGCCCCATGATGGAGACCATGTGTCAGCCAGGAAACTGGTGGTTCTCAGTGGGCTAGGACCTGAACGAAATATTATGGAGGGGTGTCTATTGTATCAATGGGGCCTAGTTGTTACAAGAACATGACATTATGGGGCCCTAATTTTCATGACCAGATGCTTTCACGAGACTCAGCTGATGTGAACATGCACCATTATATGAGTCAGGTGATGTGTTCAGAGGATTTCACAAGTCTTGGGTCATATACTAGGTGTCATTATATGAGTCGGGAAATGTGTCTGGAGGATGTCACAAGTACTGGGTGACAGAATTAGAGGGTCAAAAATATAGAAATGGCACCCGTTGGGGCACTGAATTATATACCCAGACATGTCTAGAAGACTTTGTGTGTCCCAAATGATATTTCAAAGGCGCGTTGTGAAAACTGGGCAATTTCACTTGATGCTATTTCATTTCTCTAGATGATACACATGAAATACATGAGTTGCAGAGAGCATGTTTTTTTATGAATCCTTCTTCCTCTGATATTGGTTCTAACACTTGTATTGTGAATTCCTTGATTTTTTTTAGTGTTAGTTTCATTGAGTCTCATGTAATTTGGTGGACATGCTCTATATTATTCACATTCACTTCCATAATTCCTCCATGTGATCTATGAGTGATCACATGAAGCACATTATGTCAAGATCATGACCACTCAGGCTGCTCGCTAGAATATTACCTAACAGAAAGATGGATGGTCGCATGATCGGTTTCCCTGAGAAGTCAAAAAAAGTTAGGAGTTGAATATTGTAGAGAAAAGGCTTCTGGTCGATTGAAAATTCATCCATTTATTCATGTTGGGGTGTGGAATTTCTAGGAATCACCACCCCTTATACTCTCAGGTTTGTGTGGCATATCTGGCACAAATCCAGGATGGAGTCGGTGAAGGGGTCTGGCGGAAAGTGGTTTCGTGAGTCTCTACAGTCGAATACTTCAAGTATGTTTCCTGATTTTTAGTGATCATGAGTCTCTTTCATCATCATTTACTTTATAAAATTATTTCTTGTTATCGAAGAATTGTTTAGTCTTGTGTTTTTGTCAAAGTACATGCATGTTGTAATGCTGACATGTCTGAGGGTCCTCAGTAGATCAGAGTTCCGATTGAAAGACACAAGAGACACCTTGGGTAAATTGTCTCAGGGTCTCACCGGAAAAAACCACACGTGCACTAGTCCTGTCGCATGCCTTTTAGTGACAAAAAGTACCCCTCACCTCTTCTATTTTAATCCCCTTTGTTTGATGTAACAAAGGTTGGGAGTCATGCGATATTTCATGGGTGTTGTTGATAGAATTTCGTCTATTTTTTGGATATGATCATCAGAACAATATGGATCACATGTTGGTGAATTAGAATTTCATGGAAAAATCTATCCGTTTATCCATAGTGCATCATAAAGATTCCATGATATGCATGAGGAATTTTGTGTAGAGAGGCTGACAACTAGGGGATTTCTCAAGGTAAGGCGGAGATGTCGCTGAGGACTCACAGAATCTTGTAGGTGTCCAGGGGTACACCACACACCTTTCAACAATAGTAGCCCCTATCACATCCTCTCTTTCTATCACATTTTTTTTATTTTACAAAGATCAAGGATCATGCGAGTTTTCATGAGTAGTATATATGATTTTAACTCAATTTTTTGTTGATGTCTCGATTTCCCATCATGGGTCATATAGATATTGTGCAATCATTTAGTTGACAAGTCTATCCTTCTATCTTTTAGAGAGCCTTGGGGTTTCCTGGACATGTCTAAGGACATTCGTGTGTTGAAGCTAACAATACAGGGGGATTTTCAAGGTGATGCATACGTGTCATCGATGAATCGCAACGTCTCTCCGGTTTCTCAAGGTGTGTCTCGCATGCTTTTCATCCACCACGTACCCCTCCACATCCTCCCCTTTATCACCTTTGTTTTATGTGGTGATGTCTTAGAGGTCATTCATGATTTTTTAGATATCACCAATGGATTTTATTCTTCATAATGATGATTTGGTTCATGAGATTCATGAAAAATAAGGGGATCTTCCTTTTTATGATATCATTCATTATTTTTGAAGGATTTTGGATGGGTTTTCAATCAATTTCTATTCAAACACCATGTTGTCCGGGTGTGCTCATTCAGTTGTCTGGGGGTCCTTCAATAGAGAAGGTGTGTTTGATGGGTTAGGATATAAAGGTACTAGCCTCAAGTGATTCATATTGTATGGACCCTTCAAATGTCCTTGAAATGGTCATGTTATCTTGAGTATATAATAGGATTTTATGAATCATTGACTATCCTCTTCTTCCTTACTTTCATCAGGAAAATAAAACCCATATTCATGTATTTATTCCCTTATGATTTTATAGTTCTTATTTGGCGGGAATCAAAACCTATGAAAAAAATTATAAATAAATATATTAGGTTTTAAAGATAAGTACCATATAATTTCTCTTAATGGAAATTTAACATAGATAATCCCTTAAACAAATGGGATTGTAACATAAATCAGTAATTGTTTTTTCACATATGATTCAATATAATATAAAGGAGAGAACCATAGATTGATTATTAAATAGAAATATTTTCCATAAAAATAATCTGAAAATACATTCAGGGGAATTTTATACCCCATACAAAAGAAACAAGTGGTGAATATGATATATTTCTCACAGAAATAAAAGTGAGATGATGAAGCCTTACCTAAAGTCATGTATTTCTTCATACACTATTGAAACTCCTATGAAATAAACATAGATTTATTGAAAATATTATATATATATATATATATATATATATATATTTCTAAATATCATAGTCTTATAATTTAAAACTGTCGATTTATTAACAATTCATCATTAAAGTTATTATTAACATGAAAAATAGTCCATTTTCATGCATGTTTCGATTCGTGGTTTTGGTCCCTGACCCGTGTTAATGGTATTATATTATCCAAAATAATAAAAATTTCATAATATAATGATTAGTCAATTATATATACTTATATAATCATGTATATAACTTGTTGATGAAAAATGAATTATATCACTTCCAGTAGAACGTAGTTCGTATATACACATGAGTGATGTTTCCACTTTTAAATGGATGGAAAGAAATGAAATTAAATATAAAAAAATCCCATATTCATAATTATATAATATATATAATATATATTAATTAAATCCATTTTATTACCATCCATGTAAAATGAAGATGGAAAATGAGCCAGATCACTTCATGGAGTTGGTAGTCCAAACATTCACATGAATGACATTATCATTTACCAACTGATGAAAATGTAAGAAGGTAGATAAAAAATAAATATTCAAGAATCATAATTATTCGATAAATATCAGATATAAACATTAAATTTAACATAATAACAATTCATTAAAGGTGGTGATGTAAAATCAAATACATCACTTCATTGAGACGATTGTCGATACGTATGCGAGGGAAATTATTTCATTTCCCAGTATGATGGATAGTAGATAAAAATGGATTTTTACATGAACATTTAAACATTATGTATATGGAATATTATTATTTTATTATATAAAAATATTTATATAATATTTAGATGATATAAAATAATAAATAAACATGGAAACACTTAGTTAAGAGTTATACCTATACTTTGGAAAACATCCTTGGTCTTACAGAATATGCCTTAAAATGTTGGTAGTATGGTTATAGAATGGATTATATAACATGGGAAGATAATTTATGAAGTTATATTGTGTTTTTATGAACTATAATTCTAGAAAGGTGTGATGAAGTGATAAGAGGATGTGGCCATTTATAAGTTAGGTGGGTGGAAAACATATAAATACTAGAAATATTAATATAAAATATGTTTCTAATAGTAATAAAGTGGATCCAAATTACAATATATTATAATATGATGTGGATAATGTTAAAATATAAACATAAAAAAATTATATTGGTCTCTATATTACATTAATCATTATATTTGTTTGCTTAACCCACTCAGTAACCATGATTAACCTTAAGCGAAGTAACAAATTTTCACTTTGTGTGGTCATGAAAGTAATTTTAAAAATTAAAAGTTCCCATTACCGAAATCTTGAATTATAGTATACAAAATTTCCCATAAAATTGAGTTAATAATTTATTTTTTAATTTTAAAATTATTTTAAAATAATATAAAAACATTAAATACTTTTTAAGTTCAGTTTTTGGATAATTCATATATATTTAATTGAATGGAATAAAGATAAAAACATAATTTTAATTTAAAAATTTTGTTAATAAATAAAAAATTATAATTATTCAACAACTTTTTGGGAAAAACTATTTCATCTACATTGTATTTCATTTAATTTTTCTTAAATCGATTACTTTATTTTTCTACTACTTGGACATGCGCTACATCGACCTTGTGTAAGTGATCAATTTATTAATAGAAAGATTAAAATTTTAGAAAAAATACTAAAATAAATATAGTTAAATACTTATCAATTTTTATTATGTATATTCATGAATATGTTATTTAGCTATATCCATATAATGAAAACTTTATAACTGAGATGAAGTGGAATTTTTTAATTATCCATAACATAAAATAATATAAAGGTTGTATTCAAAATAATGTGAAAACACTATTTTTTTAAATGTAAGAGGATTATGGTATATTTACAATCATATAATAAATTAATTTAATGTTTTTGGATGATTTTGAGATCTTATAAATTTTTTTAACCTTAGGTAACATGTTTTACCCATTAATGAGGTAAAAAACTATTAACATGGTTACAATTAATTATTAATAAAAATAAAATGAAATATTTATAAAATATGAACCTATTTTTTAAAGAAATTAAATTCTATTTTTAAAGATTAAATTTTTGTAATGGAAGGAAATATATTTTTATATTATTTCATGAAACACAATGAAAAACAATTTTTAGATAAATGTGTTTTTAGAACAAAAAAATTTTTCTAACAAATCATGTATAATTTTTATTCAAATGGAATTAATTATATTTTTTTAATAAATTTATTGTTATATTACATTAAAACAAAGTATAAAATAAATTGTGAATATTAAATTACATTATTTAATTATAATATGTGAAAGGTTTTCATTAATCACCATTTTCAACTATTCACTTATAGAATAATATTTTTATAAAAATCACAAACATTCATCATATTAATAATTGAAAATTATGGATTAAAATTTATATACAATATTGAAAATAAAATTTATCAAATTTTTGGAAATTAATTTTAATACTTGTGAAAAAAATGCAGTAAAAGACATTATTTGAGAAACTATATTTTTGAAGTTGTTGGTCCGAGTTGGAAAATCAAGAGGGGGTGAATTGAGTTCCTATAAAAATTTCTCTTAAAACGTTTATTTAAATGGTTCCCCCGATTTTAAATAAAACTGGCTAGTTAACCAAGGTAGTAAAATTATAATTGTCTGAATGTTCAAATAGATTCTCAGCATATTGATTAATTCTCAGTTATATCAATATGAGATATTGATACAACTTTTGAAACATCTATAATAAGGAAAATAGTTATAATTACTATCTATGACTAACTATCATATTAATATTTAGTTTTCTAAACAATAAATTAAAACGGAGAAATAGAATGTTTAAAACACATCAGATATAAAACAAGTGGTTCAGTCTCACGTAGAGACTTAGTCCCCTCTACTTGGTGATCACCTGTCACCAAGAAATATATATAAAAGGAATTTGATCCAAACCCTAGATTGGGTTTAACAACAGTAAATCAGACTGTCCAGGTGACACAAGACCTTTACCATAATTTTATATAGGAATAGAAATAGAATGGAAACACATGAGCTCTTAAATAGTTCTTCGTGGGATGAACAAGTGTAAAAAGATAGTTGTTTGAGGATATCTAGTATACTCTATTTTAGTGTAGGATATAGTGTGTGTTTTATAGACAGATTCAAAAACTTCTCGAAAATTTAATTAAAAGCTTAAAAATAGGGAAATAAAGATTTGATATAGTTTAGAAGGCTCTGTGTGTTATGCAGTTCAGCTATGGACTCTCAGATGTATCATAGCTGAATCCCGAGTCCTCTTCTAGAAACAAACACTAAAAATAGAGTGTCGTGGAGAAATGTGTTCTATCTCCCAAGAGGGTGAGATGTTCTTCTCCTTTTATTTTATGGATTCTATAGAGACGATGGCACATTGATGAATAACAGTTCTCTAATCCACAATAACTAGTAATGAATAATTTCTCATGTTCTTTATCATTCTATATATTTATCATCGGAGTATCCTCATATCTTCTTACGTATATGTGTCTGCATGAGTCTACCCATGTGTATCTTTTTCACACAGTCCTATTTTTTTATATATTCTAATAGCCTGAGAATGTGCATGTTTGAGGTAGACACAATACCTCATATTTGTAACATCATCATTTAAGATGTATAAAAAAGACATAAATTAATAAGTATCATTAAAACACTCAAAATATGACTGTTAAAAGTAACTTTTAATAAAAGAAATTTCAAACAGTCTATCAGTGAGTCTTCTGTCAGTATTTATTTCTATCAGTGACTCATTCTATCAGTGTGTCAATCTCTCAGTCATTCCATGAATAGGTGACTCATTGCGTTGGTGACACAATGCTTCAGTGATTAAATTGTATTGATAGTGAGTTATTGCATTGGTAGAACCTTGCATCGGTAGGTCATCTGCGTTAGTAGGTCATCTTTAGGTATCCCATTTCCATCGGTAGGTCATCTATCAGTGAGAAAGTTGGTCTGATAGTGTGTCAATTACACTATGGATGAATCAGTTGAACTATCAGTATCTCATCTCTTCTATCTATGTCAGTCTTTTATACTTAGAAAATATTTCCATTTGGAGTATCTTACAACATAAATATTAACAGAATGTGTCAAAATTATACAGGATCATATATAATAATAATTATACATCAGGAAATATAAACAACCATGATTTAAATAATTAGGCATGGCTAGTAAGAGTTGACATGATTTGTGACTATTAAATACATTAAGACTAGAGAGGGTGGCCAGTAGTCTATTATGGGACAACAATCTCCCCCTTTTTGACGATCACAAATCATGGCATGATTCAGTACAATCATTTTATGTGGAATGAAAAAATTGTACTTATTATATCCTATTATGGATGATTATTTATGATATTGATAAGTTTTAGAGATCAAATAAGGAGTAATGGCAACAAAGGGAAAATAAAATTCATAATAGTGATATCAAGGGTGAAGTAAAGAAGTAATTCCAAAACTAATCTCCCCCTTTTGGGAATATCAAAAAGTGAAAAGAGTTTCAAAAAATAAAAACATTAACAGAAGGGAAGAAAAGGAAAATGATATATCAGAGAGTAATAAATAGAATACAAATACAAGAAATAATAGATCACCAAATTTCATTAATCAATGAATTTCAATGTGTTATAGATCTTAAGGAAAAGATATCAAAAGCCCACAAAACAGCCTGATCAGAAAATGATCCACAGTACGACTCTGGATTAAGAGGTTCCGTCCCTTTGTTAGAGGGATCGATGGAGGTTCCTGTAATCCATGGTTGAGAATCTGTAGGTTTTGAATAAATTTTCAAACAAGATAGAATCAATCCTTGTGGAACATTAAGTAAAAGGATTGGTTTGTGTTGGTAAAACATAGGAGGTAAAATCTATTCTTGGATTACTGGGTGAATCTGATTCAATACCTAATAAACCGATATTTGAGGTGGAGGAACTAATCTAAGAGGTCCAAGAGGCACAACACCAGTCACTAAAATCACTTCACATTGGATATGAAGGTACAGATTTAACATCTTGATGAAATCCTCAATGATTTCACAACCATACGTCGTTTATTTCTCAATATCATCTTTATTCTCCAAGAATTTGTCCAAAATAGGAGTTAAGTCTTTCAACATCTATACTTGGTCATTAAATTCCCTTATTACTAGAGGAAAAGTAAAATTCTCTATTGAAAACATAATGTGACTTTTCAACTAGATCTCGGTTTAAATCTTTGAGATATATGAATTAATCCTATTTTTAAGCTCTTCCTGAGTGGAAGGTGCTTCCTTGGTATAAAATCAGACCAAACCGTGCACACGATTAGTGTTCTTATCAATCTTTTCATGGTTTCCAAAACCAGAGGCATCAAATAAAGAATTAATGTCCTCCTTTACAGCAGTTTTAACAGCCTCAATGTTTAGAGTCTGAGATGTCTGACCATATGTAAAAGGAATATTAGTAGGAAATAAATTATGTGTTTTCATGGTCTTATGAAGAGTCTCCAAATAGCCTTTGTACTCAAAGGTCATATTATTTATTGCAGAATCAAGCTGAGTCATTTCTTCTCTCAATATGGTAGTATTTTTAACATTTGTCTCAGTAGTTGTGATTAGCTCAGATTGAATCTCTTCTATCACTTTATTTGAAACATTAGATGCATCAACATAAGTCATACCCATTGTCTGACATGGAAAAAGAAACTACTTTCCCAGACAACCTCATTTTTGCTATTGAGGATCTGAGAGTGTGTAATTAATCATTTAGTCTAGTGTTTTCATTTATATATATTTAAATATCATCCACCATCTGAGATTGAAAAGATATATTTATAGCTGAATAGTCTACATCTTTAACCCTTTCAAAATCTGCTTTAGGGGCAGAGTCACTAGGAAGGGTCTCAGCCAATGATTCCCCTGAAACAAGTACAAAAACATCATTATATGAGTCCTCATTATCTAAAACCAGGGATAAATACACATGATTCCATGATCATTAAACCATTACATCATCATCCAGAGCGGTGATAGTATCACATTATACTCTTCGAAGTTGATGCCCTTCATCAGAATGATCTACCGTTTCTTGAGGATCCCCCTCAATCTGAGCTCTCCTAACTAGTTTCTTATCTTTTGTACAAGTTCTTAATTTTTCCTAAACTAACCAAGGTGTAGGGGCTGCATCAACTTCCACATAATTAATAACTTCATCATTTTCCATTTCTTCAACAACTGCTTCAAGTGGTTCTTCCAACCGAGCCTAATCCACAACTTCATCCATTTCAACATCTTCACCTTGATCATCCTTACGATGGTCATTATCACTTTTATTGATTTCATCATCATCTTTTCCAAATAAATTTTCTTCATCTGAATTTCTATCACTATCTTCTTCACCTTCTTCCTCTTCACTATCACTACCACTTTCGTCATCTTTACTTTCTTATTCTTCTTTAGATCCACTGAATCTACTGGCATATTCCATAATGCCTGAGACTTTTTTCTCCTCGTCCCAAGAATATTTAGGTGTGGTCTCATTAGAGGGTAATGAAAGGGATGGAGTAGTAGGTCCAAAATAAAATCCTTTATGAAGTTTATTTGTTTTAGGATCACTCATATCATCGATAGGTGACCCTTGATCTCTAATTGGAGTGGCATGCCCTTCTTCTTCTTCTTCAAAAGAGTAAACAACATCCTCATTTGGTCCTAAACCACGATGATGCGTATTCTTAGGTCAATTTTCATTATCCACTGGAATGAACATATCATAAATATTATATTTATCTCTAACCCACTCTCTCTTCTATGGGTTCCATGTTGATTTTCATCCTTTTACATATTTCTCTAATACAGTAGATCCCAATGATATCAGAAACAACTTCTTCTCCTTCATTTAGACAACCATTATATTTTAGAAAAGGTGAGATCATAATTGGATAAAATATGGAGTTGGTTTTGTAGGAATGATTGATCATTTCATTGATTTTCACAGTAAGGTATTTATACAGATTTACCTTGATCCCTTTTCTTAGTAGATAAACCCAGTAGACATATTGATACTTCAGAGAGAAAAATTACCATTTCCAAGGATATATCTAATGTTAATAAACATAAACATGATTCTAAATTCTCTACTTAACTCTTTAGCATTGGGTCTCATGTTCTAATCATTATTAGAATGCTCTGTCAGAGTTGTCTTAAAGTAGAACATATCACTATTAGGTGGATATGTACCTTGATAATCATCAAATACACCTTCATGATGAGATTTATGATGTTCAACCCATTTACTGAGGATAAAAAGACTATATTACCTCTTACTAATGAATTGATCTAGGAAACATCACATCTTTACAGTAGTAACTCCATATTCATGTAAAATTCATGAACAAGATTTGGGTAAAAGGGTCTTTAATTATCTAAGAACCACTCAAGCCATCCGTGATGTTATAGTACCTAGAGAAGCATAGACTTTATTTCCAATATCCATTCCACACAAACTTCTTTTTCTGTAGTTACAAAATGATTATCTAGAGTAGGAATTACAGGTTCTGATGATTTTCTTGATTAACATTTCTATTTCTTAGATGTATGAGACTCGCCACCATCAAGATCTTTCTTCACATGTTCCATTGCAACAGTTCAGTATGGAGGAAGGAAGGTGAAAGGCCGGAGTAGATAAATTAACTGCTGGGAGAGTGTAGGGGTAATGGAATAGAGTGGACCAATTCAAATTTATATCATTTAGGGCCTTTGAAATAAAAAATCGTAAAATTGTAAACCAGGTTCAAAAAAATCAATGAAATAGTGTTGTTTTGGTAAAAACATAAAACATATAAAAAATAGTTTGTTATCTGTGTCAGCATGACAAAGTTTTAATAACACTAACAATGTTCTGTTGATAAGGTGTCAGTGTTGGCAAGACAGTGTACCAGTATAACAAAGTATCAGTATCGTCATGAAAACTATGGCGACATGACAATGCATCAGTGTCGGCATGACAGATGTGTCAAAACAAGATGTCTAGAGAGGGTTGCCCGGAAATGGGGATTTTTCATCTCTAATGTATCAAGACATCTATTTGATTTATCTTCTTCTCTCAAAAAGTCATGCCTTACATCGATGTGTTTTTTCCTAGAATATGAAATTGAATTCTTAGAAATATTAATACCACATGTGTTATCAAAATTTATAGGGACATCTCTAAATTGATATTCATAATCTAGTAATGTGTGTTTTATCCAAAATATTTGTGAAGAACAACTACTAGTAGAAATTTATTCAACTTCAGTAATAGATAATGAAACATAATTTTGTTTCTTACTACAACATGAAACTAGAGACTTCCCAATAAGTGACATGTCCAAGAGGTTCCTCTTCTATCTAACTTAAAGACACCCAAATCAGAATATGAATAACTCACTTAAAAAATGTTTTCCTCTAGGATAGAACATTCATAGATTTTTAGTATGTTTTAGGTATTTAAAAGTCCTTTTAACATCAAGAAGATGATATTCTTTTGGGTTTTCTTTAAAACATGCAAATATGCATGCACTAAAAATAGTTTTTTCTCACTAGCTGTTAAGTTGAGTAAATATCCAATCATTCCTCTGTAAGTGGATTGATCAATAGATTTATAATCTTCATCAAGGTCTAACATGAATGTAGTGTTCATTAGAGTGTCACTACTCTTAGTGATTTCAAAGGCAACTCTTTTTAAAAGATCATTAGTATATTTACTTTGATTCAAAACCATACCTTTTTATTTTGAAATATTTGAAATCCAAGAAATAATTTGAGTTCACCCATTAATCTAATTTCAAATTATCTTTGAATCATCAATGAAAACGAACGCATAAATAAATTTTATAAGATCCACAAACAATATCATTAACATAAAAATTTTAATACTAAAACATGTTTGGAATTTTTTTATAAATATATTAGGATCAACTATACCATTTTGTAAAACCATTAGAAATAAGAAAAGTGAAGAGCCTATCATACCAAGCTCTTAAATATTACGTTAAACCATATAATTATTTTTTAATTGAAAAACATTATTTGGAAAATGATGGGTTGTAAAACCAGGGGGTTGTTCAACAAAAACATGTTCAACTATATACCCATTTAGGAAAGTAGTCTTGACTTCCATTTTAAAAATTTTAAAATCTCAATGTGCAGCATAGGAAAGAAGGATTATAATCCACCATGTCTATATACTAGTGAAAAGGTTTCCTTATAGTCAATTCCATATTCTTGTCTATAAAATTGTGTAAAAAATATTGCTATGTTTCTAACTATATTACCATCTTAATATAATTTATTCCAAAAAACCCATGTGGTGCCTATAGGTAAAGTTTATTTGGGTCTATCTACAAGATTCCAGACATTGTTTCATTGAAATTGTTTTAACTCTTCTTTCATAGACATCACCCAAAATTCATAATTGATAGAAGCATCGATGTTATTAGTTTCAAGCTATGACAGAAAAGCATGATGTTCAACATTATTTCATAGAGAAGATCTAGTATGTGTTCCTTTTTATAAATCTCTAACAATAGCATCTAAAGGATGATTCTTGAGTGTTCTAATAGGTCTTGAAAATTAAGGTCTAGTCACTTTAGATTCTTTAACAGGTTTATGTTCATTATGACTATAATCTGGAGAATTTCCAAAACTATAATTTTAACAGAATTCTTTACAGAATGGTCAGATGATTTATAATTGATATCTATGTTTGACATATCATCCTCATGATTTTATAGAGAGTTATTTGTCTTATGTAGATCCGTCTCATTAAATTTGACATGTATAGTTTCTTCCACACATTTTTTTCTACTATTTACATCTATATAGGATTCAATAGAAATTGAATAACCTAGGAAAACAACATCATCACTCTTAGAGGAAATTTTTCCAGATTATCCTTAGTGTTAACAATATAGAATTTTCAACCAAAAACATTGAATTAGTTAACCTTGGGTTTTCTATTGTTCCATAGCTCATAAGGGGGTTCATTTAAGGATATGTCTAATCCAGACACTATTAATTATGTAACATGTTGTATTTACAGCATCATCCCAATATTATATAGGTCAGTCATAATCACTAAGCCTAGTTTATAAATTTCTTGCAGGGTTCTATTTCTTCATTCTATAACTCCATTTGGCAAGGGTGTCCTAGGAGTAGAAAAGTTACAAATCTAGCCATTTTTTGGGAAAAAGGATTCAAAATGATGGGTTTGAAACTCAAATCCATGGTCACTTATTTGGTTTTAAAT
The DNA here is from genome assembly GCA_963277665.1 of Viscum album. Taxonomy (NCBI): domain Eukaryota; kingdom Viridiplantae; phylum Streptophyta; class Magnoliopsida; order Santalales; family Viscaceae; genus Viscum; species Viscum album. Next base: position 804,301,970 of record OY728167.1, on the reverse strand, counting down.
TCTATGAACACTGTGATTTCTTGTAATCCTAGGAGAGTTAGTAAAATGGGAGCAAGATTCGCTTTTGTGAGTGATGAAAAAGGTCCAAGTATATCTAGAGTAGTAATCTAAAAGAACATATACATACTGCTTTCCAATTATTCTTGAAACTCTAGAGGTTATAAAAAAATACATGTGAACCAAATCGATTGGTTGAGAGGACGAAAATTCATTCTGGGGTTTGAAATAGATTTTGATCCATTTACCCATTTGATAAGGATTATGGAATTTTTCATTTGGAAACTCATGTTTGGGTAGATCCTTGACTAAGCCTTTTCTTTTGTGATTTCTAAGTGAGTGTACATTGTAGTTTCTTAATATCTTATTGCAAATCAATTATTTTTTATGAAAATAACTCAAGCATGAAACATTTTGAGAAATTATAGAATCTAAGCCAACAACATAAACTTTTTCATTTCTAAGAGTATAAAATACTAGTTTATTATTAGAATTAAAAACATGGCATACATCATTTTCAAATTTAACATTAAAAACATCATCACATAACTGAGAGATACTAAGTATATTTTATTTTAATCTTTCAACAAAAATTACTTTAGAAATTAAAATAGAGTGAGATTTACCAATCTGGATGGGGAAAATTATTCTTCCTTTAGCATTTTCAAAAAAAGTGGCATATCCACCATCAATCATTATAATGTTCTTAAGGCATGATTAATCTTATTTCATGTGCCTTGAACATCCAATATCCCCACACCGTAAGCTTTTACATGAGCTCTTCAAATAGTTTTTCAATAAAACAGATTTGATAAGAAAATATTTTGATACCCAGATTTTTTTTGGTCTAGTAACATGAGTAATAAGAGCTTTGGGAACCCAAATTTTTCTTTATGTGTATCCTATAAGAAGTATATAAAGTATTTGAAAAATAAAAAATTATTTGGTCCAGAAGAACATGAAATAGTATAAGATGTTTCATACCTGGAACATGTAGAATCTTTTTTAAAACAAGGCATAAAATTGGATTTTCATATTTTGATACAAAATGAGTTTTTGTCATATTTCTATGTCCTGATTAGTATCCTATTCCAGTAGTTTACAAAGGAGATACTTTTTTACCAAGCATTTAAACTATGATTTATTCACCATTGGAAAATCTCTCTAGATCATTTTTGAATTGATCATTTGATAATTTATGTTCATTGTTCTCCATAAGCAGTTGATAATTTTTCTCTTTTTCCACAACAAGTTTAATTTTGACATTAGTAGTCAAAGAAATCTATTTCTTTAAAAAAAATTAGTTATATTTTAATTCATTAATAGTGTCTTCTATCATATTTCAATATATAAAAATTTCCACATTTTTCATATTTTTATAATCACTTTCATCTCCATAATAATAGGAATTTTGTTCAGGAGAATTTAGTGTCATCTCATATGTGTTTTCCATAAGACACATATTTTCTTTGTGAGAATTTTCATCATGTACAGACTCTGATTCACTTGAACTATCCTCAAAAGCACTAAATGTTTCTTTAATGGAATTTTTAAACATTATATCCTTATCATCATACTTCTTCTTGTACATTATCTTGGGACAGTAAGACTTTAAATGTCCCTTGATCTTAAATTCATAACATATTATTTCACTATAAGTATCACCTTTCATCCAATCCATTTTCCAATAGCCCTTGGGATCATAATTACCTTTTTAGTTGGGCTCTCTACAGAATTTATTCTTTTTATAAAATTTATTAAACCTTCTGGATATTTGAGCTATCTCCTCACCACTTTCTACTAATGATTTTTTATCACTTGAAATTTCAGTTTAATCTTTAACTTTGGGCTTCTTCTTGGAGGCATTATATTTGAAAAATAAAAATGTCCTTCTGGGTTCAACATCCTATTATTTTTTGACTTTTAGTTCTTCCTCATATATCATCAACTTGCATATCAGCTCCTTTACTGGTAAATTGATGATGTCATGGGATTCTGCGATTGATATAGATGTTCATATCCATCTAATTGGAAAGAATATGAGTATTCCCATGATTTTCTCCTTGGCTATAAGATCCCTTCCCAAAGATATCATAGTATTCAAAATTTCATTAAACCTGAGATACATGTCAGAAATATGATCATTAGGCTTCAATATAGAGTTATCATATTTAATAGTACATCTTTAAATTCTCATTTATTTAACACTAGAGGTTCCATCATGTGAAAAAGATAAAGTGTCCCAAATTTCATGGGTTGTTTTACAAGCAGAAATTCTATTAAACTCATCATCACCTAAATAATTGTATAGGGAATTCAAGGATATGCAATTATTTTTATAATAAGACTTATTTGGGTCATAAAATGTATTTCTAGCAGTAGTAGGAATCTTATATTTATCTTTAATTGAAGGCCAAATATCCAAAACCATACTTTCTAAGTGTATTTTCATTTTAAATTTCCATTGTTCATAATGGTTTCCATTATAGAATAGAGGTTTGTTGGTAGAAGCACCATCCAATAAATTATCCATTATAAATAAATAGTCTTTTAAATAACTTGAAATTTATAACTAATAAAAATTTATAAATAATTGAAATATAACTAAAATCACATTGAAAAATATTTTGAAACAGATTAAAAAATTTTAAAATAGAAACTCAAAAACAACCTCTGATACAAAATTTTGGTTAGAGTAGGACACTCAGGAGGGGTGATTCTAGTTTCTATAATAATTTTGTTTGAAAATTTTATTTAAAGGTTTCCCATAATTTAAAATAAAACTGGAAAGTTATCCAAGGTAGAAAAATTATAATAGCTTGACTATTCATATAATTTCTCGTAAGATAGATTAATTCTCAGTTATAATAATATGAGATATTGGTTAAACATTTGAAAACACCATAATAAGGGAAAAAATTAATACTACCATCCAAGACAAACTATCAAAGTAAAATTTATTTTTCTGAAAAATAAATTAAAATATAGAAATACTAAATTGAAAACATAGAAGATATAAAAAAGAGGTACAGTCTCAAGCAGAGACATACTCCTATCCACTTGGTGATCCTCTACCTCCAAGAAATATATATATATATAGGATTTTATCCACACCCTGGATCAGGGTTAACAATAGTAAACCAGATTTTATAGGTCACACAAGACCTTTACCACAGTTTTACAGGGGAATAGAAACAACCTGGTCACACAGGACCTCTTTCATAGTTCTTCATGGGACAAAAAAGTGTAAAAAGATAGTGGTTTGAAGATATATAGTATCCCCATGTTTAGTGAAGGAGATAGTTTCTGTTTTAAATATAGATGAACACACTCCTAAAAATGTAATGAAAAGGTAAAAAACCGATAAATAAAGACTAGATGATGTTTAGAAGGATTTGTGTGTTATGCAGTTTAGATCTGGACACTATAATGTATTAGAGTTGAAGCTCGATTCCCCTTCTAGAAATAGACACTGAAAACAGAGTTTCGTGGAGCACTGTTTTCTATCTTTTGGGAGGGTGAGATGTTCTTCTCCATTTATTATTTGGATGCTACCAAGATGATTGAACTTTTATGAAAAATGGTTCTCTGATCTACAAGAATCAGTAATAAAGAATTTCTTGTGTGCTCTTCCATTTTGTATATTGATCATCAGAGTTTTCCCATATATTCTTATGTATATGTGTCTGCACGAGTCTTCCCATGTGTAAATTTTTTATGCAATATTAGTTTTATATATATTATTTTAGACCAACATTGTTCATGTTTGAGTTATATAGAGTACCTTGTACTTTTGAGATCCCCATTTAAGATGTCTATAAAAAATAATTAAATTAATCAGTCGCATTAAAAAAATCATAATATGACCATTAAAAGTAATTATAAAAAAAATAAATTTTAAATAGTCAATCAGTGAGAATTTTTTTAATATCTATTTCTATCAATGACTCATTCCATTAGTGTGTCGTTATGTTTGTCGTCCCATCCATTACTGACTCATTTCATTGGTGATTCAATGCATCAGTGACTCAATTGTATTGACGGTGATTCCACGCATCGGTAGCACCATGCATTAGTAGGTCATCTACATCAGTATTTCACCTATCAGTAGGTCATCTACATCATTAGGCCATCCATGTTGGTAGGTCATCTGCATCAGTAGGTCATATATCGGTGAGACTATTGTTCTGTCATTGTGTCAATTTCACTATGAGTGACTCAGTTGAGCTATTAGTATCTCATATCTTCTGTCGGTGTATGTATATCATCGTTAGAAAATATTTCCATTTGGACAAGATTACAACATAAATATTAACAAAATGTGTTATGATTATAAGGGATTATATATAATCTGAATTATAAATAAGGATAGTTAAATAACCATGATTGAAATGATTAGGAATGAATAATTAGAGTTGGCATGATTTTTTATTATTAAAACCATTAATACTAGAGAGGGTTGCCAATAGTTGCTTATGGGCCAACAAAAACAGAAAATGAAATCATTATCATTACTTGTTGAATAAAAAATGAAATGAATTTATATTAATTCAATTGGATATATAATCAACTTATTTCACAAAAAAAATTATCTGTAGTTATTAATTAAATCTATTTAGATAAAAATAAACGGTATACATAAAAATTTATTAATTAAAAATGTATCTTTTACCTTCAAAAGTTTATTTAATCATTTCTAATCAATTGATAATACATATTTTTTATTTTTATTTATATAATTTTAAAAATTTCAGTATATGATTCAATATATGTGTATTACAATTCTTATCATCCAAAGAATCAATTAGTCCATAACATTAATATTTAAATAATAATATTTTTATAGTATATCACGGTTCGTTTAAGATTAGTGTTGTGTGTATGACAAGATATCAAATTCATCAAATTGATAAAATATAAATATATTATAAAATATTTGGATGTTATATTTTTCATTTTTTACTTCCCCAAATCAATAACCTTTCTTTTCATCTTATTTCTTAGACTATTTGATGAGATTTCATCAAGAAAAAGATAAATAGAATTTGTATTTTCCATGTGAGGTTGTTATTGAATCATCTGAAATCTACACATTTTTAAATAGAAAAGAAACATAGTTTATGTAAAAGAATATATACAATTATAGGGTATCTTTTTTATGAAACTAATTCAAATACCAAATATGACTAGTAAATACACTTCATATGGGGGTTAATCAGTTATTTCCTATTTTTTACAAATACAAAACCACCCTAAAACCCCTTCAGTATTCCACAACAATTATGAGTTAGTTCATATGGATTTATATTATGGTTAACATAGATATTATCAACTACATACAATTCATGAACATTAAAAAGGTGTGATAGAGTAATTTTATATATTTTTGTTCAATGACATAATCATTGACTTGATTTTTTGTTCTCCCCAATCAGTGATTCTATAATAAAATCATATTTGGATTATAATTGTTGGTGTTTCTCACACCATAACTTCTAGAGTCCCATTAGAATTAAAATTTCATTCTTCTTAAAACACCTCCATCAATTGATTTTGATTGTTCCCATATAGTTTCAATGTCATCTGCTTGTGTACCATGAGTTGCACATGTTCTATGGAGTCCCACCATATAAATGAATGTTTTTCATTAAATTTATTCATGGATGTTGATCACTAGTAATGCACTAGAAGATTCTATATCAAAAGTTATATATCTTTTTTCTTAATATCATATTCTTGGAATTATAGTTGTTTGATAGTAAAAGTAAAAAATATGTTACTTATACATCTAATATTTACATGTTTCTAACATATCTAGTCATCTAGTAGTCTCTCTCAAGGAGCACCTATGATCTTAAAACCCTATTATTATTCATCATTCATCAATTAATTTTACAAAAAAAATTAAAACATGAACCAAAATTCACTATTTTCATGTTATCATTTTCTCAAGCCACTTAAACAACAATTATCCCAAAAATATCTTATTATCACATCAGCATCGATACCCAATTGACCCCACTCCTCAGAAAAATGTCAGATCCTTATTCATATTCTTCTTCTTATTAGATATTTATACAAAATATTTCCTATCTTAATTGGTCTAGGTTCTAAAAAAATAGGTTAAATTATTTTCTATGTATATTTGTAGTTTTATATATTTCTCACAATACACTATTATTTTTAATTGTGGAATTTCAAATAAATCCAAAAAATACAGTTCCCATTATATATTTTAACATCTTCTATATTTTTTTCACAAGTCATTTCCCCAATGATCATAATATTCCTTTTTCTCCACCAATGGTTGTCTCTTGTGAAATTCATGGAGTTCCCTTACATTCTCTTTCTTTTCCCATTTCTCATTTTCTTCCTTGAACAAATTTCTTCTAGATTTCTCATCAGGTAATTTCATGTATCCCTGAGTTCCTTTATAAATATGCATTAACATGTTCACCTTTAAAAATCCATATCATCTATCTAACTCAATCCTATAACTCCATAATGAAACAATCACAACTCTCTGTGAAATTTAGAATATTTAAAACCAAATTCGATATCATCATAATTATATTTTATCTTTACATTATCAATCTAGATATCTAATAATTCTCAAAGAACTTGCAATACATGTATCTCTTGATTCATCAATTTATTCTTTACATAGTTCATTATTTACCCTTACATATCCTTTGGAAACTCCTATATAAAATTACATGTGCTCCACTTACCTTTATACAGGTCAAGAATTTCTAATATATAGCTCCCTTTCCCATTGAATATCCTTCATTAAATTTACCATTACCCTTATATATCTCCCATAAAAATTTACATAGGTGCTATGTATTTGAACTTATCTTTATGAAAATCAGGATAATTTAATTTTATCTTCATATATACTAATTCTAGTCTCTTTAAAGTCCTTAGAAATTCCATTATACCTTTATGTAGTTTAGTTTATTACCATTACATAGAAACATTAATTTTACTGTTTTCAATAAAAATACCACATCAAATGATCAACCACATGTGTAAATGGTACACCGTGATGTAAAGGTAGTCATTCAAACTTATTCTCAACTGAATGGTGGTTTCCATCAACTACATGAACAAATAAGTGGTTAGTGGACTGACTGTAGGAATGACAATCAACTACATGAAAATTTGGATTTATCACAAGTCTAAGTGGATTGAGTCCATGAATAAGTAGACTGATTGAGAGGTACCATGGGATATCTTGATCGATCATATTAAAAAAATTGGTTATGTTGTCCATGGATTGATTGTAAGGTTCTAGATTTATCCATATTATACACTATGTATTATATATTTTCAACTTCTCAATTTAACATTAGGTATTTTTCAAACTAACTCAATTCATTCTCAATTAATCATAAATACTTCAAATCACCTTAATGAATTTATTTGACTTCATGAAGCTCTTCTTCACTCTTATGAATTACTCTTAGTATATATAATAAACCTTGAGTATCATCAATAATATCATTTATTGTATACTTCATGCATTATTAAAAAGACTATATGTGTTGTTATAGACTAATTTAATTACATAACTCTAATAGTACACAATGATGACCTTATCCTAAATAATGCATCTTAAAACATCCAATCAGCTATGCATTTTACACTTATTACAATATCTATTCAATTTTTTTAAAATTTTACCATCACATCCTCCATTCTAGACTTGCCTAGAAATTTCTAGAACTCTTCCTTCCTTAAGTTTCATATTCATACAAGAATATTAACAGATAAAATCTTCATAATTATAGACTCCAATAAAAATCTATATTTCCAAGTAGTTATGCAGCATGAACATATTTATTTTCCAATATGTAATTATATTTTTTTGTCCTAATGTAATCTGACAAAATTAATCTTTCCCCAATCCCATAATACATGGGTAGTATCTTCATATTACTTGCTTAGTGGATACTAAATACAACACCCATATCCCGTCAAACATTGACATTACTCCATTCAACATCATTGAAAACAAATTTAATGATAATCCTTTGGGAACATCAATTTTTAATCACATGATCCTCTAAAATGTAAATCCAAATAAATAATTGAATAGAATATATAAACTTATTACTATAATAATCTTTTACTTATTTACTAGCTTCACTATAATGTGGTTCCTAAGACATTTCCCCAAATATGTTTAACTTTTAAACCTTCTAGAAAACTATTCTTAGGATATTATACAAGTATAAAAAGATTCCTCAATTAATATTTTATTTCATTATTTTTAATCTCTATGTAAAATTTACTGATTATTATACTATTTTATCTATAATATAATCTTTAATCAAATGAGCATCATGTTTTACATTCAATAATGATGATATTTATTAAATGTACTTCCTTTGAAATGATGAATTATTTTATATACATAACATCCATTATTGGGAAAATATATATACTTTATTATGTATCAATTTTGTGTTAGTGTTCCCCTATTTTATTATCTTGTTAGGTATACCATTATTCAATCATATCATATGTGAATTTTGCATAGTTATGTAGAAAAACTTTTCATGGTCCATCATACTGACAAACTAGACTCTATTCCACTAGTACCAAATCTCATAGGGATTCCCAACTAATTGTTATAAAAAATTCATAGAAGCATTTGGTTACCATAATCTTAGTGATATCCATTTCTACTGATATTTATACAGAATGATCCTTTTAATATATTGTATAACCAAACCTAGATGATTTAATTATTGAGGTCATTACATGTGTTCGTATAAGATATAATCTAACATTTAGTATTTTTATTGTTATTTATATATATCACTGTTTGATATTATATATTCCCATTTATACGTATACATTATCCTAAAAATATAATATTCAATCCTTATTCCATCAATAAAATTAATATATACTAGACTTATTAATTTTTAAATCTTCACCGAACTTATATCTTGTGATATTAAACCAAATTAAAAGATAACTATAAATATACACATCAAAATATATCCCAAGAATATTATATATGGAACTCACTCATGTAAAGAAATAGAATGATCTGAAATCAATAATCCCCATATGGGTAAAAATGGAGTGGTAGGTATCAACCATTACTTTTTTAAACAAATTCTATATCCTAAGATAGTGAGAAATACAAACCAAAATCCAACTACCACTTTTCATTTACTCAAGATGGGACAAAATCCCATTATAATTATATCAAATAATATGAATATAATATAAATAACCATTTAATTATTCCTCATAACCATAAGTATGATAATGTCAAGGTTGAAGAAAACTAAATCAGCTATCATACCTAGCCTCCGACTCCAAAAATATATGTATGATAGTTCAATGTATTAGTTCAATAAATTCAACTAAATAATAAATATATTCATATCATAACACTATATATTCATGAATAAAGTGAGGAATGATGCAATAAAAATGAATAATTTTTTATGTCAGACATAATATTAAAAATTTATTAATAGGTTATAAATAATGAAAATGAATACCCTTTTATAATTTGTGTATTCTATTATAAAAATTCCAAAAAATAAATACACACGAACATTTCATATATATTCAATCATGGAAACTATTATATTTTTAATTTACGGGTAATTTAATATGAACAATATTATGTTCCAAAGTATGTGATATTAATGAAACATTGTAGTTATATAATCACTTAAAATTTTATGAAAACAATTTATATTAATTAAATGTCTCGTATTTTATTTCATTTAATGAATTTTTGAAATAAAAAAATTCATTTGGAAATTATTAAAATAATTTCTCAAAACAATTTATTACAACATCTATAGTTTATATTCTTATTTATGTAAAATTCAAATATATATATATATATATATATATATTATTTTACCTTATTTCTTAATATATACATAATTAATAAAAAAATATCTTACAGATTCACATTCAACTAAGATCATATATATAAAATATTTTTGGAATATTTTAAACCCACCTCAGATTTGATAAGGTTTATTTGGTTCAATTCTACTAAATATATTGATAAATGTTTTTAATAAATTAAATATGTCATTTAAATTCATCACCCTTAAATAATTTTGGTATATACTATTCTATAATTATCCTTTGATATGAAACTCTATTTAAAGGGATGAAATTTTCATTTTTCATTCAACTAAGCCATTTTATTTCAAAAATCATACTATGAATCATGAATTTTCAATATCTATCGTGACATGTTCGGTCATTAATGTAGCTTTGACTGCAAGAGTGAGTTTTATTAACCACATCATTGAAACATTGACAAACAACTATTTTTTACATAACATCACCATGAAATTTTTTTTAATAACACATGATAGTCTTATAACTTTTACATGACCATGAATATTATTTATAATACTTATTACATGGTTCATAAATATAAATGAGATAAATTATCATTTTTTACATGGCTATGTCTTGTTGACTCAATTGTTGTTTTTCCTATTTATCCATTCCTTCTTTATTTCAAACCAAATGAAATGGTGATGTAATTAACACCACTGATGTTTTTTATGGGATAACATTTATTCATAGGTAGTGGAAAAATCTACCATGACATATTTGAATCTGAAGATATATTCATTCATTTTGAATAGAATAAATATATAAAGAACATACTACTTTTTCCTTTATTGACATCACATATCCAAGCTGTTCTACAAAAACCAGATAGAGATCATTTAGTAACAACCACTGTAATCATTTATCCAAGGGTATCCATGGGATGTTAAAATATCCCAATACTTTATTAGGATTTACAATTTATCTTTATTTAATGAAACCATATAGTATAAGGAGAAATATAGAGGTAAAAGGGCTTTGACATGTGGAGTTTATTAGTTATTAAATGAACATTGATCAAAAATTATAATTCCACCACCCCATTCACAAAAAGTGGATGGGTTATTTATTTATTGGTTAACAGATTGGATGATATTTTGTATATAATATCAGGGGTTTTTAGTCCAAAAGAGACCAAATAAAAAAATTACATTAGAAAATCTCATTTACATCATTTGAGTACATATCATTTTTCAACAATACTATCCATTGGTCTAGCATACATAATATTCAGCTTTATTATCGGGGAAAATGAGAAATAAAAGGATGGGTGAGATCAGACTCCATTTAAGGGATAAATTTTAGTAGAATATAATATTCCCAAATAATATAAAAACATAGTGGGAATTGATAAATAAATGACGTCACATCAGTGAAGAAATTATCATAACATAATCTATGGTTGATAAGGGAAATAAATAATCACAAGGATAAAATTAAATGTTCTCATAGTATTAAAAATGATGGTAATACATCATTTCAAACATCAAAAATGTAATATTAAGACCAGGGGCTAAGACATCATATATAATGTGTAAGAACAATCTTGTTATCATTTATTAGTTATCTCATGGGAGATACTATGGAACTAAAAAATGATATATTTCTATAACCCACATGTCACACAAAATCAAAAATTATTCCATGACATTTGAAAAACATATAGGTGGTTCATGGATTAATGTTCAAAAAAGAATATATTATATGTATGTAGAATAATTTCTAAATATGGACATATTACAATATTTTCATTTATAGAATAATGTATTATAAGAGAATTTAAATATATTCCACCGGTAAATGATTTAACAAGGAGGTATAAATTAATTCATTCGATATATATTAAGGATTATTGGGAATTCTCAATGTTAAAATAAGATCCATTTTATGTAAATAATATTGATGTAAACATGTTGGCTACATAAAAAGATTAATAAGATCAATGTGTTTATACAGTCGAATACATGTATTTAAATGGTAGGAAACCAAAGAATGTATGCATAAATCCTCTCAAACATTTTTAGTATATAATAATACATTTTTAAAATGAATTAGGTTTATAATTTTTCCAAATATAGTATCATCTAGGTTTTTTTATTTGATCTCAAAAGGTGTACCTGGTATAAGAGTGATTTTTAATCCCCTTGGAACCCAATATTGGATACTTCAGATACATATCAGTCATCCTTTATTAGAGAGGTTCAACTCAATGAAATTATTTATCAATAATATGAAAAATAAATATAATATCATAAAACATTTTCATGATATAATATAGAATTTTTATCCACTTAGGAGTGTTTTTCGCACGTTGAAAATTAAAATTAATATAATAAATATGTTGATATTTTTCTTGACACAAAACACCGAGTTTGAAGAGTATTGTGAGATATAGTAAACACATTATTATAACCTATACATTTAATTGATGTGTATTCATATATGAAATCACATTATGTAATTTCCTTAATCAATGAAAATTTATTGTCTAAGACCTAGGAAATAAGCACTCAATTTTTAGTGAAGTTATTTTATACTTCAAAAATATATTTTCTTCAAAAGTAAATTTTTTACTTTTTTAAAGGGAGATTTTAATTCATTTATATCAAATTTAGGAAATATATATTAAATAAATAAATTTATATTTTAAATAAGCATTTCATAATTATCTTATAGTTAATTTTTGATATATTTTTTGAAAATATTGATTTTTTTATGAATAGTGAAAATACTGATTTTTATTGAAAACTATGTTTTTGATTCAATAATTTAAAATTATAACTTTTATTTTATTTTGGTTTTATATGTAAAAATAATTAATTTATTTTATTATTAATCCAAATAAGGTCATTGGAAGTTATTGTTTTATGGATTAAGTACAAAAACATTTTATACTTTAGAAAATAATTTTTTGGAAAACCTCTTTTCATTAGATATTAAGGATTCAACATTTAATTAAATGATAATAAATATGGAAATATAATTTCATAAAATAAATTATATATTTTAAATCAGTAGGTTAATGTTTTTACAAAGGACCAATTTTTTTTTTCTTTTTGAATTGTAATTGTGGTAAATATTTGTCAACTCTATATGGTTAAAACTGATAAAATAGGGTTAAATAATTTTTATATGGCTTTAAAATATCTATTAAACATTCCATTATCCTATTGGATGAGTATATTTTGACCAAGAAAATTGATTTTTTAAAAATATAGACACTTGGTTTCGTTCATCTTTCACGTTAAAATTTATAATTTTTTAAGAAAAACATAATGTTAAAATTTCCATTCTCATTAATCGAACATGGATAATTTTTTAAAACAAGAATAAAAATATGATACGTTTGGTTATTAATGTTTATTTAAATTATTATTATATAATTTTATCCTAGTAATTAATTTTTAATATTTAGTGATTGAATAATTACCATAAATGCTTATACCACACCGATATAATATTTATTATTTAATATAATATAATATAAATCATTTTTATAATAATAAAAGTGATAAAATTTAGATGAAATAATGTTTTCAAGGAATAATTTTTATACATTTCACATATTATAAATGTTATAATTTTTTGGATTCAAATAATATGACATGTTTGTTGACTTTAAATTCATTTTAAATGAATTGTTTCGAAAATAACCTTAATGATATTTTATAATAAATAATTTATTATTAAATGTTAAAAAATTCATAAAAGATTTATATTTATCCAGGTGAATGATACACGGTTTAATATATTAATAATTTTCCACTTATGGGCTAGTTTCCCTTTTATGGTAACATTATTGACACACAAATAGTAGAAAACTACAATTTTCAGATAATTGTGAAAAGGTTTAACAATGGTTAAAAAATATATAGCTTAAAATATCACAAACAATTGTCCAATTATTATAATATAATTTTATTTTAAAATGTACTGAATTTAAATAATAAAAATATTTTTATAGTGTCATATTATTTGAAAAATTAATTTTTAAAAATGTAATATGTAATGTAATTCCAAGAGTACCCCTAACCTCACTTATAAGAGGGTTCCAATTCTCCTCTCTTCCAAACACCTTTTGTGCCTTATATCTCAGCCAATTCCTATCATAATATCACACTACATTCCATAACCACCGTCTAGATTTTTTTTCAAAATAAAACCTTTTAATGCATAATGTTTATGCTAAAAGAATGTTTCTCAACAATGAGGTTTAAATATTAACTGAGTACACTCAATTTTTTATTCTTTTGAAAAATATATATATATTATATATATTAAAAAAATTAAATCACTATGTAAATTATAATTAATTTTAATTTTGATGCTTCAAAATATTATCCACCTCCTTTAAAAGTAATGGAAAACAAAAACATTGCTCATGCGTATGTACGACTTACCGTCTCCACATAGTGGTGTAATTAATTTTCAACCACCATATTTCATGGATGATTATTATAATGGTTTTTATGTTTTTATATTATATTTATCATATAATTATTATTTTTTAAATACAATATAAAATACACCTTCTTACCTTCCAATCCATTGGAAAATGATGACGTCACTCGTGCATACGTGTAGACTACCACCTCTACAAAACAATGTGATTCGTTTTTCATTTATGATTTACATGGATGGTAATAATTATAGGTTTAACTAATATATTGGATTTAATAATGATTTTATTATTGTTAATTATTATCTACCTTTATTTCTTTCCATCATTCAAATTGTGAATGTAGCATTCACACGTATGTACGACATACCATCTCCATGAACAATGTAAATAATTTTTCTATCTCTAAATTTTATGTATGATTCTAAATATGAATATAATTAATGTGTATTTTATTTATATCATGATTAAAAATATTGGGATGATGGAACCAGGATGAATGTAAAATCACCAGAAATAATGAACAAAAATACTCGTGAGAAATGAAACAGTTGACTCCTGAAAATGATGATTTTAATAAAGAATTATTAATATATGAGTTTTTAAATATTATAATTTTAACACATAAGAAATAATAAGTTCTTAAATGAAAACTATATACATTTATAAAAATTTAAATTGACTATTCATGATTTTTTTGAATTATCAATGCAATACGAAGTTGAGGTAAGTGATTTCCCATCTAACTTTTATTTGTGGGAGACATCTTCCATTTTCAAAAAATTTTCCATTAGTGTGGTGTATATATTATATGTATAATTATTTTATGATACATATCATTAAAATCATGGGGAATTAAATATACATATATGGTTCTCCATTTCATGATTTTATGATTTATGGATTTTCATGACGGTAAGGGTTTATTGTCTCAAATTTCCCTGTCTGTGATAAATGTTATGTTATAAATATATCTCATATTTTGATGTGTTTATTGATTCAAAAATTTAATGGGGTGTCGATAAAAAAAATTCATATCTATTTAGTGTATATTTAGTTAACCTTATGTTGTCTTCGAAATATGAGTGAACACAAAATGGGTTTGTATCTTGTAAAGTCATTAGAGAAAATTGATTTGATTTGATTTTTTATAAATTGGGTTGTAAAATTTATAATTTTGAAAGAATATTAAATTATTGATTAAAAATATTGAATATATATTGTGATTAATTTGGTCATGGGTTGGCCTCATTCTATGCTATCAAGGTTGCAAATTTTTACCAAATATTTTTATGCTAACTGGTAACATAGAGAATCCTCTATGAATTATAAAAACTTCCTTAGAGAGATGGTGATGGTGATGGTATTCCTAATCGATTTTTCAAATTAGACTACCTTCTTTCCTATTATGAGGGAGTTTTATCAGGTCCTATTGTTTAATTAGTTCAATCCCCAAGTGGTTATTTTGAATCCCATATTCACAAAAATTGTGGTCAATATTCCTCAAACATACTAGCGATTTCTATGTACTCACTACCCAATCCTAATCCATTCCATCTAAAACAAATTGGAGTTTGGTGAAGGATGATATAGATCATCGACCATAGAAATTTATATAAAAATAATCCATACCTATCATAGATTTATTCTATGTTAAAACTAAAATATGAATCGAAACCAGTCAGCTAACGAAAGGAAGAGTTTTTTTTCAATTATGTTTTGTAATAATATATTGAAATTATTAAATCCTACCACATCCAAATAACTCGTATAAGCTATACCTACTTGGATACGATAATTTATTTGATATGGGATATGATAGATATCATAATAATTGAAAATAAAGGAATATAAAAGGAATGAATATAAGGACTCATCCTTAAACATTTACATAATCTTGAATTAAATGAATAATTCACATTAAAGATCCTTTCAGTTTTAGAGTTTTGGATATTTAGGCCATAACTATTACATTAAATCTCAAAAATTACAAACTAGACACTTATATTCTATTTCTATTTTTTCATAAAATATAAACACTTGAAAAAAAGATTCATGTATAGTTCCACGTTTTAGATAACATGACTTTTTCTTGATCCCATCCGTGACCCTATTCATATATAAGTCATGTGAAAACATTTCAAAAGTTGGTATGAGCATAAAAATCTCAGTAAGGATTATAAAATAAATAAAGAAATCATTATTACGTCAATACATACCATGAATAAGATCATACCTCATGAAATAATCAGATTTATGAATAACACATAGAAATCATAAATCATGAAGGTAACTTGTGGCATCCATAACATACTTATGTTGTAGCTTTCACAGCTATGTAGGGAGTTACATTTGGAATAACCATAATGGTATATTCACTAAATCTATTAGGAGAAACTTTAATGTTTACCTATGTTATGTTACCCAATGAATTAGAGAGCTATCTCGGGCTCACCCTCCAAAGGTTTATCATGGAACCACCTGTATAGGTAAATAATTCCCAAGAACAATAACATATTCATAACACATAAAACAAGCATAAAGAAAAGATAAAATTTCCACATTTCAATCAAAATATATCATTTAAATATATTTAAATAATCAATTCTTTCTAAAAACTATTCTCAGAACAAAAATATGTAAAAAGGGTCTATGGTATTTATTTTCCTTAAAAAACACTACGGCTTGTTAAGGAAGCCAAAGATCAAATAATACTCGCGGTGGTGGAAAGGTCTTTGTCACCACATATGTTAAAAAGAAACATTCTTTTTGTCATTTAGTAGAACTCTTCATAGAAAAAATATTCCTTTTGAATAAAATTAAATGTCAAAGGGGTTTATACACCGTATAAAATAATGTTTTGTATAAAACAAAATATGCCTCAATGAATGGAGATTGAGACGAAGTCCTTTACCTTATGTCTGACTTGACCTGTTCATTTCATTAATCTCCTGAATAACAAAATAAAGTTAATTTCTACTTTCATAAGAACATTTTTCAAGTTTATTATTCCTTTTAGATCACTTATTACCACATTATAAACATTATATAATCATTTAAGTTAATAATGGTCATTTTGTCGATATTTGGTACTTGAGTCAAAAATGAACTTCTTATAATTACAAGTTGTCCATGTGGTCAAAATTAAATTATCTCCAGAATGATATTCATGATTTAGATATCATATATATCACATATATCCTGTATATATATTTATTTATAACAGTACATAAAATATGGATATAAGAAATGAAATGCACCGTTCATGGAGACAGTTAGCCATAAGTACGCAATAACGCTACTTTCATTTCTATTTAGTATTTTAATGTAATGAAAAGTTAATGATACATAGGTATATTATAATTCCATAATAATATCATATATAATTTCATTAACTCTATCCTTTATACATCCCATGCATGGCATGAATGAGTAATATCACTTTGAGGGGGCGGTAGTCCGCACATCCTCAAATGAAATTATAGTATTTACCCATTATGGAAACCATAAAGGTATGATCTAAATGAAAAATACAGAAGAATAGAAACAATATAAATATAATATACATTAAATATAAATATAGTTCCATAAAAATGTCCAATGTGAGATGTGGTAGGAGATAATTGAACAATCATCGTTTCGTGAGGCAGTAGTTCTCCGTCCATGAAAACATTATATTCTTTACCCATTAGACAGATGTGTGTGTAAGTATAGTTCAAATAATTATTATAAAAAACCTAGTATATTGAGGATACTAGTTTTTTCATCAAATAAAGGGATAAAAATAGTTTAGTGTTTTGGAGAATTAAAATAAAAGAAAATAACTTAAGAGAAGATGTTACCTATAAATCAGGTAACTCCCTTTGGTTTGAATAAAAATGATTTATTGAAATGCCTTATGCCTAAGGTAAGGAATCTAGGTGGAATACGGGGATGTAAGGAGATTAATATCATAGAATTTGGATGATCCAATGGTCTGGAGAGGTGTGATTAATGGGTTAGAGGTCATGGAATTTTATAAGGGGGAGGAGGGGCTCTTTTAGAATGTTTGAAAGTATTATTTTATTATAAAATGTTTCTCGGTTTCAAAAGTTCCAAAACTCATTAAATTTGATGATAAGATGACTATTGTTAAAACTAAAATCATCCAATAAGATTTGGAAAGGTTTTGTATATTTTTTAAATATTATAATATCGTTTATTTAAATCATTCATTAATAAGGTAATCACTGCAACATTATTGTGTCATAAATAATTTTATTTATTTGATGTCTTAAAATTATAAATAAAATACCGTTATATAGGAAATGTTTTTATATTTCTAATTAATATTTATAGTCTAAGGGATAAATTATATAACCCCGTGGAAAAATTGATTTCCTAAAAGATATATGAATAAGTCATTTTTGTCTTTATTTTAAATTAATTAATATTAAGTGTAATTATTACTCTTAAGTGGTTCCATGGGGTCCCAAAATCGAACCAAGGATTCCCATGGTCGGTCATTTTTCTACCAATAGGATTAAGACACATGTTAGGGTAATTTAATATTTTTATAATATTATTTGTTAACCATTATTTACCAGATTTTCCCTTTTACCATGGTAAATAAAATATTTGCTAAATTAAATATTCATATTGTCTAAAAATAAAAGATACCTATTTACACAATTTTTACTTCCTGTTTCCAAATATGAATATCAATTTTTATAAATTCAAAATACATAAGTGGACGAAATTAATTTAAAATTAACTCTCGTTGTCAAAAAGCGAGTTTTTAAGAAATAATAACTATCAAATGATTGACACTTGTTTATGTCCAATTTTAATGTGAAATTACTTCCAATTAACAAAATTGGATTAAATGGAAATAAAAATCTAATTATACTTTAAAAATAATTAAAAAGATAATCTATCCATATAAATAAATTAGATTAAAAAGCATTTTTGAATTAAAATACAATATTTTTCACTATTTATTAAAAAATGAACATTATCATAAAAATACCAAAATTACATCCAAAGTAAATTTGGATGTCCCTATTCTAAAGAACATTATAATTTTTTCAAATAGAAAACATAAAAGTGGAAAAAACTATATTTAGAAAGTTTTTACCATCAAAATGTGATAAAACGAACTTTTAATGAATATTAGAGTATTTATGCTTAAATTCAGATTCTTTCTTATTTTAAGCCTCTAAAATTTATTGGGTAAAATTAAAAACATTTAACAAAATTGTATAATCATAATGTTGTTAGTTCTTTTCATTCCTTCCATTTCAATGACTAAGTGTTAATTGCCATTTAAAATAATAATATTATATTATTATTTTTCAGTATAATTCAACGTTGTGTGCAACGTTAGATTTCAAAGATACTCATTGTTGCGTATTAGATATGCCATCGAACTTAGCATCCATTTTCAAGTAAGATTAATATTTAATTCACAAATATTAATAAATATGAAAATTTCCTATTCTTTATTTACATGAGATGTTACATCCATCCCCCCTTTTGAAAATTGCATCCTCATAATTTTTATTCACTTATCAAATAAGTGGGGGTATTTATCCCTCATAGAATTTTCAAATTTCCACATTGCCTCTTCAAATATATGGTTTTTCAACAAAAACATTACCTAATGGATTACCTTATTCAACAACACTTTCTCTCTTTATTCAAGAATCTATACTAATTGTTCCTCATAAGAGAGATTCTCTTCCAACTGAACTACCTTTAGACTCAAAAAATGAGATGGATTCAGCATATACTTACTCAACATTGAAAAATGAAAAACATTGTGTACCTAGGATAAACTTGGAGGTAAATCCACTCTGTAGGAAAATGATCCAACTTTCTCCCAGATTTCATAGGGTACAAGGAACCTCAGACTCATCTTTCCCTTCTAACCCAAATACATCACACTTTTCCATGAATAAACATTGAAAAATACATTATCACCAACCAAGAAACAAAGATCCTTCCTCATGTTGTCCACATAACTTTTCTTCCTTCTCTAAGCTATTCTCATGTTCTTCTGAATCAACTGAACTTTTTCTGCCATCTCTTCTACCAATTCTGGTCCCATCAACATCCTTTCACCTACTTCATCCAAAAAAGCTGGAGTTCGACACCGCTTACCATATAATGCCTCAAATGTAACCATATGTATACTGGAATGAAAACTGTTATTATATGAAAACTCAAACAAAGGAAGATGTGGGTCCTAACTTCCCTTGTAGTCTAGTGAACAAGCACGTAGAATATCCTCCTATGTCTGAATTTTTCATTCTGAATTCCCATCTTCTTGTGGTTGAAAATCTGTACCAAAATTTAATTCAGTGCCCAATGACTTCTGAAGGCCTTTCCAATAGTTATAGGTACTCCTCAGATCACGATCAGATACAAAGCAGAGGGGTATATCTTTAACATACAACCGATAAATTTGATCTAGATATAGAGTATCTCGAATAGAAAGTAAATGAGCATATTTCGTCAATCGATCAACAATAAGCCAAATTGCATTGTTACCTCGAGATGTATTCGATAATCCCAAAATGAAGTCCATGGATATATTTTCCCATTTCCACTCTGGCACTGGTAAAGACTGAAGAATCCCTTTCTTTAACTTCTACTATTCTTTAACCTATTGACAAGTCAAACACTTCACAGTAAAGTTAGCAATATCTCCTTTCATTCCATCCCACCAGTAATACTCCCGAAGATCTCTTTACATCTTAGTACTCTCAGGATAAACTTAAAATGGAGAACTATGAGCTTCACATAACAACTAATTCATAAACTATGAATCACAAGGTACACATAATCTATTCCCAAATATCAAAATACAATCATTATTAATGTTAAAATCAGTCAACTTACCCTTATAAAGCAACTCTACCTTCTTCAGCAAATCTCTATCTTCATTCTGCACTTACTTAATTCTGTTTGATAGAGATTATTTCACTGACACCTGAAACGAAATAGAGGAATTTCCCACATCAACAACTTCTATTCCAATTTTCATCAAATTGTTAATCAAAGGATATTTTTCCAAATTTAACAAGGTTAATGTGGCATTAAATTTTAGACTAAAGCATCAGCCGATTTATATTCCATTCCTAGATGGTAATGTATTATGTAATCATAATCCTTGATTAATTCCAACCATATCCTCTGTCTCATGTTTAATTCCTTCTGAGTGAATATATACTTAAAACATTTGTGATCAGTATATATTTCACACTTTACTCCATACAAATGAGGCCACTAAATTTTTAAAGTAAAAACAATAGCAGCAAATTCCAAATCATATGTTGGGTAATTTAACTCATGAGGTTTCAATTAACTTGAAACATAAGAAATTACCTGATCATTCTGCGTAAGGACACATCCATGTCCTTTCAATGAATCATCACTATAGATAACAAACTCATCATTTTTGGAAGGCAGTTCCAAAACAAAATCATTCAACAATATTCTTTTCAATTCTTGAAAAAATTCATCAGATTATTTTGTCTAGATGAACATAAAAACTTTTCGAGTTAACATAGTCAGTGGGCCAGATAACCATGAAAAATATTCAACAAACCTACAATAATAACCATTAAACCCATGAAAACTACGTATCTTGGTTATATATTTTGGTTCATGTCCATTCTTCAACAAATTTTGTTTTAGCAGGATCAACAGTTATTCCATTTTTGGAAACAATGTGTACAAGGAATGAAATTTGTTTTAACCAAAACTCACACATTGTGAATTTCCCAAATAGTTTCTTTAATTTTATGGTCTTCAAGAAAACCCTTAAATGAATTTCATGTTCCTATTTTCTTTTGGAAGAAACATAAATATCATTAATGAAACAAACCATAAACTTATCCAAGAACTCAAATAAAATTCTATTCATAAGATCCATGAATACAGTAGGTGGATTGGTTAACTCAAGAGGAATAACTACAAATTCATAATGTTCATATCCAATATGAAATTTGGTTTTCATAATGTCTGCTTCTTTTACTTTCAACTGATGATACCCCAACCTCAAGTCAATCTTTGAAAAATACTGAGCTCCCTTTAGGTGATCAAACAATTCATCGATATGAGGAAAAAGATACTTTTTCTTAAAAGTGATGTTATTCAATGATCTATAATAAATGAAAAGTCTCATTGAACCATCTTTATATTTAATAAAAAATACAAGAGCACCCCATGGTGAAGTGCTAGGCCAAATGAAACCGTTATCTAATAACTACTACAATTTCTTCTTTAACTCTAAAAGTTCAATATGAGCCATTTGATATGGGGGTTTTGAATTTGGATTAACATTGGGAACTAAGTCAAAAGTAAATTCAACTTCCCAATCAGGTATAATACCAGGAAACTCATCAGAAAAAACATCAAGATATTCATTTAAAACTGGAAAATCATTAATCTAAATAGTTCCTTTGTTTTCAACAATATTTTCAAAGTAAAATTCATTTCCATATTTTACTAGTTTCTTAGATTCCTGATGTGTTATCAAATTTAAGGGTTCATTCTTGTACACAAACTGAAAATCGTTCTGAAAAGATACCTCTTCTGCTCTGTAATCAATCTTAGCATGATAAACAGAAATCCAATCCACTCCCAAAATAACATCAAACTTTACTAGAGGCAAAACAATAAGGTTTTCAGGTAGATTCTTTTCGCACACAAGGACAAGAAGGTTCTTATAATATATTTTTTTCTCATCATTTCATCCCGTTGTTTTTACCTTAAGTTCATGATTCATATATTGATATGGAAT
This sequence comes from Viscum album, assembly GCA_963277665.1. Lineage (NCBI taxonomy): Eukaryota > Viridiplantae > Streptophyta > Magnoliopsida > Santalales > Viscaceae > Viscum > Viscum album. Next base: position 804,278,892 of record OY728167.1, on the reverse strand, counting down.
TCCCAATTTACTAGACATATTCTAATAAATAAAAGAATATGTAGACCCTAAATCAAACAACACATTGGCATAATATGAATAGACAAACAGTGTACCTGATACTACTTCATTTGATGGACCAACATCTGCTGAAGTAATTTCAAAGGATTTCACCACCCCTTTCTGCTTGTAGTCTGGCTGCTTTCCCTCAATTGAGTTCTTCTTTGGACACTAATTTTCATAATGACCCATTTCATTTCACTTAAAACATTTTACTGATTATAAATACGATTTTGTCTTACCATTAAACTGACTTTTTCAGTGTAATTACAATCTTTATATCCCATTTTACCACATCAACATCACTTACCATAATTCCAAAGACCATCTCCAGCATGTTTTTTACAACAATTTTCAAAAAATATAAACATAAGTTTCTTACCATTAGAATTTTTCGAAGAGGTCTTCACTTTCATCTACCACCTTGACCTCTTATTCTGTTGTTTGTCAATGAACACCCAATCATCGAAAAAATTAATTTCCACCATCTCTGCACATTGACAAAGATTTTCATAACATTTGAACTCACGAGAATCTAAATCCCTTCAATAAATTGGCTTTAATCATGAGTAAAAACAGTTTCTTTTACTATCATGATCTCATATGAAATTTGGAGCATGTCATTCCCGTCGTGTGAATGTTTCTTCATAAACAGCCACAGATTTATCCCCCTGCCTCAATTCTAGAAATAGTTTTTCTATCCTAAGACGAACCACCTTAGGAAAATAGTTCTCAATAAAAATTACTTTGAATTCATCCCAATAAAGAGCATCAATCTCCTCATTATCTTGGATATTTTTCACCATTGACCACCACTGATCATCTTATCCTTCAAAACGATAAACAATGAGACTAACCTTTTGATGTTTTGAACACCCCATGACATCAAAAATCTTCTCTAGTTCATTAATCCACCCTTTAGCTAGCACAAGGCTAGATGATCCTCTAAATGATGGGGGAAGTTGTCTAATGAGATGCTCTACATGTTCCTATGTGGTTGATCTGGCTGATCTCATGCATGGATACCACCACCATTTATAGCCTGAGTCAATTGTTCTGTCACTGCAACATACTATTCAGTTCTGATTCTGACCATATCAGGTTGCTGATTTGGAATGTTGTATTCCTCCTAATGTCATCCCATCATAGCTGCCCTATTTCCTTCGCAGAAAACTATTCTGAACACAAAAATATCTTAGGTAATGCAACATTTTAATCTGTAAATTATATGTCATATTAATTTTACCATAAATTTATTTATTGACATCAATTTATTAATATTAAAACTCCTAATGTTGTCCAAACCTACCTACGATACCAACTATAAGGACCTAGTCTTAAACATTTTCGAAATCATGAATTAAATGAATAATTCACATTGAGGATCTTTTTAGGTTTAGAGTTTTAGAGAATTAGTCCATAAATATTACATTACATCTCAAAAATTACAAATTAGACACTTCTAGTCAGTTTCCATTTTTTCATAAAATAAAAACTCTTGAAAAAAAGGAGCCATGTCTAGTTCCATGTTTTAGATAGCATGACTTTTCCTTGATCCCATCCTTGACCATATTTATCTTTAAGTCCTGTGAAAAACATTTCAAAACATGGGATGAGCATAAAAAGTTAAGTAAGGATAAAAAAATAAATAAAGAAAACATTATTCCATCAATAAATAAGATTCAAATGTTCATACCTCATGAAATAATCAAATTTATGAATAACACATAGAAATAATAAATCATGAAGGTAACTTGTGGCATCCATAACATACTTATGTTGTAGCTTTCACATCTATGTAGGGAGTTACATTTGAAATATCCATCATGATATATTCCCTAAATATATATGGAGAAACTATAATGATTACCTCTGTCACACTACACATGCATTGAAAAGCTATCTTAAGATCACCCTCCCTAGGCTTATCACAAAACCACCTGTATACATAAACAATGCCCAAGAACCATAACATATTCATAACACATAAAACAAGCTTAAAGGAAAGATAAAATTTCCATATTTCAATCAAAATATATAATTTAAAAATATTTAAATAATCAATGCTTTCTCAAGGCTATTCTCCATACCAAAATACATACAGTGGGTATATGGTATTTATTTTCCTTTAAAACACTACGGCCTATTAAGGAAGCCAAAGAACAAATAATACTCACGGCGGCGGAAAGGTTGTTGTCCCTGTGTACGTTAAAAAGAAACATTATTTTTGTCATTTAGTAAAATTATTCATAGAGAAAAGATTCTATTTGAATAAAAGTAAAAGCAAAAGAGGTTTATACCCCATATAAAAGATATACTTGTATAAAACAAAATATGCCTCATTGAAAGAATATTGAGACGAAGTCCCTTACCTCGTGTCTGACTTAACCCATTAGTTTCTTTAATCTCTTTAATAATAAACTACTATTAATTTCTACTTACATAAGAACATATTTAAAGTTTATTATTCCTTTTATATCACTTATTACCATGTTATAAACATTATATAATTATTTAAGTTAATAACGGTCATTTTGTCGATATTTGGTATTTGAGTCAAAAATGAACTTCTTATAATTACATGTTATCCATGTGGTCAAAATTACATTATCTCCTAAATGATTTCACGAGTCAGATATCATATATATCATTTATATCTAGGATATATATGTATTTATAACAGTACATAATATTTGGAGATAAGAAATGAAATGCACCATTAAAGGATATGGTAGGTCATACGTGAGAATGGACGCTACTTTCACTTCTATTTCTTATTTTAATGGAATGAAAACATAATAATACATATGTATATTATAATTCTAGAATAATATAATATATAATTTCATTAGCTCCATCCTTTATGGAAACCATAAAGGTATGATATTTATGAAAAATAAAGAAGCATAGAAAAAATATAAATATATTATATATTACATATAAATAATTTTTTTTCATAATGGCCACAATGAGATACGGTAGTAGATAATTGAACAATCATCATTTCATGAGTCAGTAGTTCACCATCCAGAGAAACAGTATTTTCTTTACCCATTAAACGAAGGTGTGTGTAAGTGTAGTTCGAATCCTTCTTATAAAAACAACTTAGTATATTTAGGATACTGTTTTATTTATAAAATAATGGAATAAAAAGAGTTTAGGGGGTTGGAGAAGTAAAATAAAATAAAAGAACTTAAGAGAAGACGTTACCTTTAAATCAGGTAACTCTAATTGGTTTGAACCAAAATGAATTATTGAAGTGACTTCTGCCTACAGTAAGGATTCTTGGTGGAAGATTGGGATATAAGGACCTTAATTGGATAGATTATGGATGATCCAAGGGGCTTGAGAGGAGTTATTAATGGGTTAGAGGTGATGGATTTTTATAAGGGGGAGGATGGGCACTTTAGGAAAGTTTGAAAGTATTATTTTATTATAAATTGATTCTCATTTTCAAAAGGTCCAAAACACAATAAATTAAAATATAACATAAATATTTTAGAAATAAAATCATCCAATAATAATTGTACAGGTTTTGGAGAGTTTTTAAATTTTATAATCTCATTTACTTAAATCATTCATTAATAAGGTAATCACTGCATCATCATTGTGTCATAAATAATTTTATTTATATGATGTCTAAAAATTATAAATAAAATACCATGATGTAGGAAATATTTTTTTCTTTCTAATGAATATATATAGTCAAAGATATAACTTATATAACCCCATGTAATTTTTTTTACTATAATATATATGTTTAAGTCATTTTTCCCTTTACTTTAGATTAATTAATATAAAGTGTCATTATTACTCCTAAGTGAAACCATGGGGTCTCAAAATCGACTCAAAGATTCCCATGGTCGGAAATGTATCAACCAATAGGATTAGGACACATGTTAGGGTAATTTAATATTATTATTTTATTATTTTTTTACCCTTATTTACCAGATTTACCCTTTTATCATGGTGAATAAAATATTTACTAAAGTAAATATTCACAATGTCTAAAAATAAAAGTTACCTATTTTAAAAATTTGGACCTCTTGATTTAAAATTTCGAATTCATTATTCTAAATTCAAAGTGAAAAAGTGGCAAAAATTAATTTAAAATTAATTTCTTGTTCTCAAAACAAAAAGCGTGTTTTTAAGAAATAAAATCTATCAAAAGAGTGACACTTGTTTATGTCCAATTTCATAGTGAAATTACTTCCAATGACCAAAATTTGATTAAATAGTAAAACAATAATCTAGTCACACTTTGAATCCAATTAAAATGATAATATATCCATATAAATAAATTATATTAAACGGTAGTTTTCAATTAAAATACAATATTTTTCACTATTCATTAAAAAATGAAAATTATCAGTAAAATGCCAAAATTTCATCCAAAGTAAATTTTGTTGTCCTGATTATAAATAAGAATATTATTTTGTCAAATAGAACATATAAAAGTGACAAAAACTAGATTCAAAAGGGTTCTCCATCAAAAGGCGGTAAAAAGACATTTTAAAGAATGTTAGAGTGTTTATGCTTAAAATCAGATTATTTCTTATTTTAAGCCTCAAAAATTTATTGGATACATGTAAAAACATTTAGAAAACATGTATAATCAAATCTTTGTTAGTTCTGTTCATTCCCACCATTACAACGTCTAGGCATTAACTACAATTTAAAATAATTGTATTATATTATTATCTTTCAGTATAACTCAACGTTGTGTGCAACGTAAGATTTAAAAGAAACTCATTTTTGCTTATTGGGTACGCCATCAAACATATAATCCCCTTTAAAGTATGATTAATATTTAATTCATAAATATTAATAAATATGAAAATGTGTTATTTTTTATTTACTTGGTATGTTACAAAGAATACAGAGAGCCATTAAAACAAAAGTCTATCATCTAAAACATCCCCTTACAGAATGATCCCTTGAATATACATATGGGCTTCTATTTATAGGATTAAATTGCTTTAATGGGCACCAAAAAATGGGACAATAAAATTTTCATGGTCATTTTTGTTCAACATGGGTCATAGAAAGTGGTCTAAAAATTAATTATCATTAATATCAGCTATTGTTTCACCAAAATAACTATTTTATGTCATAAATAATATTCTATAATATAAAATCACCATGGAATAACCATGTATGTCTTTTATGACAATAAATTTACATCTTAACAATTTTGATGGATCGTTAAATCTTGAAACATATGTGACATGTCATGAAACATGTGTCCATATTCTAGAATCATCATTTTCATTTAAGTATTCACATACACATTTAAATATTCATATTTTATGTCTTAAATTACTGATTTATGATGTAAATTATCAATTTTCATTTCTTTTGGATTTTTTTAAACCCAGATTTCATTTTAATGCTCCGAGATTGGGCTTTGATCTATGATTTTCACCAACCATCATTTTCAACATCAAATCATTTCCTTTTATCCTACATTTGATCAATTCCTATATCCTTACCAAAATTGATAATAAAAATTAATTACTAGAGAAATTAATCAATTAAATTGCAAAAAAAAATTATTTTATATCAAAATAATCGTTCAAAATGTAATGTCACAGACCTCTCTGGTCTATTCCTTTTCCAAAATCTGGGGTCTGAGGTGTTTCGGGTGGTTAAGGTGACTTATCCCCAACAATTTTCCAGGTTTTCTAGTTCTGTGCATAGTGGAATTGTATCCTTATGTGAACAGTGTCATCATTAGCCTTAGGTGAACAGTGGAACGGTAGCCTTATGTGAAATGTTTCATCGATAGCCTTAGGTGAATAGTTCAACGATAACCTTATGTAAAAAATTTAATCGGTCACCTTAGGTGGACAATGCAACATTAACCTTATGTGAACTGTGTCCACGGTAGCCTTCGGTGAACAGTCCAACGATGACCAATTTCCTTTTCCAAATTTTGAGTTCATGAACTGTGTTTCTAGAATGGTGAGGTTCCAATGGTGACTTCATTCCTTTGCCAAATTTTGAGTTTGTGAGTAGTGTTTTCTGAATGGTGAGGTTCCAACAGTGACCTCTTTCCTTTTCTATATTTTGAGTTCACGAATATTATTTCCCTAACGGCGAGGATCCAATGATGACCTCTTTCCTTTTTCGAATTTTGATTTCAAGAATTGTGTTTCCAGAATGGTGAGGTTCCAACGGTGACGTCTTTACATTTCCAAATTTTGAGTTCATGAACAGTGTTTCCATAATGGTGAGGTTCCAATGGTGACCTCTTTCCATTTCCAAATTTTGAGTTCATGAACAGTGTTTCCAGAATGGTGAATTTCCAATAGTGATCTCTTTTCTTTTCCAGATTTTGAGTTCATGAACAGTGTTTCCAAAACAGTGAGGTTCCAACGGTGACCTCATTCCTTTGCCAAATTTTGAGTTAATGAACAGTGTTTCCAGATTGGTGAGGTTCCAATGGTGACCTCTTTCATTTTCTATATTTCATGTTAATGAATAGTGTTTCTCGAACGGTGAGGTTCCAATGGTTACATCTTTCCTTTGAAAATTTTTGATATGATGAACAGTGTTTCCATAAGGGTGAGGTTCCAACGGTGACCTCTTTCCTTTTCCAAATTTCATGTTAATGAATAGTGTTTCTAGCTTCTTACAGTTTCACCCCTTTGACATTTCCTTTGACGTAAAATGTATTTAAATCCTTGTTTTAAGGACTCTAAGGCCGATTCAAATCCATAACTCCTATATTAATTTCCCTAAGGCTCGGGATGATTTTACTTGGTCAAACTGTGTGGTTTAATGCGATTCGCTTTTAATGGAAAATCCAGCGTATCTTAAACCACTGATATGTTAAATCTTCTAAAGGAGCGATATATCTTCCTCCCTAGTTCTTCCTCCTTGTTCTCGGCTGTGAGATTCTTGAACCTTTCATTCCATCTTGTAACAGTTTCACAATCAAACATTCCTCCCTGGATTGGTTCCCCTCTGATTTTGATACAACCAAGCAGTATCGATCAATCTTCGATATAATGTATAAGCTATCATCATTCTTTTGGGTTCATCTCCTTCTGTTTATCCTCGACCATTTATGTAATGTTATCTCCATGTTCCTAATGGGATTTTCATGGGTGTTGGCTAATGTGGTGGTGTATCTGCATCCTCGGGTTGATACAGTTTTCCCAGGGGAGGAGATCGTAACCTGTTGTGTAGCTCGTTCTCGTATAAAGAACGTCGAGAACTATTTGAGGTAGGGCATTCGTTGATTATCCTCCCTTTTACATGTAACTATATAGTTAGTATGTTTTATCACAATCGATCACAATGAAATTGGCATAATAAATATTTGAACCATATAAATAAGTTGACATCGATCGTATGTTATTGCATCTGGTTTTTCTAGATAGTGTGATATCAATGCTTTATTCGTTTATTTCTTCATTCTTGATGGAAATTGGTAATGAACGTAAAGCCAGAAATAATGGATAATTGTTTGGATGATGATAAAGGGGCATGTAAATGAATATGGTTCTTCTTTTTGTAATTTTATGTTAATCAAATTGGTGCAGTAAGCATGTTAAATTATTTTTTATTACTTACTATTTAGGTTTCAAAATTTGGAAACTATGAATAATAAATCGGTTAATCTAAGATGGATTAATGAATTGTTTGTATGATAAAAGATAATTCTATGTAGGGTTCTGAGTTACACTCTTTCCTGTTTAAGGGCCAAGATCCCAATTGATATGATGTTTGTTTTCCTACTACTTGCGTTATGATGTGAGCCTGGATGGCTATTGTGATATGTGGGGGCATGGAGTCCTACTATTTGTGGTAGCATTTGATACCTAGAGTGGCGAGATGCATTGGTTTACGCCTGTGGGTGTTGGGGAGGACATCAGGGATGATGAAATGGGTTGGGTGTGAATGTTTGGATTCTTGCTGATTCTTATTGGTTATTTAACTGATTTATATCACCACTTCTCAGGGCACCTAGTCTTGATTACCCTTCTTCCGAAAGGGGTGAATATGTGTAGGGTATTCCATGTTCTTTCCATGTTTTTCTTCATAAGGTTGGATGGTTCTACGCTCTAGATATAGGTGGAAAAGAATCGATGGGTAATTCATCTACTCACCCAGTTGAGCCCCCTAGTGTTTAGTATCAAAGAATGTTTTTCAAGAATTATTGGGAATATGGTAAAGTATTGTTGTAAATAAATAATTGAATAAATTATGTTAACCCATGGGGTTTGAGTTTGCTGGGGTGCAATGCTGAGGTTTCAATTAAATTGAACAATGAACATTGGGTGTGATGCTAATGAAATATACTATGGAAATTTTAAATGGTTAACTAATGTTTAGAGAATTAGTTTTGTAATGTGAAACTGATAAAAAGTGAATGGATTAATGTCATAACTTTCATTAAATGGTTTTGTGCTTATAGGATACCTAGTCTTAGAAGTGGTAGTCGGGGGTCCGAGAGACGTTTGTTGTAGTTGATTCTAAGACTAGGTTATGCCCATAGTGTGGTTTTCATCTAGAGTATATTATGTACTTTTTGTGTTTCTATACACTACTCGACCCTATAAGTTAGGGAAACTGACACCCCAGGGATTCTGTTCTTTGGGGGTGGGGGTGTTTTCCCTAACATTCCGGTGGGAGAATGGATGGATGACTACCCCCTTTAGCCCCGCTCTCTTCTCTTGGTAGTTACTCTTACTATTAGGCACACCAGTTAGTATCCCCATATATGTGTTTATAGGGTTGTAATGGCTTGTGGTTATTCACACACATATATTCTGGATATAGTTTCTTATGGAATACTATAGGTGTAACATGTATAGGATATGATGGACTGAGGATCCTTACTCGGTGTATGGGCTATAATGGCTTGAGGTTTAATACCCGACTTATGATACACGTTATGTGAGCTGTGGTGGATCCCAAAAACTACCTGGTAGATTTTTTTACGTGTACGTGGTGGTTTTGTTGCATGAGGTGCATATTGTGGTGCTTCACATAGGTGCCTGTGGGCAATCCTTTTGGGAGAGAGATGATTAGGACGTGCAACATTGGGGAAAAGCGGAAACCCAATGGGAAATTAGTAGTGGGGTAACCTTGATATTATTTATTATTATATATACTCTTGTATGTGTTACACGGTGAGAGTAGCCATGGGAGACTGGGAACATAGTATGTCTGGTTAGGTGACGAGTTAGTTTCACTTGTTGTTCACTGTGCCTTTGCATGCCTTCTTTACTTTTGCACGAGAGGATCAGGGAGGATCCTACTGAGTATACTGTTTTACTCACCCTATGTATATATAAACTATTTTTTAGGTCACTAGGAGTAGGTTGGAGATCAAGTTGCTTTATACTAGCTTGGGGTTGCAGGAGCTATTTGGGATTTTGGTTGATACTATTTTTACATTATTTTGGGTACTTGTAGTTTTCCCCCTTCAGTTTTAGTTGTTTTTCATGAGATTAAGTATGTGTACTTGGGATTTCATTTATATTTTTGTCTGAGATGGAGTTGGTCGGTGTCTGTCTTATCTCTCTCTTTCGCATGTGTTCTCTTAAAGGGTAATGCATCCCATTTGAGTGTTTACTATACCCTTGGTTCTAGTCTCCAACCCGGGGCCTACTGAAGGCGGAACTCAGGGGGTCATTATCTCACTTCTCACATTTCTGGCCAAGGTGGGGTACACCTTGTGGGTAGGGGGTCGTGATAGAGTGGTATCAGAGTTAGGTTGTATGATAGGATGAATTTTGGTGTTAGGCAGAGGCGAGGTTGCATGGATTGGTAGGGAAACTGTGTCAGTCATGTTTAGCAAGTGATGTAAACACTGGAGACCATCTGAGACATAGGAATTTAGGTCCCCCTATGATCTGATGCACGAACCTTTAAGTTTACAATGGCTACTAAACAAGGTGATACTATATGAATGGTAGAGACCTAGGAAAGGATCATGCATCATACTTTTTTGTTCTTGTGTTTGAATGAGAAGACCTAGAGATAAGCTAAACTAAAATGACTAAAAGAAAAAAATTAATTAATTAATTCTGAGTCTTCTATATTCTAGGTTTAGGAGGTATAACTATTTTTTATTTTGTAGGTATGGCTTCAGGTCGAGGTCCTCATAAGTATCTCATAGAACATGTCTAGTATGCTGTGAGAGCAGGTCATCATAGGGTATAGGATGACGATGAAGACACTTGGAGGAGGACACTCTTAGAGTTTCAGCACTAGATTCTACAAAAGTATGAAGGCTCTGTTTCAAATCCAGTCACCTAAGACTAGTTTGAGGAGGTCAAGATAGGATTTAGTCTGATCCGTGCTCGGAAGGAGCACTGGGTGTCTTTGGTTGTGATGATGATGCTTAGAGCAGCGAGGCAGTGGTGGTACTTGTTCCTCAGGGACCGCGAGGAGTCAGCGATCTCATGGGAGGAGTTCCGAGACATGTTTAGAGTCTATTTTCTTTCTTCGACCACAAATGCGTCCTGTCTCCAGGAGCTTCATACCCTTCTAATGGGGAGCTCCAACATGAGAGAGTTTGGAATCTGTTTTAGGAACCTTTTATGATGTGCTTCAGACCTGTTTCCAGATGAGGAGGCTAGGGAGATGCATTTCAAGGAGGCTTTGCATCTAGAGATCGAGTGCCAGGTCACCCCTTTTATGCTGAAGACATATCTTGAGGTGCTGGAAAGGGAAAAGGTCATAAAGATGACATTGTCCAGAACCAAATCATCACGAGAGGGGAGTCTTCATGATTCCTCATGAAGTAGAGCTGTGGTCTGGGGTTCTGAGTTTTCAGGTCAGAAGAGTTTCCGTTCGGCTAGGGGTAGGTCCCAGCCCTCAGCATCTCGTTTCTCCGTGGGTAGAAGCTCTCAGGCCTATGCCAAGGGATCATGTGCTTGTTTATATTATGGTGGTCAAGGTCATCATCATAAAGAGTTCCCAACCTTTCTAAGTAGTCGTGTGCACCAGGTGTTCCTCTCCAGGTTCCTCCGTTGAGGCAGTTCCAGTCGAGGTAGCAGCAGCAGGTTACTCCAGCTTTAGATCAGCAGAGGGTCGATCCGGCAGGCAGATGACATCCTTATGACACTCCCCATACTCATAGAGCAGATCACGTCCATGGTGGTGGTCAACATCAGGGTCAGAGAGGCTATGGAGGAGGTCGTGGTCAGTATCATGCTTTAGCGTTGCCAGTGCCAGGTGAGCCAGACGTTGTTCAAGGTACCCTTTTCTATTTTTCTACCATGGTGTGTGCCTTTTTTGACTCAGGAGAGACACACTCCTTCATATCACCCACCCTTTCCCATGCTTTGGGACTTTAGGTAGAGAGGGTTCCAGTTCCCTTTCCATTGACTATGCCATTTTGAGGCTGGTCTTACTTGTCTGAAGTATGTCGAGACTGTGAGCTAGTGCAGGGGCAGCACCGCTATTGGAGAGATTTCCTCTATTTATGAATAAAACCATATGATATCATCATTATCATGGATTGGTTGTAAGCGGTGTAGGATATCATGGATTTCTTCAGCAATCAGGTCGTTTTCTTCGATGCGGATGGAGAGTCGGTGGTGTTTGTTGGCGAGTGAGACCCTCAGATGGGTCATAGGTGTGTTCCGTCCTTATCATCCATGATGGCTAAGATGATTCTCAGTTCTTCAGAGGTTCAGTAGTTGGCGTTTACTAGGGTAGTAGAAGAGTACCCTGTTGTCTTTCCAGACGAGTTTGTTGCACTACCCCCTCAACAAGAGATCGAGTTTGGGATCAAGCTACAACCAGGAGAGTCTCCTATCTCTATGTCTCCATATAGGGTAAACCCTTCTGAGTTATGAGAGCTACATATATAGCTTTATGGAATATTATAGTGCGTTTTTGTTCGGTCGATTGTGTCACCGTGGGGTGCACCAATTTTGTTCGTGAAGAAGGATGATGACAGTTTGTGGTTATGTCTCGATTATCGTCGCATAAAAAAAGTGACAATGAAGAATCGATATCCTCTTCCATGTATTGATGATTTATTCAATCAACTGAACAGTTCAAGTTGGTTCTCAAAGATTGACATGTGGTCATGATATCATTAGATGCATGTGAAGGATGATGATATCCTGAAGAATGATTTCTGTTGTCGTCATGGGTATTATGAGTTCATTGTAATGTCGTTCGGTGTGAAAAATGATCCAGTTGTGTTCATGGGATTGATGAACTATATGTTCTCTGAGATCCTAGACATGTTCATGGTGGTTTTCATCAATGACATCCTTGTGTACTCCACATCTAAGGGGAATCATGCAGAGCATCTACACACCGTTTTGGGAGTTCTTCGTCAATATCAACTGTTTTGGATGTTGTCAAAGTGTCAATTTTGGGCTCAAGAAGTCCATTTTTTTGGGGAATGTTGTGTCCCGGCATGGAGTAGCTATGGATACATCGAAGATAGAAGCATTTCTGTCTTGGGAAGAACCCAAGATAGTGTTAGAGGTGTGAAGTTTCCATGGTATCGTAAGGTACTACAGGAGGTCCGAAGCCGATTTTTCTTGAGTTGTGACTCCTCTAACATCATTTACCATGAAAGATCAATAATTAATATGGACTAATCAGTTTTAGAGAGCTTTTGAGTGTCTAATGGATAAGTTAGTAAGTGCTCCAGTTCTTTGTCTTCCAGGTGAGGGAGTTTAGTTTGATATTTTCTGCGATGCTTCGCATCAGAGGCAAGGTTTTGTTCTAATTCAGTAAATATCAGTTGTTTCTTATGGATCTCGGTAGTTACATACCCATTAACATATCAATGCCACCCATGATCTTGACTTGGCAGCCATGGTGTTTTCTCTGAAGTTGTGGAGACATTACCTCATTGGTGAGTGCTTTGTGGTTTTCACCAATCATAATATTATGAGGTATGTTTTCTCCCAGTGTGACTTGAACATATGAAAACGTCAGTGGATGGAGTTCTTACAGGAATACAACATCCAAATATTGTATACACCTAAAAAGGGGAATGTTGTAGCTAATGCGCTAAGTCATAAGTCACGTAGTGATGCAATGCGTGAATATGGTGAATCATGGAGAGTAATGGAAGAACATTCAACATTACATCTTTATATGAGAGGATTTGGGGGAAGATGTTGTCTTTTTCAGATGACAGTGCATTCATCTATGGTGAGGAAGGTGGAAGAGTCCCAGTTGGGGGATCTTGAGGTGGAGGTCTGGAGAGACCGATTTGTTTGTGGTGAGGCACATGATGGTTGGTCTGAGGATGAACAACACCAAGTGTTGTGTAATGAATGTATTTTTGTTCCTTTTATGATGCGCGAGACGATTCTTAGAGAGTTCCATAATTATCGTTTAGTAGTGAATCCAGGTGTGAAAATGATGTACTGGGCCTTGAAGAGCCAGTTTTTGTAGACTGAGATAAAGCTTGCAGTTGTAGAGTTTGTGTTTCAATGTTTGGTCTTCCAGAAGGAGAAGGCCGAACACCGTGTTCTTGTTGGTCTGCTCCAACTGTTTGATGTTCCACAGTGGATGTGAAAGGAAATATCAATGGACTTTGTTACTGGTTTACCTCAAGCTCTGGTAGGACATGATGCTATTTGCGTTTTAGTGGACCATTTAATAAAATCAGCTGACTTTATATCAATCAAGGATTCGATCTAAGGGGATGTTTTTTCGAGGCAGTATCTGGAGGAGGTATTGAGACATCATGGAGTCCCAAGGACGATCATTTCTGATTGAGATCCTTGTTTTACCTCTAGGGTGTGGAGAGGTCTCTAGAATGCATTCGGTTCTCAACTATGACTTAGAAATGCTTTTCATCCATAGACATATGGTCAGACAGAGCGGACAATAAAGAATTTTGAAGACATGTTACGCTCTCGTGTCCTTGATTTTGGAGGTTCATGGATGAGGCACTAACCCTAGGTGGAGTTCGCTTACAAAAATAGTTTTCACTCCACTATCAGTATGGATCCGTTTGAATCCTTGTATGGTCTATTGTTCCATTCTCCATTGTGGTGGACTGGGACGGAGAGTCATCAATTCTCAGACCAGAAGTAGTGCAGAATACAATAGAGATGGTTCAGGTGATTCATGAGAGGATGAAGACAGCGTAGGATCATCAGAAATCATATGATGATAAAAGGAGGAGACCTTTTAAGTTTGGTGTTGGGTATCATGTGTTTCTAAAGGTGACTCCCCATCATGGTAAGTTATGGTTTGGTCGTGGGAGTAAGCTTTCTCTCCGGTTTGTTGGGCCTTTTGAGGTGTTAGCTCGTGTTGGAGCTGTGGCGTATCGAGTAGCACTTCCCCCACATATGAGACAGATACAAGATGTTTATCATGTATCACATATCCGTCATTATCTTCTTGATGACTCACACGTCATCGATTGTGGAGAGATCAATGTTGATGATGATGCGACCTTCGAGGAGCGACCTATGGAGATCCAAGACCGCAAAGAGAAGGTGTTTCATGGGCATTCTATCCACTTGGTTTGTGTATTATGGTGACACGATGGCAAGGAGGAGAGTACATGGGAATGTGAGTCATAGATACGTGCTCAGTAACCAGAGATGTTTTTTGTTTAACTATTTTTATGTAATGATGTCCCCTTTGTTGTTATAGACCTTTCATATTTATGGTATGGCTTTCTATTGTTGCTTCTTGTGGATTTATGTCTTTTGAGAGGTATCTCGATTGGTGGTTGTTCATGATTCTTTTCTTTCCCCTTTTTAGGTTGGATTTGAATTCTCAAGGATAAGAATGTTTTGGGAGGTATATAATGTAATGGCATGGAAATCTCTGGTCCATTCCTTGGATAAAATTTGGTGTTTGAGGTGTTCTGGGAGGTCAAGGAGACTTATCCCCAACACTTTGCCAAATTTTCCAGTTTTGTGAACAGTGGAACAGTAGCCATATGTGGAAATTTTCATCAGTAGCCTTAGGTGAACAGTACAATGGTAGCCTTATGTGAACAGTATGATCAGTGGCCTTAGGTGAACAGTGAAATGGTAACCTTATGTGAATAGTGTCATCCGTAGCCTTAGGTGAACAGTGAAAGAGTAACCTCATGTGAACAGTGTCAACGCTAGCCATAGGTGAACAGTCCAACAGTGATCTCTTTCCATTGCCAAATTTTGAGTTCATGAGCTGTGTTTCCATAATGGTGAGGTTTAAACGGTGACCTCTTTCCTTTTCCACATTTTAGGTTCATGAAAAGTGTTTCAAGAATGATGAGGTTCTAATGGTGACCACTTTCCTTTGGAACCTTTTGTGTTCATTAACAGTATTTCCCAAATGGTGAGGTTCCAACAGTGACCTCTTTCCATTTCCAAATTTTGAGCTCGTGAATAATGTTTCCATAATGGTGAGGTTCCAACGGTGACCTCTTTCTTTTTCTAAATTTTTATTTCATGAACAATGTTTTCAGAACGGTGAGTTTCCAATGGTGACCTCAATCCTTTTCCGAATTTTGAGTTCATGAACAGTGTTTATAGAATTGTGAGGTTCCAACGGTGACCTCCTTCCATTTCCAAATTTTGAGTTCCTAAATAGTGTTTCTAGAACGGCGAGGTTCCAACGGTGACCTCTTTACTTTTCCAAATTTTGAGTTCATGAACAGTGTTTCTTGAATGGTGAGGTACCAAAGCTGACCTCTTTCCTTTTCCAAATTCCGTGCTAATGAACACTGTTTCCAGAATGGTGAGGTTCCAAGGGTGACCTCTTTCCTTTTCCAAATTTTGTTATCATGAACAGTGATTCCAAAATGGTGAGGTTCCAACGGTGACCTCTTTCCTTTACAAAATTTGTTGTTAATGAACAGTGTTTCTAGCTTTCTACTGTTTCTCCCTTTGACATAAAATGAATTTAAAGGCTTGTTTTAAGGACTCCAAGGACGATTCAAAGTCTATAACTCCTATATTAATTTTCTTAAGGCTTGGGATTCTTTTACTTGGTCAAACTACATGGTTTAATTCTATCATCTTTTAATAGAAATTACAGCATATAATAAACCACTACTCTGTTAAATCTTCTAATGGGATACTAGATCTTCCTCCCTAGTTCTTCCTCCTTGTTCTTAGCTATGAGATTCTCAAACCTTTCATTCCATCCCGTAAGAGCTTCACAATCAAACATTCCTCCTTGGATTGGTTCCCCTATTTTTTTGATGCAACCAAGTAGTATCGATCAATCTTCGATATAATGTATGACCTATCATCATTATTTTGGGTTTATATCCTGAGGTTTCTCCTTGAACTTTTATGGAATGTTATCTCCATGTTCCTAATGGGATTTTATTTGGTGTTGGCCGATGTGGTGGTGTATCTGCATCCTTAAGTGGACGCAGTTGTCACAAAGGAGGAGATCGTAACCCGTTGTGTGGCTCGTTCTCATATAATGAATGTTGAGAACTTTTTAGGTTATTGGATTCATTACTTCTCTTTTATTTTATGTAAAACCATATATTTACCATGTTTTATCCCACTCGATCACAATGAAATTGACATAATAAATATTTGAACCAGATAAATTAATTGATATCGATCGTATGATATTGCCTCTTGTTTTTCTAGATAGTGTGATATATATTCTGTCTTCCTTTATCTCTTATTTCTTGATGGAATTTGGTAAAGAATGTAAAGATGGAATTAATTGATAATCGTTTGGATAAAGATAAAGAAGCATGTAAATGAATCTAGTTCTTCTTGTTGTGATTTGATGTTAATCAAATTGGTGCAGTAAGCATGTTTAATTATTTCTGATAGCATAATATTTAGGTTTCCGAATGTTGAAACCTGTGTTTAATAAAATAGTTAATCCAAGATGGATTAAATAACTGGTTGATTGACAAAAGATAATTCCTTTTATGGTTCTAAGTTACCTTATTTCTTGTTTAAGGGCCAAGAGCCCAATTAATAGGATGTTTGTTTTCATACTGCTTATGTTGTGATGTGATCCTGGATGACTGTTATGATATGTGGGGGCATGGAGGCCTATAGGTTGTGGATGCAGTTGATGCCTTGAGTGGTGAGATGCATTGGTTTATGCATGTGGGTATCGGGGAGGACACCAGGGACAATGAAATGGGTTGGATGTGAATGATTGGATGCTTTCTGATTGTTATTGGTTGTTTATCTGCTTTAAATTCCACACTACTCAAGGCACCTAGTATTGCTTACCCTTTTTCTGAAAGGGGCTATAACATGCGGGGTATGCCACATGCTTTTCCTGTTTAGCTTCTCGAGGGAGGATGGGTCTACTCTCTTGCTATAGGTGGCAAAGAATCAACGAGTAGTTCATCAACTCACAGTGTTGAGCCCCCTTGTGTTTAGTAGTATAGAATGTTTTTCTAGAATTCCTAGGAATATGGGAAAGTAATTCTGTAAATAAATAATTGAATAAATTATGTTAACCCATGTGGTTGGATTTTGTTGGGGTGCAATGCTAAGGTTGTAATTTAATGGAACATTGATCTTTGGGTGTGATGCTAATGAAATATAATGTGGAAATTATTAATGGTTAATTAATGTTTAAAGAATTAATTACATAATTTTCTACTGATAAAAATGGAATAAAGTAATGTAATAATGTTTTATAAATGGTTGTGTGATTATAGGATACCTAGTCTTAGAAATGGCAGTCGGGAGTACGAGAGGTGTTAGATGCAGTTGAGTCTAAAACTAGTTTATACCCACAGTTTGGTTGTGAGATAGAGTATATTCTGTACATTTTGTGTTTATATATGCTACTCCACCCCGTCATTTAGGGAAACTAACACCTTGAGGATTATTATCCCTAAGGGGGTGTTTTCCCCAACATTCCGGTGGGAGAATCGATGGCTGACTACCACCTTTGGCCCTGCTCTATTCTCTTGGTAGTTACTTGTGCTGGTAGGCACAATGGTTAGCTTCCCCATATATGTTTATAGAGGGTTGTAATGGATTGTGGTTATTCACACACAAATATTCTGGATATAGTATCCTATGGACTACTATTGGTGTAACGTGTATAGGCAATGATGGCTTGAGGATACTTACTAGGTGTATGGGCTATAATGGATTGAGATTTAATACATGAAGTATGATACACATTATGCGAGCTGTGGTGGATCCCAGAAACTACCTGGTTACTTTTCGTACATGGAAATGGTAGTTTTGTTGCATGAGGTGCTTGTTGTGGTGCTTCGCCCAGGTGTCTGTGGGAATCCTTTTTGGAGAGAGATTCTTAGGACGTGCTGTGTTGGGGAAAAGCAGCAAACCACTGGGGAAGTAGTAGTGTCTTACCCCTGATATTCATTATTATATTTTATACTATTGTGTGCATTAATTGTTGATAGTAGACATGGTGAGGCTGGGAATTTAGTAAACATGTTTAGGTGACGAGTTAGTTTCACTTGTTGTTCGCTGTGCTTGAGCATGATTTCTTTACTTTTGAAAGAGATGCTCGGGGAGGATCCTACTGGGAATACAATTATACTCACCTTATGTATATATAAACTATTTTCCGTTTACTTGGAGAAGTTTGGAGATCAAGCTGGTTTCGACTAGCATGGGGTTGCAGGAACTGTTTGGGCTTGTGGTTGCTGCTGTTGTAACTTTCTTTTGGGAACTTGCAGTTTTCCCCTTTCAGTTGTAGTAGCTTTTCATGACATCACATATGTGTACCTGGGATTTCATTTATATTGTAGTCTAAGTTGGAGTTGGTTGGTGTCTATTGTATATCTCTATTTCGCATGTTCTCTCTTAAAGGGAAATGCATCCCATTTGTGTGTTTACTATACCCTCAGTGCTAGTTGCCAACCCGAGGCCTACTGGAGGCGGGACTCAAGGGACGTTATCTCTCTTCTCACATTTCCATCCCCATAGGGGTATACTTTGTGGGGAGGGGGAATTGACACAAAATATGGTTTTATCAATTCCTCTACACATAGAGCTTGCATGTCCCCAAGCATTTAATATCAAAATAAATTTATATCGAACAATAGGTTACAAATATTCTAATTCAAAATTAATTAAATCAAATGATTATCAATGGATGATTAACCATTCATGTTCCGCATACAAATTTCATTCAATTTAACACTAATCAATGAGACATATGAACCCAGGAATTTTACATGTTCCCATTATGAAATTGTAAAATTTTCATATGATTCATTCATATATCATAATTATTTATCATAAATAATGAAATTCCATGATTTAAATTATAATTGATTTTTTATCTCAACACTTTTGATAAAATTTCATGTATTTTTATACTCAAACCATGACTAAATTCTCCCTCTATATAGCCTTACAAAGGATATACATTCTCTATTTTCTAAAAAAACAATTCATGTAAAATCATGAGGGATTTGAAAATAAGGTTATTATAAATGCTATGATTAAGGTTATTATGGATTTATGTTAAGAAGATTAAATCTATAAAAGGGGGATCTTCACTTAATCATATTGGATGATATCAAAATCAATGTATAGAGAAAATGTCCTCAATAAAATGAAAACTCACACTTCCTATAACTCAAATTTCTGTCAAGATCAATATAAGTATAATAATGAAATTTCATCTCTTTAATTTTTATAATTATTTATTTATTATTTTTTAGAAATTTATTCTCCAAAAAAATCTCACATGAACCACCGAATCGTATATGAAAAAAATCATAAGTTTGGTAATGGTGATTTTTTATTTTTCAAACACACAACCCATTATTTTTATTCATTATTTAGTTATTCTTTCTTTCAATAAGGGAAAATATATGTACATGACTATTTAATATAACTTATTAATACCCAAAACATCACCCCAAAACATTATCTATACAACATAACACATTCCTCTTACTTAAATTTACCTCACCCCCACACTTCATCTTGTGAAATTCATGTAATATAAATAGAGGAGGATATGAATGGATAAAAAATACATGTAACATGAATCATTATAACTGAGTTCATTCAAGGATTCTATGGGATAAAAAAGTATTTATGTAAAAGGTTGTCACATTAATAAGGGATTCAAAATAAAAATTTCCTTAATCAGGTTAAATTAGGTTTTGAGCAGCCATATCTTCAACAAGTTGCAATCCATGTTCATGTAGGCAGCCTGACCCGACATCCCTCATGATATATTTTCAATGTAGAAATAAAAATTATTTGGTCTAAAAATCCTATCATGAATAGAAATTATGAATTTTGTTCAATCACTCATGACATGAAATAGTAAAAATAAATCAATCCACATAAATTTTATAAATTATATGTGTGATAATTGTAGGTAAATTTCATTGACCTGAATCAACCCATCCCTCTAAATCAAAATTCATCAAAATTAACATATTGATAATCCGTATAATTAGTCAATTACACTTTTTAATCATTAAATAATATTTCCATTTAAATATATAACATATAATAATGGGTTTTCTAAAAAACTATTTCTAATAGAATAGTCAATTAGAGTATAAAATATAACTTTGGGTATGAAATGTTTATTTTAGGGCTCAAAATTAGATATACACTATGTTGATAAAATAAATCATTGAAACACAAAATACCATATCCTATGATGCTTCATTTCGTATTTCACATCTGTTTCCTTGAACTAAATTATTTCTTCATTTCTAAGATGTGAGTTATGATGTTATGAAAAAAATATCATTTAGATATTGTAATCTGTATTTTTACAGCGTGAGTTCTATATAGAGTATTTATATTTCCTTATGAAATTTTGATGGACTTAAAAATAATATTAAAAAACAAATTATAGGGAAGTAATGATCAATATAACCCAAATACAATTTAGTGGAAGGATGGAATATGTTAGTAAATGACGTGTTTCCTGTTGAATGTTTTTTGTGTAACCAAAATTGGCTCAAATAAAAAAATAATTTTTTTAATGACAACAAAAACTACGGGATTCCATCCTCAACATAGAATTTATTTGGTTTCATAAATTAATTTAAATTTATTATTAATTTAAGTATATTTAAGATATAATTTCCCAATTTAATCATATTTAAAGGCAATGTTAGACCCGATGGTCTTTGTGGGTAAGCTATGTGAAGGAGTATAATCTCCTCTATTGGTTATTAAGGTGACATGATATTTTATATATTTATCCTCTAAAAATTCATAGTGGATATATTTCCTCCTCCTTCCTTTAAAATAATAATATAATATAAATTTTATACATGAATATTAAATAAATTTCCATCATATATGGAACAAATTTTACTTTTTATTAGTCTGTGTTTGGAGTTGGATAATAACACTTGATCTATGTGTCTGAAGTTTCTTTGTTGAATTATCTTATCATGGAATATCCTTGTTCTTTATTTTTAAATATTTTAATTTTTTAAATATTATCTCGATATTTTATATAGCTCATAAAGCTACAATATTATCTCTATCCCAGCTTCATCGAGGCCCTAATTCATCTTTCTCATAACCCAACAGACATCATTTTCCAATTCCTCAGGGTGGTTGTAGATCATCCTGAAAATAAATTAGCATGGAATCATTATAAAAAGTTTTTATTGATAGTCCTACACACCCATAGGATATCTTCAAAAAAATTCTCCAGTCATTCTGGTTGGGTTTGATTATGTTTTCCATAATACAATTGAATTCTTTATTAGAAACATCTGCTCATCCATTTTTTGTGGATTGTATGGAGTTGATGTACTAAAATTCACCATAAAAAGTTTTAATAATTCCATAATATTTTATTGTAGAAGTGGATCCCTTGATCAATAATGCAGACTCGTGGTACTCCAAACCAATAGATTATGTTATTCTTGAGAAATTCATGGAAATATTTAGCATAGTCTATCCTAGTGTCATTTTATTCTACCCATTTTGAAACATAATCTTTATATAACCTCATATAAGAATTGAAAAAAGACATTTCGAATAGTCCCTTAATGTTTTCTACATACATCATAAATTTCACAAAAGTTATTTTTTATTTGGGGAATCTCTTTCCATATTGAGATATTTCCTAAAACCAGAATTTTTTACATTCCCTAAAAAATTAATTTATATCTTTAAATAATGAGGTCCAATAAATTATATATTCATAGACTTTTTGAGACATCCATCAGCTACCAAAATGGACCCCATAATCTAATGTAATTCAAAATTAAAAAAATGTTTCAATTTGACTTTTAGTTAAGCCTATTATAATTAAATGATCGGATCATATCTTCTAAAGGAACAGGTAATCCCAAATATAAAATATATAGTTAGAATTAAGTTTGTTCTGATGATGAGAGTTTAAATATGTTTTTACGTGAGATGTCACCGAATAATTTACCACGTTATAAAACCATGGTATATAGCCATATTTATTTAATGTTTTTCTCCTAGTAGTTGATCATTGAGTGGTTCTGATGTAGAATTTGAACATTAGAGGTCTATAGTATTCGACATAGATTATTGGCGATGAGATTGTCTATCCCATTTATTTCAGTAATTAAAAAATTTATATCTTGTAAAATCCACATTCATATTACTTTTCTTGGATTAGCATCAATCATCATTAATAAGTACCTATGTTTATCATGATTAGTAGAAACTGCAACATTAGTTCCCAAATGATATTATTTTAATTTATGATGTTACTATAAAGTTTCAAGGAACTCATTTTTATATTCTTTTATTTTATCTTTGTGGAATATAATATCATTGAATTATATAAAATGATGTTTGTATTTCCTTCATTTCATTACATGATGGATAATTCTATAACATGAATTTAGGTATCTAAAAGTAGTTCAAAAGGATAGTCCGAGTATTGTGGTCTCATTATCAGTGGCGTAATAAAACGTTTCTACAACTAATAAAAACATTCCTACACTCTTCATCAACATTACAATAAGTTTCATTTAACAATAATATTGATAGAGGGATAGAAAGGATACAGAAATATTTGATTAATCATCTAAAAAATATTTCATACACTAAAAAGTATACATACTTTTTTTACAATATGAGAATAAAAATGAATTTATTAATTAAAATTTTCATTCATCCACGTCAATTCCATTCTATGAAAATTTTACCGCATAAATAATCCATTTTAAACTATGGATTGAAAATTTTGAATGATTAAAAAATGATTTCTTCTAAAAAAAATTTTCAAATCATTTTATAATTTCCCTAAGGAAAAAGTAAATGAATTACCAAAAAATGTATTGTAATCAAGAAATACACCCAATAAGACATTAATATAAGTTGAGAAAATACTCACCATATACCGCTGAAAAATACATGTGGCATTGAAATGAGCAAACAGAATCCTCTTGTACATGAAAGATCCTAATGTTCATGTGAAGGTTGTCATTTCCTGGTCTTCCTGTGGGATTGGTACCTCTAAGTATCAAAAACCCATCTAAAAATCTATAACGTGTTTTCATACCTAACCATTATATAATTTAATCTATGAATGGAATGAGGATGTGGTCTTTTTTGGGTAACTTGATTCACCCTTATGTAATATATACATGTACTCTAACAATATTTCAGTCTCTTGGGGATTATTTCTTTTTTTAAATGATTAGAATGATTTTATTTTGTACCACATGGATTGTTATGGCTCAACAAGAATAAGATATTTTTTAAATGATCTTAGTGTTAATAAATTTTTCAATACTTTTGGAAACCACCACCATGATATGGGGATTAATATTTGTTCTGTGTGGATGTCAGACTAATTGAGATTCATCTTTTAAAATGATTCTATAAGGGAATACATTGCGGTTGATCCATGGGATCACCTAAATTATTTATAATGTCTGAGAAATTTTTTTATATGGTTAGTCAAAGATTCTTCTTAAATCATAGATTATTTTCAATAATCACCAGTAATTTCAATCCTTCCATGATGTAGACATATATTAAATCACTAGATAGTTTATTTAATTTATGAATTTTGGATTGTTTTGGGGATGATATTGAATCGAGGTTTCTTACTTCTAAGGCTTGGTTTTCCTATATCAAATGAATTTCATTTAGTAAATCATAGAAAAAACAAAAGTAACCTCTAGTTCAAACATGAAATTTGGATATCTGGATATTTGGTTATCAGAATTTTGAAAATTATAATCCTCTCATAATTATTGGAATAAATGAAGAGTACCTAAATATTAAATTGATTATATACATTATATTTGGGATATTTCATAAAGTGAGTGACTTCAAGAAGGATGTTTCGTCATGTCATGTATGTTGAAGTGTACTGTAATATCCCCGAGCTCCACTGTGAGTGTTTCATCATACACATTAATTATGGTCATTACCATTTTTAATTTTTTTATTTCCAAAATTAAATTCAAGCGGCCTGGTGTCCTATATTCTTTAGTGGTAAAGACATTAAAGTCAACTGGAATGATCATTCCATTGATTCATAGGAGTACATCTTCTATTAATCTTTCCAAAAAAATGACCTATTTTCTAATTGTACAATTACATGTGTATGAATTAATTCGCAGATCTACAGGGATGTAAATACTTAGTGAGGAAGAAAATATATTTAATAACCAAAATAACTTAATAATTTTGTAAAATATAAAGACATATAGTTTAGGGAATAGACAGTGTCATTGAATCTTGAAATTGTTGTGGTATTGAAAATATAAAAATAGCATATACATTTTGAGTCATTTAATTAATGATTATTAATGTTTTATTTTATAATGAACCATGTATGTGTTGAATATTACAGAGAATATGTTTCCAATATTCTAAAGTAAAGTCAATGAAAATTAAAAAAATTTGAAATTACACGTCGTGAATCACTTACACAATGTGCAGGTGTCATTCATTTCCTGTGAAAAGTCATGATGAATGTATTGATGAAATTACAAGTAATGAAATTATTACATGATGGGAATCTCCAATACACATCATCTAATATTCAAAGAAAAATACATTTTCAGCATTTAAGTCATGAGAAGAATCATTTCATTATTTCCAATTACATGCCGTGAGATGAGTCAAATCTATGAATCTTTAAGATTCATCCTGAGATTCATGCCAGATCCAAAATATGCATAGAAAAATGGATCTATATTATATAATGTTTGAATTTTAATTGTCATGTAATTTCTCGATTACATGTTTCCGGAGTACAAAAAACTAGTCAACAACAATTATTTCCTCTAAAATTTATTTCGTTTAATCTCATTTTTCTCCCTTATATTCTCTCCCAAGTCACCTTAAAAAAATAGCTTTACCAATTTGACTGAATCTAGGTATTTTTTATTGTTCTACATGTGTTACTAATTTCATTCATCACCATTTATCATTCTGAAATCCACCAACAAATTTCCCTTCAATCTGACAGCATCTTTTCCCCACCTTCATGATTGTTTACTATTTCAAGTATGTTTTGACCAATTTAATAGATAATATGATTTAGAACTAATTAATTCTTGAATCATCTAATAGAAAACAATAATATTTTAAGATTTTTATTAATATTCATATCATTTCTATAATTGTTTTCTCAATATTTATTATTACCATCATGTGAATCTAAACCACTAAGGGTAAGGGTGGAGAGTATGGGTGTTCTAAACTTAATTAATTTCTGTATAATAACATGATTAACTAAAGGATAGTAATCCGGTTAAATAACAAGTATTTTTTCAAATATTTTAGGAAACCATGACCATGGGATTTTTAAATGAAAGAACCTGAACAGATTGGAATCTAGTAGGATATGACCCTTTGGCTGTGACACATTCTTCCATAAAAATTGGGATTAATGAATCTTGGATGTTATCTGTATCTACAAAAATGAATAGTTGAATATTTGAAATATATAGTTGGTTCGACTATAACTAACTAGTTCCATATAAACCCCCTCATAGACTATGGAATAGTACTATCCCATGTTAGGACCAAGATTATCCTTTTTACCTGAATCCTAAAATTGACCTCGATCCCTATCCTCATTCCAGTCCCAAACCCAAACTCCATAGAGTTGGTTAATTCAAAACTCAATCCATTTTTTTGAGGAATTCTACATATTGGGATCAAAGTCATTCGTTCCTTTTAATCTAAACATTCTATATGGGTTTAACATCATAGGACAACTCTACTACGTCATTGTAGAAAGTGTTCTTTGAAAAAAAAAAAAATTCAAATTTTACCATAGGCCATGTGATATAAATGAAATACGTGTGCCCAATAAATTTTTGAATCATTTCAAATGAAATCAGTTACTATTCCTAGGAATAATAAACTTCTTGTACGAACATGATATTCCCTCACCTTTCACCTTTTTTATCTTTTTATTCATTATTCTTTATTTTGGACATTATTTCATCCTTATTCTTCTAGAATAGTGCATGTTTTAGGGCCCCTTACCTAGATCAAGGATCCTTATCACCCAATTACTTCTTAACATCTTGCATAAAATAAAAAGGTTCCATTTTTCACATCATCATTCAAAAAATTTAGAATCCATTAATCCTTGAATTCCTAAGCCACCCACATGCAATATGTGAATCCATTACCTCAAGGAGATCAAACGAACATGAAATTAGATCAAACTATTATGGACTATGACTTTACATAAATAAATGATTTCATGCCTAGTATTTTCTTCCCACATGTCAATGAACATAATTTTGAGATAAAACATGGACACTATAGTATGATCCAGAACATGGGTCAGTTCAGTGAACTTCATAGAGAGTATCCTAATGAGAACATCTCCAAATTCCTAGAAGTTTGTGATACAATTATCTACCATTGAGTTTACTATGATGTAATCTAATTGTGGGATTTCTTATTTTACTTACATGGTGGTGCCAAGAAGTTTCTAAAAATATAAGCTACTGAGTCAATCATGACTTTGGATGATCAAGCCATGAAATTTTGCGATAAAAATATTCCACCTATATGGACATTGAAGCCTCATAATCACATCCATTATTTTTACCAAACAGAAAGGAGAACCAGCCTGGGAGGACTGGGCCCACATTAAAGAACATACTAGAAATTCCCCACATCAGGGAATTGATGTGTGGCTTCAACTGTAGAAATTTTATCAAGGTCTCCAACCCACTACTCAAACAATAGTAGATGCTACCTCTGATGGAAGACTAATTTGGAGAACAATAAAAGTCAATAGAGCACTTATAGATGAGTTCATGCATAATTATTGTCTATGGTAGAGAAATCATGGACCGCTGTGTCTTGGAATCTACCATGTTGATGAAAACACATGTCTAGTTGCAGAAGTATAGGCCCTAAATAAGAAGCTATAATCCATTCAGCTAACTGCTATATCACCTCCACCTATTTCTCTTGTAACAAAGATCCAATCTAGAAAAATGTACAAGAACAAAAAATTATATCAACACTTCCAGGAATAAGTAGATGAAAAAAATATAGAATTATAATTACATTAATTACAATAAGTAAAACCAACAATAAATGCAACTACATTAGTATTACTAGAAGTGGTCGACTCAACTGCTGAAAAAAAATCAATGGAAAAAACATATGAGAAGTGGTCTAGAACTACGCAGGATCCAATGATTACATATATATCCACCTAAAAAACATATTCCTAGGCTGCCTAAATAGGTTACCCTAATTCCTTTTCCTCATAGAGGCCAACAACGATTCCAAATACCTCCAAAAATATCACCAAAACCAGCCACACCACTTCAATAAAATTTGGATTATATTATCACAAATTTTTTTAAAATGGTAGATCATAGGATGACCAACCATGAAATAGAAATTTAAATTCAAAGGGCTCCACTCCGAAATCAAAAACATCAAATGGAAAAAAACTCAAAGACCTAGTCTGATGTATTTCAAGGTAT
Source organism: Viscum album (assembly GCA_963277665.1). Classification (NCBI taxonomy): domain Eukaryota; kingdom Viridiplantae; phylum Streptophyta; class Magnoliopsida; order Santalales; family Viscaceae; genus Viscum; species Viscum album. The sequence continues at coordinate 804,251,021 of OY728167.1, read as the reverse complement.
GATTCAATGTAATGATGAGACACAATTAAAGGAATAGGAATGTGAAGTTATGAAAATGAGTGGACAACTACTGACTTCTTATAAACCATGTGGAAAAGAAGAGGAAAAGTAAGAGGAAACTAAGAAACCTTTAATAATCATTTAATATGTTGAAAAAATGATATAATAAAACTAATCATGATAAATCCCGAGAATTATAGCCTCCATCAAAATATCTGACACTAGATAATCCCAAAGATCATATCAAAATTTCCCAACCATCTTATAACCCACCAATCCACATTTCGAAGATAATGAAACAAGGAAGGATTGAAGGGAAATATATGAAATTTTTGGATATGTTCAAACAAATTCATATCAACATCCCATTTACTGATTCCAATTTTAAAATAAACACCTATGAAAAATATATCATTAAAATGATCTCCAACTTGAGGAAAATGGAAGACCTATATGACATTTCATTGAATGAAGAATTCCCTTCTATTGTTTAGTATAATATTATTCCAAATATGAGTGATATTGGGTATTTCTGAATTACATGCACTATAAGAGAATACAAATTTGGAAAATCCCTTTGATACATAGGGTCCAAAAACAAAACTTATACCAATTAGGGTATTTCAGTAGTTGGGACACAAGGAAATCAATTCGACTATAGTGGTCATCCAATCTGCTGACCAATCAATTATGTATCCTCGAGGGCATATCGAGAATGTTATATTCAAAATTAGAAAAATAAATTTCCCAACAAACATCCTTATTTTGGAAATAGAATAAGAAGGATACATTCCAATTATCCATGGATGACCATTCCTAGCCATTGGGGATGAACTGAATGTTTTTAATTAAGGGAGAATTATATTTCGAGTAGGTGATGAACAAGTAGTGTTTGACCTAGTGAATAATGAAAAATAAATAAATTATTCTTTTAACTGACAAGCTATATTTCTTACTAATGAGATGAACTACAACATGGACATCAAAGATGATAGTTATGAACTATCTCCTACTGAAATGGATTACTACCTTGAAGAATGAAACTATAAAGAACCTCTTACAAGGTACATTCTCTGAACATTGATACCATCAATCATTTATCCAACAATGCTAGAGCTGATTCAGGTCTGATGAATACAAAAATAATCCTTTCTAGAATATAAAACTACACAACCTATCATCATTAGCTCATAAATGGCACAACCACAAGAGGAAAATTTGATTATTTTAATAAAAACGCATACAAAGTTAATTTCTTATGGGCCATTGACATTAAAGGGATCAACCCCACATTATACACTCATAGAATATTTTTAGAAGAATGTTGGAAACCCAATATTAGGCCCCAAAGGTGACTCACCCCACCAGTGAAATAGGTAGTTAAGAAAAAAGAACTGAATATTTTGGACACTGTAATAATTTTTCCATCTCTCATAGTGAGTGGGTGAGTCCATTATAAGTTGTTCTAAAGAAATTCATCATCATACTAGTAAAAAATGAGGAAGGTGAATTGATCTTGACTCACATCATCAATAGATGGAGAGTTTGTAGGGACTAAAGAAACATAAATACATCAACCTGGAAGGATCATTTCCCCTTTCCATTAACGAATGAAATTCCGGAGACACTCATTGAACATGAATTCTAATATTTTATTGAAGGATATTAAAGATACAACCAGATTTCTGTTTACCCACATAAGTACACCAGAACTATATTTGCATGTCACTTCGATACCTTCACCTATTGAAGAATTTCATTCGGTATGTGTAATTCTCTAACAACCTTCCAAAGGTGTATAGAACATATATTCTATAATAATGTTGATAAATTCATATAAATATTTAAGGTTGATTATATAGTTTTAGAACATCATTGGTTGTATGTGTAATCAATCATGAACTATTCCGGCAATACTACGAAGAGAATTGTTTATTTTTAAAATGTGAATAAATCCATATTATGGTTCTAGGAGTAATAGTCCTCGGATAAAAAATCTTCGTGTATGGTGTGGAAGTTTATCTGACAAAGACTATGGTTATAAAATATTTTCCTGATCCATAAATTATTAAAGGACAAAGAATATTTCTAGGCCATGGGTGATTCTACCATCATTTCATGAAATATATTGCGGACATTTCCTGCCCTATGACAAACCTCTTGTTAATAGATACCCAATTTAAGTTCACTAAATAGTGTCAATGAGTGCTCAAATTTTTTAATATAATCCTTATGAATTCTCCTGTTATCAATCCACCTGAATAGGAAAACAACATAGAGATAATTTGTAACAAAAAATGCTTCATTATGTGTGTTCTCTTAGGGAAATGAGTTGACCAAATTTTCCTTCCCATATAAAATTCTACTCTCACCATGAATGAAGATCAGGTAAAATATATAACCATAGAAAAATATTACATGGAAATTAAATTTTCATTTGAAATGTTCTACTCATATATTTAATGGTGATTGTTTTCATTGATCGTACTGCCCTAAAAAATTTAATGAGTAAAAGGATGAAAAACCAAGACCTATATGGTTGATCCAATTTCTACTATAATTGGACATCATTATTAATGAATTCAATGTGATAGAGAACAATTTATATAATCATCTATATAGAATCCCATGGCTCCTAATTCTGGATGATGATGATCAGTGATTAATGTTTATTTCCCAATTGAAACTCTTTTCATCATAAACATGACATCAGAATCATTGTTTTCCTATATTGAAAACCGTCTCACCCTAGGATCCCTTTAACAAAAAAATTCTTACTGTAAAATGAAGATATTTTTAGTCAATTATTAACAATACTATAAGGATGAGATCCTACTTTTTATGTGCTATTTTGATTGATTACTGAGGCACTGCATCCTATAAGATGATATCCAAATTATTTTAGACATTTTTAATACAACACCAACAAGAGAGAGTCATGGAACAGAAAAAAATCTAGAAAAATCCCACAATGTCAACTCTTTTTCACCGCACTCCGTAAAGATGATATAATTTTCATTAGAGATGTTATAAGAACCAATTAGCTATCACCATTGAGAAAATAAATGAAATGACCCAAAATACTATCTTGGAATTCAAAATATTCAACGTTTGGGGAATTTATTTTGTCGGTATATTCCCTAATTCTCATGGAATATTACATATCCTTGTTGGAATTGAGTATGTATAAAGACGGGTAGAGGCTAAAGAAACCGCTCACGACAACACAAAAGTAGTTATTACTTTCCTAACGAATATCGAGTTTTCATGATTCCGGTTTCCCCAACTACTCATTAGTGACCGAATAACACATTTTACCAACACACCTATTAAAAAAATGTGGATGTATTGAATCCGATATAACGTAGGAAATCCCTACCACAAAAAATAATGTGGGAAAATAATATTGTCAAATTTGGTTAACAAACAATTATCATAAATATTGTAAACTCACATTAAATGGATTTGATCCATATGTTAGATGATGCACTCTGGGAATATTGTACTACATACAAAACAACCATCAGCACCAACCCCATCCAATTAGTATATGGAAATCCATGCCATTTACTCATTGAACTAGAGAATCACTTGTAATGGGAAATTAAGAAGTCCAATATGGATTCTCAAAAAGATAGGGATCTATGGATACATTATTTGGATGAATTGGAAGTGATAGGAAAGGATTAATAAGAAAATTCTATGATTTATAAAGAGAAAACAAAGAAATGAAAATACTAGGGAATCACATGACATTTCTTTAACCAAGGAATAAGGTCTTACTATTCAACTACTAGTTAAAAATACTCCCTCGTAACCTCAAATCATGATTGTGAAGACCCATCATGGTCATATACATATTACCCTATGGGACCATCACAATACATAAATTATGCGATCCTCCCTTAAATTTCAATTGTCAATGATTTAAGAGTTATCATGAACCATTCCACAAGGGGAGTTTCATCACTTTGAAATATACATGTGTACCACAAATTCAAGATCTAGATGTTAAAAAAAGAGATAACTAAGAGGAAAACCATTATAAGTCACCATTTTCTAGAATAGGATAGAATAAGTTTTAGTGTATCGTGTGGTATTCTAATAGAAAAGGACCAGGCTCTTGTGAAAAAATGTGAAAAAATCAAAAATTACACCGTTTATAAGAGGTTACATGACATGTATGGTTCACAAGATTCTAAATTTTAAATTCACAAATTACACACCATCTAATAAAATACACATTATATAAATTTATGACTTATTTATTTCGTGAACCTGGGGTTCATGATGCTCAATCCCTCACCCCCTCTCCCATCGCTCGTACCTGACCACCCCCAAAGCTCAGTTGTGCCCCATACTTGCCTCCCTCATGCTAAAAAATCGAATTCCATATCTCTCAAACTGATCCATCAACTCATATTACTCTATTCATGTACGTTATTCCTGATATGGAATGCATGATGATGGTGAAAACTCCCACTACCGATTCCACATCTGAGCATGAAGATTCATCTATAGAAAATCACTGAATGGATCATGCACCCACATCACATCCCACTTTATCCTCCTCCAAACCTAAAGATGATTTTGCATCATATTCTAGATATATGGACTCCCATTAACCCTCCAATGTATTATAAGATGATTCTCCACCAAATCTTCACCATACCATTCACCAATCCAACCCCACACACTTGGTCACACGAGTCTATCTGCAAGAAAAAACCACGAAGACCAAAAAAACCTTGGATTTGGATTTCCTCACGTGCCTTTACATTAACTATTGTGTTATCCACTTCCAAGACCACTACAAGAGTCTCTCCCATCATCGACATTCTAGATGAGAACATTAGAGAAAATTTCGGGGAGTTCTGGGACGTAGTCATGGTGGATTACGCCAACATCCTCTTATAGCTATGAGGAAGAATCCATGAGCACTAACATGATATTTTTGCAATAAGTCTTGGTCTTTATTTGGCTTACATCACAACATATACTATATTCTCAGCTCTTCAGGTCTGGCTGAGAATGATGGATGTCTCCCAACTCTAGAGGATGATTTATCAAGACTCTGTAAGTTTACATCATCCTAGAATTAATAAATTCACCCAACTGGGAGGTAACATGATCATGAATCTTTATCAGGTACTGACTCATACCTGGTTCACCCATACCGAGGAACAAAATAACATCAACTAGTTTGACATCCTCATCCTTAGTGATTCCATGGGTGTCCCTGTCATCAACATGGAATCTTAATTTTCTATCTACTTCATGGAACATGTGAAGTGGACACAGTGTATGCATATGGGTGGGTCCTTCATCAGTCATCTAGCCCAAAACCTTGGCATTTTTTATACCACCCTTCCTATCACCTCTTTCATCATTATGATTTTAATTTAATTTGTTTTTATTCATAAGATGAAGCCACTGATGAATGGTGGTGACATCTATCAATAGGAAATGGGATGCATTGAGGGTACTCACAAGGCATTGACGGATCATTATACTAACCCATCACCATATCATTACATAAAAATTGTTATTTGTTTCAAAATAATCATGAAAATTATGGTTCAACCATTTATACAACCCCTTTTATATGTTATATCTTGAATATTTTTATGATCATTACATTTAAATGTTAATTTTAATATATTATTTCATCGGTGTTTTGATTCAAAAGTTACAAAAGAAGTAAGGAATTTATATCCTAGTCTAATTTGAAATGGTATGTTTTATGCATGAATTTCCATTGATGGAAATCATATGATAATTTTAAAAATAACCCATGTTAATTTCTTCCAATTTTTTTATTCATGAAGTTTTCAATTATTGGTTCTAATTTCCTCTTTTTGGGACTTAAAATGATCAGGAAAATAGTTTTATGAAAAAACACAATTTATTTCCACTTTGGATAGAAATGATATTATTCTTTATCAATGTTTTATATAATGATATGAGGAATATTTTTACAAATCTTCATTTGTTTTTTAATGCCACATTTATCATTGTCATAATTTTTGAAAAATGGTAAGAAATAATTTTATTGTTTTTTCTGAATGAGGTACTTTTCTCTTTTTATAAAAAATATTAAAGCAATCCTGGTGTTTTGATACATGAAATTAATGAAATTTTCCACCATAAAAATAGTTAGATACTTTGAATCTTCTATTATAATATTCCATAGTTCATTTGAATGAAAAAGTTTTCCATAATATTTTAGAAATAATTTAGATTTTATGTAATTTGTTTTAAAAAGAAAATATTATTCTCCCAATGAATTATTCTTGTGATATATTAAATAATTTTTCATTTATGATAACAAAATTTCATAATACCTATGATTTATTGGGAATATGATTCCACGATACTATACTTATTCTTTTTTGGATGGATTATGATTATTATAATAAATTGAATATGAAAACCTTTTCTTTTCCATGGGTTCTTCTTTGATGAAATGATGATATGTTTAGGAAACATGTTTGCATTCCACATGTTATTATATAATTAGATGAATTTTTTAATATCTTTCTATCACAGAAATATATATATATACAATAGTCATTATGTGATGGGTGGGATCAGAATTACATATATCTCCAATGCATTGGATAACGAGTACATATCATGAGATAATTATGGGATAAAATTTTATTTTCTCAATCCTATATAAGAAACATGTAGGGATTGCATATCCATTATAGGAAACAATTAGGGACATATTATCCACTATGTGAAATAGGTTTTGATTCCTGGTCTATTATGATATATGAAATAGGTGTTGAGACATGGTCCAAATTGATTTGATGGTCTTGTTATTTAACAATGAGCTATGAAATGGTTTCTACACCAATTATAGTTCCATAGTTTTTATGGAATGTCCTTATGTTAATGATGTGAACTTAATGGTTCATGGTTATTTTAGATGATTCCTCACTCTTGTAGTTTTAGTCTTATAAATATATAACACTTCATTTATAAGATAATTTTTATTATCTATGACCAAATGGATAAGAACTCTATATGTTATAGTCATGATCTCTTATAATTATGATTATTTATGATTTAAAATGATTTTCAATTAATATCTCTAATGTTCACCCTTACTCAGCATCTAAGCTCACCCTTTCTTATGTTTCGTTTCCCCAGGTTATGATTAATGTTTTTAAGTAAGGTATTTCATGATAGTTATAAAGTGAGAAGTACTTTATGATATATGTTTATGTATTTACCGAAACAAGATGTTTCTGTATCTAGTCTGCAATGACAATAAAACTATATTATTTTTTCATGGATCGAAAATTTATTTATTTAATATTCATCTAAAATGATATAATATTTATCTATAAATGCTTGGTTCTCTACAGATTGTATTAGAAAAATGATTTATTCAATATTTAGTGATTAGGTTCAGATAACTTTGGTGAAAACCTTGGGGATAAGTGTATGTCTTGGATAACATCATAATGATTTGTAAAGGAAGATATTGTTTTATTTTCCCAGAAATACCACCCATACTAGATACTACATGTTGACGTGATTTTTTCATAGATTCATCTAGGAGTAATAATCTATAGTTGATCTGGTATATCTGGGACATCATTTGAATAGACATTGATTGTGACCTTACTATACACCTATTTTGACACTCATGGGGGATAATCATGAGATAACACACATTTTCATTATAAACAATTTATAAATATTTCAATATATATGGATCATATATAACCTAGGATAATAATAAGGTGGCATAACTCAAAATGAAGATGCAATGATTTAGAGTGATTTTTCAATATTATATGAATACACAAGTATTTGTGACACATTAATTTTTATTTTGTTTTATTCAGTTTAGGGTACTAGGATGATTCATGTAAAAACTGAATGTGATGGAAAATATAATTATTATTCTCATGTTTGACCACATAAAATGGGAACCATTGGTCAAATGTTTTTGATAATAATTTATATATCATTATATGATCAATAACCTCAACATGAGAGAGATTCTTGACACACATAATAAGAATAAATTGTAGTTTCATGAAGACCATAGAGGAAAAAATATTTATCTAGCTACTTGTTATGGATTTGGGATGAAGAAATCAAGGGAATATATTAGAGTGATTATAAGATGTATTATGTCTCGAATAAAAGTACACAGAGAAAGTAATTATTGAGGAAAAATAAATGTTTTTGTTAATGTAATTGATGAGAATAATGGTTTTCCTATTGTATCATAGATAGTTGAATGTTCTAATTATGGAATGTATGGGAAAAAAATTTCTGAGGAGGAAAGATAGAGAAGAGGATCACCAAGGTTATATGATTAATGGTTATAATGTTGATATTGAGGGTAATTTGAATGATATATGAACAGAGGGATATAGTGACGAAAAACATGAAGAAGATTAGTAAATGGGTTTAGATGGAAGTGGAATTAGTGAAGAGTTTATGTATTGGAATTGAATAATTAAATTTTAGATTATTTTTTTCAATGGAGTTTTAGTTATAATAATAATAAAATATATAAATATATTTCTACAGTAGTTTTTCTATATTGATTTTAAAGAATATGTTGAATGGTACTGATAACCAAGAAAATTGATATAGTGATAAGTAGATTCATTTATAGAACCCATTATTTAGGGAAACATAAACCATAATATATGCCTAATATTGAGGGAATAATGTTTTTATTAGGTTTAAGAGAAGATGTAGTAAATTGGATAGTATTGATAACTAAGGAATTTATTTTTAATTTACCGATAAATTGATTTAGGTTTGGTAAATTTTAATTTATTTTTGGTTTTATGGAATATTGGATAGATTATGTTGAGTATATTTTTGGACAAATTTATGTTTTAATTAAAATATTAAAGTGATTTATGTTAATATAATGTATTTGGAGAATATATGATCAAGTTATTCACATATTTGGTGTCTTTCATTAAGAAATTCTATAAGTTTTTGGGGAATTCATGTTATGTGTATTTTTTGAAATTTAGTTATATTAATTCCAAATATGTGGATTTTTTTTATTTTTTCAATCATATTTTGGAGGAGTCTTAGGGTTAACTATTTATGAAATAGATTTTGTTGTACATTGGATGATATTTTTTAGGTTTTTTATTTTATCCATATCAAGTAACCTATGATTACCATTATAATTTTGTTAAATATTTTGTAATATAAGGAATATCTTTTCATTATATTATTAATCTTATGATCCTTCTACAGTAAATTTTAGTGCTTCGAGGATGAAAAATTCAAATTGAATATTAATTTCAGGAAGAAAGATATAAATTGGAAATTAATCAAAGAATAACCAAAGGATTTAATAGTTCATATTAAATTGAATGAATTAAAGTAAATATATTTTCTAGTGTAAAATAATACTTAAAATCTAGGAAAACGATCCATATAAAATTTTATACATTTCTATGATTTATGATGAATCTATGGTCTTTTCACCCCTCACAAATTTATGGTTTTTTGTTCATTAAAATTGTTATGAACAAGTTCTCAATAAAAAATTACTTTTCCTTATACATTAGTTTTTAACTCCATGTCTATATTTTAACAATCAACTAATGTTCTAATTATATGGGTTGTGTTATTTTGGGTAACTTTTTTTCTTCCCACCTACCTTTTTAAAGAAAGTTCTACAAAATCATTGAATGATGTGGTTTTAATCAATGGAATTTCAAAATATTGAACCTTTTATAAATAAGACAAAACTTTCGGTGATTTATTAATTTAAGGGTTAAATAATATATCACAATGAAAAATTTTCTTACGATAATAAAATGTTGATTAACATTCTTAACACACGAAACCGAGCTTTTATCTAATTGTGATATATTTTAAAAAAATATTTTTACCAATAAATTGAATTCTAGGGTGTGAGTATCAACTATATTATTTAGTGGTCGTAATAAAATAAATTTTATCAATTAATTCTTAGTAAATAACCACTCAATTTTTTTAAAGTCATTTTATACTTAAAAATACATTTTCTTTCAAAGTTACTTTTATTTCCTTTTTTTCAAGGAAACCATAATTAATTTCTTCCAATTTTAATTAAAAATTCAAAAAAAATCATTTTTGAAATAATAATTTTAAAATTTTTATTGAGATAAGTTTTGGGAATTTTATATAAATAAAAATTTGTAATGAAAAATGAAGATAATAATTTTTATTGGAAATTGTGTTTCCATTTCAAGCATGTAAAATGTTATGTTTTTTTAAATTAAGTTAAAAAGTAAAATTCTTTCATTTATATTATTATTAGTCCAATTATGGTTATTAGAGTTAATGTTAGGGGGATTGTGGTATAAAATCATTTTAAACCTAAGAAAACATTTTTAGGAAAACCGATTTTCATTGCACATTGTAGAATTAATTTGAAATTAAATAATAATACCTTTTTGAATTTAATTAGATAAAATTTATTACATATTTTTAATTATGAGGTCCAAATATGTTAAATTTTTCCCTTATTTATTTTTTCATTATGGATAGTAATTATAGTAAAAAAGTGTCACCTCCTAAAAGGTTAAACAAGTAAAATAGGGTTAAAGATTTTCCAATGGCTTTCAATTTAATCTAACACTTATGTTTATAATATTGGATGAATTTATTTCCTCAATTAACTTCTTATTTTATAAAATAAGGCATCTCTGTTGCATTATTCTGTTTTTCATAAAAATATTAATGTAAATGATAATGTCAAAAATGTAACTATATTGACTTTAATATCTCTAAAAATATTTTATAAGGATAAAAGGGGGATACATTATATTATAAATTTTTATTTGAAATAATAATTAATATATTATCATGGATATTTATTTATAATATTCTATGATTGAATAATTAACTAAAATTATTACACAATCCCAACATAGTATTTCATTAATTAAAAGAAAAGAATAATAAATAATTTTACAATTTTTAAAAGTTATATAATTGATATGAATTATTTTATTCCATAATTTTTTTAGATGAATATAACATATTATGTTTGTTTTAAAGGTTTATATTATAATTACATAACAAAAATAATGAATTTGAAGAAAAAGAAAATTTCTAGTTTAAAAAATTGACATTAATGATATTTTATAATAAATAATATTTTATTAAATGATTTTAAATACATGGAAAAAATATATTATACCATGTGAAAAGGATATGGTTCAAAATTTCAGACATGGAAAATTTATTTGTAACTTGTCTTTTTTATTGTAAAATTTCTAGCCCTCAAATATTAGAAAACATTGATTTTGTGGTATTTGTCAAAAAGGTTAATGTGTTCCAAAACATATAGATAATGGTGAAAACCTCAACTAAACTTTTCAAAATATTATTGGATAATATTATTTCAAAATTATCATCATCATATAATTGAAATATTTAAATTTTGATTCACATTATTATAAATATTAATTTTAATTATTTTAATACATTATGAAATTCAAAGAGTTTCTATCCACTCACTTAAAAAAAGAACCTCATATCCTCTATTCCACACACCTTTTGAGCCTTCTTGATAAAAAAAAACTAAAAATATATAATAAGATATTATTTACAAGAATCTTAATTCTTTTTTCATTCCAACAGATCACCCTTTCAAGGCTTAAGGTGTAAGTCGAAGCTACATTATTAATGAAGAGGTATAACTCTTAACCAAGTACATACAATTTTATTTATTCATTTACAAAATTTAAATATATGGTATCCATTATAATATAATTAATTAACTATATTTAATATTCATAATATTTATTACAATGATGTAACAACCATTATTTACCACCTTTCTATCATACAGAAAATGAACAATCGCTTTCACATACATATGGCTTCCTGTCTCCACGTAGCGGTGCAATTTTTTCTCCATAAAAATCTTTAATGTATCATAATTATGATGGGATTAAATTTTATATACAATATTTATGATATAATTATGATTCTTTAAACATAATATTATTCCTACATTCTTACCTTATCATCCATTAACAATAATAACCCAAATCGTGCGTATGTGTGAACTACCACATCCAAGAAGTGTTGTGATTTCTTTCATTTATACATTAAATGGATTATAAGAGGAACATATATTTAATGACCGACACCCTCGTGGTCCATTCCTTTTCCAAATTTCTAGTGTTTGGCATGCTCTGGACCAATCAGCTCAGGATCGTAAGGGGGGTGTCTCTGTGGGAGGATGTCATCGCTGTGTCAACCATCGGTGACACTGATCGATGGGTCACCAATCGGTGCCAGAGGGGCTTGTCAGGTTTTTATTCCATTGGTTTTTCCATAACACCACTTTTAAGTAATTTTAACGTTTTAAAAGTTGTTCAAGGCTGTTTTTATCCCCATAAATACTGTCTATCCTTTTAAGGGGGGACTCTCAACGGACCTATACTGTATGCCCATGTAACGCGGTTTCCTCTGTTAAATAAAATATTTTAACTAAAACATATTAAGTCCACCTCCCCAATGATAATTATTAAATAACAATTAATCCCATCGTGTGTAACCACCCAACCGCATGGTGAAACCATTATCCGCCTTTAAATCCACCCTAGATCTTGATATCCCATAACGTCGGGATCTCACCTTTTTATCACACGAAAATTTCATTGTTCTTCTTATTGGCCGGACTTTTTGTTTTCCTTGGTGTCTTTGGAGTTCCCCCTTCCTGAGGCGAGTGGTGTGCCTGTTCAGGAGCCTTTCCTACTCATTCATGGAGTCCTCCGAGTTCCTCCCCTCTATGTCACACATCCACAGTTCTTGGCGCGCCATGATAAACGTTGATCTTTGATCATCCAAGTAAGTTTTTTTCCTTCGTCTCTCTTTAGTGTGTATCTTGTGGGGTGGTTATGCTATTGTTTCTACGGGGATGGATGAAACCAAACCTTAATGAATATAACAAATGAACTTTCAATGAATGAAGGGGGTGTGCTCGATGTCTCTGTTGTACTCTTTATCCTTGATTATGTGTTGTGATTTTTATGGGCTTATGTCTGCTGAAAGTCATGGCTATTGGTGGTCATTTCATGCACATTAATAAACCTATGTTTTTCGGGATATTCATGTGATTGAACGGCTGTAACCTGAAAACTGGATAATCACATAAACATGGTTGATTAAATGGATGCCCAATAAATAATAATCCTTTTGTCGTCACCCCAGTTACCCAAATAGAAAGACATAACTAAATTAATGGAATGTTTAAATTTTGAAATCTCCATTTCTCTGTTCTGGTGATGTTTATAGTTGAATCTTGGGAAACGACGCGGATGGGGATGGGACCCTCTATTATGGTGCAGTCACTGGTTTTGGATCTATGGATATGTGGGGCCATATGGTTGGGCTTGGTTTGGTTCCATTACTTTGAAGGATCTCACAAATCCCTTATATTGTTGTGACTTTATAATAGAACCGGTTGTGAATACTGAAATTGATGTTTGGCTATTTTCCTCTCCTTGGCTTGTGGTTATGCCTGTTATTTTCCTAGTAGTAAATAATTTACTTAAATTTAATCACTTTAATATGAAAAGAAGAATGGGTTCAAATGGGAAATCTGTTTTCCCGGAATGATTTGTGACATGGTTATGGGTGTGGTGTTTCTTATGAATGAATAGTAATGAGGGTGTCTTTGTTGGGATGGTTTGGAACCCCTAGGTTTGGATGAGTGATTTTCACCTATATATAATATTTTAGTTCTTATGTTTCTTATTCGCACCCACCCATGTTAAGAACTTCATTCTGAACACCCCCATTTCATGGGGGAGGGTATTTTTTCCAACACTCCTATGTGTGGCTGGTTATTCGCTCGTTTTCTTCTCCCTTTCCAATGTAGCCCAAGATCCTTCGGGGAGGATGTGAATGCATGAGTTTCATTATAGCCCAAGACTGTAACACCCCTATATTTTATGAAAAATATTCTTTTAATTTCATTAATGTCTTGTGTTGTATTCTACACCAAGATTACCTTGCGCTATACGCAACACCGTATTAGCTTGCAGTATACGCACCACTATTCTTGGACCGTGTTACACACAATTTTGATAATAGTTATTCTACGCAACATTGAGTATATATATATATATTAAATGTATAAATGAAATATGGTTGGATTCTGTTATACGAAACAACAATGGATTCTTTCACAACACGCAACCCTGACTTGGCTTGCATTACACGCAATCGCGACCTTCCTCGATAGCGTGCGTTGTACGCAATACCGGGTTTTAATAAACAATGTTATATTATTATAATATTGTCATGAACTAGCCGTTATGAATAGTATTAACTAAATTTTTAATTTTATAACATTATTATTCATCTTACACATTTCTAAAACATGGTATACGAACAAAATAATTTTTTCGGGTAAAATAAGTATTTTTCAAAAAATGCAGTTTTGCCTCCTTTTGATGGCGCACCCACATTAAATCTAGTTTTTGACATGTTTATAAGTTCAATTTGACAAAATAAAATTCTTCTTTGGAATCAGGAAATAAAAATTTACTTTGGATAAATTTTTCATATTATTCTGATAACTTTCACATTTTAATGAATAGTAAAAACACGCTATATTTTAATTAAAAACAACTTTTTCCATCGTAATATCTTATGTGGTTAAATTTTAATATTGAATGGTTTTAAAGTATAAATAGAATATATTTTTACCATTTAATATAATGTATGTCATTAGCATTTATTTCACCTTGAATTCGTAGGTTAAATCAATTCAATCTTTTGCAATGTTTTAAACAAAAACCCGTTTTTATTCGACAACGGGATTAATTTTAATTTAATTTATACAACTTCTGTGTATTGAATTTTAAAAAATGGATTCCATATTTGGAATCATCAGGTCCAAATTATGTTAATAGGCTACTTTTTATTTTTGGGAATTATGAATAGTAACTACGGTAAATTTTATTTACCATAGTTAAAGGTAAATCGGGTAATTAAGGGTAAATATAATATTTTAAAATTACCCTAAAAAATGTCAAAATCCTATTGGATGACTAAAAATCGACCCATATCACCTAAGGGTCGGATTAGATTTATTTAATTAAATTTTTTCAATGAAAATAATTTAATTATTATTAAAACCAAAGAATGTGACAACATGTCACTTTCTTAAATCTTATAAGTATAATAATTTTAATCTAGGGATACACTTCATGAAACTTCGAACATGAATAGTCTCCAGAAAGCTAATACAATTATCTACATCATAGGAATTTATTTAGAATTTTTAGGTATTAAATAATTATCATTTATTATGACACAAAGATGATGCAGTAATTGTCTTATTAATGAAATATTGACATAATTGATGTTATAAATTCCCAAATAAATGTAATTTGAGACTTTTTATGACTTACACTAATTTTCTAGGTTAATATGACATGTTATTGTTGATTTAAGTAACTGTTTTAGAACATATAATTCTGTTATGAATTTCATAAAAATCATATACCAAATAGTGTCAAAATTGACATAAAGTAGTTTTTAAAACAAATATTATATTATTAATTGTTATTTTATTTCTAAAAATATAAGGTTCAGCCAAATGACTTAGATAAGATTATATATATTAATAATAAAAAACTTGGGGTTCTTTTGTCTTGATATAGTACGTTTATTAACCATATAGTGTAAGAAAACAAAAAGACATGGTAAAAGTTAAATTATTTAACTTAGAGTTAAATCTAATTGATAAGGTTAAAATAATAACCTAAACTTGTCTAAATCCTATTGGATGAGAGGATTTAGAATCATCCCCACCTTAGCCTTGAAATAAATCAATTTGGATCTATTTAAAACCGAACTTTACTTTATAATAAAATAATATTTTTTGTTATTCCCAAGGTGCCCCTCTCCTCCCTTATAAAAGGGCACCTCCTCCCTCTCTTCCTCACACAACTTTGAGCCTTCAAGCTCAGCCAATCCCTGCCAAATTCTCTTCTCCACTTCCCTAGAAACATCCTAGAGGTTCTCGTCTTCCTCAAAGACCAATTTTAGTTCCCTAAGAGGAGGTCTCAAAGAGGCGCTTCAAAGAAGAGTAGGTTCGGACACTTACGAAGCAAATCGGACCTAAGGTAAGGGAAATATCACAATCTCATTTTTATCCGAGATTGTTTATACTTTGAAATTTACTGGGGTGTATTTTATCATCCAAATCCATGTTTCCTCAACATGTAATATTATTTCCATTCACCTACAATTGTTTAAATCCAATTTTACCCTTCGGTGAGTTTTTAGGAAAAGATATGAAAGGAATCTTTTGTCGTTTTTCTTACGAGGTACTTTTTGACTTTTCTGACAAAGGTACGAGAAGAATGTTTTTTTAACTTATACGGCGTGAATGGATTTTTAAAACATTATTTCCAAGAAGTTTCCTTTACAAGTTTTCAAGTTTATTTTTAATCAACTTCTTTTAGTTTATAATTGTACGACATGTTAAGAAAGGAAAAGTTTTTTTGAAACAGAAAGGATATTTTCCTCAAGAATGGAGTTCAAGTGTTTTTTCAAAATTATTTTACATCTAAGAAAATAAAGGGTTCTATTTTTATCCATATTATTAAATTGATTTGATTATGTTGTGATGGAATTATTTTTATGAATTCCTTTATCTTATATGAATTGTTTTATGATGTCATGATGTTTAAGATTCCCATTTGTATTACATGGGTTATGCAATGATGTATGATTTATGATTTTGTGGCACACATAAGAATGGTATCATTATGAGATGGGTGGGACTTATATCTCCCTCCAATGCATTGGGTAAAGATTTTATATCTCATGAGATAGACATGGCTGGAACGGTAGGTTATACCGGTTCAGTGAAACAGGACTGAAACGAGGGTGACTTGGTTCAGAAAGGGAATTTGTCCACTAAGATAGTCTTGGCAATGAGTCCTAACTAACAATAAATGATTCTCTATGATTATGTATGTATGCCACAAAGCTTAATGTTTTAAGTTATGATTATTGTGATTACATTTCACTGCCATGATTTATCCCATGTTATGAAATTATGATCTCTTTTGCTGGTTAAGATTTCCAAAATTTATGTTCTTATATATACGATGTGATTGATATTTCTTTTGTTTACCCTTACTGAGCATTTGAGCTCACCCTTTTGTATGTTTTATTTTCCCCAGGATATAAAGAAAGGTTTTAGGTAAGAAAAAAAAGGGGAAGATCTTTATGGGAGATGTTGAAGATCTTTCACCATGATTAGAAGATTACGTTTCGGGTTTCCAAAGACACTAAACTATTAAAATCCTTGTGTGTGTGTTTTTGTTATGTACTAAGTATTCCGCAAAAGTAATGTAATGTCCATGTACGTCAAGCTTCGGGTCTCTACAGTTGGTATCAGAGGTAAAGGAGGTAGTAATGTATCCGATCCTTGGGAACTCTCACATGTGAGCGTTGGACGAAGCATGGCTCTCCGCCCAAGGGCTTCATGAGGAAATGGTTGCCACTGGGGATGGTGGTGTGTCCCACCCAGGTGGTGTAGCCGCCCATGGAGTTCCCTGATAGGTAGCAATTGTAGTCCACTGGATGTAATTCCAGACTGCTACAGTTGGTATCAGAGGAAATGTTTAGTCAACCTTTGGAAACTAGGATGCGAAAGCGTTAGTGAGATCCCTAGAGATATTTCTAAGGTTTGTCTAGGGATGTCCCTAAGGATAATTATACGTATAAGATACAGTCCTAGAACTACAGTAACGATCATAGAATTTAACCTAAGAAGTTAGATATTGAGGATACTCCCCCTTTATAATGTTGTTTTCCCTAGCATGATTTTTGCCTCTCACACTATTCTTTTTGGGTTTTAGACGATGGCTGGAACCCGAAGGAACCGTGTTGATCAATGAAATGGACAATGCAATGATTTTCCTCCTGAACAAACAAATGTTATGGGAGATGGAGTGCAAAATCTTATTGCTATACTTACACAAGCTATGAATCATTCTGGACTTCCAAATGAGCAGAGAAGGGAACAATATTCTATTGAGTCCTTCATGAGGCAACATCCACCTTCTTTCAGTGGGCCTTCCGATCCACTTGTTGCTGAACAATGGATCAATACCACTGAAAAGATATTTTCAGTTCTTCAATGTTCTGATCATGATAAAGTCATCTTAGCAGTATATCGTTTGGAAGGTGAAGTTGATCAATGGTTGAATATTATCAAGAATACGAGGCCAAGAGATGAAATTGAGTCCATGGAATGGGACGAGTTCAAGAACTTGTTTTTCAATAAGTACTTCCCTCGTATTCTTTGAACAAAGATGGAAAAGGAGTTTCTTGAGCTGAAGCAGAAGGATGATGAATCTGTTGGTATATACGAAGAGAATTTTACAAGACTTGCAAGGTATGCATCTGGAATTATCATCCAACCTGAAAGTAAAGTTGATCGATTTTTCAGTGGCTTAAAACCAAGTCTTCGAAGGGAATTGGTTATAAGAGACTTCAGTAGCTATGAAGAAATTATGTGTTGTGCTATCAAGGTAGAAATGGAAGTTGGTGTTACATATCCATCTCATGGTTTTGACAAGAAACGAGAGATGGAGTTCAAGGAGAAATCTCAGAATAATGGTGAAAAGAAGATGAATGATTCCTTATGCACATAGTGTGGAAAGAAGCATGGTGGAGATTGTCTTAAAGGGACTAGAAAATGTTTTAAGTGTGGAAAAGAAGGTCATCGAGCAGCTGAGTGTCGAAGTAATGGAAAAAGGGTTTCTAATGATGTGAATAATTCAAACACTGCAGAGAATGCACCACCAACACTTCAATGCTTCAAGTGGAAGGAAATGGGGCATTATGCTAATAATTTCCCTAATCCAAGGGTTAGTGATGATTGACATGAGAAACCGCTTAAGGCAAAGGACAAAGGGAAGTCACATGCGATCACTATTGGCGATGTTGAATATGAAAACGATGTGGTGGAATGATTAAGTGCTTATGTAATGGGATTCCAGAATAATGTTGTATATAGTATCGTGGAGTATTGGAATATTTATGTATTGGTCTATTGTGGTCTTCAATAATTTTATGGCATCGGTAACCATGAAAAGTGATTGAAATATTTTTGGAAAGCAGATGATATGCACATAATGAAGGGATAAAGAGAATCTAATATGTTTGAAAGTATTCATGAGATCATGATTGATATAAGGACTATGTGATATTATGGTTTGAGGATATAGAATTTTGAGGATTTTGGTATGTGGAAAGAGTTATCTTTTGACATCACTCATGTTTTCACTAAGATTCAACGGGTATTAATTTTTCAAGAGATTACATGATTATGGTATTCACATGACTCGAATGTGACAAAAAAGATATATGGGGGATAAATGATGGTATTCACATGCTTGGTTGATGACATTTCAAGTAATTGTTTTCTTTGTACTATGAGCTTGGACCGAAGTATTTTAGATAAGCCTAAAGATTAGAATTGATTATGTTGGACATAAGTTAGGATAAAACGTTTTTCGATATTATTGATGGGATTATATAGTAATATAGCTTTAGAAAAAGGACAACCTGTAGGACGGGCGATAGCCCATCGCGTCGGACAAGGCTGTGGGAATCAAACCCACAACCGAAGTGCGACTGGCCTTTATCGCCTACCACTGGCCTACATGAAGTCCCTGTTTAGTAGAAACTAGTTTTATTATATTAAGCAGTATGATATATGAAGTATAAGTCCATTTTAGGAACCATATATGATTAATCTCACTATAGAATGACTTATGTATATTTAATATCTTTTGCTAACCTTTTGTTTGAGACAGATGGAATGACCCGTCATTCTATCACATGATCTACTAACACTTCACGAATAACAAATTCAACTTCATTTATTTAAGAGATGAAGTAGAAATTGTTCAAGGCACGAACAACAGTGAGATTATACCAAAATAAAGTAAGTATTTATTCTAATTCAAATTCTTCAACTTTAGGGAAACGATCTTGAAAACCAAAAATTTTGTCCTAGTGCTCTTATATCGGATTAATTAGATGGTACCTTAGATCGTCACAAATTTATGGATTTGTGATTGTTGGCTTTTCCATAGCCATGTTCTCTGCCACTCTCCATCAGAACATGATGGTTAGATTTTTCTTCCATATCCATATTTTCACCTATATGGAAACCCACTGATTAGTTTATTTGGGTAACTGTTACGTTTCATACTTTTGTTTTTAAAGATTGGTTTTGGTATTCCTTTTTACGATGTGGGTTTCTATTAAAGAAACTTTCGAGTAGTAAACCATTTATAACCCCGACGAATTTTGAGGGAGAAATTCATTTTAAGGGGGGTAGAATGTAACACCCCTAGATTTTATGAAAAATATTCTTTTAATTTCATTAATGTCTTGTGTTGTATTCTACACCAGGATTACCTTGCGCTATATGCAACACCGTATTAGCTTGCAGTATACGCAACACTATTCTTGGATCGTGTTACACACAATTTTGATAATAGTTATTCTACGCAACATTGAGTATATATATATATATATTCAATGTATAAATGAAATATGGTTGGATTCTATTATACGAAACAACGAAGGATTCTTTCACAACACGCAACCCTGCCTTGGCTTGCATTACACACAATCACAACCTTCCTCGATAGCGTGTGTTGTACGCAATACCGGGTTTTAATAAACAATGTTATATTATTATAATATTGTCATGAACTAGCCATTATGAATAGTATTAACTAAATTTTGAATTTTATAACATTATTATTCATCTTACACATTTCTAGAACATGGTATAAGAACAAAATAAATTTTTTGGGTAAAATAAGTATTTTTCAAAAAAATACAGTTTTGTCGCCTTTTGATGGCGCACCCACTTTAAATCTATTTTTTGACATGTTTATAAGTTCAATTTGAAAAAATAAAATTCTTATTTGGAATCAAGAAATAAAAATTTACTTTGGATAAATTTTTCATATTATTCTGGTAACTTTCACATTTTAATGAATTGTAAAAACACGCTATATTTTAATTAAAAACAACTTTTTTCATCGTAATATCTTATGTGGTTAAATTATAATATTTAATGGTTTAAAGTATAAATAGAATATATTTTTACCATTTAATATAATATATGTCATTAGCATTGATTTTACCTTGAATTCTAGGTTAAATCAATTCAATCTTTTGCAATGTTTTAAACAAAAACCTGTTTTTATTCGACAACGAGATTAATTTTAATTTAATTTCTGCAAATTCTGTGTATTGAATTTTAGAAAATGGATTCCATATTTGGAATCAGTGGATCCAAATTATGTTAATAGGCTACTTTTTATTTTTGGGAATTATGAATAGTAACTACGGTAAATTTTATTTACCATAGTTAAAGGTAAATCGGGTAATTAAGGGTAAATATAATATTTTAAAATTACCCTAAAAAATGTCAAAATCCTATTGGATGACTAAAAATCGACCCATATCACCTAAGGGTCATATTATATTCATTTAATTAAATTTTTTCAATGAAAATAATTTAATTATTATTAAAACCAAAGAATGTGACAACATGTCACTTTCTTAAATCTTATAAGTATAATAATTTTAATCTAGTGATACACTTCATGAAAATTCAAACATGAATAGTCTCCAGAAATCTAATACAATTATCTACATCATAAGACTTTATTGAGAATTTTTATGTATTAAATAATTATCATTTATTATGACACAAAGATGATGCAGTAATTGTCTTATTAATGAAATATTGACATAATTGATGTTATAAATGACCAAATAAATGTAATTTGAGACTTTTTATGACTTACACTAATTTTCTAGGTTAATATGACATTTTATTGTTGATTTAAGTAACTTTGTTCGAACTTATCATTCTGTTATGAATTTCATAAAAATCATGTACCTAATAGTGTCAAAATTGACATAAAATAGTTTTTAAAACAAATATTATATTATTAATTGTTATTTTATTCCTAAAAATCTAAGGTTCAGCAAAATAACTTAGATAAGATTATATATATTAATAATAAACAACTTGGGGTTCTTTTGGCTTGATATAGTAAGTTTATTAACCATATAGTGTAAGAAAACAAAAAGACATGGTAAAAGTTAAATTATTTAACTTAGAGTTAAATCTAATTGATAAGGTCAAAATAATAACCTAAAATTGTCTAAATCCTATTGGACGAGAGGATTTCGACCCATCCCCACCTTATCCTCGAAATAAATCAATTTGGATCTATTTAAAACCAAACTTGACTTTATAATAAAATAATATTTTTAGTTATTCCAAAGGTTCCCCTCTCCTCCCTTATAAAAGTGAACCTCCTCCCTCTCTTCCTCACACAACTTTGAGCCTTCAAGCTCGGCCAATACCTGCCAAATTCTCTTCTCCACTTCCCTAGAAACATCCTAGAGGTCCTGGTCTTCCTCAAAGACCAATTTTAGTTCCTTAAGAGGAGGTCTCAAAGAGGCGCTTCAAAGAAGAGGAGGTTCGGACACTTACGAAGCAAATCGGACCTAAGGTAAGGGAAATATCACAATCTCATTTTTATCCGAGATTGTTTATACTTTGAAATTTACTGGGGTGTATTTTATCATCTAAATCAATGTTTCCTCAATATGTAATATTATTTCCATTCACCTACAATTGTTTAAATCCAATTTTACCCTTCGGTGAGTTTTTAGTAAAAGATATGAAAGGAATCTTTTGTCATTTTTCGTACGAGGTACTTTTTGACTTTTCCGACAAAAGTATGAGAAGAATGTTTTTTTTAACTTATACGGCGTGAATGTATTTTTAAAACATTATTTCCAAGAAGCTTCCTTTACAAGTTTTCAAGTTTATTTTTAATCAACTTCTTTTAGTTTATAATTGTACGACATGTTAAGAAAGGAAAAGTTTTTTTGAAACAGAAAGGATATTTTCGTCAAGAATGGAGTTCAAGTGTTTTTTCAAAATTATTTTCTATCTAAGAAAATAAAGGGTTCTGTTTTTATCCATATTATTACATTGATTTGATTATGTTGTGATGGAATTATTTTTATGAATTCCTTTATCTTATATGAATTGTTTTATGATGTCATGATGTTTAAGATTTCCATTTGTATTACATGGGTTATGCAATGATGTATGATTTATGATTTTGTGGCACACATAAGAATGGTATCATTATCAGATGGGTGGGACCTATATCTCCCTCCAATGCATTGGGTAAAGATTTTATATCTCATGAGATAGAAATGGCTGGAACGGTAGGTTATACCGGTTCAGTGAAACAGGACTGAAACGAGGGTGACTCAGTTCAGAAAGGGACTTTGTCCACTAAGATAGTCTTGGCAATGAGTCCTGACTAAAAATAAATGATTCTCTATGATTATGTGTGTATGCCACAAAGCTTCATGTTTTAAGTTATGATTATTGTGATTACATTTCACTGCCATGATTTATCCCATGTTATGAAATTATGATCTCTTTTTCAGGTTAAGATTAACAAAATTTATGTGCTTACGTATACGATGTGATTGATATTTCTTTTTATTTACCCTTACTGAGCATTTGAGCTCACCCTTTTGTATGTTTTATTTTCCCCAGGATATAAAGAAAGGTTTTAGGTAAGAAAAAAAAGGGGAAGATCTTTATGGGAGATGTTGAAGATCTTTCACCATGATTAGAAGATTACATTCCGAGTTTCCAAAGACACTAAACTATTACGATCCTTGTGTGTGTGTTTTTGTTATGTACTAAGTATTCCGCAAAAGTAATGTAATGTCCATGTACGTCAAGCTTTGGGTCTCTACAAAGACTCTTCAGGAAGATTAGTTATGGTGGTTGGCCTAGGTGTGTGCAGGTTTGTTTTTTCAAAAGTGTCTTCGGGATGAGGCCCAGGTGTCTTCGGGCGTAGCCGTAGTTGTTTGGCCCAAGGTGTCTTCGGGCGTGGCATTAGTTGTTCTGGACAAGGTGTCTACGGGCGTGGTTACGTATGGTTGTTTTGGCCCAGGTGTTTGTGGGTGGGATGTGTGGTGGCCCAGGTGTGTGTGGGCAGAGTATGGAAGTGGGACTGTGGTGAGAATGGCGGGAGAGGTGTGACACATAGTATTTCTTCAATAACTAGTGGTAAAGTGGCATGGGGTACCCAAATATCGATGTGTTATTACTATTACATTACTTGACTTGTGTTTTTTGGGGAGTGTGCCTTGGTGAGGATGGGGTGGATAGTTTCCTTGCTAGGTGCTCTGGTTATCTCATTTTCTCACAGAACATTAGAATGCATCCCCACATGTGCATGAGAGATTTTTGTTTTCCCTACTGAGTATACCTATATACTCACCCTACGTATATAAAATGCTTTCAGGTTTCCATAAGGACTTCATAGATCATATGGGACCATACTAGTTCGGATGCTGGGGTAGTTTTTGTTGCTGTTTTTCTTTTCTTTGGTATTTACCTTTGGAGTTTTCTTATATTGTAGCACTTTTTATTGAAACATGCATATGGGAAAGGAATTCTTGGTATTTAATTTTACTTCTAGATTTGGTGTTTTTTGGGACTTTCAATCTATCTCTTGATCCTACTAAATAAAAAGGGTTATGCCTTCCATTTTGTTTGTGATTCTACAGCCTTGGAGTTCGTCGCCACTCCGGGACCTATTCAAGGTGGGTATCAGGGGTCATTATCTCTAATTCAACTGTAATAATGAAGGGTCTGTAAACATGACGTCCCTTCCCTCATCTTGGTGAAGGCGGGTCCTAACAGAATGGAATCAGAGGAGGTTGAGAGATAACATGGAGTTTAGAGGTAGGTATAGTAAAGATTTCCTGGAATGGTAGGGAAATAGTGTAACATACCAAGTAAGTAATGAATAATAGATATTATTATCTATGTCTATTTAGGAATTAGATAGTTTTTTAGAGGCTTAAAATGAGAATAAATCCAATCTTAAGCATGGAATACACTAATATTCTTAAAAGATTTTTTTATTGCATTTTGATGCCAAACCATTTTTAAATAAAACTTTTGAAAATTTTATAAGCTCTATTTTTTAAAATAAACTTATTATTTATTATTGGGACATTGAAATTTACAATGGATATTTTTTTGGTATTTTTCTGACAATGTTCATTTTTTAATGAATAGTGAAAAATACTGCATTTTATATCAAAACTGCTTTTTCATCTAATTTAATTATATGGTTAGATTATATTTTTAATTTGTTGTAAAGTTTAAATTGAATATATTTTTACCATGTAATCCAATGGTGTTCATTGGGATTAATTTCACTTTGGAATTGGGCATAAACAAGTGCGAAACTTTTCATAGATATTGTTTCAAAACACCCGCTATTTGGTTTGACAACGAAAATTATTTTTAAATTGATTATTTAAATTTATATGTTTGGAATTTGGTAAAATGGATTACATATTTTGAATCAGAAGGTCCAAATTATGTAATTAATACTCTTTTGTTTTTGAACATTATGAATTGTAATGACAGTAATTATCATTAATTATCTTGATTAATGAGTAATCGGGCAGTTAAGGATAATAAAATAATATCATAATAACAAAAAAAGACACCAAAATTTGTCATAATGATACTTTTTGTCTCATGGCCGACCATGGGATGCCTTGTGCCAAACTTGGGGACCCCATGGAATCACTTTTTTGTGAAAGTGACTTTTTATCTTTTTATTTTTAAAGAAAGTTAAATATAACAAAGAATGTATCACCTGAGTAAAACATTTTTAATTTTGTCTACATAAATGATCCATTGGACTATAAATATTCATTAGAAAGCTAAGAAGATTTCCTACATCATGATATTTTTTAAATTTTTATAAATTAAATAAATTAAATTATTTAATATACCATGATGATGTAGTGATTACCTCTTTATTTAACGATTTAATGAAAATGAAAAGATAATGTAAACTCTAAGACCTACACATGTCAAAATCCTATTGTATGGGTGTATTTAGACCTCTTATCACCTTATCCTAGAAATATATAATTTTGGGACCTTTTAAATCCGAAAAGCATTTTATAATAAAGTAACGTTTTATAACTTTCCAAGAGTGCCCCTCCTCTCCTCTTATAAAAGGCCTCCACCTCTACCACCTTACCCACACCTCTCAAGCCTTTGGCTCGGACAACACCTGTCCATTTTGTCTCTCCACATCCCTCTCTTACTCCTTGAAGCATTAATTTGGGCATAAGTCTTCCCAAGGATGCCTTTGAGCTCAAATCAAAAAGAGTTACCCGTTTTAAAGGTAGTGTTTCCTCTTGTGTTCTTATGTTTTATTTTGCTTCTTCAGCCCTCTAAACTCTTTTTATTACTTTATTTTGTAACAAAACCAGTATCATTAATATACTAGGATGTTTTTATAAGAAGTATTCGAGCTACACTTACACACATCTACATCTAATGGTTAAAGAACATACTGTTCCTGTGGATGGCGAATTTCTGCCTCACGAAACGATGATTATTCAAAACTCATATAACACCTTCAAAGGTGGCCATTAAGATGTCACTATATTTATATATGATATATAATATGTCTATGTTTTACGTAAGCTTATGTATTTTTCATTTATGGAATACCTTTATGGTTTCCATTAAGGGTAAACGCGATATCTTCATTTTAGGAAGTGCGGACTACCGCCCCCTCAAAGTGATTTGATTCGTTAATACCATATGTGGTAAGTATAAAGGATATATTGAATGATATTATATATGATACAATTCTGGAATTATAATACTATTATGTATCATTATATTTTAATTCCATTAAATATGAAATAGAAATGGAAGTAGCATTCAAGCGTACGTATATCTTACCGTATCCATGAACGGTGCATTTCATTTCTTACCTCTAAATGTTATGTAATATTATAAATGAATGTATATACTGGATATATATGATATATAAATCATGAGTATAACTCTGGATATAATGGATACATGAACAACTTCTAATTATAAAGAGCATATTTTTGAATCAACTACCAATGATCGTTAAAACGACCGTTATTAACTTAAATAATTTCATAGTGTTCATGACATGGTAATAAGTGATATAAATGGAATAATGAACTTGAAAAATGTTCTTAATCAAGTATAAATTAACTCAGGTTTATTATTCTGGACATTAAATAATGATCGAGTCAAGTCGGACCTGAGGTATGGGACTTCGTCTCAATCTCCTTTCATTGAGGAATATTTTGTTTTATACACAACTTTCATTTATACGGTGTATAGACCCCTTTGACTTTTACGTTTATCCAAAAGGAATCTTTTTTATACAAATTGTTTTACTAAATGACAAAAGGGAATGTTTTTTTCGTACGTATGCGGTGACAACGACTTCTCTGCCGCCATGACCATTATTTTAGTTTTGGCTTCCTCTAAAAGCCATACCTTTTTTTTAAATGAAAAATAAATACTATGTTCTACTTTTCTTTTCTTTTGGTATTGAAAATGGTTTTCATATTGTTTTTATTATATCAATGTGTTGTATTGATATCTTGTGATTGAAATGTGGAAATGTTATGTTTCCATTATGTATGTTTTATGTGATATGATTATGTTATGGTTCTTGGGAATTATTATGAAGACCGGTGGTTCCGTGATAAACCCAGGGCAGGTGAGCCCGATATAGCTCTCCAATGCATTGGGTAAAGCGAAGGAGTTAAATGTTAAGGTTTCTACGAAGAGATTTAGGGAATATACTGTGATGGGTATTCCAAACGTAACCAAGAGGGT
This sequence comes from Viscum album, assembly GCA_963277665.1. Classification (NCBI taxonomy): domain Eukaryota; kingdom Viridiplantae; phylum Streptophyta; class Magnoliopsida; order Santalales; family Viscaceae; genus Viscum; species Viscum album. Next base: position 804,223,192 of record OY728167.1, on the reverse strand, counting down.
TACTCCCTACGTATGAATGTTTTGAATGCCTCATGTTACCTTTATGTCTTATGATTTCTATGATTTATTCATGATTTTATGAGGTATGTTAAAGTGCTTATGTTTTATGGGTAAAGTATGATTTCATTCTTATGTATATATGTACTCATGTTTCCTCTCCATATTTTTATATCCCTTACTGAGATTTTTATACTCATGCCAAGTTTTTTTGAAATGTTTTTCACAGGTCAAGGGAAAGGTACATGATATGATGATAGTGTCAAAGAAGTGTCAAGATATAATCCATGTTTTATTTTAAATATGTTTACATTGATGGGAAAAATGAATACTATCTTTTATGTAACCACTTTGTTTAAATATGGAACGTAATTCATGTTTTATGATCTAATTCTCAAAAACACTAAACCTGAAAAGATCCTCAACATGTATTCTTGAAGTAAATCAATATTAAGTGATGTTTAAGGCTGGGGCCTTATAGTTGGTATCAGAGGTCAGTTTAGATAACATTAGGAGTTATAATTCTATTCAATGATTATCCAAAAATATTTTTTTATGGTCTAATTTAAATGATATATAATTTGAAGATTACCATGTTGCTTCTTCTAAGACATGTTTGTTCAGAATGGTTTTCCGCAGAGGAAACAGGGAAGCAGTGCTAGGAAGGCATACAGAAGGAAATAACCTTCCGAATCAGCATCCTGAGATGGTCGGAATTGGAACTGAACAGTTTGTTGCAGTAATGCCGTAGTTGAATCAAGCGATAAATGGTGGTGGTATCCATGCATGAGATCAGCCAGATCAACGGCATAGGAACATGTCAGTGGTGGAACATTTCATGAGGCAACATCCCCCATCATTCAAAGGATCGTCTGACCTAGTTCTAGATGAAGTGTCGATTAAATCACTGGAGAAGATTTTCGATGTCAGGGGGTGTTCAGAAAATCAAAAGTTTAGTCTTTCTATTTACCGTTTGGAGGGTGAAGCAGATCATTGGTGGTCAATGGTTAAAATTATCAGGGACGCTGATAAGATTGATGCTCTCAACTGGGATGAATTCAAAGGTATGTTTCTTGAGAAGTATTTTCCTAAGGCTGTTCGACTTAGGATGGAAAACAATTCTTGGAATTGAGGCAAGAGGAAGACTCAGTGGTTTCCTATGAAGAGAGGTTCACTCGATTGGAAAGGTATGCTCCAAATTTTATCCGAGACCTTGATAGTAAAATCAATCGTTTTTACTCAGGATTAAAGCCAAAATATCGAATGGCATGGGCTTCTTGTGAGTTCAAAAGTTTTGAAAATCTTGTTCGATGTGCTGAGAAGGTGGAAATGGAGTTTGATGATGATCAAGTGTTCTATAACAACTAGCAGAAGAAGAGACCGAGGTGGCAGGAGAAAGGAAAGAATTCTTCAAAAAGGTCTGACGGTTTGAAAACTAAGTTTCCAGTTTGTGATAAATGTGGTAAAAGGCATGATGGGGAATGTCTTCTGAATTCTGGAAAGTGCTACTGATGCGGTAAGATGGGACATAAGGCTCGTGATTTCACTGAAAAAGATCAGGGTGATGGTAAGACCAAATTTGATTTACAGTTAGTGAAATGTTTTAAGTGAAATGAGATGGGTCACTATGCAAACGAGTGTCCGACAAAGAGCTCGAGTGATGGGAAGCAGTTAGAATAGAAGCAGAAAGGGGTGTTAAAATCCTTTGCAACTACCTCAGCATATGTCGGGCCATCAAATGAAGTTGTATCATGTACTTTGTTTGTTTTTTCAGATTATTCCAGTGTGTTGTTTGATTCAGGGTCTACAAATTCTTTCATCTCTGAAAACTTTTCTAGTAAAATGGGAATACCATCTCAAGAAATGACTCCTGAACTTTTGGTAAAAACACCTGGGGGAAATGTTGAGGCAAAAAGAATTTATAATAATCTTCTTATCCTTATCTGTGGAAAGAACCTACTTGCAAACCTTATTGTTTTACCTCTAGTATAGTTTGATGTTATCCTGGGTATGGATTGGCTCTCTATTTACCATGCTAAGATTGACTATAGAGATAAAGAAGTTTCTTTCAGAAAGCATTTCATTTTGTGTACATGAATGAACCCTTGCTGTTGATAATGTATCAAGAGGCCGAGAAACTTGTAAAATATGGAAATGAATGTTACCTTGCACATATTGTTGAAAACAAGGGAACTGTTCAGATTAATGATGTGCCAGTGGTGAATGAGTATCCTGATGTTTTTCCTGATGAGTTGCCTGGAACAATACCAGATCGGGAAGTTTAGTTTACTGTAGACTTAGTTCCTGATGCTAAGCCAATTTCAAAACCCCCTTATCGAATGGCTCAAATTGAAATTTTAGAGTTGAAGGAGAAATTGCAAGATTTATTAGAGAAAGGTTTCATTCGACCTAGCACATCACCATGGGGTGCTCCTGTTTTATTTGTTAAAAATAAAGATGGTTCTATGAGACTTTGCATTGATTATAGAGCCTTGAATAACATCACCATTAAGAACAAATATCCTTTGCCTCATATCGATGATTTGGTTGATAAGCTCTAGGGAGCTCAGTTTTTTTCAAAGATTGACCTAAGATCGGGGTACCATCAGTTGAAGGTAACGGAAGAAAATATTCTGAAGACCACATTTCGTACAAGATATGGACATTATAAATTTGTAGTAATGCCTTTTGGGCTAACCAATGCCCCTGCTGTATTCATGGACTTAATGAATAGAATTTTCCATGAGTTCTTGGATAAGTTTGTGGTTGTTTTCATTGATGATATTTTGGTGTTTTATAAAAGTAAAGAGGTGCATGAAAGACATTTAAGGGTTATTTTGCAAACCATAAAAGAAAATAAATTGTATGGGAAATTCAGCAAGTGTGAGTTTTGGTTGCAACAAATTTCTTTCCTTGGTCATATTGTTTCTAAAGATGGGATAACTATTGATCCTGCAAAAACAAAGGTTGTGGAAGAATGGATAAGACCCACAAATGTAACTGAGATTCGTAGCTTCCTTGGTTTGGCAGGCTATTACCGAAGGTTTGTTAGAAATTTTTCACGGTTATTTAGTCCAATGAATAAGCTAACTCGGAAGGGTGTTAATTTTATCTAGACAAAACAATGTGATGATTTTTTTCTGGAACAGAAAAGAATATTGGTGAATGCTCCAGTTTTGGCACTACCTTCCAGGAATGGGGAGTTTATTATCTGCAGCGATGCTTCATTGAAAGGACCTGGTTGTGTCTTAATGCAGAATGATTAGGTAATTGCTTATGCTTCACGACATTTGAAAACTCATGAGGTAAATTACCCTACACAGGATTTGGAATTAGCTGTTGTTGTTTTCACTATAAATATTTGGAGGCATCGTTTGTATGGAGTAAAGTGTGAAATATATACCGATCACAAAACTTTAAAGTATATATTCACTCAAAAAGAATTGAACATGAGACAGAGGAGATGGATAGAATTAATCAAGGATTATGATTGTACAATTGATTTCCATCCGGGAAAAGCAAATAAAGTGGCTGATGCTTTGAGTCGAAAATGTAATGCTTCATAAGAAATGTTGTGTTTGTAATGTGATCCTTTGGTTAAGGATATGATGAAATTTGGCATAGAAGTTATTGGTGCAGGATTTACTTCTGTTCTGTTTTAGGTATCAGTGAAATCTTCTCTATCAGATAGAATTAAGCAAGCACAGAAGCAAGATAGTGAGTTGCAGAAAAAGGTGGAGTTGTTTCAGAAGGGTGAGTTTCCGGAATTCAATATTGAGAATGATTTTGTTTTGAGATTTGGGAAGAGATTGTGTGTGCCGTGTGATTCACAGTTGAAGAGAGAGTTGTTATGTGAAGCTCATAGATCTCCATTTTTAGTTCATCCAGGAAGTACTAATATGTATAGAGATCTTCAAGAGTATTACTGGTGGGACGGAATGAAAAGGGATATTGCTGATTTTACTGTAAAGTATTTGACTTGTCAACAGGTTAAAGTAGAGCGGTAGTTACCAAAAGGTATGCTTCAACCTCTACCAGTGCCAGAGTGGAAATGGGAAAATATATCCATGGACTTTGTTGTGGGATTACCGAAGATATCTCGAGGTAATAATACAATCTGGGTTATTGTTGATCGATTAACTAAATCTTCTCATTTCATTCATATACGAGATAATTTTTCCCTAGATCAACATTCCCATTTGTATCATAAAAATATAGTCAGGTTACATGGAGTTCCTCTCTCTACTGTATCTGACCGTAATCCCATGTTCACTTCTAACTTTTGGAAAGGCCTTCAGAAGTCGTTGGGTACTGAATTAAATTTTAGTACAGCTTTTCATCCTCAATCAGATGGGCAGTCAGAACGAACAATTCAGAATTTGGAGGATATTCTACGTGCTTGTTAGATGGATTATCAGGGAAGTAGGGACCAACATCATTCATTGGTTGAGTTTTCTTATAATAACAGTTTTCATTCCAGTATACATATGGCACCATTTGAGGCATTATATGGGAAGCGGTGTCGAACTCCAGATTTTTGGGATAAATTGGGTGAAAGGAAGCTGATGGGACCATAATTGGTAGAAGAGATGGCAGAAAAAGGTTAGTTGATTTAAAAACACATGAGAACAGCTCAGAGCAGGCAGAAGAGTTATGCGGATAACTGGACGAAGGATCTATCTTTTGAGGTAGGTGATCATGTCTTTCACAAAGTTTCACCGTGGAAAAGTGTGATGCGATTTGGTAAGAAAGGAAAGCTGAGCCCAAGATTAATTGGACCATATGAAATTCTGGATAAAGTTGGATCAGTTGCATACCATGTGGCTTTACCTCTAAGTTTATCTCAGGTACACAATGTTTTTCTTGTTTCAATGTTAAGGAAGTACATGCCAGATCCATATCATGTTTTGAGTCCAGAGGTAGTTCAGCTGGAAGAGAACCTATCTTATGAGGAACAACCGGTCCAGATTCTTGACCACATGGAGCAAGTGTTACGGAATAAGGTGATTCATCAGGTAAAAGTTTTGTGGAAAAACCACATGATTGAAGAGGCAACATGGGAATCTGAAAATTCAATGAGGGCTAAATACCCCCACTTATTTGATAAGTAAATAAATTGCGAGGATGCAATTTTCTAAAGGGGGAATGATGTAATATCCCAAGTAAGTAATGAATAATATATATTCTTATCTATGTCTATTTATGAATTAGATAGTGTTTTAGAGGCTTAAAATGAGAATAAATCCAATCTTAAGCATAGAATACACTAATATTTTTAAAAGATTTCTTTATTTCCTTTTGATGGAAAACCATTTTTAAATCAAACTTTTGACAATTTTATAAGATATATTTGTTAAAATATACTTATTATTTATTATTGGGACATTGAAATTTACAATGTATAATATTTTGGTATTTTTCTGACAATGTTCATTTTTTAATGAATAATGAAAAATACTGCATTTTACATCAAAACTTATTTTTCATCTAATTTAATTATATGGTAAGATTATCTTTTTAATTGGTTTTAAAGTGTAACTAGAATATATTTTTACCATTTAATCCAATGGTGGTAATTGGTATTAATTTCACTTTGGAATTGGGCATAAACAAGTGCCAAACTTTTCATAAATATTGTTTCAAAAAACCCGCTATTTGCTTTGACAACGGGAATTATTTTTAAATTAATTATTTCAATTTATATGTTTGGAATTTGGTAAAATGGATTCCATATTTATAATCATTAGGTCCAAATTATGTAATTAAGTCTCTTTTTTTTGGGGACATTATTAATAGTAACGACGGTAGTTATCTTTAATTATCTTGATTAATGAGTAATCGGGTTGTTAAGGATAATAAAATAATATCATAATAAAAAAAAGACACCAAAATGTGTCCTAATGCTACTAGTTGTCTCATTTCTGACCATGGGATGCCTTGTGCCAAACTTGGGGACCCCATGGAATCACTTTTGTGTGAAAGTGACTTTTTATCTTTTTATTTTTAAAGAAAGTTAAATATAACAAAGAATGTATCACCTGAGTAAAACATTTTTAATTTTGCTAAATAAATGATCTGTTGGACTATAAATATTAATTAGGAAGCTAAAAATATTTCCTACATCATGATATTTTTTTTATAATTTTTAGACATTAAATAACTTAAATTATTTATGATACCATGATGATGCAGCGATTACCTCATTATTTAACAATTTAAAAATATGAGAAGATAATGTAAAATCTAAGACCTACACATGTCAAAAACCTATTGTATGGGTGGATTTAGAAATCTTATCACCTTATCCTAGAAATATATAATTTTGGTACCTTTTAAATCCGAAAAGAATTTTATAATAAAGTAACCTTTTATAACTTTCCAAGAGTGCCCCTCCTCTCCTCTTATAAAAGGCCCCCACCTCTACCACCTTACCCACACCTCTCAAGCCTTTGGCTTGGCCAAACCCTATCCATTTAGTCTCTCCACATCCCTCTCTTACTCCTTGAATCCTTACATTGGGTATAAGGCTTCCCAAGGATGCCTTTGAGCTCAAATCAAAAAGAGTTACCCGTTTTAAAGGTAGTGTTTTCTCTTGTGTTCTTATGTTTTATTTTGCTTCTCCAACCCTCTAAACTCTTTTTATTCCATTATTTTGTAACAACAATAGTATATTTAATATACTAGGATGTTTTTATAATAAGGATTCTAGATACACTTACAAAAACCTACTCCTAATGGTTAAAGAACATACTGATTCTGTGGATGGTGAATTTCTGCCGCACGAAATGATGATTGTTCAACACTCATATAACACCTTCAAAGGTGGCCATTAAGATGTCACTCTATTCATATATGATATATAATATGTTTATGTTTTACCTAAGCTTCTTTATTTTTCATTTTTCATACCTTTATGGTTTCTATTTATGGGTAAACGCGATATCTTCATTTTAGGAAGTGCGGACTACTGCCCCCTCAAAGTGATTTGATTCGTTAATACCATATGTGGTACGTATAAAGGATATATTGAATGATATTATATATGATACAATACTGGAATTATAATACTATTATGTATCATTATATTTTAATTCCATTAAATATGAAATAGAAATGAAAGTAGCGTTCATGAGTACGTACGGCTTATCGTCTCCATGAACGGTGCATTTCATTTCGTACCTCTAAATGTTATGTAATATTATAAATGCATGTATATACTGGATATATATGATATATATGATATATAAATCCTGAGTATAACTCTGTTTATAATGGACACATGAACAACTTCTAATTATAAAGAGCATATTTTTGACTCAAGTACCAATGATCGTTAAAATGACCGTTATTAACTTAAATAATTACATAGTGTTCATGACATGGTAATAAGTGATATAAAAGGAATAATGAACTTGAAAAAGGTTCTTAAGCAAGTAGAAATTAAATCAAGTTTATTATTCAGGACATTAAAGAACGATCGAGTCAAGTCGGACCCGAGGTATGTGACTTCATCTCAATCTCCTTTTATTGAGGCATATTTTGTTTTATAAAAAACTTTTTTTTATACGGTGTATAAACCCATTTGAATTTTACGTTTATCCAAAAGTAATCTTTTTTATACGAAGCGTTTTACTAAACGACAAAAGGGAATGTTTTTTTCGTACGTATGCGGCCACAACGACTAATTCGCCGCCATGACCATTATTTAAGTTGCGGCTTCCTCTAGAAGCCATACCTTTTTTTTAAATGAAAAATAAATACCATGTTCTACTTTTCATTTATTTTGGTAATGAAAATGGTTTTCATAATGTTTTTATTATATCAATGTTTTGTATTGATATCTTCTGATTGAAATGTGGAAATGTTATGTTTCCTTTATGTATGTTTTATGTGATACGATTATGTTATGGTTCTTGGGAATTATTATGAAGATGGGTGGTTTCGTGATAAACTAAGGGAGGGTGAGCCCGATATAGCTCTCCAATGCATTGGGTAATGTGAAGGAGTTAAACATTAAGGTTTCTGCAAAGAGATTTAGGGAATATACTGTGATGGGTATTCCAAACGTAACCAATAGGGTTACTCCCTATGTAAGAATGTTATGAATTCCTCAAGTTACCTTTATGTATTATTATTTCAATGATTTATTCATGATTTGATGAGGTATGTTAAAGTGCTTATGTTTTATGGGTAAAGTATGATTTCATTCTTATGTATATATGTACTCATGTTTCCTTTACATATTTTTATATCCCTTACTGATCTTTTTATGCTCATCCCAAGTTTTTTTGAAATGTTTTTCACAGGTCCAGGGAAAGGTACATGATATGATGATAGTGTCAAAGAAGTGTCAAGATAGAATCCATGTTTAATTTTAAATATGTTTACGTTGATGGGAAAAATTAATACTATCTTTTATGTAACCAATTTTTTTAAATGTGGAATGTAATGCACGTTTTATGATCAAATTCTCTAAAACTCTAAACCTGAAAAGATCCTCCACGTGTATTCTTGAAGTAACTCATGATTAAGTGATGTTTAAGGCTGGGTCCTTATAAATAGTGTTAGGAAATCTTGGTTCATGAAATAGGCTAGGGAAGACCGGCTAGGAAATGGGATTTTTGGCCCCCCTATGATACGATGCGAGGACTCTAGACCTATCGAATGACCAAGTGAGGGGACACTGATTACATGGTAGAGACCCTAGGGAATGTAAATGCATCATAATGACTAGTGTTCTTGTGTGTCTTGGAGATTTTTGGGATTTAAAATGAATAATAAATATAAGAAAAATTTAAATGAAATCCCCTACATTAATCAGGCTTAGAAATTCCTTGTTTACCTTGCAGCAATGGAAGCTGGATGAAGACCATGAGTAGTGTGGGCAGGGGAGGCCGATGGGGATGATTTGGCTGATCAGTAGAAGGCTGACCGAGAGGAGGAGGATGACCAGTGATAGAGTATGCTTCGTGCATTTAAGTAGAAAACCCTTGGGAAGTACAAGGGAAGCGTCTCGTACATGGAGAGAGAGAGCTAGCTAGTGGAGTTGGTGATAGACTTCAGCTTGATCTGGGCTCTGGCAAAGTACTGGGTTCCTCTGGTTGTAATCCAGATGTAGGGAGCAGTGCGTCAGTGTTGTTCGCTCTACCATGGGGAGAAGACGGAGGCTGAGGTTATGTGGACTGACTTCGAGAAGGAGTTCCGTGCGGATTTCCTCTCTTACACGATGAAGGGTGATAAGAGGCAGTAGCTAATCTCCTTCCAGTAGGGGAGCATGTCAGTGAGAGATTTGGGGATCAAGTTCAAGGATCTCCTTCATTTTTCTCCAGACCTTTTTCCAGATGAGGATTCTCAGGTGAGACATTTAGAGGAGTCACTCCAACCTTCTTTTCAGTATGTTGTTACTCCCTTCACCCTACCGACATAATTGGAGGTCCAGAAGAAGGTTGAATTGTTATAAAGGATGCACAAGTTGGGAGGTGTGCCGCGAGAGGGGATCCAGTGGAGTTTGTCAAAGGGTAAGGTCGTCGGTAGCAGGCCCCCAGCATTAGGGTCTTCTAGGTTTTGACCAGTTGGGAGAAGGCCCCAACAGTTCCAGTTTTGATCTCCCGGTCCTCGCCCTTTCCTCGTGAGCCCTGGAACGAGGTGCTTCATCTATGGAATCTTTGGGCACCTTTAGGATTAGTTCCTGGATAGAATACAGTATATTGGGGGTGGGAAGGTTCAACGCCCACTTCAGCAGCAGTAGCTTCCAACTGAACCCTTTCAGTAGCAGCAACAAGGATAGCGTGCTCCTGATCCACCAAGAGCAGACGTTGCGGGAGGAGGCCAACCTCGGGGCGCTCCTCAGGGACCTCGACCAGGGCATGGTCGGGGAGGTGGACATTAGCCGAGGGGTAGAAGAGCTGGGCATGGGCAGTTGCACGCCGTAGTGGCAGCAGTTCCTGTAGGGCCAAAATTCATTCGAGGTACGATCAGCTTGTTTAGTACTTTTACCTACGCCTTGTTTGATACAGGATCTTCACACTCCTTTATTGCACCCAGTCTGGCTCGTGCTTTGGGTTTAGATGTTGAGATACACCCAGTACCCCTGGTGTTGAGTACGCCAATTGGAGGTCAAACCAACTTGTTTTATGTTTGTCGAGGGTGAAGACTGATGATAGGGCCACATCATTCTAGCCAAGATCTTCTACCATTGCAGATACAACCATATGGTGTCATCCTAGGAATCGAATGGTTGTTTTCTGTGCACGTTGTTATCAACTATTTCCAAAGAAGTGTCATGTTCTATGATTTGGGTGGCCGACATGTAACTTTCATCGGCGAGCGGGGTTACCAGGAAGGCAGCAGGCGAGTGGAGCCCCTCCATTCCATGTTATCTGAACTGTCAGTGGATTTAGCAGATACAGAGATGGTGGATTTCTTGGGGATCATCAGTGAGTTCATGGACGTATTCCCTGAAGTGGTGGTGACTCTAGCCCCTAGACGTGATGTTGAGTTCAGGATAGACTTGCAACCCGGTGCCCTTTCGATTTCGATGGCTCCCTATCAGAATGCACCTTATGAGTTGTGGGAGTTGCGGATTCAGATTGAAGATCTGATGAATAAGGGTTTTGTTCGACCAAGAGCGTCACCAAGGGGTTCCCTAGTATTGTTTTCAAAGAAGGAAGATTGTGGTCTCTGGCTGTGCATAGACTATTGAAGACTGAATCAGGTAACGGTCAAGAACTTTTACCCTCTCCCAAGGAAGTACGTCCTTTTTGACTAGTTAATGGGGGAAGGATGGTTCTCCAAGATCGACCTGTGTTCAGGATATCACCGGTTGAGGGTGAAGGATAGTGGCCTCTCAAATCCTGCCTTCAGGTGTAGATATGGGAACTTTGAGTTCGTTGTCATGTCGTTCGGCATTACGAATGCAAAATCCATGTTCATGGGGATCATTAACTCCATATTCCATGTGTATCTAGACCGGTTCATAGTCGTGTTTATTGAAGACATCCTGATCTACTCAAAATCAGAGGAGGATTATGCTAAGCATCTGAGAATGGTTTTACAGGTCCTATAACTACACCAACACTATGGGAACTTGTCCAAGTGCAAGTTCTGGGTGCGAGAAGTGCAATTCCTTGGAAACGTGGAGTCTGAGTAAGGAATATCTGTAGACCCATCAATGGTATAAGTGGTTGTTTCTTGGTAATCACCCATGAACGTGGTAGATGTTCATAGTCTCTTAGTTCTGGCAGGTTACTACCGGAGATTTGTGCCCAAATTTTCCCTAGTTGCATCACCTTTGACAGCCTTGAACATGAAATACCAGGCTTTCGTGTGGAGTGGACAGTGTGAGGCATCCTTCAGTTATCTAAAGGGGAAGATGGTTAGTTCCCCGGTGCTGAGGTTTCCAGAAGAATGAGTGACGTTTGATGTGGTATTTGATGCTTATGGACTTAGCATGGGGTGTGTGCTGATGCAACAATAGGTGTGATCTCTTTTGGTTCTAGGATGTTACGTTTCTATGATCATAACTACTCCACCCATGACTTGAAGCTCATATCTATTGTGTTCACACTAATGTTATGGCTGCATTGACTCGTCGGGGAATGCTTTGTGGCATTCACAGAACACAAGAGCTTGAGGTATATCTTCTCCCAGCGGGACCTGAACTTGTGGCATTGGAGGTGGTGATGTTTCTTTAGGAATATGAATTTGAGATTTCCTACACATCAAGAAAGTGAAATGTGGTGGCCTATGCCTTAATCAAGAAGTCACAGAAGGATGCAGTTCAAGATTCTGAAGATTCTTGGAAGGCGATGGAGGAGTTAGTTTCCCTACACCTGGATGCAAGAGTGGATGGTGGTAGAGGTTGCCTGTTTCAGATGATAGTGTCATATTCTCTGTTGCAGAAGTTAGAGGAGTCTCAGTGGGGATACTTAGAGAGTGAAGTGATGCGTGATTGGGCTAACCAAGGCAATGCTCCAGAAGGGTGGTCGTAGAATGGTCAGAATCAGATTCTGTTCCGAGGGAAGTTATTTGTTCCAGAGGCGATATGTGGGAGAGTTCTTGGTGAGCTTCATAACTAACCCTTGGTGGTTCACCTAGGAGATTCCAAGATATACTAGGGACTGAGGTAACAGTTTTGGTGGCCCAGGATGAAGTAGGAAGTGGCAGAGTTTTTAGTAAAGTGCCTCGTGTGTTAGTAGGTGAATGCTAAACACCACATCCCAGGAGGTCTGTTACAACCTTTAGATATCCCTGAGTGGAAGTGGGATGACATCTCAATAGATTTTATCATGGTACTACCCAAGGGTTCAAGAAGGCTTCGATGCTATCTGAGTATTGGTAGACCGACTGATGAAATCAGCTCACTTCCTGGCGATCAAAGAGTCAAGTCGTTGGATGCCCTAGCACAGAGGTACGTGGATGATGTGGTGCAGTTGCATGGGGTCCCGATGTCCATAGTCACTGATCGAGATACCCAGTATACCTCACGGGTCTGGAAGGGATTGCAACGTACTTTTGGCACCCAACTATGCCTCCACACAACTTTCCACCACCAGACAGATGGCCAGACAGATTGTACCATCTAGTCAATGGAGAATATGCTACAGGCATTTGTTTTGGACTTTGGGGGATCGTGGGTACGACACTTGCCCCTAGAAGAGTTTTTATACAATAATAGCTATCACTCTACCATTGGCCTGGATCCATTGGATGATTTTTACGGGAGGTCGTGTCACTCATCCGTGTGCTGGACCGAGATCGGGGAAACAAGTGTTCTTGGCTCGGAGGTAGTTCAAAGCATGACATAGAAGGTTCAACTTATACGAGAGAGGATGAAGGTGGCCCAGGACCAGAAGAAGTAATATTATGATAATAGGAGGAGGCCCTTGGAGTTATAGGTTAGGGACCACGTGTTCTTTAAGGTCTCCCCTCGACATGGGCAACGGAGGTTTGGCAGGGGGATTAAGCTTTCTCCCAGGTTCGTCGGACCGTTTAAAGTGCTACAGTGGGTCGGCGAAGTGGCTTACCAGCTAGCGCTACCACCACCGCTACTGAGAGTGCACGACGTCTTCCATGTGTATTAGCTCCGACGGTATCTACATGATGATTCACACGTCCTTGACTGGGGAAAGCTGGATATCGAGGATGATGTGATATTTTTAGAGAGACCAGCGAGGATCAGTGATCAGAAGGAGAAAGTGATTCTTTATTGAACCATCCCTTTGGTTCGTTTGTTTTGGAGGCATGGTGTCCTCGAAGAGAGTAACTAGGAACCGGAGGCACAGATGTGCGCCTAGTACCTAGAGCTGTTTTGAGTTTTGTTCAATTTTTTTTACTTTTTTGTGATGTAAGGATGACCTTGTTGGTTTATGAGATATTTTGTTTTCTTACCTTGTGAATGTTTATGAAATGTCCTGATATGTGGGGAAAGAAGAACCTGATCCCTAATCAAGATGCATTAAGGTGGATGCGATTAAACCTATGCAGGAGAGTCAGTGCCACCCAAAGTGGATAGTATTTAGACATGGAGGAAGGAAGTCCTGGATCTATGTGTCGGGACAATGGGATCCTTGGGTTTAGTGTGTCTATATGGGGTAGTTTGTCCCCAAGAGGTATCATTCGAGGTGGTTTTCCAGACCCCTCTCCTCTCTTCGGGTCCAGCTATGATTCTTGAGGATTAGAATAGTTTGAGTGGTATCTAATTTAATGACTGAGACCCTTGTGGTCCATCCATTTTCCAAATTTCTGGTGTTTGGCATGCCCTGGACCCATCAGGTCCGGATCGTAAGGACGACATCTCAGTTGCAGGATGTCATCGCGGTGTCAACCATCAGTGACACTGATCGGTGCCATAGAGGCTTATTGGGGTTTTCTTCCCCAGTTTGTCCCATAACGCCACCTTTATGTCATTTTATCCTTTTAAAGGTGGTTCAAGGCCGTTTTTATCCCCATAAAAAATCTTTTAAATTCCTAAGGGTGGGGAGACCCTCAGCAGACCCAGATTGTGTGTCCATGTAATGCGTTTTCCTCCATGAAATAAAATCTTTTAACTCAAAGATGTTACGACCACCTCCCCAATGATAATTATTAAATAACAATTAATCCCATCGTGTGTAACCACCCAACCGCATGGTGAAACCAAGATCCTAATTTAATGTCACTCAATAAATTGATATACCGTAATGCCAGGATCTCACCTTTTTATCGCATGGAAATTCCTTCGTTCTTTTTCTTAACTGGCCTATTTGTTTTCCGTGGTGCGTTTGGTGTTCCCCCTTCCTGAGCCGAGTGGTGCAGCTGTGATGGAGGATTTCTTGCTCATTCATGGAGTCCTCTGAGTTTCTCCCTTGAAAGTCGTGCATCCCCAGTTCTTGGCGCACTGAGATAAACGTCGATATTTGATCATCCAAGTAGAGGTTTTCCTTCGTCTCTCTTTAGTGTGTATCTTTCAGGGTGGGTATGCTATTTTTTCTATAGGGATGGATGAAACTAAACCTTAATGAAGATAATAAACAGAATTTTAAAGAATCAAGGGGGTGTGCTCGATGTTTCTATTGTACTCTTTATCCTTGATTATGTGTTCTAAATTGTACAGGCTTATGTCCGCTGAAAATCATGGTCGTTGGTGGTCTTTTCTTGCGAAGTAATGAACCTCTGTTTTTTTGGATATTCATGTTATTGAACAGGTGTAACATGGAAAGTAGATAATCATGTAAAATCGATTGATTAAATGGATTAAAAATGAATAATAATCCTTTTGTGGTCACCCCAATTAACCAAATGGAAATACAAAACCAAATGAATGGCATGTTTCAATTTTGAATGCTCCCTTGCTCTGTTCTAGTGATGTTTACAGTTGATGCTTGGGAAGCGACGTGGATGGGGATGGGATCCTCTATTGTGGTGGAGTTACTAGTTTTGGATCTGAGTCTGTGTGGGGCCGTATGGTGGGTCTTGGTTTAGCTCCAATCCTTTCAAAGATCTCAGGGATCCCTTTTATTGTTGTGACATTATAAGATAACTGGGTGTGAATGCTTAAATTACTGTTTGGCTGTTTTCTTTTCCTTGGCTTATGGATATGATTGTTAGTTTCCCAGAAGTGTATAATTTACTTAAATGGAACCACTTGAATATGAAAACAAGAATGGGTTCAACTGGGAAATCTGTTTTCTGGGAATGAGTTTTGGCATGGTTGTGGGTGTGGTGTTTCTTATTAATGAATAGTAACTAGGTTGTTTGTCTTGGGATGGTTTGGAACCTGTAGGTTGGTATGAGTGCATGTTACCAATATATATAATTTTAGATCTTGTGTTTCTTATTCGCTCTCCACCCATGTTGAGAACTTCATGCTGAACACCCCAATTTCATGGGGGAGGGTGTTTTTCCCAACACTCCAATGAGTGGCTGGTTATTAGCTCCTTTTATGCTCCCTTTCACGAGTAGCCCATGATCCTTTGGGCAGGATGTGACAGACTGAGGTCAATTATATCCCATGAATCTTCAGTCAAAGTATTTGTGGTGGTTGGCCCACGTGTGTGCGGGAATGTTGTTTCCCAAGTGTCTTCGGGAAGAGGCCAAGGTGTCTTCGGGCGTGGCAGTAGTTATTCCGGCCTAGGTGTCTTTAGGCGTGGCAGTAGTTGTTCTGGCCCGGGTTTCTACGGGCATGGTTACGTATGGGTGTTGTGTCTTAGGTGTTTGTGAGCAGGATGCGTGGTGGACTAGGTGTGTGCGGGCAGAGTATGGCAGTGGGATTGTAGTGAGAATGGAGGGAGAGGTCTGATTCGTAGGATGTCTTCAATAACAAGTTAAAAAGTGGAATGGGGTACCAAAACATTGATGTGTTATTAATTTTACATTACTTGACTTGTGTTATTTGGGGAGTGTGTCTTCGTGAGGTTGGGGTGGATAGTTTCCTTGCTAGGTGCTCTGGTTATCTCCTTTTCACACGGAGCATTAGAATGCCTCCAACTTGTGCACGAGAGATTTTTGTTTTCCCCACTGAGTATACATGTATACTCACCCTATGCATATAAATTACTTTTAGGTTTCTAGGAGGTCTTCGGGGATCATGTGGGACCATAATAGTTTGGACGCCGGGACAGTTTTTGTTGGTGTTTTTCTTTTCTTTGGTTTTTACCTTTGGAGTTTTCTTGTATTGTAGCACTTTTTATTGAAACGTGTATCTGGGAAAGGATTGTTTGGGATTTACTTGTACTTCTAGTTTTTGTGTTGGTTGGGACTTGCTATCTATCTCATGATCCTACTAAATAAAAAGGGTAATGCCTTCCATTTTTTGTGTGATTCTGTACCCTTGGGGCTAGTCGCCACTCTGGGACCTGTTGAAGGCGGGTCTCGAGGGTCATTATCTCCCCTTCAACTCGAAGAAGGAAGGGTATGGCAATATTTTGTCCCTTCCATCATCTTGGAGAAGGTGGTTCGTGATAATATATAAGGAAAATATATTATATATAATATAAAACAATGGCTATTTAAAGGTAAATTATTGTTTACATTTCAGTTATTCCTTCTGTTATAAGGTGAAATCAACATTCATGCATATGTACGACCTACCATCTTAATAAATAGTGTAGTTTATTTTTTTATCTCCCTTATATGGATGATTATAAATATTTTGAGACCTCATTTATATTATATTTATATCGTTATTAAAATTTTTTTATATTACGTTTCCATTATCAAATTATAAATATGGGAACTAGAGAACAGAAATTCTCATGAAAACCGAAACAAATATCACCAAGAAAACAAAATTTTTATAATTAATTATTGAAAAATTGGTGTTCAAATGTTGTAGGAGGATAATATATGATTCTATAATTATTTATATGACTATTTTTTAGAATTATAAATACATTAAAATTATTATAAAATAGGTTATAATGCTTTTCAATTAAGATGAACTTGATGTAAGGGATTTCTCATTTCAATATTATTTATAGGAGTCATATGCCATATTCACAACTTTTTTACACTGTGTGGTGTATATACCAAAAATAAAATTATTTTACTACTATATTAATGAAATTTATCTAGATTTAAAAATCCATATATCTATATCTATTTCATTATATTTTTTATTTTATATTTCCAAACATTTAGAGTCTATGTCCGTAATTATAATTTTTTGGGAATATGTTAGGTTATACAATTATATACTATTATAAAGTGTTTATAATTATACCTCTTCATGTTATATCCTGAAAAATACTTTTATAATTAAATTTAATGTTTGATTTGATGTTATTACTTCATGAAGATTATGATTCATGTTTTACCAAACTCATAAGGAATTTGTGTTTCAATCTCATTTGAATTGTGTTTGTTATTCATGAATTTCCATAGGAGGATATTATATGATTATGTAATGAAACCCCCACCATTGTTTTGTTCTTTTATTTTTATTTATGTAATTTTTATGTAATATTACAAATTTTCTATCATTGGTGCTTAAAATAATCAGGAAATGTTTTAAAAACATAATTTATTTCTTTTTTGGTTGGAAATATTCTTCATCAATATCCATGATTTATAAAATGTTTTTAATAAGGTTATTACTAATTTTCAATGATTGTTTATATTTATATTTTCTTATGATGTAATTTTTTTAAATTTCAATGTAATATCTTTTTCAAATTAAAAAAAAAATACCCTTTCCCTTTTTACAAATTATATAAAGGGTATATTTATAATAACCTACATGGAATGAATAGAATTTACCAATATTAAGATGATAAATAAATAAAAAAAATCATTTACAATATTCCATGTCCTTTTAAAATAATTTTTCCTATAATAGTTAATGCATTTTTATATTAAAAAAATCAGAATAAAATTGGAATTTTCCTCAAGAAATATTCTAGTGATATTTTAAAGACAAGTTTCATCTATGATAAAATCATATGATGGTACATATTCATTATTCAGACTATGATCCTATGATACCATCCTTATTTTTTCCATGTATGTTTTATGATTATTATGATGAAATTTGTATGAAACTTATTTTCCCATTGGTTGTGAATTTATAAAATAATGAAATGATTATGAAACCTATTTTTTCTATAGATGATGTATAATAAGATTAATGTTTTATGATCCTACATCACACATATGTATGGAATTAATTATGTCAATATTTTACCGATAAGTATATCTCCGTCTATTGCATTGTTTAAATCATTTAATATCAAGGGATAATTATGAGAAGTAAGTTGATTTTGTCAATAAACTATTGAAAACAAGTAGGGATTACTAATAAACTATGGGAAATAATTAGGGATTCCTGGTCAAATATAGTTAATAAATAGTGATTCGTGATTTATTATGATATAGGAGACATGTATTGATTCTTAATGTTCTATGATTTTATGGTCTAAATAGTTAACTTTGACAATTTTTTCTATTAATATGATGGCGCGATAAATTTTCTGATATGTTCTTACGATTATGATTTAAACATGTAGTTTCTGGTTGATTTATTATGATTCCTCACGCCTATGACTCATATATGTTTAAATGATAATTTTTTATTTACTAAACCATGTTTATGATCTATGAACGATTGGGTGTGAAAATTTTATGTTATAGTCATTGTATCATACATTTATGCTCATTTTATTCTATCATATGATCATTGATTGATGTTTTCCATGTTTACCCTTAATGAGCATATTAAATCACCTTTTATTAAGTTTACATTCCCCATATTATGAATAAGGAATTTATGTACGTTTTTTCATGAAGGGTACGATGTGAGAAGTAACTAATGAGAGATATTGAATTATGAACCTAATTAATTTGATTATGTATCTATTATCTAAATATACAATACATTTAATGTTATGGAATGATTATATAATGTTATGTGTGGAAAATGTATATAAAACAATTTATCATTTATATAAAAAAAATATTGGGTCGCTATAGATGGTATTAGTGTAATATATTAGTCAATATTTAGAGATTAATATTAGAGAACATTGTTAAAACCCAAGGGGATAAGACTATATATATCATAACATTAAAATGTTTTCGTAAAGAATATATTATGTTATTTTTTTGAAAATAAATATTATCTAGATACTAAAATTGGAAGTGGTGTTATCATAGATCAATATATGGGTAAAAACTAAGGAAATAGTTGGTCAAGTATATTCCGGTCCTCATTCAGATTCATGGTTAGTTTTCCCTTACTACGCACATGGTTTGACACTCCTGGGGGATATTACTCGCTTAACTAGAATTTTCGTTAAAACCCATTATAAAGGATTTAAATAGTATATAATTATGGATTACACAGTTTAAACAAAACGTGTCATCAGCCTAAAATAGCATGTTAGTAATTGGAATGATTTTTTATGATTATATGATTACCCTATTTTTATCACACTAAGATATTTTTTTTAGAGAATGGATGGAACTGGTATAATTAATGTTAACAATGAATGTGATGAAAAATGGAATCATTCAACTCATAGGAAACACATGGAAAAGATAACTAGGAAGTTACAACTTGTGATTATATCTATTACCCTGGAATATGATTACAAAATTGAACATCAATGACATTCATGACACACCTAATAAGAGAGAGAAAACTAATTTCCTAAAACCATAGAGGAATGAATATTTGGATTCATACATGTTAAAATTTTGTGAAGATTCACTCATGGGAATCTATCAAAGGAATGGGAAGCTCATTTAGGTGTGGCAAAGAAGGACATAGAGCATGTAATGTTTAAGGAAAAAATAATTTTTCATTGATCTTAAAGGAGGAGAATAATTCTTTCTCTATGGTATCTTAAATATTTGAATGTTTTCAATGTGTAATTTATGTAAATTAATTTTTTTAGGATGAAATCTCAAAAATATGATTGATGAGATTGTATGAGTTAAGGTTTTACTAATTATACTTAAGAGACTTCAAATGACATTTAAACGGTATATGGTATTATATAATAAGAGGACAATGTTTATTTAATAGTATAATAAGGAATTGTAATGATTGAAGTGTATTTTTATTGAGATTCAAGAATTATATTTTAGATGTAATTTTAGAAATATACTTACAGTTTTATGACTTATGAATCATATAAGTATTTTTTTGATGTTGTTCTTATTTAATAAATTTCAAGAATATGTTTTATGGTACAGATAACCACGATACGTGGTCTAGTGATAAGAATATCATTTTGGAGAACACATGATTAAAGTGAAAGATAAACAGTAATATATTTCTAATATTGAAATAATAATATTTAGTTTTTATAAAGATATGATGAAAGAAGTCGGATAGTATTGATGGTTATGAAATTAATTGTTGATTTGATGAAAATGTGATTTATGTTTGGTGAAATTTACTAAAATTTTAAATTATGGAATAATGGATAGATTTTTTAAGCTTAACTTTGAAAAAACTTGTGTTTTTATTAAGGTGTTATATTTATTCATGTTATAACAATGTGTTATGATCATATATGATCATGGTAATCACATATTTTCTATGTGTGAGGAAGATATTATTTATATTGCTTTTGGGATTAATGTTAATTTTAGTTGGATATTTTAGTGATCTTATTTATAAATTTTTGGACTCTGAATTTGGTCGGTCATATTTTGGTGGAGTTATATGGTTAACTATTTACAAAATGGATTGTGTTGACTAAATCATTAACTCAACAAAAACATTATCATTATTTGAGGTCTATCAGACTAAAAGAATTAAGCAATTGGATCTATTACATGGGATAGTATATTGAAATTTGTTTTCTAGAACATACTATTATTACTTTGGATTATAAGAAGGTTCGATGATTGAATATTATTAAAATACCACGTTATATATTTTCTATTGTTATTTATAACTATAGTTTTAAAACAATTTAGGGTATCTTTCACATTTACAAGGTCATAGAAGTTCCCCATAATGTTTAAAACCATTAATTTCATGGATGATATTCTAAAATATTATTTTATGAATGGATAAAATGCTATGATATGGATCAGAGTATGCAGACTATAAGGTGTGAGTACTCAAATTAAGATGCGGAATCTTCCCATGATGTTAACACATGGTAATGTATATTATTAGAGATTATGGAAATTGACCTTATAGAAGGGATTCATCATGTTTTAGTTTCGTTGGATATTCTTATTTATGAGTGTGTGTAGTAGTCATTTGTCTTTATGAATATTATTACTGAATTCCATGAATCAAGAGCTTACCTTTACTTGCCAAAACCATGATCCCATATTCTTACGGTATGTAGGGTATGTTTCGTGAATCACGAATGAATTTTAGTAATTTATTAGTCAAGGAAGGATTTTCCCTTATATCTTTATATAAGATGAAATCTGTCTTATTCATTGAAATTGAAAAATCCCAATAAATTCCATGGACAGGGTGTAATGAAATGTTTATTTTTTATATCCAATAAAAGGAGTAATGACTATGTAGGTTGATAAAAAAATATGAAACATACATGATGATATATTGTAGAAATAAGATTATATTACCTAGTGAACATTAGTATGGGGTTGTCGACAATGTGACGTCAAGTTATTTCTCTTTGGCACCATGACCTGTTGCTAGAAAATAATCATGGAGTTTAGGAAAGAATTCCTGATTCCAATATGAACGAATCCAATAGGGTCACATACTATGTGTTTCAGTTGATATTGATTAAATTCAATATAATTATTATTATATGAGTACATATTATTCATAAGAATGAGGAAACAGTTTATTCATGTTTATTTATCGCATAAATATTTTTAAATATTTATTAACTAAATCGTGAAAGAAATATTTCTTCAGTTTATTGAATATATTTATTAATATTTATTCACTAGATTGGGAATAAGATATTAATTTATGAATTAAATATTTTATTTAAGAATTATTATGGTTTTGAATTAATTTAGAGGACTTCGTGGGGAACAAGATCATGTCCTATGATATATATTAATTTTCAAGACCGTAGAATAATATTTGTCATTGCATGAGTTAAAGAACTCAATAAATTAATAATATTATCATAATTATTATATGAAATGGGGTTTTATCAGGATTATAATAATATTAAAGGCCCATTGTTCCATTAAATATTAATTTAACCTAAACCCAAACATTATAAATAGATGGTTATGTATATTGTGCAGGGTTTGTCAAGAATTTGGAAAAGTTGTGAACAAAATGATTCAATATAGATTCATGTTACTCTCTTCCTCTTAATAATTATTATATATAGAGACAATACTTCTTGAATAATTGATTAGTTATCAAGATGAATAATAAAAGATGATAGATCTTTCATGCTAGAAACCGATGTTCCATATGTGTTCCTCAGATATCAAAAGAGAATGTATGGATCGTAGATAGATTCATTAAATAAATGGATCTTATAAATGTAATGAAGGTAATTCTAAATTATTTTTAGTATATCATTATCATAAACAAATATTTTTCATGGATAACGTCACCTTTTCATCTGATCATAAATAAATTAATTATAAATTTAATATGAAAAGATCCTCTCCAAGTTCCAGTTTTCTCTATGTTAGTATTTAGTGATTAAATTTCAATGCTCATGCAATCAACATCATATAAAATATTTCAAAAGATACATAATATTGTTAAAACGTTTATCATTTTTCTCTGACCAATATGCTTCATCTATTCATGGAAGCATCAATATTTTTGTTCCCCACTTTCCTATTTACGGGGAGTTTTATTAACCCTTTGTACACTTTTCATTTCAATAAAGTTATTTCCAAATATTTAACATTCTATGGCCAAGATAACATTGGTAGGGAAATTTTTTTAATGGGAGTTAGTTTAAAACCCCTAATATTTTAGTTAATATAAGCACAAGCTCGATTAATTCTTGATATGCAACACCGAGTATTAAGTGAATTGTAATAAATTATAAAACAATTATCATAACCTAGTAATTGAATTGGATGGTATGATTTTTATCAACTATATATGTATTAGTCCTATTAATTAAAATGATATTTATTAATTCTTTGGAAATATGACCTCAATTCATAGTGACGCCGTTTTCTTCTTCAAAAATTCATTTTCCTCATTATTTAATTTTTATTTAATTTTTTGATTGAAAGTAATAACTAATTTATAACAGGTTTATAAAATGAATTTTAAAAAATAAATTTAAATTTTGGAAATAACCATGTCAAAATTAACATAGTTTTAATTTTATTAAATTTCTATAAATGTTGATTTTTTTGTTGAATAGTGAAAAATACTGAATTTTATTGAATATGGTCTTTTCTTTTCAGGTATTTTAGAAGTTAAATTTTGTTTTAAAATGGTTTTAAACGTTAAATTAGTTACTTTTGTTATTCCAATTAAAATCAGTGTACATTATTTTATCTGTAATTTTTTTATAAAAAACTTTTTATATTTTAGAAAATAATTTTTGGAAAACCTATTTTCATCATGCATTGGGTATTTCATTTTAAATTAAATACTACAACTTATGTGAATTGAATTTTATATTATGAAATTACTATTTGGGATAGTTAGTTTAAAATATGTTAAACGTTATCCTTTTATTTTTTTCATTATGAATTGTAATGGAGGTAAATTTTTATTACCTCAGTAAGGGTGAAATTGGTAAAACCATTTTAAAACATTGGGGTAAGGGTTTATAAAATCTATAACACTTACCTATAACCTATTGGATTAATGATGTTTGAACCATTTCCTTCCGTGTTTAAAAAAATTGGTAACATTGTACCATTTTTTAATTGATTTTGACCTCCATAATATTAATGTAATAGATAATGAAAAAATGACTCACTTGGATTGAATATCTCTAAATTTTTAACATAGGGATAAAAATATTTTTTGATTAGTTATAATTGATTATCAGATAAAATAATTAAATAATTTATCATTTTAATTTTTTCTTGTTTTTGTTGATTAGAAATTTGCCTTAAATTCTTACACAATGCCGGAAAAGTATTTTATATATTAGTAAAAAAAATAAAAGAACTAATCTAAAAAATATTAAAAGTGATATAATTTAGATGAATTATTGTAATAAATGAAAGTTTTAGGAAAATATTTCATATTAAGGAAGTTTCAAAGGATTATATTCAAATTCAATAAATATTTTTATCACTTTAAAGTCAATGTTATTGAATAGTAAAAAAAATGAAATTTATGATATTTTCTAATAAAAATATTTTATTAAATTATTTGAATTTTATAAAAAAACATATCATCAGTAATGTGAATGGAATGTGGTTAAAAATATAAATAAAGGCCCATTTATTTTTAAATTATCCTTTTACGGTAACATTATTTACCCATAAATATTAGAAAACATTGATTTTTTTGTATTTTACAAAAGGGTTCATGTTGGTTAATGCAAAGAGATAAGATTGAAAGTGTCACCAAAAATTGTTAAAAAACTTCAGATAACTGTATTTCACTTACAATAATCTTATATTATAAATTTTTAAATTCTATGATATTTGATTATAAAAAATAATTTATATAAATTTAATACATTAAGTAAATCCTAGGGTATCCCCTCTCTCACTTGTAAAAAGGGAACACTTCTCCTCTCTTACTTATACATTATGAGCCTCCAATATCAGCCAGTACCTAAACTAATTACATTCTAGATTACTTACCCACATCATAAAACTTATAATATTTCTGAAATATCAACCTTTCTAGTAATAATATATATGAAAGATGAGGTTTCACGATGAAGTGGTATAACTCCTAACTGAGTACTTTCAATTAAATAACATTTTTACCACATAAAATTATATAGATTCTATTAGAAAATAATGAATTTAGCAACTCAAATATAATAAATTGTTTTTATGATTAGTTAACAAACATTATCCACCTAATTTCCATCCTATGTAAAATGAAAACATCACTCTTCTTTATGTATGAATAACCAAATCCACAGAGCATTGTAATTCATTTTCTATCACCATCGATCATGGATGGTTATTATGATTGGTTTAATGCTAATCTATATAATTTATGATATATTTATTATTCTATAAATATATATCACATCTACCTTATTAACCCACAATGGTTCCTTATAAACCAAAAAAAATGTAAATATTGATGAGAGAGTTGTGGGAGAGGCTCATTGAGATTGATATGTAGAGTGAACATATAATATGGTGTGGGAGAAATGAGAAGAAGGGTTGATATTTATAAGTTATAGTTTTGAAATATCATGCATTCAAGTATTGAATATTTTATTTTTCTATTATTATATGTTCTCTACTACTCCACATAGTTACACATTACCTATAATAATTCTCCAATACAATTGTTGGTGAAACAATTAGGAAAATATCCGTTCCATAGTCTATTTTATCCATGCCTACATATATATGATATCATATTTACTATATTTCACTATACATAATCATTTTTACAATATTTAACTATTTTTACCAAAACTTAACAAATCTTCTCCCATGGATAATTTCAACACCCTGATTCCAAACATGCAAAAAAATTTATAAAATTCATCCTATAATTATATAATTTTAACTTTTATATAAAGATGATACATTTGATAAATATATTCTATTGGAGTAAATAATATTTAATTAATAAAT
This sequence comes from Viscum album, assembly GCA_963277665.1. Taxonomy (NCBI): domain Eukaryota; kingdom Viridiplantae; phylum Streptophyta; class Magnoliopsida; order Santalales; family Viscaceae; genus Viscum; species Viscum album. Next base: position 804,197,548 of record OY728167.1, on the reverse strand, counting down.
AATTTATACATTAATTATACTTAAATGATAGACTGATAACCCCTTATTACACTTTCATAGTCAGTATGTCATGATGTGGAATTGTGGTACCTTCACTTGGTGATTCATACAACATTGATATAGTAGTGATTTCCACTAACTTGTACTTCTATCATAGATTATTTCCCTAGAATAAAAATTGTTGATGATATTTTTGGTTTTCTCAATATAAAAAACCAATTTATGAATATTCCCTAATAATATATAACAAAATTACTTCATTTGTAATGTATCAACTTGTTGAGGATATGATTTATATATTCTGAACCATTTAACTCTATAAATTACCCTTAATATGTAGTAATTCTAAAAATCATTTAATAATGACTATATAACCAATTATCATATTTCCAGATGGTCAACTAAAATCCATATTTATTCTTACATACAATAAATTAATTAACACTAATCCAAACTTTAATACAGCACATTTTAAGTTTTTTTATCATTTTGATTCAATGGTTTTTATTTTTTTATTCTATACACTACATTTTATAACCATGATTTTAATTAGGGAAGACATGTCTAGAGGTGTATTCATTTCAACCTTTCTATTTTATTTATTTATTTTCAATTCTATGTTTTATTAGTCTTAATAAATATATAACTATATTTTTTAATGCATCATTTTGTAATAAATTTTTTTAATTCATCACTATAATTTGTCATTTATTATATTCAATCATATATAATAATTCCATTATTGAACCATTAAATCAATCCATGAATAATTTTAATAATTATTTTTTAATGCATACCCAAATTCCCAAGTCGCATCTCCTAGTTAATTATTCATTAAATGAAAAATTCACTAGAAAAATCATTTTATTTCCTAGAATGTTCTCTCTTGAATCAGGAATATTAATCAGCTCTTTATGATATGAAAATTCATGGTCCAATAGAACATGGTAAAACATAACAACATAGGATGTGTCTAGAATATAATTCCTTTTTTGTGATATATAGAAGACATAATGCACTTGTAAAATGTATTGTGGAATTTCTAAATGATATGTTACTTCTCTTATCAATTATACTATTTCAATTGGCCAAATATTAATTGGACATTGAATCCTTTTCATACCATATCTTAAAACCGCTGTCCATGGAGGTGTATTTAGGAATACATATTCCCCAACATGAAATTAAATATACTTCCTCTAGTTTGAAACATAATTCATTTTATATTAGCTTTCCTTGTCCGAATTCTATAAAGATAATAACTTGTCTGAGGTTTTTTCAAAATGTTTTAGAACCAATAACTTTCTTTCTTCAACGTCATCCCAATATATTAGATTCCAATATCTATTTCCAAATAAGACTTAATATAATTCCATTTTTATACTAGAGGTGTCATAATTTTTTATGCATACTCCACTAATGGTAAATACTAATCCCAACTTTCTTGGAAGTCAAGTGATAAAATCCTTAGAATTCCCTCTAATGTTTAGGAAATCCATTCTGATTTTTCACTATTTTAGCGGTGATAGTTTTTTCTTATATTAAAGTATATATTTAAATATCTTTTGAGACTCCTATAAAATTTTAATGAAAATCTCAAATCATAATAAAAAAAATTCATAATCATATTCGATGAATTCACACAACTTCTGTTATATATATCCTAGAAACATGATCTTGAGGAATGTAATCATGAATTTAAGGGAAATATGTTTAATTAATATGATTATATATAGTTATCAATATTTCTTTATTCCCCTTGGATATTTTAGGTATCCCAGGGTTTTAACCCATAGTAATAATATACTATATAAACTATGGTTTAAGTTAAGGCTTGGAAGATTCATTAAGATGTTTTCTTTCATCTTTCTCTTATTGGAATACTATGAATCATACCATGTAATTTTTAATATATCTCTATATATTTTCAAACCATAATTTCACTTAGATACCCATATACATCTTCGAACAACCAACATGTATATAGAAGTTTGAGAAATTAACCTTATCTAATAGACATTTCTTCACCTCTGGTATTGATGAATCATATAACCTCTTTCAAAACATTAAAAATCTATCACCAATATAGTTTAACTTTGGTAGTTTCTCATTTCTCACATCTTAAATCATAATTTGTTGGAATTTATTAATATTTTTAGCATTATTAGTCCTCTACAACAAATAAGGTCAGGTAATGACATGGAATAAGAATGACATTATGCTTTCATTTAATACAAAATCCTATTATTACCACCTCCATCAGAGATAGATAACTCTCTACACTCATAATCAAAAAAATACCATGGCCTTTTCTACATAAAGATTAATTTATCTTCTTTACATTATTTGGATGATAATGTATAACACTATAATAATCCTTTATTAGTTCAAACCAACTCAATTTTTCTCATACACTGCTCTTCTTATTTTATGATATATTTAAAACTATTATGATTAGTGAAAATATTATATTTCACTATATAATGATGATGTTTCTATATATTTAGGGAAACTATCATAATTTCCAACACTATATTATTACTTGGATGACTAATATCATGGGGTTTCAGTTATTGAGATGCATAACCCACGAACATATTATTATCCACTCGAAAAAAATCAATGACCTTTCCATTATGTGTCACTATAAGTAACAAAACCTTATTTACAATATCGAAGAGTTAATAAATGTGAATTGTTCATTATCAATATTAGTTACTCATAGTTATCTTCAACCTATTTTTCACATGTTAACCTGCCCTCTTGTTAATTTTGTTACTATGTTGGCTAATCGAGTGAAATTTTTAACAAATCACTAATAGTATCCATATAAAATACGATTCCTATGAATTGGTAAACCATTGAGGGTGAGTTGAATCTATGGTCCCATATTTAAAAATAAATTTAACTAAAGTTAACCAATATTACTTATTAATTAATAAATATTGTCATGTTAAAAATTCAACTTCTCTTGTATGTACGAATTTATAAAAGGGAGAAATGAATACAAGATATTTATAAGTTTTGACATCAATGAAATAGCCTACTCCATGTTGTTTATTATTTTTATACTAATCCATTGATTATTGTAATATTTTTAATTACAATATTTATTGAATAAAGTATTATTTTTCCCAAAAATTTAACACCACACTTATGTGTCTAAAAATGGTTATATTGGTCTCCACTAGTTTCAAATTTAGATCCTCTTCCAAGAAGTCAAAATAATTTTAATTTAACATATTTTTAAATGTATTCATGATTATGTTTTCCAAAATAAAAACTAAATAAATATTTCTCATGATTTATTAACACATCTGTTTCTAGATTATGACACTACTTAATAAACTTTGAAATCCTCAAAAAATACTTAACCTCTTCAGCACAATGAATCTTATGAAAAACTATAGGTTGATGAATCTCACTAAAATATTTTTTTAAATTTTAAACAGACAACCATCCATTATATATATGTGAGATCATTATTTTTTAATACATACAAATTACCCAAAGAATTTAGGGTCTTAGGTTTTTGAATATCATATTCCTATACTCCCATATAATTTTACTTCAATATGTTTATGTGCTGTAAAATATTTATGGTCAATAGTATTTTTCAGTTCTCCACAATTCTCATCATAAACAAACTTTAATTTTTCCTGAAATATATAATATAATCATGAATTTTTCTACATGGATTTTGAATCATGAGCATACATGTCACCATTATCAAATATATAGCCCTCAACGTTTTGAGATGATGTCACTCAACATATTATGGTACTCTAAAATCCATAGACATCAAAAAACTTAAATTTTTTGATACTTATATATTATACATTGTATCCATTTTCTATGATATTTTCACTAAATGTTTTCTGAACTCCCATTCATCTGATGTTATCTATCTATTTCACAAACAATTCGCTTACACATTGAATTGAATAATCTTTTTATATTTTTCTTCTTCAGCACATATTATCTTCCTCATCGATTACGTACCTTATATGTGAATTACATTGATATTTATTATTTATTATTGCTGAATTTAATTTGGATGACTAACAGTATAAATATTTGATTCATCAATCAAAACTACCAATGATCCTTCATCTGTTGATTAGTCCTATAGTGATGTTAAATATATCTACTTCTTCTGATTACCATTGTTTGATTCATTATCCATCAAGACCATCCTATGGATGCTCTAGGTTTAGCCTTTATTTCCACATATTTTTTTTGAATTACCTTTTGATTAACTTAGCATAATTCATGGATTACTTTTATTAATATGTATTTCAGATATTTTGCGATAAGAAAATTATCATCTTACTAAGCTTTGAGGGATCCCGTCATAAAAATAACAACACTTTACTTCCTTAAATAAATTGTATAATGATTTACAAATTTCATGTAAATAGAAAAAATATATAAAACATAATTGTGTTTTCTAAATTTCAAAAACATTTATACCCTTCACTCTTCCATTAAATTGACTTAGGATCTTCCTCATTAATATTATTTTCCATACACTTAGAAAATTATTATACAGTTCATCTTTAAAAAAACTGACCATATCACCCCAAATCCCATATTCTAAGGTATTAATTTATACTAATCATGTGACACCCCAAATTCCACATACATATATATATTATTGAGTTTCCAAATGGGTTTTTATTTGACCTTGATTGAAATATGTCATTTTTAAAGCATTTTTAGTGCCTAATGTTTTTCTCACAGTTTGGTAAACCGTTTTAGAAAACCATATGACTTCAATATTTTTTAGAGTTGGGATTTTCATTATTATTTCATTGTTAATAAACCATGGGAATAAACCATTTGATCTGCTCTAGGTGGGGAATTTTTTTCATTTCTCATGACTTTTAGTTTGGGATTCCACTTACTCCATCCCTATTATGAAGGGCTCAATAGAGATACCTCTACGTCCCTATTTTTTTATCACATTTTAACTTACATAGTGGACTTTTGATGATTTCATAGTTCTTATTCAGCTAGATCTATAGGTAAATGTTCCTCCTTATTCTTCCATAGGGTTTCTTACTTTATTTTATATATTCTCTAACCCTAGTGTCCATGATGGAAAATTTACATGTCTATGGTTGTCATAATTTTTTTGATTTTTATTTCTAGGGATTATAGACACCCTATATTGACCAATTATATATTGTTCATTGAAGGATACTCGATTTAATCACTTGAGGTTGTTTTATCATTCCTCCATATTTGATGAATCAAAGAATGTATTTTATTTTAATGTCATTTTTTCAATCCTAATAAATATGGTATATGACATATAGAATGTTTTTGGGGAATGGTATTTCATTCCATCCTTTGTTTTCCATTAGAAAAGGGGTATATTTTTTCAAATTCAAATTCATAAGATTTCTAGTTGGTATTTTATTCAATTTATGAATTTGATGAAATTCAAATATTTGTTTTATTTAAAATAAATGGTTTATATGACAAGGCTTTTGTAATGTACAATTTCTTAAATGGGCATTTATTTGTTTTAGATCCATTACATGTTTAAATTGGGTGTGTTTAAATTTTTGAATCATTTAGTAATTCATTTCATTAGTTATAATGGATCTTGGATGTTATTTATGAACCCATCAGTTTTTACTTTGTTTTGAAACTTGTTTTCATAAATATATTTCAAACATATGGTTATTAGTATCAAACCAAAGGCCTATTTTTAACCATATGAAATTTTTGTTTTCATTGTTATTGGTAAACCCTTGATAAAATCCATTTCTATACATTTTTTATTTTTGTGTATATCATTGGATGATTATTTATGATTATGTTATATTACTTACCCTTAACAAGAATATGATCTCACCGCTTTATGTTTAATATTCCTTTGGATGTGAATATGTATATTAAGAATGACCTGTAGGAATAATCTAGGAGTTTATGGGTGTTTCCAATGGATTTGAAATCTTGTTATTGCTTTAAAGTTGTAATGAAAAGTTAATATATGTAATATAGCTTAAAAAACTTCTAAACTTATCAGTATTTTTGGATTCACATATTTTATCTATGCTTATGTATTAATATAAGGCACCGACTCTGGCCTACTGGGGTTGGGGTATTTATAGTTGTTATTAGAGAAAGTTTGGTAGAAACCTTGGAAACTAGATTTATAAAACATAGATTAGGGAGCATAACCCTAATATAGAATTTGAGGATTAGAATAGAAGAACATCCTATAATTTTGGTAAGGTAGAGATTATGTGGATCTTCCTAGAAATAAATCCCTATCTGGATACTAAAAGTGGGAGTGTTTCTGGAATAGACGCACCTAGGGGTAACAACTTTGACAAGATGTCTCGGGCCTAACTCGGGGTAACCTAGAACATGAAAACGGGACTTACTGTGCACCTGGTTTGACACTCCCAAGATATATTCTTAAGATAAGTCACATTTTCTTTACAAACCATTATGAATGATTTAAAAGTAAATATGTCCCCAAATAAATCATGTTTATGATTATGAGATTAAATATGCATAAAATTTTCGATTTATGTTAATCATTTTTCTAGTTTTTGGATTTCATGTTATGATATGATCTAATCTAGTGTATGTATTCATTTATAATTGGCGCCTAGTAGAAGTAATGTGAACTTCACTGATGCGCATGATCTAAAAAGTATGAAGGATCTTATCTTTAATGGTCTTAAGACAATATTTATAAGGGAAATAGTATCCCAAGAATTCTAATCATACAAGGTCATGGTATCAAGTGATAACGAGAAAGGTAAAGAGTAATCTAAGTATTATGGATTCAGAGGGAAGCATGAGAATAATAGGAAAATTGGGGAAAATATGGATAAAGGGAAGAAGGGAAAGAAGTATTTTCCAACATGTGATAATTGTGGAATAAAACACCATAGTATATTATTAATAGGAAAAGGATTATGATTAAAGTATGGAGGAAAAAGACACCATGCTCATTATTGAAAATATAAGAAAAATGTTTCTAATATACAATGATTTAACTACAGAGAGATGAGACACTGCACAAATCATTTCCCCATACGTCAAAGGAATATACCCCAAAAGAAGATAATGGATCGTGGTCAAGATTATGCTACTTCCACAGATGAAGAGGAATGATTAATGTGCTTATGTTTGGATTAAAAAATTATTTCAATTGAGTATTTTATAAATGATGTACTGGTTATAAGAATTTTGGAATATATAATAATTGTACAAAAATACTATTTCATTAAGGATTTGAGGTCTTATATTGAATGGTACCAAGAAAAATGATTCAGTTTCAAGTTAAACATTGGAAAACACATGGTTAAGGGAATTATAAACCTTAAAGTGTTCCTAGTGATGAGATAATGATGTTGGTTAGAGAGATTATTGATATGGATAAAGTAAATCAGATAGTACTAACTACCAAGGGAATGATTCTAAAGTGTTGGATAATGATCTTTAGGAATGTTTAACCATTTATGAAATGGTTTAAGTTGATCATTTTATGAGGTTTTAGAGTTTAATGTATTACTTCACCACATGATGCAACCTGTGCTAATAGATGAAGTATAGATAGTTCAAGGAGCAATCAAAGGATAAGATTGTGTTTATGAAATAGAAACGTATATTTATAATATTATAGAGTGGAACAATTCCACAACTCTAGGAAAAGAGTCTTAAACAAAAAAATTTCCCTATTATAATATTTTTTTATGATATCAATGAATTTTTTCATAACTATAGTTTATGGTTTTGTGGTAATAAACTTTCATCTGAACATGTTCTCTATCACTTTCTGTCATAACTTCATAGTTTGATTTTTATTTTATGTCCAAGTTTTCACTTCCAACTAATGTCATCCCATTCAAAAGTATAATTTTGTGGTGACCACCTCACTTCCCTTAACCACTTTTTAAGAGGATATTTTATTAATCCTATTTCCGATGTGGGTTTCCCACAAGGGAATTTTAATGTTTCAACCTTTAACTTTCTAAGTGTAATTTCAAATTGTGAGGATGAAATTTATTGAAGGAGGGGATAATGTAACACCCTAAGGATTTAAAAATAAATTTAATATTAAATGTAAGGCATGAAACACTGAGTCTCTATTAAACAACACTTTGTTATTATAATTATTTAAACAAGATAGTTATAACCTAGCTGTTAAACATAGTAATATTAATAGTAATAACTACTATTAAATGTTATTTATAATGGTTACAAATAAATAAGATATATTTATAATTAAATATATTATTGTTGGTAAAATAAAAAAACATTTTTTCAGAATTAAATTAGGGTGAATTTTTAGTGTTTTTCTGAGAAGTTTCATTTTTTATGGACAATGAAAAATACTTCATTTTAGTTAAAAATTGTGTTTTTCATTTAAATAATTATTATAGTTATAATTTATTTTTAAAGTCACAATAGATCAATTATACATATATTAATCCAATTTAGATCATTGGAATCATTTTTATATTGAAATTTGATCTAAAGACTTACTGAACTTTTGAACGTTATTTTTACCTTCTTTCTCACCACACCTGCAGGATTAGCATTAAACATAATTTTTTAACTTCTATGAATTGAATTTTGAAAAATGTACATACACAGTTTTGATTAGGAAGATATTTAGAGTCTTATAGGATCAACTTAATTTTTCAGTGAATAGTAACTTAACCCTTTGGAATAGTAATGTTACCCTTATAAATAGTAATATGACCAATAGAATAGTAAGATCACCTATATAAGTATGGATAAAATTTATGCATCTTATAAGTTACAAGATTATATAATTATATCATTACATAAGTAAATAAATGTTTTAAAAATTATTAATTAAGTGTTGGTATTTTTGTAAGTCACAAATATTTAATTACAATTTTATAATTAATATAATGATTTAAAAGAAAATTTATTTTCATAAATTAGACTTATAAATTAACATTTTGTTATCCTATTATTTTAATATAATTTTATGATAACTTACTTAATTTTTAAAAGTGTTAGAAAATTTGTTATAATTTTGAAACCAATATTTTCCAAGTAAATAAAGATTTTAATTAAAAATTAATTTTTTTCATATTTAGAAAATTATTTTCATAAAATGAATTTAATTTTTTAATTCTAACCATTTAAAAATGGTTAGTTTGATTTTTTGGGGGGATTTTTATGAAATACTTGAATTTTTTTTTTTGAATAGTAAAATACAGTATAAATACATTATAAGTTAAATACACTATTACTTGAGTCATTTATGATGTAATAACCATAATATTAAACCCCCCATAATTATTTAAATATATTTGGTCATAATTCTCAAACTATTCATAGTCCTGAGAAAAAATAATAAACTAATGAATAAAATATTCCAAAAACACCCCTCTCCTCCACTATAAATACCACCCCTCACCATCGCTTCTCCTCACACCTTCCAAGATTTTATCCTTGTCAAATTTAAACCCAAATACTCTTACCAATTCCCTCCCCCACATCTAGGAGGTTCTGGTCACAAAAAAAGACCAAACCAAGGCACCTTAAGATGGTTCTCAAAGAGGAGAATTCAAGAGGTAAATCCTCTTTCTTTTTCTTTTAATTTACTTTCAATTTCCTCTTTAATTTCTTGTACTCTCCTCATCTAATTTGTACAAATGATCATGAAAACTCAATTATCACCTATATATTTTGATGATATCATGTTAATGTAATATCCTTCATCAAACTCCTTTCTCTCTCTCTTTTATTTTAAAAATGAAATCATCGTCTGTGAGGCGCCGATTTACAACCTTTGTGAATGAAAAACTTTTGTTCTTTAATTTATACTTAAAAGAGGATAATGAAACCATTTTTATGGTTAAACCATACTATAATATATGTATTAAAACCTTTTTAATGTTCTATAACCAATATATATACATAATATTAATTCATATGACAAAACTTATTCGTGAGGATCAAAAAATCTTCAAATAATCTAAATGATTATCACTAATGTTTTATCTAACAATTCATCCTCACCCCATATAACCAAATGAATTATATAACAATTTTATATTATGGATATTCATTAATAACATATAAATCCAATTCTGGATAACTATTTCCATTTGACAAGATCTTTTGTACATGTATACAAGTAAACCAATCATGAAAACCGAAAAAATGAACACTCCCAAATGACGAAATTCAATCTTATAACTCATCAAAAAGTCCATAAATGAACTAAATAAAATCATAATAAATATAAATACATGTTGAATAGGTTTTTAATTAAATTATTAATGAATCTAATTTCATTATCCATGACATTAATGTCAAGTGCGGAACACTTTCGGACATAAGATAAAGGTTTAATCAAATCACTTTCATTTCCGTGAGATATGCCTTACTCCCCACTATTTCTTATGTGTGGTGTATGTATACTGCCCATTGATGTTATTCATCATGAATCTATTTATATTGATGGTATTAAATGTCTTATTTTATGATCATTAATTTTATGGGGAATAAGGTTTGACTGTTTGTAAAGTGGTAAAGGTTTCTTCCCAAACCTCCATTTTTCATTCAGGTTATGATTTATCTGTCATTATCCAAATAAAACCATTAATATTTGTTATTTAATTCTCCTAAATTACATGTTAATGTTACATAGATATTTACCAAGATTAATTATTATTTCTTTGATGGGGATTTACAAATTTTATAAGGATTCTTTCTCAATTCTTCCTAATAAGCAAGCCCGTTTTAAGGAAACTTTCCAATTTCATGCCCATTTTCAAGTACACTCCAAAATCTACATTAAGGAACCAATATTTTTCTAAAATCACTATTTTATCATGAAAAAATATCTTAGTTAATTTCTAGTTTTATTCAAACAATTAATCCTTTTTAGGTTTTAAAGAATCTTTAATATTTTCCCTTAAACTCCACTAAAGAGGTTCATTTCTAAAGATTCTTAAAAACTCTTTTTAAATGCTTTCACTTCAGTTGGAAATCATTTATGCCTCAAATATAATTTCATTTCCCTCCATTTTCTATTCTGGGATATACATGTTACAATATTAATTTATGACAAATACAAATGATTTTTCCAAAAGAACTCTTATTTTCAAAGTAAAAGAGTATTTCTATCAAGAATTCATCGATGATTTTATTAGAGTATTTTTATCTATTTCAACACCTCTGTTGAATATTACGATTTATTGAGATTTATATATTATGATTATCATATACCATATTTTATTAAATGGTTTATGATCAGTTTTACTGTAGATGTTCTATCTCGATACCATTCACCATAATACTCAGAATGGTTAGTGATTATGTTTACTGATTGAGAAAAGTTATTTACATTTTGTGTATATATGTTGTGTATGTTTCACCCGATTCATATGAGGAATTCATTGGACTTAGTAAGTGATGGATGGGGCCCACTATAGCCCCTCGATATATCGGTATGTCTCTTGAGATAAACTAGATATGGTTTTGGATGAGGCCTTACCCATTTATTAGATTCTTGGCATGAAGCCTTGATAGTAATATATTCTTGGAATGAATCTTTGAAGGTATGTTTTAGATATCCATCGCTATGAATTTACCTCATTATGAAACTAGTAATTGATAGTCCATGTGATTATTCAACTAGTAGAATACCCATGGTTATGTTTTATTATGGAATTATTTAATTATCTTTTATTTCTGCTAAAATTATATTTTAATGAAATGTATTTTTAGTTATTTACCATGCCTTATTATTTATGTTTCTGCTGTATCACTTACCCTTAATGAGCATCTGAGTTCACCCCTTAATGTTTTATTTTTCCCCAGGATTCGAAGATGTATATTAATAATAACTTGAAGGAATAATCTAGGAGTTTGTGGGTGTTTCCAATGGAGTTTAAATGTTGTTTTTTCTTTAAAGTTGTAATGAAAAGTTCATGTATGTAATCTGGCTTCCAAAACTGATAAATTGATCAGTCCTTTGGGGTTCATGTCTTTTATCTATGACAATGTATTAATATAAGGCACAAAAATTGGGCTACTAGGGTCAGGGTATTTACATGACCACTCTTGGAAACATAATACAAGAGAGTAAAAATCATTTACAATTAATCCACCCAAAACTAGTTTTTAAAACCATGTTATTTTATGAAATCCCTTTCTCGCATGAAAATGGATTTTAAATACAAAGATAAATAACATTAACACATAATAAGAACCTATTTTATCCATTTTCAACAATTATAAACCACTTGAGGAGCCATTATAAACCAAAAAGGGGTATAAATAAAAATTTTAGAAGGGATGCAGAGCTATACATGATACCGTTAAATGGTTTTTCCAACCATTCACCAATCGTACAACCAACTATGAAAAACTTTTGAGACCATGTGTATAGGATCTACATGGTTTTCCAGACCATGTGAGTTAATGATGCCACTATATTCCCTTCCTACTCTCATTTATAAACATAGGAAGGACCCCTAAAATCGTTGATATAACCTAATGGGTATCAACCACATCCTTTAAAACAATCAAACATGAATCCAAATTTATGAATTCAAATCCTGACTACCCATGATAACTCAAGTCTTGTCATGAAAGGTGGTGATTGGGCACTGAGTTATGATTTACCTATTGAGTTATGACAACGATCCTATCTCCTTTATACCTATATAAACCTAAAATAACAAGAGTGTGCGAAAATACCATTTTGTAATAAATCGTATAGGGTCGACCTGACACGTCACCTGAACTGACTTTCCATAAGGCCTGAAGTGCATTCCTGATAGCCACAGGCAGGATGCAAGAACCATGGTATCAAACTATAACTACTAGGAATGATTTAAACCTCAAAATACCAACAACCACATCATGGAATCCACTTGGAAATATGGTATGATCCATTCATACATCGGACTCTTATGCACAAAAATAAGCAATTTCAATAAAAAAATAAACATTCAAATAGAAAATATCATAGTAGGAATAATAGAAATGTCCCATGGAACACATTACCACATAATATGAAGATAAAACTATAATTAACATCACATATACAAAATAAACTAAAGGAAAGGTCTAGGATGACAAGGATGATGCATAAACATCCCAAAAAAATGAAAAAACAAACCTAAGTAACTACCAACCATATCCACAAAACCCATACCATCTAACATCATATCAACAAATTAATGACTAAAAATAAGTCAATACTAGGCATCTAAAAATAAAACATGACAAATTCATACACCCATTGGTGTATGTACGGTGTGAGAAAAATGTGCCCATTATGATTTTATCAAAGAGTTAATTTTATTCCATTCAAAAGAAATTTCATTAATGCTGCTTTGAATCATAAATATGAAATTGATTCTTCTTATAACCAAGTATAGGGAAAATAAATAACATTCCATAAAAACTTTTATAAAACCCCCAACCTTTCAATTTTAATAAAAAACCTTTAAAACTAAGGAAAAATGGACTTTTAAATTTATGAAAACAAAACTAATCATTTTCTCCCTTTTTCAAAATCATTCCTTAAAACCATCCCTTTTTAAATTAAACATTGCATTTTTTTCTTTAAAGATACATTTTATAAACCATTTCACAATCCATTTTTAATAGAAATGAAAACCATAACTAAAATAGAATATAGAACATAACAAGAACTAATATATTAATAGGGAACAAGTAAAAAAATAAGGAGAAACTGAAACAATAGTGTTGTGTAATCAAGTTGAGAGCTAAGGGATGAAAATAAGGTATAAAATGGGATCACTTAAGAAATGATCAATGGAATTTAGGCATCATAGAAACTCACTAGGATCTAGAATGAATGATACTAGACCCATTACATTAGTTTACTTGTCTTCTACATGCAACCAGGACATCTCATTTAGCATCCCATTTTGGGTCTCTTTGAGTATAATGTAAACCCCTAGGAGGGGGCTACTCTCATAAGGTATTAGTCAACTAGCACACACTAAACTATTTTAACATACATCCAAACCTTCTACTTATCTACCTAGGATTTACATGATATCAATCATTGGATATTAGGAAATAAATGATTCACAAGAGGGTCGTAAGAATCAATAACAGAACATAAGTAGTAAACTACATGTCACCTCCAATGCCCTCACAAGAAAAAATCACTTTTCATCTTCCATGTCACAAATAATATACAACATCCCCCTTGAGAGACACAAAACATACCAATCATAGTCAAAACAAGGGGAATAACTGAGGGTCACACACACAACATAGAAATCTCATTTATAAAGTATTAAACAAACCTTTACTAAAACAGACATGGGATGTCAAGTCATTTTATACCATTTAAAATTCCACCTTAAAACATTATGTAAAACTGAGTCATTGAGAATAAGAATACAAAATTATTCAAAGAATAAACCCCTTTCATTTTAAACCATTAGTAAAACCAAGTCATTTCCTTCCATTTCAAACAATTCAATGAACACCATGTCTTCGCCCAATTCATGACCCAAATGGAAAACACCTTTAAACATAAAATACTATTCAAAACAATAATTTTTAAATACCCTCACAAACACTTGGAATTAAAAAAATCTCTTTAGAAACTAGAAAAACATTAAACACCCTTTATGTCAGGTGATAAAAATAATTTAAACACTAAGAAATCCATATTTAGCTGTCACATGTAGATTTAATCTGACAAACAAGGCATTATAAAACCTCAAAAATCCATGACCTGTAAATTAAATAAAGTGAACAAAAAAAATTGTGATGTGAGTCAATATTTCCCTAATATAGAACTAATTTTCATGGATAATTAAATGCCCTAGTCTAGATAAAAATTGGGTAATTTTTTTTACTCTAATGATTTTTGGAAATAGTTGTTTGATGGATACAAATATTGGATTTTTCTATTTTATTCATATTTTGGTATTAATTTATAATATATACATTGGTTTGGAGAATTTTAATTTCATTATTAAAAGTATTTTTAATCTAGTTTTAATTATTTTATTCTATTTTGTAATTAATCTGAGCATGACCTATATTGAAAATAGCGAATTTTTTAGGTTTAGGGATGAAAATTAAAAAAGTAATGAGTCGATAATAAGCCTTTGGTAAGGATCATAGGACTTTGACTCTCATTGTAATCCTTTTCTCAGGATCTTAAGTCATTCATCGATTATAAGACTCCAACGATTGTAAGTCTTCTTGACTACCCCAAATTTGGATGAACCCCATTGCAAACCTTATCATTGACCACATCATAAGACTTCCCAGACATCGTATGAATTTGAATATTCCAAATTAATTTCACTATAAGACTTCCAAATGATCATAATACTTGCACATCATTAAACTTTTACATTTTATAACTTTCAAATCCATATGCTTTGAGTTTTCTATCCATTGTATGACTTTGGGAATTTGAAAAAAATATATGTAGGGATCCACAATGAAAATTCACAAAGTAAAAAAGGTTGACCTAAAATCAAGATCTATTTCTATGGTTTATCTAAATTGGGAAATGTTCCAAAATATGATCCATGTGCTGATCGTTAAGATAAATAAGAAGAAGGATACTATGGGAGGAATGTCAAGTAACTAGAAGATTCGAGATACCCATATTCATCAATTTTGACCCTCAATCTGGACACATGATGATGATCCAATGAAGAAGGAAGTTTTATGCTCAATGTATGAAATTTAGGGAAATATTTTGAAGGTAAAAAAATTGTTAAAGGAGAAAGAAGAAACTTGTGCAACTCAAATGAGGTATGAAGATATTGAACCATGTAAGGAAACCTAGGAGACTTCTATAAGAGAAAAAATGTTCACTGAAGGAAGAGGTTTATCATGGATCGATCGAGCTATGAATGCTAATTTTATTCTTTAATTTTTATTTGTTTTAATATCTCTAGTTTTGGAATACTGGTCCATTAAAGGTTGAAGCTAGAAAAACTCCACCACCCCTGTGATGGATTATGTTATTCAATGATAATTCCCTTATTCTCAATTATTTGGAAGCATTTTATTGTTATAGACATTATTTTATTTTCTTTGTTTTGTACATTTAAATTATTCTTCTCTCATTATGGTTAACACACACAATCCACCTGGAGATTCCCCATTGTTAATGTTATGGAATAGTAAATTAATCCATGGGTCATTAGAGATATCTGATCACTGGGATATGTGATAATAGGTAATGTGGTGATTATTTCATTCCTCTGATTAATCTAAATTGACTATATAAGGGTCATTGGTGAGATTTCATATTATTTTATAGTGAACAGGAGGGTGTAATTGAATGATGACTCACAGGTAAGTGATGAGATTAATCCAGGGTTATACCACTAGTTTTAAATAATTAATTTTAACACCAATTCACTTGCATCCTCAAGAAACACTGAACTAACACGAATTAATAGAGAACCAAACCAAGAACACTCCCCTCTCTAGAGAAAACCTGAGTCTCACTTATATTATGTTTTTACTTGGGTTCAAAATTGTTTGTGGAGGTCCTTGTGATAATTCGCTCATCAACATACCTCAATCAAGTGAAGATCAAGTCACAACATATAGACAACCCTTTACAAGCCCCAAACACCCAAATCCCTAAATTAGAACCCCCTCATACCTTAATACCATCTAACACAACACATAGGGTTAATGTGAGAAGACCGATCCAAGAAAGAATGGGTATATGGAGAATAATTTTGGAATAATAAAAAGAAAAGATACATTTACCTTGAGAATCCAGTTGAAATCTGAAAGAGGATCAAAATGAAGGTTAAGGGAGGATGGATCTTCCTAGTCTGCACCCCATGATTGGTTGAATTAGAGGTGAAAGAGATGGTATAAACCCTTAAAATCAAATGGGGGTGAAATTAAAAAAAACTGGACAAAAACCTTCTACAATGTGGTCCCATGCACCACGTCATGGTGTAGCCTTCCAAAATGCCTCGTGACATGGTCACTAAACCATGACACACAGGGCCTTAAAATAACAGAGTGGTTTTCTCTTTTCTACTACCCTCCATGGTGCATCATTGGTCAACACGATGTGAAGCACCTTCCCAAATGGGCAACACGACATAACCTCACCTATGCAGTGTAGCCCTACCCCTCACTTGAATTCGACTAATTGAAAAAAAGACCCTCCACGACATAACCCTCACTCTATGTCATGGTCAACCATTGATTAAAAATTCAAAAAAGGTAAGAAATCATCTCTATGACATGGTCACCCTACCCCACAATGTGGCCCACTACAAACCTAGCCTACAACCCCCTAGGACCTCTCAAGCCATCCAAAAAGCAAAGGAAACACCAGGAAACTTCAAAATAATCTAGAAGTAATATACACTCAATAGTGACATAAGGGTGTCACAAGGGGGTATGATTGGTATGATTATATAGTATAGATAGGATGGTATTTCCAAGATGTTTAATATTGGGGAATGAGAGTGAAAACCCAATGGGTAAGTGTTTTTTGGTACCCTTTTGTAAGAACATGGTTCTTCCTTTGAGGTACGAGTTTCTTTTTAATTCTGTTTTGGGATTTTTTTGAGAAAATAGTTAACACTGGCTAAGTTTTGGACTAAACTGGGTAGTTCTAGAAATTTCCAAGGTACTCACTGTGTAATGTAGTCTTGTGTTAAGGCCATACATGGTGTGTAGTCTTATTGGCCGGGTAGAAATATTTTAGTAAGTACACACCATGTAGTATTTGTACACGCCATGTATAGGGGTCGTGTATGGGGATATACATGGAGTGTTGGGGATGTCGGCCGAGTAGAGAAGTACTTGTTGTGTACCCCTAGGTACACACCGTGTAGTTATGTCAGCAAGTCGGCAAAGTAGGCCAGTCATCTTAGGAACAATAAAATGATACACATGGAATGTAATAATATATAAATGTCGTGTATTTATGTTTTTTTCACTAAAACGGACAGTAGTATCGTTTTGAGGTAGAAACCCAAACCCTCAATGGGTTTGATCAAGGAGAGCCCATCAGATTTTATTTTTTCTATCAAATCTTCTTTTGAAGTCTGTTTTGAACGCCATCTGATGCGTTAGAACCCCCTAGGTAAGGCCTTGATTCCTCTTGAGTTGTTTGTCGTGATTTCTGTTCTAAACCAAGTTATGTGGGTTTTATTATTTTTGATTTTTTTGTAGATCTACCTCATTATAGACTGAATTGTAGGTTGTTACCGGAGGAGGATCATCATACGTGTATGAGGTAGGTGGTGCATACCTATTTTTTTTGTTTTTGTGGTCATTTGGGTTGTGCGGCCTTTGGTGCATCTTTGAGTATTTTGAGAAGGACCCTATTTATTCTGCAGTTGCATGTTAAATTTATTATTAGACCTATGGGATGCCTTTGGGTATGCCCTTTTACCTGTTTTTCTTGAGACGGGGTCGGGAAAGGGGTCATTTCCCAATTTGGGCATTTAGGATGTCTATGCCAAAATGTGTTAAAATGAATTATTTTGATTAAACTTCTGAGTTTAATTTTTTGAGGTATGATATGAATTATTAGAGGCTTTAAAGACCTCAATGCTGGTATGGGACAACACTTGGTTAGTGCATTTTAACTGTTTAGTTTCTTTTTCCTGTTTAAAAGTGATTCCTTTGATTATATATGTAATTACTGAATTGCATGTGCTGGAACCCCTTTGGGTTGTGCTGGGTGTGGCCTGGATATTCTTGAGTGAGTTTGATCATAGTTTGGGCTTGACTCAGATTACTTTGGATGGTTTTGACTATGAGATTGAGTGTTATGGACGTCGGGATTGAGGCAGTGATACTGTCGGGTTGGGTATGGCCCAGGTTACTTGGATGGGAAGGCCATCAGATACTGAGTGACATGGTCACAGGGGTATGAGGTGTGAGAGATGTTATGGATTGGGTGCTATTTTGGTGATTTCCTCTCACCCATTATTTGAGTAGTGTGCACATCGAGGCACTCTGTAATGAGGTAGTTTTGACCAATCGTGTGGGTAGAGGCCCTCAATAGTTATTTTTTCGGTACTATTGGTTTGGGGTTCTTGTTGTAGGAGGCCATGTCGAAGGTGAGGAGCCTTCAAGAGATAGAGATGAGGCTATCAGGTTGGGGGCTAAGGCTCATCGTGATTGAGGTTGTGGGCTGGGACACTTTATTTGAGGGAAAATATCATTGTCCCTCTAGTTACTTTATTTAAGGGAAAACATCGTTGTCCCTCTAGTTACTTATTTGAGGATAATAATCATTGTTCCTCTGAGTTACTTTTGTTTGGGAGTGCCTTAAGGATTTTGGTACCTTGAGACACGAGGTGTCAGGAGGCACATGGTGTCGGGTTACGTGATTTAGGGGAACCAGAGGGTTCACCTGGGATTTGTGACGACATGGGTACTTGGGCCCTGGCCCAAGTAATCTATTTACTTGAAAGATTATGGCATTGGCTGAAGCAGGTGACACTCCATGGTGGCTGCTGAGCACCAGTGGAGTTTATGTTTATTTGTGCATCGTATTGTTTACTACTTTATTTATAAATTCATTCCTACTTAAACACTTATATTAGGTATGTACCATTGGGTGGTATCCTACTGAGATTCATCTCACACCCCACACAGGCCCTTCGTAACACATGTAGACTTTATGAACTTGCGTGCAAGAAAAGGGTAAGCCTCAAGAGCTAGACCGTAGTGATGTTTGGCATGGAGAATCGTATGAACCTTGACGTCATGCCTAGCTGAAGTTTACTTTTATTTTTCTATCATTATGTATCAGCGTGCTTAATTTATTATTGTTACTACTATTGGTTAGCCATTGGTGCCCTTTTTAATATTGAAATGTCTGACGTGCTATGGATGCATGCTTGGTTGGTTTAGTAGTTACAAGTGGTGTTCAGCATGCTGTTCTGTTTACTTTCCACTACACTTGTTTACATATTGTTTTTGTTGTTTATTGATATTGGATATGATTTCGCTATGCGGGTCTGGTTCGAGTATGCTGATTTTATTATTATTTTCAAACCAATACCATTATTATTTTTCAAGAGGGCATATCCTACACACTATACCTATTCAGACCCTCACTGCTAGTCGGAAGCCTTTGGCATTTGCGGAGGTGCACCTAAGGTAGTAACACTCGACCCGTTTAGCACTGTTCGGGTGACTGTTTGGGTCTGGGACATTACAAAGTGGTGTTATAGGGGTTCTTGACAGGTATTTAGTAGCACTTTTTGGTTGGATACTAATGATATTGATACTTCTATTTTTATTTTTGCTGGTTTACTATTTGGGATATGGTAGACTGGAGATAGGTTGTAATTAGAACTGGGTTTCTAGCTTTTGCTTTTGTTCTTACAGACCTAGGTACGAGTGATGAACCAAATTTATTTGGTGGGAATTGTTGGTTTTCTTTTTCTCAGATTTCAATTTATATTATTTCCACCTCGGTGGATCACTTGGTGTGTGATGTTATCGATTGTGATATGTGACCCTTGACCCGATGCGGTAAGGAATAATTGGACCTTGGATAGGTATGGTAAGGCATGATTGTTTGCCTTTTGATAGGAAAATTTTTAGGGTATTTCAATTTCATATCCGCACGTATGCTTTGTGAAGTGATAATACCATGTGAATAATATCAATTGTTATGCTATAAATGCTTTTGAAATGTGGAGGGTGAAAATCCTGATAGAATTTCTTGTTTATTGCAATGTAATATCCCATGCTTTATATATATTTGTAGAATTTCATGTGGAAAGGTATTTGGGTATGGCTCTTGTACGAGCAGGCGCGTACTATGGTTGAGGTGATTTTGGTCAACAAGATTGGGTGACTAGGTCGTCAGTTTGAGGCAGCGTTGGTTGTTAGGACGGGCATGGCCTGAGGTACTTTTGATACTTGGATCTGTTGAGGGTGGTTAAGGAGGCCATGAGGCCGAGATGTCATGGTCATGGTTGCGGTAGGGGAGAGTAAGGGTGGTAGTTATGCATTTCCTTTTACTACTTTCCTTATCTACGTTATATGTATATATTGTTATATGTGTGGGTTGTCTAACCATTTATGGTATTCAGTGGGTTTCTCTTAGACAACTCCATAGAACATCAGGCGGGTGACGGTACAATGCAGAAGGAGCACAATCAGGTTCAGAACCCTGACGGGCAGGCAGAGCATGAGCCTCAAGTACAAGCTCGGGCACAAGATTAGATTCAGGATTCAGTACAGGCAGGGCAGCTGCTGGGTTTTACAGTGTTCATGCCATGGATCAACAAGCAACTTCGATCTAGCCTAGTGCATGTTTTACAGGGGATCGATAGAGGTTCACAGGGTATAGATCCCTCTATGGCATATCTGACACGGGAGTTCCAGTCGCAACACTTTTCACTTTTTTAGGGTGAGGGTGGTCCACAGGTGGCTGAGAACTGGATAGAGAGTATGCATATGATCTTTGAGAAACTCGAGATGACTCTAAGGTAGAGGGTTAAGTTGGAGACGTACATGTTGTGAGGACCAACAAAGTGCTGGCAGGATGTGCAAGTTCAGGCTTGTAGACACAAGGGACTGGCCTGGAAGGACTTCAAGGACAAGTTTTTTGAGAACTTTTTCCCAGAGACGCAGAGGGTAGAGAGAGATCAGGAGTTCTTGAGCCTTCAGTAGAGTGACATGTCCGTCATAGACTATGCAGCTACTTTCACTGAGTGGTCTCTCTTTGAACCAGGTATAGTAAGCGATGACACCTTGAGGGTGAGGCGCTTCAAATATGGCTTACAACACACAATATGGGTGAAAGTAAACATATTTAGGCTGAACTCGTTCTCAGATATGGTGAATCAGGTGCTCATATCTGAGGGAAACTTGACGGACACGTATCATTTTGGTCGGGCAATAGCTTCATGTGGTGGTTCAGATGGCAGGAAGAAAGTTCAGGATGAGTTCCATCAGGGCAGTCAGGACAAAGAATCAACTAGACCACCTTGTGGAAGTTTTAGAAGTGGTTTTCTTTCAGTGTGGGTAGCCGGGGTATGTCTGGACTCAGTGAGATAAGTCTCCAAAGGAGTACCGGGCATGTGGAAATGTTGGGAATCTCGAGAGGTTCTATAGGAAACCTTCTCAGATGGACAGTAATCAGGGACCATGACAGACTGTGACATCTAGAGTTGGTTCAGGTTTGGTACAAGGAGAGGGTAGCCGAGTTTCAGTTGCATGTGGAGGACACGATAGAGACAGTGGGACCCATTTGAGGGGTCAGTGGTCGGTGACCGGTGCAGTACCGTAGGGAGGAAAGGCTTCAGGTAGTCATGTGTTAGTCCATGTGCATGTCATAGAGATGTGAGGGGATGAGAAAGCTGGTGAGCTGACAACAGTTAGGGGTACACTACGGGTGTGACCATGATCTATTTTGTTTTTAATTGTTTTGGAATGGCCTGTTGGGGCATGTCTGTTTTGAGTGCACGAGGTGCACATGATATATGTGGACTAACCAGATGTTGTTAAGTGGGATTGGCACCATATCAGATGTGTGATATTTATATATATATGTGTGTGTGAGGTTCCATGGGCATCGGGGAATCCATGGGATACGGGTTTTTTGAGGTGTCATGGGAATCAGGGCATCGAGGATGTGGGTTACTTGAGGTGAAAGGCACCAGGTTTTGTTTTGAGCATCCATGGGATGCAGGACCTCATTGAGGTGGACACTGATGTGATGAAAATACACTTGAATGTTTGAAGTAACATGGGAGCACCTAATGTGGTGTAGGGGTGACGATGCATCACAAGAGGACCATGAGTTTGGAAATTGGTTAGTGAACCTTTGCTTGAATTGAGTTTTGGTCTGCCATTGTCCTGAAATGCTTCCTTCGCCACCCTTGGAAGGGAAATTCTTTGAAAAATTTCTTTAAGGGGGGAAGTTTGTAAGAACCCAGTTCTTCCAATGAGGTACGGATTTCTTTTTCGTTCTGTTTTGGGATATTTTTGAGAAAACAGGTAAAACTGGCTATGTTCTAGACTAAACTGGGCAGTTCTGGAAATTTCCAAGGTACATGCCATGTACTTCTAAGTAAATGATGTGTATTGTAGCTGTGTGTGAAGTCCATACATGGTGTGTAGGCCTGTTGGCTGGGTATAAAGATTTTAGTTTGTAAACAACATGTATTATTTGTACATTCCATGTATAGGGGATGTGTATGGGGATATACATGGCGTGTTGGAGATGTCGTCCGAGTAGAGAAGTACACACCGTGTACCCCTAGGTACATGTCGTGTAGTCATGTTCGCAAGTCGGAAAAGTATCTTAGATATCTTTGGAATAGAAAATGATACACATGGTGTGTACTCATATACAAACACCATGTATTTATGTTTTTTTCTCTAAAATGGGCAGTAGCCTCCTTTTGAGGCAGAAACCCAAACCCTCAATGGGTTTGAGCGAGGAGAGCCAACCAGAGCTTATTTTTGCTCCCGAATCTTCGTCTGAAGTCTGTTTCAAACATCTTCATATGTGTTAGAACCCCCTCGGGAAGGCCTTGATTCCACATGAGCCATTTTTCTTGATTTCTATTCTAAACCAAGTTATATGGGTTTGAGCATTTTTTATTCTTTTGTAGATCTACCTCTTTTTAGACTGAATTGGAGGTTGTTACCGGAGGAGGATCATCGTAAGTGCATGAGGTAGGTGGTTGAAGCACGCCTGTCATAGGGTGTGGAAAAAAAATTACTTCCTATGTTAAAATGAAATAATGTGGTTGAACTAGGATTTCTCCCGAATAGGAGTGAACACAAAACAATTTTTCACTTTTAAACGAGGGTAAAAATGGCGTGTTTGACGAGAGAATGATTGAATGGAAATTAAAATTCAAATGATTGAAAAACTATGATATTAAAAGGGTGATTAGGTCAGGGTCGGTTTCCCAATTGTAATGCTATCCTTGTAAAAATTTAATTCAAACATCTTCTTCTTAGTTGATTAAAGTGAGTTTCCACAATTGTTTCCTCTCACTTCCTCGGTGAAATTATGATGGTGATAGAAAACCTTTCCAAGATCTCGGTTTGGTCAAATCTCCTTCCATGTGAGAAATAGTTGTATTGAATATCCTTAATTAACATGGGAAATACCTGATCATGTCTTGTTTATCCCAATCAATCAATAACATTCACTATCCCTTTTACATGTACTGACGTTCGTCGACTACTTCACCACTAATCCCTGGTCTATTCCATCGTATATAAACTAGAAATTAGTGGAGGGAGATAATGATTATTTTACCAAGGAAAAAATTAATAACAGAATTAAAATTTAAGAAGAATCTCACTTGATAATAAAATACACTATTTGAAATTTAAAACAACTTTTAAGAAGAAAAAAATTTCATTCAATTACGTCCAAGAACTCAAGCATTAAAAAATAGAAAACCAACCCTTCCCCAATCACTCCAAATGTTTAATGCACCATGGTAAGAGTAATCAAGATGAATGGGGAAGAATAATACATTACAAAAATATGTAAAAGAAAAGAAATAAAAGAGAAAAATAAGAAAAATTATCCTTCTTGGTGTCCCATAAGGAATGAGATGGAATGAGAGATGCTTTGAGAGGGAGGGGCTCTACTCATTTTATAGCAATAATTTGTCCCCCGAATGTTGACACATTGTATTCCTATTAAATGAAATCTTCACGTGTTTCACCCTTATTTAATGTTTTTAATAAGTATCTTGGGAGTTTCCTCTAAAAATCTCATCATATTTGGACAAGTATTATGAGAGTTATGCCTATTTTACTCTGACCATTTATTCTGTCCATTCAGACTCTTCAAATCGCAAACCTCCGAATTAGGATGCTTTAATGATCCCTTGAAAGGCCAATTATCGCATCCTATACTTCATAAAAGTTATTTCAAAATGTTTTTTGCGTCCACCCACCAAATTGCAGAGAATTTAGGCCCACCATGAATGACTTATGGACCCCACTCCAAAACTATGCAGATCTATAAACAGTTTTCTCGGTCCAACTTATGAGCTTATTTTGAGATTCCATATGGTCGATTCATCTTTTGGTACAAAAGGATGAAATGGATACCTGGATGTTAATAATATTTAAATTAATTAATTTTTCAATTTTTATTGGTTTAAAAAATGTTATGGAAAAAATACAGAAATATTTTAAAATAGTTAAAAATACGAAATGGACCATTTTTACTGTTCAACTCAAAATAACACCAATATCATAAAAATGCAGCAATTCATCTTAAAGTAACCATTTTTTGGGTTTAAAAAAATGAAATTAAATGTAAATTTAATTGAAAATATTTAGTCTGTCAATTCCCCCACACTTAGTACTTGGACTCCTGGAAAAGTAAAAATCAAATAAAATCAAATCCAAAACACATACTAATGAGATGCACCAAATCCATACTAAGAAATAAAAAGATATCATGCCTCATAAAAAATAATTATTTAAAGTTCTCCATTTTAGATTATATAATATACTTCTACTTCATTTCTTATCCCATGCACACAAAACACCTACCTCACATGAATTTTATCTCATCTCACAAATGTAAATGTTCAACAGGGCTTCTCTCATACAAACTCACACAAGAGTCACCATAGGCTTGATAAATTCCTAATTATCCACCCGATGTGAGTCAAGGACATGTTATTCTCATGAGGAATTTTCAGGGTTGTTCTGTGGATTTCGTTTGGTAGGATTTAGATGTTAAAAATTCTAAGGCCGAAAAAGGAGGGCTTGGCTCTTTTTGATGAAAAATCATAAGATTCTAATTTTCAATCAAACATGGTCTCCTTATCTTCCCCTTTGTAGAAAATAGGCTCCATCATCATGAGAACTCAAGGAAAGTTCATGCCATTTAGCATTTCACCAGCAAAAATTTCTTCTCAAACATTTTTTTTCTTGAAAGCTCTAGATTGGCACAACTTTCTTTTTACATTGGAATCTCCAAAAAGGCACAAACTCTTTTATCATGAAAGCTCCAGAAAAGGAACAAATTTTAACAAAATTAAATATTCAATAGAAACATCATCTCTTAAACATTTCATATTCCACCTGAAGTATCACCGAATGAGGTAGTACACCATAAGACATCTTCCCCCACACATAAGTTCAACTAGATCACGCAATTTCATTTCAAGAGCAGGTTGGATAGGCAAAATTGGCTTGTAATGTGGCTAACCTAATAGGTTGTTCATGAATTATAAGGTATAAAATGATTAATGTATATGGTATGCTATAATGAAAAGGATTATTTTGAAAAGGGGTCTTAAAACCAAATAAATGCCTCAATCATTTAAAACATAAGTACCAAAAACCCTCAAGTTTTGATAGGAATAAATAAAATTATAGTTAAAGAAATCATGGTATGGTTCTCTATAGAAATGAGGTGAATGTAAATAATATGACAAAAATGGTAAATAATCCTCACATGAAAGTGATTTAAAAAATAAAGATAGTTATATGTAGCATGAGATTTAAAAATTAGAGTACTTTTCATGAAATTCCAAAAGATTTGAACTTGAAACAAAGTCATTTTAGCATTCATTTAAGCTTAGTTTCATGGAATAGATTGGTTCACTCATTGACATGTGTTTCAAAATTATAAATGATAATCATTTTAGCTAAAAAGTTTTGATAAAACACTACATTTTAAAAATAAATACACAAAAATTATAAAAACACATTACAATTTTTTTAGAAAAAAATTAAAATAAACTACAAATGAAAATCCTTAACTACAAAGGTTCCCCCCACACTTAAATGATGCAGTTTCCTCATCACATTAAAATATATTTAACATTTAAGAATATTTTAAAATGAATCACAAAAATAAAGAAAGTTTAAAGTAGAGGCATGACTTGACTTATTGGCAATGTAACGTTGAGTTAGGTTCCTAAGTGTTGCTCTTTGAAAAACTAAAAAAAGTAAATAATATAAAATAATAAATTTATTAAAAGAAATGAAAATATAATTTGAATAATAAAATAAGGATAAATCTTTGTTTAATCCCCCAAGTGGGCCCTGGGATTTGACATCCACCAGAGGGGTAGTTATAATTAGTTTTCCTTAATCTGATGGTGGGTGTGGTTTCTTGCTCATAAACCAAGAAAAATTCTTCTTTCCAACATGTACTTATACATTTTTCTCGAGGAATACATGGATATAGTATACCAAGTACACCCTTATTGTAATGAGATACAACATGTATAGCGGGGTAAGGACAATGAATGAGTCCTCTTTCTTAGTTTCCACTTATACAATTTCTTTTTCATTCACCAGTGTGTTCTCAAGGAATGCTGCATTAATGGAATAATCAAAGGGAATGTTAGAGTAGAATTCTATTTGAAAAAAAATAAAGAATGAAGAATCAATATAAAATTCATCCCTTTGAAAGTAAGCAGCTTGTGTCTCAATTTCCTCTAGAAAATCCACTTTTATATTCTCATGTACTCCCTCCAATAAATTTTCAATAGGTTCAGGGATCTCCAGATGTTACTCTTCAGATGAATATTCTCCCTCCAAGGAAATACAAGTGTTGTCTGAATATGAAAAATTAAAACAAGGGGAGGTAATAATCAATTCAGTTTCAACAAAATCAAAAGATAATGATTTCATGAAAATATTATCTCCCTGGGTTTGTTCTCCTTCAATTGCTTCTTCAATGGGAGGTTCCACTTATAGTTGAATTTCCCTAAATTGAGGTAGGTAGTCAGACTCCTCCATCTTCTCTTCAAATTACACTGCTAGGGTGGTTTCTTCCTTCAATGTTGCCGAATCTTCTACATTATGAGGAATAGTTAGATCAAGTAGTTCCTCACACTCATTCTAGAAGTTATCCAGATCTTTTTGATCTCCCATATGTATTTCAGTAGTTAAATCTTCTTCATCAATCTCATCCAAAATTTATTGAGCTGGGCTCAATGTATCTTCTTTTAATTTCATCAAAGGCTCCATGGGTTCTTCAACTTGAAGGATTTTTTGGGATACTTCTTCCATCAATTTTTTTTGGTTATGGTTCTTGTTCTAGCTCTAATTGTTGATCCTGGGATGCATGTACTTGTTTCTCTATCCAATCTATTGTGGTCTCTAGGTTTTTAACTATTTGACTAATTCTTTCAAATTGAGATTTAAGATCCTCGTGTAATTTTTCTTCTTGGTGTTGCACCTGTGAAATCTAATTTTGTACCTCAACCATTTCTTGATAAATTTCTGGAAAATACTCATAGATTTCAATTAATTCTATAGAAAAACCCTCAAACATTGGGTATTCGAGGTTTTGTTTAAGGTTTTGAATGAGATCTTTGAATTAATCATCCTTGATGATTTGGATTCGAGCTCCCCGAATTTTTTAGGCAAGAAAGAAACTCTATACTCTATAGAACAAGGTGATTAAATAATTGGTTCTTGAAATTTTGGGTAATTGTTTCATGAATTAAAGAATTAATCATTTGAAAACATCATGGAAAAATATTTTTTTTATTTTCTTTAAATTTGTAAAAAGTCAAATATTTACAAATAAATTGCGGCACTAGATCCCCGAAAACAGTTCCAAGTATGACACATGACTATCGTAGGTCATAGAAAAACAATTATTTCCTAAGTTAAAATGAAGTAATTTGGTTGACCTAGGATGTCCTTCGAAGAGGAGTGCACAAAAAACAGTTTTCCACTTTTAAATGAGGGTAAAAATGGTGTTTTTAATAAGAGAATGATTGAATGGAAATTCAAATTCAAATTATTTAAAAACTATGATATTAAAAGGGTGATTAGGTCGGGGTCAGTTTCCCAATTTCAATGCTATCTTTGTTCAATTTAATTCAAACCTCTTCTTCTGAGTTGATTAAAGTGAGTTTCCATAATCGTTTCCTCTCACCCCTTGGTGAAATTATGATGGTGAGAGAAAACCTTACCAAAATCTCGGTTTGGTTAACTCTCCTTCCATGTGAAAAATAGTATTATTGAATATCCTTAATTAAAATGGGAAATACCTGATCCTTTCTTGTTTATCCCAAATAATAAAGAACATCCACTACCCCTTTTACACATACTGACGATCGTCGAGTACTTCACCACTAATCCCTGGTATATTCCACCGTATATAAACCAGAAATTAGTGGAGGGAGATAATGATTATTTTACCAAGTAAAAAAATAAATAACAGAATTAAAATTCAAGAATGATTGCACTTGATAATAAAATCCGCTATATGAAATTGAAAACAACTTTTAAGAAGAAATAAATTTCATTCAATTACATCCAAGAACTCAAGTATTACAAAATAGAAAATCAATTCTTCCCCAATCACTCCAAATGTTTACCCGACCATGGTAAGAGTAATCAAGATGAATGGGGAAGAATAAGGCATTACAAAACTATGGAAAAGAAAAGAAATAAAAGAGAAAATCCAAAAAGTTCTCCTCCTTGGTGTCCCAGAATGAATGGGATGGAATGAGAGATGCTTTGAGAGGGAGGAGCTCTCCTCCTTTTATATCTAGAATTTTTACCCCTAATGTTGATGAGTTTTTCCCCTTTAAATGACATCTTAACTCATTTAACCCTTATTTAATGTTGTTCATAATTATCTTGATCGTTTCCCCTCAAAATCTCAGTGGATTTGGACAAGTATTCTGAGAGTTATGCCTGTTTTACTCTAACCATTTATTCTGTCCATTCAGACTCTCCAAATCAAAAACCTCCGGATTTGGATGATTTAATGACCCCATAAATGGACAATTCCTGCATCCTATCCTTCATAAAATTTTTTCTAAAATTTCTTGTGCGTCCACCCACTGAATTTCAGAGCATGTGATCCCACCATGAACTACTTATGGACCCCACACCAAAACTCAGTAGATCCGTAAACAATTTTCTTCGTCCAACTTGTGAGCTTCTTTTGAGCTTCCATATGGTCGATTCATCTTTTGGTCCAAAAGGATGAAATGGATACCTGGATTTTTAGAATCTTGAAAATAAATAATTTTTTAATTTGGATTAGTTTAAAAAAATTTATGGCTAAAATACGGAAATATCTTAAAATAGTTAAAAATCCGAAATGGGCCATTTTTACTATTCATCTCAAAATAAAACCAATATCATAAAAATGAAGAAATTCATCTTAAATTAACACCTTTTTGTGTTTAAAATAATGAAATTAAATGTAAATTTAATTGAAAATATTTTCTCTATCAGTGGTGCATACCTATTTTTGTGTTTTCGTGGTCATTTGGGTGGCGTGGCCTTTGGTGCGTCTTCAGTTATTTTGAGCGGGACACTATTTATTCTATAGTTGCATGTTAAATTGATTACTAGACCTTTGGGATTCCATTGGGTTTTACCTTTTACATGATTTTATTGAGAGGGGTCGGGTGAGGGGTCATTGCTCAATTGGTGAATTTTGGTCGGGTTTCCAAAATGTGTTAAAATGAATTGTTTTGATTATACTAATGAGTTTAATTTATTGAGGTATGATATGAATTTTTAGAGGCTTTAAAGACCTCAGTGCTGATATGGGACAACACTTGGTTAGTGCATTTCAACTATTTAGTTTTTTTTTTGCCTGTATAAAAGTGATTCCATTGATTATATATGTAATTGCTTAATTGTATGTGTTGGAACCCCTTTGGGTTGTGTTAGGCCTGGCCTGAATATTTTTGAGTGATGTTGATCACTAGTTGGGCTTGAACCAGATTACTTTGGGTGGTTTTTACCATGGGATTGGGCTTCATGGACGTCAATATTGACTCAATGACACTATCAGGTTGGGCATGACATGAGTTACTTGGATGACAAGGCCATCGGATACTGAGCGACATGGTCACAGGGGAACGATGTGCCAAAGATGTTTTGGCTTGAGTACTATTTTGGTGATTATCGCTCACCCATTATTTGATTAGTGTGCACAAAGAGAGATTCCTTGATGAGGTGGTTTTTACCACTCATGTGGGTAGAGGCCCCCGATACTTGCAGTTTAGGTACTATTGGTTTGGGGGTGCTTGTCGTAGGAAGCTATGTGGAAGGTGAGGAGCCTTGGGGAGATATAAATGAGGCTATCAGGTTGGGGGACAAGAATTGCCGTGATTGAGACCGTGGGCTAGGACACTTTATTTGAGGGAAGATATCGTTGTCGCTCCGGTTACTTTATTTGAGGGAAGACATCGATGTCCCTCCGATTACTTGTTTTAGGATAGAAATAATTGTTCCTCAGAGTTACTTTTGTTTGGGCGTGCCTTCAGGACGTTGATACTTTGAGACACGAGGTGTAAGGAGGAAAATGGTGCCGAGTTACGTGATTGAGGGGAACTAGACGTTTCAACTGAGATTTGTGAAGACAGGGGTACATGGGCCATGGGCCAAGTACTCTATTTACTTTAGAGATTTCGGCGTTGGCCGAAGTAGGTGACACTCCATGGTGGCTACTGAGCACTAGTGGAGTTTATGTTTATTTTTTCATCATACATTTTATTGCTTTGTTTATAAATGTATGTATTCTTGAACACTTATATTAGGTATTCACCATTGGGTGGTATTCTACTGAGATGCGTCTCACACCCTACAAAGGCCCTTCAGGACACGTGTAGACTTTATGAACTTGTTTGTAGGAAAAGGGTCAGCCTCAGGAGCTGGACCGTAGTGATGTTTGGCATGGAGACTGGTATGAACCTTGAGGTCTTGCCGAGTTGGAGTTTAGTTTTGTTTTAGATCTCATTATGTATCAACATGCTTACTTTATTATTGTAGTTAATGTTCGTT
This sequence comes from Viscum album, assembly GCA_963277665.1. Taxonomy (NCBI): domain Eukaryota; kingdom Viridiplantae; phylum Streptophyta; class Magnoliopsida; order Santalales; family Viscaceae; genus Viscum; species Viscum album. The sequence goes on along the minus strand of OY728167.1, from coordinate 804,165,781 downwards.
AGCCATTGGTGGCCTTTTTAATATTGACATGTATGACCTAATATGGTCACATTCTTGGTTGGTTTAGTAGTTACAAGTGGTGTTCAACATGCTGTTTTGTTTACATTCTGTTTCACTTGCTTATATGTTGCTTCCACTGTTTATTGATATTGGATATGCTTCCGCTATGCGGGTCTGGTTCGAGTCTGCTGAGTTTATTATTATGCTCAAACCAGTACCATTATTATCCTCTAAGAGGGTATAGAATCCTCACTATACCTATTCAGAAACTCGCAGCTATTGGGCAGCCTTTGACATTCGGGGAGGTGCGCCTAAGGTAGTAACACCCGACCCGTTTTGCACTATTCAGGTGACTGTTCGGGTCCAGGACTTTACACCTTTTTACTATATTATTCGATATTATTTTATTATACTCGTATGAGATATGTGGTGAATGGGCCTTAGAGAGGTTGTATGGAAGTTGACATGATAAGCGCTTGTTAGTTATTTTGTTTATTCACTAAAGCATTAGTATGCTTCTTCCACATTTACATGAGTCTTCTTAGGGGTAATCCTACTGAGTATGCATGTATGCTCACCCCTATGTATATAAACTATTTTTCAGTTTTCCAGAGTGGGTTTAGAGATCAAATTAGGTTGTACTTTCTTGGAGCTGGGAGTTGTGGTTGGGGCTGCTACCTTAGGAATTTTAATATTGCTATTCATTTCGGAGACTTGTATTTGTATGACATTTCATGATTTGTGGTTCATTTTGGGATCTTGGTTTTATTTTATATTATGGTTTTGATTGGTGGATTTATTATTATGTACTGAGGATATGAGGGGGTAATGTCACTCATTTTCTTGTTTTATACCCTCAGTTCTAGTCGTCAACTCGATGCCTATTGGAGGTGGGCCTTGGGGGATCTTTGTCACCTTCACTGTAGATCCAAAAGGGGTTCCCAATGGGAGAAGGTCATGACACTTTATTACACTTTACATGGATGCAACCATCACATATTTTGTACTCTACACGATCAAGCTTTAGAAATCCCCTTGAAGTCAAGATTCATAAAACATTCTCACCAATGTGACCAATATGATTATGCCGCAATTTTACTATTCTAGGGGTTGTTTCTCCAGCATGAATGATACCTTATGAAACCTTGGCTAGGTATAAATGTTTTCCCTACACACCACTGGCCAACACCATAGAACCTCATGTGATTTTCCCTATACCATCTGTAGAAATAGTATAGAACCTCACATCATTAAGTCGACCAGTGGAAATTGAGTTCTTTAATAAACCTGGGATGCGATTAATGTATTGAAAATATGTCATGAATTTTTTACTTGTTCAAATACTCATTCCTCCTTTTAAAACCACCTCAAGTGCCTCTCTATCCACAAAATAAACCTTTCCAAGCCTCCCAGACATGTTATCATTCATATATCAACTTTCATAAGTTGAATAAAATGAATGTGTAAAATCAACAATTCAGGAATCCATAAAACTCATGACACTTAAAACTAAAGTGGCACCCTCCCATTTGTTGGTTGGAGTGGAATCTCAATAGGGGGGTGAATTGAGTTCCTACTTAAAATTTATGTTAAAAACTTTATTATAAAGATCCCCCAATTTTGAAACGGCCCATTTAATTAAGGAAGTAGAGATGTAAATTTCTAGTTGGTCAATAGGTTTCTTGAAGGATGATTAGTCCTCAGTTGAATTAGTGTAAAACACATCTTCAAATTTTGAAACAAGTTTAATGAAATAAACATTACACAAACTAACCAAAACTAACTATCAAAGTGAATGCAACAAAGTTTTATGTTTTAGAAATTATAAGTAGCGGAAAATAGATAAAACAGAGTATAACAAAATATAATGCACAATAAAGTAAAACAAGAGGTTCAGTCTCAAGATGAGACTTAATCCTCTCCACTTGGTGATCACCTTCCACCAAGAAGTTTATATTAACAATAAAATTGATACAAAACATGTATCGGGATTTAAAACAGTTTTCACAAACTGTCCAGAGTTCACACCCTCTGCCCCAGTTCTTCATGGGGAAAACAAACAATACAGGCCACACACAGTCTCTTCCATAGTTATTCATGGAAAAAACAAATAGTACAGACCACACACAGTCTCTTCCATAGTTATTCGTGGGAAAAAATATGTAGGAGAAGTTTAGTATGAGGATATTCTGTATCCTCAAGTTCAAGCACAGAAGACAGTGTGTGTTACAGACAGACACACACACTTCTCAGAAATGTAAAAAGAAGGAACACAATATAGCTAAGATTATAATATTGAGTTTAGAAAGATCTATGTGTTTGAAGTTCATCTATTGACTCCTTAGAGTGAAGAATTTGATGTTGGATTCTTTCTATGAAATTTGTCTTCAAAACAGAGTGTCGCAACTCTAGGTTCTATGCTTGAGAGTTCTGCCTCTGGTGTTGATCTAGAGTTGATGTGGCAGAGAAGGAAGAAGTGAGTTTGTCCCAAAATGATCTTCATGATGCTTGTGGGTTCACAGTGTAAGTTCAGGATAGTTCTTCTTTGATCTAGCAAGGAAGCTCCTTCACATGCACCGACGCACATCTTATGCCACACCACTTCACACACTTTTCTTTCTTTCTTGGTATTTTCTTTTTATATTTGAGGTCCGACAATAGGAATTAGTAGATCACATGCGGTCTTTCTCGTACCTCATACTGTCCCCAGATACGGTCTCCTGAAATGTCTAAAATCACCATTAATTAATGTCAGAAGCATTTAATTTATCAAATATGACTGTTAGAATAATATTAATAATTTGAAAAAGTATGGAAGAGTAAGCATCAGTAGACTGATAACGGTAGCCTTCACATCGGTAAGCTTCAACAGTAGGTGCACACCAAAAACCTTCAACCATGACCTTCCATCAACAACTTTCCATCAGTAGCCTTTAGCGGTAACCTTCCCAATAGTATCCTTGCACTGGTGACCTTTCATCGGTGAACTTGCATCAGTGACCCTTGCATTGGTGACCTTTGCATTACTGACCTTTTCATCAGTGACCTTTGCATCAGTGACCTTTGCGTCGGTGACCTTTGCATCGGTGACCTTTTTACTTAGAGAAATTTTGCACTATGAGCTTAAACAAGAGAGCAGTGAGATTAAAAGTACATAAGTTGTTACTTTGATATAAATATAATTTTCACATAAAAGATTATCCTGTAAGAAAAACAAGATGATCTATATAAATGAAACATGATATGGGAGTATCAAAATAGGTGAGTCCAACAATCTACCCCCTTTTGATAATCACAAATTATGCCAGTATTTTTTGAATTAGGGTTAATCACATTTGCTAATATCTTCATAGGTGTTCATAAGAAAAGTTGAACCATGATTATTATGAAAAGAAAATATATATAGGATGGATATGTAATTGAAACTTCAAAAACTTCTTCTTCTTCTTCTAGTTTAGGAAGTTTAGAACTTAAACCTACCTGAACTATTTCTCCCCTTTATGATTAACAAGAAGAATGAAAGAAAAAAAGAAACAGAAGAGGATTTTCCATTAATGAAGAAAATATACAAGAAAAGGTAAAAAGATCCCTATCAACAAAGACATATCACATTCAATCCATATCAGATATGTCCAAGGGAGATTTTTATTTGGAAGTGGAGGAAGCAGGGTCTGAAGATGGAGGCATAGACTGAGGGATGGCAGTCAACAGAGTTGGAGGAGATACAACAAAAGCATTGGTAGACCTATAATGTGTAGATATCTGATGAATCATAGGGGTCAAGATTTCGATGGCCTGAGGAGGAGTCATCATGGATGTTGTACTAGTAGATCCTGAAGCAGCTGAGGTAGAAGGAAAGGCTGGAGGAACAATGATGGGAGTGCAGTCCACATGGAGGAAGGAAAAAAATAAGATTCCTAAAATCCATAATAATACTTCCTCCTATTTCCATGGATGAAATAAAATCATCCTTATTCTCTATAAATTTCTCTAAGGAAGGAGTCAATTCCCTAAGCCAGCTAACTTGATCATTAAAGGCTTGAGTGATGGGTGGAATCCTCAATTTCTCCAAAAACAACTTGAAGTGACCATCCATCTGATGCTTAGTATATACTCTTTTGTAGTATAAATCAATTTGATCCTTGATGGCCTTCTAATCTTGAGAATATTCTCTTAGATAGTTTCCCACAAGGTTATGAATCTCTCAGGTAGTGAAAATAACCTGATTCAGAGACTGTGGGTCTGAGGTACTTCCACCAGAAAGTTTCTCCACTTCTTATCTAACAACCAACCTGAAGGTTTCTAGAGAAATTGGAGGAGAGGCTGAAGATGAAGCAAATGCACACAGAGGTTCCATAGTGAAATCTACTTTCTCATTAAAATATTTTTCCATACCACTGATCAGCTTCTTCACATCATCATATTGGCCACTCACATGTGTCTCCATAGACTTCTTAAAGTCCTCAAACACAGTGACCATTTTCTGAACCAAACTTTTAATATATCTAAGATCTATGTCCACCTGAGCCCTTGAATCCATGTATGCATCTAAACGGGAAATAGACTTCTTCACATATTCCATAGACTCTTCCAATTCTCTTACTTGATTCTGACATTCCTTGACCTCATGTAACATAACTGAGTGAGAGGTAGAAACTAGCCTTTCCATTATAGATGTGACAGCTTCTTGATTTTGAGTCATATCCCTATCTAAACCAACCAATATCTCATCAATGTGGCTCCTAAGATCTGACTTTATTGATTCCAAATCTTCCTTATTCACATAGTCTCAAGGAAAAAGTACTACTGGCTGCACAATAGTAGTTTCTGAAACAGTAGGAATTGGAGGACTTCTGATAGGCCGGTCATCATCAAAGTCTCTATAATCTAAACCCAACACCATAAAACCAGGGTCTTCTGACCAATCTTATATCCCACGAGAAACAACAATTGAACCTGTAACAACAGGTTCCTCCCCCTCATTTGGAGCATTCTCTTGATCAGCCACATCCATCTCTACCAAACCTCCTTGATCAACTTCATCAATAGGAAGGTCCACTGCCACTTCCTCTACAGAATCTTCAACAACTTCCAAAACAATTCTAGTTTCAACTAAATCAGAAACTTATTCTCTTATACTTTCAACCATTTCTGTATGTCCTATCAAGGGACTGAGACTTAGAATTTCTTCTTCACTCTCATCAGCAACAGTCTCAAAGTCAGTATGACTAGATTTAGTGTCCCCATCCTCATCTGAGGTCCCTCGAATGTCTCTTAAGACATTTTCTGCCCCTTCTTCTTCACTAGTATCTTCATCATCACTGTCCCTTAGGACTGTATCCCTTCTAGGAAATCTCTTTGGTGGGCTAGGATTGTCAAAGGATACAGTATCAGTACAAGGATTGGAGGGAAGGTCAGGATCACTCCTGTCATCTATAGGAGAATTTTCTCTTTCTAGCACATCAGCAGCCTCTTCTTCTTCATTTGAATATGCATGCTCTACTTCACCAGGATTTATACCAATATCTCTCTTATCATTAGGCCTAGTAGGATGAGTGACAAGGTTGAATTCCTCATAAAGATTAGCCTCATCATGCACCCTTTTTCTTTTATAAGGGTTCCAAATGATCTTCATAAACTTAAAAATCACCTTTGTAATGCAGAAATTGTCCCTTACTATAACTATTTCCTCCTTATCTCTAGCAACTCCTTTCACCTTCAACATCAAGGATATCAATCTAGAATGAAATATGGAATTGGATTTGGAACTAGGATCTATCATATCTTCTAATTGGATCATTAGTATCCTACACATATTTATCTTATGTCCATGCTTCAACAAATATAAGAGAAAAACATCCTGAAATTTTAAAGTAGAAAAATCCCCTCTCCTGGGACTCAAGACATGCTGGACAAACTTAAAAAAAAGCTTGTATTATCCTTCCATCTCAGTATCATTGACATTACTATGGATCCCACTCCCTTTCAGTTCATCTAATTCTTCTTTATAATAGAATAACTCAACAGTAGGAGGCACCACTCCTGAGTAGTAATCATAAATCCCTTCACATGGTACTCTCAGACACTCAGCCCATTTGATAGAGGGAAAACATATACTTATTCTATTCACCCTTGAAGACATTATTTTCTCATCCTCAGTCTGTTCTAATTTCAAAAACTCATAAAATTCCTTCACTAACTTCGGGTAATAGGGTCCATTGATGTTGGCAAAAAACTGGACCCAAAATTGAGCTTCAACTGCCTTCAGCACTAAAGATCTGCTCATCAGCAACCATTCGGAAATGAGCTATTTTTCAACAATGATTTCCCTCTTCGACAGATGAGGGTTGATCAGCTTTTCCACTGCCTGGCTTCCAATAATCGACTCATCTTGAGGTCTCTTTGGATTTGGTGCATCCCCTTTATCACTAACCATCGGTCTCTTCACTCTTACCATGCGATCTAGAGCAGTTTGAGGGTTTTAAAAGAGGGTTAGGTTCTGTGGTTCAGGAGAGAATTTGAGGTGGATCGAAATGTGGTATGAACTTTTAATTTTATCACTTAGGGATCGAAAAACAAAATAGATAAAAGAAATAAGTAAATTCGGAAAACATTTCATATTTTGACAGAGAAAACTCTAAGTCCCAAAAACATCGACTATCAGTGAGGTCCCTAACGGTGAGGTCTATCAGTGAGGTCCTAATGGTGAGGTATATCGGTGAGGTCCTAACGATGAGGTCTAGCAGTGAGGTCCTAACGATGAGGTCTATCGGTGAGGTCCTAACGGTGAGGTCTATCGGTGAGGTCCTAACGGTGAGGTCTATTAGTGAGTTCCTAGCGATGAGGTCTATTGGTGAGGTCCTAACGGTGAGGTCTATCGGTGAGGCCCTAATGGTGAGGTCTATCGGTGAGGTCCTAATAGTGAGGTCTATCGATGAGGTCTATAAACCTTAACAATTTATCATGCCTAACTCATGTTTGATGTAATTTAAATCCTCATAATTCAAAGGCTTTGTGAATATATCAGCCAATTGGTTTTCAGTACCAATGAATTCAAGAGTGATATCACCTCTTTGATAATGATCTCTCAAGAAGTGATGTCTCACATCAATGTACTTTGTCCTAGTATGAGATACTATATTTTTAGAGATGTTAATAGAACTAGCATTATCAAACTTTATAGAGACATGTTTTAATTGATATCCATAGTCCAGTAAAGTGTGTTTCATCCACTGAATTTGAGAACAATAACTACCACCAGCTATATATTCAGCTTCGGTAGTAGATAATGCAATAGAATTTTGTTTCTTACTACACCATGATACTAGTTACTTGCCTAAAATGTGAAATGTTCCAGAGGTGCTCTTTCTATCTAACTTGAAACCAGAAAAATCAGCATTTGAATAAACTATTAAATCAAATGATTTTCCTCTTGGATAAAACAATCCTAAGTTTGTAGTATACTTGAGATATTTAAAAATCCTTTTAACAGTAGTTAAATGAGACTCTTTAGGATTGGATTGAAAATGATCACACATGCATACATTGAACATAATATTTGTTCTGGTAGAAGTAAGATAGAGCAGACTCCCAATCATACCTCTATAATTGTTTTGATCCACTGGTTTACCAATTTCATCAGCATCCAACTTACATGTGGTACTCATGGGTGTATCACTACCTTTATTACAGTCCAAACCAAAACTTTTTAAAAGATCCTTATTATATTTACTCAGATTTAAAACAATACCATTTTTATTTTGAAAAATTTGAAATCCAAGAAAAAATTTAAGTTCCCCCATTAAACTCATTTCAAATTCATCTTGCGTCATTGTTGAAAAATCAGTACATAAAGAATTTTTAGATTATCCAAAAATAATATCACCTACATAAATTTTTACTATTAGAACATCTTTGGAAAAACTTTTAATAAAAAGAGTAGGATCCACTTTTCATTTAGTAAAACCTTTTGAAATAAGAAAAGAACTAAGTCTATCATACCAAGCTCTTGGAGCTTGTTTCAGACCATATAAAGCTTTAGAAAGTTTAAAGACATGATTTGAAAAATTGGGATTTGTAAAACCGGTAGGTTGTTCAACAAATACATACTCAACTATATACCCCTTTAAAAATGTACTTTTGACATCCATTTGATAAATTTTTAAATTTAGATGAGCTGTATAGGCAAGTAGTATCATAATGGCTTCTAGTCTAGCTACAGGTGAAAAGTTTTCCTCATAGTCTATTCCTTATTCTTGACTATATCCTTGTGCAACTAGTCTAGCCTTGTTTCTAACTATATTTCATGATTCATCAACATTGTTTCTAAACACCCATTTTGTGCCTATGGTCAAAGTTTTTTTAGGTCTTTCTACTAATGCCCAAACTTTGTTTATTTCAAACTGATTAAATTCTTCTTTCACATCTATCACCTAGAATTCATCATTGATTACATCATTGATATTTTTAGGTTCAAGCTGTGAAAGAAAGGCTTGATGTTCAACCTGGTTTCTCAGAGAATCTCTAGTCTGTGTTCCTCTATTTAGATCACCTACTAAAGCATCTAAAGGATGATTCTTGAGAGTTCTAATACCTATAGAAAGAGTGTAACTAGACTCCTCATGTTTATCTATAGGTTTAGATTCACCATACACTGATTCTTGAATTTTTTTAGAACTGGTTGTTTTCACTAAAGGTTCACTGTCTTTGTCATTAAGGTCCAGAATTGACATATCTTCTTCAAGATGTTCAAAATAGGTTTTAGGTTCATGTGGATCAGTCTCATCAAATATAATATGAACTTATTCTTCCACACATTTTGTTTTATTATTGAATACTCTATAAGCTTTACTAGAGATTGAGTAACCTAGGAATATTCCTTCATTAATCTTAGAAACAAAATTGTCAAGATTGTCCTTAGTATTAAGGATAAAGACTTTGCAACCAAAAACTCTAAAGTAATTAACCTTAGGCTTCCTATTATTCCAAATTTCATAAGGGGTCTTTTAAGAACAGTTCTAATTAAGACTCTATTGATAATGTAAAAATATGTATTAACAACCTCAGCCCAATAATATATAGGTAGATTATACTCATTAAGCATAGTCTGGGAAATCTCTTGAAGTGTCGTATTTTTCTCTTTCTACAACTCCATTTTGTTGAGGTGATCTAGGAGCAGAGAAATTGTGAGTATAACCATTTTGTGAGAAAAAGTATTCAAATTCCTAATTTTTAAAATCATGTCCATGATCACTTATCAAGGTATTAATTCTAAGTCTACTATGATTTTCTACAGACATGGAATATTTAATGAAGTAAGAACATGATTCACTTTTGTGAGCTAGAAAGTATGCCCAGGTATATCTAGAAAAATCATCTACAAGAACATAAACATAGTGCTTCCCATTTAAACTTGAAACTCTAGATGGTCCAAACAAATCCATGTGAACCAACTCAAGCGGTTGAGAAGTATAAACTTCTTTCTTTGGTTTGAAAGAAACATTGTGTTGTTTTACCTTTTGAAAAAGATTACACACTTTGTTAAGAGGGAATTCCAATTTAGGTAAGTCTCTAACTAAACCTTCCCTATTTAGTTTCCTAAGTGAGTGCACATTTCAGTGTCCTAGTATTCTATTCCACAACCATGATTCCTTATAAAACACCTTTAAACAAGAAACATTTTTCTTAGCTAAAGAATCTAAATCAAAAACATATAAATTCTCATTTCTAATAGTGGTAAATATTAAATCATTTTTAGAATTAAAAACATTAAAAGCATCATTTTCAAATTTTTCATTGAATCCATCATAAAAAAACTTTGATATACTTAGTAAATTGTATTTTAACCCATAAAAAAAGCACTTTTGAAATTAATATCTTATTAGGGTTACCAATTTGGCCTAAGCCGATGATATTCCCTTTTGTATTATCACCGAATTTGACATGTCCACCATCATTTTTTATTATAATGTTAAAGAATGAATAGTATTCTGTCATGTGTATTGAACATCCACTATCCAAGTACCATAAAGTTTTACAGGAGCTCTTCCAAAATTTTTCCTGCAAAATAGATTAAGTATAGGGTAACTTTGGTACCCAGATTTTCTTGGGTCTAGAGAGGTTAGAAATTAAAACTTTGGGAACCCATACTTGTCTCATAGGTTTCCTATAATCAACAGATATGTTTTGAGACATGATTTTTTTTGGTCCTTTAGAGAATTGTTTTTCAAAAGATGGTCCATAACTTGAACTAGAAGTGGACTATACAGATCTTGGAACAAATTTATTTTTGACAATCCATCTCTGTCCTGGTTTATATCCTATACCAGTTGCATGTTTTGGAGAATTTTTTTTTCTAGAAACTGAGTTAAGGTATCTCTACCAATAGTAAAATTTTCCAAATCCCTTTTTAATTGCTCATTTGATAATTTAAGTTCAGTATTTTCTTTTAATATCTGAGCACATTTTTCTTTATCAATATCTAGATCTAACATAACATTAGAATTTAAAGCATGTTGTCATTTCAATAGTTTATATTTATCCTTAAGTTCATTAAAGGTGTCCTCAAGCATTCCAAAGTATTCAAATAGTTCATCCTTGGTCATATTTTCATCATTGTTTGATTCAGTTTCATTCCCAGAATAATAATCATTAGGTATAGGGGAATTGGGTGTTACCTAGGATGTTTCTGTCATGAAACACAGGTTTGCATGTTTGTTGTTTTCACTATCAGAAGTGTCGAATCCACTTGAGATATCTTCTGAGGCACTCCAAGTAGCTTTCATAGCCTTTTTATATCCTTTTACCTTGTATTCATATTTCTTCTTAAATTTAAGATTGGGGAAATCAGCCTTCACATGGATTTTTTGTTTACACTCATAAAAAAACTATTTCATTTGTGTTATCATTCCATTTTCTGTCCTTTTTCCACTTTCAATTTTTTATCATACCTTCCCCTATAGTTTTACTTTCTAAAGAACATTATATTACCGTAGAACATCTTGAATACTCTAGAAAGATGAGCCATATCATCATCACTATCAGACTCTGAGTCTTCACTAGTGGAAGTGTCTACAGGAGCTTGAACTTTTTCATTTTGTTTGCTCTTTGAGGTAGCAGTATTGAATGCTACATATTTCTTCCTTGGTTCTTCATTTGCTTCTTGATTTACCTTGAGATCTTATTCATACATGATAAGCTTACCAATTTGTTCCTTCATTGGTATCTTGCCTCTGTCACAAGATTCTTGGATAGAAACAGAATTTCCTCTCCATCTGTTAGGTAAGCATCGAATCAATCCCATAATACGATCCTTGTTGTCTACTGGTTTTCCAAGCAGACTCATGGTATTCACTATTTCATTGAACCTAAGATACATTTCAGATATAATATCATTAGGCTTCATTTTAAAATTATCATATTTAATAGTATAGTTATTTAATCTCATTTCTTTAACATTGGTTGTTCCCTCATGAGAAACAGCTAAAGTATCCCAAATTTCATAAGCAGTTTTACAAGAAGATATTCTTTTGAATTCTTCATCACCTAAAGAATTTTAAAAAGCATTCATTTCTTTAAAATTATTATTATATGTAGCTTTAGCCAATTGAGACCATGTGTCTCTAGTAGTAGCAGGCAATACATGTTGTTCTTCAATTGTGTCCTAGATTTCAGATCTCATGCTCTCTAGATACATTTTCATTTTTAATTTCCACTGAGCATAGTTATTACCATTAAATAAAGGTGGCCTGTTATTATTATCACCCTTAACTCTGTTATCCATAGTTAACTAGAAGTTTAAAGAACTGAAAATTTATATATGACAGAAATTTTAAGATATTTAAGATACAACTAAAATTAGAGTTAAATAATTTGACAACTTGCACAATAGTAATAACAAAAATTTAAATCCTCTGATAGAAAATATTGGTCAGAGTGGAATCTCAAGAGGGGGTGAATTGAGTTCCTACTTAAAATTTCTGTTAAAAAATTTATTATAAAGATCCCCCAATTTTGAAATAGCACTGTTAATTAAGGTAGTAAAGATGTGAATGTATAGTTGGTCAACATGTTTCTCGAAGGGTGATTAGTCCTCAATTGAATTAGTGTCAAACACTTCATCAAAATTTGAAACAAGTTTACTAAATTAAACATATATACACACTAACCAAAACTAACTATCAAAGTGAATGCAAAACAATTTTATGTTTTAGCAATTATAAGAATCAGAAAATAGATAAAACAGAGTATAAAAAAATATAGTTCATAGTAAAGTAAAACAAGAGGTTCAGTCTAAAGATGAGACTTAATACTATCCAATTGGTGATAACCTACCACCAAGTAGTTTATATTAACAATAAACTTGATACACAACTTGTATCGGGCTTTACAAAAGTTTTCACAAACTGTCCAGGGTTCACACCCTCTTCCACAGTTCTTCGTGGGAAAAACAAACAGTACAGACCACACACGGTCTCTTCCATAGTTATTTGTGGGAAAAACAAATAGTATAGACCACACACAGTCTCTTCCACAGTTAATCATGGGAAACAAGATGTAGGATAAGTTTGGTGTGAGGATATTCAGTATCCTCGAGTTCAAGCACATGAGACAGTGTGTGTAACAGAAAGACACACACACTTCTCAGAAATGTAAAAAGAAGGTACACAATAGAGTTAAGATTATAATATTGAGTTTAGAAATCTCTATGTGTTTTCAGTTCAGCTCTTGACTCCTTGGAGTGAAGAATTTGATGTTGGAGTCTTTCTATTAAATTTGTCTTCAAAATAGAGTGTTGCAACTCCAGATTCTAAGCTTGAGAGTTCTGCCTCTGGTGTTGATCAAGAGTTGATGTGGTAGAGAAGGCAGAAGTGAGTTTTTTCCAAAATGATCTTTGTGATGCTTGTGGGTTCACAGTGTAAGTGATGGATGGTTCTTCTTTGATCTAGCAAGGAATATCCTTCACATGCACTGACGCACTTCGTATGCCACACCACTTCACACACTTTTCTTTCTTTCTCAGTCTTCTCTTTTTATATTTGAGGTCCAACAATAGGAATGATTAAATCACGAGTGGTCTTTCTCGTACCTCATACTGTCCCCAGATACGGTCTTCTGAAATGTCTACAATCAGTATTAATCAATATCAAAATAATTTAATTTATCAAATATGACTATTAGAATAATATTAATAATTTGAAAAAGTATGGAAGAGTAAGAATCAGTAGAATGGTAATGGTAGCCTTCACAGAGGTAGGTTTCAACAGTAGGTTCAAACCAGAAACCTTCAACTGTGACCTTCCATTGGTAACTTTTCATCGGTAGCCTTCAGTGGTAACCTTCCCAACATTAGCCTTGCATCGATGACCTTGCATTGGTGACCTTGAATCGGTGAACTTTGCGTCGGTGACCTTTTCATCGGTGACCTTTGCATCGGTGATCTTTGCATTGGTGACCTTTGCATCGGTGACCTTTTTACTTAGAGAAAATTTTCACTGTGAGCTTAAACAAGAGAGCAGTGAGATTAAAAGTACATAGTTGTTACTTTGATATAAATGTAATTTTCACATAAAATATTATCTTGTAAGAAAATAAATATGATCTATATAAATGAAACATGATTTGGGAGTATCTAAACAGGCGAGTCTAACACCATTCAATTGTAAAGTTTACTGTTGAAACAAAAGCATGTTTTCTATAATTAACACACTTCTCTTGAAAATCCTTCAATAAATGTCCCTTATTTCCATATTGTTAACATGAAAAGACACTAGGAGTGGACAATTTCCCATGAATTTTATCTTTTCCATATCCCCCTCTTTTACTTTGGATTCTTTGAGTGGAGCATCCCCTACTTTCCCTACTAAATTCACTATCAGTAAAACCTAAAACCTCTTTCTTCTAGATCTATCCATTCAAGATCAGATCAAGGATCTCATTGAAGCCAAAGTCATTCTTTCTATTGGAATTACTCACAATTTTCACCATCACATCCCATTATTCTAGAAGAAATAACAGAAGAATCATGGCTCACATTCCCTTTGGTGAACTTCATACTGGCGGATTCCATTTGTCTTCGGATCATGTTGAACTCATCTAGATAATCAACCATCGACCTTCCTTATGAAATATTCATACCAAAAAGTAACCAAAACATGAACACTTTGTTTATTGTGGAAGGAATACCATACATGTTTTCAAGATTGACTATTAATTTTGAAGTTGTTTTCTCCTCACAGATGTCGAAGACAAAGTTATGGAACAACATCATACAACCAACACCTAGCAGTAGCTTGTCAATTTTTCCCACTCTATCTTTTTCCATTACTTATGGATTTTTCTTGGATAATGGAAGATTGATATCCTTTTGAAATATGTTGTATTCTAACTACATATTCCATAAACCAGAGTTTGATCCATCAAACTTATCCATCCTCTCATTTATGTCTCATAACACTGTCTTCTGAAGATGAAAATCTCCTGCAGAATCCGAAAAGGGTAAAAAATAAGCAACTCATGCTTTTCTAAAGTTATTGTTTGAGCTGACCTTAAAAATTATAAACCAATATCTAATACCACTTGTTGCATCAGATGTAATAGTTTTGAAACCACCCAATTTTCAGAACATCAAATACAAAACAAGGTTACTGGAAGGTTCAGAACAACTCAACACCACAGATAGGTGTATTTGGATCTGGGAATCCATGAAAACATAGCCAAAACACCCCAAAAATTCACCTTCTAATTCCCCCATACACTCACATCATACATATAAAGTGGAACATTCTGTAAACAAAATTAAAACACTAAATGGAAGAGCATGAGGATTCTCATGGGTTGAATGAAGTACAAATTCTTGGAAAATAATAATTTCACTATAAGGGTGAATATAAGATTTAAAATGAATGAATAACTTCAAATCACATGCTAACAGAAGCTCGGTCTTGATAAAAAACTATTACATCCTCGTAAAAATGACCCCAACACCAATTTATAGTGGTAGAATTTTGGTAATTCTAGTTCCACCGCCATCTTAAATCCATGGGGGGAATGCCACATAGATCTGATATTCAGGGGAATCCTTTCACTCAGTCAAAGGCAACCACCACCTCAGCTAGTTCTTTCGGTGAATAGTGAAAGCTTTTATAAACTCCGTGAGTTTACCTTGACATATCATCCAGATGACGTTTACATATCAATAGGATTGAATCTTACCCAGGTCTTGTATATCTATATACACCCGCATTGGTGCCAGGTTTCTGGAATACATCCTCCAGCATTGACACTTACATCATTCGAATTCACCACCACTATTATTGTTGATTACAAATTTTTAGTTCATTTGATGCCTTACATTTGATGACACAATGAAGTTCCAAAAGTTTCTCATTTTTAAATATTTATTACTTGGCCGAAAAACGGCTCTACACACTAATCTTAACATTAATAATATCAAAACTTCTGAAGAGTTTTTAAAAATAGTGTAATGTTTAATTATAAAAACACGAGGTATTTCCTCATATTTTTAATTAATCATCAAGGAAATGATGTCTTAAATTTTGGAAATATTTTACATGTTCATGAAAACACCCTCAATAAATAATAGAATCACTTTCTTACATGAGTTATATATTTTATTACATGAGGGGGTGACAAAAAATTTATTTGTCCTTAAATGATTAAATATAAGGGAACATTTTATTTATTCTTGAAGGATAATTGTATAAAAGTTCATATATACCTTGAAAATGATATGATATCTTTTTATAGTAAATTTGATGTAATGTAATGTTCTTCCCTACTCATTGATATTTAAAGGGTATAAATGTTACTTATTAAAAAAGTGATAACCAAAATTGGTTAGTTGTGTTGATGTTATATATTTTTTTATCTATGAAATATTAGATCTTGAAATGTATATTTATTCACATATGGTGGAACAACCATTTCATGGTACTATATGTAATAGAACATCTTTTTGAATTCCACAATTTTGGTTGAATTGATTGCAACTCATGAGGGAAGTAATAATGTGTTTACTTGAGATCAATTATCCATCATATCGGAAATAATCGGGGATTGATTGTGAATAATGATATTCTCACTACTTTACATAAAGATAATGCATATTATATTTCACAATTTAAGGATGAATATATCAAATTTTATGTGACAAAACAAATCCCACAAAAAAAATTATCCATGAGTTTTGAAATAATGGTGTGATGAATATTCAACAAATTAGATCATGTAATGATCTTGAAGGTTTATTCACTAAGACATTGTCAACTAAAACTTTTGAGAATTTTATTTACGAAACTGAGATGTGAATTCTTTTGAGTCTATCATTATTTTATCAAAGAGAGTTATAATGTTTCACTTTTACCCTTTATTGGGTTTTTTCAAATTGAGTTTTTCTAGTACGGTTTTTAACAATCCACCTTAAAATTAGATATGAAATTCAATTATCTTGACTTCACTTTTTTCCTATGTAGTTTTTTAAGTAAATATTGAATAATAATACATGAAATTGATGTCATCTATGAGGGGTTGTTATAAAATAATATAATAACTATGGGTGTCATAATTTCCATGGGTGTTGATTATTATGGGATTCATTCCCATTGGTGGAAATTATCATGACCATAAAATTCCTAACATTTATCATACATAATCAATTTCAATCATTGGATTTTCCGAGTAACTATGCAAGTAAAATATTTGGGGGATATAACAATGTACTATGGTGGGTGAATTGTTTCTTTAACTATGGCAGGGAGGACTATAGTGGTATTGTAGTAGTGTTTGTGGTGGGGCACTACAACGGGACACTGTGCGGTATTGTAGTAGCGAATTTTGGGAGTCTGTCCGGTTGGGGATGAACTTGTGGGTCTTCTACCACCCCTAACAAATGGATGCAAGTCAACCATTTTGGAGGGAGGGAGTGTTGGCCCGGTCCGCCCAGAGGCAGTGAGTGTGTGTGTTGTGTGTGTGTGGCGTGTGTGTTTTTTTATTTGTATTCTCAATGATAATGTATGATGTAGTCTTTATATATGTCAACATGATAAAGGAAATTGTGATTTTTAGTTTACATTTTTCTTCTTATCACTCTATTATTTTTGGTATTAATGTTGTGTTGTGTTTGTTTTCATTTATCATCGTCTCCATGATTTGTCTAAGATCAACATCGCACATTCAATTTCAAAACAAAATCATGGTATTAATCAACTACATGACCCTGTTATTTAATAAATATTCCATTTTTTTCTAAAACCATAATTTTTTTGTATGTTATTTTTGTAATATTTTACATAATCAATGTAAAATAATTTTATTTTTCATGAATTTATTAAATAATTGGAATTTTATTACCCCCATGAATTGTAAGATTATTGGTTTGTTATAAAATTGTATTTTTTTGAATGACAATTGAATGAGTACCCATGAAATTTGGGATACCTATTTATTTTTACAAAACTTGAATTCATTTATGACAATTTGAATGACAATTGAATGAGTACCCATGAATTGGTTAATCATATTTCAGTCTACGACACTCTAACATGTTTATCAAAACTAGACCTGAATATAAAACAAGTTTTTAAATAACTAACATAATCTTATAATAATCTGATTAATAATTACTGCAACTTCATTTAATCATGTTGGACAGTCTTGCGTACCTATTTAATGGATACATATTTCTATCTATATAACTCTTTATACAATAAAAAACATTCATATAAGGAGGCATGATAATGGGTGATGTCAACTGGGTATTTGATCCCACTTTATCTGATTAAATTGGCGTTTGGTACCTTCAAATCGGGTTTAAGTAGAGTTTGGGTGTTTCATGAAATGTTTGTTTATATTAATGTCTAGGGTTGAGTACCTCTTATACTCAGAATCCAAACACACACACATACAAATACATATTATAAAAATACATTATATTCCAGTTGAGGGACCAACCTAATCCTAGTCAAGGGCCTCGTAGTTAAAGTACCATTTATTTAAGGTATTTAGCTGAGATTAGGTTTAGATTTGATTGATACAAGCTCACTCTGGAGCGATCTTTCCCCGTCTATCACGCACGCGTGCTATCTTCTCTGATTTTTTTGGGAATCCATAAAAATGTCAATGATTGAGAAGGTATTTTATCATATATTTGAGAGAAAGCGACTTATAATAGATATTGTTAACCAGCATATTGAATTTTGCGATCACTACCTCACGTTGAAACTAGTCATCGACGGGGTCCAGCCCCCTCTGTGGATTCCATGTCACCATGAAAGTCCTGATTTCAAAGTTATCACTCTCTGCTCCACTACAGGCACTCATACGCAAGGATACGTATTTGCATTTTCGTCTAAACTACTCTCTTTGTAGAATATGTTTGTTCATGATGATGAATTTTAGAAAGATTATGTTGTGGTTCATTCATTTCATTAGTTTTAAGGGATATTTTCACTGGGTTTGGATGACTTGAAATAATCAACAAACACAAACAAGAAAACCTTTTAGTGTAGTATCATAAGTTTTAGCATGCTCAATAAATTGCTTCCATGGGTAAAATATTCACTTCAGGTTCGCTATTTTTTCTAACAAAAAACCTGATGCGCTTCCTATCTGTGGTTGTTTGGAATCATCACAGACCTTCATTCCAAAGGCAAGTGGATATAGGGTAATTTAAAAAGACACCATGGAATGTGTGTTGGTCAATAGTATGGGAGGTTGGGTCATTACGCCTTTTATGGGTGAATTATTTCATCCTCTAGGACTCTATTCTAGATTTAAGTTATATTTTTGAATCGTTTCCAAATCACAGTGTCAGACTACTAACCACCATGCTAGTGATCGGTCATGAGTATGTTTTGGTTTGAAAATTAATATATATCACATGTTCTCCATTGATTATGTCATTTTTATGAATCATAGAGTCTCTATGGATTACACCATCTATACTGATATCAATGATTCTCCATTTTTATCTTGTTAATTAATGATTTTTTGGATTAAATCTACATAGCTTGGTGGTCTAGAGTTTATCTTCATACATGGAGGTGATAAGTGTTGTGGGATTGTGATTGATTGAGGTGATCCAAGAATTATATACATAAATATTAAATCTTATTAGATGAATAATCATTTCATATCATTACAATTGATGCCATAATCGTACAAGTTTAGTGTATTTGGAAACTTGGATACATCAACAAATGGGGTATAAAATATCTACATCATCTTCCATTAGGTACTTCATAACTAGAATACTTCTTTGACATATCATACGTCAAACCTTTCTTCATATCCTAGGGAAAAATAAACATAATAAAGGGTGAACTCATATGTTTAGTAAATGTAAAAAAATGAGATATAAATGATCATTTAAGCATAACATGAGCATAAGGGTATTAGAAAATGAGCCTAACATTTGAAAAGCATACTCATCAATTCATAATCATAATCATGATTCATACCCATCAATTCATAGATCATAATCACGATTCATGCAATAACTTTTGGGATTTCATAAGACATGAATCATAAGGAATCAAAAAACAGAAGGCATGAGAGTATAACATTGACATAATATCATGTCATAAAAGAGTGTCA
The DNA here is from genome assembly GCA_963277665.1 of Viscum album. NCBI lineage: Eukaryota > Viridiplantae > Streptophyta > Magnoliopsida > Santalales > Viscaceae > Viscum > Viscum album. Next base: position 804,146,167 of record OY728167.1, on the reverse strand, counting down.
TAAAGTGTGGGATAGTCATAATAAAATAAATCTTATTTCATAGATGTCCACCAAAACATTCATCACATGTTAGGCTTGGGATAACCACTCATGTACCTTCTTCACTATTGGCATAACCTCATGTGTACCCTTGTTGGGCTTGGGCTAACCATTTGTGTAACCTCTTTTGGTCTTGGTTTAACCTCTAATATACCCTTTGAGCCTATGAAACTTTAATATTTAATGAATTCATTGGAGGCCTATAACAAATCCCCTTCTCCCATAATCACAATCCATTCATATATATTTGACAAGATCATGAAAACATTTATCAATTCATCATAACCTATCCTTAGGAAAAAAATAGATTTCATCAATATTCAATCATCATAATGATAAACCATCTAGATAAAAAATAATGATGGTTTCATAGGATCATATCCCTAGTAAAGAATAAGAAATATCAAATGATGTTATCATAGATGAAAAATTCCTTTAAAGATCGTTGAAACATTTCTTGTGTAAAATATCTCTCTTCATTTTAAAATCACTACTTTAAAATATAAAAAATTACAAAATAATAAGGGAAAAAAATTCTTTTAAAAGAATCATTGAAACATGTAATGTAAGCTTTAACACATTGAGTGTTCATGATAGCGGGAAAAGTCATTTATATGGTATATGTTAAAACCGAAATTATGGTCACGCCTTATATGGGTACAAATAACTTTTAAAAAATCATAATATAACAGTAAAATCATTCTTGTAAACATTTTAAATAAAATATAGACATGGAAGAAAAATATTCCTGATCGAAGAGAGAAATAAAGTTAGTTTCTGTTAAAAACATTCTTTCTTCTCTTGAATACTTAAAGAGCGGAAAATGAATAGAAAACATCTAATATAAGAAATAAAAAATTTAGAATAAAATTCATGATATTTTTGAGAGATATGACATATAATTTTATCATTATAAATTTAAGCATAAACAATCCCGATAAAAATAAAATTCTAACATAAAACCTTTACCTCAAGTCTAACATGCTTTGTAAGTGTTGTAACCTCCTATATAATAAATAAAAATTTATTATAATTTATACTAGTACAATATTCATACTCATAATATCATATACGACCCACTTATAATATTTTAGCACATGTTTTGTTAATAATTATTTATTAAAATCATCATTTTCGGGTGTTAACGGTTTCATTTTTCATGAAAGTTTCAGTTTAGAAGTTCTAGTCATTTTACTTTGATCATGGTTCCATCATATATAGAATTTTAATAATGATATGAGTATCATATATATTCATTATATACATATTTATAATATTTCCTAAAAGGTATAGATAGTAAAATGAATTACGTCATTCATGGAGATGGTTGTCTGTACGTATGAATGAAAATTATTTTCATTTTCCAACAAAAAAAAGGAAATAAAGATAAAAACAATTTATCATTAAAGAATCATAAATATCATATATATTTTTTAAATCCATCATTATAAACATCCATGTATGGAGGGGATGGAAAATTATTCATATCGCTACGTGGAGGTAATCCTCATGTACGCACAACCGATACTTTAATTTCACATTTGATGGAAAAAAGTTTGAAAAAGGCTGTAATGTCATAATAATAATAAATGAATATATTTATGAGACTATATTCATCATGTTATGATGGAAACAAGAGAATTTGGAAGAAAAAATAAAATTCAAAGTACTCGGTTAAGAGTTACACCTCTTTGTTGACCAACCTTCTTTGGTTTACACCTTAAGACTTGAAAGGATGATATTATTATCATGGAACAAATCTGGTCACTATCAAAACCGGAACCAAAACCAGCCTGTGACAAGGCCCAAAGGGTGAAGATGAGGTGTCCTTTTATGAGTGAGGGAGACGACACACTTGGAATTACTTATAATATTTAAATATAATTAATGTCTTTCTCAATTATAATGCTTCCAGATGGACAAGGACTCAAAGGTAGGATAATAGAGTCTAAATATATCCATAAAATTAGAATTAGACATGTTTATGTGGAAATCCTTCCATTATATCTTAGTTTCACCCCCGGTAAACCTGTTTTAACCTTAACTATTGTAAGAAATTTTTATATTTTTTAATATTCATTATGGAAAAAAATGAAAGTGGCCTTAATAACAAACTTGAAGATTGTGACTCCAAATAAATATCCATTTTATTAAATTAAATTTCTATAATTTTCATAAAATATTTTTTTTAAATAATTCCACAAAACACAACAAAATCCAGATTTTAGAAAAATGCACTTTTAAGCATGAAACTAAATTTACATCCATTCCTTGCCTAGTAAAAACTATGAAATTGATGATAAAATATTTTACTGTATATATAATCTTTAAATTTCATTAAAAATGTTAATCAATAATGATTTATTTAATTTTTTATGATAAAAACACTTTGCGCATATAAAAATAATTTTCTAAAAAATAACTCTGTTTACCTTTAAATGATTTTATCTTAATTCCTAACCATTATAAACCTAATGTATGAATGATTATTCATTTAAATTATCAATATATTTAATTTAAATAATTTTTCAATAGTTATCAATATACTATTTTTGATAAAAATAAAAGAATTGTAGAAAAATACATTTCTTAAAAAAAGAGGCCTTTTTAATCCTTAAATGATTTCATTAAAAATTTAATGATTATTTCATATGAATTAATCAATAAATTTAAATTTAATAAAAAATTTATATATATATTTCATAATTTGGTTCTATTTATATTCACTGATCCAATGACTAGGTTATAAAGTTATACTATACCACATGTTAATTTAGATCAGGGTTGCATATAAAGCAAGCTATTGAATACTTCAAGTTTATTTCAAATGAGATATATATATAATCTTGGGGTGTTACATTATAACCCTCTTAAAATGAATTTTCGATTGAAATTTCATCACTCTGATATAAAAAAATAAGGAAATCTTTACTTCATCACATCCTTAGTTTCCCATATAGCTTCGTTGAATTTATGGTTCCTCCAGAGAACTTTAACCAGGTGAGTAGTTTTATTCTGTATCACATTATCTCTACAATACAAGATTTCTTCTAGTTGTTCCTGATAGAAAATACTAATATTACAACCTCTCTGTCCAGTACATGTGAGGGATTAAGTATGTACTTCCTTAGGAGAAATACATGGAGCACATCGTGAAATTGAGAGAGGTTCAGTGGAAGCGCTAAGCGATAAGCAATAGTCCCTGCTTAATCAAAAATATGAAAAGGACCAATATAACTACGGATCAACTTTCCCTTTTTCTAAATCTCATAACCTTATTCCATGGATAAATCCATAGGAATTCCTTCTCACAAACTTCGAATTTTAGATCTCATCGATGACTATCAGCATAATTCTTCTTTCAAATCCGAGTTGCCTTGATATGTCATTGAATGAATTTGACTTTGTCTATAATTTCCTCAACTATCTTAGGTCCCAATGGATTTATTTCTCAAACTTCATCCCAATATGTTTGAGTTCTACACTTCATTCCATAAAGGGATTCATAAGGATCCATCTGAATTCTTGAGTGAAAGCTATGATTATAAGAGAATTCAAAAATAGGAAGGTTTTGATCCCAAATAAAAAAATCTCAACATATCTTCTAGGGTTTTAATTCTCCTATCAAACTAACCATCTATCTGGGAATGATATTAAGTGTTAAAAAAACATTATGTATAGAGGTTTTTGAAGTCTCTTCTCGAACATTGAGGTTAACATCAAATCTGAATTAGATATTATAGAATATTGTACTCCATTAAACCTTATCACTTCCTTAATATATATCATGTAAATATAATAAATAGAGAAATATTATTTGATAGTAATGAAGTGTGATATCTTCATAAGGATATCGACTTCAACCCAAATAACAATATGTCCTTTAAATATTTTTGGTAGTCCAATGATGAAATCCATTGTGATATTTTCCCATTTATATTATTCTATGGGTAAAGGTTGTAACATCCCCTTGGAATTCTATATATAAACCTTAACTTTATAATATACCAAACACTAAGATACATACGAAACAATATATATTTTCATTTTATCCCATCATAAATACTCTTTAATATATTTATAAATTTTCATACTCCAAGGATGGATAGATAAGGGTGATATATTTGTTTCTTCCAATAGATCCTTCTTCAAGTATATTATTAACGGGACACATACTCAGTTCCTAAATCTTATCATTCCATTACAGTCAAGGTTGAACTTAAGAACATTTCTTACCTTCTTTTTCAGGTCTACATATTCCTTCTATGCCTCTTTAGTCATCACATGGATAAATGGTTGAACAATCATTTGGTAAAGATATGATTTCTACCCTTCAATATTCCACTTTCCTCAGTGGAATTCCCTTCATCACTTCCAGAATGGACTTTCAAACATGGAGGTGAAAAACTCCACCTCTAACGACTCAAAAAACTCAAGGAAACTAAATTTTCTTTTAAATTTCAACATCCAATATTCTTCTTTGAGAGGATTCACATGAGTATAAAATATTGGAGGATTCAACTCCCGAAACTCAAGATGAAATTATATGGTTTGATCAACTGGAGGGTCAACCAACAGTGAACTACCCATGATCGCATTTTAAATATCCATTGAATCTTGTGGGGACATACATTATCCAATAAGGAAATCGAGAACTCAATAAAACTAATCTATCAACAAAAACTCATAAAAAACAAGCAGTGAACACACAAAGGAAACCAACTCAAGGGATTCCCAAAACATTTCTCAAAATAAACTACTAACCATCATTTCAAAAACCAACTCATCGACAAGGACTCAAAATTGAAACAACATTTAAACATGAAGATCTCTAAAACTCAAAACAACTGACAAGAAACATTATAAAATCATAATAAGACACACATCGTACAACCACTAGTTATCAAAACATTACATATTTTTTTAAAACCACTTCTAAAAAGAAAACAATATTGGTGGGTTGCATAGTCACCAATGGTCTTCCATAGAGTCTCACACATGCATATTCTCGTGCCAAACCTGGTACCCATCATCTCATGTTAATGTGGGAACTCATCTACTCATAGCATTAGCCATCCACATTCTCACACATATCCATGCTTGTGGTTAATCATGGAAACACCAAAGTTCATAAATTTTTTTCCACTTTTCCTGAAAAAACATTCAACCCACGTTTTCAACTTCTCAATTCATTTCCCATTTCAAAATTCATAAAACTTTTTCAAAGTCTCACTAATTACAAAACCAAAAACCATTTTCGAACTCCACACATAAATCCCAAGATATTTCATCCCATTCGAAACCGTTTTCAAACACCAATTCATCCCATTCAAAACAATTTTCAGTAGTTCAAAAAATCCCATTTGAAACAGATTTCCAAAACCTACATAAAAATAGTTCATGTTTTCCAAAACAACCAAATTTGATAATCCACAAGTTTTAATTACAAAAATACAATAAATCACATTTCAAAATATTTTCAGCAACACAATAAAACTCATTTATCCTTTCTTAAAACAAACTTCCAAAACCTTTCTCAAAATAATCTTTTTTTCTAAAACAAACCATTTCAATAACCATAAAATTTAAATCATAGAGATCCAATCTCATTAAAATCATCCTTGTTTCTCGCAAAGAACATTTCATAAAAATATAATTTTCTAAAGCTATCTTCAAAATGATTCTAAAAATCCATTTTTTACCTTCCCAAAACCAAACCATTACCAGTTTAATATCTAATTTTCACACTTCCAAAAGAAGGATTTTTGAAACACTTTTCAAAACCCAAGAAGATTCAAAATAATCAAAAAGGGAAACTAGTGTCGATGGGAGAATCATCCACATGGTTGGTGACCATATGATAATCACACTACCAATATAGATAGTATTCTAGGACCATGTCCCAAGATCTACATGGCTCGATATGCCCTGTGAGATTACTAAGACAATTGACCCCACTTCTATTTCATTTCCCAAACACCAAACAACTACAAGAACTAAATAACCCAAATAAAACCTGACTTCCCATGGTGAATCGATTCTCATCATGAGGTGTGTTGGTCAAACACCCTTCTCATAACAAGAACCTGAAGTCTCGAAAATATTATCTCCAGTCTATCCAAACTCTTCACCAAATAACATGACCCAAAAAAAGCATAACCTGCTCGGATACCACTTTGTCACAAACTAGACTGGAGGGCCATCCAACCTGAAACCCAACCCGGTTCGTGGCATGGCTAGAAGGGCATTCCCAATCTCCACGAGCTGGAAACTAGTGTCTCAGTATCAAAATTATGATTTGAGAATGATTTCACCCATTTAGATAAGCATAAACAACCAACAAAAATAAAAAATACAAACCTGAATAACCATAACCAAACAAGGTACAAAAATTTCTAGATTTAATAATTTACAATTTTAACCAAAAACCAAAATACTACAAAGGAAAGGAAATTACAAAACATCCCAAAAACCTTCATGAAACATGAGGGGTATCATCCTTAGGACACCACCACTACTACCTGCAACATACAGAACACTATCAACCTGAACCATTGATACCTCCACGACTCATCTTTCCTTTACCTGGTTCATTCATAACAAAGACTACATACACCCAAGAGTGTATGTAGGGTGTGAGCTAAATCCCGGTAGGATGACACCCAAAAGAAAGGATTCCATGCTACAACATTAGAAGACAATTTAACATGCTCGTTTATGTACAAGACTTTGAAACATTTTTAAGGAAACATTTTAAGAAAATCCATTTTCATCACAACACTTTTAGAGGTACCATTTCAAAAGGAAACTTGTACTAAAATAAACTTGCATTAAAATGAAATATACTCAAGGTACATTGTATGCCGACGAATGACACCAAATCACATACTTCTCATGTCACAAGAGAGAACAATTGGTGAACCCCTAAGGGTAATCTTGCACAAATGGAGCTCTAGGAACCTCTTACATCAGTGGAAGGTGGTATAGAAACCACAACGATCAAATTTTCCATACACAAGCCACTAGGATTGGACACCCAATGGTCCTAGTAGTATCCAATCATAATACATGTTTAGTTAGTGTTGTAATTTTCAATCCAACTAAGTGAAAATGAGATTTGACACTTCTGAATCATTAGCATACTAGTTCTAGCCTACCCACCTAGATACTCGGGATTCCCTTTGTGCTCAAATTCTCATTTCACATGTCAGACAAAACACCATTTTCACATACAAATGTAACGCATTATAAATACACCAGGAAATCACCATTTTCCATAAAAAAACAAATTTCCCTTTTTCACACACCAAAGTAATTTTTAAAACATATTTTACACCACTTTCACATTTCATGAAACCCATTTAGCAATACCACAAGGAAGTCACATAACCAAATTAAACATTTTCATGGGACAAGCCCCTTCCAAATCCACACACAAACCAACTTAAATTTAAAACATGATTCCCTTCATTTATAAAATTCGTAATTAAAATTAAAAGTTCCCAATAAATAATTCATCATACCATAAATTCCATTTCTTTTTGAAAACTTATTTTCAAGTACATTCACACACCAAGTTCCTTTGAAACCAAATTTCGCACCTTTCACATAAACTGTGAAACACTTCCACAAAGCACCATAATGAGGCATACACAAAGCATAACCATTTTCCTTTATAAAATCCATTTCTTTCACACAAGTATGTCAGACCCTTCCAAAACACATTTTTCACCCCAAAAATAAATTATAGAGCACATATAATTAACCAAGAAAGCATATCAAATCATCTAAAATTGTTAGAGCATGGAACCACCTACCTAATGTATATAAAATTATGAAAAATGATGTGAAACCATAACCACACCACTAGAAGACCCTATTAAGGTATGATCGAACCAAAAAACATCAATATTGAACCCTAAATAACAATATTCAACCATAAAAGACCACCCAACCCACTGGAGATATCAAACCCCATGAGAGAAGAAGAGAAACCCTAGGTAAGAGGAGAAAATAAAGAGAGAAACCACATGGATTTTCCTTGAAGAACCCAAATAAAATCCACCAAGAGGAGGAAGCCAAAGGAATCCAAGAGGAGTAAAGGGAGGTGCCTAGGGCTGGGTAGGCCGAATAGGTCGAGAAAGGAGGTATTTGGGGTTACATAAAGAGAATTTCTAAATTTTTAATGACCTGGACATCGCACATGGTTTTCCCACACGGTTTATTAAACCATGAGGCAATAATGCACCCTTTACTGTTCAAGAGGCATAGGCCACATGATTAGCCTACACTGTTTACAAACTGTGTGATAACCGTGCATTAGCCACTGTCCCAAAACAACATTTGTCTGCACAATTACCTGGGCAGGGAGCACGATTTCCCCTAACTGTGTGAAAACTGTGTTCCACCTATTTCTAAGACCAAATTCTCCATTTTTCACCAAAAACACATGGGGAGCTTGAGGGACAAAAGCAAGATCAGAACTAAACATAATAATACCCCAAAAATTCAAACCTGTCACACCCGGAACTCGAGAGAAAAATTGAGATCCAAAAGAGAACCGAAACCAAGGATTAAAACAAAAACCTGGGAGTGATATTAAATCTTTTAATAAAATATTACTTATTATAAAATACCATTAATGTCATTTTTTGAACTCTTCATTAAATTTGATTTTGCAAACAACCTCATAGTAAAAAAATTCAGATATAATACTTTAAAAATCCATAAAATTTTATTTTTATCTATTTTTTTGGAAAACTATAATTAATTCATATTGTATTACTATTAATATTTTTAGAATCATTTATTTTTATTTTTATATTAATTGATTAAATAATGTATTGGCGTTGCATAAACATTTAAGTAAATTATTTCACCACTAAAAATTAGAAATAAATTACCCAAATAAAAAAATATTAATATTTCAAATAAACATTTAGAACAAAACATAAGTTATTCTTATCCCTATCACAAGATATTATAAATATTAAAAACAAGAGAGTGTCATTTTTGACATTATCCTTCACTTAAATATTATAAAGGTCAAAATCAAGGATATATGAAAAAATGTCATATTTTCAAGGTTTGGATTCTTATATATGAAATACACTCATATAATGAAATAAAGGTGGGTTTTAGGGTCATTTTTATTCCTTATCATATTATTTTTAACCACAATTACCTGATTTACCCTTACTGAGGTGAATAAAAAATACTAAGGTTGCTATTCATAATGAGAAAAAATAAAAGGAAACTATTTACCAATTTTTTAAATAATGATTAAAAATATGGAATTCATTTTTTAAGATTCAATTCATATAATTATATAATTTAATTTAAAATTAAACCTGTAAAACATTACAAAAACCAGTTTTTTCAGAAAAATGTGTTTTAAGTATACATTTTTTAATACCAAATTCAAGTATAAAATTCATTCCAAAGACCATAATTAGATTATATTTAATAAAAATGAACTAATTAAATTGTAAAAATAATAAAAAAATATAATTTTACTTTGTAAATAATTTAAAATAAAATACATTTTTCAATAAAAATTAGTATTTTTCACTATTCATTAAAAAAATCAAACTTCTCATAAGATTCTAAAAATTTCATCCTAAGATAATTTTGAAATGATGAATTAAAAAATAATATACTTATTATCAAATTCAATTTATAAAATTTTCTAAAATTAATTATAATATTTTCTCATGAAAAAAGTAAAACCATTTTTGAAGAAAACATATTTTTGAAGCATAAAATAACTTTATAGAAAATTGAGTGCTTATTTTATAGGTATTAGTCAATAAATTTTTACTAATAATGAACTTTATATATTTTTAATAATTTTTTTAATCCTATTCATTCTATCCAATTCAAAAACTAGGTTATAACATTCATATTTAAATAATAATATTTTGTGGTTCGTTTAAGCTTGAAGTTGCGTATCTTGTATGCTATCAAATATAGTATTTCTTTTAAAATATTGAGATATTAAATATTATATATCACTTAAACTATTTATATATTGTTTTTTCTATTATTTAATTAAATTTATAGCCATTACTCTATACAGTGGCACTTTTAATGGTACAAACCATGAAAGTTATTCCATTTATTGATTGGGGAAATATTTAGATTATGTGTACTTAATATTTCAAAATAGATATTCATTGATTACTAAGGATTTTTGGTTATGTATGGTATTGTTTATTTATTCCTTTATATAATTAATTCATTGCACTTAATTAGTGATAGGTGATAATTATATATCCCCCCGATGTATCGATAAGTCTCATGAAACAAACTAACTTGGGTATTTGGTGTAAACCCTACCTATTTATGTATGATGTCTTTCCATAAGGCCTATGATATATTTATGATGTATAATATCATGAATTCCATCACCATGCAATCAATGTTTTTGTCAATGTGATTATATACAATGTTATATTATCCATGGATATGTTATATGACCATATTATCAGTTATATGGAATTTTATTATTATTATTTATTCCTTTAATATTATTCATGCCTCATTTATTCCATGATATATTCTATTGTATGCTACCCATTACTGATAATTTAATCTCACCATTATTATTTTTCCATTTTCCCAATTAATAATGAGAGTATTATATATAAAATTCCTAGATGGGTTTCATGTGTGGAGAATTTTTTGGGAGATGTGTAAGACTTTTTTTAAATAAAGTTCCACCAGTTTAGTGAAAAATGTACATTTAATGGGAGATATATGATTTTTGATAGATAAAGTTTTTTTCATAACTATCTAAAACTATAAACCTAAAATTTATTGGGTGTGTAAGTGACTACATATTTTTTATTGATATTTTAAATATGGAAGGTTGAGTTTGGGTCACTTCAGTTGATTACAAAGCCAATATATAAAGGACATGTTTTTAGAACCAGATCCAAAAGTGTAGGTTGGGGTGTCATATTTGGTATCCAATAAGGGTTTAGATAATTTTATAGGTTATAATGTTATCATATGAGGATAATTTAAGAGTTGTGGACACCATCTTGGGTTAATATGTTTAAAGTTGGTCCTAAGTTTAAAGGTGTATATACCCCTTTTGAGGTCTTATGTGATTCGATTTTAAGGTGATTAATGCTATTTTGGGGAGATATTTATTGGATTTTAAGAATAATAGATGACCGAGGTATATGTTATAGCGACCTAGGCTTAACATGCATGGATATTACATCATTTTAGATGAATATTCATAACATTATAAAAGTATATGCCTAAAGACTATAATAGTTTAGCGTCTTTGGAAACATGGAACATATTTTTCTAATTTGGTGAAAGAACTTCAACATCTCCCATAAATATCTTACCCTTTGGTACTCCTACTTAAAAAATTTCTTCATAACCTGGGGAAATAAAACATAATAAAGGGTGAGCTCAAATGCTCAATAAGGGTAAACAAAAGAGATACATATGCATAACTTGAAAATAAGAGTATGAGACCATTATTATAACATTTTAAAACCATACCCTACATATCAAAGATCATAATATTGAATCGTGGAATAAATATCGGTAGTTCATAAGACATGAATCATAAGATAATAAAAGAACATGATTCATGAGAGCATAACATAGGCATAAGACATAGAATTTGTGGCATATACATAATCAAAGAAAATATTTTCATATTATCCAAGGATCACTGCCAAGGACATCATAGCATACAAATTCCTTTACTAAACCCAATTCACACCCCATTACAACCTTGTATTATTGAACTATGTTTACTTCCTATTTCATCCCTATATTAATAAACTCAGCTTACTCCTTATTCCATCCCTATATTACTAAACCGAGTTCACTCCTCATTCCAACCTTGTATTAATTAACTGAGTTCACTTCTCATTCCATCCCTATATTACTAAACTAAGTTCACTCCTCATTCTATCCTTGTATTACTGAAATGAGTTCATTCCTCATTCCAATTATAACATCCCAGGTTTTTTGAATGGGTCAAAGTTCGCTCATATTTTGAGATTTTCAATTAGTGGAAATGATAATTTTTTTCGCTTACTTGAACTCAATTTTGAGAGTTCCATTAGACTTTTATCGTGTTTTTGGGTCGGTCTAGGGTCTTGGAGAGTACCCCAGGTTTTTTAGTTTGGTTTTGGGAGAATCAGAGGGAAAATGGACTATTTTGGGAAATACATACTATGGCACACGGTTTAGGGTAAACCCTGTGAAACCTTCTAGGTAAACATGCGACCCAGTTTTTAACTACCGCATAGTTTCAATAAACCATGCGAGTGTGACACACAACCATGCGAGCTCGTCTGTAAAAGTTACAGAGAGATACCGCACAGTTTGTGCATGGTTAGTGCAAACCATGTAGTAGACCACATGGGTACTGCCACTTGGGTAGTACCTTGACCCTGTAGGTCACACGGTTTCTACACAGTTTGGAAAACTGTGCATGTAAACCATGCGACATGCATAGTGAGTTTTTTTAATTATTTTCTTTATTTTATTTTTTCCTTATTTCTCTTTCCCTCTCCCTCTTTCTTTTTTCCTTATCACACACAATAGGGGGAGATCCCTTCCTTCCTCCTATTTTTATTTTGCTCCTGTCTCTTCATCTGAGGTCCAATTTATGATTTTTTGGAAGTTGGAGACTCGCATCAGTAAGGATAACCCCATACATACCTCTCTTCTCCTTTGTTTTCACCTCATAGATCATTGTTTCCATCCAAGCCAATTTTAGGGTTTTTGATGGAAACTCAGATTTACGCCAATTTTATTTGAATTGAAGCTCGATATCGGACGTTCCTACGTCTTTGAGTCTAAGGAAGGTGGTGAGTAACTTACTTTGTGTTTTTATTGATTTTTGGGGGTGCGACTCAAAGCCCACATTTTGGGTATTTTGAGCGGGAACCTAATATACCTCATGCTTCTTATCAAAATGATCGTGTGACTCGTGGGATGCTGTTGGGCATGCCCAATTCCTATTTCTATTGAGAAGGTCAGGGTTAGAGGTCATTTCTCCTTGAGGTATTTTGGACGGGGGTTCCAAATTTGTCTAAATTGAATTTTTTTGATTTAAATTGATTCATTTAAATTGTTATGGCTTAGTTAAATGAATTAGAGGCAGTCAAGACCTCCATACTAATATGTTGTAATTTTTAAACTGTTCAATTCAATCTATTAAATTTAATTGCATTATTAAAATGTTTTAAATTGATATATATATATATATATATATATATGATTTTCTTGATATTGCATATGTTGAGACCCATTGGGTGCTAGCGGGCTCAACCTAAGGTTAGGATGGCATGGCCATCAGGATTGAGTGATGTTGATCACTGGTTGGGCTTGACCCAGATTTGATTGAGTGGTTTTGACCACAGGATTGGTGTCGCGAACATTGGATTGAGGTGGTAAGACTATCAGGCTGGACATGGCTCGTGATACTTGGATGACATGGCCACTAAATTTGAGCAACATGGTCACAAGGGCACAAGGTGCCGGTAACTGTGGCTTAGTTTCTATATTTGGTGACTGTCGCTCACTCGGGATAGACAAAGCGCCGATTGAGTCATGTGCACACAGGAGGACTCCGTTGATGAGGGGGGTTTTACCACTCGTGTGGGTATAGGCCCCTATAGTTGTGGATTATGTATTATTGGTTTGGGGGTGCTTGTAGTAGAAAGCCATGTGGAATGTGAGGAGCATTTGGTTGTTAGCGATTTGGCTATCTGGTTGGGGGATTAGGATCATCGTGATTGATGTCATGAGCCTAGATATTAATTGAGGACATATATTATTGTTCCTCTAGCTTTCAGGTCCTAGGATGACGTGATCTTTTGAGAAGGGGTTTGTAGGACCATGTTTCTAATTACATGGGCATGCCTTATGGATGTTGTACTATGTGAGAAACAAGGTTCCAAGAGGAATATGGTGTTAGGTAACATGATTTGAGGTGGATTCTAAGGGTTCACCTAGATTGTGCAATACTAGGGGTACCTTGGGCCAAGGTACAAAGACCCTCTCAACTTCTGAGATTCCGATGCTGGTCGAAGAAGGGGCACTTCTTGGTGGCTGTTGAGCACCAAAGGGGTTGTTTTGTTTATTTTTCTCCTTTTGCTACTGCTTATTTAATTATGTTGCATGCCTTCTTAAACACATAGTATTTCTACGAACCATTGGGTGGTGTCCTATTGAGATTTATCTCAAAACTTACAAAGGTACTTCAGGATGTGTGTAGACTATGAATTTACGTTTAGGTAAAGGAACATCCTGAGGAGATGGATCTTAGTAGTTGCTTGCATGGAGTTGGAATGGACCCTGAGGTTGTGCCTAACTAGAATTTATGTTTAGTTTATTCTCTGTTGTAGTATACTATTTTGTATATAGTATGTAGTTACAATGGTTATCCATGGGCACCCATTTTATACTTGACATGTATGACCTGTTATGAAATGCATTCCTTGATTTCTTGTTAATAGTGGATACTTGTGATTGTTAGCATGTGGGGTTGTTTATTTAACTTCCCCTACTTATTTTTTTTATTTATTAATTCTGCTATTTATTGTTATTGTTGTGCTTCTTCCATTTTGGGGTCTTGTTCATGTCCGTTGGGTCTTATTTCCACTGCATGTTACATTATTATACTCAGACCAGTGTATTATATATCCCCATTGGGTAAAATCTCCCCAACTGGTTAAATTACACCATCGATACTATTCGACAGCCTTTGGAATTCGGGGAGGCATGCCTAAGGCCAGTGACACCTGGTCCGATAGCACTGTTCGGGTGGCTATCCAGATCTGGGATGCTTGAAGTGGTATTAAAGGTGTTTCTTTTACCTCTTTTCTAATGGTTTACTATTTGGGGTTATGGTAGACTGGAGATTAGGTTGTGGTTGGAACTGGATTTCAAACTCGCATTGGGGTGCCTATAGCCCCATGTACAAGGGACGGATTGAGTTGCCTTGGGTGGGAATTGTTGTCTTTCTTTTGTAAAAATTAAAAATTATATGATTTACACTTCAATAGCTCACTTGTAATGTGATGTTAGTGGTTGTGATATGTGGACCCTAACCCAGTGAGGTAAGGGATGAGAATATGGACCCTTGGAACCATATGGAAAGGGGAATGTGATGCTTGTGCTTTCTTAGAATTTTATAAGCACATTTTAGGGCATTTCAATTTTATAATTGCTTGTATGCTTTGTAAAGTGATCATACCATGTGATAAATATCAAACTCCATGCGAAAATGTGAAATTCCATGATTTAAATTCTTCTGAAATGTGAAATGTGATACGTAATTGATATTCCATGTTTTATATATGTGTGGGATTGCATGTGGCATGAGAAATGGGCCTGGATATTATAGGATTTGGTAGGTACTATGGGTGAGGTGATTTAGATAACCAGGATTGGGCGACTAAGTCATCAGATTGAGGCAATGTTAGTTGTTAGGATAGGCATGGTCCGAGGATAATGTGATGCTTGGCTCTGTGAAGGAGAGTAAGGAGGCCATGAGGTCAGGATGCCATGGGGCATGATTATAGTGGGGGGTAAGGGTAGTGAGGATGTATTTCCTTTTACTTCTTTTCTTATCTTCATGATATATATCTGTTATATATATGGGTAGTCTTTCCATTTATGGTATTCTGTGGGTTCCTCTTGGACAGCTCAGATGGAGAGTCTGGAAGGAGAGAATACAATGCTATAGGTGCATGATCAGGTTCATACCCATGAGGGTCAGGAAGAGCATGAGTCATAGGTACAAGATCAGGTTTAGGATCTAGTACAGGTAGGGCGACCACTATACTTAACAGAATTTTGGTCATGGATCAATGAGAAGCTCTAATCGAGCCTGGTACGTGTCTTATAGGGGATCGACCAGGGTCCTCAGGGAGCAGAGCCTTCGATGGCGTGTCTGACATGTGAGTTCCAGTCGTAGTAACCACCGCTTTTTCATGGTGAGGGTGGTCCTCAGGTGGATGAGAACTGGATAGAGAGCATGCAGATGATATTCGAGCAGCTCGAGATGCCTCTAGGGAGGGGGACCAAGATGGAGACATACATTCTCAGGGGGGAAACTAAGCATTGGTGGGATGTGCAGGTGCAGGCATGGAGACATGAGGTACAATCCTAGAAGTATTTTGAGGCCATGTTCTTTAATAACTTTTTCCCAGATACACTGAGGGAGAAGAGTGATAGGGGTTCTTGAGCCTTCAACAGGGTAACATGCCCATCATGGACTATGGAACTACCTTCCCTGAATTGTCTCGCTTCACACCCGGTATGGTAAACGATGACACCTCAAGGGTGAGGTGATTTGAAGGGGGTTTATGGAACACCTTTAGGGTGCAAATAAACATCTTTATACTGACATCATTCTCTGAGGTGGTGAATCAAACACTCATAGATGAGGGAAACATGATGGATAGGTCCCACTTGAGCCGGGTAGTGGCTTCAGGAGATGGTTCAGATGGAAGGAAATGAGCTCAGGATGAGTTCTAACTGGGCAGTCTGGCCAAGGACTCCATCAAACCACCTCAGAGTGGCTCTTAAATAGTTTTCTTCCATTGTGGAAAACCAGGTCATCTCCTAACCTAGTTTGAGTGGCCTTTAAAGGAGTTTTGGGCATGTGGAAAGGCCAGACACCTTGAAAGGAAGTTCTGCAGGTATCCTTCTCAGACAACCGGAATGCATGGACTGAGGTAGACACAAGATTCATAGATCAGTTCAGGATTGGTACCTGGTGAGGGTAGTCGAGGTTCAGCTGCACGTGGAGGACATGGTAGGGATAGTGGGACCTAGCTGTGGGGTCAGTGGCCGGTAGCTGGAGCAGCACTGCAGGGAGGCCAGGCTTCAGGCAGCCATCTGTCTGGCCAGGTACACATCATGGATCTTCCAGGGGATGAGTGGGATGGTGAGCCGACAATAGTTAGAGGTACACCATGGGCATGACTGTGATTATTTTGTTTTCTTTTGGCATGTCCTATTAAGGCATGTCATTTTTTGCATGGCCTATTCAGACATGTTCGTTTTGGGTGCATGAGTTTCAAAGGCTGTATATGTGGACTGAACAGGCGTTGGTCAGTAGGTTGGAATCATATTGGATGTGTTATATATATATATATATATATATGTGTGTGTGTGTGTGTGTGTGTGTGTGTTTGTGAGGTGCAATGCACTAGGTTCTATACTTGGGCACCATGGGTGTGATATTTTGAGGTGCTTGGAATCATGAGCATTGGAGATGTAGGTTAATTGGGGTTCCTTGGGCATCTTGGCACCATGCCGATGTAGTATTTTATTGAGGTGTGAGGCACCGAGTTTGTTTTGAGCATCCATGGGATGCAGGAACTTGTCGCGACATGGGTTCCATGGGCTCGAGGTGAGAACTGATACATTGTGAGATGTGATTGAGTGTCGAGAGTGACACAGGTGCACCTGAGGAGGTGAGGGAGTGACGATGCATCACAGGAGGACCATGGTTCCGGAAATTGGTCAATGGACCTTTATTTGATTTTAGATTTTGGTGGGATTGGATCAGATTAAGAAACTCCAAAGGTGGAGAGCCCTCCTTGAGGAAATTGTCCTATCCCCTTGAGATTGGGGTAGTCCGGGTTCTTTTTACCGGTATGGGTGTGTTCGATACCATATCTAGATTTCATTTGATAGCTCAAGGATGATCTATGTTAAGGTGGGGATATTGTAATGTTCTAGGTTTTTAAATCGGGTCAAAATTCACTCATGTTTTGAAAATTTCAATTAGTGGATATACTACTTTTTGTTTCATTGATCAAAAATAAATTTATAGAGTTCCATCGTCTTTATATCGTGTTTCTGGGTTTTTCTAGGGGCTTGGAGAGCACCTCAGGTGTTTCAGTTTGGGTTTGGGGGCACCAGAGGACAAATGGCCTGTTTTGGGAAATACAGACTAGGGCACACAGTTTATGGTAACCTGTGTGGAACCTTCCAAGTAACTGTGCGGCCTAGTTTTGAACTCCCACACGATTTTAGTAAACCAATCGAGTGGGGAACATGGTCATGCGAGCTCGTCTGCAAAAGTTGCAGAGAGCTACCACACGGTTTGTGCAAGGTCATTACAAACAATGCGATAGACAACACATGTACTTCCAATTGGGTAGTACCTCGACATTGTAGCTCACACAGTTACCATATAGTTTGGTAAACCGTGTGGCCTGCACAATGAGTTTTTTTAAAAGTTTTTCTTTATTTTCTTTTTTTCTTATTTCTATTTCTTTGTCCCTCTTTCTTCTGCCTTGTCATGCTCAGTAGGGGGAGAGCCCGTCCTTCCTCCTCCTCCTTTTATTTTTCTCCCATATCTTCATCCAAGGTCCTTTTTAGATCCTTTGGAAGCTGGAGACTCGCATCAGTAATGCTAACCCCATCCATACCTCTCTTAGCCTTTGTTTTTTCCTCATAGACCATTGTTTCTGTCTGATTCAAATTCTAGGTTTTTAATAGAAACTCGCATTTATGTCGATCCAATTTGAATTGGAGATCAATATCGGATGTACCTACGTCTACAAGTCTAAGGTTGGTGGTGCAAACCTTACTTTGTGTTTTTGTAGACTTTTTGGGCATGGATCAAAGCGTGCATTTTTGGTCTTTTGATCGGGACCCTAATATACCTCATGCTTCATAACAAAATTATTGTGTGACCTGTGGGATGCCGTTGTGCATGCCCAATGCCTATTTCACTTGAGCAGGGATGGGTTAGAGTTTGTTGCTCTTTGGGGTATTTTGGCCGAGGGTGCCAAATTTGACTAAATTTAATTGTATTTATTTAAATTGATTTTTTTAAATTGTTATGTCTTGGTTAAACGAATTAGAGGCATTCAAGATCTCCATACTGATATGTTGTAATTGTTAGATTGTCCAATTAAATATATTAAATTTATTTTCATTCTTAATTTTTTTTAAATTGATATATATATATATATATATATGCTTTTATTGAGATAGCATATGTTGAAACTCATTCGGTCATGATGGGCTCTGCCTGAGGTTGGGATGACATGGCCATTAGTATTGAGTGATGTTGATCACCGGTTGGGCTTGAACTAGATTTGGTTGTGTTGTTTTGACCACAGGATTGGGCGTCATGGATGTCAGATTGAGGTGGTGAGACTATCAAGTTGGGAATGGACCATGATACTTGGATGACATGACCATCAAATTTGGGTGACATGGTCACAGGGGAACGAGGTGTCATTTGGTGAGGATTAGTTTCTGTATTTGGTGAAGACTACTCAACCGTGATGGCCAAAGCACTAATTGAGTCATGTGCACACAAGAGAACTCTGTTGATGAGGTGGTTTTTTCCAGTCATGTCTGTAGAGGCCCCAAAAGTTATAGCTTAGGTAATATTGGTTTGGGGGTGATTACCATAGAAAGCCACGTGGAAGGTGAGGAGCCTTTGGTTGTTACCAATGAGGCTATTTTTTTAGGGGATGAGGCTTTTTGTGATTGAGGCTCTGATCCTAGATATTAATTGAGAATAGATATAATTGTTCCTATGGTTTTCAGACCTTTGATTGATGTGATATTTTGAGTAAGGGTCTGTAGGACGAGTTAATTGATTACTTGGGTGTGACTTAGGGATGTCATGAGTATGTGAGACATGAGGTGTCAGGAGGCATGTGGTGTTGGGTTACATGATTTTAGGTGGAACCCGAGGGTTCACCTAGATTGTGCTACATCAGGGGTACCTTGGGCCATGGACCAAGGACCCTCTTTATTTCTGAGATCCTGGTGTTGGCCGAAGTAAGTGACACTTCTTGATGGTCATTGAGCACCAAATGGGTTGTTTTGTTTATTTGTTTATTTATGATAATACTTATTTAATTATGTTTCACGTCTTCATAAACACATATTCTTGGTACGCACTATTGGGTAGTGTCCTATTGAGATTCATCTCACACCCTGCACGGATCTTTCAAGACATGTATAGACTTTTTGAATTTACGTTCAGGCAAAGGACCAGTCTTATGAGATGGATATTAGTAGATACTTTCATGGAGTTGTCATGAAACTTGAGTTCATGCCTAGTTGAAGTTTCTATTTATATTATTCTATGTTTCAACATGTAGTTTTTTATATAGTATGTACCTACAATGGTTAGACTTGGGCACCCCTTTTGTACTTGACATATATGACCTGTTATGAAATCCATGCCTTGCTTACTTGTTTAGTACTGGATACTAGTGATTGCTGGCATGCTGGCTTGTTTATTTAACTTATGTTGGTTATTCTGTTTATTTATTACTTCCAATATTTATTTAAATTGTTGGGATTCTTCCATTTGTTGGTTTGGTTCAAGTCACTTGGGTCTTATTTACACTACATGTTACATTATTATACTCGAATCAATGTATTATCTATCCTCAGAGGGTATAGTCTCCCCAACTGGTTAAATTACACCATCGCTACTAGTTAGAGACCTTTTTCATTTGGGGAGGTGGGCCTAAGGCCAGTGTCACCCGGTCCGATTGCACTGTTCATGTGGTTTTCTGGGTCGAGGATGCTACAGTTTACTCCCCATTCTAATCTTGTATTACTGAACCGAGTTCACTCCTTATTCTAGACCTATATTACTGAATTGAGTTCACTTCCCATTCCATTCCTATATATCTCATGAGATATAAATATTTTCCCAATGCATTAGAGGTATATATAGGGTCCACCCATCATATAAGGACTAGAACTTAAACATTACTTAATCTTGAATTAAGTTAATAATTCACATTGAGGATCTTTTCAGGTTTATAGGTTTAGAGAATTAGGCCATATCTATTACATTACATCTCAATTTTTACAATGTAGACACTTCTACTTAGTATCCATTTTTTTGATAAAATAAAAACACTTAAAAGAAAACAATAATTATTTTCTTGATATAAATCTTCTTAAATTATTCCTTTCCCTTACCCTTATACCCTGTGAAAAAAATTTCAAGAACTTGGGATGAGCATAAAAAGATAAGTAAGGGTTATAAAATAATGAAGTAAAACATTAGTCCATCAATACATACAAAACATAATCTCTTTAACATACTTCACGAAATCATAAGATTTATGAATAACACATAGAAATCATAAATCATAAAGGTAACTTGTGGCATAAATAACATACTTACATTGTAGATTTTATAGCTACATAGGGAGTTAAGTTGGAATACCCATCATAGTATATTCCTTAAATCTCTTAGGAGAAACATTAATGTTTACCTTCGTCACGTTACCCAATGCATTAGAGAGCTATCTCGGGCTCACCCGCCCTAGATTTATCATAGAACCACCCTTATATGTAAACATTTCCCAAGAACCGTAACATAATCATAACACATAAAACAATAATAAAGTAAAGATAACATTTACATATTACAATCAAAAGATATTAGTTCAATATATTGACATAATCAATCCAACTTAAAAGAGACATTTAAAACATTTAAAAATAATATTTTTGAATCAAAGTGTCACATACCACATTGAAACTTTTAAAGTAATTAACATTTTAAAACATTAATGTCCATATAAATAAATCCTTAAAACCACTTTGAAATCATGGAAATTAATGAGAAATATTTATAAGAATAAATCTTTAAAACATTTAAAACAATGTTTTAGTTAAAGAGTCTGTTACCACTTGAGAAAATAATTGAATACAAATAATTAAATATTATCATTAAAAAAACTTATAATATCACGAGAATAAGGATATTCATGATATAATATGTAAAAGAGTAGTATATACACCTTATAGGATAATAAAGGTGCACAATATCAAGATATGCCTCAATGAAAAGAGATTGAGATGTATTCCGTTACAAAAATTTGGCAACCTAACAACGTCTCATTAGAATTATGAAAATGAGTTGATGGGAGAGCAAATGGTCTCTCATAACTTGGATATAAAGTGCACATAAATAGGGATATATAAGGACTTGTCCCAACATAATAAAATGGAAATTTAAAGACATAACAAATAAGAAGTCTTTGACTAAAAGAGAAGGGTGAAAGGTTCCCTTAAAAAGATCATATAATTACATTAAGGATTACCCAATGAAATAATAATGTGTGAAAAATATAAATACACCCAATATAAGTATATATTAAGTGTAAAAAAATCAGAGGTCATTCACACATATTCATAGCACGACATAATCAAGAAGTAGAAGATTAACCCAAAGAATGGAAATTGGGTTAAGAAGTTCCCTTACCTCGTGTCCGACTTGAATCATTCATTCTTTAATCTTTTGGATAATAAAATAAAGTTAATTTATACTTTATTAAGAAACTTTTTCAAGTTTATTATTTTTTTATATCACTTATTACCATGTTATAAACATTACATAACCATTTAAGCTAATAATGGCCGTTTTTTCGATATTTGGTACTTGAGTCAAAAATGAATTTCTTATAATTATGAGTTGTCCATGTGGTCAAAATTTCATTATCTCTAGAATTATATTCATGATTTAGATATCATATATATCATATATATCCAATATATATATATAACAGTACATAACATTTGAATATAAGAAATGAAATGTACCGTTCATGAAGACGGTAAGCAGTACGTATGCATGAACGCTACTTTCATTTCTATTTCATATTTAACGGAAATAAAAATTAATGATACATAGGTATATTATAATTCTAGTATAATTACATATATATTTCATTAACTCGATCCTTTATATGTTCCACATATGGAATGAACGAGTCATATCACATTGAGGGGGTGGTAGTCCGCACTTCCTCAAATGAAATTATCGTCTTTATCCATTATGGAAACCATAAAGGTATGTTATAAATGAAAAATACATAAGAATAGATACAATATAAATATAATATATATCAAATAAAAATATATTTCCATCATAATGGCCACCATGAGAGGTGGTAGGAGATAACTGAACAATCATCGTTTCATGAGGCAGTAGTTCACCGTCCACAGAAACAGTATGTTTGTATCCATTAAATGGAGGTGTATGGAAGTTTAATTTGAATCCTTATCATAACAAAATCATATTATATTTATGATACTGGTTTTTTTATAAAATAATGGAATAGAGATTTTAGGGGGTTGGATAAGGAAAAGAAAAGAAAAGAACATGAGAAAGGAAATTACCTTTAAATCAGGTAACTCTCTTTGGTTTGAACCAAAAGGCTTTCTTAAAGTGCCTTCTGCCTAAGGTAAAGCTTCTAGGAGGAATAGAGAAATGTTAGGAGTGTAGTTTGGTAGATTTTGGATGATCCAAGCGGCTTTAGATGGGTGAGTAATGGGTTAGATGTGGCTGCCTTTTATAAGAGAGAGGAGGGGCTCTTTAAGAAAGTTTGAAAATATTATTTTATTATAAACTTTTTTTCAGTTTAAAAAGGTCCAAAACTTATTTAATTAGAATATAAAATTCATATAAGTCGAAATAAAATCATCCAATGAGAATTGGATTTTTTAATCCTTATCTTTCTTATTTAACTCTTTGTTAACTTATTTAACTTTTACCATGTCCTCTTATATATTCATACTATATGGTTAATATATTTACTATAAAATTACAATAGACCAAAAATGGATCATTAAGGACATTTTTAACATCATATATGTCATTTGGCCTAATTTTATTTTTTAGGACTATTTTATCATTTAATAAAATATTGATTGATTTAAAAACTCTTTTATGTCAATTTTAATACTATTCGTATCATGACTTTTTAAAAAATCCAAAAGAACTTTATTATTTCAAAAAACCATCATTAATTCAATGATAACAAGTCACCCTAATCTATAAAATTATCATATGACATAAAAATGTTCAAAATAAATTTATTTTAATATTTATAATATCATTTATTTGAATCCTTTATTAATGAAGCTATTACTTCATCACCATTGTGTCATAATTAAATTTATTTATTTAATGTATAAAAATTATAAATAAAATACCATGATGTAGAAAATATTTTTATATTTACAAATAATATTTACAGTCGAAGAGATCACTTATATAACTCCATATAAAAATTGTTTTAGTAAAAATATTCATGTTAATGATATTTTTATTTTTACTTTTCAAAAAAGTTATTAATGTCATTATCTTACCCAAGTGGCTTTAAAATGACAAAAGTCTCACACATGAATTTTCTTGGTTGTCCATTACTCATCCAATAATGTTAGGAAAAATGTTTAGGTAATTTTATATTATAATAATATTATTTTTACTTTGAATTACCCTATTTACCTTTAACTGCGGTAAATAAAAACCAAAAGTTATTATTCACCAAAAAATACTTTCATCTTATTGAATCAGATTTTACTCACTAATTACAAAAATGTATGTTAGATTTTTGAAATTCAATTCATAGAAGCGGTAAAATTTCATTTAAATAAAAAAAGTCGATTTTTAACTACTACGTTGTGTTTTTCACTATTCATCCAAAATTGAACGTTTTAAGAAAAATACCAAAAATTAACCCAAAGATAATTTTGATATTCTGAATTCATATTTGATATCTATTTTAGCAAATTCAAAAAATATAAGTTTCATTAATTAATATTAAATTAATTTCCATTTTCAAAAACAAGAAAGCGTGTTTTTAAGAAATAATAAATATCAAAAGATTGGCACTTATTTATGTCCAATTTCGAAGTAAAATTACTTCCAATGACCAAAATTGGATTAAATGATAAAAATATAATCCAACTACACTTTAAAACCAATAAAAAGAACAATATAACTATATAAATAAATTATATTAAAAGGTAGTTTTGAATTAAAATGCAGTATTTTTCACTATTCATTAAAAAATGAATTTTATCAGAAAAATACCAAAATTTAATCCAAAGTAAATTTTGATGTCCAAATTCTAAAGAAGAAATTTATTTTGTCAAATAGAACATATAAAAGTGACAAAAACTATATTTAAAAAGCGTTCACCATCAAAATACGGTAAATCGACCTTTTAAGGAATATTAGAGTATTTATGCTTAAAATTGGATTCATTCACATTTTAAGCCTTCAAATTTTATTCGACAAATGTAAAAATATTTAACAAACATGTATAGTCATATTGTAGTTAGTTCTATTCATTCTCTCTAATACAATATCTATTCGTTAACTACCATTTAAAATAATAATAATATATTATTATTTTTCAGTATAACTCAACATTGTGTGCAACGTAAGATTTCAAAGAAATCTGTTGTTGTGTATCGGGTATGCGATCGAACATAGCATCCCCTTTAAAGTAAAATTAATATTTAATTCACAAATATTAATAAATATTAAAATGTCATAATCTTTATTTACCTGGGATGTTACACATCACATAATGAAATCATAAATACGCATTCCCAAAGATAATAAAACATTCATCCTATCATGACCAATTAAAAGAGATGAGTTACATTAACATTATATAATTATCCATGAAATGAAATGGGTATCATAAAAATGTCATCATATCATAAATTTTTTAAAATGGACAAGTTTCATAATCATAGAACAACCTATGAAAAGAAGCACATTTCATAAGCGTTTTATCATGGTATACCCTGTGGAATAGAAACGAGTGTAATTAATTTTAATTTATTTCACTAATATTTTTTGTCAAAAAATAATTTGACCTTAATAGAAATTATAAATTATTCTGATTAAAAATATGGAATCTATTTTTCCAAATTCAAATCACATAAGCGGCATAAATTAATTTAAAATTAATCCTACAAACAGGACAATAAAGCGCTTTTTTTAAAAGTGAAAATGATCAAAAGTTCACTAAGTTTTTATATTTAAATTAAATATAAAAATTATTCTAATGAACTAAATTGGAATTAATAGATGTATAGTTTATCTAATTTTATTTTACATACTATTCAAAATATAATTTAACATTATAAATTATTTAGATGAAAAGTCAGTTTTCAATTAAATTCAACATTTTTTACTATTCATTGAAAAATGAAACTTCTTAGAAAAATACCAAAAATTATCTGAAGATAATTTTTACCTTATGATTTTAAAAATGAAATTTATTTTTTCATATAAAATTTATAAAAGTTTCAAAATTTAGATTTAAAATAAGTATGCCATTAAATGGTGGAAAAATGTCTTTAGAAAAATATAGTTTTTTATTTATAAAATTGGATTTTTTTCATATCTCATGCTTATAAAATATATTGGATGAATGTAAAAAAAAAATTGAATATATACTGTAAAAATTTAATTAATATCTTCCAATAATAATAATTAATTTAATTTATTAAGATAAAACACCTTTGGCATATAATAATAGTTATTTTATAAAAACATTTTCTTTATATTCAATTGGTTTCTATATTCATTTATAATTAATTGGCCACTAACAAATTCTATAAACATATGTAAAAAATATTTTATAAATTTAGTTAATCCTTTTTATACATGTCATTACAATGACTAGTAGTTAACTATCATATTGAATAATAATTTTAATAGTATATTATAGTTTGGTAAAACTCAGTCTTACGTGTAACACATGTTGTCGAAGGAACTCGGTATTGTGTGTAATACAAGACAACTTATTATTGTGTGTAGTGTAAACTAATATCATTGTTTCATGTAGTGCAATCTTAACTTGGTGTTGCGTATAAAGGAATCATAACTTGGTGTAGTGTGTATTGCAATCCATCAAATAAATTTAATTTATTCAGAAAAAATTAATTCATAAAAACTCAGTGTGTTACATAGGTAGCCCTTATGGTTGGTATGTAATTTGATGTCACAGAAGTATAGGTTATTTTGTTAAAATATTAATATCTTTTTTTATTATACATCATTATTTATATTGACTGATATATGATTTTATGTTTTTTGAGGATTAAAGGCTAAGTTGATTTCTACGAGCATAGGGTTCTATGAATTTTGGGTTTAGGATATAATAAGAAAGATCTTCTTTTAATTATTATTTTAATTTGTGGCTATAATAAATGAGTGAAAGACCTAAGGATAAATTTAAATATAGTAAAACATCCTAAAATTTAATTAAATAGTGTATATTTTCTTAGCGATGAAAACCCTATCTAGATACTACAAGTTATTTCTAGATCAAGATTAGATTCACCTAGGGGTGATAACCCGGAAAAAAGTTGGTTGATTGTTAAATCAATCTTCACTCAATGCACAACAAGAGGGTTTAACTGCACACCTAGTTTGACACTACAATGGAATATTATTTGGATGATTCACAATCACTTTACAAACCATTATGAATGATTTGAATACATTGTTACATCTTCAGTCATGACAATATTAAGAAAACCCTGATCTATTTTAAACAGTGATAGAAAATAAAATTACAAGGATTTAATTTGTTTAAGGATATATAATGTAACACCTCAATATTTTAGTAAGATTTATCTTTTAAATAAATGCTATATTTAATAGATGGTATCCCACACAACACTAAACTAAGTTGAATAATGGTGTATTAATAAAATTATAAGTATTAAATATAATTGTTATAATATAGTCATTGAATTGGTAGGTATAAATAAAAGTAACCATATTATTAAATCTATATAGAAAGGAGAATCAATGGAATTAATTAATAGGAGTATTCCTTATAAGGCTCATTTATATGAGCTTGGAAAGGAAGTATCATCATAAGGATTTTTCCTAGACCAATCCCAATATGAGCTTCAAAAAGTTCAAATTGATCGAAATAATCTATGTGAGAAGTTCAAGATCATGGAAAGAACTATGAGATCCATTCTAGTTGAATCGACACCAATGATGTTCACCATTTCTTAACGTACCCTTAGATCTTTTGCAAAGGTCGTAAGGGGGTTTTAGGTAAAAGTTAGGATAATATAAACATGTAATTATCAATGAAATTTATATTCCCATTACTTGAATTTTTTATAAAATTCAATTTCTATATAAATTTAAAAGCTTATATTTAATAAAAATGTACATATTAATGTTGAGTAAATAAATGATTAATTTCAAAAAATAAGAGTAATGTTATTTTATGTTAAAAAGACCTATTTTTTGAAGAATTTTATTTTTATATATTATATATTTTTATCTTAATAAACTAAATTAATCACATTTTAATGATTAATTTAATGAAATATATTGATAATATATAACAAAATTAACACTCATTTAATTTTTTTTATTTTTCATGGAATAGAAATAAATTTACTTTATGCTTAAAAAATACATTTTTATGCGTTATGCATTGTTGTATTAAAATTAATTTTTATCACTTTTATTTATTGAATAAAGTAAAATAGATTTCATATTTGGAACAAACAGTTAATTTTTTTATAATTTGTTCAATTTGATTTTTGTCCAAAAAATAAGTTACCAAGGTAAAAATTAGTTACCATGATAAAGGTTAAAATGGGGTAAAAATATTCAATCAAGAACTAAAGTATCAAAATATCACAAAACCTCATCTTTTAATGGGTGTTTGAGGTATTTCTTAGCCTTCACTTATCTTTCAACCTCAAATTATCAATTTTGGATCTACTTGACTTGAATATGATATTGCTTTTAATATTATGAAATTAATATTTACCAAAATCTCACCCCTAACCTATTAAAGGACCCCTTCACCACCCCACTTAACCCTACACATAAAGCCTCTTAGATCAACCAAAATCTAAGAAAACTATCACCAACCTATTTCTCATGTCCTAGAGGTTATGGTCTCACTAAAATACCAATCTAATAAGGGTTAAGGAGTGGTCTAACTGAGGATACCAAAGGAAGTTGTAATAGTTTTGACCGGATTCTTTCATGGTTTTTTCTTATTACACCCCCTCTAAATCTATTGTACCCATTATAATATAATTAAATTAGTATCATTATTATACTAAAATGTTATTATATTTATGTAATAACCATTATATACCTTCCTCGCAATTATTAGAAAATGAAAATGTTTCCCATGTTATGGTTGGATTACCGCCTCCATGACCGACATATTGTATTTTTCATCTCCGCCATACATGGATGTTTTAAAAGTGTATTCAATAAATAAAGATGATATTTAAAAAACATATTAAGTCTCTTTAAAGATAAATTATTCATTCCATTGATAATATTATTAAGAAATGGTCATTATAAATTTAACTTCCTAAAACGAGCATACTAAGACACTTTTCCTAATTTGAATCTATTTTTGAAAACCTATTGAACTATAATTTTTTTTTCTATGAGAATGAAAAATAAAATATATCTCTATAGTTTTTGATATGATAAAACTATTTTAAAACTCTTTTTACCATGTTCAACGTATTAAAGCATCTTTAAAGGAATTGACTGAACAACCCCAACTGACCGATGAGAGAAAAAACTATAAAATAAATGAATGATGTATGATAATAAATGGACCATAAAAAAATTCAATATACCTAGAAAAAGGTTCTAAATAAATTATTTAATAAAAATAATTTGGTTATTAAGTATGTTATAAAAACACACAAAATGAGTCAAGACTTTTGATAAGGGTTCTTTGTCTCAATTTCAATTCCTTGAGTCATGTTTCTTATTATGTGCCGATTTACTTTTATATGTGTAAACATAGGTTCCAGGTGCAACAGAAGTGTGCGAAGCATCATTCCAAACTTTGATTTTTATCATGATCGATGATCAATACAAGATTTACACAACGATAAACATCGTGATCAATAGAATTGAATAAAAAATAGACAAGGTATAGAATATCAGAACTAGAGATAGGATCATCACATATTATTTATAATTAATTTAATTAATTAAAGAATTACCTTGATGGAATTATTTCTTCATTGATAGATTTGAAAACTGGTCTGCGTTGTTTCTTCATTGCGTTGTAGGAATCAAGATCAGATTCCCTCTAGTGGTGATCGACACCTGTTCCACAAATCTCCAAATGTCTCTGTAGGAATTTCCAGGTTCTATCATGGTGGATCATATCGCTTGCATCGTCCACCTTTAATCAGCTTAAGAATCGCTTCCAAAGCATTCTTCTTGACCTCTATTTACTTGAGAGTGGGAGGTGGAGGAAGATCGCACTCCATTATTGGGAGTGTTCTTGGAGAAGGGATCTCTCTAAGTCTTGAGAGGATTCTCCAAATCCATCGTACACACTCAAATAAATGAAATCGAACTCTGAGAAAATAATATATTTTGTTTTATATATCGTTAGGGTTAAAAATAAAAAATTTCACAATTACCTTTTATTGTTTATTTATTCTTTGAGAAACCCCATATCAAATAATAAGAATACTATTATTATTTCTCAACATGAACTTAACTTGAGAATTAAATTAAATATTATTTAATCAAATAATATTAAATATTTATTATTTCTCACCGGACCATTAAAATCAGTCCTTCATTTCTCCAAAATATTTATCAAGCCTTGAATAATGACTATTTATTTATTAAATAAATATCACTACATTATTTTATAATAAATAAATAAATATTATATTCACTAAATTTTAAATAAATATTTATTAAATATTCTTCTCACAATATATTCTATCGAATAATTGGTGAGAAAATATATGCAATCAAGAAAACATGAATAATTATAAAACCATGTGTGGGAATAATATTTATTCAACTTGTTAAATAATAAATAATAATATATTATTTAACTAAGATTTTGGATACACTTAGTGTGTGACCCTTTAAGCCTCTTTCTCAGTGGCATTAGGTAAAGAAACCCAAAGTCCAAGGTTAGCACCTAGAATATAGGCTACTTCACATAAGTCCTTCAAGGATAAGCACTTCTTTAACCAATCCTTAATAGACTCTAACAATGGTATTTTATTTACAGTAAGTAATATATCATCAAAATATACTACTAGGATAATGACCAAATTCCCACTAAACCTCTTCTAAACACACGACTCACGTCTATTATTAATGAAACCAAATTATTTTATGGATTCATCGAATCAAATTTTCCATGACCTGGATACTTTCTTCAATCCATAAATGGATTTATGTAACTTGAAAATCATTTTGGCATCACCTGGAGTCAAAAACCATTCTGGTTTTGTTATATAGACATATTCCCGAAGGTTCTTATTAATGAACGCAGTTTTGAAATCCATCTTCCAAATCTCATAGTCATGGTATACTGTTATTGCAAGTAAAATTCTGATGGATTTAAACATGGAAACTGGTGAAAAGGTTTCATTATAGTCAATTCATTTACGATGTTTAAACCCTTTAGCCACTATCATTTTTTATAGGTATTTACCTTACCATCCATGTATAGTTTCCTCTTGAATACTCATTTTCATCCAATGGGCTTTACACCAACTAGCGCATCAACCAAAACCCAAACTTGGTTCAGATAGATGGAATCCATTTTGTAATTCATGGTTTATTTCCATCTTGTAACTTTTAATATCTCTAATTCCTATTTATAGGAGAGATATTCATCATTTTTGACCAATAATGAGCCACCATCTTCGATGACTATGAAACTATATCTATCTGGTTCTCTTACCTCTCTTATGATCATACACAATACTTGTTTTTCAGAAACTACCTCTTCAATAGGGACCTATGGAATATGTTCTTGTACCAAATCTTGTGTATCTTGATCATCAACTTCATAGAGCTTGATCTTTCTCCAACTATCCTTTTTTGAGGATGTGCTCCCCCTCAATAAAGATAGCTTGTATGACGATAATCACTTTCTTGTATGAGGGGTTGTATAAGTAGTATCCCTTTGTTTCCTTAGGATACCCTATAAAGATACACTTTTTTCCCTAGTGTACTAATTTTTTGTCTGAGAAGGCCTTAATAAATTCCTCACAACCCCATACATGTGTATGTGATAAAATGGGTTTCTTTCCACTCCATAGCTTAAAGTGAATTCCATTTTCCACCTTAGTTGGTACTCTATTTAATGTCTATGCCGCAATTTGTAATGTATGTCCCCAAAAGGATAATGGAAGATCTCCATGACTCATTATTGACCTTATCATGTCTAAAAACGTATAGTTCCTCCTTTCACTAACACCATTCCACTGTGGTGTATATGGTAGGGTGAGTTAAGACAGAATCTCAACCATTCGTATGAAGTCGATAAACTATTGGTTAAGATATTCACCACCTTGTTCTGATTGAAGTTTCTTTATCTTATTTCCAAGTATATTCTCTAATTCATTCTTGAATTCCTTGAATTTCTCAAAGGACTTGGACTTATACCTCATCAAGTATACATAATTATATCTACTCAAGTAATCAGTAAAAGTTATGAAGTAATAATACCCACCTCTAGCTTCTACTAGAAATGTCCCACACACATAAGTGTGTACCAATCCTATAAGCTTTATGGACCTTTCACCATGTCCATCGAATGGCGGTTTCGTCATTTTTCCTTGTAAACAATCATGATATCGTTGAAGTGGTTTTATCTAAGATGATTCTAAATAACCATCTTGACAGAGATTTGTTAAACGATTCTCATTCACATGACCAAGATAGTGATGCCATAACGGGTGTTATGTGAATCGTGTGAATATGATTCATTATCAATTTTCAATACATAGTTTTTGTAATTTAATACATAAATACCGTTATTTAAATGTGTCATACCATAACATATGTTTTCCTTATAAAATAAACAGCTTTTATTTCCAAACTTGAAAATAAAACCATTTACATCTAGGCATGATACAAAAATTATGTTCTTGGTGACTGTCGGTACATAATAAATATATTTTAAAACCAAAATCATTCCTATTGGAAATGAAAGTTGGTAGTCACCAATGGATAGGGAAATCATACTTTCACCATTATGATCACTCATATCCACCTCTCCTCTATAAATATTTCGAAATCTACTTGGTTCCTGTATTTGGATACAGATGTGAGAACCACAAGCTGTATCTAGTACCCAATGTGTAGATATTGAAAAATTACACTCGATAATGAATTCACCTTTAGTTTCCCCTTTCTTCAGGGTGAAGTTCCTCTTCTAGTGTCCTTTCTCACAACATGCAAAACATATTACCTCATTTTCCTTAGCTTGCCTCTGTATCTTCTTCTTCATTGAAAGATGGTGCTTGGGAGCTTTAGACTTATTATGAGTCTTGGGGCCCTTTTCCTTGTTCTTACTTTACTTTTTAACTATAAAGAACACGAGTTTGTCATGCGCCGTGTAAAGACCCGAAGCTTGACAAACATGGACAATACATTACTTTTGCGGAATACTTAGTACATAACAAAAACACACACACAAGGATCGTAATAGTATAGTGTCTTTGGAAACTCGGAATATAATCTTCTAATCGTGGTGAAAGATCTTCAACATCTCCCATAAAGATATTCCTTTTTTTTACCTAAAACCTTTCTTTATATCCTGGGGAAAATAAAACATAAAAGGGTGAGCTCAAATGCTCAGTAAGGGTAAACAAAATAATTATCAATCACATCATATTCATAAAAACATAACATTTTGGAAATCTTAACCTGCAAAAGAGAGCATAACTTCATAACATGGGATAAATCATGGCAGTGAAATGTAATCACAATAATCATAACTTAAAACATGAAAATTTGTGGCATACAAACATAATCATAGAGAATCATTTCTTGTTAGTCAAGACTCATTGCCAAGACTATCTTAGTGGACAAAGTCCCTTTCTGAACCGAGTCACCCTCGTTTCAGTCCTGTTTCACTGAACCGGTATAACCTACCGCTCCAGCCATGTCTATCTCATGAGATATAAAATCTTTACCCAATGCATTGGAGGGAGATATAGGTCCCACCCATCTCATAATGATACCATTCTTATG
The DNA here is from genome assembly GCA_963277665.1 of Viscum album. NCBI lineage: Eukaryota > Viridiplantae > Streptophyta > Magnoliopsida > Santalales > Viscaceae > Viscum > Viscum album. The sequence continues at coordinate 804,112,278 of OY728167.1, read as the reverse complement.
TGTGCCACAAAATCATAAACCATACATCATAGCATAACCCATGTAATAAAAATGGGAATCTTAAACATCGTGGCATCATAAAACAATTCATATAAGATAAAGGAATTCATAAAAATATTTCCATCACAACATAATCAAATCCATGTAATAATAGGGATATAAATAGAACCCTTTATTATCTTAGATGGAAAATAATTTTGATAAAACACTTGAACTCCATTCTTGAAGAAAATACCCTTTCTACTTCAAAAACATTTTCCTTTCTTAACATGTCTTACAATTTTAAACTAAAAGAAGTTTATTAAAAATAAACTTGAAAACTTGTAAATGAATCTTCTTGGAAATAATGTTTTAAAAATCCATTCATGCCGTATAAGTTAAAAAAACATTCTTCGTACTTTTGTCGGAAAAGTCAAAAAAGTACCTCGTACGAAAAACGACAAAAGATTCCTTTCATATCTTTTACTAAAAACTCACCGAAGGGTAAAATTGGATTTAAAAAATTGTGGGTGGATGGAAATAATATTACATATTGAGGAAACATGGATGTGGATGATAAAATACAACCTAGTAAATACCAAAGTATAAACAATCTCGGATAAAAAATGAGATTGTGATATTTCCCTTACCTTAGGTCCGATTTGCTTCGTAAGTGTTTGAACCTCCTGTATAATGATTTAAATAATGTCATTGACTTATTACAGAATCATATTCATTGTTATTATATCATATATGGTTCACTTATGACTTTATATTACCCGTTCTTTTGTAAATTCATGTTAAAGTAGCGTTTTTGGTAAAATCGTCTCATTTGTCGTTCGTGTTTTAACTTGTAATTATTCATATGATTACTTAGATCATTATTACTTAATTATAGAATATAAAACATGATTTATATATAATATATATTAAGAATATACATATATATAATGGATCGATAAATGGAAAGAAATACACCGTTCATGGAGACGGTAGGCCGTACGTACGCATGAACGCTGTTTTCGTTTCCTTATTGAATTGAGTGGAATTAAGTAGATGACATACATATATATACACATATATCCAGTAGCTTTATAATGTCATATATTTCATTATTATTCCTTATATATACTTTATAATCATTCTTAAATGGTTAACATGGAGAATGAATCTCATCGCGTCGTGGAGACGGTAGTCCGTACGTACGCACGAGCGATGATATCATTTCCATAATTATTGAATTGAATTGGAGTGGATGATATAATATATCAGAATCATTATGATGTTATAATAACTATTTATTGTTATTATTTACACCATAATACCCATCCATGTAAGGTGTTGGTGGAAAAACAGATTACACCACAGCGTGGAGACGGTATTCCGTACGTACGCACGCGCGGTGATTTCGTTTTCCGTAGGATGGATAGATGGTGAATTAGGATTGTTTCATACTTATAATAACATATCAGTATATTATTGATACTGATGATATTACTTCATAATGAAACAACCTAAGAAGAAGAAGTGGGAGAAGAAATAAAGGTGAAAGAATCGGTAACGGAAATTACCTCTTCTTTGAAGCGCCTTTTTGAGACCTCCTCTTAGGGCACTAAAATTGGTCTTTGAGGAATACCAGAACCTCTAGGATGTTTCTCGGGAAGTGGAGAAGAGAATTTGTCCGGGGTTGGCCGAGCTTGAAGGCTCAATGTTGGGTGAGGAAGAGAGGGAGGAGGTGCCCTTTTATAAGGGAGGAGAGGGGCACCTTTGAAATTCTTAAAAATATTAATTTATAATAAATCTAACCCCAATTAAAAACATCCAAAAATGACTCGTATTCAAAGATTTGATGCGATAGGGTTGTAATTTCATCAACCAATCAAATTTAGACATTTTTTGATCTTATTTTAAACCTTATCATTTTGATTTATCCTTATTTAATCTATTTAATTTTATTTGTGGTAATAAAATTATAAATTTTAAATTATAACAACTAATTACTTATTTGTTGTGAATTTCCCATAATTTATTACTTTATAACATTATAGACCATATAAATTTAAATTTATAATTTTTAAATATTTTTGTGATTTTTAAACAATTTTATAATATGTTATTTTTGTAAAATAACAATAGTGTCAATTTTGACACTATTCATTTATTTGAATTTAAATAAAATATATACAGAAGATATGTTCGAAAAAAAAGCTTTAATATATTAATAAAAGGTCATATGTATCTATAAAATTAGTGGATCACATTAAATAGGTCATATAATATTTATTTTATTATTTGTAAAACCATTTATTTGGTTTATCTCTTAATAAAATAATTACTACATCATTTTTGTATAATTATTTAATATACTTATTTGTTGCATAAAAATTTAAAATAAAATCCTATGATGAAGATAAATATATTACCTTTCACAATAATATTTTTACTTGAATTTATCATCTTAAAATCACAATATTTAAATTGTTATATTTATTAAATAATGAAGGTGACAACTTTGACATTATTTAAAATAAAATAATATAAGTGTCATATTTGCTTGTATAAGACTCCAAATGGTCAACTATTAGACCATTGGATGATTATAGTTTCCATTTACATGACCAATAAGTTTTGGTCAGGGTTTTGTGCCTTTTATGGTCACTATTAGTTTAATAAAAACTATATTCATGATTTTTCACTAGATAAATAATTTTTTCATCACTATTGTGTCACAATTAATGATAACTATTTAATCCCAAAAAATTATAAATAAATTCTCATGATGTAGATAATTATGTTAGCTTTCTTGATACTATTCATGTTTGATGTTTTATGATGTTTATCACTAATTTAAAATTATTATACTTATAAGATTTAAGAAAGTGACATGTTGTCACTTTCTTTTGTTTTAATAATAATTAAATTATTTTCATAGTCAAAAGTCCATAAAATGAATCTAATCCGACCCTTAGTTGATATGTATTTACTTTTAGCCATAAAATATAATTTTGGCATGTGTTAGGGTAATTTTATAATATTATATTTACCCTTAATTACCCGATTTACCTTTAATTATGGTAAATAAAATTTACCGTAGTTACTATTCATAATTTCCAAAAATAAAAAGTAGCCTATTAACATAATTTTAACCCACTGATTCCAAATATGGAATCCATTTTTTTAAATTCAATACACAGAAGTTGCAGAAATTAAATTAAAATTAATCCCGTTGTCGAATGAAAACGGGTTTTTGTTTAAAACATTGCAAAAGATTGAATTGATTTAACCTACGAATTCAAGGTAAAATCAATGATAATGACATACATTATATTAAATGGTAAAAATATATTCTATTTATACTTTAAACCCATTCAATATTATAATTTAACCACATAAGATATTACGATGAAAAAAGTTGTTTTTAATTAAAATATAGCATGTTTTTACTATTCATTAAAATATGAAAGTTATCGGAAAAATATCAAAACATTATCTAATGTAAATTTTTACATACTGATTCAAAATAAGAATTTTATTTTGTCAAATTGAACATATAAACATGTCAAAAACTATATTTAAAGTGGGTGCGCCATCAAAAGGCGGCAAAACTGCATTTTTTGAAAAATACTTATTTTACCCGAAAAATTTATTTTGTTCTTATACCATGTTATAGAAAATGTGTAAGATGAATAATAATGTTATAAAATTCAAAATTTAGTTAATACTATTCGTAACAGCTAGTTCATGACAATATTAGAATAATATATCATTGTTTATTAAAACCCGGTATTGCGTACAACACACGCTATCGAGGAAGGTCGCGATTGCGTGTAATGCAAGCCAAGTCAGGGTTGCGTGTTGTGAAAGAATACTTAGTTGTTTCGTATAACAGAATCCAACCACATTTCATTTATACATTTAATATATATATATATATATACTCAATGTTGCGTAGAATAACTATTATCAAAATTGTGTGTAACACGGTCCAAGACTAGTGTTGTGTATACTGCAAGCTAATACGGTGTTGCGTATAGCGCAAGTTAATCTTGGTGTAGAATACAACACAAGACCTTAATGAAATTAAAATAATATTTTTCATAAAATCTCGGGGTGTAACATTCTACCCCCCTTAAAATGAATTTCGCCCTCGAAATTCATCGGGGTTATAAATGGTTTACTATTTTAAAGTTTCTTTGATAGAAGCCCACATCGTAAAAAGGAATACCAAAACTTATGTTTAAAAACTAAAGTATAAAACGTAATGGTTACCCAAGTTAACTAATCACTGGGTATCCACATAGGATAACATAGGTGAAAATATGGACATGGAAGAGAAATCTAACCGTCATGTTCTGATGGAGAGTGGTAGAGGACATGGCTATGAAAAAGCCAACAATCACAAAGCCATAAATTTGTGATGATCTAGGGTACCATCTAATTCATCGGATATATGATCACAAGGAAAACATTTTTGGTTTTCAATATCATTTCCCTAAAGTTTAAAATTTTGAATTAGAAGAAATACTTACTTGATTTTGGTACAATCTCACTGTTGTTCCTGCTTTGAACAGTTTCCACTTCATCTCTTAAAGAAATGAAGTGTTAAAAGATCATGTGATAGAATGATGGGTCATTCCAACTGTTTCAAACAAAAGGTTAGCAATAGTTATCAAATACTCATAAGTCCATCTTCTGTGAGGTTGAACTTATACTTCATATATCATACCTCTTAATAAAATAAAACTAGTTTCTACTAATCAGGGACTTCCTGTAGGCCAGTGGTAGGCGATAAAGGCCAGTCGCACTTCGGTTGTGGGTTCGATTCCCATAGCCTTGTCCGACACGATGGGCTGTCGCCCGTCCTGTAGGTTGTGCTTTTTCTAAAACTACATTACTATAACATCCCATCAATAATATCAAAAAAAAGTTCTATCCTTAAACAATACTAACTTATGTCCAACATAATCCATTCCAATCTTTAGGATTATCTAAAATACTTCGGTCCACTCTCATAACATATTGAAAACAATTACCAAATATTTAATACCATCGTTGATCCCCATATATCGTAATACTGCATTCCTATCTTGTTGGTCACATTCCAATCATTCGAAGGCCTTAATCATGTATTCCATTGAACCTTAGTTAAAACATGAATGCAGTTAAAAGTTAACACTTTCCACAAACCAAAATACTCAAAATTCTTTATAATCAAACCATGATATCACTTAGTCCTTATATCAATCATGAGCTCATGAATACTATCAAACATTTCATTTTCTCTTTATCACTTCATTATGCGCATATCATCCACTTTCCAAAAAAATATCTGAATAACCTTTCATTGTTACTCATACCATTCATCATAAACATTCAAAACGTAAGGAAAGACAACAGTGTAACAATCCTTAGATGTCTTTTTATTCTATATTACAACATTACACTTGATAAACATGTAATCATTCCACTACCTTCTTAAACCATTGACCGAGCTTCAACAATTCTTTCATCTCACATATCATTTGTAGTCTCTTCATCATCATCAACAAAAATATTACCCATACGACCATACCGATTCTCTTCATGGGACATTCCCTTAGGGCATTGGTCTTCATAATGCCCGTACATTCCACATTTAAAACATTTAACCATTCTTGATGTCGTAGCAATACCATTAACCTCATCCATGGTGTTAACTGAAACTTTTCGATTACACTTACTGGCTTTGTGTCCTTCTTTTCCATACCCAAAGGATCTTCCAGTTCCTTTGAAACATTCTCCTTGATGCCTCTTCCCACATGATTTACATAGGGGAAATTGAACTTTCTTTCCTCTATGATCATCATGAAACTCCATCTTTCTCTTATTAGCCGAGTCAGGAAACTTACCAAATTTGAGTTTATTGATCATATTATGAGATTGCTGATTCGGCATAATAATGATTTTTAGACTTTCAAATCCCATTTCATTTGCTTGCTCATGAAGAATATCATTCCATTGTCCCTCATCTCCTCTATTATCGTGAATCATCTTGTTTCCAGTCGTTTTCTAAAACCAAAAAAAAATAGTGTGAGTGACAAAAATCATGATAGGTAAAACAACATAATAAAGGGGAATTAACTTCAATATCTAACATCTTAGGTTTAATTCTAAGATCGTTACCGTAGTTCTAGGACTATATCCTATATGTATACTTATCCTTAGGGACATCCCTAGACATACCATAGAAATATCTCTAGGGATCTCACTAATGTTTTCGCGTCCTAGTTTCCAAAGGTTGACTAAACCTTTCCTCTGATACCAACTGTAGAGACCCAAAGCTTTATTTACATGGACATTACATTACTTTTTTGGAATACTTAGTACATAACAAAAACACACACACAAGGATCATAATAGTTTAGTGTCTTTGGAAACTCGGAATATAATCTTCTAATCGTGGTGAAAGATCTTCAACATCTCCCATAAAGATCTTCCTTTTTTTACGTAAAACCTTTCTTTATATCCTGGGGAAAAGAAAACATAAAAGGGTGAGCTCAAATTCTTAGTAAGGGTAAACAAAAGAAATATCAATCACATCATATTCATAAGAACATAACATTTTGGAAATCTTAACCTGCAAAAGAGAGCATAACTTCATAACATGGGATAAATCATGGTAGTGAAATGTAATCACAATAATCATAACTTAAAACATGAAATTTTTGTTCATGCACACATAATCATAGAGAATCATTTCTTGTTAGTCAAGACTCATTTCCAAGACTATCTTAGTGGACAAAGTCCCTTTCTGAACCGAGTCACCCTCATTTCAGTCCTGTTTCACTGAACCAGTATAACCTACCATTCCAGCCATGTCTATCTCATGAGATATAAAATCTTTACCCAATGCATTTGAGGGAGATATTGAAGCACACTTATTACAACATACGACAAAACCACAAAGGACCGTATAGGTATAGTGTCTTTAGAAACTGGGAAACATAAACAACTGGTTCATAAATCTTCTACAGTGTCTCCCATTTATTTCATCATATCTAGGGTCCCTTTTAGCATATTCTACTTAATATCCATCTTCCTGACCTGGGGAAAAGAAAACATACAAAAAAGGGTGAGCTCAAATGCTCAGCAAGGGCAAATAAAGAAAATAAAAATCATATCATATCTTCTTGAAAATCATAACCTGCAAAAGAGATCATAATATCTTAACAAGGAATAAATCATAGAAGTGAAAATGAGATCCCCATAATCATAACATAAAACTTGAAACTTTGTGTCATGCACACATAATCATGGAAAATCATTTCTTGTTAGTCATGACTCATTTCCAAGACTATCTTAGCAGACAAAGTCCATTTCTGAACCGAGTTCACTCCTCGTTTCAGTCCTGTATCACTGAACCAGTATAACCTACCGTTCCATCCATGAATATCTCATGAGATATAAAATCTTTACCCAATGCATTGGAGGGAGATATAGGTCCCACCCATCTCATAATGATACCATTCTTATGTGTGCCACAAAATTATAAACCATACATCATAGCATAACCCATGTAATAAAAATGGGAATCTTAAACATCGTGACATCATAAAACAATTCATATAAGATAAAGGAATTCATAAAAATATTTCCATCACAATATAATCAAATCCATGTAATAATAGGGATATAAATATAACCCTTTATTATCTTAGATGGAAAATAATTTTGATAAAACACTTGAACTCCATTCTTGAAGAAAATATCCTTTCTACTTCAAAAACAATTTCCTTTCTTAACATGTCTTACAATTTTAAACTAAAAGAAGTTTATTAAAAATAAACTTGAAAACTTGTAAAGGAATCTTCTTGGAAATAATTTTTTAAAAATCCATTCATGCCGTATAAGTTAAAAAAACATTCTTCGTACTTTTGTCGGAAAAGTCAAAAAAGTACCTCGTACGAAAAACGACAAAAGATTCCTTTCATATCTTTTACTAAAAACTCACCGAAGGGTAAAATTGGATTTAAAAAATTGTGGGTGGATGGAAATAATATTACATACTGAGGAAACATTGATGTGGATGATAAAATACACCCCAGTAAATACCAAAGTATAAACAATCTCGAATAAAAAATGAGATTGTGATATTTCCCTTACCTTAGGTCTGATTTGCTTCGTAAGTGTCCGAACCTCCTGTATAATGATTTAAATAATGTCATTGACTTATTACAAAATCATATTCATTGTTATTATATCATATTTGGTTCACTTATGACTTTATATTACCCATTATTTTGTAAATTCATGTTAAAGTAGCGTTTTGGGTAAAATCGTCTCATTTGTCGTTCGTGTTTTAACTTGTAATTATTCATATGATTACTTAGATCATTATTACTTAATTATAGAATATAAAACATGATTTTTATATAATATATATTCATAATATACATATATATAATGGATTGATAAATGGAAAGAAATACACCGTTCATGGAGACGGTAGGCCGTACGTACGCATGAACGCTGTTTTCGTTTCCTTATTGAATTGAGTGGAATTAAGTAGATGACATACATATATATAAACATAAATCCAGTAGCTTTATAATTTCATATATTTCATTATTATTGCTTATATATACTTTATAATTATTCTTAAATGGTTAACATGGAGAATGAATCTCATCGCGTCGTGGAGACGGTAGTCCGTACGTACGCACGAGCGATGATATCATTTACATAATTATTGAATTGAATTGGAGTGGATGATACAATATATCAGAATCATTATGATGTTATAATAACTATTTATTGTTATTATTTACACCATAATACCCATCCATGTAAGGTGTTGGTCGAAAAACAGATTACACCACATCGTGGAGACGGTATTCCGTACGTACGCACGCGCGGTGATTTCGTTTTTCGTAGGATGGATAGATGGTGAATTAGGATTGTTTCATACTTATAATAACATATCAGTATATGAGTGATACTGATGTTATTACTTCATAATGAAACAACCTAAGAAGAAGAAGTGGAAGAAGAAATAAAAGTGAAAGAATCTGTACGGAAATTACCTCTTCTTTAAAGCGCCTTTTTGAGACCTCCTCTTAGGGCACTAAAATTGGTCTTTGAGGAAGACCAGAACCTCTAGGATGTTTCTATGGAAGTGGAGAAGAGAATTTGGCAGGGGTTGGCTGAGATTGAAGGCTCAAAGTTGTGTGAGGAAGAGAGGGAGGAGGTGCCCTTTTATAAGGGAGGAGAGGGGCACCTTTGAAATTCTTTATAATATTAATTTCTAATAAATCTAACCCCACTTAAAAACCTCAAAAAATGACTCATATTCGAAGATTAGATGAGATAGGGTTGTAATATCATCAACCAATCAAATTTAGACATGTTTGGATCTTATTTTAAACCTTATCATTTTGATTTATCCTTATTTAATCTATTTAATTTTATTTGTGGTAATAAAATTCTAAATTTTAAATAATAACAAATAATTACTTATTTGTTGTGAATTTTCCATAATTTATTACTTTATAACATTATAGACCATATAAATTTAAATTTATAATTTTTAAATATTTTTGTGATTTTTAAACAATTTTATAATATGTTGTTTTTGTAAAATAACAATAGTGTCAATTTTGACACTATTCATTTATTTGAATTTAAATAAACTATATACAGAAGATATGTTCAAACTAAAAGCTTTAATATATTAATAAAAGGTCATATGTATCTATAAAATTAGTGGATCACATTAAATAGTTCATATAATATTTATTTTATTATTTGTAAAACCATTTATTTGGTTTATCTCTTAATAAAATAATTACTACATCATTTTTGTATAATTATTTAATATACTTATTTGTTGCATAAAAATTTAAAATAAAATCCTATGATGAATTTAAATATATTACCTTTCACAATAATATTTGTACTCGAATTTATCATCTTAAAGTCACAATATTTAAATTGTTATATTTATTAAATTATGAAGGTGACAACATTGACATTATTTAAAATAAAATAATATAAGTGTCATAATTGCTTGTATAAGACTCCAAATGGTCAAATATTCGACCATTGGATGATTATAGTTTCAAATTACATGACCAATAAGTTTTGGTCAGGGTTTTGTGCATTTTATGGTCACTATTAGTTTTATAAAAACTATATTCTTGATTTTTCACTAGATAAATAATTTATGCATCACTATTGTGTCACAATTAATGATAACTATTTAATCCCAAAAAATTATAAATAAATTCTCATGATGTAGATAATATTTTTAGCTTTCTGGATACTATTCATGTTTGATGTTTTATGATGTTTATCACTAAGTTAAAATTATTATACTTATAAGATTTAAGAAAGTGACATGTTGTCACTTTCTTTGGTTTTAATAATAATTAAATTATTTTCATGGTCAAAAGTCCATAAAATGAATCTAATCCAACCCTTAGTTGATATGGGTTTACTTTTAGCCATCAAATAGAATTTTGGCATGTGTTAGGGTAATTTTATAATATTATATTTACCCTTAATTACCCGATTTACCTTTAACTATGGTAAATAAAATTTACCGTAGTTACTATTCATAATTTCCAAAAAGAAAAAGTAGCCTATTAACATAATTTGGACCCACTGATTCCAAATATGGAATACATTTTTTCAAATTCAATACACAGAAGTTTCAGAAATTAAATTAAAATTAATCCCATTGTCGAATGAAAACGGGTTTTTGTTTAAAACATTGCAAAAGATTGAATTGATTTAACCTACGAATTCAAGGTAAAATCAATGATAATGACATAGATTATATTAAATGGTAAAAATATATTCTATTTATACTTTAAAACCATTCAATATTATAATTTAAACACATAATATATTACGATGAAAAAAGTTGTTTTTAATTAAAATATAACGTGTTTTTACTATTCATTAAAATATGAAAGTTATCGGAAAAATATCAAAACTTTATCTAATGTAAATTTTTACATCCTGATTCAAAATAAGAATTTTATTTTGTCAAATTGAACATATAAACATGTCAAAAACTATATTTAATGTGGGTGCACCATCAAAAGGCGGAAAAACTGCATTTTTTGAAAAATACTTATTTTACCCGAAAAATTTATTTTCTTCTTATACTATGTTCTAGAAAATGTGTAAGATGAATAATAATGTTATAAAATTCAAATTTTAGTTAATACTATTCATAACATCTAGTTCATGACAATATTAGAATAATATATCATTGTTTATTAAAACCCGGTATTGCGTACAACACACGCTATCGAGGAAGGTCGCGATTGCGTGTAATGCAAGCCAAGTCAGGGTTGCGTGTTGTGAAAGAATCCTTCGTTGTTTCGTATAACAGAATCCAACCACATTTCATTTATACATTTAATATATATATATATATATACTCAATGTTGCGTAGAATAACTATTATCAAAATTGTGTGTAACACGGTCCAAGACTAGTGTTGCGTATACTGCAAGCTAATACGGTGTTGCGTATAGCGCAAGGTAATCTTGGTGTAGAATACAACACAAGACATTAATGAAATTAAAATAATATTTTTCATAAAATCTCAGGGTGTTACACGTCGTGTCCTTATCAACTTGGTTAATCCAAGTAATAAGTTCTGAAAGTCTCTTTTAATTATTTCTCATATTTTAATTAACAATAAAAATAGATAAGGTCTTGGGTAGTGATGAAAGTATGAGATCTATACGTAACTCATCCGGGAATTTAATCCCTAAGATTTATAAGCATTCAATGTAGAAAAAAATATTGACTATATGAGTCGTAGCTAGCACAGACTCTCCAATATTAGTTATAAACAAAAAATTCTAAGATCATGAACCTCTCTTATCTCTCCTTCTCTTGATAGAGATCCCAAAAGTGATACATCATTTTATACGCATCTATGTCCTCATTTTGATTAAAAATATTATTGGATATAACATGAAACATTAAAAATTTGTGGAATCATTCAAATGTTTCTCATGGAGTGATAACTCTTCATCACTTGCCTCATTACCAGGAGCAATGGGAATAAGTTCTTCCACCACATACAATTTCCTTTCATGGTGAAGGATAATGCATAAGTGCCTTTTCCACTCTTGGGAATTTGTGTTGGTGAGAAGATTATCCTTCTCAAGTATGGATGACAACGATATTTTTGAAGTCATTTTAATGTTGTTTATACAAAAAAGATAAGCAGAATTTTAGTACTTTAACTGATGAAATTTAAACAAACAAACAAATATTATATTTATTAGTCTCCCACTATTTAATCAAAACCCAATATCCCTCACCATTGGATTTGGAATATCATGTTTCTTGAACATTCTAGTGGAAAGGATCCATATTTACCTTCTCATTGCCCCAACTTTGGTTGGTAATGAAAATTGAATGGTTTAAGGTGGGCATTCTAAATGCCAACTAAATTAACTCATAGTTCCTTGATCTGCTGAGTGGACTCCCTAATCCTAAAATTCTTAAATTGGATTGCATCAACCCTCAACTATCAGTTACACCAATTCCTCCTTTGGAAATCAACCCTTTATGTGAAATAATTTAATTCAACCCAAAACTTTAAGTTAGAATCCCCCGATAATTGAAAACACCCAACTTTGACTGGTCAAGAACATTGAACTATGGTTTGATTTTAACTAAAGTAGTGGAAGGCTATACCAACATAATATATATAATTGAGGGATTTTATCATTTATACATAAATTATAAATTATTATGTTTATCACATGATTTTTAATATTAAGTGGATTTACTTAAGTTATTAACATTGTCTTGAATAATATTTATGCATAAGACGATTTATTTTAGTTCGATCTTGCATTCTCATTAATTTTATTAATTCATGTGATCGTGACAAAACATTAATAATGAAATAAACATGAAACTTGTTAGAAATAAAATAATAAAGTAATATGATCATAATCTTTTACTAATGGTTAGTTTATTTAGCAGTTGATAAACTAACCGTTGACCTAGGGGGAAAACACCTTGAACCAATTAAGGTTCATGTTATAGATTTCCACATATCCACATATGTATCTATATTGTATTGGTTTCATATTGGCTCCAAACTTGAACCACCTCTACTAGATTTGGAGCTCCATCTATTACATATGATTTTAATCATATTTAGATGAGGGGAAAATGGTTTACATAAAAGAAACCATAGGCACAAAAGCACTTACATAATAAAAGGAAAGAAGGAACGTAGTCCAATAATTTAATTTAATAATAAATTAAATGAAACCAATCACTTACAAAGGTATACTCTATTCTCGTGATAATCCACGTGCATGCAATGAATTACGTATTTAATAAATTTATTTAAAATCAATTGTGTACAGAAATGTACCTTGGAGGCAACATGGTGAATACCTGTCCGCATCTACCCAACATGTACTATACTCATATATAGTTTATTATTTGTGACATATAACATACATGACTTATCACATACTTTCATGATGTGTAGTATCAACTTAATGATTACATGAATTACATGATTTTTCTATAACGTGTCATGCTTTAATGCACGTAGAGTAACAAATGTAATACAAATCATACATGATATGAATATCTTGAACATTTCATAGATATTAATTAAACACACACACACACAGAGAGATGTATATATATATATATATATATATTAAAACCCATCACATGGTGTGTCCTATCAACTTAATGACCACATGCAAGCACATATCGATGAGGTTTACACTGTATAATAAATAAATTTTAAATTTGTATAATTTGGTATAAGTACATGGTGTGTACAGTCAAGCTACATGGAATATAAATATCTCAAGGTGTATCTGAGGTGTAAACTGTGCCTTGGAAAATTGGAGTACACAGCTTGTATAAGAGACTACACAGAATGTAGTCTTCGAGTTACACGGTCACTTGTCAGGTAAGCCATGTGTGGTAATACATGGACCCTATGTGAATCAAATGGACTACATGCCATGTATGTGGGTTACACATCATGTAATTTAGTTGACCGTGCACCTAGTTGGCCTGGTCAACACATGGTGTAAGAAATAAATACACCGCATGTCATAAATGCACACATTTTGAATTAATTTCTGATGCCTTGAACACAATTACAAAGTATGTAACTTTGGTTACACGGTGTGTACTCCTATGTTATCCAGCCAGAATCCTTGGAACATCCAAATGAGGTCCTCAATTTTATTTCACTCATAAAATTAATCGTATTGATTAGATCTATGAGAAATGGAGGAAGAAGAAAGTATCATAATTCGAATTAAAATAATGATTAAACTTGAATTGAGAACGAAATCACTAATACATAAATCAATAAAATATATTTAAATAATTATAAATAATTATGTGATTCCTTTAATACAACTTATAGGTTCTGGGTGCAACGGAAGTGTGTAAAGGTTCATGTCCAACTTTTCTTTTCATTATGATCGATGATAAATTTGAGATTTACTATAATTGTTGTGATCTATAGAATTGAATCAAAGAAAATAGACAAGGGATAGAATTCTAGAACTAGATATACGATAATAAAATATTATTTATAATTAATTTAATTAATTAAATAATTACCTTTATGGAATTATTTCTTATTTGAAGGATCTAAAAACAGATCTATATTGTTCCATTGTTGCGTTGTAGGAATCAAGAGCATATTCTCTCTAGCAGTGATCCATACGAGTTCCACAAATCTTCGAACGTCACTATAGGAATCTATGAGTTCTAGCACGGAAGATACTATCACTTGTGTTGTCTCACTTTGATCGCCTCAAGAACCACTTCCAAAGTGTTCTCCTTGATCTCTCTTGACTTGAGAGTGAGAGGTGGAGGAAAATCTCTCTCCATTCTTGGGAGTGTTCTTTGAGAAGGGAGCTCTCTTGGTCTTGAGAGGATTATACAAATTTGTTGTTCACTCCCAAATAAATGAATTAGAACCCTCAGAAAATAATATAGTTGTGTTTATATATCTCTAGGGTTAGAAATAAATAATTGAACTAGTACCCTTAATTATTTATTTAATACCTGTGAAACCTCATGTAAAATAATAATAATAATAATATTTCTCAATATGCTCTTAACTTGAGAATTAAATTAAATATTATCTAATCAAATAATATTCAATATTTATTATTTCTCAGCGGACCATTAAACTTATTCAATCATTCCTCCACAATATTTATTGGGCCTTAAATAATGATTATTTATTTATTAAATAAATATCACCACATTATTCTTGAATAAATAAATAAATATTATATTCACTAAATATAAAATAAATATTTATTAAATATTCTACTCACATTATATTCTATCCAATAACTGGTGACAGAATATATGCGGTCAAGAAAACATGAATAATTATTATACCACATGTGGGAATAATATTTATTCAACTTGTTAAATATTAAATAATAATATATTATTTAACTAAGATTTTGGATACACTTAGCGTGTGACCTTATAGACCTCTTTCTTAGTGGCATTAGGTGAAGTAGCCTAAAGTACAAGGTTAGTGTCTAGCAATATTCCAAGTCACCCATAGAGAAAGAAGTTAATTCTACAACGACATAATACCTTATACAGATGATTACTATGAAATATAACCCCTTTATCATGATATGTCTAATCAAGCAGGTTGCATGTTGGTTCTATCAACCTACGTGCTCGATGTCTCCTTCTTTGACTTCTTGGAAATTGAAATTGCCTATAGAACACCATGGATATGGATTTATTTAGGCTATATCATTTCCATAAAAGGGCCAAAGATATCAACTTCTGTTAAAGAATAGAAGGTACAAATACTTTCTTGCATTATTCCTTAATACGATATTACTCGTGACACACCCAACATATCCTATCCCGTCAAGAACATCTTTCACCACAGTTTTCATCGATATATAAAAGTACATGACTCATAATACACATTAATAATAATATTAATTTCTAAGGATCAATACACATGTCCAAATATAGGAACATCCAATGACACGTATAAATGTGAATTTCCTACTAGCGGGTCTCATTATCATAATATAATTCTGAATATTACCAAGGGAATACACCATGATAAGGTGCCTCAAAGTCCTATGAGTATCTATCCCTAACAGTCTATATCATTTATGTACCTTAAATGATAGCATCCCGCTATAGAACTCATATTTAGGAATAGTGTCGTAGCACTTCCAGGTTCTCATCATAGTGGGGAACTACTATGACCTTTTAGTGTGAAAACTACTCTTAGGACACTATAATATATTATGTTATGTATAAGAACAATCATGATGTGATACGAAGTTTATTAATATTCACAACTATGAATACAGTTTATCATAAAGTACATGGAAGTTGGTTATAGGGCCCCAAATACAATAGTAAATACTTCTATTTTGACTTCTTATATCTCAAATATTTTTTTTATTATTAGGAGTTTTCATTTTATCTAATCTCTAAATATTCCTTATCCTTAAATTCATACATTAACTAAGTCATAAGGGTTATTGTTAACTTAATTTACCTTCATTAAGTTATAACCTTTATTCTTGAACTTAATTATTATAATTTTGGTTTCTTCAAGAATATGATTGTATTATATTGTATTACATATATATTTTCTATAGTTACAACTCTTATTGAAATTTCCCATCCCTTTGGTTCAAAATTCAATCAAACGATTCCTTCTAATACGCTTATATATACTTAAATTATTTATAAAGGTCATTTTCTATTTCCTTTTAATTTCTTTACCAAGGTTAAAAAATAATCTTTTCAACATTTTTTACTAGTCATTTTGAATTTCTTTAAAATGGTATAAAAAGAGTCATTTTGTAACATTTATCACATGAATGCCTTTTCTGAATTTAATAAAAAAATTAATAAAAAATCACATTCAAGTATATGTGGGTTTTAAAAGAAAATATCATTCCTATTTTTCTCTAAATTTTTCATTTTAAAATAAAGGTTAATGTCTTATATGAATAAATAATAGGATTTTATTCCACTTATGTATATTTTTATCTTCCACTCCCCATTTCGTATTTTAACTTCATTTATTTTAAAGGTTTCAATGCTGTTAATTATTTTAAAATTAAGGTAATAAATTTCCTCTTTTCACCCCTTGATTTATTTTTGAAATTAACGTAGAAGTTTTTTTACAACCATATTACAAAAAATGTTATGAAAATTATTTTTTGTAAATTTTCTTCCATTTTCCTATAAAAATATAAAAGATAGATCTTATTTGGAGCTATGTTTCATGTATTACGCTATAAATTATCTTATGAATTTATAGTTCATACCTAAATTTCTTTATAAGGGTTATTTTCTCTATTAATCTTCATCTCTCTCTTGACTTTATTTTTCTCCTTCATGTCCATATTCTTTAATTTCATGGATATATTTTATATCACTTCAAATATTTCTATATTGGGTTTTATAGTATTAACTTAACCTTATAACCATTAATATCTAAAATTTTAGATTGAATGGTTCATGGTAAGAAATTTATTCAATTTATTGACTGGGGAAATATTGATATTTTGTATACCTGCTATTTCAATACGAATGTTCATTAATTACTAAGGAATAATGGTTATGTGTTTTATTGTTTACTCATTATTTCATATTCAGAATACATTGGACTTAATTAGAGATGGGTGAGGTCTGGAATTATATATCCCCTCGATGCATTGACAGGTCTCATGAGACAAACTAACTTGGGTATTTGGTGTAAGCCTTACTTATAAATGTATGATGTCTTGGCATGAGGCCTTGACAGTGTTTTTATAATGTCCTGCATCATGAATTCCATCACTATGAAATCAATTATTGGTGCCTAGGTGATTATTTACATTGTTATGTTATCCATGGATATATTACATGTTCATGTTATTAGTTAAATGTAATTTTTTTTATTTATTCTTATCATATTATTCATGCCTTATTTATTCTGTGATAGCTTTTGTTGTATCTTTTCCATTATTGAGTGTTTGAGCTCACCCTTCTTATGTTTTCACTTCCATAGTTATGAATAAGAGTATTATATATGAAATTTATAGATGATTTCCATGTGTGGAGAATTTTTTGGGAGATGTTGAACACTTATTGCTAAATAAGGAGTACTCATTTTATTGGGGGAAATTCCCATTTAAAGGTAAAGATATGGGTTCTATTGGTTAAATTTTTTTCCAAACATTATAAAGATCTAAATCTAAAAGGTATAGATTCTATAAGTGACTCAATATTTTTTTTTGATATTGTAAATATGGAAGTCTAAGTTTGTGTCTCTTTAGTTGGTTTCAAGCTAGTGTGGAAAGGATTTGGTTTTAGCACTAAGGCGAGGCAAGGTCTATGGTTGGGTATTCATAAATTTTATTTTTAGTTCACACTATACTATTTATAATCATCCTATTAGGTGATTTTTTTATGATTTATGACTGTATTACTTGCATATATATATATATATATATAAAGACTATGTTATTATTACAGTTTTCTTTTCACTGTAATTCAATATTCTATACTCTGATATGATTTTCCTATTATGCATGTTATTGTTTTTGGGTGTTATTTTTTATGATGATACTAGAGGTTATGATATCTAAACATGGTTAATAATACCCTCACTAAAATTAATACCACATTATAAAATTCCTTTCATCAAAACCAACACACTTGAAAAGAGTCTAAAAGTCATTTTACAAAGGTATACACATTTTAAAACATTCCAATTTATTTAGAAAATTATAGAAAAATACTTTCCAAAACATAAAATATTAACTTCCTTATAGGGAATTTTTTCAAAACATTTGCACAAATTTTGAAAATGGGCACTTACTTAAAATAATAATCCCACTACAACTTCTTAATGTTCTCATTTATTTCTAAAATACTCCATGAATTTCATCATAAAACCGAAACTTTTTATGAAACGTGTTTCCATTTTAAAAAAAATCTATAAAAATCCACTTTTTTTTCAAAAATGTCTTCCAAAATCCATAATGTAATTAAAATTTTTAAAAATAAATCATGAATTTTAGAATAAACGATAACACCATATTTTAGAAACCAAACATTCCAAGTAATTTTCCTTTTTCATATAATCTACCGAACTGGTTATAAACCAATTTTTTAGGAAATTCTATTCATTTTAAAACATTTCCACATTTTGAATCTAACCTATAACACCCCAAGTATTTAAAAATAAATTTAATATAGAATATAATGCATGAAATATTGAGTCTCTATGAAACAAAACTTTGTTATTATAATTATTTAAACAACATAGTTATAAGCTAACAATTAAACAAAGTAATATTAATATTAATAAATACTATTAAATGTTATTTATAATGGTTACACATAAATAAAACATATCTATAATGAAATATAAAATTTTTGGTAAAATAAAATCATTTTTTTAAAATTAACTTAGGGTAAATTTTTAGAGTTTTTCTGAGAAGTTTCATTTTTTATGAATAGTGAAAAATACTGTATTTTAGTTAAATATTCTGTTTTTTATTTAAATAATTATTATACATTAAATTTATTTTTAAATTCCCAATAGATCAATTATAAATGTATTAATATAATGTAGATCATTGGAACCATTATTATATTGAAATTAGATAAAAATACTTACTAAACTTTTAAACATTCTTTTTACCCGCCTTCTCGTCACACCTACGGGATTAGTATTAAACATAATTTTTCCACTTTTTTTAATTGAATTTTGAAAAATGGGCATAAATGATTTTTATTAGTAAGATATTTAGAGTTTGATAGAATCAACTTAATTTTTTGGTGAATAGTAACTTGACCCTTTGAAATAGTAATGTTACCCTTATGAATAGTAACATAACCAATAGAATAGTAACCTCACATATGAAATTATGGATAAAATTTAGGCATATTATAAGTGATAATATTATATAATTATATCATTATATAAGTAAGTAATTTTTTAAAAAATTATTAATTAAATGTTGGTATTTTTGTAAGTTATAAATATTTAATTACAATTTTATAATTAATATAATGATTTAAAAGAAAATTTATTTCCATAAAGTAGAATTAAAAATTAATTTTTTTATCCTATGATTATAAGATAATTTTATGAGACCTTATTTAATTTTTCATAGTGTTATAAAATTAGTTATAATTTTAAAACTGATATCTTCCAAGTAAATGATGATTTTAATTAAAAATGAAATTTATCATAGTTATAAAATTATTTTTATAAAAAGGAGTTTATTTTTGAATTATGCACATTGAAAAATGAATAGGGTAAATTTTTGGGATTTTTCTGAAATACTTGAATTTTTGGTGAATTGTAAAATACGGTAATTTACAGTATAAATACATTATAAGTTAAATAAACTATTCCTTGATTCATGGATGATGTAAGAACCATAATATCAAACCGAAATTAATTATTTTAATATATTTTGTGATAATTATCAAAATATTCATAGTCTTGAGAAAAAATAATAAACAAGTGAATAAAATATTCAAAAAACTCCTCTCTCCTCCACTATAAATACCACCCCACACCATCCATTCTCCTCACAGCTTCCAAGATCTGATCCTTGTCAAATTTCTACCCAAATAATCTTCCCAATTATCTCCCCCATGTCTAAGAGGTTCTAGTCACAACAAAATACCAAACCAAGGTGTCTTAAGGGGGTTCTCATAGAGGAGAATTCAAGAGGTAAATCCTCTTTCTTTTCCTTTTAATTTCCATTCAATTTCTTTTTTCATTTATTATCCTATCCTCACATCCTATATCCAAATGATAATGATAACTCAATTATCATCTATATACTATAATTCCATCATGTTTATATAGTATCCATCATCAAACTTCTCTCTCTCTCTCTCTCTCTTATTTTAAAAATGAAATCATCGTTCGTGAGGTGCCGATTTACAACCTTCGTGGACGACAAATTTTTATTCTTAAATTTCTCCTTCAAGAATGGTAATTAAACCAATTTTATGGATAAAATATATTATAATATATTTATTAGAACCTATTTAATGTTCTGAAACCAGTTTATATACATAATATTAATTCATACGACAAAACTTGTTCGTGAGGATCGAAAAACCGCCAAATAATCTAAATGATTATCACTAATGTTTTATCAAAAGATTCATCCTCATACCATATAAACAAATTAATTATATAACCATTTTATATTTTGGATATTCATTAATAACATATAAATCCAATTATGGATAACTATTTCCATTTTACATGATCTTTCATACATGTATACAAGTAAACCAATCATGAAAATTGAAGAAATGAACACTCCTGAACGACGGAATTCAATCTTATAACTCATCAAAAAGGCCATAAATGAACTAAATAAAATAATAATAAATCAAATAAATTTTTAATAGGATATGAATTAAATTATTAATAAATCTAATTTCATTATCCAAGACATTAAGTTCAAGTGCATAACAACTTCGGACATAAGGTAAGGGTTTTCTCAACTCACTTTCATTTCCATAAGATATGCCTTAATCACCACTATTTATTATGTATGGTGTATTTATACTTACCATTGATGTTCCATATCATTAATCTCTTTATATTCATGGTATTCAATGTCTTATTTTAGGATCGTTAATTTTATGGGGTATAAGGTTTGATTATTTGCACAGTGGTAAGGGTTTCTTCCCAAACCTCCATTTTTCATTTGGGTTATGATTCCTCTCACATTATCCTAATAAAACCCATAATATTTCTTATGTAATTATCCTAAATTTTGTGTGAATTTTACATAGATATGTACCAATCTTAATTCTTTTTTCTTTGATGGGGATTTACATGTTTTATAAGGATCCTTCCTCAATTATTACAGATAAGTAAACCCGTTTTAAGGAAACTTTCCAATTCCTTATCGATTTTCAAGTACACTCCATAATATGTTTTAAGCCACAAATATTTTTCTAAAATCACTATTTTTTATCATGAAAACTATCTTAGTTCATTTCTGGATTTATGTAAACAATTTAACCTTCGCATCTTTTAATGACCCTTTAGTATTTTCCCTTAAACTGTAATAAAGAGGCTCATTTCTAAGGATTTTTAAAAACTATTTTTACATGTTTTAACTTAAGTTGGAAATAATTTATGCCTCAGATATAATTTCATTATCCCTCTATTTTCTCTTCTTTTATATACATGTTACAATTTGATTTTATGACAAATACAAATTATTTTTTCAAAAGAACTCTTCTTTTCAAAGTAAAAGAGTATTTCTCTCAAGAATTCCTCAATGATTTCATTAGAGTATTTTTATCTATTTCAACAAATATATTAAATCTTATTATTTATTAGGATTTATATCTTATGATCATCATCTACCATATTTTATTAAATGGTTTTTGATTAGTATGAATGTGGATGCGCTATCTTGATACCATTCACCATATTACTCAAAATAGTAGTGATTGTGTTTTCTGATTGGGGAAATTTATTTATATTTTGTATATATGTGTTGTTTTTGTTTTACCCCATTCATATGAGGAATTAATTAGACTTATTAATTGATTTTTTGGGCCTTCTATAGTACCTCGATGCATCGATATGTCTCATGAGACAAACTAGATATGGTTTTGACCAAGGCCTTACCCATTTATTATATTCTTGGCATGAATCCTTGATAGTAATAGATTATTGGCATGAATCCTTGAAGGTATGTTTTAGATATCCATATTTATGTATTTACCTCATTATGAAACTAGAAATTGATAGTCTATGTGATTATTCGAATAGTATAATATCCATGTTTAAGTTTTATTATGGACTTATTTAATTAGATTTTATACATGCTCAAGATTATGTTTTAATGACATGTGTTTTTAGTTATTCACCATGCCTTATTATTTATGCTTATGTTATATTAATTACCCTTACTGATAATATGATCTCACCCCTTTATGTTTTATTTTTCCCTTGGATGCGAAGATGTATATTAAGAATGACTTGTAGGAATAATCTAGGAGTTTATGGGTGTTTCCAATGGATTTGAAATGTTTTTATTGCTCTAAAGTTATAATGAAAAGTTAATGTATGTAATATAGATACCAAGACTTCTAAAATTATTGGTACTTTGGGATTCTCATATTGTATCTATGCTTATGTATTAATATAAGGAACTGACTCTGGCCTACTAGGGTCAGGGTATTTAAAGTTGTTATCACAGAAAGTTTAGTAGAAAGCTTGGAAACTAGATTTACAAAACATAGATTAGGGAACATAACAATAATATGGAATTTAAGGATAATAATAGAAGAACATCATATAATTTTGTTATGGTATAGATTATGTGGATCTTCCTAGAAATACATCCCTATCTGGATACTACAAGTGGGTGTGGTCCTGGCATAGACATACCTAGGGGTAACAACTCTGACAAGAGGTACTGGGCCTAACTCAGGGTAACCTGGAACATGACAACGGGCCTTATTGTGCACCTAGTTTGACACTCCCAAGAGATATACTTAAGATAAGTCACATTTTCTTTATAAACCATTATAAATTATTTAAAAGTAAATATTTCCCCAAATAAATTATGTTTATGAATATGAGCTTAAATATGCATAAAATTTTCAATTTATATTGATCATTTTAATAGTTTTTTGATTGTACGTTATGATATGTTCTAATATAGTGTATGTATTCATTTATAAAGGGAACCTAGTAGAGGTAATGTTAACCTCACTAATGCACGAGATCCAAAAAGTATGAATGATCTTATCTTTCATTGTCTCAAGCCAATATTTAGAAGGGAAATAGTATCTAAAGAATTCTCATCACATGAGGACATGGTATCAATTGATAATAGGAAAGGAAAAGAGTACTTTAAGTATTATGGATTCAGAGGGAAGCATGAGAATAAGTGGAAAACTGGGGAAAATATGGATAAAGGGAATAAGGGAAAGAATTATTTTCCAACATGTGATAATTGTGGAAGGAAACACCATGGTATATTGTTAATAGGAAAAGGAGTATGATTCAAGTCTGAAGGAAAAGGGCACCATGCTCATTATTGCAAGGATAAGAAAAAATTTTGTGATATACAATGATTTAACTGCAAAGAGATGAGACACTACAAAAATCAATGTCCCATATGTCAAAGAAATATACCCTAAAAAAAGATAATGGATCACGGTCAAGATTATGCTACTGCCACATATGAAGAGGAATGATTAATATGAATATGTTTGGATTAAATAATTATGTCAAATGAGTATTTTATAAATTATGTACTGGTTATAAGAATTGTGGAATTTATAATTATTGTACTAAAATACTATTTCATAAAGTATTTGAGGTCTTATGTTGAATGGTACCCAAAAAAATGATTCAGTTTCAAGTAAAACATTAGAAAACACATGTTTAAGGGAATGATAAACCTTAAAATATTCCTGCTGATGAGATAATGATGTTGGTTAGAGAGATGATTGATATGGATAAAGTAAATTGGATAATACTAACTACCATGAGAATGATTCTAAATTGTTGGATCATGATCTTTAGGAAATTTTAACCATTTATGAAATGGTTTATATTGATAATTGTATGAGGTTTTAGAGTTTAATGTATTACTTCACCACATGATGCAACCTGTGCAAAGAGATTAAGTATAGATAGTTCAAGGAGCAATCAAAGGATAATATTATGTTTATGAAATAGAAACATATATTTATAATCATAGAGAGTATAAAAATTCCACAACTCTAGGAAGAGAGTCTTAAACAAATTTTTTTCCCTATTATAATAATTTTTTATGATATCAATGAACTTTTTCATAACTATAGTTTATGGTTTTGTGGTAATAAACATTCATTTGAACATGGTCTCTATCACTTTACATCATAACTTCATAGTTTTATTTTTATTTTATGTCCCAGTTTTCACTTCCAACTAATTTCATCCTATTCGAAAGAATAATTTTGTGGTGACCACCTCATTTCCCTTAACCACTTTTTAAGAGGATATTTTATTAACCCTATTTCTGATGTGGGTTTCCCACAAGGGAATTTTATAGTATCAACCTTCAACTTTCTAAGTGAAATTTCAAATTGTGAAGATGAAATTTATTGAAGGAGGGGATAATTTAGCACCCTAAGGATTTACAAATAAATTTAATATAGAATATAATGCACACAAGATCGAGTCTCTATGAAACAACACTTTGTTATTATAATTATTTAAATAAGATAGATATATCATAGCTGTTAAACATAGTAATATTAATAGTAATAACTACTATTAAATGTTATTTATAATGTTTAAAAATAAATAAAACATATTTATAATTAAATATATAATTGTTGGTAAAATAAAAATCATTTTGTCAGAATTAACTTAGGGTGAATTTTTAGTGTTTTTCTGAGAAGTTTCATTTTTTTATGGACAATGAAAAATAATTCATTTTAGTTAAAAATTGTGTTTTTCATTTAAATAATTATTATACTTAAAATTGATTTTTAAAGTAAAAATAGATCAATTATACATATATTAATCCAATATAGATCATTGTGATCATTTTTATATTGAAATTAGATCTAAAGACTTATTGAACTTTTGAACGTTCTTTTTACCTGCCTTCTTGCCACACTTGCAGGATTAGAATTAAACATAATTTTTCCACTTCTGTGAATTGAATTTCAAAAAATGGGAATACAAAATTGTGATTAGGAAGA
This sequence comes from Viscum album, assembly GCA_963277665.1. Classification (NCBI taxonomy): domain Eukaryota; kingdom Viridiplantae; phylum Streptophyta; class Magnoliopsida; order Santalales; family Viscaceae; genus Viscum; species Viscum album. The sequence continues at coordinate 804,086,526 of OY728167.1, read as the reverse complement.
TATTTATAATCTTATAGGATCAACTTAATTTTTTGGTGAATAGTAACTTGGTCCTTTGGAATAGTAATGTTACCCTTATGAATAGTTATAGGACCAATAGAATAAAAGGTTCACCTATGAAAGTATGGATAAAATTTATGCATATTATAAGTTACAAGATGATATAATTATATCATTATATAAGTAAATAAATGTTTTAAAAATTATTAATTATGTGTTGGTTTTTTTGTAAGTAATAAATATTTAATTACAATTTTATAATTAATATAATTATTTAAAAGAAAATTTACTTTCATAAATTAGACTTATAAATTAATATTTTTTTATCCTATGATTTTAATATTATTTTATGAGACCTTGATTAATTTTTCAAAGTGTTATAAAATGTGTTATAATTTTGAAACCGGTATTTTCCAAGTAAATGATTATTTTAATTAAAAATTAATTTTTTCATATTTAGAAAATTATTTTGATAAAATGGATTTCATTTTTTAATTATTCACATTGAAAAATGGTTAAGGTTATTTTTTTGGGATTTTTCTGAAATACTTGATTTTTTTGCGAATAGTAAAATACGGTATAAATACTTTATAAGTTAAATCCACTATTCCTCGAGTCATTTCTGATGTAAGAACCATAATATTGAACCCCCCATAATTATTTTAATATATTTGGTGATAATTATAAAACTACTCATAGTCTTGAGCAAAAATAATAAACAAATGAATAAAATATTCCAAAAACACCTCTCTCCTCTACTGTAAATACCACCCCTCACCAACCCTTCTCCTCACACCTTCCAAGATTTGATCCTTGTCAAATTTAAACCCAAATACTCTTATCAATTCCATCTCCCACATCCAGGAGCTTATGGTAACAAAAAAATACCAAACCAAGGCACCTTAAGATGGTTCTCAAAGAGGAGAATTCAAGAGGTAAATCCTCTTTCTTTTTCTTTTAATTTCCTTTCAATTTCCTTTTTAATTTCTTGTACTCTCCTCGTATAATTTGTACAAATGATCATGAAAACTCCATTATCACCTATATATTTTAATTATATTATTTTAATGGAATACCCTTCATAAAACCTCTTTCTCTCTCCCTTTTATTTTAAAAAAGAAATCACCGTATGTGAGGTGTCGATTTACAACCTTCATGAATGACAGAAACAATTCATTAATTTATCCTTCAAGGATGGTAATGGAACCATTTTTATAGTTAAAAAATAATATAATATATGTATTAAAACCCGTTTAATGTTTTGGAAACAATATATATACATAATATTAATTCATATTATAAAACTTGTTCGTGAAGATCGAAAAATTTCCAAATAATCTAAATGATTATCACTTAAATTTTATATAATGATTCATCATCACCCCATATTAACAAATGAATTATATAACCATTTTATCTTTTGGATATTAATTAATAACATATAAATCCAATTCTAGATAACTATTTCCATTTTTCATGACCTTTCGTACATGTATACAAGTAAACCAATCATGAAAACCGAAAAAATGAACACTCTCGAACGATGAAATTCAATCTTATAACTCATCAGAAGACCAAAAATAAACTAAATAAAATCATAATAAAAAAATAAATGTTGAATCGGTTTCTAATTAAATTATCAATGAATCTAATTTCATTATCCATTATATTAATGTCAAGTGCAGAACACTTTCGGACATAAGGTAATGGTTTTCTCAACTCACTTTCATTTCCATGAGATATGCCTTACTCCCCACTATTTCTTATGTGTGGTGTATGTATACTACCCATTGATGTTATGTATCATGAATCTATTTATATTCAAGGTATTAAATGTATTATATGATGATCATTAATTTTATGGGGCATAAGGTTTGACTGTTTGCAAAGTGGTAAGGGTTTCTTCCCAAACCACCATTTTTCATCCGGGTTATGATTTCTCTCTCATTATAACAATAAAACCTTTAATATTTCTTATTTAGTTATCCTAAATTACATGATAATGTTACATAGATATGTACCAAGCTTAATTATTCTTTATTTGATGGTGATTCACATATTTTATAAGGATCTTTCCTCAATTCTTCCTAATAAGCAAGCCTATTTTAAGAAAACATTCCTATTTCATGCCCATTTTCAAGTACAATCCATAACATATTTTAAGGAACCAATATTTTTATAAAATCAATATTTTATCATGAAAAACTATCTTAGTTCATTTCTAGTTTCATTCAAACAATTAATCCTTTTTCTGTTTTAAAGACTCTTTAATATTTTCCCTTAAACTGCACTAAAGAGGTTCATTTTTAAAGATTATTAAAAAATATTTTTACATGTTTTCACTTCAGTTAGAAATCATTTATTCCTCAAATATAATTTCATTTTCAATCCATTTTCTATTATGGGATATTCATGTTACAATCTTATTTTATGACAAATACAAATTATTTTTCTAAAAGAACTCTTCTTTTCAATGTAAAGGAGTATTTCTATCATGAATTCCTCGATGATTTTATTAGATTATTTTTATCTATTTCAACACCTTTGTTGAATATTATGATTTATTCAGATTTATCTATTATGATTATCGTCTACCAGATTTTATTAAATGGTTTATGATCAGTTTGACTATGGATGTGCTATCTCGATACCATTCACCATAGTACTCAGAATGGTTAGTGATTATGTTTACTGATTGGGAAAAGTTATTTAAATTTTGTATATATATGTTGTTTATCTTTCACCCCATTCATATAAGGAATTAATTTGACTTATTAAGTGATGGATGGGTCCTTCTATAGCCCCTCGATACATCGGTATGTCTCCTGAGATAAACTAGATATGGTTTTGGCTGAGGCCTTACCCATTTATTAGATTCTTGGCATGAATCCTTGATAGTAATAGATTCTTGGCATGAATCCTTGAAGGTATGTTTTAGATATCCAACGCTATGAATTTACCTCATTATGAAACTAGTAATTGATATTCCATGTGATTATTCAACTAGTAGAATACCCATGGTTATGTTTTATTATGTAATTATTTAATTATATTTTATTTCTGCTCAATATTATGTTTTAATGACATGTATTTTTAGTTATTTACCATTCCTTATTCTTTATTTTTTCGCTGTATTACTTACCATTACTGAGCATCTATGTTCACCCCTTTATGTTTTATTTTTCCACAAGATGCGAAGATGTATATTAAGAATGACTTGAAAGAATAATCTAGGAGTTTGTGGGTGTTTCCAATGGATTTGAAATATTGTTTTTTTTCTTTAAAGTTGTAATGAAAAGTTCATGTATGTAATCTAGCTTCCAAAACTGCTAAATTGATCAGAACTTTGGGGTTCATTCCTTTTATCTATTCCAATGTATTATTATAAGGCACAAATGCTGGTATACTGGGGTCGGGGTCTTTATATGAACACTCTTGGAAACATAATCCAAGAGATTAAAAATCATTTACAAGTAATCCACCCAAAACTAGTTTTTAAAACCATGTTATTTTATGAAATTCCTTTCTCACACAAAAATAGCTTTTAAATACAAAGATAAATAACATCAACACATCATAAGAACCCATTTGATCCATTTTCAACAATTGGAAACCACTTGGGGAGACATTAGAAACCAAAAAGGGGTCTAAATAACAATTTTAGAAGGGATTCAGAGCTATACATGATACAGTTGCATGGTTTTTCCAAACATTCACCAATCGTACAACCAACTCTGAGAAACTTTTGAGACCATGTGTATAGGCTCCACATGGTTCTCCAGACCACGTGAGTCAATTATTCCACTGTAGTCTCTTCCTACTATCATTTCTAAACATAGGAAGGACCCCTAAAATCATTGATATAACCCAATGGGTATCAACCACGTCCTTTAAAACAATTAATCATGAATCCAAATTTATGAATTCAAATCCTGACTACCCATGATAACTCATGTATCATCATGAAAGGTGGTGATTGGGCACCCATTTATGATTTACCTATTGAGTTATGACAATGATATAATCTCCTTTATACTTATATGAACCAAAAATAACAAGAGTTTTGAAAGATACCATTTTGTTATAAATTGGCTAGGGTCAACCTGACCCATCACCTGAACCAACCTTCCATAAGGCCTGAAGTGCATTCTTGATAGCCACAGGTAGAATGAAAGAACCATGGTACCAAATTATAATTATTAGAAATGATTTAAAACTCAAAATCCCAACAACCACGTCATGGAATCCACTTGGAAATATAGTATAATCCATTCATACATCGGACGCTTATGCACAAAAATAAACAGTTTCAATAAAAAAGAAACATTCAAATAACACATATCATAGTAGGAATAATAGAAATGACCTATGGAACAAATTACCACACAATCTGAACATAAAACAGAAATTAACATCACATATAAAAAATAAACTAAAGTAAAGGTCTAGGATGAAAAGAATGATGCATAAACATCCCAAAATAAAGCAAAAATAAACTGAAGTAACTACCAACCATCTCTATAAAACCCATACCATCTAACATCAAATCAATAGATGAATGACTAAAAAGAGTTCAATACTAGGAATCTGAAAGAAAACATGATAAATGCATACACCCATTGGTGTATGTAAGGTGTGAGAAAAATGTGCCCATTAGGATTTTATCGAAGAGTTAATTTTATTCCTTTCAAAATAAATTTCATTAATGCTGCTTTGAATCATAAATATGAAATAGATTCTTCTCATAACCAAGCATAAGGAAAATAAATAACATTCCATAACCACTTTTATAAAACCTCCACCATTTTACATTTAATAAAAAAACCTTTAAAACTAAGGAAAATGAACTTCTAAATTTATGAAAACAAAACTAATCATTTTCCCCCTTTTTCAAAATCATTCCTTAAAACCATCCCTTTTTAAATCAAACATTTCCTTTTTCTCATTAAAGATAAATTTTATAAACCATTTCACAATCCATTTTTAATAGAAACCAAAACCATAACTAAAATAGAATATAGAACACAACAAGAACTGATATATTAATAGGGAAGAAGTAAAAAAAATAAGGAACAACTGAAACAACAGTGTTGTTTAATCAATTTGAGAGCTAAGGGATGCAAATAAGGTGTAAAATGGGATCACTTAAGCAGTGCTCAATGAAATTTAGGCATCATGGAAACTCACTAGGATCTATAATGAATGATACTAGACTAATTTGATTAGTTTACTAGTCTTCTATGTGCAAGAAAGACACCTCATTTAGAATCCCATTTTGGGTCTCTCTGAGTAGAAAGTAAACCCCCAGGAGGGGGCTACTCTCCTAAGGTATTAGTCAACTAGAACACACTAAACTAGTGTAATATACATCAAGACATTCTACTTAGCTACCTGGGATTTCCATTATATTAATCAATGGATATTAATAAATAAATGATTCACAAGAAGGTCGTAATAATCAATAATAGAACATAAGCAGTAAACTGCATATCACCTCCAATGCCCTCACAAGAAACATTCACTTTTCATCTTCCATGTCACAAATAATATACAACATCCCCTTTGGTAGACACATAACATTCCAATCATAGTCAAAATAAGGTGAATAACTGAGGGTCACACACACAACATGGAAATATCATTTATAATGTATCAAAGAGACCTTTACTAAAACAGACTTGGGATGCCAAGTCATTTTCCACCATTTAAAATTCCACCTTAAAACATCATGTAAAACCAAGTAATGGAGAATCCCAATACAAAATTATTCCAAGAATAAACCCATTTAATTTTAGACCATTAGTAAAACCAAGTCATTTCCTTCCATTTCAAAAAATTCCATGAAAACCTTGTCTTTTCCCAATTCATGACCCAAATGGAAAACACCTTTAAACATAAAATCCCATTCAAAACAAGAATTTTTAAATACCATAAAAAACACTTGTAATTTAAAAAATATCTTTAGAAACTATAGAAACATTAAATACCCTTTATGTTAGGTGATAAAAATACTTTAAAAACTAAGAAATCCATGTTGGATGTCACATATATATTTAATCTGACAAACAAGGCATTAGAAAACATCAAAAATTCCATGACATGTAAATTAAATAAAGTTCACAAAAATACTTGTGGTGTGATTCAATATTTCCCTAATCTTGAACTACTTTTCATGGATAATTAATCCCCCCATTCTAGATAAAAATTGGGTAATTTATTTATTTTTTTGTTACTCTGATGAATTTGGAACTAGTTGTTTGATGGATAAAAATCTTGGATTTTTAAGTTTTATTAATGTTTTGGTATTAATTTATAATCCATACATTAGTTTGGATAATTTTAATTTAATTATTAAAATTATTTTTAATCTAGTTTTAATTATTTTATTCTATTTTTTAATTAATATGAGCATGACCTACACTGAAAATTGTGATTTTTTTTAGGTTTAGGGATGAAAATTAAAAAAGTAATGCGTTGATCATAAGCCTTTGGTCAGGATCATAGTACTTTGGCTCTCATTGGAAGCCTTTTCTCAAGATCGTAAGTCATTCATCGATTATAAGACTCCAATGATTGTAAGTTTTCTTGACTTCCCCAAATTTTGATGAACCCCATTGCAAGCCTTTGCATCGACCACATCATAAGACTTCCCAGACATCTTATTAATTTGAAGATTCCAAATGAATTTCATTGTAAGACTTCCAGATGATCGTAATACTTGCACATAATAACACATTTAAATTGTATAACATTCAAATCCATATGATGTGAGTTTCCTATCCGTTGTATGACTTTGGGACATTGAAAAAAAATATGTAGGGATCCAAATTAAAAATTAAAAAAACAAAAAAGGTTGACCTAAAATCAAGATCTATTTCTCCAGTTTATCTAAATCAGGACATTCTCTAAAATATGATCCATGTGATGATTGTTAAGATAAAGAAGAAGAAGAAGATTATGGGAGGAATTTCAAGTAAATAGAAGATTTGAGATTCCCATATTAATCGATTTTGACCCTCAAGCTGGACACGTGGAGATGATCTAATGAATAAGAAATTTCTCTGCTCAAAGTATGACATTTTTGGAAATCTTTTGAAGGTATGGAAATGTTTAAAGGATAAAGAAGTAACTTGTGAAACTCAAATGAGGGATGAAGATATTGAACCATGAAAGGAACCCTGGGAGACTTCTATAAGAGAAAAAAATGTCCACTGAAGGAAGGGTATTTTCATGGATCGATCGAGCTATAAATGCTAATTTTCTTCTTTACTTTTCAAATGTTTTAATATCTCCAGTTTTGGAATAATAGTCCATTAATGGTTGAACCTAGAAGAACTCCCCCACCCCTGTGATGGATTATGTTGTTCAATGATAATTCCCTTCTTCTAAATTTTTTGGAATCATTTTATTGTTATAGTCATTATTAGATTCCCTTTGTTTTGTACATTTAAATTCTTCTTCTCCCATTCTGGATAACACACACAATCTACCTGGATATTACCCACTGTTAATGTTATGGAATAGTGGATTAATAAAGGGGTGATTAGAGATATCTGATCACTAGGATATGTGATATTAGGAAATGTGGTGATTATTTCATTCCTATGATTAATCTTAATTGACTATATAAGGGTGATTGGTGAAATTTCATATTATTGGATAGTAAAAAGGAGGGTGTAATTGAATGATGACTCACAGGTAAGTGAGGAGATTAATCCAAGGTTATACCACTAGTTTTAAATAATGAATTTTAACACCAATTCACTTGAATCCTCAACATACACTGAACCAACACAAATTAAGAGAGAACCAAACCAAGAACACTCACCTCTCTAGAGACAACCTGAGTCTCACTTCTATTAGGTTTTTACTTGGGTTCAAAATTGTTTGCGGAGGTCCCTGTGATAGGTTGCTCATAAAAATACTTCAATAAAGTGGATATCAAGTCACAACACGTATACAACCCTTTACAATCCCCAAACACCCAAATCCATAAATTATAACCACCTCATACCCTAATACAATCCAAAACAAACACATAGGGTTAATGGGAGAAGAGCAATCCAAGAAAGAATGGGTGTAGGGAGAATAAGAAAGGAATAATAAAAGGAAAAGAGACATTTACCTTGAGAATCCAATTGAAATATGAAGGGAGGGGGTCAAAATGAAGGTTAAGTTTCATGACCCACCTTCACCAAGATGAGGGAAGGGAAAAAAGGTTTACAGATCCTTCCTTCTTCAAGTTGAAGGAGAGATAATGACCCCTAAGACCCGCCTTCAATAGGTCTCGGAGTGGAGAATAGCACCAAGGGTATATATTCACACAGAAAATGGAAGGCATTACCCTTTTTATTTAGTAGGATCAAGAGATAAGATAGTAAATTCCAAAAAACACCAAAAACTAGAGGTAAAAGTAAATCCAAAACAAACGATTCCCATATGCATGTTCAATAATAAGTGCTAAAATACAATAAGACTCCAAAGGTAAATACCAAAGAAAGGAAAACAACAACAACAACTGTCCCAATGCTCGAACTAGTACGGTCCCACACGGTCCCCAAAGGCCTTCTGGAAACCAGAAAGAAATTTTATATAGGTAGGGTGATTATATAGGTATAATTAGAAAGGAAAAACCAAAAGCTCTTGTGCACAAGTGGGGAGGCATTCTAATGCCCATGATAAAGGAGATAACCAGATCACTTAGTAAGGAAAATATCCACCTAAACCTCACCAAGTAACACTCCCTAAATAATGAAAGTCATGTAATTTAATAATAATAACACATCAATGTTTGGGTACCCTGAGCCACTTTCCCACTGCACTACTGGAAAAAGAGGATTTGCCAATGGTCTTGAACTGTTGGGAAAGGCCAGAGAACCATTGGTATACCTTATACCAATTGTTCTGGGAACCATTGGTAAGTAATCCATTGGGATAGCTTTTCCCAACAGTTTACATAGAACCATTGGGATAGGTTAGAAAAATTAGCCTACCCCAATGGTTCCCTAAACCGTTGGGAAAACCAACATTTTCCCACGGTTCCCAACAGTTTCTAAAACCATTGGGAATGTATTTTTACCAACGGTTACCTTTTAACCATTGGTAAAAACCTTTTATGAATACTATTCCAACGGTTTGAATCCATTGGCATAGGCTATGCAGTGCAAATTGCACAGCAGCCTGAAATTTTCACAGCAGCCTGCAATTTGGTGCAATTTTCACAGCACTGGTAATTCTCCAATCTCCTTATACCAGCAATAACCAACTGACACATAAATATATAGAACAAATTCATACACATTTAACATATAATGCATCTGGAACTATACACATCCAGAATTAAATCAGAATTCATAACATAATTATAAACATACATAATTCATTTAAACATACACATTTAAATGTGTTTTTTCTAGAAATGATGTCCATTTTAAACAGAATACATACACTTGGAACTATACAAATATATAAGTAAATCATAATTCATAACTTAATTATAAACATACATAATTCATTTAAACCTACACATTTAAATGTGTTTTTTCTAGAAATGATGTCCATTTTAAATAGAATACATACACTTGGAGTTATACCGGCCACACCGTACCTCAGATTGAGGTGAGTTTGACTCATACATGTCACAAATGACCCATAGATTGTTGTCCTAAAGTATCAACATATTCCGAAATCATTTGGTCAGTTTTCCGTAAGTCATTTTTTGTCACTTAAAATGTTGTTCATTTCAAAAAAAAATGAGACACTTTGAGTGGAGGCGGCCACACCATGACTCGGATTAAAGTGGGGTTGACTCATACACATCACATATGACGCATTGATCATTGTGATAAAGTTTCAATAGATTCCGAATGTGTTTGGTCAGTTTTCCGTATCACAGTAGTTTTTAATTAAAATGTTGTCCATTTCAAATAAACGTGACACTTTGAGTGGTGTCGGCCACATCGCGCCTCGTATTGATGTGGGGTTGACTTATACGTGTCACATATGACCCATGGATATTTTTCATAATGATTCAATAGAATACGAATGTGTTAGGTCGGTTTTCCGTATGTTAGTTGTTGTTTTCACTTAAAATGATGTCCTTTTGAAACAAAAAAGAGACACTTTGAGTGGTTCCAAACACACCACGCCTCATATTGAGGTAGGGTTGACTCATACATGGCACATATGACCCATGTATCGTTTTCCTAAAGTTTCAATAGAAACCAAATTCATTTGGTCAGTTTTACGTATGTCAGTTGTTGTTTTCACTTAAAATCATGTCCATTTTAAAAAAAAAGAGAGACACTTTGAGTGGTGTTGGCCACATCGCGCCTCATATTGAGGCAGGGTTGACTCTTTCACGTCATATATGACCCATGGATCATTGTGCTAAAGTATCAACACAATCAGAATCTGTTTGGTCGGTTTTCTATATATACTTAAAATGTTGTCCATTTTAAACAAAAGAGAGACACTTAGAGTGATTTCAGCCACAATGAGACTCAAATTGAGGAGCGGTTGACTTTTACACATCAAATATGAACCATTTATCATTTTATAAAAGTTTCAACAGAATCCGAATGTGTTTGGTTGGTTTAACGTATGTCAGTTTTTGTTTTCAATTAAAATGAAGTCCGTTTTAAACTATAGAGAGACACTTTGAGTGGTTTCGGCCACTCCGCACCTCGTATTGCAGCTGGGTTGACACGTACACATCACATATGACCCATGGATCTTTTTCCGAAAGTTTCAATAGAATCTAAATGAATTTGGTTGGTTTTCCGTATGTCAATTGTTGTTTTCACTTAAAATGTTGTTCATTTCAAATAAACCTGAGACACTTTGAGTGGTTCCGGCCACACCAGGCCTCAGATTGAGGTGAGGTTGACTCGTAAACGTCAAAAATGACTCATGGAACGTTTTACTAAAGTTTAAACAGAATATGAATGCGTTTGGTCGGTTTTATGTATGTTAGTTGTTGTTTTCACTTAAAATGTTGTCCATTTTAGAATATAGAGAGACAGTTCAAGTGGTACCGAACACACCGTGCCTTGGATTGAGGCTGGGTTTATTCTTACACATCACATATGACTCATGGATTGTTTCCCTAAAGTTTCAATGGAATATAAATGCTTTTGGTCGGTTTTCCGTATGTTAGTTGTTGTTTTCACTTAAGATGATGTCCTTTTGAAACAAAAGAGAGACACTTTTAGTGGTGTTGGCAACACCGAGCCTCGGATTGAGGCGAGGTTGACTCGTACATGTCACATATGACTCATGGATCGTTGTGATAAAGTATCAACACAATCCGAATGCGTTTGGTTGGTTTTCCGTCTGCTAGTTGTTATTTTCACTTAAAATGTTGTCCATTTCAAATGAACCTAAGACACTTTGGGTGGTTCCAGCCACACCGGGCCTCAGATTGAGGCAAGGTTGACTCGTACACATCAAAAATGTCTCATGTAACGTTTTCCTAATGTTTCAACACATTTCAAATGCGTTTGGTCGGTTTTCCATATGTCAGTTGTTGTTTTTACTTAAAATTGTGTCTATTTTAAACAAAAGAAAGACACTTTGAGTGGTTCCAGCAACACCATGCCTCAGATTGAGGCGGGGTTGACTCGTACATATCACATATGACCCATGGATCATTTTTCTAAACTACCAACACAATCCGAATGTGTTTGGTCAGTTTTCCGTATGCTAGTTGTTATTTTCACTTAAAATGTTGTCCATTTCAAATAAACCCGAGACACTTTGAGTGGTGCCGTCCACACTGGGCCTTGGATTGAGGCGGGGTTGACTTGTACACATCAAAAATGACACAAGGATCGTTTTCCTAAAGTATCAACACAATCTGAATGCGTTTGGTCGGTTTTCCGTAAGTCAGTTGTACTTTTCACTTAAAATGTTATCCATTTCAAACAAAAGTGAGACACTTAGAATGGTTCCAGCCACACCGCACCTTGTATTGAGGTGGATTTTACTCGTACATGTCACATATGACCCATGGATCGTTGTGATAAAGTATCAACACAATCAGAATCTGTTTGGTCAGTTTTCCATATATACATAAAATATTGCCCATTTTAAACATAAGAGAGACACTTAGAGTGATCCCGACCACACTGCGACTCAGATTGAGCCGGGGTTGACTCTTACACATCACATATGACCCATGGATCTTTGTGATAAAATATCAACAGAAACCGAATGTGTTTGGTCAGTTTTCTGTATGCCAGTTGTTCTTTTCACTTAAAATCCCATCCATTTTAAACAAAAGAGACACAATTAGAGTGCTACTGGCCACACCACGCCTCAGATTTAGACGGGGTTGACTCGTACACATCACAAATGACCCATGGATCATTTTCCTAAAGTATCAACACAATCTGAATGCGTTTAGTCAGTTTTCTGTATGCCAGTTGTTATTTTCACTTAAAATTTTGTCTATTTCAAATAAACCTGAGACATTTTGAGTGGTGCCGACCACACATGAGGCATGGTATTACCATATTTCAAAACAGACTTGTCCTCGGTTTATCTTCAAGGAACCAATATCACTCATGAGTAATAGAAACCATCCTGGTAGCCCTCACCTAGAAACCAAATCATACATCCTGGAATTTCAAGTCTAAATTCCCTGAGCATGACGAGTCCGTACATGAGTCCTTAACATGTAACCCATGTCTTATCCTAACAATTGACAAGTAAACCAAATCAAACAAGGCATAATTCACATAACATGGAGAATGTACAACAAGGCTTTGTATTCAAATTAAAGCATATCATCACATGCATTTGATGAGCTTGAGCTAATAAGCTTACCAATACATTCATATAATTCAAGACATACAAAAATGGAATAATCCTAAATAACATTGCATGATCAGGGAAATAAAAAGAAGGCATGTGAAATCAAGGAGGGTGGGGGGCTGTCTGGGGGTCCATGGAGGAGGGTGGGGGGGCTGTCCGGGGGGGGCTGTCCGGGGTCCAGGGAGTAGGGTGGGGGGTTTCAGGGGGGCTGTCTGGGGACCAAGGAGGAGAGTGGGGGGGGGGGATGTGCAGGGGGCTATCTGGGGGGTGTTCGGGGGGCTGTCCGGGGTCCAAGGAGGAGAGTGGGGGTGCTGTCTGGGGGGCTATCTAAAGTCTGGGGATGAAGGTGGGGGGGCTGTCCGGGGGCTGTCCGGGTGGTGTCTGGGGGGCTGTTTGGGGACCAAGGTGGAGGGTGGGGGGGCTATCTGGGGGGCTGTCTGGGGGGTTGTCCGGGGTCCAAGGAGGATGGTGGGGGGTTTTCCAGGGTCCAGGAAGGAGGGGGGATTTCTAGGGAGTTCCCAAACACACAAAAATCTACAAACATGCTCAAGATACACCGTAACCAATAAAATACATCAACATCCATGAAAACAGACAATATATAAAAATAACTCAACTCCAATACTATACTACGGGTCTTGATAAAACCAACAACTAGAATAGATTAAACATCAAATCTCAGTAATATTAGTCAAAAATGTAACGGATCAATTTGTCCCACATCACCATCACTATCATCACCATCATAATCACCCTCATCCTCATGGTTATCATTGTCCTCATCATCGCCCCTTCCCTCCTCAATGCCCTCCTCCTCGCCCTCACCCTCTGCCTCGCCCTCCTCCTCCGCCTCACCCTCCTCCTCTCCCACCTCTTCCATATCAAACTCCTCACCATCAACATCGTTAGGCTGGACATCATCTTGACCACCACAAGAACATCCACCTGGTGCACCATATATAGAACATATCGACGATATATATTCATCAAAAGTTGGGCTGGCCTCTGGTGGAAGTGTTGGACGTAGAACTTCAATAAATTTTGTAAATGCATTGTTTTCCCTAGCAGACTGTTCTGCCATCTCTATGGCCATTTTGTTAGCTTTTTCTGCATGTGCCCTAACTTGATGTAGCTCGGTGGCACTAAAAATTATACCTGATGAGGGATAATACCTCTTCGGGGCTATCCTAGGTTGGCAGTGTACTATGCCAGAATGCCTCTCTCCCAACACGTGATGTAAGTGATCAGTTGGCCCAAAATTGTTTGGTTCTTGGGCATCGAGGGCCTCTAAGGTGGCCTGTTACAAATATAAATATATTATTAAGTTACAAAATAGATATTAAAATATAAAATCAACAGATTAAAACTTACAATCTGCTGCTGAGTCAGTTTGTTGACGGCACTTCCATCCTTTTTCCATCTACTCGAGCAAAACAGTTTTTCTCGAGGCACACATCCTTCAATATTCAGTTCTTTCCTCTACAATGACATTGAAAACTAAAGTTATATTAAAACTTCATCAAGAAATTAAATAATTTAGGAAACAAAAGAAAATTTAAGTCCTAAAGAAAACTTATAAACAATTTTCATACTAGCTTCCTCTCATGATCTGGCATCGTGGTACGTCCCAGTGTGTGGAGGTATTTTTTTGCATCAATGTTTTTTTTATTTTTTCCAGATGATTCCTAAATAAAATTCGATAATTCAATTGATAATATTAATTAAAAACATGAATGTTATTATTTAAATACCTCAAATGTAATTAATAACTTAAAATGAGTAGTCGTGCAATGAGTAATCATCTGTCGATATTGCTCTATAGGACAATCATCCACGATTGGTACCACCTCTAACTCAGTTCCAACTCTAGCACACCAGCCAATATACAACTCATGATTTTAGGCTCTCCAAATCTCACCTAAATCCTTCAAACGTGCTGGTCATGCACCCTCACCATCAGGAAAATTAAATCGAAGCTGACACAAAAATATTAATTCATATAAATACAAAAATAATTCATGGCATTAAATACAACATATTTTTTTACCCATATCTCTGCACAAGCTCTATCCTTGACCTCACGTGGCAACTGTCTCCACGATAGCGTGCTGACAGGAATGATGTCGGAGTATTTGGAAAGCGTCGCCAAAAATATCTGACATTGTTGCCCTGTTTTCTCAACCATTTGTTTGTCTTCATTGTAATCCACCATTACCTGTGTGCGGCAGTTCCACATCCCTCGCATGTGTGTACGCCCCTGCCCCCACCTCCTGTCAGTAGATTTATCTATCATGAAGTAAAAAAAATATTTTATCAAAACATGTTATAATGAAAATAAATATTGGTATAAAATTTTTTTAGGGTTCTATAAATATACCTGGTCCAGTCTGATCGCTGAGCACCGCTGGATCCACAAGAACTGATGGAATACCCTTTGGTGGAACAGGAGTCGAAGAGGATGGAATATAGAAGCTGGGAGAGACAGAAGTAGAAGGAAAATAATATGGGAAAACTGTACGACCAAAAGATGCAAAATGTGGTGAAAACATGGGAGGCATAAATATCCTGTGTGTCCCTAACAACACACCGGGATCAGAATGTGGGAAGGATGACATGTCAGTGGGAGGGGCAGGGTCTAGTCGGGTATGCGAAGCTGCTTGTCCACCTCTGGTAAGAACCCTCCTCGTACCACCGCCCTGAGTACTAGGACCAGTACTAGGCTCCTCGTCAAATAACTGTCGACGTATATGTGGATCCTACAAAAATGTTTACAAAAAAATTAATCACATGACATTATATATTCTTTAAATATATATATTTGAAATAAAGTACTCACTACAGGCATTAATGGTGGAAATCCCATCTCCACCATTCGACGATTGTTCTCCATCATTTTTTCCTTCATCTCTCTTCAATTGGTAACATTTCCTGCTTTTGAAAACAAATATGTAATTAATTAGAAAAAGGAAACTAATGTGTAACCCAAAAAACTAAATATATGAGAGAATAGGGGGTTCATTGGTTATTTATCTATCAATTGTTTTAGAAGTTCTTGAATGGATTTAATAAATCATAAAAGTTGTAATTTTCACCAAGTTAGAAATATTGTTTGACTAGGTTTGAATACAGTTCAATTCCAAATTTGAAAATGCAATTCAAATAAAACTGCAACCAATAAACATTGAAAATTCACATAACGGTCAAGTAAGATAAAACATATTTTTGATCAATACTAAATCAATTTGAATATTACCAACCTTAACAACCCAACTCGAGGTAAACCAAAAGAATTGAGAACATGGATGAATTATTCTATATATTTTCAACTACAACTTCAGGTTCACAATAAAGTCTGAAAATTGAGCTATTGGAGTCATCAAAAGAAATAAATGGATTGGTTCCAATGGCACTAGGGATAGTTTCAATTCCATCATCACCATCATCAAAAATATGTCTTGGAATTACTTCAACTATGACACCAAATTCAGGTCGAAGTTGGTCTTTGACATAAAAAACTTTTTTAGCCATCGATGCCAACACATATGGTTCTTCGATAGCAAGAGTTAGAGTCATATTAATTACTCAAAATCCACAATCATCAATAAATGTGCCTTGTCTCATCATCAAATAAAACCAATGGAATTTCATCATTGTGACTCATCCCTAAGAGTAATAATCCAATATTATTATTTTCTCAACGACTCCATAATAACCCACATTTTCATATCACAGTCTACTATCTGACGCACTGGCATAACAATATGTTGTGTCAGTAACCATAACACCATCATGTTGAGTTCTCATGTTCTTTTCTCATTTAGTGACAATAAATTTGTACCCATTGATAACAATTTATTTACAGTCACGGACCATGGTATTAAGACCAAAATCCAAAGCTCTTATTTCCTTAGAGAAAGATTCAGCAGAAAAACTCAATACCTATAATATAAATGACTATTAAACTTAATTAAATATTTATATAATTATTTTAAAAAGTAATATTTTTACCTTCAATTTTAACCACACAGAAAACTCTTTTCTATGCAAAGTCTCTCTCCTTCTCAAAGATAAAGAATGATGATTTCTATTTATCATTGTTTTATGTTCCATATAGATAAAAAATATGAATAATTTAACAGATATATATGTAATATATACATATTTAGTTTATTTACCTGATATAGTCATCGAACAAATCACATTTGAACAAAAATGTGCGATGTGCCATCTCCCTCTCTTCATGGATTAATGTATTCAATGTATATGATCCAGGAATTCCTCCTATTTGAGGAAGTGATGGAAAACTGGGTTCAATTTTCTCATACTATTCTTATTAATTTCTTATTGGTTTGTTCATTCTTGTAGTAAGATCAGACAAATACATTGAGCAGAAATCCATACATTCTTGAGCCAAGTAAACGTTCAAGACAGAACCTTTGGGATGATTCCTATTTCAGACATAAGACTTTAATGTGTACATATTTCTTTTAGTTGGATACATCCAATGAAATTAAACAGGTCCTCTGAGAAGTATTTCAGTGGGAATATGGACAGTCAGATGTAGCATGCATGTGAAAAATGATGGAGGAAATATTTTCTACAACTCACACAAAATTAATGGGGCATCTGTCAACATTTTTTTCAAGAAATACTTGGACAACTTCTTAGCATGAAGATCTCTAAACAAATGGAACAACAGAATAACATTCACCCTTACATTATTGGAAAAAAGATGGCAGATTTCTATTGGAAGCAACTCATGTAGTAGAACGTGATAATCATGAGTCTTCAAAGATTTTAGCTTCAAATCTCTTCTGTTGAACCGTTTAGATATGTTTCCTGAATAGACAACAGGAACTCTGATAGTCTCTAATACTTTCAAAAATTGTTTTTTTTCGTAGGTGTCGTCACATAAGAAGCACATGGAAGTTTCCATTTATTTTTACTGATACGCACATGATGAAATTCTGGTCTGATGCCCCAATCCACCAAGTCACGCTGAGATCGTAAATCATATTTTGTCTTCCCCTTTACATTTAGAATAACTGAAAGAAACATTTAGCATATATTCTTTTCAATATGAATTATGTCTAAGCAATGATGTAACAAATTGGTTGACCAATAAGGAAAATAAAAAAAGATACTCCTCTTCCTCCAATTGTAATAGGTTTAAGTGGAAACATTCTTTCTCTTTCCAGATTTCATTTGACCCTTCCCGAATGAAAAACTGAAATCTTTCAATTCATTAAGCACATCAGTTCTAAACATACATTGAGGTGAATCATCGGTCTCTATGGTATTATCAAATATTTGACGATTCATTCTATATGGATGATCCTTTTGAAAGAATCGTTGATGTCCCAGAAAACTGAAACTACGACGATGTTTCAGTCTTCTGGATCGTGTATTCTTCATAAAAACTGGACATGACAGTTTTCCCTTCGTGCTCCATCCAGACATCGTTGCATAAGACGTAAAATCATTGATCATCCACATAGGAACAACATGCATTTGAAATATGTCTTTTGAAAAAGAATCGTATGTGCGCACACCCACATCTCAAAGAAGTTTCAACTCTTTTATTAAAGGTTGCATGTATACATCAATATCAGTGTCGAGATCAGAAGGACCAGATATGAGTATACTCATGAAAGTGAAAGGTTCTTTCATACACAACCATGGGGTAAGATTATAAATTTGTATAAAAATTGGCCATGTGTTGTGCGAAGTAAGCATATGCCCAAACGGATTAAAACCGTCGCATGAAAGACCCAACCTCACATTATGCACGTCAGCTGAAAAATCAGGATGTCGAGCATCAAATCTCTGCCATGAAAATTCATCTACAGGATGAACCAACTCATCATTAGTCTTATTTCTCTAGGTATCATTCCATCTCATTTTTATTGATATGTCATCAGACATAAAAATATTCTGGAGTCTTGGGATCAATGAAAAGTGCCACATTACTTTCTATGGAACGCGAGACGGTGTTCTATTAGATTTTGACTTCCAGTGGGATGTGCCACATTTTATACAATAATTTCATTCAGCGGTTTCCTCCTAGAATAAACTGCAATCTTTCGGGCAAGCATGAATTTTGTTTCTTGAAAATCCAAGTTCCTCAACTAACTTCCATGCCATATAGTGGTTTGAGGTAATATCTGCATCATCTAGAAGTAAATCCTTCAAGAGGGTAAGAATGTAATCGATTGCTGTATTAGAAATCCCATACATAGTTTTCCCATGAAACAATCAGATTAAAAATTCCAGATTTTTCATTTTATCGCATGTCGATATACTGGAGTCGTGGCAGCATCATTCAATTTTTTCACCCTATAAATATCATCATTTTAGCTAGATGAATCATCTGTCCCCATATCGAAGTCTTCTTGAGTCGAAATCCTTTCTTTTTCATGATGAAGAATAAATGGAAACCGATCATCTAATAAATCCTCCATTCCGGTCCTTTCATTTCGATCATCACCAATTTGAGATTTCATTTTCTCCCCATTGTGATACCACACAAAGTAGTTTGCTTGAAAACCATATTTGGATATGTGGTAGCTTACTTCTTCACAGCTCAACCAAGGTCTACCAACACAATTGGAACATGGGCAGAGTATGAGACCACTATCTGAAGCATTACGAAATGAAAAATCTATAAATCTCTCCAATTTTTTTTGAAAATCACTTGATATCCGATCGATTTCATAGATCCAAATTCTTTCCATTCTATAAAAAGAATTTATATAAGTCATTTTTTCATAAACAATTCAATAGGATTGAACTTTAATATAAAATAAATTTATGTAAATGATAAAGGAAGAAGTTTCTAGTCGATGTAGTGAACTATTAAAATAATGTAAAGAACAAGTACTCAAAAATTAAATTAAAATTTATTTATATTAATTTTCATTAGGTCTATAAGAGGCACATGCCTTGGGTCCTATTATGTCTTATAAGCATCCCAAATCATTCAATCATGATCAATAACTCATTATTGGAACCTCTATGGGCATACCTTTCATTACCCAATTACTTCCCCAAGTCAAGCGCACCCCATGGGTGAATAAATTTTAGGCTTCTACACTAATAGGTTGTTCAGGGATTGTAAAAAGATTTAATTTCATAAAGTATAAACAAAAACATTTATTTTCAAATTTGAGATTAATAATAAAGTATGTCAATGATAACAACATTACTGAATTAAACTTGTGACTTATCTAACATTTTTATGGATGTCTACACATGCCAGCATGGCTAGTGAAAAGAACCCCACCCTCATAAAAGTGATTATTGTCCAAGAAGGACACATAATATAAAACGTACAATGAGAACCATATTTAATTGACCCTAAAGTTATATTAGTACCTTAATCTTTGGGGAAATTTAACATATGATCCTGGTTAATTGATGAATTCAAAAGACCGTATTCCATATGTTGGACACTATCTAAGGTAAGAAATCATGTGAGGATGGGTATACATCATTCAATTTCTTACATGCTAGTGAGAATGAAGGCTTGAATTAATGACTTGAGTTCACTGATTAAATGAGGGTAGAGGTTGCATAGGCTGTGTAAATAGAATGATTAAATAAGGGTAGAGATTGCATACACTGTGCATGGTGGGGGATTCTCAGCCGATTTAGAAACTAAAATAAATTCCCGTCATAGGTATTAATAAGAAACATCAACATCAAAAGAAACTCCAAATAAAAAAGGACTAAAAACATCAAACATTTCAAGAATTCACTACTTTGCATGGTTTATCCACTTTTTTAGCAGTAATTATATGTCTTAATCATGAACCACCTCTACAACTACCATTTTTCACCAGTAAACATATGGTAAATATCTCAAAATATCTTTAAAACAACTCATTAATAGGCTCAAAACGTAAATATAATCTTGAACCAACCATGGAATCTCTTTCACAACAAATTATCACACACCAGTTATCTCATGTGTTACTAAATACCAAACATAGTCACATAACAAGTGTACTATAACAAATTACATTACACAAGCCTTATTAAAAAAATCTCATTTAAATAAAATACTTTCTTCAAGATTAAATCATTTCTGAAATATCTTTCAAAATCCATTTTAAATCACCTATGTATGCCTTTACCAACGGTTTTATGAAACCATTGGTAAATGTCTCCTTGATGAACCATTGGTATAGGGGCATTGGGAAAACCAAGATTTCCAGTAGTGGATTCCACTAGATGAGGTATGAGTCCACTAGTGAATCATAAATCTATATTTTCCCGTCTAACTATCTAAGTCACCATGACTAGTCAAAAGAGGTGAGTATGATAATGAAGTTATGAGGATCACAATGAGGATCCTTATCAATATCAATCATATTATTCAGACCTCAAATCATATCTCAATCTCACCCCAATCTCAATCGATGTGAATAATCCCATTTTCAACATCCATCAATTGTAATCACGAGAATTGAGCAAGTTACATTAATGAATTTTTACAATTCAGGATCTTCATAAAGTTCCAATCGAGTGGTAAAAAATCGTTAATTCAATTGAAAACCCCTTATTTAATTCAATATTTAGAAAGGTTATCTATACCAACTTCCTTCCAAAAACTAACATGTAATTCTAAATAGGCCTTTAAAAAATCATTTATTTCAAAACATCCCGAAGGCATTAAAGGATGTTTTACAATTAAAAATTCTCAATATTAATTCAAAACATGGTATTGCAACCTATTTCCACATTAATAAATATCTAATTTAAAATTACCAAAGAAATCTCAAAAATCATTCCAAGAGGGTTCATTGTCATTTCACAAATTAAATCATTTGAAACTACTTAGAAAACATTAAATAGGTCAACTCATTTCATGAAAATCAATTTATTTCATTATTTGAATAAAAACTCGAGACAAAGAATCAATTTCACCAATTCATTCATTAAATATTATTTTAAAATAAATCTAAACACTCATGGAATTGAATAATTCACAAATACTTGAATGATTTCAAAATTATAGTCATCAAATTCTTGACTTTTTCAATTCAATGAGAATAGGGTTAAATAATATTTCACAAGTAATTTCAAGGAAACAATTCATAGAAACTTTGCTAAAAATTAATAAACACATATAAATAAATTTCCAAGTAACAATTAGTTACAAGATGAAGAAAAAGCATAAAAACACATACTTAGAAAATATGGAATCCAACCACAATGAATTTGAGATGTTTCTTCTTCGATGGAGGGTTAAAGATTTAATTGATTAAATGGATTGGAATGGAGAAAGTCTAGATTAAATAAATACACAAAAAAATGATATACACATAAAAATCAAAACTTAAAACTAAAATATTATATGAATAACAATAAAAACAAGGTTCCACTTAAATATTTTATGTGTATAAAGAAGGAAATACCTGATTTGAGATGAATCTGATGGAGTTTCAACGGTTCGGATGGGGGAAGTTGCGAGAGGAGCCAAGCGCTGCAGATTTAGGGTTCTGTCACGAATGGGGGAGAGGTGTGGCCAGCTTTATTTGGGGTAAAAATTTACCAACAGTTTTTAAAAACCATTGGTAAAGGGTGACTGAAACACCCCTTTACCAACGGTTCTAGTGAACGATTGGTAAAGGGTGTCCTGGCCTTCTTTACCAACAGTTTAAGCAAACCATGGGTAAAAAACTGTGGGGAAAACCTCTCATTCCAATAGTTCTGGTTATTGAAGACATCCTACGCGTCAGACCTCTCCCGCCATTCTCACCGCAGTCCCACTACCACACCCCGCCTGCACACACCTGGACTATCACAACCACACATTCTGCCCGCAAACACCTGGGCATTCACTACCACACACCTCGCCCGCAAACACCTAGGACACAACAACCAAACGTAACCACACCGTCACACACCTGGGCCTGAACAACTACTTCCACGCCCGAAGACACATGGGCCTCATCCTAAAGACACTTGGGAAACCACATGCCCTCACAAACCTGGGACAACCACCACCGCGTACCCTTCCTGAAGAATCTCGGGATATAATGTACCTCAGGTTGTCACAACATGACTGAAGAGTCTTAGGCTACTCAAGAAAGGGAGCAGAAAAGGAGCTAACGACCAGCCACTCATAGGAGTGTTGGGAAGAACACCCTCCCCCATGAAATGGGGGTGTTCGGCACAAAGTGCTCAACTTGGGTGGGGTGAGAATAAGAAACATAAAAACTAAATTATATATATAGGTAAAAAGCACTCATCCCATCCTAGGGGTTCCAAAACCAACCAATACACAAACACCCTCGTTACTATTCCTTCATAAGAAGCACCAAAACCACAACCATGTCACAACCCATTCTCGGAAAATAGTTCCCCATTGAACCCATTATTGTTTTCATAGTCAAGTGATTCCATTTAGATAATTATTCACTACCGAGAAACTAATGGGCATAGCCGCAATCCAAGGAAGGAAAAACAGCCAAACAACAGTTAAAGCATTCACACCCAGTTCTCTTGTAAAGTCACAACAACAAAGGGGATCCATGAGATCCATCAAAGTACTAGAACCAAACCAAGCCCCAACATATGACCCTACATGTCACCCAAATTCACAATCTACCAACTACACAAAAGGGGATCCAATCCCCATCCATGTCACCACACAAGCATCAAGAAGAAAAACTATACACATCACCAGAACAGAGTAAGAGAGTTTCCAGATTTAGACACACCTTTCCTTTAGTTCCGTATTTCTGTTTGGTTAACCAGGGTGACCACACACGGTTTATTATTCATCATATATCCATTTAATCAGCCAAGTTTATGTGATTAACTAGTTTCCATGTTAAAGCCATTCAATCATAGAATTATCCAGAAAACAAAGGTTCTTTAGTGCACAAGGAATGACCACCAGTGGCCACAATTTTCAGTGGACATAAGCCCATGTAATTCACAACATATAATAAAAAGTATAAGAGTACAACATCATCATCAAACACACCCCATTATTCTTTAAAAGTCCTTTTATTATCATCATTGAGGTTTTGGTTTCAACCATCCCTGTAGAAAAATTAGCATACCTTCCCTACATGATACACAGTAAAGAGAGAAGAAGGAATAACCCTACTTGGATTATCAACGATTGAAGTTTTTCTCCATGAACCAAGAACTGTGGATGCGTGACTTGTAGGGGAGGAACTCTGAGGATTCCAGGAGTGAGCAGAAAATCTCTAGCATAGGTGCACCACTTGACTTAGGAATGGGGGACTCCAAATGCACCAATGAAAGGAAAATAAACCAGCCAAGAAGAAGAAAGAAGGAAGGAAAGAATTCTCGTACGATAAAGAGGCGAGATCCTAGAATTACAAAATAAGAATTTTGAACAGATTTAAAGGCGGATCATCGTTTCACCACACGGTTGGGAGGTTACACACGATTGAATTAATTGTCATTTAATAATTCTCATCAGAGAGGTGTCCATAAAGGCTGAGAGTTAAAGGGTTTCCTTTAAATAGAGGAAAATTCCAACAGGGCCGGAACTGGAAAGTACAGGAAAAAGGGTCCGACATTGAGGAAAATCCACATGTTTTGGTAAGTCAAGGGTTGCCCGAAACTTGGGGTATTTTAGATATCATTAATGGGATTTAAAAAGGCTTTAAAAGGGGGGTATTAAAACATTATTACATCAAAAGATACATTATGGGAGCGGAACTGGAAAAAGAACAAAGGGTGGGACATCGTTCAGTGAGACACCATAACAGTGCCATGGTCATGGTGCCACCGTAAGCGGTGAGACCATCACGGTGAGACCATCACAGTGCCAATGGTTTAGTAGAACATTGTGATCGGTGCCACCGTCACAGTGCCACCAGTTCGGTGGAACACCATGAGTGGTGCCACCATCATTGTGCCACTATTTTGGTGTGTAACCATGATCGGTGCCACTGTCATGGTTCCACCATCACGGTGCCGCCATGATCGGTGCCACCATTTCGGGGGAACCAAACTTTAGGCAAAGTCTTTAATGAGCCACTGCCTGGGCCGTTTCATTAAGGGAGGAGGGATATTCCTAGTTTGAACCCCATGATCGGTTGAATGAGAGGATAAAGAGAGGGGATAAACACTTAAAATCAAATGGGAGTAAAATTATAAAACAAAAAAAACCTGGACAAACACCTTCTACAATGTAGTCCTATGCACCACGTCATGGTGTAGCCTTCCCAAATGCCTCATGACATGGTCACTAAACCATGAAACATGGGGATTTATAACAAAAGAGGGGTTGTCTCTTTTCTACGACCCTCTACGGTGTATCATTGGTCAACACAATGTGAAGCACCTTCCCAAATGACCAACATGACATAACCTCACCTATGCAGTGTGGCCCTACCCCTCACTCGAATTAGACTAATTGAAAAAAAGACCCTCCACAACATAACCCTCACTCCATGTCATGGTCTACCATTGATTAGAAATTCAAAAAAGGTAATAAATCATCTCTATTATATGGTCACCCTACCCCACAATGTGGCCCACTACAAACCCAGCCTACAACTCCCTAGGACCTCTCGAGCCATCTAGAAAGCAAAGAAACACTGGGAAACTTCAAAATAACCAATAAGAAAGTAATATACACTCAATAGTGACACAAGGGTGTTACAAGGGGGTATGATTGGTATGATTATATATCATAAAAGGTATGGTATTTCCAAGATGTTTAATATTGTGTAATGAGAGTGGAAACCCAATGGGTAAGTGTTTTGCAGTACCCTTTTGTAAGAACCGGGTTCTTCCTTTGAGGTATGGGTTTCTTTTTCATTCTGTTTTGGGCTGTTTTTGAGAAAATAGGTAACACTGACTAAGTTATGAACTAAACTGTGTATTTCTATAAATTTCCAAGGTAAACATTGTGTACTATAGCCGTGTGTGAAGGCCATACATGGTGTGTAGGCATATTGGCTCGGTAGAAATATTTTAGTAAGTACACACCATGTACTATTTGTACACACTGTGTAGAGGGTCCGTGTATGGGGATATATATGGCGTGTTGGGGATGTTGGCCGAGTAGATAAGTATACGTTGTGTACCCCTAGATACATGCCGCATAGTCATGTTAGTAAGTCAACAAAGTAGGTCAGCCATCTTAGGAACAGTAAAATGATACACATGGTGTGTACTCATATATACATGTTGTGTATTTATTCTTTTTTCCCTAAAATTGGTAGTAGCCTCATTTTTTGGTAGAAACCCAAACCATCAATAGGTTTGAGTGAGGAGATCCAGTCGAAGATTATTTTTTCTTTCGAATATTCATCTCAATTCTGTTTCGAACGCCATCAGATGTGTTAGAACCCACTTAGTAAGGACTTGATTCCTCTGGACCTGTTCATCTTGATTTCTATTCTAATCCAAATTATGTGGGTTTGATATTTTTTGATTCTTTTGTAGATCTACCTCGTTTTAGACCTAATTAGAGGTTGTTCCCAGAGGAGTATTATCGTACCTGTATGAGTTAGGTGGTACATACCTCTTTTTGTGTTTTCGTGGTCATTTGGGTGGTGCTGCCTTTGGTGCGTGTTCAGTTATTTTGAGTGGGACCATATTTATTCTACAGTTTCAAGTTAAATTTATTGTTAGACCTTTGGTTTTCCTTTGGGTATTTCTTTTTACCTATTTTTCTTGAGTGGGGCCGGGCAAGGGGTCATTTCTCAATTGGGGCATTTTGGCCGGGTATGCCAAAATGTGTTAAAATGAATTGTTTTGATTAAACTGTTGAGTTTAATTTGTTGAGGTATGATATGAATTGTTATAGGCTTTAAAGACCTCAGTGCTAGTATGGGACAACACTTGGTTAGTGAATTTTAACTGTTTAGTTAGTTTTTCCTGTTTAAAAGTGATTCCTTTGATTATATATGTAATTACTGAATTGCATGTGCTGGAACCACTTTCGGTTGTGTTGGGCGTGGTCTGGATATTCTTGAGTGATGTTGATCATAGGCTGGGCTTGACCTGAATTACTTTGTGTGGTTTTGACCATGGGATTGGGCGTTATGGACGTCGGGATTGAGGTAGTGAGACTGACAGGTTGGTCATGGCCCAGGTTACTTGGATGGAAAGGCCATCGAATACTGAGCGACATGGTCGCAGGGGTACGAGGTGCCAAAGATGTTATAGATTGGGTACTATTTTGGTGATTTCCACTCACCTGTTATTTGAGTAGTGTGCACATAGAGATACTATGTAATGAGGTGGTTTTGACCACTCGTGTGGGTAGACGCCCCTTATAGTTGTGGTTTAGGTACTATTTGTTTGAGGGTGATTGTCGTAGGAAGCCACGTGGAAGGAGAGGAGCCTTCGGGAGATAGCGATGAGGCTATCAGGTTTGGGGCTAAGGCTCGTCGTGATTGAGGTCATCGGTCGAGACACTTTATTTAAGGGTAGATATTGCTATCCCTCCAATTAATTTATTTGAGGTTAGACATCGTTGTCCCTCCGGTTACATATTTGAGGATATAAATCATTGTCCCTATGAGTTACTTTTGTTTTGGACTGCCTTCGAGATGTCGGTACCTTGAGACACAAGGTGTCATGAGGCACATGGTGTTGGGTTATGTGATTAAGGGGAACCAGAGGGTTCACTTGGGATTTTTGATGATAGGGGTACTTGGTCCATGGGCCAAGTACTCTATTTACTTCAAAGATTCTGTCATTGGCCGAAGTAGGTGACACTCCATGGGGGCTGCTGAGCACCAGTGGATTTTTTTTTTTTTGTGCATCATATTGTTTACTGATTTCTTTATAAATTCATTCCTACTTAAACACTTATATTAGGTATGCACCATTGGGTGGTATCCTACTAAGATTTGTCTCACACCCTACATAGGCCCTTCGGGACATGTGTAGACTTTTTGGACTTACGTGCAGGAAAAGGGTCAGCATCAGAAGATGGACTGTAGTGATGTTTGGCATGGAGACTGGTATGAACCTTGAGGTGATGTCTAGCTGGAGTTTACTTTTGTTTTAGCTCTAATTATGTATCAGCATTATTACTTTATTATTGTAGCTAAATTTGGTTAGCCATTGGCACCCTTTTTAATATTGAATTTTCTGACTTGATACGGATGCATGCTTGGTTGGTTTAGTAGTTACAAGTGATGTTCATTATGCTGTTCTGTTTACTTTCTGCTGAACTTGTTTACATATTGTTTCTGTTGTTTATTAATATTGGATATGCTTCCGCTATGAGGGTCTAGTTCGAGTATGCTGATTTTATTATTATGCTTAGACCAGTACCATTATTATCCTGCGAGAGGGTATATTCTCCCCATTATACTTATTCATACCCTCACTACTAGTTGGAAGCCTTTGGAGTTCGAGGAGGTGCACCTAAGGTGGTAACACCCAACCCATTTAGAACTGTTCGAGTGGCTGTTCGGGTCCGGTATGTTATAATGTGGGTTCATAGGGGTTCTTGACCGGGATTTAGTAGCACTATTTTTTTGGCTAATAATTATATTTATACTTATCTTTTTTATTTCTACTGGTTTACTATTTTGGATAAGGTAGACTGGAGATAGGTTGTAATTAAAATTGGGTTTCTAGCTTGTTCTTGGGTGCTTGCAACCCTAGGTACGAGGGATGGACCAAGTTGCCTTGGGTGGGAATTGTTATTTTTCTTTTTCTCATATTACAGTTTATATGATTTCTACCTCGGTGGCTCACTTGGTTTGTGATGTTATTGATTTTGATATGTTACCCTTGACCCGGTGCAGTAAGGGAGAATTGGACCTTGTCTCGGTATGGCAAGGCATGATTGTTTGGCTTTTGATAGGCACATTTTTAGGGTATTCCAATTTCATATATGCTCGTATGCTTTGTGAAGTCATAATACCATGTGAATAATATCAATTTCCATGCTATAGATTCTTTTGAAAGGTGAAGGGTGAAAATCGTGATAGAATTTCTTGTTGATTGCAATGTAATATCCCATGCTTTATATATATTTGTAGAATTTCATGTGGTAGGGTATTTGGGTCTGGATCTTGTATGAGAAGGCACGTACTATGGTTGAGGTGATTTTGGTCACCAGGATCAGGCGACTAGGTCATCAGTTTGAGGCAACGTTGGTTGTCAGGACGGGAATGGCCAGAGGTACTTTTGATACTTGGCTCTGTTGAGGGGTAAGGAGGACATGAGGTTAGGATGTCATGGGCATGGTTGCGATAGGGGAGAGTAAGGGTAGTAGTTATGCCCTACTTTTTATTGCTTTCCTTATCTACATTATATGTATATATTGTTATATATGTGGGTTGTCTGAACATTTATGGTATTCAGTGGGTTCCTCCTAGATGGATCAATGGAGCATCAGGAGGGTGATAGTACAGTGCCACAAGAGAACGATCAGGTTCAGAACCCTGAGGGGCAGGCATTGCATGAGTCGTAAGTACAGGCTCAGGTACTAGATCAGATTCCAAATCCAGTGCAGGTAGGTCTGCTGCCAGGTTTTACATCGTTGGGGTCATGGCTCGACAAGTAGCTTTGATCTATCCCGGTGCGTGTTTTATAGGGGATCGACAGAGGTGCACAGGGTGTAGAGCCCTCTATGTCATATCTAACATGAGAGTTCCAGTCGAAGCACCCGTTACTTTTTTAGGGTGAAGGTGGTCCGCAGGTGGCTGAGAACTGGATAGAGAGTATGAATATGATCTAAAGCAACTTGAGATGCCTCTAAGGCGTAAGGTTAATGTGGTAACGTACATGCTACGAGGACCGGTGAATTGCTACTGGGATGTGCAAGTTCAGGCTCGCATACATGAGGGAATGTCCTGGAAGGACTTTTATTAAAGGTTTTTGAGCACTTTTCCTAGAGACGTTGAGGTTAGAGAGAGCTCGAGAGTTCTTGAGCCTTCAGCAGGGTGACATGTCCATCATGGACTATGCAGCTACTTTCACTGAGTTGTCTCGTTTTGCATGAGGTATGGTAAGCGATGACAACTTACGGGTGAGGCGCTTCGAAGATGGATTAATACATTCCATCTGGGTGCAATTAAACATCTTTAGGCTGACCTCATTCTCAGAGGTTGTGAATTAGGTGCTCATAGCCAAGGGAAACTTGATAGACATGTCTCATTTGGGTCAAGAAGTAGCTTCAGGTAACAGTTCAGATAGCAGGAAGTGAGGTCGGGATGAGTTACATCAGGGCAGTCAGGAGAAGAAATTAGCTAGACCACCTCAGGGTAGTTCAACAGTTGATTTATTTCAGTGTGGGATCTAGGGTATGTCCGGACTCAGTGCGATAGGTCTCCAAAGGAGTACCAGGCATGTGGACAGGTTGGGAATCTCGAGAGTTTTTGCAGGAAACCTTCTTTGATGACTGGTAATCATGGAACAGGACAGATTGTGGCATCTAGAGTTGGTTTAGGTTCGGTACCAGGAGAGGGTAGTTGAGTTTCAGCTACACGTGGAGGACACAAAAGAGACAGTGGGACCCAACTGAGGGGTCGGTGGCTGGTGCAGTACCATATGGAGGAAAGGCTTTAGGAAGTCGTGTGTCAAGCCAGGTGCACGTCATGGATATGTCAGGGGATGAGAAGGATGGTGAGCCGATGATAGTTAGAGGTACACTGCGGGTGTGTCCATGATCTGTTTTGTTTTTACTTGTTTTGGCATGGCCAGTCGGGGCATGTCCATTTTGAGTGCACAAGGTGCACAGGATATATTTGGACTAAGAAGATTATGGAAAGTGGGATTAGCACCATATCAGGTGCGTGATATTTATATATATATGTATGAGGTTCCATGGGAATAAGGGAATCCATGGGATGCAGGTTTCTTGAGGTGTCGTGGGCATCGGGTCATCGAGGATGAATGTTACTTGAGGTTCAAGGAACTAGGTTTTGTTTTGAGCATCCACGGGATGTAGGACCTTATTGAGGTGGACACCGATGCGGTGCAGATACGTTTGAATGTTGGATGTAACATGGGAGCACATAATGTGGTGTAGGGGTGATGATGAGTCGCAAGAGAACTATGAGTCCAGAAATAGGTTAGTGAACCTTTGCTTGAATTGAGTTTTGGTCTACTGTTGTCCTAAAAAGTTTCCTTCACCACCCTTGGAAGGGAAATTCGGGGATGGATTTATTTAAGGGAGGAAGTTTTTAAGAACCCGGTTCTTTCTTTGAGGTACAAGTTTCTTTTTCATTCTGTTTTGGGATATTTTTGAGAAAACAAGTTACATTGGCCTAGTTCTTGACTAAACTGGGCAGTTTTGGAAATTTCCAAGGTATACGCCATGTACTTCTAAGTAAATTCCATGTACTGTAGTCGTGTGTGAAGCTCATACATGGCACGTAGGTCTGTTGGCTGGGTATAAAGATTTTAGTTAGTACATGCCATGTAATATTTGTACATGTCGTGTAGAGGGGACGTGTATGGGGATATACATGGCATGTTGGGGATGTCGGCCAAGTAGAGAAGTACACACTGTATACCCCTAGGTACACGTAGTGCAGTCATGTCTGCAAGTCAGAAAAGTAGGTCAGCTGTCTTAGGAATAGTAAAATGATACACACGACGTGTACTCATATATACACACCGTGTATTTATGTTTTTTTCACTAAAATGGGCAGTAGCCTCGTTTTGAGGCAAAAACCCAAACCCTCACTGGGTTTGCACATGGAGAGTCATCCATAACTTATTTTTTCTCCTGGATCTTCATCTAATGTATGTTTCAAACATCATCAGATGCATTAGAACCCCCTCAAAAAGGCATTGATTCCACTTTTTTCGTTCGTCTTGATTTCTATTGTAAACCAAGTTATGTGGGTTTGAGCATTTTTTAGTCTTTTATTAATCTACCTATTTTAAAACCTAATCAGAGGTTGTTACCGGAGGAGGATCATCATACGTGTATGAGGTAGGTGGTGCATACCACTTTTATTTTGATTTCGTGGTCATTTGGGTGGCGCGTCCTTTGGTGTGTCTTCGATTATTTTGAGCAGGACCCTATTTATTCTACAGTTTCATGTTAAATTTATTTTTAGACCTATGGGGTACCTTTGGGTATTCCCTTTTACATGTTTTTCTTGAGCGGGGTCGGGTGAGGGGTCGTTTTTCAAATGGGGCATTTTGGTCGGGTATTCCAAAATGTGTTAAAATGAATTGTTTTGATTAAACTACTGAGTTTAATTTTTTGAGGTATGATATGAATTGTTAGAGTCTTTAAATACCTCAGTGCTGGTATAGGACAACACTTGGTTAGTGCATTTCAATTGTTTATTTTGTTTTGCATGTATAAAAGTTATTCCTTTGATTATATGTGTAATTGTTGAATTGCATGTGCTGGAACCCCTTTGGTTTGTGTTAGGCATGGCCTGGATATTCTTGAGTGACTTTGATCATAGTTTGGGATTTACTGAGATTAATTTGGGTGGTTTTGACCAGGGGATTGGGTGTTATGGACGTCGGTATTGAGGCGGTGAGACTGTCGGGTTGGGCAAGACCTGAGTTACTCGGATGGCAAGGCCATCAGATACTGAGCGACATGGTCATAGTGGAACGAGGTGCCAAAGATGTTGTGGCTTGGGTACTATTTTTGGGATTACCAATCACCCATGATGTGAGTAGTGTGCAGATAGAGAGACTCTGTGATGAGGTGATTTGACCACTCGTGTGGGTAGAGGCCCCCGATAGTTGCAGTTTAGGTACTATTGGCTTGGGGGTTCTTGTTGTAAGAAGCCACATAGAAGACGAGGAGCCTTTGGGAGATGGTGATGAGGCTATCAGGTTGGGGGCTAAGGCTCGTCATGATTGAGACCATGGGCCAGGACACTTTATTTGAGGGAAGATATCGTTTTCCCTCCGGTTACTTTATTTGAGGGCAGACATTGATGTCCCTTCGGTTACTTATTTGAGTAAATGCATCAATGTTCCTCTAAGTTACTTTTTTTTGGGAATTCCTTCGGGATGTCGATACTTTGAGACACGAGGTGTCAGGAGGCACATGGTGTCGGGTTACATGATTGAGAGTAACTAGAGGGTTCACTTGGGATTTGTGACAACATGGGTACTTGCACTAGTGCAGAAAACGTTTTTTACATCACCATTTTTTACGTCGGTTATATAAAACCGACGTCATAATATGTAAAACGAGGTTTTTTACGTCGGTTATTTAATAACCGACGTAAAAACCTGTGTTCGGTACACCTTTAACGTCGGTTATAAAAATAACCGACGTTATTAATCGCGCGGCTTCGTTTTTTACGTCGGTTATTTTTATAACCGACGTAAAAAATGCGGTTTTCGAAGGCCTTGTTACGTCGGTTATTTTATAACCGACGTAAAAAAAGAATCCGCAGATGTTTTTGACGTCGGTTATGGAATAACCGACGTAAAAAATGCGGATTTTGAGCCCTTTATAACGTCGGTTATAAAATAACCGACATCAAAAAGGAATCGGAGGAAGGTTTTTACGTCGGTTATTGAAATAACCATCATTATAAAGGTTTTTAAAAACATTATCACGTCGGTTATTGAATAACCGACGTGATGACTCATTTAAAAATTTACCCAGACCCGTGGATTGTCATTCACGAGTTTACCTTCGACAGTCGCGACTCGTCTCTCTCGCGCGTAAACCCGAATCGGCTCGTCCATTTCGTTGGTTTAGATTCGTTTTGCGATCATCGTTTCTCATATTTAATCTCCTCGGATCAATCATCTAAACTCGCAGCACTCAGGTAATCCTCTCACTCGTTCGTTTTTTTTCGCGGATAGTATATATAAATGTGTTGTGACTTTTTTGTTGAAACTAGCTAAGATTCTTCGATTGCGAACCCTTTTAACTCGTTTTGGCACCATAATCTTATTTATCATCCCTAGATCTATTTGTTCGACTTGCAATATTGAGTAATTTTATGATTTCACTAATTTTTCATCGTTTTCTATAAATCCCCGAGAGGGTTGGGGCGTGTCCATTTGGATGGGTTGCCCTTTTACAGTTGTTACTACTTTATTCACACACAACCATGGCATAGGTGCATGGATTTGGGGTCGGGGGGTGTCAAGGGGGGTTTACAAGGGGGTGGGTGGGTGTGGGGGGCTGTCCAAGGGTGTGGGTGGGTGTTGGGGGGTGTCCAGGGGGTGTCCAAGGGGGTAGGGGGTGGGGGTGGTGATTAGGAGGGGTGGGGGCTGTCCAGAGGGTTGGGGGGTGTCCAGGGGGGTGTCCAAGCAGGTCGGGGGTGGGGGGTTGTGTCCAGGAGGGGTGGGGGTGCTTTCTAGAGGGGTCGGGGGCTATCCAGAGGGGTCGGGGGGTGTCCAGGGTGGTGTCCAAGGGGATGGGTGGGTGTGGGGGGTTGTCCAAGGGGGTGGCGGCCTGTCCAGAGGGGTCGGTGGGGTGTCCAGGGGGGTGTCCAAGGGGGTGGATGGGTGTGGGGGGCTGTCCAAGTGGGTGGCGGCCTCTCCAGAGGGTATTTGGGGTTGTCCGGGTGGGTGGGGGGGCTGTCCAGAGGGTTGGGGGATGTCCAGGGGGGTGTCCAAGGGGGTAGGGGGTGGGGGGTGGTGTCCAGGAGGGGCGGGGGGCTGTCCATAGGGGTCGGGGGGTGTCCAGGGGGGTTTACAAGGGGGTGGGTGGGTGTGGGGGGCTGTCCAAGGGTGTGGGTGGGTGTTGGAGGGTTTCCAGGGGGGTGTCCAAGGGGGTAGGGGGTGGGTGGTGGTGTTTAGGAGGGGTGGGGGCTGTCCAGAGGGTTGGGGGGTGTCCAAGCAGGTCGGGGGTGGGGGGTTGTGTCCAGGAGGGGTGGGGGTGCTTTCTAGAGGGGTCGGGGGCTGTCCAGAGGGGTCGGGGGGTGTCCAGGGTGGTTTCCAAGGGGATGGGTGGGTGTGGGGGGCTGTCCAAGGGGGTGGCGGCCTGTCCAGAGGGGTCGGTGGGGTGTCCAGGGGGGTGTCCAAGGGGGTGGATGGGTGTGGGGGGCTGTCCAAGGGGGTGGATGGGTGTGGGGGGCTGTCCAAGTGGGTGGCGGCCTCTCCAGAGGGTATTTGGGGTTGTCCGGGTGGGTGGGGGGGCTGCCCAGAGGGTTGGGGGATGTCCAGGGGGGGTGTCCAAGGGGGTAGGGGGTGGGGGTGGTGTCCAGGAGGGGTGGGGGGCTGTCTAGAGGGGTCGGGGGGTGTCCAGGGGGGTTTACAAGGGGGTGGGTGGGTGTGGGGGGCTGTCCAAGGGTGTGGGTGGGTGTTGGGGGTGTCTAGGGGGTGTCCAAGGGGGTAGGGGGTGGGGGTGGTGTTTAGGAGGGGTGGGGGGGATGTCCAGAGGGTTGGGGGGTGTCCAGGGGGGTGTCCAAGCAGGTCGGGGGTGGGGGGTTGTGTCCAGGAGGGGTGGGGGGCTGTCCAGAGGGGTCGGGGGGTGTCCAGGGGGGTTTACACATCGATTTGTTTTATATTTCAAAATTGTTTACATTCAAATTATGATTTTTTTCATATAAACATATATTTGTCTTATCTAAAAAATATATATATTTTTGCTATTTGTTATAGGTAATAATGAGTCGAAGTTGGATTACGGCACATCGAATGAGCAATGAATATGAGGAAGGTGTTGATGCCTTTTTGGAATTTGCTAAACGAAATGTTCCAAGTAGTGACATTTTTTTCTGTCCAAGCCTGAAATGTCTGAATATGAAGAAGTTGAAAAGTAGAGAGATAAAAGATCATCTGATTTGTCATGGTTTCAATCCGAGTTACAACCCTTGGATTTGGCATGGCGAAACTGGACAGAATGTCACTGATGATAATGAATCGTAAGATGGTAACTCTGATGGAATTGAAGAAATGATTCACGATATTGTAGCAGTACAAATTGAGATAGAACCGACAGTTGCACGTCTATATGGTGATGCCGAAAAACCATTATATCCTGGTTGTACAGATTTTACGGTTTTGTCGGCGGTGTTAAGATTGATTAACCTGAAGGCGAAACATGGATGGAGTGACAGAAGTTTTATAGAGCTGCTACAATTGATGAAAGACATTCTTCCAAAAGATAACGATCTTCCAGATTCACATTATAAGGCCAAAAAAATATTATGCCCGATGGGATTGGGATACAGGAAAATACATGCCTGTCCGAATGACTACATTATATATAGGAAGGAATATGAATT
This sequence comes from Viscum album, assembly GCA_963277665.1. Lineage (NCBI taxonomy): Eukaryota > Viridiplantae > Streptophyta > Magnoliopsida > Santalales > Viscaceae > Viscum > Viscum album. Next base: position 804,050,566 of record OY728167.1, on the reverse strand, counting down.
TCTGAAAGAGTGTCCTATATGTGGGACATCACGGTATAAGGTGAAAGAAAAATCACAAGCTGATGTAGAGATTACAAAGCTCCCTTCAAAGGTATTTTGGTATCTTTCTATAATTCCTCGTTTCAAACGTTTATTTGCTAATTCACATGATGCAAAAAGGTTAAGATGGCATGCTGATGAGCGGGTATGTGATGGAAAAATACGTCATCCAGCTGATTGTCCACAATGGAAGAAAATTGATGCCCAGTACCCTACATTTGGAAATGAAATTAGAAATCTGAGACTAGGCTTGTGCACAGATGGAATGAATCCATACCGAACCCTCAGTAGCACACATAGTTCATGGCCTGTTTTATTGGTAATTTACAACCTCTCTCCTGAAGTTTGTATGAAGCGCAAATATGTCATGTTGAGTATCATGATCTCTAGTCCAAAGCAACCCGGCAATGATATTGATGTATACTTGTCACCGCTGATTGATGATTTGAAACTGTTATGGGCTGATGGTATTAGGGTGTATGATTCTTATAAAATGGAATATTTTCAACTGCATGCAGTGCTTCTATTCACTATAAATGACTTCCCAGCATATGGAAATTTGTCTGGATACAGTGCTAAAGGGCATAAATCATGTCCAATTTGCGAACAACAGACGTCATATTGTCAATTGCATCATGGGAGGAAAACAGTGTACATGGGTCATCGAAAGTTTTTGCCTATGGATCACCCTTATAGAAGACTAAACAAGGCATTCAATGGCTCACAAGAATTTGATACTGCTCCAAAACCTTTATCCCCAGAATTGTATTTTGAGAGGGTGAAAAACCTTGATGTGACATTGGGAAAGACACAGAAATCTGGTAATGATAGACATATTTGGAAGAAAATGTCAATATTTTTTGAGCTACCATATTGGAGGTATCATGAAGTCAAACATAATATTGATGTCATGCACGTGGAGAAGAATATCTGTGATTCTTTGATCGGAACATTGCTAGATATTAAAGGAAATGCAAAAGATGGGTTGAATTCAAGGTTAGACCTACTATCAATGGGAATACGTTTGGAGTTAGCTCCCACTCCTAAAGGAAGACGAACATTTCTTCCCCCGGCTTGTCATACATTATCGAAGAGGGAGAAAAGTAGCTTCTGTCAGTGTCTTCATGATATCAAAGTGCCTCAAGGTTATTCTTCAAATGTAAAAAATTTTGTCTCATTGAAAGACTTGAAGTTGATAGGTATGAAATCACATGATTGTCACGTCATGATGCAACAAATTCTACCAGTTGCACTGCGTGGAATATTGCCCATCCGTGTCAGAAAGACTATAATGAGGTTGTGTTATTTTTTCAATTCAATTTGTAACAAGGAGATTGATGTGAATGCTTTGAACATTTTGGAAAAGGATGCAATTTTTATACTTTGTCATTTGGAAATGTATTTTCCTCCAACTTTTTTTGATATGATGGTGCATTTAATGATTCATCTGGTTCGAGAAATAAGGCTTTGTGGACCTGTATATCTTCGTTGGATGTGTCCTTTTGAAAGGTATATGAAAATATTAAAGGGATATGTTAAAAATCCATATCGACCTGAAGCCTCCATTATTGAAAAGTATATTTCTGAGGAGGTAGCAGAGTTTTGTACGAGCTACTTGGCTACGGTGCAACACATAGGTTTGCCTCCATCTCGCCATGAACGGGTTAGTAATGAGGGAAAGGGGATTCGTGGCTTGAAAGTCAAATCACTGTCAGCTGAACATATGAAGAAGTTAGAATCATACATCTTGAATAAAATACCTGATGTTCAACCGTATATCACATTGCATATTAATGAGTTGAAACAATGTCATCCAAAGAAGAAAGAAATGTGGATTTTGAATGAGCACAACAAAACTTTTATTCCATGGTTTAAAAATACCTTGCTTGGTAGATCAGATGTATCAGAGACATTAAAATGGATAGTGGGTGGTCCATCTTTAAATGTGATAACATGGTCCGCTTATGACATTAATGGATATACATTTCATACGAAAGCTCAGGACAACAGAAGTGCAGTTCAGAATAGTGGTGTATTGGTGTTTGCAGAAGCAATGCATTTTTCGAGTGCTAAGGACAGAAACCCAATTTCGGCATCAAGTGCATATTATGGAGTGATTGAAGACATATGGGAGGCTGATTACTTTAAAATTAAAGTTCCTGTTTTTAACTGTAAATGGTTTATCGGTAACAATAGTGTCAGACACGATGAATTTGGAATGACACTTGTTAATCTGAATAGATTGGAAGACACAGCTGATTCTTTTATAATGGCAACACATGCCAAACAAATTTTCTATGTAGTAGATCAATCAGATATGCAGTGGGCTATTGTTTTACAAGGGAAAAAACAATATGTTGGTGAGGATGAATTTGATGAAGATGCTGATTTATGTGAGATCCCTACTTCCATGGAAAGATTAACAGAACATAATGATGAGTATGTTGAAGACATGGTTTGTGCCATAAGGAACGATCACGATGAAGGAATTTGGGAAAACAATCCAACTGTACATTCCTAAAATTACAGGTAACAAAAGTTTATTTCTTGTTTACATTTAGTTTTTTCATATAATGTTAGATATTGTAAATTTTTTACTTATTAAAACATGTATCAAACCAAAACGATAAAACAATAAAAACCGTAAAGAGGAGAAGTCCTGGGCGCACCGGCTGGCCGGTGGTGGATCACTGGTTGGCCGGTGGACCAGACAGAGAGCCTTCCTCTCTGTCTGGATCACCGGCGGCCGGCCGGTGCTGAGCCAGCGGCCGACCGGTGGTCCAGACAGAGAGGAAGGCTCTCTTTCTGGTCCACCGGCCGGCCGGTGGTGAGCCAGCGGCCGGCCGGTGGCACCAGGAAGTGGGCAAGTCTACTGCCTGGGTCCTCCGGCTGGCCGGTGAGCTCACACCGGCTGACCGGTGGACTCAGTGAGTCCACTTTCAGCTTTCTTGGGTCAACTCCTTGGCAACCTTTTGCCTGTGTTTACCATGTTTATCATTGTTTAACATGCTTACCATATTACCAATGTTTACTATTATGTAATTTAGTACACTTTTCTATTTGTGAACTAATGTTTTTTTTTTGATTTGAAGTAAAATGACAGATCAATCAGTCGATCAGCCACATGATTCTGGAGATGAGCATATTGGTCATACATCTGGGGAGGAACATTCACATGCTCCTATTACGAAAAAGAGTTCAAAGGTTGGTAAGCGTGGGTGCACACGTTTACCAAAATTATCACTTGCCCGTATGAAGGAGGAGAGGATAGTCGTGGAGTTTGATGATGATGATCTTCCTAGAGGTCCAAATGCTAAAGATTTTAAGGGTTTTGTAGCAACTCAGGCTAAGAGAAAAGTAAGCATTCTCTATGATGATTGGAGAAGTGTGGATAAGGCGACAATTTCTCAACTGTGGGAGACCATTTTGGTAAGATATTTTGCTATTGTTTGACTGTTCTTTAAATGTTTCTAGTATATATAATATTTTTAAACTCTTTTTTATCAGATGACATTTGATATTCCTGACACTGGAGGAGTCAGGAAGAAATGCTTATCGTTGGCTGCTAGGAGATGGAGGGATTTCAAATCAACCCTCTCATCTGATTTCATTTATGGTCACAGGAGTCGTGAGAATCCATGTCGTATATATCCTTTTATAGATGAAGACACATGGAGACAATTTTTTGAAAGTAGAAGAAAAGAATCATTTTTGGTAAGGGCAATGTAAACTTTTATAAGCTTTTTTATATAAATGATCTTATTATTGTTTTGTTAATGATTACTTATTCTTAATTTACAGCAAACAAGGAAAGCTCATCAAGAGATCCAATCTAAAAATGTATACCCTCATAGTTTATCTCGGGGAGGGTATGCATTATTGGAAGAACAAATGATGGCAGATAAATTTCAACAACTAAGAGCTGAGTCTTCAAGCTCTGGAGAGGTGGCCACTCCATCCCCTCCATCTAGACATGAGAAATGGAAAAGAGCTCGGAAGGGCAAAAAAGGACAATATCTTTCGGAAGAATCGAGACTCGTAGTTGAGAGGATTCTAAGATATCTATTTTATTTATTTAAGTTTACTATTTTCGTCATATATTTCCAATCATTATAGAAATGTTCAATTAATTATTACATGACTCTCTTGAGGAGCAGAGTTCACAGGGGACATTTACACCATCTGGGAGGGAAGATATTTTATCTGTGGCATTGGGAAAGCCCGAACATCCTGGCCGTGTAAGAGGATATCCGGCAGGTGTATCGGTAAGAAAAGTGTTGCCAAGTTCCTCAACTTCTAACATTGAGGAAGTTTATAAAAAAAATAGAATCCTTGGAGGCTGAAGTCCATAATATTAATGCGACAATGGAGGACAAGATTAGAGCATCGGTGCAATTTATGTTTGCAGACTTGCAAAGACAATTTCAGGGTGCAGCTCCCACTCCACCTCTCCCAGTAGCTCCCACTCCCCCACCTCAGCCTGCGGACCCCATTTTTGATCCTCCTCCTCCACCGCAGCTACCTACTTATTGTGAGTTGTATGTTGATGATCCTCAACATCATATAGTTGCATATGGGATGGTATATTGTATAGGAGATACAGTTCATCATCAACAGTTAGAGGTAGAGAATCAGAGGGTCACTGTACAGGATATTATAGATAGATCAGCTCGGATACCATTACCTACAGATGAGGTGACGAAAGTTGGACATAGTATCGGCCATTTTTTAATTTGGCCATCCAGACTTCTTCGACTCATTACCATAGAGGTATGTATGTTATATATTTTATTTTATATTTTTATTAATGTTTTATCATTTGAAAACTAATATATTTTTCAATTTATTTTTACAGGAATACTTCAAAGGTAAAGAAATACTGTATAGACAACAACAAAGACAGATAGCTATGACATCAGATGCAGATACTAGCAGTCTTGACAAATTGTCAAGATATTCAAATTTGTTGGCGGATCATTATGACTTTACAATGGAAGCTCATGTCTGTGGACGTGAACTAAGTGTGGGGATTATGAAAACTGATATCATGGAGTTTGTCACTGGAGATAAGTTGGGCATCAACGTGGTGCAAATTTTTATCATGTAAGTCTTAACACCTTTTCCTTGTGTTATATTTATTAAAAATGTATACTTATGTCTGCTTTGTATTAGGTATCTGTATAAAATTTTTGAGAGGAATGAGCTGACAGATGTATATGGATTCGTGGACCCACAATTGATTTCCCCTGAAGCATGTGCATTGGATGAGGAACAAAGAATGCTTTATATTGCTGATAGATTTGAAAAGAATGTAATCACAAAGTGTTGGATGATGCCTTTTTGTGAGAGGTATGAAACACATCCCTCTCAAAGAGTTAATTATCTTTTAACATAAAAAACCACTAACGTTAAATTTCCTTTTATCAGGGATCATTGGATGTTAGGGGTTTTTTTCCCTAGGGAGAAAACACTTTATTGGATATGCTCTCTCCATGATGATGTGCGAGAAAGTTTTAAGAATATATTGGAAACGTAAGTTTAAATTTCACAATAGTTTTATATATTATAATGAATTTTAAATTTACCCCATTCGTATTATTTTCTAACAGGGCATGGGTCCACTTTCGAAAAAGCGCAAAGAAAAGGAATTACAAGATCAAATATGTACATGCGAAGGTAAATATCCATTTATAATTTGTACATTTTGATTTATTACATAAAAATAATATATTGAATTTACACTCATTCAAACAGAAATGTCATGAGCAACAAGGCATCATCGAATGCAGATATTACATGTTAAGATTTATGTATGAAATAATAACAACTGGGACAGTTCTGAGTTTTGACCTGGTAAGATTTCCTCTTTCTCATAATATTTCAATTTCATTTATTCATTATACACGTTGACTACTATCCTTTTCCTTTGTAGCTTTTTGATGACTCTCAACCCTTTACTGCTGAAGATATCAAACACTTACTAGTGGAGTGGTCAAATTATTTTATAGGTTTGATTGACTTTTAGTTGTTTGTAATGTAAAATGTAATTTTGAATATTGTCAATGTAATTGTGTATTTCGTAGTCGTTTAGGTTGGATTTAGTTTTTTTTGAAGTTGAAAGTGTATGTTTTGAATGTTATATAAGTGAATGTTTAATTTTTCTCTACTTCTTGTTTTGGTCTACTGTTGATGGTTTTTCTGGTCTGGATTTTGGTATGGGGGGAGAGGTTCCAAGGGGGTGGGTGGGTGTTTGGGGGGTGTCCAAGGTGTGTGTGGGGCTGTCCTAGGGGTCGGGGGGTGTAAATGAGGGTGGGGGGTGTCCAAGGGGTGGGGGGTGTCCAAGGTGTGTTTGGGGCTGTCCAAGGAGTCGGTTGGGTGTAAATGAGGGTGGGGGGGGGGGGGCTGTCCAAGGGGTGGGGGTGTCCAAGTGGTGGGGGTGTCCAAGGGATATAGTAGGGGTGTCCAAGGGGTGTTCGGGGCTGTCCAAGGGGATGGGGGGGGGGTTCCAAGGGGTAGGGGGGGTTTCCAAGGGGTCGGGGGTGTGTCCAAGGGGTGGGGGGCTGTCCAAGGGGTGGGGGTGTCCAAGGGGTGGGGGGTGTCCAAGGGATATGGGAGGGGTGTCCAAGGGGTGTTTGGGGCTGTCCTAGTGTTCGGGGGGTGTAAATGAGGGTGGGGGGGCTGTCGAACGGGTGGGGGGTGTCCAAGGGGTTGGGGGTGTCCAAGGGATATGGGAGTGGTGTCCAAGGTGTCTGGGAGTTCTGTCCAAGGGGCCGGTTGGGTGTAAATGAGGGTGGAGGGGGCTGTCCAAGGGGTGGGGGTGTCCAAGGGGTGGGGGGTGTCCAAGGGATATGGGAGTTGTGTCCAAGGTGTCTGGGAGTTCTGTCCAAGGGGCCGGTTGGGTGTAAATGAGGGTGGGGGGGCTGTCCAAGGGGTGGGGGGTGTCCATGGGGTGGGGGGTGTCCAAGGGATATGGGAGTGGTGTCCAAGGTGTCAGGGAGTTCTGTCCAAGGGGCCGGTTGGGTGTAAATGAGGGTGGGGGGCTGTCCAAGGGGTGGGGGGTGTCCAAGGGGTGGGGGGTGTCCAAGGGATATGGGAGGGGTGTCCAAGGGGTGTTTGGGGCTGTCCAAGGGCTCGGGGGGGTGTCCAGGGGTCGGGGGGGTGTCCAAGGGGTCTGGGAGGGCTGTCAAGGTGTGTGGGGGTGTCTAATGGGTGTTTGAGGCTGTACTAGGGGTCTTGGGGGTGTAAATGAGGGTGGGGGGCTGTCCAAGGGGTGGGGGTGTCCAAGGGGTGGGGGGTGTCCAAGGGATATGGGAGGGGTGTCCAATGGGTGTTTGAGGCTGTACTAGGGGTCGTGGGGGTGTAAATGAGGGTGGGGGGGGGGGGCTGTCGAAGGGGTGGGGGGGTGTCCAAGGGTTGTGGTGGGGGAGGGCTGGCCAGGTTGTTAGGTGGGTATAGATGAGGGTGGGGTTCAGTTGGGGCTTGGGGGAGGGCTGGCATGGTTATTTTTGTTGTTTGGTTTCTGGTTGATTTTTGGTGAGAGCAGTGCAATTATTTTAAAAAATATATATCGATATCACGTCGGTTATAAAATAACCGACGTGGTAAATAATCGGTAGGGGTTTATCACGTCGGTTTTTTCGAGAACCGACGTGATAAACCGTTCCCGGGCCTTTTATCACCTCGGTTCATAATATAACCGACGTGCTAAAAGGCCTGCGAATCGATTTACCACGTCAGTTATTGGATAACCGACGTGCTAAAACGTTTCCCAGGCCTTTTTAACACGTCGGTTATTTAAGAAACCGACATGATAATAGGCCAGGGGAAGGGTTAATCACGTCGGTTATGTCATAACCGACGTGATAAACGATATCCCAGGCGTTTTATCACGTCGGTTTAAAAAATAACCGACGTGATAAACCCCCCCCCCCCCCCCCCGCGCATATTTATCACGTCGGTTATTATATGAACCGACGTGATAACCACCGTGATGTTAGGGATGTTACGTCGGGTTTTAAATAACCGACGTAAAAAACGTTATTTATAACGTCGTCCGTATTAACGTCGCCTAAAAACCGACGTAAATAATAAAAAATAACTGACGTAAAAAATGTTTTCTGCACTAGTGTTGGGCCATGGGCCAAAAACTCTATTTAATTTAAATATTTCGGCATTGGCCGAAGCAGGTGACACTCCATACTGGTATGAACCTTGAGGTCATTCCTAGTTGGAGTTTACTTTTTTTAGCTCTCATTATGTATCCTTAGTCTTACTTTATTATTGTAGCTACTATTAGTTATCCATTGGTGTCATTTTTAATATTGACATGTTTGACCTTCTATGGACGCATGCTTGGCTGGTTTAGTAGTTACAAGTGGTGTTTAGCATGCTGTTCTGTTTACTTTATGTTTCACTTGTTTACATGTTGCTTTCACTGTTTATTGATATTGGATATACTTCCTCTATGCGGGTCTGGTTCGAGTCTGCTGAGTTTATTATTATGCTCGTACTACTACCACTATTATCCTCTAAGAGGGTATACCCTCCCCACTATACCTATTCAGACCCTCACTGCTATTCGACAGCCTTTGGTATTCGGGGAGGTGCGCCCAAGGTAGTAACACTCGTCTCATTTAACACTATTCAGGTGGATGTTCGGGTCCAGGATGTTACACCTTTTTGGTATATTCTTTGATATTATTTTATTATACTCATATGAGATATGTGGTGAATGGGCCTTGGAGAGGATGGATGGAAGTGTACATGATAAGATCTTGTTGTTTCTTTTGTTTATTCACCAAAGCATTATTATGCTTCTTCCACATTTACGTGAGTGCTCTTGGGGGTAATCGTACTGAGTATTCATGTATGCTCACCCCTATGTATATAAACTGTTTTTCAGTTTTACAGAGTGGGTTTCGAGATCAAATTAGGTTGTATTAGCTCAGAGTTGGGAGTTGTGGTTGGGGCTACTATCATAGGAAGTTTAATATTGCTATTCATTTTGGAGACTTGTATTTGTATACAATTTCATGCTTTTTGGTTCATTGTGGGATATTAGTTTTATTTTATTTTATGGTTTTGATTGGTGGATTTATTATTATGTACCGAGGATATGAGGGGGTAATGTCACTCATTTTCATGTTTTATACCCTCAATTCTAGTCATCAACCTGAGGCATATTCGAGTCGGGCCTTGGGTTATCTTTCTCATATTTAGTGTAGATCCAAAAGGGGTTCCCAATGGGAGAAGGTCATGACACATTTTTTCACTTTCCTTGGATGCAACCATCACATATTCCGTACTCTACATGATCAAGCTTTAGCAATCCTCTAGAATTCAAGATTCGTAAAACCTTCTCACCAATGTGACAAATATGATTATGCCACAATTTTATAATTCTAGGGGTTGTTTCTCTAACACGAATGATACCTTATGAAACCCTGGCCAGGTATAATTTTTTTCCATACACACCACTGGCTGACACCATAGAACCTCATGTGATATTCCCTATACAATCTGTGGTAATAGTATATAATCTCACATCATTAAGTAGACCAGTGGAAATTGAGTTCTTTCATAAACCTGGGATGCGATTGATGTCTTGAAAATATAGTATGAATTTTTTACTTGTTCAAATACTCATTCCTCCTTTTACAACAACCTCAAGTGCCTCTCTATCCAAAAAATAAACATTTACAAGGCTCCCAGACATGTTATCATTCATATATAAACATTAAAATTTTGAATAAAATGAAGTTCTAGAATCAATAATTCATCAATCCATCAAACTCGTGACACTTAAAACTAAAGTGACACTCTCCCATTCACTTGTAAAGTTTGTGGATGAAACAAAAGCATGCTTTCTGGAATTAACAGACCTATCTCGAAAATCCTTTTGTAAATGTCCCTTATTTCCATATTGTTAACATGAAAAGACACCAGGAGAAGAAAATTTCCTATGAATTTTATCTTTTCCATATCCCCCTCTTTTACTTTGGATTTTTTGAGTGGATCGTCCCCTACTTTCCATACTAAATTCACTTTCAGTAGCACCTAAAAACTATTTCTTCTAGATCTCTCTATTCAAGATCAGATCGAGGATCTCATTGAAGCCAACATAATTATTTCTACTAGAATTACTCAGAGTGTTCACCATCACATCCCATTATTCTTGAAGAAATAACAAAAGAATCATGGCTCACATTCCCTTTGGTGAACTTCATGCTGGAAGATTCCATTTATCTTCGGATCATGTTGAACTCATTTAGATGATCAACCATCGACCTTCCTTATGAAATCCTCATAGAAAAAAACCACCAAAACATGAAAACTGTTTTTATTGTGGAAGGAATCTAATACATGTTTTCAATCACGACTATTAATCTTGAAGTTGTTTTCTCCTCACAGATGTTTAAGACAATGTTATGGACCAACATCATATAACCAACACCTAGCACCAGCTTGTCAAAATTTCTCAATCTGTCTTTTCCATTACTTCTGGATTATTCTTAGCTAATGTAAGATTGATATCCTTTTGAAATATGTTTTATTCTACCTACATCTTCCATAAACTAGAGTTTGATCCATCAAACTTATCCATCCTCGCATTTTCCTCTCATAACACTGTATTCTGAAGATGAAAATCTCCCACAAAATCAGAAAAGGGAAAAAAATAACTAAATCATGATTTTTGAAAGTTATTTTTTGATCAGACCTTCAAAATTCTAAAGCAATCTCTAATACCACTTGTTGCATCATATGCAATAGTTCTAAAACCACCCAACTTTCAGAACCTCAAATACAAAACAAGGTTAATGGAAGGTTCAGAACAAATCAACACCACAAATAGGTGTATCTGGATCTGGGAAGCCATGTAAATATAGATAAAACCCCAAAAAATTCACCTTATAATTCCCTCAGACACTCACATCATACATCTAAAGTGGAACATGCAGTAAACAAAATTAAAACACTAAATGGAGGAGAATGAGGATTTTCATGGGTTGAACGAAGTAAAAATTCCTGGGAAAAGATAATTTCACTATAAGGGTGAATAGAAGATTAAAAAAGAATGACTAACTTTAAATCACATTTTAAGAGAACCTTGGTCTTGATAAAATTTTTTTACATCCTCGTACAAATGACCTGAACACCAATTTATAGCGGTAGAATTTTGTTTATTCTGGTTCAATCGCCATTTAAAATCCATGGGGGGAATACCACATAGATCTGATCCTCATGGGAATCCCTTCGCTCATTCAAAGGAAACAACCACCTCATATAGTTCTTTCAGTGAATAGTGAAAGCTTTCATAAACTCCAGGAGTTTACCTTGACATATCATCCATATGACCTTTACATATCAATAGGGTTGACTCTTACTCAGGTCTTATAAATCTCTATACACCCGCATCAGTGCCAGGTTTCTGGAACACATCCTCCAGCTTCGACACTTACATCATTTGGATTCCCCACCACTGTTATTGTTTGTTACAAACTTTTAGTTCATTTGATGCCTTACATTCGATGCTAGAATGAAGTTCCAAAAGTTTCTCATTTTTAAAGCTTTAATACTTGGCTGGAAAAGGTCATCTCATGCTAATCCTAACATGAATAATATCAAAACTGCTAAAGAGTTTCTAAAAATAGTATAATGTTTAATTATAAAAACATGAGGGATGTACTCATATTTTTAATTAATCATCAAGGAAATGATGTCTTAAATTTTGGAAATATTTTAGTTGTTTATGAAAACACCCTCAATAAATAATAGAATCACTTTCTTCCTGGAGTTATATATTTTATTACATGAGGGGTGACAAAAAACTTATTTGTCCTTAAATGATTAAATATAAGTTCACATTTTATTTATTCTTTAAGGATAAATGTATAAAAGTGCATATGTACCTTGAAAATAATATGAGATCTTATTACAATAAATTTGATGTAATGTAATGTTCTTCCCTACTCATTGATATTTAAAGGGTATAAATGATTACTTATTACAAAAGTGATAACCAAAATTGGCCAGTTGTGTTGATGTTGCATATTTTTTATCTATGAAATATTAGATCTTAAACTGTATATTTATTCACTTATGGTGGAACAACCATTTCATGGTACTCTGTGTAACAAAACATCTTTGTGACTTCCACAAATTAGGTTGAATTGATTTCAACTCATGGGGGAAGTAATAATGTGTTGAGTTGAGATCAATTATCCATCATATCAGAAATAATCATGGATTGATTGTGAATAATGATATTCTCACTACTTTATATAAAGATAATGTAGATTATATTTCACAATTTGAGGATGAATATATCAAATTTGATGTGAAAAAACACATCCCACAAAAACAATTATCCATGAGTTTTGAAAGAATGGCATGATGAATATTAAAAAAATTAGATCTTGTGACGGTCTTTCAAGTTTATTCACCAAGACTTTGCTAAATAAAACTTTTGAGAATTTGATTTACAAAACTGAGATGTGAAGACTTTTGAGTCTATCATGATTTTATCAAGGAGAGTTATAATGTTGCACTCCTTCCCTTTACTCGGTTTTTTCACATTGAGTTTTTCTAGTAAGGTTTTTAATAAGCCACCTTAAAATTAGATATGAAATTCAATTTTTTTTACTTCAATTTTTTTACTATGGAGTTTTTTAAGTAAATATTGAATAATATTGCATTAAATTGATGTCATCCATGAGGGGTTGTTATAAAATAATATAATAACTATGGGTGTCATAATTTCCATGGGTGTTGATTCTTATGGGCTTCATTCCCATTGGTGGAAATTCTCATGACCATCAATTTTATAAACTTTATCATACATCATCAATTTCATTTGTTGGATTTGCTGAGTAACTGTGCAGGTACAATATTTGGGGGTATAGCAATGTACTGTGGTGGGAGAATTTTTGATCTGACTATGGTAGGGGGTACTACAGTGGTATTGTAGTAGTAGTTGTGGTGGGGCACTACAATGGGACACTGTGCAGTATTGTAGTAGAAAAGTTTGGGAGTCTTTCTGGTTGGGGATGAACTTTTGGGTCTTCTACCACCCCTAATAAATGGATGCAAGTCATCCATTTTGGAGGGAGGGAGTGTTGGCCCAGTCTACCCAAGTCAGTGAGTGTGTGTGTTGTGTGTGTGTGGCATGTGTTTCTTTCTTATATTTGTATTCTCAATGATAATGAATGATGTAGTCTTTATATATGTCAACACGATAAAGGATATTGTGATTTTTAGTTTACATTGTTCTTCTTATAACTCTATTATTTTTGGAATTAATGCGGTGTTGGGGTTGCTTTTATTTGTTATAGTCTCTGTACTTTTTCTATGATCAACATCACACATTCAATTTCAAAAAAAATCATTGTATTAATCAACTACATGACCCGGTATTTTAAAAAATATTCATTTTTTTTCTAAAACCGTAATATTTTTAGTTTGTTATTTTTGTAATCTTTTACATAATAAATGTAAAAGAGTTTTATTTTTTCATGAATTGATTAAATACTTGTAATTTTATTACCCCATGAAAAGTACGATTATTGGTTTGTTATAAAATTTTATTTTTTTGAATGAAAATTGAATGAGTACCCATGAAATTTGGGATGCCTATTTATTTTTACAAAACATGAATTTGATTATGAAAATTTTAATGACAATTGAATGAGTACCCATGAATTGGTTAATCATATTCTAGTCTTTGAAACTATGACATGTTTATCCAAACTCAGCCTGAATATCAAACAAGTTATTAATTAACTAACATAATCTTTTAATAATCTGATTAATCATTACTGTAACTTCATTTCATCACGTTGGACAGTCTTGGGTACCTATTTAATGGATAAATGTTTCTATCTATATAACTCTTTATACAATAAAAAAACTTCATATAATGATGAAATATCATCCAATTTTAATTTTCAATTATTAGAAGCTTCTTATTAGAATCTTGTTTGACTTAGCCCATACCAGAATTTTTGTAGGTTAAAAATAGGTCCACATTTGATTTTTGAAAATGTTCCCATTTTTATTTTTTAAAAAATTTATTAAAAATTGTATTAAATTATATTAATATAAAATATTTTTTTAGAAAAATTAAAATGAAACCATGTTTTTTGAAAAAACAAAAAAAACTTGTTTTCATTTTTCCTATGCAAATTGGTATAAATGAGATATTTGTCTTTTGTTACATTTTCTAATACATTTTTAGAGGAAAAAAAATTGAACCAAGACCACCACTAATGTTTTTAATTTTTATGAAAATATTGTAATGAATTCATTATATCATTATCATCATCATTTTTTTCATTTTAATTAGGAATAGCCTAACTCAACTTGTCTACTTGCTGCAGTAGGAAGTAGACCCCAATAAAATTTTCCCACTGGATATGTTTTCTGATATTGTTGAAGGTAATTCACAAAGGTCCTTTGCTGCGAATTGTGCACATTAAAAATTAAAAATGTATGGTATATAACTTTGGATCGAGCGATCAAAAGGATATTTCATTTTTTTTAATTTTTCTAAAATAAAAATAGAAAATGATTTCCAGGTTTTTTGCTTTTAAATATTTTTTTTAATTTTAAAACATAATTTTATTTTATATAATGGAAGACCTTTTATCATATATTTTTTCAAATAATATTATCATGTTCCCGGTTCTTGTGAGTCTTCCTCCCCTAGAGGGATCTTCTCTTGGGTGACCTAGAATATGTGGCTAGGATTGAGGTCTCTAGAGTAGCCTCCTCAATGTGATCCTAATGAACTAGGTCCACACGGCATTGACGATGATGACGACTTGTCATATGATCTCATAATGGGATCCCTTCTAGGAACCTACTAGTAAGTACTGATATTGTGATCAACCTATTAATCCTCCTCTATAATATGAGGGGGATATGCATTGATGTGCATTGGGGTGATACACTCATAGTGGTTGGTGGTGGAAACAAGAACCACCTGCTTCTCCATAACCTTTCATTGCATGGATGACATGTGATGCTTCTTTTACTAGAGGCTCTCACATGAAACCTCTAAAGGTAGGATAGTAACATTTATATGATACTCTTATATTATAACATTTTTCACCTAGTTTTAAAGAAGTTGGGTAGGTGACACCATCATCTCTAGTCAGTGTTCCTCAACCATCATCATAGTTGTAGAATATGTTTGTTCATGAGGAAGAATTTTAGAAAGAGTGTGTTCTGATTCATTCATTTCATTATTTTTAAGGGATATTTTCATTGGGTTTGGATGAATTGGAATAATAAACAAACACAAACAAGAAAACCTTTTAGTGAAGTATCATAAGTTAGAGCATGATCGATAAATTGCTTTCATGGGTAAATGATTCGCTTCAAGTTTGCTATTTTTTCTGATGAAAAACCCGATGCACTTCCTATCTATGGTTGTTTGGAATCATCACAGACCTTCCTTCCAAAGGAAAGTGGATATAGGGTAATTTAAAACGAAACCATGGAATGGGTGTTGGTCAAGAGTATGGGAAGTTGGGTCATCACCCCTTTTAAGGGTGAATTATTGCATCCTCTAGGACTCTCTTATAGATTTAAGTTGTATTTGTGAATCCTTTCCAAATCATAGTGTCAAACTGCTGACCACCATGCTAGTGATCGAGGATAAATATTTTTTGGTGTGAAAATTAATATATATCACAGGTTCTCCATCGATTATGTCATTTGTATGTATCATGGAGTCTCTATCGATTACACCATTTATACTGATATCAGTAATTCTCTATATTTATCTTGTTAATTAATGATTTTTTGGATTAAATCGACATAGCTTGGTGGTCTAGAGTTTATCTTCATGCAGGGAGGTGATAAGTGTTGTGGACTTGTGATTTATTGAGGTGATACAAGAATTACATAAATAAATATTAAATCTTATTAGATGAATAATCATTTCATATCATTACGATTGATGCCATAATCGTATAGGTTTAGTGTATTTGGAAAATTGGATACATCAAAAAATGGGGCATAAAATATCTACATCATCTTCCATTAGTTACATCACAACTAGAATAATTCGTTGACATATCATAATTCAAACCTTTCTTCATATCCTAGGAAAAAGTAAACATAATAAAGGTTTAACTCATATGTTTAGTAAATGTAAAAAAATGAGATACAAATGATCATTTAAGAATAACACGAGCATAAGGGTATAAGAAAATGAGTCTAACATTTGAAAAGCATACCCATCAATTCATATATCATAATCACGATTCAAGAAATATATCTTGGCAGTTCATAAGACATGAATGATAAGGAATCAAAAAAGAGAAGGCATGAGAATATAACACTGACATAATATCATGTCATAAAAGAGTGGAATAATGTGTGGTATAGTCATAATCAAATAGATCTTATGTCATGGATGTCCACCAAAACATTCATCACATGTTAGGCTTGGGATAACCACTCATGTACCTGCTTCAGTATTGGCATAACCTCATGTGTATCCTTGTTGGGCTTGGGCTAACCATCTGTGTAACCTCTCATGTACCCTATGATCCTATGAAACTTTAATCTTTAACCAATTCATTGGAGGCCTATAACAAACCCACTTTTCCCATAATCACAATAAATTCATATACATTTGACAATATCATGAAAACATTTATCATTTCAACATAACCTATCATTAGGAAAATAAAATAGATTTCATTATTATTCTATCATCATAATGATAAAGCATCTAGAGAAACAATAAGGATGTTTTCATAGGATCATATCCCAGGTAATGAATAAGAAATATAAAATGATGTTATCATAGATGAAAAATGCCTTTAAAGATTGTTGAAACATTTCTTGTGTAAAATACTCTCTTCATTTTAAAATCACTACTATAAAATATAAAAAATTCCAAAATAATAAGGGAAAAAATTTCTTTGAAAAGAATCATTGAAACATGTAATGTAAGCTTTAACACATTGAGTGTTCATGATAGCGGGAAAAGTTATATGTGCGGTATATGTTAAAAACATTATGTTCACGCCTTATATGGGTAAACATAACTTTAAAAAAATCATAATATGATAAAAAATCATTCTTGTAAACATTTTAAATAAAATTTAAAAATGGAAGAAAAATATTCCCGATCAAAGAGAGAAATAAAGTTAGTTTCCATTAAACACATTTTTTCTTCTCTTGAGTAATTAAAAAGAGGAAAATGAAAAGAAAACATATCATCTAATAAATAAAAAATTTAGAATAAAATTAATGATATTTTGGATATATATGTAATATAATTTCATCATTATAAATTTAATAATAAACAATCCCGATAAAAATAAAATTCTAACATAAAACCTTTACCTCAAGTCTGACATGATTTGTAAGTGTTGTAACCTCATATATAATAAATAAAAATTATTATAATTTATACTAGTATAATATTCATATTCATAATATCATATATAATCCACTTATAATATTTTATCACCTGTTTTGTCAATAATTATTTATTAAAATCATCATTGGTGGGTGTTAACGGTTTCATTTTTCATGAAAGTTTCAGTTGTGAAGTTATAGTCATATTACTTTGATGAAGGTTACATAATATATAGATTTTTCATAATGATATAAGTATCATATATATTCATTATATACATATTTATAATAGTCCCTAAAATGTAGATATAGTAAAATGAACTACACCATTCATGGAGACGGTTGTCCGTACGTACGCATGAACGTTGTTTTCATTTTCCAATGAAAAAAGGAAAGAAAGATAAAAAAGTTATCATTAAAGAATCATAAATATCATATAGATTTTTGAAATCCATTATAATAAACATACATTTATTTAGGTGATGAAAAATGCTTAATATCGCTATGTGGAGGCGGTAATCCTCACGTACGCACAATCGATACTTTAATTTCACATTTGATGGAAAAGAGGTTGAAAAAGGCTATAATGGCATCATAATGACATATGAATATATTTATGAGACTATATTCATCATGTTATGATGGATACAAGATAAGTTGGAAGAAGAAATAAAATTCAAAGTACTCTGTTAAGAGTTACACCTCTTTGTTGAACAACCTACTTTGGTTTACACCTTAAGCCTTGAAAGGAAGAAATTATTGTCACGAACCAAATATGGTCGCCATCAAAACCGACACCAAACCCAGCCCGTGACAAGGCCTGAAGGGTGAAGACGAGGTGTCCTTTTATAAGTGAGGGAGACGACACACTTGAAATTACTTATAAGATTTATATATAATTAATGTATTTCTCAAGTATAATGCTTCCAAATGGACAAGGACTTAAAGTTAGAATAATATAGTGTCTAAATATATCCATAAAATTATAATCAGACATGTTTGTGTGGAAATCATTCCATTATATCTTAGTTTTACCCTGGGTGAACCTGTTTTAACCTTAACTATTGTAAGAAATTTTTATATTTTTTAATATTCATTATGGAAAAAATAAAAGTGGCCTCAATAACAAACTTGAAGATGGTTAATACAAATAAAGATCCATTTTATTAAATTAAATTTATATAATTTTTTTAAATAAGTCCAAAAAACACAATGAAATCCCGTTTTTAGAAAAATTCACTTTTAAGCACAAAACTAAATTTACATCCATTCCTTGCCTCGTAAAAACTATAAAATTAATGATAAAATATTTTAATGTATATGTAATCTTTAAATTTCATTAAAAATGTTAATCAATAATGATTTATTTAATTTATTATGATAAAAACACTTTGCGCATATAAAAATAATTTTCTAAAAAATAACTATGTTTACCTTTAAATGATTTTATCTTCATTCATAACCATTATAAACTTAATTTATGAATGATTATTCATTTAAATTTTCAATATATTTCATTGAAATAATTTTTCAATAGTTCTCAATATACTATTTTTGATAAAAATACATGAATTGTAGAAAAATACATTTCTTAGAAAAAGAGGTCTTTTAAATACTTAAATGATTTCATTAAAAATTTAATGATTATTTCATATGCATTAATCAATAAATTTAAATTTAAGAAAACATTTATCTATTTATTTCATAATGTGGTTAGTCCTATTTATATTCATCGATCCACTGACTAGGTTATAAAGGTATATTATAACATGGGTTAATTTAGATCAGGAATGCATATAAAGCATGCTATTGAATACTTAATGTTTATTTCAAATGAGATATATATAGAATCTTGGGGTGTTACATTCTACCCCCCTTAAAATGAATTTTCCATTGAAATTTCGTCACTCCGATATAAAAAAATAAGTACATCTTTACTTCATCACATCCTTAGTTTACCATATAGCTTCCTTGATTTTATGATTCCTCTAGAGAACTTTAACTAGGTGAGTAGTTTTATTATGTATCACATTATATCTACAATACAAGATTTCTTCTAGTTTTCCCTGATAGGAAATACCAGTAGTACAATCTCTCCGTCCAGTACATGTGAGGGATCAAGTATGTACTTCCTTAGGAGAAATAAATGGATCACATCGTGAAATTGAAAGAGGTTTAGTGGAAGTACTAAGAGATAAACAATAGTCCATGCTTAATCAAAAATATGAAAAGGACCAATATAGTACCTTATTGAATTTATGATTCATCGGTGAAAGGTGGTATAGAAACCACAACAATCAGATTTATCATACATGATCCATTAGGATGGGACACCCAATGGGCCTAGTGGTCTACAATAATAATACATGTTTAGTTAGTGTTGTAATCGTCAATCCTGCTAAGTGAAAACAAGATTTGACACTTCCTAATCTCTAGAATACTAGTTCTAGCCTACCCATATAGATACTTGGGATTCCCTTTGTGCTCAAATTCTCATTTCACATGTCAAAAAAATACCATTTTCACATACACATGACAATCATTATAAATACACTAGTAAATAACCACTTTCCATAAACAAAACTAATTTCCCTTTTTCACAAACCAAAGTAATTTTTAAAACACATTTTACACCACTCTCACTGTTCATGAAACCCATTTAGCAATACCACAAGGAAGTCACATAACCAATTTAACCATTTTCATGGTCTAATCCCCTTCCAAATCCACACACAAACCAACTTCAATTTAAAACATGCTTCCCTTCATTTATAAAATTCACAATTTAAATTAAAAGTTCCCAATAAATAATTCATCATACCATAAATCCCATTTCTTTTTGAAAAGTTATTTTCAAGTACATTCGCACACCAAGTTCCCTTGAAACCAAATTTCATACCTTTCACATAAGCCGTGAAACACTTCCACAAAGCACCACAATTAGGCACAAACAAAAGCACAACCATTTTCCTTTATAAAATCCATTTCTTTCACATAAGCATGTCAAACCATTACAAAACACATTTTCACCCCAAAAATAAATTATAAAGCACATATAATTAACCAAGAAAGCGTATCAAATCATCTAAAATTGTTAGAGCATGGAACCACCTACCTCCTGAATATAAATTTTTCAGAAAATGATGTGAAAACACCACTGAACCACCACAATACCCTATTAAGGTATGATAGAACCGAAAACATAATTATTGAACCCTAAAGAACAATATTCAACCATAAATAGACACCCCAACCCACTAGAGATGTGAAACCCCATGAGAGAAGAATAGAAACCCTAGTTAAGAGGAGAAAATCAAGAGAGAACCCACTTAATTAGAGTTTCCTTGAAGAACCCACATAAAATACACCAAGAGGCGGGAGCCCAAGGGAGACATGAGGAGGAGAGGGAGGCGCCTGGGGCTGGGTAGTCCAAATGGGTCGATCAATGAGGTATTTGGTGTTAAATCCCAAGAGGACACAAATGTAATTTCTAAATTTTTAATGACCTGGAAATTGCACACGATTTTCCCACAAGATTTATCAAACCATACAGAAACAATTCACCCTTTACTATCCAAGAGGCACAGGCCGAATGATTATCCCACACGGTTTAAAAACCGCGTGCTAACTGTGTATTAGCCACTGTCTCAAAACAACACTTTTCTGCACAATTACCTAAGCAGGGCACATGATTTACCCTAACTGTGCGCAAACTTTGTGCCACCTTCTTTCAAGACCAAATTATCCATTTTTTATACCAAAAACAAATGGGGAGCTTGAGGGAAAAAAGCAAGATCAAAACTAAAAAGAATAATACCACACAAATTCAAACTCGTCACACCTGGAACTCAAGAGAAAAACAAAGATCCAAAAGTGAACCGAAACCAAGGATGAAAATAGAAACCCAGGTGTCACATTAAATCTTTTAATAAAATATTACTTATTATAAAATACCATTAATGTCATTTTTTGAACTCTCCGTTAAATTTGACTTTGAAAACAACATGATATTAAATAAATTCAGATATAATACTTTAAAAAATCCATAAAATTTTATTTTTATCTAATTTTTTTGGAACACTATAATTAATTCAAATTATATTACTTTTAATATTTTTAGAATCATTTTTTTTATTTTTCTATTAATTGAATAAATAATGTGTTGGCGTTGCGCAAGCATTTAAGGAAATTATTTCATCTCTAAAAATTAGAAATAAATTAACTAGATAAAAAAATATTAATATTTCAAATAAAAATTTAGAACTAAACACAAGTTATTCTTATCCCTATCATAAGATATTATAAATATTAAAAATAAGAGTGTCATTTTTTACTTTATCCTTTACTGAAATATTATAAAAGTCAAAATCAAGGATAAATGAAAGAATTTCATAATTTCAAATTTTGGATTCTTATGGATGAAATATACTCATATAAGGAAATAAATTTGGGTTTTAGGATCATTATTATTCCTTTTCATATTATTTTTAACCATAATTACCTGATTACCCCTTATCGAGGTGAAAAAAAATACTAAGTGGAAATGCTAATTTTTTTCGCTAATTGGAACTCAATTTTGAGAGTTCCATTATCTTTATATCCTGTTTTTGGGTCGGTCTAGGGGCTTGGAGAGTACCTCGAGTATTTTAGTTTGATTTTGGGAGCACCAGAGGGAAAATGGCCAATTTTGGGAAATACAGACTAGGGCACACTGTTTAGGGTAAACCGTGTGAAACCTTCTTGGTAACCATGCGGCCCAGTTGTTAATTTCTACATAGTTTCAATAAACCATGAGAGTGGGGAACATGACCATGCGAGCTCATCTGTAAAAGTTACAGAGAGATACCACACAGTTTGAGCATGGTTAGTGTAAACCGTGCAGTAGACCACACGGGTACTGCCACTTGGGTAGTACCTTGACATTATAGCCCGCATGGTTACTACAAAATTTGGAAAACCGTGTAGGTAAACTCTACGGCCTGCATAGTAAGTTTTTAAAAAGGTTTTTCTTTATTTTATTTTTTCTTTATTTCTCTTTCCTTCTCCCTCTTTCTTTTTACTTATCACATATAGTAGAGGGAGATCCCTTTCTTCCTCCTCCTCTTTTTATTTTTCTCTCGTATCTTCATCTGAGGTCCAATTTCAGATATTTCAGAAGTTAGAGACTAAAATTGGTAAGGATAAACCCATACACACCTCTCTTTTCATTTGTTTTCACCTCACAGACCACTGTTTCTATCCAAGCCAATTTCAGTGTTTTTGATCGAAACTCAGATCTACGCCAATTTTCTTTGAATTAAAGATCGATATCAGATGTTCCAACGTCTATGAGTCTAAGGTAGATTATGCATAACTTACTTTGTTTTTTATGTATTTTTTGGGGTACAACTCAAAGCACACATTTTGGGTATTTTGAGCGGGACCCTAATATACCTCGTGCTTCTTATCAAAATGATCGTGTGACTCGTGGGATGTCATTGGGCATGCCTAATGCCTATTTCTCGTGAGAAGGTCCAGGTTAGAGGTCATATCTCCTTGGTGAATTTTGGATAGGGGTTCCAAATTTGTCTAAATTTAATTGTTTTGATTTAAATAGATTGGTTTAAATTATTATGGCTTGGTAAAATGAATTATAGGAATTCAAGACCTCCATACTGATATGTTGTAATTTTTAGATTGTGAAATTAAATCTGTTAAATTGAATTGAATGCTTAAATTTTTTTAAATTGATATATATATATGTGTGTGTGTGTGTGTGTGATTTTCTTGATATTTCATATGTTGAGACCCATTGGGTGCTGGCGGGCTCGACCTGAGGATGGGATGACATGGCCATTGGGATTGAGTGATGTTGATCACTAGTTGGGCTTGACCCAGATTTGATTGAGTGGTTTTGACCACATGAATGGCTTCTTGAATGTTGGATTGAGGTGTTTCTACTGTTATGTTATACATGGCTCGTGATACTTGGATGACATGGCCATTAAATTTGTGAAACATGGTTGCAAGGGCACAAGGTGTCGGTCAGTGTGGCTTATTTTCTGTATTTGGTGGTTGTCGCCCACTCAGGATAACCAAAGTGTTGATTGAGTCATGTGAACATAGGAGGACTCCATTGATGATGGGGGTTTTACCACTCATGTGGGTAGAGGCCTCGATAGTTATGGATTATGTTTCATTGGTTTGGGGGTGATTGCAATAGAAATCCATGTGGAATGTAGGAGCCTTTGGTTGTTAGTGATGGGGCTATCTGGTTGGGGGCTGAGGCTCATCATGATTGAGTTCATGAGCCTAGATATTAATTGAGGACATATATTTTTTTTCCTCTAGTTTGTGGGTCTTGGGATGAAATGAGCTTTTGGGAAGGGGTTCGTAGAACTAGGTTACTAATTATATGGACATGCCTTATGAATGTTGGACTATGTGAGACACAAGGTGACATGAGGCACGTGGTGTTAGGTTACATGATTTGAGGTGTATTCTGAGGGTTCACCTAGACTATGCAACATCAAGGTTACCTTGGGCCATGGGACAAGGACCCTTTCAAATTTTGAGATTCTGATGTTGGCCGAAGTAGGAGACACTTCATGGTGGCTGTTGAGCACCAAAGGGGTTTTTTTGTTTATTTTTATCCTTGTGATACTGCTTACTTAATTATGTTTCACACCTTCTGAAACACATATTATTGTTATGAACCATTGGGTGGTGTCCTATTGAGATTCATCTTACACCCTACGTAGGTACATTGGGATGCGTGTAGACTTTATGAATTTTTGTTTACGTAAAGGAACATCCTGGGGATCTGGATCTTAGTAGCTGCTTGCATAGAGTTGGCATGGACCTTGAGGTCGTGCCTAACTCGAGTTTCTATTTAGTTTATTCTCTATTGCAGTATACTGTTTTTTATATAGTATATAGTCATAATGGTTATCCATGGGCACCCATTTTATACTTGACATGTAGGACCTGTTATGAAATGCATTCCTTGATTTCTTGATTAGTAGTGGATACTTGTGATTGTTAGAATACTGGGTTGTTTATTTTAATTTCGCTACTTATTTTGTTTATTTATTAATTCTTCTATTTATTTTTATTGTTGTGCTTCTACCATTTGCGGGTCTGGTTCATGTCTGTTGGGTCTTATTTCCATTTCATGTTACATTATTATACTGGGACCAGTGTATTATCTATCACCAGAGGGTAAAATCTCCCCAAACAGTTAAATTACACCATTGCTGCTATTCGGCAGCCTTTGGAATTCGGGGAGGCATGCCTAAGGCCAGTAGAACCTGGTCCGATAGCACTTTTCGGGTGTCTATCCAGATTGGGGATGATATAAGTGGTATTAGAGGTGTTTCTTTTACCTATTTTCTAATGGTTTACTATTTGGGGTTATGGTAGAGTGGAGATTAGGTTGTGGTTGGAACTAGATTTTGAACTCCTGTTGGGGTACCTATATCCCCATGTACAAGGGACGGATTGAGTTTCCTTGGGTGGGAATTATTGTTTTTCTTTTGTACAGATTACAATTTATATGATTTCCACCTCAATGGATCACTTGTAATGTGATGTTATTGGTTGTGATATGTGGCCCTTGACCCAATGAGGTAAGGGATGAGAATATGGACCCTTGGAACCATATGACAAGTGGAATGTGATGCTTGTGCTTTCTTATATTTTTATAGGCACATTTTAGGGCATTTCAATTTTATAATTGCATGTATGATTTTTAAAGTGATCATGCCATGTGATAAATATCAAACTCCATGAAAAAATGTGAAATTACATTATTTAAATTCTTTTTAAATGTGAAATGTGATACATAATTTATATTCCATGTTTTATATATGTGTGGAATTGCATGTGGCATGAGAAATGGGACTGGATATTATAGGATTTGGCAGGTACTGTGGATAAGGTGATTTAGATCACCAGGATTAGGCAACAATGTCATCGGATTGAGGAAATGTTAATTGTTAGGACGGGCATGGTCCGAGGATAATGTGATGCTTGGCTCTATGAGGGAGTGTAAGGAGGCCATGGGGTCAGGATTCCATGGGGCATGGTTGTAGTGGGGGGGTGGTAAGGGTAGTGAGGATGTGTTTCCTTTTACTTATTTTCTTATCTACATGATATATACCTGTTATATATATGGGTAGTCTGGACATTTATGTTATTCAGTGGGTTCCTTCTGGACAGCTCAGATAGAGAGTCGGGATGGAGAGAATACAGTGCTACAGGTGCATGATCAAGTTCATATCCTTGAGGTTCTGGAAGAGCATGAGTCATAGGTACAAGATCTGGTTTAGGATCTAGTACAGGTAGGGAGACCACCATACTTAACAGTGTTTGGGTTGTGGATCAATGAGAAGCTCCAATCCAACCGCATACGTGTCTAGTAGGGGATCGACCAGGGTGCTAAGGGAGAAGATCCTTCGATGGTGTGTCTGACACGTGATTTCCAATTGCAGTAACCACCGCTTTTTCAGGGTGAGGGTGGTTCGCAGGCAGATGAGAACAAGATAGAGAACATGCAAATGATCTTCGAGAAGATCGAGATGCCTCCAGGGAGGAGGGTCAAGATAAAGACATACATTCTTATTGGGGTCAACTAAGAATTGGTGGGATGTGGAGGTGCAGATAGGGAGACATGAGGTACTGAACTGGAAGTATTTTGAGGCCACATTTTTTGAGAACTTTTTCTGAGATATGATGAGAGAGAATAGAGCTCAGGGGTTCTTGAGCCTTCAATAGAGTAACATGACCATCCTGGACTATGAAACTACCTTCACTAAACTGTCTTGCTTCACACTTGGTATGGTAAGCGATGACACCTCAAGTGTGAGGTGCTTCGAAGTTGGTTTATGGAACACCATTAGGGTGCAAGTAAACAACTTTAGGATAACATCATTCTTCGAGGAAGTGAATCAAACACTCATAGACGAGAGAAACCTGATGGATATTTCCCACTTGAGATAGGTAGTGGCTTTAGTAGATTTTTCAGATGGTAGGAAATGAGTTCAGGATGAGTTCTAACTAGGTAGTCAGGCCAAGGACTCCATCATACCACCTCATAGTGTCTCTTAGAAAGTTTTCTTCCAGTTTGGAAAACTAGTTAATGTCTAGATCCAGTGTGAGAGGCCTCCAAAGGAGTTTCAGGCATGTGGGCATGTAAGACACCTTGAAAGGTTCTACAGGTATCCTTCTCAGATAGCCGTAATGCAGGGACTGAGGTAGACACAAGCTTAAAATATCAGTTCTGGATTGGTACCTGGTGAGGTTAGTTGAGGTTCAGCTGCATGCGGAGGACGTGGCGAAACAATGGGACCTAGTCGTGGGGTTAGTGACTAGTAGCTGGAGCATCACTGCAGGGAGGCCAGGCTTCAGGAATCCATGTGTCAGGCCATTTACACATTGTGGATATTCCGGGGGCTGAGTGGGATGGTGATTCGATGATAGTCAGAGATACATCGTGGGTGTGACTGTGATTCTTTTGTTTTCTTTTGGCATGGCCTATTGAGGCATGTCCTTTTTGGCATGCCATGTCCAGGAATGTTCATTTTGGGTGCATGAGTTGCAAAGGATGTATATGTGGACTAAATAGGCGTTGGTCAGTAGATTAGAATCATATTGGATGTGTTATATATATATCTGTGTGTGTGTGTCTGTGTGTGTGAGGTGAAATGCACCAGGTTCTATACTTGAGAACTATGGGTGAAAGATTTTGAGGTGATTGGCATCATGAGCATCAAAGATGTAGGTTACTTGGGGTTCCTTGGGAATATGGGCACCATGACGATGTAGTATTTGATTGAGGTCTAAGGCACTGAGTTTTTTTAGCATCCATGGGATGCAGGACCTTATTATGACATGGGTTCCATGGGCTCGAGGCGAGCACCGATACAGTGCGAGATGTGATTGAGTATCGAGAGTGACACGGGAGCACCTGCTGAGGTGAGGGAGTGAAGATGCATCACAAGAGTAACATGGGTCCAGAATTGGTCAATTTACCTTTATTTGATTTGATATTTTTGTTGTATTGGATCAGATTAGGAAACTCCTAAGGTGGGGAGCCCTCCATGAGGCAATTGGACTATCCCCTTTAGACCAGGGTAGTCCGAGTTCTTTTTACCAGTATGGGTGTGTTCGATACCATCTATGGGTTTTATTTGAAATATCATGGACGATCTATGTTAAGGTGGGGTGATTGTAATGTCTTGGGTTTTTAGATCGCGTCAAAATTTACTTATATTTTGAAATTTTCAATTAGTGGATATGACACTTTTTGTTTCGTTGATCGGAACTCAATTCAGAGAGTTATATCAACTTTATATCATGTTTTTGGGTTGGTATAGGGGCTTGGAGAGTACCTCATGTGTTTTAGTTTGGTTTTGGGAGCACTAGAGGCCAAATGGCTTGTTTTGGGAAATACAGACTAGGGCGCACGATTTAGGGTAAACCATGCAGTACCTTCTAGGTTACTATGCAGCCTAGTTTTGAACTACCACATGGTTTCAGTAAACCAAGAGAGTGGGGAACAAGGTCATGCGAGCTCTTCTAAAAAATTTGCAGAGATCTACCACACAGTTTGTGCGTAGTCATTACAAACTGTATGGTAGACAACATGGGTACTTCCACTTGGGTAGTACCTCAACACTGTAGCTCGTAGGGTTACCGTATGGCTGGGTAAACCATGTGGCCTTCACAATGAGTTTTTTTAAAAGTTTTTCTTTATTTTCTTTTTTCCTTATTTATCTTTCCTTCTCCCTCTTTCTTCTTCCTTGTCATGCACAATAGGGGGATATCCCTTCCTTCCTCCTCCTCCTTTGATTTTTCTCCCGTATCTTCATCCACGGTCCATTTTTAGGTCCTTTGGAAGCTGTAGACTCACATCAGTAAGGCTAACCCCATCCATACCTCTCTTCTCCTTTGTTTTCCCCTCATAGACCATTGTTTTTGTCTGATCCAAATTCAGGTTTTTTGATGGAAACTAGGATTTATGTCAATCTTATTTGAATTGGAGCTCGATATCAGATGTGACTATGTCTATGAGTCTAAAGTAGGTGGTGCATACCTTACTTCGTGTTTTTGTGGACTTTTGGGGGCATGTATCAAAGCGTAATTTTTGGGTCTTTTGAGCGGGACCCTAATATACCTCATGCTTTATATAAAAACGATTGTGTGACCTGTGGGATGTCATTGGGCATGCCCAATGCCTATTTTTCCTGAGTAGGGTCGGGTTAGAGGTCGTTTCTCCTTGGTGTATTTTGGCCAAGGGTGCCAAATTTGTCTAAATTGAATTGTTTTGATTTAAATTGATTCGTTTAAATTGTTATGGCTTGGTTAAAAAAATTAGATGCATTCAAGACCTCCATACTGATATGTTGTAATTGTTAGATTGTGCTATTCAATCTATTAAATTTATTTTCATGCTTAAAATGTTTTAAATTGATATATATATATATATATGTATGCTTTTCTTCAGATTTCATATGTTGAGACTCATTAGGTCATGATGGGATCAGCCTGAGGTTGGGATGACATGGCCATCGGGATTGAGTGATGTTGATCACTAGTTGGGCTTGACCCAGAATTGGTTGAGTTGTTTTAACCACAGGATTGGGTGTCATGGACGTCAGATTGAGGTGGTGAGACTATCGGGTTGGGAATGGACCGTGATACTTAGATGGCATGACCATTAGATTTGGTGATGGCCGCTCGACCGTGATGGCCAAAGTGTCGATTGAGTCATGTGAACACAAGAGGATTCCGTTGATGAGGTGGTTTTGACCAGTCGTTTGGGTAGAGGCCTTGATAGTTACAGCTTAGGTATTATTGGTTTGGGTTTGTTTACCATAGAAAGCCATGTGAAAGGTGAGGATCCTTCAGTTTTTACCGATGAGGCTATCTGTTTAGGGGATGAGTCTTTCCGTGATTGAGGCTGTGAGCCTGGATATTAATTGAGGATAGATATCATTGTTCCTATAGTTTTCGGGCCTTGTGTTGATGTGATATTTTGAGTAGGGGTCCGTAGGACTAGGTTATTGTTTACATGGGCTTCACTTAGGGACGTCAGGAGTATGTGATACACGAGGTGTCAGGAGGCACGTGGTGTTGGGTTACATTATTTTAGGTTGAACATGAGGGTTCACCTGGACTATGCTACATCAGGGGTACCTTGGGCCATGGACCCTCTTTACTTCTGAGATCCCAACATTGTCCGAAGTAGGTGACACTTATTGATGGCTATTGATAACCAAAGGGGTTTTTTTGTTTATTTGTTTCCTTGTACTACTACTTATTTAATTGTGTTTCATGTCTACTTAAACACATATTCTTGGTATGCACTATTGGGTAGTGTCCTATTGAGATTCATCTCACACCCTGCACAAGTCCTTCAGGACATGTGTAGACTTTATGAATTTACATTCAAGCAAAGGACCAATCTCGGGAGTTGGATCTTAGTAGCTACTTGCATGGAGTTGGCATGAAACTTGAGGTCGTGCCTAGTTGAAGTTTCTATTTATATTATTCTATGTTTCAAAATGTTTTTTTATATAGTATGTACCTAAAATGGTTATCCTTGGGCACCCGTTTTGTACTTGACATGTATGAACTATTATGAAATCCATGCCTTGCTTACTTTTTTAGTACTGTATACTTGTGATTTATGGCACGATGGCTTGTTTATTTAACTTTTGCTTCGTATTCTGTTTATTTATTACTTCCACTATTTATTTCAATTGTTGGGATTCTTCCATTTGTTGGTTTGGTTTGAGTCTGTTGGGTTTTATTTCCACTACATGTTACATTATTATACTCAGACCAGTGTATTATCTATCCTCAGAGGGTATAGTATCCCCAATTGGTTAAATTACACCCTCGCTACTAGTCAGAGACCTTTTTCATTTAGGGAGGTGTGCCTAAGGCTAGTGGCACCTGGTCTGATAGTAATGTTCAGGTGGTTTTCTGGGTCGGGGATGCTATAGTTTACTCCTCGTTCTAACCGTATAATACTGAACCGAGTTCACTCCTTGTTCCAGCCCTATATTACTAAATTGGGTTCACTTCCCATTCCATTACTATATATCTCATGAGATATAAATATTTTCCCAATTCATTGGAGGGATATATAGGGTTCACCCACCATATAAGGACTCAACCATAAACATTACTTAATCTTGAATTAAGTTAATAATTCACATTGAGGATCTTTTCAGGTTTAGAGTTTTAGAGAATTAGGCCATAACTATTAAATTACATCTCAATTGTTACTAAGTAGACACTTCTACTCAGTATCCTTTTTTTCATAAAATAAAAACTCTTAAAAGAAAAAAAGAATTATTTTCTTAATATAAATCTTCTTGAATTATTCCTTTCTCTTACCTTTCCTTATACCCTATGAAAAACATTTAAAAAACATGGGATGAGCATAAAAAGCTCAGTAAGGGTTATAAAATAAATAAGGAAAACATTATTATATCAATACATACAAAACATAATCTCTTTAACATACCTCATGAAATCATAAGATTTATGAATAACACATGGAAATCATAAATCATAAAGGTAACTTGTGGCATACATAACATACTTACATTGTACCTTTCACAGCTACATAGGGAGTTACGTTGGAATACCCATCATAGTATATTCCTTAAATCTCTTAGGAGAAACATTAACTTTTACCTCTGTTACGTTACCTAATGCATTAGAGAGCTATCTCAGGCTCACCCGCCCTAGGTTTATCACGGAACCACTTGTATACATAAACATTTCCCAAGAACCGTAACATAATCATGACATATAAAACAATCATAAAGGAAAGATAACATTTCCAAATTATAATCAAAATATATCAGTTGAATATATTAACACAATCAATCCAATTTAAAAGAGATATTTAAAACATTTAAAAAGAATATTTTTTAATCAAAGTGTCCCATACCACATGGAAAATTTTAAAGGAATTAACATTTTAAAACATTAATGTCTATATAAATAAATCCTTAAAACCACTTTGAAAACATGGACATTAATGAGAAATATTTATAAGAATAAATGTTTAAAACATTTAAAATAATGTTTTAGTTAAAGAGTCTGTAACCACTTGAGAAAATACTTAAATAAAAATAATTTAATATTACCATTAAGAAAACTTATAATATCATGAGAATAAGGAGATTCATGATATAATATGTCAAAGGGAATTATATGAACCTTATAGGGTAATAAAGGTGCACAATATCAAGATATGCCTCAATGAAAGGAGATTGAGACGTATTCCCTTACAAAAATTTGGCAGCCTAACGACGTCTCATTAGAATTCAAAAAATTCTTTTATGGGAGAGAAAAGGGAATCTCATCACTTAGAAATAAATCATACAACAATAGGGATATATAAGAACATGTCCCAACATAAGAAAATGGATGTTGAAAGATATAACAAAGAATAAGTCTTTGACTAAAAGTGAAGGGTGAAAGGTTCCCTTAAAATGATCGTATCATTACATTAAGGATAAACCAATGAAATAATAATGTGTGAAAAATATAAATACATTCAATATAGTAATATATTATTTGTAAAAAAATCATAGGTTATTCACACATATTCATATAATTGACATAATCAAGAAGTATAAGATTAACCCAAAGAATGGAAATTGGGTTAAGAAGTTCCCTTATCTCGTGTCCGAATTGACTCGTTCATTATTTAATCTCCTAAATAATAAAATAAAGTTAATTTATAATTTATTTAGAACATTATTCAAGTTTATTATTCTTTTTATATCACTTATTACCATTTTTTAAACATTACATAATCATTTAAGTTAATAACAGTTGTTTTGTCGATATTTGGTACTTGAGTCAAAAATGAACTTCTTATAATTATGAGTTGTCCATGTCGTAAAAATTACAATATCTCCATAATGATATTCATGATTTAGATATCATATATATCCAATATATATATATATATATGTTTATAACAATACATAACATTTGAAGATAGGAAATGAAATGCACCGTTAATGGAGACGGTAACTCGTATGTACACATGAACGCTCCTTTCATTTCTATTTTGTATTTAATGGAAAGAAAACGTAATGATACATAGGTATATTATAATTCCAGTATAATACCATATATAATTTCATTAACTCAATCCTTGTACATTCCACATATGGCATGAATGAGTCATATCACATTGAGGGGTGGTAATCCGCACTTCCTCAAATGAAATTATCATATTTATCCATTATGGAAACCATAAAGGTACAATATAAATGAAAAATACAGAAGAATAGAGAAAATATAAATATAATATATATCAAATATAAATATAGTTCCATCATAATTTCCACCATGATAGGTGGTAGGAGATAACTGAACAATCGTCGTTTCGTGAGACAGTAGTTCACCGTCCACAGAAATAGTATGTTCGTATCCATTGGATGGTGGTGTGTGGAAGTTTAATTTGAATACTTATTATAAAAAAATCCTATTATATTTAAGATACTGTTTTTTTCATAAAGAAATGTAATAAATAGAGTTTAGGGGGTTGGATAATGAAAATAAAAGAAAAGAACTTGAGGGAGGACATTACCTTTAAATCGGGTAACTTCCTTTGGTTTGAACTAAAAGGCTTTCTTGAAGTGTCTTCTGCCTAAGGTAAATCTTCTAGGAGGAAGAGAGGGATGTTGGGAGATTATTTGGGCATATATTGGACGATCCAAGTGTCTTGAGAGGTGTGAGTAATAAATTAGAGATGGTGGCCTTTTATAAGAGAGAGGAGAGGATCTTTAGGAATGTTTGAAAATATTATTTTATTGTAAAGAAAATTTCAGTTTCAAAAGATCCAAAACTTTTTTAATTAAAATATAAGGTGTCTATAAGTTGAAATAAAACCATCCAATAATAATTGGACAGGTTTTGAATATTTTTTAATCCTTATCTTTCTTATTTAACCCTTTGTTAACTTCTTTAACTTTTACCATGTCCTCTTATATATTCATACTATATGGTTAATATATTTACTATAAAATGCCAAGCGACCCAAAATTGATCAATAATGACATTTTTAACATCATATATGTTATTTTTCCTAATTTTATATTTTTAGGACTATTTTATCATTTAATAAAATATTGATTAATTTAAAAACTCTTTTATGTCAATTTTAATACTATTCATATCATGATGTTTTCAAAAATCCAAACCAACTTGATTCTTTCGAAAAACCATCATTAATCAAATGATAAAAAGTATCTGTAATCTATAAAATTATTTGATGGCATAAAAAGGTTTAAAATAAATTTATTTTAATATTTATAATATCACTTATTTGAGTCTTTTATTAATGAATCAATTAGTGCATCACCATCGTGTCATAATTAAATTTATTTATTTAATGTATAAAAATTATAAATAAAATACCATGATTTAGGAAATATTTTTATATTTCCAAATAATACTTATAGTAAAAGATATCACTTCTATAAATCCATATAAAAATTGTTTTAGTAAAAGGATTCATGTTTATGATATTTTTATTTTTACTTTTAAAAAAAAGTTAGTAATGTCATTATCTTACCCAAGTGGCTTTCAAAGGCCAAACGTCTCACCCAATGATTTTATTGGTCATACATTACTCATAAAATAAGTTTAGGACAAGTGTTAGGGTAATTTTATATTATTATAATATTATTTTTACCATCAATTACCCTATTTACCTTTAACTGTGGTAAATAAAAATCAAGAGTTACTATTCACCAAAACTTATTTTCTTCTTATTGAACTAAATTTTACTTACTGATGAAAACCATGTATGTATTATTTTTTAAATTCAATTAACAGAAATGGTAAAATTTCATTTAAATGAAAAAGTCTGTTTTTAACTACTATGTAGTGTTTTTTCACTATTCATAAAAAATTGAACGTTTTAAAAAAAATACAAAAAATTCACCCAAAGATAATTTTGATATTCCAAATTCAAAAATGATTTATATTTTACCAAATATAAAACATATAAGTTTCATTAATTAATATAAAATTAATTTCCGTTGTCAAAACTAGAAAGCATGTTTTTAAGAAATAATAACTATCAAATTATTGACACTTTTTTATTTCCAATTTCAAAGTGAAATTACTTACAATGGACAACATTGGATTAAATGGTAAAAATATAATTTAATTACAGTTTAAAACCAATAAAAATAACAATATAACAATATAAATAAATTATATTAAAAGTTAGTTTTGAATTAAAATGCAATATTTTTTACTATTCATTAAAAATGAACTTTATCAGAAAAATACCAAAATTTCATCCAAAGTAAATTTTTATGTCCCAATTCTAAAGAAAAAATTTATTTTGTCAAATAAAACATATAAAAGAAAAAAAAACTAGATTTAAAAAGGGTTCGCTATCAAAAGGCGGTAAATCGACCTTTTAAGGAATATTAGAGTATTTATGTTTAAAATTGGATTCATTCAAATTTTAAGCCTTTGACTTTTATTGGATAAATTTAAAAACATTTAAAAAACATGTTTAATAATATTTTATTTAGTTATGTTCATTCTCACTAATACAATGGCTATGCATTAACTACCATTTAAAATAATAATTTTATATTATTATTTTTCAGTATAACTCAACATTGTGTGCAATGTAATATTTCAATGAAACTCATTTTTGCGTAACGGGTAGGCCATTGAACATAGCATAAAATTTAAAGTAAAATTAATATTTAATTCCCAAATATTAATACATATTAAAATGTCATATTCTTTATTTACCTAGGATGTTACACATCACATAATGAAATCATAAATATGTGTTTCACAAGATAATAAAACATTCATCCTATCAGGACCCATAAAAAGAGATGGGTTTCATTAACATAATATAATTATCCATGAAATTAAATGGGTATCATAAACATTTCATCCTATCATAACTATTTTAAAATAGACAATTTTCATAATCATAGAACAACCCATGTAAAGAAGCATGTTTCATAAGCGTTTTATCATGGTATAACCTATGGAAAGAAATGAGTGTCCTAAAAAACTTTTCATATTAAACCTAAAAAATTAAAAGAAATAAATATAATGGTTTCCTTGGATGATATCCCCATTAAATAATAAACTATATTAAAGGATTTCATTTTATATGGAGAAGGATTTTGAAAGATCACTTGGAGTGTTTCCTAAGGAAAATAACATTTCTTTGAAAAAAACATTAAGACATAAAACATTTTCAAAATCATTTTCTTTGAAAAAAAAACATTGAAAACTTATGAAGTAAGCATTAAAAATCATTTAAAACATTTATTGAGGAAAATATCCTTTCCAATTTGAAAAAATATTTTTAAATCACAAAAACTTTTGATTTGTTTTAAATAACCTTGAAAACTTATAAATGAAGCTTTCAAAACCATTTTAAAAAATTTAAAACAAAAAATTTTTTCAAAAATTTTTTTCTTAAAAAAGATATTAAAATATTATTTAAAAACATTTTTTAAAACATTTATAGAAAACATGGTTTTTGAACAAAATAAATTTTCGACCGAAGAGAGAAATATGGCCAGATTTTATCAAAAACACTTTATTAATTATCTTAAGCACCAAGGAGTGTAAAATGGTACCATTACATGAATATATTATGAATAAATATATTAGAGAAATTTTATGAGAATTATTGAGAGATGAGTTATTATATTTCGTCAATGGAAGCATAATTATAAACAATCTCGATGAACGATGAGATTGTAACAATAAACTCCTACCACTTTGGTAACATTGAATCAAAATACCCATGTAATAATAACATCACATGAAGAATACAATATCATTAAAATAATTATATTCATGATATAAAATTTCAATGGGGTCGTATATACACTTTGTAAAATAATATAGGTATATAATATAGCATGTGTCTCAAAGAAGGCAAATTGAGTCAAAATTCCCTTACCGCTTTGGTAACATTTTAATAGTAAACCACATGAAATAGAGATCCTAAAATGGATATTTAAATCCCAATAATTATAATTATAATAATCATAAAATAATTCCTAGTAATTATACACACCACATACAAGAAATATATGGTGAACATGGCTTGTATCTCATGGAAAATAAAAGTGAGATGAAAATCCATTACTAGTGGAGTAACTATTTAATCATGAGATCCATGAAAGAATAAAATCAATTGAATATTTTAATATTATTAAAAAAATTAAATTCATGATATAATATGTCATAGGGTGGTATATACACCACACTAAATAAATGTGTGGTGAATATGGCATACGTCTCACAAAAATAAAAGTGAGACTAGAAATCCCCTTACCTTAAGTCTTAGCTTCCTTCATACATGTTCAAACCTCCTGTATAACAAATATAGGTTTATTATTAATCTACCATAAAACCTTATTCATATATATAATACTATATATGATTTTATTATGACTTTATATTTACTTTTTATTATAAATTCCACGTTAAAGTTATGTTTCAGGTAATAACCAGTTTATTTTTCATATATGTTCTGACTTGTTATTTTTGGTCCTCTTACTTTGATATTTATTTAAACATTTCCATAATTTTAAAAATGATATAAATATCATATATATTTATTATATATGTATTTATATTTATTCATAAATGTTAAATGTAGAAAATAAAATACACTTTCGTGGTGACGGTTGGTTGTATGTATCCATGAACGATGTTTCCATTTTCTTGTCATTTTGAATGAAATAAAAGTAAATAACATACATATATTTATATATTATAATTTTAATATAATTTTTGCATCATTTAAATCACATATTTTTATTAAAACCATCCTTAATACATTTCATGTAAAGCGTGAATGAATCATATCGCTTTGAGGAGGCGGTAGTCCACACGTCCACAAACGATGTTATCGTATTCTCAAAAAATAGAAATCATAATGTTATGTGTTATATAATAATTTAATAAGAATAAATACATCATAAATATCATATATATAATATATAAACTATAAATACATCATTATTCCCAACCTTGAGAGGTGGTCGTGGAAGAACAAACGACATCGGTTCACAAGGTAGTGGTCCACCGTACACACGAACGAGGATTGTGTATCTCATTTGATGGAAGTGTATGAAGTTGAAGATCATACCATTAACATAATAAAATATCAGTATATTTAATATATTAAGGTTATTATATAATCATTATATAAAAATAATTGTAAAGGGTTGAGAAACAATTAAAACAAAACTGCTCGTTTAATAACGTTACCTCTTCTTCGAGTAATCATTTTTGTTTTCACCAAAGGACTTATTTGGTTTGATTTATGCCAAAATATAGAATTATAGGATTATTTGTGGTATTTTGGGAGTTTATTTGGTCTGGTTTTGGACTATAAAGAAGTCTTTAGACGTGTTAAGAATTGAGGTGGCGTGAGTGCCCTTTTATAGTGGAGGAGGAGTGACATTCTTATAAATACCAAAAGGTAAAAACTATTGGGAGGTATCCCTTACATAATTCACCTCAAATATTGATTTTTTTTTGTGAAAATAAGGTATATAATCTAAATATTTCTATCCAATTGTTTTTGGAAAAGTTACCAGGTCATTTGGACCCTTAAGATTAAAGTTTAACAACTAAGTAATCCCATTTTTACCTTAATCGTTGTAATTAATTTTAATTTATTTCACTAATATTTTTGGTCAAAAAATAATTTGACCTTACTATAAATTATAAATTATTTTGATTAAAAATATGGAATACATTTTTCCAAATTCAAATCACATAAGTGGTAGAAGTTAATTTTTAAATTAATCCTGTAGACAGGACACGAAAACGATTTTTTTAAAAGTGAAAATGCTCAAAAGTTCACTAACTTTTTATATCTAAATTCAATATAAAAATGATTCCAATAAACTAAATTGGATTTATAGATGTATAATTTATCTAATTTTACTTTTAAACCTATTAAAAATATAATTTAACATTATAAATTATTTAGATGAAAAGTCAGTTTTCAATTAAATTCAATATTTTTTACTGTTCATCAAAAAAATGAAACTTCTCATATTAGTACCAAATATTAATCGAAGGTAATTTTTACCTTATGATTTTAAAAATTAAATTTATTTTTTCATATAAAATTTATAAAAGTTTCAAAATTTAGATTTAAAATAAGTGCGCCATTAAATGGTGACAAATCTGTCTTAAAAAATATAGTTTTTTATTTATAAAATTGGATTTGTTCATATCTCATGATTATCAAATATGTTGGATGAATTTTAAGAAAATTGAATATATACTATAAAAATTTCATTAATATCATCCAATAATAATAATTTATTTATTTTATTACGATAAAACACCTTTGGCGTATAAAAATATTTTTTTATAAAAACATTTCATTTATATTCAATTGGTTTCTATATTAATTTGTAATTAATTGTCCACTAAATAATTATATAAACATATGTAAAAAATATTTTCGGAATTTAGTTAATCCTTTTTATACATTTCATTACAATAACTAGTAGTTAACTATCATATAAAATAACAATTTTAATTTTATATTATAGTTTCGTAAAACTCAGTCTTAGATGAAACACATGATGTCGAAGGAACTTTGTATTGTGTGTAATATAAGAAAACTTAGTGTTGTGTGTACCACAAACTAAAATCATTGTTTCATGTAGTGAAAGCTTAACTTGGTGTTGTGTATAAAAGAATCATAACTTGGTGTAGTGTGTATTGTAATCCATCAAATAAATTTAATTTATTCAGAAAAAATTAATTCATAAAAACTCAGGGTGTTACATAGGTAGCCCTTATAGTTGGTATGTAATTTGATGTTATAGAAATATAGATTATTTTTTTTAAAATATTAATATCTTTTGGTATTATACATCATTATGTATATTGACTGATATATGATTTTATGTTGTTTGAGTATTAAAGGGTAAGTTGATTTCTAAGATCATAGGGTTCTATGATTTTTGGGTTTAAGATATAGTAAGAAAGATCTTTTTTTTAATTATTATTTCAATTTAAGGCTATAATACATTAGTGAAATACCTAAGGATAAATTTAAATATAGGAAAACATCCTAAAATTTTATTAAATAGTGTATATTTTCCTATAGATTACAACTCTATCTAGATAATACAAGTTATTTCAAGATTTGGATTAGATTCACCTAGGGGTGATAACCCTGAAAAAAGTTGGTTGATTATTAACTCAATCTTCACTCAATGCAAAAAAGAGGGCTTAACTGCACACCTAGTTTGACACTATAAGGGTATATTCTTTGGATGATTCCCAATCACTTTACAAACCATTAATAATTATTTGAATACATTGTTATATCTTGAGTCATGATAATATTAAGAAAACTCTCATCTATTTTAAATAGCGAGAGAAAATAAAATTACTAGGATTTAATTTTTTTAAGGAGATATAATGTAACACCTCAATATTTTAATAAGATTTGTCTTTTAAATAAATGTTATATTGAATAGATGGTATCACAAAAAACAGTAAAGTAAAATGAATAATGGTGTATTAATAAAATTATAAGTATTAAATATATTGTTATAATATAGTCATTGAATTGGCAGGTATAAATATAATTAACCATATTATTAAATATATATAGAAAGTAGAAGTAATGGAATTAATAAATATGAGTATTACTTACAATGCTCATTTATCTGAGTTTGGAAATGAAGTAACATCATAAGGATTTTCCCTAGACCAGGCCCAAGATGAGCTTCAATATGTACAACTTGATTGAAATCATCTATGTGAGAAGTTTAAGCTCATGGAAAGAACTATGAGATAAATTCTAGTTGAATCTCCACCAATAATGTTCACCATTTCTTATCTTACCCTTATATCTTTTGCAAAGGTCTTAAGGGGATTTTATGTAAAGGTTAGAAAAATATAAACATGTAATTATCAATGAAATTTATATTCCCCTTACTTGAAATTTTTATAAAATTTAATTTTAAAATAAATTTAAAAGATTATATTTAATAAAAATATATATATTAATGCCTAGTAAATTAGTGATTAATTTCAAAAAATAGGAGTAATATTATTTTATGTTAAAAGACCTATTTTTTGAAGAATTGTATTTTTATATATTATATACTTTTATCTTAATAAACTAAATTAATCCCATTATAATGATTAATTTAATGAAATATATTGATAAAATATAAAAAAATTAATACTCATTTAATTATATTTATTTTTCATGGAATAAAAAAAATTTACTTTATGCTTAAAAAATACATTTTTCTGCATTATGAATTATTGCATTAAAGTTAATTTTTATCACTTTTAGTAATTGAATCAAGTAAAATAGATTTCATATTTGTAAGAAACATTTAAAATTTTTATAATATGTTTAATTTCATTTTTTTCCAAAACAATAAGTTACCAAGGTAAAAATTAGTTGCCATGATAAAGGTTAAAATGGGGTAAAAATATTAAAACAATAGCTAAAGTATCAAAATATCACAAAAACTCATCTTTAAATGGGTGTTTGAGGAATTTCATGGAAATCACTTATCTTTCGACCTCAAATTATCAATTTTGGATCTACTTGACTTCAATATGATATTGTTTTTAATATTAAGAAATTAATATTTACCAAAATCTGACCCCTAACCTATAAAAGGGACCCTTCACCACCCCCAATTAACCCTACACATAAAGCCTCTTAGATCAACTAAACTCTAAAAAAACTATCCCCAACCTATTTCTCATGTCCTATAGTTTATGGTCCCACAAAAATACCAATCTAATAAGGGTTAAAGAGTGGTCTAAATGAGGATACCAAAGGAAGTGGTAATAGTTTTAACCGGGTTCTTTCAAGGTTTTTTCTTCTTACACCTACTCCAAATCTATTATACCCATTATAATATAATTAAATTAGTATCATTATTATACTAAAATGTTATTATATTTATGTAATAACCATTATCTAACTTTCTTTCATTCATTAGAAAATGAAAAAATTTCCCATGTTATGGTTGGATTACTGCCACCATGATCGACATATTGTATTTTTCATCACCTCTATACATGGATGGTTTAAAAGTGTATTCAATAAATAAATATGATATTTAAAAAAATTATTATGTCCTTTTAAAGATAAATTATTCATTCCATTAATAATATTATTAATAAATGGTCATTATAAATTTAACTTCCTAAAACGAGCATACTAAGACACTTTCCCTAATTTAATATATTTTTGAAAACCTATTGAACTATAAAATTTTTGTTCTATCAGAATGATAAATAAAATATATATCTATAGTTTTTGATATGATAAAACTATTTTAAAACTCCTTTGACCATGATCAACGTATTAAAGCATCTTTAAAGGAATTAACTGAACAACCCCAACTGACCGATGAGAGAAAAGCTATAAAATAAATGAATGATGTATGATAATAAATGGAACATAAAAAAATTCAATATACCTAGAAAAAGTTCTAAATAAATTATTTAATAAAAATAATTTGGTTATTATGTAAGTTATAAGAATACACCAAATGAGTCAAGACTTTTGATAAGGGTTCTTTGTCTCAATTTCAATTCCTTAAGGAATATTTCTTATTATGTGTTGATTTAC
This sequence comes from Viscum album, assembly GCA_963277665.1. Taxonomy (NCBI): domain Eukaryota; kingdom Viridiplantae; phylum Streptophyta; class Magnoliopsida; order Santalales; family Viscaceae; genus Viscum; species Viscum album. Next base: position 804,008,481 of record OY728167.1, on the reverse strand, counting down.
TTTTATATGTGTAAACATAGGTTTAAATTGTAACAGAAGTGTGTGAAGGGTCATTCCCAACTTTTATTTTTGTCATGATCGATGATCAATACAAGATTTACACAATGATAAACATCATGATCTATATAATTGAATAAAAAAATAGACAAGGGATATAATTTCATAACTAGAGAGATGAGCATCACATATTATTTATAATTAATTTAATTAATTAAAGAATTACCTTGATGAAATTTTTTCTTCATTGATAGATCTAAAAACTAATCTGTGTTGTTTCATAATTGCGTTGTTGGAATCAAGATTAGATTCCGTCTAGTGGTGATTGACATGTGTTCCACAAATCCCTGAATTTCACTGTATAAATGTCCAGGTTCTAGCACGGTGGATCCTATCGCTTGCATCATCCACATTTAATCACCTTGAGAACCACTTCCAAATAATTCTCCTTGATCTATCTTCACTTGAGAGTGAGAGGTGGAGGAAGATCGCACTCCATTCTTTGGAGTGTTCTTGGAGAAGGTATCTCTCTAGGTCTTGATAGGATTCTCTAAATCCATCATACACACCTAAACAAATGAATTGGCACTCTAAGAAAATAATATAATTTGTTTCATATATCGCTAGTGTTAGAAATAAAAAATTTCACAAGTGCCATTTATTGTTTATTTAATCTTTTGTGAAACCCCATATCAAATAATAAAAATACTATTATTCGTTCTCGACATGCTATTAACTTGATAATTAAATTAAATATTATTTAATCAAATAATATTCAATATTTATTATTTCTGATCTGATCATTAAATCCAATCCTTCATTTCTCCAAAATATTTATCAAGCCTTGAATAATAACTATTTATTTATTAAATAAATACCACTACATTATTTTCTAATAAATAAATAAATATTATATTCACTAAATAGTAAATAAATATTTATTAAATATTCTTCTCACATTATATTCTATCGAATAACTAGTGAGAAAATATATGCAATAAAGAAAACATGAATAATTATTAAACCACGTACAGGAATAATATTTATTCAACTTGTTAAATAATAAATAAGAATATATTATTTAACTGATATTTTGGATACACTTAGTGTGTGACCCCTTATGCCTCTTTCTCAGTGGCATTAGGTAAATAAACCTAAAGTCCAAGGTTAACACCTAGAATGTAAGCTACTTCACCGAAGTCCTTGAAGGATAATAACTTGTTTAAAAAATCCTTAATAGACTGTAATAATGGTATGTCATTTCAAATAAGTAATATATCATCAACATATACTACTAGTATAACAACCAAATTCCCATTAAACCTCTTCTAAACACACGAAACACATTCATTCTTAATGAAAACAAATTATTTTATGGATTCATTGAATCAAATTTTCCATGAACTGGATGCTTTCTTCAATCCATAAATGGATTTATTCAACTTGAAAATCATTTTGGCATCACCTGGAGTCAAAAACCCTTCTGGTTATTTCATATAGACATATTCCTGAAGGTTCCTATTAATGAATGCAATTTTGAAATCCATCTTCCAAATCTCATAGTCATGATATTCTGTTATTGCAAGTAAAATTATAATGGATTTAAACATGGAAACTGGTGAAAGGGTTTCATTGTAGTCAATTCATTTACATTGTTTAAACACTTTAACCACTATCCTTTCTTTATAGGTATTTACTTTACTATCCATGTCTAGTTTCCTCTTGAATACTCATTTTCATCCAACGGGTTTTACATCAACTAGCGCATAAACCAGAACCCAAACTTGGTTCTAATAGATGGAATCCATTTTGTAATTCATGGATTATTTCCATATTTGAGCTTTTGATATCTCTACTTCCTCTTTGTAGGAGAGATATTCATCATTTTAGACCAATAATGAGTCACCATATTCGATGAATAAAAAACTGTATCTCTCTGGTTCTCTTACCTCTCTTATGATCATACACAGTACTTATGTTTTAGGAACTACTTCTTCCACAGGAACCTATGGAATATGTTCTTGTACCAACACTTGTGTATCTTGAGCATCAACTTAATAGAGCTCGATCTTTCTCAAACTATCCTTTTTGAGGATGTGATCCCCCTCAATAAGGATATCTTGTATGACGATAGTCACTTTCTTGTCTGAGGGGTTGTATAGCTAGTATGCCTTTATTTCCTTAGGATACCCTATAAAGATACACTTTTTTCCCTAGGGTACAAGTATTTTGTATGAGAAGGCCTTAATAAATTCCTCGCAACCTCATACATGTGTATGTGACAAAATGAGTTTCTTTCCACTCCATAGCTCGAAGTGAATTCCATTTTCCACTTTAGTTGGTACTCGATTTAATATGTATGACTCAATTTGTAATTTATATCCTCAAAAGGATAATGAAATATCTTCATGACTCATTATTGACCTTATCATGTCTAAAAAGGTATGGTTCCTCCTTTCAATAACACCATTCCACTGTGGTGTATAAGGTAGGGTGAGTTGAGATAGAATCTCAAACTTCTGTAAGAAGTCGATAAACTCTTGGTTAAGATATTCACCACCTCATTCTGATTGAAGTTTCTTTATCTTATTTCCAAGTAGATTTTCTAATTAATTCTTGAATTCCTTGAATTTTTCAAAGGACTTGGACTTATACCTCATCATGTATACAAAATCATATCTACTCAAGTAATCAGTAAAAGTTATTAAGTAATAATAACCACCTCTAGCTTTTACGGGAAATGGTTCACACACATTAGTGTGTACCAATACTATAAGCGTTATGTCCCTTTCACCATGTACACAGAATGGTGGTTTGGTAATTTTTCCTCGTAAACAAGCATGATATCTTTCAAGTGGTTTTATCTCAGATGATTCTAAATAACCATCTTGATATAGATTTGTTAAACGATTCTCATTCACATGACAAAGACAGTGATGCCATAACGGGTGTTATGTAAATCATGTGAATATGATTCGTTATCAATTTCTAATACATGGTTTTTTAACTTAATACATCAATACCGTTATTTAAATGTGTCATACCATAACATATGTTTTATTTATAAAAGAAACAACTTTTATTTTCAAACTTGAAAATAAACCCATCTACGTCTAGGTAAGATACATAAATTATGTTCTTGGTGACTTTCGGTACATAATAAAAATATTTTAAAACCAAAATCATTCCTATTTGAAATGAAAGTTTGTAGTCACCAATGGATAGGGAAATCATCCTTGCACCATTATCATCTCTCGTATCCACCTCTCCTCTAGAAATCTTTCGAAATCTACTTGGTTCCTGCATTTGGATACAGATGTGAGAACCAAAAGCTATATTTAGTACCCAATGTGTAGATATTGAAAGATTACACTCGATAATGAATGCACCTCTAGCTTCCCCTTTCTTCTGGGTGCAGTTCATCTTCTAGTGTCCTTTATTTCTACACACAAAACATATTGCCTCATTTTTGTTACCCTGCCTTTGGATCTTCTTCTTCATTGAAAGATGGTGCTGGGGGTATTTAGACTTGTTATGAGTCTTGGGTCCCTTTTCCCTGTTCTTCCTTTACCTTTTCACCATAAGGAACACAAGTTTATAATTCCCCATTTCCTTATCCACTTGGTGAATCAAAGTAATAAGTTCTGAGAGACTCTTATCATTATTTCTCATATTGTAATTAAAAATAAAAATAGAGAAGGTATTGGGTAGTGATGAAAGTATGAGATCTATACACAACTCATCCGGGAATTTAATCCCTAAGATGTATGAGAATTAAATGTAGCCAAAAATATTGAATATATGAGTCCTAGCTATCACAGACTCTTCAATCTTAGTTATAAACAAAAAATTCTGAGATTATGAACCTCTCTTATCTCTCCTTCTCTTGATAGAGATCCCAAAAGTGAGACATCATGTTATATGCATTTATTTCCTCATGTTGCTTAAAAATATTATTGGACATAGATGATAGCATGAAACATTAAACATTTGTGGAATCATTCAAATGTTTCTCATAGAGTGATAACTCTTCATCACTTGCCTCATTACCAGGAGCAATGGCAATAAGTTCTTCCATCACATACAATTTACTTTCATGGTGAAGGATAAAGCATAAGTGACTTATCCACTCTTGGAAATTTGTGTTGGCGAGAAGGTTATCTTTATCAAGTATATATTACAACGATATGTTTGAAGTCATTTTAATGTTGTTTCTACAAATAATATGAGCATAATTTTAGTACTTTAACTGATGAAATTTAAACAAATAAATAAATATTATATTTATTAGTCTCCCACTATTTTATCAAAACCCAATATCCCTCACCATTGGATTTGGAATATCCTATTTCTTGGAAATTCAAGTGGAAAGGATCCATATTTCCCTTCCCATTACCCAAACTTTGGTTGGTCTATAAAATTGAATGGTTTTTGGTGGGAATTCTAAATTCCGACTACATTAACTCACAGTTCCTTGATCTGCTGAGTGGAATCCCCAATCTTGAAATCCTTAAATTGGATTTCCTCAACCCTTGACTCTCAGTTACACCAAGTACTACTTTAGAAATAAACCCTTGATGTGAACAAATTTAATTCAACCCAAAACTTCAAGTCAGAATCCCCCGACAATTGAAAACACCCAACTTTGACTGGTCAAGAACTTGGAACTATGGTTTGATTTTAACTAAAGTAGTGGAAGGTTATACCAACATAATATATATAGTTGAGGTATTTTATCATTTAAACATAAATTAGAAATTATTATATTTATCACATTCTTGATAATATTAATTGGATTTACTTAAGTTATTAAGCATGTCTTGAAAAATATTTATGCATAAGATGATTTATTTTAGTTCGATCTTGCATGATCGTTAATTTCATTAATTCATGTGATTGTGAAAAAAAATTCATAATGAAATAACAATGAAACTTTTTAGAAATAAAATAATAAAGCGATATGATCATAAGCTTTCACTAATGGTTAGTTTATTTAGCAGTTGATAAACTAACTATTGGACTTGGGGGAAAACACCTTGAACCAATTAAGGTTCATGTTATAGATTTCCACATATCCAAATATTTATCTCTATTGGATTGGTTTCATATTGGCTCCAAACTTGAACCACCTCTACTAGCTTTGGAGCTACATCCATTACATATGATTTTACTCATATTTAGATGAGGGGAAAATGGGTTACATAAAATAAACCATGGGCACAGAAGCACTTACATAATAAAAGGAAAGAAGGAATGTAGTCCAATAATTTAATTTAATAATAAATTAAATGAAACTAATAACATACAAAGGTATTCTCTATGCTCATAATAATCCACATGCATGAAATGAATTGTGTATTTAATAAATTTATTTAAAATTAATTGTGTACATAAATGTACCTTGGAGGCAACATGGTGAATACATGTCCGCATCTACCCAACATGTACTATACTCATATATAGTTTATTATTTGTGACATATAACATACATGGATTATCACGTACTTTCATGATGTGTAGTATCAACATAATGATTACACGAATTACATGATTTTTCTATAATGTGTCATGCTTTAATTCACATAGAGTAACAAATGTAATACAAATCATACATGATATGTAGATCTTGAACATTACATAGATATTAATTAAACATTTATATATATATATATATTAAAACCCATCACATGGTGTGTCCTATCAACTTAATGACCAAACACAAGCACATATCGATGAGGTTTACACTATATAATAAATAAATTTTAAATCTGTATAATTTAGTATAAGTACATGGTGTGTACAATCAAGCTACGTGTCTTGTACATATCTCACCATGTATCTGAGATCTAAATTGTTCCTTGTAAAATTGGAGTACACAGATTGTATAAGAGACTACACGGAATGTAGTATTCGAGTTACACGGTCAATAGTCAGGTAATCCATGTGTGGTAATACATGGACTGTATGTGAATCAAATGGACTACATTCCATGTACGTGGGTTACACATCGTGTACTTCGGTTGACCATGCACCTAGTTGGCCCGATCAACACATGGTGTAAGAAATAAATACACTGCATGTCATCAATTCACACAGTTTGAATTAATTTATGATGCATTGAACACAAGTACACAGTATGTAACTCCAGTTACATATTGTGTACTCCTGTGTTATCTAGCCAGAATCCTTAGCACCTCCAAATGAGATCATCAATTTTATTTCATTCATAAAATTAATCATATTGATTAGATCTATGAGAAACAAAGAAAAAATAAAGTCTCACAATTCAAATTAAAAGAATGATTAAACTTGAATTGAGAACTAAATCAAAAATACATAAATCAATAAATGATCCTTAAATAATTATAAATAATTATATAATCCCTTTAATACCACTTCTTGGTTTTGGGTGTAATGAAAGTGTGTGAAGGTTTGTGCCCAACTTCTCTTTTCGTCATGATCGATGATCAATCTGAGATTTACATAACTATAAATGTTGTGATCTATAAAATTGAATCAAAGAAAAAAGATAAGGGATAGAATTCCAAAACTAGAGAGAGGATAAGAACATATTATTTATAATTAATTTAATTAATTAAATAATTACCTTTATGGGATTATTTCTTCTTTGATGGATCTAAAAATAGATTTTCATTTTTTCCTTTGTTGTGTTGTTGGAATCAAGAACATATTCCCTCTAGCAGTGATCCATACATGTTCCACAAATCATCGAACGTCACCGTAGGAATCTATGGGTGCTAGCACAGAAGATCTTATCGCTTGTGTCGTCTCACTTTGATCGCCTCAATAACCACTTCCAAAGCATTCTCCTTGATCTATCTTGACTTGAGAGTGAGAGGTGGAGGAAAATATCTCTCTGTTATTGGGAGTGTTCTTTGAGAAGGGATCTCTTTGGGTCTTGAGAGGATTATCCAAATATGTTGTTCACACCCAAATAAATGAATTAGCTCCCTCAAAAAAATAATATAGTTGGGGTTATATATATTTAGGGTTAGAAATAAATAATTGAACAAGTTTCCTTTATTATTTATTTAATACCTATGAAAACTCATTTCAAATAATAATAATATTATTATTTCTCAATATGCGCTTAAATTGAGAATTAAATTAAATATCATCTAATCAAATAATATTTAGTATTTATTACTTATCATCAGACCACTAAACTCGGTCCATCATTCCTCCAAAATGTTTTTTAGGCCTTAAATAATTATTATTTATTTATTAAATATTGCATTATTATTCAATAAATAAATAAATAATATATTCACTAAATATAAAATAAATATTTATTAAATATTCTACTCACATTATATTCTATCGAATAACTGGTGACAGAATATATGTGATCAAGAAAACATGAATAATTATTATACCACATGTGGGAATAATATTTATTCAACTTGTTAAATATTAAATAATAATATATTATTTAACTGAGATTTTGGATACACTTAGTGTGTGACATTCTAGACCTCTTTATCAGTGACATTAGGTGAAGCGGCCTAAATTCCAAGGTTAGTGTTTATCAATATGCCAAGTCACCCATAGAGAAAGAAGTTAATGCTACAACAACATAATACCTCATGCGGATTCTTACTATGTAATATAACTGCTTTATCATGATATGTCTAATCAAGCTGGTTTCATGTTAGTTCCATCAACCTATGTGCTCGATGTCTCCTTTTTTGACTTCTTGGAAATTGAACTTCCCAATAGAACACCATGGATATGGATTTATTTAGGATATATCATTTCCATCAAAGGGCCAGAGATATCAAATTCTGTTAAATAATAGAATGTACAAATACTTTCTTGCATTATTCATTAATACAATATTACTCGTGACACACCCAGCATATCATATCCCACCGAGAAAATCTGTCACCACAGTATTCATCGATACATCAAAGCACATGACTCATAATACTCATTAATAATAATCTTAAATTCTAAGGATCAATACACATGTCAAAATATAGGAACATCTAATGACATGTATAAATATAGATTTCTTACTGGTGGGTCTCATGCTCATGATATCCTTCTATATATTACCACGGGAATACACCATGAGAAGTTGCCTCAAAGTCCTATGAGTCTCCATACCTTAAAGTCTATATCATTTGTGTCTCTTAAATGATATCATCCCGCTATAGAACATATATTTAGGAATAGTGTCATAGCACTTCCAGGTTCTCATCATAGCAGGGAACTACTATGACCTTTTAGTGCGACAACTATTTTTGGGACACTATCATATACTATGTTATGTATAAGAACAATCATGATGTAATAAGAAGTTTATTAGTATTCAAAACTATGAATACAGGTTATCATAAAGTACACAGAAGTTGGTTCTAGGGCACCAAATCCAACAGTAAATACTTCCATTTTGACTTCTTATATATCATTTTTTTATTATTATGAGTTTTGATTTTATCTAATCTCTACATATTCCTTGTCCTTAAATTCATACATTAACTAAGTAATAAGGGTTATTGTTAACTTAATTTACTTTCATTAACTTATAACCTTTATTCATGAACTTAATTATTCTAATTTTGGTTTCTTCCAGAATATGATTGTATTATATTGTATCCCCAATTTATTTTCTATAGTTACAAGTCTTATTGAAATTTCACCTCCCTTTGGTTCACAATTCAATCAAATAGTTCCTTCTATGTGGACTCGACCTTATCTCTTATTTACGGTCAGGAATATTTTTCCTGCATACCCATATTCATTGTATCGTTATAATAATACACTTATATATACTTCAATTTTTTATAAAGTTCATTTTCTATTTCCTTTTAATTTCTTTACCAAGGTTAAAAAAGAATCTTTTTACCATTTTTTTACTAGTCATTTTGAATTTCTTTACAAAGGTATAAAAAGAGTCATTTTGTAACATTTATCACATGAATGCCTTTTCTGAATTTTATAATATTTTTTAATAAAAATTCACATTCAATTATCTATGGGTTTTAAAAGAAAATATCATTCCCATTTTCTTTTAATTTTTTATTTTAAAATAAAGGTTAATGTTTTATAAGAATAAATAATATGATTTTATTCCACATATGTATATTTTATCTTCTACTCCCCATTTCCTATTTTAACTTCATTTATTTTAAAGGTTTCAATACTTTTAATTATTTTAAAATCAAGGTTATAAATTACCTCTTTTCACCCCTTTATTGATTTTTGAAAGTAACTTATAAGTTTTTTTTACAACCATATTAAAAAAAATCTTATGAAAATTCTTTTTTGTAGTTTTTCTTCTATTTTCCTATAAAAATATAAAAGATATATCTTATTTGGAGATATGTTTCATGTATTACCCTATAAATTATCTTATTAATTTATAGTTTATACCTCACTTTATTTTTAAGGGTAATGTTCTCTATTACTCTTATCTCTCTCCTGACTTTACTTTTCTCCTTTGTGTCCATATTTTTTAATTTCATGGATATATTTTATATCAATTAAACTATTTATATATTGGGTTGTATAGTATTAACTTAACCTTATACCCATTAATCTATAAAATTTTAGTTTGAATGGTTCTTTTTAAGAAAGTTATTCAATTTATCAACTAGGGAAATATTTATATTTTGTATACTTGTTATTTCAATACGAATGTTCATTGATTACTAAGGCATATTGGTTATGTGTTATATTATTTAGTCGTTATTTAATATTATGAATGCATTGGACTTAATTAGTGATGGGTGAGTTTTGGAATTATATATCCCCTCGATGCATTGATGGGTCTCATGATACAAACTAACTTGGGTATTTGGTGTAAACCTTACTTATTTATGCATGATGTCTTGGTATGAGGCCTTGATAGTATGTTTATAATGTCCTGAATTATGAATTCCATCACTATGAAATCAATTATTGGATTCCAGGTGATTATTTACATCGTTATGTTATCCATGGATATATTACATGTTCATGTTATTAGTAAAGTGGAATTTTTTATTATTATTTATTCTTATCATATTGTTCATGCCTTGTTTATTCTATGATAGATTTTGTTGTATGTTTCCCATTCTTGAGTGTTTGAGATCACCCTTCGTATGTTTCCATTTCACCAATTATGAAGAAGAGTATTATATATCAAATTTCTAGATGAGTTCCATGTGTGGAGAATTTTGTGGGAGATGTTGAATACTTATTGCTGAATAAGGAGTTCTCATTTTAGCGGGGGAAATTCCCATTTAAAGGGAAAGATATGGGTTCTATTGGTTAATGTTTTTTTCAAAACATTATAAACATCAAAATCTAAAAGGTATTGAGTCTATAAGTGACTCAATATTTGTTTTTGATATTTTAAATATGAAGTTTTAAGTTTGTGTCTCATCAGTTGGTTTCAAGATAGTATACAAATGATTTGGTTTTAGCACTAAGGCAAGGCAATGACTATGGTTGGGTATTCATAAATTTTATTTTTAGTTCATCCTATACTATTTATAATCATATTATTAGGTGATATTTTTATGATTTATGATTGTATTAATTGAATATATATATATATATATATCAAGAATATGTTATTATTATGGTTTTATTTTCACTGTAATTCCATATTTTACACTCTGATATGATTTTCCTATTATGCATGTTATTATTTTTGGGTGTTATTTTTTATGATGATACTAGAGGGTATGATATTTAAACATGGTTAATCATACCCTCACTACAATTCAACAACATCTAAAATATGTGTAGGTGCACCTAAGGTCACATGGTGACCTCTAGCTCAGAGATTTTTTTGTTGGATGGGTCGAGGATGCTACAACATTCCTTATATAAAATGGTCCATTATAACCATTTATAAGAATCTAAAAACCCTTATATGAATATTTTTATTATAAATGATTCAAAATCAATAATCTAATATATTTATCATACACACTTTAAAGGTGGATGAACTGATTATACAAAATTGTTGTTCATTATTAGTAGAAAACAATAAATAAATTTTTTCACTAAAGAGAAAATTTATATATCAATAATGAAATGTTTTTGTAGATATTATCTCTTAAGTGACATTGGTACCAAATAAATTATCACTGCTGGAAACTTATTCTATACCAAAAATTTTAAACCATTGGTAAAGGCTAGACAACCGTTGGCATAACCTATACCAACAGTTGTCCAAACCATTTGCTGTTGAGGCTTGGGGATATACATATACCAATTTTTATTGAATAACCATTGGTATATGGAACCATAAAGAAAATTAAACCAATGTTTTATAGTAACCTTTGGTATAAATGTTTACCAATTGTTTGATACCGTTGCAATAGTCAAATTTTAAGGTCTACCCTAATGGTTTTCAAACCATTGGAATAGAATTTTACCAATAGTTTGATGTAAACTGTTAGTAAATATTGAGTTCATAGGTCTATACCAATGGTTTACAAACCATTGGTATAGACTTTTACCAATTTCTTAAAAAATATTGGTGTAGAATTTTTCCAACAGTTTACCTAAAACTGTTAGTATAGAGTGGGTTTTCACATATATACTAACGGTTTTTGAACTATTGGCAAAGACTTCCTGCAATTCCAGTAGCAGGCAGTAGCCTACCTCCCCCTTTGTAATTACCTGCAAGTATAACACATATAGAATTCAGAATTTAGATGGTAATTACCTTCAATTACCTGTGCAATTGCAATACATTATACATAATTCAGTGGTTCATGTTAGTGTTATTCAGTGGTGCATGTTAGTTTTATTCAGTGGTTCTTGTCAAAGAACACTTTATAGCATCGATAACTAGTAAAATACATTAGGATTTGACTAGGATTCATGTTTTTTAGTTTCCCAATAGCCTGGAGTTATCTCATGGAAATTAATTGGGATGATCTTATAGAACTTTTTCAATCTTAATGGGATAGGTCGAACAGTGTAAAAATCATAATTGGGAAAGGTCTTACCCTCAAGTGAGGAATAGGAAATCAAGGGAATTACAAGACATCCTATGGGATAGTGTGGTTCTATAGTGGGAAGTGGTATGGGGACTGGGTGATGAACTTTTGATAGTATGGGATAGAATAATCTTGGGATATCATGATGTTTAGACCCAATTATAGAGTTTGGGATGAATCTATGAGTATGAAATTAGAATATTCAATGGGTGAAAATGCTTGGGTGATGATAGACATCTATGTTGGTTAGTGCTCAAAGATATTTGGTGAGTGTAGTCAAATTGTTGGGATCGCACCATAAACTGATAATGTTTCTGACCCATGGTTTAGAATAGATGTGGTGAATATTGATTTAGGCATGGTTGATAGATAAAAACAAATAATTATTGTGGTTTTATGTTATTTCTTGAGTCATCATAGGTGATTCATGTGAAGTATATATGTTCCAAAAATAATAATATAAAAATAGAGTCATTAATAGAGGTATTATATAGATGTTAAAATGAATCATGATATCCCCTATATATGGAAATCATGTTTCTGGTTTTGAATATGGAATTTTTGTTCATAGGCTTGGGTGATTTTAGATAAATTCATTGTGATTGAAGACTAACTAATACTTTTCACATGTAATTAGATATGTAAATGGATAAATGACTTCAGAAATTTCATTTTCAAAAATGGTGGATTCATAATGGGGATTGAATCTGGACTTTTAACTAAAAAAATTAGTTTAAGGGGATTTATTTTGTTGATAGAACAATTATCCCTCATTTAAAATCATGAGAAAATGATGATATTGGATTTTAGTAGATGGAATAGAGATTGAGATATTATTATACATGATTTTCAAGGATTAGATGTTTTATGGTTAATGTGTGATAAGACATAGGAAAATATATTCTATTACTTTTATAGTGGGAGTTAACTCTAGAAGAATTCTCATGGTTATTAAGTCTAGTCTTTCATACAATCCTTCTTTTTTCTTTCCTTTTTGTTTAACAGAGTTCTAATCAAATTGGTGAAATTTTTTTCCCATCATGCATAACATCATTTTTATTTTACATTTAAAATTTTCTAATTAGGTATCTCAAATAAAATGGGCAGTTCTTCCATGTATTTGTTTGGAAACTATAACTTCCTTTCTTTACAAAAGTGACATTAATGTTTTTCATATTTTTATAATATTAATCAACTGATAATGCTTATGGGGTAAAATTATACTCTTGTAAACTATTCAAATCATATTTTAATATTTGATAAGGCTGATCCATTCACAACAATATCTAATTTCCCGTATATATTTTTATTCTTCCATTCTGAAATTAATGATATAAAGTCCCCTCTTTGCAAACTGGATAGGAATTATATCCCTTAACACTATATCCAGATATTTTTTTATATGTAATAAATTCATGTATAGTGGCCATTATCATAACATGAAAAATAAAATACTCTTTCTTGTATACTATAACACCTATATCCTATAGAAATTTCAAATCATCAATAAAAGGGGATATATAAACATCAATATCATTTCCATGATGTTTTGGTATAGAGATCACCAAGCTTGTCATCACATATTTCCTCTCCATACATATTTTTGTAGAAAATTTATAGATAACCAACATAACATTCCACAAACTATATTGGAAATTAAAGCTCCAATATGGATTAATTACATATTTTCACAATCCTATTCTAAGATTTATAATGTCATTTCCAAAATTAGGAAATTTGTAATCAAATCTCTTTCATTGTGGTGAATCAGTATGGTGAAGTAGGTATTCATCAGACATGCACTCATCTGTATGTCATCTTAGCCTATTTTTTATTATTTTAATTTGAAAATAGATGCTTCAATTGAGTAATTATTTAAAGATTCCAAATCACTTTATTGGGAGGTTTGGTGCATGTTCTTGAGAATGAATCACTGTTAGATTATTCAACCATTTTATATCATGATGTACTACATTTGGAACATTCTGATAGATTTTCATATTCCTTATTATATAGCACACAATTGTGGGAGAAAGCATATATCTTTTTATACCTCAATCCCATTTGGAATAATATTATTTTTCCTCATAATTTTAATTAGGAAACGTATTTCCTTCACGAAGTAGATCTTTTAAAAGTTCAAAAAATTTAGTGAAAATTTTATTACTCCCACCATTTCTTACTTTCAAGTTAACTAATCTCAAACTTTTTGATAACACTGTAAATTTAGTTCAGCCTAATAATAGTGTTTTATCATCATATTCCTACAATCCTTAAATGCTTTTTGTTTTTTCAAAGGTTTCAATGTATACATCATGAATTAATTCTTCAATACGGCCCTCTGTGTCATGCTAAACATCTTCATTATCATTTTATCTTGAATTTTTGTTATTTCACGATGAAATATCCAGTGTGTATAATTATTATTAAAACCATATCAAATCAAATGGTACTTGATTTCTTCAAACCTTTATTTTCTCATATTCAAACACTTCATGCATGGATAGAAAATTAGATCTTTGTTTTCAAGATTTTGTTTAGAAAATTCCAAGATATCATCAACCCATTTCTCATATTCATTGCTAGTTCTTCATCCATTTATCCAATTATGATCCAATAATTACCTAAATCCAAAATATAATATAAAAATATATTAAAACATATAAACATTTGAATATGTATATAACATATAAGCATATAAATATATAAACATGCATAATTTTTTGACAAACAATTTATATATGGAAAAAAATTTATAATAGAAAAGCAATTGTCATCCGTAAGAAAATTTATAACCAAAATAAAGTATAATGAAAAAAACAATTTATCACTAAAAAATTAAGAATAAAATGATTTTAACCACACAAAAACTATAATGACAAAAAATATACAAATAAAAACAATTATGAATAAAATATTTATAACCGAAAGAAAATTATACCCATAATTTATAATCATAAACAGTTTATAATAAAAAAACCGCGAACAAATTATAACAACAAAAATGTATAGTTGAAAATTATATACTTATGAATAAATGAATAGTTGAATGCAATTTATAACAAAAAAATAATTTATTATTCTTGTGAAAATTAAAAAAAATTACAAAATATGGAGGCCAATGAAGAAAAATAGACATTGAAGTCTGGTGAATTCACTCGAGAGTGGTGGAAGCAAGGTGAATGATGCATAATTGAGGAGAAATGTTTGAAAAAATGAAGTAGAAAATTTATAGAAAAAAATAGTTGGAGTGCGGTCATGAATCGAGCAAATTAAGGCTTCAGTGGACAAAATGAAATCGAGGGCCATGGAAGAAGGATAAATGATGGAATATTGAGGATAAATAATGAAAACAGAAGTATGAAAATTGAATGAAAGTATAATATCGAATACGGATGGGGTGTGGTCTTGAGTCAAGAGGATGAGAGTTTCAAAATACCACATCAAAAAAATGAGTAGAAGACCATGAGAATTATATTTTTTATGGATTTTAACAATATTTTTATATAGAAACGATGTTAAAAGTATTCTCATGTCACTTTTAACATTGGTTATTACATAAATAATGTTGAAACTCTAATTATAATTCTTCTTTTTATAATATTGATTCTTGTAATTAGACCTAAATCCTAAAGGAAGAGCATAATTATAATAATATCCACACAAACATAAGATAATATCTATCTGCAGTCTCATCAGAAACCTCAAACCAAGCACAAAATAATACAATCCATTAACATGCCTCATTAGGAACAACATGGGATGGAAACTTGTGTCATAATACTGAAATAGGGTAATATAGGACCACATTCCTAGAACACTACCTGATGATGAACCTATAAAACCAAATACAACACTAGAAAGTGATCAACTATATAAATACTTCACTCATATCAGTTACCCAATCACGAACCCAAGGGTTTCCCGTGAGGAACTCCTCAAAGGACAAGGCCAAAAACATGCCTACCATCACATGTAAATAACAAACAACATAAAAAATCAACAAGGTATGAGAAAAACATTCAAAATTAACACCTCTCCAAACAAGAGTGGAGGAAGCATCGAAATAATGAACTGATTAATAATAATCACCTCAAAATTCAATCAGATTTCAAATCATCAAGCATAAATCCCAAAGCAGATGATTACCTGAGACCTAGCCATGATGGAGACTCCCTCTTAACCACTTCCTAATAAAACCTTAGGAAAATCCAAGAACAACTCATCTAATATCAAAATGAATACCTATCCTAATAAATAATATTTTTAAAAGTAATCGATGACTAAAGAAAATATCACTTGCTATGGAAATAAAATAGATGACGATTCAAGAAGTCCAAGAACACTAAATGTTTTGGATCTACCGCCTTATCTATAGTCTGGGAAGAGTCGGAAATCAGAATAGATGCACCCAACAATGTGAGGGATCACCCTAAGGATAATCCAAAGAGATACTCTTTTATTTCTACTAATACCTTCTCAGATGTACAATTTAAATATTACAAGACACAGGTTAAACCCATCCCTACCTTATGTCTCAAAAACAAAATATCATTTAAAATAAAAGGATGAAATCCTAAAATTAAAATCTACTCAGTCATACCACATTATAAAATTCCTTTCATCAAAACCAACACACTTGAAAAGAGTCTAAAAGTAATTTTACAAAGGTATACACATTTTAAAACATTCCAATTTATTTAGAAAATTATAGAAAAATACTTTCCAAAACATAAAATTTTAACTTCCTTATAGGGAAATTTTTGAAAACATTTTCACAAACCTTGAAAATGGGCACTTCTTTAAAATAATAATCACACTATAACTTCTTAATGTTCTCATTTATTTCTAAAATACTCCATGAATTTCATCATAAAACCGAAAATTTTTATGAAACGGGTTTCTATTTCAAAAAAAAATCTATAAACATCCACTTTATTTCAAAAAATGTTTTCCAAAATCCATAATGTAATCAACCATTTTAAAAAGAAATTATGAATGTCAGAATAAACGATAACACCCTGTTTTAGAAACCAAACATTCCATGGAATTTTCCTTTTCATAAAATCCACCGAACTGGTTATAAACCAAAATTTTTTAGGAAATTCTATTCATTTTAAAAAATTTCCCTAATTTCATTTTGAATTTAACCTCTAACACCCCAAGGATTTAAAAATAAATTTAATATAGAATATAATGCATGAAACATTGAGTCTCTTTGAAACAAAACTTTGTTATTATAATTATTTAAACAAGATAGTTATAACCTAGCAGTTAAATATAATAATATTAATAGTAATAACTACTATTAAATATTATTTATAATGGTTTCACATAAATAAAACATATCTATAATGAAATATATAATTTTTTGTAAAATAAAATCATTTTTTAAAAATTAACTTCAGGTTAATTTTTAGTGTTTTTTTGAGAAGTTTCATTTTTTATAAATAGTAAAAAATACAGCATTTTAGTTAAAAACTGTGTTTTTTTGTTTAAATAATTATTATACATTAAATTTATTTTTAATGTATAAATAGATAAATTATATATATATATTAATCCAATTTAGATCATTGGAATCATTTTTATATTAAAATTAGATATAAAGAATTATTAAATTTTTAAAAGTTCTTTTTACATGCCTTCTCGTCACACCTACGGGATTAGTATTAAACATAATTTTTCCACTTTTGTTAATTTAATTTCGAAAAATGGATATACATGGTTGCGATCAGTATGATATTTAGAGTTTGATAGGATCAACTTAATTTTTTGGTGAATAGTAACTTGACCCTTTGAAATAGTAATGTTACCCTTATGAATAGTAATATAACCAATAGAATTGTAACCTCGCCTATGAAATTATAAATAAAATTTAGGCATCTTATAAGTGATAATATGATATAATTATATCATTATATAAGTAAATAAATGTTTTAAAAATTATTAATTAATTTTTGGTATTTTTGTAAGTCATAAATATTTAATTACAATTTTATAATTAATATAATGATTTAAAAGAAAAGTTATTTTCATAAATTAGACTTATAAATTAAATTTTTTATCCTATTATTATAAGATAATTTTATGATACATTACTTAATTTTTCATAGTGTTATAAAATTAGTTATAATTTTAAAACCGATATTTTCCAAGTAAATGATGATTTTAATTAAAAAATAAATTTCTCATAGTTATAAAAATATTTTTTTAAAATGGAGTTTATTTTTGAATTATACACATTGAAAAAATATTAGGGTAAATTGTGGATATTTTTCTGAAATACTTGAATTTTTGGTGAATAGTAAAATACGGTAATTTACGATATAAATACATTATAAGTTAAATACACTATTCCTTGATTCATGGATGATTTAAGAACCATAATATAAAACCCCCCCTTAATTATTTTAATATATTTGGTTATAATTCTCAAGCTATTCATAGTCTTGAGAAAAAATAATAAACAAATGAATAAAATATTCATAAAACACCTCTCTCCTCCACTATAAATACCACCCCTAACCATCCCTTCTCCTCACACCTTCCAAGATTTGATCCTTGTCAAATTTATACCCAAATAATCTTCCCAAGTATCTCCCCCACGTCTGGGAGGTTCTGGTCACAACAAAAGACCAAACCAAGGTATCTTGTGGGGTTCTCAAAGATGATAATTCAAGAGGTAAATCCTCTTTCTTTTCCTTTTAATTTTCATTCAATTTCCTTTTTCATTTATTATCCTATCCTCAACCCCTCTATAAAAATGATCATGATAAATACATTATTATATATATACTGGAATGTTATCATGTTAATATAATATCCATCATCAAACTTCTTTCTCTCTCTCTTTTATTTTAAAAACGAAATCATCATCCGTGAGGTGTCAATTTACAACCTTCATTGACGACGGATTTTCATTCTCAAATTTCTCCTTCAAGTATGGTAATTATAACATTTTTATGGTTAAAATATATTATAATATATTCATTAAAACCTATTTAATGTTCTGAAACTAGAATATATACATAATATTAATTCATACGACAAAACTTGTTCGTGAGGATCGAAAAGCAACCAAATAATCTAAATGATTATCACTAATGTTTTATCAAATGATTCATCCTCATACCATATAAAAAATGAATTATATAACCATTTTATCTTTTATATATTCAATAATAACATATAAATCCAATTATTTATAACTATTTACATTTTACATGATCTTTTATACATGTATACAAGTAAATCAATCATGAAAACCGAATAAATGAACACTCCCGAACGACAGAATTCAATATTATAACTCATCAAAAAGGCCATAAATGAACTAAATAAAATCATAATAAATGAAATAAATTTTTAATAGGTTTTGAATTAAATTATTAATAAATCTAATTTCATTATCCAATACATTAAGTTCAAGTGAAAAACACTTTCGGACATAAGGTAAGGGTTTTTTCAACTCACTTTCGTTTCCATAAGATATACCTTACTCGCCACTATTTCTTATGTATGGTGTATGTATACTTCCCATTGATGTTCCATATCATGAATCTCTTTATATTCATGGTATTCAATGTCTTATTTGAGGATATTTAATTTTATGGGGTATAAGGTTTGATTATTTGCAAAGTGGTAAGGGTTTATTCTCAAACCTCCATTTTTCATTCGGGTTATGCTTCCTCTCATATTATCCCAATAAAACCCTTAATATTTCTTATATAATTGTCTTAAATTTTTTTAATGTTACATAGATATGTACAAATATGAATTATTTTTTCTTTTATGGAGATTTACATGTTTTATAAGGATCCTTCCTCATTTATTCCCGATAAGTAAACCCATTTTAAGGAAACTTTCCAATTTCATAACGACTTTCAAGTACACTCCACAATATATTTTAAGCAACCAATATTTTTCAACAATCACTCTTTTTACCATGAAAAATATCTTAGTGCATTTAAGGATTTATTAAAGTAATTAATTCTTCATATCTTTTACTAAATATTTAATATTTTCCCTTAAACCGCACTAAAGAGGCTCATTTATAAAGATTCTTAAAAACTATTTTTACATGTTTTCACTTCAGTTGGAAATCATTTATGTCTCAGATATAATTTCATTGTACATATATTTTCTCTTCTGGGATATACATGTTACAATCTAATTTTATGACAAATACAAATGATTTTTCCAAAATAAATCTTCTTTTCAAAGTAAAAGAGTATTTCTCTCAAGAATTCCTTGATGATATCATTAGAGTATTTTTATCTATTTCAACAACTCTATTGAATCTTATTATTTATTAAGAATTATCTCTTATGATTATCATCTACCATATTACTCATAATGGTTAGTGATTTTGTTTACTAATTGGGTAAAGTTATTTACATTTTGTATATATATGTTGTTTAAGTTTCACCCCATTCATATGAGGAATTCATTATACTTAATAAGTGATGTTCGGGGCCTTCTATAGTCCCTCGATGCATTGATAGGTCTCATGAGACAAACTAGATATGGTTTTGACCAAGGCCTTATCCATTTATTATATTCTTGGCATGAAGCCTTGATAGTAATGGATTCTTGGAATGAAGCCTTGAAGGTATGTTTTAGATATCCATCATTATGCATTTCCCTCATTATGAAACTAGAAATTGATAATCTATGTGATTATTCGAATAGTATAATATCCATGTTTAAGTTTTATTATGACCTTATTTAATTATATTTTATAAATTCTCAAGATTATGTTTTATTGAAATGTGTTTTTAGTTATTCACCATGCCTTATTATTTATGAATATGTTATATTACTTACCCTTACTAAGCATCTGATCTCACCCCTTTAGGTTTTATTTTTCCCTTGGATGCGAAGATGTATATAAAAAATTACTTGTAGGAATAATCTAGTAGTTTATGGATGTATTTGAAATGTTGCTAATACTTTCAAGTTGTAATGAAAAGTTAATGTATGTAATATAGCTTCCAAAACATCTAAACTTATTGGTCATTTGCTATTCGTGTCTTGTATCTATGCTTATGTATTAATATAAGGCATCGACTCTGGCCTACTGGGGTCAGGGTATTTATAGTTATTATCAGACAATGTTTCGTCGAAACCTTGGAAACTAGATTTATAAAACATATATTAGGGAACATAACCCAAATATAGAATTTGAGGACAAGAATAGAAGAACATCCTATAATTTTGTTAAGGTAGATATTATGTAGATCTTTCTATAAATACATCCTTATATGGATACTACAAGTGGGCGTGGTTCTGGCATAGATGTACCTAGGGGTAATAACTCTGAGAAGATGTCCTAAGCCTAACTCGAGGTAACTGGGAACATGAAAATGAGTCTTACTGTGCACCTGGATTGACACTATCAAGAGATATTCTTAAGATAAGTCACATTTTCATTACAAACCGTTATGAAATATTTTAAAGTAAATATGTCCCCAAATAAATCATGTTTATGATTATGAGATTAAATATGCATAAATTTTTCAATTTATGTTAAGCATTTTGCGAGTAATATGACCAATATAATAGTAATATCACCTATGAAAGTATGGATAAAATTTAGGCATCTTATAAGTTACAAGATGATATAATTATATCATTATATAAGTAAATAAATGTTTTAAAAATTATTAATTAAGTGTTGGTATTTTTGTAAGTCATAAATATTTAATTAGAATTTTATAATTAATATAATGATTTAAAAGAAAATTTATTTTCATAAATTGTACTTATAAATTAATATTTTGTTATCCTATGATTTTAATATAATTTTATGAGACCTTAATTAATTTTTTAAAGTGTTATAAAATGTGTTAAAATTTTGAAATCGGTATTTTCCAAGTAAATGATGATTTTAATTTAAAAACAATTTTTTTTTTCATATTTAGAATTTTTTTTCATAAAATGGATTTCATTTTTTAATTCTACACATAAAAAAATGGTTAGGGTGATTTTTTTAGGATTTTTCTAAAATACTTGAATTTTTTGTGAATAGTAAAATACAGTATATATACATTATAAGTTAAATACACTATTCCTTGAGTCATTTATGATGTAAGTACCATAATATTGACCCCCCACACCATTAGTTTAATTTAGTTTTTTATAATATTCAAACTATTCATAGTCTTGAGCAAAAATAATAAATAAATGAATACAATATTCCAAAAACACCCCTCTCCTCCACTGTAAATACCACCCCTCGCCATCCCTTCTCATAACACCTTCAAAGCTTTGATCATTGTCAAATTTATACCCAAATACTCTTACCAATCCCCCCCCCCCACATACTGGTGGTTTTGGTCAAAAAAAGGCCAAACCAAGGAACCTTAAGATGGTTCTCAATGAAGATAATTCAAGAGGTAAATCCTATTTCTTTTTCTTTTAATTTCCTTTCAATTTCCTTTTTAATTTCTTGTACTATCCTCGTCTACTTTGTACAAATGATCATGAAAACTCCATTATCACCTATATATTGTAATTATATCATGTTAAGGGAATATCCTTCATCAAACATCTTTATCTCTCTCTTTTATTTTAAAAATGAAATCATCGTATGTGAAGTGTCGATTTACAACCTTCATGAATGGAAAATTTTTGTTCTTTAATTTATCCTTAAATAATGGTAATGAAACCATTTTTATGGTTAAAACCTACTATAATATATTTATTAAAACCTTTTAAATGTTCTAGAACCAATATATATACATAATATTAATTCATATGACAAAACTTGTTTGTAAGGATCGAAAAATCACCAAATAATCTAAATGATTATCACTAATGTTTTATCTAATTATTCATCATCACCCTATATAACCAAATGAATTATATAACAATTTTATCTTCTTGATATTCATTAATAATATATAAATCAAATTCTGGATAATTATTTCCATTTTACATGATCTTTCGTACATATATACAAGTAAACCAATCATGAAAACCCAAAAAATGAACACTCCCCAATGACAAAATTCAATCTTATAACTCATCAAAAAGGCCATAAATGAACTAAATAAAATCATAATAAATCAAATAAATATTGAATAGGTTTTTAATTAAATTATTAATGAATCTAATTTCATTATCCATGACATTAATTTCAAGTGCAGAACACTTCCGGACATAAGGTAAAGGTTTTCTCAACTCACTTTCATTTCCGTGAGATATGCCTTACTCCCCACTATTTCTATGTGTGGTGTATGTATACTGCCCATTGATGTTATGTATCATGAATATATTTACATTTATGGTATTAAATGTCTTATTTTATGATCATTAATTTTATGGGGCATAAGGTTCGACTGTTTTCAAAGTGGTAAGGGTTTCTTCCCGAACCTCCATTTTTCATTTGGGTTATGATTTCTCTATAATTATCCCAATAGACCCATTAATATTTCGTTGATAATTCACCTAAATTCCATTTTAATGTTACATAGATATATACCAAGCTTAATTATTCTTTCCTTTATGGGGATGTACATATTTTATAAGGATCCTTCCTCAATTATACCTAATAAGCAAGATCGTTTTAAGGAAACTTTCCAATTTCAGGCCCATTTTCAAGTACACTCCATAAACTATTCTAAGGCACAAATATTTTTCTAAAATCATTATTTTATCATGAAAAACTATCTTAGATCTTTTATAGTTTTATTCAAACAATTAATCCTTTTTCTTTTTTAAACTCTTTAATATTTTCCCTTAAACTCCACTAAAGAGGTTCATTTATAAAGATTCTTAAAAACTCTTTTTACATGTTTTCACTTCATTTGGAAATCATTTATGCCTTAAATATAATTTCATTTTCTCTATATTTTATATTTTGGGATATATATGTTACAATATTATTTTATGACAAATACAAATGATTTTTCCAAAAGAACTATTCTTTTCAAAGTAAAAGAGTATTTATCTCAAGAATTACTCGATGATTTTATTAGAGTATTTTTATATATTTCAACACCTATGTTGAATATTATGATTTATTTAGATTGATCTATTATGATTATCATATACCATATTTTATTAAATGGTTTATGATCAGTTTGACTGTGTATGTACTATCTCAATACCATTCACCATAATACTCAGAATGGTTAGTGATTATGTTTAATGATTGGGAAAAGTTATTTACATTTTGTATATATATGTTTTTTATGTTTCACCTAATTCATATGAGGAATGCATTGGATTTAGTAAGTTACAGATGGGGCCCTCTATAGCCCCTCGATACATCAGTATGTCCCCTGAGATAAACTAGATATGGTTTTGGCTGAGGCCTTACCCATTTGTTAGATTCTTGGCATGAAGCCTTGATAGTAATAGATTCTTGGCATGAATCCTTGAAGGCATGTTTTAGATATCCATCGCTATGAATTTCCCTCATTATGAAACTAGTAATTGATAGTCCATGTAATTATTCAACTAGTAGAATACCCATGGTTATCTTTTATTATGGAATTATTTAATTATCTTTTATTCCTACTCAAGATTATGTTTTAATGACATGTATTTTTAGTTATTTACCATGCTTTATTATTTATGTTTCCACTACATTACTTACCCTTACTGAGCATCTGAGTTCACCCCTTTATGTTTTATTTTTTTCCAGGATGCGAAGATGTCTATTAAGAATGACTAGAAGGAATAATATAGGAGTTTGTGGGTGTTTCTAATGGAGTTTAAATGTTGTTTTTTTATTTCAAGTTTTAATGAAAAGTTCATGTATGTAATCTGGCTTCCAAAACTGCTAAATTGATCAGTCCTTTGGGGTTTGTGTCGTTTATCTATGCCAATGTATTAATATAAGCCACCAACATTTGGATATTGGGGTCCGGGTCTTTACATGACCACTCTTGGAAACATAATCCAAGTGAGTAAAAATAATTTACAATTAATCCACCCAAAACTAGTTTTTAAAACCATGTTATTTTATGAAATTCCTTTATCACACAAAACTATCTTTTAAATACAATGATAAATAACATCAACACATCATAAGAACCTATTTGATCCATTTTCAACAATTAGAACCCACTTGAGGAGCCATTAAAAACCCAAAAGGGGTCTAAAAAAATTTTAGAAGGGATGAAGAGCTATACATGATACAGTTTCATGGTTTTTCCAACCATTCACCAATCGTACAACCAACTCTAATAAACTTTTGAGACCATGTGTATAGGCTCTACATGGTTTTCCAGACCATGTGAGTCAATTATGCCACTCTAGTACCTTCCTACTCTCATTTATAAACATAGGAAGGACCCCTAAAATCATTGATATAACTCAATGGGTATCAAACACAACCTTTAAAACAATCAAAACTGAATCCAAATTTATGAATTCAAATCATGACTACCCATGATAACTCAAGTCTCATCATGAAAGGTGGTGACTGGCACCTAGTTATGATTTACCTATTGAGATATAACAATGATCCTATCTCTTTTATACTTATATGAACCTAAAATAACAAGTGTGTGCGCAGATACCATTTTGTAATAAATCAGCTAGGGTCGACCTCACACGTCACCTGACCCAACTTTCCATAATGGTTGAAGTGCATTCTTGATAGCCACATGCAGGATGCAAGAACCATGGTATCAAATTATAACTATTAGGAATGATTTAAACCTCAAAATCCCAATAACCATATCATGGAATCAACCTGGAAATCTGGTATGATCCATTTATACATCGGATTCTTATGCACAAAAATAAATAGTTTCAATAAAAAAGAAACATTCAAATAGAACATATCTTAGTAGGACTAACAGAAATGAACCATGGAACACATTACCATAGAATCTGAACATAAAACAATAATTAACATCACATATACAAAATAAACTAAAGTAAACGTCTAGGATGAAAAGGATGATGCATAAACATCCCAAAATAAAGAAAAAATAAACTGAAGTAACTACTAACCATCTCCACAAAACCCACACCATCTAACATCAGAACAATAGATGAATGACTAAAAAGAATCCAATACTATGAATTTGAAAGAAAACATGATAAATGCATACACCCATTGGTTTATGTACGATGTGAGAAAAAGGTACCCATTAGGATTTTATCAAAGAGTTAATTTTATTCCTTTCAAAAGAAATTCATTAATGCTGGTTTGAATCATAAATAAGAAATTGATTCTTCTCAGGACCAAGCATAAGGAAAATAAATAACATGCCATAACCACTTTTATAAAACCTCCACCCTTTAAATTTTAATAAAAAACCTTTAAAACTAAGGAAAAATGGACTTTAAATTTTATGAAAACAAAACTAATCATTTTCTCCCCTTTTTCAAAATCATTCCTTAAAACCATCCCTTTTAAATCAAACATTGCCTTTTTTTTCTTTAAAGATACATTTTATAAACCATTTCATAATCCATTTTGAATAGAAACCAAAACCATAACTAAAATAGAATATAGAACACAACAAGCACTAATATATTAATAGGAAACAAGTAAAAAAATAAGGAACAACTGAAACAATAGTGTTGTATAATCAAGTTGAGAGCTAAGGGTAAAAAATAAGGTGTAAAATGGGATCACTTAAGCAATGCTAAATGGAATTTAGGTATCATGGAAACTCAGTAGACTCTAGAATGAATGATACTAAACTTATTACATTATTTTACTAGTCTTCTACTTGCAACCAATACATCTCATTTAGCTTCCCATTTTGGATCTCTTTGAGTATAAAGTAAAACCCCAGGAGGGGGATACTCTCCTAAGTTATTAGTCAACTAGGACACACTAAACTAGTGTAACATACATCCATACCTTATACTTAGATACCTGGTATTTCCATGATATCAATAAATTTATATTAGGAAATAAATGATTCACAAGAGGGTCGTAAGAATCAATAACAGAACATAAGTAGTAAACTGCATCTCACCTCCAATACCATCACAAGAAACATTCCTTGTTCATCTTCCATGTCACAAATAATATACAACATCCCCCTTGGGAGACACAAAACATACCAATCATAGTCAAAACAAGGGGAATGACTGAGGGTCACACACACAACTTGTAAATATCATTTATAAAGTATCAAACAGACCTTTACTAAAATGGACTTGGGATTCCAAGTCATTTTCCACCATTTAAAATTACACCTTAAAACATTATGTAAAATTGAGTCATGGAGAATCCTAATAGAAAATTATTCAAAGCATAAACCCCTTTCATTTTAAACCATTAGGAAAACCAATTCATTTCCTTCCATTTCAAATAATTCTATGAAAACCAAGTCTTCACCCAATTCATGAACAAAATGGAAATCACCTTTAATCATAAAATGCCATAAAAAACAAGGCTTTTTAAATACCATCACAAACACTTGTAATTAAAAAAAATATCTTTAAAAACTAGAAAAAATTAAACACCCTTTATGTCAGGTGATAAAAATAAATTAAACACTAAGAAATCCATTTTGGTTGTCACATATAGATTTAATCTGACAAACAAGGCATTATAAAACATAAAAAATTCTGTGACATGTAAATTAAAGAAATTTCACAAAAACACTTGTGATGTGAGTAAATATTTCCCTAATCTTGAACTAATTTTCATGGATAATTAACCCCCCAGTCTAGATAAAAAATGGGTAATTTATTGATTTTTTTGTTACTCTGATGAATTTGGAACTAATTGTTTGATGGATAAAAATCTTTGTTTTTTAGGTTTTATTCATATTTTTGTATTAATTTATCATCCATACATTGGTTTGGAGAATTTTAATTTCATTATTAAAAGGATTTTTAATCTGATTTTAATTATTTTATTCTATTTTTTAATTAATCTGAGAATGACCTACATTGACAATTGTGATTTTTTTAGGTTTAAGGATGAAAATTAAAATATTAATGAGTCGATCATAAGCCTTTGGTCAGGATCATAATACTTTGGATCTAATTAGAATCCTTTTCTCAGGATCGTAATTCATTCATCGATTATAAGACTCCAATGATTGTATGTCTTCTTGACATCCCCAAATTTGGATGAACCTCATTGCAAGACTTTGCATTGACCACATCGTAAGACTTCCCAGACATCGTATGAATTTGAATATTACAAATGAATTTCATTATAAGACTTATAGTTGATCATAATACTTACACATCATCAAACTTTTACATTGTATAACTTTCAAATCCATATGATGTGAGTTTCCTATCTATTTTATTACTTTGGGACTTTGAAAAAAATATATAGGGATCCAAACTGAAAATTCACAAAATAAAAAATGTTGACCTAAAATCAAGATCTATTTCTCCAGTTTATTTAAACCGAGACATGCCCCAAAATATGATCCATGTGATGATATTTAAGATAAAGAAGAAGAACAAGATTATGGGAGGAATGTCAAGTAACTAGAAGATTATAGATGCCCATATTCCTCAATTTTGACCCTCAAGTTGGACACATGGAGATGATCCAATGAAGAAGAAAGTTCTCTACTCAAAGTATGCAATTTGGGGAAATATTTTGAAGGTACATAAATTGTTAAAGGATAAAGAATAAACTTGTGAAACTCAAATGAGGGATGATGATATTGAACCATGAAAGGAACCCTATGATACTTTTATAAGAGAAAAAATATTCACTGAAGGAAGAGGGTTGTCATGGATTTATCAAGATGTGAATTTTAATTTTCTTCTTTACTTTTCATTTGTTTTAATATCTCTAGTTTTGGAATACTAGACCATTAATGGTTGAACCTAGAAGAACTCCCCCCACCCCTGTGATGGATTATGTTATTCAATGATAATTCCCTTCATCTCAATTATTTGGAAGCATTTTATTTCTATAGACATTATTAGATTTCCTTTGTTTTGTACATTTAAATTCTTCTTCTCTCATTCTGGTTAACACACATAATCCACCGAGAGATTCCCCACTGTTAATGTTATGGAATAGTGGTTTAATCCAAGCGTGATTACAGATATCTGATCACTAGGATAGGTGATATTAGGTAATGTGGTGATTATTTCATTCCTATAATTAATCCTAATTGACTATATAATGGTGATTGGTGAGATTTCATATTATTGGATAGTGAACAGGAGGGTGTAATGAATGATGACTCACAGGTTAGTGAGGATATTAATCCAAGGTTATACCACTGGTTTTAAATAATGAATTTTAACACAAATTCACTTGAATCCTCCACACACACTGAAATGACCCAAATTAAGAGAGAAAAAAACCAAGAACACTCCCCTCTCTAGAGACAACCTGAGTCTCACTTCTATTAAGTTTTTACATGGGTTCAAAATTGTTTTCAGAGGTCCCTGTGATAATTCACTCATCAACATACCACAATCAAGTGGAGATAAAGTCACAACACGTAGACAACCCTTTACAAGCCCCAAACACCCAAATCCCTAAATTAGAACCACCTCATACCCTAATCCCATACAACACAACAGATAGGATTAACGGGAGAAGACAAATCCAAGAAATAATGGGTGTGGGGGAATAAGAAAGGAATAATAAAAGGAAAAGAGACATTTACCATAAGAATCCAAGTGAAATCTGAAGGGAGGAGGATCAAAATGATGGTTAAAGGAGGAGGAATATTCCTAGTCTACACCCCATGATCGGTTGAATGAGAGGAGAAAGAGATGTGATAACCCCTTAAAATCAAATGGTGGTAAAATTAGAAAACCAAAAAAAATAAAATCCTGGAAAAACACCTTCTACAATGTGGTCCCATGCACCACGTCATGGTGTAGCCTTCCCAAATGCCTCATGACATGGTCACTAAACCATGACACATGGGGCCTTATAACAACAGAGGGGTTGTCTCTTTTATACTACCCTCTACAGTGCATCATTGGTCAACACAATGTGAAGCACCTTCCCAAATGACCAACACGACATAACCTCACCTATGCAGTATGGCCCTACCCCTCAATCGAATTCGACTAATTGAAAAAAAGACCCTCCACGAAATAACCCTCACTCCATGTCATGGTCAACCATTAATTAGAAATTAAAAAAAAGGTAAGAAATCATCTCTATCACATGGTCACCATACCCCATAATGTGGCCCACTGCAAACCTAGCCTACAACTCCCTAGGACCTCTCAAGCCATCTGGAAAGCAAAGGAAACACTTGGAAACTTCAAAATAACCTAGAAGTAAGTAATATACACTCAATAGTGACACAAGGTTGTTATAATGGGGTGTGATTGGTATGATTATATAGTATATAAGTGATGATATTTCCAATATGTTTAATATTGGGGAATGAGAGTGGAAAACCCAGTGGGTAAGTGTTTTGCGGTAGCCTTTTGTAAGAACTCGGTTCTTCGTTTGAGGTACGGGTTTCTTTTTCATTCTGTTTTGGGATGTTTTTGAAAAAACAGGCAACACTGGCTATGTTTTGGACTAAACTGGGAAGTTTTGGAAATTTACATGGTACACACCATGTACTGTAGTCGTGTGTGAAGGTCGTACATGGCGTATAGGCCTATTGGCCAGGTATAAATATTTTAGCAAGTACATGTCGTGTACTATTTGTACACGCCGTGTATAGGGGCCGTGTATGGGGATATACTGGGCGTGTTGGGGATGTTGGCTAAGTAGAGAAGTACACGCTGTGTACCCCTAGGTACAGGCCGTGTAGTCATGTCAACAAGTCAGCAAAGTAGGCCAGCCGTATTAGGAATAGTAAAATTATACACATGGAGTGTACTCATATATACATGTTGTGTATTTATTTGTTTTCACTAAAATGGGTAGTAGCCTCATTTTGAGGCAGAAACCCAAACCATCAACAGTTTGGAGTGAGGATAGCCATTCAGAGCTTATTTTTTTTATCCCGAATCTTCGTTTGAAGTCTGTTTCGAACGTCATCGGATGCGTTAGAACCCCCTCGGTAAGGCCTTGATTCCACTTGATCTATTCATCATGATTTTTGTTTTAAACCAAGTTATGTGGGTTTGAGAGTTTTTTATTATTTTTTAGATCTATCTCGTTTTAGACCGAATTGGAGGTTGTTATTGGAGGAGGATCATCGAATGTGTATGAGGTAGGTGGTGCATACCTCTTTTTGTGTTTTTGTGATCATTTGGGTGGCGCGGCCTCTGGCGCATTTTCAGCTATTTTTGTGGGGCCCTATTTATTCTGCAGTTTCATGTTAAATTTATTATTAATCCTATGGGATGCCTTTGGGTATTCCCTTTTACCTGTTTTGCTTGAGCAGGGCAAGGCAAGGGGTCGTTTCTCAATTGGGGCATTTTGGTTAGGTTTTCCAAAATGTGTTAAAATTAATTGTTTTGATTAAACTGTTGAGTTTAATTTATTGAGTTATGATATGAATTGTTAGAGTCTTTAAAGACCTCAATGCTGGTATGGGACAACACTTGGTTAGTGTATTTTAACTGTTTAGTTTTTTTTCCTGTTTAAAATTGATTCCTTTGATTATATATGTAATTACTGAATTGCATGTGCTGGAACCACTTTGGGATGTATTGTGCATGGTCCAGATATTCTTGAGTGATGTTGATCACAAGTTGGGCTTAAACCAGATTACTTTGGGTGGTTTTGACCATGGGATTGGGCATTATGGATGTCGGGATTTAGGTAGTGAGACTGTTAGGTTGGGCATGGCCCGAGTTACTTGGATGGCAAGGCCATTGGATACTGAGCGACATAGTCATAGGGGTATGTGGTTCTAGAGATGTTGTCACTTGGGTACTATTTTGGTGACTACCTCTCACCCGTGATTTGAGTAGTGTGCACATAGAAAGACTCTGTAATGAGGTGGTTTTGACCACTCATGTGGGTAGAGGCCCCAGGTAGTTGCGGTTTAGGTACTATTGGTTTGGGGGTGCCTGTCGTAGGAAGCCACGTGGAAGGATAGGAGCCTTCAGGAGATAGAGATAAGGCTATCAGGTTGGGGACTAAGGCTCATCATGATTGAGGCCATGGGTCGAGACACTTTATTTGAGGGCAGATATCATTTTTCCTCCAGTTACTTTATTTGAGGTCAGACATCGTTGTCCCTCTGGTTACTTATTTGAGGACATGATTCATTATTCATCCGAGTTACTTTTGTTTGGGCATTCCTTCGAGACGTTGGTACCTTGAGACACGAGGCGTCAGGAGAAACATGGTATCAATTTACATCATTGAGGGGAACCATATGGTTCACCTAGGATTTGTGACGACAGGGGTACTTGTTCCCCGGGCCAAGTACTCTATTTACTTCAAAGATTACAACATTGGCCGAAGTAGGTGACACTCTATGGTGGATGTTGAGCACTGGTGGAGTTTATGTTTTTTTGTGCATCATATTGTTTATGCTTTCTTTATAAATGTATGTATTCTTAAACACTTATATTAGGTATTCACTATTGGGTGGTATCCTACTAAGATTCTTCTCACACCCTACATGGGCCCTTCGGGAGATGTGTAGACTTTATGAACTTGCGTGCAAGAAAAGGGACAGTCTCGAGAGCTGGACTGTAGTGATGTTTGGCATGTAGACCCGTATGAACCTTCAGGTTATTCCTAGCTGGAGTTTACTTTTGTTTTATCTCTTATTATATATCAGCATGCTTAATTTATTATTCTAGCTACTGGTGGTTAGCCATTGGCTCCATTTTTAATATTTAAATGTATGACCTACTATGGATGCATGCTTGGTTGGTTTAGTAGTTACAAGTGGTGTTCAACATGTTGTTTTGTTTACTTTCCACTGCACTTTACATATTGTTTTTGTTGTTTATTGATATTGGATACGCTTCCGCTATGCGGGTTTGGTTCGAGTATGCTGAGTTTATTATTATATCAGGATAGTACCATTATTATCCTCTGAGAGGGTATATCCTCCCCACTATACCCATTCAGACCCTCACTACTAGTTAACAGCCTTTGGCATTCGGGGAGGTGCACCTAAGGTAGTAACACCCGACCCGTTTAGCACTGTTCGGGTGGATGTTCGGGTTCATGACGTTACAAAGTGGTATCATAGGGGTTCTTGATAGGGATTTAGTAGTAGTGTTTTGTTGTCTAGTAATGATATTGAGACTTCTCTTTTTATTTATGCTGGTTTACTATTTGGGTTATGTTAGACTGGAGATAGTTTGTAATTAGAACTGGGTTTCTAGCTTGTGCTTGGGTGCCTGTAGCCCCAGGTACGAGGGATGGAACAAGCTTCCTTGGGTGGGAATTACTATTTTCTTATTAGATTACATTTTATATGATTTCCACCTCGGTGGATCACTTGGTGTCTGATGTTATTGATTGTGATATGTGACCCTTGACCCAATGTGGTAAGGGAGAATTGGACCTTGGCTCGGTATAGCAAGGTATGATTGTTTAGATTTTGATTGGCACATTTTTAGGGTATTTCAATTTCATATATGCGTGTATTCTTTGTGAAGTGATAATACCATGTGAATAATATTAATTTCCATGCTATAGATGCTTTTAAAATGTGAAGGGTGAAAATCCAGATAGAATTTCTTGTTGATTGCAATATAATATCCCATGCTTTATATATATTTGTAGAATTTCAAGTGGCATGGTATTTAGGTCAGGCTCTTGTACGAGCAGGAAAGTACTATGGTTGAGGTGATTTTGGTCACCAGGATTGGGCAACTAGGTCTTCAGTTTGAGGAAACATTGGTTTTCAGGACATTCGTGGCCCGAGGTACTTTTGATACTTGGCTCTGTTGAGGGAGGGTAAGGATGCCATGAGTTTGGGATGCCATGGGCATGGTTGTGGTAGGGGAGAGTAAGGGTAGTAGTTATGCGTTGACTTTTACTGCTTTTTTTATCTACGTTATATATATATATTGTTATATATGTGGGTTTTCTGACCATTTATGGTATTTAGCAGGTTCCTCCTAGATGGATCAATGGAGTATTAAGTAGGTGACAGTACAATGCAGTAGGATCACGATTAGGTTCAGAACCCTAAGGGGAAGGCTGAGCATGAGCCAAAAGTACATGCTTAGGTAGATGATCATATTCAGGATCCAGTGCAGGTTGGGCAGTTGTCGGGTTTGACAGCGTTCAGGTCGTGGCTCGACAAGAAGCTTCGATCTAGCATGGTGCATATTTTACCGGGGATCGATAGAGGTGCACAAGGTATAGATCCCTATATGGAATATCTGTCACGGGAGTTCCAATCACATCACCCATAGCTTTTTTAGGGTGAGGGTGTTCCAAAGGTGGCTGAGAACTGGATAGAGAGTATGCAGATGGTCTTTGAGCAACTCAAGATGCCTCCTGGGTGGAGGGTTAAGCTGGAAACGTACATGCTGCGAGGACCGGTGAAGCGCTGGTGGGATGTGCAAGTTCAGGCTTGCAGACATGAGGTACTGGAATGGAAGGACTTTGAGGATATGTTTTTAGAGCACTTTTTTCCAAAGACTCTAAGGTTAGAGAGAGATCAGGAGTTCTTGAGCCTTCAGCAGGGTGACATGTCCATCATTGACTATGCAGCTATGTTCAATTATTTGTCTTGCTTTGCACCAGGTATGTTAAGTGATGACACCTTGAGGGTGAGGATCATTGAACATGGCTTACAACACGCCATCCAGGTTCAAGTAAACATCTTTAGGTTGACCTTGTTCTCAAAGGCGGTGAATTAGGCACTCATAACCGAGGGAAACTTGATGAACATGTCTCATTTGGGTCAGGAAGCAGCTTCAGGTGATGGTTCAGATAGTAGGAAGCAAGGTTAGGATGAGTTCTATCAAGGCAGTCAGGACAAGGAATCAGCTAGACCAGCTCATGGAAGTTCAGTAGTGGTTTTCTTTCAGTGTGGGCAACCAGGGTATGTCTGGACTCAGTGCGATAGGTCTCCAAAGGAGTACTTGGCATGTGGACAGGTTGGGAATCTCAAGAGGTTCTACAGAAAACCTTCTCAGACGACCGGTAATCATGGACCAGGACAAGCTTTGACATCTGAAGATGGTTCAGGTTTGGTACCGGGAGAGGGTAGCTGAGTTTCAACAGCATGTAGAGGACATGACAGAGATAGTGGGACCTAGTTGAGGGGTCATTGGCCGATGACCAATGCAGTACCGTAGGGAGGAAAGGCTTCAGGAAGTCGTGTGTCAGGCCAGGTGCATGACGTGGAGATGTTAGGGGCTCAGGAGGATGGTGAGCCAATGATGGTTAGAGGTACACCGTGAGTGTAGTCGTTATCTATTTTGGTTTTACTTGTTTTGGCATGGCCTGTTGGGGCATGTCTGTTTTGAGTGCACGAGGTGCACAGGATATATGTGGACTGACCAGATGTTGGTAAGTGGGATTGGCACAATATCAAGTGCGTGATATTTATATATATATTTATTAGGTTCCATGAGCATCGGGGAATCCATGGGATGAAGGTTTCTTGAGGTTTCGTGGGCATCGAGGCATCGAGGATGCGGGTTACTTGAGGTGCAAGGCACCAAGTTTTGTTTTGAGCATCCATGGGATGCAGGACCTCATTGAGGCAGACACCGATGCGGTGCAAATACGTTTGAATGTTGGAAGTAATACGGGATCATCTAATGTGGTGTAGGGGTGATGATGCGTCACGAGAGGACCATGAGTCCATAACTAGGTTAGTGAACCTTTACTTGAATTGAGTTTTGGTCTGCTGTTGTCCTGAAATGTTTCCTTCGCCACCCTTGGAAGGGAAATTCAGGGAAGAATTTCTTTAAGTTGGGATGTTTGTAAGAAATCGGTTCTTCCTTTGAGGTACATGTTTATTTTTCATTCTATTTCGGGATATTTTTGAGGAAAAAGGTAACATTGGATAAGTTATGGACTAAAATGGGCAGTTCTGGAAATTTCCAAGGTACACACCGTGTACTTCTAAGTACACGTTGTTTACTATAGCTATGTGTGAAGGCCATACATGGCGTGTAGGCCTGTTGTTTGGGTATAAATATTTTAGTTAGTACACACCTTGTATTATTTGTACATGCTGGGTAGAGGGGACGTGTATGGGGATATACATGGTGTGTTTGGGATGTCAGCCCAGTAGAGAAGTACACGCCCTTTACCCCTAGGTACACATCATGTAGTCATGTCCTCAAGTCAGAAAAGTGGGTCAGTCATCTTAGGAACAATTAAATGATACAAAAAGAATGTACTCATATATACATGCCATGTATTTATGTTTTTTTTCCGCTGAAATAGGTGGTAGCCTCATTTTGAGGAAGAAACCCAAACCCTCAACGAGTTTGAGTGAGGAGATTTGGTCAGAGCTTATTTTTGCTCCCTGACCTTCATATGAACTCCATTTCAAACGTCATCAGATACGTTAGAACCCCCTTGGTATTTCCTTGATTCCTCTTGAGCAGTTCTTCTTGATTTGTTTTCTAAAACAAGTTCGGTGGGTTTGACTGTTTTTTATTCTTTTGTAGATCTACCTCTTTTTAGACCGAATTGGTGGTTGTCACCTGAGGAGGATCATCATACATGTTTGAGGTAGGTGGCGCATATCTCTTTTTGTGTTTTCGTGGTCATTTGGGTGGCACAACATTTGGTGCGTCTTTAGTTATTTTGAATGGGACCCTATTTATTCTTCAGTTTCATGTTAAATTGATTATTAGACTTGTGGGATGCCTTTGGGTATTCCCTTTTACATGTTTTGCTTGAGCGGGGTCAGGTGAGGGGTCATTTCTCAATTGGGGAATTTTGGTCGGGTATGCCAAAATGTGTTAAAATGAATTGTTTTGATTAAACTATTGTGTTAAATTTGTTGAGGTATGATATGAATTGTTATAGGCTTTAAAGACTTTTGTTCTTGTATGGGAGAACACTTGGTCAGTGCATTTCAACTGTTTAGTTTTTTTCCCTGTATAAAATTGATTCCTTTGGTTATATATGTAATTTTTGAA
This sequence comes from Viscum album, assembly GCA_963277665.1. NCBI lineage: Eukaryota > Viridiplantae > Streptophyta > Magnoliopsida > Santalales > Viscaceae > Viscum > Viscum album. Next base: position 803,971,597 of record OY728167.1, on the reverse strand, counting down.
TTGCATGTGCTAGAACCCCTTTGGGTTGTGTTAGGAATGGCCTGGATATTCTTGAGTGATGTTGATCACAGGTTGGGCTTGACCCGGATTACTTTGAGTGGTTTTGACCATGAGATTCGACATCATGGACATCAGGATTGAGGTGGTGAGATTATCAGTTTGGGCATGGCCCGAGTTACATGGATGACAAGGCCATCAAATACTGAGAGACATGTTTGTAGGGGCACGAGGTGACAAAGATGTTGTGGCTTGGGTACTATTTTTTGGATCACCACTCACCCTTGATTTGAGTAATGTGCACACATAGAGACCCCATGATTAGGTGGTTTTGACCACTCGTGTGGGTAGAGGCCCCCGATAGTTGCAGTTTAGGTACTATTGGTTTGGGGGTGCTTGTCATAGAAAGCCACGTGGAAGGAGATGCGCCTTTGGGAGATAGAGATGAGGCTATCAGGTTGGGGGCTAAGGCTCGTCGTGATTGAGACTATGGGCTGGGACACTTTATTTGAGGGAAGATTTCATTGTCCCTCTGGTTACTTTATTTGAGGGCAGACATAAATGTCCCTCCGGTTACTTATTTGAGGATAGGCATCATTGTTCCTCCGAGTTACTTTTGTTTGGGCGTGCCTTCGGGACATCGATACTTTGAGAAACAAGGTGTCAAGAGGCACATGGTGTCGGGTTACGTGATTGAGGGGAACTGGAGGGTTCACCTGGGATTTTTGATGATAGGGGTACTTGGGCCATGGTCCAAGTAATCTATTTACTTCATATATTTTTGTGTTGGACGAAGAAGATGACACTCCATGGTGGCTGTTGAGAACCAGTGGAGTTTATGTTTATTTGTGCATCATACTATTTATTGATTTCTTTATAAATACATTCCTACTTAAACACTTATATTAGGTACACACTATTGGGTGGTATCATACTGAGATTCATCTCACACCCTACACGGGCCCTACGAGACGCATGTAGACTTTATGAACTTGTGTGCAGGAAAAGGGCCAGCCTCAGGAGATGGACCGTAGTGATGTTTGGAATGGAGACTGGTATGAACCTTGAGGTCATGCCTAGTTGGATTTTACTTTTGTTTTAGCTCTCATTATGTATCAGAATGCCTTCTTTATTATTGTAGCTACTATTAGTTATCCATTGGAACCCTTTTTAATATTGACATGTCTGACCTGCTATGGATGCATTCTTGGTTGGTTTAGTATTTATAAGGGGTGTTCATCATTCTATTCTGTTTACTTTACATTGCACTTGTTTACATGTTGCTTCCGTTGTTTATTAGTATTGGATATTCTTCTGCTATGCGGGTCTCATTAGAGTCTACTGAGATTATTATTACACTCGGACCAGTACCATTGTTATCCTCTGAGAGGAAATAGACTCCCCACTATACTTATTCAGACCCTCGCTGCTAGTTGGTATCCTTTGGCATTCAGGGAGGTGCGGCTAAGGTAGTAACACACGACCCGTTTAGCACTATTCGGGTGGTTATTCGGGTCAAGGACGTTACAAATTTTTACTATATTCTTCGATATTATTTTATTATACTCATATGAGATATGTGGTGAATGGGCCATGGAGAGGCTGGATGGAAGTTGACATGATAAGCACTTGTTGGTAATTTTTTTTATTCACTGAAGCATTAGTATGCTTCTTGCACATTTACATGAGTGCTCTTGGGGGTAATCCTACTAAGTATGCATGTATGCTAACACCTATGTATATAAACATTTTTTCAGTTTTCCAGAGTGGCTTTAGAGATCAAATTAGGTTGTACTATCTTAGAACTAGGAGTTGTGGTTGGGGCTGCTACCTTAGGAAGTTTAATATTTCTATTCATTTCAGAGACTTCTATTTGTATAACATTTAATGCTTTGTGGTTCATTGTGGGATCTTGGTTTTATTTTATAGTATGGTTTTTATTAGTGGATTTCTTATTATGTACCGAGGATATGAGGGGGTAATGTCACTAATTTGCATGTTTTATACCCTCGGTTCTATTCATCAACCAGAGGCCTATTGGTGGCGGGCCTTGGGGGATCTCTCTCATCTTTATTATTGATCCAAAAGGGGTTACCAATGGGAGAAGGTCATGACACCTTTTCCGCTTTCCTTGGATGCAACCATCACATATTTCTTACTCTACATGATCAAGCCTTAACAATCCTCTAGAAGTCAAGATTCATAAAACCTTCTCACCAATGTGACTAATATGATTGTGACACAATTTTACTATTCTAGGGATTGTTTCTCCAATATGAATGATACCTTATGAAACCCTATCCAGGTATAAATTTTTTCCCTACACACCACTGAAGGACACCATATAACCTCATGTGATTTTCCCTATACCATATATATAAATAGTATAAAATCTCACATCATTAAGTCCACAAGTGGAAAATGAGCTCTTTCATAAACCTAGGATGCGATTGATGTCTTGAAAATATAGCATGAATTTTTTACTTGTTTGAATACTCATTCCTTATTTTACAACAACCTCAAGTTCATCTCTATCTAAAAAATAAACTTTTCTAAGGCTCCCAGACATGTTATCATTCATATATCAACCTTCAGAAGTTGAATAAAATGAAGGTCTAGAATCAAGAATTCACAAATCCATTAATCTCGTGACACTTAAAACTAAAGTGACACCCTCCCATTCAATTGTAAAGTTTATAGATGAAACAAAAGCATGCTTTACATAATTAACACACCTCTCTCAAAAATCCTTATGTAAATGTCCTTTATTTACATATTGTTAACATGAAAAGACACCAGGAGCGGAAAATTTCCCATGAATTTTGTCTTTTCCATATCCCCCTCTTTTACTTTGTATTCTTTGAGTAGAGTATCCCCTACTTTCTATACTAAATTCACTTTCAGTAGCACCTAAAACCTCTTTCTTATAGATCTCTCTGTTCAAGATCAGATCGAGGATCTCATTGAATCCCAAGTCATTATTTCTACTAGAATTACTCACAGTGTTCACCATCACATCCCATTATTCTGGAAGAAATAACAGAAGAATCATGGCTCCCATTCCCTTTGGTGAACTTCATGCTGGCGGATTCCATTTGTCTCCGGATCATGTTGAACTCATTCAGATGATCAACCATTGACCTTCCTTATGAAATACTCATACCAAAAAGTCACCAAAACATGAACACTTTGTTTATTGTTTAAGTAATCTCATACATGGTTTCAAGATTGACTATTAATCTTTAATTTGTTTTATCCTCACAGATGTTGAAGACAACGTTATGGACCAACATCATACAACCAACACCCATCACCAACTTGTCAAATTTTCCCACTCTTTCTTTTCCATTACTTATGGATTTTTCTTAGCTAATGGAAGATTGATATCATTTTGAAATATGTTGTATTCTACCTATATCTTCCATAAACCAGGATTCGATCCATTAAAATTGTCCATCCTCACATTTCCTTCTCATAACACTATTTCTGAAGATGAAAATCTCCCGCAGAATCAGAAAAGGGTAAAAAATAAGCAACTCATGCTTCTCAAAAGTTCTTGTTTGAGCTGACCTTAAAAATTATAAACCAATCTATAATACCACTTGTTGCATTAGATGTAATAGTTCTAAAACCACCCAACTTTCAGAACCTAAAATACAAAACAAGGTTACTGGAAGGTTTAGAACAACTCAACACCACAAATAGGTGTATCTGGATCTGGGAATCCATGAAAACATAGCCAAAAACCCCAAATATTAACCTTATAATTCCCTCAAACACTCACATCATATATCTAAAGAGGAATATGCAGTAAACAAAAGTAAAACACTAAATGGAGGAGCATGAGGATTTTCATGGGTTGAACGAAGTACAAATTCATGGAAAAAATAATTTCACTATAAGGGTGAATAGAATATTAAAAAAGAATGACTAACTTAAAATAACATGCTAACAGAAGCTTGGTATTGATAAAAAAAACTATTATATCCTTGTACAAATGACCCCAAAACCAATTTATAACGACATAATTTTGGTAATTCTAGTTCCACCACTATTTAAAATCCATAGGGGGAATGCCACTTAGATCTGATCTTTATGGGAATCCCTTAGCTCAGTCAAAGGAAACCACCACCTTAGTTATTTCTCTTGGTGAATAGTGAAATCTTTCAGAAACTCCACGAGTTTACCTTGACATATCATCCATATGACCTTTACATATCAATAAGATTTACTCTTACCAAAGTCTTGTATATCTCTATAAACCCGCATCAGTGCTAGGTTTCTGAAACACATCTCCAGCTTCGACACTAACATCATTTGGATTCACCACCACCGTTATTGTTGGTTACAAACTTTTAGTTCATTTGATTCATTACATTCGATGCCAGTATGAAGTTCCAAAAGTTTCTCCTTTTTAGAGATTTAGTACTTGGCCGAAAAACGGCTTCGCATGCTAATCCTAACATGAATAATATCAAAACTCATGAAGAGTTTCTAAAAATAGTATAATGTTTAATTATAAAAACGTGAGGGATGACCTCATATTTTTAATTAATCATCAAGTAAATGATGTCTTAAATTTTGGAAATATTTTACATGTTCATGAAAACACCCTCAACAAATAATATAATCACTTTCTTCCATGAGTTATATATTTTATTACATGAGGGGTGACAGAAAACTTATTTGTCCTTAAATGATTAAATATAAGTGCACATTTTATTTATTATTGAAGGATAAATGTGTAAAAGTGCATATGTACCTTACAAATAATATGAGATCTTATTACAATAAATTTTATGTTATGTAATGTTCTTCCCTACTCATTGATATTTAAAGGGTATAAATGATTACTTATTACAAAAGTGATAACCAAAATTGGTTAGCTGTGTTGATGTTGTATATATTTTTTATCTATGAAATATTAGATCTTGAACTGCATATTTATTCACATATGGTGGAACAACCATTTCATGGTACTCTATGTAACAAAACATGTTTGTGACTTCCACAAATTAGTTTGAATTGATTTCAAATCATGAGGGAAGTAATAGTGTGTTGAGTTGAGATCAATTATCCATCATATCAAAAATAATCATGGATTGATTGTGAATAATGATATTCTCACTATTTTATATAAAGATAATGTAGATTATATTTCTCAATTTAAGGATGAATATTTCAAATTTGATGTTACAAAACACATCCCACATAAAAAATTAACCATGAGTTTTGAAATAATGTCATGATGAATATTCAACAAATTATATCATGTGATGATCTTGCAAGTTTATTCACCAAGACATTGCCAACTAAAACTTTTGAGAATTTGATTTATGAAACTGAGATGTGAATACTTTTGAGTCTATTGTAATTTTATCATGGATAGTTATAATGTTTCACTTTTTCCCTTTACTGGGTTTTTTCACATTGAGTTTTTCTAGAGAGGTTATTAATAATCCCCCTTAAAATTAGATATAAAATTCAATTATCTTGAATTCACTTTTTTTGCTATGGAGTTTTTTAAGTAAAGATTGAATTATATTACATGAAATTTATGTCATCCATGAGGGGTTGTTATAAAATAATATAATAACTACGGGTGTCATAATTTCCATGGGTGTTGATTTTTATGGGCTTCATTCCCATTGGTGGAAATTCTCATGACCATCAAATTCCTAAACTTTATCATGCATCATCAATTCCATTCATTGGATTTGCCGATTAACTGTGAAGGTACAATATTTGGGGGCTAAAGAAATGTACTATGGTAGGTGCATTGTTGCTCTGACTATGGTAGGGGGGACTACAGTGGTATTTCATATGGCATCCTGCATTTTTATTACATAGATTTTCATTACATTTTTCAAACAGCGAATATTTAAAGGCTAGTGTCTTGGAAATCATGGACATAAAACATGAAAACAATATAAAAAATTATTCTAATACAATTTTAAGGGTTCATAATATGTTAATACTATGTTCAATTACTTCATCTCATATCTTGGAGACATACATCAAAGTAAAGGGTGAGCAGAAGGCCCAATAAGGGTAAACAAGGAATCAGTTTACTTGTGATATCAAAGATATTGAATAAGAAAATAAAGACATGAGCAATGAAAGAATAGGCATATCATAATGGAAAGAACATGAAACATAACTTGAATATGTGGATACAACATTTCATTTAGACATTAATGAACATATCACCACGGTCCATCCCCAAGTTGTCATAAAAATTACCAAGGTTATTCACCAATGTATCGTGAAACTTGTCATCTCTAGAGATTAATTCTTTACACAATGCATTAGAGCACTATTAGGGAGAACCATTAATATGTCTTTAATTTCATGTGATCCACATAGATCATAATCAACATTTCATAAATAACCCATATAGAATAAAATAAATGGGTTTCATTTCCAAATCACGACGTTTTAAAAAGTAATCAAAAATAATATCATTATGTCATTTATAACCCATGGAAAGGGAGTGAGGGTTATATGTATGTCAATTACAGAATCAAATATATCATTTTTGTATATTTATGAACACCCATAAAAAAATAGGACTGGGTATTCACATAAATAAAACAAGATAATTTCTTGAGAGAAAGAGAGAGATTTTGAGCCGAAAATTCTGCAGCATAACAGCTACATAACATCATTTTAGAAAACATTAAAAAGAGAGGGTACAAGGGTAACCCAAAAATAAATAAATCATAATAAAGTATAAATACAGAATTATATGGATATAATAACATGGTATGGATAGTTGAATGCCATCCCACATGAAAAGTAAACATGAAAGAAAAGAGAAAATGTAATTTCTTTTACGAAAACTTCGGCAGCCTAACGGCGTCACTTAAGAATTCTGAAAATCAATTGATGAGAGTGGAAAGGGTTCTCTCATAATTTGGACTTGAAATTTAAATTATAAAATATATATTAGAACAATCCCCCATATAATAAAATTTAACTATAAGACATAACATAAACGAAGTCATGACATAAAAGAGGAGGGTGGAAGGATCCCTTGCCTTGAAGAGTAACTTCGAAAACATGAAGTACGAGACCTTGGGAGGCTTGAGGGCACCTTGTAAATACTAATTGAGAGGTAAATAGACCAGAACTTCGTTGAGGAGAATTTTGGAATGAAATGGATGATGGAAAGACTTGGTATTTATAGGGGAAGTGAGGGAACAAAGCATTAATTTGCAAGGGACACCTCATCGGTGGTATTGGAAAAACCATGGGTTTTCCCATGGTATTTTCTCATGGTATTAGCCACTTGGGACACCTCATACGTTATCTTACTATTCATAAGTCAACCCGAATTATTACATAATTATTACATCCTTAATGATGTCATTAAACACCTGAAATTCTAAACTGAAAATTCATTATTCACCGAAAATTCAACTTTTTCAGAAAAAATCCAAAAATTCACCTTAACCTAATATCGATGCTATGAATTAAAAATTTAACTCCATTTTATAAAAATAATTTTCTAAATATTTTTAATATAATTTTTAAATAAAAACATTATTCACTGAAAATTCAACTTTTTCAGAAAAAACCCCAAAAATTACTTTAACCTAATATCAATGCTCTGAATTCAAAAATGAACTCCATTTTATAAAAATATTTTTCAAAATAGTTTTAATTTAATTTTTAAATAAAAACATTGTTCACCCGAAAAAAGACTAATAATTAACTAATAATTTCTGAAACAGTTATTTATTTATTTTATTGAATCACATTACCTAATCATGGTGCCTGAATTAAATTAATACTTTCTTAAGTGAGGTTAATAATCCATTTGGTCACATTATTATTCATAAGCATAAAATTACTATTCATAATTTATGATTCACCCAAAATTAAGTTGATCTTATTAGGATTTAAATTTCTTACTGAACACAACTGTAGAAGACCATTTTTTGAAAATCATTACACATCATTAATTATTTAAGGTTTATATAAATATTTTAAAATATCCTTTTTTTTAAATTCATCAATAATATACATCCTATATTTATCCAGAAATTTAAAAATTCACAAATTTCACCATAAGAAGAAAACACAATTTTATTTATCTCAAAGTATTACACAAAGCATCTATGGTCTTGTTACATAGCCCCTTATAACACCAGTATAAGACCTATGTTTAAGGTGTGCTAAGGTGATAAAATCTGGGGGTGGCTTGACCAACATTGCCCGAGTAGTGATTTCTATAAGCTTGAACTTCTCCTGAAGGCGATTCCATTCCAGCTTCACACGATGAAGTTCAGCTTGGGTTTGGTCCAGAGCAAAGCCCAATGGTGCTACCTCCTTCCCAAGTTCCATTAAATGGGATTCAATTGGCCCGAGACTACTGGATGAGGCCATCCAATTGTATTTTGGTATTAATTAACCAAGGTCACTTGTTTTTATAGACAAAAATCGCAACATTTAGAGTTTAGTTTCCAACGATCATATTGACCAACAGTCATATAACAGTCGAAACCCAACAGTCTCATTTTAATTATACTCATTTCATTAAATGAAATAGTTTTGTTGAGTATAAATTAAAATAACACACAAAATTAGGAAACATAAATTATTAAAAAGTTCAGGTCATTACATTGTAGCAACGGTTGTGGTGGGGCACTAAAATGGGACATTGTACGGTATTGTAGTAGTGAATTTTGGGAGTCTGTGTGGTTGGGGATGAACTTGTGGGTCTTCTACCACCCCTAATAAGTGGATGCAAGTCAACCATTTTGGAGGGAGGGGGTGTTGGCACGATCTACCCAGAGGCAGTGGGTGTGGGTGTGGCATTTGTGGCGTGTGTGTCTTTCTTGTATATGTATTCTAAATGATAATGTATGATGCAGTCTTTATATATGTCAACATGATAAAAGAAATTGTGATTTTTAGTTTACACTGTTCTTCTTATCACTCTATTCTTTTTGGCATTAATGTTGTGTTGTGGTTGTTTTAATTTGTCATCGTCTTTGGGCTTTGTCTATGATCAACATCGCACGTTCAATTTCAAAAAAAAATCATGGTATTAATTAACTACATGACCCTGTTTTTTAATAAATATTCACTTTTTTTTTCTAAAACCGTAATATTTTTAGTTTTTTATTTTTGTAATATTTTACATAATCAATGTAAAAGAGTTTTATTTTTTTATGAATTGATTAAATAGTTGGAATTTTATTACCCGCATGAAAAGTACGATTATTGGTTTGTTATAAAATTTCGTTTTTTTGAATGACAATTGAATGATTACCCATGAAATTTAGGATAACTATTTATTTTTACAGAACTTGAATTCGTTTATGACAATTTTAATGAAAATTGAATGAGTTCCCATGAATTGGTTAATCACATTTTAGTCTATGGCACTCTGACATGTTTATCCAAACTCGACCAGAATATCAAACAAGTTTTTAGTTAACTAACATATTCTTGTAATAATATGATTAATCATTACTGCAACTTCATTTAATCACGTTGGTAAATCTTGGGTACCTATTTAATGGATACCTATTTCTATCTATATAACTCTTTATACAATAAAAAGACTTCATATAAGGAGGCATGATAATGGGTGATGTCAACTGGGTATTTAATCCCACTTTATCTGATTAAATTGGCTTCAGGTACCTTAAAATCAGGTTCAAGTAGAGTTCGGGTGTTGCATGAAATGTTTGTTTAATGTTTGGGGTTGAGTACCTCTTATACTCAGAACCCAAGCACACACACAAATACATATTATAAAAATTAATTATGTTTTGGTTGGGGTTCAAGTTTCAAATGTGTTTCATCCTAAAAAGATGTCATAAAATTTAAAATTAAAAAATTTTGGTTTAAAATGAGTATTAAATTTTTTATGGAGAAATGACAATGGGGGACCGACCTAATCCTAAGGACCTAAGTATTTTGAATTTTAAGATCGCTACCTCACGTTGAAACTACTCATTGATGGCGTTCAGCCCCTCCATGAATGCCATTCCACTATGAAAGTCTTGATTTCAAAGGTATCACTCTCTGCTCCTCTTCAGGCACTCAAACGCAAGGATACATATCTTCATTTTCGTAGATATGCACTTCTATTTTCTTCATCGTTCTAGTCCAACTTCAATTCCTCATTTACACCTGTCTGCATTTATATATTTTTTTCAATTAGGGTTCATTTTGGGTTTTAAGATGCGGGCTTAATTCCATATTGATTTTTCAATGTTATTATAGGATGTTTCATAAGTGAAAAATTCATTATATTGTTGTCGTGTGTGTAGGAAGGAAGGTCCGATGTGATTTAATATTTTTTGAGTTTATGTCGCTGTCAGTGCAATCATACATCTCATGGACCCAACATAAGGGGAGGAAGATTCAGGATCACTTTACTAGTGACCATTCCACTTCATTAATCATGGTAGTAAGGAAAGGTCTAAGTAGTCATGAGGGAACTGCAAGTGGGTATTTGAACACTACAGCTGACTATTTGAAGTCTGTTGATGCTTCACAGCTGAGTACTGAAGAGAATGTTTTAAAAACAAACAAGGATGCGATAAGCAGCATGAAGGAACATTTCAAATCTTCACTTAAGCCGTAGGAAGAGGTAACTGCCCATTTTCCATCAATCATAGGTAACTGCCCATTTTCCATCAATCACTAATTTGGACCTATACCAATGGTTTGGCCAAAACCGTTGGTATAGGACACTTATATGGACTTATACCAACAATTTTGGACAAACCGTTGGTATTGGGAGGACCTATACCAATGGTTTGGACAAACCACATTGGTATAGGTTTACTAATTTAGACCTATACAAACTGTTTGGCCAAAACCATTGGTATAGGTCCCAAAATCAAAGAACCTATACCAACGGTTCTCAAAACAGTTGGTATACGTCTATACCAACGGTTTTAAGAACCGTTGGTATAGGTAAATGTATTTTTAATGGGATCTTCTTACAACGGACATTAAATAAATCAAAATTTGAAATAATTATGATAATACATATATATATTTATGAAATTATGTTCACAAAAGTAAGTTAGGTTAGTGGTTAGGTAGTTCAATCACAAATGAGAGGTGCTGGGATCAAAACCAGTCGGATGATTATTTTTTTGAATTACATATACCACAGTTTTATGGAACTGTTTGTATATATTTTCATATTACTTATACCAACGGTTTTGAAAACCATTGGTATAGACCTATCCTAACATATTACTTGGAAATGGGTCTCCAAACCGTTGGTATAACCTATACCAACGGTCTGGAGGCCTATACCAAGGTTTTACCATTGGTATAGGGTATTTTTCCAGTAGTGAAAGGCCATATACAATAAATCCATGGAGAAACATGAAAAAAACATTAGACAACTTGAGGCAGAACATCCAAGTGACTATATCATTATCTGTTTCTTCCTGAATCCTTGAAATCTACGGAGAAACATGGAAAACAACATTAGAAAAATTGAGTCTGACCACCCAAGTGATTTTACCATCTTCTTTTTCTTCACTCATCTTTTGTTTCTTCCTGTATTCTTCATTGTGGTAATTTGTGCAAAATTTAACATCAAACCATACTTAAAAGAGTGTCAGAGCTCTATAGTATCTATCAACTGGCTTCTAAATGTGTAAAAATTTCACTCTCTCTAAATTAGATATGTTATAATAATCAAGGAAGTTTTTATAATTCTATTTTGTATTGAAGGCAATCCATGCACATCAATGATCCACATCTTAATTCAATTGCAGTTGAAGGAAGGTGAGGAGATCCTCGGAACATTGGTAGCTTTTTAGGTTCTCTCTATCATACCACAAAGTGGGTAACTTGATGATGACACAATATTCCACATATAGATCTTATATTTGATTTACAGTCCATCCAAACAGGCCAAATAGTTGACGAAACCGTGTTTAAAAACAATAAACACACCCCAAGCAATTTAATTTTACGACCGAGATGAACTGTCTAAAATAAGTGAACTATAAGTTATTTCCAAAACTTTTGAAATCCATTTTATATGTCACAGTTTCGGGCCATAAGAATTCAGCCCAACCGGATCGGCCCAATTTTTTCGGCACTATAGAATCCCTGACCACTGTAGCGGAGTTGACCGACCGACGCCAAGAGGCACTGCAGCAGTGTGAACTTCGGGGTCAACTGTACTGTAGCACTTTCGACTTCCAACTGGCACCCACTATAGCGCTTTTGAAAAATCTGGTTGTCCTTCACTGTAGCAACGCGAACTTACTTTACAGAACAGTGATCGTCTTCTCTATTTTATATCCCATTTTGGGGATAGGGTTACTACTGAAAAACCTCTATAATTTTTTCTCCTGATATAGTGAAATTCTACCTCTCCCATGGACGTAGGGATTATTCCCGAACCATGTAAATCATTGTGTTTTTGTGGCTTTATTTATTTCGTTTTCTCATTTCTGTCATTGTGAGTCATGATGATTCCGCAACACTTTCATGTGTGCACATTAAATCATTGATTTTATTTTCTTCATTTTTTACTATTTACAAATTAATTAGAAGCATGATTTTTTCTATATTGCTTAATTTCCCTTCTTGCTAATACGAAAGGTCTTATTTTTCAGGGTTTTTTGTTTTATCTCTGTGTTTAGTAGGGGGGATTTATCTTGGAAGGAATAAATAGAAGTGGAAGTATGCCAATCTCATTAGAGAGGAACCGTCATTCCTCAGATTCTGATGGCCCACTTGAAATGAACCCAGAATATGGATTATTTCCACATTCATTAGGATTTTCTCATGACAATGGGCATTAACAGTTGACGAATGCAGATCAAGACATGGCTATTTTCAAGGACTTTTTCATGCTGGCAGAGCATGGACATCCATGCATTGTAGGAGATGAAATCAGCTATAATGAACTAGATGTTGCGAATTCTACCATAAAATGTGATAGTGTTTTGGAGCAGCTTTGCAGATCTGCTGACATTCACACCCCATCATCAAAAATTTCAAATTCATTTTGTGGGTCTATATATAATGGGCATCCTGAGCTCACCTGTTATCCAATCAAGGGAGAAGACGATGAGAATATAGACGAGGTAGTTGATGATATCCATGAAGAGAATGTTTTAACATTACATGAACTTCAAGATAACTCCTCAGACCTTGTTCCACTTGTCCAACAAAAACAGGCAGCTGCAGCTGTAACAGGTAATTTTTCCTGTGTTCATTTTTTAATGACAACATAATGTTCATCCTATATGATGATATCCCTTTCCTTGGTGTTACTCTCATTTCTTAAATATACTGATTTTGGTCAAATTTTATTCATGTCAAATTAGTACTCATTCTTGATCTGTTCTCTCTCTCTCTCTCTCATGCACACATAGATGAACACTTATCCCAAGGGTCTATTTGATAATAATTATTGAAAACTATTTATTGAACTTATCACTTACATTATGGTGTTTGAAAAAAAAATCAGCGGTGTTCATTTTGTTTTTAAAAAAATACCCACACTTAAATTTTAGAAGAAAACAACTTAAATAAGTGGTAGAAAAACAATATTCTGACAAGTAATATAGAAACACTTGTAAATAAGCACTTATAATAAGTGGTTAGTGCTATAAGCTATTTTCAGTAAGTGTTTTCAAACCGACCCTCAACCAATTTAGGTTTCATTTCATGAAACCTATCAAAGTGTTGAGTTTTTTATGTGTTTTCTGTTTTTTTAAGAAAGGTGGTAGACCCCCCCGACATTTTCCTCAGATCAATGACATGGAAAAGACGGTTGGGGGTGGCCTCCTTTCGCCTAAATAGAAAGCAAAAGGCGACCCCGGGGGGTGAGGGGGCTTTCGCCTTTACGTTCGGCGAAAGGTGTCCCCCTTGTCGCCTTTCCTTTAACTCCCTATAAAAGGGCACCCACCCCCTCCTCCTCACTTCAAAATTCAATCTTCTCTCTAAATTCCACTATCTCTCTCTCTGGAATAAGTCTTCTTCATGCGTGGTGGATCCGGTGGCCTAAAAGAAGGCCCGATTTTTTTTGCGAAGCATCCTTTAGAAGTATTTTTTCTTATTTAATTAAATTTATTTATTTAATTGAATTATTTTTAGTTAGTTCTAAATATTTTATTTATTAAGTAGTTTATTTAGTTATATATAGTTCAGGGGTAATAATATTGGTTTTCTCCCTGTTTTCACCAAAATTTGTCAGTGTTATCCTCTTGATGTTGTTATGGTATACAAGAAATCTTATTAAGTACGAGTAGGGATACGATCCTACTCTTCAGTTTCTATCAATGTTTTGACAAACTTCCTCATAAGGGACAAGAATATTATAGTGTTCCCTATTCTTGTGAGTCTTCCACCCTTAGAGAGATCTCCTCTTGGGTGACCTAGCATATGTGGTTAGGATTGAGGTCTCTAGAGTAGCCTCCTCAATGTGATCCTAATGAACTGGGTCCACAAAACATTGACAGTGATGACGACTTTTCATAGGATCTCGTAATGGGATCCCTTCTAGAAACCTACAATTAAGTAGTGATGTTGTGGTCAACCTCTTAATCCTCCTCCATAATATGAGGGAGATATGCATTTATGTGCATTGGGGAGATGCACTCATTGTGGTTGGTGGTGGAAACACGAACCAACTACTTCTCCATAGCCTTTCAATGCATGGACAACCTTTGATGCTTCATTTACTGGAGGCTCTCACATGAAACCTCTAAAGGTAGGATTGTAACATTTATATGATACTCTTCGATTAAACAAAATATGTTTGTTCATGATGACGAATTTTAGAAAGAGTATGTTGTGATTCATTCATTTCATTAGATTTAAGGGATATTTTGATTGGGTTTGTATGACTTGGAATAATTAACAAACACTAACAAGAAAACCTTTTAGTTCAGTATCATAAGTTAGAGCATGCTCGATAAATTGCTTTCATGGGTAAAATATTCACTTCAGGTTCGTTATTTTTTCTAACGAAAAACTTAATGCGCTTCCTATCTATGGTTGTTTGGAATCATCACAGACCTTCATTCCAAAGGCAAGTGGATATAGGGTAATTTAAAATGACACCATGGAATTTGCGTTGGTCAATAGTATGGGAGGTTGGGTCATCATAGCTTTTAAGGGTGAATTATTGCATCCTCTAGGACTCTCTTATAGATTTAAGTTATATTTGTAAATCTTTTCCAAATCACAGTGTCAGACTACTGACCACCATGCTAGTGATCAGTCATTAGTATGTGTTGGTGTGAACATTAATATATATCACAGGTTCTCCATTTATTATGTCATTTTTATGTATCATAGAGTCTCTATCGATTACACAATCTTTACTGATATCATCGATTCTCCATCTTTATCTTCTTAATTAATTATTTTTTGGATTAAATCTACATAGCTTGGTGGTCTAGAGTTTATCTTCATGCAGGGAGGTGATAAGTTTTGTGGGGTTGTGATTGATTGAGGTGATCTAAGAATTACATACATATATATTAAATATTATTAGATGAATAATCATTTCATATCATTACGATTGATGCCATAATCATACAGGTTTAGTGTATTTGGAAACTTGGATACATCAAAAAAGGGGGCATAAAATATCTACATCATCTTCCATTAGGTACTTCACAACTAGAATACTTCTTTGACATATCATTCTTCAAACCTTTCTTCATATCCTAGGGGAAAATAAAAATAATAAAGGGTGAACTCATATGTTTAGTAAATGTAAAAAAATGATATATAAATGATCATTTAAGCATAACTTGAGCATAAGGGTATTATAAAATGATCCTAACATTTTAAAAACATACTAATCAATTCATAATCATAATCATGATTCATGCAATAAATCTTGGCATTTCATAAGACATGAATCAAAAGGAATTAGAAAACAAATGGCCTGAGAGTATAACATTGACATAATATCATGTCATAAAAGAGTGTCATAAAGTGTGGTATAGTCATAATCAAATAAATATTATGTCATGGATGTCCACCAAAACATTAATCACATGTTAGGCTTGGGATAACCACACATGTACCTGCTTTAGTATTGACATAACCTCATGTGTACCCTTGTTGGTCTTAGGCTAACCATCTATGTAGCCTCTTCTGGGCTTGGTGTAACCTCCTATGTACCCTTTGATCCTATGAAACTTTAATCTTTAACCAATTCATTAGAGGCCTATAACAGAGCCACTTCTCCCATAATCATAATCCATTCATATATATTTGAAAAGATCATGAAAACATTTATCATTTCATCATAACCTATCCTTAGGAAAATAAAATAGATTTCATCAATATTCAATCATCATAATGATAAACCATCAAGAGAAAAAATAAGTACATTTTCAAAGGATCATATCCCTAGTAAAGAATAAGAAACATCAAATGATATTATCATAGATGAAAAATTCCTTTAAAGATCATTGAAACATTTATTGAGTAAAATAATCTCTTCATTTTAAAATAATTATTTTAGAATATAAAAAAATTCCAAAATAATAAGGGAAAAAAAATTCTTTGAAAAGAATCATTGAAACATGTAACGTAAGCTTTAACACATTGAGTGTTCAAGATAGAGGGAAAAAACATATGTGCAGTATATGTTAAAACAAAAATAATGTTCACACCTTATATGGGTAAAAATAACTTAAAAATCATAATATAATAGTAAAATAATTCTTGTAAAAAATTTAAATAAAATATAGGCATGGAAGAAAAATTTTCCCCATCGAAGAGAGAAATAAAGCAAGTTTCAGTTAAAAAAATTCTTTCTTCTCTTGAGTACTTAAAGAGAGTAAAATGAAAAGAAAACATATAATCTAAGAAATAACAATTTTAGAATACAATTCATGATATTTTGGAGAGATATGTCATATAATTTCATCATTATAAATTTAAGAATAAAAAATCCCGATAAAAATAAAATTCTAACATAAAATATTTACCTCAAATCTGACATGCTTCGTAAGTGTTGTAAACTCATATATAATAAATAAAAATTTATTATAATTTATACTAGTACAATATTCATACTCATAATATCATATATGATCCACTTATAATATTTTTACACCTTTTTTGTCAATAATTCTTTATTAAAATCATCATTTTTGGGTGATAACAATTTCATTTTTTATGAAAGTTTCAGTCTACAAGTTCTACTCATTTTAATTTGATCATGGTTTCATCATATCTATAATTTTAATAATGATATAATTATCATATATATTCATTATATACATATTTATAATATTCCTTAAAAGTTATAAATAGTAAAATGAATTACACCATTCATGGAGACGGTTGTTCGTACGTACGCATGAACGTTGTTTTCATTTTACAACGAAAAAAGTAAAGAAAGATAAAAAAATTATCATTAAAGAATAATAAATAACATATATATATTTTAAATCCATCATTATAAACATCCATGTATGGAGGTGGTGATAAATGATTCATATCGCTACGTGGAGGCGGTACAACTGATATTTTAATTTCACATTTAATGGAAAAGAGGTTGAAAAAGGTGGTAATGTCATCATAATAACATATGAATATATTTATGAGACTAAATTCATCATGTTATGATAGATACAAGATAAGTAATAAGAATAAATGAAATTCAAAGTACTCGGTTAAGAGTTTCACCTCTTTGTTGACCAACCTTCTTTGGTTTACACCTTAAGCCTTAAACGAATGGTATTAGAATCAAACCGGGACCTCTTGTACATGTAGAGGGATGTTAGGAGTTTATTTGGGAAGTTATTGGTTGATATAATAGGTTTAAACTTTGTGGATAAGGGTGAATATGAGGTGTCCTTTTATAAGTGAGGGAGACGACACACTTGGAATTACATATAAGATTTAAATATAATTAATGTCTTTCTCAAGTATAATGCTTCCAGATGGACAAAGACTCAAAGTTAGGATAATATAGTGTTTAAATATATCCATAAAATTATAATTAGACATGTTTATGTGGAAATCCTTCCATAATATATTAGTTTCACCCCCGGTAAACCTGTTTTAACATTAACTGTTGTAAGAAATTTTAATGTTTTTTAATATTCATTATGGGAAAAATGAAAGTGGCCTCAATAAAAAACTTAAAGATGGTGACTCAAAATAAAGATCCATTTTATTAAATTAAATTTCTATAATTTTCATAAAATAATTTTTTTAAACAAGTTCACAAAACACACCAAAATCCCGTTTTTAGAAAAATGAACTTCTAAGCATAAAACTAAATTTACATCCATTCCTTGCCTATTAAAAACAATGAAATTAATGATAAAATATTTTACTGTATATATAATATTTAAATTTAGTTAAAACTATTAATAAATAATGATTTATTCAATTTATTATGATAAAAACACTTTGTGCATATAAAAATAATTTTCTAAAAAATAACTCAGTTTACCTTTAAATGATTTTATCTTCATTCTTAACCATTATAAACCTAATGTATGAATGATTATTCATTAAAGTTATCAATATATTTCATTGAAATAATTTTTCAACAGTTCTCAATATAATATTTTTGATAAAAATAAATAAATTGTAGAAAAAGACATTTCTTAAAAAAAGTGGTCTTTTTAATCCTTAAATGATTTCATTAAAAATTTAATGATTATTTAATATGCATTAATCAATAAATTTAAATTTAAGAAAAACTTTATATATATATTTTATAATGTGGTTTTTCCTATTTATAATCACTGATCCAACGATTAGGTTATAAAGGTATACTATCACATGGGTTAATTTAGATCAGGGTTGCATATAAAGCGAGATACTGAATTCTTCAAGTTTATTTCGAATGAAATTTATATAGAATCTTGTGGTGTTACATTCTACCCTATTAAAATGAATTTTCCATTGAAATTTCATCACTCTGATATAAAAAAATAGGGACATCTTTACTTCGTCACATCCTTAGTTTCCCATATAGCTTCCTTGAATTTATGATTCCTCCACAGAACTTTAATCAGGTGAGTAGTTTTATTCTGTATCACATTATCTCTACAATACAATATCTCTTCTAGTTGTTCTTGATAGTAAATACCAGTTGTACAACCACTCTGTCTAGTACATGTTAGGGATCAAGTATGTACTTTCTCAGGATAAATACATGGAGCACATCATGAAATTGGGAGAGGTCCAGTGGAAGCACTAAGTGATAAGAAATAGTCTCTTCTTAATAAAAAATATGAAAAGGACCAATATAACTAGTGATCAACTTTCTCTTATTTCTAAATATCATAACCTTCTTCCATGGAGAAATCCACAGGAATTCCTTTTCACCATCTACGAATTTTCGATCTCATCGATGGCTATTGTTGGAATCACCTGTTTTGATAATCCCAAATCATGCTTAAACATTGATGATGATGTATTAAAACCTTGCATTAATCTTATTATTCTATGCTTAAACGTATTTTATTCTAAACAGTTCATATTCTTACTCTCATAACTTTACTGTAACAGCTTACAGTAGTATTTACATAAGTTTAGTATTGTTAGCTAACAGTCAGAGTTTTCTTTTCAAAGTCACAGTTACAGCTAACTGTCACCTTAAGTTACTGTTGCAATAAGTTCACAGTTACAAGGTTACAGTCGAAGACTAATACAAGCTTACAGTCACGAGTCTACCGCTATCTTTTTTCAAAGCTCACAGACGAAGGTCACAGTTACAAGACTTCTGTTAAAAGTTTTCTCTGCTCAAGTTCACAGTCGAACAAGTCTACAGTTGGAACAAGTTCGCAGTCGAACAAGCCTACAGTCATAAGTCTACAGTCAAGGTTACAGTTAGACAGCTTCTGTCGACTAAGTCTACTGATGATCGAGGTCTGCAGTTGACAAAGGTTACAGTTCTACAAATTTAATATTACAAGTCTACAGTTAGAGAGGCTACAGTTACATGGAGTAAAAGCTACCATTGCAAGCCTACAGACAGCAAGCCTTTTGTTGAAGTCAGCAGTCAGAAGGAAGACCACAGTTGAAGTCCACAGTGACATACATTCTCGACCAGTCTATTATTATTATATTTTTACTTTTTTCTTTACCAATTTGATTAATACTAATCTAACGGTCATGTCTAGACAAATTAATACACCTAACATTATTTATTGATATTTGCAGACATATCAAGAAATAATACAATGTACGAGGAAGATTGCACGTGTAACTCAAGACTATTTATCTTGTCGGCCTCGGGTGAACAAAAAGGGCATATATGGAGGAGTATAAAAAGAAGAGAGAAGCATTCAAGAAAAGATAAATGGAACGAAAAGAACAGTGACATGCACGAACAAGAATATAGGAAGGACATACAGAGTCTAAAATCTACAACTGAGAAGGAGATACGCATATACACAAAAAGAAGAACTCTCGAGCATTCATTCTGAAGAACAAAAGAGTCTCAAGTGAACCGACTGAAAGAACCGTCTCCTAAAAGCCATGCTGTGAAGCACTCAAACTCAAAGAAGCTGATCACTTGAACATCTGGAAGTCTGGAAATCACGACACTCTGTTTTAGTGCCAACTTACAGAAAAAGGACCAAAGCTTCAAGTCACTCATTCCTACGAGTCCAGAACTGATCTGCCAACACTATAGAGTACTCTAAACCTTCTTCTTTCTATATCTTGCTCTACTGTGTTTAAGTGTTTTACATTTGTGAGCAGTGTGTTAGTATTACACACACTGTCTCCCGTGCTTAAACTGAGGGATACTGAAAATCCCTATCCCAAACCTTTTTACATTTGTTACCCACGTATAACTGTGCAAGAAGCCTGGTGTGGCTTGGTCATTTGTTTTCCCACGTATAACTGTGGCAGAGGTTGTCAAACCTGGACAGTTTGTGAAAACTGTTGTAAAGCCCGATACAGGCTGTGTATCAATCCTTTTTATAAAATTGCTTGGTGGCAGGTGATCACCAAGTGGAAGAGGACTAAGTCTTAGATTAAGACTGAACCTCTTGTTTGAAATAGCTTGTTATTCTTTTCTTTACTTTGCTTTCCTTTTTCCGCTGTGCTCTTTTTCTTTTAAACAAGAAATCTGTTTTTGCATATACTCTGATAGTCAATTTTGGTTAGTGTGTATAAGAGATTTGTTTAGTAAACTTGTTTCAAAAGTAAAGTTAGTCATCAAACTAACCTTACTGAGGATTAATCAACCTTAGAGAAACCTGTTGAACAATAAGTCACCTATATCTCTACTGCCTTAATTGACTGGGCTGTTTTTCAATTTGGGGGATTTAATCTTAAAGTTTTTAACATAAATTTTTAATTGGAACTCAATTCACCCCCCTCTTGAGTGTCCACTCCGACCAACATTTGGTATCAGAGGATGTGTTTATCTCTGTTATACTTGCTCAAAGTTTTATTTTAACTCTCTGTTTTTAAACTGTGATTGTAGTTTTATCTAAAAGATCTTAAATTTCTGTTAGTTCTAAATTTTATCTCTTTAAAACATTTTCTAAAATTTTCTTATGGATAATAGACTAGAAGGTGCTGCTACTAACAGGCCACCCTTCTTTAATGGTGTGAATTATGCCCAATGGAAGCTCAAAATGAAAACTCATTTGGAAAGTATGGGTTTTGATATTTGGACTGCTATAGAGTCTCAATACAAGATTCCAGAAACTGAAAGAATAACTTGGGATGAACCTACTAAGGTAGCTTACAATAATAATTGTAAGGCTGTGAATGCTCTCTACTGTGCTCTAGGAGATGAGGAATTCAATAGAATTTCTGCATGTAAAACTGCTTTTGAAATCTGGGACACCTTAGCTGTTTCTCATGAAGGAACAACTAATGTCAAGGAAATGCGGTTAAATACTTATACTATCAAATATGATAACTTTAAGATGAAAGCTGATGAACCTATTTCTGATATGTATCTCAGGTTTAATGAGATAGTCAACACAATGAGCTCACTCGGAAAGATTGTTCTAGCAAAGGAGCAAATCATGAGATTATTGAGATGTCTTCCTGACAGATGGAGAGGCACATCCGTTTCAATTAGAGAATCCTGTGATATTGGAACTTTGCCTGTCAAGGAGTTAATTGGTAAGCTGATGATGTACGAAGAAGAGCTCAAGGTAAATAAAGAGGAAGATGAGGAACCAAAATGAAAATCTGTAGCTTTTAAGTCTACTGCATCAAAGAGCAAAGACAAGGAGAAAGTGCATATACCAACTGAAAGCTCATCTAGTGAAGACTTAGATTCTGACAGTGATGCCGAGATGGCACAAATAGCAAGGAGATTCAAGAAGTTCTATAGGAAGAAGAAGTTCTTCAGAAAACCAAACTACAAGGGTAAGTATGATCGACAAGGTAAGTGGAAGAAAGATTGGAATAAAACTGATAAAGAAGAAGACATAGTTTTCTATGAATGTAAAAGGAAAGGACACATCAAAGCTGACTGTCCTAAGTTAAAATTCAAGAAGAAATATGAGTACAAGGACAAGAATTATAAGAAAGCTATGAAGGCCACCTGGAGTGCTTCAGAAGACAGAACAAGTGAATCAGAATCCAGTGATTCTGAAAGAAATCATGCTAATATATGTTTCATGACAAACACATCTGAGGTAACCTTAGACACTCCCACTTTAAACTCTTATTATTCTGAAGGTGAAGCAGAATCTGGTTCTGATTCTGAAAATATGTCTAAAGATGAATTGATTGAATACTGTAATATGCTGGAAGAAATGTGTAATGAACTAAAGGATAAATATAAGTCTTTAAAGAAATAGCATGCTCTTACTGCAAGTGTCAAGTCTGCACTTGATGTAGAAAAAGAGAAAAATGTTCAATTATTAAAGGAGAATACAGAACTGAAACTATCTAATGAAAAACTTAGAAAGGACTTAGAAACATTCACAAATGGAAAAGATACTCTAACCCAACTGCTAGGAAAGAAAGTTGCACCTAAGTATGCTACTGGCTTGGGATACCAACCTGGACAAAGACAGTTTACTAAAACCCGATTTATTCCCAAGTCTGAAAAAAATCCTGCTAGTTCCAGTTTTGGAAATTCGTATGCCTCAACTGGTTATTTAAATAGTTGTAGATCAAATAAAGTATATCTCTCTAAATCTGTTGCATCTATTAATTGTATGGGACCCATAAAACAAATCTGGGTACCTAAATCCTTGATTGCTAACATATCTGGACCCAAGAAAATCTGGGTACCAAAGTCATTTCCTGTCTAATCTGTTTTGTAGGAAATCTGTTTGAAAAGAAATTACAAGAAGGTATGGTACATAGACAGTGGATGTTCAAGACACATGTCTGGGGACTATTCGTGCTTCAAAATCTTAATAAAGGTTGATGGAGGATATGTCACTTTTGGTGATAACTCAAAAGGAAAAATCATCGGCTTAGGCCAGATTGGTAACACTGACTCAGTATTAATTTCCAAAGTTTTATTTGTTGATGGACTTAAGTACAACCTACTTAGCATTTCTCAATTGTGTGATGATGGTTTTAATGTCAAGTTTGAAAACAATTCTTGTGATGCTTATAATTCCAAAAATGCTTTAATATTTTCTGCCTTAAGAAATGACAATGTTTATGCTGTTGAGTTAAACACTTTAGCTAAACATAATGTTACTTGCTTAAATGCTTTTCATAAAGAGTCTTGGCTGTGGCATAGGAGATTAGGACACTGCAACATTCACTCACTTAGAAAACTCTCTAAGAAACACCTAGTTAGAGACCTACCTAAGCTTGAATTCCCAAATGACAAAGTGTGTAATCCCTGTCAAAAGGGAAAACAACACAAAGTTTCTTTTAAACCAAAGAAAGAAGTTTCAACTTCTCAACCACTTGAACTGGTTCACATGGATTTGTTTGGACCATCAAGAATTTCAAGTCTAAATGGGAAGCACTATGTTTATGTTCTTGTAGATGACTTTTCTAGATATACTTGGGTATACTTTCTAGCTCACAAAAGTGAAGCCTGCTCTTCCTTTGTTAAATACTCTAAGTCTGTAGAAAATCTTAGTGGACTTAAGATTAAGACCTTGAGGAGTGATCATGGCCGTGAGTTTGAGAATCAAGAATTTGAATCTTACTGCTCACACAATGGCTATGCTCACAATTTTTATGCTCCTAGGACACCTCAACAGAATGGTGTAGTGGAAAGAAGAAACCGAACCCTGCAAGAAATTGCAAGGACTATGCTTAATGAATATGACCTGCCTGTTTACTTTTGGGCTGAAGCTGTAAATACAGCCTGCTATGTTATTAATAGAGTCTTGATTAGACCGGTTCTTAAGAAAACCCCTTATGTGTTGTGGAATAATAGGAAGCCTAAGGTTAATTACTTTAGAGTTTTTGGTTGCAAAGTCTTTATTCTGAATACTAAAGATAATCTTGATAAATTTGCTCCAAAAAGTGATGAAGGAATTTTCCTGGGTTACTCTATGTCTAGTAAAGCCTATAGAGTGTTCAATAAGAAAACCAAATGTGTGGAAGAATCTGTTCACATCAAGTTTTGATGAGACTGATCCACATGAGTCTAAAACTTCTCTTGAAGATGTTGAAGAAGACTTATCTGTTCTGGACCTAAATGACAAATCTAAAGAACCTGTAATAAAAACATCCAGTTCTGGACTTTTTCCAGAATCTTCCTCTGTGGAACCCGAACCTATAAATGAACCTGAAATCTCTAGTTCAACCTTTACCAAATCAACTAGGATTCTAAATAATCATCCTTTAGATGCTGTTGTTGGTAATCTTGATAGAGGAACACAAACTAGAGCTTCTCTAAGAAATCAGGTTGAACATCAAGCTTTTCTTTCACAGCTTGAACCCAAAAATGTCAATGATGTTATCAGTGATGAATTCTGGGTAATGGCTATGCAAGAAGAACTAAATCAGTTTGAAAGAAACAAAGTTTGGGAATTAGTGGAAATACCTAAAGACACTCTTACCATAGGCACTAAATGGGTGTTTAGAAACAAAGTTGATGAGTTTGGTAATATAATCAGAAACAAAGCTAGGCTAGTTGCACAAGGGTATAGTCAGGAAGAAGGAATAGACTATGAGGAAACCTTTGCACCCGTGGCTAGACTAGAGGCCATTAGGATATTACTTGCTTATGCTGCTCATCTGAATTTCAAACTATATCAAATGGATGTTAAAAGTGCTTTTCTAAATGGATATATAATTGAGGATGTATTTGTGGAACAACCTCCTGGTTTTACAAATCCCCATTTTTCTAATCATGTTTTTAAACTATCTAAAGCTTTATATGGTTTAAAGCAAGCTCCAAGAGCTTGGTACGATAGGCTCAGCTCTTTTCTTATTTCGAAAGGATTTACTAAAGGGATAGCTGATCCTACTCTTTTTATTAAATGGATTTCTAAAGATGTCTTAATAGTACAAATTTATGTGGATGATATTATTTTTGGATCTTCTAAAAATTCTTTATGTGTTGATTTTTCAAAAATAATGCAAAATGGGTTTGAAATGAGTTTAATGGGAGAACTCAAATTTTTCCTTGGATTTCAGATCTTTCAAAATAAAAATGGTATTATTTTTAACCAAAGTAAATATATTAAAGATCTTCTAAAACGTTTTTCTTTGGATGGCACCAAAGGCAGTGACACACCTATGAGCACCACTTGCAAGTTGGACAGTGATGAAACTGGTGAACCAGTGGATCAAACCAATTACAGAGGTATGATAGGTAGTCTACTGTACCTTACTTCCAGTAGACCGGACATCATGTTCAGTGTATTCATGTGTGCTCGGTTTCAAGCCAATCCAAAAGAGTCTCATTTGACTGCTGTTAAAAGGATTTTCAAATATCTAAAACATACTCCCAATTTGGGATTATTTTATCCAAAAGGACAATCATTTGATTTATTAAGTTATTCTGATGCTGATTTTGCTGGCTGAAAGTTAGATAGAAATAGCACCTCTGGAACATGTCACATTTTAGGCAAGTCACTAGTATCTTGGTGTAGTAAGAAGCAGAATTTTGTTGCATTGTCTACTGCCGAAGCTGAGTATATAGCTGCTGGTAGCTGTTGTGCACAAATCCTGTGGATGAAACACACTTTACTAGACTATGGATATCAATTCAAACATGTATCTATAAGGTGTGACAATACAAGTGCTATTAACATTTCTAAAAATCCAGTATCCCATGCTAGGACAAAACATATTGATGTGAGACATCACTTTCTGAGGGATCATTATCAAAAAGGTTATATCACTCTTGAGTTCATTGGCACTGAACATCAGTTAGCTGATATTTTTACAAAGCCTTTGAATTCTGAGAGATTAATTTACATCAAACATGAGTTAGGTATGATTAATTATAGCACAGTTAAAACCTCACAGTTGAAACCTCACAGTTGAAACCTCACAGTTGAAACCTCGCAGTTGAAACCTCACAGTTGAAACCTCACAGTTGAAACCTCACAGTTGAAACCTCACAGTTGAAACCTCAAAGTTGAAACCTCACAGTTGAAACCTCACAGTTGAAACCTCACAGTTGAAACCTCATAGTTGAAACCTCACAGTTGAAACCTCACAGTTGAAACCTCACAGTTAGACCTCACCGGTGTACCTCACTGTTACATCTCTCTGTAGGATGTTTCGCTGTTTAACCTTATTTTATTTTTGCGGGAATTCGAACCGTTTCTTTTCTTTATACTTTTATCTCTAAATCCCTAAATGATAAAATCTAGAACATCGAACATATCTCAATCCACTCATCTCGACCCTTGCTCTCTCAAGTCCTAAACCCTAAACCTTCAACCGAACCTCGAAACCTCATTCCGTTCCAATGGCCAGAACAAAGCGACCCCCGACTGTCAATGAAGATGCACCAATGCCGAAGAGGACTCGAGTCGAATCCAGTGGCACCGGGAACGCCTCGATAAGACCTGTTAATCCACATCTGACTAAGAGAGAAATAGTTGCTGAGAAGGAGCTAAGTGAAGAGTGGATTTTATCGAGCAGATCATTAGTACTGGCAGTGCTTAATGAGCAAGGATGGACCGAATGCTTCGCAAACAATAATGGACCGTACTACCCGAAGCTGGTGAAGGAATTCTATGAATATCTACAGTTTGAGGAAGAGGATGATCAGCATAGACTGGTATCCAGAGTAAACGGCAATGAAGTCAGTTTTTCATCCATTGAATGGGCTGCATGTTTAAGAGTTCCTCATGAGGGTATTTACAACTACTATTCTGGAGCGGATCCTCCAAATAGTGGAATCTTTGATCATGAGACGGCTCTGGAAGAACTGACAGGCAATGGCACAGTAAGAAAGATTATTGCTGCTGAAATGAGTGGAGAGGACAGGCTTTTGTTTAAGTTTATTCAGCATGTACTGAGTCCTAGAAGAGGAGATTTTGCAACTCTGAAGCACCAGGATATTTACTTGATGTACTTATTAAAACATGGAAGGAAGGTCAACCTTTTTAGGTTGCTGATGGCTCAGATGGAGGACATGATAAAGGCAAGCTCAAAATCAAGTGCCTTGTTTCATGCTAAACTCATTTCGGTAATGTTGAAAGTGAAAGGTGCAGCTGGAAGTCAGGAAGAGTTGATAGGGGCAAAGAACAGTGTGTGTATCTTGAAAGTAATCTGAAAATTCATGAGGATCAGTTGGAATCCCTGGAAGAAATCATGGGTGAATGATGAGGAGAGAATCTATGAGAAATTTATCCCTTCTACTCATCCCTCTAGACCGAGAGATAGGAGAGATCCAGGCTTAAAGCCTGGTGAGCCTGAACCTGTATACTCAGATGATGAACAGACTGCAGTAGTTGGTGACTCTGCAAGAGAGAACACCCCAATTGATGAAGGGAGTGGTCCTGAGACTACTCACAGTCCTGTCAGGACAGTGACGTTTGGAGCAGCAAGCCCTCCAAAAGAACTACCTAGTAGAGAACTTGTTCTAAGAGACAGTGAGACTGAGTCTACAGAAGAAGAAGAAGAATAATCTCAATATTTTGTCAAGGACACCTCTGACGAGGATGATACAGTCGAAGCAGAAGAGGCTGGAGCTTCAAATGAAAATCAAGAAACTGTTGTAGAAGATGAAGAGGAGATCCGTGGTGAAGAAACAGAAGAACTTAGTATGAGCCCTCTGATAGGGTATACAGACAAGTCAGTGTCTGACCAGGAAGCAGGAGTGGTCTCTACTACTGTTGTCATGGAAGTGGTTGATGACTCAACAGAGAGGGAGGCTAACCTCACTGCTGAACCTACAGAGGAAGAAAATATGAAACCTGCTAGAGCTACAGAAGAGAACTTAGAGTTACCCAGAGTCGAGCAGATAGTAGAAAATGTTCAGGAAGGAGCTCCAAGTGAGGGGGAGCGTTTTGGTTCAGTCTCTGTACTGTATGATATAGAAGGATGGACCTCAGATCCAGGATACATGGTGTTAGGACTCAATTATGAGGATTCAGATGAGGAAAACCAACCACCAAGAAATCCAGTTATCCTAACTAACAGCTCTCTAGTGTTAGAAACTAAAAGATTGGCCACCAAGGAAGACCTTGAATCCTTAAAGAATGAAATGAAGGAGACCATCAGACAGTCTGTTGCTGAATTGAAAACCAGTCTTTTTGATGAGCTGAAAAATGTAGAACAATCCTTAGAATTATCTCTAGGATGTGTTGTGGGAAGTCCAATCAAAGAAGTGATGGATGAAATGAAAGTGTGCCACACTCAAATTGAAAGCTGGACTGGAGCAGTAGTGGCCCTCAGACAATCAGTTGCTTCTTTAACTGCCCTGAGCAGTTCTCAGACACAAGTGGTCAGTGAGATTCGATACATCAAAGAAGTGGTCAAGCAGTTTGTGGAAGTATTTGAGGATTTCAAGAAATTAGTAAAAGAACACTTTAGCAATCAGGATGTTGTCATTCAGAAAGTGATTGGAAATCTGACTCAGTCTTTCAAGGAGACAGTGGCATTCTCAGTCAAGTCCCTTCCTTCATCTAGCTCTCCTGTAGACCTTGAGCAGTTTAGAAGCCTGCTCAGAGAAGAGCTTACTCAGGCCCGTGCAAATGACACATCAGACCTACAGATCCTTGCTACTACAAGAGAAGTCAGTGGCTTTGTTCGTGAGCACCTGCAGGCTGCTACTGCTTCTCAGGAGGCCATCAAAAGTAAAGTGGATCATTACTTTGATCGGATTTTCACCAAGCATCAGTAGAACCATCACTTCAAGCTCATGCTAGAAACTATGAAGCTGCCTCCTGTAACTCAAGCTTTCAAAGAACAAGTTAGCAAGCTACGAGAGTTGACCCCGGCTTTGGATAAATTCCTAGAAAACAAAAATGACTTCTTATCTGCCATGGACAGAGGAGGAAACATCATCATGGATTTCAGGAATCTGCTCCTACCTTTTCTTCATGTGGACTGCACACCTGTTATAGTTCCTCCTGCCCTACCTGTCTCCAACCCCAGTGGTTCTTCAGTAATGTCTCCTGCTGATGCCCTCAGAAGCCTTAGACCACTGATACCTCGGCAAGCTACTCACTACAGGCCTTCAGGAGAATCTGTTGCTGCCCCTCCAGACATTCCTGTTACAATTCCTAAGCCTGTTGATCTTTCACCTACTGCTCCATCTTCTTCCTCCAAAGGAAAAGATCCCTTACCTACAGATGAAGAGGATTGAGTCTGTTTATGTTTTTTTTTTGATAGGGATCATGTATTCATGTTTTGGGTCATGTAATATCCTCATTATTAATACAATGTTTATTTTCTCTCTCTGTGTCTTTCTTTTTGTTAATCACAAAGGGGGAGAAATAGGGAGAAATGCACCAGAAATTGGGAGAAATGCACCAGAAATAGGGAGAAATAGGGAAAACTCGGGGGAGAAATGAACCTATACAAAGAGGGAGAAATCCTTGAGGATTATACCTAATTTTTTGCTCATATTGCTAATACTGTGTTTTGCACACTTCTCTCTGATACATCTATATTTCATTCCATACTGACATAATTTGTGATTATCAAAAAGGGGGAGATTGTTGGAATCACCTGTTTTGATAATCCCAAATCATGCTTAAAC
The DNA here is from genome assembly GCA_963277665.1 of Viscum album. Taxonomy (NCBI): domain Eukaryota; kingdom Viridiplantae; phylum Streptophyta; class Magnoliopsida; order Santalales; family Viscaceae; genus Viscum; species Viscum album. Next base: position 803,941,530 of record OY728167.1, on the reverse strand, counting down.
ATTGATGATGATGTATTAAAACCTTGCATTAATCTTATTATTCTATGCTTAAACGTATTTTATTCTAAACAGTTCATATTCTTACTCTCATAACTTTACTGTAACAGCTTACAGTAGTATTTACATAAGTTTAGTATTGTTAGCTAACAGTCAGAGTTTTCTTTTCAAAGTCACAGTTACAGCTAACTGTCACCTTAAGTTACTGTTGCAATAAGTTCACAGTTACAAGGTTACAGTCGAAGACTAATACAAGCTTACAGTCACGAGTCTACCGCTATCTTTTGTCAAAGCTCACAGACGAAGGTCACAGTTACAAGACTTCTGTTCAAAGTTTTCTCTGCTCAAGTTCACAGTCGAACAAGTCTACAGTTGGAACAAGTTCGCAGTCGAACAAGCCTACAGTCATAAGTCTACAGTCAAGGTTACAGTTAGACAGCTTATGTCGACTAAGTCTACTGATGATCGAGGTCTACAGTTGACAAAGGTTACAGTTCTACAAATTTGATATTACAAGTCTACAGTTAGAGAGGCTACAGTTACATGGAGTAAAAGCTACCATTGCAAGCCTACAGACAGCAAGCCTTTTGTTGAAGTTAGCAGTCAGAAGGAAGACCACAGTTGAAGTCCATAGTGACATACATTCTCGACCAGTCTATTATTATTATATTTCTACTTTTTTATTTACCAATTTGATTAATACTAATCTAACGGTCATGTCTAGACAAATTAATAAACCTAACATTATTTATTGATATTTGCAGACATATCAAGAAATAATACAATGTACGAGGAAGATTGCACGTGTAACTCAAGACTATTTATCTTGTCGGCCTCGGGTGAACAAAAAGGGCATATATGGAGGAGTATAAAAAGAAGAGAGAAGCATTCAAGAAAAGATAAATGGAACGAAAATAACAGTGACATGCACGAACAAGAATAGAGGAAGGACATACAGAGTCTAACATCTACAACTGAGAAGGAGATACGCATATACACAAAAAGAAGAACTCTCGAGCATTCATTCTGAAGAACAAAAGAGTCTCAAGTGAACCGACTGAAAGAACCGTCTCCTAAAAGCCATGCTGTGAAGCACTCAAACTCAAAGAAGCTGATCACTTGAACATCTGGAAGTCTGGAAATCACGACACTCTGTTTTAGTGCCAACTTACAGAAAAAGGACCAAAGCTTCAAGTCACTCATTCCTACGAGTCCAGAACTGATCTTCCAACACTATAGAGCACTCTAAACCTTCTTCTTTCTATCTCTTGCTCTACTGTGTTTAAGTGTTTTACATTTGTGAGCAGTGTGTTAGTATTACACACACTGTCTCCTGTGCTTAAACTGAGGGATACTGAAAATCCCTATCCCAAACCTTTTTACATTTGTTACCCACATATAACTGTGGAAGAAGCCTGGTGTGGCTTGGTCATTTGTTTTTCCACGTATAACTGTGGCAGAGGTTGTCAAACCTGGACAGTTTGTGAAAACTGTTGTAAAGCCCGATACAGGCTGTGTATCAATCCTTTTTATAAAATTGCTTGGTGGCAGGTGATCACCAAGTGGAAGAGGACTAAGTCTTAGCTTAAGACTGAACCTCTTGTTTGAAATAGCTTGTTATTCTTTTCTTTACTTTGCTTTCCTTTTTCCGTTGTGCTCTTTTTCTTTTAAACAAGAAATCTGTTTTTGCATATACTCTGATAGTCAATTTTGGTTAGTGTGTATAAGAGATTTGTTTAGTAAACTTGTTTCAAAAGTAAAGTTAGTCATCAAACTAACCTTACTGAGGATTAATCAACCTTAGAGAAACCTGTTGAACAATAAGTCACCTATATCTCTACTGCCTTAATTGACTGGGCTGTTTTTCAATTTGGGGGATTTAATCTTAATGTTTTTAACAGAAATTTTTAATTGGAACTCAATTCACCCCCCTCTTGAGTGTCCACTCCGACCAACAGCTATCAACATAAATTTCCTTTCAAATCCGAGTTTCCATGATATGTTGTTGAATGAATTTGACTTTGTCTATAATTTCATCAACTATCTTAGGTCCCAATAGATTTATTTCTCAAACTTCATCACAACATGTTGGAGTTCTACACTTCATTCCATAGAGGGATTCATAAGGATCCATCTGAATTCTTGAGTGAAAGCTATTATTATAAGTGAATTTAAAAATAGGAAGGTTTTTATCCCAACCAACTTTTAAATCCAAAGAAAAAGATCTCAACATATCTTCTAGGGTTTTAATGCTCCTATCAGACTGAATATCTATCTAGGAATGATAGGAAGTGCTAAAAATTTTATATTTAGAGGTTTTTGAAGTCTCTACTAGAAAATTTAGGTTAACCTCAAATATCAATTCGATATTATAGAATATTATACCCTATTAAACCTTATCATTTCCTTAATATATATCATGTACATCTAATTGATAGAGAAATATTATTTGATAGTAATGAAGTGTGATATCTTCACAAGGAGATCTACTTCAACCCAAATAACATTATGTCCTTTAAATATTTTTGGGAGTCCCATGATGAAATCCATTGTGATATTTTCCCATTTATATTATTCTATGAGTAAAGGTTGTAACATCCCCTTGGAATTCTATATATCAACCTTAACTTGCTAACATACCAAGCACTGAGATACATACTCAACAACATCTCTCTTCATTTTATCCCATCATAAATACTCTTTCAGATATTTATAAATCTTTATACTCCAATGATGAATAGATAATGGGGATATATTTGTTTCTTCCAATAGATCCTTCTTCATGTATATTATTAACATGACACATACTCAGTTCCTAAACCTTATTATTCCATCACACTCAAGGTTGAACTTAAGAACATTTCTTACCTTCTTTTTCAGATCTACATCTTCCTTCAATGCCTCTTTAGTCATAACATGGATAAATGGTTGAACAATCATTAGGAAAAGATATGATTTCTACCCTTCAATATTCCACTTTCCTCAGTGGAATTCCCATCATCGCTTCGAGACAGGACTTTCAAACATGGAGGTGACAAACTCCACCACTAAAAACTCAAAAAACTCAAGGAAACTAAAGTTTCATTTAACTTTCCACATCCACTCTTCTTCTTTGAGAGGATTCACGTGATTATAAAAGATAGAAGGATTCAACTCCCAAAACATAAGAAGAAATTCTATGGTTTGATCAACTGTAGGGTCTACCAATGGTTAACTACCCATGACCGCATTTCAAATATCCATCAAATCTTGTGGGGGAATACATTATCCAATAAGGAAATCGAGAACTCAATCAAACGAATCTATCAACAAAAACTCATAAAAAATGAGCACTGAACACACAAAGGTAACCAACTCAAGGGAATTCTGAAACATTTCTCAAAATAAACTACTAACCATCATTTCAAAACCAACTCATCGACAAGGAATCAAAATTTAAAAAACATTTAAACATGAAGAGCTCTAAAACTCAAAACATCCCACAAGAAACATTATCAAATCATAAGGAGACACACATCACACAACCACTAGTTATCAAAACACCACATCTTTTTTTAAAAGCACTTCTAAAAATAAATCAATCTTGGTGGGTTGCACAGTCACCAATGGTCTTCCATAGAGTCTCACATATGCATATTCTCACGCCAAACTAGGTACCCATTGTCTTGTGTCAATGTGGGAACTCATCCAATCATACCATTAACCATCCACATTCTCACACGTATCCATGCTTATGGTCAATCATGGAAACACCAAAGTTCATAAAAAACTTTTCCACTTTTCAAGACAAAATTTTCAGCCCACATTTTCAACTTCTCAATTCATTTCCCATTTGAAAATTCATCAAACTTTTTCAAAGTCTCACTAATTAAAAAACCAAAAACCATTTTCAAACTCCACACATCAATCCCAAGATATTTCATCCCATTCGAAACCGTTTTCAAACACTAATTCATCCCATTGAAAACAATTTTCAGCGGTTCAACAAATACCATTTGGAACATATTTCCAAAACCTACATCAAAATAGTTCATGTTTTCCAAACAAACAAATTTGATAATCAACAAGTTTTAATTACAAAAATCCAATAAATAACATTTCAAAAATGTTTTCAGCAACACAATAAAACTCATTTCTCCTTACTTAAAACAAACTTCTAAAACCTTTCTCAAAATAAACTTTTTTTTCTAAAACAAACCATTTCAATAACCATAAAATTTCAATCATAGAGATCCAATCTCATTAAAATCATCATCATTTCACACAAAAACCATTTCATAAAAATATAATTTTATAAACCTCTCTTCAAAATGATTCTAAAAATCCATTTTTTACCTTCCCAAAACCAAACCATTACCACTTTAAGATCCAATTCTCACACTTCCAAAAGAAGGATTTTCGAAACACTTTTGAAAACCCAAGAAGATTAAAAAAATCACAAAGGGAAACTAGTGTCGATGTGCGAATCAGCCATATGGTTGGTGGCCATACGCTAATCAAACCACCATCACATAGAGTATTCTAGGACCATGTCCCAAAATCTACATGGTTTGATAGGCCCTACGAGCTCAATAAGACAATTGACCCAACTCCTATTTCATTTCCCAAACACCAAACAACTTCAAGAACCAAATAACCCAAATAAAACCTAACTTCCCATGGCGAATCGATTCTCATCATGAGGTGTGCTGGCCAAACACCATGCTCATAATTAGAACCTCATGTCCCGAAAATATTATCTTCAGTCTATCCAAACTCTTCCCCAAAAAACATGACCCAAAAAGAGCGTGACCTGCTCTGATACCACTTTGTCACGAACCAGACCAGAGTGCCACCCAACCTGAAACCCAACCCGGTTCGTGGCATGGACCAAAGGGAATTCCCAATCCCCACAGGGTTGGAAACTAGTGTCTTGGTATCAACATTATGCTTTGAGAATGATTTCACCCATTTATATAAGCATAAATAACCAACAAAAATAAACAAGACAAACCTCAATAACCATAACCAAACAAGGTACAACAATTTCCAGATTTAGTAATTTACAATTTTAACCAAAAACCAAAATACTAAAAAGGAAGGGAAATTACAATACACCCCAAAAACCTTCTTGCAACATGAGGGGTATCACCCTCAGGACACCACCACCAATACCTGCAACATACGAAACACTAACAACCCGAACCACTGATACCTCCACGACTCATCTTTCTTTTACCTGGGTCATACATAACAAGGTCTACATACACCCAAGGGTGTGTGTAGGGTGTGAACTAAAGCCTAGTAGGATTCCACCCAAAATAAAGGATTCCATGCTATAGAATTAGAAGACAATTTAACATGCTCATTTATGTAAAAGCCTTTAAAACATTTTTAAGGAAACATTTTAAGAAAAACCATTTTCATCACAACACTTTTAGAGGTAACATTTCAAAAGGAAACTTGTACTAAAATAAACTTTCATTAAAATGAAATATACTCAAGGTACACCGTATGATGACGGATGGCACCAAATCACATACTTCTCATGTCATAAGAGAGAACCATTGGTGAAACCCTAAGGGTAATCTAGCACAAGTGGAGCTCTAGGAACCTCTTACCTCGGTGAAAGGTGGTATAGAAACCACAACAATCAGATTTCTCATACACGAGCCACTAGGATGGGACACCCAATGGGCCTAGTGGTCTCCAATCATAATATGTGTTTAGTTTGTGTTGTAATCGTACATCCAGTTAAGTGAAAATGAGATTTGATACTTTTGAATCGCTAGCGTACTAGTTCTAGCCTACCCACCTAGAGATTCCATTTTTGCTCAAATTCTCATTTCACATGTCACATAAAACACCATTTTCACATACACATGCCAAGAATTATAAATACACCAGGAAATCATCATTTTCTATAAACAAAAAAAATCCCTTTTTCACACACCAAAGTAATTTTTAAAACACATTTTACACCCCTTTCACATTTCATGAAACCCATTTAGCAATACCACAAGGAAGTCACATAACCAATTTAACCATTTTCATGGGCCAAGCCCCTTCCAAATCCACACAAAAACCAACTTCAATTTAAAACATGCTTCCCTTCATTTATAAAATTCACAATTCAAATTAAAAGTGACCAATAATGAATTCTTCATTCCATAAATTCCATTTCTTTTGGAAAACTTATTTTCAAGTACATCCGCACACCAAGTTCCCTTGAAACCAAATTTCGCGCCTTTCACATAAACCGTGAAACACTTCCACAAATCACTGCAACGAGGAACACACAAAAGCATAACCACTTTCATTTATGAAATCCATTTCTTTCACATAAGCATGTCAAACCCTTCCAAAACACATTTTTACCCAAAAAATAAATTATAGAGCACAAATAATTAACCAAGAAAGCATATCAAATCATCTAAAATTGTTAGAGCATGGAACCACCTACTTCATGTATATAAATTTCCAAAAAATGATGTGAAACCACAACCGCCCCACCACAAGACCTTATTAAGGTATGATCTACCCAAAAACATCAATATTGAACCCTAAAGAACAATATTCAACCCTAAAAGACCACCCAACCCACTGGAGATATGAAACCCCCTGAGAGAAGAAAAGTAACCATAGCTAAGTGGAGAAAATCAAGAGAGAAACCACTTACTTGGAGTTTCCTTGAAGAACCCACATAAAATCCACCAAGAGGAGGGAGACCAAGGGAGCCAAGAGGAGGAGAGGGAGGCGCCTAGGGCTGGGTAGGCTGAATGGGTCGAGCAAGGAGGTATTTGGGGTTAAATCCCGAGAGGACACAAAGGGAATTTGTAAATTTTTAATGACCAAGACATCACACACAGTTTTCCCACACGGTTTATCAAACCGTGCAGCAACAATGCGCCCTTTAATATCCAAGAGGCACAGGTCGCAAGATTCGCCAACACAGTTTAAAATCCGTGTGCTAACCATGCATTAGCCACTGTCCCAAAACAACACTTGTCTACACAATTACCTGGGTAGGGTGCACGATTTCCCCTAACTGTGCACAAACCGTGTGCCACTTGATGCTAAGACCAAATTCTCCATTTTTTCACCAAAAACACATGGGGAGATTGAGGGACAAAAGCAAGATCAAAACTAAACAGAATAATACCCCAAAAATTCAAACCCGTCACACCCAGAACTCGAGAGAAAAACTGAGATCCAAAAGAAAATCGAAACCAAGGATGAAAACAGAAACCCGTGTGGGACATTAAATCTTTTAATAAAATATTACTTATTATAAAATATCATTAATGTCAGTTTTTTAACTCTTCATTAAATTTTCCTTTGAAAACAACATGATAGTAAAAAAATTCAGATATAATACTTTAAAAAATCCATAAAATTTTATTTTTATCTATTTTTTTGGAACACTATAATTAATTAAAATTATATTACTTTTAATATTTTTAGAATCATTTTTTTATTTTTCTAATAATTGAATAAATAATGTGTTGGCATTGCGCAAGTATTTAAGGAAATTATTTCATCATTATAAATTAGAATTAAATTACCCAGATAAAAAATATTAATATTTAAAATAAACATTTAGAATTAAACATAAGTTATTCTTATCCCTATCACAAGATATTATAAATATTAAAAACAAGAGAGTGTCATTTTTGACTTTATCCTTTATTTAGATATTATAAAGGTCAAAATCAAGGATAAATGAAAAAATGTCATGTTTTCAAATTTTATATTCTTATGGATGAAATATACTCATATAATTAAATAAAGGTGAGTTTTAGGGTCATTTTTATTCCTTATCATATTTTTTAACCATAATTACCTGATTTACCCTTACCGAGGTGCAAAAAATACTAAGGTTTCTATTAATAATGAGAAAAAATAAAAGGGAACTATTTACCAAATTTGTAACTAATTACAAATATGGAATTCATTTTTAAATATTCAATTCAAATAATTATATAATTTAATTTAAAATTAAACCTGTAAAACATGACGTAAAGCAGTTTTTTCAGAAAATTTGTTTTAAGTATACATTTTTTATACCAAATTCAAGTATAAAATTAATTTGAAAGACCGTAATTAAATTATTTTTAATAAAAATTAACTAAATAAATTTTAAAATTAATCAAAAATATAATTTTACTTTGTAAGTACTTTAAAAGAAAATACAGTTTTCAATAAATATTAGAATTTTTCAGTATTAATTAAAAAAATCAAACTTTTCCTAAGATTCTCAAAATTTCATCCTAAGATAATTTTGACATGATGAATTAAAAAATAATATAATTATTTTCAAATTAAATTTATAAAAATTTCAAAAATTAATTATAATATTTTCTCATGAAAAAAATAAAACCATTTTTGAAGAAAACATATTTTTGAAGCATAAAATAACTTTATAGAAAATTGAGTACTTATTTACTAAGTATTAATCAATAAATTTTTATTAATAATGAACTTTATATATTTTTCATAATTTTTTTAATCCTATTCATTCTATTTAATTCAATATCTAGGTTATAACACTCATATTTAAATAATAATATTTTGTGGTTCTTTTAAGTTTGAAGTTGCGTATCTTGTACGCTATCAAATATAGTCTTTCTTTTAAAATCTTGAGATATTAAATATTATATATCACTTAAACTATTTATATATTGTTTTTCTATTATTTACTTAAATTTATAGCCATTACTCTATAAAGTGGCAGTTTTAATGGTACTTACCATGAAAGTTATTTCATTTATTGATTGGGGAAATATTTAGATTCTGTGTACTTAGGTATTTCAATATAGATATTTAGTGATTACAAAGGCATGTTGGTCATGTCTGGTATTTTTTATTTATTACTTCATATAATTAATTAATTGGACTTAATTAGTGATGGGTGGGAATTATATATCTCCTCGATGTATCGATAAGTCTCATGAGACAAACTAACTTAGATATTTTGTGTAAACCTTACCTGTTTATGTATGATGTATTTCCACAAGGCCTATGATATATTTATGATGTATAATATTATGAATTCCATCACCATGAAATCAATTTTTTTGTCCATGTGATTATATACAATGTTATATTATCCATGGATATATTATATGCCCATATTATCAGTTTTATGGAATTTTATTATTATTATTTATTCCTTTAATATTATTCATGCCTCATTTATTCCATGATATATTCTATTATATGTTACCCATTAATGATAATTTAATCTCACCCTTATTATGTTTCTATTTCCCCGAATAAGAATTAGAGTTATATATGAATGCCTAGATGGGTGTCATGTGTGGAGAATTTTTTGGGAAATGTTTATGACTTTTTGTTAAATAAAGTGCCATCAGTTTAGTGAGAAAATTTACATTTAATGGGAAATATGTGAGTTTTGATTGTTAATGTATTTTTCATAACTCTCTAAAACTATAAACCTAAAAGGTATTGGCTGTGTAAGTGACTAAATATTTATTATTGATATTGTAAATGTGGAAGGTTGAGTTTGGGTCACTTCAGTTGGTTTCAACGCCAATATATAAAGGATTTGTTTTTAGAACAAGATCCAAATGTGTAGGTTGGGGTGTCATATTTGGTATCAAATAAGGGTTTAGATAATTTTATAGGTTATAATGTTATCATATGAGAATAATTTAAGAGTTGTGGACACCATCATGGGTAAATATGTTTAAAGTTGGTCCTAAGTTTAAAGGTATATATACCCATTTTGAGGTCTTATGTGATTTGATTTTAAGGCGATTAATGATATTTTAGGGAGATATTTATTATCTTTTAAGAATAATGGATGATCAAGGTATAGGTTATAGCGACCCAGGCTTAACATTCATGGATATTACATCATTTTAAATGAATATTCATAACATTATTAAAGTGTATGCCCAAGGACTATAATAGTTTAGTGGCTTTGGAAACTTGGAACACATTATTTTAATTTGGAGAAAGATCTTCAACATCTCCCATAAATATCTTACCCTTTGGTGCTCCTTAAAAAATTTCTTCATAACTTGGGGAAATAAGACATAATAAAGGGTGATCTCAAATGCTCAATAAGAGTAAACAAAGGAGATACATATGCGTAACATGAACATAAGGGTATGATAGCATGATTATAACATTTTAAAACCATACCCTACATTTCAAAGATCATAATATTAAATCATGGAATAAATATTGGTAGTTCATAAGACATGAATCATAAGATAATCAAATAACATGAGTCATGAGAGCATAACATAGGCATAAGACATGGAATTTGTCGCATACACATAATCATAGAAAATATTTTCATATTAGACAAGTATCACTACTAAGACCATCATAGTAGAAAAAGTTATTTACTAAACCAGATTCAATCCCCATTACGACCCTGCATTTTTGAACTATGTTTACTTCCTGTTTCATCCCAGTATTAATAAACTGAGATTACTCCTTATTCCTTCCCTATATTACTGAACTGAGTTCACTCCTCATTCCAACCTTGTATTACGAAACTGAGTTCACTCCTCATTCCATCCCTATATTACTGAACTGAGTTCACTCCTCATTCTAGACTTGTATTACTGAAACGAGTTCATTCCTCATTCCAATTATAACATCCCGGGTTTTTTGAATGGGTCAAAGTTCGCTCCTATGTTGAGCTTTTCAATTAGTGGAAATGATAATTTTTTCATTGATTAGAACTCAATTTTGAGATTTCCATTAGCTTTATATCGTGTTTTTTGGTCAGTTTAGGGGCTTGGAGAGTACTCCGGGTTTTTTAGTTTGGTTTTGGGAGCGCTGGAGTGAAAATGGCCTGTTTTGGGAAATACAGACTAGGGCACACAGTCTAGGGTAAATCATGTGAAACCTTCTAGGTAACCGTGCAACCTAGTTTTTAACTGCCGCATAGTTTCAATAAACCATGTGAGTGGGGCACATGACCATGCGAGGTTGTCTGAAAAAGTTATAGAGAGATACCACACAATTTGGGCATGGTCAGTGTAAACTGTGTGGTAGACCACACGGGTACTGCCACTTGGGTAGTACCTTGACACTATAGCTCGCACAGTTACTTCACGGTTTGGAAAACCGTGCAGGTAAACCATGCAGCCTACATAGTGATTTTTTTTGAAGTTTTTCTTTATTTTATTTTTTCCTTATTTCTCTTTCCTTATCCCTCTTTATTTTTCCTTATCACACATAGTAGGGGGAGAGCCCTTCCATCCTCCTATTTTTATTTTTCTCTTATCTCTTCATCTGAGGACCAATTTCAGATCTTTCGGAAGTTAGAGACTCGCATCGGTAAGGATAACCCCATCCATACCTCTCTTTGCCTTTGTTTTCACCTCACAGACCACTGTTTCCATCCAAGCCAATTTTAGGGTTTTTGATGGAAACTCATTTCTACTCCAATTTTCTTTGAATTGAAGCTCGGTATCAGATGTTCCTACGTCTATGAGGATAAGGTCGGTGGTTCATACCTTTGTGTTTTTATGGATTTATGGGGGCAAGACTCAAAGCACACAATTTGGGTATTTTGAGCGAGACCCTAATATACCTCGTGCTTCTTATCAAAATGACTATGTGACTCCAGGGATTCCATTGGGAATGCCCAATGCCTATTTCTCTTGAGAAACTCTAGGTTATAGGTCATTTCTCCTTGGTGTATTTTGGAAGGGGGTTCCAAATTTGTCTAAATTGAATTTTTTTGATTTAAATTGATTCGTTTAAATTGTTATGGCTTGGTTAAATGAATTATAGGCATTCAAGACCTCCATACTGATATGTTGTAATTTTTTTATTGTGAAATTCAATCTGTTAAATTTAATTTCATGCTTAAAATGTTTTAAATTAATTTATATATATATATATATGACTTTCTTGATATTTCATATGTTGAGACCCATTGGGTGATGGAGGGATCAACCTGAGGTTGGGGTGGCATGACCATCGGGATTGAGTGATGTTGATCACTGGGTAGACTTGACCCAGATTTGATTGAGCGGTTTTGACCACAAGACTGGCGTCATGAACATTGGATTGAGGTGGTGACATTTTCAGGTTGGACATGGCCCGTGATACTTGGATGACATGGCCATTATATTTGAGCAACATGGTCGTAAGGGAAAAAGGTTTCGGTCAGTGCAGCTTAGTTTCTGTATTTTGTGACTGTCGCTCGAGATGGAAAAAGTTCCGATTGAGTCATGTGAACGCATGAGGACTCCATTGATGAGGGGGGGTTTACCACTCGTGTGGGTAAAGGCCCTGATAGTTGTGGCTTAGTTATTATTGGTTTGGGGTGCTTTCCGTAGAAAACCATGTGGAATGTGAGGAGACTTTGTTTATTAGAGATGGGGATATCTGGTTGGGGGATGAGGCTCGTCATGATTGAGTTCATGAGATGAGATATTAATTGAGGACATATATTGTTGTTCCTCCAGTTTTCGGGTCTTGGGATGACGTGAGCTTTTGAAAAGGGGTCTGTCTGACTAGGTAACTAAGTACTTGGGCATGCCTTATGGATGTTGGACTATGTAAGACATAAGGTGTCAGGAGGCACGTGGTGTTAGGTTACATGATTTGAGGTGGATTCTTAGGGTTCACCTAGACTGTGCAACATCAGGGGTACCTTGGGCCACGAGACAAGGACCCTCTAGAATTCTGAGATTTCGATGTTGGCCGACGCATGTGACACTTCTTGGTGGTTGTTGAGCACTAAATGGGTTGTTTTGTTTATTTTTATCCTCGTTCTATTTCTTATTTAATTATTTTTCACGCCTTCTTAAAAACATATGCTTGGTATGGACCATTGGGTGATGTCCTATTGAGAATCATCTCACACCCTAAACAGGTACTTTGGGATGCGTGTAGACTTTATGAATTTATGTTTAGGTAAATGAACATCCTGAGGAGCTGGATCTTAGTAACTTCTTGCATGGAGTTGTCATAGACCTTGAGGTCGTGCCTAATTGGAGTTTCTGTTTAGCTTATTCTCTATTGCAGTATACTATTTTGTATATAGTATATAGTTACAGTGGTTAGCCATGGGCGCCCATTTTATACTTGACATGTATGACCTATTATGAAATTCATTCTTTTATTGCTTATTTAGTATTGGATACTTGTGATTTCTAGCATGCTGGGTTGTTTATTTATCTTTCGCTGCTTATTTTGTTTATTTATTAATTCTGCTATTTATTATTATTGTTGTGCTTCTTCCATTTGTGGGTATGGTTCATGTATGTTGGGTCTTATTTCCACTGCATGTTACATTATTATACACGGAACAGTGTATTATCTATCCATAGAGGGTAAAATATCCCAAAGTGGTTAAATTACACCATCACAACTATTCGGAAGCCTTTGGAATTCGGGGAGGAATGCATAAGGCTAGTGGCACCTGGTCCGATAGTATTGTTCGGGTGGCTATCCTGATCGGGGATTCTAGAAGTGGTATTAGAGGTCTTTATTTTACCTCTTTTCTAATGGTTTACTATTTGGGGTTATGGTAGACTGGAGATTAGGTTTTGGTTGGAACTGGATTTCAAACTCATGTTGGGGTGCCTGTAGCCCCATGTACAAGGGACTGATTGAGCTGATTTGGGTGGGAATTGTTGTTTTTGTTTTGTACAGATTATAATTTATATGATTTCCACATCAACGGATCACTTGTAATGTGATTTTATTGGTTATGATATGTGTCCCTTGACCTAGTGAGGTAAGGGATGAGAATATGGACCTTGGAACCATATGGAAAGGGGAATTTGATTCTTGTGATTTCTTATATTTTTATAGGCACATTTTAGGGCATTTCAATTTTATAATTGTTTGTATTCTTTGTAAAGTGATCATACCATGTGATAAATATCAAAATCCATGCGAAAATGTGAAATTCCATTATTTAAATTCTTTTGAAATGTGAAATGTGATATGTAATTGATATTCCATGTTTTATATATGTGTGGAATTGCGTGTGGCGTGAGAAATGGGCCTAGATCTTATAGGATTTGGAAGGTACTATGGATGAGGTGATTTAGATCACCAGGATTGGGTGACTAAGTCATTGGATTGAGGCAATGTTAGGTGTTAGGACGGGCTTGGTCTGAGGAAAATGTGATGCTTGGCTCTGTGGGGGAGAGTAAGGAGGCCATGAGTTCGGGATGCCGCGGGGCATGGTTGCAGTCGGGGGGGGGGGGGTAAGGGTAGTGAGGATGTGTTGCCTTTTACATATTTTCTTATCTACATGATGTATATCAATTATATATATGGGCAGTCTGGCCATTTATGGTATTCAGCGGGTTCCTTCTGGATAGCTCGGATGGAGAGTTGGGCGGGAGAGAATACAGTGCTACAGGTGCATGATCAGGTTCATACCCCTAAGGGTTAGGCAGATCCTGAGTCGTAGGTACAGGATCCGGTTTAGTATCTTGTGCAGGAAGGGAGACCGCCATAATTAACAGTGTTTGGGTCTTGGATCAACGAGCAGCTCCAATCGAGCCTGGTACGTGTCTTATAGGGGATCGACTAGGATACTCAGGGAGAAGAGCCTTCGTTGGCGTGTCTGACATGTGAGTTCTAGTCGTAATAACTGCCACTTTTTCAGGGTGAGGGTGGTCCGCAGGTGGATGGGAACTGGATAGATAGCATGAATATGATCTTCAAGCAGCTCGAGATGCCTCCAGGGAAGAGGGTCAAGATGGTGACATAAATTCTTTATGGGGGGCAACTAGGCATTGGTGGGATGTGCAGGTGCAGGAAGGGAGACATGAGGTACTGGCCTGGAAGGATTTTGAGGCCATGTTATTTGAGAACTTTTTCCCAGATATGCTGAGGGAAAAGAGATCTCAGGGGTTCTTGAGCCCTCAACAGGGTAACGTGCCCAGTGTGAGAGGCCTCCAAAGGATTTTCGGGCATGTGGACATGCCAAAAACCTTGAAAGGTTCTTCAGGTAGCCTTCTCAGATAGCTGGGAGGCAGGGACTAAGGCAGACACAACCTTTAGAGATCAGTTCAGGATTTGTACTTGGTGAGGGTAGTCGAGGTTCATCTGCACGTGAAGGATGTGGCAGGGACAGTGGGAATTAGTTGTGGGGTCAGTGGCCGGTAGCTGGAGTAGCACTGGAGGGAGTCCAGGCTTCAGGAAGCCATGTGTCAGCCAGGTACACATCGTGGAGCTTCCAAGGGCTGAGTGGGCTGGTGAGCTGAAGACATTCATAGGTACATCGTGGGTGTGATTGTGATTCTTTTGTTTTATTTTGGCATGGCCTATTGAGGCATGTCCTTTTTGGCATGGCATATTCGGGCATATTTGTTTTGGGTAAATGAGTTTCAAAGGATGTATATGTTGACTGAACAGGCGCTGGTCAGTTGGTTGGAATCATATTGGATTTCTTGTGTGTGTGTGTGTGTGTGAGGTGCAATGCACCAGGTTCTATACTTGAGCACCATGGGTGTAGGATTTTGAGGTGATTGGCATCATGAGAATCGAGGATGAAGGTTAATTGGGGTTCCTTGGGCATCTGGGCACCATTACGATGTAGTATTTGATTGAGGTGTGAGGCATCGAGTTTGTTTTGAGCATCCATGGGATGCAGGACCTTGTTGTGACCTAGGTTCCATGGGCTTGAGGCGAGCACCAATACAGTGCGAGATGTGATTCAGTGTTGAGAGTGACATGTGAGAACCTGATGAGTTAAGAGAGTGAAGATGCATCACAGGAGGACCATGGGTCCATAAATTGGTCAATGGACCATTATTTGATTTTATATTTTGGTTGGATTGGATCACATTAGGAAAATCCTAAGTTGGGGAGCCCTCCTTGAGGAAATTGGCATATCCCCTTGAGACCGGGGTAGTCCGGGTTCTTTTTACTAGTATGGGTGTGTTCGATACCATCTATGTATTTTATTTGATATCTCAGGGACGATCTATGTTAAGGTGGGGAGATTTTAATGTCCCAGGTTTTTAGATCGGGTCAAAATTCACTAATGTTTTGAGATTTTCAATTAGTGGATATGATACTTTTAGTTTCATTGTTCGGAACTCAATTCAGAGAGTTCCATCAGCTTTATATCATGTTTTTGGGTTGTTCTAGGGGTTTGGAGTGTACCTTAGGTGTTTTAATTTGGTTTTGGGAGTATCGGAGGCCAAATGGGCTGTTTTGGGAAATACAGACTAGGGCGCACAGTTTAGGGTAAACCGTGTGGAACCTTCCAGGTAACTATGCGGCCTAGTTTTGAATTTCCACATAGTTTCAGTAAACCAAGCGAGTGTGGCACATGGCCATGCGATCTCGTCTACAAAAGTTGCAGAGAGCTACCACACGGTTTGTGCACGGTAATTGCAAACCATGCGGTAGACAACACAGGTACTTCCACTTGGGTAGTACCTTGACACTATAGCTTGCACGGTTACCATACGGTTTGGTAAACCATGTGGCTTGAACAGTGATGTTTTTTAAAAGTTTTTCTTTATTTTCTTTTTTCCCTTATTTCTCTTTCCTTCTCCCTCTTTCTTCTTCCTTGTCATGCACAACAGGGGAAGAGCCCTTTCTTCCTCCTCCTCCTTTGATTTTTCTCCCGTATCTTTATCCAAGGTCCATTTTCAGATCCTTTGGAAGTTGGTGACTCACATCGGTAAGGCTAAACCCATCCATACCTCTCTTCACCTTTGTTTTTTCCTCACAGACCATTGTTTCTGTCTGATCCAAATTCATGGTTTTTTATGGAAACTCGGATTTATGTCGATCCGCTTTGAATTGGAGCTCGATATCGGATGTTCCTACGTATACGAATCTAAGGTAGGTGGTGCATACCTTAATTTGTGTTTTTTCAGACTTTTGGGGGCATGGATCAAATCAAACATTTTGGGTCTTTTGAGTGGGACCCTAATATACCTCATGCTTCATATCAAAATGATTGTATGACCTGTGGGATGTCATTGGGCATGCCCAATGCCTATTTCGCTTGAGCAGGGCCGAGTTAGAGGTCGTTTCTCCTTGGGTTATTTTGGATGAGGGTGCCAAATTTGTCTAAATTGAATTGTTTTGATTTAAATTGATTCGTTTAATTTTTTATGGCTTGGTTAAACAAATTAGAGGCATTCAGGACCTTTATACTGATATGTTGTAATTTTTAGATTGTGAAATTCAATATATTAAATTGATTTGCGTGATTAAAATGTTTTAAATTGATATATATATATATATATATATATTTATTTATTTATTTATATTTATATATATTCTTTCCTTGAGATTGCATATGTTGATACTCATTGGGTCATGATGGGCTCAACCTGAGGTTGGGATGACATGACCATCAGGATTGAGTGATGTTGATAACTGGTTGGGCTTGACCAAGATTTGGTTGAGTTGTTTTGACCACAAGATTGGGCGTCATAGACGTCGAATTGAGGTGGTGAGACTGTCGGGTTGGGAATGGACCATGATACTTAGATGACATGACCATCATATTTGAGTGACATGATCACAGGGGAACGAGGTGTCGTTCGGTGTGACTTAGTTTTTGTATTTGGTGACGACCGCTCAACCGTGATGTCCAAAGCACCGATTGAGTCGTGTGCACACAAGAGGACTCCGTTGATGAGGTGGTTTTGACCAGTCGTGTGGGTAGATGCCCCGATAGTTACAACTTAGGTATTATTGGTTTGGGGGTGCTTAACATAGAAAGCCATGTGGAAGGTGAGGAGCCTTCGGTTGTTACCGATAAGGATATCTGTTTAGGGGATGAGGCTAGTTGTGGTTGAGGTGGTGAGCCTGGATATTAATTGAGGATAGATATCATTGTTCCTATGGTTTTTGGGCCTTGGGCTGATGTGATATTTTGAGTAGGGGTCTGTAGGAAAAGGTTATTGATTACTTTGGTGTTACTTAGGGATGTCAGAAGTATGTGAGACACGAGGTGTCCGGAGGCAAGTGGTGTCGGGTTACATGATTTTAGGTGGAACTTGAGGGTTCACCTAGACTGTGCTACAATAGGGGTACCTTGGGCCATGGAAAAAGGACCCTCTCGACTTATGAGATCCCAGCATTGACCGAAGTAGGAGACACTTCTTGATGACTATTGAGTACCAAAGGGGTAGTTTTTTTTATTTGTTTCCTTGTGCTACTACTTATTTAATTATGTTTCACATCTACTTAAACACATATTCTTGGTATGAACTATTGGGTAGTGTCCTACTGAGATTCATCTCACACCCTTCATGGGTCCTTCGGGTCATGTGTAGACTTTATGAATTTACGTTAAGGTAAAGGACCAGCCTCAGGAGCTGGATCTTAGTAGCTAATTGCTTGGAGTTGGCATGAAACTTGAGGTCATACCTTGTTGAAGTTTCTATTTAGTTTATTCTATGTTTACGCATGTAGTTTTTTATATAGTATGTACCTACAATGGTTAGCCTTGGTCACCCCTTTTGAAATTGACATGTATGACATGTTATGAAATCTATGCCTTCCTTACTTGTTTAGTACTAGCTACTGGTGATTGCTGGCATGCTGGCTTGTTTATTTAACTTATGCTGCTTATTCTATTTATTTATTACTTCCACTATTTATTTTAATTGTTGGGATTCTTCCATTTGTTGGTTTGGTTCGAGTCTGTTGGGTCTTATTTCCAATACACGTTACATTATTATACTCGGACCAATGTATTATCTATCCCCAGAGGGTATAGTCTCCCTAACTGGTTAAATTACACCCTCACTACTAGTTAAAGACATTTTTCATTCGGAGAGGTGCACCTAAGGCTAGTGGCACCCGGTCTGATAGCACTGTTCAGGTGGTTTTTTGGGTCAGGGATGCTATAGTTTACTCCTCGTTCTAACCTTGTATTACTGAACCGAGTTCACTCCTTGTTCCAGCCCTGTATTACTGAATTGATTTTACTTCCCATTCCATTCCTATATATCTCATGAGATATAAATATTTTACCAATGCATTGGAGGGATATATAGGTTCCACCCATCACATAATGAGATCATAAATACACATTCAACCAGATAATAAAACATTCATCCTATCATGACACATAAAAAGAGATGAGTTTCATTAACATCATATAATTATCCATGAAATGAAATGAGTATCATAAAATGTCATCATATAATAACTTTTTTAAAATAGAAAAGTTTCATAATCATAGCACAACCTATGAAAAGAAGCAGGTTTCATAAGTGTTTTATCATGGTATAACCTATGGAATAGAAATGAGTATCCTAAAAAACTTGTCATATTAAACCGAAACCATTCAAAGAAAGAAAGATAATGGTTTCTTTGGATAATATCCCCATTAAATAATAAACTATATCAAAGGATTTCATTTTATATAAAGTAGGATTTTGAAAATCACTTAGAGTGTTTCTTAAGGAAAATAACCTTTCTTTGAAAAAAAATTACAACATAAAACATTTTCAAAATCATTTTTTTGAAAAAACATTGAAAACATATTACGTAATCTTTAAAAATAATTTAAAACATTTCTTGAGGAAAATATCCTTTCAACTTTGAAAAAATATTTTTAAGTTATAAATTTTTTTGATTTTTTTTAAAATAACCTTGAAAATTTATAAAGAAGATTTGAAAACCATTTTAAAAACATTAAAACAAAAAACATTTTAAAAATAATTTTTCATACAAATGATATTAAAATATCATTTAAAAACATTTATAAAAAATATGGTTTCTGAACAAAATAAATTTTTGACCAAAGAGAAATATGGCAAGGTTTTCTCAAAAACACTTTATTAATTATCTTAAGCACCAAGGAATGTAAAATGATACCATTACATGAATATATCATGAATAAATATATTATATAAAATTTATGATAATTATTGAGAGGTGGGTTATAATACTTCATCAATGGAAGCATAATTATAAACAATCTCGATGAACGATGAGATTGTAACAATAAACTCCTACCACTTTGGTAACTTTGAATCAAAATACCCATGTAATAATAAAATCACATGAAGCATAACATATCATGAAAATAATTATATTCAAGATATAAAATTTCAAAGGGGTAGTATATACACTCTTTAAAATAATATAGGTATACAATATAACATGTTTCTCAAAGAAGGCAAATTGAGACAAAATTCCCTTACCGCTTTGGAAACAAGTTAATAGTAAACCACATGAAAGAGATATCCTAAAATAGATATGTAAATCCCAATAATTATAATTATAATAATCATATAATAAATCTTGGAAATTATACACACCACATATAAGAAATATATGGTGAACATGGCTTGTGTCTCATGGAAAATAAAAGTGAGACGAAAATTCATTACCACTAGAGTAACTATTTAATCGTTAGATCCATAAAATAATAGAATCAATTGAATATTTTAATATCATTAAATAAATTAAATTCAGGATATAACATGTCATAGGTTAGTATATATTCCGCACAAAATAAATGTGTGGTGAATATGGCATAAGTATCACAGAAATAAAAGTGAGACTAGAAATCCCCTTAACTTAAGTCTTAGCTTCCTTAACACTTGTTCAAACCTCCTTTATAACAAATATAGGTTTATTATACATATACCATAAAACATTATTCATATATATAATACTATATATGATTTTATTATTAATTTTTATTTACTTTTTATTAAAAATTCCACATTAAAGTTATGTTTCAGGTAATAACCACTTTATTTTTCATATATGTTCTGATTTGTTATTTTTGGTCCTATTAATTTGATATTAATTTCCTCATTTACATAATTTGAAACATGATATAAATATAATATATATTTATTATATATGTATTTATATTTATTTATAAATGTTAAATGTAGAAAATAAAATACATTGTTCATGGTGATGGTTGGTTGTACGTATGCATGAGAGTTGTTTCCATTTTCTTGTCGCATTGAATGAAATAAAAGTAAATGACATATATATAAATTATAATTTTAATAGAATTTTAACATCATAGATATCACATATTTTTATTAAAACTATCCTTAATACATTCCATGTAAAGCGTGAATGAATCATATCGCTTTGAGGAGGCGGTAGTCCTCACGTCCACAAATGATTTATCGTATTCTCAAAAAATAGAAATCATGATGTTTTGTTTTATATAATAGTTTAATAAGAATAAATACATCCTAAATATCATATATATAATATATAAACTATAAATCCATCATTATTCCCAACCTTGAGAGGTGGTAGTGGAAGAACAAACAACATTGGTTCGCAAGGCAGTAGTCCACAGTACACACGAACGATGATTGTGTATCCCATTTGATGGAAGTGTATGAAGTTGAAGGTCATAACATTAACATAATAAAATATCATTATATTTAATATAATAATTTTATTATATAATCATTATATAAAAATAATTGTAAGGGGTGGGGAAATAAATAAAACAAAAGAGCTCGTTTAAGAACGTTACATCTTCTTCGAGTAAATCATTTTGGATTGCACCAAAGGACTTCCTTGGTTTTATTTATGCCCAAATATAGGCTTCTAGGATGATTTGAGGTATTTTGGGAGTTTATTTGGTCAGGTTTTGGACTATAAAAAAGTCTTTATAAGTGTTAAGAATTGAGCTGGGGTGAGTCCCCTTTTAAAGTGGAGGAGGAGTGACAATCTTATAAATACCAAAAGGTAAAAACTATTGGGAGATCTACCTTACATAATGTACCTCAAATAATGATTGATTTTTTAGAAAATAGGGTATATAATCGACATATTTATATCCAATGGGTTTTGGAAAAGTTTTTAGGTCATTTGGACCCTTAAGATTAAAGTTTAACCACTTAGTAAACTCATTTTTACCTTAATCATTGTAATTAATTTTAATTTAGTTCACTAATATTTTTTGTAAAAAAATAATTTGACCTAACTAGACATTATAAATTATTCTCAATAAAAATTAAAAATCCATTTTTCCAAATTCAAATCACTTAATTGGTAGAAATTAATTTAAAATTAATCTTGGAGACAGGGTAGGAAAGAGATTTTTTTAAAAGTGAAAATGCTCAAAAGTTCACTAAGTTTTTATATCTAAATTCAATATAAAAAAGATTCCAATGAACTAAATTGGATTAATATATGTATAATTTATCTAATTTTACTTTAAAACCTATTAAAAATGTAATTTAACATTATAAATTATTTAGATGAAAAGTCAGTTTTCAATTAAATTTAATATTTTTACTATTCATCAAAAAAATGAAACTTCTCAGAAAAATACCAAAAATTAACCGAAGATAATTTTTAACTTATGATTTTAAAAATAAAATTTATTTTTTCATATAAAATCTATAAAAGTTTCAAAATTTATATTTAAAATAAGTACGCCATTAAATGGAGGCAGGACTGTCTTTAGAAAAATATAGTTTTTTATTCATAAAATTGGATTTGTTCAAATCTCATGCTTATCAAATATATTTGATGAAAGTAAAAAAATAATTGAATATATAATGTAAAAATTTCATTAATATCATCCAATAATATTAATTAATTTAATTTATTAAGATAAAACACATTTGGCGTATAAAAATAGTTTTTTATGAAAACAATTCCTTTATATTCAATTGGTTTCTATATTCATTTATAATTAATTGGTCACTAAAGAATTATATAAACATATGTAAACAATATTTTATGAATTTTGTTAATCCTTTTTATACATATCATTACAATGACTAGTAGTTAAATATCATATTAAATAATAATTTTAATAGTATATTATAGTTTGGTAAAACTCAGTCTTACGTGTAACACATGCTATTGAAGGAACTCGGTATTGTGTGTAATACAAGAAAATTTAGTGTTGTGTGTACCATAAACTAATATCATAATTTCATGTAGTGAAATATTAACATAGTGTTTCATATAAAGGAATCATAACTTGGTGTAGTGTGTATTGAAATCCATCAAATAAATTTAATTTATTCAGAAAAAATTAATTCATAAAAACTCAGGGTGTTACATAGGTATCCCTTATGGCTGGTATGTAATTTGATGTTACAGAAATATAGGTTATTTTTTTAAAATATTAATATCTTTTGATATTATACATCATTATGTATATTGACTAATATATGATTTTATATTATTTGAGGATTAAAGGGTAAGTTGATTTATAGAAGCATAGGGTTCTATGAATTTTGGGTTTAGGATATAGTAAGAAAGATCTTGTTTTAATTATTATTTAAATTTAAGGCTATAATACATTAGTGAAAGACCTAAGGATAAATTTAAATATAGTAAAACATCCTAAAATTTTATTAAATAGTGTATATTTTCCTTGTGATGACAACCCCATCTAGATACTACAAGTGATTTCTAGATCTGGATTAGATTCACTTATGGGTGATAGCCCTGAAAAAAGTTGGTAGATTGCTAACTCAATCTTCACTCAATGCATAAAAAGAGGGTTTAACTTCACACCTAGTTTGACACTACTATGGGATATTCTTTGGATGATTTACAATCACTTTATAAAAAATTATAAATGATTTGAATACGTTTTTATATCTTGAGTCATGACAATATTAAGAAAAATCTCATCTATTTTAAACAGTTATAGAAAATAAAATTACAAGTATTTAATTTGTTTAAGTAGATATAATGTAACACCTCAATATTTTAGTAAGATTTATCTTTTAAATAATTTCTATATTGAATAGATGGTATCACACACAACACTAAACTAAAATGAATAATGGTGTATTAATAAAACTATAGGTATTAAATATAATTGTTATAATATAGTCATTGAATTGTCGAGTATAAATAGAAGTATCCATATTATTAAATCTATATAGAAAGGAGAGGCAATGGAATTAATTAATAGGAGTTTTCCTTACAAGGCTCATTTGTCTAAGCTTATAAAGGAAGTAGTATCATAATGATTTTCCCTAGACCAAGCCCAAGATGAGCTTCAATAAGTACAACTTGATCGAAATCATCTATGTGAGAAGTTCATGCTCATGGAAAGAACTATGAGATCCATTCTAGTTGAATCTCCACTAATTATGTTCACCATTTCTTATCTTACCCTTATATCTTTTGCAAAGGTCTTAAGGGGGTTTTAAGTAAAAGTTAGGATAATATAAACATGTAATTATCAATGAAATTTATATTCTCATTACTTGAAATTTTTATAAAATTTAGTTTTTGAATAAATTTAAAATATTATATTTAAAAAAAATGTACGTATTAATGCCTAGTAAATAAGTGATGAATTTCAAAAAATCGGAGTAATGTTATCTTATGTTGAAAAGACCTATTTTTTGAAGAATTTTATTTTTATTTATTATATATTATTATCTTAATAAACTAAATTAATCACTTTTTAAGGATTCATTTAATGAAATATATTGATAATATATAACAAAATTAACACTCATTTAATTATTTTTATTTTGCATGGAATAAAAATAAATTTACTTTATGCTAAAAAAATACATTTTTTTGCGTTATGAATTATTATATTAAAATTAATTTTTATCACTTTTAGTTATTGAATCAAGTAAAATAGATTTTATATTTGGAACAAACATTTAAAAATTTTATAATATGTTCAATTTTATTTTTTCCCAAAAAATTACGTTACCAAGGTAAAAATTAGTTACCACAGTAAAGGTTAAAATGGGGTAAAAATGTTAAATCAAGATCTAAAGTATCAAAATATCACAAAACCTCATCTTTAAATGGGTGTTTTAGGGATTTCTTGGCCTTCAATTATCTTTAAACCTCAAATTATCAATTTTGGATCTACTTGACTTGAATATGATATTGCTTTTAATATTAAGAAATTAATATTTACCAAAATCTCACCCTAACCTATAAAAGGACCCCTTCACCACCCCACTTAACCCTATACATAAAGCCTCTTAGATCAACCAAAATCTAAAAAAAACTATCCCCAACCTATTTCTCATGTCCTAAAGGTTATGGTCTCACAAAAATACTGATCTAATAAGGGTTAAGGAGTGGTCTAAATGAGGATACCAAAGGAAGTGGTAATAGTTTTAACCGGTTTCTTTCAAGGTTTCTTCTTCTTACACCTCCAAATCTATTATACCCATTATAATATAATTAAATTAGTATCATTAATATACTAAAATGTTATTATATTTATGTAATTTCAATTATCTACCATCCACACATTCATTAGAAAATGAAAATGTTGCCCATGTAATGGTTGGATTACCGCCTCCATGACTGACGTATTGTATTTTTCATCACTGCCATACATGGATGGTTTAAAAGTGTATTCAATGAATAAATATGATATTTAAAATAATTATTAAGTCCTTTTAAAGATAAATTATTAATTCCATTAATAATATTATTAATAAATGGTCATTATAAATTTAGCTTCCTAAAATGAGCATACTAAGACACTTTTCCTAATTTGAATATATTTTTGACAACCCATTGAACTATAAAATTTGTGTTCTATCAGAATGATTAATAAAATATATCTCTATAGTTTTTGATATGATAAAACTATTTTAAAACTCCTTTGACCATGGTCAACATATTGAATCATCTTTAAAGGAATTGACTGAACAACCCCAACTGTCTGATGAGAGAAAAACTATAAAATAAATGAATGATTTATGATAATAAATGGACAATAAAAAAATTCAATATACCTAGAAAATGTTTCTAAATAAATTATTTAATAAAAATAATTTGGTTATTAAGTAAGTTATAAGTGCACACCAAATGAGTCAAGACTTTTGATAAGGGTTCTTTGTCTCAATTTCAATTCCTTGAGGCATGTTTCTTATTATGCGCTGATTTACTTTTATACGTGTAAACATAGGTTCCAGGTGAAACGGAAGTGTGAGAAGGGTCGTTCCCAACTTTGATTTTTTTCATGATCAATGATCAATATGAGATTTACACAACAATAAACATTGTGATCTGTAGAATTGAATAAAAAAATAGACAAGGGATAGAATGTTAGAACTAGAGAGAGGATCGTCACATATTATTTATAATTAATTTAATTAAGTAATGAATTAACTTGATGAAATTCTTTCATTATTGATAGATCTGACAACTGATCTGCGTTGTTTCATCATTGCGTTGTAAGAATCAAGATTAGATTCCCTCTAGTGGTGATCGACACATGTTCCACAAATCTCCAAATTTCACCGTATGAATGTCTAGGTGCTAGAACGGTGGTTCCTATCGCTTGCATCGTCCGCCTTTAATCACCTAGAGAACCGCTTCCAAAGCATTCTTCTTGATCTCTCTTGATTTTAGAGTGAGAGGTAGAGGAAGATCTCACTCCATTATTGGGAGTGTTCTTAGAGAAGGGAGCTCTCTAGGTCTTGAGAGGATTCTCCAAATCCATCTTACACACCCAAACAAATGAATTGGCACTCTCAGAAAATAATATAATTTGTTTTATATATCACTAGTGTTAGAAATAAAAAATTTCAGAAGTGACCTCTATTATTTATTTAATCTTTTCGAAACCCCACATCAAATAATAATAATACTATTATTATTTCTCGACATGCACTTATGTTGAGAATTAAATTAAATATTATTTAATCAAATAATATTCAATATTTATTATTTCTCACCGGACCATTAAACTCAGTCCTTCATTTTTCCAAAATATTTATCAAGCCTTGAATACTGACTATTTATTTATTAAAAAAATATCACTACATTATTTTCTAATAAATAAATAAATATTATATTCACTAAATAGTAAATAAATATTTATTAAATATTCTTCTCACATTATATTCTATCGAATAACTGGTGATGAAATATATGTAATCAAGAAAACATAAATAATTATTAAACCATGTGTGAGAATAATATTTATTCAAATTGTTAAATAATAAATAATAATATATTATTTAACTGAGATTTTGGATACACTTAGTGCGTCACCCTTTATGATTTTTCTCAGTGGCATTTGGTAAATCAACCTAAAGTCCAAAGTTAGCACCTAGAATATAGGCTACTTCACCTAAGTCCTTCAAGGATAAGCACTTGTTTAACCAGTCCTTAATAGACTGTAATACTGGTATGTCATTTCCAATAAGTAATATATAATCAACATAAACTACTTGGATAATAACCAAATTCCCACTAAACCTATTCTAAACACACTACTCACATTCATTCTTAATGAAACCAAATTATTTTAGGGATTCATCGAATCAAATTTTCCATGATCTGGATGCTTTCTCCAATCTATAAATGGATTTCTGCAACTTGAAAATAATTTTGGCATCACCTGGAGTCAAAAACCATTATGGTTGTGTCATATATACATATTCCTGAAGGTTCCAATTAGTGAATTGAAATCCATCTTTCAAATCTCATAGTCATGGTATGTTGCTATAGTAAGTAAAATTCTTATGGATTTAAACATGGAAACTGGTGAAAAGGTTTCATTGCATTCAATTAATTTTTATTTGTTTAAACCCTTTATCCACTAGCCTTTCTTTATAGGTATTTAATTTTCCATCCATGTCTAGTTTCCTCTTGAATACTCATTTTCATCCAACGGTAATTACATCAACTAGAACATCAACAGGAACCCAAACTTGGTTCTGATAGATGGAATCCATTTTTTAATTCATGGATTCTTTCCATCTTGTAGCTTTTGAGCTCTCTACTACCTATTTTTAGGAGAGTTATTCATCATTTTAGACCAATAATGAGTCACCATCTTTTATGACTTGAAAACTATATCTCTCTATTTCTCTTACCTCTCTTATGATCCTACACAGTACTTGTGTTTCAAGAACGACTTATTCCACAGGAACCTATGGAATATGTTCTTATACCAACTCTTGTGTATCTTTAGCATCAACTTCATAGAGATCGATCTTTCGCCAACTATCCTTTTTGAGGATGTGTGCCCCCTCAATAAAGATATCTTGTATGACGATAGTCACTTTCTTGTCTGAGGGGTTGTATAGGTATTATTCCTTTGTTTCCATAGGATACCCTATAAAGATACACTTTTTCCCCTAGGGTCCTAGTTTTTTGTCTAAGAAGGCCTTAATAAATTTCTCACAACCCCATATATGTGTATGTGACAAAATGGTTTTATTTCCATTCCATAGCTCGAAGTGAATTCCATTTTCCACTTTAGTTGGTACTCAATTTAATGTGTATGTCGCAATTTGTAATGTATATCCCCAAAAGGATAACAGAAGATCTCCATGACTCATTATTGACATTATCATGTCTAAAAAGGTATGATTCCTCCTTTCACTAAAAACATTCCACTGTGGTGTACAAGGTAGGGTGATTTGAGATATAATCTCAAACTTCCATAAGAAGTCGATAAACTCTTGGTTAAGATATTCACCACCTCATTCCGATTGAAGTTTCTTTATCTTATTTCCATGTAGATTCTCTAATTCATTCTTGAATTCCTTGAATTTCTCAAAGGACTTGGACTTATTCCTCATCAAGTATACATAATAATATCTACTCAAGTAATCAGTAAAATTTATAAAGTAATAATACCCACCTCTAGATTCTACTAGAAATGGTCCACACACATTCGTGTATACCAATCCTATAAGATTTATGTCCCTTTCACCATGTCCACTGAATGGCAGTTTGGTCATTTTTCCTTGTAAACAAGCATGATATATTTCAAGTGGTTTTGTATCAGATGATTCTAAATAACCATCTTGATAGAGATTTGTTAAACGATTCTCATTCACATGACCAAGATAGTGATTCCATAGCGGGTGTTATGTGAATCGTGTGAATATGATTTGTTATCAATTTCCAATACATGTTTTTTGTAATTTAATACATCAATACTGTTATTTAAATGTTTCATACCATAACATATTTTTTCATTATAAAAGAAACACCTTTTTTCCATACATGAAAATAAACCCATCTACATCTAGGCATGATACAAAAATTATGTTCTTGGTGAATTTTGGGACATGATAACAATATTTTAAAACCAAAATCATTCCTATTGGAAATGAAATTTGGTAGTCACCAATGGCTAGGGAAATCATCCTTGCACCATTATCAGCTCTCATATCCACTTATCCTTTAGAAAACATTCGAAATCTACTTGGTTCCTACATTTGGATACAGATGTGAGAACCATAAGCTGTATCTAGTACCCAATGCGTAGATATTGAAATATTACACTCGATAATGAATGCACCTTTAGCTTTCCCTTTCTTCTAGGTGCAGTTCCTCTTCTAGTGTCCTTTCTTTCCACACACAAAACATATTGCCTCATTTTCCTTACCCTACCTCTAGATATTTTTCTTCATTGAAAGATGGTGCTTAGGAGATTTATACTTATTATGAGTCTTGGGGCCGTTTTCCTTGTTCTTCATTTAATTTGTCACCATAAGGAACATGAGTTTATCATGCCTCATGTCCTTATCCACTTGGTGAATCAAATTAATAAGTTCTTATAGACTCTTCTCATTATTGATCATATTGTAATTAACAATAAAAATAGAGAAGTTCTTGGGTAGTGATGAAATTATGAGATCTATATGCAACTCATACGGGAATTTAATCCCTAAGATGTATAAGCATTTAATGTAGCAAAAAATCTTGACTATATGAGTCCCAGCTAGTGTAGACTCTCTAATCTTAGTTAAAAACAAATAATTCTGAGATCTTGAACCTCTCTTATCTCTCCTTATCTTGATAGAGATCCCAAAAGTGAGGCATCATGTTATACGCATCTATGTCCTCATGTTGCTTAAAAATATTATCGTAAATAGATGATATCATAAAACATTAAACATTTGTGGAATCATTCAAATGTTTCTCATATAGTGATAACTCTTCATGACTTGCCTCATTACCAGGAGCAAGGGGAATAGTTTCTTCCAACACATACAATTTCCTTTTATGGTGAAGGATAAAGCATAAGTGTCTTTGCCACTCTTGGAAATTTGTGTCGGTGAGAAGGTTATCCTTATAAAGTATGGATTACAATGATATGTTTGAAGTCATTTTAATGTTGTTTATACAAATAAGATGAGCATAATTATAGTATTTAATTAATGAAATTTAAATAAATAAATAAATATTATATTTATTTGTCTCCCACTATTTTATCAAAACCCAATATCCCTCACCATTGGATTTGGAACATACTATTTATTGGACATTCTAGTGGAAAGGATCCACATTTCCCTTATCATTACCCCAAAATTGATTGGTTAAGAAAATTGAATGGTTTTAGGTGGGTATTCTAAATGACAACTATATTAACTCACAGTTCCTTGATCTGTTGAGTGGACTCCCCAATCCTAAAATCCTTTAATTGGATTTCCTCAACCCTTGACTCTCACTTACACCAATTCCTGCTTTGGAAATCAACCCTTGATGTGAATTGATTTAAGTCAACCCAAAACTTCAAGTTAGAATCCTTCGATAATTGAAAACACCCAACTTTGACTGGTCAAGAACTTTGAACTATGGTTTGATTTTAACTAAAGTAGTGGAAGACTATACCAACATAATATATATAATTGAGGGATTTTATCATTTATACATAAATTAGAAATTATTATCTTTATCACATGCTTGTCAATATTAAGTGGGTCTACTTAAGTTATTAACCATGTATTGAATAATATTTATGCATAAGATGATTTATTTTAGTTCGATCTTTCATGCTCATTAATTTCATTAATTCATGTGATCGTGACAAACCATTCACAATGAAATAACCATGAAAATTGTTATAAATAAAATAATAAAGTGATATGATCATGAACTTTTACTAATGGTTAGTTTATTTAGAAGTTGATAAACATACCATTGACCTAGGGGAAAAACACCTTGAACAAATTAAGGTTTATGTTATAGATTTCCACATATCCACATATGCATCTCTATTGGATTGGTTTCATATTGGCTCCAAACTTGAACCACCTCTACTATCTTGGGAGCTCCATCCATTACATATGACTTCACTCACATTTATATGAGGGGAAAAGGGTTTATATAAAATAATTCATGGGCACACAATCACTTACATAATAAAAGGAAAGAAGGAACGTAGTCCAATAATTTAATTTAACAATAAATTAAATGAAACCAATCACATACAAGGGTCTGGTCTATGCTCATGACAATACACATGCATGAAATGAATTACGTATTTAATAAATTTATTTAAAATTAATTGTGTACATAAATGTACCTTGGGGGTAACATGGTGAATACCGTTCTTCATATACCCAACATGTACTATACTCATATACAGTTTATTATTTGTGACATATAACATACATGATTTATCATGTACTTTCATGATGTGTAGTATCAACTTAATGATTACATGAATTATATGATTTTTCTATAATGTGTCATGCTTTAATGCACATAGATTAACAAATGTAATACAAATCATACATGATATGAAGATCTTGAACATTACGTAGATATTAATTAAACACACACACTCACACACAAATATA
This sequence comes from Viscum album, assembly GCA_963277665.1. NCBI lineage: Eukaryota > Viridiplantae > Streptophyta > Magnoliopsida > Santalales > Viscaceae > Viscum > Viscum album. The sequence continues at coordinate 803,910,055 of OY728167.1, read as the reverse complement.
TATATATATATATATTAATACCCATCACATGGTGTGTCCTATCAACTTAATGACCACACGCAAGAACATATCGATGAGGTTTACACAGTATAATAAATAAATTTTAAATCTGTATAATTTGGTATAAGTACATGGCATGTACAATCAAGCTACATGACATGCACATCTCTCACCGTGTATCTAAGGTGTAAACTATGTCTTGGAAAATTAGAGTACACAACTTGTATAAACGACTACACTGAATGTAGTCTCTGTGTTACATGGTCACTAGTCAGGTAAGCCATGTGTGGTAATACATGGCCCGTATGTGAATCAAATGGACTACACACCATGTATGTGGGTTACACATCATGTACTTAGGTTGATCGTGCGCCTAGTTGGCCCGATCAACACATGGTGTAAGAAATAAATACATTGCATCTCATCAGTGCACACAGTTTGAATTAATTTCTGAATTAATTTCTGATACATTGAACACAAGTACACAGTATGTAACTCCGGTTACATGGTGTGTACTCCTGTGTTATCTAGCCATAATCCTTGGCACCTCTAAATGAGATCCTCAATTTTATTTCATTTATAAAATTAATCGTATTAATAAGATCTATGAGAAATGGAGGAAGAAGCAAGTCTCACAATTCGAATTAAAAGAATGATTAAACTAGAATTGAGAACTAAATCACAAATACATAAATCAATAAACGATATTTAAATAATTATAAATAATTATGCGATCCCTTAATACCACAGTAGGTTCCAGGTGAAACGGAAGTGTGTGATGGTTCATTCCCAACTTTTCTTTTCGTCATGATCGATGATCAATCTGAGATTTACATATCTATAAATAGTGTGATCTATATAATTGAATCAATGAAAATATATAGAGGATAGAATGCCAAAACTAGAGAGATGATAATCACATATTATTTATATTTAATTTAATTAATTAAATAATTACCTTTATGGAATTATTTCTTCTTTGATGGATCTAAAAACATATCTATATTGTTCCATTGTTGCGTTGTAGGAATCAAGAGTATATTCCTTCTATCAGTGATCCATACATGTTCCAAAAATCTTTGAACGTCACTGTAGGAATCTATGGGTGCTAGCAGGGAAGATCCTATCACTTGTGTTGTTTCACTTTGATCACCTCAAGAACCACTTCCAAAGCATTCTCCTTGATCTCTCTTGACTTGAGAGTGAGAGGTAGAGGATAATATATCTCCATTCTTGGGAGTGTTATTTGAGAAGGGATTTCTTTGGGTCTTGGGAGGATTATCCAAATATGTTCTTCACACCCAAATAAATGAATTAGCTCCCTCAGAAAATAATATAGTTGGGTTTATATATCTCTAGAGTTTGATATAAATAATTGAACAAGTAAACATTATTATTTATTTAATACCTTTTAAACCTCATGTCAAATAATAATAATATTATTATTTCTCAATATTCACTTAACTTGAGAATTAAATTAAATATTATCTAATCAAATAATATTCAATATTTATTATTTATCATCAGACCATTAAACTCGGTCCATCATTCCTACACAATATTTATTGAGCCTTAAATAATGATTATTTATTTATTAAACAAATATCACCACATTATTCTTCAATGAATAAATAAATATTGTATTCACTAAATATAAAATAAATATTTATTAAATATTGTACTCACATTATATTCTATCAAATAACTGGTGACGAAATATATGCGATCAAGCAAACATGAATAATTATTACACCACATGTGGGAATAATATTTATTCAACTTGTTAAATATTAAATAATAATATATTATTTAACTGAGATTTTGGATACACTTAGTGTGTGAAATTCTAGACCACTTTCTCAGTGACATTAGGCGAAGCAGCCGAAAGTCCAAGGTTAGTGACTAGTGACATGCCAAATCACCCATAGAGAAATAATTTAATGCTACAACAACATAATACCTCATACGGATTCTTACTATGTAATATAACCCCTTTATCATGATATGTCTAATCAAGCAGGTTGCATGTTGGTTCCATCAACCTATGTGCTCGATGTCTCCTTCTTTGACTTCTTGGAAATTGATCTTGCCTGTAGAACACCATGGATATGGATTTATTTAGGCTATATCATTTCCATCAAAGGGCCGGAGTTATCAACTTCTGTTAAAGAATAGAAGGTACAAATACTTTCTTGTATTATTTATTAATACAATATTACTCGTGACACACACAACATATCTTATCCCACTGAGAACATATGTCACCATAGTTTTCATCGATACATCAAAGTACACGACTCATAATACTAATTAATAATAATATTAAATTCTAAGGATCAATACACATATCAAAATATAGGAACATCCAATGACACGTATAAATGTGGATTTCCTACTGGAGGGTCTCATTCCCATAATATCTTTCTGGATATTACCAAGGGAATACACCACGAGAAGGTGACTCTAAGTCCTATGAGTCTCCATCCTTGGAAGTCTATATCATTTGTGTCCCTTAAGTGATATAATCCCGCTATAGAAGATATATTTAGGAATAGTGTCGTAGCACTTCGAGGTTCTCATCATAGCGGGGAACTACTATGACCTTTTAGTGCGAAAAATACTCTTGGGACACTATCATATACTATGTTATGTATAAGAATAATCATGATGTGATAATAAGTTTATTAATATTCAAAACTATGAATACAGGTTATCATAAAGTACACAAAATTTGGTTCTAGGGCACCAAATCCAACAGTAAATACTTCCATTTTGAATTCTTATATCTCAACTATTTTTTTATTATTAGGAGTTTTGATTTTATCTAATATCTACATATTCATTGTCCTTAAATTCATACATTAACCAAGTCATAAGGGTTATTGATAACTTAATTTACTTTCATTAAGTTATAACCTTTATTATTAAGCTTAATTATTCTAATTTTTGGTTTCTTACATAATATGATTTTAATTTTTTGTATTCCCTATTTATTTTCTATAGTTAAAAGTCTTATTAACATTTCACCTCCCTTTGGTTCACAATTCAATCAAAAATTTCCTTCTATGTGGACTCGACCTCATATCTTATTTACAGTCAGGAATATTTTTCCTCCATGCTCATATTCTTTGTATCATTATAATAATACTCTTATATATACTTCAATTATTTATAAATATCATTTTTGATTTCCTTTTAATTTCTTTACCAAGGTTAAAAAATAATCTTTTTAACATTTTTTTACTAGTGATTTTGAATTTATTTACAAAGGTATAAAAAGAGTCATTTTGTAACATTTATCACATGAATTCCTTTTCTAAATTTTATAATATTTTTTTAATAAAAATACACATTCCAGTATTTTTGGGTTTTAAAAGAAAATATCATCCCCATTTTTCTGTGAATTTTTCATTTTAAAATAAAGGTTAATGTTTTATAAGGAAAAATAAAAGGATTTCATTCCACTTATGTATATTTTTATCTTCCACTCCCCATATCCTATTTTAACTTCATGTATTTTAAAGGTTTAAATACTTTTAATTATTTTAAAATTAAGGTTATAAATTTCCTCTTTTCACCCCTTGATTGATTTTTGAAAGTAACTTCGAAGTTGTTTTTACAACCATATTACAAAAAATGTTATGAAAATTATTTTTTGTAATTTTGATTCCATTTTCCTATAAAAATATAAAAGATATATCTTATTTGGAGCTATGTTTCATTTATTAAACAATAAATTATCTTATGAATTTATTGTTCATACCTCACTTTCTTTGTAAGGGTTATGTTCTCTATTACTCTTCATCTCACTCTTGACATTATTTTTCTCTTTCATGTCCATATTATTTAATTTCATGGATATATTTTATATCACTTCAACTATTTCTATATTGGGTTTTATAGTATTAACTTAACCTTATAACCATTAATCTATAAAATTTTAGTTTGAATAGTCCTTGGTAAGAAATTTATTCAATTTATTAACTGGGGAAATATTGATATTTTTAATACTTGTTATTTTAATATGAATTTTCATTGATTACTAAGGCATATTGGTTATGTGTTGTATTGTTTACTCAATATTTCATATTAAGAATGCATTGGAATTAATTAGTTATGGGTGAGGTCTAGAACTATATATCCCCTCAATGCATTGATAGGTCTCATGAGACAAACTAACTTGGGTATTTGGTGTAAACCTTAGTTATTTCTATATGATGTCTTGGCATGAGGCCTTGACAGTATGTTTATAATGTCCTGCATTATGAATTCCATCACTATGAAATCAATTATTATCTTCCATGTGATTATTTACATTGTTATGTTATCCATGTATATATTACATGTTCATGTTATTAGTTAAATTTAATTTTATATTATTATTTATTCTTATTATATTATTCATGCCTTGTTTATTCTATGATAGATTTTGTTGTATGTTTCCCATTATTGAGTGTTTGATCTCACCCTTCTTATGTTTTCGTTTCCCCAATTATGAATAAGAGTATTATATATCAAATTTCTAGATGGGTTCCATGTGTGGAGAATTTTGTGGGAGATGTTGAAGACTTATTTCTAAATGAGGAGTACTAATTTTAGTGGGGGAAATTCTCATTTAAAGGGAAAGATATGGGTTCTATTGGTTAATGTTTTTTTCCAAACTTTATAAAGATCTAAATATAAAAGGTATTGAGTCTATAAGTGACTCAATATTTGTTGTTGATATTGTAAATATTAAAGTTTAAGTTTGTGTCACTTTAGTTGGTTTCAAGCCGGTATGTAAAGGATGTGGTTTTAGCACTAAGGCGAGGCAATGACTATGATTGGGTGTTCATAAATTTTATTTTTATTTCATCCTATACTATTTATAATAATACTATTAGGTGATATTTTTATGATTTATGACTTTATTAATTGTATGTATATATATATCAAGACTATGTTATTATTATGGTTTGATTTTCACTGTAATTCCATATTCTACACTCTGATATGATTTTCCTCTTATGCCTGTTATTGTTTTTGGGTGTTATTTTTTATGATGATACTAGAGGGTATTATATCTAAACATGGTTAATCATACCCTCACTACAATTCAACAACATCTAAAATATGAGGAGGTGCACCTAAGGTCACATGGTGACCTCCAGCTCAGATATTTTTTGGTTGGAAGGGTCGAGGATGATACAAAATTCCTTATATAAAATGGTCCATTATAACCATTTATATTAATCTCACAACACTTATATGAATAATTTTATTATAAATGATTCAAAATCAATAATCTAATATATTTATCATACACACTTGAAAGGTGGTTGAACTGATTATATAAAATTTTTGTTCATTATTAGTAGAAAATAATAAATAAATTGTTCCCCTAAAGAGGAAAATGAATATATAAATAATGAAATGTTTCTGTAGATATTATCAATTAAGTGAAATTGGTACCAAATAAATTATCACTGTTGGAAAATTATTATATACCAACGGTTTTAAATCGTTGATAAAGGCTGGACAACCAGTAGCATAACCCATACCAATGGTCTTCCAACCCATTTGCTGTTGAGGCATGGGGATAGACATATTCCAACAGTTATTGAATAACCATTGGTATATGGAACCATAAATCACATTAAACCAATGGTTTATATTAACCTTTTCTATAAATGTTTACCAACAGTTTGATATCGTTGCAGTAGTCAAATTTTCAGGTTAACCCCAACAGTTTTCAAACCGTTGGAATAGAATTTTACCAACAGTTTGATGTAAACCAATGGTAAATATGGAGTTCATAGGTATATACCAATGGTTTAAAAACCATTTTTATAGACTTTTACCAAGGGTTTAAAAATCGTTGGTATAGACTTTTACCAACGGTTTACATGAAACCGTTGGTATAGAATCAGTTTTCACATATATACTAACGATTTTTGAACTATTGGAATAGACTTCCTAAAATTCCAGCAGCAGGAAGCAACCTACCTCCCCCCATGCAATTATCTGCAAGTATAACACATAGAGAATTCAGAATTCAGATAGTAATTACCTACAATTACCTGTGCAATTGCAATACATTGTATATAATTTAGTGGTGCTGTTGACACTCCTTTACATCATAGATTCTATCGAATGGAAGAAGGGAATACCTTAATCACAAAGAGAGTCATCCTTTGAGGCACATCAAAAAATGGTAAAGGCATGAACAAGGAACACTTTAAGCATGGGTCGTGCAAGTTCCAAGCTGGTTACGCAAGTCACTTGCACGCCACATATGTGCCGCACAAGTCACCTGCGTGCCCTATTCTTTTTTCTCCCAAGGTCCTCAATGGCCTATAAATACCCCATGTGGGACCCCCATTTCGAGGATGAAAAAAATGCAAAACGCATATTCAAGCTCTGGTCGCCCAAGTCTCTTCTTCAATTCTTCCGAACACTTCTAAGGTGAATCTTTACCTAGAATGGAAGCTCTAAAGAGGAGGAATAAGAACTAAGTATTGGAACTCATATATACTTGCGCGTCTAGGTGTCCATCCCTTAAGGGAAGTGATGATACCTATACGCCGCCTTTTTCCTCTCAAGGAAACTTGCGTGCCACCCACATGAAAGCCTCTATGGTTGATACTATGGGATCCAATTCAAATTCTCCCAAGTATCACTTCACAGGTTCTTCGTCGCCCAAGTGAACTCATGTCGCGCAAGCATACTTACACGAACAGGACTTGCACGCCAGACCAATACTTGCGTGCCTCCTTCCAATTCACTTCCTTTCCTCAAATCCACCTTTCCTCTTCAAGGACAGCCTTCAAAACCCTCTTCAATGCCATTTCTGGCATGGTTCCTTTTTTGGTTTCCTTATTTGAAAGGAATTCTATTGAACATCTCCCAAAACCTTGTGATTTATATAGTTTTATATCACTACGGTTAGAGTTTCCCTTCATTCAACCTCATCCCTTAAGATGAGATAATCTTTGATCTGGGCATCTTCCTTTGGAGTAATCCCCAATCATAATTCAAAGTCCCCTTTAATTCTAGGAGTCTTCCTTAGGAGTAAGCCCCAATCATAAGTCAAATCCCCCCTTAATTATGGGCATCCTCTTTATGAACAAGCCCCAAATTAAGAGTATAAATCTCCATAAAGCACATACACCTTTTACGGAACCTATTCATATGGGAAGCCTCCTTAGGAGTAAGCCACAAGTCCCCTATTCTTTTATTTGAGCATCCTCCTTAGGAGTAAGCCTCAATCATAAATTCAAGTTCCCTAATCTGGGCATCCTTCTTAGGAGTAAGCCCAAAGTTCCTTAATCTAGGAATCCTCCTTAGGAGTAAGCCCCAGTCATAATTTCTCTTAACCTGGGCCTCCTTTCCAGGAGTAATCCCTAGGCTTAATTTCTTTTGACTTGGGCTTCCTTATCAAGAATAAAACCCAATCATTAGTCCCTCTATAATTTGGGCATCCTTCTCAGAAGTAATCCCTAAGTTAAGTATTCAAATCTCCATAAAGCACATATACCTTTATGGACCTTGTTCCCAAGTTTCTTCCTTGAAGTAAATCTCGATCCTCATATATCTTGGGCCGTCATACATACGTAAACCCCACATCATTTCTTATGATTGCATCTTTTGTGGCACAAATGGTCAGTTTTACTGATACCTCTTGTTTCTCACACCAAGTATGACTCACGTGAGCTTAGAGTTTAAAATTAATTATGACATCTTTCTTTGAGCCATTAATCATGAATAATCCTCATACTTCTTCACTTGAACTATGTGGGTTCTGATTCCTTTTTTCTAACAAGGATACGTAGGTAGCCCATCTGCGGGTACGATCCCAACTCTGAAATAATCTCTGTCCTTCTGAATGACAATAAACTTCAAGTGCCCCACTGAGTGGATTTAAAACCAGTATGGTTATCATAATGACCAAGAGATTTCTATTTAATGTATTGAAGGATACCATTGACTAAGAATCTCTAATAAATACAGATGATTCTCTATCAATGAATAACCTCAAACACATATGAAAGATTCTCTAAATCTCATACATATCAATCATTGATTGTCAGATCTAAAGGAAATATCATTTTTATACTTGGTAAATTAACAAGGATTCATGAACATAACTCAAATATATAAGAGATTCTTGGAGTAGAAAATAATTCCCCCCAAAAAGGTGTGATGAGTATGTCCTCCCATCCTCTTGACCAATGCAAATTCTTAAGCCTCATCGGTCCACAACTAATGAGCACCTATCTTTGGAAGGTAGGTCCAAATGGATATAGAATCATTGGATGTTTCTGGTTCTATGAATAGACCCATTAGAAACCGATTGGAATGTTTGAACCTTAAACAAACAAGGTCATCCTCATTTCCAGAAGAAACAAAAATGGTGAACCCGATGTGAATCTTTAACCAAGTTAAAATGATGTTTTACCTATTTGTTAGGCCCTTATTTAACTCAATGTGTGGGCCAACAAAGAAATCCATAACATATATTCTCATCCAAAATATGTAGTCTGGCCGGACTTATCTTGATTATGTCTGCTATATCAAACAGGCACTCTTTTTAAAGATCTCTCAGCAACCCAAATGGCTTCTTTGAAATTCACCCTTGTGAATGCCTCGGCCACCACTCATGTTGGATCCTCATCCACTATGAGGACGACATCACCTACTCAGTGTCTGCAACGCTGGGCCTCAAATGCATTGGTGAGGGAATACCTTCAACACGGTACCATCCCGACTCTGGAGGTGACTCGACAAGCCCTCCAAGTGAACAACTTACACCGGTCATTCAGACAACAACGACCAGTGGTCAAGAAGCAGGCGGTGCCAAGCACCGCCTCCAACCGTTTCAGGTCGTTATCCCCAGAACGCAACAACCAGTACCTCCCATACTATAGGGAGGTTGACCAGGAGGTCACTCAGGGCCTCCATTCAAGGATACAAGATTCCTTCCCGAGGAATCCCACCAACAATCGCCACCAGACTCATGCATTAGTGCTCCCTCAACATGATGAGGGTGTCGTCTCCAGACATTCAGCTCAGGTTCCTTGAACCTGAGTAGAAAAGACGAACCAACAGAGGTGACGATTGGACAACATGGAGTAGGTTCTTACCTATGCCCCCTCTGGACAAGTCCACCAAACTAACATGGTGGCAAGTGACAAGCGGGCACACACACCCATCCGTCTTAATTCTACTATCCAGCAGACTCATCTGGCAGAAACATGCCTTTCCCGCCAGGAAATTCTGGTGGAGTACTATAGACAGGAACATACAACTATTTATAAATAATCGGCTAGTCAGTAGGCTCGTATGACTATATCCAAAGAAGCCCACTAACTAAATGTGTTGACAACTGATAAACAAGCACATACACCTGCTTACACCCATCAATCCTACCAGAAGTCTCGTTCTCCAGTATTGAAGGAAGTTCATCAACCATGTTCGGCAGAGTGCAATCAGAAGGCACATACACTTTCTAGTATTGATCAAGCCTACCAACAGTCTCGTTTGGTAGAACCTAGAGAAGTCAATTGGAAATCCCCAATGACAAACAGGAGGTAGACTCAACTCTCTGCTCCCACCCATGAGTACTATCAGAATCCACTGACAGGAAAAGGAGGACAGGAGCATGCACATACACCTACTCCAAACACGGAATGGAAGTATATTCATGTTCCGACAGTTGAAGTCACCAAGCTTATTCTGTCAATGGTGAAAGAGAAGAAGCAAATCCCTACACATATTTTGGATGCTTACCAGGATATTATAACATCTTCAGTAGCATCTCAGGGAAAGACACATAAATCTATCCCCATCAGCGGAGTGACTCATCAGCATGTCACCCCAGAGTAGACACACATCTCTGTTCCAGTCCAGGAGGGTCGTGGGGCATACTCCTCCATGTCACACGGACAATCAATTCAGGCACATACACACGTTTAAAATGGGGATCGTCAGCCTAACCTGGCCATTTCTCTTGAGCAGGCACATACACCATCCCACAATAACCACTTTTGTCAACATGTGGTTTCCAAAATTAGTAATAAGGCATCGAATAAAAAGACCCATCTAGCACAGTTGGAAAGTCAAGAACTAATTTTCAATGAGACCTTACTCAATGCTGTAGTTTTTGAATCCATCAGACAATTATCTGTTGTGACTCATGATTCTACTCTATCATTTCCCAATAGTGGGAACAACAATTCCAAAGGTCTTCAATAGACACTTCCTCATCAAGGCTTGATTCCTGAAAATTTGGTCAATCTCGAAGTTTCATCTTCAGATGAGAGCTACAATAACCCTTTGTGTAGCCAGAATACCAAGGAGCCAGAGATTTCAACTTTTTCTGTAACCCACTGTGGTGGTCCTCCCCATGATGATGAATTTAGCTACGAAAGTCCTCTCTGCAGTAGTAATTCACATTTCCTAGAAAATGCTCGAATGGACAATGTAGTGCCGAGAAATCCCTCTTATCTTCAGGCACTTGGAAATGTGAATCTGGTCATTTCTGATGCTTCATCACTAGAAGGTGAAATACTTTCTCAATCAGAAGATAGCCTGAGGTGTAGTTAATTCTCTGAACCACCCCTGGGTCATTCATCTTCTAATTTGATAAATGAATTCTCTACCAATCTTGTTGAATTTGATGAAGAAACAAAGAATCACTAGCTTTGGTCTAATAAGGTAGAAGGATCTTCATCGAATGATAAAAAGGAAGTGCTAAATATGAGAAAACAACTGGAGAAAGGTGAAGTACCAGTCATGTTTTGGCCCTTGGATGACTCTCAGTATGATATTTCAGAGTTTTTGAAGGATGATTGTATTCATGATATTCATCTTAACATATGGAAAACTCTTTGTCACTTGAAAGAGAAAATATTATCTTATGATGAATATCAAAATCATGTCAAGATAATAGAAGGGTTGAAATTCCAAATTGACTTGGCATCTCTCTCAGTTTCCCGACATCCAAAGGATGAAAAGAAATAGAGATCCCTTCAGCATTCATGCCATGACGTTTTGAAAAGTTTGCACCAATTAATTACTAATGCCCCATCTGATATTCATATCAGGGGATGGGGTGTTCATGGACCACTGCATTTCAATGTACTCTCTAGTCAACAAGGCCCACTAAAAATGGTCTCATGCAATGTTATTGCCCATGGATGGCCACAACCAATTGGTTTTGTGTGTAATCAAAGGCTTGATTAGGAACATGCCTCAACTAGTTCTTCCCAAAGTCAGGCATACAAAGAAAAAGATATCGAATTACTCTTACATCAGGAAAATGAGAATATCAAACAGGCTTCTCGTTTAGAGCATGCACATCATCAGGTCACAGAAGTGTCAGAAATCATCCAACAATCATATGATCCAGGTGATTTGAGTGGATTTTGGTTGATGCATCCAGATAATTTCCAGACTAAAGTCCGAAAAATTAGGAGAGATTTTAAGAAAGTATCAGATGTAGCATCTCAAGAACCACCTCAGCTTGCTAGACTGGGGACTCTTTTAACCCAACCCTCGGAATCAACAAATAGGATTCAAGGAGTTTCGCAGGAACAGCAGGAAAACCCCCAGTCCACCGGACTGGGGACTTTTTCAAATCTTCAATCTCATCCTTAGTGAAAGTTAGTCTTCTCTCAATTAGGGAAGAAGTCACAATAGGAACGTAGAGCTGAATTATCAGGAGATTCCCTCCAAATTATGGTTCAACAAGAAGTTCCAGAGGGATCAACTCAACAAAAGGCAATGTCTCATCAAGGACATGGGAGAAGAGAATATCGCAAAAATTCTGATAGAAGGGATGTAATGCATTATGCATCAATAAATGTCATCGATGCCATTTTCACTGATCCCTCAGAACAAGAGGCTCACTCAGGGGAATCATATGAAGAAGTTTCTATTCAAGATATTGTACGTACTGAAATAGATGAGGAAGGTGTGTGTACCAGGATTCAAAGGCTTACCCAGAACTTAGGTATTCCTTTAAATAACCAACTCCCCCCTCTCCGAAAGGTGTCCAACAAGGGGAAAGAAAAAAATCCAGGTTACATTCCACCCTACCTCTAGAGAAGGCCAATCACTCCCACTAGAGCAAAGGTTCGTACAACAAGAGGAAGAAATGAAGGAGTTAAAAAGGTTGAATGCAGAACTACTTCAAGGTAGTCTTCCTCTTAAGCGTGTTGGAATTAATCAGTCAAGGGAATTCGTTGCAGCTACTGGGATGGATCAAGAATATCCTCCTTTACAAGTACACCCTCATAGGTCCAATCCTATGGGTCATACATAACAACAACTGGAAATACTACCATCAGTGGCAGTCCTGGTCACCACACCCATCCAAACTCCAGTTATTGTACCTGCTCATGTCCAAGTTCAACTAGATGTTTCTCAAAGATTAATAACTACCATTTAGTCATTAACAGCTTGGTTGGAAACTATGGAAGGAAAGTGTTCACAGGTTCAACCAGAAAATAGAGCTTACCCTGAATGGGTTGATGCAATTTCCCCCCCCCATCAAATTTTGCGAATATCATATTCTCAATTTTTAATGGTTTGGGAGATCCATAACAACACTTAACATATTTGTTTTTTCTATTTGTGATCCTATGATGGGAACTCTTCAACAACAAGAAGCAGTTAAGCTCAGGTGTTTTGTACAGTCATTACAAGGACTTTCTTTTTCTTGGTATACAGGTTTGCAACCCCGGTCAATTACTGGGTGGGAAGATCTCCGTCAAAGGTTCCTTCTTCAATTTAGCTCAACCTTTCCAAAGACAACAGTTTCTGATATTACCAATTGTATGCAAAGGGAGAATGAAAGAGTTTCAGATTTCATTTCTTGATGGAATGGATTAACATATTCTTTAAGTTTAGAACTCCCTCAAGAAGAGTTACTGCCGATCTGTGTGGAAAATCTGCGTGATGAATTACACACACCATTGATCCCTGTGAAATACATTGGAGGGTTTTGAGACCTTACTTCAATCGCTCAGTAGATCGAAGATTATCTTATACAGACTAAGGCTAAAACTCGTGTAATTCCATCAGTTCTAGGAAGGATAATGGGGAAAGCAGAGACTGCTACAGTTACACTTAAACAAGCACCTGTACCTTCTTCCACTTCAAAACCTTCATGATATCGAAGGGATCCACCTCCTAAGCGTCAACAACAATGGCCGCCTCATCAAGATGATAAAAGAGATCAAAGGAAGAAACAGTTTGAAGACTTGAAGAACAAAGTTTATTCTTTCTGGAATGAACAAGTTCCTGGATACTTTATCTCAGATCTGGAAAACAAACTGGTTCAGTTTCCAAGGCCCAAAATGCCAAACAAGGAAGGAGATGAAGACCTCCCTAACTATTTATCATTTCATCAAATTTTGGGGCATCCCATCCAGGAGTGCTTTGTTTTCAAAGACGTCCTGCAAAAGATGGTGGACTCTGGAAAGGTAAAACTGAAAGGTTCTTCATCCCAAATAGCATGTGTTACTGCTACTGATCCAGAAAAAAGAAGGTGAGTGGCATGAAGTCAAAAGTAAAAATGCATTGGATGGTCAGGAAAATGATCAACCAAACTCATGCCATTTTACGAACATAATTGAATCAACCAATTGTGTCTTCTGTTATGAATGCCATAGCAAAACCCCCTTCATCAGAGTGAAAATTCTCAAAGAAGCAGCATAATTCTAAGAAAGAAGAATAGTTAGGAGAAGAGAAGTTTTTGTCAAATCCTAAATTGTCTTTGACTCTGGCAGATTTTATGCCACCTTCTTCAAAACCACGGGCACCGCCCCACCAAACGGCGCAGCCTAAACTGGATAATCAGGTAGAATCTTTATGAGATGAAGAGTTGATCTTTGGTTCTTTTAACATGATTCACTTAACAGATCCTTATGTCAGTCATAGTTTCTATCTTGATGAGCCTAATTTCCTTATATCAAACATAGTAATTAGAGGAAGAGACAGAGGTCTAGGATACATAAGAAGATGTGGATATTCCAGAAGCCACTATTTCTATCCTAACCCTGCTAGAACTGTATATGCAGCAGAAACTCATGGCAGTGCCCTTCAGCATGCTCAAAAGGAAAAAGAAAGTTCTTCCACAAATGGAAGATTCAGTCCTGGCACAATTATTTTGGAAGATCGGTTAGAAGTTACACCTTCTTCCTCTCATCAAATAAATTGACCTAGTCAGTATAATATTCCAAATCTAGGAGTATTTCCAACTCCTACCCCGGTACAAGATACATCTACTTCCAAAACATCTACTTCTAAGGCACCTGCGAAACCACATGTTCCTGTTGGGAAATGCAGACCTTTGGATAAAAATTATGATGTCTTGAAACATTTGGCCCAAGTACCGGCCAAGTTATCAATTCTGGATGCCTTGAATCTATCAAAGGATCTTTGGGAGGCACTCATTGAGGCTTTGTCAAGTCCTCGGGAATTGAAAACTGAAATTGCTGCGGCTAAAGTCTACCATGTAGAGAATGATCCTGCAGAATGACATGCAGTGATATCTTTTATAAATGAAGATGAAGATGATGTTGTACATGGACATATCAGACCTTTGTATCTATCAGGCAATGTCAATGACGTAGACATCCAATGATATTTCATTGATAATGGATCAGGAGTCAACCTCATCCCTATTTATACACTTCGTCGATTGGGCCTCACCAAATTTTATTTATCTCCTTCTACTTTTATGTTGCATGGATATGATAAAAATGAACAAGAACCTATGGGTGAGATTACACTCATGACTCATTTTGGAGATCTTGTATCTAATTCAGATTTCATGGTTGTTCGTCATGACATGGCCTTCAACATTTTTCTTGGAAGACCTTGGCTACATCAACATGCAGCTATACCTTCATCATACCATCAATGTCTCATATATTGTTTCAATGGTCAAATTGGGACATTGTTTGGTGACAAAGACCCATTCAAAACATGTGAATCTCAATACATTGAGGCTGAATTCTATCACATGGAGGGAAAGGAGGTATCTATGACAAATGAGGTTACCAAAATTAATGCTCTACATGGTTTGGAAAAGATTCCAGTAAACCCATTCATACATGTGAGTACAGATTATGTGTTTCCTATCAGTAAAATTGACAGGATATACCCAAATCCAAATACTATTATGGAAACTTCCATAATGTCAATTATGAAAACCAAGCCAGACAGTATGGGAGAAATTGGTGATTCACCAAGAAATGATGAAAGCTCAAATAGAGACGTCTTCATTTCATCCGCTGAAATTCAGAAATTCTATACTTCACCAACCAGGCCAGAAGAAGTTATAACAATGTCTGAGGTAAATAATGATGTCGATTCTCAATCCATCATCTACTCTCTACCACCCAAGGAAGACCCTTCATCATCAATAGGGCCAGAGATGGTAGTCTCGTCTTCAAGATGTCCAAATTTTAACTTCTCCCCTGGTCATGAAAATTCTGCTTCATCATCTACTTTTCAAGTAGAAACAGAGGAAGTAACACATATTGAAGAAGAAGAGGAAGATCTCGGGGATGATCCTCCAGTATTTGAAGAGGGTATCTCTACCACTGTAGATGAACTTAGAGAAATAAATATGGGTACAAAAGAAGATCCACACCCAACTTTAATCAGTGCTGCCATCAATCGTTAAGAGCAAGAAATGTATATTTCATTTTTAAAGAAAAATCAAGATATATTTGCATGGAACTATACAGAAATTCCAGGGCTTAATCCTGATGTTTCTACTCATCATTTGGGTTTTCCAGAAGAACATAGAGGATTCAAACAAGCCGCAAGAAGAACACACCCAAATTATGCTTCCAAAATTGAAGATGAAGTGGATAGGCTTATCAAAGATAACTTTGTCAGAGAAGTTAAATATCCCAAATGGCTGGCTAATATTGTCCCTATGAAAAAGAAGAATGGAAAAATTATAGTTTGCATTGATTTCATAGATCTTAATCGTCATTGTCCCAAGGATGAATTTTCAGTTCCGATCACAAAACTCTTAATTGATGCAACAACTGGATATGAAGCACTTTCCTTCATGGATGGATATTCTGGGTATAATCAAAATCCGAATGTCTCTAGAAGAAGAATAATATACAGCCATTAGATCCCCTCAAGGTGTGTTTTACTATCGGGTAATTCCCTTTTGCCTGAAAAATGCAGGTGCAACGTATCAATATGCCATGCACCATATCTTCAAACCCTTTTTAGGGAAATTTTTTGAATGTTATGTGGATGATTTGGTGGTTAAATCTAGAAAAAGTTCTAATCACTTGGATGATTTGGAAGTCATATTCCACAAACTTCGACAACACAATTTGAAGATGAACCCCTTGAAATGTGCTTTCGGGGTATCCTCAGGTAAATTTCTTGGATTTTTTGTACGCCATCGTGGTATTGAAGTCAATCTTGAGATGACAAAATCAATCCTTGGTATGTAACCTCCTCAAAATTTAAAATAATTGAGAGGTCTTCAAGGACACTTGGCTTATATTCGGCGTTTCATCGCCAATCTGGCATGAAAATGTTTACCCTTTACCAAACTAATGAAGAAAGGAGTCACTTACCGATGGACCGAATATTTCCAAGAAGTATTTGATATTCTCAAGAAATATCTCTTGAGTCCACCAATATTAATGCCACCTATTGGAGGAAGACCACTTATCCTCTATGTGATAACTTTAGAGTGATCATTGGGTGCCTTCCTTGCCCAAAAGAATGATGTTGGGAATGAGAACAACCTTTACTATCTCAGTCAGACTATGCTTTAGGCAGAAACTCGATATTCAAATATTGAAAAGTGATGCCTAGTGTTAATATTTGCAGTTCAGAATTTGATAAACTACCTGCAACATCATGAGGTCCAATTGGTATCTCGCAATAACCCGATCAAATTTATCCATAGTTGTCCAATGCTTACAGGACGTCTGGCAAGGTGGGTAGTTATTTTGCAGCAGTTTGATATCCTGTATGTGTCTCAAAAGGAAATAAAGGGCCAAGATCTGGCTAATTTACTTGTTGAAAATCCATCAATAGAAGATACATCTTTAGATATTGAAATTCCTAATGAGGAAGTCTTCTCTATTCAAGATAATCTTCAAACATGGGAAATGTACTTTGATGGTGCTTCTAGAAGTCCAACAAGGAAAAAAATGGAAGATCCTAAATTCAACAAAGTTGGGTTGGGAATTGTACTTATTTTCCCAGAAAAGGAAGTGCTACCCTATTCCTTCTTATTGTTTGGAGGCAGTATAGATAATGAAGCAGAATATCAAGCTCTCATCATAGGCTTGGAATTGGCGCTTCAGGCACAGGTGAATCACTTAAAGGTGAAAGGTGATTCAGACATGGTAATCAAACAAGTCAACGGGGATCATGCCATCATAAAAGAGGAGTTAACCCCCTTGTATGATTACGTCAGAGAGTTAATTGCAGAATTTCCTTTGGAATCGACATTTTCTTATGTCCCGTAATCACAAAATTCCCAAGCTAATGCACTGGATAATGTAGCCACACTCTGGCAGATCCAAATCGGTACGAAACAATCATCATTATTGCCCACCGTCATAGAATTTCACCTTATGTTCAAATCAGAATAGAGGAAATCAATGAAATTAGTTCCATTTCTTAACCATATGGTCATACTACAGGATGGATGACACCTATCAGGGAATACCTTCAAAATGGAACACTTCCACCTGATAGAGCCGGAAAAGAACAAGTCCAGTGATGTGTGGTCAATTTTACTCTTTATGATAGCCCAGATCACTTAGAAAAAATTCTCTAAAGTGATTTTTTGAGGGAATTCTCTTCAGATGCATTGATGGTGAAGAGATAATGGCTGTCATGAAAGAAGTAGATGCAGGAGTCTGTGGTGCCCACCAGTATGAACATAGACTGTCGGATCAAATTAGAAGGCTTGGATACTTTTGGCCTTCAATGATACAATATTGTGTTGATTTCACTAAGAAGTGTCATTCTTTCCAATTATGTTCCCACTTAATTCATCAACCCCCATAGTTTCTTCATACAGCTAAATACTCATGGCCATTTTCCACATGGGGAATGGATGTAGTAGGACCTTACCCTTCGGCTACATCCAAGCATATTAAGTATATTCTTACTGCTACTGACTTCTTTTCCAAATGGGAAGAGGAAATAACTCTCAAAGAAGTTAGTTCTAAAATCATTGTTAGCTTCATCAAATCTAACATCATTACCGGATTTGGTATCCCTCATACCATATTGACGGACAATGGCACCAACTTCTGTTCATCCGAGGTGAGAAAGCTGTATCAAGAATACAACATCAAATACAACCATTCATCTTAGTATCATGCAGTGGCCAATGTCCAGATAGAGGCCTTCAATAAGACTCTTTCAAACATAATGCAAAAGATGGTGGATAAAGATAAGAAATCATGGCCTGATAAACTTTTTCATGCTTTATGGGCTTATCGGACCACCACCCGCACTGCTACGTGGTTAAATCCGTATTCATTGGTATATGGAACGGAAGCAGTATTGCCCATTGAAGTTCAATTACCTTCTCTCAGAGTAGCCATTTGTGATCAGTCATCCACAGATGAACAATCTCAGAAGAGATTTGATGAATTGGAACGATTAGATGAAAAATTATTGTGCACCCTATACCACTTGAAAGTTTATCAGAATCGAATAACATGAGCTTTCAACAAAAAAGTTTGTCTTCATTCATTCATTCAAGGATAATTGGTATTGCTCCTCAGAACTCCAATGATACAAGGGAAGAGACCTCCCAAGCTTGAGCCAAAGTGGGAAGGAACTTATTCAATATATAAGGTATACTTCAATGGAGATTATTCTTTAATCTCAATGGATGGAGAACTCATCACAACTCCAACCAATGCAAGGTTCTTGAAGAAGTATTTTTTGTAACAAAAATAAACTCATCGTCCAAGTTAAAGGATGTTAAACTTCCAAGACCTAATGGTCCAAACTCTGTGACCCTAAACTAATAGTTTTCCGTCCTCACTGCACGACATTAAACTGCACGGAATCCCCTTTTCACATCGGTTTATCTTCATCCTCACCACATGACGTTAAGACTACACAGACTTAGTCCTCACTACAATACTATAAACTGAATAGTCCTCCAATAGTCCTCACTACAAGACTTTAAACTGCACAATCCCTCTATCGTACAACATGATGTTAAAATGTGTCCCCTTAATTCTCAATTGAACTATGAGGAATTTGATCCTTGCCTTCTAGGCTGGGTACGTAGGCAACCTCCCGAGGTTCAAGCCCAAAACCAATATCTTCACGTCGGTTCACCTCTGTCTCATATGATATTGATTCATAAAGAGCCTGAAACCAATCTATTCACATCATTTCATCTCTGTCTCATATGATGACTGATCTGTGAAGATCCCCAAACCAATATCTTCACATTGGTTCACTATCGTCCCACATGAAGTTAAATTGTTCATAAGTCCCACATGACGTTAAACTGTCAAACAATTCCTCAATTACATCCTACATGACATTAAATTGTGCATTGTCCTTACAACATGACACTAAACTATACAACATCCTCGTCCTACATGAAGTTAAACTGTAAAAGTCCCTAATTCATCCCACATGATGTTAAACTGTATTTTGTTTATGCTAAATGAAACTAAACTGTACAACACCCTTCGTCCTACATGACGTTAAACTGTACATCGTTAGGTTTGCTGCTACCTCTTGTTTCTCACACCGCGTATGACTCACATGAGCTTAGAGTAAGCCTCCAACATAACACCCTCTCTGGACCTCTAACCACATGTAACTCCCAACACTATCTTTGGGTTGTCCTCAAATACAACTATATTACCAATTCATTCTCAATTGAACTACACAGACTTTGATCCTTGCCTTCTAGGCTGGGTATGTAGGCAACCTCCTGAGGTTCAAGCCCAAAACCAATATCTTCACATCGGTTCACCTCCATCTCACACGATGTTGATCCATAAAGCCTCCACCCAAAACCAATATATTCACATTGGCTCACCATCGTCCTTGCTATATGACATTAAACTATACAGTCCCCCATTGTCCTCACTACAAGATATTAAACTGCATAGTAATATGTCCTAGCTACATGACACTAAACTATGTAGCACCGGTCCATGCATAGGACCTTAAACTACTCAAACCATTGTCGCGTACAACAATAAAATACAACATTCTTTGACACCCTCACCTAAGAGGGAATTGTTATTGACATTGATCTCCAATCATGTCATATTCCAAAGACCACATGCATACATGGCAATGCCCAAACCTTTAATCTTTGATCCAACCATCATTGCACTAAAGACCCCTTTCAGCCTTCACATGTATGAACCAAATTTGTACAAACTGTATTTCAAGAACTATGTATGGATTGATTCCCATCCTTATGGGATACGTAGGAATGCCTGAGAATCCCTCGAACCTAGCCCCAAGTCTTTAGGCCTAACCCCAAATTCAACTTTCAGTCCCTTGGCTGAAAATTCCCCTTGTGAGAACAGGAATGTGGTATGAAAACCCTGGTCTTTATTCACATCAGGTTTATAACAAACACACAAGGTGTCTCCCTTATTATGGTCCGAGTTCTATGACCCTAAACTAAGATCTCCTATGCTCTCGTCCCACATGACGTTAAACTGTATTTAAAGAACTACATATGGCTTTATTCTCATTCTAATGAGATATGTAGTGAAGTCCAACATATCAATTTAAGACCCAGCCACAACATGATTATGGTCAGCATTGGTCTATGTATCTCTTTCATGCATTTTAAAATACTCATTTTCATGTGTTATACTCCTAACCTTAAATAATTACAGATATCCATAACCCATTTCTTGACTTCTGGTCACAAAATGTCTGATACACAAGAATTATTTTGCCTAACCATTCAGCGCGTGCCCTTAGCCAGCCTTGTATAAATAATCTACATAACAGACCTGTTGGCCAAAAGATGCTATTATTTGACTATGGAGCCAATGCCCTTAAGCGGCCCTGCAAAATTTAATCCCCCTAATGGGTTTTTCAAATATCGGTAATTTCATTCTTGGGGGGAAAACTTCTTTTTTCCTTATTAGTCTTAACAACGATATGTAGGGATCCATAAAAAAAATAGTCATCCTTAACATATTTGTCCCATACTGTTTTTCTTGATCTGAAAAGTCTATGGTTTATATTTCTCTTCCCTACATTTGGGTCAAACCTTCGCAGGAGTGACATTCATCCAATTCTTTGACAATCTTGATTGAGAAGACACTCTCCATATTCAAGTAACTATATCCATACAACAGACTCTATGCTTTGGAAAATTTAAATCTCCATAAACATTCATTGGCTTTTTAGCAATAGAAAAGTAAAATTTCTGAGAGTTCTTTTTTCTAACTATGCAGCACGTGACCTTAGTTGGCCTTGCATTAGTAGTCTACATAACGGACCTATCATCCAAAAGATGCTATTATTTGACTATGTAGCCAATGCCCTTAAGTGGCCCTGTATAATTCAACCCCCTAATGGTTTTTTCAAATAATGATAACTTTACTCTTAGGAAATAATTCCTCTAATGCCTTTTATCCCTTTTTTCATATCATTCCTCAGATTCAAAATTTATTATGTCACAGTTTACATGTTTTCCCCCATACTTGAATGTGGTAATATGTTTTTAGATAAATTATCAAAGAATTAAGTCATTTTTAATCCATTAGGTCAAAGCTATTTCATCCTTAAACATTAGTCTTTTTATGTCTGATGTGAATGACTTTAAACTGCCTACAAAAGACAAGGGAACTATGAACAAAAGTTAAGTCCTAGCTCACTAAACATAAATTTTTTATGATTTAGGTAGTATTGAGCAATCAAAATATGAAACGTTTGTGAGGTTGTTTGTATAGTCCTAGGAAAAATCAAACTATGCTTACTAGGCCCATTGTCTTAGGTAAAAAAATTAAAGCAGGTAGAAAAAAAATGCAGGTACAAATGATTGAAGATGAAAGTGTTTTTCATTAATGCACAAGTGTTAGAAGGACATCCACAGACTGGATTATCTTATCTTTTTCAAGAATTAAAGAAGGCTTTCAAAATAACTCTTCATTTTATTTACATCTTCCCGAACTTCATTAGTATCCACTTGGAATTCGTTCATTCAATTGGATACAATAAGAGATGCAGTGATACCAGCTCTTCTTGGAAAAATTGTAAAAGAATGTTCTTGAGTGCGGTTTGAGAAAAATTTCTACTGATCTAACAATGAATCTGTTTCTATCCAAGATACTTGAAAGATGGATACATGGATTTGAGAATGGAGCATTGGAAGTGAAGATCCATTTAGAGAGAGTATTCTTTTCAAATATTTCTCTAATGTCATGATAGTCTTATCTCCACCAACCGACAGTGGAAAACATATCAGCCCATGGGTTTTCCATTTTCATATCTGCAAGGAAATGACATGGAGGAAAAAAAAGAAAGTTCACACCATTTTTGTTTCTCTCAATGCACAGCATAACCGAAATAGAGGGGTAGTAGTGCGGCTGCATCTCGAGAAGATAGTTATTTTTCTCTAGAATGTTGAATCTTCGCAGATGACCGTGACCACATAAAGGCAGGTAGACGTTGTGAGGTAAATTGGCATGATATTTCTTCAAGTACTTAGCCAAATATGGGAGAGTGTTGTCACAGATATCATAATAATCATGGCCAACGATGTTCATCATGTCATCTATTCTCTTGCTGGCCAATTCATTAGCCATTCCAATTCTTCTATGAGCCATTGAATCTACACAAACATCAGATAACTAACTTTTAAGTAAGTTTATTTTTCATAAAATTTGTGAAGAAATTCATAAAAAATGGATAAGTCATTAAGGTGCTCAAGTCCCATATTGGCGCGCAAGTCCAAGTTGGTCGCACAAGTTTTACTATGCTAGTACTGGCGCGCAAGTCAGGTGCATGTTAGTGTTTTTTAGTGGTGTATGTCAGTTTTATTCGGTGGTTCTTTTCCAAGAACACTTTATGGAATTGTGAACTAGTAAAATACATTATGATTGGACTAGGATTCATGATTCTTAGATTCCCAATAGCCTCGAGTTGTCTCATTGAAATTAATTGGGATGAGCTTATAGTCCTTTTTCAATCTTAATGGGATGGGTCTAACCGTGTAAAAATGTGAATTGGGAACGGTCTTACCCTCTGGTGAGGAATAGGAAATCAAGGTAATTACAAGACATCCTATGGGATAATGTGGTTCTATAATGGGAAGTGTTATGGGGCCTGGGTGATGAACTTTTGATAGTATGGGGTAGAAGAATCATGGGATATCATGATGTTTAGACCCAATTATAGAGTTTGGGACAAATCTATGAGTATGAAATTAGAATATTCAATGGGTGAAAATTATTGGGTGATGATAGACATCTATGTTTGTTGGTGTTCAAGGATATTCAGTGAGTGTTGTCAAATTGTGAGGTTCACACCATAAAATGATAAAGTGTCTGACCCGTGGTTTAGAATAGATGTGGTGAACATTGATTTAGGCATGGTTGATAGATAAAACCAAATAATTATTGTGGTTTTATTTTATTTAATGAGTCATCATATGTGATTCATGCCAGGTTAACAAATTTAGAATCATATTAGATGTATATGCTAGAAATTTGATACGGATTGTGAACCATACCAATGGGGAATGCGGTGAGGATGATCATAGATTGATCTGTGTTAGTAAATGATTTTTTTGTATTTATACCTTCGAGTAAAGTTCTTGGGATAGTCATCACAGAATACTTCAGGCATGTATATGGAATGCTGATCTTCATGGATTATCAGATATTTGATTATGACCCTAATGTCAGATAAGAGGTGATAAATGTGTAGATTGACCTGTATAGCTAACCCAATTAGTGAGTGATTGGAGTTTTGATATTGGGAATGGGTGTGGAAAGGATGGGTCATATCTAATTCATTTAAAATATGAAATTTTATGATTCATCTATGGTAATTAGATACGATCTGTGTTATGGGGTGACTAGTGAGGTATAGATTTTAATGAATGGATCAAGTATGGATCAAGATTTAGATATACATGTTCAAAAGAAATATAAAAATAGATTCATTAATAGAGGTATTATATAGATATTAAAATGAATCATGATAACCCCTATATGTTGAAATCATGTTTCAGGTTTTGAATATGGCATTGTTGTTCATAGGCTTGAGTGATTATAGATGAATTAAGTTTGATTAAAGATTAACTAATACTTTTCGCATGTAATTAGATATGGAAATGGATAAATGACTTCAAAAATTTCATTTTCAAAAATAGTGGATTCATAATGGGGGTTGAATCTGGACCTTTCACTAAAAAATTAGTTTAATGGGATTAATTTTTTTTATAGACCAATTATCTCTCATTTACAATCATGAGAAAATGATGATATAGGATTTTAGTAGATGGGATAGATATTGAGATATTATTATACATGATTCTCAAGGATTAGATGTTTTATGGTTAATGTGTGACAATCCATAGGAAAATATATTCTATTTTCTTTCATAGTGGGAGTTAACTCTAGAAGCATTCCCATAGTTATTAAGTCCAGTCTTTCATACAATCCCTTTTTTTCTTTCCTTTTTGTTTAACAGTGTTCCAATCAAATTGGTGCAATTTGTTTTCTCAGCATGCATAACATCATTTTTATTTTACATTTAAAATTTTCTAATTAGGTAGCTCAAATAAAATGGTCAGTTTCTTCAATGTATTTTTTTGGAAAAAGAACTTCCTTTCTTTACAAATTTGACATTAAATTTTTACATATTTTTTTAATATTTTTCAACTGATAATGGTTATGGGGTAAAATCATACTCTTGTAAAATGTTAAATGCATATTTTAATCTTTGAGAGGGATTATCCATTCACAAAAATATCTAATTTACCATGTAGATTTTCATTCTTCCATTATGAAATTAATGATATAAAGTCCCCTCTTTTAAAACTGGATTGACATTATATCCCTTGACACTATATCTTGATATGTTTCCATATAGAATAAATTCATGTATAGTGACCATTATCATAACATGAAAAATAAAAAACTGTTTCTTGTATGAATCAAATAATATAACACATATCTCCTATAGAAATTTCAAATCATCAATAAAAGGGGATAGATAAACATAAATATCATTTCCATGATGTTTTGGTATAGAAATCACCAAGCTTTTCATCACATATTTCCTCTCCATACATATTTTTGGGGAAAATTTATAGATAACCAACATAACATGCCAAAAACTATATTGGAAATTAAAGCTCCAATATGGATTAATTCCATATTTTCACAATCCTATTCTAATATTTCTAACGTCATTTCCAAAATTAGGAAAATTGTGATCAAATCTCTTTCATTGTGGGGAATCATTAGGGTGAAGTAGGTTTTCATCAGATATGCACTCATTTGTATATCATATTAGCCTCTTTTTATTATTTCAATTTGAAAATAGATGCTTCAATTGAGTAATTATTGAAATATACCAAATTAATTTAGTGGGAGATTTTGTGCATGTTCTTGAGAATGAATCAAAGTTAGATTCTTCATCCATTTTATATCATGATGTCCTGCATTTGGAACATTCTGATAGATTTTCAAATTCCTTCCTATATAGAACACAATCATGGGAGAAAGAATGTATATTTTTATATCTCAATCCCATTTGGAATAATATTATTTTACTCATAGTTTTAATTAGGAAACTTATTGCCTTCTGTAAGTATATATTTTAAAAGTACAAACAATTTAGTAAAACTTTTATTACTCCCTCTATTTCTTACTTTCAAGTTAACTAATCTCAAACTTTCTAATAACACTATAAATTTTGTGAAACCTAATAATAGTGTTTTATCATCATATTACTATAGTCCTTCAATGATTTTTTATTTTTCAAAGGATTCAATGTCTACATCATGAATTAATTCTTCAATATGACCCTTTGTCTCATGCTAAACATATTCATCATCATTTTATCTTGACTTTTTGTTATTTCACCATGAAAGATCCCATGTGTATAATTATGATTAAAACCATAGAAAATCATATGGTATTTGATTTCTTCATACCTTGATTTTATCATATTCAAACACTTCATGCATGGATAGAAAATCGGATCTTTGTTTTCATGATTTTGGTTAGAAAATTCCAAGAAATTTTCAACCCATTTCTCATATTAATCACTAGTTCTTCATCCATTTATCCAATTATGATCCATCAATTACCTAAATTCACAATGTAATATATAGATATATTAAAACATATAAACATTTAAATATATATAAATATATATAACATATACTCATATAAATATATAAACATGCATAATTTTTTAACAAACAATTTATATATGGAAAACAATATATAGTAGAAAAGCAATTTTCATCCATAAGACAATTTATAACTGAAATAAAGTATAATGACAAAAACAATTTATCACTAAAAAAATTAAGAATAAAATTATTTTAACCAATAAAAAACTATAATGAAAAAATATACAAATACAAACAATTATGAATACAACATTTATAACCAAAAACAAATTATACCCATAATTTATAATCATAAATAATTTATAATAAAAAACTGTTAACAAATTAAAACAACAAAAAATTATAGTTGAAAATGATATACTTATGAATAAATGAATGGTTGAAGGCAATTTATAACAAAAAAATATTTAATTATTCTTGTGAAAATTAAAAAAAATTCAAAATATGTAGGACAATGATGAAAAATTGACATTGAAGTATGGTGAATGCACTCGAGAGTGGTAAAAGCAAGGTGAATGATGCATAATTGAGGAGAAATGTTTGAAAAAATGAAGTAGAAAATTGAAAGAAATAAATAGTTTGAGTGCGGTCATGAATTAAGAATATTAAGGCTTTAGTGGAAAAAATGAAATCTAGGGCCATGGAAGAAGGATAAATGATGGAAGACTGAGGATAAATAATGAAAATAGAAGTATGAAAATTGAATGAAAGTATAAGATTGAATAAGGATGGGGTGTGGTCTTGAGTCGAGAGGATGAGACTTTCAAAAATACCACATCAAAAAAATGAGTAGAGGGCAATGAGAATTATATTTTTTTAAAGATTTCAACATTATTTTTATATAGAACCAATGTTAAAAGTATTCTCCGGTCACTTTTAACATCGGTTATTCCAAAAATAATGTTAAAACTCTAATTCTAAATCATCTTTTTATACTATTGATTCTAGAAATTAGACCTAAATCCTAAAGCAAGAGCATAATTATAATAATATCTACACAAACATAAGATAATATCTATCTGCAGTCTCATCGACAACCTCCAACCAAGCACAAAATAATGCAATCCATTAACATGCCTCATTAGGAACAACATGGGATCCAAACTTGTGTCGTAATACAGAAATAGGGTAATCTAGGACCTCATTCCCAGAACATTGTCTGATGGTGAACCTATAAAACCAAATACAACACTATAAAGTGATCAACTATATAAATACTTCACCCATATCAGTTACCCAATCACAAACCCAAGGGTTTCCTGTGAGGAACTCCTCAAAGGACAAGGAAAAACACATGCCTACCATCACATGTAAAGCTCAAAAGACATAGAAAATCAACAAGGAATAAGAAAAACATTCATAATTAACACATCTCCAAACAAGAGTGGATGATGCATCGAAAAAAATGCACCAATAAATAATAATCACCTCAAAATTTAATTGGATTTCAAATCGTCAAGCATAAATCCCAAAACACATGATTACCTGAGACCTAGCCATGATCAAGACTCCCTCTTAACCACTTCCTAATAAAACCTTAGAAAAATCAAAGAACAAATGATCCCATATCAAAATGAATACTTATCCTAAGAAACAAGCTTTCTAAAATTAATTGATAAATAAAGAAAATATCACTTGCTATGAAAATCAAATAGATGACGATTCAAGAAGTCCAAGAACACTGAAGGTTTTGGCTCTACAACTTTATCTAGAGTCTCGGTAGAGTCAGAAATCAGAATAGCTACACCCAACGATGTGAGGGATCACCCTAAGGATAATTCTAAGAGGTATTCTTTTCTTTCTACTAAGACCTTCTGGGAGGTACAATTTAAATATTACAAGTATTAGGTTAAACCCATCCTTGCCTTACATCTCAAAAAAAACATATCATTTAAAATAAATGGATTAAATCCTAAAATGAAAATCCACCTAATCATAGAATATTATAAAATTCCTTTCATCAAAATCAACACACTTAAAAAGAGTCTAGAAGTCATTTAACAATGGTATACACATTTTAAAACATTCCAATTTATTTATAAAATTATAGAAAAATACCTTCCAAAATATAAAATATTAACTTCCTTATAGGGAAATTTTTCAAAAAATTTGCACAAACTTTGAAAATGGGAGCTTCCTTAAATTAATAATCCCACTACAACTTCTTAATGTTCCCATTTAATTCTAAAATACTCCATGTATTTCATCATAAAACCGAAACTTTTTATGAAACATGTTTCCATTCCAAAAAAAACTATAAAAATCCACTTTATTTCGAAAAATGTTTTCTAAAGACCATAATGTATTCAACCATTTTGAAAAGAAATCATGAATATCGGAATAAACGATAACACCCTATTTTAGAAACCAAACATTCCATGGAATTTTCCTTTACATATAATCCAATGAACTATTTATAAACCAATTTTCTACAGAAATTCTATTCATTTTAAAGCATTTACCCAATTTCATTTTGAATCTACCCTCTAACACCCGAAGTATTTAAAAATAAATTTAATATAGAATATAATGCATGAAACATTATGTCTCTATGAAACAACACTTTGTTATTATAATTATTTAAACAAGATAGTTATAACCTAGCATTTAAACATAATAATATTAATAGTAATAACTACTATTAAATGTTATTTGTAATGATTTCACATAAATAAAACATATCTATAATGAAATTTATAATTTTTGGTAAAATAAAATCATTTTGTCAAAATTAACATAGGGTGAATGTTTAGTGTTTTTCTAAGAAGTTTTATTTTTTATGAATAGTGAAAAATACTGTATTTCAGTTAAAAACTATGTTTTTCATTTAAATAATTATTATACTTTAAATTTATTTTTAAAGTCACAATAGATCAATTACATATATTAATCCAATTTTGATCATTGGAATCATTATTATATTGAAATTAGATATAAAGACTTATTAAACTTTTAAACGTTCTTTTTACCCGCCTTCTCATCACACTTACGGGATTAGTATTAAATATAATTTTTCCACTTTTGTTAATTGATTTTTGAAAAATGGACATACCTGGTTGCAATCGGTAAGATATTTAGAGTTTGATGTGATGAACATAATTTTTTGGTGAATAGTAACTTGATTCTTAGAAATAGTAATGTTACCCTTATGAATAGTAATATAACCAATAGAATAATAGCCTCACCTATGAAAGTATGGATAAACTTTAGGCATATTATAAGTGATAATATGATATAATTATAACATTATATAGGTAAATAAATGTTTTAAAAATTATTAATTAAGTGTTGGTATTTTTGTAAGTCATAAATATTTAATTACAATTTTATAATTAATATAATGATTTAAAAGAAAATTTATTTTCATAAAGTAGAATTATAAATTAATTTTTTTATATTATTATTATAAGATAATTTTATGAGACCTTACTTAATTTTTCATATTGTTATAAAATTAGTTCTAATTTTAAAACCGATATTTTCCAAGTAAATGATGATTTTAATTAAAAATTAAATTTCTCATAGTTATAAAAATATTTTTAAAAAATGGAGTTTATTTTTGAATTCTACATATCGAAAAATAATTAGGGTAAATTGTTTGGGATTTTTCTGAAATACTTGAATTTTTGGTGAATAGTAAAATACTGTAATTTACAGTATAAATACATTATAAGTTAAATGCAATATTCCTTGATTCATGGCTTATATAAGCACCATAATATCAAACCCCCTTAATTATTTTAATATATTTGGTGATAATTCTCAAACTATTCATATTCTTGAGCAAAAAAATAAACAAATGAATAAAATATTCAAAAAACACCTCTCTCCTCCACTATAAATACCACCCCTCACCATCCCTTCTCCTCACACCTTCCAAGATTTTATCCTTTTCAAAATTATACCCAAATACTATTCCCAAGTATCTCCCCCACGTCCAGGAGGTTATGGTCACAACAAAAAACCAAACCAAGGTGTCTTAAGGGGGTTCTCAAAGAGGAGAATTCAAGAGGTAAATCCTCTTTCTTTTCCTTTTAATTTTCATTAAATTTCCCTTTCATTTATTATCCTGTCCTAACCTCATCTATCCAAATGATCATGATAACTCCATTATCATATATATAATGGATTTATATCATGTTAAAAGAATATCCATCATCAAACTTCTTTCTCTCTCTCTTTTATTTTAAAAACGAAATCATCGTCCGTGAGGTGCCGATTTACAACCTTCATGGATGAAGAGTTTTCATTCATAAATTTATCCTTCAATTATGGTCATTAAACCATTTTTATGGTTAAAATATTTTATAATATATTTATTACAACCTATTTAATGTTCTGAAACCATTATATATTCATAATATTAATTCATACGACAAAACTTGTTCGTGAGGATCAAAAAACCGCCAAATAATATAAATGATTATCACTAATGTTTTATCTAATGATTTATACTCATCCCATATAACCAAATTAACTATATAAACATTTTATCTTTTTTATATTAATTAATAACATATAAAAGCAATTATGGATAACTATTTCCATTTTTCATGAACTTTCATACATGTATACAAGTAAACCAATCATGAAAACCGAAGAAATGAACACTCCCAAATGACGAAATTCAATCTTACAACTCATCAAAAAGGACATAAATGAAATAAATAAAATCATAATAAATAAAATAAAATTTTAATAGGTTCTGAATTAAATTATTAATAAATCTAATTTCATTATCCAGGACATTATGTTCAAGTGCAGAACACTTTCAGACATAAGGTAAGGGTTTTCTCAACTCACTTTAATTTCTATAAGATATGCTTTACCCGTCACTATTTCATATGTATGGTGTATGTATACTTGTCATTGATGTTCCATATCATGAATCTATTTATATTAATTATATTAAATGTCTTATTTGAGTATCATTAATTTTATGGGGAATAAGGTTTGATTATTTTCAAAGTGGTAAGGGTTTCTTCCCAAACCTCAATTTTTCATTTGGGTTATGCTTCCTCTAACATTATCCCAATAAAACCCTTAATATTTCTTTTCTAATTCCCCTAAATTTAGGTTGAATGTTACATAGATTTGTACCAATATGAATTCTTTTTTTCTTTGATGGGGATTTACATGTTTTATAAGGATCCTTCCTCAATTATTCTTGATAAGTAAGCCTGTTTTAAGGAAACTTTCCTATTTCATACCGATTTTCAAGTACACTCCATAATCTATTTTAAGCGACCAATATTTTTCTAAAATCACTATTTTTTTCATTAAAACTATCATAGTTCATTACTGTATTTATGAAAACAATTAATCATTCATATCTTATAATGACTCTTTAATATTTTCCCTTAAACTGCACTAAAGAGGTTCATTTCTAAAGATTATTAAAAACTATTTTTACATGTTTCACTTCAGTTGGAAATCATTTATTCCTCATATATAATTTCATTGTCCCTCTATTTTATCTTATGGGATATACATGTTACAATCTTATTTTATGAAAAATACAAATTATTTTTCCAAAAGAACTCTTCTTTTCAAAGTAAAAAAGTATTCCTCTCAATAATTCCTCGATGATTTCATTAGACTATTTTTATCTATTTCAAAAACTCTATAGAGTCTTATTATTTATTAATATTTATCTCTTATGATTATCATATACCATATTTTATTAAATGGTTTATGATCAGTTTGACTGTGGATGTGCTATCTTGATACCATTCACCATATTACTCAGAATGGTTAGTGATTGTGTTTACTAATTGGGTAAAGTTATTTACATTTTGTATATATTTGTTGTTTATGTTTCACCCATTCAAATGAGGAATTAATTAGACTTAGTAAGTGATGTTCAGGGCCTTTTATAGTCCATCAATGCATCGATAGGTCTCATGAGACAAACTAGATATGGTTTTGACCAAGGCCTTACCCATTTATTAGATTCTTATCATGAAGCCTTGATAGTAATAGATTCTTGGCATGAAGCCTTGAAGGTATGTTTTATATATCCATCATTATGCATTTACCTCATTATAAAACTATAAATTCATTGTCTATGTGATTATTTGAATAGTATAATATCCATGTTTATATTTTATTATGGACTTATTTAATTAGATTTTATACATTCTCAAGATTATGTTTTAATGACATGTATTTTTATTTATTCACCATGACTTATTATTTATGCTTCTGCTATATTACTTACCCTTACTGAGCATCTGATCTCACCCCTTTATGTTTTATTTTCCCCATGGATGTGAAGATGTATATTAATAATGACTTATATGAATAATCTATGAGTTTATGGGTGTTTCCAATGGATTTGAAATGTTGTTATTTCTTTCAAGTTGTAATGAAAAGTTCATGTATATAATATAGCTTACAAAACATATAAACTTATCGGTACTTTTGGATTCACGTATTGTATTTATTCTTATTTATTAATATAAGTCACCGACTCTGGCCTACTGGGGTTGGGGTATTTATAATTGTTATCAAATAAAGTTTAGTAGAAATCTTAGAAACTATATTTATAAAACCTATATTAGGGAACATAACCCTAATATCGAATTTGAGGATAATAACATAAGAACATCCTAGAATTTTGGTAAGGTAGAGATTATGTGGATATTCCTATAAATACATCCCTATCTGGATACTACAAGTGGGTGTGGTTTTGGCATAGACATGCCTAGGGGTAACGACTCTGACAAGATGTCCCAGGCCTAACTCGGGGTAACCTGGAACATGACAACGAGCCTTACTATGCACCTAGTTTGAAACTCCAAAGAGATATGCTTAAGATAAGTCAAATATTATTTAAAAAAATTATGAAGGATTTGAAAGTAAATATGTACCCAAATAAATCATGTTTAGAATTATGAGATTAAATATACATAAAATTTTCAGTTTATGTTAAGAATTTTTCTATTTTTTGGATTCCATGTTATGATATGATCTAATCTAGTGTATGTATTCATTTATAAATGGTGCCTAGTAGAATTAATGTGAACCTCACTGATGTACGTGATCCAAAAAGTATGAAGGATCTTTTCTTTCATGGTCTTAAGACAATATTTGAAAGGGAAATAGTGTCCCAAGAATTCTCATCATATGAGGGCATGGTATCAAATGATAATGGGAAAGGTAAAGAGTACTATAACTATTATGGATTCAGAGGGAAGCATGAGAATAAGAGGAAAACTGGGGAAAATATGGATAAAGTTAAGAAGGGAAATAATTATTTCCCAACATGTGATAATTGTGGAAGGAAACACCATGTTATATTCTTAATAGGAAAAGGAGTATGATTAAAGTGTGGAGGAAAAGGATAACATGCTCATTATTGCAAGGATAAGAAAAATTTTTCCAGTATACAATGATTTAATTGCAAATAGATGAGACACTAATCAAATCAATGTCCCATATATCAAAGGAATATACCCCAAAATAAGATAATAGATCATGGTCAAGATTATGCTACTGCCACAAATGAAGAGGAATGATTAATGTGTCTATGTTTGAATTAAAGAATTATTTCAATTGAGTATTTTATAAATGATGTACTGGTTATAAGAATTAAGGAATATATAATGATTGTACTATAATAATATTTCATTAAGGATTTGAGGTCTTATGTTGAATGGTACCAAGAAAAATGATTCATTTTAAAATTAAGGATTGGAAAAAACATGGTTAAGGGAATGATAAACTTTAAAATGTTCCCGGTGATGAGATAATGATGTTGGTTAGAGAGATTATTAATATGGATGAAGTAAATAGGATAATACTAACTACCATGGGAATGATTCTAAAGTTTTGGATCATGATCTTTAGGAATGTTTAACCATTTATGAAATGGTTTAAGTTGACCATTGTATGACGTTTTAGAGTTTAATGTATTACTTCACCACATGATGCAACCTATGCTAAGAGATGAAGTATAGATAGTTCAAGGAGAAATCAAATGATAATAGTGTATTTATGAAATAGAAACATATATTTATAATCTTATAGAGTGGAACAATTCCACAACTCTAGGAAAAGAGTCTTAAATTTTTTCCCTATTATAACAATTTTTATGATATCAATAAACTTTTTCATAACTCTAGTTTATGGTTTTGTGGTAATAAATTTCATCTGAACATGTTATCTGTCACTTTCCATCAGAACTTCATAGTTTGATTTTTCATCTATGTCCAGGTTTTCACTTCCAACTAATGTCATCCCATTCGAAAGCATAATTTTGTGGTGACCACCTCATTTCCCTTAACCTCTTTTTAAGAGGATATTTTTTTAACTCTATTTCTGATGTGGGTTTCCCACAAGGGAATTTTCAAGTATCAATGTTTAACTTTCTAAGTTCAATTTCAGATTGTGAGGATTAATTTATTGAAGGAGGGGAGAATGTAACACCCTAAGGATTTAAAAATAAATTTAATATAGAATGTAATGTATGCAACACCCAGTCTCTATGAAGCAACACTTTGTTATTATAATTATTTAAACAAGATAGTTATAACCTAACCGTTAAACATAGTAATATTAATAGTAATAACTACTATTAAATGTTATTTATAATGGTAAAAAATAAATAATACATATTTATAATTAAATATATAATTTTTGGTAAAATAAAAATCATTTTGTCAGAATTAACTTAGGGTGAATTTTTAGTGTTTTTCCGAGAAGTTTCCTTTTTTATGGACACTGGAAAATACTGCATTTTAGTTAAAAATTGTGTTTTTCATTTAAATAATTATTATACTTAAAATTGATTTTTAAAGTCACAATAGATCAACTATACATATATTAATCCAATTTAGATCATTGAAATCATTTTTATATTGAAATTAGATCTAAAGACTTATTGAACTTTTGAAAGTTCTTTTTACCTGCCTTCTCACCAAAACTGCAGGATTAGCTTTAAACATAATTTTTCCACTTTTGTGAATTTAATTTCAAAAAATGGACATACAAAGTTGTGGTTAGGAAGATATTTAGAGTCTTATAGGATCAACTTAATTTTTTGGTGAATAGTAACTTGCCCCTTCAGAATAGAAATGTTACCCATATGAATAGTTATATGACCAATAAAATAAGAAGCTCACCTATGAAAGTATGGATAAAATTTAAGATTCTTATAAGTTACAAGATGATATAATTGTATAATTATATAAGTAAATAAATGTTTTAAAATTTATTAATTAAGTGTTTGTATTTTTGTAAGTCACAAATATATAATTAAAATTTTATAATTAATATAATGATTTAAAAGAAAATTTATTTTCATAAATTATACTTATAAATTAACATTTGTTATCTTATTATTTTAATATAATTTTATGAGACCTTAATTTTTTAAAGTGTTATAAAATGTGTTATAATTTTGAAACCGATATTTTACAAGTAAATGATGATTTTAATTAAAAATTATTATTTTCATATTTATAAAATTATTTTAATAAAATGGATTTCATTTTTTAATTCTACACATCGAAAAATTGTTAGGGCGATTTTTTTTGGGATTTTTCTAAAATACTTGATTTTTTTGTGAATGGTAAAATACGGTATAAATACATTATAAGTTAAATACACTATTCCTTGAGTAATTTATGATGTAAGAACCATAATCTTGAACCCCACCCATAGTTATTTTAATATATTTGGTGTCAATGCTCAAACTATTCATAGTCTTGAGAAAAAATAATAAACAAATGAATAAAATATTCCAAAAACACCTCTCTCCTCCACTGTAAATACAACCCCTCACCATCCCCTCTACTCACACCTTCCAAGATTTGATCGTTGTAAAATTTATTCTCAAATACTCTTATCGATTCCCCCCCACATCCAGGAGGTTCTGGTCACAAAAAAAGACCAAACCATGTAACCTTAAGATGGTTCTCAAAGAGGAGAATTTAAGAGGTAAATCCTCTTTCTTTTTCTTTTAATTCCCTTTCAATTTCCTTTTTTATTTCCTGTACTCTCCTCATATCCTTTTTACAAATGATCATGAAAATTCCATTATCACCTATATATTTTAATGATATCCTGTTAATGGAATATCCTTCATCAAACTCCTTTCTCTCTCTCTTTTATTTTAAAAATGAAATCATCGTCTGTGAGGTGTTGATTTACAATATTTGTGAATGACAAATTATTGTTCTTTAATTTATCTTTCAAGGATGGTAATTAAACCATTTTTATGGTTAAAACGTATTATAATATATATATTAAAACCCATTTAATGTTTTGGAATTAATATATATCCATAATATTAATTCATAAGACAAAACCTGTTCGTGAGGATTGAAAAATCGCCAAATAATCTAAATGATTATCACTAATGTTTTATCTAATGATTCATCCTCAACCCATATAACCAAATGAATTATATAACAATTTGATCTTATGGATATTCATTAATAAAATATATATCCAATTTTAGATAACTATTTCCATTTTACATGATCTTTCGTACATGTATACAAGTAAACCAAACATGAAAACCAAAGAAACAAACACTCCCAAACGATGAAATTTAATCTTATAACTCATCAAAAAGACCATAAATAAACTAAATAAAGTCATAATAAATAAAATAAATTTTGAATAGGTTTTTAATTAAATTATAAATTAATCTAATTTCATTATACATGACATTAATCTCAAGTGCATAACACTTTCATACATAAGGTAAAGGTATTATCAACTCACTTTCATCTCCGTGAGATATTCCTTACTCCCCACTATTTTTTATGTGTGGTGTATGTATACTACCAATTTATGTTATGTATCATGAATCTATTTATATTCATGGTATTCAATGTCTTATTTTATGATCATTAATTTTATGTGGCATAAGGTTTGACTGTTTGAAAAGTGGTAAGGGTTTCTTCCCAAACCTCTATTTTTCATTCGGGTTATGATTTCTCTCTCATTATCCCAATAAAACCCTTAATATTTCTTATGTAATTATCTTAAATTACATGATAATGTTACATAGATATGTAACAATCTTAATTCTTCTTTCTTTGATGGGGATTTACATATTTTATAAGGATCCTTCCTCAATTCTTCCTAATAGGCAAGCCCGTTTTAAGGAAACTTTCCAATTTCATGCCCATTTTCAAGTACACTCCATAATCTATTTTAAGGAACCAATATTTTTCTAAAATCACTATTTTATCATGAAAAACAATATTAGTTCATTTATAGTTTTATTCAAAAAATTAATCCTTTTTATTTTTTAAATACTCTTTTATATTTTCATTTAAACTGCACTAAAGAGGTTCATTTCTAAAGATTCTTAAAAACTCTTTTTACATGTTTTCACTTCAGTTGGAAATAATTTATTCCTCAAATATAATTTTATTTTCCCTCCATTTTCTATTTTATTATATACATGTTACAATATTATTTTATGAAAAATACAAATTATTTTTTCAAAATGACTCTTCTTTTTAAAGTAAAAGAGTATTTCTCTCAAGAATTCGTCAATGATTTTATTAGTGTATTTTTATCTATTTTAACACCTCTCTTGAAGCTTAAGATTTATTGGTATTAATCTATTATGATTATCATATACCATAGTTTATTAAATGGTTTATGATCACTTTGACTAGGGATGTACTATCTGGATACCATTCACCATAATACTCAGAATGGTTAGTGATTATGTTTACTGATTGGAAAAAGTTATTTACATTATATATATATATATATATATATGTTGTTTATGTTTTAACCCATTCATATAGGAAATGCATTGGACTTAGTAAGTGATGTATGGGGCCCTCTACAGCCCCTCGATACATCGGTATGTCTCCTAAGATAAACTATATATGGTTTTGGATTAGGCCTTACCAATTTATTATATTATTGGCATGAAGCCTTGATAGTAATATATTCTTGGAATGAATCCTTGAAGGGATGTTTTAGATATCCATCGCTATGAATTTACCTCATTATAAAACTAGTAATTGATATTCCCTGTGATTATTCAACTAGTAGAACACTCATGGTTATGTTTTATTATATAATTATTTAATTAGCTTTTATTCCTGCTTAAGATTATGTTTTAATGAAATGTATTTTTAGTTACTTAACATGCCTTATTATTTATGTTTTCGCTATATTACTAACCCTTACTGAGCATCTGAGTTCACCCCTTTATGTTTTATTTTTTCCAAGGATGTGAATATGTATATTAAGAATGATTTTAATGAATAATCTAGGAGTTTTTGGGTGTTTCCAATGGAATTGAAATGTTGTTTTTTTTCTTTCATGTTGTAATGAAAAGCTCATGTATGTAATCTGGCTTCCAAAACTTCTAAATTGATCAGTCCTTTGGTTTTTGTATCTTTTATATATTCCAATATATTAAAATAAATCACCAATGTTGGGATACTAGGGTTGGGGTCTTTACATGACCAATATTTGAAACAGAATCCAAGAGAGTAAAAATCATTTATAAGTAATCCACCCAAAACTAGTTTTTGAAACCATGTTATTTTATGAAATTCCTTTCTCGAACAAAACTAGATTTTAAATAAAAAGATAAATAACATCAACACATCATAAGAACCTATTTTATCCATTTTCAACAATTGGAAACCACTTTAGGAGCCATTAGAAACCAAAAAGGGGTCTAAATAACAATTTTAAAAGGGATGCAGAGCTATACATGATACAGTTTCATGGATTTTCCAACCATTCACCAATCCTACAACCAACTCTGAGAAACTTTTTAGACCATGTGTATAGGATCCACATTGTTTTCTAGACCATGTGAGTCAATGATGCCACTATATTCCCTTTTCTACTCTCATTTATAAACATAGTAAAGAACCCTTAAATCATTGATATAACCCAATGGGTATCAACCATGTCCTTTAAAACAATCAAACATGAATCCAAATTTATGAATTCAAATGATTACCCATGATAACTCAAGTCTCATCATGAAAGGTGGTGATTGGGCACCTAGTTATGATTTACCTATTGAGTTATGAAAATGATCATATCTCCTTTATACCTAGATGAACCTTAAATAAAAAGTGTGTGAACAGATACCATTTTGTAATAAATCGGCTAGGGTCAACCTGACACGTCACATGGC
Organism: Viscum album; assembly: GCA_963277665.1. Lineage (NCBI taxonomy): Eukaryota > Viridiplantae > Streptophyta > Magnoliopsida > Santalales > Viscaceae > Viscum > Viscum album. The sequence continues at coordinate 803,870,540 of OY728167.1, read as the reverse complement.
CCGACTTTCCATAAGACCTGAAGTGCATTCTTGGAAGCCACAGGTAGGATGCAAGCACCATGATATCAAATTATAACTATTAGGAACGATTTAAACATCAAAATACCAAAAACCACATCATAGAATCCACCTGTAAATATGTTATGATCTATTTATACATCATATTCTTATGCACAAAAATAAACAGTTTCAATAAAAAAGAAACATTCAAATAGCACATATCATAGTAGGAATAATAGAAATGACCTATGGAACACATTACCATAGAATCTGAACAAAAAACAATAATTAACATCACATATACAAAATAAACTAAATTTAAGGTCTAGGATGACGAGGATGATGCATAAACATCCCAAAATAAAGCAAAAATAAACCAAATTAATTTCCAACCATCTCCAAAAAACCCATACCATCTAACATCAGATCAACAGATGAATGACTAAAAATAATTCAATACTAGGAATCTGAAAGAAAACATGATAAATTTATACACCCATTGGTGTATGTATGGTGTGAGAAAAATGTTCCCATTAGGATTTTATTAAAGTGTTAATTTTATTCCTTTCAAAATAAATTTCATTAATGATGGTTTGAATCATAAATAGGAAAGAGATTCTTCTCATAACCAAGCATAAGGAAAATAAATAACATGCCATAACCACTTTTATAAAACCTCAACCCTTTCAATTTTAATAAAAAACCTATAAAACTAAGGAAAAATGGGATTTTAAATTTATGAAAACAAAACTAATCATTTTATCCCTTTTTCAAAATCATTCCTTAAAACCATCCCTTTTTAAATCAAACATTGTCTTTTTTTTCTTTAAAGATACATTTTATAAACCATTTTACAATACATTTTGAATAGAAACCAAAACCATAACTCAAATATAATATATAACACAAAAATCTCTAATATATTAATAGGGGACAAGTAAAAAAATAAGGAACAACTGAAACAATAGTGTTGTGTAATCAAGTTGAGAGCTAAGGGATGAAAATAAGGTGTAAATGGGATCACTTAAGCAATGATCAATGAAATTTAGGCATCATGGAAACTCACTAGGCTCTAGAATGAATGATAATGGACATGTTTCATTAGTTTACTATTCTTCTACGTGCAACTAATATATCCCATTTAGCATCCCATTTTGGGTCTCTCTGAGTATAAAGTAAACCCCCAGGAGGGGGATACTATCCTATGGTATTAGTCAACTAGCACACACTAAACTAGTGTAACATACATACAGAACTTCTACTTATCTAACTAGTATTTCCATGATATCAATCAATGGATATTAGAAAATAACTGATTTACAAGAGGTTCATAAGGATCAATAATAGAACGCAATCAGTAAACTGTATCTCACCTCCAATGTCCTCACAAGAAACATTCCCATTTCATCTTCCGTGTCACAAATAATATACAACATCTCCCTTGGGAGACAAAAAACATACCAATAATAGTCAAAATAATGGCAATAACTAAGGGTCACACACACAACATGGAAATCTCATTTATAAAGTATCAAACAGACCTTTACTAAAACGGACTTGGGATGCCAAGTCATTTTCCACCATTTAAAATTACACCTTAAAACATAATGTAAAACTGATTCATGGAGATTCCAAATATAATATTATTCAAAAAATAAACCCCTTTCATTTGAAACCATTAGGAAAACCAAGTCATTTCCTTCAATTTCAAACAATTCCATGAAAACCATGCCTTTTCCCAATTCATGACCCAAATGGAAAACACCTTTAAACATAATATCCCATTAAAAAAGTCTTTTTAAATACCCTCACAAAAACTTGGAATTCAAAAAAATATCTTTAGAAACTAGAAAAACATTAAACACCCTTTATTTCAGGTGATAAAAATACTTTAAACACTAATAAATCCATTTTGGCTATCACATATGGATTTAATCTGAAAAACAATGCATTAAAAAACATCAAAAATTCCATGACATGTAAATTAAAGAAAGTGCAAAAAACACTTGTGATTTGAGTCAATATTTCCCTAATCTTGAAATAATTTTCATTGATAATTAACCCCCCATTCTAGATAAAAATTGGGTAATTTATTGATTTTTTTTGTTACTCTGATGAATTTGGTACTAATTGTTTGATGGATAAAAGTCTTGGATTACAAAATTTTATTCATATTTTGGTATTAATTTCTAATCCATACATTAGTTTGGAGAATTTTAATTTCATTATTAAAAGTATTTTTAATCTGGTTTTAATTATTTTATTCTATTTTGTAATTAATCTTAGCATGACCTACACTGAAAATTGCAAAACAAATTAGGCTTAGGGATAAAAATTAAAAAATGAATGAGTCGATCAAAAGCCTTTGGTCAGGATCATAATACTTTGACTCTCATTGGAAGCCTTTTCTCAGGATCCTAAGTCATTCATCGATTATAAGACTCCAGCGATTGTAAGTCTTCTTGAATTCCCCAAATTTGGATGAAACCCATTGCAAGCCTTTGCATCGACCACAACATAAGAATTCTCGGACATCGTATGAATTTGAAGATTCCAAATTAATTTCATTGTAAGACTTAAAGATGATCATAAGATTTGCACATCATCAAAATTTTACATTTTGTAACTTTCAAAGCCATATTATGTGAGTTTCCTATCCATTCTATGAATTTGGGACTTTGAAAAAAAATATGTAGGGATCCAAACTGAAAATTCACAAAATAAAAAAGTTTGACCTAAAATCAAGATCTATTTCTCTAGTTTATTTAAATCAGTACATGCTCCAAAATATGATCCATGTGATGATCATTAAGATAAATAAGAAGAAAGAGATTATGTGAAGAATGTAAAGTAACTAGAAGATTTGAGATGTCTATATTCATAAATTTTGACAGTCAAGCTAGACACATGGAGATGATCCAATGAAGAAGGAAGTTATTTTCTCAAAGTATGAAATTTGGGTAAATATTTTTAAGGTATGAAAATTGTTAAAGGAGAAAGAAGAAACTTGTGCGACTCAAATGAGGTATGAAGATATTCAACCATGAAAGGAACCATAGGAGACTTCTATAAGAGAAAAAATGTTCACTAAAGGAAGAGGGTTGTCATGGATCAATCAAGCTATGAATGATAATTTTCTTCTTTACATTTCATTTTTTTAATATCTCCAGTTTTGGAAAACTGGTCCATTAAAGTTTGAACCTAGAAGAACTCCCCCACCCCTGTGATGGATTATGTTATTCAATGATAATTCCCTCATTCCCAATTCTTTGGAATTATTTTATTGTTATAGACATTATTATATTTCCTTTTTTTGTACATTTAAATTCTTCATCTATCATTCTGGTTAACACACGAAATCCACCTGGAGATTCCCCACTATTAATTTTATGGAATAATGGATTAATCCAGGGGTTATTAGAGATATATGATCACTAGTATAGGTGATATTAGGTAATGTGGTGATTATTTCATTCCTCTGATTAATTTGAATTGAATATATAAGGGTGATTGGTGAGATTTAATATTATTGGATAGTGAAAAGGAGGGTGTAATTGAATTATGACTCACAGGTAAGTGAGGAGATTAATCCAAGGTTATACCACTAGTTTTAAATAATGAATTTTAACACAAATTCACTTACATCCTCAAAACACACTGAATTGACACAAATTAAGAGAGAACCAAACCAAGAACACTCCCCTCTCTAGAGACAACCTAAGTCTCACTTCTATTAAGTTTTTACTTGGGTTAAAAATTGTTTGTGAAGGTCCGTGTGATACTTCTCTCATAAAAATACCTCAATGAAGTGGAGATCAAGTCACAACACGTAGACAACCCTTTACAAGCCCCAAATACCCAAATCTCTAAATTAGAACCACCACATACCGTAATACCATCCAAAAAAACACATAGGGTTAATGGGAGAAGACCAATCCAAGAAAGAATGGGTATAGGGAGAATAAGAAAGGAATAATAAAAAGAAAAAGAGATATTTACCTTGAGAATCCAATTGAAATCTGAAGGGAGGAGGATCAAAATGAAGGTTAAGGGAGGAGGGATCTTCCAAGTCTTCACCCCATGATCGACTGAATGAGAGGAGAAAGAGAGGAGATAAACCCTTAAAATAAAATGGGGGTAAAATTAGAAAACCAAAAAAATAAAAACTTGGACAAATACCTTCTACAATATTGTCCCATGAACTACGTCATGGTGTAGCCTTCCCAAATACCTCGTGACATAGTCACTAAACCATGACACATGAGGCCTTAAAACAACAGAGGGGTTGTCTCTTTTCTACTACCCTCCATGGTGCAACATTGGTCAACATGATGCGAAGCACCTTCCCAAATGAGAACCATGACATAACCTCACCTATGTAGTGTATCCCCAACTAATTGAAAAAAATACCCTCCACGACATAACCCTCACTCCATGTCATGGTCAACCATTGATTAGAAATTCAAAAAAGGTAAGAAATAATCTCTATGACATGGTCACCCTATCCCACAATGTGGCCCACTGCAAACCTAGACTAAAACTCCCTAGGACCTCTCGAGCCATCTGGAAAGCAAAGGAAACACCAGGAAACTTTAAAATAACCTAGAAGTAAGTAATATACACTCAATAGTGACACAAGGGTGTTACAAGGGGGTATTATTGGTATTATTATATAGCATATAAGGGATGGGATTTCTAAGATGTTTAATATTTGGGAATGAGAGTGAAAATACAATGGGTAAGTGTTTTGCAGTACCCTTTTGTAAGAACCATGTTCTTCCTTTGAGGTATGGGTTTCTTTTTCATTCTATTTTGGGCTGTTTTTGAGAAAACAGGTAACACTGGCTAAGTTCTGGACTAAACTGGGTAGTTTTTTAAATTTCTAAGGTACACGCCATGTACTGTAGCTGTGTGTGAAGGCCATACATGGCGTGTAGGCCTATTGGTTGGGTAGAAAGATTTTATTAAGTACATGATGTGTACTATTTGTACGCGCCTTATAGAGGGGCCTTGTATGGGGATATACATGGCGTGTTGGGGATTTCAGTCGAGTAGAGAAGTACATGTCGTGTACCCCTAGGTACACGACGTGTAGTCATGTCAGCAAGTTGACAAAGTAGGCCAGCTGCCTTAGGAATAGTAAAATGATACACATAGTGTGTACTCATATATACATGCCATTTATTTATGTTTTTTTCACTAAAATGGGTAGTAGCCTTGTTTTGAGGCAGAAACCCAAACCCTCAACGGGTTTGAGCGAGGAGATCTAGTTGGAGCTTATTTTTTCTCTCGAATCTTCATCTGAAGTCTATTTCGAATGTCGTTATATGCGTTAAAACTCCCTTGGAAAGTCCTTGATTCCTCTTGAGTTATTCTTGATTTCTGTTCTAAACCAATTTATGTGGGTTTGAGCGTTTTTGATTTTTTTTGTAGATCTACCTTGTTTTAAACAGAATGGAGGTTGTTACAGGAGGAGGATCATTGTACATGTATGAGGTGGGTGGTGCATACCTCTTTTTGTGTTCTCATAATCATTTGGGTGGCGTGGCCTTTGGTGCGTCTTCAGGTATTTTGAGAAGGACCCTATTTATTCTGCAGTTGCATGTTAAATTTATTATTATACCTCTGGGATGCCTTTGGGTATGCCCTTTTACCTATTTTTCTTGAGTGGGGCTGGGTGAGGGGTCGTTTCTCAATTGAGGATTTTGTCCGGGTATGCCAAAATGGGTTTAAATGAATTATTTTGATTAAACATCAGAGTTTAATTTGTTGAGGTATGATATGAATTGTTAGAGGATTTAAAGACCTAAATGCTGGTATGGGACAACACTTGGTTAGTGAATTTTAACTTTTTAGTTTGTTTTTCCTATTTAAATGTGATTCCTCTGATTATATATGTAATTATTGAATTGCATGTGTTGGAACCCCTTTGGGTTGTGTTGGTCGTGGATCGGATATTCTTGAGTGATGTTGATCACAAGTTGGGCTTGACCCGAATTACTTTGGATGGTTTTTACCACGGGATTGGGTGTTATGGATGTCAGGATTGAGGCAGTGAGACTGTTAGGTTGGGCATGGCCTGGGTTACTTGGATGGAAATGTCATTGTATACTTAGCGACATGGTTGCAGGGGTACGAGGTGCCAAAGATGTTGTGGAATGGGTACTATTTTGGTGATTACCGCTCATCCATGATTTGAGTAGTGTGCACATAGAGAGACTCTGTGATGAGGTGGTTTTGACCACTTTTGTGGGTAAAGGCCCCCGATAGTTTCGGTTTTGGTACTATTGGTTTGGGGGTTCATACCATCTGAAGCCATGTGGAAGGTGAGGATCCTTCAAGAGATAGTGATGAGGCTATCAGGTTGGGGGATAAGGTTCGTTGTGATTGAGTTTGTGGGCCAAGACACATTATTTGAGGTCAGATATCATTGTCCCTCCAATTACTTTATTTGAGGGCAGACATCGCTTTCCCTCCGGTACTTATTTGAGGATAGGAATCATTGTTCCTCCAAGTTACTTTTGTTTGGGCGTGCCTTTTGGAAGTCGGTATCTTGAGACATGAGGTGTCAATGGGCACATGGTGTCGGGTTACGTGATTGAGGGGAACCATAGGGTTCACCTGGGATTTGTGACAACATGGGTACTTGGGACATGGGCCAAGTATTCTTTTTTACTTCAAAGATTCCAACATTGGCCGAAGTAGGTGACACTCCATGGTGGATTCTAAGCAGCAGGGTAGTTTATGCTTATTTGTTCATCATATTATTTACTTCATTCCTTATAAATTCATGTCTTCTTAAACACTTATATTAGGTATGCACTATTTGGTGGTATCCTATTGAGATTCGTCTCACACCCTACACAGGCCCTTCGGGACACATATAGACTTTATGAACTTGCATGCAGGAAAAGGTTTAGCCTTGGGTGTTAGACCATAGTGATGTTTGGCATGGAGACTGGTATGAACCTTGAGGTCAAGCCTAGATGGAGTTTTCTTTTGTTTTATCTCTCATTATGTATCATCATGCTTACTTTATTATTGTAGCTACTATTGGTTAGCCATTGGCTTCATTTTTAATATTGACATGTCTGACCTGCTATGGACGCATTCTTGGTTGGTTTAGTAGTTACAAGTGGTGTTCAACATGTTGTTCTTTTTACTTTCCACTGCACTTATTTACATATTTTTTCTATTGTTTATTGATATTGGATATGCTTCCGCTATACGGGTCTAGTTCGAGTCTGGTGAGTTTATTATTACGCTCAGACCAGTATCATTATTATCCTTTGAGAGGGTATAGCCTCCCCACTATACCTATTTATATGCTCACTTCTAGTCAGCAACCTTTGGCATTCAGGGAGGTGTGCCTAAGGTAGTAACACCCGACCCATTTAGCACTACTCGGGTGGCTGTTCAGGTCTGGGAGGTTACAAAGTGGTATCAGAGGGGTTCTTTTCAGGGATTTAGTAACAGTTTTTTGTTGGCAACTAATGATATTAAGACTTCTATTTTTATTTATGCTGGTTTACTATTTGGGATATGGTAGAATGGAGGTAGGTTGTAATTAGAACTGGGTTTCTAGCCTGTTCTTGGGTTCCTGCAGCCCCAGGTATGAAGGATGGACCAAGTTTCCTTGGGTGGGAATTAATGTTTTTCTTTTACTCAGATTATAGTTTATATGATTTCCACCTCAGTGGGTCACTTGGTGTGTGATGTTATTGATTGTGATATGTGACCCTTGACCTGATGCGGTAAGGTAGAATTGGACCTTGGCTCGGTATGGAAAGGCGTGATTGTTTGGATTTTGATAGGCACATTTTTAGGGAATTTCAATTTCATATCTGCATGTATGCTTTGTGAAGTGATAATACCATGTGAATAATATCACTTGTCATGCTATAGATGCTTTTTAAATGTGAAGGGTGAAAATCCTGATAGAATTGCTTATTGATTTCAATGTAATATCCCATGTTTTATATATATTTGTGGAATTTCATGTGGTAGGGTATTTAGGTCTGGATCTTGTACGAGTATTAAGGTACTATGGTTGAGGTGATTTTGGTCACTAGGAATGGGAGACTAGGTCATCGGTTTGAGGAAACGTTGGTTATTAGGACGGGCATGGCCCCACGGTACTTTTGATACTTGGCTCTGTTGAGGGAGGGTAAGGAGGCCATGAGGTCGAGATGTCATGGGCATGGTTGTGGTAGGGGAGAGTAAGGGTAGTAGTTATAAACTGCCTTTTACTGCTTCCATTATCTACGTTATATGTATATATTGTTATATATGTGGGTTTTCAGACCATTTATGGTATTCAGTGGGTTCCTCCTAGACGGATCGATGGAGCATCAGGCGGGTGACGATACAGTGCCGGAGGAGCACAATCTGGTTCAGAACCCTGAGGGGCAGGCAGAGCATGAGTCGCAAGTACATGCTTTGGTATATGATTAGATTCAGGATCCAGTGTAGGCAGGGCAGCTCCTGGGTGTGACAACATTTGGGTCGTGGCTCTACAAGTAGCTTTGATCTAGCCTGGTGCGTGTTTTTACAGGGGATCGAAAAAGGTGGACAGGGTATAGAGCCCTCTATGGAATATCTGACACGGGCATTCCAGTCGTAGCCCCCATCGCTTTTTCAGGGTGGGGTGGTCCACAGGTGGCTGAGAACTAGATAGAGAGTATACAGATGATCTTTGAGCAACTCGAGACGCCTCGAGGGTGGAGGGTTAGGCTGGCGACGTACATGCTGCGAGGATTGGCAAAGCGCTGGTGGGATGTGCAAGTTCAGGCTCACAGACATGAGGGACGGGTCTGGAAGGACTTCGAGGACAGGTTTTTCGAGCACTTTTTCCCAGAGACATTGAGGGTAGAGAGAGCTCAGGAGTTCTTGAGCCTTGAGTAGGGTGACATGTCCGTCATAGACCATGCAGCTACTTTCCCTGAGTTTTCTCACTTTGCACCAGGTATGGTAAGTGATGACACCTTGAGAGTGAGGCGCTTCAAATATGGCTTACAAAACGCCATCCGGGTGCAAGTAAACATCTTTAGGCTAACCTCATTCTGAGAGGCGTTGAATCATGTGCTCATAGTTGAGGGAAACTTGACGGACATGTCTTATTTTGGTTGGGCAACATCTTCTGGTGATGGTTCAGATAGCAGGATGCGAGGTTGGGATGAGTTCCATCAGGGAAGTCAGGACAAGGAATCATCTAGACCACCTCGTGGTAGTTCAGTAGTGTTTTGATTTCAGTGTGGGCAGCCAGGGTACGTCCAAACTCAGTGTGATAGGTCTCCAAAGGAGTACTGAGCATGTGGACAGGTTGGGCATCTCGAGAGGTTCTGCAATAAGCCTTCTCAGATGGATGGTAATAAAGGACCAGGACAGACTGTGACATTTGGAGTTGGTTCAGGTTTGGTACCAGGAGAGGGTAGCCGAGTTTTAGTTACACATGGAGGACACAACATAGACAATGGGACTTAGCTGAGGGGTTAGTGGCCGGTGACCAGTACAGTACCATTGGGAGGAAATGCTTCAGGAAATCATGTGTCAGGTCAGGTGGATGTAGTGGAGATTTCAGGGGCTGAGCAGGTTGGTGAGCCGAATACCGTTAGAGGTACACCACAGGTGTGGCCATGATCTGTTTTGTTTTTACTTGTTTTGGCATGGCCTATTGGGGCATGCCCGTTTTGAGTGCACGAAGTGCACAGGATATATGTGGACTGACCAGATGATGGTAAGTGGGATTAGCACCATATCAGGTGCGTGATATTTATATATATATGTATGAGGTTCCATGGGCATCAGGGAATCCATGGGATGTAGGTTTCTTGAGGTGTCATGGGCATTAGGGAATTGAGGATACGAGTTACTTGAGGTGCAAGGCAGCAGGTTTTGTTTTGAGCATCAATGGGATAGATGACCTCATTGAGGCAGACACCAATGCGGTGTAGATACATTTTAATGTTGGAAGTAACACACGAGAACCTAATGTGGTGTAGGGGTGACGATGCATCATGAGAGGACCATGAGTCTAGAAACAGGTTAGTGAACCATTGCTTGAATTGAATTTTGGTCTGCTATTGTCCTGAAATGTTTCCTTCACCACCCTTGGAAGGGAAATTCAGGGACGAATTTCTTTAAGGGGGGATGTTTGTAAGAACCCAGTTTTTCCTTTGTGGTACGGGTTTCTTTTTCATTCTGTTTTGGGATATTTTTGAGAAAATAGGTAACACTGACTAAGTTCTGGACTAAATAGGGTAGTTCTGGAAATTTCCAAGGTACATGTCATGTACTGTAGTCATGTGTGAAGGCCATACATGGAGTGTAGGCCTGTTGGCTGGGTATAAAGATTTAAGTTAGTACACATCATGTATTATTTGTACACGCAGTGTAGAGGGGATGCGTATGGGCATATACATGGCGTGTTAGGGATGTCGGTCGAGTAGAGAAGTACAGGCCGTGTACCCCTAGGTACACACCATGTAGCCATGTCTGCAAGTCAGCAAAGTAGGTCATCCATCTTAGGAATAGTAAAATGATACACACAACGTGTACTCATATATACACACTGTGTATTTATGTTTTTTTGCTAAAATGGTCAGTAGCTTTGTTTTGAGGCAGAAACCCAAAGCACCAATGGGTTTGAGCAAGGAGAGCCGACCATAGCTTATTTTTTCTCCCGAATCTTCATCTGAAGCCTGTTTTGAACATCATCAGATGCATTAGATCCCCCTAGGTAAGGCCTTGATTCAACTTGAGTAGTTCATGTTGATTTTTGTTATAAACCAAGTTATGTGGGTGTGAGCCTTTTTTATTCTTTTGTAGATCTACCTCTTTTTAGACCAAATTGGAGATTGTTAACGAAGGAGGATCATCATACGTGTATGAGGTAGGTGTTGCATACCACTTTTTGTGTTTTCGTGGTCATTTGGGTGGTGTGACCTTTGGTGCGTCTTCGGTTATTTTGATCGGGATCCTATTTATTCTCAATTTGCATGTTTAATTGATTATTAGCCCTGTGGGATGCCTTTGGGTATTCCATTTTACATGTTTATCTTAAGGGGGGCCAGGTGAGGGGTCGTTGCTCAATTAGGGCATTTTGGTCGGGTATGCCAAAATGTGTTAAAATGAATTGTTTTGATTAAACTACTGAGTTTAATTTTTTGAGGTATGATATGAATTGTTAGAGGCTTTAAAGACCTCAGTGTTGGTATGTGAAAACACTTGGTTATTGCTTTTCAACTGTTAAGTTTGTTTTTCCTCTATAAAATTGATTCCTTTGATTATATATGTAATTGCTGAATTGCATGTGCTGGAACCCCTTTGGGTTGTGTTATGCGTGGCCTAGATATTCTTGAGTGATGTTGATCATAGTTTGGGCTTGACCTGAATTACATTGGGTGGTTTTGACCATGGGATTGGGCATTAAGGATGTCAGGATTGAGGCAGTGGGACTCTCAGGTTGGACATGGCCCCTGTTACTTGGATGGAAAGGTCATCAGATACTGATTGACATGGTCACAGGGGCACATGGTGCCAAAGATTTTGTGGATTGGGTACTATTTTGGTGATTACCACTCACCCATGATTTGAGTAGTGTGCACACATAGAGACTCTGTGATGAGGTGGTTTTGAAAACACGTGTGGGTAGAGGCCCCCGATAGTTGCAGTTTAGGTACTATTGGTTTGGGGGCGCTTTTCGTAGGAAGTCACGTGGAAGGCAAGGAGCCTTTGGGAGAAAGTGATAAAGATATCAGGTTGGGGGGCTAAGGCTCGTTGTGATTGAGACCATGGGCTAGGACACTTTATTTGAGGGAAGATATCATTTTCCCTCAGGTTACATTATCTGAGGGAAGACATCGATGACCCTCTGGTTACTTATTTAAGGATAGGCATCAGTGTTCCTCCAAGTTAATTTTGTTTGGGAGTGCCTTCGAGACGTCGATACTTTGAGACACGAGGTGTCAAGAGGCACATGGTGTCAGGTTGCGTGATTGAGGGGAACCAAAGGGTTCACCTAGGATTTGTGATGACAGTGGTACTTGGGCCATGGGACTAGTAATTTATTTACTTCAGAGATTTCAGCATTGGCTGAAGCAGGTGACACTCTACGGTGGCTACTAAGCACCAGTGGAGTTTATGTTTATTTTTTCATCGTACTGTTTATTATTTTCTTTATAAATGAATGTATGCTTAAACACTTATATTAGGTATGCACCATTGGGAGGTATCCTACTGAGATTCGTCTCACACCCTACACGGGCCCTTCGGGATGCGTGTAGACTTTATGAACTTTCGTGCAGGAAAAGGGTCAGCCTCAAGAGATTCACCATAGTGATGTTTGGCATGGAGACTCGTATGAAACTTGGGGTCATGCCTAGTTGGAGTTTACTTTTGTTTTAGCTCTCATTATGTATCAGCATGCTTACTTTATTATTGTAGCTGCTGTTAGTTAGCCATTGGTGTCCTTTTTAATATTGACATGTCTGAACTGATATGGACGCATTCTTGGTTGGATTAGTAGTTACAAGTGGTATTCAACATGCAGTTCTATTTAATTTTTGTTGCACTTGTTTACATGTTGCTTCTATTGTTTATTGATATTGAATATGCTTCTGCTATGTGGGTCTGGTTCGAGTCTTCTAAGTTTATTATTATGCTCAGATCAGTACCATTATTATCCTATGATAGGTTATATCCTTCCCACTATACCTATTCAGACCCTCGCTTCTAGTCGTAAGCCTTTGGCATTTGGGGAGGTGCGCCTAAGGTAGTAACACCCGACCCCTATAGCACTATTTGAGTGGTTTTTCGGGTCCAAGAAGTTACATCTTTTTGATATATTCTTCGATATTATTTTATTATACTCATATGAGATGTTTAGTGAATGGGCCTTGGAGAATATGGATGGAAGTTGACATGGTAAACTTTTTGGTTCTTTTGTTTATTCACTGAATCATTTGTATGCTTCTTCCACATTTACATGAGTGCTATCGGGGGTAATCCTATGGATTATTCATGTATGCTCATACCTATGTATATAAACTACTTTTTAGTTTTCTAGAGTGGGTTTAGAGATCAAATTAGGTTGTACAACCTCAGAGTTGGGAGTTGTGGTTGGGGTTGCTATCTTAGGAAGTTTAATATTGCTATTCATTTTGGAGACTTGTATTTGTATGACATTTCATGCTTTGTGGTTCATTTTGGGATCTTGATTTTATTTTGTATTATGATTTTGATTGGAAGATTTCTTATTACGTACTGAGGATATGATGGGGTAATGTCACTCATTTTGATGTTTTATACCCTCGGTTCTAGTCATCAACCTGAGGCCTATTAGAGGCAGGCCTTGGGGGATCTCTCTCATCTTCACTATAGATCCAAAAGGGCTTCCCAATGGGAGAAGTTCATGACACCTTTTTCCACTTTCCATGGATTCAACCATCACATATTTCATACTCTACATGATCAAGCTTTAGGAATCCTCTAGAAGTCAAGATTCGTAAAACCTTCTAACCAATGTGACCAATATGATTATGCCACAATTTTACTATTCTAGGGGTTGTTTCCCCAACATAAATGATACCTTATGAATCCTTGGACGGGTATAAATTTTTTCCCTACACACCACTAACCGACACCATAGAACCTCATGTGATTTTCCCTATACCATCTGTAGAAATATTATAGAATCTCACATCATTAAGTCTACTAGTGGAAATTGAGTTCTTTCATAAACCTATGATGCAATTGATGTTTGGAAAATATAGCATGCATTTTTTACTTGTTCGAATACTCATTACTCCTTTTACAACAACCTCAAGTGCCTCTCTATCTGTAAAATAAACCTTTCCAAGGATCCCAGACATATAATCATTCATATATCAACTTTCAGAAGTTGAATAAAATGAAGGTCTAGAATCAAGAATTTATGAATCCATAGAACTCGTGAAACTTAAAACTAAAGTGACACCCTCCCATTCAATTATAAAGTTTGCGGATGAAACAAAAGCATTATTTCTGTAATTAACACACCTCTATCAAAAATCATTCTGTAAATGTCCCTTATTTCCATATTGTTAACAAGAAAAGACACGAGGAGAGGACAATTTCTGATGAATTTTATCTTTTCTATATCCCCCTCTTTTACTTTGTCTTCTTGGAGTGGAGTGTACCCTACTTTCCATACTAAATTCACTTTCATTAGCACCTAAAACCTCTTTCTTCTAGATCTCTCCATTCAAGATCAGATCGAGGATCTCATTGAAGCCCATGTCATTATTTATATTGGAATTACTCATAGTTTTTACCATCACATCCCATTATTCTGGAATAAATAACAGAAGAATCATGGCTCACATTCCCTTTAGTGACCTTCATGCTGACAGATTCCATTTGTCTTCGGATCATGTTGAACTCTTTCAGATGATCAACCATCGACCTTCCTTATGAAATCCTCATACCAAAAATTCACCAAAACATGAACACTTTGTTTATTGTGGAAGGAATCCCATACATGTTTTCAAGCTCGACTATTAATCTTGAAGTTGTTTTCTCCTCACAGATGTTGAAGACAACGTTATGGACCAACATCATACAACCAACACCTAGCACCATCTTGTCAATTTTTACCACTATGTCTTTTCCATTAATTCTGGATTTTTATTGGCTTATATAATATTGAGATCCTTTTGAAATCTGTTGTATTCTACCTATATCTTCCATAAACTAGAGTTTTATCCATCAAAATTATCCATCCTCGAATTTCCCTCTCATAACACTGTCTTCTGAAGATGAAAATCTCCCACAGAATCAGAAAAGGTTAAAAAATAAGTAACTCATGCTTTTCAAAAGATCTTTTTTGAGTTGACCTTCAAAATTATAAACCAACCTCTAATACCACTTGTTGCGTTAGATTTAATAGTTCTGAAACCACCCAACTTTCAGAACCTCAAATACAAAACAAGGTTAGTGGAAGGTTCAAAACAACTCAACACCATAGGTAGGTGTATCTAGATCTAGGAAGCCATGCAAACATAGACAAACACCCAAAAAATTCACCTTCTAATTCCCTCAAACACTCACACCATACATCTAAAGCGGAACATGCAGTAAACAAAAGTAAAACACTAAATAGAAGAGCATGAGGATTTTCATGGGTTGAACGAAGTACAAATTCATGGAAAACAATAATTTCACTATAAGGGTGAATAGAAGATTAAAAAATAATGACTAAATTCAAATCAGATGCTAACAGAAGCTTGGTCTTGATAAAATATTATTACATCCTTATACAAATGACCCCAACACAAATTTATAGAGGCAAAATTTTGGTAATTCTATTTCAACCTCCATTTAAAATCCATGGGGGGAATGGCACATAGATTTGATCTTCATGGGAATCCCTTTGCTCAGTCAAAGGAAACCACCACCTCAGCTAGTTCTTTCAGTGAATAGTGAATGCTTTCAGAAACTCCACGAGTTTACCTTAACATATCATCCAGATGACCTTTACATATCAATAGGATTGACTCTTACCCAGGTCTTGTATATCTTTATAAACCCCCATCGATGACAGGTTTATGTAACACATCCTCCATCTTTGAAACTTACATCATTCGGATTCACCACCACCGTTATTGTTGGTTACAAACTTTTAGTTCATTTGATGCCTTACATTCAATGCCATTATGAACTTCCAAAAGTTTCTCATTGTTAAATATTTAGTACTTGGATGGAAAATGACTTCACACGCTAATCCTAAAATAAATAATATCAAAACTCCTGAAGAGTTTCTAAAAATAATATAATGTTTAATTATAAAAACACGAGGAATGTCCTCATATTTTTAATTAGTCATCAAGGAAATGACGTCTTAAATTTTGGAAATATTTTACATGTTCATGAAAACACCCTCAATAAATAATAGAATCACTTTCTTCCATGAGTTATATATTTTATTACATGAGGGGTTGATAGAAAACTTATATGTCCTTAAATGATTAAATATAAGTGCAAATTTTATTTATCCTTGAAGGATAAATGTATAAAAGTGCATATGTACCTTGAAAATAATATGAGATCTTATTACAATAAATTTGATGTAATGTAATGTTCTTCCCTACTCATTAATATTTAAAGGGTATAAATGATTACGTATTACAAAAGTGATAACCAAAATTGGTTAATTGTGTTGATGTTGTATGTTTTTTATCTATGAAATATTGGATCTTGACTGTATATTTATTCACATATGGTGGAACAACCGTTTCATGGTACTCTATGTAACAAAACAACTTTGTGACTTCCATAAATTATATTTAATTGATTGCAATTCTTGAGGGAGGTAATAATGTGTTGAGTTGAGATCAATTATCCATCATATCAGAAATAATCGTGGATTGATTGTGAATAATGATATTCCCACTACTTTACATAAAGATAATGCAGATTATATTTCACAATTTATGGAAGAATATATCAAATTTGATGTGACAAAACAAATCCCACAAAAAGAATTATCCATGAGTTTTGAAATAATGTAATGATGAATATTCAACAAATTAAATCATGTGAAAATCTTGCAGGTTTATTCACCAATACATTTCCAACTAAAACTTCTGAGAATTTGATTTACGAAACTGAGATGTGAAGACTTTTGAGTCTATCATGATTTTATCAAGGAGAGTTATAATGTTTCACGTTTTCCTTTTACTGGGTTTTTTCACATTGAGTTTTTCTAGTAAGGTTTTTAATAAGCCACCTTAAAATTTGATATGAAGTTCAATTGTCTTGAATTAAATTTTTTCCTATAGAGTTTTTAAGTAAATATTGAATAATATTACGTGAAATTGATGTCATCTATGAGGGGTTGTTATAAAATAATATAATAACTATGGGTGTTATAATTTCCATGGGTGTTGATTCTTATGGGCTTCATTCCCATTGGTGGAAATTCTCATGACCATAAAATTCCTAAACATTATCATACATCATCAATTTCATTTTTTGGATTTGCCGAGTAACAGTGCAGGTACAATATTTGGGGGCTATAGCAATGTACTGTGGTGGGGGCATTGTTGCTCTTACTATGGCAGGGGGGACTATAGTGGTATTTTAGTAGCGGTTATGGTGGGGCACTACAATGGGGCACTGTGCGGTATTGTAGAAGAGAATTTTGGGAGTCTGTCCAGTTGGGGATAAACTTGTGGGTCTTCTACAACCCCTAATAAATGGATGCAAGTCAACCATTTTGGAGGGAGGGAATGTTGGCCCGGTCCACCCAGAGGTAGTGAGTGTGTGTGTGGCGTGTGTTTATTTCTTGTATTTGTATTCTCAATGATAATATATGATGCAATATTTATATATGTCAACATGATAAAGGAAATTGTGATTTTTAGTTTACATTGTCCTTCTTATCACTCTATTATTTTTTGTATTAATGTTGTGTTGTGGTTGTTTTCATTTGTCATCATCTTCGTGCTTTGTCTATGATCAACATCGCACATTCAATTTCAAAGAAAATTCATGGTATTAATCAACTACATGATCTCGTTTTTTAATAAATATTCAATTTTTTTTCTAAAACCATAATATTTTTAGTTTTTTATTTTTTTAATCTTTTACATAATCAACATAATGGAGTTTTATTTTTTATGAATTGATTAAATACTTGGAATTTTATTACCCCCATGAAAAGTATGAATATTGGTTTGTTATAAAATTGCATTTTTTTTAATGGAAATTGAATGAGTACCCATGAAATTTGGGATATCTATTTATTTTTACAAAACATGAATTCATTTATCAAAATTTGAATGACAAATGAATGAGTACCCATAAATTGATTAATCATTACTGCAACTTCATTTAATCACGTTGGACAGTCTTGGGTACCTATTTAATAGATACCTTTTTCTATCTATATAACTCTTTATAAAATAAAAAAACTTCATATAAGGAGGCATGACAATGGGTGATGTCAAATGGGTATTTGAACCCACTTTATCTGATTAAATTGGCTTCAGGTACCTTCATATCAGGTTCAAGTAGAAAGCGAAAGGCATATTTTTTTGGGGGGGGGGGGGGGGGGTTTCTCCCTTACGTGAGGAAAAAGGACCCCCCCCCCCTTTCCACCTTTCCTTTAACTCTCTATGAAAGGGCTCCCATCCCCCTCCTCCTCACTTAAAAATTCACTCTTCTCTCTACATTCCACCATCTCTCTCTCTGGAAGAAGTCTTCTTCATGCACGGTGGATCCAGTGGCCTAAAATAAGGCCTAGTATTTTTGCAAAGCATCCTTTAGAAGTATTTTTTTTATTTAATTTAAATTTATTTATTTAATTGAATTCTTTTTAGTTAGTTCTTGTTAAACCCTACCTTTATTATTCTGGGTATTTCCGAGTCTCACATCAGAATACTCCTGTATGTATTCTGTATTCTCAATCTATAAAAGTAGGCCTCCGCCTCACCTTGAGGTAAGGGGCGATTTTCTATTCTACATGGTATCAGAGGGAACCCGTTAATTTTTTTCCTCCCAACTCTGTCCTACGTGGCGCCCCTCCCTGGTCTACCCTACGCGGACCCCCCCCCCCCCCTCCTTGGTCTGCACTACGTGACCCACCCCCACCCTCCCGGCTCTGCCCTATGCAGACCCCCCCCCCCCTTCTGTGGCTCCCTGCGATGGATTCCTCCAGCATCGTCCCGGTGTCTCCCCTCCGTCACGCTACATCCCGGCCACCCCACAATTTCATGATGTAGCTCTCCCCGCTACCCGCCTCTCCTACAACTTCCCAGCGAAGTCCGGACCCACCTCCTCCTCTGTTCACTCTCGTCAGCACTCCCCCGACTGCGCACCTCCAAACCCCTCAGAAACTCTCATCTCGACAAATCGTTGTGACTCTCGGCTCGCCTCCAGCAGCTCTTTCCCTACCCGCCCCCTTTTTCAACTCCCGCACCTGCCTAATCCTGCACCTGCCTATTTCCACACCTACTGGCTCTCACACTTGCCGTATCCCACACTTGATGACTCCTATATCTCTAGGAAACCTCCCTCCCTCAGACACGGCGTGCCTTCTTCATCCAGCGACTCTCGGCCCACCCTTCCTATCGGCGACTCCCGGCCCGCCCGTCGAACAAGGATTCCCAGCTCCTGTGACTCCATCAGCAGCTACGCCCGGCCCTGCCTCTAACAGTGCTTCTCAGCTACCGCCTTATTCAGTGACTATTGTCCCCTCCCTCTCCATTCAGACCTCCCGTAATGGCTATCTATTCCCACCACGGCGCCTCTGCTGCTTCCCGAATTCACCAGGCACCACCTTTTTGTGGCCTCTCATTGCGGGTATGGTGCACCGCTGAACCTGTCATCTTCTACCGATGTTCGAGTCCTCCATGGAAGACTCTTCTGATCTTCCCCAGATGATCATCGCCTCCACCCGCCTCATAGATGAGCGGCTCGACTCCACCAACTTCTCCATCTGGAGGAAGACGGTGTCGATGTCCCTTATTGGAATGGACCTTGATTCACACATTGAGGATCCTCCATAAGAATCCACCAATCCCAAATACCGTCCATGGAAACTTACTGACAACAAGATCTATGCCTTGTTGGTCAATTTAATTTATCGTTCAGTGAAAGATGTCACCCGGAATGTGAATATAGTCAAGGAACTTTGGGATTCCTTGAACATCATGTATTCCGAGACCAACAATTTGGCTCGGGTCTCTGATGTCCTTTAGAAACAGTCGCATATCCGACAACCGGAAAAATCCTTCCCAACATATTTCATGGAGTGGAAAGGTATTTACGATGAGTTGCAAGAATTGTGGCACATTACCCAGACACCGGTGGATGATCATACCCAGAGGGACCAACTCTGCATATTCAATCTTTTCAATGGTCTTGCTTTCAAGTATGCCCCGATGACTACCGAGATGCTTGCCAAACCGTCTACACTGGCAATACCATGGGTGTATCATCGTCTGGGCAAGGCCCAATACACTCTTCCCCCACCCACCCCCATAATCAATCACTTTTCTCTCATCGGTCTTGGCAGTGGACGCTCCTCGGGCAATCGTGGACTTGGTCGTGTGGAGGGCCATCCTCGTCCCTTCTGTTAGCACTTTGGCTAGCTCAGCCACCCGATCGACCGTTGTTGGGTTCATCATGGCCGTCCATCTCAGCAACCACATTAGGGTCAAACGGCGGTCAATGAGGCTTCCTCATCAGTCTCAGCTCTTCCACAATATTTGGACCTATCTATGGCATACATTCAGCTACTTCACGATTCTCAGACCTCTATAGGACCCGGTCCGTCTTCAGATTCTCTAGAACACTCTCCTGGTTCTGCTACCTTCGTCGGTCGTCGCTCACCTGCCTGGATGTTCGACTCAGGTGCCTCTGACCACATCACCGGTGATGCTGGTATGTTGACCTCCTACTGTCCTTATACCGGTTCCTCAGCCATCACCGCCGCTGATGGCTCCACTATCCCCATTGCGGGATTTAGTGCATGCTCCCTGAATTCCTTGCTTTACCTTCCCTCTGTGGCACATTTTCTCCGAAATCTATTTAATATTATTTATATCAGTAAGCTCAAAAGGACTAAAACTATGCTGCCATATTTATATCATCTGATGTTGTCTTGCAAGAGTGGAATACGAACCGGGAACTTGGTAGAGGCCAACTTCAGGATGGGGTATCCATGTTCGATGGACCGACAACAGTTGTCTGCACATCTGTTGCTGCTAGAGCATTGGATCTTCATTCCCAGTTGGGATACCCACCTGCCTCCACCATTCATTAGCTTTATCCAGATTTTTGTCAGCATATTTCTTTTCATTGTGAGCCTTCTTATTTTGAGAAACATCATCACACTTTATACATTCCTCAGGTGGATACACGAAACTCACACCCTTTTGATCTGGTTCATTCAGACGTGTGGGGTCCCTGTACTATCCCGAGTCATTTGGGGGATAAATATTATATATCATTCATTGATGAGTTTTCTCGAATGACTTGGCTATACCTCCTTCGATAATGATTTGAAGTGTTTTCCACCTTCCAAACATATTTCAATGAAATTCATAACCAATTTTCAAACTCTGTTAAATGTCTCCGCTCGGAAAATGGGCATGAATATTCTCTCCACTCCCTTTTGGCAGTTCCTCCAGGCGAAAGGTATCATTCATCAGACCTCCTGTCCTGATACACCTCAACAAAATAGAGTGTCTGAGTGGAAACACAGAAATATTCTAGAGACTTCTCATGCCCTCCTCTTCGACCGACATGTGCCTCTACTTTTTTGGGGTGATTCCATCCTCACTGCTACCTACCTTATAAACCACCTTACTTCTTTTATCCTTCATGGGGAGACTACTGTTTGGGCTCTATTCTCCTCTATCCCTGCTCACTCTCTTCCACTTCGGGTGTTCGGATGACTCTGTTATGTTCGTGACACTCGTCCCGTCCTCTCCAAAATCTCTCCCAAATCCATCCGGTGCATCTTCCTTAGCTATTCCCATACTCAGTGCAGATATTGTTGCTTCTCACTGGACCTACGGAGGTACGTCATCTCTGCTGACATCACATTTGTTAGGAGCTCTCCATTCTCCCTTCCCTCTCCTCATCCCGACTCTGCCATTGATGATTGTCTTCCTCTCATCATCCAACCTCCTCCGGTGTCTCCCTCTACTGCTGAAACCGATTTTGGTAGGGTCTACTCACGTCTTCCATCAAATGTATCCCCTGTCCCGGCCAATGACACAGTCATCCCCGCTTCATCCGATGCTCCTGCACTGACACCAGATGACTTTCCCATTGCCCTCCGGAAAGGTACTCACTCTTTCCAAAGTACTCCTCTATTTTTATCTTTATACAGGAGTCTGACAGCTCTGGAGAAAGTATCTATTCCCCACATAGTTGGTGATGCCAAATCTCACCCGAGATAGCTAGCAGTAATGTGGGATGAGTTGCAGGCTCTGGAAGAAAACCATACTTGGGATCTTGTCCCTCTTCCAGTAGGAAAACAGGCATTTGGCATCAAATGGATTTACAACTCCAGGATGAATCCTAATGACACTCTTCAACGAATCAAATCCCTCCTTGTGGAAAAGGGATTCACACAAACTTACGATATTGACTATTTTGATACCTTCTCTCTCGTTACCAAGATGGTCTCCGTTCGGTTATTCATATCTCTGGCGGCTCATCATCATAGGCCTCTTCATTCACTGGATGTCAAGAATGCCTTCCCCCATGGATTTCTTGAGCAATTGGTCTATCTGTAACAACCCCCCACATTTTGTGCCTCTAGTGCCGATTCTCAAGTCTGTTGAATCCGCTAATCTCTTTATGGCCTCAACCAGTCTCCTCGTGCTTGGTTCGGCCACTTCAGCACTGTCGTCACTGACTTTGGGCTCTCTCGCAGCATGAAGGACCACACTGTGTTCTATAGGACAACCTCTTCTGGTTGCATCCTGTTGGTCGTTTATGTGGATGATATCATCATCACCGGCAACGACTCTACTGGTATCACCCACCTCAAGGGAAATCTTCACCAAAACTTCCACACTAAGGATCTCGGTCCTCTCACATACCTCCTAGGCATAGAGGTATCAAATTTTATGTACACCATCTCCCTTTGCCAATGGAAATATGCATTGGATATTCTGCATTATGCTGGGCTGACAAAATCCACTACTGTGGACACTCATCTGGAGCCTGGGGAATGATCTCTTTAGGCTTCCTTGAAACCATATTCACACCCAGAGAAGTACCTTCAACTGGTGGGAAAACTCAATTATCTCACCATGAATCGCCCTGATATTGCCTGTGCTATTGGAAAAGTGAGCCAATTTACGGAGCATCTGACCACCTCTCATTAGGATGCTGTCCTCCACATCGTCAAATACATCAAGAGAGATTTTGCCTATGGTATTCACTACTCCCAGCATGCTCATATGAATATTGAGGCCTTTTGTGATGCTGATTATGCTAGTTTCCTTACTACTCAGAGATCTACTTTTGGGTTTGTCGTCTTCTTGGTAGACAACCTCATCTCCTGGCGCAACAAGAAACAGACGATCGTCTCTCTCTCTAGTGAGGAATCTGAGTACTGTTCCATGGCCACCATCACCACCAAGATCATTTGGCTTCGACATCTCTTCCAGGGTCTTGGATTTCCCCCACAGACATCTGCTCACATATGGTGTGACAATCAGGCAACCACCAAGATATCTTCGAATCCCATCTTCCATGAACGCATGAAACATATTGAGGTGGACAGCCACTTTCTTCACCACCACCTATAGCATGATCATGTCCGCTTTAGCCACATCCCAATTGTGGACCAACTTGCCAACATCTTCACCAAAGGCCTCCCAGGGGCTCGCCTAGCCTCTCTCAGTTCCAAGCTGAGCATCCACATCCTCTGCGGCCCAGCTTGAGGGGGAGTATGTCTGGTCTTGTATGATTTCATATTTCTTTTTTTGTGGAACTCATTGTCCAGGCTAGGCATGTCCAGCTTGAGAGGGAGTGTTAAAACCTACTTTTACTATTCTGGGTATTTCCGAGTCCCATATCGGAATACTCCTATCTGTATTATGTATTCTCAATCTATAAAATTAGGCCTCCGCCTCACCTTGAGGTAAGGGGGGATTTCGTATTCTACAGTTCTAAATATGTTATTTATTAAGTAGTTTAGTTAGTTATATATAGTTTAGAATGAATAGTTATTATTATAAATGATTTAAGTATAAATGAACCAATGAATATCTTAGAATTAAAAAAATGATTACATATAATGATTAGCTAATGAATATCATATGATTAAATTATTCTAAAGGCATAATTAATTAAGGATTAAGTAATGTTTAACTAATGATTATAGAATGTTTAAATAATGATTTAGTAATTTTTAACTAATGATTAAGTATTGATTAAATTATGATTAAATTTTGATTTAGTAACGATAAAATATTGAATAAGGAATGAATAAAGAAGTAATGATTAAATAATTCATAACTAATTATTAACTAATAATTTAAGGATAATTAAAGAATGAATAAAGAATGATTAACTAATGATTAAATAATACTTAAGTAATGGTTAGCTAATCATTAAATATTGATCAAGTAATGATTAATTGAATAAGGAATGATTAAATATTGATTAAAGAATGATTAAGGAATGATTAAAGAGTGATTAACTAAAATTCTGGTAGCATAAATATTATGTGGTTATCTAAGAAATCAAATATTCTTTTAGATACTACAAGTTGATGTGGGTGTGACACAAATGTATCTAGGAGTAACAACTCCGACAAGATGCGTCGGGCCTGACTCGATATAACCTGGTACACAACAACGGGTCTTGCTGCACACCCGATATGACACTCCCAAGGATATATTTTAGATGATTAATATTTTATTTATAAACTACTGAAATACCTTTAGGATGATTAAAAACTATACTACGAAACATTAGTATCATATTTTAGAATATAAAAATTTGTTCTAAAATTTTAGTATCATAATGATTATATGGTCAACCCTCATTGTCATTAGTATTCATAGAATATTTTGGAAACTCAGGTAAAAAGAAGAGAAAACACAAAATCAGTTTATTTATCATTGATAAAATTCAATTATGATCATATAAAGTAAAATGGAGAAAAACAAACACATTAAATAACACATGAATTATATACACAACATACAAGAAATACCTTAAATTTTTCAACAGAACAGAGTTTGGATGAGATGAGTCTAAATTCGAAAGTGAGGTAAAATCCTGCTTATTTTCAAGTGGTAGCTTAATGACATCTTCTAAAGGTATGTACTTAACTTTTGAATTTTCAAAATCTTTTGGCCTTCTATTGGTAAGTGTTATAAGAAAATTTCAAGGTCAAATGCAACCTTAAGACTGTTTCTAATACTTATTACAAGTGTTTCTATATAAATGGTTTTCAAATTTCTTTCAAGAAGTGTTTTTTTACCACTTTCAAAAAAAAGGGAAATTCTCTCTATGGGACCCAACCCCCTAGCCCCAATAATTTACACCCAGCATAAGCATTGAAAGTGACTGGTGATATT
Organism: Viscum album; assembly: GCA_963277665.1. Taxonomy (NCBI): domain Eukaryota; kingdom Viridiplantae; phylum Streptophyta; class Magnoliopsida; order Santalales; family Viscaceae; genus Viscum; species Viscum album. The sequence goes on along the minus strand of OY728167.1, from coordinate 803,845,446 downwards.
ACATTATCTTCATTTATGTATGCTGATTTTTTTTTCAAAAATTAAAGTGTACATTATTTTTTTAAATGGAAACAAATGCCACTTATTTTTTTCAAAACTTTTATAATAAGTGACGTAAATCACTTCCTTAATCTGATTTTCTACCTTTGAATAGGCTAATGAATTTTTCAGACAATAGCTCCATCAACCATCTTGTGGAAGAAAGACTTTTAATAAAAATTTTAAAATAGAAAATTCAATGATAAGAGCATATATTTGTTTATAGTTTTTTTTAATAGGTAGGAGAACATGATTCTGTATGAAAAATAATTCTAGGAAGGCTTGTAAAGTGAAAATATGGAAATTTGGTTGTGAAACTCTTTTTTGGAAGTTTTTTGGAAGACATTAGATATCATCACCTAGTAGTCTGTCTTTGAATTCTTGAGGTTTCTTATATGAAAGAGAGTTTTCAAAGTGAAGGCTCTGGTGGCTGCTGAGGCTGCAAAATGACTTGAAAAAAAGGTAGAATTAATATAAAGTGAAGAAGGAATACATGAATCTTCAGCGAACAAAATGGAAGTGTGAAATGCAGCGCAAGAAAATGAGAATGGAGAACTAGAAAATTGATGCTGACATGGATTCAAAGAAGAGAATATGAGATGAGGGAGAAAGGGAGGTGGTGAGAAAAAGAAAGCGTGTTGAAGAAATCATAAGGCAACAAAGAGACAATGAGGGAAAGCTGCCTCCTGACAAAGGGAATGGCCATATCCTGAAAAATTATGCTATGTTTGACTATGGAATATATTTTCTGTTTTCATATTTCAAAAATGTATTGAAAAATATGAAAGTATAAAATGTTTTCCATAACCAAATGTAGTTTTAACTATAAACCAACATAGTGATTTGCATTTGTTTTTTTTCATAATCAGTATTGTAGTTGTCAGCTATAGGATGAGAAGCTGTTGGATGGTGATAGGAAGTTAGAAAATGAAATAGCTGTGCAAGGGGACGGTTCTCTGAAAATGGGGTACAGTAAGACTAGAACAAGGATCCCATCAATACGTAGTGGCCAAAAAATATCAGTAATTGAAAACCATGATTCTTTGAGTGCTCCTAAAAATATTCTAAAGGTGAATTTTCTATCTCCATTTAATTTATAGAAAAACCTCTTTGAATATGAACTCAGAAGTGTTCGGCCTGATGTTTTCTGTCTCCCTCTTTTTTTTCTAGCAGAGGTCCTTATAATTCAAGGATGTATTTGGTTTTGGAAAAGATTTTCCACTTTCATTTTTGAAATCTGTATTAGAAAACATATTGAATTATTTAAGTGAAAAATATTTTTTAGAAAATAAAAATGAGAGATTTAGGAAAAGTGAAAATGTGAATAGATATAAATTTACATGCATTCATGTTTCCTCCTATTATCCAAAATATAGGTTAATATATTTTTCAATTCATTTTTATTAAATGAAAACAAAATATATTTTCCAAAACCAAATGCAGCCTAAATAATGTTTCCAGGACGCAGGGAGTATCTGCAACCTGCTTTAGTTTTTTTTGGAACTTACTTTTGGGACTGTGGTTCTAATTAATGTGGACCCGAAAGAGGATAAATTTGACCATCCTTGACCAAGATTAGAACTATTTGTCCATGAGTTGTTATAATTATTATAAAAATGTGCATTTCATGTATGTAAAAGAAAAAAGTATTTTTTTTCCTTCCAAAATTGTGTTTTAGCTAGCCTTATTTTTGATCTTCTTGCATCTAATTCCCATGTTTGTTAAATTGATTATGCATAGTTGATATTTTTCTTGAACTAAATTAAATTGGATTTCTCTAATGCCTCTAGGTAACAAGCAAGTTGGTAATTCACAATGATAAGTCATCCATTGAGGGCCATCACCATATCAAGGCTCAGATGATGAATACGAAGCGGACGACGACATACGAAACAAAAAATTCATACCCTCATGGGTCAGGTGTGTACCTAAATATTCAAATTTCTCATGTATATTTCTCTTGGGAACTTTTTTTTCATTATAGATCTCAGGGTTTTATTTGTATTGCAGAAATGGAATGAAAATAATTTAAATGAAAATTAAAAAATGGATTGTATCGTCAACACTTGAATTTGTTAGTGACTCTGGGGAAGTAAAATTCAGCTTGATTTCTATTAATTTGATCTCCAACTTGATCTATACATCAGTCATGATTTAATTATTATAATAACTTGATTAGTTGATGTTTTAACATAAAAATTAATGTTAATATATACTACCTCTGGCCCAGTTTATAAATGAAAAGCAACCATTTCACAAGAATTACTGAAAACGGTTAAAAATTGGACATTGAATTCATCATAAATTATAATATATTTTAAAAAATATCTTTGGTTCAGTATTTACATGTTATTAATTCCCATAATTAATGAATTTCATTGATGGGTAAGTGTAATTAACCGTGTTGATTTTTCGAATATTTTAGAGGCAGCATTTTATCATTTTAAAATATTTTTTTGTGCCATTTTATATATATTCATTATACATTTAAGTTTTTTATTATTTTATTTATTAATTTACAAATCAAACTCAATCTAGTGAAAATTATAATTTAACTTATAAGTCAAGTAGAGTTGAATTTGTGTTTAAAAATCACATTTAACCGGATATGTTTTTCGATATTGTTGAAGGTAATTCATAAAGGTCCTTTGGCGTGGATCGTGTGCTTTAAAAATTAAAAATGTATGGTAGATAACTTGGGATCAAGAGGTCAAAAGGATATATGATTTTTTATTAATTTTTATAAAATAAAAATAGAAAATTCATTCCAGGTTTTTTGTTTTTAAATATTTTTTTTATTTTTAAAACATAATTTTATTTTATATAATGGAAGACCTTTTATCATATATATTTTTTAAAATATTAAAATTGAAAATATTTTCATTTATGGCTAACATTATTTTCATTCAGTGGGAAATGGAATCAACAAGTGTCCGTGTGAGCATGGAGGTTCTTACCCAGTGTGAATGGAATAAAAGTAGTAAGAATATGGGCCCACCCCTAGAGGCTTCCAAAATATGTTGCCGATAATCTTTTTTTGTTACTATAATATGTCAGAAACTTTATAAGATGTGGTTAGGGATATAATAATTCCCAATTATTTCTTCTAGGATATATTGGAAGGATTCTATAATGGGAATATTATCCCACACTTTAGAGGGAGTGAGAATATGATGAGGCAACTCTTGGAATTTTTTTATTGTTGATATATATCAATGGTTATTATATATAGGTGTAATAATATATTTTTTCTCTCTATTTTCACCAAAAAAAATTAGTGTGATCCTCTTGATGTTGTTAAGGTATACAAGAAATCTTGTTAAGTACGAGTAGGGATACAATCCTACTCTTTAGTTTCTATCATAGTGTTGACAAACTTCCTCATAAAGGACAAGAATATTATCGTGTTCCCAATTCTTGTGAGTCTACCACCCCTAGAGGGATCTTCTCTTGGGTGACCTAGCATATGTGGTTAGGATTGAGGTATCTAGAGTAGCCTCCTCAATGTGATCCTAATGAAATGGGTCCACACGACATTTACGGTGATGATGACTCGTCATAGGATCTCATAATGGGATCTCTTATAGGAACCTACTAGTAAGTGGTGATGTTGTGGTAAACCTATTAATACTCCTCCATAATAAGAGGGGGGTATGCATTGATGTGAATTGGGGAGATACACTCATAGTGGTTGGTGGTGAAAACAAGAACCACCTGCTTCTCCATAGCCTTTCATTGCATGGAAGACTTGTGATGCTTCATTTACAGAGGCTCTCACATGAAACCTATGAAGGTAGAATAATAGAATTTATATGATACTCTTGGATTAAAACAATTTTCACCTAGTTATAAAGGAGTTGGGTAGGTGACACCATCGTCTTTGGTTGGTGTTCCACAACCATCATCATAGTTGCAGAAAATGTTTGTTCATGACGATGACTGTTAGAAAGAGTATGGTGTAATTCATTCATTTCATTAGTTTTAAGGGATCTTTGCACTGGGTTTAGATGAATTGGAATAATCAACAAACACAAACAAGAAAACCTTTTAGTGCAGTATCATAAGTTAGAGCATGCTCGATAAATTGATTTCATTGGTAAAGGATTCACTGCAGGTTCGTTACTTTTTCTAACGAAAAACATGATGCGCTTCCTATATATGGTTGTTTGGAATCATCACAGACCTTCCTTCCAAAGGCAAGTGGATATAGGTTAATTTAAAATGACATCATGGAATGTTTTTTGGTCAAGAGTATGGGAGGTTGTGTCATCACACCTTTTTAGAGTGAATTATTGCATCCTCTAGGACTCTCTTATAGATTTAAGTTGTATTTGTGAATCCTTTCCAAATCACAGTGTCAGATAGCTGACCACCAGGCTAGTGATTGGTCATCAGTATGTGTTGTTGTGAACATTAATATATATCACATATTCTCCATTGATTATTTCATTTGTATGTATCATAATCTCTCTATCAATTACACCATCTATACCAATATCAACGATTCACCATCTTTATCTGGTTAATTAATGATTTTTTGGATTAAATCTACATATATTGGTGGTCTAGAGTTTATCTTCATGCAGGGAGGTGATAAGTGTTGTGGAGTTGTGATTTATTGAGGTGACCCAAGAATTAAATACATGAATATTAAATCTTATTAGATGAATAATAATTTCATATCATTACAATTGATGCCATAACCATACAAGATTAGTGTATTTGGAAACTTGGATACATCAACAAATGGTGCATAAAATATATGCATCATCTTCCATTAGGTACATCACAACTAGAATACTTCTTTGACATATCATACTTCAAACCTTTCTTCATAACCTAGGGAAAGTTAAACATAATAAAGGGTTAACTAATATGTTTTGTAAATGCAAAAAAAATTGAGATATAAATGATCATTTAAGAATAACATGAGCATAAGTGTATAAGAAAATGAGCATAAAATTTGAAAAGCATACCCATCAATTCATAGATCATAATCATGCTTCATGCAATAAATCTTGGCAGTTCATAAGACATGAATCAGAAGGAATCAAAAAACAGAAGGCATGAGAGTATAACATTGACATAATATCATGTCATAAAAGGTTGGCATAAAGTGTGGGAAAGTCATAATCAAATAAATCTTATGTTATGGATGTCTACCAAAACATTCCTCACATGTTAGGCTTAGGATAACCACTCATGTACCTACTTCAGTATTGTCATAACCTCATGTTTACCCTTGTTGGTCTTGGTCTTGTTGTAACCTCTCGTGTACCCATTGAGCCTATGAAACTTTAATATTTTACCAATTCATTGGAGGCCTATAACAGACCCACTTCTCCCACAATCACAATCCATTCATATGTATGTGACAAGATCATGAAACATTTATCATTTCATCATAACCTATCCTTGGGAAAATAAAATAGATTCCATCAATATTCAATCATCATAATGATAAACCATCTAGAGAAAAAATAAGGATGGTTTCATAGGTTCATATCCCTAGTAAAGAATAAGAATCATCAAAGGATGTTATCATAGATGAAAAATCCCATTAAATATCGTTGAAACATTTCATGATTAAAATAATCTCTTCATTTTAAAATAAAAAATTTTAAATATAAAAAATTCCAAAATAATAAGGGGAAAAATTTTCTTTGAAAATAATCATTGAAACATGTAATGTAAGCTTTAACACATTGTGTTCATAATAGCGGTTAAAGTCATCTGTGTGGTATATGTTAAAACAAAAATTATGTTCACGCCTTATATGGGTAAAAATAACCTTAAAAAATCATAATATAATAGTAAAATCATTATTTTAAACATTTTAAATAAAACATATACATGAAAGAAAAATATTCTCGATCTAAGAGAGAAATAAAGTTAGTTTCCATTAAAGACATTATTTCTTCTCTTGGGTAATTAAAGAGATGAAAATGAAAAGAAAACATATAATCTAAGATATAAAAATTTTAGAATAAAATTCATGATATTTTGGAGAGATATGTCATATAATTTCATCATTATAAATTTAAGCATAAACAATCCAGATAAAAATAAAATTCTAACATAAAACCTTTACCTCAAGTCAGACATGCTTCGTATGTGTTGTAACCTCCTATATAATAAGTAAAAATTTATTATAATTTGTACTATTACAATATTCATACTCATAATATCATATACTATCCACTTATGATATTTTAGCACCTATTTTTTCAATATATCTTTATTAAAATCATCATTTTTGGGTGTTAATGGTTTCATTTTCCATGAAAGTTTCTGTTTAGAAGTTCTAGTCATTTTAATTTGATCATGGTTCCATCATATCTAGAATTTTAATAATGATATATATATCATATATATTCATTATATACATATTTATAATAGTTCCTAAAATGTATAGATAGTAAAATTAATTACACCATTCATGGAGACAATTGTCTGTACATACGCATGAACGCTGTTTTCATTTTCCAATGAAAAAAAGGAAAGAAATATAATAAAAATTTATCATTAAAGAATCATAAATATCATATATATTTTTTAAATCCATCATTATAATCATCCATGTGTGGAGGTGATGTAAATGATTCATATCGCTACATGGAGGCGGTAATCCTCACGTACGCACAACCGATACTTTAATTTCACATTTGATAGAAAAGAGGTTGAACAAGGCTATAATGTCATAATAATAACAAATGGATATATTTATGAGACTATATTCATCATTTTATGATGGATACCAGAGAATTCAGAAGAAGAAATAAAATTCAAAGTTCTCGGTTAAGAGTTACACCTATTTGTTGACCGACCTTCTTTGGTTTACACCTTAAGCCTTGAAAGGATAATATTATTATCACGAACCAAATATATTTTCCATCAAAACTGGCACCTAAACCGTCCCATGACACGGCCCAAAGAGTTTTCCCTATCCCCATAGACTTTAACAAGTACCTGAGTATCATATATTTTGTTTTGGGAACGATTTTCCCGAATATGGAAGCATAAAACATCAAAATCAATTGATAAACCGAATCTGAAAAATTCATACCAAGTGAGGCTTATAAAAAATCAATAACTGAATACATAAGTTCAAAAATAATACAAGAGGTCCAAATACATAAATAAAAATTATAAAAACAGCCCCATGGACTCCACAGGACAATGGGTCATCACCCATAAGCCGTCTCCACAACACCGCACCAAGGAAGGGGACTAATAACCTGAACTACCATCACCCAAAGCCTTTCCTTTACCTGTGTCAAAGATGAACAAGTATACTTACACACAAGGGGTGTAAGTAAGGTTTGATCCTAATCCCAATAGGATACCACCAATATATTTCATAGGGTAAGAAATACAAGATAAAAATCATGCCATTTTTGATACACAAGAAGTGGTGGAAGTAATTTCTAAAGAATGAAACTTTCAAATGTAAACAGTTTTTTCAAGGGAATTTTCCATGAGTGTGAACATTTCAATAAAACATGTAGGCTAGTGTATTTTACATCAAAAACCACCATATTATTAAGATAAATACACAATATTTAGTGAGCACCAATCTCGGGAACACCCCTAGGCACTAGGTAGTCTCGGGCCCCATGTACCTCGTACCTCGGTGTAAAGTAACCATAGAAAAATCTGTTCTCGTGCACGAGACACTAGTAGGGAAAATACCCAAAACCTATTGGTCCCAAATCATCATTAATATAGTTTTTTTAGTGTTTTCATCATCCATTTTTCTCAGTGAAACAAATACAATACCCATCTGGATCACTAACGTACTTGTACATATCCTCCCTCCTAGGTACCCGGGCTCCCCCCATTGTGCTCAAACCATTATCTCATGATATAAAAAGTCATTATCACATAAACACATCATTTTTGGTCATAAAAAGTCAAAATATAATCTTCACATGATTTTCACAACTTACACTACTCAATAAAACCTTGCGAATTTCAATAAAACAACTTCAGAAAATTTAACAATATTTTGCACACGAAATCCCTTAAAAACCCCACTTTGAACACCATGTGCATACCCATATTCATCAAAACAGAATTTTCAGCACCCAAATAATTTCTATAAACCCATCACATGAGTTATAAAGCAAACCCAATTGGAACAACATGAAATAGACATGAAAAACACCCAATTTAGCACAAAATTGGTACCTAAAATTATTTTCTTAATGAACGTCACCAAAACCAGATTTCACAGAAAGGATAATGAATAAAAATTTTGGTAAAAATAGAGATTCATAAAATATAACTCATCTAGCTTTTATTACCCATGGAACCACCTAAGATATGTGTTGACACCCTTGAATCTTGGTGCGAAACTTCAATTGCACCACAAGGAGGATAAATCAAGCCTAAAACCAAAAGAATAGAGCAAGAAAACCAGTATCAAACCCTAGGTTCGAAAACCTACCTTCTGGACACAAGTAAATTCAAGAAAGAAGAAAGAAACCCTAAATAATGGAGAGAAATAAAAGATAGATGCACTTACTTGAAAAGAACTTGAAGTTTCCCCATCAAAAACCCATTCAAAAATGAGTTACAAGGGAGGTTTGGGGAGCTTGGAGACCTCCCATGGCTACAAGGGTAAAATGAGGGAAGAAAGGGGTGAGTTTGGATAAATCATGGGAGGGAAAACATGGAAATTAAAAACATTTTTAATGACCTGGACAAGGCCGCACGGTTTGTTATCATGGTTTAGCAAACTGTGCGCCCAAACCGTGTACCCCTTTATGTCCACTCAAAAAGTACCCAAACTCCTTAAAATTCCGAAGGGTCTAAGGGGGAATCCTAGGGGGAAAGATAGGACAATGATAGGGGGAAATAATACCCAAAATAAAACCACCTTTCCACCCCATGACTCATCCAACTCAAGGGTATAAACCACTCCAACAACTTACCCCACAAGGGGTGCCACCAAGAGTGTCAAAAATCCAACTCCAAACCACCTCAACCCCATACCGTCCCTTCAACAAAAGAGGAGGCCAAGTAACATACAATAACCCCATGACTAAGGTCCTAGATAAAAAACACAAGAGACTCTAAATTTAAACTCGGGACACCCAAAACCCCAGAGAAAGCTAATAACCGAAAGGTAATTTGAAACAAAGCATGGAATTAAAATTCTGGGTGTGAAAATTCTCCCCACCATAAATATTTACAACCCTGGAAAGCCACAACAACACCATATTTAAAGAAAAATCCCAAATGATAGACCAAGACAGACTTCCTTTCTACGTTTTCACCCGCCTCCAAAAGGCCAAACACCTCCATTTGATCCAACAAAGGAAGAGAATACTCTCACCCACCAAAACATACCCCACTTACCTAGAACATTAAAATATATTCAAACTAAATCCCAAAACAAAACACCTCAAACACTACTATATGAAGCTCAAGCAATCCACCTAAAACGAACAACGAACCCGAATAATGCTACCACAACCTTACTTAAACAAAACCATTGGGCGTGCTTCAATCCCAAGTTTACCCAAGTATGAAATTGGTGGCTAAATTGATTCGAATGAGACTACCTTCTACCAAGAAAACACCAAGGAGAAAACCAAGTCACTGATATGGGGTGACCTAAATGGACTTCTCACCACAATGGACAACTTAATTTCTAAGACAGAATCAGGACACCAATTAGGGGAGGCACGAACAATCTCCCCAGCATAAGGGGTAATCTAACATTAGAATTTTTCCAAGAGAACATATGCGAGACCCATGATGGGTCTCCCCACCATAAGAACCAACCATCTTAACTGACCAACATGGGATGACATGAAAAGACCCCAAAATTTCAAGAGTTGGCACGACCAAATGGTTAGTCCACATAGTTTAGGAAACCGTGTGCTAACCATGAAAAGTATTCTATCCAAAGGGTAATCTTCACACAGTTACAAGGGCCAAGGCGCACGACCGTATGGAGACCATGTGATAGCTTTTGTATCTTATTGCATGGTTTCCTAGGTTGGTACACGGTTACTACTAACCGTGCACAAACCGTTCTCTTCAATATGCCTCACCCAAATTTCATCCTTTTCTCTAAATATTCAAAAGAAACCCAAGGGAAGAATATGAACTCAGGATATAACAAGGAAACTAATTCCTCCCACCTCTACCACCCAATGTGAAAAAATGGAACAAGATGTTGACCCCAGAGGTTTAGATTATTCCCATATTTGATAATGAGGATAGGACTTTGACCAAAGGTTTGAACGACTCTGGGATTTCCCCTGACTATGCGCCATCTTCTCTCTGAGGCCTATGGATGGAGCTTAAAGGATTGAAGAATCTTCGACCTCGCAGTTAGTCTTTAGAAACCCCTGAATAGAACTTCTTCTTCTAGTGCCACAAACAATTACATTGTGATCTCAGATGGTCTCAATGAGACATTACACACTTCAACCCCACTTTACCCTAACCCATCATTTTACCAACATAAGGCTTAGTGGATACACACATGTCACCCCTTGTTTCTTCGGATGGGAAACAACAGAATGAATGGACACATAGAAACACCTTTCTCTAGAATATAGGATTTTTGAATTCCATGAAGGGAGACACCCATCCAACAAAATATAAACCCTCATAAAATTGCACAACATTAACCCTTACAGAAAAAAACACACGACATCACAAGGTGTCAACGAACATGAACATTGCGGCTAATAAAAAAACACACTAGGAGAGGGACCTTATGCCAAGTCCCAAAAAACACATGATTCCAGTAAGCAGCCATAACAACCACTCTTAGCCATATTTTCCACACTAGTGGCCTAACATAAACTCATACTTCGATGAGACTGGCGAAAAACACAAAGGCCCTTTAAGACATTATTCTAAACTAACAACCCTGAACTTGATTCACCTTAGATGACTGAGGAAACTTAAGAAAATAAGGTCTATTTCAACCTCCCACAACCAGTTTCCCTCTATAAGGGGATCCACATAATCAAAAAAGAAGAGGTGTAAAATAAATCTCTAAAGCTCAAGAAGAAAGTCCTTGTGTCGACCAACTGGAGGATCATCCAACAACGAATCACCATGGGACACACATGAATCATGCATTAACTCTTCATGGGGGCATACCCTAGCCAATAAGAAAACCCAAGGACCCAACCAATCTAGTAATTTGGTCACAACATACCACAAACCTGAACTGAACACATGAGGGGAGTCACCACATTGGCCTCCAAAACTTTTCCTCAAAAGAGACCATTGCCCAACGCTTCATTCCAACTTATCGATGAAACACCAACCCAAAACATTGTTTAAACAAGAGGGGTTATTGAACTCGAAACATCCCACAATAACAATCCTTAAAACACATAACCACACATTATCAAAACAAAAAACTTCCCTTAAAATCATTCTAAAAAAACAGTGTTGGTGGGTTGTGCATTTACCAATGGTATCTCATGAACCTCAAACATACATGTTTACATGCCACATCGGGCATCCACCTCATATCCATCCTGCCACCCATCCAGTCGTGCCATTAACCATTTATATTCCCATATAAACCCATGCATGTGGTCACCTTTGAGAACACCAAAGAACAAAACTAAACCTTTCCTCTTTTCAAAATCGAAACCCTTTTAACAACACTTTCCCTTTCTCAAAACTCCTAACCATAAAATCAAAACCCAATTTAAATATTACAAACCAATTTATAAAAGCACCCATAATTTGATAAAAACTCACTTTCATTCCTTGAAAAACCATTTAAAAACATTTAAACACATTTAAAAACACTTCTAATTTCATGAAAAACACAATTTCATAAATTGACATTTAAATAAGAACTCAAATCTTCTCATTTCAAAACAAGGTTCTAAAATTTTATAAAGCTTTTCAAATTCTCAGTAGTTACCAAATAAAAATACATCTTCAACCCCCACACATAAATTCTAGAAAACTTAATTCAATTCAAAACAATTTTCCATGGTTTAGAAAATTCTACTAGAAACACATTTTCAAAATCCCATTTTACATAATTCATACCTTCAAAAGAGGTGTAAACACATAACTTACCCATTTGAAATAATTATAAAATTTTATTTCTATAATTTCAGAACTAGAACCATTTCCAATTTACTAGAAAATCACTTCACAAAAATTCACACTCCTTAAAATCAAGTCATTTTTTCTTTAAAAACCAAGTTTCCAAACTTGAAAACAAAGAGACACAAGACAATGTGAGAGGAAACTAGTGTTAGTGGGTGACTTGGACATGTGGTTGGCCACCATACACCAATCAATTCACTGTCATAGAGAGTGTTCAAGGGTAATATCCCCGGCTCCGCATGGATTTCCAGACCCTGCGAGCTTACTGAGACCGTTAGCCCACCTCTCTTTTTCATTTCCCCTAATCTTCATCAAACTAGGAAAACCAATGTACTCAGATAAAACCTAAATTCCCTTGGTGACTTAAATTCCATCATGAGGTGTGCTATATAGGCACCCTAATCGTGATTGGAATGTCAAGTCCTGAAAATCCTAACTCTGGACTATCCTGACTCTTCCCCAAATATCATAACCCAAAGAGTTAACCTGAACCTCCTTTGATACCATTTTGTCACGAACCAAATCTGGTCTCCATCAAAACCGGTGCCAAACCCAGCCCGTGACAAGGCCCAAAGGGTGTTCCTTATCCTCATGGGCTAGAAAAAGTTCCAGGGTATCATATTTTTTTGGGAACTATTTCCTTGAATATGGAAGCATAAAACATCAAAAACAATTGATAAACCAAATCTGAAAAATTCATACCAAGCGAGGTTTATAAAAAATCCACAACTGAATAAATAAGTTCAAAAATAATAAAATATGTCCAAATACACAAAGAAAAAGTAGAAAACTAGCCTCAAGGACTCCACATGATAAGGGGTCATCACCCACAAGCCATCTCCACAACATCGCACCATGGAAGGGGACTAACAATTCGAACCACCATCACCCAAAGCCTTTCCTTTACCTATGTCAAAGATGACCAAGTCTACTTACACCCAAAGAATGTATGTAGGGTGTGATCATAAGTCCAATAGTATAACACCAAGAGATTCTATAGGTTAATCAATATAAGATAAAAAGAGTGCCATTTTTTATACACAAGAAGTGGTGAAAATAATTTCTAAAGAATGAAACATTCAAATGTAAACAGTTTTTTCAAGATAATTTTACATGAATGTGAAAATTTAAATAAAACATGTAGGCTACTATATTTTCCAAAAAATTCCACCATATGCTCAAGATAAATACATAAGAGTCAATGATCACCAATCTCAGGAACACCCATATCCACTAGGTAGTCTCAGGCCCCATATACCTCGTACCTCGCTGTAAAGTAACCATAGAAAAATCTGTTCTCATGCACGAGCCACTAGTAGGGAACATACCCATAACCTATTGGCCCCAAATAATCATCAATATAGTTTTTTAGTGTTTTCATCATCCATTTTTCTCAGTGAAACAGGGACAAAACCCATCCAGATCACTAGCGTAGTAGTACATATCCACCCTCCTAGGTACCCGGGCTTCCCCCATTATGCTCAAACCATTATATCATGATACCAAAAGACATTATCACATAAAAACATCAGTTCTGGTCATAACCTAGTAAAAACAGTAGCTTCACATGATTTTCACCACTTACACTACTCAATAAAACCTTGAGAATTTCAATATAACAACTTCACAAATTTTAACAATGTTTTGCACACAAAATCCCTTAAAAACCCACTTTGATCACCATTTGAATACCCATATTCATCAAAACATAATTTTTAGCACCCAAAGAATTTCTATAAACCCATTACATGAGTTAGAAAACAAACCCAATTGGCAAAACATGAAATAGACATGAAAAACACAAAATTTAGCACAAAATTGGTACCTAAAATTCATTTGCTTAACAAACATCACCAAAACCAGATTTCATAGAAATAATATAGAATAATAAGTGTCCTAAAAATATATATTCAGAAAATATAACTAATCTAGAATTGATTACCCATGGAATCACCTACCACAAGTGTTAACACCCATGAATCTTGGTGTAAAACTTCAACTGCACCACCATCGCACCACAATGAGGATAAATCGAGCCTAAAACCAGAAAAATAGACCAAGAAAACCAGGATCAAACCCTAGGTTAGAAACCCTACCTGATGGACACAAGGAACTTCAAGAAACAAGAAATAAACCCTAAATAATGGAGATAAATCAAATATAGAAGCACTTACTAGAAGAGAACTTGAAGTTTCCCCATCAAAAACCCATTCAATTATGAGTTACAAGGGAGGTTTGGGGAGCTTGGAGACCTCCCATGGCTGCAAGGGTCTAATAGGGTAAGAAATGGTAAAGTTTGGATAAATCTTGGGAGGAAGAACTTGGAAATTAAAAACATTTTTAATGACTTGGTCAAGGCCGCATAGTTTGCTTGCACGGTTTAGAAAACTGTGCGCCCTAACTGTGTGCCCCCTTATGTCCACTCAAAAACTGCCCAAACTTTTTAAAATTCAGGGGGGTATAAGGGGGAAACCTAGGGGAAAAGATAGGTCGAGTATAGGGGGAAATAATAACCAAAAGAAAACCAACTTTCCACCCCATGACTCATCCGACTCAAGGGTATAAACTACCCCAACAACTTACCCCACAAGGGGTGCCACTATGAGTGTCAAAAATCCAACTCCAAACCACCTAAACCTCATACCATACCTTTGAAAAAAGAGGATTCCAAGGAACATACAAGACCCCCAAGACTAAGGTTATAGATCAAAAACACAAGAGACACCAAAAATTTAAACCCGGAACACCCAGCAACTGAAAGAAAGTTAAGAAACAAAAGAGGATTTGAAACAAAGCATGAAATTTAAATTATACATGTGAAAATTCTCCCCAAAATAAAGATTTATTCCCCCATAAATCCACAAAAATACCAGATGTAAAGACAAAGCCCAAATGATAGACTAAGACGGACTCCCTTGCCACGTTTTCACCCGCCCCCAAAAGGCCAAACACCTCGAGTTGATCAAACAGAGTAAGAGAATACTCTCACCAACCAAAACAATATCCCACTTACCTAGAACAATCAAACATATTCAAACTAAATCCCAAAAAAACACCTCAAACACTACCAGACGAAGCTCAAACAATCCACCTAAAACGAACAACTAACCCGAATAACACTACCACAACCTTACTTAAACAAAACCATTGGGCATGATCCAATCCCATGTGTTAGATCCATGACTTATTTTAAAGTTATTTTTAATTTAATTTCTATTATTACTTTGTTTTGGTAGTTTTTCATTAATTTTGGTGGAAATGGTGGGTTTTCAAAATTTAGGCCAAACCGTGAGCCCATTTCCTGATTTAAAAACCAATTTTGTTTATTTTATAACTCCTTCATTTTTCAAATATTTTCATCCATTACAATTTATAATTGGCCTCCCATGACCTATTAACACCACCATATCAATTTGGAGCCTTTATAAATCCATAATCAGGGTGTATTTGAGTTTTTATTTAAGGTATTGGGTCTGCCCGTAAGCCCATTTTCTGCTTTAAATTATTTGTTTAATTATTTATTTCTTTCTGTGATTCCACCTCACTCTAAAATATAATATCACTAGTATCACCCCCATTATTGGTTTCGCATTTTTGGAGCTCATTTGAACCTCGAATTTGGGTGAATATTTTCAGGGTTTCTCAAACCGTCCAGATTGGAGAAGGTAACTTGCTTCCTTCATAAATAATTCATTTTTCACTCTTTTCCCCCCATTTTAGTCCCCACATGACCTAATTAGCCTCAGAAGAGCCTCAATATCAGTTTTTGTTGCTTGGAGATTCAAAATTTGGTTTATTTGGGGTGATTTCATCAACTTCTCTTCAAGTATTTCTTTCTTTGATTTATTCCTTTTTATTAGGGTTTCTTCCACCTTTAATGAAGTTCCCTTATGTCCAGAAGTTAGGGTTTGAACCTAGGTTTTGAGTTTGTGTGTTTTTGGTGAAATATTATAGATTTAGATTGGGTTTATCTCCCTCTTAGTGCGGTGGTGGCGTGGTTAATGTTTTGCACCAAGATTCAAGGGTTTTAACTCAAAAAGTAGGTGATTCCATGTGTATCCATTTCTTGATGAGTTAGTTTGGTTGTTTTACTGATTTTTCGTGTTCCTCATATGTTATGTGTGGTGTGAAAACTGTTTTTTATGGATTTGGTTAAGCATTTAATTCTATAGTTTCATTTTGATTTAAATTTGGTGTATTTCCATGTGAAACTCTTATGGTATTATTTGGGATATTCTCTAGCATATTAAAGTGGTTTAGTAAATGTTTTTTGGGCTTAAAATTATGATTTGGTAGGGTCTTGGTGTTCTTTTGGGTTTTAAAGAGGGTTTTTTGAATGTGTTTTATGAGTGAAACCATGTAATGCCTCCTGAAAGTGTTTTATGAAAATGTGTGTTTTTCATGTGCATCTTTTGTGGTATTATTTGAAGTGATTTTATAATACTTGAGAGTGGCTAGATAAATATCTATAGGGCTATCAATTCTATTTTTTATTGGTATTGGTGTGATTTTGGATTTGAAAGAGGATTTAGAAATGGGTTTTGTGGGAAAAACGTAGTTATACCACTTGGGTTGGTTTTATGAAAATTGTAAATGATTTAATGAGTTACACAAAGTGTGAAAATGAAGATTATTTACTGTTTTGGTGGTAGTATGTTCTTAAAATTTATTTTTTAAAGACAAAGTTTTCAGTTTTTATGTCAAACGTTTTTGTAATGTTTTGTAAATTTTTGAGGTGATTTATGAAATTGTGATGTGGGTACGAAACATGTTTTCGGGCTATTTTGTGTGAGTGTCATGTGAAAAATGGACTTTTTTTATGAAAATGTTATTATGTAACATTTGATTGGGATGTTATGTGATGTTTAGCATCTTGGGAAATATTTTATAAAATTGTTAAAGGATTTTTTAAATTGTGAAAGATATGAAAAATGTGGTGTTGGATATTTTGGTGTGAGTTGGATTTCAAAACCCATTTACATAAAAAGGGGGATGATGTGACTTGTGTGATATACATGGGGCATGTTTGGTTAATGTGTGATTTGGAAGTGTTATTTTCATGTGAAAACTATTTTTCTTGGTTTTTTTAATTGTTTGAGCACAAGAGGGAAAGTCAGGTATCTAGGTGGGTGGACGTGTACTAGTATGCTAGTGATCCCATGGGGTTTGACCTCAGTTTCACATAGTAATATTGATGCTCACAACACTAACTAAACTATGAAGATGACGATGGGGGACCTCAAGTTTGTGGGTATATTCCTACTAGTGTCTCGTTCATGAGAACAAATATTGTGATGGTTACTTTCATCGAGATACGAGGTACCAAGGACCCACATCGAGCTAGTGCATAAGGGTTATTTCCTATTTCTTGTGCTCATTAGATTATTTTTTCTTACCGTCGACGTACAATATGATTGGATGGAAAAATTCAGTAGCTTTTCCATTTCTTTCAAAAAAAATTATTCTTTGAAATAGCCCACTTGAAAACTGCTTTTATTTAAAGGTGCATCTTTTAGAAATTGTAGCTAGCAATTCACATTTTGAAAAACTTGCATGATTTTCGTCTCTAAATGTTTATCACATGGAATCTCTTAGTGGTGGTATCCTACTATGATTTTTATAAAACCCTAATTACACCTTTGGGTGTATGTATACTTGGTTATTTCTGTCACAAGTTTGGGTACAGTTTTTAGTGGCAGTGGTTCGGGATTCTAGGAGGTCCTTCGTGGTGCAGTCTTGTGGAGATGGATTGATGGCGGTGCCTATCTCCAGGTGTAGGTTATTAGGATGTAATTTTTGGTTCTTTGCCTTTTTAATGGTCTTTTATCATTGTTTTAAATTTTGTAAATCAATTCTAAAATTTTTTAAAAGATGATTTTGTTTGAAAAATCCAGATTCGTTTTATTGGACTTGTTTGTCATTGTATGTTTATAAACTCATGTAAATAATTCCCAATTTTCGTTTTATGATACCCAGACACTTGTGCCAAACCATGGGGATTTGTAACTCCTTTAGTTATTTGTCACGGGTCGGGCCGGGTGATAGTTTTGATGGTGACCGGATTCGATTCTTGACAAAATAGTATCAGAGGAGGTTCTGGTTAACTCTTTGAGTTATGTTATTTGGGGAAAAATTGGGATATTATGGAGTTAGGATTTTTGGGACTTGGTATTATGGTTATGTGTAGTGTGCATTATCACCAAACCTCATGATGGGATTCGAGTCGCTAGGGGAAGTGGGGATTTATTTGTTTTGTTTGGTTTTCTTGGTTTGATGATGACTAGGGGAAATGAAAAGAGAGTTGGGTTAATGGTCTCAGTGAGCTCATAGGTCCTGACAAGCCATGTGGAGTCTGGGATATTTCCATAGAACACTCTCTGTGATGTTGAAGTTATTGATGTATGGTCTCCAACCATATGTCCAAGTCACCCACCAGAACTAGTTTCCTTTTGCATTGTCTTGTGTCCTTTAGTTTTGAAATCTTGTAAGTTCAGTTTTAACGCAAAAATGACATGGTTTTAAGAAGCGTAAAGTTTTTGTGAAATTATTGTCTAATAAATATGGAATGGTTAGATTTTTTAAATGTTTGAACTGAATTTTCAGAATGGTATTGGAATGTAAAATGGTGTGTTTTCACCTCTTTTGAAAGCATGAACTATGTCAAGGTTGGTTTTGAAAAAGTGTTTCCAATAGAGTTTTCTAAACTATTGGACGGTGTTTTAATGGGATGAGATGTTTTGAAATTTATGTGAATGGATTGAAAGTGAGTTTTCATTTGAATGATTGTTCCTTTCTGAATTTTTTTTGGTAATATGTAATTTAGGTTTGATTTTGTGGTTAGCGGTTTAGAGAAAAAGAGGTATTGGTTGATAATTTTGGTTTTGAAAAGTGGAAAGAATTTTTGTTTTAACCTTTGATATTTCTATGAGCGACCACATGCATGGGGTTATACGTGATGATGGATGGTTGATGGCATGGATGGATGGATCACGAGATGGATATGAGTAGGGTTCCTGTTGTGGCACAGAAACATGCATGTATGAGGCCTATGGGGTAACATAGGTGGATACGCTAACCACTGAACAATTTGTTTTTCCAAGAAATGTTTTTAAAGTAAAACATGATGTTTTGATGACTGGATTGGGATGATGTGTATTATGTTTTTTTTAATTTTGATGTTGTGGGATGTTTTGAGTCCAAGAACCCTTCCTGTTTGAAATGTGTTTTGGGTCTGTGTTTGGTCGGTAAGCTAGGTAGAAGGAACGGTTAGTAGTCTCTTATGAGAAATGTTTCGAGATGTCTTTATAGTGGTTTCCTTCATGTGTTTGGATATTTTTTGTGGAACTTTTAACCATTGTACCATCTCGGTTAGGTCCTTGTGTTTTCTCATTGGATAAGGCACACCCACTTTAAGGGTTAATACACAACTGAAGTGTAGCACAAGTTGTTTTGTCGTTAGAAGATCTTCCAGTTGATCAATATAAGGAATCATTTTATCGAGCTTTAAATATTGAGTTTACACAATTTCCTCTCTTTGTTTGGTGGACCCTATTGTAGTAGGAGAGTTCTCATGGAAGGTTTAAAGATACCTTATCTTCTTAAGTTACCTAATTCATTGAAGGTGAAAGTAGTCTGGGGTTGCTAGTGTGGATGGTGTCTATGAGGGACTCTAGGTCCTTCATAGTCTCTTTGAAGAAAGGGTTTACGTTAAACCACCAGTGTAGTAGATCTGGTCATGAGAGGCTGTTATGGCCACTTTCTAGAATTGTGTGTTGTTTGGGGACATCGCATAAGGTCCCTTTCCATGTATTTTTTATATTAGTCGCAATGATTATGTTTGGTGATGCCTTATGATGCCGTGTGATCATTTAACTATAAAGGTGAAGGTCATGAAATACTCTAAGAGAATCTGTTATGTTGATATTATGTCTCCCTTGGGAAAACATTAAAATCCTCTGTTTTAGAGGAAGGTGTTTATATGAATCCTTTCATACTGTTGTTTCTTACTTGAAGAAACAAGGTGTGATGTGTGTGCATCTTCTAAGCCCTTGTTTCAGTGAAATGTAGGGTTAGGGTAAAGTGAGTGTGGATTGTATCATATCTTGGTAAACTTATCAGGGATTGTGGTGTAGTTTTTTGTAGCACTGGAAGAAAAAGTTATGTTCAAGGGTTTCCAAAGCCTAACTGCGAGGCCGAATATGCTTAAATCATTTGAGCTCCATCCATAGGTCATGGAGAGAAGCTGGCGCATAGTTAGGGTAAATTCCAGGGTAGTTCAAACCCTTATACAAAGTCTTATCCTCAGTATGAAATATGGGAAGATTTTAAACCACTAGTGTCTTCATCTTGCTTATGTTGTTCCTATTTGGTGGAAATAGGTGGAGGGAATCATGCCAATGTTATCACCCAATGCCATTATTTTCCACATTTTTTCCATTGACTTTTTGGAGTATGGTTGAGAATTTGGCTAGAAATTTTGAGCACACAGTTTGTGCATGATTATTAGTGACCGTTTGTTAGGAAGACATGCAAACGGAATGATCACCATGGTTAGTGCACAGTTTCCCAAACTGTGTGGACTAACCATGCAGTCATGCCAACTCTTTAATTTTGGGGTCTTTTCATGCCGGTCGGTTAAGATGGTTGATTCTTATAGTGGGGAGACCCACTATGAGTCTCATGTAAGTTATTTTGGATAGGTATAATGGAAGCCTACCCCTTGTACCAGGGAGTCCATTCGACCCTCCCCTTTTTGGAGTCCTGATTCTATCTCAGGAAAAAAATTAAGTTATCTCTTATGGTGGGGATCCTATTTGTGCCTCCCCATGCTAGTAACTCAGTCTGGTCCTTGGTATTGGATTGGCGGTAGGTAGTCTTTTTCTGATCTATCTAACTACCTAAATCTTCCTTGGGGGAACATTGGGATTAGAGAACGCCCAACGGTTTGGTTAAATAAAGGTAAGTGTAACCTTGTTCGTTGCTATTGTTCGTTTGGGTAAATTTCTAGAATCTTGTTCGGATGGAGATTGATGAGTTTTCTTTTGGGATCAAGTTTTAATGTGCTTAATTTTTTAGGAGAGTGGTGTATGTTTCGGTTTGTGAGAGTATTCCTTCCCTAATTAATCACTGGAGGTGTTTTGGCCTTTGGGGCCGAAGCTTGGAAAAGAATTATATTTTGGCCTTTTGGTTGGGTTTGGTTTTTTCTTTTTGCCATGTTGTGGATTTCCGAGGGTCGAAAGTTTTATGGTGGGGATAATTTTTAGATCCATTACTTATTTTAAAGTTATTTTTAATTTAATTTCCATTGTTTCTTTGTTTTGGGGGTTTCTCATGCATTTTGGTGGAAATGGTGGGTTTTCAAAATTTGGGCCGAACCGTGAGCCCATTTCTAGATTTAAAAACTAATTTTTTTTTATTTTATAAATCCTTCATTTTTCAAAATTTTTCATCCATTAAAATTCATACTTAGCCTCTTATGACCTATTAACACCACCATGTCAATTTGGAGCCTTTAGAAATCCATAATCATGGCATATTTGGGTTTTTATTGAAGGTATTGGGCCTCGCTATAAGCCCATTTCTAGTTTAAATTATTTTTTTAATTCTTTAATATCTCCTTCATTTTTTATTTTTTAGGTTATTACACATTCATATCGAATCCAATATCCCTAGGATCACCCCCATTATCAGTTTCTCATTTTTTGGAGCTCATTTGAACCACGAATTAGTGAGAATATTTTCAGGGTTTCTCAAACCGTCCAGATTGGAGAAGGTAACTTGCTTCTATCATAAATCATTCATTTTTCACTATTTTCCCCCCATTTGAGTCCACACATGACCTCCTCAGCCTCATTCATTCCTCACTATCTAGTTTTGTTGCTTGGAGATTCAACATTTGGTATATTTGGGGTGATTTCATCAACTTCTCTTCAAGTAAGTGTTTATCTCTTTGATTTCTTCCCTTTGATTAGGGTTTCTTCCACCTTTCATGTAGTTTCCTTATGTACAAAATTTAGGGTTCGAACCTAGGTTTTGAGTTTTTGTATTTTTGGTGAAATATTGTGGATTTAGGTTGGGTTTATCTCCCTTTTGGTGCGGCGGCGGTGCTGCTAATGTTTCGCACCAAGATTCAAGGGTCTTGACTCAAAAAGTAGGTGATTCCATGTGTATCCATTTCTTGATGAGTTATTTTTCTTGTTTCAATTAATTTTCATGTTCCTTGTATGTTATTTTTGGTGCGAAAACTGTTTTTTCTGGATTTGGTTAAGCATTTAATTCTATCGTTTCATTTTGATTTAAATTGGGTGTATTTACATGTGAAACTCTTGTGGTATTATTTGGGTTATTATCTAACATATGCAAGTGGTTTAGTAAATATTTTTTGGGATTACAATTATTCTTTGGTAGGGTCTTGGTGTGATTTTGGGTTTTAAAGAGGGTTTTTGAATTGGTTTTATAAGTGAAACCATGTAATGCCTCTTGAAAGCATTTTATGATAATGTGTGTTTTCCACATACATCTTGTGTTGTATTATTTGAGGTGATTTTATAATACTTGATATTGGCTAGATAAATATCTCTAGGGCTATAAATTCTTTTTTGGATTGGTATTGGTGTGATTTTTTCTTTGAAAGAGGATTTGGAAATGGGTTTTGTGGGAAAAACATAGTTATACCCCTTGGGTTGGTTTTATAAAAACTTTAAATGATTTAATGAGTTACACAAAGTGTGAAAAGGATGATTTTTTACTGTTTTGGTAGTAGTATTTTCTTAAAATGAGTTTTTTAAAAACAAAGTGGTCAGTTTTTATTTCAAACATTTTGGTAATTTTTTGTAATTTGTTGAGGTGATTTATGAAATTGTGATGTGGGTGCGAACCATGTTTTCGGGATATTTTGTGTGAGTGTGATGTGAAAAATGGACTTTGTTTATGAAAAGGGTATTATGTAACATGTGAGTGGGATTTTATGTGATTTTTATCATCTTGGGAAAGATTTAATAAAATTGTTAAAGGATTTTTTGAATTGTGAAAGATATGAAAAATGTGGTGTGGGAAATTTTGGTGTGAGTTGGATTTCAAAACCAATTTGAATAAAAAGGGGGATGATGTGACTTGTTTGATATAAATGGGGGATGTTTGGATAATTTGTGATGTGGAAGTGGTATTTGCATGTGCAAACTATTTTTCTTGGTTTTTGGAACTTGTTTGATCACAAGAGGGAAACCCGGGTATCTAGGTGGGTGGATGTGTACTAGTATGCTAGTGATCCCATGGGGTTTGGCCTTAGTTTTACACAGAAAGATTAATGCTTAGAACACTAACTAAACTATGATGATGATGATAGGGGACCACTAGGTTATGGGTATGTTCCCTACTAGTAGCTCGTGCACGAGAACAAATATTATGATGGTTACTTTCACCGAGATACGAGGTACCTGGGACCCACAACGAGCTAGTACCTATGGGTTATTTCCTATTAATTGTGCCCAATAGATGATTTTTTCTTACCATCAGAATATGGTATGATTGGATGGAAAAATTCAGTATCTTTTTCATTTATTTCAAAAGTGTTGATTCTTTAAAATAGCCCACTTGAAAACTGCTTTTATTTAAATGTGCATCTTTTAGAAATTGTTGCTAGCAATTCACGTTTTGAAAAACATGCATGATTTTCGTCTCTAAATGTCTATCACATGGAATATATTAGTGGTGGTATCCTACAGGGATTTGTATCACACCCTACTTACAACTTTGGGCGTAAGTAGACTTGGTTATTTCTGTCATAGGTTTGGGTACAGTTTTTAGTGCCAGTGGTTCGGGATTCTAGCAGGTCCTTCGTGGTGCTGTCTTGTGGAGATGGCTTGAGGGCGGTGCCTCTTGCCATGTGGAGGTTCTTGTCCTATCATTTTTGGTTTTGTAGCTTTGTAATGGTCTTTGAGAATTGTTTTAAATTGTTTAATTCAATTCTGAAATTTTGTAAAAGATGATTTTTTTTTAAAAAAAATCCAGATTCGTTTTATTGGACGTGTTTGTCATTGTATGTTTATAAACTCGGGTAAATCATTCCCAATTTTCAGTTTATGATACCCGATCACTTGTGCCAGTCTGTGGGGATCAGGAACGCCCTTCAAGAATTTTCACGGGCCGGGTCGGGTGCCGATTTTGATGGTGACTAGATTCTATTCGTGACACCACGTTTACCCTAGTAAGAAATTGGTGGCTAGATAGCTTCGAACGAGACTAACTCCTACCAATAAAAAACCAAGGAGAATACCAAGTCACTGATACGGGGTGACCCAAACAGACTTCTCACCATAAGGAAAAACTTGATTTCTGAGACAGAATCAGGACACAAATTGGGGGAGGCCCGAACGGTCTTCCCAACATAAGGGGTAAACTAACATTAGACTTTTTCCAAGAGAACATACATGAGACCCATGATTGGTCTCCCCACCATAAGAAAAAACCATATTAACTGACCATCATGGGCCGACACGAAAAGACCCCAAAATTTAAAGAGTTGGCACGACCGCATGGTTAGTCCATATGGTTTAGGAAACTGTATGCTAACTGTGAAAAAGCATTCTATCCAAATGGGAAGCTTCACATAGTTACAAGGGATAAGGCGCATGGCTCTGTGGAGACCAAGCGATATCTTTTTTCTCTTATCGCACACTTTCCTAGGATGGTACATGGTTACTACTAACCGTGCACAAACATTTCTCTTAAATATGGCTAGACCAAATTTCACCTTTTTCTCTAAAAATTAAAAGGAAACCCAAGGTAATGACATGAACTCAAGATATAACATGGAAACGAGGTCCTCCCACCTCTACCACCGAACATGAAAAATTTGAACAAAACAACGACACTAGAGGTTTAGAATATTCCCATCTTTCATACTGAGGATAGGACTTTGACCAAAGGTTTGAACAACTCTGGGATTTCCCCTAACTACGCGTCGGCTTCTCTCTGAGGCCTATGGCTGGTGCTCAAAGGATTGAAGCATCTTCAGCATCACAGTTAGGCTTTGGAAACCCCTGAACAAAACATCTTCTTCCAGTGTCACAAACAATTACACTATGATCTCAGATGGCCTCAATGAGACATGAAACACTTCAAACCAACTTTACCTCAACCAATCATTTTACCAATACAAGGCTTAGAGGATACACACACATCACCCCTTGTTTCTTCGGATGGGAAACAACAAAATGAAAGGACATAGAGAAACACCTTCCTCTATAATATAGGATTTAAGAATTCCCTAAAGGAAGACATGCACCCAAAAAAATAGAGACCCTCATAAGATTAAACAACCTTCACCCTTACAATAAAACAAACACACAAAATCAAAAGGTGTCACCGAACATGACCATTGTAGATAATAAAAAACACTAGGAGAGGGACCTTATGCCAAGTCCCAAACAAGACAAGATTCCAACAAGTGGCCATAACAACCACTCTTATCCATATTTTCCACACTAGTGGACTAACATGAACTCTTTCTTCAATGAGACTAACGAAAGACCCAAATTCCCTTTAAGACATCATTCTACACTGACAACCCTGAATTGGGTTCACCTTTAATGAATCAGGAAACTTAAGAAACTAAGGTCTATTTCAACCTCCCACAACCACTATCCCTCTATAAGGGGATCCACATAATCGAATAAGAAGAGGGGTAAACTCAATCTCTAAAGATCAAGAAGAAAGTCCTTATGTTGATTAACTAGATGATCATCCAACGGTGAATCACCATGGGCCACACATGAATCATGCATTAACACTTTATGGGGGTGTACCTTAGCCAACAAGAAAACACAAAAACCCAACCAATATGGTCATTTGGTCATAACATACCATAAACTTGAACTAAACACATGAGGGGAGCCACCACATTAGCCTCCCAAGCTTTTCCTCAAAAGAGACCACTGACCAACACTTTATTCCAAGTTATCGATGAAACACTTACCCAAAACATCATTTAAATAAGAGGGGTTCTTTAACTCAAAAAACCCCACAATAAAAATAATGAAAACAAATAATCCCCACCTTCCAACCACACATTATCAAATCACAACACTTTCCTTCAAAATAATTCTAAAAAAAGTGTTAGTGTGTTGTGCATTTACCAAGCGTATCTCATGAGCCTCACACATTCATGTTTACATGCCACATCGGGCACCCACCTCATATCCATCCTGACACCCATCCAGTCATTCCATTAACCATCCATATTCCTATATAAACCCATGAATGTAGTCACCCTTTGGAACACCAAAGACGAAAACCAAACCTTTTCTCTTTTCAAAATCAAAACCTTTTTAACCACACTTTCCCTTTCTCAAAACCGCTAACCATAAAATCAAAACCCAATTTAAATCTTACAAAACAATTAAGAAAAGCACCCATAATTCGATAAAAACTCACTTTCATTCCTTGAACAACTGTTTAAAAACATTTCAACACATTTCAAAACAATTCTAATTTCATGAAAAACACAATTTCATAAATTTCCATTTAAATAAGAACTCGACTCTTCTCATTTCAAAACAAGGTTCCAAAATTTCATTAAACTTTTCAAATGATTAGTAGTTACCAAATAAATATCCATCTTCAACCACCACACATAAATTCTAGAACACTTAATTCAATTCAAAAAACTTTTCCATGGTTTAGAAAATTCTACTGAAAACACATTTTCAAAACCCCCTTTTACAGAATTCATAATTTCAAAAGAGGTGTAAACACACAACTTACCCATTCAAAATAATTTGAAAATTTAATTTCTATACTTTCATAAATAAAACCATTTCCACTTTACTAGAAAATCACTTCAAAAAAATTCACACTCCTTAAAATGAATTCATTTTTCTTTAAAAACCATGTTTCCAAGACTCCAAATTGAAGTGACACAAGACAATGTGAGAGGAAACTAGTGTCGGTGGGTGACTTGGACATATGGTTGGCGGCCATATGCCAATCACTTCACCATAATGAAGAGTGTTATAGGGAAATATCCCCAGATCCAAATATCTTTCGAGACCCTGTGAGCTTACTGAGACCATTAGCCTAACTCTCTTTTCATTTCCCCTAATCATCATCAAACCAAGAAAAAAAATGGACTCAGATAAAACCCAAGTTCCCTTGGCTACTTGAATTCCATCACGAGGTGTTTTGGATAGGCACCCTACTCATAATTGGAATGTCAAGTCTTGAAAATCCTAACTTCGGACTATCCCGACTCTTCCCCTAATATCATAACCCAAAAAGTTAACCTGAACCTCCTTTGATACCATTTTGTCACGAACCAAATCTGGTCACCATCAAAACAAGTGCCAAACCCAGCCTGTGACTAGGGACTAAGGGTGTTACCTATTCCTATGGGCTGGAAAAAGTGACCGAGTATCATAGATTTTGTTTTGGGAACGATTTACCTGAATATGGAAGCATAAAACATCAAAATCAATTGATAAACTGAATATGAAAAATTCATACCAAGCGAGGTTTATAAAAAATACAGAACAGAATACATAAGTTTAAACATAATAAAAGAGTTCCAAAGACACAAATAAAAATCTTCAAAACATCCCCAAGGACTTCACACAATAAGGGGTCATCACCCATAAGTCGTCTCCACAACGCCACACTAAGTAAGGGGACTAACAACACGAACCGCCATCACCCAAAGCCTTTCCTTTACCTGTGTCAAAGATGACCAAGTATACTTACATCCAAGGGGTGTAATTTGGGTGTGAGGTTAATCCCAATATGATAACATCTATAGATTCCATAGGGTAAGCAATACAAGATAAAAAGCATGCCATTTTTGATACACAAGAAGTGGGGGAAATAATTTCTAAAGATTGAAACTTGCAAATGTAAAGAGTTTTTTCAAGGGAATTTTCCATGAGTGTAAAAATTTCAATAAAACATATAGGATACTATATTTTCCAGAAAAATACACCATATGATCAAGATAAATACACAAGAGTCAATGAGCACCAATCTTGGAAAGACCCCTAGG
This sequence comes from Viscum album, assembly GCA_963277665.1. NCBI lineage: Eukaryota > Viridiplantae > Streptophyta > Magnoliopsida > Santalales > Viscaceae > Viscum > Viscum album. The sequence continues at coordinate 803,817,269 of OY728167.1, read as the reverse complement.
CACTAGGTAGTCTCGGGCCCTATGTACCTCGTACTCGGTGTAAAGTAACCATAGAAAAATCCTTTCTCATGCATGAGACACTAGTAGGGAACATAACCATAACCTATTAGTCCCCAATAATCATCAATATAGTTTTTTTAGTGTTGTATTCATCCATTTTTCTCAGTGAAACAGGGACAAAACCCATCTGAATCTCTAGTGTACTAGTACATATCCACCCTCCTGGGTACCCGGGCTTCCCCCATTGTGCTCAAACCATTTTATCATGATACCAAAACCAATTATCACATAAAAATCAATTCTGGCCATAAAAAATTCAAAACAGTAGCTTCACATGATTTTCACCACTTACACCACTCAATAAAACCTTGAGAATTTCAACAAAACAACTTCACCAAATTTAACAATGTTTTACTCACGAGATCCCTTAAAAACCCCACATTGAACACCATGTGCATACCCATATTCATCAAAATAGAATTTTCAGCACCCAAAGAATTTCTATAAACCCATTAAATGAGTTAGAAAAAAACCCAATTGGTACAACATGAAATAGACATGCAAAACACCCAATTTAGCACAAAATTGGTACCTAAAATTCATTTTCTTAACAAACGTCACCAAAACCAGATTTCACAGCAAGGATAATGAATAATAAGTGTGCTGAAAATAGAGATTCCGAAAAGCTAACTCATCTAGCATTGATTACCCATGGAATCACCTAACACAATTGTTAACACCCTTGAATCTTGGTGAGAAACTTCAACCGCACCATCACCGCACCATAAGGAGGATAAATCGAGCCTAAAACCAAAAGAATAGACCAAGAAAATTAGGATCAAATCCTAGGTTCAAAACCCTACCCCCTAGACACAAGTAACTTCAATAAATAAGAAATAAACCTTAAATAATGGAGATAAATCAAAGATAAAAGTACTTACTTGATGAGAAATTGAAGATTCCCATCAAAAACCCATTCAAAATGAGTTTCAAGGGAGGTTTGGGGAGCTTAGAGACCTCCCATGGATGAAAGGGTATAATGGAGGAATAAAGGGGTGAGTTTGGATAAATCTTAGGAGGGAAAACTTGGAAATTAAAAACATTTTTATTGACCTAGACAAGGCCGTACGATTTGCTTGCACAGTTTAGCAAACCATGCGCCCAAACCGTGCACCCCCTTCTGTCCACTCAAAAAGTGCCAAAACTCCTAAAAATTCAGTGGGGGTCCAAGGGGTAAACCTAGGGGGGATGATATTCCATGTATACAATGAAATAATACACAAAATAAGACCACCTTTCCACCCAAAGACTCATCCAACTCAAGGGTATAAACCACCCCCAACAACTTACCCCACAAGGGATGCCACTAGGAGTGTCACAAATCCAACTACAAACCACCTCAACCTCATACCATAACTTTGACAAAATAGGAGGACAATTACCATAAAATACCCCCAAGACAATGTTCATAGATCAAAAACACAATAGATGCCAAAACTTTAAACCCGAAACACCCAGAAACCGAGAGGAATCTAAGAACTGAAAGAGGATTTGAAACAAAACATGGAATTAAAATTATGGGTGGGACAATTATGATCAAACCAGGACCTCTAGTACATGTATATGGATGTTAGGAGTTTATTTTTGAAGATATTTGATGATATAATAGGTTCAAAATTTGTGTATAAGGGTGAAGATGAGGTGACCTTTTAAAAGTGAGGGTGACAACACACTTGGAATTACTTATATGATTTAAATATAATTAATGTATTTCTCAAGAATAATTCTTCTAGATGGACAAGGACTCAAATTTTGGATAATATGGTGTCTAAATATATCCATAAAATTATAATTAGACATGTTTATGTAGAATTCATTTCATTATATCTTATTTTCACCCCTGATAAACCTATTTTAACCTTAACTATTGTAAGAAAAATTTTATATTTTTTAATATTCATTATGGAAAAATGAAAGTGGACTTAATAAAAAAATTTAATATGATGACTTCAAATAAATATCTATTTTATTAAATAAAATTTCTATAATTTTCATAAAATAGTTTTTAAAATAAGTCCACAAAACACAACGAAATCCTATTTTTAGAAAAATGCACTTTTAAGCATAAAACTAAATTTATATTCATTCATAGCCTAGTAAAAACTATGAGATTAATGATAATATATTTTAATGTATATATAATATTTAAATTTCATTAAAACTATTAATAAATAAGGATTTATTTAATTTATTATGATAAAAAAACTTTGCGCATATAAAAATAATTTTCTAAAAAATAACTCTGTTTACCTTTAAATAATTTTATCTTCATTCCTAACCATTATAAACATAATGTATGAATTATTATTCAGTTAAATTATCAATATAATTCATTAAAATAATTTTTCAATAGTTCTCAATATACTATTTTTTTATAAAAATACACAAATTGTAGAAAAATACTTTTCTTAAAAAAAATAGGTCTTTTTAATCCTTAAATGATTTCATTAAAAATTTAATGTTTATTTCATCAGAATTAATCAAAAAGATTAAATTTATGAAAAAAAATTTATATATATTTCATAATGTGGTTAGTCTTATTTATACCCATTGATCCAATGACTAGGTTATAAAGGTATACTATAACACGAGTTAATTTAGATTAGGGTTACATATAAAGCAAGCTATTGAATAATTCAAGTTTATTTCAAATGGGACGTATATAGAATCTTGGGGTGTTACATTCTACCCCCCTTAAAATTAATTTTCCATGTAAATTTCATCACTATGATAAAAACAAATAAGGATATCCTTACTTCATCACATCCTTATGTTCCCATATAGCTTCCTTGAATTTATGATTCCTCTAGAGAACTTTAACCAGGTGAGTAGTTTTATTATGTATCACATTATCTCTATAATACAAGATTTATTCTAGTTGTTCCTAATAAGAAATACCAGTATTAAAACCTCTCTGTTCAGTACATGTGAGGGATCAAGTAGGTACTTCCTCATGAGAAATACAAGGAACACATCGTGAAATTGAGAGAGGTTCAGTGGAAGCACTAAGTGATAAGCAATAGTCCATGCTTAATCAAAAATATGAAAAGGAACAATATACATAGGGATCATCTTTCCATTATTTATAAATATCATAACCTTCTTCCATAGAGAAATCCATAGTAAGTCCTTCTCAAAAACATCAAATTTTAGATATCTTCGATGACTATCAGCATAAATTTTCTTTCAAATCCGAGTTACCATGATATGTTGTTGAATGAATTTGAATTTGTCTATAATTTACTCAACTATCTTAGGTCCCAATAGATTTATTTATCAAACTTCATCACAACATGTTGGAGTTCTTCACTTCATTCCATATAGGGATTCATAAGGATCCATCTGAATTTTTGATTGAAAGCTATTATTATAATAGAATTCAAAAATTGGAAGGTTTTGATCCCAACCACCTTTTAAATCCAAAGAAAAAGATCTCAACATATCTTATGGGGTTTTAATTGTCCTATTAGTCTGACCATTTATCTGGGAATGATAGGAAGTGCTGAAAAAACTATATATATAGAGGTTTTTGAAGTCTCTGCTAGAACATTGAGGTTAACCTCAAATCTCAATTAGATATTATAGAATATTTTACTCCATTAAACCTTATCACTTAATTAATATATATCATGTAAATATAATCAATATATAAATATTCTTTGATAGTAATGAAGTGTGATATCTTCATAAGGAGATAGACTTCAACCCAAATAACATTATGTCCTTTAAATTTTTTTGGGAGTCCAATGATGAAATCCATGGTGATATTTTCCCATTTATATTATTCTATGGGTAAAGGTTGTAACATCCCCTTGGAATTCTATATATCAACCTTAACTTGAAGACATACCATGAACCAAGATACACACTCAATAATATCTCTATTCATTTTATCCCATCATAAATACTCTTTCAAATATTTATAAATCTTTATACTCAACGGATGAATAAATAATGGTGATATATTTGTTTCTTCCAATAGATCCTTCTTCATGTATAGTATTAACAGGACACATAAACGGTTTCTAAACCTTATCATTCTATCACAATCAAGGTTGAAATCAAGAACATTTCATACCTTATTTTTCATCTCTCCATCTTCCTTCTATGCCTCTTTATTCTTCACATGGATAAATGGTTGAACAATCATTTGGAAAATATATGATTTCTACCCTTAAATATTTCACTTTTCTCACTGGAATTCCCTTCATCGCTTCCAGAGAAGACTTTCAAACATGGAGGTGACAAACTCCACCCCTAACAACTCAAAAAAACTCAAGGAAACTAAAGTTTATTTTAATTTTCCTCATCCACTATTCTTATTTGAGATGATTCACATGATAATAGAAGATAGTATTATTCAACTCTCGAAACTCAATAATAAATTCTTTAGTTTGATCAACTGGAGGGTCTACCAATGGTGAACTACCCATGGCCACATTTCAAATATCCATCGAATCTTGTGGGGGAATACACTAGCCAATAAGGAAATCGAGAACTCAATCAAATGAATACATTAAAAAAAACTCATCACAAAAAATCACCGAACACACAAAGGGAACCAACTCAAGGGATTCCCAAAACATTTCTCAAAATAAACTACTAACCATCATTTCAAAGCCAACTCATTGACAAAGACTCAAAATTAAAACAAAATTTAAACATGAAGATCTATAAAACTCAAAACATCCCACAAGAAACAATATGAAATCATAAAGAGACACACATCACACAACCAATGGTTATCAAAACATCACATCTTTTTTTAAAAGCACTTCTAAAAAGAAAACAAAATTGGTGGGTTGCATAATCACCAATGGTCTTCTATAGAGTCTCACACATGCATAGCATCATGACAAACCGAGTACCCATTGCCTTGTGTCAATTTGGGCACTCATCCACTCATGACATTAACCATACACATTCTCACACATATCCATGCTTGTCAGCACCCATGGAAACACCAAAGTTCATAATTTTTTTCCACTTTTCAAGACAAAACGTTCAACTCAGGTTTTCAACTTCTCAATTAATTTCCCATTTCAAAATTCATAAAACTTTTTCAAAGTATCACTAATTATAAATCCAAAAACCATTTTTAAACTCCACACATCAATCCCAAGATATTTCATCCCATTCAAAACCGTTTTCAAACACCAATTCATCCCATTCAAAAAAAAATCACGAGTTCAACAAATCCCATTTGAAAGAGATATCCAAAACCCACATTGAAATAGTTCATGTTTTCCAAACAACCAAATTTGATAATCCATAAGTTTTAATTACAAAAATCCAATAAATAACATTTCAAAATATTTTCAGTAACACAATAAAACTCATTTCACTAAATCCCATTTAATTAAAAACTCATTTCTCCTTACTTAAAACAAACTTCCAAAACCTTTCTCAAAATAATTTTTTTTCTAAAACAAACCATTTAAATAACCATAATATTTCTATCATAGAGATCTAATCTCATTAAAATCATCCTCGTTTCACAAAAATACCATTTCATAAAAATCTATTTTTCTAAAGCTCTCTTCAAAATGATTCTAAAAATCCATTTTCACCTTCCCAAAACCATAAAATTACCACTTTAAGATCCAATTTTTACACTTCCAAAAAATTATTTTCAAAACACTTTTCAAAACCCAAGAAGATTAAAAAAAATCACAAAGAAAAACTAGTGTTGATGGTAGAATCAGCCATATGGTTGGTGGTCATACGCCAATCGCCCCACCATCACAGAGAGTATTCTAGGACCATGCCCCCAGCTCTACATGGATCTCTAGGCCCTGTGATGTTATTAATATTTTAAAGACTTATTATATACTCTATTTACTGATTTTATATTAAATGTTCATAATTTTTGTGAAATATTAATGTTTTAATACTAAGTAGAATATTTGAGCATTTTTAGAAGTACTCCAATTGAGTTGGTTTACTATTTTATTTATAAATATCACCATACTAATCCAAATTGTGTGATTATTATTTTTTAGGATTCCTTATTTAATTTACAACATATCATTATGAGTAATCAGTTGCCAATTCTTCCATTTAAAGGGGAATATGGTCCTCACAAGATGACCCAAAGAATTTATAAAGAACCTGGACCATCCATGATGATTGAGTTACTAGTCTAAATCCCGAAGCCAAAATTTTATGAAACTCCACCATATGTTCTTTATTATTCAAAAGAATCATGGATAAAAATTTTAGGGTCCAAATGGAATAAAAAGGGGCCTAAATAAATCATTAAAGTCTAGACCACCATTCTGGACAAAAATTGAAATCCAGACACTATTCATAAAATATCTCATGATGTAATCATCAAATCACATTGAGATTTTGAAGTGTGAAATAGAATATATATTCTTATGAACTTTTTTAAGAAAACATTCAGATGTGAAGGCATATTCCTATTCAAAAACCCATTCACATTTTGTCCTTTGAAAAGTTTGTATTGAAATGGATAAATTGAAATTGTTTAATAAAACCGCCATAACTTTGGCACCTTAAGTAAAATGGCCATTAAATTTTCAGAGTAGACAGAGGAGATATTTATCTATAACTTGTAAGAATATAATATCTCTATATTTTTCTTTCTAATTTATCAAAGTGGTGATGTAATTGGAGGGGTAGTTTTGGAATTCAAATATCCCATGACATTGGTCTAGAAATACATCCCATCCTCTCCTTTCAGAAGAGATGGAATTTCAGAAGATAGGTGCATATATTGGCATGAAGAAAGCCTTTAAAAAGTTTTTTTAGGACCTTACATACTCAAGTTTTCACTTGATATACCTTTCCTCCTCTCTTTGTTTTCATTTACTTTTGCATTATTCTTTGTTGTAATCTTGTAAGTCTTTCTTTTGTAATTCTATTTTAATGAAAGTTTCTTCATCAATATCTCTTATTATCATCAAAATTATATAGTTTAATATTAATGTTCTTAAAATAGTTTAAATAATGTTAAAAACATTTCCCTTTTTTTTCTTTCTCATTCAATCTAAAGTTCGTTTTTAATTCTCATCACCCTTCGTGTGTGTGTGTGTGTTCGACGCACAAATATTTTCTTATCCCATTGTTTTTGTTATATTTATAATTCATCACCATAAAAATATATTAAAAGATTAATAACTGTCTTAATTGATGAGTAAATCTACCATTGTGGTGAGACATTATTTAGAGATGTTAAGCAATTTAGAGCTTTTTCTTGATGAGTATTCTTTAATTTAACATTGTGTATGTTGGACTTAACGTGTCATGGATTAATTACTTGTTTTGTTTAATGTGTGGTTTAAATGGATTATTGGAACCATAAATTAACTACCATCAACAAGGATTCTACCCGAGTGCTTCTATACACATTAGCAGAGCATAGGAACTTTGAACGGTCAATAGGAGACAATCGGCTGCACTTTCAAATAGAACTGTTTCTAGGGATAGTGCTTTAAGTAGTCATTATTTTCTAGTTATTGTAAAAAAAACAAAAAAACAAAAAATTGAATTTTTTTTTAAAAAAACACAAAGAAAACCCCACCTTCTCATAAAAATCATAAACGGAAAACACATGAAGAAAACCCCATCTTCCTCTTTCTTCCAAAATCTCTCTGAATGCCCCATATCCTCCCAAACAATACCTCAGATTTTTTTAACCCTAAAATTGAGAGAAAACTTTTCCAACTTAGGAGTAACATAAGAGATTATCAAATAATTCAAGAACCAGTCATTGTCCAACCAGTTGAATTAGAAATGGCCAATCCTAGGGAAAAAACCCTTAAAGAACTCGCTGCCCCTGATATGAATTACCAAAACCTTTGTATTCAATATCCAAACATAGATGATGACTTCAATCTCAAATCAGGTTTGATTCATCTTCTCCCTCATTTACACGGGTTAGCCGGTGAGGATCCACATCTCCACCTTAAAGAGTTCCAAGTGGTGTGCTCTACCATGAAGCCTCAAGGGGTTTCTGAGGAACAAATCAAACTTTGAGAATTCCCTTTTTCCTTAGCTGAATATGCCAAGTCATAGATTTACTACCTCCCTCCTGGTTCCATAACCACATCGAATGACATGAAGCGACTCTTCTTAGATAAATTTTTTCCTGCTTCTCATACTGCTTCCATCCGAAAGGAAATTAGTGGTATCCATAAATTCCTTAATGAATCACTCCATAAATAGTGGGAGAGGTTCAAAAAGCTTGTTGCAACCTGCCCACACCACCAAATCCCTGACCAACTCTTGATCCAGTACTTCTATGAGGGGTTATTGGAAATGGATATAATCCTCATTGATGTCGCAAGTGGTGGTGCACTTGTTGATAAAACTCCTACAGCTACAAGAGATCTCATAAGTAACATGGCTATAAACACACAAAAATTACATACTCGAGCACATGATCAATTCAAACAAGTCCAAGAGAATAAATCCATAGATCCAAACAAGATGACAGAGTGGATGAGTGAACTTATAGGTCTTGTGCAACAACTAGTTGTGTCTTCCAAAGCCCCAACTTCATCTTCCCCATAATCAATGTTTCTTGGACCTGTCAAAAACCGTGGAATCTGCAACTCACCAGCTCATCCAACAGACACCTATCCACAACTTCAAGATGAACCATCTAATTTATCTGGACCAATGAAGCTTAATTAAGCCTATGCTCAGTAGAACAATAACCCTCAACTATCAGGTCAGTTTGTTAGAAACTTCAACCAACCTCACTCTGAGCCCTTCTCTTCTTTCTATAACCAAGGCATGAGGTATGGTAATCTCATCTCTCATCCCCCTCAATTCACTCCTCAAAACCCAATCATGTTTCAATATGGTCAAGGTGTTGGTAACTTCCAATAACATTATCCTTTTGTTCCTCAAAAACAAAGGAGAAATTCTCCTCCTACTCCTCCAGGCTTCGACTATCCTAGTGAGCCTTCCCAATTCCCAAACCAATACAATTTCTTTCCCAAGAACCAAAATCAAGGTAATCCCAATCTGGGACAATCCTCTTCTTCTAAGATACCATGGGAAAGTGAAGTGGAAGATCTTGACTCCTTCACCCATTCCAGACTTAAAAACATTAAAACCCTAATTGGTCAACTTGCATCCCATCTGAGCCAGCAACAATAACCAAATTCTTCCCAACTCCCAGCTCAAGCATTAACCAAACCCAAGGGTAATGTAAGTGAAATTGAACTTAGATCGGGAAATAAAATTTCTATTCCTCATGATAAGTCCTCTAACCCCCCATTTGAATGTTGACCTAGAAAATGAAAATAAGAAGAAACTTGAAAAGGAACCTGAAGTCATTCCCTCACCACCTTCTATTCCACTTATTAATGAAATTCCTTTTCCTCAAGTCGTTTCTAATCCAAAGAAGTCCTTTGAACCCAATCCTGAAATGATTGACATGTTTAGACGTGTTGAAGTCAACATACCCCTCTTAGATTCCATAAAACAAATCCCTAATTATTCCAAGTTTCTTAAGGAATTATGCACCCACAAGAGGCAACTTAGGACCTTCGAAAATGTTTCCACCCAGAAGTCTATTCCCATAAAGTGTAAAGATCCAGGGACCTTTACAGTTCCATGCTAAATTGGAAGTTCCAACTTCGATGATGCACTCATAGACCTAGGAACCTCAATTAATGTCATGCCCAAATCCATCTTCTATAACCTTGGTCTTGGTCCCTTGCACCTAACGGGTGTTGTAATTCAGTTATCCAATCGAAGTACAAATAGTCCCAAGGGAATAATTGAGGATGTCCTTGTTTGTGTCAATGATCTTATCTTCCCTTCTCATTTCTATGTCCTTGACATTGAAGGTGAGACGAAATCTTCTCGATATCCCCTAATTCTTGAAGACCATTCCTCGTGACTATTAGAGCCAAAATTGATTTCCATTCAGGCATCTTATACATGGAATTTGGTGACCAACTGGTCAAGTTCAACATTTTCCAAGCCATGCGAAACCCATCTGAGGATCACTATGCATTCGTAATCCATGATTCTAAGGATACTTATGAGAGTCAATTGAACCTCATTCCATCATGTTCTTCATTTTCTAATGACAAAGGATATTATAAAATATGCACCATGATTAAACAAGTTATAAATGGTGAAGTTGATGTGGACCTTTCATTCATAGATTCTATCAATCTAGAGGATCTTGAAAACTCTCTTGAATCCCACATCAAATATGATCTCTACTGCTCCACCTTGGACAATATTAAGGAAAAAGAATCTGAAGCAACTGAAATCCCTTCTTCCATTCCTGAGTTGTCTAACCCACAAATGCGAGATGATGCTGATCTAAAACCTCTTCCTACACACCTAAAATATGCATTCTTATTCCATGATCACTCTTATCATGTCATTATCTCTACTTCACTTACTGAAACTGAGGAGTCCAAACTTGTTCAGGTGTTAGAGGAAAACAAAAAGGCCTTAGGTTGGACCCTATATGACATACCAGGAATCAACCCTCCTCTTTGCATGCATCACATCCATCTTGAGGAATCATCCAAACCAATTAGACAACCACAAAGAAGACTCAATCCACTCATCGTTGAGGTAGTTAGGGAAAAGATCACCAAGCATATTCAATATGGTATTATCTACCCAATTTCTAATAGTGAATGGGTTAGTACAATTAAATTTGTACCTAATAAGGGTGGGATAACCGTTGTCACAAAAGAACATGGTGAGGTAGTCACAACTAGAGTGAAGAAAAAATGGTGTGTGTGCATCAACTATAGGAAATTTAATGTTGAAACAAGAAAAGATCACTAAGCACTTTCATTCCTTGATCAAATGCTGGAATGATTAGCTGAGAAGTCACACTATTTCTTTCTTGATGGATACACTGCTACTTACAAATCTCAATCGCACCTCAGGACCAAGAAAATACTACTTTCACATGCCCCTTTAGAACATATTCATATAGGATAATTCCTTTTGGCCTTTTCAATTCTCTCGCAACATTCCAGAGGTGTATGATGAGTATGTTTTCTGAATTCATTGAACACTGCATGGAAGTCTTCAGGGATGACTTTACCATTTATGGTGAGTCATTCGAATATTGATTTCATTCACTCTCTCTAGTCTTTCAAAAGCGTGTCAAGTGTAACCTTGTGTTAAATTTTGAAAAAATGTCACTTCATGGTTGAAAATGAGATTCTTCTAGGGCACATAGTTTTCAAAACAAGGTATTGAAGTTGATCTTGTCAAAATTGAAGTGATCCAATCACTTCCTGAACCCACTTTTATTTGAGACATCCATTCATTCATCAGTCATGATGGTTTTTATTGGCAATTCATCAATAAATTCAGTAGGATTTCCCTCCCACTCACTCGGTTGCTCCAAAATGATGCCAATTTCCATTTTGATGAGGTTTTCAAGAGAGCCTTTGTTGAACTCAAAACTGCTCTTACATCTTGTCTGATAATCCAACCCCTAGATTGGTCCTTACCCTTTGAGTTGATGTATGATGCTTCTGATAGAGCCATTGGGGCTGTACTTGGTCAAAGAAGAGAAAAAAATCCTCATGTCATCTATAATGCCTTGAAAACATTGGATGAAACTCAATATCACTACACTGTAACTGAAAAGGAACTTTTATTAGTGGTTTTTTCCTTAGATAAATTCTAGCCCTATCTCTTTGGTGCCAAAATCATCATCTTCACAGACCATTCTGCTATAAAGTTCTTACTCAAGAAAAGTGATTCCAAACTGAGGCTAATAAGATGGATCCTAATGCTCCAAGAGTTTGACATTGAAATCAAAGATAGACCAAGAAAAGACAACCTTGTGGCTGATCACCTGAGTAGAATTTATAATTATTAAATTTCAGAAATCATTGATCCTGAATTCCCCACTGAGCACCTTTCATCTCTCACTCCAAAATACCATGGTATGACCCAATTGTAAATTACTTGTTTTTTGGTGTTTTTCCTGAAATTTTTTCAAAATAAAAAAAAATGAAGATGAAAAGTGATTCAAAATACTATTTTTGGGAAGAAAATAAACTTTGGAAAACCAAGGATGACATGGTAATAAAGAGATGTGTCGATGAAGATGAACATTCCTCCATCTTAGAATTCTGTCACTCAATAACTGGTGGTGGACACTTTGGACCACAAAAGACCTCCTGAAAGGTCCTAAACTCTAGATTATTCTGTCCTTCACTCTTCAAGGACTCACATGAGTTCTTTCAATCATGTCCCTCTTTCCAAAAGTTTGGCACAATTTCAAAGAGAAATGAAATGCTCCAAAAGAAATTAATTTTTTTGTGAGATATTTGATGTTTCGGGCATCGATTTCATGGAACCATTCCCCCTTCTAATGGATTCTCATAAATTATTCTTGCGGTTGATTATGTTTCTAGGTGGGTCAAGGCCAAACCCACTAGAAAGGATGATTCAAATACTGTTAGTGACTTCCTAAAGACACACATCTTCCACCGATTTGGAACACCATGTGCATTGATCAGTGACTTAGAAACCCATTTTTGTAATAGAACCATGGAATATATTTTGAAAAATAATGGGTTTGTACATAAAAATTCAACTATATATCACCCCCAAACAAATGGCATGTCTCAACTTTCTAATAGAGAAGTCAAAATAGTGCTTGAGAGAATTGTTAATCCCACCAGAAAGTAATGGCCTAAAAGACTTGGTGAATCACTTTGGGCTTATCAAACTACCTATAAAACACCCATTGAGATGTCTCCTTTTAGGATAGATTTTGGTAAAGCATGTCATTTTACAGTTGAAATCCAACAAATGTCATTTTGGGATGTGAAAAACTGTAATTTTGATTGTGAAAAATCTGGTGAAGAAAGATTATTGTAATTTGCTGAACTGGAGGAGCTTTGAATTGATTATTACGAGAATTCTAATATCTATAAAGAAAAATACAAGGCACTCAATGACAAACACATCCTATGAAAGGTATTTCATGAAGGTGAAAAGGTATTTCTTGTCAACTCTTGATTTTTTCTTCACCCAGGTAAGCTTAATTATTTTTGGGATGGTCCTTTTATTGTTTCTCATGCTTACCCATTTGGTGCAGTTCATGTCCAAGACCCCTCTTCAAAAAGTACATTCACAGTTAATTGACATCGGTTAAAGCATCACCATGAGAGGGAACACAATCCTGGAACCACATCGACTTCCATCAGATCCCCAACTTCTACAGTTGACCCACCACTGGATGGAGACAGTGATCCACCAAATCCAATCCATGGGACACCTCTTTCCCTTTAACTCTTCTTCATCCTTATATCTCTCTCTATCTCCCTTTTTTATTCTTCTTCCTATCTTTTTCATCTTTTTACCTCTTTCACCATCAAATTTTTTATTTCTTTTTCTCTTTCTCTTTTGTGTGGGTGTTTATTTTAAAAACACTAAAAAACTAAAATAAATAATTAAGTGTAAAAAAACCAAAAGAGTCATATTTACTCACCATCCAGTTTTGAAATTTTGTCCAACCATTTTGGGGAGTCAAAATACATGGTTTCATCTCAAAAATTTTGTATTTTCATCATGACTTTGGATAAAGAATATTCTGTCAAACCCAAGAAATTTTGAATTCTCAATTTTTGATTTGGAAACTGATTTTCCCCACCCATGAGAAACACCATTTTCTTTCATTCCAAGGCCACCTATGTCAATCTTTTCAAAGTGTGTGTTTCACCCCCATTTTTGAGTCTTGGGTTTGTGGACCTTCGAGATGAATTTCCTACTTTAGTGTGCATTAATATGATAAAGGCATTTTCTAAACCACATGAGAATAACAATATCCAAATAGCCTCCCATTTCCCTTAAATTAATCCCCCTTTTGAAATCCCCTTCAAGCCTATTAAAAACTTTTCTTTGATAGCCACATTACAAGCTAAATACCTTATCCCACCAAATATCTACATGGATTTTCATTGCATATTTTTTTAAAATTTATGTGTGGGGGTAATGAATTTCATTTTGGGTACCCTTTGTTGATTTCACCATGTTATAATATGCTTGAGGGCAAGAATATATATCAGTGTGGGGGAGAGGTTTTCATTTAGTGAGTTTTGGGAATGTATATATGTTTATCTTGTAAAATTGAAAAGTGTTCAAAAAAATATCAAAATAAAATTCAAAAAAAATTCAAAAAAATGAAAATTAGAATGGGTTGTGTCTTGGGTGGGTCAAAAATCACTCTTCCTCAACTTTTGATCTTGTTATAACTATTACAATTAGTGTCGTGAAGAGATAAATCATGGGTTGGGAGATGAGTGTGAGATCTATTTGAAGTTCAACTTTTGAAAAAATACAAAAAAGAAAAAGAAAATAAATGACCACTTATGTAATTGGGAAAAGTTTTGTGGTTTGTAAATATTTCATATTCTCATCCACTTAAAATTTCATTCCTATTTTGTGACTTATTTCACATTTTCGTTCCCTCTTAAATATGTGTTTCCATTTCCTTTCATGTCTCATTTCAAAAAAAAAGTGCATTTCTTTTTTCCATGTTGGTGCTTTACCTCCTTTTTCCTATTTTTGGATATCATCTTCCTACCGTCCCATAGCCACACAAAAAACCCCTAAAAAGACCTCTTGATTTTTGAGCACTTTAGGATAGGGAGTGGAAGGTGAGAGCTCTTACAAACTAAAAGATTTTCACTTTTGGTTGGTGAATGAGTGAAACTCCATAAATTAATTTTATCATCTTGAGAGGAGTAAGTTTTGTGTGCCACCATTTTCCATTTCTAGATTTGAGAATGAAAAAATGAATTGCTTTTGGAACATTGTTTCTGTAACAACTAGTGTTGGAATTCAATATGGATGAGTGAAACTCTCTAAACCTCCCCTGATTGGGGAAAACAAAGTTTTTATATTTGTTGGTGGGTGAAAATGATTTTTTTATGTTTTTATATTTAATGCACATGAGGAAATGAATAAGACTAAGTGTGAGGGATTTTATGTTATTAATATTTTCATGACTTATTATATACATCCTTTACTGATTTTATATTAAATGTGCATAATTTGTGTGAAATATTAATGTTTTAATACTAAGTATAATTTTTTATCATTTTTAGAAGTAGTCCAATTGAGTAATTTTACTATTTTATTTATAAATATCACCCTAATAATCCAAATTATTCAATTATTGTTTTGTAGGATTCATTATTCAATTTCCAACATATCATTAGAATGAATCAGTGGACAATTTTTCCATTTTAAGGGTCATATGGTCCTCACAAGATGACCCAAAGAATTTGTAAAGAAACTGAACCGACCATGATGATTGAGTTACTGGTCTAAATACCAAAGACCAAATTTTATGAAACTCCACCATATGTTCTTTATTATTCAGAATAATTATGGATAAAAATTTCAGGGCCTAAATCTAAGAAAAAGATTCCCAAATTAATCTTTTAAGTTCAGCCACTATTCTGGATGGAAATTAAAATCCTTACACTATTCATTACATATATCATGATGTAATCATCAAATAAAGATGAGATTTTTCAATGTGAGATATGATATAGAGGCGGACAAATTTATTGAAGAAAGAATTCTGATTTGAAGGCATATTCCTATTCAAAAACCCATTCACATGTTGTCCTTTGAAAAGTTTGTATTGAAATGGACATATTAAAATAGTTTAATCCAACTACCATAACTTTGGCTCCTTAAGTCCAATGGACACTAAATTTTCAGAGTAGACATAAGAGATATTTCTCTAAAACTTTTAAGAAATCATGTCTCGATATTCATCTGTATAATTTATCAAATTGGCATTGATGATGGAGGGGTAGTTATGGAATTTAAACAGACCACAACATTGGGCTATAAATACATCCCCTCCTCTCCTTTCAAAAGAGTTGGAATTTCAGAAGAGAGGAGAATATATTGGCATGAAAAAAGACTTGAAAAAGGCTTGGTAGGACCTTCTATACTCAAGTTTTCACTTTAGAGACCTTTCCTCTTCTCTTTGTTTTCATTTACTTTCGTATTCTTCTTTGTTGTAATCTTGTAAGTCTTTCTTTTGTAATTTTGTTTTAATGAAAGTTTCTTCTTCAATATCTTTTATTCTCATCAACCTTATTTAGGTTAATATTAGTGTTATTAAATAGTTTAAATCAAGTTAAAAACCATTCCCTTTTTTTTCTTTCTCATTTAATCTAAAGTTCATTTTTAATTATCACCACCCTTCGTGTGTGTGTGATCGACGCACAAATATTTTCTTATCCCGTTATTTTTGTTATATTTATAATTCATCACCATAAACATATATTACCAGATTAATAACTATCTTAATGTATGAGTAAATATACCA
The DNA here is from genome assembly GCA_963277665.1 of Viscum album. Lineage (NCBI taxonomy): Eukaryota > Viridiplantae > Streptophyta > Magnoliopsida > Santalales > Viscaceae > Viscum > Viscum album. Next base: position 803,800,876 of record OY728167.1, on the reverse strand, counting down.
TTGGGGTGAGTTATTATTTAGAGACGTTAAGCGATCGAGATATTTTTCTCGATGAGTATTCCTTAATTTAACATTGTGTATGTTGGACTTAACATGTCATGGATTAATGACTTGTTTTTTTTTAACATGTGGTTTACATGGATTATTGGAACCATAAATTCACTACCATAAACAAGATCTGATTGAGATTAGAACCCTAAGTTAATTAAGTCTTGGATTAAAGCCTTAACACTTAGGAATTCCAATCAACATTATCTTGTAAAGTGGGTGTTAATTTAAATGCAATATAAAGCAAAGCTCAAGGATATCAAAAGCTTAACTACATGAAAATGAACTCACCCCAATATTTATCAAATTGTTAAATCAAACACCAATAATTGATCACTTCATTTAATCTCTGCAAACAAACCCCCCAATCAAAATACAATCAACTAAAAATAAATGACTATTAAAAAGTATCATCGCTGAGGATTCGACACGAGTGCTGATATACACATTAGCAGAGCATCAGAACTTTGAACGTTCGATATGTGAAAATCGGTCGTGCTTTCATCCTGCAAGCTCACAGATAAAATTGACCCAACTCTTATTTCATTTCCCAAACACCAAACAAATACAAGAACCAAATAACCCAAATAAAACCTGAATCCCCATGGTGAATTGATTCTCATCCCAAGGGGTGCTGGCCAGCACATGAGCCTCAGCCCAGTTGGTGAGGACTCCTTGAGTGAATCCATGAGACCTAGGTTCAAAACCAGGTGGAGGAATAATTCTGAGTATTGTTGCAGTACTGTAGCAGGCACTATAGAAGGTATTGTGCGGTTACTGTAGCAGTTACTGTAGTAGCCAGGACTATTCACCATGGGCCACCAGTTTGGGCTTGGGGTCCTTAAAGACTTCAATCCACCTAGGCCTTCAGTTCAGTAAGTCTTTCAGGCCACCTTTAAGGCCTTCAGGCCACCTCAAGGCCTTCGGGCCACATAATCAGTGCAGTTTCCCTAGACAAACTCTACAGAAAAGGAGCAGCCCCAGAGGAGGATTTAGAGCAAGTGCACTCACCAGAGTAGAACCAAATGGATTTGTCAGAATGAGAGGGTATGGCTATTCCATAGGCATATGTAATCTCCTAATCCTACATGACATATAATATCTTAGCCTATGGGCCTTGTAAGGGTTTCCCATCATCCCTTGAAAGGGGGGTTATCAAAAATCAATAAAAACGAAGGCCTTCTGGCCATTTGGGTAGGTGTTCTGAACATGCACCCTGCTCATAACAAGAACCTAAAGTCTCCAAAATATTATCTCTAGTCTATCAAGACTCTTCCTCAAATAACATGACCCAAAAAGAGTGTTAACTAATCTGATAACACTATTTCATGAACCAGACCGGAGTGCCATCCAACCTAACACCCAACCCGGTTCGTGGCATGGACCGAAAGGCATTCCCAATCCCCACGGGCTGGAAACTAGTGTCTGGGTATCATAATTATACTTTGGGAATAATATTACCCATTTATATAAGCATAAATAACCAAAAAAAATAAACTAGAAAAACCTAAATAACCATAACAGAACAAGGTACAACAATTTCTAGATTTAATAATTTACAATTTTAACCAAAAACAAAAATACTAAAAAGGAACGAAAATTAGAAAACATCCCAAAAACCCTCATGAAACATGATGGGTATCACCCTTAGGCCACCACCACCAATACCTGTAACATACAAAACACTAGCAACCCGAACCACTGATACCTCCATAAATCATCTTGCCTTTACTTGGGTCATACATAACAAGGTCTACATACACCCAAGGGTGTATTTAGGGTGTGATGCAAATACCAATAGGATGCCACCCAAAAGAAAGGATTCCATGATACAACATTAGAAGAAAAATTAACATGATCATTTATATAAAATACTTTGAAACATTATTAAGGAAACATTTTATGAAAAACTATTTTCAGCACAACACTTTTAGAGGTAACGTTTCAAAAGGAAACTTATACTAAAATATACTTGCATTAAAATGAAATATACTCACGGTACACCATATACTGATGGATGGAACTACATCACATACTTCTCATGTCACAAGAGAGAACCATTGGTGAACCCCTAAGGGTAATATAGCACAAGTGGAGCTCTAAGAACCTCGTACCTTAGTGAAACCTGGTATAGAAACTACAACAATCAGATTTCTCATACACAATCCACTAGGATGGGACACCCAATGGGCCTAGTGGTCTCTAATAATAATACATGTTTAGTTAGTGTTGTAATCATCAATCCAGCTAAGTGAAAATGATATTTGACACTTCTGAATCACTAGCGTACTAGTTCTAGCCTACCCACCTAGATACTCGGGATTCCCTTTGTGCTCAAATTCTCATTTCACATGTCACACAAAACAAAATTTTCACATACACATGCCAATAATTTTAAATACACCAGGAAATCCCCATTTTCCATAAACAAAACAAATTTCCCTTTTTCACAGACCAAAGTAATTTTTAAAACACATTTTATACCACTTTTACATTTCATGAAACCCATTTAGCAATACAACGAGGAAGTCACATAACCAATTTAACCATTTTCATGGGCCAATCCCCTTTCAAATCCACACAAACACCAACTTCAATTTAAAACATGCTTACATTAATTTATAAAATTCACAATTCCAATTAAAAGTTCCCCATAAAGAGGTCATCATACCATAAATTCCATTTGTTTTCGAAAACTTATTTTCAAGTACATTCGCACACCAAGTTCCCTTGAAACCAAAATTTTCACCTTTCAAATAAACCATGAAACACTTCCAAAAAGAACCTCAATGAGGCACACACAAAGGAATATCCATTTTTCTTTATAAAATCCATTTCTTTCACATAAGCACATCAAACCATTCCCAAACACATTTCTCACCCCAAAAATAAATTATAGAGAACATATAATTAACCAAGAAAGCATATCAAATCATCTAAAATTATTAGATCATGGAACCACCTACCTCATGTATATAAATTTTCATAAAATGATGCCAAACAACAACCACACAACCACAAGACCCTAGTAAGGAAAGATTAAACCAAAAACATCAATATTGAACCATAAAGAATGAGATTCAACCCTAAAACACCACCCAAACCATTAGAGATATGAAACCCCATGAGAGAAGAAGAGAAACCATAGGTAAGAGGTGAAAATCAAGAGAGAAACAACTTACTTGCAGTTTCCTTGAAGAATCCAAATCAAATTAACCAAGAGGAGGGATCCCAAGGGAGATAATAGGAGGATAGGGAGGCACCTGGGGCTAGGTTGGCCGAATGGGTCAAGCAAGGAGGTATTTGGGGTTAAATCCCAAGAAGACACAAAGGTAATTTCAAAATTTTTAATTACATGGACATCACACACGGTTTTCCCACACGGTTTACCAAACTATGCGGCAACAATGCGCCCTTTACTGTCCAAGAGGCACAGGCCATACGATTAGCCCACACAGTTTACAAACCGTGTGCTAACCGTGCATTAGTCATTGTCCAAAAACAACTCTTTTCTGCACAATTACCTGGAAAGGGCGCATGGTTTCCCTTAACTATGCACAAACTGTGTTCCACCTGCTGCCAAGACCAAATTATCCATTTTTCACCAAAAACACATGGGGATCTTTAGGGACAAAGCAAGATCAAAACTAAACAGAATAATACCCCGAAAATTCAAACTCGTCACACCCAAAACTCGAGAGAAAAACTGAGATCCAAAAGAGAAATGAAACCAATGATGAAAATAGAAACCGAGGTGTGACATTAAATCTTTTAATAAAATATTACTTATTATAAAATATCATTAATGTCTTTTTTTGAACTCTTCATTAAATTTGTCTTTGAAAACATCATGATAGTAAATAAATTCAAATATAATACTTTAAAAAATCCATAAAATTTTATTTTAATCTATTTTTTTGGAACACTATAATTCATTCAAATTATATTACTTTTAATATTTTTAGAATCATTTTATTTATTTTTCTATTAATTTAATAAATAATGTGTTGGCGTTGCGTAAGCATTTAAGGAAATTATTTCATCACTAAATATTAGAAATAAATTACCCTGATAAAAAATATTAATATTTCAAATAAAAATTTAGAACTAAACCTAAGGTATTCTTATCCCTATCACAATATATTATAAATATTAAAAAAAAGAGTGTGTCATTTTTGACATTATCCTTTACATAAATATTATAAAGGTCAAAATCAAGGATAAATGAAAAAAATGTCATATTTTCAAATTTTGGATTCTTATGGATGAAATATACTAATATAATGAAATAATGGTGGTTTTTAGGGTCATTTTTATTCCTTATCATATTATTTTTAACCATAATTCCTTAATTTACCCTTATCGAGGTGAAAAAAATTACTAAGGTTTCTATTCATAATGAGAAAAAATAAAAGGGAACTATTTAAAAAATTTGTAACTAACGATTGAAAATATGGAATTAATTTTTTAAGATTCAATTCATATAATTGTATAATTTAATTTAAAATTAAACCCGTAAAACAAGACGAAAAGCAATTTTTTCAGAAAAATGTGTTTTAAGTATAATTTTTTATACCAAATTCAAGTATAAAATTAATTCCAAAGACCATAATTATAATATGTTTAATAAAAAAGAACTAATTAAATTTTAAAACTAATAAAAAATATAATTTTACTTTGTAAATAATTTAAATGAAAATACAGTTTTCAATAAAAATTAGTATTTTTCACTATTCATTGAAAAATCAAACTTTTCATAAGATTCTAAAAATTCCATCCAAAGATAATTTTTACAATAATAATTAAAAAATAATATACTTATTATAAAAATAAATTTATAAAATTTTCAAAAATTAATTATAATATTTTCTCATAAATAATAAAACCATTTTTGAAGAAAACATATTTTTAAAGCATAAAATAACTTTACTGAAATTTGATTGCTTATTTTATAAGTATTAATAAATAAATTTTTATTAATTATGACCTTTATATATATTTTTAATCCTATTCATTCTATCCAATTCAATAGCTATGTTATAACATTCATATTTAAATAATAATATTTTGGGGTTCGTTTAAGCTTGAAGTTGTGTATCTTGTACGCTATCAAATATAGTCTTTATTTTAAAATATTGAGATATTAAATATTATATATCACTTAACCTATTTATATATTGTTTTTTCTATTATTTACTTAAATTTATATCCATTACTCTATATAGTGTCAATTTTAATGGTACTTACCATGACAATTATTCCATTTACTGATTGGGGAAATATTTAGATTCTGTGTACTTGGTATTTCAATATAGATATTAATTGATTACTAAGGTATGTTTGTTATGTCTAGTATTGTTTATTTATTCCTTTATATAATTAATTCATTGCACATAATTAGTGATGGGTGAGAATTATATATCCCCTCGATGTATCGGTAAGTCTTATGAGACAAACTAACTTGGGTATTTGGTGTAAACCTTACTCGTTTTTGTATTATGTCTTTCCACAAGGACTATGATATATTTATGATGTATAACATTATGAATTCCATCACCATGCAATCAATGTTTTTCCATGTAATTATTTACAATGTTATATTATCCATGGATATATTATATTCCCATATTATCAGTTATATGGAATTTTATTATTATTATTTATTCCTTTAATATTATTAATGCCTCATTTATTCCATGATATATTCTATTTTATGCTACCCATTACTAAGAATTTAAGCTCACCCTTATTATGATTCCATTTCACCGATTAAGAATGAGAGTATTATATTTGAAATGCCTAGATAGGTGTCATGTGTGGAGAATTTTTTGGGAGATGTTTAAGACTTTTTGTTAAATAAGGTTCCATCAGTTTAGTGGAAAAAATATAAATTTAATGGGAAATATATGAGTTTTGATAGTTAATGTTTTTTTCATAACTCTATAAAACTATACACCTTAAAGGTCTTGGGTGTGTATGTGAATAAATATATTTTATTGATATTGTAAATATAGAAGGTTGAGTTTTGGTCACTTATGTTGGTTTCAAAGACAATATATAAAGGATATGTTTTTAGAACCAGATCCAAATTTGTAGTTTGGGGTGTCATATTTGGTATCAAATAAGGGTTTATATAATTTAATAGGTTATAATGTTATCATATGAGGATAATTTAAGATTTGTGGACACCATCATGGGTAAATATGTTTAAAGTTGGTCCTAAGATTAATGGTATATTTACCCCTTTTTTAGGTCTTATGTGATTCGATTTTATAGTGATTAATGATATTTTGGGGAGATGTTTATTGGATTTTAAGAATAATTGATGATTGAGGTATAGGTTATAGCAACCCATGCTTAACATGAATGGATATTACATCATTTTATATGAATATTCATAACATTATAAAATTATATGCCTAAGGACTATAACAGTTTAGTGTCTATGGAAACTTGGAACACATTCTTCTAATTTGGTGAAAGATCTTCAATATCTCCCATAAATATCTTACCCTTTAGTACTCCTACTTAAATTATTTCTTCATAACCTGGGGAAATAAAACATAATTAAGGGTGATCTCAAATGCTCAATAAGGGTAAACAAAAGAGATACATATGCATAAAATGAACATAAGATTATGAGAACATGATTATAACTTTTTAAAAACATACCCTACTTATCAAAGAACATAATATTGAATCATGGAATAAATATAAGTAGTTCATAAGACATGAATCATAATATAATCAAAGAACATGAGTCATGAGAGCATAACATAGGCATAAGACATGGAATTTCTGGCATACACATAATCATAGAAAATATTTTCATATTATCCAAAGATCAATGCCAAGACCATCATAGCAGACAAATACCTTTACTAAACTATATTCACTCCCCATTACGACCCTGTATTATTGAACTGTGTTTACTTACTATTTCAACCCTGTATTAATAAACCGAGCATACTCCTCATTTCATCCCTATATTACTGAACCGCGTTCACTCCTCATTCCAACCTTGTATTAGTGAATTGAGTTCACTCTTCATTACATCCCTATATTACTGAACCGATTTCACTCCTTATTCTAGCCTTGTATTACTGAAATGAGTTCACACCTCATTCCAACTATAACATCCCGAGTTTTTTTAATGGGTCAAAGTTTTCTCCTATTTTAAGATTTTCAATTAGTGGATATGATAAACATTTTTGCTGATTGGAACTCAATTTCAAGAGTTCCATCAGCTTTATATCATGTTTTTGGGTAGGTCTAGGGACTTGGAAAGTACGCTAGGTGTTTCAGTTTGGTTTTGGGAGTGCCAAAGGCCAAATGGCATGTTCTGGGAAATACAGACTAGGGAACACAGTTTAGGGTAAACCATGTGGAACCTTCCAGGTAATCGTGTGACCCAGTTTTGAACTGCCACATCGTTTCGACAAACCATGTGAGTGGGTTACACGACCATGTGATATCATCTGCAAAAGTTATAGAGAGATACCACACACTTTGTGCATGGTCAGTGCAAACTGTGTGGTAGACCACATGGGTATTGCCACTTGGGAAGTACCTAGACACTATAGCTCACATGATTACTACATGGTTTGGAAAACCATGTGGGTAAACCATGCAGATTTCATAGTGAGTTTTTTTTTTAAAAAATTCATTCTTTTCTTTTTTCCTTATTTCTCTTTCCTTCTCCCTCTTTTTTCTTCCTTATCACACACAGTAGGGGGACAACCCTTCCTTCCTCCTCCTCTTTTTATTTTTCTCTCATCTCTTCATCCGAGGTCTAATTTCAGATCTATTGGAAGTTGTAGACTCGCATCGGTAAGGAAAACCTCATCCATACCTCTCCTCGCCTTTGTTTTTACCTCACAGACCACTATTTCCATCCGAGCCAATTTCAGGGTTTTTGATGGAAACTCAGATCTACGCTAATCCACATTAAATTAAATCTTGATATTGGAAATTCCCACGTATATGAGTTTAAGGTAGGTGGTTCATAACTTAATTTGTGTTTTTATAGACTTTTGGGGGCACGACTCAAAGCACACATTTTGGTTATTTTGAGCGGGACCCTAATATACCTCGTGCTTCTTATCAAAATGACTGTGAGACCCATGGGATGCTGTTGGGCATGCCCAATTCCTATTTATCTTGATAAGGTCCGGGTTAGAGGTTGTTTCTCCTTGGGGTATTTTGGACGGGGGTTCTAACTTTTTCTAGATTGAATTGTTTTGATTTAAATTGATTCATTTAAATTGTTATGGCTTGGTTAAATGAATTAGAAGCATTCAAGACCTCCATCGGGATTGAGTGATTTTGATCACTGGTTGGGCTTGACCTAGATTTGATTGAGTGGTTTTGACCACATTACTGGCGTCGTGGATGTTGGATTGAGGTGGTGAAACTGTCAAGTTGGGCATGGCCTGTAATACTTGGATGACATGGCCATCATATTTGAGCAACATGGTTGTAGGGGCATAAGGTGTCGGTCAGTGCAGCTTAGTTTTTTTATTTGGTGACTGCCTCTCACTCGGGATGGAAAAATCACCGATTGAGTCATGTGCACACCAGAGGACTCTGTTGATTAGGGGTTTTTTACCACTCGTGTGGGTAGAGGCCCCAACAGTTGTGTCGTAGGTTTTATTGGTTTGGGGGTGCTTTTCGTAGAAAGCCACGTAGAATGTGAAGAGCCTTTAGTTATTAGCGATGAGGCTATCTAGTTGGGGGATAAGGTTCAACATGATTGAGGTCGCGGGCCTAGATATTAATTGAGTATATATATTGTTGTTCCTCCAATTTTTGGGTCTTGGGATGATGTGATCTTTTGAGAAGGGGTTCGTAGGAACATGTTACTAATTACTTGGGAATGCCTTAGGGATTTTGGATTATATGAGACACAAGGTGTCAGGAGGCATGTGGTGTCAGGTTATATGATTTTAGGTGGAACCTGAGGGGTCACGTAGACTTTGCAAACATCTGGGGTACCTTGGTCCATGGGCCAAGGACCCTCTCAACTTCTGATATTCCGATGTTGACCGAAGTAGTTGAAACTTATTAGTGGATGTTGATCACCAAATGGGTTGTTTTGTTTATTTTTCGACTTGTGATACTGATTATTTAATTATGTTGCATGCCTACTTAAACACATATTCTTGGTATGAACCATTCTTTGGTGTCCTATTGAGATTCGTCTCACACCCTACACAGGTACTTTGGGACGTGTGTAGACTTTATGAATTTACGTTCAGGTAAAGGAACATCCTGAGGAGATGGATCTTAGTAGCTGCTTGCATGGAGTTGGCATGGACCTTGAGGTCATGCATATCTGGAGTTTCTATTTAGTTTATTCTCTATTTTAGTATACTATTTTGTATATAGTTTTTAGTTATTGTGGTTATCCATGGGTTCCCATTTTATACTTGACATGTATGACCTTTTATTAAATGCATTCCTTGATTGCTTATTTAGTAGTGGATACTAGTGATTGTTAGTATGTTGGGTTGTTTATTTAACTTTCACTGCTTATTCTGTTTATTTATTAATTTTTCTATTTATTATTATTGTTGTGCTTCTTCCATTTGTGGGTCTATTTCAAGTCTGTTGGATCTTATTTCTACTGCATGTTGCATTATTATACTCGGACTAGTGTATTATATGTCCCTAGAGGGTATAGTCTCCTCAACTGGTTAAATTACAACCTTTTTGTTAGTCAGTAGCCTTTGGAATTCGGGGAGGCATGCCTAAGGCGAGTGGAACCTGGTCCGATAGCACTGTTCGGGTGGATATACAGATTGGGGATGCTAGAAGTTGTATTATAGGTGTTTCTTTTACCTCTTTTCTAATGCTTTACTATTTGGGATTATGGTAGACTGGAGATTAGGTTGTGGTTGGAACTATATTTTGAACTCGTGCTGGGGTGCCTGTAGCCCCATGTAAGAGGGATGGGTTGAGTTGCCTTGGGTGGGAATTGTTGTTTTTCTTTTGTGAAGATTACAATTTATATGATATCCACCTTAATGGCTCACTTTTAATGTGATGTTATTTGTTGTGATATGTGTCCCTTGACCCGGTGAGGTAAGGGATGAGATTATAGACCCTTTGACCCATATGGAAAGTGGAATCTGATGCTTGTGCTTTCTTATATTTTTATAGAAACATTTTAGGGTATTTCAACATTATAATTGCATGTATGCTTTGTAAAGTGATCATACCATATGATAAATATCAAACGCCATGTGAAAATGTGAAATTCCATGATTTAAATGCTTTTGAAATGTGAAATGTGATATTTCATTGATATTCCATGCTTTATATATGTATGGAATTTCATGTATCATGAGAAATGGCCCTGGATCTTATAGGATTTTGCAGGTACTATGGCTGAGGTGATTTAGATCACCAGGATTGGGTGACTATGTCATCGGATTGAAGCAATGTTAGTTGTTAGGATGGTCATGGCCTGAGGATAATGTGATGCTTATGTGAGGGAGAGTAATGAGGCCATGAGGTCGAGATTCCATGGTTCATGGTTGCAGTGGGGGGGGGGGGGGTAAGGGTAGTGAGTATGCATTTCCTTTTACTTATTTCCCTATCTGCATGATATATATCTGTTATATATATGGATAGTCTGGCCATTTATGGTATTCATCAGGTTCCTCCTAGGCATCTCGGATGGAGAGTTAGGAGGGAGAGAATATAGTGTTATAGGTGCATGATTATGTTTATACCCCTGAGGGTCAGTCAAATCATGGGTCATAGGTACATGCTCAGGTTCAGGATCTAGTGCAGGCACGACGACTGCCATACTTAACATCGTTTGGTTCGTGGATCAACGAGCAGCTCCAATCGAGCATGGTACGTGTCATGGAGGGGATCAACTAGGGTGCTCAGGGAGTATAGCCTTCAATGGAATGTCTGACACATGAGTTCCAGTCATAGTAACTGCCACTTTTACAGGGTGAGGGTGGTCCACAGGCGGATGAGAACTGGATAGAGAGCATGCAGGTGATCTTCTCTCAACTCGAGATGCCTCCTGGGAGGAGGGTCAATATAGAGATGTATATTCTCAGGGGGTAATCTAAGCATTGGATGGATGTGCAGGTTCTGGTAGGGAGACATGAGGGACTGACCTGAAAGTATTTTGAGGCCACATTCTTTGAGAACTTTTTCCCAGATACACTGAGGGAGGAGAGAGATCATGGGTTCTTGAGCCTTCAATAGGGTAACATGCCCGTCATGGACTATGAAACTACCTTCACTGAATTTTCTATCTTTTCACCTGGTATGGTAAGCAATGACACCTCAAGGGTGAGGTTCTTTGAAGGTGTTTTATGGAACGCCATTAGGGTGAAGGTAAACATTTTTAGGCTGAACTCATTCTCTGAGGTGGTGAATCAAACACTCATAGCCAAGGGAAACCTGATGGATATGTCCCACTTGAGCCGGAAAATTGATTTAAGAGATGGTTTAGATGGAAATAAATGATTTTAGGATGAGTTCTAAAAAGGAATTCAGTCCAAGGACTCCATAAGACCACCTCAGAGTGGCTCTTCGACAGTTTTCTTTCAGTGTGGAAAACCGGGTCATGTCCGGACCCAATGTGAGCAGCCTCCAAAGGATTTTTGTGCATGTGTATAGGATAGATATATTGAAAGGTTCTACAGGTAGCCTTCTCAGACAGCCAAAAGGTAGGTACTGAGGCAGACACAGGCTTCCGATATCATTTTCCGATTGGTACCTGGTGTGGGTGGTTGAGGTTCAGCTGTATGCGGAGGACGTGGCAGGGATAGTGGGACTCATTTTTGGGGTCAATGGCCGATAACTAGAGCATCACTACAGGGAGGCCATGCTTTAGGTAGCCATGTGTCAGGCCAGGTACATGTTGTGGAGCTTCTAGGGGATGAGTGGGCTGGTGAGCTAATAACGGTCAGAGGTACATCATGGGAGTGACCATGATTCTTTTGTTTTCTTTTGTAATGGCATATTGAGGCATGTACTTTTCGGCATGGCCTATTCGGGCATGTTTTTTTGGGTGCATGAGTTGCAAAGGTTGTATATGTGGACCGAACAGGCGCTGGTCAGTAGGTTAGAATCATATTGGATGTGTTGTGTGTGTGTGTGTGTGTGAGGTGCAATGCACCTAGTTCTATACTTGATAACCAAGGGTGTGGGATTTTGAGGTGCTTGGAATCATGATTATCGAGGATAAATGTTACATGGGGTGTCATGGTCATCTGGGAACCATGACGATGTGACATTTGATTGAGGTGTGAGGCACCGAGTTTGTTTTGAGCATCCATGGGATGTGGGACCTTGTTGTGACAAGGGTTCCATGGGATCGAGGCGTGCACTGATGCAGTGCAAGATGTTATTGAGTGTCGAGAGTGACAAGGGAGAACCTGATGAGGTGAGGGAGCAACGATGCATTACAGAAGGACTATGGGTCTGTAAATTGGTTGATGAAAATTTATTTGATTTGATATTTGGGTTCGATTGGATCAGATTAGAAAACTCCTAAGGAGGAGAGACCTCCTTGAGATAATTGGCCAATACCCATGATATCGGGGTAGTCCATGTTATTTTTACTAGTATGGGTGTGTTTGATACCATCTATAGGTTTTGTTTGATAGCTCGGGGATGAGCTATGTTAAGGTGGGGAGATTGTAATGTCCCACATTTTTAGAACGAGTGAAAATTCACTCATGTTTTGAACTTTTCAATTAGTGGTTATGCTACTTTTTGTTTCGATGATCAGAACTCAATTCAGAGAGTTCCATCAGCTTTATATCATGATTTTGGGTTGGTCTAGGGGATTGGAGAGTAACTGAGGTGTTTTAGTTTGGTTTTGGGAGAACCGGAGGCCAAATGGACTATTTTGGGAAATACAGACTAGGGCGCACAGTTTAGGGTAAACTATGGGGAACCTTCCAAGTAATTTTTCGGCCAAGTTTTGAACTGCCGCATGGTTTTAGTAAACCAAGCGAGTGGGGTGCATGTTCATGTGAGCTCTTCTACAAAAGTTGTAGAGAGATACCACATAGTGTGTGCATAGTCAGTGAAAATCGTGCGGTAGACCACACAGGTACTACCACTTGGGAAGTACCTCGATACTATAACTCGCATGGTTACCATACAGTTTGGTAAATCGTGCGGCCTGTACAGTGAGTTTTTTTTAATTTTTTCCTTTATTTTATTTTTTCCTTATTTCTCTTTCCTTCTCCCTCTTTCTTCTTCCTTGTCACGCACAATAGGGGGAGAGACCATCCTTCCTCCTCCTCCTTTGATTTTTCTCCCGTATCTTCATCCAAGGTCCATTTTCAGATCCTTTGGAAGTTGGAGACTCGCATCGGTTAGGCTAACCCCATCCATACCTCTCTTCGCCTTTGTTTTCACCTCACAGACCGTTGTTTCTATCTGATCCAAATTCAGGGATTTTGATGGAAACTTGGATCTATATCGATCCACTTTTAATTGGAGCTCGATATTGGATGTGCCTATATCTATGAGTCTAAGGTAGGTGGTGCATACCCTACTTTGTGTTTTTGCAGACTTTTGGGGGCATGGATCAAAGTGCTCATTTTAAGTCTTTTGAGCGGGACACTAATATACATCATGCTTCATATCAAAATGACTGTGTGACCTGTGGGATGCCGTTGGGAATGCCCAATTCCTATTTTACTAAAGCAGGGCTAGGTTAGAGATCGTTACTCCTTTGGTTATTTTGGACGAGGGTGCCAAATTTTTCAAAATTTAATTGTTTTTATTTGAATTGATTCTTTTAAATTGTTATGGCTTGGTTAAAGGAATTTGAGTCATTCAAGACCTCCATAATGATATGTTGTAATTGTTAGATTTTGAAATTCAATCTATTAAATTTATTTGCATGATTAAAATGTTTTAAATTGATATATATATATATATATATATATATGATTTCTTGAGATTGCATATGTTAATACATATTGGGTCATGATGGGATCAACCTGAAGTGGGGATGGCATGACCATCGGGATTGAGTGATGTTGATCACTGGTTGGGCTTGACCCAAATTTTCTCGAGTTGTTTTGACCACAAGATTGGGCATCATGGGTGTTGTGTTGAGGTGGTGAGACTGTCAAGTTGGTAATGGACTATGATACTTGGATGACATGACCATCATATTTGAGAAACATGGTCATAGGGGAACGAGGTATTGTTTGGTGCAGCTTAGTTTCTGTATTTGGTGATGGCCTCTCAACCGTGATGGCCATAGTGCCGATTGAGTTGTGTGCACACAGGAAGACTCCATTGATGAGGGGGTTTTGACCACTCGTGTGGGTAGAGGCCCTGATAGTTTCATTTTAGGTATTATTGGTTTGGGGGTGCTTACCGTAGAAAGCCTCGTGGAAGGTGAGGAGCCTTCGGTTGTTACCGACGAGGCTATCTGTTTAGGGGATGAGGCTTTCCATGATTGAGGCCATGAGTCTAGATATTAATTGAGGATAGATATGATTATTCCTATGGTTTTCGGTCCTTGGGATGATGTGAGATTTTGAGTAGGGGTCTGTAGGACCAGGTTACTGATTACTTGGGCATGCCTTAGGGACATCCGGTGTATTTGAGACACAAGGTATCATGAGGCACGTGGTGTTGAGTTATATGATTTTAGGTGGAACCTGAGGGTTCACCTGGACTGTGCTACATCAGGGGTACCTTGGTCCATGAAACAAGGACCCTCTCGACTTCTGAGATTCCGGCATTGGCCAAAGTAGGTGACACTTCTTTATGGCTATTGAGAACCAAAGGGGTTGTTTTTTTTATTTGTTTCCTTGTGATACTACTTATTTAATTATGTTTCATATCTTCTTAAACACATATTATTGGTATTCACTATTAAGTAGTGTCCTACTGAGATTCATCTCACACCCTGCACGGGTCCTTATCTATACGTGTAGTCTTTATGAATTTATGTTCAGGTAAACGACCAGTATCAGGAGTTGGATCTTAGTACCTACTTTCATGGAGTTGGTATGGAACTTGAGGTCTTTCTTAGTTGAATTTTCTATTTAGTTTCTTATCTATTTTAGCATGTTTGTTTTTATATAGGATGTACCTACAATGGTTAGCCTTGGTCACCCCTTTTGTACTTGACATGTATGACCTGTTATGAAATCCATGCCTTTCTTACTTGTTTCGTAGTGGCTACTAGTGATTGCTAGCATGCTGGCATGTTCATTTAAATTTCGCTACTTATTATATTTATTTATTGCTTCCCCTATTTATTTCTATTATTGTGCTTCTTCTATTTGCAGGTTTGGTTCGAGTCTGTTGGGTCTTATTTCCACTGCATGTTAAATTATTATACTCAGACCAGTGTATTATCTATCCTTAGAGGGTATATTCTCCCCAACAAGTAAAATTACACCTTTTTTACTAGTTAGATACCTTTTTCATTCGGGGAGGCGTGCCTAATTCCAGTAGCACCCGATCCGATAACACTGTTCATGTGGTTTTCTGGGTTGAGGATGCTATAGTTTACTCCCCATTCTAACCCTATTTTACTAAACTGAGTTTACTCCTTGTTCGAGCCCTATATCACTGAATTGATTTCCCTTCCCATTTAATTCTTATATATCTCGTGAGATATAAATATTTTCCCAATGTATTGGAAGGATATATAGGGTCCACCCATCACATAATGAAATAATAAATATGCATTCTACAAGATAATAAAACATTCATCCTATTATGACCCATAAAAGGAGAAGGGTTTTATTAACATCATATCATTTTCCATGAAATGAAACGGGTATCATAAACATGTCATCATATCATAACATTTTTAAAATAGGCAGGTTTCATAGTCATAGCACAACCTATGAAAATAAGCTAGTTTCATAAGCATTTTATCATGGTATAACCCGTAGAATAGAAATGAGTTTCCTAAAAAAATTGTCATATTAAACCTAAACCATTAAAAGAAATAAAGATAATGGTTTACTTGGATAATATCCCCATTAAATAATAAACTATATCAAATTATTTCATTTTATATGGAGATGGATTTTGAAAGATCACTCAGAGTGTTTCTTAAGGAAAATAACCTTTCTTTGAAAAAAGATTTAAGACATAAAACATTTTCAAAATAATTTTCTTTGAAAAACACATTGAAAAATTATAAATTAAGCTTTAAAAATTATTTAAAACATTTCTTAAGGAAAATATTCTTTCCACTTTGAAAAATTATTTTTAAATCATAAATGTTTTTGAATTTTTTTAAAATAACTTTGATAACTTATAAAGGATGCTTTGAAAACCATTTTAAAAACATAAAAAGAAATATTTTCAAAATATTTTTTCTTAAACATGATATTAAAATTTCAATTAAAAGAATTTTTTAAAACATTTATAGAAAATATGGTTTTTGAACAAAATAAATTTTCGATCGAAGAGAGAAATATGGTCAGGTTTTCTCAAATACACTTTATTAATTATCTTAAGCACCAAGGAATGTAAAATGGAACCATTACATGAATATATCATGAATAAATATATTATATAAAATTTATGATATTTATTGAGATATGGGTCATAATATTTCATCAATGGAAGCATAATTATAAACAATCTCGATGAACGATGAGATTGTAGCAATAAACTCCTACCACTTTGGTAACTTTGAATCAAAAATTCCCATGTAAGAATAAAATCACATGAATAATACAATATAATAAAAATAATTAGATTCATGATATAAAATTTTAAAGGGGTAGTATATACACTTCATAAAATAATATAGGTATATAATATAACATGTGTCTCAAAGAAGGCAAATTGAGACAAGATTCCTTTACCTCTTTTGTAACGTTTTAATAGTAAATCCCATAAAAGAGAGATCATAAAATGGATATGTAAATCACAATAATTCTAATTATAATAATCATAAAATAAATCCTGGTCATTATACACAGCACATATAATAAATATGTGGTGAACAATACTTGTGTCTCATGGAAAATAAAAGTGAGATGAAAATCCATTACTACTGGAGTAACTATTTAATCATGAGATCCATGAAAGAATAAAATCAATTTAATATTTTAATATATTTAAATAATTTAAATTCATGATATAACATGTGATAGGTCATTATATATACCACACAAAATAAATGTGTGGTGAATATGGCATAAGTCTCACAGAAATAAAAGTGAGACTAGAAATCCCCTTACCTTAAGTCTTAGCTTCCATCATACAAGTTCAAACCTCATGTATAAAAAATATAGGTTTATTATACATCTAACATAGAACCTTATTCACATATATAATACTATATATTATTTTATTATGACTTTACATTTCATGTTTATCAATAATCCCACGTTAATGTTATAATTCAGGTAATAACCACTTTATTTTTTGTATATGTTCTGACTTGTTATTTTTTTCCTCTTACTTTGATTTTTAATTACTCATTTACATAATTTTAAACATGATTTAAATATCATATATATTTATTATATATGTATTTATATTGATTCATAAATGTTAAATTTAGAAAATAAAACACATTGTTCATGGTGACAGTAGGTTGTACGTATGCTTGAACGTTGTTTCCATTTTCTTGTCGTATTGAATGAAATAAAAGTAAATAACATATACACACATATATTATAATTTTAATATAATTTTCACATCATATATATCACATATTTTTATTAAAACCATCCTTAATACATTCCATGTAAAACGTGAATGAATCATATCGCTTTGAGGAGGCGGTAGTCCACACGTCCACAAATGATGTTATCATGTTCTCAAAATTTTGAAATCATGATGTTATGTGTTATATAATAATTTAATAAGAATAAATACATCATAAATATCATATATATAATATATAAACTATAAATACATCATTATTCCCAACCTTGATAGGTGGTAATGGAAGAAAAAATGACATCAGTTCGCAAGGTGGTAGTCCACCGTACACATGAACGATGATTGTGTATCCCATTTGATGGAAGTGTGTGAAGTTGCAGGTAATACCATTAACATAATAACATATCAGTATATTTAAGATAATAATTTGATTATATAATCATTATATAAAAATATTTGGAAGGGGTGGGGAAATAAATAAAACAAAAGTGCCTGTTTAAGAACGTTACCTCTTCTTTGAGTAAATCATTTTGGATTGAATCAAAGGACTTCCTTGGTTTGATTTATGCCCAAATTTAGCCTCATAGTATGATTTGAGGTATTTTGGGAGTTTATTTGGTCATTTTTTGGGATATATGAAAGTCTTTAGAAGTGTTAATAATTGAGGTGGAGTGAGTTTCCTTTTATAGTGGAGGAGGAGTGGCATTCTTATAAATACCAGATAGTAAACACTATTGGGAGGTCTCCCTTACATAATGTACCTCAATTAATGATCCATTTTTTATAAATTATAGTATATAATCTAAATATTTCCATAATATTGGTTTTCTAAAATTTTCTAGGTCATTTGGACCCTTAAGATTAAAGTTTAACCACTAAGTAAACTCATTTTTACCTTTATCGTTGTAATTAATTTTAATTTATTTCACTAATATTTTTGGTAAAAAACTATTTTGAACTTTATAGACATTATAAATTATTCTTATTACAAATATGGAATTCATTTTTCCAAATTCAAATCACATAATTGGCAAAAATTAATTTAAAATTAATCCCGCAGACATCAGAGGAAAGCGATTTTTTTAAAAGTGAAAATGCTCAAAAGTTCACTAAGTTTTTATATCTAAATTCAATGTAAAAATGATTCCAATGAACTAAATTTAATTAATATATTTATAATTTTTTTAATTTTACTTTAAAAACCATTGAAAATATAATCTAACATTATAAATTATTTAGATGAAAAGTCAGTTTTCAATTAAATTCAGTATTTTTTAACTATTTATCAAAAAATGAAACTTCTCAAAAAAATACCAAAAATTAAACTAATATAATTTTTACCTTATGATTTTAAAAATAATTTTTTTTCATTTAAAATTTATAAAATTTTAAAAATTTATATTTAAAATAAGTGCACCATTAAATGGTGGAAAACTGTCTTTAGAAAAATTTAGTTTTTTATTCGTAAAATTGGATGTGTTCATATCTCATGCATATAAAATATATTGGATGAATGTAAAAAAATAATAATTGAATATATAGTATAAAAATTTCATTAATATCATCCAATTATATTAATTAATTTAATTTATTAAGATAAAACACATTTGGATTATAAAAATAGTTTTTTATAAAAAAAATTCATTTATATTCAGTTTCATTCTATATTCATTTATAATTAATTGGTCACTAAAGAATTATATAAACATATGTAAAAAATATTTTATGAATTTGTTTAATCCTTTTTATACATGTCATTACAATGACTAGTTTATAACTATCATATTAAATAATAATTTTTATAGTATATTATAGCTTGGTAAAACTCAGTCTTACGTGTAATGCATGCTGTCAAAGGAACTCAGTATTGTGTGTAATACAAGACAACTTAGTGTTGTGTGTACTATAAACTAATATTATTATTTCATGTAGAGTAATCTTAACGTGGTTTTTAGTATAAATTAATCATAACTTGGTGTAGTGTGTAATGAAATCCATCAAAAAATTTAATTTATTCAAAACAAATTAATTCATAAAAAGTCAGGGTGTTACATAGGTAACCCTTATGGTTGGTATGTAATTTGATGTTACAGAAATATATGTTATTTTGTTAAAATATTAATATCTTTTTGTATTATACATAATTTATGTATATTGACTAATATATATTTTATTTTGTTTGAGGATTAAAGGGTAAGTTGATTTCTAGGAGCATACGGTTCTATGAATTTTTTTAGGATATAGTATGAAAGATACCGTTTTAATTATTATTTAAATTTATGGCTAGAATACATTATTGAAAGGCCTAAGGATAAATTTCAATATAGAAAAACATCCCAAAATTTTATTAAATAGTGTATAGTTTCCTAGTGATGACAACCCTATCTATATACTACAAGTGATTTCTAGATCTGGATTAGATTCCCCTAGGGGTGATAACCCTAAAAAAAGTTTGTTGATTGTTAACTCAATCTTCACTAAATGAAAAAAAAGAGGGTTTAACTGCCCACATAGTTTGACACTACAAGGGGATATTCTTTGGATGATTTAGAATCACTTTAGAAACCATTATGAATGATTTGAATACATTGTTATATCTTGAGTCATGACTATATTAAGAAAGCCCTCATCTATTTTAAACAGTGAGAGAAAATAAAATTACAAGGATTTAATTTGTTTAAGGAGATATAATGTAACACCTCAATATTTTAGAAAGATTTATCATTTAAATAAATGCTATATTGAATAGCTGGTATCACACACAACACTAAAATAAAACGAATAATGGGGTATTAATAAAATTATAAGTATTAAATATAATCATTATAATATAGTCACTGAATTACCAGGTATTAATATAAGTAACCATATTATGAAATCTATATAGAAAGGATAATGAATGGAATTAATTAATAGGAGTCTTCCTTAAAAGGATCATTTATCTGAGCTTGGAAATGAAGTATCATCATAAGGATTTTCCCTAGACCAAGCCCAATATGAGCTTCAACAAGTACAACTCGATCGAAATCATCTATGTGAGAAGTTTAAGCTCATGGAAAGAACTATGAGATCTATTCTATTTGAATCTCCACCAATGATGTCCACCATTTCTTGTATTACCCTTATATATTTTGCATAGGTCATAAGGGGGTTTTAAGTAAAAGTTAGGATAATATAAACATGTAATTATCAATTTAATTTATATTCTCATTACTTTAAATTTTTATAAAATTTAATTTTTGAATAAATTTAAAATCTTATATTTAATAAAAATGTACTTATTAATTCCAAGTAAATAAGTGATGAATTTCAAAAAAAGGAGTAAAGTAATTTTATGTTAAAAAGACCTATTTTTTGAAGAATTGTATTTTTATATATTATATATTGTTATCTTAATAAACTAAATAAATCACTTTTTAATGATTAATTTAATGAAATATATTGATAATATATAAAAAAATTAATACTCATTTAATTATTTTTATTTTTCATGGAATAAAAATAAATTTACTTTATTCTTAAAAAATACATTTTTCTGCACTAAGAATTATTGTATTAAAATTAATTTTTATCACATTTAGTTATTAAATCGAGTAAAATAGATTCATATTTGGAACAAAAATTTAAAATTTTGATAATATGTTCAATTTAATTATTTTTTCAAAAACAAAATAAGCTATCAAGGTAAAAATTAGTTACCACGGTAACGGTTAAAATGTGGTAAACATATTAAATCAAGAGATAAAGTATAAAAATATCACAAAACTCATCTTTAAATGGGTGTTTAAGGGATTTCTTGGCCTTCAGTTATATTTAAACCTCAAATTATCAATTTTGGATCTACTTGACTTGAATATGATATTTCTTTTAATATTAAGAAATTAATATTTACCAAAATCTCACCCCTAACATATAAAAGGACCCATTCACCACCCCAGTTAACCCTACACATAAATCCTGTTAGATCAACCAAACTCTTAAAAAACGTATCCTCAGACCTATTTCTCATGTCCTAGAGGTTATGGTCTCACCAAAATACCAATCTAAGAAGGGTTAAGGAGTGGTCTAAATGAGGATATCAAACGAAGTGGTAATAGTTTTAACCGGGTTCTTTCAAGGTTTTTTATTCATACACCTCCTCCAAATCTATTATACCCATTATAATATAATTAAATTAGTATAATTATTATACTTAAATGTTATTATATTGATTTAATAACCACTATTTACCTTCCTCACATTCATTAGAAAATGAAAATGTCGCCCATGTTATGGTTGGATTACCGCCTCCATGACCGACGTATTGTATTTTTCATCACCGCCATATATGGATGGTTTAAAAGTGTATTTAATGAATAATTATGATATTTAAAAAAATTATTAAGTCCTTTGAAAGATAAATTATTCATTCCATTAATAATATTATTAATAAATGGTCATTATAAATTTAGCTTCCTATAATGAGCATACTATGACACTTTTCCTAATTTGAATCTATTTTTGACAACCTATTGAACTATAAAAAATTTCTCTATTGGAATGATAAATAAAATATATCTCTATAGTTTATTATATGATAAAACTATTTTATAACTCCTTTGACTATGGTCAATGTATTGAAGAATCTTTACAGGAATTGACTGAATAACCCCAACTGACCGATGAGAGAAATAACTATAAAATAAATGAATGATCTATGATAATAAATGGACCTTAAAAGAATTCAATATACCTAGAAAAAATTTCTAAATAAGTTATTTAATAAAAATAATTTGGTTTTTAAGTAAGTTATAAGCACACACCAAATGAGTCAAGACTTTTGATAAGGGTTCTTGGTCGCAATTTCAATTCCTTGAGGCATGTTTCTTATTATGCACCGATTTACTTTTATATGTGTAAAAATAGGGTCCAGGTGCAACAGAAATGTGTGAAGGGTCATGCCCAACCTTGATTTTTGTCATGATCTATGATCAATCTGAGATTTACACAACAATAAACATCATAATATATAGAATTGAATAAAAATTAGACAAGGGATAAATTGTTGGAACAAGAGAGAGGATCATCAAATATTATTTATAATTAATTTAATTTATTAAATAATTACCTTGATGGAATTATTTCTTCATTTATAGATCTAACAACAGATATGCATTGTTTCGAAATTTCATTGTAGGAATCAAGATCAGATTCCCTCTAGTGGTGATCGAAACATGTTCCAAAAATCTTCGAATGTCTCCATAGGAATATACAGGTGCTAGCACGGTGGACCCTATTGCTTGCATCATCCACCCACTACTACAAAATAGGCTTTTATCAGTGCTAGAAACCTCTTTTAATAGTGCCAGAAAAGTGATGTTAATCGCAGCAAAGATAGGGGGGTCCCCTTTATCAGCACTAAAAAAAGCACTGATAAAGGTACCCTTTATCAACACTAAAAAAATCGTTGATAAAAGACCCCTTTTATCAGTGCTAAAAAAATCACTGATAAAAGACAAAAAAATTAAAAAAATGTTAAAAAGAATATATAATCCAACAATCTTTTAACATCACTTGACCTCTGATTTTATCAGCGCTTCCCTCCATTTTATCAGCGCTAGGCAGAGCCCCCTCCCTCTCACCGCACGCTATAGTTTCCCACGCAACACCCTCCCTTTAACAGCGCTATCCCCCGATGCACTTGCCCGCATGCGACCTTGCTTCCACTAGAACTCGAACCCCAGTCCTCCCCCCTTACACGCCTACACCTTTCCCACTAAACCATTTAGTTTTTTTCAATTTAATGATATATCTATTTATTTATATATATATAGTTATATTTATTCATATATTAATATAGACTCATATTAATATAATTATATTTAGTTATATTAATATATATATATTTATATTTATATATATATTTATTCATATATTAATATTTATTTATTTATTCGTATATTAATATATATATAGTTATAGTTATAGTTTTTTATCCATTTATTTATTAGTATATTAAAATATATTTATAAGATTAGTTTTAAATACATTTAAAAAATATGTTTTCTTATGTGTGTTTATAAATAAATAAATACATACATACATACATACATACATACATACATACATACACACACATATATATAAAACACACACATACACACACACATATATTTATGAATAAATACATATATATATATGTATATGAAAAGACATAGAATGTTAAAACGACCATAACTTCTAGTCCAGAAGTCTGTTTTTTCCTTAGGATACCCAATAACGATACACTTTTTTCCCTAGGGTGCTAGTTTTTTGTCTGAGAAGGCCTTAACAAATGCCTCTCAACCCCATACAGGTGTATGTGACAAAATGAGTTTCTTTAAACTCCATAGCTTGAAGTGAATTTTATTTTCCACTTTACTTGGTAATTGATTTAAGGAGTATGCCGCAATTTGTAATGCATATCCCCAAAAGGATAATGAAAGATCTTAATGACTCATTATCAACCTTATCTTGTATAAAAAGATACAGTTCCTCCTTTCACTAACACCATTACACTGTGGTGTATAAGGTATGGTGAGTTGAGATAGAATCTCAAACTCCCGCAAGAAGTTGATAAACTCTTGGTTAAGTTATTCACCACCTCATTCCAATTGAAGTTTCTTTATCTTATTTCCAAGTTTATTCTCTAATTCATTCTTGAATTTCTTGAATTTATCAAAGGACTTGGACTTATACCTCATCAAGTAGACATAACCATATCTACTCAATTAATCAGTAAAAGTTATGAAGTAATAATACCCACCTATAGCTTCTTCTAGAAATGGTCCACACACATTATTGTGTACCAATCCTATAAGATCTATGGCTCTTTCACCATGTCCACTGAATGGTAGTTAGTCATTTTTCCTTGTAAAGAATCATGACATCTTTCAAGTGGTTTTATCTAAGATGGGTCTAAATAATAATCATGACAGATATTTGTTAAACGATTCTCATTCACATGACCAAGACGGTGATGCCATATTGGGTGTTATGTGAATCATGTTAATATGATTCGTTATCAATTTCCAATACATTGTTTTTTGTAATTTAATACATGAATACAATTATTAAAATGTTTCAAACCATAACATATGTTTTCCTTATAAAAGAAACATCTTTTATTTCCAAAATTGAAAATAAACCCATCTACCTCTAGGCATGATATGAAAATTATGTTCTTGGTAACTGTCGGTACATAATAAAAATATTTTAAAACCAAAACTATTCCTATTGGAAACAAAATGAGATAGTCATAAATGGATAGGGAAATCAGCCTTGCACCATTATCAGCTCTCATATCCACCTCTCCTTTAGAAATCTTTCAAAATCTACTTGGTTTCTGCATTTGGATACATATTTGAGAACCACAAGATGTATCTAGTACCCAATGTGTAGATATTGAAATATTATACTCGATAATGAATACACCTTTTGTTTACCCTTTCTTCTAGGTGCAATTCCTCTTCTAGTGGCCTTGCTTTCCACACACAAAACATATGGCCTCATTTTCCTTGCCCTACCTCTGGATCTTCTTATTCATTGAAGGATGGTGTTTGGGAGCTTTAGACTTGTTATGAGTATTGGTACCCTTTTCATTGTTATTACTTTAATTTTTCACCATAAGGACCATAAGTTTATCATGCCCCATGTCTTTATCCACCTGGTGAATCAATGTAATATGTTTTGAAAGACTCTTCTCATTATTGATCATATTGTAATTAATAATAAAAATAGATAAGGTATTTGGTAGTGATGAAAGTATGAGATCTATAGGCAACTCATCTGGAAATTTAATCCCTAAGATGTACAAGCATTCAATGTAGAAAATAATCTTGACTATATGATTCAAAGCTAGCATTGACTCTCTAATCTTAGTTATAAAAAAAGAATTATGAGATCTTGAACCTCTCTTGTCTCTCCTTCTCTTGATAGAGATCCTGAAAGTGAGAAATCATGTTATACGCATATATATCCTCATGTTGATTAAAAATATTATTAGACATAGATGATATCATGAAAAATTGAAATTTTTTGGAATCATTCAAGTGTTTCTCATAGAGTGATAATTTTTCATCACTTGCCTCATTACCAAGAGCAACATGAATAGGTTCTTCCTTCACATACAATTTCCTTTCATGGTGAAGGATAATGCATAAGTTCCTTTTCCACTCTTGGAAATTTGTGTTAGTGAGAAGGTTATCCTTCTCTAGTATGGATTGCATTGATATGTTTTAAGTCATTTTAATGTCATTTCTACAAATAAAATGAGAAGAATTTTAGTAATTTAACTAATGAAATTTAGACAAATAAATAAACATTATTTTTATTGGTCTCCCACTATTTTATCAAAACCCAATATCCCTCAACATTGGATTTGAAATATCACGTTTCTTGGAAATTATAGTGGAAAGGATCCGTATTTCCCTTCTCATTGCCCCAAATTTGGTTGGTCAAGAAAATTGAATGGTTTTATGTGGGAATTATAAATTCCAACTACATTAACTCATAGTTCCTCGATCTGATGAGTGGACTCCCCAATCCTGAAATCCTTAAATTGTATTTACTCAACCCTCGACTCTCAATTACACCAAGTCCTACTTTAGAAATAAACCCTTGATGTGAACTAAGTCAATTCAACCCAAAACTTCAAGTTAAAATCCCCTAATAATTGAAAACCCCCCAACTTTGACTGGTCATGAACTTTGAACTATGGTTAGATTTTAACTAAAGTAGTGGAAGGATATACCAACGTAATATATATAATTAAGGGATTTTATCATTTATTCATAAATTACCAATTATTATCTTTATCACATGATTTTTAATATTAAGTGGATTTACCTAAGTGATTAACCATGTCTTGGATAATATTTTTTCTTAAGATCATATATTTTAGTTCGATCTTGCATGATCATTAATTTCATTAATTCATGTTATCGTGACAAAACATTCATAATTAAACAACCATGAAACTTGTTAGAAAAAAATAATAAAGCAGTATGATCATGAACTTTTACTAATGGTTAGTTTATCTAGCAGTTGATAAACTAATCATTGACCTAGGAGAAAAACACATTGAACCAATTAAGGTTCATGTTATAGATTTCCACATGTCCACCTATGTATCTCTATTGGATTGGTTTTATCTTGGATCAAAACTTGAACCACCTCCACTATCTTGGGAGATCCATCCATTACATATTTTTTTACTCACATGTATATGAGGGGAAAAGGGTTTACATAAAAGAAACCATGGGAACACAAGCACTTACATAATAAAAGGAAAGAAGGAATGCAATCCAACAATTTTATTTAATAATAAATTAAATGAATCCAATCACATACAAAGGTATAGTCTACCCAACATGTACTATACTCATATACACTTTATTCTTTGTGAAATATAGCATACATGACTTATCATGTACTTTCATGTTGTGTAGTATCAACTTAATGATTACCCGAATTACATGATTTTTCTATAATGTGTCATGCTTTAACGCATGTAGAGTAACAAATGTAATACAAATCATACATGATATGTAGATCTTGAACATTAAACAAATATTAATTAATCATATATATATATATATAAATATATTAAAACCCATCACATGGTGTGTCCTATCAACTTAATGACCACACACAAGCACATGTCGTTGAGGTTTAAACAGTATAATAAATAAATTTTAAATCTGTATAATTTGGTATAAGTACATGGCGTGGAAAACCAAGCTACATGGCATGTACATCTCTCATTGTGTATCTAAGGTGTAAACCGTTCCTTGGAAAATTGGAGTACACAACTTGTATAAGAGACTACACGGAATTTATTCGCTGAGTTACACAGTCACTAGTCAGGTAATCCATGTGTGGTAATACATGGACCTTATGTGACTCAAATGGACTAAAATCCATGCATGTGGGTTACACATCATGTACTTTGGTTGATCGTTCACCCAGTTGGCCTGGTCAACACTTGGTGTAAGAAATAAATACACCACATGTCATTGATGTACACAGTTCGAATTAATTGCTGAATTAATTTATGATACATTGAACACAAGTACATAATTTGTAACTCTAGTTACATAGTGTGTACTCCTGTGTTATCCATACATAATCCTTGGCCCCTCTAACTGAGATCCTCAATTCTATTTCATTCATAAAATTAATCATATTTATTAGATCTACGAGAAATGAAGGAGGAAGAATCAGGTATCACAATTCAAATTAAAAGAATGATTAAATGTGAATTGGGAACTAAATCACAAATACATAAATCAATAAACAATCTTTAAATAATTATAAATAATTATGTGATCCCTTTGATACAACTTGTAGTTTCCGGGTATAACAGAAGTGTGTGAAAGTTCATGCCCAACTTTTCTTTTTGTCATGATTGATGATCAATTTGAGATTTACATAACTGTAAATGTTGTAATCTATAGAATTGAATCAAATAAAATAGATAAGTGATATAATGAAAGAACTAGATAGAGGATAATCACGTATTATTTATAATTAATTTAATTAATTAATTAATTACCGTTATGGAATTATTTATTCTTTGATGGATCTAAAAATAGATTTTCATTATTCCATTGTTGCATTGTACGAATCAAGAGAATATTCCCTCTAGTAGTGATCCATACGTGTTCCAAAAATCTTCAAATGTCACCGTAGGAATCTATGGGTGCTATCATGGAATATCCTATTACTTGCGTCGTCTCACTTTGATCGCATTAAGAACCACTTCCAAAGTGTTCTCCTTGATATCTCTTGACGTGAGAGTATGAGGTAGAGAAAAAACTCTCTCTATTCTTGGGAGGGTTTTTTAGAAGGGACCTCTTTGGGTTTTGAGAGGATTATCCAAATCCATTTTTCACACCCAAACAAATGAATTAGCTCCCTCAGAAAATAATATAATTCGGTTTATATATCTCCAGGGTTAGACATAAATAATTGAACACGTTCCCTTTATTATTTATTTAATACCTGTGAAACCTCATGTCAAAAAATAATAATATTTTTATTTCTCAATATGCATTTATCTTGAGAATTAAATTAAATATTATTTAATCAAATAATATTGAATATTTATTATTTCTCATCAGACCATTAAACATGGTCCATCATTCCTTCACAATATTTATTAGGCCTTAAATAATGATTATTATTTATTAAATAAATATCACTGCCTTATTATTCAATAAATAAATAAATATTATATTCACTAAATAGAAAATAAATATTTATTAAATATTCTACTCACATTATATTCTTTCTAATAACTAGTGACATAATATATGCAATCAAGTAGACCTGAATAATTATTATACCACATGTAGGAATAATATTTATTCAACTTGTTAAATATTAAATAATAATATATTATTTAACTGAGATTTTGGATACACTTAGTGTGACCTTCTAGAACTCGTTCTTAGTGGCATTAGGAGAAGCAGTCTAAAGTCCAAGGTTAGTGTCTAGCAATATTCCAAGTCACCCATCGAGAAAGAAGTTAGTGTTGTAATGACATAATACCTCATACGGATGCTTACTATGTAATATATCCCCTTTATCATGATATGTCTAATCAAGCAGATTTCATGTTGGTTCCATTAACCTATGTGCTCGATGTATCTTTATTTCAATTCTTAGAAATTGAAATTGCCTATAGAGCACCACGAATATGGATTTATTCAGGACATATCATTTCCATTGAAGGGCTGAAGATATCAAATACTGTTAAATAATATAAGGTACAAATACTTTCTTGCATTATTCAGTAATACAATATTACTCGTGACACACCCAATATATCCTATCCTACCGAGAAAATCTGTCACCACAGTTTTCATCGATACATCAAAGTACTTGACTCAAAATACTCATTATTTATCATACACACTTTAAAGGTGGTTGAAATGATTATATAAAATTATTGTTAATTATTAGTAAAAACAATAAATAAATTGTTCCCCTAAAGAGGAAAATGAATATATCAATAATGAAATGTTTTTTAAATATTATCGCTTAAGTGACATTGATACCAAATAAATTTTCACTGCTAGAAACTTATTCTATACCAACAATTTTAAACCATTGGTAAAGGCTGAAAAAACATTGATATAACCTATACCATCTATTTCCCAAAACATTGGCTATTGAGGTGTGGGGATATAAATAAAGCAACAGTTATTCAATAACTGTTGGTATATAGCACCAGAAATCACATTATACTAATGGTTTATAGTAACCGTTGGTATAAATTTTTACCAACAGTTTGATATCGTTGTAATAGATTAATTTTCTGGTCTACCCCAATGGTTTGAAAACCATTGGAATATAATTTTGCCAACATTTTGATGTAAAATATTGGTAAATATTGAGTTCACAAGTCTATACCAATGGTTAAAAAACCATTGGTGTAGATTTTTACCAACAGTTTACATGAAACCGTTGGTATAGAGTCAGTTCTCACATATATACAAATGGTTTTTAAACTGTTGGCATAGAATTCCTACAATTCCAGCAGTAGGAAGCATCCTACCTCCCCCTATGCAATTACCTGCAAGTATTACACATAAAAAATTCAAAATTCAGAAGGTAATTATTAGCAATTACATGTGCAATTTCAATGCATTGTACATAATTCAGTGGTGCATGTCAATGTTTTTCAGTGGCGAAAGTCAGTTTTATTCAGTGGTGCTTGTCCAAGAACACTTTATGGAATTGAGAACTAGTAAAATACATTAATATTGGACTAGGATTCATTATTATTAGTTTCCCAATATCCTAGAGTTGTATCATTGAAATTCATTGGGATGAGCTTATAGAACTTTTTCAATATGAATGGGATAGGTGGAACCATGTAAAATGTGAATTGGGAAAGGTCTTACCCTTAGGCGAGGAATAGGAAATCAAGTGAATTACAAGATATCCTATGGGATAGTGTGGTTCTAGAGTGGGAAGTGGTATGGGGCCTGGGTGATGAACTTTTGATAGTATGGGGTAGAAGAAGCATGGGATATCATGAAGTTTAGACCGAATTATAGTGTTTGGGATGAATCTATGTGTATGAAATTGTAATATTCAATGGTTGAAAATGCTTGGGTGATGATAGACATCAATAATGGTTGGTGCTTAAGTATATTTGGTGAGTGTAGTAAAATTATGGGGATCACACCATAAACTGATAAAGTGTATGACCCAGGGTTTAGAATAAATGTGGTGAACATTTATTTAGGCATGGTTGATAGATAAAACCAAATAATTATTGTGGTTTTATGTTATTTCCTGAGTCATCATAGGTGATTCATGTCAGGTTAACAAATTTAGAATCACACTAGATGCATATGATAGAAATTTTATAGGGATTGTGAACCATACCAATGGGGAATGCAATGTGGATGATCATATATTGATCAGTGTTAGTAAATGAAAATTTTTGTATTTATACCTTAGAGTAAGGTTCTTGGGATAGTCATCATAGGATAATTCAGGCATGTATATGGAATGCTGATCTTCATGGGTTATCAGATATTTGAGTATGACCCTAATGTCAGATAATTGGTGATGAATGTGTAAATTTACCTGTATAGCTAACCCAACTAGTGAGTGATTGGAGTTTTGATGTTGGGGTTGGATGTGGAAAGGATGGGTCAAATCTAATTCATTTAAAATACTAAATTTTATGATTCATCTATGGTAATTAGATATGATCTGTGTTCTAGGGTGACTAGTGAGGTATCGATTTTAATGAATGGATCAAGTACATGTCAATATTTAGATATAAATGTTCCAAAAAAATAATATAAAATTAGTTTCATTAATAGAGATATTATATAGATGTTGAAATGAATCATGATAACCCCTATATAAGGAAAAACATGTTTTAGGTTTTGAATATGGCATTTTTGTTCATAGTCTTGAGTGATTTTAGATGAATTCTATGTGATTGAAGATTGACTAATACTTTTCGCACGTAATTAGATATGGAAATGGATAAATGACTTCAAAAATTTCATTCTCCAAAATGGTGGATTCATAATTGGGATTTAATCTGGACTTTTCATTGAAAAATTAGTTTAATGGGATTGATTTTGATGATAGACCAATTATCCCTCATTTACAATCATGAGAAAATGATTATATTTGATTTTAGTATATGGGATAGAGATTGAGATATTATTATACAAGCTTATTAAGTATTAGATGTTGTATGGTTAATATTTTGTTACTAATCACATTGTTATAGGTTAGTATAACTGAAGAAACATTGTATTTTCTAGATTCGTAACCCTAGTGTGTTTGAATTTCGGATTCTAATGTAATCCACAATTATTTTACATGAAAATGAGGATTATTTTTTCATGACCACGGCTTCAAGAGGAGTTTTAAAAATTTTACTAGGGTTTGGAGTAGGGTAGTGTTTCTTCCAAGTGTAACAGACACCATCGAGTACCTGGAGTTAATAGACTCAGTACCTAGTGTGGTCTAGGTGGTCTTAAATTTCCTTCCTCTTACATCTGGAATATAATGGTGGGGTATCAAGTAATTTATATTTTGGACCATTTGGTGACCTTTCATGGCTGGTCATTAGGTACTCGAGGGCAGCATACATGATACCCAATGTGGTTTTAAAAAAAAATATAAAGAGGAACATGGAAAAAATTTCATATTTATCCCACCTTTAATTTTATGAAGTTATGGGACAACGTGGAAGTCCATTTGGAAATATCCTCATATCCCTCTTTCTACATTAAATCCTACATGATTAAGGTGATTTTAGTGGTGTGTATATGGAATTTTTAGGTATGATTCATCTTCACCTCCCTCAATTTCACTCTCTCCCAACTTCCCTTTGATTCAGTGGTTATGGATTTAGGAACTATATGAACATTCCACTACAACATAGTGCAATCAATAAAAGAGGATGGGTAATTTTTTGGAGATTGATAGTAGAATCATGAAGATGATGAATACTCAAGGTTTATTAATTCTTTAGATAGAGTAAATACCTCAAGTGGCATATAGTGGGTTGATAGCAATGATATCATTACTATATGGGTAGATTTAAAGGATTTTAGATGGTAATTTATAAACACATGGATCTATTTTCAAGTGAATAGAGTAGGGCCTAAAGGAATAGTGGTGAGTAAGGATCCTAGTGTGACCTTCTAGACCTCAGGAATATTAAACCATGAAGTAAGATATGGGATTATCTCGGTGGTTGGGATTCCTTGATTCCAATGTAAAACATTGATTTAAGAATACCTATGGGTTATAGAATCTAACCTAAAGGGGTTAGAATTATTGTGAGGTGAAATGATATATTTTTAAATCTATTGATAAAATCATGGGTGAGGTATTTTTGTGATGTGACCTATATGAAGGTGACATATAAAAAATATAATTGATTAATAATTTATTAGTAGGACAATATAGATTCATGTGGGTTGGTTTTCCTTGAGGAAAATAGGATAGTTAATAGGTTTAACATTTATTATTGATAAATCAATGGTGGGGTTTTGGAGAGATTCCTAGAGTGGTGTGCTGAGTGATGGGGTTAAGATTTAAATAGAAACTGTTATGGTAGCAATGACTAGATATAGTTACGTGTTATATTTGGCTACATGAAATTCATATGTACTGGAAATTCTTACATGAATCTAGAAAAATATAGATTTCACTCAAATTCACTTATAGCCTCTCCAGATGACTTCCATCCGACCTCAAAAACACCTTCTAAGATCACAAAACATTATACCATGATGTATCCATACAAACCAAATCATGAAGATTCATAATTTTTCAGCAAATCAAAATATTTTTGGTAACAAATACAACAACACAAAGTATCAAGTACAACATGATCTGTGAATGAGACTAGATCAAAAATGGTGTCTCATAATGTAAAGAATCAAAAGACAATTAATTAGAAAAATATGACTAAGAAGTGGTATAATTAAAATGAATAAGCTCAAGTTCTTCATCTAAGTGTTTGACTGTATTTAAAAAGATAATCATGAAATATCTTTGATACCATGTAGAAAGAGAATTCATAGAATCCATACCTCCATGTCAAGTCAAGTTTTATTATTTATAGATAAGGAAATAAAGATAATGTGACCTACCTAATCACACATATGTTCAGTCACAACAAATCATAAAACATCAAATCTCACTAATATCAGTAAAAAAATGTAATGGATCAATCTGTCCCTCATCACCATCACTATCATCATTAGCCTCATCATCATCCTCATCCCTATCCCCTCAGCATCCCCAGCCTCATCCCTATCCTTATCCCCATCCTCATCCCCATCATCATCCTTGGCATCCTCCTCTCCCTCCTCTTTCCCCCCATCCTCTACCTCGGCCTCCTCCTCACCCTCATCCTCGGCATCATCCTCACCCTCAACCTCTTCCTCACCATCGTCATCGCCATCTCCATCACCAGGAACCACATAGTCTCAAACAACACTATAAATTACACCTGGTGCACTATATAATGAACTCATTTATGACATATATGCATCACAATCCGTGTTGGTCTTTAGTGGAAGTGATGGACATAAAAATTGAATCAATTTCATAAATTTAGTGTTTTCCATTTCAACTCGTCCTTCCACTAGTGTGGCCCTTTTTTCTGCATGTTTTGCCCATTCCTTATCCTTTTCCAACTCGGTGGAAGTATAAATGGTACATGAAGAGGGCCAATACCTCATCGGGAATATACTCTTCCCAGGTTGGCAGTGTACTCTTCCATGGTTCTCATCTCCCAACACCTAATGTAAGTGATCATTTGGCCCAAAATTGATAGGTTCCCAAGCATCAAGGGCCTCCAAAGCATCCTATTACAAATTTAAATAGATTTTAAAGTAACAAAATAGATATTGAAATTTGAAATCATCAAATTAAAACTTATCATCTGTTGTTGTGTCTCTTTGTTAACAACACTTCCATCTTTTTTCTTTATACTTGAGAAAAATAGTCTTGTTCGAGGCACACATCCTTTAATACTCAATACCTACCTATGTAATGACATTGAATATAGGAAACCATAATTGGAAATAAGTTACCAATAATGAATTTCATAACTAAATTTATATATAAACTTTATAAATTGAATAAATTGTGGAGGATTAATAGAAAGTGCAAGTCCTAAAAAAATTATAAACAACTGTCTTACCTGATTCCTCTCATGATCTGACATCGTAGTACACCCCAAGGTGTGAGGGTATTTTTTAGCATCAATGTTTTTTTTATTTTTTACATATGATTCCTAAATAAAATTCAATAATACAAAAGATAGTATTAATTAAAATCATTAAAATTTTCATTTAAAAACCTAAAATGTGATTAATACCTTAAACTTGGTAGTCATCTATTGAGTAATAATTTGTCGATATTATTCTATCAGACAATCATCCATGAAAGGTACTGCCTCTAAATCTATACCAACTCTAGAATGCCATCCAATATACAAATCTTGTTTATAACCTCTCCAAATATCACCTAATTCCTGTAGACATGATGACCATGAACCCTCACCATCAGGAAAATTAAACCAAATATGGCACAAAAATATTAATTTATATAAATATAAAAATAATATGTTATATTAAATCCAACAGATTTTTTTACCCATATATGTGCCCAAGAATTATCCTTGACTTCATTTGGAAACTGTCACCATGAGAGCAGGCTGACGGGAATGACGCTAGAGTATTTGGAAAGCATCGCCAAAAAACTCTAACATTGCTACCCTATTTATTCGATCAATTAATTGTCTTCATTGTAGTTCACCATCAACTGCATGCGGAGGAACCACATCGCACACATGCATGTACTCTCCTACCCCGGAATCCTATCATTATATGTATCTATTATGAAATAAAAACAAATATTATATCAATATAAGTTATAATGAAAATAAATTATGGTATAAAATTTTTTTAGGGTTCTATAAATATACATGTGGAAGTCTGATCAATGGACGTCATTGGATCCACATAAATTGAAATAACACTCTGTACAGGTGGAGTTGGTCCTAGTGAATGCTCTGCAGACATAGACTATGGCTAAGTAGGAGTTAAAGAAGATGGAATATAGAAGATCGGAGAGAAGGAAGTAGAAGTAAAAGAATATGGCATTGATGGCTGTCCAAATGAATGATATGGATGAGGAGTGGGAATTATCATCAGATATGGTAAAGACAGGTGAGGAGTCTCAAATGTAAAGGGTGGTGAAAACATGGGAGGCCAAAATATCCCATGTGTCCCTATTTACACACTAGGATCAGAATGTGGGATAAATGGTACGTCAGTGGGAGGGGCATGGTGTAATCAGGTACACTGACTAGATCACCTATCTCTCATACCACCCTCCCTCATACCACCAACCTAAGTACTAGGAACACTACTAGGATGCTTGTTAAATAACTATCTCCTAAGTGGTGGATCTTGAAAAAAAATTAAAACAAAATTAATCACATGACATTATATGTTATTTAAATATATATATTTGAAATAAAATACTCACAACAAGAACTAGTGGATGAACTCCCATCTCAGCCATCAAATGATTGTTTCCCATCATCTTTTTTCATCGCATCTCTTCAATAGGTTTCATTTCCTGCATTTTAAAACAAATTTGGAAGTAATTAGAAAAGTATAACTAATGTGTAACCCAAAAAACAAAATATACAAGAGGGGATAGGGGGATTCATGGGTTCTGGGGTCAATCATCCATGGTCAATAAAGCATTGAAATGCTAAATGTGGTATTAGAGTTATATTAATTTTATACATGGTAAATAAAGCATTGAAATGTTCACCAATTTAAAAATTTTGGTTTCATTGGTTTGAATATAGTTCAATTCCAAATTAGAAAATGAAACTCAAATAAAACTACAACCAATAAACAATGAAAATTTACATTAAGGTCAAGTCGGATACAATATATTAATAATCAATATTAAATCAATTTTAATATTACCAACATTAACAACCCAAGTCAAGATAAACCAAAATAATTGAGAACATGGATGAATGATTCTATATATTTCCCAAAAAAACTTTGAGTTTGCAATCAACTCTGACAATTGAGCTATTTGAGTCATCATAAGTAATAAATGGTTTTGTTCTAATTGAAGTAGGGATGGTTTCAATTCCATCATCACCATCATCAAAAACATGTCTTTTAATTACGTTAATAATAACACCAAATTTATTTCAAAGATGATATTTGACATAAAAAACCCGTTTCGTCATTGATTCCAATACATATGGTTCATCGGTAGCAAGAGTGTGAGTTATGTCAATAACTCCAAATCCAAAATCATCAATAAAGGTTCCTTGACTCATCATCAAATCAATCCACTATAATTTCATCATCGTGAATCAACCATGAGAGTAATAATACAATATAATTATTTTATCAATGACTCCATAATAAGATACATTTTCAAAATGAGGTCAAATATCCGATAAATTGTCATAACAGTGTGTTGTGGCAGTTAGCATAACACCATCATATTGTGTTCTCAAGTTATTTTCTCATTCAGTGATAATAAATATGTTCCAATTGATCACAATTAATTTACATTCACAAACCAAGATATTAGGACCAAAAGCCAAAGCTCTTATTTCCTCAAAAACAGATTCTACAAGAAAACTCGATACCTGAAATATAAAAAAAATATTGATTTTAATTAAATATTGATTTTATTTATTTATTACAAAAATATTTCTACCTTCAATTTCAAGCAAGTAGAAAACTCTTTTCTATTCAATGTATCTCTCCTTCTCAAAGATAAAGAATGATGCTTTTTAT
The DNA here is from genome assembly GCA_963277665.1 of Viscum album. Classification (NCBI taxonomy): domain Eukaryota; kingdom Viridiplantae; phylum Streptophyta; class Magnoliopsida; order Santalales; family Viscaceae; genus Viscum; species Viscum album. The sequence continues at coordinate 803,763,311 of OY728167.1, read as the reverse complement.
TTATCATTTCTTTATGTACCCTGTAGATAAAAATAGAAATAGTTTAACAGATATGTATAATTACAAGAGAGGGGATAAGATATACATGTTCAATTTATTTACTTGATATATTCATTAAACAAATCACAGTTGAACAACACTGTGTGATGTTCCATCTCCCGCTCTTCAATGATTAATTTTGTCAATGTATATGATCTTGGAATTCCTCCTATTTGAGGAAGTGATGGAAAAAATGGGTTCAATTTGCTCATATTTTTCTTCTTCATTTCTCATTGGTTGGTTCATTCTCATAGTAAGACCATACAAAAACATTGAGAAGAAATCCACACATTCTTGATCTAAGTAACCATTCATAATATAACCTTCTGGATGGTTCCTATTCCGAACATAAGATTTCAATGTGTACATATTTCTTTCAGTTGGATACATCCAATGGAAAGAAACAGGTCCTCATAGAAGTATTTTGGTTGGAATATGGATATTCAGATGCAACGTGCATGTGGAAATGATGGAGGAAATATTTTCTCTAACTCACACAAAATTAATGGTGTCTCTGCCATCATTTTTTACAAGAAAGTCCTAAAAAACTTCTTAACACAAAGATCTCTAAATAAATTACACAACCGAATAATCAAAACCCTTAAATTATTGGACAAAAGATAACGGATTTCTATTAGAATCAACTCATGCATAAGGATATGATAATCATGATTCTTCAAAGATTTAAGATTTAACTCTCTTCTATTAACCCATTTTGATATATTTCTTGAATATCCATCAGGAACTTTAATAGTCTCTAGTACTTCTAGAAATTGATTTTTTTGTAGGTTTCATCACATAAGAAGCACATGGAACTTGCCATTTATTTTCACTGATACACACAAGATGTAATTCTGGTCTGATGCCCCAATCTACCAAGTCATTCTAAGATCGTAAATCATCTTTTTTCTTTCCCTTTACATTTAGAAGAATTTAAAGCAACATTTCATAAATATTCTTTTCAATGTGGATTAATCTAAGAAATGACATAACAAATTGATTGACCAATATGGAAACTCAAAGAAGATACTCCTCTTATTCCATTTGTAATAGGTATCATTAGAAGTATTCTTTATCTTTCTACATTTCATTTGGCCCTTCCATAATGAAAAAATGATATATTTCAATTCATTAAGAACATCAGTTCCAAACATATACTGAGGTGGATTGTTGGTCTCCATGGTATTCTCAAATCTTCGACGATTGTTTCAATATGGATGGTCCATTGGAAATAATCATCAATGTACAATAAAACCAAAACTATGGTGATATTTCAGTCTTCTGGATATAGTATTCTTCATACAAATAGGACATGACAATTTTACCTTCATGCTCCATCCAAAAATCATTACATAAGTCGGAAAATCATTGATCACCCACATAAGCGCAACACACATCTAAAATATATCTTTCAAACATGAATAGTATGTGCACACAACCATATACCAAAGAAGTTTCAACTATTTTATTAAAGGTTGAATGTATACATCTATATTATTTCTAGGATCAGAAGGTCCATATATAAGTATAACCATGAAAGTGAAAGGTTTTTTCAAACACAACCATGAGGGAAGGTTATAAATGTGTATGGAAATTGTCCATGTGTTGTGTGAAGTAAAAATCTTCTCAAACAAATTAAAACCATCACATGAATGACCCAAACTCACATTACACACATCAACTGAAAAATCAGGATATCGAGCATCAAATCTCGGCCATGAAAATCCATCTGCAGGGTGAACCAACTCTTTATTATTCTTCTTTCTCTCAGTATCATGCCATCACATTTTTATTGATATTTCATCAGACATGAAAAGATTATGGAGTTTTGGGATCAATGGAAAGTGACACATTAGTTTTTTTGGAACATGAGATGGTGTTCCATCAGCTTTTAGCTTCCATCGGGATATTCCACATTTGATAAAATCATTTCTTTCAGCATTTTCCTCCCAGAATAAGCTGTAATCTTTCGGGCAACCATGACTTTTGTTTTTTTTTTTGAAAATCTAGGTTCTTCAACTAACTTCCAATTCTATATAGTGTTTTGAGGGAATATTTGCATCAACTAGAAGTAATTCTTTAAATAAGGTAAGAATGTAATCGATGGTAGTATTAGAAATATGATACATGGTTTTCCCAGGAAACAATCAAATTAAAAATTCTAACGTTTTCATTTTACCACATTTCCGATATAATGGAGTCTTCATAGCATCATTCAATTTTTTCACTCTATTAACATCATCATTTTCATTGGACGTTTCATCTGTGCCCATATCAAAGTCTTCTTGGGTCTACATCCATTATTTCTCATGATGAAGAATAAATGAAAACCAGTCATATATCAAATTATACAATCTAGTTCTCTCATTTAGATTATCAGTATTTTGAGATTCCATTTTCTCCCCATTATGATACCACACATAACATTTTGTTTAAAAACCATATTTGGTTATATGGTAGATAACTTATTCACGGCTCAAAAAAGGTCTTCCAACACAATTATAACATGGGAAATGTATGTGACCACCATCTAAAGCATTATCAAATGAAAAATATAAAAATCTATCCAAATTGTTTTGAAAATTTCTTGAGATCTAATCAGTTTCATACATCCAACTTCTATCCATTCTGTAAAAAAAATTTAATTAGTCATTTTGTGAAATCAATTCAATAAGATTGAATTTTAATCGAAAATATATTAATGTAAATGAGAATTTTTCACTTTATATAAAACCATAACTGACACAATATGTAGATACATGTTAAAATATAGAATTAAAAATTATAGTATTATATCAACATAAATTTTATACTGTGTAACAGAAAAAAAAAAATGACACATGGTGGAATTAAAAAACCATGAGGTTTTGTTCCAATATAGAATATAGTCCTCTCAACATGATAGTAACCCACTACTAAGCACATTTATTTAAAAAAATGAAAATAACCATAACATGGATCAGGTTTTACATGCAATAAGTACACACTAGGAATTACAGGATACAACTGGCCTCTATTATAGTTATTCATGTGAAAAATATGTAAAAAGAAGGAACAGGGAGTATCATAGTAACCCATTTTAAATAATAAGATAAGTGATAAGTAAATATAAATTAAACATAGGCACAACACAAATGTAAAATGAAACATAGAGGGTGAATAATGTATTGAGTTTTTGATGCAACTCAGTATTAGATCAACTTTGGTTGATGAATTATTTTTAAATATATACCACATATAATATTAAATGATCCAATGAATCTTAATCATAGGTTTGGTAATAAATCTCAGAAAACAAAGTGTTATGTGTAGAAGTAATTAACATTGTACCCTCATATGTTCCATACACACATTTCATTTGAAGCTTTATCGAATTTATACTCAACTACTAAAAAATTATCAACTAAAGAATAATAATAATTAATTAATCCTATTGATAATATTTTTGGAAAGTATTAAATGGTAATATATTCATTAAATGGTAAGATATTCATTAATAATATTGACACTATACATAATGTAAGTTGATAGATTTTCCAAAAATAAACTTTTATATAAAAAATATAATTTATTAGTAATAAAATAAACATGATTTTCAATCATTAAAATAAAAAATCATTAGGTTTTAGTTTAATGCACCAACATGGTTGTTGTTGTGTCTAAAATCACCTCATCTTTTTGGCCTTAAAATAAATTCTCCCAGATAAAAAACTTGTATCACTAGATTGTGAGTGTATTAGTGAAGGTCTAAATTCATTATATCATAAAAATAATAATTAACCTACAAGATAAATGAAGGGATAAATACATGAATGTTAAAGTTCCTCCCCAGGATAATAAATAAAAATTTCATTGAGGTTCACCACATTGTAATAAAGAAACCAATGACCATAGATATACTCCACATGGTGAAAGATGAAAATGATAAATATTTTTAAGTGGGTTCTAGGGGAAAAGAGAGGGGTTGTGAACATTTTTCTATTAGTAGTTACCTTTTTGGCTTAGGCAGGGTAAAGTTTGGCTTCTCCCGAAGTTATCTCTGTTTTCTCAGTTTACTTGTTTTCCCAATTTTACATCTGTATGTAAAGGTTATCACACCATACTAAAATATACTCCAAAATAATTTTGTATTTCCCTTAGAGAACTAATAATTTTTCACCTAATTAAATGGGGAATCCACCATCTCTCAATCTATCATCACCATACTGAAAGTAAAATATGATTAATTTATCCAAAAAATAGAGGTTTATATTTATCCAATTTATCCAACAGTGGGTGTAGAAATATATATACCTACAATATATGCATATATATACAAAACATATATATAGAGAACATGTATAATTATGACCCCACAGGTTTGTGCAAAAAAAATTAACAACACATATGGGTAAAATCAAATAGAGTTTACAGAATAAAATCCTTACTCAACTGAAGGATCCCATTGGTGTGAGGAAAAAATAATATAGAGAAACAGATGATTCATAACACGTTACCTAAAGTCCCATGGAGTATATAATGGAGGGGTGCAAGTAAAGATAAAATCTAAAAAAACATATGGGTAGATAGAATGAATATGCATGAGTTAAAATAGGAAAAACACATCGATCATTACTTTAGCTATAAAAAATAATGACATTGGAAGAGGTAATAAGTGAAAAAAAACATATCCATAATCAATAAATCTTATCCCCTGACAAATCTGAATGGTCTGACCCCACCTTAAATCACAACATCCAATAACATAGAAGCACAAGGTATAGTGGTAAAAATCACTAGTTGATGATATATGAATGGGGAAATCCAATACTAAACTTTACATTTGTTATTTAATTAACCTGGAAACATAAATAATAGGTTGATATGTGATAACCTATAAAGTTTTTAAAATATAAGCGCAATGACACCACTGAAATAGGTCTATGAAAGGATTATACAGTGTAGATAATAATTTAGATATATTAAGTAAATATAAAAATATTCATACTATTAGTGGTAACTCCCAAAACTAGTTGTAAAGGTCAAAATCCATCCCCTCCTATAGATAATAGTTGTTATTTTTTAAATTAAATAAGTAACATTTGACATATCCACAAAATCTTATGGGAACCTATTTTCAATGTCACATTTATGTTGGAGGAAGGATCTCGGATCATCCAGGCTATGGAGTCTCTGGGTTATCACCAAGGGTGGGTATCCCAAATAAAAGAAGTACGAGTAAAAGAGGTGTTTGGGAAATTTCAAACTGGGCAAAAGCTAACTAATTTTTATTTAGTGCATAAAGTGATTAATGGAAAGATATTGTCGCATGCAGTCTGGAAGTTTTTATAAATATTTATAGATGAAAATGATCCCTAATTTTAAGCCAAACAAGGGATTCTATCATTTAAAAGATAGATGTCTACATTATAGAATGGAAACCCTTCTACTAAGAGTTACTCCTAAATCCAAGACTAGTATTACCCAATGTTATGTAATTAAATTATAATATATTTTATCCAACTGAAACGTTAATAAAATAATCCTCAGTGGTCCATTTATTGAAACATTTAATCTTTATAAAGATAAATATTCCAAAGAAGATAAAATAATATGATGAATGACCACACAGATCTCTCGTTTAGGCCAAATAAAAACACAAAAAATAGATGTAGAACATTAAAACTAAGGTAGAACTTACATATTTTAAGTGGTATTGTCATGACCTGTTCTCTGGGGCCCGTTCCGTGATTACCCCAAGCCCACCTTCCATCGGCCAGGGGCTGGAAACTAGCACTAGAAAGGCGTATCCCTATAACGGGAAGTAATTTCCTTTAAACTTGTTCAAACACACAATATAAGAACTAAACAAGAAGCAACCATGAAGTAAACTACTATAGTAAAAAGTTTACTAAAAGGAAAGGGGCCGGAATACAAGCCCAACTAGAAAGTTCAAGTAAAAATGAAAGAGAAAATGGCTCCTGGAATGTCCACCAGGGATCCTACCTGAAGGGTAGGTACAACTCATGATTAGTAGTCACTGCGTCATGTCACGTCAAATTTCCACCTCTGAGCACCATCTAGTCTGTGCTCCCTCAGCCTTGATCAATGATGTACATCGTCTACACAAGTCACAACAAGGTGCGGGTGTAGCCCGTGCAGGGGTGAGTATAACAATACTCAGTATGGACCCCAAGACCACCCTAAGATCTCCCAGAGTTCCACAAAGGAAAAACCACAAATCAAGACCTCAATCGCAAATCACGAAGCAGTAGTCATCAACTCTACTTAGGTATATGACCATAAATATACCTAACTTATCAAAATATACTCCTCTCATACTTGAGAAAACAATAAGGATCCAAATTTTAAGTCATTTTCAGAACTGATCCATGAGGGAAGAATACCACAAAGGTAACACCACGAAGGTAACACCACGAAGGTAAAAGTACCACAAAGGTAACACCACGAAGGTAACACCACGAAGGTAAATTTACCACAAAGGTAACACCATGAAGGTAAAAGACTCATCTTACACTAGGTATATAACTTAAGTACATAATTACATATGATTAGTCGTAAATCTAAATCATCTTATTCTGTCGAGAGGCTCTGTTGCGGACCCACACAGGATCGATTTATGTTGACCCACATAGGATATCTAGGTGCTGACCCACATAGGATCAATAGATACTGACCCACACAATATTTCTAATCACTAACCCATATAGGATCGATAGATGCTGACCCACATAGGATCGATGTTCTTTATTCATGTTACAGCTAGCCACTAGATTCCCGCACTAAACACGCTTAATTCCAGGAGGATCCTCTCCTCAATCCATCGGTCGTACCTCAACTGCCAAGAAGTTCCATGAAGAAATATCCCAAAGGATCACCATGTTGTAAGGGTTTCAACACGATAGACATCGCATTAATCGGATGATCGGTCTGTGACTTATAAGCGTTTTAGTACCGAGGCCCCTGTTGGATTCAGGTTCGATCCAACCCGACCGTACTACAAATTTTTTCAAAACTCAATTGGAGTATACTAAAAGGACTATCACACTCCAAGGATCCCAAAGCTGCAGATGGTTCGTCAAACGGACGTCTGATTCACAAGTTATGGCCCTTTAAGAGAAATTGGGTCTGGTTGGGTTCAGGTCTAACCCCGCCCAACCCGAACTGGCTTGGGCCAGTCCATTTGGGCTGGGCCGCATTGATATCGGCCCACTGGGCCGTATAATGGCCCGGCCCGCATGCGTGGTGTGGCTCGCTAGGCTGGTGCAGCCCGGCCCACGGAGGGACGTGGCCCGACCCACGAAGGGTGCAGCCCACTGGAGCAGAGCCCACCCTAGCTAGCACGGGGGGGCGTTTCCCCCCATTCGGAGTTCGAGCAGCAGTGCCACGGGGCACCTCCAGGTCGCTCGCAGGATGTGGAGGTAGCGGGTCCCGGCCCTCTATTACGGATTCCAAGCCACAGCCATCTTTAGCGGCGCGCAACAGCGTGCCTATGGCCTCCTCCCACGGCCGGCCGGTGCCGACCGCTGTTGTCTACTGTAGCTATATTCCCTAGACCTCTCTCCAGTGGTGCACCGTTGCGTTCCGCTCTGACTTCTGCGGCCAGCCCGAGTCGGCCTCTGTCTTCACCCGCCGCGGCTACGACCGCAACCTTCTTTGCCGACGGTGCACCACCATATCCCCTATAGCCTACAGTTTCCTGTATCTGTCGTCACCCGCCAATGCTAGTTGTCGGTGTTGTCATGCCGGTGTCATGCCGGTGGTCTTTTTTGGGTCACCGGGTGAGCTTTGGTGACCTGTTTCTCCATCCAAAGGTATCAATGAACTCCCGAGGATGACCTCTCTATTGCTAAACCCATTGTTCTGGGTTTCGTCCATCCTGAATAAATTGTCTGTGAAGAATACGTCAACTTCCAAAAAAAGGTGGAGGGTCCGAGCCTTGTTCATTTTACCCATGCCCTTCGTGTTAGCTTGATATAAAGAGGGTAGTATAATGATTTAACAACTCTTGAAATTAGACAAGAAATAAACCCGACCTCAAAATCATTGGAGAATGTCTGCGTTTGAGGAAGAGTCTATGTTCGTCATTCGTGATTCGGTGGCACTCGTCACCACTCGTTGGAACTTGTCTTATCCTCCATGTGGTTGGCATCATGGTACTTTACCAGAACTTCATCTCTTGGTGAATCTGTGCCAATACCCCTCCCCAAGATCCATATAAATAGGATGGGGAAGAGGTGGGTAACGCCGTTGGGAATTTATGAGCTTCATTTGATTAATGAACCTACTAAATTCCAACGGTGTTGTTACAAAGATTGAGGAGTCAACCCAATTAATGTCTTGACATGTCCTTGGTCTTGCCACCACCGCTTGTCCGATGGAGGAAAAGGTAAAGAGAAAAAAATAAAAGAAATAAAATAACTTTTTTATTTTATTATTCTTTTAAATTTACAAAAACTATATTTTTCTCCCAACCTACTGCGGTTAAAGTGAATCCTTCCTTAAGAGAATCCTGATACTGCAGATTCAGCGGTGCTCTCGGATATTTAATCGGAGCACTGGTTCAAAATTTAGAAAACGCTGCTCACGTGATTACTGAACGTACCTTAAAAAAAATTAGAAATTAATTCTGGGCACACCGAGCCGTAGAATCATGTGCCGTTAAATTTCATAGACTCGTAATAATTCTATATAATTAAAAAAATGACATGGAAAATCCGAGTCTTTACATTATCCCCACCTTTGGGATTTTCATCCCTGAAATCCACAACATAGACTAAGGAAACAGATGGGGGTACTAAGCATGAATCTGAGCCTCACACTCCCATGTGCTCTCCTTGAGGTTCTCGTGCTGCCAGCGAATGTGCACCAGAGGAATCGATCATCCACAAAGGGCCCGCTCTTGTCAATCCTCAATATCCACTGGGACCTCCGAAAATGTCGCCCCATCATCAGTGTCCAGCTCTCCCTAGTCGATAACTTGTGGTGGATCATGCACTTACCTCCTCAGCTGTGACATGTGGAAAATGTCATGCACCCGGTGCATCTGTGGGGGAAGATCCGGGTGATGTGCCACCTCACCAATTATTCTGAGAACCTGAAAAGGTCTGATAAACCTTGGAGATAACTTACCGCCCCAGCCAAATCTCTGCAAAACTCATCTAGGTGAGACCCATATAAATACATGGTCTCCCTCCTCGAACTCCAAAGGCCTCCATCTCCTATCAGTATAAGACTTCTTTCTACTCTGCACGGTCTTCATCTGCTTCTGGATGATCTACACCTTCTTAGTGGTTTCCCATACTAACTCTCGACCCATAAGCGTTGACTCCCCTGGGCCTGTCCAGCATAGAGGTGATCTGAAAGGCCAACCATACAAGGCCTCAAATGGTGACATACCGATGGTGGAGTGATAACTATTGTTTTACACAAAATCCACAAAGGGAAAGTGATCCTCCCAACTGTAGCTAAAATCTAGGATGGAATCATGAAGCATGTCCTCAAGTTTCTGTATGGTGCACTCTAACTAACCATCCATCTAAGGATGAAAGGTGGTGATCAAACGTAGTTGAGTCCCAAATGCCTCCAGTAATCCCTTCCACAACCAGGAAGTAAAATGTGTTTCATAGTCAGAGATGATCATTGATGGAACCCCATGAAGTCGCATAATCTCCTATACATAGAGGCATCCCAAGCCATCTACTGATCCCTGATCTCTAATAGGTAGTAAGTGGGCTGACTTGGTGAGTCAGTCAATGATCACCCAGATGGAATCATGTACCCTAGACGTACGTGGAATCCATATCACAAATTCCATGGAGATACCATCCCACTTCCACTTCGGCACCTCTAGTGGCTGCGCTAATCCTATTGGAACCTGATGCTCGGCCTTCACTTGCTGAAAAGTGAGGCATCGTGAAACAAACTCTGCCACTACTTTCTTCATCCATGGCCACTAGTGCTGACGTCGGAGGTCCTGGTAAATCTTCGCCACACCGAGATGTACCACCAGAAGGGGCGTATGGAAATCCCTCAACACCTCCTCCCATAGCGCCACTAGTATCATGATGTGTCCTCTAAATAGGATGAAGTTCTACCCACCTTCATAAAATCCATCAGGTGCCTCTCCTGAGGATATCTGGGCACGTTGAGCCTCACAGTCAATGTCCCTAAGATGTGCCTCCCGAAATCACTGAAGAAGTGGGGGAGTGACAGTCATATACTGGAGGTAAGCTGCTCCATATCTATCCAAAAAGGATATCTACAACGTGGCTAGATACTCTGTCGCCTCACTCAGCAGCTATATACCAGACCTCCTGCTGAGTGCGTCTGCCACCACATTCCTCTTCCCAAGAGTGTAGACTATCTTAAAGTCATAGTCCTGGAGGAACGCCAGCCATCACCACTATCTCAGGTTCAGGTCCTTCTGAGAGAAGATATACCTGAGACTCTTGTGATTAGAGTCGACTATAAAACGTTCGCCCATCAAGTAATATCACCACATTTTCAATGTGAAGACCACCGCTACTAACTACAGGTCATGGGTAACGTAGTTATACTCATGCTATCTCAGATGTCGTGAACCATAAGCGATCACTGCTCACTCCTGCATCAGGACACACCCAAGTCTGGTCCCTGATGCGTCGTAGTATACTATATACCCAACGCCCTCTTCTGGTAGCCTCATGATGGGGGAACTCGTCAGTCTCTTCCTCATCTTATGAAAACTCTGTTGGAATCTCTCCGTCCATACGAAGGGTTTTCCCTTCTTTATAAATGCTGATAAGGGTTCCGCAACTCTGGAAAAGTTAGGTACAAATCTCCGAGAGTACCTAGCCAACCCCAGGAAACTCTGCACCTCGATCAAACTCCTGGGTGGCTCCTAAGCTAGCAGAACCTCTATATTTTCTAGATCCACCGCAACTCCAGCCTCTAAGATAATGTGTCCCAGAAAGTGGACTTCTTGAATCCAGAACTGGAACTTTGAGATCTAACCATAAATCTGGTTCTCTCGGAGTTTATCCATAACTACATGTAGATGATAGGCATTCTCCTCCTCCATCATTGAGTACACCAAGATGTTGTCAATGAAGACCACCAAGAAGCGGTCTAGGTATGGATGGAAGATCCATTTCATGAGTCCCATGAACACTGTTGGGCCATTCGTTATGCCGAATGGAATAACCAAGAACTCATAGTGGCCATACCGACATCTGAAGGTTGTCTTCTGCACATCCTCATCTCGTACCCTGAGCTGATGATAGCCTGATCTGAGGTCTATCTTCGAAAACCAATGATCTCCCTTCAACTGAACAAAAAGATCATAAATCCTTGGAAGTGGATACCTGTTCTTCACAGTCACCTGGTTCAGGTGCCAATAGTCCACACAGAGTCTCAAACTCCTATCTGACTTCTTGGAAAACAAAATCAGGGCTGCACATGGAGAAACATCGGGCCTTATGAACCCCTTTCTCTGTAGTCCTCCAACAGTACTCGTAACTCAAAAATCTCCGCGGGAGCCATCCGATATGCTGGTGTAGATATTGGTGCCATCTCAGGGTAAAGGTTGATGTAAAAGTCTACCTATCTATGAGTAGGTAGTCCGAGAACATCATCAGGAAAGACATCAACAAACCGGTCCACCGCTACAGGATAGCTCGGACTCTCAAAATCAACTTCCACGAGGGTAAGGCTAGCCAATTGATGTGTGATCGACTGCACCCTTCTCTGGATAAGTCCATCCTGTGATGAAAGGGTTCCCTTCTCTCTAGTGAATGAAAACCTAGTCCCATCCTCACAGACACACTGCACTTTGCGCCTAATTCAGTCAATCTGAGCATGGAATGTGGATAACCAGTCCATACCCAAGATGAAATCGTAAGGACTAAACGCCACTACTAGTAGATCCCAACCAAAGCTCTCTCCTCCTAGAGTAATCTCACACTGCTTGAAGCTGTGTGTAATTATCGAATCCCCTCCTGTAGGAGTCTCTAGTTCTAAGGATCGATCCAACAGACCCACCAGAATCTCCAAGCTCTGAATGAGGGTCGTGGAAATAAAAAAGTGACTGACACTTGTGTCTATAAGTACTACAGCTAGGGTGTAGTAGACACATATCATACCTCGAATCATCACTGGAGCACCATGGTCATAGGCCTCAACTGCCTGGAGCTGAGCTCATCCCTATACCCCTACTCCCTGTGGTTGGGGTGGACCACCTAAAGGTGGTGGCGGTAGAACCTCAAATCGCTTCCCACCACCTACTGCATAACCATATCTTCTGCCACATTCACCGCCCTGTGGAACTCCTCACTCAAACCTATGCCTCTGCCTTGATAGTCCCTCTACCATCTACTGGTCATCCGTACGGTGGTACGGGCAGTCACGAGCCATGTGACCCTACCTGCCGCACGAGTAGCACTGCCTGCTCCTCATCTATGCTCCTCTATCCTGTGAGCCCCTCACCATCGACCATGTATCATGTGGTTGTCCACCAGAAGGTCTGGCCTGCTTGGTCCCCTGCATCATCTGTCTACTACCTACTGTAGATGACTCTGCTACTTGATGTCCGGTGGTGGCTCTCATTGTCGGTTCCTGCTCAGCTAGGAAGCTCTCCACAAAAAGTGATTTCTCTAGAACCCTATCCTGCGTTGGAATACTGATCGATATCATAGATTCTATGATCTCATGTCGGAGACCCAACTCAAAGATTCAAGCCCTAAATAAAGGGTCTCGTACCATGTCGATGGAGTAGTGGGAGAGATCAGTGAACCTTGCCGAGTACCGGGCCACAGTCATGCTTCATTGCTGTAAATATATAATCTCCTGTATACACACTGAGCATAGGGTCTCTAGGAATAACTCTGACCTAAAAAGTCCCTCGAAGTATGCCCAGGTGAGGGTCACATCATTATGTATCTAGAGTTTCAGACTCCACCATCTCCCAACTGCTCCCTAGAAGAGACTGACAGCTAGGATCACAATCAGATCAGTTGGTGTCCCAACTAAGTGAAAAACTATGACCACAGCCTCCAGCCAGTCCTCAGCCACCTGCGGATCCATCTCTCCTCGGAACCTCGGAGGCCTCTTCCACTAAAACTCATACAATGTTCTTAGTCGGTGTGCAGCCTCTATTGGGTGGGTTGGTACCCAACAGGTGGTGGTCCTACTGGTGCACCATCCGATGGTACTATCGCTGTAAGAGGGACCTACACCGAAGCCTCATCACTCGGTGGGCCGTCATCGTGTACTCTCTCGGGAATCCTGTCTGGATTTCTATGTGGCAGCATCCTGAAAGAAAACAGGTGCTCCATAGTCAATAAGTTTTACCTAGTGAGCTGAATCAAAGAGATCATAAGAAAAACTTTTCAAAAACACACACAATCAATGTTTCCATGAACTGAGTCAAAAGTCAGAATTTAGGGTCCTGATGTATGGATACGTCAGCCGCCACACCAACATTGGATTCCCCAAACTGAAAACCACACTCATAAAACATAACACTATTTCCACATTGAAAAGATTAGAGTCCTAGTTCTTCAGTAGAACTGACTCCTCTGATACCACTTTGTCACGACCCGTCCCCTGGGGCCCGTACCGTGACAAACCCAAGACCTCCCTCCATAGGCCAGGGGCTAGCGACTATCACCAGAAAGGTGTATCCCTATAACGTGAAGGAATTTCCTTTAAACCTGTACAAACACACAGTCCAAGAACACAATAAGAAGAAACCACGAAGTAAATTGCTGTAGTAAAAAGTGTACTAAAAGTTAAGGGGCTAGAATACAAGCCCAACTGGAAAGTACAAGTAAAATTGAAAGATAAAATGGCTCCTAGAACTTCCACCGAGGATCCTACCTGAATGGTAGGTACAACTCACGATCAGTAGTCACTGTGTCACGTCACGTCAAATGGTACACCTCTGAGAACCGTCCATTCCTAGCTCCCTCGGCCTTGATCAATGTTGTCTATTGTCTTCACAAGACACAACAAGGTACGGGTGTAGCCCATGTAGGGGTGAGTATAACAATACTTAGTAGGGACCCCGAGACCCCCCCCCCCCCCCGGAGGTCTCCCATAGTTCCACAAAGGAAAAACCAAAATGAAAGACCTTAATCACAAAGCACGAAGCAGTAGTCATCAACTCTACTTAGGTATATTCCCATACATATACCTAAGTTATCAAAATATACTCATCTCATACATGAAGAAACAATAAGGATCGAACTTTTAAGTCATTTTCACAACTGATTCATGAGGGAATAATACCACAAAGGTAACACCACGAAGGTAACACCATGAAGGTAAAATCACCACAAAGGAAACACCACGAAGGTATCACCAAGAAGGTAAAAGTACCATGAAGGTAACACCATGAAGTTAACACCATGAAGGTAACACCGTGAAGGTAAAAGACTCAGCTCACACCAAGTATATAACTTAAGTACAGAAGTGCATATGATTAGTCGCAAATCTAGATCATCTTATTCTGCTGAGAGGCTCGGCTGCGGACCCACACAAGATCGATAGATGCTGACCCACATAGGATCGCTAGGAACTAACCCACACATGATTGATAGATACTGAACCACATAGGATCGGTAAGTGTTGATCCACATAGGATCGACAGATGCTGACCCACATAGGATCGATGTTCTTTCTTCACGTTACAACCAACCACTAGATTCCCTCACTAAGCATGATTGATTCCAGGAGGATACTATCTTCAATCCATTGTTCATACCTCAACCACCACTAAGTTCAAAAAATAATTATCCCAAAGGATCTCCATGTCATAATGGTTCCAACGTGACAGACGGAGCGTCAATCAGACGCTCATTCTGTGACTTATAAGCGTTTTAGTACCGAGGGCCTGATTGGATTTAGGTTCGACCCAACCCAGCCATACTCCAACTTTATCCAAAACTCAATTAGAGTATACCAAACGTACCGCCTCACTCCAAGGATACCAATGCTACAGACAGTTCGTCAAACAAATATTAGTTTCACAAGTTATGGCCTTTAAGTAAAACTGGGCCTGGTTGGGTCCGGGTCCGGGCCGACCCGGTCGGACCGACCCGACCCGGTTCTGGGAGACCCGACCCGGTCCGGCCCAAAACAGCCTGGGCCATTCCGATTGGACTGGGTCGTGGACCAGCCCATCTTTCCTAGTCAGTGCGGCCCACTGAGCCAGCCTGACCTGGCCCACGGAGGGACGTGGCCTGCTGGGCTCACGCGACCCGGCCCGCGAACGGCACAGCCCGCTAGAGCGGGGCCCGCCCTAGCTGGTATGGGGAGCGGGGGGGGGTTTCCCATTCGGAGTCAGAGCGGTGGCACCACGGGGCGCCGCCAGGTCGCCCATGGGACCCGCTGGGGTGGGGGCCTCCCTAGTTGGCACGGGGGGGGGGGGTTCTCTGTTCGGAGTAGAAGTGGCGGCGCCACAGGGTGCCGCCAGGTCACCTGTGGAACCCAAATGGAGTGGTTCCTAACCCACAGTCATGACTTTTGATTCACTACCATCTTCAGCGGTGTGCAACGGTGCACCGCTCGCCTCTTCCCACGATTGATCGGTGCTAGTCGCCGCAGCTCTATGTCGCAACCCTCTCTCCAAAGGTGCGTCGTTGCGTGCCGCTCCACCTTACGTAGTCGGTCGTCGTCTTCACCCACCGTGTCTACGACCAAAACCTTCTTCACCGGTGGCATGCAATGGCGCCCCACCATCTCTTCCACAGTTGGCCATTGTTGGCTGCCGCCATCACCCGCCAGTGCCGGTCACTGGTGTTGTCGTGCCGGTGCTATGCCGAAAGTCTTCCACAAGTCACCATGTGAGCTCTAGTGACCCGTTTTCACATCTGAAGGTATCAATGGCCTCCCCGGGACACCCTCTTCGTCGCTAAACCCACCGTTCCGGGTTTCTTCCATCCCAAATAAATTTCTTGTGAAGAACATGTCAAATTCCAATAAAAGGCAGAGGGTCTGAGCCTTATTCATTTGGACCGTGCCTTTCACATTATATTGATATAAAGAGGGTAGTATAATGATTTAACAACTATTGAAATTAGACAAGAAATAAACCCTACCTCATGATTGTTGGAGAACGTACGCGTTTAAGGAAGAGTTTGTATTCGTCATTCGTGATTCAGTGGCGGTCATCAATACTCACTGGAACTGGTCCCATCCTCCAAGTGGTTAGCGTCATGGTACTTTACCATAACTTCTTCACTTGGTGAAGCCGTTCGAATACCCCCCCAAGATCCATATAAATATGAGGGGTAAGAGGTGGGTAACACCGTTGGGAATTTATGAGGTTATTTTAATTAATGAACCTCCCAAATACCAACAGTTTTGTTACAAAGATTGTGGAGTCAAGCCAATTAATGGCTTGACATATCGTTGGTCCCACCACTGCCGCTTGTCCGTTGGAGGAAAAGAGAAAAGGAAAAAATTAAAGAAATAAAATAACTTTGTTATTTTATTATTCATTTAAATGTCTAAAAACTATCTTTTTCTCCCAAACTACTGCGGTCAAAGTAAATCCTTCCTTAAGCGAATCCTGATCCTTCAGATTCAACAGTGCTCTCAGATTTTTAATTCAAGCACCAGTTCAAAAGTTATAAAATGTTGCTCGCATGTTTACTGAACGTACCTTAAAAATATTCATAAATTTATTCCGGGCACACCGGGCTTCAGGATCACACGCTGTCAATTTTTTAAGACTCGTAATAATTCCATATAATTAAAAAAATTACATGGAAAATCTGGGTCTTTACAGGTATAATGTATGGTTATGATTTAGAGTTATTTTTATAGAAAAATGTAGGATATTCGTATGTTTACTCAACATATGAAACACTTGGGTGATCCTAGAAGATAATAACACACCATCACCATGGAATTGTAATTCCAGGAAGATTAATCCAGTTCAATAGATATAGAATCGTCATTTGAATATATATTAAATTAGAGGAATCATGTGTTATATTAGGGGGAGTATGCTACATTATTTTATCAGTAAGAGTTGTGTTCAGTGGAAAGAGATGGACATGTTCAATCTGAAATATTCAAATATGAAGGATGAGTTCGGTGGGCGGATAAAAGCGGAGTCTAAGTGATTTAATTATGAAGAGGAACTTTTTATACATATAATGGTGGATTTAATAATGTTCTGGATAATTCATTGAGCATTTTGGTAGGGGAATATTCTAGTGTCTGTACTAATGTCCAGAGTAGATGAAGGAATTTATGAGGTTCATGAAATTAAAAATTTCACCAATGTAAATAAATATAATTATTCTATACAAATACTATCTCACCCCATGATATCATGTTTATATTTTTTTGACACCCAATGGAAATCATAAAGCCATGTTTAAGAGTGAAAAAAACAGATGTTATATAGAGTTAATCTAGTCATTTTGAGGTGTCATTTTTTAGATAATTTAGGTCTGACATGAGGATATTTCAAGGCTACCTTTTTTATGCTGTTAAGATTTCATTGGCTAAACTAGTTGGAAGACACCACCCTCTCAAATCTGGTGTAATACAAGGGTGAAAAATCTTTAATTTCCAATCATAATATGTATATAATTAAATAATAATCTCAAATAATAGTTGTTTATAAGGAAGAGATTATGTTTTTTTGTATAATTACTCCATGAATTGAAGGATATATACAATTTGATTTAGAGTTTCAAGAATGCATAACTAGATGTGAATAAAAAGAGAGAGAAAGAGACTGATAGTTCACTACAAGAGGTTAGCATGATACATGATGAACTAGTTCATAAGATTTATAGTAACCGGTAAGAGGCATTGATGTCAGTTAATGAAGAGAAATGTTTTCTTAATATAAAGTTCTCAGATGTTCAAAGATAAGTAAAAAATATATGTAATCCAATTAAATTATACCTTCCTAAATAACTTAGAAGAGATGTACTGCCACTCTAGTTTTAGAGATGATTTTCCATCAAAAGGGACTCATTTTAGGGACAGAAACCCTCTATGAGTTCTAATTATAATTACAGGAATACCCCAGGGATTAACATATTTATGGAACACAACCAAAATAAATATTTATCATAACTGAATTATATTTTATGTTTCTAAGGAGTTTCACTTACTCATACTTTAACTCCTATACCATATTGACTCAATTGATTATCAAACAAAACCACATTCCCTATATGACCATCATACCAAGAATAAAAATGAATATAAGTTTAGATAAAATTTAAGGGACCATCCACCATAGAAAATATATATATAACCCTCCCATTATAATGGGATTAATTTCCTTCAATATCCTAGAATAATAAGATAAGATTATAACCCACAAACATTTGGGATTTGAAAGGACAAAAAAAGGATGACATGAGAAACTATAACAAAATGGATACCCATGGTAAGAATTACATCTAGGAGACTCAATCTATAGATATATTAACAAAAAACAAGATTAAAGAGAGGTATAAAAAAGAATAATAAGGGAATAGGCATACTTGTGTTACTCCTATATTTGATAGGACAAAAAAGAGAGTAGGAGTATGATGTATTTCTAAAAACAAAATTTTTTCTTTAATTTTTTTTTAAAAAAATGTCATCGAGATACCATATACACAATGAATATCCATTGGATACCTAATTATATACTTGGTAGAACCCCTCCATTAGACCCCTCATTGAGTTTCCAATGACCCAATAACTATTTTGTTTTTCACTGCACACACGACATGGGTCTGATATGTTCCTATACTTATAAATAACTTTTGAGATACCTAAGATATTATAAACACAACTCCAAAGAAATCATCAAGAACCAAAATTATTGATTAACACACTAAAATAAAAAACCTTGTCTTTAAATCAATTAAAATGAAAAAAAGGTAAAAAAAAATATAAGAAAAACATATAAATCAGTTAGAACTTACCAATTTGAAGTGGAAGAACAAATAATTACTTGAATAAAGGCTGGATCTCAGGTTGGGAATAAGGGTTCAAAAATAAAAGGGGAGATTTCATTTAGGGA
The DNA here is from genome assembly GCA_963277665.1 of Viscum album. NCBI lineage: Eukaryota > Viridiplantae > Streptophyta > Magnoliopsida > Santalales > Viscaceae > Viscum > Viscum album. Next base: position 803,744,248 of record OY728167.1, on the reverse strand, counting down.
AAATTAAAAAAAAAAAACAAAAAAACATTCTCTTTAAATAAATTTGATTTCAAGAAGGAAAAAAATAGAGGCAGAACATAAAAAATCAGTTATAACTTACAGATTTGAAGTAGAAGAAAAAAACAGGTAGTTGGGAAGAAGGTTTCACACGCAGGGAAGAATGGGAGATCTCATTCATGGCACAATGCAGTCGGATATGGATCTTGTTATTTTTGATATTCTATCCCAACGGTTTTAAAAAATCTCTACAAACCTTGATTGGAACGAACCCTATCCCAAATGTTTCATAAAACTGTTTGGAAAAGTCGGGTTAAACCCAACGGTTTCATAAAACTGTTGGGAAAGTAGGTTAAGTAGGTCCCATCCCAACAATTTTTAAAACCATTGAAAAAATACTCTCTAAAAAGTCCTATACCAACAGTTTTGATCAAACCGTTGGTATAGGTACCCTATCCCAACAATTTATCTAAATTGTTGGGATAGGGGCGTTGGTATAGGATGGATTTTCAGTAGTGTATAAGATCTCATTAATTGTTATTAATTATATATTTCAATTTTTAAATTCTTTCAAAACTCATTGATAAAAATGGATTTTAATAGATGTCAAAATCAAAATAATTGGTCAAAAGGACAAAATAAATAAGTGTTATGTTTAACTTATGAAGTTTTGGATGCATTATACCAACTATAAAGACTATTGATTACATATTATATTATTGTAAGAAATTTTATTCATTTTGAAATTGTTTATATATAAATTTTTATTATGATCAATTCATGTTCTCGTTGTTTATCTACATGGAAAAATTGATTACAATAGGTATATATAAGTCTCTAAAGGGTTTGAAATTCCTAGAGAATATTCAAAATTATGAATTTTTTACTCAATATGGTTAATTATTATATGTTTTGAAATAGATAATACATATGTGATATAACCATTTTAATAAATATTCACATAATAAAGGATATAAAATGATTTTTTCATCTCATGGGTTATATTAATTAATCATTATATTTATCCAGATTCTTTTAATTTTTTCACTGGATGAAGTAGTTATGAAATCTAAAATATAGAAATAGGTTATCAAAAGGTTTGGAATAATTGAATTCTATGAATAGGTGTATCCAAAACCATGAATCCATGAAACCACATACATGAAACCCAACCACACACCTTCTGATTCCATCAGAAACTCACAGTAGTCATCTGAAGAGAAATAAGAAATAAATTGAATTAAAACACTAAATAAAGGAACAAAAATATTTTAAGTGGTTTGGATGAATCCATAATCTATGGGAAACAAAAATTTAACTAGAAAGTTAAACAAGATATTATAATGGAATAACTAACTCCAAGTCAAAATCTAACAAAATCTTAAGCTTAATGAAAATATTTTACACCCTAGTATAAATGACCCCAACACCAATTTATAACAACCAACTTATAGTGATTATAGTTCCAATACCATCTAAAATTTTCAAGGATAATTCCATATAGATTTGATCTTTATAGGCATTACACCACTCGGTCAACACTAACCACAACCTCAACTATTCATTCTAGTGGATAATGTATTCTTCTAGAAACTCCACCAGTTTAACTTTACATATCATCCTAAATACCCTTATGTATCCATAGGATTGAATATTATGAAATTACATTGAATTTTAATGCACCACATCAATTTAGGGCTTCCAAAACACATCATCTATCTTTATAACTCACAACATATAAATTCAAAAGCATCATGTTTTCTAGTTTGAGAATTATAGTTCATTAGCTACCATATATCTAGTATGGGTATGAAGTTTGGGAAGTTACTCCTTTATAGAAGCTTTAAGACTTAGCTGGAAAATAGCTTCACACACTAAGACTAATAATATACCACTTGAGAATTATTTTCTAGGTTTCAACACCAATTCCTCTAAGTCACATGTACTATATTCTACAACTCTCTTCTTTAGTTCCCTTATCCTAGCCTATCGGAGATTCTGAGTTCCCAATACCTCCAAGTTATCCAATCCCTACTGAAGTAAATCAATGCTTCAGTCTTTCTTGGTCTATAAATTTAGTCAACATAAGTTCTAGATTCTGATTCTATTTAACCTTCCATAGTTATGACACCCCATCATCAAAAATCTTCCATATGAAGTGGTATTTCAATCAAATAATCTTCATCTAGGAGTGAAAATTCAAATTCTTAGATCATAGTATAGTATTTCAAATACTTTATTTCTTATTATCTCCTCAAAAAATCCCTTTAAACCTACTAAATCCTTCCCTACTTTTGTAATTTAAATGTACTCAGATTATGTGGGGGATAGTGAAACTACCGATTATAACTGTAAATCCAACTCATGACAGTGTCAATAAAAGTAAACACAAAACCAATGTATCTCTTTATTGAATCTGTATCTCCCCAAAACTTAGTATCTAAAAACCATTATAAGGGATCGTATATTCAAAAATAGAGTGCATGATCTGTTAAACCTTTGAGATATCTGAAGATCCACTTGATGACCTCCCAGTGTTCCATTCTCAGATATTCCATAAATAGTTTTACTACACTTATCGCCTGAGTGATATTCATCCTTTGAAAAATAATAGTATACATCATACTTCCCACAATTGATGTATATAAAACCTTTTCCATGTAATTAACATAATATTATATTTTATTTGTCTTCCCATTTGAAATTTTAAAGTGTTCAACCAGGGGAAAACCTGAATATACTCTAACTGATAAAGGAAAAAAGTTATGGATCTCAAATCTCTTCTCATCATCATCTCAAACATCCACTTTTTGGAACCAAGATCCTTCATCTGGAATTCACACTTCAAATCTTCTAGACTCACCTTCACAAGTCCATATAAGAGTAAGTTAACAAAAAAGATAAGAAAAATGATGAAACTTTCATCACCATACACCTTCTAGTAACAAAAATTACCCACATTACTCTAGAATAACTTTTGTTCTATTATGAAGTTATCAACTTTTAATTTCACTACCTTGTTTCCTATTTAAACCCATGTATAATTTGCTTGAGCTTTCACAATAGGACCTCATTTTATTCTAGTATAAAACCATCTGGTTTGTTAATATAAAATTCTTCCTCAAAATCTCTACGAAGGAATGATTTATCGACATCAAGTTTTATAAAAAAACAAACCTTCCATGGAAACTAGGTTGAGCATCATCTAGATAGTTGTTTGTTTCACAATAGAAGAGAAAATCTCATCAAAATATACCCCTTTTGATTATTGGAATCCCTTCACAACCAACCACATATTGTACTGAATTCTACCATATGCTTCCTCCTTCATATAATAAATCTATTTATTTTTAAGTTTCTACTTTACTTCCAACAGTTTTTTTAGCTCTCATGTATCTAAAACATGAAAATAATATAACTCTTCCATTATTATTAACTCTCACTACAATTATTGACTCTAACGTATCATCTCAATAAGGATTTCAGATTCCCCATAGTCTATGAGAAGTATAAAATTAATTTTCGAATAAAACCCATTTACTAGAATTCTAACCTTGGTAAACCACCTCAACTCTTAAGGTTCATCCTCTTCTAGAAATTTCACTTCAGAAATTATGCCCCAATATTCCTCTATCCTTGAGTATTTTGGTACTTCAGACCTTGTTACTTCCAAAACTCGATCATAACTTATCATTCCAAGACTTGGTTCCACCTATCTGACCCCAAATTTTGTGCTAATTGAATATAATAGATCCACTAATAATTTTATCAAATCAACCTCATATTTCTCTATTAGTTCCTTATTCTTGAGATTATTTTCCACCTAGTTCTGATCTTTCCACAAGATCTTCTCATTGAATAGGATATTCTAACCTCTGATAACCTGTCACATATAGTTATGCTAGTGCCTCAATCCAAATTTTTCATCATTATAGCTAAATTAAAAACATGTTCAAGACTTAGATTCTAACTTATCCATATCCTTAGCATCGATATGGGCATACATGATATAACCAAAAATTTCTAGGTAAGTAAATTCATCTTTCCTTGTGGACCAAAAATCCTTTAGGAATTGTTTTTTCAGTTGATTAGAAGGACCATGATTCATGAGAGATGTCACACATTTAACTAATTAATCCCAAAAATCCTTTAGAAAACTGAAACTTAACCTCATTATTATAGATATCTCATTCACCTTCTGATTCATCCATTACACAATACCATTCTAATATGGTGTTATAGAAAAAAATATTCTTTATATGGATCTCATTCATCTAATATAATCCCCGAAACTCTCTTTCTATATACTCACCTCCATTATCAGACTGAAGGTATTTCAACTCTATTTTGGTCACAACTTCCACCATGGAACTCCATAAAATGAAATTATAAAAAAAATTAGACTTTTGTTTGAGTAGAACTACCCATAACTTCCATATAGATTTTTTTTATGAAGGTAATGTAGAATAGTGTTCCCCTATGAGATGGAACTGGTGTTGGTCTCTATATATCTATGTGAACTAGATCCAGATTTTGATTCTTTGGTGTCTTCCTGTCTAAATTAAACAAACCCTTTTTTAATGGCATGGACACTCCATGAGCATTCCTTTATGTGATTTTGGTGTTGAAGGTGTTAGTATGAGTTCAAAGGAATAGAGGTGCTATTGGAGTTGAGATTTCAATTGGGTTAAGGAGGTCACAACGTGGCTATTTGGGTCATAGTACAAGGGGGTGGATGCAGTATAGGGTGATTTTTTAGGTGGTTATTCTAGGTGTGATGGGGTGTGTCATGATGCGAGGGACTAAAAGTGAAATTTGAAAAAGGACTCTTATAATGTATGATAAATTACCCTTATAGAAATTTGGATAACCCTTATGATGTTTTCTATACTGATTTTTGGGTTGTGTGATGGGGGTTCGGTCATGTTGTGAGAGTGAATGGGTAATTTATGAGATTTTCTATAGATGGGCATCATAGTGTATCCCAATAAATCATGACATGAATCCTAAGAGGTTTATTTCATAGGTTTCATAGTTGGTTGGTCTTTGTGCACTCATCTATATAGCGATGTGAGGATCAAGAGGTTGATTTTTAGGGGGGGTTTGTTGGGTTTCATCATGTTGTGGTTCCTTAGTCATGTAAGGACCCTTCATTGATCATATCATATTTGGAAAGTTTAAGATGTTTAAGAGGGGTGATATATGGGGATACATTGTGATTTTCAAAGGGAAATTTGAGATATCCCTATCATGGAATGAAATTTTTTTTATAAAAGGTTGAGGGTCAAGCCCTCTTTATTAAAAGAACAATAGGGAACCCCTTTTAACATTAATGGTTGAAGAGGGAACCCAAAACATGACTGGTAAAAACCCTTTAAAATGAGCTGAAAGTCCAAATAAGGTCCCAAATGTCCAAAGGGAAGCAAACATCATGGAAAGAATCAATGAAAGTCCCATCTCCCCCCTCTCCCTTCCAGTCGGTGAAATAGAGGAAATATTCAAGATGAAGTGTATCCCCCCCTTGACAGCTGATGTAATAGATTACACGATCAAGATGAAGCATTCCACCCTTTTTAAGAAGCTAAATCTTAAAAATCACACCAGAGTAGCCGAGAAGTGCATCACAGAGTCATGCCACACTATAGCGGTCAAGAAGCCCATCATGGTGTAAAATCGCATCAGAGTAGCAAAGAAGCGCATCACAGAGCCAAATCACACTGGAGTAGCTGATAAGTGCATCATGATGATAAATCAAACTAGAGCTTCAAATAATAAAATAAAAGAGCCAAAAGTAGAGACACAATGTTGTAGAGCACCCATCACACCCACAAAAAGTGGAGGGATGGTCAGAAGGTAGGTGCCAGCATGACTACCTCTCTTTCGAGCTGCCCACCCAAAAATGCAGAAAAGAATACAACAATTCCAATAGATTCAACACAAAATTAGACTAAAAAATATATATAAAATGAAAATTAAGGGTACCTATACATCCGTCAATGAATTTATAGCTGAAAGATGAGTTTTTGTACCCTCATCCCCCTTTTGGGGATGACTACTGAGCAAAACCTATAAAAAGTTACACCACACCAAATAAAACAGAGCAAAAAACATTTTTAGCCAAGCATGACACCACTAAAATAAAAAAATAGTCCCATAAATAAGTTCATAATCCAATAAATTCCAATCTAAAATAAGAGAAGATCCCCAAACTAGCAGTGCAACTGGAACTAAAATCACATTCGGCCCAACTAGCACCTGAAACATCGGAGCATACACATGGGAAAAGATACCTTGCAAGCATGACACCAAACCACCTAAATAAAATCCAATCCCCATCGAAATCTGAAAAGTAACAACATCACCACCACTAAATATCAATGTGAGCTTACCGTGAATCACCTCCCCAACATCGAATGCACTATGACCATCAGAAGCGAGATCACCAATCCTACATGTGACATCTGAGTATCCCCACTGGAAGAACTATAGCAACACCTTCCAAGCGACTACTGCACAACCAGTCGAGCGAATCTCGAGCTTTGATCTACTAACTTTTGAAAAAAATAAGAATCATACTATATCATCCCGCCATTTTTTCACATAAACTTTCATTACATTAAAAAAACTGAGGATCTTTAAGGTTTAGTGTCTTGGAAACCAGGAACTTAATACATGAAAAAAAAAATATTATTCTTAAATGCTTGAAAGGCTTCTCCTTATGTTCATCTTAGGTTCATTACTATATCTCATAACCTGGGGACATATATCAAAAGAAAGGGTGAGCAGAAGGCCCAGTAAGGGAAACATGAGAAACATTTTACATGTGAACTTGAGATACTTCAATAAGGTCATGAAAAGAACTTTAAGGCATGAGAAAGAAATCATGAGGCATATCATAATAAAAATAACATTTTTCATAACTTGAAGATGTGGCTACATCATTTAACATAGAAAATCATGAACATATCACCAAGGTCCATACCCAAGGTGTCATTTGAAAATTTCAAGGTTATTCACCAAGATATCGTTAAAATTGTAATCTCTAGTGGTTACATCATTACCCAATACATTGGAGCGCTATCAGGGTGAACCCTTAAATTTGTCATTATAATCATGTTAGACACATATATCATCATCAATAATTTCATAAAAACCCATATAGAATAAAATAAATGGGTTTCATTTCATAATCATAACGTTTCAAAAACTGCTTTAAAGACATGATCTTTGTGTCACTTTAAAACCCACGGAAGGGAAGAGCGGGTTTCATATGTGTAAATCCCAGAATTTAAAATAGAAAATTTTGATATATATGTGAATACCCCTGTATAAATAAGAGCTTTGAGTATTCACTTTATAACATAAAATAATTTTGAGAAAAGAGAGAGGCATTTTGGGATGAAAATTCTGCAGCATAACGGCTATGTTTTGGGTTTTTAGAAAACATTGAAAAGAGAGGGGACATGGGTCAAACATTAATAAATGACCCATAAAATAGTATAGGGTCAGAATATAAAGGATTTTAGAACATGTTAATGAAACTTGAATGATATACCATATGAAATGAAGAACATGAAAGGAAGACAAAAATAAGATTTCTCTTATGAAAATTCGGCAGCCCAACGACGTCACTTAAACTTCAACAAAAATGAATTGACGAGATCAAATAGAGTCTCTCATAATATGAACATAAAAGATCAGTATGATAGATATAGATATCATACCCCAACATAATAAAAAATTAACTTGAAATACTTGACATGAAAGTAGATCTTTGAAAAATGAGAAAGGCGAACAAATCCCTTAAAAATTCGGCAACCTAACGGCGCCACTTAAAACTTCAAAATACTGAATTGAAGAGATAAAATGGGGTCTATAATCATATGATCATAAAATATCAGTATGATAGATATAGAGATCATACGCCAACATAATAAAAAGGAACTTCAAAGACTTGACAAGAAAATAGAACTTGAAAATGAGAAGGGTGAAAGAATCCGTTACAAAAATTTCGGCAGCATAACGGCGCCACTTAAACTTTCATAAAATGAAAAGATGTGAGTAAGAGGGGGTATCTCATCATATGAACATAAAAAGTAAAGTATAATGAATATAAAATAACATCCTCCAACATAAGAACATGGAGCATAAAAGGAATGACATAAAAGAGATTACTTGAAAAGAAAGAGAGAGGTCGGATCCCTTACCTTAAAACGTAACTCTTAAAACTCAAAGGTTTGGACATTGAGGGCTTGGGGGAACCTTGGGAGGACTCCTTGGGAGTTAAGGAGACCATAACATCGTTGAGAATGATTTTGGAGTCCAAAGGATTATATAATGGCTTGGTATTTATAGAGAAATTGAGGGGACAAGGCATTAATGGCCAAGGGACACCTCAAAAGTGGTTTCTCAAAACCATGTGCTCTCCCAAGATATTTCCCATGAAGTTAGGCCACATGGGGCCCCCAATAAAATAATTCATCACCTTTGGTCGGAAAACCCATAAAATATCTCATGAAATCATCATGACACAGTTATGATGTCATTAAACATACCGAAACCCTAAAACTGTATTTTTACTATTCACTGAAAATTCAACTTTCTCAGAAAAATCACAAACTTTCACCTTAACCAAATATCAATGCTCTGATTAAAAAAATGAACTCCATTTTATAAAAATAATTTTCTAAATATTTTTAATTTAATTTTTAAATAAATACACTATTCACCGAAAATTTATTTTTTCAGAAAAATCCCCAAAAATTACCATAACATAATATCGACACGCTGAGTTCAAAAATGAAATCCATTTTATAAAAATATTTTTCTAAATATTTTTAATTAAATTTTTAATTAAAAAACACTATTCAACCGAAAAAACTAATACTTGAATAATAATATATGAAACCGTTATTTAACCATTTTATTGAATCACATTACTTAATCAAGGTGCCTAGATTATATTAATGCTTTATTTAAGTGAGATTACTAATCCATTTGGTCACATTACTAATCCTAAGCATAAAATCACTATTCATAATTTACTATTCATCAAAAAATCATATTGATCTTAGTAGACTCTAAATTTCGTACTGAACATAATTGTAGAAGACCATTTTTTGAAAATCATTACACATTTTTAATTATTTAAGGTTTACATAAACATTTTTTAAAATATCCTTTTTCTAAAATTCATCAAAAATATGCATACTATATTTATCCGGTCATTTGAAAATTCATAAACTTCATCATAAGAAGAAATCAAAATTTTTATTTAAGACAAAGGATTATACAAGGTAGTTACAGTCTCCTTACATAGCCCCTTATTACACCAGCATAGGACCTAAGTGTAAGGTGTTCTAAGGTGAGAGAATCCGAGGGAGGCTCGACCAACATCGCACAAGTAGTAATTTCTATCAGTTTGAACTTCTCGTGAAGGTGATTCCGTTCTAACTTCACACGATGAAGTTCGGCTTGGGTTTGGTCCAGAGCAAAGCTCAGTGGTGCTACCTCCTTCCCAAGTTCTGTTATATGGGCTTCGATTGGTCCAAGACTACTGGGTGAGGCCATCGAATCTTCTTTCTATATTAATTAACCAATATTACTTGTATTTAGAGACAATAATCAGAACACTTAGTTTCCAGTGGTCATATTGACCAATGGTCATATTGACCAATGGTCATATAACAGTCAAAAACCCAACGGTCTCATTTTAATTATACTCATGTTATCAAATGAAACATTTTTGTTGAGTATAAAAAAATAACACACAAAATTAGGAAACAAGATTTATTCAAAATTTCCGGTCATTACAATCTTCCCCCCTTAAGAAATTGCGTCCTTGCAATTTTTAAAATTGGGTTTTGAAATTTCATTGAAATTCCCACATCGGAAAAGGAGTCAGTAAAACTATTACTTTAAAAGAAAGAAAGGGAAGTACAAAGGTCACCCGAGTTAACCCACACTAGGATTCCATATAGGAAAACATGGACATAGAGGAGAAAACAAAGGGTCAATTTCTGAGGGAGAGTGATAGAGAACATGATTAGGATAAAGTTAACCATAAGAAAATCCCAAACTTATGATGTGTGTAAACGGTCTTTGATTACCTAGTAGGAAATGTAAACCAACAACATTTTTTTTTATGTTTATTTTTATAATTTTGAAGAATTAATTTACTACATAGAACAAAAATATAAGAAAATATACCTACCTTCATGTAGAGTTTCATCCTTTAATAAGTTTCTACCAAAACTAATCTTTTCTCCAAATGATGAGCATTCAAAAATACTTGGTCTCATCAAAACACAAGAATAATCTTCTAGAGAATCACGTATTCTGAAAAAGAAAAAATATCTATCTTTAAACATTTATCCCAAAAATAGAAAGGGTAAGATAAAACAACTCTTCAAAAATAAAGATTCTCATATGAAGGGAAACTAATTTTAAATATTCAAAGTTCCATGGTACTACCCAGAGTTCATCATACACCATTCCGTAAGTAACTGTCCTTAAAATTCTTCAAAATAACCCAAACTAAGATTGAAACTCAAATACAAGAAGGACTTGATAACATAGTCTTCCAAGATAAACTTTATCGTTCATCTCCAAACAACATCAACCACTCCTAACATCTTATAACCAAAGTAACTAACCTAAACATATTTTCCCAAGATAGGTAAATCATTTCCATAAGTAACCTATAATACCATAAGTTCACTTTAAATTCGTCGATTCTTCAAAATATAAGTCAACCTTACTCCTCAAAGAAAATACCGTAGTAATCTATTTACCTCGATCAAATAGGGTTCCCAAAATAGTGAACATCTTCCAAAATAATAATCATCTTTTAATCCCCTAATCATCTATGTCATATTAATATGAAAATAGTCACATTTCCTATCTCATTGGTTTCTGGGACATGTTCTTCCATTTCCTGCCATTAACTAAGAAAATAAAGTACAATTAGGGGCTTAAATACTTAGCCAATAATCATGAAAAGGAACTTAAATCATATAAGGATAACTTGTAGAAGAATAGTATACCCTAACTTGTGATCCCCTAGGTTCCAATCTAGGTTATCCATGATCATATCTTCTTATGTGAATCTTTATTTTATTTTTTCTTTGTTCCTTTAATAATGGTTCATACTAAGCTTATGAATTTACCAAATCATATCCCCCGAGAGTGTCATAACCAAGAGTGAAGTAAGGCCCGTTGTCGTGTACCAGTTCCTGTTTGAGTCTAGCTCAAAGCATTGTTTTCAGGTTTTACCCCTATGTACATCTGTGCTAGAGCCACCTCTACCTGCTCGTATCCAGACATGGATGTATTTGCTTGGCAACCCCATACTCAATACTCACCAAAACACCAGGAAGATTTCTTATATTTAAACTTTTCTATAGGTTTCTTCCTAAAGTTTTCGTATCCTAATTTCCACAAATAACTAAACAATCCTTTGATACCAACTATAGAATCCCGCGTTTTTTTCACATTAACTTTCATTACATTAAATAAAACTGAGGATCTTTAAGGTTTAGTGTCTTGGAAACCAGGAACTTAATACATGAAACAAAAAAAATCTTCTTAAACACTTGAAAGGATTCTCCTTATGTTCATATTAGGTTCATTACTGCATCTCATAACCTGGGTACATACATCAAAAGAAAGGGTGAGCAGAAGGCCCAGTAAAGGAAACAAGAGAAACATTTTACATGTGAACTTGAGATACTTCAATAAGGTCATGAAAAGAACTTTAAGGCATGAGAATGAAATCATGAGGAATATCATAATAAAAATAAAATTTTTCATAACTTGAAGATGTGGCTACATCATTTAACATAGAAAATCATGAACATATCACCAAGGTCCATCCCCATGGTTTCATTTGAAAATTACCAAGGTTATTCACCAAGATATCGTGAAAATTGTAATCTCTAGAGGTTACATCATTACCCAATGAATTGGAGCGCTATCAGGGTGCACCCTTAAATTTGTCTTTATCATCATGTGAGACACATATATCATCATCAATAATTTCATAAAAACCCCATATATCATAAAAGAAATGGGTTTCATTTCATAATCATAACGTTTCAAAAACTGCTTTAAAGACATGATCTTTGTGTCACTTTAAAACCCACGGAAGGGGAGAGCGGGTTTCATATGTGTAAATCCCAGAATTTAAAATAGAACATTTTGATATATATGTGAATACCCCAATATAAATAAGATCTTTGAGTATTAACTTTATAACATAAAATGATTTTGAGAAAAGAGAGAGGCATTTTGCGACGAAAATTCTGCAGCATAACGGCTATGTTTTGGGTTTTTAGAAAACATTGAAAAGAGAGGGGACATTGGTCAAACATTCATAAATGACCCATAAAATAGTAGAGGGACAGAAAATAAATTATTTTAGAACATGGTAATGAATCTTGAAAGATATACCATATGCAATGAAGAACATGAAAGGAAGACAAAAATAAGATTTCTCTTATGAAAATTTGGCGGCCCAACGGCATCACTTAAACTTCAACAAAAATGAATTGATGAGATCAAATAGAGTCTCTCATCATATGAACATAAAATATCAGTATGATATATATAGATATCATACCCCAAAATAATACAAAAGTAACTTGAAATACTTGACATGAAATTAGATCTTTGAAAAATGAGAAAGGCGAACGAATCCCTTAAATATTCGGCAGCCTAACGGCACCACTTAAAACTTCAAAATACTGAATTGAAGAGATTAAATGGGGTATCTCATAATATGATCATAAAAGATCAGTATGATAGATATAGATATCATACCCCAACATAATAAAAAGAAACTTGAAAGACTTGACAAGAAAATAGAACTTGAAAATGAGAAGGGTGAAAGAATCTGTTACAAAAATTTCGGCAGCCTAACGACGCCACTTAAACTTTCATAAAATGAAAAGATGGGAGTAAGAGGGGGTATCTCATCATATGAACATAAAAATTACAGTATAATGAATATAAAATAACATCCCCCAACATATTAACATGGAGCATAAAAGGAATTACATAAAAGAGATTACTTGAAAAGAAAGAGAGAGGTCGGATCCCTTACCTTAAAACGTAACTCTTAAAACTCAAAGGTTTGGACCTTTAGGGCTTGGGGGAACCTTGGGAGGACTCCTTGGGAGTTAAGGAGACCAGAACTTCGTTGAGAATTATTTTTGAGTCCAAAGGATGAGAGAATGGCTTGGTATTTATAGAGAAAGTGAGGGGACAAGGCATTAATGGCCAAGGGACACCTCAAAAGTGGGTTTCTCAAAACCATGTGCTCTCCCAAGATATTTCCCATGAAGTTAGGCCACATGGGGCCCCCAATACAATAATTCATCACCTTTGGTCGGCCAACCCATTAAATATCTCATGACATCATCATGACACAGTTATGATCTCATTAAACATACCGAAACACTAAAACTGTATTTTTACTATTCACTGAAAATCCAACTTTCTCAGAAAAATCCCAAAATTTCACCTTAACCAAATATCTATGCTCTGACTACAAAAATGAGCTCCATTTTATAAAAATAATTTTATAAATATTTTTAATTTAATTTTTAAATAAATACACTATTCACAGAAAATTCATTTTTTCAGAAAAATCCCCAAAAATTACCATAACATAATATTGACGCTCTGAGTTCAAAAATGAAATCGATTTTATAAAAATAATTTTCTAAATATTTTTAATTAAATTTTTAATAAGAAAACACTATTCACCTGAAAAAACTAATACTTGAATAATAATAATATATAAAACCGTTATTTAACTATTTTATTGAATCACATTACTTAATCAAGGTGCCTAGATTATATTAATGCTTTATTTAAGTGAGACTACTAATCCATTTGGTCACATTACTAATCCTAAGCAGAAAATCACTATTCATAATTTACTATTCATCAAAAATCATTTTGATCTTATTAGACTCTAAATTTCATACTGAACATAATTGTAGAAGACCATTTTTTGAAAATCATTACACATTTTTAATTATTTAAGGTTTACATAAACATTTTTTAAAATATCCTTTTTCTAAAATTCATCAAAAATATGCATACTATATTTATCCGGTCATTTGAAAATTCATAAACTTCATCATAAGAAGAAATCAAAATTTTTATTTAAAACAAAGGATTACACAAGGCAGTTACGGTCTCCTTACATAGCCCCTTATTACACCAGCATAGGACCTAAGTGTAAGGTGTGCTAAGGTGAGATAATCAGAGGGAGGCTCGGCCAACATCGCACGAGTAGTAATTTCTATCAGTTTGAACTTCTCGCGAAGGCAATTCCGTTCTAACTTCACACGATGAAGTTCGGCTTGGATTTGGTCCAGAGCAAAGCCCAGTGGTGCTACCTCCTTCCCAAGTTCTGTTAGATGGGATTTGATTGGTCCAAGACTAATGGGTGAGGCCATCGAATCTTCTTTCTATATTAATTAACCAAGATTACTTGTATTTAGAAACAATAATCAAAACGTTTAGTTTCCAGCTGTCATATTGACCAATGGTCATATAATAGTCAAAAACCCAATGGTCTCATTTTAATTATACTCATGTTATCAAATGAAACATTTTTGTTGAGTATAAAAAAAAAATAACACACAAAATTAGGAAACAAGATTTATTCAAAATTTCTGGTCGTTACACATACCACTCCACGACCACTGAAATGATGGAGGATCTCAAATATAAATAAAATCTGATATGGGAGAGGCAAATCACACTAAAAATTCCAAGGAAATTGTCATCGTAGATCCAAGAAGTTGAGAGGAGCAAACAGCATGAAGACAAGCTGCATAGAGAGGTCACAAGAAGTGGAGAGATGATGATCCAAGGGATAACCCATAGATTAAAGGAGAGAGATATGTGGTAATGACGTTAGTAAAGAAGAAGCCCTATGAGGAATAAGGGATCACTCGAGAGCACACTTCAGAGGATAATGGAGCCATCGTCACCAATAAAACATCTATTTGATAATTCATGTCATAAAAATGGAATTCCACATCACAATATAATGTTTTCCAGCCCAGCGATAAATTCTAGATCTCCACCAAATATCATTCATTTTCCACTATTTATCTTGAAATTGGGTGACATTAAGTGCATTTTTGGGAGACCTTTTAGTTCCCTCTCTCATAATTGATCTTTGGATTTATGAGATCCCTTGTTCACTATTTGGGGGGAGTTTTTATTCCTTTCTCCCTCGTTATTCCACTTGTTCTTATTCTGATAAGGTTTTGGAATTGGATTGGATTTGGTATTACTATCCTTGATTCATGTTTGTAATGAGAATTAATGTGCTCTATGTTATTGGGGTTTCCCATGCATGGTTGGTGCATTATGATAAGCTCTTCCCTTCTTCTTATTTCATAATGAATGTTAAATCTTCAATTGAATTAGGGGTTTTGAGAACTCGCTTTATTTATGTTTTAATTATGGAAGTTACCAAATTTTGCTTCCCATAGGGGGATGGCATAGATTGGTCTAATAAATATAATGAAATTAACTAAAGAAAATTGATGGGAAGGGGTGATATGTATGGTATTGATTGCTTCTACGACTTAATTATGTGATATTTACAACCTAATGTTGTTTCTAAAAATGTTTTACTACTAAGATATGTATTGTAATATAACTATTATTTTAATTATGGGATCACATTTTATAAAAAGTTAACTACTTAAATATGGTAAATAATCGATTGTGTGAACCTGGATTTTTTGTGTTATCACCCATGAAAGAGATGTTTAATGAATTTTGTGGCATGTTTTGGAAATGGTGTAATTTTATAGGTGAGTATTACTGGAATTTGTTTTTGTGTGATGTTGGAATGCTTGATTTAGTGTTTTGGTTTATATGGATTTTAAGGGGTTGTTGTGTGGTAATTATTATGGATGGTTTTGGGTTGTTGGTGTGGATTGAGTATCATGATTTTAGCTACCTTGTTATGGTTGTTAAGAGGGAATGTGGTTATTGATGTGGAACGGTGGCATATTTGGTTCTGTAGAAGAGGAAATAATGTGTGGGTGTTATGGGGACTATTGGCCCATGTAACATAATGGTTATGTGGTGATTGGTTGACAGTTAGGGAGCTATTTTATAGTTTCTTAGTAGTATTGTAATGTGATTGGTATTAATGAAAATAGTAAATGGGTATGGTTATAATTTAATAACCATGGGTTGTTAATGGAGTTTATAATACTTGAAATGAATGGGATATAACTGGATTAAATGTTGGTGATGTATTAAAAGGTTTTTCATTAAATATGGAATCGAATAGCCTAATGAATGCAATATGGAAATTAAATTGTAAATATATAAATTTTTGAATGATGTTTTTAGATGGGAATAGAGATAGGTTTGTGTGGCTATTTTGTAGAGAGATTGGGGCCAGTTTTGTGGTATATTATTAGTAGTGATGATAGTGCCCGATGGTGGAAGTGTGGTGATGATTATGGTCTATGGTGTAGATTTTTTTATATGAACCCATAAGATAGGATTATGTGTTTCAATTTGTTTTATTTACCTTTTGATTTCATACACACCAAACTCAAGTCGAATAACCTTACTAACATGCATATTTTTTGGGTTATGAGTGTTTTCCCCAAACATTTTAGGTTGGTGAAGGAATAGACGGTTGACTACTCTCTCTTCCTCGATCTCTCTTATAAATATGGTATAGTTTTGATATCCCAAGGTTGATAGTGTGGTTGATGTGATAATGGTGGAATGATGATGTGGTATATATAGTGGGGGTTGTACATAGTAGAAGGAGGGAACAAGGTTTATGTCCTTAATGTTCATGATACCCCACTAGGGTGGATGTGTGGCGTGGTTATGATATGTGACTAAGATGTGGATATGTGGTATATGGATGTGTTGAGGGTTATGGTTGTTTGTAACTAGTGTGAATGGGAATGTTGGACCCACTATAGATTGGGGTAGGTAAGGCTATGGACCAACCCATATTAGTGGTGGTATGATTGGTTTTATTATATGGTATGGAAGGTATTGTAGCACTAAAGTGGTTAATATTGGTTATTAGAGTGAAAACCCAATGGGGAAGTGGTACGAGGTACTATTTTTTCTATATTATTAGATATTATTTTATTATAATCAAATGAAATATTTAGTTAGTGGGCCTTAGTGAGGTTGTGTGGTAGTTTTCCAAGTATGTGCTTGTCGATTATGTTGTTTATTCATTAAATCATTAGTATGATTCTTCTAAATTTGCCTGAGTAGTATTGAGGAGGGTCCTACTGAGTATAAATTTATGTTATCCCCCAATTATAAGTTTTTTTTATGTTTCTATGGTGATTTTAGAGATCGAGATAGGCCATGAAAGCTTGGATCATGGAGCTGTGGTTGGGGATGCTGCCTTCGGATGTTTTATTTTGGTATTCATTTTAGAAACCTGTATTTGTATGGAATTTCATTCTTTGGGGTTCATTATGGGATCTTGGTTTTATTTTATATTATGGTATTAATTAATGGATTTATTATTATGTTCCTAGGATATATGAGGGTTATTCCTCATATTTTCATTTTTTATACTCTTAGTGCTAGTCACCAACTCGGGGCCTATTAGAGGTGGGCCACAAGGATGAATATCTTCTACACTATAGGGTTGGGAGGGATTCCTAACAGGGGAGGGTTTTGATAAATTGGTATTAGAGATATGGATGAAAATTAAGATGGAAACTAGATATAAAAAATGGTGAGGATTTCATTGCTTGGTAGTGAAACTATATTATTCAAACTTAGTGTGTAATATAGAAAATTATACTAACTAGGATACAGGATATTTGGGGCCCCTATGATTAGATTCAAGGACCTTAAGTTTAATGAACACATTATGTGAGGTAATACTGACTATGGGGTAGAGACCAAGGAGAGTTACATGCATCATACTTGTTTTCACTTTTTTTGATTTGGGATAATTTAGTGGGATATTAAATGAATTGAATTAAATGAATATGATTAAACAAATTCAATGAAATTGGTCTTAAGAGTTTGTTTCCTTGTTATTAATATGCATTATAATTATTATCCATGTGTGGTTCAGGTTGGTGAGGTTCAATAGGATGTTCCTGTTTACTATGAGAGGATTGAGCTAGCTGAGGGGGATGAGGCTTAGAGAAAAATGTTGTGCGGGTTACAGTGTCTAGGGTTAGAGAAGTGTGATGGGAGTGTCTCCAATCTAGATATGGAGCATTAATTGGAGGATCTATAGATATCCTTTAGTTTAATATGAGCTAGGGAAGAGTATCAGCTTCCATTGGAGGTTAGTTTGATGTGAGGAGTAACACACCAATGGTGGATTCTATATCTTAGTGAGTAGAAGGAGGTAGAGGTTTCCTAGGATGATTTTCAGTATTATTTTCATATCAAGTTCTTATAATCAAAGATGATGGAAGTAAAGAGATAGAAGTTATTATCCCTTTTTTAGGGGAGCCTGAGTGAAATTGATCTTAGTATCAAGTTTAATGACCTTATTTGTTTTAATCCTAACCTCTTCTAGATGAGGATTCCATAGTGTCACGTTTAGAGGAGCGGTTGTGTCTGGTTATTCAATACACACTTTCCCCATTTACACTACCTATGTTTTTGGAGGTGAAAAAGAAGGTTGAGGTGATTGATGGGATACATGGGTAGCCAGGATCATCATGATATGGGATTCATTAGGGATCATTAAGGAATAATGTTGTTGGTGGAGGATCTCGAGTGTTTGGTCCATCGAGGTTTCGACTGGTAGGGAGGTGACTTTAATGTTTTTCTTCTGAATTTTCTAGATCTATTGGTTCTCATGTATCCATTTAGAGCTCTATTCTAGTGTGTTTTGTTTTCAAAGGTTGATTCCATCGAATATATCATTGATCGATCATTCCTAGCAATAAGTGTGGTGTAAGTGGTCAATATTTGTTCCAACCTAAGAAACAATTGCCTCATAGGACATTTCAATAATAGGGATGACAGGATTATGTTATCCTAAGAGGATATGGAGCTAGTAATGGTTATCCATGTGATATCACTTATCCTCACAGAAATTGGCATGAGTATAGTCATGTATGTGGTCATATATAGTGGAGGAAGGATTTATACATGGGAAATTTCACACTATGGTGATGTTAGATCCATGTGGGACAAAGATTTTCTAAGGTACCGTCTATTTATCAACTACATTAACTTATAATTTATTTAATTCTCGATCACAACACTCCTTTATTTCACCCTCCTTGTTTTGTACCTTGGGAATCATGGTGTATAGGATTCAAATTACCCTAGTATTGAATAAACTTGGTGGATTTTAGATGAGTTTCTTTGATGTGTATTGGGGTTGTGAGCTCATGATGGGGCAACATCAGTCATCGAGAGATTTATTTCTACTCTAGATATAGCCATACGATTTATTCCTTAGCATGTATTGTTTATTCTTGGTATGTGAGGTCATCAATTTTTTCCAAATTAGATTTTTGTTTTTTTAAGGGGAGGATTATCATATGGTATTCATTAGAAAGTAAGATTATTGGATGGGTTATAGGTGTTTAGATTTTTTATCATCTCATATAGTAGCCTCGTCATTGGATTCAATGGAGGCATGGGTGGTGGAGTTACCAAGAGTATATTTTTTGGATATGTTTCCTAAAGACGTTGTATCCCTACCCCCTAAATGTTATATCAAGTTTGGGATAGATTTAAAATATGGAACCTCCTTTATTTTGATTTCTACTTAACAGATGACACCTTATGAGCTGCGATAGTTTATGATCTAGATCGATGATTTGATATAGAAGGGATTCATATAGCCCAGTGTATTGTTGTGGGGTTCCCCAATGTTATTCACCAAGAAGGCAGATGGTGTCCTGATGTTGTATATAGACTACTAGTTGGTGAATCAGGTAACAGTCAATAACTATTAAACCCTTATGAGGATAGATTATTTGTTTAACCAGATGAAGGGATCCAATTGCTCTTCAAAGAATTATTTTTAGTTTGGATATCCCTAGATGAGGGTGAAAGAGGATGATATCCTGAAAATTAATTCCTGGTGTCATTATGGGAACTTTGAGTGTATAGTTACATTATTCATTATCATAAATTCCCCATATGTTTTTATATGACTCATGAACTCTTTATTCCATGAAATCCTTGATCGGTTCATGCTAGTGTTCATCAATAATATTCTCATATAACGGAGGTCATAGGAGGAGCATGTTGAGAATATCATGGATATTTTATAAGTCCTTCATTACCATCAACTATATGGGAAGTTTTGAAAGTGTAAATTTTTAATGTGTGAGGTATATTTCCTTGGACATGTAGCATCTCATCAGGGAGTGGTAGTAAATACTTCACTGACTGAGGCGGTTGTTTCTTAGGTATTACCCAAGAATGTTGGGGATTTTTATAGTTTCTTGAGTCCCATGGGATATTATCAGAGGTCTGTGTCCGACTTCAATCAGATTGTGGCCCCGTTATAACCTTGACATGGAAAAACCAAACTTTAATATGGATTGATCAATGTTACACAAATTTTGAATACATGAAAAGGAATTTTATCAGTGCTCTCTTACTTTAGATTCTAGAGTAGGGAGTGTTGTTTGAGGTTTTTTATGATGCATCCCATCTTGATTTGGATTGTGTCTTGATGTAGCAGAGGGTAGCGATATCATATGGGTCTAGGAAGTTACATCCCCCTAGGTGTAACTATTTCACCCATGATCTCAAGTTAGTGATAGTGGTGTTTGTTTTGAATATATGATGACATTAACTCATTGACGAGTTCTTTGTGTTCTTCACCGATCATAAGATCCTGAGGTATATTTTTTCTCAGTGGAACCTGAATCTACATCAATGGATGTGGATAGAGTTCTTATAGGATTATTATTTTGAGATCTTCTATACCTCTAGGAAAGGGAATGCGGTTTCTGATGCACTAAGTATGGATTTTAGGGGAGATATTGTTCAGGATTTAAGAGATGATTGGAGAGTGGTATAGGAACTTTCAGTAATGCATCTTGATGTGGGGGACATTGGTGGTAGAGGTTTCCTATATCAAATGAAAATGAATTCATATTTGATGAAATGGTTGATAGAGTCTCCATGAGTTTCATAGATTAGATCAAGAAATTAATCTATGTATATCCAAGATGTATCAAGCCTTGAGGGGTCAGGTTTGGTGGATCAAGATTAAGGGGTTAGTGGTGAAGTTCATATTGAAATGTTTGGTATTCCATAAGGTGATGGTAGAGTTTCATGTTCTGTGTGGTTTGTTGCAACCATTGGATGTTCCCAAGTAGAATTGGGATGAAATATCGATGGATTTTATCCATGATTTACCATAGTATTGGTGAGGAATTCATGTTATTTGGGTGATTTTGGATTGATTGATGAAGTCGGTACATTTCCTAGAAATCATGGAGTTGAGTGTTGTGGATGTTTTGTAGAGGTGGCATGCGGATGAGGTAATGAGGCTTCATGGAGTATCAAGGACCATTATCTATGAATGAGATGATCATTTTACCTTATGAGTTTGAGGAGGACTTCAACATGATTTTCGCTCTTAGATCTACCTTAGAACTTATTTCCATCTTCAAACGAATGGGTTGATGGATTAGGACGTTTAGATACTAGAGGATATATTGGGATCATGAATCTTAGATTTCAGATAATCATGGTTGAATTTACTACCTTTGGTTGAGTTTTCTTATAATAAAACTTATAAATCATCCATTGTTATGTCTCTGTTTGAGGTATTATATGGGTATCCTTGTCAATATCTATTTTACTAGACCGAGGTTGGGAAGTCAGTAGTTCATGGACCCAATGTGGTGAAGATCATGACAAAGAAGGTTCAGATTATTCATGAGTAGATGAAGGCTTCACAAGACTTTCAAAAGTCATATGATGATCAATGAAAGAGGCTAACAAAGATTGAAATTAGGGGTCATGTGTTCTTGAGGGTTTCCCCTTATCATGGGAAATAAAGGTTCGGTCTGGGGAGAATCTTTCTCCTTGGTTTATTGACTCTTTTTAGGTGTTGGTTCATGTTGGTGAGGTGTCATATCGGTTGGTGATTCCTTCATTGATGGACTAGATTCATGATGTATTCCATATGCTACAAATTCATCGATTTCTTCATGATGATTCTCATGTTATTGATTAGGGAGATCTAGATGTAGAGGATGATATGGAGTAAGGGGAATGGTTAGTTGAGATTCAATATTAGTGAGAGAAAGTGTCACATGGACATTTTATTCCTTTGTTTCCCATTATGCGTAGGCATGGTGCCCTAGTGGATTATATGTGGTAACTTGACCCGTAGGTACATGATCAGTATATTGAACTATTTAGAGTTTTTTTTTTTGCAATGATTGGGATTTGTGATTTTATATTGATAGTACTAGATTTTTTTATAGTTTTTTGTTAGTATTGTTTATTTGGTGTTTTTTTGTGCTTAATGGTGGCATTTTCATCATTTGAGAGGCATCTCCCAGGGAGAGTTAGGTTCAAGGGATGTGGTTTTTCCTTTTTCATTTTTTTATTCTTGGGTATGAGAATCATTTGAGAGGCATCTAATGTAATATCATAGGCCTTCTCAGGTCATTCCTTTATGTGATTTGACTATTTGAGGTTTCAAGAGTAGTTCAGAGGAGGGGAGGTGTTATTAGAGCTAATATTTCAGCTGAGAGAATAAGGTCATGGTGTGACCATTTGGATCATGGGGCAAGGTTCGGCTATATTAGATGGTGTTTTTTAGGTGATTTGTTATAGAATGATGGGGCATGTCATGGTATAAGGGTTTTAGAGGGAAATTAACAAAGGAATTAATTTTATGATTTGTGGGGAATGAAACTTACAAAAATTAGGACAACCCTTAATATGTTACCTTTTCTAATTTTTATATCATGGAATGGGGGTTTGATCATGGTGTGAGAGTTCATGGGTATTTTGTGATTTTTTACATGTATGGGAATCATTGTGTGTCACTAAAATTCAAAACATGGAGTCTGGGAGGATAATTTTAGAGGTTTTGTAGTTGGTTGGTTATAGCATGAGGACCTAGAGGTTTATTTTCCAGTGTTATGTCTCAGGTCTTCACATCATTGTTCCTTGTTCAGGATGTAACCCTTCCTCAGTGATATCATATTTGAAAAGTGGACTCAGTTTAAGAGGGGATATGTATGGGGGATACATGACATAATTTTCTGAGGGAATTTTGATATAACCCTGTTGTGACATGATAATGGAATGTTACATTATGATGCAGTGTTTTCTATCCCAGGTATAAATTAAAGAGCTCCTTTAAATCTCATTATTTTTACATTATTTATCTCAAAATTGGTTAACCTTAAGTAAATTTTTGGGAGACCTTTTAGTTCCCATTCTCAGCCTTGATCCTTAGATTTAGGAGATCCCTTGTTTATGATATGAGGTGAGTTCCTCTTCCTTTATCCTTGTTTTTTCCCCTATTCTTTATCTGGGAAGGTTGTGGCAATGTATTGGATTTGGTTTTTCTAGCCTTGAGTTGTGGTTGTGATAATAATTTATGTGTTCAAGGTTTTCGGGGTTTTCTTTTCATGGTTGGGATGTTGTGATTAGCTCTTCCCTTCTTCTTGTTACGTAGAAGTTGTTAATTCTTTGATTAAGGTATGTGATTTGAGACTCTCTTTATTTATGTGTTAAGTGTGGAAATTACATGATATTTCTTTCCTTGGGTGGCTGGTATGGATTAGCCTAACAAAGATAATAAAACGGACTAAAGAAAATTGATGGGAATGGGTGATCCATATGGGTTTATTTGTTTCTATGACTTATGTTATTATTGAATACCCAATGTTGTTTCTCAAAATATTTTTCTACTGAGATATGTATTGTGTTGGTGCTATGATTTAAATTATGGTATTAACTTTCATAAAATGTTAACTACTTAATTATAGTAAAGAATCAATTGTGTGAAACCTGGATTATTCTGTTATCCTCCATGGAAGATATGTTTAATGAATGTGGTGGAATATTCTAGAATGGGGGGAATTGTAGAGGTGGTTATTAATAGATTTTTTTGTTGTGTTCTACTGTATTTCTTATTGTAGTATTGTGGTTTGTATAGAATTTTTGGGGGTTATTATGTGGTAATTATTAAGATCAGTTTTGGGTTTTTTATGTGAGTTGAGTTGTAGGGTAGTATCCACCTCTCTATGGTTGGTAAGAGGGAATGTGGTTGTTGATGTGT
Organism: Viscum album; assembly: GCA_963277665.1. Taxonomy (NCBI): domain Eukaryota; kingdom Viridiplantae; phylum Streptophyta; class Magnoliopsida; order Santalales; family Viscaceae; genus Viscum; species Viscum album. The sequence goes on along the minus strand of OY728167.1, from coordinate 803,719,965 downwards.
AATGGCAGGACAATTGGTTGTATGGAATAGGAAGTGATTTTTGGATGTTTTGGGGGTTGTTGGATTGTGTTATAGGATGGTTATGCAGCAATTGGTTGATGATCATGAGGTTGCTTTATAGTTTCTCAGTGTAAATGAAATGTGATTGGTAACAATGAAAATAGTAAATGGGTATGGCTATAATTGAATAACTATGTGTTGTAAATGGATTTTTTAATACATGAAATGAATAGGTGATAGAAGGATTAATCATTGGTGATGTTTGAAATGATTTGTTAATAAATATGGAATAAAATGGTGTAATTAACTTAATATGGTAGGTAAATGGTAAATCTGGAAATGTTTAAATGGTGTGTTTAAATGAGAATAGAGATGGGTTTTTGTAGCTATTTTGTGCGGATAGTGTGGTTTCTTTCTTTGGTATATCATTGGCAATAATGGAAGTATCTATTGGTGGTAGTGTGGTGATGATTGTGGGATATGGTGGAGAAATTTTGATTGGAACCCATAGGTTAGGCTTTTTTATGGATATGTATATGTTTTATTTTCCTTGTGATTTCATACACACCCCACCCTAGTTAGTTAACCTTACCGATGCCCAAATATTTTAGGTTACATATGTTTTTTCCAAACATCTAGGTTGGAAAGGGAACAAATGAATAACTACTCTATCTTCCCTATTGTCTCTTTCAGATGTGTTATGGGTGTGATGGACCGAGGTTTATAGTTTGATTAATGAAATGATGGTTAGATAATGATGTGGTATATATAGTGTTGGTCATTCATGGTAGGAGGAGGGGAAAAGGTTGATTTCCTTCATATTCACGATACCCTACTATGGTGAATATGTGATGTGGTTGTGATGTGTGGTTGAGATGTGGATACATAGTATATGGATGCAGTTATGATTATGATTAGTTATTAACAGTTTCAATAGGAATGTTGGACCCCATGTGGGTTAGGGTAAGTAAGGTTTCGGTCCAATCCACACTATAGGTTGAAATGAACTAGCCCTGGTCGGCCTGACACATCATCCGATATGACCCACTACACGGTCCAAAACATGTTCTCGGTCACCAAGGGATGGAAAAAATCTCCGGGGTGTCAAATTATAATAATTTAGAATTACTTCACCATAAAAATCCAAATAACTGCATCATGGACTCTACCCAAAAATCTAGAATAAACCATTCATACATTGGATTCTCATGCACAAAAATAAATAGTTTTAATAAAAAAGAAACAACCAAGCAGAGAATATCATAGTAAAAATAATATAAATAACTCATAGACCACATAACCACATTATTTGAACATAAAATGATAATCAATGTCACATATGAAAAATAAACCAAAGGAAAGGTCTAGGAAAACAAGGACGACAAATAAACATCCTAAAATAAAGAAAAAATAAACCTAAGAAAATACTAACCATATCCACATGACCTATGGTCACTCACCACATCCCGTATTTTCTAACATCGGACAAACTAAAAAAATACTAGAAATAAGTCAAGCCCAATAACCAAAAAGAAAACAAGGGAACTTTATACACCCATTGGTGCATTCAAGGTTTCAGAAAAGTGTTCCCAATGGGATTTCACTAAATATTTTTTCCGATTACTTTCAAAATACATTTCATTAATACTAATTTGAATAATAAATAGAAAATAAATTTTTATTATAATAAAACATTGGGAAAACAAATAACATTACATAACCACTTTTATAAAATCCCCAAACGTTCACATTTAAGAAAAAACCCGTTCAAACTAAGGAAAGGGGGCCTTTAAAATTTATAAAAAAACTAAATTTTTTCCCTTTTTCAAAAACATTTCTCAAAATTTACCCTTTTTAAATCAAGCATCACCTTTTTTTCTTTAAATGTTTATTTTATAGAACATTTCATAGTCCATTTTGAATAGAAACCAAAACCATAAATGAAGTAGAATATAAATATACAACATGCCTTAAGATATCAATAGGGAACAAGTAAAAAAATAAGGGACAACTGAAACAATGGTGTTATGTAATCAATTCAAGAGCTAGAATATATAAATAAGGTGTAAAATGGGATCCCATAATTCATGTCCCAAATTGATTCAAACACCTTTAAATATCAAACTCCATTAAAGTGTCCTTTTTAAATAACTTCACAAACAATTTGAATTAAAAAACTCTCTTTAGAAACTAGAAAACCATTATTCTAATTGAGAAAAATACTTTAAAACATGGTGAAATCTATTTTGGTTATCACATATAGATTTCATTTAACAAATAAGACATTATAAATCATCAAGAATTTCATGAAATATCAATAAAATTATGTTCACAAATTTACCTACCTTGATCCATAATAGATCAAGTCAAAACAAATTGCCTTTAATGGTGATGGCCCAACCCTGAAATAAGACACCCTTTTAAATCCCTAAACAAACAATACCCTAAATTAGCATCTTATTCCCTAATCTCATCCAACACAGTGACTATGGTTCATGGGAGAAGACCAATCCATGAAAGAATGGGTGTACGGATAAGTGGAAAGGAAGAATAAGAGGAAATGAGAGATTTAACTTGAAAATATTCTATTAATACAAAGGGAGTTGGATCAAAATGGAGGATAAGGGTGTAGGGATATTCCTAGGTCATGCCCCATGATTGATCGAATTAAAGGAGAAATAAATGGGGAAAACCCTCCAAATTTAATAGGTAGACACCTTCCTTAGCATGGTCCCATACACTATGTCATGGGGTACCCCTTATCATGGTATCTAGACCATGGCGCAAGGGGCCTCAAATAATTAGAGGGTTTTCCCCTTGTTGTTTCCCTCCTTGGTGCAATGATGGTCACCATGGCATGAAATTCCTTCCCTAATGAGCTCCATGGCACAACCTCACCCCTATAGTGCAGCCCTATCCCTCGCTATAATTTGAATAATTGTAAAAAAAGACCATCCATAGTGCTTCATTCACACCACGTCATGGTCACCCATCAATTGAAAAATTGAAAAGGTAAAGTAGCACTATGTCATAGTCACCCTACCCCATGGAGTGGCCTGCTAGAAAACTACCCTAAGACAACCCACAACCTCTTGATCCACCTATAAAGAAAATAAAAGACCAATAAATTTTAAAATAATGCAAAATTAAGAAATATACATATAATATTCACATGGGGGTGTCAAAATTCTTCACACTATATCACTTTATACCCCCAAAAACTCTTTAGTAAGGGTGGAAGGTAACAAAATAAATCCATACAATACCTCATATCAAGAGGTGGGAGAGTGGGGAATCAACTAGATATGACACAATTAAAGGAATCACTAACTAACCTGAAACCTTTCAAAATCTACAATAACATTAATACTCTCTAAAAATAACACAACTATGATCACAATGTACACTACCTAAAGAGATTGGATACCTATAATAAGTCTTCCAACCATTTATAGTTCATCTAAAATAGTGAAATAAAGGAGATACACATCCCTAGTAATGAATCACCCAAATTAAATTCATTTCTATAAATTATAAAAAGAACTAAAAACTTTCCACCAATCCCAAAAATCATTCACTAGTGGAAAAAACATGTTTAACATCAATTTTTTTTTCCTTTTAAAATTAGTTAAAAAGTGACATTAATATATACAATGTAAAAAAGTTGATATTTAAATGTCGGTTTTATAAACACTAACATTAAAATCCATTCTAAAAAAGATATATAAGGATTTCAACATTTGTTTTCAATAAAATATATGTTTTAATACATCATACTTGGATTTCCACATTGTTTTAAAAACAAACTGACATTGAAAGTCCTACCAGGAAGGCTTTTAATGTTGGTTTTATTTAAAAATGATGGTGAAAGTTAATAATTTTTTTAAAATATATTAAAAAATACATGCTTCCAGTCCTTTACAATACAAACTACAACACCAAACAAAACTAACAAACAACCCAAACAGACTCATTAAAACCTTTCACAATATATTTTATAGATAATATACACCTTAATGAAACTATATCTAAAAATTAGTCAAACATAGAAAATAGTTCAAAAAAAATTTGAAGGTTTTTCAATTCATTTGGTGTATATGGTGAAACATAATAAAAAACCTATAATATAAAGTGATATGAATTCTAAAAATACTGTATATTTTTTAAAATTATAAGTGTTATGATGAAACAACCTTTTTAAAATCTATTTTTGTTTTGGTTGTGACTATCTCATAAATGAATCATAAAACATAATACATTCATTCAATAATACCTATTTAATGATGAAATTGTGTTTATAAAATAATATTTTAAAATAAAAACACTAGATTTGTAAGAAAAAAAATATTTACTGATATAAAAGTTATCTACCTGAACTTTCAGATATTCAATTTTTTCAATTCAACTATTAAAAAGTGAGTCATGTTGAACTTAATACATGACTTATTTTAATTTTAAATATTAATTATCAAAACACATATAAAATTAAAATATTGGGATTAAATAACTAAAATATTATAATAAGACTTACACCTTTAATATTTTTCTAAATATTCTTCAAACACTACCCAATAAAGAGAATAACCAATATGCCTTGCATTAATTTAGAAAAAATATACATAACATCCAATGTACACTAAAATATAAAAAATATGGCATTAATAATAGTATAATTAATAGTGTTTCATAATTATATATGTGTTCTTATCGGTCAAGGAATGGAAAAAACCAACACATAATCTGGGTTTTTTTTAATCTTTCAAATATATATTCAATTTTGTAATATTGATCTAAGTAGTGTATATCTTTTAAAATTCATTATGAATCCATAAAAACATAAGCATAAGTGAAATAATATTGTACACAAATGGTGTGAAGATACCTAATTAATAAAGTAATAAATTAATTCAATATAACATATGTTTACTTAAACAAATTAAATTTATAATTGAAATTTACTTACATGGAAAACAACTGCAACATAGGTATAGTGAGATCCCCACCCTTTATAACATCATTGATTTCATTTTTAGATATATTTAATGTATAATATCTTATACAAATATCATCACTCATCATAAAAGAATAATGATTTTATAATATATAATAAACCTATGTTAACTTTGTTATCCCATCAATGACATGAGGATTATTTGAAGGTGGTGGTTCCTGAAATGTTTCTTTCCTTTGAAATAATTACTTCAGTATCAAATACTCATATATAACGTAAGTTTAAGAAAAAAATTATATGTAATTTTAATTAAATGATAAATAAAAAATAAAAACAATTTATAACTCATATGAAAAATGATGAAAAATAGTGACGGACCAAAGTAAAAAAAATGACCAATACTCTGTCCAACTATGGCGTCTCCACAGTAGGCTACAACACTAGATTAGTTAGATCAATAATAATATCATTTATTGTTACTCTTATCTGACCTAGGTATATAATATTATTATGTACATAATCCCCTAGATGATGTACAATTTTGTATGCTATAATATGTACATGGGGATCCCCAACATGAAACTCATAGTACACAATCGGGTCTGAGTGAGGAGGTGGAGGATTTGGGTAGGCAAGCTGCACATAGTGCATTTTCCTCATCACTTCTACAAACATAATTGCTATAGATGATTTAATTCTATCATATATTGAATCATTAAACTATTATAGCCTAACCTTCAAGGAATCTATTTCTCCCTTGTATTTTTCCTCATTGATGTCGTACTAGGGCACAACCGAAACTTTTCTAAAACTGATACCCTCCTTATACCCTTTGATGTGGCCTATGTGTTCTAGATTTCCTAAAGAAGATTTAATAATATTCATCCTACCCTCAAGGATAAAGGTCACCTATGTCATTTACACCTAAAGGAAATTCTAAAATAATATTTTTAAATGTTATATTAGTGGTATGAATCTAAAAAATTGTAATATTTAGGGAAAATAATAATTTATTACTTACAATATTATCAGATATTTATTTAATTAGATTGATAATATAATTCCCATTTTTATCATCCTCACCCTTTTTTATTTTTAATGATGAGGGGGATGAGATATAGGTCCATATTAAACCTATCATAAGCCTCTTCTTGACTTGACACTTAATTCATCAAAAATTTTAACAATCATTTACTCTCTTAATAAAGGATACCCTCTGTGTGAAAATGCATGTGAGTATAAATTCTGGGACTATATCTCTTGGTTATCTTTCATGGAGGCCTATTTCATAAGTATAAATTAAGAAGTTATCAATTAATTAAAATTAATTTAACAAATAATTTTTACAAACAACAATTACATACCATATAGGCTTCCCCTCATCGAATGGAGAAAAAATTTTGTCATGTATCTATATTTATAAAACCATAATTAAGGGATGGATCTTGATTCTATTTACACCCAAAAATATAATATGAAGTCAAATTTTTCTTAAAATATATCCATCTAGTTTCCAAAAAGGACATAAACATTTTATTAATTGCCTTTATCTCTTGAAAGTTAGATTTATTCTATAATTTATTAGATTAAATACTATTCATATAAAAATGTATAATATTTAAACCATTGGAAAACATAATAAGTTTAGAAATTTTATTGTTAGGGACTCTGATAATTGATCTTTCATTGAATGGTTGATGCACCTCCAATCAGGGAATAAAATACTTATCCTATAATGACTCTGCATGGCTAAGTAACACATAAATTTCTTGGCATGTGGGCCCATTGGGTGGTCGTTATCATCAAACTCAATTATAAATATTTTCTCTCCATGTGTAAGTGAAAGTTTTAGAAAACATGTAATCTTGCCCCAACTATATTTAGGTACCATCATTTCTGGATAAGAATAAGAGTTTCATATAATTTCAATAAATATATGTTTAACATAATTAAATAATTTAATTACTACATATATATTTATATGAAGAAACGTGCATACCTCAGTTCCCCTACCTCTGTGTCTGTCGTTTAGAAATATATATGTTACATAAACAAAAAAAATACCTATATTTGATTAAAAATTAAATTATTGTAACAAATAAACAATTTTTTATTCAAAATAGAAAGAAAAACATTGAATGTTATAATTTTCAACAAAAAAATGTGTGAGTAAAACTAATAAATATAAAAATTGACAAAAAATGGCAAAAATGACAAAAAATGATTATCATATAAAAATGTGCAATTTTTTATACATGTATTTCATTATAAAAAAAATTATAAGTAAAAAATTTGATTGTTCGTAATAGGAATAAAATTATAAATATTTTTCTGAATAAAAGTGTAGTCCAGAAAATAAATAATATAAAGAAAATAGTCACAAAAAATGATGAAAGCAAAATTTTTCAACTAGAAAATGAATATTTTAATCTAATTAAAAATAATTATTAAAAAAATAGTAATGTTAACAGTTTATATATTTAACTATTAAAAATAATATTTTTAACTATATTAATTTCATAAAAAATAGATATTTACCTGATTAATTAGTAGAGTAATGGAGTTTTTTCTCATATCCCTTCAATATGATTATTTCATGTTGAATGGAATATGACTACATCATAGTCATTTTTATCCTTAGGTAATCATATAATTATTGAATAAATTTCACATAAGTATTTAATATCATCAACATTCACATTACCCAAATGAATTTTTCCCTTATAAAACAATGGACCACTGATCATTTGATGGGTCAACAACATAAAATATTTATTTTTTATTCATCTCTGTGATATATGATTCCTATTTACAACTAAATATTTTCAAATAAACATGTGTAAATCCATACTCATCATGTTTCACATCACTATTACTATCAAAACAATTGCACTTAAATACCAATACCTAAGATTTAGTGTAATCAACCTCTCATATATCCGCAACAACTCAAAAATATGTTTTTGATTCAGAAATTTGATGTTTATATATAGAACTCATAAAATATAATGTGTTACCAATGATAATTACTCCACTATTTTTAACATTACTCTTTTATCATTTTTTATGTAAATTTTGTAACCATTAATATCAAAAACAAACCATGTGATCACCTTAACACTTGGTCCCCCTGCTATCCATTTCAATGTTTCTGATGTAGAAAAATCAATGTTTAATTTATCCTTAAACCAAGAAACAAATGTGTTTTTATATTTATTCATCAACCACTTTTCATTTCTTCTCAGATATCATACCTTTAATCCAACAATATGTGATGATATATGTGGTTAAACCTCAAATATGTTGTTAAAAATATAAAAATGTGTATGCATCACTTTATAACAAGGAATTAACTATAATTCATAAATCCCTTTACCATCACTATAAACTATCAAATTTTGAGATATAGGGAGACCAACATTCTCCACTTCAAAAAATTAATCAGTAAAAAACGCAATCACCTCTTCTAATATATGTTTTTGAATAATAGAGGCCTTTGGTTGATGAATATTCTTAACATATCTCTTTAAAATTTTTATATATCTTTAAAAAGGATACACCCAATGTAAATAAATAGACCCACTGTAACATCCCACCCCTCCTCATTGGATTGGGAAGAGGAGGAGGTGTTACTAGGCCTTAGTAGATATCCCAAAGACACCAAAGGCTGGAAAGAAATGTCAAGGGAATTATAAACAATTGGGGGACAATTTTATCTTTGAAAATAAAACTGTTAGAACAATATAACTTTAACAACCAAACCTATAAATGATGCATGAGTATAAAATACAATCCAATACAAAAACAAACCAAAAGGCAATATCATAATACAAGAAAAATCAAAGAGATGTAATCAAAAGAAGCAACACACAAAAACCCCAAAAAAACCAAAGACACCAACCAATAACTCCCAATCATATCCAAGTTGAAAATCCATATTCCCAACCTAAGGTATCAAGAATCATCATTAAATAATTGGGATGTCATAACTTTACATGTGTCTCGATATATAATATCTAAAAATTCACCATGGTTCCCGAGCAGGCGGTGAGTAAAATACTAAGTAGGTTTTCCCCAATGACTTCCCAACTCATTCCACTAGGATAAAACTTGTTATCAAATTTATATAAAATAGTTTAAAAAAAATTAAAGCATTTTATATCAAAACCAATCCCTTTTCTAACCCAAAATTGTATTCCATAGAAATAAATCAATCAAACCTTTAAAACCATAATTCATGGAATACATCAATAAGTACTTTAAAAAATTTCTCAATTTGTGATTTGGAATATTCTATTACATGTCCACACACATTCATAACACACAGACACACACAAACATAGTGTTACCATTGATGGTGGAACTTCACGTCTATACTCTGTTCCTTTGATGGTGGTACTTTACATCCATTATCCATCCCATGAAACTCATGCAAACCCATTTTTACCAAATCATATCAAACCATTTAAACAAAATCATTTCAACAAATAATTTTCCTGCATCAAACCAAACAAAATTTTAAAATCTCAATTTTAAAATTATAAAGAATGGGTTTTTCCAAAAAATCATTCAATTCCCATGATTTCCAAGAATATACATCAAATCATGCCATGATTTTCATAATAATTACAATAAATTTAATCAATTTTAAATCAATAATTTTAGTTTTAATCTAGAGTAGTCGATAGAGAATCCACCTACCTCTTAAAATTAGGTGAAAATGAAGAACGGTACAAAAAATTCAAAAACCCAGCTTGAAACTCCTAAATACAACCTTTGATCTTGTTTCCTTCAATAAAAGAATCATATATCATCATGATTGACATCAATCAACATAAATCTATCCCAATAATATTAGATCTATGATTCCAAGAGAGGGAAGAAGAAGAGATCTAAGGAAAACGATGAATATCAAGCGCTTACCAATGAATCTGGGACTCCAACACACTTAGATTGGCCTAGGAATCACTCCTAGATCGAAAGAAATTGTCTCCGTAGACTTGATAGGAAGAGGAATTCGTGTTATGGATTGATTTGTGGGAATGTGGTTTAATAGGTAAATTAGATTAGATCCATGATTTTTGGATCTAAAATTTAATGGTGCATGTTTAGGGTGCATGGTTAGGAAAACAATATGCTAATCATGCATGGCCCACTACCTCAAACCACACCTCGCACGGTGTACTTGCATGGTTAGACAAACCACACACCAACCATGTTATTCCCCATTTTCCAGCATTGCATAGTTCTCATGGGAAGATACCTGGTTTGGACAAACAATGCGCCTCCCTAGTGGCCACTATTTCAGTTATGCAGTTTCCTAGAGGTGTTACACGGTTTATACTAACTGTTCTCAAACCATGCACCTCAAAAAAATATCCAAAACATGCCAAAGATCCTCTAAACCTCCCAAAACTTAACCCAAACATTTTATATACTTAAAATATCTAAATACATGGTCAAGTACGTGAAGCTTAGGGTGCTAAATTCTCCCCACCATTGGTCTTTTCATCCCCAAAAAGTAGAAAACCAGTGTTATCCTGAAAGAGTTTGACCATTCCTTAAACATTTCCTTTTCATACTCCCAATTTTCTTCTTGAGTCTGACCATGTTACCATAAAACCCACATTGGGCCGATGATTTTCTCATACAGGACTTTCTCTTGCTTATACATAATTTTTACTAGCATATGAACCAACATTGTAGAGACCGGAAGCCTGACGTACATGGACATTACATTACTTTTGCGGAATACTTAGTACATAACAAAAACACACACACACAAGGATCGTAATAGTTTAGTGTCTTTGGAAACTCGGAATATAATCTTCTAATCGTGGTGAAAGATCTTCAAAATCTCCCATAAAGATCTTCCTTTTTTTTACCTAAAACCTTTCTTTATATCCTGGGGAAAAGAAAACATAAAAGGGTGAGCTCAAATGCTCAGTAAGGGTAAACAAAAGAAATATCAATCACATCATATATATAAGAACATAGATTTTGGAAATCTTAACCTGCAAAAGAGCTCATAATATCATAACATGGGATAAATCATAGAAGTGAAAATGAGATCCCCATAATCATAACATAAAACTTGAAACTTTGTGGCATGCACACATAATCATGGAAAATCATTTCTTGTTAGTCATGACTCATTGCCAAGACTATCTTAGTGGACAAAGTCCCTTTCTGAACCGAGTCACCCTCGTTCCAGTCCTGTTTCAAAGAACTGGTATAACCTACCGTTCCAGCCATGTCTATCTCATGAGATATAAAATCTTTACCCAATGCATTGGAGGGAGATATAGGTCCCACCCATCTTATAATGAATCCTTTATTATGTGTGCCACATAATCATAAACCATACATCATCCCATAACACATGTAACAAAAATGGGATTCTTGAAACATCATGACATCATAAATCAATTCATATAAGATAAAGGAATTCATAAACATAATTCCATCACAACATAGTCAAATCAATGTAAAAATATGGATAGAAACAGAACCCTTTATTATCTTAGATGGAAAATAATTTTGATAAAACACTTGAATTGAATTCTTGAGGAAAATATCCTTTCTTCTTCAAAATCAATTTCTTTTCACAAAACATCATGCAATTTTAAAAGAAAGAGATTTTATTGAAAATAGTCATGAAATCTTTTAGAGGAAGCTTCATGAAAATAAGGCTTTATAAAACAGTAGAAATCCGTTCGTGCCGTATAAGTTAAAAAAACATTCTTCGTACTTTTGTCGGAAAAGTCAAAAAGTACCTCGTACGGAAAAACGACAAAAGATTCCTTTCATATTCTTTACTAAAAACTCACCTAAGGGTAAAATTGGATTTAAACTATTGCAAGTGGATGGAAACAATATTACATATTGAGGGAACATGGATGTGGATGATAAAATACACCCCAGTAAATACTTACGAATAAACAATCTCGGATAAAAATGAGATTGTGATATTTCCCTTACCTTAGGTACGACTTGCTTTGTAAGTGTCCGAACCTCCTGTATAATGATTTAAATCATGTTATTGACTTATCACAGAATCATATTCATTGTTATGATATCATATATGGTTCACTTATGACATTATATTACCCGTTCTTTTGTAAATTCCATGTTAAAGAAGCGTTTTGGGTAAAATCGTTTCATTTATCGTGGGTGTTTTGACTTGTTGTTCTTGACATCATTATTACTTATATCATGATTTACTTACTTCCAGAATATAAAATATGATTTATATATCATATATATTCAGTATATATATATATAATAGATATATAAATAAAATGAAAAACACCGTTCATGGAGACGGTAGTCCGTACGTACGCATGAACGGTGTTTTTCTTTCCTTATTGTCTTGAAATGGAAGTAAGTAGATGACATACATATGTATATATATACATAAATCCAGTAGCTTTATAATGTCATATATTTCATTATTATTTCTTATATGTACATTATAATCATTCTTAAATGGTTAACATGGAGAATGAATCTCATCGCGTCGTGGAGACGGTAGTCCGTACGTACGCACGAGCGATGATATCATTTCTATAAATATTGAATTGAATTGGAGTGGATTATACAATATATCAGAATCAATATGATGTTGTAATAACTATGTATAGTTATTCTTTACACCATTATACCCATCCATGTAAGGTGGTAGTGGAAAATAGATTACACCACGGCGTGAAGACGGTATTCTGTACGTACGCACGCGCGGTGATTTCTTTTTCCGTAGGATGGATAGATGGTGAAATAGGGTTGTTTCATACTTATAATAACATATCAGTATATGAGTGATACTGATGTTATTACTTCATAATGAAACAACCTAAGAAGAAGAAGTGGAAGAAGAAATAAAGATGAAAGAATTGGTAACGGTAATTACCTCTTCTTTGAAGCGCCTCTTTGAGACCTCCTCTTAGGGCACTAAAATTGGTCTTTGAGGAAGACCAGAACCTCTAGGATGTTGCTAGGGAAGTGGAGAAGGGATTTTTTCAGGGGTTGGCCGAGCTTGAGTGCTCAAATTGGTGTGAGGAGGAGGGGGAGGAGGTGTCCTTTTATAAGGGAGGAGAGGGGCACCTTAGGAATATCTCAAAATATTATTTTATATTAAAGTCAAAATCGGTTTATAATGGTTCCAAAGGGTCTTATTTCGAAGATAAGGTGGGGATGGGTCGAAATCCTATCAACCAATAGAATTTAGACAAGTTTAGGATATTATTTTAACCTTATCAATTAGATTTAACTCCAAGTTAAATAATTTAACTTTTACCGTGTCTTTTTGTTTTCTTTCACTATATGGTTAATACACTTACTATAACATGCCAAACGAACCCCAAACTGTTTATTATTAATATATATATCCTTATCTAAGTCATTTGGCCGAACCTTAGATTTTTAGGAATAAAATAACAATTAATAATATAATATTTGATTTAAAAACTATTTTGTGTCAATTTTGACACAATTTGATATATGATTTTTGTGAAAGTAATAACAGAATTAAATGTTCGAAGAAAGTTAATTAAAGCAACATTAATATATCATAGTAACCTAGAAAATTAGTGGAATTCATAAAAAGGCTCAAATTACATTTATTTTGGTGTTTATAACATCAATTATGTCAATATTTCATTAATAAGATAATTACTGCATCATCATTGTGTCATAAATAAATTAAATTATTTAAAGTCTAAAAATTACAAATAAAATACCATTATGTAGGAAATCTTTTTATATTTCTAATGAATATTTATAATCTAAAATCCAACATATATAACCCTATGTAACAATTGTTTTGCTAAAAGATATATGCTTGTGTCAATTTTGTATTCATTTTAACTTAATTAAAATAAAGTGTCATTATCACTTACAAGTGGATCAATGCGGTCCCAAAATCGACCCAAAGATGGCCATGGTCGACCATGTATCAACCAATGGGGTTAAGACACATTTTAGGGTAATTTAATATTATTATAATATTATTTTTTAACCCTTATTTACCGGATTTACCCTTAACCATGGTAAATAAAATATTTACCGCAGTAATTATTCAAAATGTCTAAAAATAAAAGTTATCTATTTACACAATTTGAACATCCTGATTCCAAATATGGAATCCATTTTTCTAAATTCAAAACACAGAAGTGGCAGAAATTAATTTAAAATTAATTCCCACTGTCAAAACAAAAAATCGTGTTTTTAAGAGATAATAACTATCAAAAGATTGACACTTGTTTATGTTTGGTTTAATTGTAAAATTGTGTCCAATGACCAACATTATATTAAGTGGTAAAAATATATTCTAAATATACTTTAAAACCATTCAATATTATAATTTAACCACAATATATATTACAATGAAAAAAGTTGTTTTTAATTAAAATATAGCGTGTTTTTACTATTCATTAAAATATGAAAGTTGTCGGAAAAATATCAAAACTTTATCTAATGTAAATTTTTACATCCTGATTCAAAAGAAGAATATTATTTTGTCAAATTGAACATATAAACATGTCAAAAACTATATTTAAAGTGGGTGCGCCATCAAAAGGCGGTAAAACTGCATTTTTTGAAAAATACTTATTTTACCCGAAAAATTTATTTTGTTCTTATACCATGTTCTAGAAATGTGTAAGATGAATAATAATGTTATAAAATTCAAAATTTAGTTAATACTATTCATAACGGCTAGTTCATGACAATATTATAATAATATAACATTGTTTATTAAAACCCGGTATTGCGTACAACACACGCTATCGAGGAAGGTCGTGATTGCGTGTAATGCAAGCCAAGTCAGGGTTGCGTGTTGTGAAAGAATCCTTCGTTGTTTCGTATAACAGAATCCATCCATATTTCATTTATACATTTAATATATATATATATATATACTCATTGTTGCGTAGAATAACTATTATCAAAATTGTGTGTAACACGATCCAAGAATAGTGTTGCGTATACTGCAAGCTAATACGGTGTTGCGTATAGCGCAAGGTAATATTGGTGTAGAATACAACATAAGACATTAATGAAATTAAAATAATATTTTTCATAAAATCTCGGGGTGTTACATTCTACCCCCCTTAAAATTAATTTCGCCCTCGAAATTCGTCGGGATTATAAATGGTTTACTATTCGAAAGTTTCTTTGATAGAAACCCACATCGTAAAAAAAGAATACCAAAACTTATCTTTAAAAACAAAAGTATGAAACGTAACGGTTACCCAAATAAACTAATCACTGGGTTTCCATATAGGTGAAAATATGGATATGGAAGAGAAATCTAACAATCATGTTCTGATGGAGAGTGGTAGAGAACATGGCTATGGAAAAGCTAGCAATCACAAAGCCATAAATTTGTGACGATCTAAGGTACCATCTGATTCATCAGATATAAGATCACTAGGACAACATTTTTGGTTTTCAATATCATTTCCCTAAAGTTGAAAAATTTGAATTAGAAGAAATACTTACTTGATTTTGGTATAATCTCACTGTTGTTCGTGAATTGAACAATTTACACTTCATCCCTTAAAGAAATGAAGTTGAATTTTTTATTCATGATGTGTTAGCAGATCATGTGACAGAATGACAGGTCATTCCATCTGTCTCAAACAAAAGGTTAGAAAAACTTATATACATAAGTCGATCTATAGTGAGATTAATCATATATGGTTCCTAAAATGGACTTATACTTCATATATCATACTGCTTAATATAATAAAACTAGTTTCTACTAAACAGGGACTTCCTGTAGGTCAGTGGTAGGCGATAAAGGCCAGTCGCACTTCGGTTGTGGGTTCGATTCCTACAGCCTTGTCCGACGCGATGGGTTGTCGCCCGTCCTGCAGGTTGTCCTTTTTCTAAAACTACATTACTATAACATCACATAAATAATATCAAAAGAAGTTCTATACTTAAACAATACTAACTTATGGTTAACATAATACATTACAATCTTTAGGCTTATCTAAAATACTTCGGTCCAAGCTCATAGTAAAAAGAAAATGATTACTTGAAATGTCGTCAACCAAGCATGTGAATACCATCATTTATCCCCCATATATCTTGTTGGTCACATTCCAAACATTCAAAGTCCTTAATCATGTATTCTCTTGAATACCCATTGAACCTTGGTGAAAACATGAATGCAGTTAAACGTTAACACTTTCCACATACCAAAATCCTCAAAATTCTTTATAATCAAACCATGATATCACTTAGTCCTTATATCAATCATGAGCTCATGAATACAATCAAGCATCTCATTATCTTATTATCCTTTCATTATGCACTTATCATCTACTTTCCAAAAGTATCTGAATAACCTTTCATGGTTACTGGTAACATTAATCAGACAACAATGTAACAATCCTTACATGTCTCTTTATTCCATAGTACCATGATATTACTTATACAACATTACACATGATAAACATGTAATCATTCCACTACATTCTTAAACCATTAACCGAGCTTCAACAATTCTTTCATCTCACATATCATTTGTAGTCTCTTCATCATCATCCACATAAATACTACCCATACGGCCATACTGATTCTCTTCATGAGTCTTTCCCTTAGGACATTGGTTTGCATAATGCCCATACATTCCACATTTAAAACACTTAACCATTTTTGATGTCGTAGTAATACCATTATCCTCATCCATGGTGTTAACTGAACCTTTTCCTTTGCACTTACTTGCTTTGTGTCCTTCTTTTCCACACCCAAAGCATCTTCCAGTTCCCTTGAAACATTCTCCTTGATGCCTCTTCCCACATGATTTACATAGGGGAAATTGAACTTTCTTTCCTCTATGATCATCATGAAACTCCATCTTTCTCTTATTTGCCGAGTCAGGAAACTTACCAAATTTTACTTTATTGACCATATTATGAGATTGCTGATTCGGCATAATAATGATCTTTGGACTTCCAAATCCCATTTCATTTGGTTGCTCATGAAGAATATCATTCCATTGTCCATCATATCCTCCATTATCGTGAATCATCTTGTTTCCAGCCATTTTCTAAAACCCAAAATGAATAGTGTGAGAGGCAAAAATCATGCTAGGGAAAACAACATAATAAAGGGGTAGTACCCTCAATATCTTACATCTTAGGTTAAATTCTAAGATCGTTAGCGCAATTCTAGGACTATAACCTATACGTATACTTAACCTTAGAGACATCCCTAGACATACCTTAGAAATATCTCTAGGGATCTCACTAACGTTTTTGCATCCTAGTTTCCAAAGGTTGACTAAACCTTTCCTCTGATACCAACTGTAGAGACCCGAAGCCTGACGTACATGTACATTACATTACTTTTGAGGAATACTTAGTACATAACAAAAACACACACACACAAGGATCGTAATAGTTTAGTGTCTTTGGAAACTCGGAATATAATCTTCTAATCGTGGTGAAAGATCTTCAAAATCTCCCATAAAGATCTTCCTTTTTTTTACCTAAAACCTTTCTTTATATCCTGGGGAAAAGAAAACATAAAAGGGTGAGCTCAAATGCTCAGTAAGGGTAAACAAAAGAAATATCAATCACATCATATATATAAGAACATAGATTTTGGAAATCATAACCTGCAAAAGAGCTCATAATATCATAACATGGGATAAATCATAGAAGTGAAAATGAGATCCCCATAATCATAACATAAAACTTGAAACTTTGTGGCATGCACACATAATCATGGAAAATCATTTCTTGTTAGTCATGACTCATTGCCAAGACTATCTTAGTGGACAAAGTCCCTTTCTGAACCGAGTCACCCTCGTTCCAGTCCTGTTTCACTGAACCGGTATAACCTACCGTTCCAGCCATGTCTATCTCATGAGATATAAAATCTTTACCCAATGCATTGGAGGTAGATATAGGTCCCACCCATCTTATAATGAATCCTTTCTTATGTGTGCCACATAATCATAAACCATACATCATCGCATAACACATGTAACAAAAATGGGATTCTTGAAACATCATGACATCATAAATCAATTCATATAAGATAAAGGAATTCATAAACATAATTCCATCACAACATAGTCAAATCAATGTAAAAATATGGATAGAAACAGAACCCTTTATTATCTTAGATGGAAAATAATTTTGATAAAACACTTGAATTGAATTCTTGAGGAAAATATCCTTTCTTCTTCAAAATCAATTTCTTTTCACAAAACATCATGCAATTTTAAAAGAAAGAGATTTTATTGAAAATAGTCATGAAATCTTTTAGAGGAAGCTTCATGAAAATAAGGCTTTATAAAACAGTAGAAATCCGTTCGTGCCGTATAAGTTAAAAAAAAACATTCTTCGTACTTTTGTCGGAAAAGTCAAAAAGTACCTCGTACGGAAAAACGACAAAAGATTCCTTTCATATTCTTTACTAAAAACTCACCTAAGGGTAAAATTGGATTTAAACTATTGCAAGTGGATGGAAACAATATTACATATTGAGGGAACATGGATGTGGATGATAAAATACACCCCATTAAATACTTACGAATAAACAATCTCGGATAAAAATGAGATTGTGATATTTCCCTTACCTTAGGTACGACTTGCTTTGTAAGTGTCCGAACCTCCTGTATAATGATTTAAATCATGTTATTGACTTATTAAAGAATCATATTCATTGTTATGATATCATATATGGTTCACTTATGACATTATATTACCCGTTCTTTTGTAAATTCCATGTTAAAGAAGCGTTTTGGGTAAAATCGTTTCATTTATCGTGGGTGTTTTGACTTGTTGTTCTTGACATCATTATTACTTATATAATGATTTACTTACTTCCAGAATATAAAATATGATTTATATATCATATATATTCAGTATATATATATATATAATATATATATAAATAAAATGAAAAACACCGTTCATGGAGACGGTAGTCCGTACGTACGCATGAACGCTGTTTTTCTTTCCTTATTATCTTGAAATGGAAGTAAGTAGATGACATACATATGTATATATATACATAAATCCAGTAGCTTTATAATGTCATATATTTCATTATTATTTCTTATATGTACATTATAATCATTCTTAAATGGTTAACATGGAGAATGAATCTCATCGCGTCGTGGAGACGGCAGTCCGTACGTACGCACGAGCGATGATATCATTTCTATAAATATTGAATTGAATTGGAGTGGATTATACAATATATCAGAATCAATATGATGTTGTAATAACTATGTATAGTTATTCTTTACACCATTATACCCATCCATGTAAGGTGGTAGTGGAAAATAGATTACACCACGGCGTGGAGACGGTATTCTGTACGTACGCACGTGCGGTGATTTCTTTTTCCGTAGGATGGATAGATGGTGAAATAGGGTTGTTTCATACTTATAATAACATATCCGTATATGAGTGATACTGATGTTATTACTTCATAATGAAACAACCTAAGAAGAAGAAGTGGAAGAAGAAATAAAGATGAAAGAATTGGTAACGGTAATTACCTCTTCTTTGAAGCGCCTCTTTGAGACCTCCTCTTAGGGCACTAAAATTGGTCTTTGAGGAAGACCAGAACCTATAGGATGTTGCTAGGGAAGTGGAGAAGGAATTTTTTCAGGGGTTGGCCGAGCTTGAGTGCTCAAATTGGTTTGAGGAGGAGGGGGAGGAGGTGTCCTTTTATAAGGGAGGAGAGGGGCACCTTAGGAATATCTCAAAATATTATTTTATATTAAAGTCAAAATCGGTTTATAATGGTTCCAAAGGGTCTTATTTCGAAGATAAGGTGGGGATGGGTCGAAATCCTATCAACCAATAGAATTTAGACAAGTTTAGGATATTATTTTAACCTTATCAATTAGATTTAACTCCAAGTTAAATAATTTAACTTTTACCGTGTCTTTTTGTTTTCTTTCACTATATGGTTAATACACTTACTATAACATGCCAAACGAACCCCAAATTGTTTATTATTAATATATATATCCTTATCTAAGTCATTTGGCCGAACCTTAGATTTTTAGGAATAAAATAACAATTAATAATATAATATTTGATTTAACAACTATTTTGTGTCAATTTTGACACTATTTGATATATGATTTTTGTGAAAGTAATAACAGAATTAAATGTTAGAAGAAAGTTAATTAAATCAACATTAATATATCATAGTAACCTAAAAAATTAGTGTAATTCATAAAAAGTCTTAAATTACATTTATGTTGGTGTTTATAACATCAATTATGTCAATATTTCATTAATAATATAATTACTGCATCATCATTGTGTCATAAATAAATTATATTATTTAAAGTCTAAAAATTACAAATAAAATACCATTATGTAGGAAATCTTTTTATCTTTCTAATGAATATTTATAATCTAAAATCCAACATATATAACCCTATGTAACAATTGTTTTTCTAAAAGATATATGCTTGTGTCAATTTTGTATTCATTTTAACTTAATTAAAATAAAGTGTCATTATCACTTACAAGTGGATCAATGGGGTCCCAAAATCGACCCAAAGATGCCCATGGTCTACCATGTATCAACCAATGGGGTTAAGACACGTTTTAGGGTAATTTAATATTATTATAATATTATTTTTTAACCCTTATTTACCGGATTTACCCTTAACCATGGTAAATAAAATATTTACCGCAGTAATTATTCAAAATGTCTAAAAATAAAAGTTATCTATTTACACAATTTGAACATCCTGATTCCAAATATGGAATCCATTTTTCTAAATTCAAAACACATAAGTGGCAGAAATTAATTTAAAATTAATTCCCACTGTCAAAACAAAAAAGCGTGTTTTTAAGAGATAATAACTATCAAAAGATTGACACTTGTTTATGTTCGGTTTAATTGTAAAATTGTGTCCAATGACCAACATTATATTAAGTGGTAAAAATATATTATAAATATACTTTAAAACCATTAAATATTATAATTTAACCACAATATATATTACGATGAAAAAAGTTGTTTTTAATTAAAATATAGCGTGTTTTTACTATTCATTAAAATATGAAAGTTGTCGGAAAAATATCAAAACTTTATCTAATGTAAATTTTTACATCCTGATTCAAAAGAAGAATATTATTTTGTCAAATTGAACATATAAACATTTCAAAAACTATATTTAAAGTGGGTGCGCCATCAAAAGGCGGTAAAACTGCATTTTTTGAAAAATACTTATTTTACCCGAAAAATTTATTTTGTTCTTATACCATGTTCTAGAAATGTGTAAGATGAATAATAATGTTATAAAATTCAAAATTTAGTTAATACTATTCATAACAGCTAGTTCATGACAATATTATAATAATATAACATTGTTTATTAAAACCCGGTATTGCGTACAACACACGCTATCGAGG
Organism: Viscum album; assembly: GCA_963277665.1. NCBI lineage: Eukaryota > Viridiplantae > Streptophyta > Magnoliopsida > Santalales > Viscaceae > Viscum > Viscum album. The sequence goes on along the minus strand of OY728167.1, from coordinate 803,698,605 downwards.
AAGGTCGTGATTGCGTGTAATGCAAGCCAAGTCAGGGTTGCGTGTTGTGAAAGAATCCTTCGTTGTTTCGTATAACAGAATCCATCCATATTTCATTTATACATTTAATATATATATATATACTCACTGTTGCGTAGAATAACTATTATCAAAATTGTGTGTAACACGATCCAAGAATAGTGTTGTGTATACTGCAAGCTAATACGGTGTTGCGTATAGCGCAAGGTAATCTTGGTGTAGAATACAACATAAGACATTAATGAAATTAAAATAATATTTTTCATAAAATCTCGGGGTGTTACAAACATAGCATCATGTTCTATGTCAACATGATCCCATTGAATAATATGGTCAATATCAGGTTTATAATTCTTTAATTGAGATACATAAAACACCCTATGCACTGAACTAAACCTTGGCGGCAATGCCAAATAATATTCCACCTCACCAAACCATTCATGTATCTTAAAGGTTCTATGTATCGAGGAGATAAATTTTCGTACTTACCAAAACAATGATGTCAAAGACTTTGAGATATTATTAAGAATAAATGATCACTCACCTATAATGACATCGACCATCGACAATGATCGGCATATGATTTCTAATGAATCTAAGATATCTCCATCCTTTTTTTGATCAAATGAATTTCATGTGTTATCTCTTGAACAAGTCTTGGTCCAACCAGTTAAGTCTCACTTGTTTCCAACTAATAAAGTGGATAATGACAAGGGAATCCATACAATACTTTAAAAGGATCTATATTTATCAAGGATTGATCACTTTCGTTCTAAGATAAATCCACTAAAGGTATGTTCTCCTCCTATGATCCACCAAAATCCATTACACATACCCAAATAATGTCTTCAAACATTTTTATCATCCCTTTGAATTTTACATCCATTTGAGGATGATATGACATGATCATAGTCAAATTATTCCCAAGGGATTGCTGTAAGAATTTCCAAAAACAAGATGTAAACCTCATATTTTGGTTTGATTCTATCAAAAATGGTACGACATTCCTTTTTACCACTTCATGGATATTGATTTTTGAAAAATCTTCCACCGTATTAGATTCATGAATAGGGATTAAATGGGTTGAATTTGTGAGTTGATCCACTATCACCCATATGGAATCATGTTTCTGAACTATCTTTGGCAGACCTATTACAAAATCCATAGTTATTTGCTCCCATTTCCACATGGGAATTGGTAAAGACTACTGTATACCCAATGGTATTTAGTTCTCTACCGTAACCTACTTATAGGTGAGTCGTCTCATAATGTATGTAGCCACTTTTATTTTCATGTCATCCCACCAAAATTGTGCTTTTAGTTCCTTATACATATTTTATATTCCAGTATGAACAACCCATGTTGAATGGTAATAAGTATGAAGATGTTGTTCATGAAAATCCAAAGGTATGACCATCCAATAATGAAACCAAAGAAGTGATCTTCTGTTAGTCTTCTATCCCTCAATGGTCTCCCCACCATTGTTTTTTAACCTCATAGAAACACATTTAGAATCAGATGTATGTGCCTCTTTAACCTTCTCAACCAAATCAGAAAAAAAATAAACCAAAAATAAAACCAAAACACTGCCTCATTCTTCACAATCCAAGTGCATGACAACTATCACTGACATTAGCTTCCATTGATCTGAAGCCTCTTTTATGAAAATTTTATACAACTTTCTACTTAATTAATCCACCATATATTTTCCATTACCCGATGTATACATTAAATCAAAGTTAAACATTTGAAGATACTCTATCCACATTGTTTATCTTAGATTCAAATATCTTTGTGAGAAAATGTGTTTCAATCTCTTATTATTTGTAAAAAATACAAATTTTTCACCAAATAGGTAAAGATGTCAAGTATTCAAATCGTGGACCACAAAAGTTAATTCCAAATCATGTGTTGGCTATTTCTTCTCATGAAATTGTATCTCTCATGATCCATAAGTAACAACATGATCACCTTGCATGAGAATTCACCCCAACCCTGATCCTGAATCATAATAATACACCATAAAACCTTATCATAATTCTAGAAATATCAATATTGGTGTTGATGTAAGGATAAATTTAATCTCTTGAAAAGATTCATTCCATTTATCATTCCATTGAAATAGAACATTTTTCCTTGTCAAATATTTCATTAGTGAAGATATTAATAAAAATTCATGAACAAAACGTTGGTAATAACCACCCAGTCCAAGGAAACTGTGTATCTCAAAAACATTCTCTCGCAGTTTCCAAGAGATCAAAACCTCTATCATTCCTGGATCTACAGAAACATCTTTTTCATAGAAAACATGGTTAAATAAATTTACCTCTTGTATAAAAAAATCACACTTTGAAAGTTTAACATATGAATTATGATCCCATAATATACCCAACACCATCTCCAAGTGTTGGTCATTCTCAACCTTTTTCCTAGAATACACCCGTATTTCATCCACAAATACCACCACAAAAGAATCCAAATACCTTTGAATTATTAGATTCACCAATTCCATAAAGACAATCGATAAATTTGTAATACCAAAAGGAATTACCAAATACTCGTAATGAACATATCTACTCTTGAAAGTTGTCTTCATAAAATCCTGCTTATGATCCCATAGTTAGTGATATCTTGAATGCAGTTAAATTTTATAGAACCACTAGGATCCTCTTAATTGATCAAATAAATCATCAATTCATGGAATATGATACTCATTCTTTATCAAAACTTGATTAATCTTATGATAATCTACAAAAATTATAAGAGGTCCATCTACATTTTCCAAAAACAAAATGGGTGTTGCCTAAGGAGACGTAATAGGCTAAATGAAGCCTTTTCTTTTCAACTCTTTTAGCTAGACTTTGAAATCCCTTAATTCTATTAGTGCCATCCGATAATATGGAATTAAGATAGTATTGATCCCTAGTAAGGGATCAATCATAAATTCCACTTATCTTATGGGTGGAAACCATGAGAAATTATTAGGAAAAACATTAGGAAACTGATCAACAATTGTTAGAAAACTGGTATTCTCGATCTTATCCTTAGATTCTAAGGTCAAGGCTACCAAATGGAATGGGATAGTTCCAAATGCTGGTGCCAAAAATCCTACTCCACTTGCGTTTACATTTTTATCTCCTCTAAATATATGCTCAATGCCATCATCAATTGTAAAACTAACCCTTCAGGTATAATAATTGATGTGAGATTTGAACATTTTCAACCAATCCATACCTAAGATTAAGTCATATACATCCATCTCAAGAACATAGAAATACCAAATCAATTCAGCACCATCAATAGTTATAAAACCTTATTTACACATAAAGGCTCAACATTCTCTTTGGCCAAGAGGGTTTTGATGTTTTAAAATAAAAGTAATTATCTCAACTTGAAAACCTAGAAGATCAAAAACATGAGAACCAAGAAACGAATGGGATGAACCCATATCGAGTAAAGCTTGCATAAGGGTAGAATTCAAAAGAATCATACCTCCCACCATCAAAGTTCATGACTAATCATCCATGATCACTTGGTCAAATCCATACAATTTATTACTTGTTGCACTTTAGTCTTTGTTACCCTAATGAGATTTCACAGATTTAAGAGTCATGGTATTCCTAGAATCATCATGGCTTGCTCAGTTTTTCTAACACGATCTATTATGATGAAATTATCCCATTGAATCATATGATGCCTGAGAATCATGATACATATCTCTAAAATCTAACCCTGTAGCACTTCAATAATAACATTGAAGATGTCCCATCTTTTTGAAATTTTGAAATGCTCTAGGAGGTTTTGTATAATCTCACTCCATGTGGTCAAGAGAACCACATTGAAAAAAATTGATTCTACCCTTTGGTTTAAGATGAAGGTTCACTGATCCCTCCATCTAATTCTGAGTCATACCACCACCATAGAAATAGTTTTCCCTCTTCATATTATTCCTATCATTGGAGTTCCCACCATTTCCCATAGGTATCAACATGCTTCCTTCACCCGTGTTTCCTAAGAAAAACCTTCCTACCATTGTTTCTCTATTGACCATCTATGTACAATCTGATAAAAAATAATGGAAATATTTCATTGAATCTCTAGCCTCAACCACAATTCAAAAATGTGTGCCTTCATGGACACACTTCCAACAACTTCTGGTGAAAAGTGGACTAAATTCATAAATTTGGCTGCATACTCTATCATCGTGAGGTTCTATTTCTTCAAACTGAAGAAGTATGTTGTTCTTGAAATATAGAAACTATGAGGATAGAATTTTTTATTAAACAATTCTTCAAAATTCTCCCATGTCATGCCTTGTTCTAATTTAGCCCGAACTACTAAATCCCACCACTGGTATGTCAGATCTTTCAACATGTACGCTTCCAACTTCACCTTCAGGTCAACTGGTGTGCCAAGGAAATCAAATATTTTATTCATCATATTTATTCCCACTTCTACTTTTCACATTTCCAGGTCACCCTGAAATATGCCACATCCTAAAAATCCTAGACAATACTCCAGACCAATTGTTGGTTCACCTATGGCTCATGTGCAACCACATTCTCAACAGCCTCTTCTAATTGGTTTCTACGATGCTAACCTGGTGCCATTATCTATAATAAAAAAACTATATTTAGTATAACTCTCTAACAACTGAAGGTAAAGAAATTTTAAATTTACCACATCAAACATATCACAACAAGTATTTTTAAAATTCAATGATTTCCTCTTTCAAACCATTTTTGAAAATTACAAAATTTTGTTTAAATCAAACCATTTTAAACTATTTTAAAAAATCAATACCTTTTCACCAAATCATAAATTATTAAGCAAAATAAATTATTCACTCCTAGTGGGAATTCATTTCTATCAATGCATTTCATGTTCTTCGTATCATCTAAACCCATTAAAATGAGATTACAACTCTATGTAATGTCTCAAAACACTCATGAACTCAACTCCCTAGTAACTTGAAGTTCATCATAAATAGGTTAGATATGACTTTTATGCTCCACATTTCAAGTTCTATAAATTCTAACCATTTATACCATCACAAGAGACATACTGACACTAATCTCATATCAAGGATCGAACAATATGATAACATTTGTAACATCCTACCCCTACTCATTAGCTTGGGAAGAGGCGGCGGTGTTACTAGGCCTTAGGCGAAATACCCAAGACACCAAAGCCTCGAAATAAATACCAAGGGTATCATAAACAATTGGGGGATGATTTTACCTTTGAAAAAAAATAGCCATAACAAGATAACCATAACAACCAAACCTCTAAAGGATTCATGAGTACAAAATACAATCCAATACAAAATCAAACCAAAATAAAATATTATATTACAATCATAATCAAAGTGACATAATCAAAATAATTAATAGACTAAAAATCCCAAATACACCAAAGAAACAAACCAGAAACTCCCAATTATCTCCAATCATCGAAACATGTAATGTGAGCTTTAACACATTGGGTGTTCAAGATGGCGGGAAAAGTCATCTGTGCGGTATATGTTAAAACAAATATTATGTTCGCCCATTACATGGGAAAAAATAACTTTAAAAAATCATAATATAATAGTAAAATCATTCTTGTAAACATTTTAAATAAAATATACACATGGAATAAAAATATTCCCGATCGAAGAGAGAAATAAAGTCAGTTTTTCTTAAAAACATTCTTTTTTATTGAGTACTTAAAGAGAGTAAAATTAAAATAAAACATGTGATATAAGAAATAAAAATTTTAGAATAAAATTCATGATATTTTTGAGAGATATGTCATATAATTTCATCATTATAAATTTTATCATAAACAATCTTGATAAAAATAAAATTCTAACATATAACCTTTACCTCAAGTTTGACATGCTTCGTTAGTGTTGTAACCTACTATATAATAAATATAAATTTATTATAATTTATACTAGTACAATATTCATACTCATAATATCATATATGACCCACTTATAATATTTTAGCACCTGTTTTGTCAACAATTCCTTATTAAAATCATCATTTCTGGGTGTTAAGGGTTTCATTTTTCATAAAAGTTCCAGTTTAGAAGTTCTATTAATTTTACTTTGATCATGGTTCCATCATAACTAAAATTTTAATAATGATATAATTATCATATATATTCATTACACCATTTGTGGAGACGGTTGTCCGTACATACGCATGAATATTGTATTCATTTTCCAACGAAAAAAGGGAAAGAAAGATAAAAAAATTTATAATTAAAGAATAATAATTATATTATAAATATCATATATATTTTTTAAATCAAACATTATAAACTTCCATGTATGGAGGTGATGGAAAATGATTCATATCGCTACGTGGAGGCGGTGATCCTCACGTATGCACAATTGATACTTTAATTTCACATTTGATGGAAAAAGGGTTGAACAAGGCTATAATGTCATCATAATATCATATGAATATATTTATGAGACTATATTCATCATGTTATGATGGATAAAAGAGAAGTTGGAATAAGAAATAAAATTCAAATTACTCGATTAAGAGTTATACCTCTTTGTTGACCAACCTTCTTTGGTTTACACCTTAAGCCTCGAAAGGATGGTATTATGATCAAACCAGGACCTCTAGTACATGTAGAGGGATGTTATGAGTGAATTTGGGTAGTTATTTGTGGATATAATAGGTTCAAACTTTGGTTATAATGGTGTAGATGAGGTGTCCTTCTATAAGTCAGGGAGAGAACACACTTGGAATTACTTATAAGATTTAAATATAATTAATGTATTTATCAAGTATAATGATTCCATATGGACAAGTACTTAAATTTAGGATAATATAGTGACTAAATATATCCATAAAATTATAATTATACATGTTTATGTGGAAATCCTTCCATTATATCTTAGTTTCACCCCCGGTAAACCCGTTTTAACCTTAACTTTTGTAAGAAATTTTTATATTTTTTAATATTAATTATGGAAAAAAAATGAAAGTGACCTCAATAAAAAACTTGAATATTATGAATCCAAATAAAGATATATTTTATTAAATTCAATTTCTATAATTTTTGTAAAATAAATTTTAAATAAGTCCACAAAAGGCAATGAAATCCTGTTTAAAAAATGAACTTTTAAGCATAAAACTAAATTTTCATTCATTCCTTGCATAGTAAAAACTATGAAATTAATTATAAAATATTTCACTGTACATATAATCTTTAAATTTAATTAAAAATATTTTTCAATAATGTTTTATTTAATCTATTATGATAAAAACACTTTGCGCATATAAAAACAATTTTCTAAAAAATAACTCTGTTTACCTTTAAATGATTTTATCTTAAATACTATCCATTATAAACCTAATGTATGAATAATTATTCATTTATTAATTTAAAATATCAATAAATTTAATTGAAATAATTTTTCAATAGTTCTCAATATACTATTTTTTATAAAAATACAGGAATTGTAGAAAAATATATTTCTTAAAAAATAGGCCTTTTAATCCTTAAATGATTTCCTTAAAAATTTAATGATTATTTCATATGTATTAATCAATAAATTCAAATTTAAGATTTTTTTATATTTTATAATGTGGTCAGTCCTATTTATACCCACTAATCTAAATACTAGGTTATAAAGGTATACTATAACACGGGTTAATTTAGATCAGGGTTGCATATAAATCAAGCTATTAAATACTTCAAGTTTATTTTAAAGGAGATGTATATAAAATATTGCGGTGTTACATTCTACCCCCCTTAAAATGAATTTTTTCATTCAAATTTAATCACTCTAATATAAAAACATAAGGATATATTTAGTTCATTACGTCCTTAGGTTCCTATATAGCTTTCTTGAATTTATGATTCCTCTAGAGAACTTTAACCAGGTGACTAGTTTTATTATGTATCACATTATCTCTATAATACAAGATTTCTTCTAGTTGTTCCTGATATGAAACATAATTCTCCAGTAGTACAACCTCTCTATCCAGTACATGTGAGGGATCACGTATGTACTTCCTTAGGAGAAATACATGGAGCACATCGTGAAACTGGGATAGGTTTGGTGGAAGCGCTAAGCGCTAAGCAATAGTACCTTCTTGATCAAAAATCTAAAAAGGACCAATATACCTAGGGATAATATTTTCCTTATTTCTAAATCTCATAACCTTTTTCCATGGAGAAATCCATAGGAATTCCTTCTCACAAACTTTGAATTTTAGATCTCATCAAAGGCTGTCATCATAAATTTTCTTTCAAATCTGAGTTGTCTTGATATGTTGTTGAATGGATATGACTTTGTCTATAATTTCCTCAAATATCTTAGGTCTAAAAATATTTATTTCTCAAACTTCACCCCAGTATGTTGGAGTTCTACAATTCATTCCATATAGGAATTCATAAGTATCCATCTGAATTTTTGAGTAACAACTATTATTATAGGAGAATTTAATAATAAGAAGGTTTTGATCCCAACCACCTTTTAAATAGAAATAAAAAGATCTCAACATATCATATGGGGTATTAATGGTCCTCTTAGACTGACTATCTATCTAAGAATGATAGGAAGTTCTAAAAAAACTGTATATCTAAAGGTTTTTGAAGTCTCTACTAGAACACTAAGGTTAACCTCAAATATCGATTAGATATTATAGAATATTGTACTCCATTAAACATTTCCAATTACTTAGTATATATCTTGGAAATATAATCAATAGAGAAATATTCTATGATAGTAATGAAGTGTGCTATCTTCATAAGGAAATCGACTTCAACCCAATTAGCATTATGTCCTTTAAATGTTTTTGGGAGTCCAATGATGAAACCCATGGTGATATTTTACCATTTATAAAATTATATGGGTAAAGGTTGTAACATCCCCTTATAATTATATATATCAACCTTAACTTACTAACATACCAATCACCAAGATACGTACTCGACAATATCTCTCTTCATTTTATCCCATCATAAATACTCTTTTAGATATTTATAAATATTCATACTCTAAGGATGAATAGATAATGGTGATATATTTGTTTCTTAAAATATATCCTTCTTCAATTATAGTATTAACATGACACATAAGTAGTTCCTAAACCTTATCATTCTATCACAGTCAAGGTTGAACTCAAAAACATTTCTTACCTTCCTTTTCAGCTCTACATCTTCCTTATATGCCTATTTAGTCTTCACATGGATAAATGGTTGAACACCCATTTTAAAAAGATATGATTTCTACCCTTAAATATTTCAAGTACCATACTTTTTAAATCCAAATATATTAGATCCTTCATGATCCTCATCATAGATAAGTTATAACGATCCTTTTGAATTAGAGCATTATCCACCTTGTTCTCTTTCTTAGGGCGGTAATATATTGAGGAATCATAATATTTAATCAACTCCAACCATCTTCTCTAGATCATATTCAACCATTTATGGTTGAATATATACTTTAAACTTTTAGGATCATTATATATGTCACACCTTTCTTTAAAAATATAATTCCTATATATCTTCAAAAAAAATATTATCATTTCCGACTCCATGTCATGTGTTAGTTAATTATGATCATGAACCTTAGATTAGCATGAGGCATAATATATCATTGTAAAATTATATATAAGAACACATCCTATACCCTTCTATGATTCATCTCTATAAATCAAAAACCCTTCTCCACTATAGGGTAGTGTGAGCATAAGTGCACTAGTCAACCTTCCCTTCAATTTATTGAAATTTTATTCACATTCATCAGTCTAAAGGAATTTTAATACATTCTAATTTAACATGTTGATTGTGTTAGATATTAGTTATAAATTATTCACAAAGAATAAAAAAATTATCTATCCAATCCAAAAAAACTATAGATCTCACTCACAGTGGTTAGTATTGCTCAATGTTTAATAACTTCCGTCTTTGATGGATCCACTGATATACCCTATATTGAGATTATATGACGCAAGAACAAAACTATTTGTATCCAAAATTCACACATGGTAAATTTTTCATACAACTTTTCCTTAGGTTCTTCAGTATAATCCTCAAGTGATCAGTATGTTCTTCCTTTATCTTAGAATATATAGAAATACCATTTATAAAGACTACCAAAAAGTGATCAAGGTAATCTATAAAGACTCTATTCATTTAATCCATGAAGATAGAGGGATCATTCGGAATAATAAATGGCATAACTATAAATTTATAGTGTCCATACCTATTATAGAATGTTTTATTGGGTATGTCTTCACTTTTGAAGGTAAATTGATAGTATCCATAATGAAGGTTAATTTTTTAGAAGTACTGAGCTCCTCATAATTAACAAAAACAATCATCAATAGGGGGAATGTAATACTTATTCTTGATTCTAATATTATCATGTTCTTGATAATAAATGCATATTTACATTGATCTATCTTTCTTTTTAACAAAAATAACTAGTGCATCCCATGGTGCTGCATATTTCCAGATGAATCCCTTATCAATATTCTCCTAGAGTTTCTAATTCAATTTCTTAAACTCAATTAGGTCCATTCTATATGGAGTATTTGAAATAGTTTTAGCACTAGGTATGAGTTATATTAAAAAGTAAACTTCATGATTCAAAGGAAGAATGGGAAATTCTTCCATAAAGACATCAACAAACTACTGTAAAATAGTAATATCTTTGATGTTGAGTTTATCCATAACCATATGATATAAATACCCCTTTTAGTAGGAATAAAGAATCATAAAACGGATATAAATTCTATTAGAAGTTCATATTTATCCTTAAACCAATAGAAAGTCATTGGTTGGTTTGTAATATCACATGTGACCTCCCTTACTCTACAATTGATATGATATTTATATAAAGAAATCCAATCCATTCACAAAATAACATTAAACTAAACTAAAGAAAGAATAATGAGATTTATAAGAAGTAAATTCCAACAAACTTTAATCGCTAAAGAATCATAGACTTGAGATTACATCATTGTACCAATATGAGTTTTTTCTATAAATTTGACATCGAATCAATATGGTGCTAATGTGGTACCCTTAGAAAATTATTAAGATATAAAAGAGTGGATGCATCAAGAATCAAATGATAGATTAGAAGTTCTATAGTGGATGGTAAGTGTACCTTTCACCACATCATTATCATACCACACATTATTAAAAGATATTAAATGGTATTTCCATTTATCTTTGGGCTTAAGATGTTACTAATGTAGATCATCATCATTAAGTCATAGATTTGAGCAATGATTAGCATACTTTACATACTCATTGAATTTTAAACAATGGAGTGTGGGTGGAGCATTCTATAGTGCTTTCTCTCCACTCACATAATTAGATAACTTCTTCTCATCTCTTTATCATTTGATAGCCTGATGACCTTCCTTTAAATACTCATATCATTTACTAGTCCCCTTATGATAAATTTTTCTATGTTTCTTTCCACACCTCTAGAATAAAAGAAGACACATTTTCTTTCCTATATGGTTTTTGTTATTAGAATTTACTCTAAATTACATCTTTATTTTCTTATCAAATCCTTGAGATTTATAGGTAACTCTAATTTCCATTTCTACCTTGATAGTAAATTGAATGATTTCTTCATATATAATGAATTATCTTATGGAGAATTCACTCGAGATACTTGGTTTTAATCTACTAAATAATTGATCAATTTTACATTTAAGTTGGATGATAACACCAAAAGAATAATTTTCCTCATAGGTACTAATGGATTCATCATACTTATTCTTTAGCTCAAGGAATTCCTTCTCTATTTTCATATGAATAATACGAGGAAAATAATTATTGAATAATGAACTTCTAAACTCATCCCACTCCATAGAGACGATATCTTTATATTACCTCATATTATTGATAAGAGGCCAGCATTGATATACATCCCCTTGAAAATAATAAATAGCCAAAATAACTTTTTCATGCTCAGAACACTAGAGAACATAACATATATTTTCAGTGGTATTGATCCATTTCTAATCAATTAGTGGATCCTCATACCCACTAGAAAAATATGTATGTTTCATTATAAAGGACTGAATAGAATGTTTTTATATCCTTTTATGGTTTCTAATCCCATCATGATTCATGGATTGATAAAGTTATGAAAGAATAACAATGAGATTTTTCATTCTAGCTCCCATAGATTTTGGTTTCTCAGGTATAAAATCACTAGATTTCCCATCACATCCTGTGTTAACATGGTTCATTCAAGTTATATCCATTGAATAAAATAAAAAATCATAGATTTAATAAGAATAATCATAGTGGGAACCCACATAATCATGAAAATATTTTATAGGATATATAAATAATGAAACATTATTCTTAAACTATGAAAACTTTGGTTTAACCAAGATCATCATTAATCATCATCTATTCAAATCCTTGATAATAGTTTATAAAGTTAATGTGAATTAACCCAATCATATCTCATAGGAGTGTCTATCTAGGTGTGCACTCCTAGGACCACTTATCTACACAGGCGATGATTGAGTTAATTATTAATCTACCCCATTTAGAGTTACTACCCTTAAGTGAATTTGTTCCATAGTCACATCCACTTACTAGTATCGAGATAATGATGTATTTTATAGAAAAAACACAACACTTTATTTATCATAAATTAGGATGTTCTCTTATAATTAGGCATATCCTAAGGGTTCTTATTTTAGTTTCCAAAAAATAACTAATCCTTATTCTGACACCAACTGAGGTAACCCAAACATTACATACATAAATATAACATATTATTATATGAATGTTCATTAAATATCATTATAATACACATTATAACTATAAAGGTTTAGTGTCTTTGGAGCCCTGGATACATAAACAACTAGAACATAAATTACCTATAACATCTCCTATAAATTTCTTCACAACTAGATCCCTTATTCAAAATATCATACTTAAAATCATTCTTTATATCCTAGTGAAAATAATATATAATAAAGGGTGATCTATTATACTCAGTAATGGTAAAAAAGGGAGATATCAGTGAACATTTATAGATAACATGAGCATGAGGGTACGAGAACATGTGATTGAAATTTGAAAATCATACCCAATAATCCATAGATCTAAATCAGGACACATTGAATAAATCTTAATAATTTTATAATACAAGAATATTAAAGGAATTAAAGAACATTTTCCATGAGAGAATAACATTATCATAAGATCTTTCCATAAAACAGTGTCAAAAAGTGTGGCATAATCATAGTCATAAAAATATTATTTCAAGGATACCCACTAAGACATTCATCACATGTTATGATTTGGTTAACCACCCATGTACTATCTATGGTATTGGGATTACCTCTCATGTACACATGTTGATCTTGGAAAAACCACCCATGCATCCTATTTTGGGCTTGGGATAACCTCCAGTGTACCCTTTGAGCACATAAAACATTAATATTTACTCAATGAATTGGAGGAAAATAATAGACCCACCTGTCACATAATTATAATACATTCATATGTATGTCATAATATCATGAAATTTTTTATCATTTCAACTTAGCTTAATATGAGGAAAATAAAATGGGTTTCATCAATATTTCATCATTATAATCAAAAACCACCCAAAGAAAGAATAAGGATAGTGTCATAGGATTATATCCCAATTTAATTATATGTAATATAAAATGATGTATTCATAGATGAAAAAATTCGTTAAAAGATCATTGAAACATTTCTTGATCAGGATTACCTTTTCATTTTGAAATGACTTTTTTAAAATCTCAAATTGTCCAAAATATTATGGAAGAAATTTTCTTTGGAAATAACCATGGAAACTTGTAAAGGAATATTTAAAACATAGAGTGTAAATGATTGAGATAAAATCTATTCATACGATTGAATAATTAGGATTTTAATAGAAACATAGATCCTACTTTAAGTTTTCCCATAAAATATTGTAGTACAGTAGTACCCAAGGTTTATCCTGTGAGGATGCCTTTATGGATTTTCTTACTATCATGATTTTTTATATTTTTAATTTTATATTTATATGGATAAATTCATTTCTGTAATAAAACAAAACTAAATTTATAAACTAATGAATATGAAAATTATAGTAAATAAGTAGTAGTGAATTTAATAGAATGAAAAAGAAGTGGTGAGAACTAGTAATTTTCATGGATCAATCTCTCCCCATTGTTTTAAAATAACCTAACAATTAGAACTCTCCCTATTAATAGATTGAAATATTAAATCATGTGTCTTAATCAATTTATTAAATTGAGGTCAACAACCAAGACCTCATCCATCAGTCTCATTTCAGTAAGAGTTGATCAATGCACTCAATGATCACTGAGTACAATGTCAAAGTCAACTCAAACTTCACTCACAATCCTCAATCAATGATTGAAAATTTTAAATAAATAAGATCGACTTCAAAATACTACTTGGATTGAACATACAATATTTATTAATATATAGACACACTCTAATCGGTGAGGTCCGGTTCTTATAATAGAATAAAAAATGAAATAAGTGACAAAAAAATGAACATAAATCAACAAACAAATTTCATTGATCAATTGTATGGAGAGAATTACAATTGATAAATAAAAGAGATGAAAACTTATAAATATGTCACTATTTGAATCCACTAGTTATGGCCACTAAAAATATCTTCAGACATGATTGATGTGCAGGATTGAACTCCAATATTCTTATTTATCATAATTATTGACAACATATCCTCTTTGAGCCCTCCAAAAAATCTTATGGATCTCCTCTACATGATCTTTTCTCATTGCCTCTTCTGTTATGTGTCTGATCTTCATCCCCTATTTTATGTGACCAGATCCCCCTCTTTGTAAAAAAAAGAAACTTCAAGAATGAAAGTATTCATAAATCACCTACTCACATCCCGATTTCTTAGGCAGCATTCTCCAGTTGATCCTCTATCTCTGTTTCTATTATGGACACATGATAACAATTTTACCCCTTAAACAGACACTACAGGTGCAAGTGAAAACTTATTTATTCATAATGTAAGATGAATTCAATCACAATATCAGGTGGTTTCTATCTTCTTTAGAAACTGTATCAAATTACAAAATCTTTACTAGGAAACCTAAAGCTCACTATCTATATTATTTTACATGTGACATCTGATTCATCAATCCCAACCTTGACTTGATCTCAGTGCATTGTCAATTTCTAATTTTTAGGCCTATGACAACAGAAACAATAGGATTATACAACATGGGGTTCATATTCAAAATGTGGGGCTTATCTTCCCTAATGTGGGGTTCATCTTCTAACGTGGGGTTCACCAACATGGGGTTCATCATAAAAAATTTAGGTTCTCAAACCTAACGTGGGGGTATCAATGTGGGGTTTATATTAAAAATTTGGGGTTTATCTTACAATTTTTAGGTTTACAATCCTAATGTTTCACATAAATGTGATGTACAATTTTCATTAAGTATTCCTCCAAAAATCAGTCGACCACATGTTCCTTTCTTAGAAAAGCTACACATTGATTGACCAAAACTATAAAAAAATCACAAATTAATTATATTAACTATTCAAACAAAAGATAATACATAAATTAAAGGAAAAAACTAGGTAATTAACTATTTAAATAATATAACTTAAAGATAATCGAATATAAACTCAAATTATCAATAGAAAATATAATGAAAATTATGTGTCAAAAGACATGAAAAAAGTGGTCACATCAAGTCCCCCATGCTAATATTTTGCTTGTCCTAAAGAAAAAAATCAGTCAAATTTAGTTGAAGAAAATGAATCTTAAGAATAAAAATAAAAATTCAACTGATAATTTATTTTTATAAAGATTCTACCTCATGGATTCTCTCAAGAAAAAAAAATTGAATATTTTACCAAAAATTCAACTAATAATTTATTTTATAAATCTTTTCCCTATCAAAAGGAATGATCTTATTGTAAGATTGGTTAATATTTTTCCAAAGAAAATAAGAAATTGAATAATTTAATCTGAACTTAACAAAATTCAAATTTTTATCCAACTCAAATTCCAATATTATCTTTACCTCTAGGATGATAGACTCATGTGATTTAAGAAGTCATAATAAATATACACAATGTTGAATAGTGTGAATTAATAGTTTATTAGTGGAATAAATAACCCATCCAATGGTTAATAAGAAAATAATTAAGAGACAAATAATAATGATCTCAACCTAGATTAGGATGTTCATTTCATAATCCATTTGGATTCATTTCTTATGAGTTTATTCGAAATTTAAAATTCAATAGACAATAAAAATTGTATAACATTTTCCCAAAATTTTAACAAACGAAAATTGTTTCAATAGGGAAAGAAAAATTATTTACCTAATTAAATCTATAATTTAATAAAGATTAATCTTCAAAAAGTTTCATTCCATCCTTCAATTTAAATAAAAATTTTCACCCACTAAAAATTACTAAGTGATGCTTAAAAAATAAGAATTCTGAAAAAATTTGAAGGGTTTTTGATGGGTTCAGATTTAAGCATAGTTAATCAAATTAAATACCCCTCCCCACACTCAATAAATATATAACTAGAATCATGTTTACAATTTTTCCATATAAAAATATTTTCATCTTAACTACACCATTTTGAATTTCTTCTAAGTAGGAAATAATGAGCTTTGTAATATTGAACTTCCTAAAACATACCAAGTAGTCTAGAAATAAGAAATCGTGAATATTAATAGTGTCCTTGAATAATTTATTAAAAAATTTAAAAAGGTATAATCCATTGATAGGTGATTTGAACTTCAGGTGACAGATTTCTAGTACTGAGAACTTTTTCATTTATCACAAATAGATTCTTATTATTTTTAGATTTGAAAAATTTACTAGAATTTTTAGTTAATTTGTGTGATACAATAGTGACCCCTCAAACAGAACTTTGAGTAACTTTGAAAATATATCTAGATTTAATATAAACTTATAGATGAAGATTATAAAGGTTACTTTTATAACTCCATATTATTCAAATTATTTTACAGACCCATAAAACTCTCAAATTAGTGAATGGATAATATAGATTGTGTTTTTCAGTTGTACAAAAAAGATTTACCCATTATTGAAAAGTGATAATATATTTTAGAATAAAATCATATTTATAAAACATGACTGAGTAAATCAACCAATACCTAATTATTTCATTGGTTGAAGGTTATCTAAAAGATAGAATGATTAAGATAAAAGATGAAAAAACATTCAAAAAAACTGTAAGAGTTTTCCTACCGAATGCAGTGAATGAATCCAACAAACTTTGTGCCCACCTATTTGTATAAGGGTTATTGGAATACTAATGGTCACCATCAATTTCATTATCTAAAAACTTATATTTGATCCTGTTAAAACACATGATGAAATATTTATTTTTAAAGGAATAATTAATTTTCAAATTTATGATGCTTTTATAATTTGAAACAAAAATTTGAAAATAAATTAAATAAAAAGGTTTAATAAAAATACAATTAACTGAAAATATTGTCTCAACTATTTTGAAGTTATCTTCCATTTAACAAGTTTTTATATTTTTATTTTGAAGATGGTTCCATAAATTTTATGACTTAATATTTAATTTCTTTAGAAGATTTAAAAAGTATGGTTTTTAAAAGAATAGCTAAAACAATCAATAGATACACCCCATAAATAAATAGAATAAATGCAATGTAATAAGGAAAATTTAAACTAACTAATTTAAAATGAATATAGATTAGAAACACTAGATCCACCAGTGATAAGTGTTCAGCTTTCGGTGCATAGCGACTTATATATTCATTTTTATTTCTTAGGAAAATATAATTATTTGGGTTTAGAATTATTTTCAATTAAAATTTTTGGAACCCATATTTGATCTGTCCTTTTATGTTCATAGGTAGCATGTTATGATGAGATAAAATCTCTATGTTTTCCAAATGATTTAACTTTGATGAGCGAACAATATTTTCTCCAATGTCTTCCTCACTGACATAAGGTATAGAAAGATGATTTTTTTGGTACAAAATATTTTTGAATGGTAGGATGAACCTATAATGAATTTACTTCCCAGAATGAATGTACTTTGATATGGTCTGATCTGACTATACATCTTCTCAAACTCTTTCCTTAAAATGGTAAACTTAGTCATCATCTTCTTTATACATTAGATTTTAGAATTTATTTTAAAAAAGTTAGTCATGTATTGAGAAACAATCATGTTCTTTAACATTTATTTCATATTATTATTCTTTTTTCATCTATTTTAAGATGATCTTTAGTGATTTTAGCTTTACCTTTCAGATCAATAAAATGTTTGGAAACTATTTCTTTTAATTTTCTAATTTATAAATAAGCTTGCTATTCTCCTTTCTTATTTACGTAAGTCTATATTTAATCTTTAAAAAATTATATTTTAATCCAGTACCTTCATCTTTAAGATCAATACATCTTTTTTATGACTTCATATATATATATATATATATATATATATATCCACATTTAGAAATATAATGTCTCATTTAATTAAGAGTTTTTTAGATCTATTTCATCATCATTTGAACTAGATAAATTTTCATCATCAGGATCTTCTTCAAATGAATATTTTCTTTGAATATAATGTTATATTAATAAAGGATTAAATAGTTTGTCTTCCAATGAAACATTTTTTTGAAATTTCATAGAATCAAGTGATTCTAATAATTTTATAACATTCTTCTGAAGAACTATCCGAATTAGTATCTCCTTATCTATCACTACATTTAACACCCAAAGATTTCATATAAAGTTATTTTCTCTAAAGTAATTCAATAGCTTGTGCTACACACAACACCAAGTTTGAGCACACCACGACTTACCAAACTAGCCGTTCAAAAAGTGGTTATGAATAGTATTAACTAGATTTTTAACTTTATATATTCCATATAATTTTAACATCCATATTATGTATTTATTATACATAATATAAGAACAAATTCATTTTTTTCAGATAAAGGAAGTATTTTTCAGAAAATGAAATTTTACCGCCTTTTAATGGAAAACCTTTTTTAAATCCAATATCTGACACTTTTATATATTAAATTTGACAAAAACAAACTTATTATTTAGAATCGGGACATAAAAATTTAGTTTCGATAAATTTTTTGAATTTTTCTGATAACGTTCATATTTGGGGGAATAGTGAAAAATACTAAATTTTAACTGAAAACAGCTTTTTTAATCAAAATAATTTATAGTGTTCAATTATAAATTTGAATGGTTTGGAAGTATAATTATATTATATTTTTACCATTTAATTCAATTTTGGTCATTGGAATTAATTTCACTTTGAAATTATACGTAAACAAGTTTCAATCTTTTGATAGTTATTGTTTCTTAAAAACACGCTATTTGTTTTGACAACATGAATTAATTTTAAATTAATTAATACAACTTATATGTTTTGAATTTGGTAAACTGGACATCATTTTTGAATTCAGAATATCAAATATAGCTTAGGCTGAATTTTTGGTATTTTTCTGAAAAGCTTAAATTTTTTATGAATAGTGAAACCACTTAGTAGTAGTTAAAAAACTGAATTTTTCATTTAAATGAAATTTTACCGCTTCTAGGAATTGAATTTAAAAAATCTAACATACAAGGTTGTTATTATTAAGTAAAATTTGGTTCAATAAGATGAAAATAATTTTTGGTGAATAGTAACTTTTGACTTTTCTTTACCGCAGTTAAAGGTAAATAGAATAATTCAAGGTAAAAAGAATATTATAAAAATACAAAATTACCTTAACACTTATCCTAACCTTATTGGATGAGTCATGGCCAACCATGGGCATCCTTGGGTCGATTTAGGGACCCCATGGAGCCACTTAAGAATGATAATGACACATTATTCTAATTAACTTTAAGTGAAGACAAAAATGACATTAACAAATATCTTTTAGTATAAAAATGTTTACATGGGGTTATATAAGTCATATGATTAGTCACTAAAAGTGGATAATATTAATTGTTAATATATTTATATTCATTATTCCAAAGTCCATGAACATTCTTTTTAGTTCATTACATAAATAGAACTTCATTTCTCATCTTAAATGCAATTAATGTTTAAAATGAAAATTTGGGCCCAATCATTCATATTTTTGTGGATAGAATTATATTCATTTTAAATGCAATTAGTATATTTTTATTCAACTGTTTCTAGAACTAATTATGAAGTTTTCATTGAGATATATGGATCCGAAGTTTACATTTAAATGGTGGGACTGATATGAACGCCCATAAACTCTTTGCACCATTTCGGAAATAACTTTCAAATGGATGCACCAAATTACCTGAAATTTGTAAAGATGATATAGGACAGATGGAATAATATATTTGTCTTCTACAGCCTCTGATTATTCGGCCATATTTAATGTCAAATTCGAACATCCAAATGGAGGATGAATCTAGACAGTTTTCCAGGTCAACTTCGAAACATCAATTTCTTTTTGATTCTTCACCCTCCTTTTGACTCTCTTAATTGTTGAGAGGTAAATTAATTGTTGGGGGGTGGACCTAAGGCTCATAATATGCCTATATAAGGAGCTTGTGGTGAATGTAATAAGGCATCTCATATCTTTCTTGTCATCTTGTGTTTCTTGTTTCATTGTAAGGTTATGCTTCCATATTTCCTTTGTAATGTTTTCCATTTCCATGTAAGTTTCTTTTTTGTATCTTTATGTTCTTAATCAACTTATTCTCTTATATATTTTTCATTTATTTTATTAAAAATTTATTATCACAAAGCATAGTGATATCTCTGTGTTGTTGGGAATTAGTTCACACATAGGTGTGAATTTCATTCACACACACGAAGGAGTCCTCTTTAATTACGTGGTTTTAATTTCTTCAATTCAATTATTGTTATCCATATTCCACACACCATTGAGAGTATACCATAAATAGAGGGCTAACCCTTTAATTGGTTTATCTTAGGATGATGAAAATGATGGATTGAATGTTATTTTATGAACGAATTGTTGTTAATTAGCTATTTAATTTAAGACTTCTATTCTTCAGTAATTTCTACTCTTCATCTTCATTGTGTTTGAGCAAGCTAAATACAAGTACTAAATGACCATATATCTAGGAGACATCATGAATTTGGTTCTCTAAGTGTATATGGGATTATTAATTGTGTTTAGTAAGTACCAAACCAGAAAATGATAAAGGTAGTGTTATTTTTGAAGAATGGATTCATCAAGAATTAATAAAACCAAAATTGTCTAAAGAAGTAAAATTCATTCAATCCACCCCAAGCATAATCCTAAGATCAAACCATTTTAATTGATTTTAATTCACTTAGGTTTATTAGTGTTCTTTAAAACCATCCAAAATCAAAACCAAAGTTGGCCACTTCGCAACCCATTCTCCACAAAATCATAGCGTCTCAAGGTTACTTCTTCAATCCCTGTGGATTCGACCCCTACATGTACTACATTAACCGCTTTTACCAGTAGGTTAAATTTAGGCGCAACCAAATTTTGGCACCATTGCTGGGGACTAAGTAAGTTACCTTAGAAAATATTTCTTTTCTCCCCCATTTCTCTTTTCTCATCCCAATTCTCTTATCTTTTCCCTTTCTCATTTTTTTGGCGCATGTCTGCCTACACCCGTGATCACTCAAACAGATTAGTTAGGGTGGATAGTCCTAGGGCTGGGGAGTCAAGAAATCATAGAGGTATCTTTCCATTAAATATAAATATTCCCAATACTCCAGATTCATAAGTTGAGTTTTATAAAATGGATAATCTTCCACAAAACCAAATCATAAACCATGGAGGGAACTGAAATAATGAGGAGGACCCTAACTTGGGAATTGTTGCAGACCCGACCATGAATGACTACATCACGCCAACCTGGACTAATGCACCCTCATGAATTATGCATGATAATATAGGATATGCCCAATATGTTTTCAAACCCCATGTCCTGAGCCACCTTCCAACCTTTCATGGGATGGATTCTGAGATGCCTTACCTTCTGGTTAAAGAATTTAATGACATTGTCGAAACCATGTGCCCTCCAAATCAAATTGAATCTACTAAAATGATACTTTTTCCATTTTCTCTGAAGGACCGAGCAAATAATTGGTTAAAAAATTTGAGACCAGCATCCATTTACTCTTGGGACCAACTTCAACGAGAATTTTTTTAAAAATACTTCCCCCATCACAAAACAATTTCACTTAAAAAGAGCATACGAAACTTTTTTGAAAGAGAGGGAGAAATATTCTATGAAACATGGGAAATATTCAAGGACACATTTAACATGGTACCGCACCATGGTTTCTTAATCCCATAACAAGTGAGAATTTTCTGTGAAGTGTTAGGTCCTGGAAACAAACAATTCATTGATATGATGTGTAATGGAACCTTCAAAAACAAATCCCCAAATAATGCTTACGAGTATCTAGAAAATCTTGCTAAAAAGAACCAAACATGGGGAACATCACCATACTATGAGAAGCCACCCAGATCTGGTGGAATGTAAAATCTTGGAGAATAATAAAACCTTAGAGAAAAACTTGCTACACTCATGAGGAAAGTTGAGGAGATTGGTCTTAGGAAGGTCTAAAAAACCCAAACTGTTGAGCTTTTTTGTACAATTTGTTAAAAACATGACCACAAGACTGATAATTGTCCAAACATTCCTTCTATCAAGGATGTTATTTTAGGAGGACCACCAGAAGAAGTTAATTCAATGAACTTTCAAAATCCAAAATTCCAAAACACCTTCAATCCAAGGTATAATGACCATCCAGGCTTTCGTTCTAAGGACAATCAACAACCAACACAACAACAATGTATCAACCCATACCCTCAACAAAACTTTCATCCTCATAATCAGTTCCAACCACAACCAGTCTGATTCCAACATCCTCATGTCCAATATCAACAACCTATCCAACAACCCATTCAACATCCAATACAACAACCAAATTATCCTCCTAGGATAAACCAACAACCTCAAGCACCAACCCAAATTGTTCCACAAAGCCTACTAGAACAACTGTGCAAACAAATGGAAAAAATGAACTCAGAATTATCATCAATTAAACAAGAACTTAAAAAAATAAAAATTGGAAAGGAACCCATACCCACACAGGCCATTCCACAACAAAAATCAAGGGGAGAGACAAGTTTCACTCAAACAACTCATAAACAACTAAAGGTTGTAACTGTTTTGAGAAGTGGGAAATCAATTGAAAAACCTGAACAAATAAGTCAGAAACCATGTGAAGCTTCAAACTCTAATGAAAATTCAAATTAACCACAAGATCAAACTAAAGAAACTGATAACAATGTGAAAGAAACAACTCTTCAACAAACAACCCCGTAACCTACACCATTTCCTCAACGCATGAGGGGGAAAACCAAGCCTGAACTGAGTGAAACATTGCGGTAAATATTCTCACAAGTCAAGTTTAACATTACACTCTTCGATGCTATTCAAACCATTACTACATACTAAAACTACCTAAAGGACCTCTGCAAATTTAAAAGGAAATTCTCACATAAGAACCAAGTCCTTCTAGCAGCAAATGTTAGCAAAACAATCCAAGGAACCCTTCCACCAAAGATGAAAGACCCATGATGCCCTTAAATCAATGTTGAACTAGGAGAGAACAATGTTGTCAAAGCCTTATGTGACCTAGGTTCCAGTGTCAATCTCATACCCTATTCTATGTACTGCCAATTAGGCCTAGAAGAGCTCCAACCCACATCGGTCACACTTTAACTTGCTGATCATAGCATTAGGGTTCCAAAGTGGATTTTAAAGGACATTTTGGTAAAGGTTGAAAACTTCATCTACCCTGCTGAATTCATTGTCCTTGACAACAATCCGACCATAGGCAATAAGGAACAAACCCCAATCATCCTTGTTCGTCCCTTTCTTTCAAAGATCAACTCTGTTATTCAAGTCCGAAATGGGAACATGACCATCACCTTTGGAAACATGATTCTATACTCGAACATCTATAATGCAATCTCACAAATAGGGGATTATGAGGATATTCATGAAGTAAACATGATAGGATGCGTTGATAAAGAATCCATAGAACATCAAGGGATATTCGAGGAATGTTTAAGTGAGGAAGAGATTAATTTCCTTTTTTCACATAAAGGAAGTTTATCTCCATGGCTAGAATCACTTTTAGATTGCTCCAATGATGAAATCTTAGGTCCAAAAATCAGTGAAACCTTTCAGGAAACCACTTTCATGGAGACCAATCAAACTTCCTTCCCTAAATATGATCAAACCAATCTTGTGGCTGAAATTTCTACACATGGGGATTCAATTCTATCTAAAACCCTAGGAAACAAAATCGATCTTCATCCAATGTCCCAATATTCTGCTGAAATTCTGAACCAACCTGATCTTGAATTGAAGGAACTTCCTGCTGCACTCAAGTATGAGTTCCTAGGGTAAAATAAAACACAACCTATTTTCATTTATTCTTCTCTTGTATCCAATCATGAGAGAATGATTTTATATGTCCTTAAGAAACGTAAGAGATCCATTGGTTGAACCATGTTTGATATTCTTGGGATTATCCCACTAATAGGGACTCATAGGATTGTTCTAGAATCAGATTCAAATCCATGTCGTCAACATCAATGGAGACTCAATCCTAATCTCATGGAGGTAGTAAGGAAGGAACTTCTGAAATTGTTAAAAGATGGTATCATCTATCCTATAGCTGAGAGTGAGTGGGTGAGCCCAATCCAAGTGGTTCCCAAGAAAGCAGGAATCACAGTGATAACCAATAAGGATGGAGAGATTCTTCTAACTAGGGTGAGTAGTGGATGGAGGGTCTATATTGACTATAGAAATCTAAACTCATTCACCAAGAAGGACCATTTCCCCTTACCATTCATTGACTAAGTCCCTGAGAGAGTGGAAGGTCATGAGTTCTATTGTTTCTTAGATGGGTACTCAGGGTACAATCTGATTGAGGTCTCCCTATAGGATCAAAGGAAAAATACATTCACTTGTCCATTTGGCACCTTGGCCTTCAAACACATGTCGTTCAGGTTATGCAATTCCCCTGGAACCTTCCAGCGGTGCATGATGGGAATCTTCTTAGATATGGTAGGGTATTTTCTTGAGGTCTTCATGGATGACTTCTCTATCTTTGGGGATACATTTGAGGGATGTATTAGGAATGTAAATAGATTTTTGTCTAGATGTGAGGATAAAAATCTAATCCTAAACTTGGAAAAATTCCATTTCATGGTAAAGGAAGGACTTGTTCTAGGACATCTAGTATCGGGTAGGGGGATTGAAGTTGATAAAGAAAAGGTTTACATCATTCGTCACCTTCCATCAACTAGAACTATTAAAGAAGTGAGGTCTTTCTTAGGACATGTTGGTTTCTATAGAAGATTCATCAAGGACTTTAGTTCAATCTCCCGTCCCCTTTGTGCTCTCCTAGTAAAGTATGCTCCATTTTTTTAGACAGAAAGTTGTGAGGGTTCATTCTCAACCCTCAAATTCTCTCTCACCTCTCCTCCCATTATGAACTCTCCAAATTGGAACCTTCCATTTGAACTCATGTGTGATGCGAGTGGCTTCACTGTAGGTTCCATCTTAGGACACATATGTGAGAAAACTCCTTATTTCATTGCTTATGAAATCAAATCCTTAAATGATGCCCAAATCAACTACACAACCACTGAGAAGGAGTTACTTGCTTTTGTTTTTCCCTTAGAAAATTTTAGGTCCTACCTCTTAGGATCCCCCATCACTGTGTTCACTGACCATTCTACACTGAAATACTTATTCTAGAAACAAGATGCTAAATCTAGACTGATTAGGTGGGTCCTACTCTTACAAGAATTTGACCTCACAATCAAGGACAAAAAAGTCATTGAAAATGTTATAGCTGACAATCTCTCTAGGATAAAATTTAATGGAAAATCATCTCACCTTGATGTGTCTGATTCATTCCCTGATGAGCACTTATACTCTGTGAGTGACTGCCCTTGGTATGCCGACATAGCCAACTTCTTAGTTACAAGAGTCATTCAAAAATTCTTAGGGACTCAAGATAGAAGAAAATTCCTTTCTAATGTCAGACACTATGTGTTTGATGATCCATACCTCTATAAGTTCTGCCTTGACCAAGTCATTAGGAGGTGTGTCCCAAAATCTGAACAAGATTCCATCCTTAAATTCTGTCATAGTGAAGCATGTGGAGGTCACTTTTCTTCTAAGAAAACTTCTTCTAAGGTTCTTCAGTGTGTTCTCTTCTAGCCCACCCTCTCAAGGGACTCCTACACATTTTGTCAAATTTGTCCTAGGTGTCAACAAGTAGGGTCCATCACAAAAAGGAATCAAATTCCACTCACTCCCATCTTAGTGATTGAAATATTTGATTGCTAGGGAATCGATTTCATGGGACCCTTCCCAAAATCTAGGGGAAATCTCTACATCCTCTTATCTGTTGATTACATCTCAAAATGGGTTGAGGCCATTCCCACCAAGACTAATGATCATCAAGTTGTGATCTGATTCCTGAAAGAGCATATCTTTTCTAGATTTGGAATTCTTAGGGCTATAATTAGTGATCATGGAACCCATTTCTGCAACCGCCCATTATCTTCACTCATGTCTAAGTATGGTATTTCTCATAAAGTTTCCACTGCATATCATCCTCAAACCAATGGTCAAGCTGAGTTGGAAAATAGAGAAATTAAGCAAATTATGGAAAAAACTATCAATACCTCTAGGAAATATTGGTCTGAGAAACTCTTATATGCCATTTGGGAATATCGAACTTCTTTCAAAACAATCCTAGGCATGTCACCGTATATATTGGTTTATGTAAAATCATGTCATTTGCCTATTGAAATTGAGCATAAGGCCTTTTGGGCAATAAAAAAAATGAACTTTGACATTTCATTGGCTGAAACAAAAAGGAAATTAGATCTTAATGAACTCGAGGAACTTAGGATGGAGGCTTATGAAAATTCAAGGATCAATAAATCTGAAGTTCAATCCTACCAATCTTGGAATCTCAAAGTCAAACACTTTTCACTAGGAAAATTTGTGCTCTTGTATAGTTAAAAACTTTATCTACACCCAGGAAAGCTAAGGTCTAGATTTTCTGGTCTATATCTAGTGCATCATGTGTACCCTCATGTGGCAATAGAGATTCAGGATCCCACAAGTGGTCATGTCTTCAAAGTTAATGGTCATAGGTTAAAACCATTCATTGAATAATTCAATAAACAAGAAACCAAGGAGGATTTAACTGAGCCCACATATGAACCAGAGAAAAATTGATAGATTTAGGGTCTATGTCGGGCTAAAGACGTTAAACAAAAGCTCTACATGGTAGGAAACTCGTGGTTTTCATATTTCCAGTCACTGTGAATCATCTTTTGTTTCCTTCTTCTTCATTTTGTTATTTTTTTATAGATTGTTGACCTATTCTTATTTTATGAGTAAGGATGGGTATGAAAGGGGTGCACTGTATTCATCCGTGTCATGCGGTGTGATCCTTGAGTAATACCTTACCCAGAAATTTAAAAGAAGACAATGTATCATCATTTTATTTTATTTTATTTTATGTTTTTATAGGTATTTAAAAAAAATAGATTGTTGACCTATTCTTCTTTTATGAGTAAGCATGGGTATGAAAGGGGAGCATCGTATTCATCTATGTAACGTGGTGTGATTCTTGAGTAATACCTTACCCAGAAAATAAAAGAATACAATGTATCATCATACTGATTTTTAAAATTAAAAAAAAATTAAAAATAGGGAAAACCATAAAAATGATGATACTTGGAATTAAATAAATCATTGTGTTGTTTGTTTTTTCTTCTTTGTTCTTCTTTTTATGGTTTAGGAACTATTTTGGGTGATACATGTTCAATCAAGGAGGTGACTACATCCCCCAAGAGATCAAAGGAGTAATCTGGAGCATCATGAACTTCAACTTCAAAAACCAGGTGAATTTGTTCCATGTTTATCATTTTAAATTTCTTCTTTGAACTCCTCTCCTACCCCCCTTCTAACTTTTCTTTTCTTTAAACACAGGGTAAAATGTTATTCTATGTTGGGGGGATATAAAAAAATGATTTTTTTAATAAGAACATGCATGGAAAGAAAACTTCCATTAACCTTGAACATGATAACACACATTACAAACTATGAAATTGGATATCAAAAAATTTAGATGCATTGATTCTGATTTTAATGCAAGTTAAAGTTCGTGAGAATAGTTTTTGGAAGGTGCGGTTGTCTGATGTGATTTTTCAAAGTTTACATTTTCAGCCTCTTAATAAAAATGCCACAATGCACGTCTACTAGATCGTGGGTTTAAATTTGAGTTCTTGGGTCCCTTTCATTATATCATAGGGTTCTGGGGTCAATTTCAGTTTAATTTGAGTATCCAAAAAAATTGTAAAAAATAATGACCACATAGAGCAATGTTTTTTCCAAATGCGCAGCGTCTGGCACTTGGGGATTGTGACTCCATAGTTGTCTTGCCTATAGTTAGGCTTTATATCTCTATTGTAGAGCATATAATTGACAATGTGTATGGCATCCGGCACTTGGGGGTCGTGACTCCATAGTGGTCTTTCCCAGATTTAGTCTTTTCATATCTACTGTGGTTAAAACAAACAAAAAAATAAAAAACAATTGGATACTCATCTTAAGTTTTAATGTGATTCCCACCTAGCACTTCCATTTTTCCCCCTTGAACAATAAAATGGGCCCCATATATTTTGTGACGCACAACACTTTATCATGGTTAATTGAAATTGGATGAAATGTGGTGATGAATTTGAACAAAGGAATGGGCTTGGGATTGGGATATTCTTATGGAACTATCTTGTTTTAAATGATTTTTATTGGTTTCATAATTTATTTTGGAATGAGATCTTTAGGTGAGAAATGTGTGTTAAAATGTTTTCGGAAAAGGGAATTTGAATTTCATATTTGTAATATATTTTTCTCGGGAATAGAAAAACTCAAGTTGGGGGGTGTGATTAGTCACTGAAATTGGCTAATCTTCATTATTAATATCTTTATATTCATTGTTCCAAAGTCCATAAACATTGTTTTTAGTGCATTACATAAATAGAACTTCATTTCTCATCTTAAATGCAATTAATGTTTAAAATAAAAATTTGGGCCCAATCATTCATCTATTTTTGGATAGAATTATATTCATTTTAATTTGATATTTTGGTATATGATTCATCACTTTATTTGTAACATTTTATCTTTTAGGTCCGATGGATGAATCACAAGGGAAGATGAATATTTTTGCGCCTGAATGCAGAAATTTGCTGGGAAAAGCATAATGGGCCTAAGGCCCATCAAGAAAATGCGGGGCCCACAAACCAAGCCCAATGAAGCTCAAATTTTTACAGTAAAAATAGAAAAATATGGGGATCATTTTATCAACTGTTTTCAGAGCTAATTATGAAGTTTTCATTGAGATATAAGGATCCTAAGTTTACATTTAAATGGTGGGACCGATATGAACGACCATAAATTCTCTTCACCATTTCGGGAATAACATTGAAACTAATGCACAAAATAACCTGAAATGTGGACAGATGATAGAGGACACATGGACGAATATATTTTTCTTCTATAATTGCTGATTATTTGGCCATATTTAATGTAAAATTCGAATGTCCAAATGAAGGATGAATCTGGACAGTTTTCTATGTCAACTTCGAAACGTCAATTTCCTTATGATTCTTCACCTTCCTTTTGACTCTCTTAATTTTTGGGAGTAATTTAATTATTGGGGAGTTGATATAAGGCTCCAAATATTCCTATATAAGGATATGGTGGTGAAGGGAATAATTCATCTCATATTTTCCTTGTCATCTTGTGTTGCTTGTTTCATTGTAAGGTTATGCTTCCAAATTTCGTTTGTAATGTTTTCCATTTCCATGTAAGTTTCTTTTTTGTATCTTTATTTTATTAATAAAATTCTTCTCTTCTATATTTTTCATTTATTTTATTAAAACTTTATTATCACAAAGAACAGTGATATCTCTGTGTTGTTGTGAATTAGTTCACACATAGGTGTGAATTTCATTCACACACACGGAGGAGTGCTCGTTATTTCCGCAGTTTTAATTTCTTCAATCCAATTCTTGTTAGTCATCTTCTGCCCACCATTGAGAGTATACCATCAACGGAGGGCTAACCCTTTAATGGGTTGATCGTAGTAGGATGCAAAGGCTATATTTAATGTTATTTTATGAACGAATTGTTGTTAATTGGCTAATTAATTTAAGACTTATATTCTTCAGTAATTTCTACTCTTCATCTTCATTGTGTTTGAGCAAGCTAAATTCAAGTACTAAATGACCATATACCTTGGAGACATCATGACTTTGGTTCTCTAAGTGTATAGGGGATTAGTAATTGTGTTTATTAAGCACCAAACCAGAAAATGATGAAGTTAGTGTTATTTTTGAAGAATGGATTCATCAAAAATTAATAAAACCAAAATTGTCTAAAGAAGTAAAATTCATTCAATCCACCAAGCGAATAATCCTAAGATCAACCCATTGTCATTGTTTTTAATTCACTTAGGTTTATTAGTGTTATTTAAAACCATCCAAAATCAAAACCAAAGTTGGCCACTTCACATCCCATCCTCCACAAAATCATAGTGTCTCAAGGTTACTTCATCGGTCCGTGTGGATTCGACCCCTAGATGTACTACATCGACCGCTTTTACCAGTAGGGTAAATTTGGGCACAACCATCATATTTTAGACTATAAATATTCATTGTAAAGATAAAAATATTTCCTAAATTATGGTATTTTTTTATAATTTGTAGACATAAAATAAATAAAATTATTTATGACACAATAATGATGCAATATTTACCTCATTAATAAATGATTTAAATAAATAATATTATTAATATTAAATAAATATCAAAAACCTGTCCAATTATTATTGGATTATTTTATTTCAAATATGAGTCATCTTATCTTGGGATTTAATGAGTGTTGGACCTTTTGAAACCGAAGATAAGTTTATAATAAAATAACATTTTCAAACTTTCCTAAAGAGCCCCTCCTCTCCCTTATAAAAGGACACCACTTCTAACCCATTACTCACACCTATCAAGACCCTTGTCTCATCCAACCCTTGCCCAAATAAGCTCTCAAGATCCCTATCTTCCACCTAGAAGCCTTACCTTAGGTAGAAGTCACTTCAAGAAGTCCTTTTGGTTCAAACCAAAGGGATTTACCCAAATTAAAGGTAATGGTTTCTCTTAACTTCTTCTCTTTTATTTTACTTCTCCAACCCCTAACTCTTTTTATTCCTTTATTTTATAACAACACCAATATCCTAAATATACTAAGATGTTTTTATGATAAGGATTCAAATTACACTTACACACACCTCCATCTAATGGGTAAAGAACATAATGTTTCTCTGGATGGAAAACTAACGCCTCATGAAACGATGATTGTTAAATTATCTCCTACCACCTCTCATGGTGGCAATTATGATGGCACTGTATTTATATATGATATATATTATTTTTATGTTTTCTATATGCTTATGTAATTTTCATTTATAAACACACCTTTATGCTTTCCAATATGTGTGAACACAATAATTTCATTTGAGGAAGTGCGGACTACCGCCCCCTCAAGGTGATATGATTCGTTCATGACATACATCAAACACATAAAGGATGGAGTTAATAAAATTATGTAACACATATATAATATTATATTATATTTTAATTATAATATACCTATGTATCATTATGTTTTCATTTCATTAAATATGAAATAGAAATGAAAGTAGTGTTCATGCATACATACGGTTTACCGTCTCCATGAACGGTGCATTTCATTTCTTATCTCCAAATATCATGAACTAATTATAAATATATATATATATATATATATATACTAGATATATATAATATATATGGTATTTAAATCATGAATATGATACTGAAGATAATATAATTTTGACCACATAGAAAATTTGTAATTATAACATGTTCATTTTTGACTCAAGTAACAAATATCGACAAAACGACCATTATTAACTTAAATGATTGCATAATATTTATAACATGGTAATAAGTGATATTAAAGGAATTATAAACTTGAAAGTTTTTCTTAAGAAAATATAAATTAACTTTAGTTTATTATTCAGGAAATTAAAGAACGAATGAGTCAAGTCGGACATGAGGTAAGGGGTTTCTTATCTCACTCTTAATTTCATGAGATTTCCATTGTTCGCCACTTATTTATTTCATGTGGTGTATTATGTACTTCCCATGATTGTATTTATGGTGTAATATACATTAATTTATGGGTATTTACATCTTCATTGTATGATCCTTCTTTCTTGGGGTGTATGTTTCGTGAGTTACCAAATCGGTAAGAGAATTCCAAAATTTCAATTTCCACTCATTGGGCTTTACGCATACTTCATTCATTATTTTACTCCAAGATTATGTGTGAAATAACTATTTATTATTTATGTAGTAATTTCCACTACCCTTTGTGTAGATATACGTTTGATACATGTAATCACTCCATTTATAATTTCTCAAGTCATTGATATGATCTTGATAAGAGTAATCTTAACTCAATTTCCATTCATTGAGTTAAACATCCAAGACATTGGTGTTGTATTTACAAGAATATGTGTGAATGTCCTATGAGTGATTTACAATGAATGTCCAATCATATTGGGTGTATTTATATTTTTCACACAAAATTATGTCGTTGATTTATCCTTAACCTAAGGATATGGTCTTTATAAGGGATTTCATCTCAATTTACATTCCATTGAGACTTCTTTGTTGTTATACGCCAATTCACTTTTATATGGTTTATATAATGTACTTTGATATAGTATATTATGAATCCCTTTATTCTCATGATATTATAAAGTGTTGATTACCTCAATTATTTATATTCATGTGTCTCTCTTTTGGTTATAAACTCTAACTAAAATATCATTTTCAATGTTTTAAAGATTTATTCTTCTAAATCTTTCTCATTAATGTACATGTTTTAAAAATGGTTTTAAAAATTTATTTATATGGACATTAATGTTTTAAAATTAAAATTATTTTTAAAATTTTCAAAGTGGTATGGGGCACTTTGATTCAAAAATAAATTTTAAACAGCTCCTTGATGAATAGTGAGACTTTTAAATGTTTTCAAGAAAAAGGGGGATATTTCACTCAAATAGTTTTGATTATTATTTCCATCCATGCCAATATCCTTCATTATTCTTGATTGAGGTTAATACAATCTTCCATATTGTATTTAATGATTTATGTTTGAATGTGGATGTGCTATTTTTATACCATTCATGGTTTATGGATAAAGTATTGACATTACGTATGCTAGTTTTAATACGAATGTTTATGTTATGTTTCAACCTTTTCATATGAGGAATGAATTGGACTTAGTAAGTGACGGGTGGAGCCCTATATAGCTCATCGATGCATTGGTAGGTATCATGAGACAAACTAGTGTCTTGTCACAAGGCCTTGACAAAATCTTAATTGTAATCTTGGCACAAGTCCTTGACTATGTGGTTATGAAGTCTGGAATTATGCATTCCATCATTATGAAAGTGGTCATTGATATTGCATGTGATTATTCAACTTTTAGAATATCCATGTGAATAAATGGCATTATTTGATTTTATCTTTTCCATATTATGTTGAAGTTTAAGTTGAAAAGGCTTTTTTTAGTCTTATACATTGCCTTAAATGTTTATGCTTATTTGTGAAAGTTTCTGCTATATTGTTATCCTTTCTGAGCATCTGAGATCACCCCTTTCAATGTTTTATTTCTCCCAGGATGTGAAGAAGTATTTTATGACTGACCTGCAGGGATAGTATATAGGATATAAACGTTTTCAATGGAGACAATGTTGTTGTTGTTGTTTTTATTTTATAATGTAATGTAAAACATATGAATGTATCTAGTATTTCCAAGGGTACTAAAATGATCGGTCTTTTGGGATTTGATCCCTTGTGATCATGCCAATGTTATGTAATAATGCACCAACTCTGGGTAACTGGGGTCAGGGCGTTACAGTTGGTATCAGATGAAGTTTAGTACAAACCTTGGAAACTATATTTAGATAAACTCTGATTAGAGCACATTACCCTAAGATATACTTTGAGGATTAGTATATAATAACTTCCTATAATATTGGTAATGTATAGATTTTGTATATTTTCCAAGAAATACATACCTGTTTGGATACAAGCTGTTAGAGGCGGCTCTGGAACAGATGTACCTAGGAGTGAAAACACTGACAAGGAGTTTCAACCTAGACCTGGGGTATCCTAGTACACGACAACAGGGCTTGTTGTACTCTTGGTTACGACACTCCCGGGGGATATTCTTAGGATAATTCACATTTTCTTTACAAACCGATTTGAAGGATTCTAATATAAGATGAGAATAAATAACCTTGGTTAATCCAAAGGTATTTTAGATTGAAAATAAGGT
The DNA here is from genome assembly GCA_963277665.1 of Viscum album. Classification (NCBI taxonomy): domain Eukaryota; kingdom Viridiplantae; phylum Streptophyta; class Magnoliopsida; order Santalales; family Viscaceae; genus Viscum; species Viscum album. The sequence continues at coordinate 803,664,024 of OY728167.1, read as the reverse complement.
GTTATGATATTCTCTAAATGATTTTATGACTCACACTATGCTTTCTTGTGTTAGTCAATGGATGAATTCCAAGAAAGTCATAGTAACATTGAAGATGATGTACAAGGTGAGAATAATGGTGGAAATGAGAAATGAAATGGAATGTTGAGAGGTGTAAAATATATTGTGTTCATTCCAAATCAGTTTTCAAAAAATATGATCAACAACATATACATTAACCAACTCCCAGACTCAACAAATAAGAGAAAGGTGGTGAATGATAAGAGCTCCAGCTGTGAAGACTATAGATAAAAGAAAGCTCATTTTCCATCATGCAAAAAATGTGGAAGCAGACACCCAAGAAAGTGTCTCAATGGAACAAATAAATGCTTTATGTGTGGGAAATAAGAAAATAAAGTAAAGAATTTCCGAGAAAAAATGAAGAGTTTTATGGAAGAAAACAAAAATAATCCTAATAATCCAATTACGGTCATTTTCCATAAATTTAAGGGACCTTGGAATTACCTGAGTCAATGCCCTATTCTATAGGATAACCTCTAAGTCAAGGAAGAACCTATGTGGAAATAAATGGATGGAGAAATGTTTAAAAGTATGGGATTACTTTGGAATATTATTCTCTTGTATGTGTAACCATGCAGTTTGTTTTGGGAAAATGGTATTTGAGGAAGAATTATCTCTTATTTTCTAGATGTAGTTATAAAAACTATTTAGGATTATATGATCCTTGAATTTGAGGAAATTACAGGTTATTAATTTTTTGGATGAAAATGAGAGGTATGAGATAACATTTTTGGTTAAATTATTTTATAGTTATTTTGGGGAACCTATCTAATTTTTGGGAATATTATAAAATTATATAGTTTTTGAAAAAGGACAACACGTAGACCGTGTGACAACCCATCACGTTGGACAAAGCTGTGGGAATCGAACCCACAACCAAAGTATGGCTGTGATTTATCACCTACCACTGGACTACGTGAAGTCCCTGGTTAGTATGACTAATTATTTTTAGTTAAATTATTTTATGGATAAAGAATATGTAGATTTTTGGAACTTATGATTTATCATTAGTATAGGAAAATGATTTGGTGATTAAGTGATAAATGTTATTTTGGAAGACATTCGCTCTGTTGGGAACATTATATGCCTAAGGAAAATAGAATACTATGGGACTTCATTTGAGGAGTAATGGTGGATTTTTATCTATGTTTTTATTGTGGATTTATAGTGATTCGGTTATTTATGGAAATGATTAACCTATCATAGAGAATATGTGATTAAGTTAATTACTTTTAAGTATGTGATTTTAAGATTAGTCGATGTTATTTGGAGATACAATTTAACGTGGAAGACTACGTAATCAAATTCTACCGAGTTTTAGGTTTCAATCTTAGTTTGGATTATATTGAAGGATTTTAAGGACAATCGTTTATTGAATTATCTTTATTTAACTCTGGGTATTGTTTGTTTAATTTTAGAAATTAAGATTAATATTTCTTTCTATAAAATATTATCCATTTTGGGGATTATCTGACCTTGTACTAACCTTTTTTTTGTTAATCCTCTAAAGACAAGAGAAATATATAGTTCATCCTTTATGGATTACGTGATTCTATAGAAGTTGATTCTAGTGCTTCAAGTGTGACCAAGTCATCTTGAATACTCATAGTTTGAAGAAAAGATGAGTTAGTGGTAGAAATTTATTAAAAAATGAATCTATACTTAAAAAGTAAGTATATCTCTTTATGTTCTTAGTCAATCTCATAAATAAATTCCTAAAATTTATGAAAAATAAATTAAAACAAAAACGTTTTCTCTTTACATTTCCTACTGGAGAATCAATTACTGTTAACCCATCACAAACTTATGGTTTTCAGATCGTTTACTTTCTCTTGATCAAGTTTTCTATCACTCTCTATCAGAATGTGACACTTAGTTTATCTTCCATATCCATATTTTCCTACATGGAAATCCTAGTATGGGTTATCTCAAATAACCTTTGTACTTCTCTTTCTTTCTTTTAAATTGATAGTTTTATTGACTCTTTTTCTGATGTGGGACTTTTGATAAAGTCCCCAAGCCAAATTTTAAAATTGCGAGGATTCAATTTCTAAAATTGGGGAAGAATGTAACACCCCAAGATTTCATAGTAAGTTATTTTCTTTAAAGTAATTCAATATCTTGTGCTACACGCAACACCAAGTTCGAGGGCACCATGACTTACCAAACTAGTCGTTCAAAAAGAGGTTATGAATAGTATTAACTAAATTTTGAACTTTATATATTCCATAAAATGTTAACATCCATATTATGTATTTATTATACATAATATAATAACAAATTCATTTTTTCAGATAAAGGAAGTATTTTTCAGAAAATGAAATTTTACCACCTTTTAATGGAAAACCTTTTTTAAATCCAATATTTGACACTTTTATATATTTAATTTGATAAAATAATCTTCTTATTTGGAATTGGGACATAAAAATTTAGTTTCGATAAATTTTTGGTGTTTTTCTGATAACTTTCATATTTGGGTAAATAGTGAAAAATACTAAATTTTAACTGAAAACAAATTTTTTAATCAAAATAATTTATAGTGTTAAATTATAAATTTGAATGGTTTGGAAGTATAATTAGATTATATTTTTACCATTTAATTCAATTTTGGTCATTGGAATTAATTTCACTTTGAAATTATACATAAACAAGTGGCAATCTTTTGATAGTTATTGTTTCTTAAAAACACGCTATTTGTTTTGACAATAAGAATTAATTTTAAATTAATTAATACAACTTCTATGTTTTGAATTTCGTAAAATAGACATCATTTTTGAATTCGGAATATCAAATATAGCTTAGTCTGAATTTTTTGTATTTTTCTGAAAAGCTTCAATTTTTGATGAATAGTGAAACCACTTAGTAGTAGTTAAAAAACTGAATTTTTCATTTAAATGGAATTTTAATGCTTCTATGAATTGAATTTAAAAAATATGATATAAAAGGTTGTTACTAATAAGTAGAATGTGGTTCAATAAGATGAAAATAATTTTTTATGAATAGTAACTTTTGACTTTTATTTACCGCGGTTAAAGGTAAATATGGTAATTCAAGGTAAAAAGAATATTATAATAATACAAAATTACCTTAAAACTTGTCCTGACCTTATTGTATGAGTCATGTCCGACCATGGGTATCATTTTGTCTATTTACTGACCCCATGGAGCCACTTTAGAATGATAATGACACATTATTTTAATTAACTATAAGTGAAGACAAAAATGACATTAACAAATATCTTTTAGTATAAAAATTTTTACATGGGGTTATATAAGTAATATTTTAGACTATAAATATTCATTGGAAAGATAAAAACATTTCCTAAATTATGGTATTTTTTTATAATTTTTAGACATCAAATAAATAAAATTATTTATGACACAATAATGATGCAGTATTTACCTCATTAATAAATGATTTCAATAAATAAGATTATTAATATTAAAAAAATATCCAAAACCTGTCCAATTATTATTGGATTATTTTATTTTGAATATTAGTCATCTTATCTTCAACTTTAATGAGTTTTGGATATTTTGAAACCGAAGATAAGTTTATAATAAAATAACATTTACAAACTTTCCTAAAGAGCCCCTCCTCTCCCTTATAAAAGGACACCACTTCTAACCCATTACTCACACCTCTAAAGACCCTCGGCTCGTCCAAACCCTACCCAAATAATCTCTAAAGATCCCTCTCTTCCACCTAGAATCCTTAACTTAGGACGAATTCACTTCAATAAGTACTTTTTTTCAAATCAAAGGGAGTTACCCAAATTAAAGGTAATGGTTTCTCTTAACTTATTCTCTTTTATTTTACTTCCCCAACCCATAACTTTTTTTATTCATTTATTTTATAAAAACACCAGTATAATAAATATACTAGGATTTTGTTATGATAAGTATTCAAATTAAACTTACACACACCTTCATCTAATGGGTAAAGAACATAATGTTTCGGAGGATGGAAAACTAACGCCTCATGAAACGATGATTGTTAAATTATCTCCTACCACCTCTCATGGTGGCCATTATGATGGCACTGTATTTATATATGATATATATTATGTTTATGTTTTCTATATTCTTCTTTAATTTTCATTTAAAAACACACCTTTATGATTTCCAATATGTGTGAACATGATAATTTCATTTGAGGAAGTGTGGACTACCGCCCCCTGAAGGTGATATGATTCGTTCATGACATACATCGAACGTATAAAGGATGGAGTTAATTAAATTATGTAACACATATATAATATGATATTATACTATAATTATAATATAACTATGTATCATTATGTTTTCATTTCATTAAATATTAAATAGAAATGAAAGTAGTGTTCATGCATACGTATGGTTTACCGTCTCCATGAACGGTGCATTTCATTTCTTATCTCCAAATACCATGAACTAATTATATATATATATATATATATTGGATATATATGATATATATGATATTTAAATCATGAATATGATACTGAATATCTTATACTTTTGACCACATAGACAATTTGTAATTATAACAAGTTCATTTTTGACTCAAGTACCAAATATCGACAAAACGACCATTATTAACTTAAATGATTACATAATATTTATAACATGGTAATAAGTGATATTAAAGGAATAATAAACTTGAAAAATTTTATTAATAAAATATAAATTAACTTTAGTTTATTATTTAGGAAATTAAAGAATGAACGAGTCAAGTCGGACATGGGGTAAGGGGTTTCTTATCTCACTCTTAATTTCGTGAGATTTCCATTGTTCGCCACTTATTTATTAAATGTGGTGGATTATGTACTTCCCATGATTGTATTCATGGTGTAATAAACATTAATTTATGGGTATTTAGATCTTCATTGTATGATCCTTCTTTCATGGGGTGTATGTTTCGTGAGTTACCAAATCGGTAAGAGAATTCCAAAATTTCAATTTCCACTCATTGGGTTTTATGCATACTTCATTGATTATTTTACACCAAGATTATGTGTGGAATCACAATTTATTATTTATGTAGTAATTTCCACTACCCTTTGTGTGGATATACGTTTGATACACATAATCACTCCATTGTTAATTTCTCAAGTCATTGATATGATATTGATAAGAGTAATCTTAACTCAATTTCCATTTATTGAGTTAAACATCCAAGTAATTGGTGTTGTATTTACAAGAATATGTGTGAATTCCCTCCGAGTTATTTACACTGAATATCCAGTAATATTGGGTGTATTTATATTTTTCACACATAATTATGTCGTTTATTTATCCTTAACCTAAGTATATGGTCTTTATAACGGATTTCATCTCAATTTACATTCCATTGAGACTTCTTTGTTGTTATACACCAATTCACTTTTATATGGTGTATATAATGTACTTTGACATAGTATATCATGAATCCCTTTATTCTCATGGTACTAAAAAGTTTTTATTACCTCAATTATGTATATTCAAGTGTCTCTCTTTTAGTTAGAAACTCTAACTAAAATATCATTTTAAATGTTTTAAAGATTTATTCTTCTAAATATTTCTCAATAATTTCCATGTTTTAAAAATGGTTTTAAATATTTATTTATATGGACATTAATGTTTTAAAATTAAAATTCCTTTTAAAAGTTTCAAATTGGTATGGTACACTTTGATTCAAAAATCTATTTTAAACGACATCTTGATGAATAGTGAGACTTTTAAATGTTTTCAAGAAAAAGGGGGATATTTCTCTCAAATAGTTTTGATGATTATTTTCATCCATGTCAATATCCTTCATTATTCTCGATTGAGGTTAATAAAATATTCTATATTTTATTTAATGAGTTATGTTTGACTGTGAATGTGCTATTTTTATACCATTCATAGTTTATGGATAAAGTATTGACATTTCATAGACTAGTATTAATACGAATGTTTATGTTATGTTTCAACCTTTTCATATGAGGAATGAATTGGACTTAGTAAGTGATGGGTGGAGCCCTATATAACTCCTTGATGCATTGGTAGGTCTCATGAGACAAACTAGTTTCTTGGAACAAGGCCTTGACAAAATCTTATTTTTAGTCTTGGCACAAGGCCGTGACTATGTGGTTATGAAGTCTGGCATTATGCATTCCATCATTATGAAAGTGGTCATTGATATTTCATGTGATTATTCGACTATTAGAATATCCATGTGAATAAGTAAATGAAATTATTTGATTTTATCTTTTTCATATTATGCTGAAGTTTGAGTTGAAAAGGCTTTTGTTTTAGTCTTATACATTACCTTAAATGTTTATGCTTATTTGTGAAAGTTCCTGATATATTGTTATCCTTACTGAGCATCTAATCTCACCTCTTTTTATGTTCTATTTTTCCCAGGATGTGAAGAAGTATTTTATGACTGACCTGCAGAGATATTATATGGGATATAAACATGGTCAATGGTGAAAACGTTGTTTTTTTCATTTTATAATGTAATGTAAAACATATGAATGTATCTAGTATTTCCAAGGTTACTAAACTGATCGGTCTTTAGAGATTTTATCCCTTGTGATCATGTCAATGTTTTGTAATAATGCACCACCTCTGGGCAACTGGGGTCGGGGAATTACACTACATGTGTCTATGGATTTAAAAAAATTCATATTTTTCTTATTAGAATACATTCTATAAGTTCTTATTTCTTTATTCATTAAATCGAGACAATTATTTTGAATATGACCTAGTTTTCTACATTTGTAGCAAGTATGTTAGCATAATCTTTCTTTTTGAACTTTTCCTTTTTATCGCTCTCATCTTTTAGATAAATTATTTTTAGGTTCATATTATTTGACATACTCATTTACAAATTTTAAATTTCAAATTCATTAGGTTCTCCTTTACTAGAATCGATAAGTCTTTTTTAGCTTATTTTAGATGAATAGGGTTTTAAATCTCTAGTATTTAAAATTACAGAGGATGTAAAATCAACTCATTTTTTCTTTTTATATTTCTCTAAATATCTATTCAAACAATTCCCATACTACATTAAAATTCCAATTATATCAACTAGGATAAGTTTGGTTATATTCTTAGTATAATCAATAGTAGTTCTTTTAGATTCTCACTCTTTAGGTAAAATATCTATGACTTTCTCAATAGGTTGTTCATCTGATAATTCTTTTTCACCAAGAGATTTAAGTTTGTAACTGTGGTCTTGAATCTTGGATGAATATATGAAAATAATTTACCCAAAATAAAATAAAGAATCCTTCTAATATTTTCTTAGCATAGCTATTTTAGTTTCAAGAACTTTTGATGTTCTAAAATCTGTAACTTGAAGTTTTATCCAAATTCCACAAGTTGTTCAATGTGATGAAACTTGAATATAATATTTATATAAATATAACATAAAAAATATTTCTAACTATGAAGTTCAACTAAAATTCATTCTTTTATTTTCTTGAAAAATCAATTATTTATTTTTTTGGTACATTATGATCGCCAAAAATTATAATATAACTATCAACTCCATTATTAATAACAAAGGTTTCCATTCTGTATATCTAATATTTATAATCATTTCCATATAAAAGTTGGTTTTATAGATTTATATTTTCAATGGCACTGACATGTATTCCTTCAATACTAAATAAATTTATACGCACTATTAGGTGTAAATATACAGAAAATAAAAAATTCGATAAAGTAATAGAAAATATCAGGTTTAATCTCAAATGTATAAACCCTCCTCTAATACCAAATGTACAATCTTAATGTATGTATGGGAAAACTATAAGTGGGGTGAATTTTAGTATGAAAATAAAGTATAAATTTTAAACCTTCTAAAGTATTTTAAACAATTGGAAATACAACTTTCAGTTATCCTGCAAATACAATCTGAGTAATGCATGATAAAAAGAAAAATGGTATTTCAATTACCAATAAAAATAAAAAAACGGATTTTATAAAAATTCCATTAAAGTAAATTTCTCAATGAAAATAACAAAAACTAGGAGTATGATTTACTAATCAACCCATAAAGCCTATTATTAAGAATCAATACTTTAAAACCAAAGAGAAAGGGGAAACATATACCAATTCATGTTATCCTAAAGTATTTATCTCATTCCTTATATTCATAGAGGTGATATGGGCTGCAATAATTTTTTATCCTTGGTTTTATATCAATAGGAAAAATTCAAATATCTCCACCTTCATTTCAATGGTCATATATGTTGGAACCACAATTTTTATTTGCAAGAAATGAAGTATGGTTTGTATTTGTTGTCAGTCCTCATTGGAAGTTCTGAATGTTTTCTAGGAAAGGGAGCATACAGTTCAAGTAGACAACAGGTTTGAAGGTGGCGTCATTTCCCAGTGTTTGCCAAAATTTTGGGCCTGAAAATCGGAAAATGGTGAAAAGTGTGTTTGGAAAAGAAATTTGCAAGAAAACTTGTTGGTGTTATGGAAACTTGCATGAAAGTCATGCTTCAGGATCATAACGTCGAAAAATAGAAAAGGCAAGAACTGCATGAAAAATCTGGAGTAGTGTGCGGAAAATGGTTCTTGTGCGCAAAGAATTGCGTGCAGAATGAGAAGTTTTGCGCGACATGGTGAGTTTTGCACGCGGGGTTCGTTGGTGCCTATAAATAAGTGGTGACCCCCTCATTCTAGATGGATGAATAATTAGAGAATATCTGAGTTCTGATGCACATAAATGTTTCTTGAAAAGTGAGTTTCGTAAAAAAGATAAGGTTGTGCGAAAAAGTAGAAGTTGTGTGTAAAAGTTTAAATTGCGCGTAAAAGTTAAAAGTTGCACATAAAGAGTGTAGTTGCATGAAATATTATCCACACAAAAAGAAAATCTTGTGCACAAAAGTAAGATATTGCATGCACAAGGTAGGTGTTGCACACAATTATCAGTGTAGGCTGAATACATGTTCTGAATATCTTGTTCAGTGGTTCAGTGCTCTCAAGTGCTTCAATTCAAAACATTGATACAAGCAGTCTCTCGTACTGAATAGATAAAAAGACTTCAATGAAAATCTATTGAAGTGACATTCAAGTCGATAAACTTAGTTTGAATTCTCTCAAGGGAGTGAGCTAGGGGAGTCGAGGGAAGTGATCTGAGGGACACATTGAGCTATCCCTGAACCTTTGTAAAGGTTGTGTTCCTGGAATAGACTGACTATACCCGAACCTTGTAATCCATAGCGAGTAAAGTTTAATATAATTAGGTACGACTGGAAACCTATCGGCGTATGCTCCTTGGACGTATCCCTTAGTGGTGAACCAAGTAAAAGTGATATGTGATATCTTTTCTTGTGGTTGTTTTCTTTCTATTCCCATCAGTCTTATAGGTTTAATGAGTTCCTACCACCGTGTGAACAAGATCCTTGTTTTAAAAGAGAAATTTTACACCTTGATTCACCCCTCCCCTCTTAGGGTGTCCTGGGGTCCTACAATATCTTCCATATTCATCTCATTATCCATGAAATTACTTCTTATTCATATTTTTATCATGGCCTCTTATTGGGCTATCTAATCATTGAAACAAGAAATTTTAACAAAATATTTATTGGATTATAATACCAACATGACTCTCATGTGTGTCCAAAAAATCTCCATAAGTTGAATAATGAATTTGAAACTTTGATTTTATCATTAAATAATTATCACGTAAACATATGTAAGTTTCAATTTTCTTTCCATTACTGGAATCTTATGAGTTATGTTTTAAAAGGAGAATATTATAGGAAACCTCATATTTTTTATATTCATATTTACTATTTTAGGGTATTTTTATCATTCCATGTGATCCAAAACATACTTTTTATATAATAATTAATATAAAATACATTTTTTGAAACACCAAAATAAATTTCAGGTTTCTTTATTAATGGATTTTTTTTCTTCATATTCAAAGAGACGTTTTTATCATTACCATTAATTAAATACTTATTTTTATTGATCATGTTGAACCCAATTTATGTGTATTGTATTTTTTTGTTAATGATCATGAAGTTTCAATAGATATTAATGTCAATTCATTGATGAAGAAGAGTTGGAAAAAGGAATAATTTCTTTGAAGTTAAAACTAAAAATATTGATAAGAAGTATTCAAAATTATGGTTTAATTTTGTTTTAAGTAAATAAGTATTGGAAGTAACATATTGGAAGTTATTTTGAGGAGTTTATTATCATTTATTAAATGAAAAAGTAAGACCTTACTATTGAAGTTTCAAATAATATATTTGGGGAAATTTTGATTTGAAAAGGAATTATAAATAAGAAGCACAGTTCCAGCCATATGATTACAAGTTTTAAGAATAAAAGTTTTTATATAGATATTATTGGATGAAGTTAAGGAGATTAAAAATAAATAGAAGTATAGAGGTTTTTATATTGAGTCATGATTTATAGAATATTGTAATATTTTGAAAAATACTTTAAAAGGAAGATAAGGGAAAAAATATGTCCAGCCTTGAAGATGGAACTTCCTAAGTAGCTAGGCCATCAGAGATAAACGACTGAGCTAAAAATAGGACAGTAAGGATGGAATGTGTGATGGCTAGTACATGCATCATTTATGAATTCCAACATAGGTCAAAAACAACCTTTGAAGAGTGCACTTAGTATTGGTTGATGATGAGCGAAGGTCGGAACTATAATGTGGGGTAGCACAAAATAACCACTCTATAGGGAGACCCTAAGGGATTCAGGTGAAATATTTATGGATTTATTTGGTTGATAAACCAACACATATGGTGAAAAAAATTCTAATATGGGATCAATGAAATACGTAGTACTATTCATCATTTAAAATACACACAATGATGATTTGATATGATTCCATTTATATCATCTTCCTCATGCAATTTTTTCACACTACACATGATCTAGATATTCCATAAATCATGATAAACCATAGAAATTGAAAGATAAAGTCATTGTACTTGAAATTACATAGAACATGTCAGATGTTTGTAAAGATCATTCTAAGTTCATTCATGCATGAGTGGAATGTAAGTCCATAGGATATTGAAGAGTTCAAAAATACATAAAGTTTACAACTTTATATGGAACATTTTATAAGTAAAGGGAAGAATATAGGGTTGATCTACACCAACTAAAGGTTTATAGTAAGGAAAATTCCCATATTCATAGATTTTAGGGAAGGTTTTACATAGAGTACAGAGATTAACATAGAGTTTCTTATAGTTCATATAGAATATACACTTTATGGATTTTGTGAGATTGAAACTTTTTGAAGAAGTAAGTAGACATGAAAATTCAATATAATCTGATATTCATTGATAAAAATATCATAATGATTTTTATTGTGATTCATGCTGGAAATGAAGAAGGAAGGAGCCACAATCACTACTATTTTATGCATCAATACATGCATACATAGAGGATATTTTTAATATGATCTTGTTTCATGTGAAGAATGAGAATATGTAGAGAATGGTGATAAGTTTTTAAGGAAGAATAAATCAAATGTATTTTCATATCTTTTTAGTTACAGATAGTTTTAAAGAGAAACAGTTTGTGAGGAGGTTTATAAGGCCATGATAATTCTTAATTTTCATGGATGATGAGTCTTCAGGAATCCAAAGTTTTAGTATTTTGAAATTGCCAAAAATCATTGTAATTTAAAATGTAATAATATGATTCAGTGATTATAGAATAAAATAATAAACATAAATGAGAAACCAACACTACAATATACACTATATATACTATGGGTTGAAGAAATAAGATTTAAGAGTGAGATCCAATACAATTTCTTATTCAAACATCCTTGAGTATCCTAGATAGAAGAGAAGACCCAACTCTCCCATTAAATATATTCTGAGAGTCGAATAATGTTAGTGAAGAAGAACCAGTTAAGTTCTATCACATTGAATAAATAATAAGAAGAAAAGGAATATGGAATAAGAATAAGGAAGTTCTGTGTAGTTCAATTTGTACAAAATAAGAGGTGTATTATATTTATGAAAGAAAATAAGAAGAATATGAGTTCATAGTAGCCTCTGAAGTTTACTATTATGAAGAATAAGAAGTGTTTGTTTCATGTTTTTGTTAAGAAAGAGAATAAGAAGAAGACAAAGAACCACATCAACAACTTCACAGATCCTAGATCAGTGATGGACTATCTTATTATTACTTACACTTTATTATAACACTAATAGGGGCAGTATAAATACCCATTGGGATTATATTAAAGTGAAGGATAAATTATACACTATTAAAAGAAGTTTAATATGAGTGTATTATAATCCCTCCTCATTTTTTCTCATCTGTTGATACGAGTGGGTTGTGTGATCATGGGTTTTTTCCAGTTTTACCAAGGAATAGATTTCTCATTTTGAGAGGTAAACTTTGAAAATGTTTATTATGCCTCTTGTGTGCATACATTAAAATGTGTTTCATCTAAATATAAATTTTAGAAAAGATAAAAACTGATACACTAACCTTAACAAGTTAGAGGTAAAATTAAAGGTATGAAAATGTTTTAAATAGATAAAAATCACCAACACTAATTCACACCCTCTCAATTTTGAACATATCCCTAATCATTCCTCTCAATTGGTATCAAATCTTTGTTAACCATTTATTGGATTCTATATTTTTGAATTTTTCATCTTTGGAATATTTTATTATCTTTATAAATTTATAAATAAGTGTAGTTTTGGTGAAGACATATTTCTTTCAAATCATAACTCTACCTCCACTAAGACCATGATGAATAGGAAAAATAAATAGTATAAGAGATTAATCAAAGTATCCATCTTCAGAAAAGAGTAAGAATGTTTATTTTTTCCATGAAATAATACTAAAGAATAAATGTTTGACTTGGATAGAGAATAATCGGTAGTTAATTAAACTACCAAGGTGATGGAAAATCCTTGTACCTTAGAAGAAACAAGTAATTCATGTGACTATAAGGTATTTAAAAATATTGCTAAAATCTTCATAAGGAAGATCCAAGAACTGGTGCGAGTGATCACATATCAACAAATATATCAATTGATCCATTAAAGGATATGTTATATACTTTTACCAAAAAATTATTCTCTATTATTTATGAGATATTTGAAATTATGCAAAAATAAATCACTCAGCTTGATGAAGAGTTAGATAACTTGAATAATTCTTAGAAAGACAATTTCTTATTTGCATAAATCTCTCCAAACAATTTTTATCCATATAATTAATTAATATAAAACTTGAATAAAGATGTTCTAAATTTACGATAAAAAATTTCTCAACTGAATTCATAAAAGGAAAAAAGTCATGAAGACCCTTGATAATAAGATCCATGAATTAGAGAAAGATTAATCATCTTGTGTTGAGTTTATAAATACCCAACATGAAGTAAAATGAAAAAAGATAAAGATTCTTAATACATTGATTCAAAATAAGGTTATAATGCTTGAAGGTAAGATTCAGAATATTAGACAAGATAATTAAGAGATAATGATGTTGATTGGTGATATGAAGAACACACTCAATATGAAGTGTCTTGAATTATATACCAAACTGGATAACTTGTAAATGATATAAATTGAGTCTTTACAATACAAATAGAAATAATATGATGCGATAAATTATTCCAAGAAGGAATATTCCCTTAAACCTATAAATTTTTTAGATAAGATTATGAAATCATATTATGATAATTCTATATTATTTTTAAATGGAAATGTATCATCCATTTCAAATAATATTATTTATCCTAAATTCATTTCTATAGATGGTGTAGAATTTAAAACAAAAAATATAAAAAAATAGATGTGGAGAAGTGATTATAATCCTACCACCAAGATAAGGGTGCATCTAAGAGCATATAAAATTAATTTTTACCCAAATGAATTCCAACTAGTCGTAAATAAATCTTTAAAACAATAAGTTATCAATATTATAAAATGTATAGTTTGAGGTAGAATAACCTGATTTTTGTGTCATTTTTGGTGCTACAACAGATTTGGAAACAAATAATTTCATTTTTGGAATAATTTAATTATTCCAATAAAATAATGGTGTCTATGTCAAGGGGGATAAAATAACGTCAAATGTAAAATCCTCAAATTAAGAATAGAAATCTATCAATCTCAAATAGATTTGAAACACTTTTAAATATTTATGGTATTTTCAAGAGAAGTGGTTATAGTAATGGTTCATTCTCAATTAAACATGTATAAAATAAATAAATAAATAATACCATAGAATCTGATGAAGGATGGAGTGAAAACCATGGGAAATAATGTGAATAATTTTATAAACCAAAATATTCCTAAGAAGTTTCAAAAAGAGATTGAATCATCATTAGTAAATAATCAAGAAAATAATATTGTTATAAGGAAGAAAAAAAATATCAAGAAGTGTGACACACCAAATAAAATTAAACACTTCATTTATATACAAAAAGTAAATATCATGTAATCAATAAAAAAAGCTAGGGATCTATGTATCAGAAGAAGCAATAAAAATCATAATGGAAGATCAGTTAATAAGGATAAAAAGGGACTAGTTTAGTGAGAATCATTCCTCATAATCCATTTAGATATTCCAAAAGAGATTCCTATATACCTAAATATTATATGTTAATTTGGACAACTAATTTGGAAAAGATAGGATAAATAGATAAATCACAAGTAAAATATTAAACTAAATGGAAAAAATAAATTCCATATGAAGAATCTAGATTTCATGATAGGTTGTTAACAAATAACAACAAAAGAGTTTCAAAAGCACTATGTGTAAGATTAAATATAGATAGACACACTCCTAAATATTTCTTTATAATTCTTACTGCATAGGAAGAATCCATAAGAAGGATCAATATTTCACATGGTGATGAATTTGTTTTGATGGATAAAGAATGGATAAGTATCACTCACAAAGAATTTAAAGGATTCATTAAATCCCAAAATAAACACAAATTTTTAAAAAAATTTGCAAGAATAAATCAATTTGGTTGATAAAATATATTCATCCCATATATTTACATTTATGAAAAAGAAATCCCACTTTATTCTCTATTATTAGTGTTTTATTTTTTGTGATTACAATGTTGGGAATTTAAAGTGAACTGTGTTCTTAGGGGGAGAACTTGATAATATATTAAAGATACCAATTCTATGAAACTAAATGAAATAATATATTTTAGTGCATTCTAACCTTGGGATATTTTAAAATATATCTACTGAATATATTCATCTTAATGAAGAAAATTTAGATTTTCTCCTTCATGGGGAGACTAGAAGAGAAGATTTTGAGAAGCTTCCTGAGATTATCAACATCATGTAAATATTAATATTCAAGAATGTACTTAGATAAGGTCTCATTGGCATGGTATGAATTCATTATCTCTCATAATTGGTTATAAAAATTAAATCCTAACATTAAGAGGATATAAATTTTTTATCAATGATATGATTGTGAAATATTGAAGAAGATTCAGGGATATTCTCAAAAGTTTAAATCCTAATTTTTATCCATGAATGTTTTTACTTGTGTGTTGAAGTGAGAGTAACAATTTATTTTGAAATATTTTATAATAGTATCTATTAAAATTGGTATCAATCAAATATCTCATTCTAAAAATAGTTAGCCAACTTCTGATAAAGGTGATGAATAGTTTAATTTCAGATTTGTATCATATTCTTTTGTAAATGGACATTTTTATTATCTAAATCGAAACATATTATTTTCTACATCGATCATGGATCTTGTATACATAGAGTGGAATGGTTTATAGCCCATTTTCTAAGTATGTTTTTTTGAGTAAAAGGATTTTATCTTTGTTTTTAAAATTAAAATACACAAAAATAAGTATATGGTTTAACTTGAATTTTTTGTTTCTATTTATTCTATAAAAATATTTAAATGAAATACTAATAACTTGAGGTTTTACTAAATACTGATAGTCCAAGGATTTGTAAAAATTTGATGATATTAGGAATTTTTATATACCAATGTTCTATGATTTCATTAAACTAGATATGTAAATCAGATTGTTTACTTCAATCAATAGTGCACTATAGTGGTGTTGAATTACTTCATCGGTATATGTGTTGAGATGATGAATCCATTAGAAGATGAATAATAATCTATAGTTGATGCTATTATAACTGAATCTATGATATGAATAATCTGACCACTTTAGGATTTTTTTTATAAATATATTTGTACCTCATAGATCAGAAGAAAGAGAAAAAATGTTATAGAAAACTATGAGACTTAAAATAACTTGATGACTTCAACTTCGTACTGACTAGAGTACTTACGATTATTTTTTTGGAGTATTTTTTCTAGTGTTTATGCTTTATAGGTTTAATTGTAAAAGATTTTAATATTTCTTATTGTAATAAATCCACCAATCTACTGGTTGTTGTATCATATTTTCTAAAATACCAATTGTTATAGTGGAGTTTCTGAGTTAGCAGTCATTTTAGCTGATTTGATGGGATAATTGTTCTCATAGTGAGTTTTTTTATATAAAAATTTTACTATAAAGGATTTACCAATCTAGTTGATTGAGGGATTCCTAGGTGAGGGAGATAGATCCATGTATCAGGATTTAAGAAGAAGATTACTTTTGACATATACCTTTCCCTCTATATCTCATTGGATTGTGTTATTTAAGGGGAAGGAGAATGAATAAAATCTAAATCTAAATTTAATGAATAAAGGAGAAGTTTCATACTAATTTTCTAAGGGGACATTCAATTTAAGGGTAGTTTTTTATTTTAACTTCTATTTATTTATATGTGTTTTCATTGTGATTCCTAATGTATTATTGGATTGATAATTCTCTTTGATTAATAAAAATTCTAAAGGGAGATACTGAAGATCTCGTTTTTATATTAGATTACATTTATCGTCAATGAATCATAAATATGATTGATAATATATAAAGGATAATAAGTATAAAAAGAATTTGAATAGTGAAGGATTCAATATTCCATAAGTAGTTAAGATAACTTAGTAAGAGAATGGTAAATTTTAGATGATATTGATTTAGAATATATGTTGAATCAATGATAAAGAGAAGAGAAGATGTTCCAAAATCTTGATAATTATTATCATCAAGAGATTTATTATTCTCATAAATATGTTTAGGTTATTTATTTAATGTCACGAACCTCTCTATGAGAGTGAGATACATAAAAAATTATATGAGAAATAGTAAAAGTATAATAAGAATGAGGATAAATTATAATATGTATTATTGTGGTTATTATTGAATATGTTTCTACAAATTTATCAATAGTTACTATACCATTTCAAGAACAAGTCCAAGTCAAAGTGAGTATATATGAGTGAAGAAAACCATTTATGAGGTAAATATTTTTCTTGGGTGATAAAAAGTGCTATCAAATATTTATTTTATAGATCTACTTACTAGAATAAAAAATATAGTATGCATTAAAGGTATTTAAGAAATTTTGAAGATATGTAAAGGCATTTGGAAGGCATGTGAAAATAAATAAAGTTATTCAGATTCGATGAACATGAGAAGAAGGAAAAAAATTATCATGAAAAATTATTTAGTGGTGAGATAAAAAAAATATAATTTCTATAAAGGTTAACCCACTAGAAATACAATGAGCCTCCCTAGATGTTTTTTAAGATAAAATAATGCCATCATAATTTTGGTGTGATATAATAGTAGAATGATAGAAAATTCATTAAATTTTTGTGTTTATCTTAGACTATAAAAAATATTATTATGTCACTTCATTATCTTAGTTACTTTTTTTTGTTTATTTTTAATGTTTTTAAAAGGTCATTTTCTCACATGAGTTAAGGATGAGATTCAAATTCGGAGGATATTGTTAAAGAAAATATCATACAAATGTGAATCATGAGGGGAGATATATTTGGAATATTTGAATTATTATTATAAATTTTATAAATTCATTAAAGGAATAATTTCCAAAAACCATTTCTTAGGATTTAAAAGGAAGATTTATGTAGAAATATTAGAATCATGACAGGATATTAAATTATATCATATGAGCATATTTATGAAAAAATATAATATATATATAATTCTATTTATGATATATTAATGAAAAACTTTAAAAAAGAATTTTATTGAAAATATTTATTTAAATATCTCATAAAGACTACTATAGATATATAATAGATTAAATCCATAATTCATAGATCTACAATTTAACATATAAACTCGGAATTTTAAAGATCAATAAAGGAATATAATGAATTTTTTTTACAAACTTTATAAATGTTTTTAATGGTGTATGTTGGATTTTTTTGGGACATTTATAGGAACATATTTTAAAAATATTAGAGGATAATTTTCTATATTCTTAAAAAAGTATATCTATATTTATTTTATCTAATATAAAGAGATACAAATTGGATTTTCTATTAGAGGTAAATTTATGATAAAATTTAACAATTTGGAATTATTGAATATATTTGAGAGATAATTATTGAGATTGAAGATATTGATATTATCTATTTATAGGGAAGTGTTAGGTAAAATCACAGATCATTTTGAGGTATGAAACAAGTTAAAAAATTTCCAACATGATTTGAATTTCCACCGAAACTCATGCTTTCAGTTATTTATGAGTGTTAGAGGTGTTAGTGGGGGATTGGGAATAGTGTTTTTGGAGTTATCCTAGGTTCAAGGTTTGATTTTACTATATTTGACTTGGAACATAATGATGTGTGAGGGTAACACTATGATGAGGGATGAGTGGGGATCCTTCATGCCCTGGCCTAAGGGTTGTTGTGCTGTGACAGGTACTAGTGTGAGATTAAATCTCCTTGGAAACATGAGGAGTATCGACATGACCTAGGGTGATATGGAGTAGTGAGGTTTGTGTGTAATTAAATTATTATGTTTGGTCAAGGACCATGCCAAATCTAAAGGATTTACAACATGGAAGGAATTTCATGAGAAATAATGAATTTTGAAGTAAGGGATAACCCTTACATATCATCTAGAAAACACTTATGTATTGGGTGTGTGTATCAAATTCTGGTGGAGTGAATTACATCGTGATAAGAAACCTCACATATTGGTTTTAACACTCTATAAAACCCTTATGTATTCCATTTTCATGATTTTATATAGGGAAAGGCTGGTCATTTAATGTTCCCTAGGCTTTCACTATGAAGGTTGGAGAGAGAGTGTATCATAGTGAGGGTAATTTCACTATGATGAAAATGTAGGTGGTTGATTTTCACTATGAAGTACGAAGGCCACACTATGATAACCTAGGGTGCATATATTTGGTTCTTCCTGGGAAAGGATTACCATGTCATGATCGGAGAGGCCACATCATGAGGTTAACCTCGAAGAGTCATTACACCATAAACTGTATGGTCATGATAAAATGCATGGACTAGATTATTTAATTAAGAATGATTAATTAAATTATTAAATATTAAAATGGGTAAATAAATGCTATATTTATCATTTAATCTAGCATCTCAACCAAACCCTATCCTCTCTTATGTTATCATCATCCTTGAGGGTGATATCCTTCATTTATCAATGAATTCACATGTTGATCATTCCATTGGGTCACCACTTGTGATTATATCTCTTTTCACATGGTATTTCTCTATTTATAATTTTTTTCATAGACTTATATCAGTTATATCTATTTTTGATTATTTTTAGTAATTTTATTTTATTTTTTGATTCTCTTCATTTAGGATCGAATCAACCAATGAAATTCACTGGAAATATTACTACAACTATAAGGTAGGTGATCCCTAAGTTATCCTTAAGGTCTAAACTTATTTATTATGTGTGCATGAGGTGTGTTCACACCAACCTAATGTGTTATTAACACAGAAATTAAAATAAATATTTTTTCCCATATACTTGGTGGAATAACATTATTCAGGTCATGATTAACCCATTTAAAATTATAGATCCAAACTATTTTTCCCCAAGTGAGTCATTCCATGAACATGAGAAATAGTAAATTTCCTGGGAAACTCGAGGGGTTATATTATTAAGAAATTTTAACTAGTGGGATGATCATAGATGCCTTGGATGATCCCTTGGTTAGTATGGGTTCTGGACCTTGGTTGGGTAATTTACAACCCTTTGAAAAGGATATTATAATATTTTTTGAACTCCTCTTGTTTGATCATGTTTTAATGCTCAAAAATCATGCAAATCATGAAAATTATGTTAATCATGTTTAAATCATGTTTGAAGTTTGTTGGTCTCCTTATGCTTCCATGATTACTAGTTCTAATTCAGAATCTCACAAATTATTATTAATATTGTTCTATTATTTTTTATTATACCAATAATTAAGTTTAATTCATTCTGTGAATATTACTTCTTAACACTGTTTATAGATTTTTGTCTAAGTCTGCGAGATAGTAGGTCTGCTTCCAGTTCCGGATTTTGGCAAAGTCCCTAACACCATAACCCTAACACTATAATGCTAATACTGTGACCCTGACAACATAACGGTGATACCATGACTCAAACACCGTTAAAAGTTTTAACAAAGGACTATACATCGCTACCAGAGACATTGTGATCCTAACACCGCATCTATGATGTCGGTTCCATTTGTCAATGCAACTGTGGAATCGTGATTGTATCACCTATTAAAGGAAAAGGATAAGATATTGTTTCCAAGTGATATTGTTTCAATAAAAACAGTGACAACTTTCTTTAATCCTTTTTTTTGTTTTCAATTTAATTCATAATGGTCATATTCGAGTTATTTAATGGAACTAACATTATTAATGTTTCTTTGTATACATGTCACCTGATAGTATGAGGTATGATTTGAAGAATGCATGCGTCATGTTAGCTCCAACATGTGCATCCTTAATTAAAAAGAAGTTAATCATTGATAAAAAAACAGAGAGAAGAGAGCGTTTGAAAAGCTAACTCATGCATGTAACAATATACTACTTAAGAACACATGAAGCACTTTTGATCTCTAAAGGCTGAACTACCATAGATAAGAGCCTAAAAAATCTTCATAATACCAACTCAAATAAGAACACGAGCTATATATATCAATTCATAGAACTGGAAACTAGAGCACCAGTCTTGTGATACTCTATTTTCACAAGAGAACTAAAGAATCACATCTGTGACATCCTACAAGTCCAGAGCTGCATAGAATAACACTCAAAGAACTTATAACCCTTTCTCATTATATTTTCTCTATTGTGTACTGCATTTACTACTTTTCAAGCAGTGTGTGTTTCTATATTAAAACACACATTGTCTCCTACATTAAACTAGAGGATACAAGATATCATCTCCCCAATATTGTTTTACTCTTTGTTTCACCTATGCATAACTGTAAGTGGTCCTGCGTGACCTGGTTGTTCATTTTTTCCATGTAAAACAGTGGTATAGTTTAAGTATGACTTGGACAGCCTTGTATGCTATTGTGAACCCCGATCCAGGGTGTGGATCAAAATGTTTTATTAATTTAAACTGCTTGGTGGTAGGTGATTACCAAGTGGAGAGGACTAAGTCTCAACTTGAGACTGAACCTCTTGTTTATATATGTTGTATTTTTACCTTTCATTTTTACTCTGTTTTTATAATATAATTCATAAAACTAATTGAACTTTGATAGTTTTTTTAGAAAGTGTTTATAATTTTTTTAAACCAGTGGATTAGTTTCAAAAGTTATATTAATCTTTAGATTAGTATAGCTGAGAACTAATAAATCTTTTGAGAAATTAATTGAACATTCAAAAATCTTATAAATTCACTAAAAACTAACTTAGATTATATTTTTAATTGAGGGAAATTTTCAAAGAACCAATTTTAATATAAATTTTTATAGATACTCAATTCACCCCCCCCCCCTCTTGAGTACTCTACTCTGACCAACATTCGGCATTATAGGAGTTTATTCTTATTAAGGCTCTATTTTAAAATCTTTTAAACTTTGATTTTAGTAGTACATTAAAGATATATAAATTTATATTAGTTATAAATTTCTATCTCTTTAAAAGTATTTCTTTATTATGGATAATAGACTAGAATGTGCTGCTACAAACAGACCTCTATTTTTCAATGGAACCAATTATGCACAATGGAAGATTAAAATAAAAATGCACTTAGAAAGTATGAGTTTTGAGATTTGGTTTTCAATTATATATTCCTATAATATTATTGATACTTATAGAACCGCATGGGATGATCCAAAAAATGATGAATATAAAAATAACTATAAAGTAATGAATTTCCTATATTGTGCCTTAGGAGATGAAGAATTTAATAGAATTTCTGCATGTAAAACTACCTATGAAATCTGGGACACTATATCTATTTCACATGAGTGAACCACTAATGTGAAAGAAATGAGACTTAAAATTTATACTATTAAGTATGATAACTTTAAAATGAAGCCTGATGAGCCTATTTCTGATATGTATCTCAGGTTCAAAAAAAATTGTAAACACAATGATATCTCTCAGAAGAGATATTACTGCTAAAGAAAAAATCATGAGGATTCTTTGATGTTTACTTGACAGATGGAGAGGAACCTATGTCTCAATTAGAGAATCATGTGTCATCATAAATTTACCTGTCAAAGAACTCATTGGAAAGCTTATGATGTATGAAGAAGATCTGAAAGTCAACAAGGAAGAGGAGGAAGAGCCAAAAATAAAATTTGTAGCCTTCAAGACTACCACTTACAAGAGTAAAGACAAAGAGAATGTACAAGATGTTGTTGAGAGCATAAGTATTGAAGAATCAGCTTCAGATAATGATGAGTAAAAGGCTCAACTATCCAGAAGATTCAAAAAAAAATACAAAAAGAAAATTTTCTTCAAGAGGCCAAACTTTAAAGGTAAATAAGACAACAAAGGAAATTGGAAAAATATTGGAAGAGAAATGACAAATCATAATAGATAGTTTTCAACAAATTTAAAATAAGAGGACATGTAAAATATTACTGTACAAAGTTAAAATACAAAAAGAAGTATGATAATAAAAATAGGAAATAAAATAAAGCCATGAAGGCCACCTGGAGTGCATCTGAGGATAGCTCTAGTGAATCTGCTTCTTCTCATGATGAGAAAGATGACATAGCCAATATGTTCTTTATGACAAAAACATCTTAGGAAAATTGTTTGAAGAGATACTATAAAAGATTATAGTACTTGGAAAGTGGGTGTTCAAGACAAATAATAGGATACTATTCATGTTTCAATAACCTAATAAAGATTGATGGGGTTCATGTCACTTTTGGTGATAATTCTAAAGAAAAAATCATTGCCCTTGTCCAAATTAGTAACTCTAACTTAGTTTTAATTTATAGAGTAATTTTTTATGGACTGAAATATAATCTACTTAGTATTTCACAACTATGTGATGATGTATTTGATGTTAAATTTTAAAATTATTCTTTCGATGTTTTTAATTCTAAAAATGAATTAGTATTTTCTGCATTAAGAAATGAAAATGTACATTCTGTTAACTTAGATTCTTTAGTTTCTCAAAATGTTTCATGTTTATGTGTATTTCAGAAAGAGTCTTAGCTTTGGCATAAAAGACTAGGACACTACAATATTCACTCCCTTAGAAATATAACTAGAAAAATTTTAGTCAAAGATATACCCAAACTAGAGTTTCCAAATGATAAAGTGTGTGATCCTTGTCAAAAGGGAAAGCAACACAAAATATCTTTCAAACCAAAGAAAGAAGTTACCACTTCTCAACTTCTTGAGTTGGTTTACATGGACTAGTTTGGACCATCTAGTGTTTCAAGTCTCAATGGAAAGAATAATGTTTATATTCTTGTGGATGATTTCTCTAGGTATACTTGGGACTTTTTCTTAAATCACAAAAGTGAAGGTTTCTCTCTTTTCACCAAGTATGCTAAATCTGTAGAAAATATTAGTGGAATTAGAATTAAATATCTAAGAAGTGACCATAGCTGTGAGTTTGAAAATCAAGACATTGAATATTTTTTCTCAAAAAATGGCTATAGGCACAACTTCTTTGCCCCTAGGACACCTCAACAAAATGGTGTAGTAGAAAAAAGAAATAGAACCCTATTGGAAATTTCCTGAACTATTCTTAATGAATATGACCTACCAATTTATTTTAGGGTTGAAGATGTTAATACATCTTGTTACATAATAAATAGATTCTTAATCACACCCATCCTTAAGAAAACTCCTTATGAGTTGTGGAATAAGAGGAAACCCAAGGTAAATTGTTTTAAAGTGTTTGGATGTAAAGTTTATATTCTGAACACTAAAGATAATCTAGACAAATTTCCTTTTATACGTGATGAAGGAATATTCCTTAGATATTCAACATCAAGAAAAGTTTATAGAGTCTTTAATAAGAAAACCAAATGTGTGGAAGAATCTGTACATGTCAAGTTTGATGAAACAGATCCACATGAACCTAAGACCTCTCTAGGTAATCTTGAAGAGGATATTTCCACTCCGAAAATTAATGTTAAACCCACAGACCATCCTATAAAGGAATATTTAAAAACTTACAGTTCTGGAAATTCTCCAAATTCTAGCCATAATGAACCAGAACAAAATGATAAACCTAAAATAACTCGTCCTACTTATTCTAGACCAACTAGAACCCTTAAAACCCATCCCTTAGATGTTGTTGTTGGAGATTTAGATATAAGAATACAAACTAGAGATTATTTGAGAAATTATGTTGAACATCACGCATTATTTTCACAACTTAAACCTACAAATATCAATGATGCAATCAATGATGAATTTTGGGTGATGGATATGCAGGAAGAGCTTAACCAGTTTGAGAGAAATAAAGTCTGGAAGCTTGTTGATAGACCAAAAGATACACTGACCATAGAAACTAAGTGGGTGTTTAGAAATAAAGTAGATGAAGTTGATAACATAGTTAGAAACAAATCTAGATTGGTTGCATAAGGCTATAGTCAATAAGAAGGAATTGACTATGAGGAGACCTTTTCACTAGTATCTATACTTGAATCCATTAGAATCTTGCTTGCATATATAGTAAATATGAATTTCAAACTATATCAAATGGATGTTAAGAGTGCATTCCTAAATGGGTATATAGTTGAGGATGTTTTTGTTGAACAACCCCCTAGTTTCACAAATCCTCACTTTCCAAATCATGTTTTTTAATTATCAAAAGATTTGTATGGTTTAAAACAAGCTACAAGGGCTTGGTATGATATATTAATTACTTTTCTTATTTCCAAAGGTTTTACAAAAGGTATAACTGATCCTACTCTTTTTATAAAATGAATTTCCAATGATGCTTTAGTGGTTCAAATTTGTGTAGATGATATTATTTTTGGATCTTAAAAAAAATCTTTATGTATTGAGTTTTCTAAAATAATGAAAAATGAATTTGAAATGAGTTTAAAGGGTGAACTAAAATTATTTCTTGGATTAAAAATCATTCAAAATAAAGATTGTATTATTTTAAATCAAATAAAATTTACTAAAGATCTTATAAAATGTTTTTTCTTGGACAACACTAAAAGTAGTGATACTCCAATGAGTACTACTTGTATGTTGGATATTGATGAATATTGAAAATCTGTTGATTAAACCACTTACAGTGGAATGATTGGAAGCTTACTCTACTTAACTACTAGCCAACCTGATATTATGTTTAGTTTATGTATGTGTTCTCACATTCAAGAAAACCCTAAAGAGTCTCATTTAAATGTTGTTAAAATGATTTTCAAATACCTCAAACATACACCCAATCTTGGACTATTATATCATAGAGGAAATCATTTGAATTAGTTAGCTATTATGATGCTGATTTTGGTGGTTGTAAGTGATAAGCCTTAATGTTATATATATTTTACTGTCACTTTTCCATTATTTTTCATTTATTTACTAGATAATACATGCGGTAGATGTCCAATTTTGCAGGAAATAGAGCTTCACAAGATTCCAAAGAAGAAAAGCAGAAAAGCTACAAAAAAGGCTAAGTACACGTTGTGACGGCCAAGTACACATTGTGTACTTGATGATCACAGCCTGCATCAAGCCATGAAGCTTAAGTTGTGACCAACCACGATGAATGGAGGAATTTATAGTTCACTTCGTGACTCTCTACTACACATCGTGACACCAGTCAAACCGAATGCCGAGAAATCAATGAGGACTCAATGCAAAAATCCAGCTGGACATGAAGTACACGTCGTAAAACACCTGTACATGACATGACCATGGTCAAACATCATTAATTCATAGAAGATCTTCATGCCCACTGGAGATCCTCACCGAAATAACATAGATTAAGGGTTCACGATGTGACGATCAAGTATATGTCGTGACCATTTTTTCCTATATAAAGAGTATCTCGACAGGACTTTAGAAGACACGTGGGGATCATTTATCTCTCTCTATTTATACTCCCATCATAATTATCATCTCTTTTCCCTCTTTAAACACTTTAGTTTTTTTAATTTCTTTACATTTTCAATCAAAGATCCACTGATTCACTTTTCTTCAACACCTTCAATTCCAGTGTTGTTTCAATTCCATTTCATTCCTTTCAAGTAAGATTTTATTTAAAGTATTATTGCATGTTCATTTAATATCAGTACATGTTCAATTCCATTAGCATTGTTATCAGGATTTCTTCTATTCCTTTTATTGATTTAATTACCAACATGTGTAGCCAAACGCATCAGGGTAGGGATCAAGATTCGATGTATCTAGATGCTTAATTAAATCACTAGTTATAAACTTGGAAAACATAAATGGATTAGTAATCAGGATATAAACTAATATTCAAACCACATTTGTGCAACTATACCATGACCATCGGACATTCAAGTAAATGACCCTATCCTAATTGAAGTAAACTATGACTATGACCATTAACTTTGGGAAATTTTTTGCAATAGAAGCTAAACATAATGCATCCAGGACTGTAGCTAGACTCATGACCATGGAATAGCCACATCCTAGGTATAACTAGAAGACTGGACCAAGGTTGACTAGTGACTACTGCTTTCTTCGCAGACTAAGCACTTAGGACCTTGCCAAGATTTGAAATAGGATCACCTTTATCAAGATACTCAGACTTAATCTTGACCCCTCTTTAATCACTTGAATCCAAACCCAAAATTAGTTAGAAACTCTCATCCTTTAGTCAACTAGTAAGGACTCCTACAAAGGATTTAAGACCAGATCTCTTTCACCCATAGAACAACATCCTCCTTGTGGGATCGACCCCGGACTTCTACCATACTACTCCCTAGTAGTTACATAAATTTTGGGACATATATAAATTTATAATTTGACTCTTGCCCCTAAGGAATTAATGACGCTCGTGGGTGGCTGATCAAATTTTGGCACCATTACCAGGGATAAATGATGTTTTTAATTAATTAGGATTCTGTTCTAGGTCTAGGATTACCTTTCCCTCACCCATTTCCTTTGATTCTAGATGCCCTTTCGTCTTTTCATTTTTCTTTTTTTGTTCACCCTGTGCATCTACCAAGGTCCTTTGACTCGTTCAAGGACTCTTGAAGCACAATCCCTTTTGGGATTCGATCTCGAGATATAAAGGCATCTCTATTTTCTTTTCCAGTCAGCAATGGCTAAGAAATTCCACCCTACAAGACCTAACCTGCCAAACCCCAACCATCAAGTCATCCTGGGAGAACACCCAATAAGGAAATAAGAGAAAAAGATCATGGATTATGGCTTCCCATCAATCCATGGTATGATCCCTATCATTGTTCGACCCCCTATCCAAGCCCATACCTTCAAAATAAAACCTGAACTCATTCATATGATCCAGAACATGGGGAAGTTTAGTGGTCTTCAGAGACAAGATATGCATGAACATATTTCAAAATTCATAGAGGTCTATGATACCTTCCACAACTAGGAAGTCTCATCTGATGTAATAAGACTATGTGTCTTCCCATTCTCCTTATGAGACCGAGCCAAGTACTGGATAAAAATTCAATCTCCCAAGTCAATTATGACTTGGGATGAACTGGCCAAGAAATTTATGGACAAGTACTTCCCACCCATCATAACTTCAAATATTTGGATGGATATTCAAAATTTCAACCAAATTGATGGAGAATCTGTATGGGAAGCAAGGGACCACTTTAAAGAACTAATGAGGAAGTGTCCACATCATGGACTAGATATGTGGATGCAACTCCAAAACATCTATCAAGGACTCTAGCCAGTGGCACAGAATGTTGTCAATGCAGCCGCTGATGTAGGTCTCATGTTCAAGACTCCTGAAGCCAGAAGAGAAATTCTAGAAGAAGTCTCTCATAATACCAGTCTATATCAGAGTGATCGTGGTCCACCATGGAGTGGAATCCTCCAAATTGATGAGACCACAAAGCTATCAGTGCAAGTGGAAGCGCTCACAAAAAAATTATAAGCATTTCAGATACCAACTACTCAACCCCTCCTGCCCCTGTAATGGAATCACAATCTTGCAAGATGTGCGGGGGCCCACATTTATATCAAGATTGAAAATATGGATATGAATAACCACAACAAGATTTTAATTACATAAATTACAACCAACTGAACCATCCATTCTCGAAGCAACATTATTATCATCATAGGCCTACTCAGTAGAAACCTCAGAAAAATCATGGTTATTTTCAACCGATAGGAGGAAAGAACCAATTCAAAGATCAAGGACCACCAGGATACCCTCCAATGAACCATGTACCAAGACCACAAGATCAACAATAACCATTCCCTCACAAATCACAACAATTTCATCCCCCTCAGCCAAGACCTTAGTAAGAACCTATTCAAAGAAATCTGGAAAACCTCCTGATGTCATTTGTGAAAAAGTATGATCAAAGAATGAAAATCCATGAGACAGATATGAAAAACCAAAATGATACACTGAGGAACCTAGAAATGCAAATGGGTCAAATCTCAAAGACCATATCTCAGAGATTCCCAGGTACCCTCCCTAGTAACACTAAGACATGCCCATGAGAGGATGCTAAGGAAGTAGTTATGAGAAGTTGAAAGATTCTGGACTTACAAAAACCGAAAGAAGTGAGGCTTCTAGAAGAAGAACTGAGAAAACAACCAGTACCTAATGAAAAAGGTGATGAATTCAATCCCACCTTACCTCATAAAGAAGTATCAGCTGAGAAGAAATGTATGCCTAAGAAATATAAGGAACCTGTGTATGTTTCCCCACCTCCATACCAGCCACCTCTTCCCTATCCAGAGATAGAAAGACAACTTAGGCAGGAGACACAATATAAGAAGTTCCTAGACATGTTAAAGAAATTACATATCAACATCCCTTTTGTCAAAGCTATTTACTAGATTCCCATATATGCCAAGTTCCTGAAAGAACTTTTATCAAAAAAAGAAAAATAAAATACCTAGTATTCATCTCTTTAAATGAATAATGCTCTGCTGTTGTATAATAGAAAATTCCACCAAAGATGAGAGACCCTGGAAGCTTCTCAATCCCTTGTGAGATAGGAATGTGCAAATTTGGAAGAGCACTATTTGATCTTGGAGCAAGAATTAACCTCATGCCAATGAGTACTTTTCAAATGCTAGGACTCAAAGATCTCAAAGAAAAAAAGGTGGCTTTGCAATTATCTAATCGCTCAGTCAAGTACCCTTGAGGAATTATGGAATATGTACTAGTAAAGGTCGTAAAGTTCATCTTCCCAGCTGATTTCCTAGTATTGAACATGGAAGAAGAAGGTGACGTGCCCATTATACTTGGAAGACCATTCCTAGCTACATAAAAGGAACAGATTGATGTGAACCAAGAACGTATCATATTCAGAGTAGGATAAGAACAAGTTGTGTTCAACCTGATTTTAGTTGTGCAACCCTCAGATGATAACAAGGACTGTAACATCATATCTCTCACCCATAATGAGGAAGATTCCATAACTAAGAAAGAGTAATGTAATGAATATTTTACAAAAGCAGAAGGAGACAATGAATTTGAAAAGTTCATCTTTATTGAAACACCCACCAGAGAGGTGGTGCGTTCATTGATTCCATCCATAATTCATCCCAGTACCTTAAAGTACTCATTTCATGAGGAATCCTCATCCTTACCCAATATTTCCCACTCCTTGTTATACATGGGTAGATCACCATAAAAAATACATAATCATGGGTTGAAGATGTTTCATGAACCATTCTCTGAGAACTATATGAGCCTTAATTGAGTCAAGATCTTGACTATAAATGAAGCGCTGACTGGGAGGCAACCTAGGTTAGGATTTATTTAAGTTATAATAGGAAAAGTCTTCTTTAGAGTCTTCTTTTCATTTGAATAAATGAGGCCGGGAGATAAAGGAGTAAAAAACCAGAGGAAACCTTCAAATTTCACTTCGTGAACACAAAGGATCACGATGTGACCCTTTATTTCCCCAAAACCCAATTTTTTCCAAGGTTCATGATGTGACCATAAGGTACACGACATGACCCGGCTCAGGTCTTTTTTTAAAAAAAATCAAAGGGTCGCCACCCGTGCACGACACCTCCTCCCTTACCCTCCTCTCCTCACAATGTGATCCTCCCTCCCTTCCTCGCATCAACATCAACCAACCTACTACCCTTATACCAATGTGTAACCTCTCCATGGAACACACTAAAAGACCACAGCTCGAAGATTCTCCATAATCATTAAGTTCTTCCTCTTCCTCTGAATGCTAGAAGCCTCCTTCTAAGTGCCCACACGCTCCATCCACCTCTCAATACACAAGATCCTCCCTGTCTACAGACGATAATATTCATTTACACCTGGTGATCCACTTTTCAAACCCAAATCACAAGTTTAACATCATTCATCTCCAATCCAAACCCATGAGAACCAACAAGACTCTAGATATGATCATGCTTGCGAAGCTGAATGTCACAGATTCCATCCTTAGCCTATTGGAGACGCTGCACATCGACAACATCATCGACGTTAGGGAGGAGACGTATAGGTAGTTGTTTTTGGAGTTCCTGGACACCTTTGACATCTCAGTGGATTCCATTCACTTTAGGATAGCTAGAAGGCCACACCAGCTCACCATGGCCCAGTTTGGTGTAGGACTCAGTATTTACACTGAGGATTTCGTGATCTCAGGCATCTATCCTACCCTGCTGATGAGGCTTTCTCGAGAGGATGCACTGAGCCTTTGGAATCTAATTTCTCATGACCCCCAATCCTATCATGACCCTAGGATAGAGAAGTCCACCCAGCTGAGGACCCTATCCTTTTGTATGCTGCACCGGGCCATGGAACATGGATGGTTCGTGCGAGGCGAGACCCATGGCAGCGTCAGCCATCTTAATTTTCTTATCCTCACCACTGCCATGGGTGGACTGCCCATCAACATGGCTACTCAATTATCTTCTTATTACAAAGTGTTGGAATAGAGGAGGCGGGAATGCTTATGGGCAAATCATTCATCACCAGGTTGGCTAGATACCTCCATGTTTTCAAAGCCTCATAACCTCTCACCTCAGAAGGCCCAGTCGAGCTGATTGACCTTATGCTCCTGCACAAGATGAGGATTCTAGTGAAGGAGGATGACATCTATTTATGGGAACCTAGAGTCCAGGAGTGAGTACCTTGGCCGGATGCGCCACAGGCGGCTGATCCACAAGACCAACCACCACCAACAGCAACAGACCCCTCTACTCAGCCACCACCAGCCCCATCCACCACCCCATCCACCCAACCTGCACCTACCAATCCCACTCCTTCTGACCTGTGGGTACTAATCCAGAGCATCTTGGTGAATCAGCATTATCTCACTTCCCACCTCCACCTTCCCTTCATTGAGCCTTCCTCATTCACCCCTCCACCACCGACTACTGCTAGTCATTCCTCATCCACCCTTCCTCCCTAACCCTCTATACTCTCCAACCTACCTCCTGACATCATGGAACCTGCTAATCAGTAGGATTTCCTGGTGGAGCAGGCCCGGAAGGGCAAGGGACTAGCCACTGATCCCACTCCCGACATCTCTTTCATTGATCCAGCTACCAGACACATGGCCTCTATACGGATCAGGGATTCTCCACACCCACCCCATCCTAGATACCCACCTCCACCACACCACCATCGGTATGAGACCCACCTACTACTACTGCTACTACCAATGGTGATTTGGCCTCCCATTTCGGTTCATCTTCTAATGTTGGTCTGGCCATGGATGAGATTTTATACCCAGAGCACTAATTTTTATTTTTATACTTTTTGGGATTTGGGACACTTTTTGTATGGTTAGGATTCTTCCTTTCTCGTTATTTTGTACTACACTGGGATATTTATATACATTTTTTTCTTCTTTTTTCCTTTTTCATGAATGTTTACTTTTGTTATTTTAGAAATGTCTAGCTCTTCTGAGTCATCTGGTGTCATCGACGGACCCATTCCTCCATCTTCTCTTCTACCACAAGTAACCTAGCGTGTCACAGATATTTCCAATAAACTTCAGGTTTTATCATTGTAAATCCACCAGTAGCAACAACCACCTCCACTAATGATTCCATTTCTACAACATTTAATTTTTGGTTGAGATGCACCTGAAGTTGTGAATCTAGTTAAGTGACCAAGTGAACTCGAGGACACAGCAACCAGTAGATGCAAGAGAAAGAGGATCAACTGAGCTGGTGGACCCACTATTTGAATTTTTTGGTCCACCCATTTGGCTGACGACTTTAAAGTTAGCAATTTATGGGAGGCAACCCATAGTTATTTTTGAGTTTTGTTTGAGTCTTGGATTTTTCAGTGTTTCATTGCAGTAATTTATACAAACTTCCATTCAATAAATAAAAAGGTTATCATTATTCTTTTTTGTTACACCTTCCTGTTTCTCATCTATTCAAATGTTTAAACCTATGGATTAAAATTTGTTCTATAGTGTAAGATCTTTCTACTAACATATTTTTTAGGTTCATCAACACTTAAATGTTAAGACAACTCAGACACCCCCATGGAATACCAATTCATCTTAGGGAGCTCTCGATTCCCTCTTTTTAAATTCTTTCATCACTTCCATGTAAATTCAATTTTCAAAAATTACTACCATAGAAATACCACTCATTATTTCATAGATAGTGGGGATAGTATCTCCTTTTAAGTGTGTTTGTGTGGGGGGTCTTTTTCATATTTTCATAGAGATACACTTGATTTTTGTTTATTAACACTATTTTAAGAGACATTTTTTCAAATTGATAATCATGCTACAAATTTGAAAAAAAATGTTATGCCCATGTAAATTAAAAATAAATTTAAAAAGAAAAATTTTAAAAACCATGTTTCACCCCTGATTAGAATTTTAGAATGATTACTGATATTAGAAGTTTAATTCAAATTTGAAATCTTTAAAATCATGATTAATTGACTCACTACTTAGGATTTATACCTTTTGTAATTTCTATTTTCTATTTTATTCTCAGAACCCGAGAGGATTCTAATCCTTCGATCTCATTTTCTTTTCTGAGATTATTTCTTGAGAGATACCTAGGACATGGAAACCTACTAGAACTTGCACTCAGATATTATCAAAATAATGAATGAACAAGTGTAATTTTAAAATGAGTGAGGTAACCTTTGATATCCATTTTACCTGAGAACCACCTAACATCTATCCTTCGTTTATCCCATAGTTTACATGAATGACATGTTAGAAGAAAATCTATTTCAAGCCTATTTCTCTTCCTACCCTTCTCTTTGTACAATGCTTGAAGATTATATTTTGAATAAGTGTGGGGGAGGCATTCAGACCGCACGGGATGCTTTCATTTCTAGAGATGTACGGTGCACTCACCTGACTACCATGTTGTAATCCATATTCCTTTTTATTGTATCTCATTCATTTTCTATTCCTTTGAAAAAATTAAAGGAAAAGAAAAAATCGATATGGGTTGTGTACTAAGAGGGTCAAAAATCACCATTTTCTAGACTGATGAATCCCTTGAAGGATAATATGTGGTTAGGTAATGGATATAAGATCTACCCTAGACATAACTTTAAAAAAATAAAAATGCAAAAGGAAAAGGAAAGGAACAGAATAAATTCTTTAGCTACTTACTTGCGGTATATATGGATCCAACCTGAGATGATGGAGTATAGACCTTACTCACCAGATGGAAGAATTTTATCACACTTATCTTGTTTCATTTGCATTGTATTTTATATATTACCCTTCTTTTGAACTTGATTTTCACATTCTACCCACCTACCTACAACCTCAGAGTCATCAGAACCTTATTGATAAAAGTACTCAAGATCATTTGTATACTTGTATTTACACATTGGAGATGATAGAACTAGTTCAAGCCTATGGTTAGGAACATGAACTCAGAGTAATAGAATACCTTACTTACATTTTACCCTACATGATGAGAGAATATCATGGTGAGGTAAATTGAAACTGGGCATATTTCTTAAGGAACGGTTAAAATATTATGATTAATAGAATAGAATTTGTTTTGAAAATCTGAACTATGAAGCATGACTAATTTACTACATAGGATTAAAACTGGAACTTGACTACTTTCCTGCTTACACTTAACTTAATTTCATGGACATAACGTACAATTATTTCTTTGCAAATTTCTTATCCTTTTGAAATCTTAGTTGAGATAATTTTCTTGAGGATAAGAAATTATTAAAGTGTGGGGGGGTTTGATAATCCTAAATGTTATATATATTTTACTTTCACTTTTCCATTATTTTTCATTAATTTACTGGATAATGCACGTAGTAGATGTCCAGTTTTGCAAGAAATAGAGCTTCACAAGATTCCAAGGAAGAAAGGAAGAAAAACTAAAAAAATGGAAAATTACACGTCATGATGGCCAAGTACACATCGTGTACTTGATGATCACATTTTGCATCAAACTGTGAAGCTTAAGTCATGACCAAAAACGATGACTGGAGGAATTTCTAGTTGACGCCGTGAATCTCTACTACATGTCGTGACGCCAGTCAAACCGAATGCCAAGAAATCCGCAAGGATTCAATGTGATAACCCAGCTGGCCATGGGGTACATGTCATGAACCACCTATACACAATGTGACCATGGTTAAACATCATTAATCCATAGAGGATATGCATGCCATGCTGGAGATCCTCGACGAAATAATGTGGATTAAGGGTTCATGATGTGACGATCAAGTACACTTCGTGCCCATTTCTTCCTATATAAGGAGAATCTATACAACACTTTAGAAGACACTTGGGGATCAGTTATCTCTCTCTTTTTAGACTCCATTTGGAATTCTCATCTCTTTCCCTCTCTAAACACTTTAGTTTTTGTAATTTCTTTACATTTTCAATCAAAGAGTCATGGATTCACTTTTCTTCAACACCTTCAATTCCGGTGTTATTTCAATTCCATTTCATTCCTTTCAAGTAAGATTTTATTTAAAGTATTCTTGCATGTTCATTTCATATTAGTACATGTTCAATTACATTAGCATTTTTATCATTATTTCTTCTATTCCTTTTATTTCTTTAATTACTAACATGAGTAGTTAAACGCATCAAGGTAGGGATCAAGATTCAATGTATCTAGATTCTTAATTAAATATCTAGTTCTAAACTTGGAAAACCTAAATGAATTAGTAATTAGGATATAAACTAAAGGTAAAACCCCATTTGTGTGACTGTACCATGACTATGAGACAATCAAGCAAACGACCCTATCCAAATTGAAGTAAATTGTGACTATGACCATTAGCTTAGGGAACATTCTGCAATAGAAGATAAACATAATGCATCTAGGACTATAGATAGCCTCCTATCCATGGAATAGCTACATCCTAGGTAGAAATAGAAGATTGGACCAAGGTTGACTAGAAACTATTGCTTGCCTTTCAGACTAAGCACTTAGGACCTTTCCAAGATTAAAACTAGGATCAGATTTATCTAGATAGAAAAAGCACCTATAGAATATGTCACCTTTTAGGCAAGTCTCTAGTGTCATGGTGTAGTAAGAAACAAAAATCTATTACATTATCTACTACCGAAGCTGAATACATAGTTGATGGTAGTTGTTGTGAAAAAAATTTGTGGATGAAACACGCATTACTAGACTATGGATATCAATTTAGACATGTACCTATAAATTGTGACAATACAAGTGCTATTAATATTTCAACAAATCCTATTTCACACTCCAGGACAAAACATATTGATGTAAGACATCACTTTTTGAGTACCATTATCCAAAAGGTTATATCACATTGGAATTTATTGGAACTGAACATCAGCTTGCTGATATATTCATTAAAACATTAAATTTTGAAAGGATAAATTGCGTCATACATGAATTAGGGATTATAAGTCTTAAGTGAAAGGATTACGGTCTTGGACTTACTATTTCATGATTTAGGATTTTAAAAGTTAATATCTCACACTTTCTGTTTCACTTTTACGGTCTCACATGTTATGAATTTGGAATTGCTATTTCACTTTTACAGTCTCACAGGAACTGTCTTACACTTTTTGTCTCAATATTAAAGTAGCACCGTTTTCTGTTACACCGTAATAATGACACCATGATGACCTGTTTTGGTCTCACTATAAAGACTTATATGTTTTTTATTATTTATTTATTTCCTATATCACTGTATCCAATATTTTAATTTACCATTATTTTTTTTACGACGTTTGTACTTCTTAAATGATGAAAAAACCCGATATTTTTTTCGCTTCTCTCTTCACATGAGCTTTCCTATCTCAAAAATAAAGCCCTTGACTTCCGAATCTCCTAATCTTATTCAACTCTTTCTTCTTATCGAACCCGAAATTTGATTTCCAGAATGAAGTGACCCTATTCATCGACTTCTGAGAAGAGAAGGTCTCACAAGAAATCAATAATGGTTCCACGAATAGCACCTGAAGGACTGCTGAATCCTGGTCTTGTTGATAGAATAGTCATGCCTAAAAAGGAAGTATATCCAAAGTGGATACTACCAAGTAAGTCACTGAT
This sequence comes from Viscum album, assembly GCA_963277665.1. NCBI lineage: Eukaryota > Viridiplantae > Streptophyta > Magnoliopsida > Santalales > Viscaceae > Viscum > Viscum album. The sequence goes on along the minus strand of OY728167.1, from coordinate 803,627,023 downwards.
CCTGAAATGTTTGACTGAACAAGGATAGTTAGATTGGTTTACTAAGTAAAATCGACCCATCTATCCAAATCTTGTATCCTAATTTTATCAGTATCTTCAGTTATCCACTGAGTTAGAAGATAATTTGGTTGTGACAACTTGCATAAAGGGACAAATGTGAACCTTTTCATCCAGGCTGTGGGATTCCTGTCTTGGAATACCACATGAAGGAATATGTGAGGATCATCAATGATTATCTCCTCTTGCTAGTGATATTTTCAATATGGAAGAAGCTTTTGGAAGTCTAATTGGTAAAAATAAGAGAATAAGGCCAATTTTATTAGAGCTCGATGGAGAAACAAGGCTACTATTCAAATTCATTTAGAATATTATCTTCCCTAGGAAGAGATATTTCGTATCCCTAAAGCATCAAGATGTTTTTCTAATATATATCATGAAAAATGGACACAAAATTAAATTATGCAAGTACATAATTCTGTACATTAGTTATATGATCAATACTACTTCAAAATCAACCGCACTGTTTTATGAAAGATTTATTTCTCCTATGATGGTTGCCAAAGGAGTAGTTGGGACAAATGATAAATTCATTGATGACTATGAGTTCAATATATATAAAGATACACTTAGAAGAATGAAAATCAATTGGAATCCTTGGAAACAATCTTGGGTGGAATACAATGAAAGGCTATATGAAAAGTTCAATCCCATTGAAAATCCATCAAGACCTAAGGAAAAGAATGACCCAGGCCTAGAATCTGATTATTTTGTGTAATAATCATGTCAATAAGTATAGGATGAAAAATCTACATATATAAATAGAACTTCCTTATAATAAGAGTACAATGTCTTACCTGAACAACAAGTTGGTGAACAAATAATTCATGAAGACTTTGTTGATAAAGAAGGACCTTCTTCTAGTCTATAATAGCAAGATGTTCATAAGGAACATCTATAATAACCTTTTGTTGATAAATTTCTTGTATTTGTGGAAAGGTCTGAAGAACAATTTGAGTTAGAATTAATCCTTTCAACTGAATAAAGAATGGACCAATCCTTTTGGAAAGCTAGAACAGAGATGGGTGAGCCTGACATTGATTCAAGTTTGGAAATAGAGCAGGAGAATGAGTCTATCACTCTTAGAGATGATGAACTAATTAAGGGAGTGAAAAACCCCATTCTGGAAAGTACTCAAGTACAATGTTTTGTTGAGACAAGTCATATGGACAATGTTTATAAGTTCTCTAGCTATTTTGATGTCTCATACTCTCAATTGGATTCAATGAGATGAATCGATCTCACATCAGCTTTTTAATTGAAATATTTTTCTCTTCTAGGAGTGATACCTTCTGAGGATCCCAAAGATATTCTGGTTTCTGAACCAGAGATTGCACCGAAATCTCCAAGCTCTATAAGCCATGAGGTTTTAAAAGTGTTTGGTGAAAATATGATGGATAGATTTGAGAATATTTTGAAATCTCAAACACTTACTGTAACTCATCTAAGTGAACATGATGCTATTATTATTTTGTAGAAACTTATATGGAAAAACCAAACTCAGATGTTGCATAAAATTTAATAAGTAATAATTGAAAATCAGCATCTAAGTGATGAAGTTAAATCCATAAGGTCATTGGTTGAGGAACTGAAGAATGAGTTTGAAACTGTTGAACCCCCTATTGCTCGATTTAGCATAGAATATTCTAAAAAGACAGCTAAAAAGGTTCCAGAACTAATCCAACCAAATCTGGTCTCTCTTGTTGAGAAAATAATTGTAAACAATGACAATTTGGCAGAAGAAATTTGAAAATTGGAATCCTCCATTGATGAGTTTCTTCGTATTTTCAAGGACTCTATTGAAATTATTGTCATGAGTCTTCCTACACCCTCTGCATCCATCTCGAATCCTTCCTCCTTGGCCATGCCTAATCAATCATCTCAGTTGTCAGAAATTTCAGTTCTAAGAAAGGTTATTCAAGAAGAGCTTAAATATTTGAAAATTCCATATGTTCAAGAAATACTCCCTAAAATTGTTCAAAACAATGAGCATGTCCATGATATGGTTCGACTGTACTCTAAGGAAGATTATATGGTCTATGATGAAATTACAAAGAAGTTTTATTTATACTTAAAATGTATTTATACAATTCATTAATTGACAAGTCATTTCAAGTACCATTTAGAGAATTTTAAAATGCCTCCTATGACTCAAGCGTTTAAGGAACAAGTGCATAAAATGAAAGAGTTCACACCTACCTTGGATATGTTTATTAAGAATAAAGATGATTTTGAAAAGGCTATGAAATATGGATGTGAATTCATCACTGATTTTATCAATTTTTTGAATCCCTATCTCCATGTACAAAGCACTTCTATAGTGGCTCCTTCAGCTTCTCCCTTGAGGCCTGATTCCACCTCTTCTTCTTTGTCTGCCTTTTCTCCTACTACCATGTCTGTATCTCCGAATCTGAGCCAAATCAGACTTTTCATTCTTGAGAAATACTTTCCTCAGTCTTCGACCAAACCCACTCTTGCAACTTATGTTTTTTAATTTGTGCCTCTTCCTTCTCTCACCATTGGATCACTCTCAGCTACCACCTCCACTTCTGCTCCTGTGTCTCCTCCTGCTGATTCTACCAAGGGAAAATATAGGTCTAATTCCTATGAAGAGAAGTGAAGGATTTTTATTTGATCAGAATTTTCTATTTTTTTCCTATGTCTATACTTGATTCTATTTAATTTTTCAATGGAATGTTCCTTATTACTATTTGAGTTTGTCTTTACACTTATTCATTTCTTATTGTGTGCTTCTTATTTTATTTTTGATAATCCCAAAAGGGGGAGAAATAAGAATGGATTTATTTACTTTTTAGATAGTTAATACATTCCATGATTTGTGATACTCAAAAAGGGGTATATTTTTGGACTCCTCCTATTTGATCATGTTTTAATGCTCAAAAATCATGTAAATCATGCAAATTATGCTAATCATGTTTAAATCATGCTTGGAGTTTTTTGGTCTCCTTATGCTTCCATGCTTACTAGTTCTAATTCAAAATCCCACAAATTATTCTTAATCTTGTTCTATTATGTTTTATTATACCAATAATTAAGTTTAATCCATTCTCTGAATATTACTACTTAAGAATGCTTACATATTTTTGGCTAAGTCTACAAGACAGTAAGTCTGCTTATGGTTCTGGATTTTGGAAAAGTCCTTGACACCGTAACCCTGACACCGTAATGGTGATACTATGACCCTAACATCGTGACCCTGACACCGTAATGCTGATACTGGGACCATGACATTGTAACGCTGATACCGTGACCCTAACACCGTAATGCTGATAATGTGACTCAAACATTGTTCAAAGTTTTAACAAAGGACTAGACACCGCTACCAGAGACACTGTGATCCTAACATCGCATCTGTGCTATCGGTTCCAGTTGTCAATGCAACTGCAGCACCGTGACTGTCTCACTGATCAAAGGAAAAGTATGAGACATGGTTTCCAAGTGATACCATTTCAATACAAACTATGACACCATTCTTTAATTTTTTTTCTCTTTTTCAATTTAATTTATAACAGCCATATTCGAGTTATTTAATGGCACTAACATTATTAATGTTTCTTTGTAGACATGTCACATGACAGTATGAGGTATGAGGTGCAGAATACATGCATCCTATTGTCTCCAACATGTTAATCCTTAATTAAAAAGAAGATAAGTGTGGCTAAAAAAGAGATAGAATAGAGCTTTTGAAAAGCTAACTCATGCATGCAACAATATACTACTTAATAACACACGAAGCACTCTCGATACCTAAAGGCTAAATTGCCATAGATCAAATCCTCAAACATCTTCATCGTACCAACTCAAATAATAACATGAACTACATAGCTCACTTCATCAAACTGGAAACCAGAGCACCACACTTTCGATACTTTTTTTCACAAGAGAACATAGGAATCACATCTGCGACATCCTACAAGTCCAGAGTTGCATAGAATAACACTCAGAGCACTTCTAACCCTTTATCATCATATTTTCTCTATTGTGTACTGCATTTACTACTTTTTGAGACATGTGTTTGTCTGTATTAAAACACACACTGTCTCATGTATTAAACTATAGGATACAAGATATCATCTCCCCAATATTGTTCTACTCTTTTATTTACCCATGCATGACTATGTAAGAGGTCCTCTGTGACCTGGTTATTCATTTTTTCCCACATAGAACTGTGGTAAAGGTCAAGTGTGACATGGATAGCCTTGTGTGCTATTGTGAACCCTGATCCAGGGTGTGGATCAAATTTTTTTTATTAATTTTAACTACTTGGTGTCAAGTGATCACAAAGTGGAGAGGACTAATTCTTAGCTTGAGACCGTACCTCTTGTTTATATCTTCTATGTTTTTACCATTTAGTTTTACTCTGTTTCTATCACACAATTCATAAAAATAAATTGAAATTTGATAGTTAGTTTAGAAAGTTATTTATAATTGTTTCGAACCAGTAGATTAGTTTCAAAAGTTATATTTATCGTTAGATTAGTATAGTTGGGAACTAATCAATCTTTTGAGAAATTAATTGAACATTCAAAACTCTTATAAATTCACTACAAGATGACTTAGATTATATTTTTATTTGGGGGAAATTTTCAAAGAACCAATTTAAACTTAAGTTTTTATAGATACTCAATTAACCCCCCCCCCCTTTCTTGATTACTCTACTCTGACCAACAGTCTTGATCATGGAAATTATTATAATTTGGATTGTTGATAAATGGTAAAATATATATGACCCATTTAATGATTAAACTATGAAACTTATGGTGGTTCTAGGGGTGGATTGAATTACCTTTGAGGATATATTAATAATGTGTGTTGGTATAAGGAGTGGTAACCATTTCCTCTATAGGTTATGTTAATTATTCATATTTTTCTTAGGGTGGGTGTCATCCCCCACCCCCTTGAGGAAATTTTGATAATTTGTTTTGGTTCTAGGGGTGGGCATCCTTCCCATATGAGGATATATTTAGGATATATATTGGTTCCATGGGTGTATGTCATTCCCCCTAAGGATATGATGATGATGTATATTGGTTCCAAGGGTGGAAACAATTCTCCCCTAGGAATATGGTGATGATGTATATTGGTTCCATGGGTAGGATCCATTCCCCACCTAAGGACATGTTAATGATGTGTGTTAGTTCCAAGGGTGGGCGCCATTCCCACCTAAGGATATGCTGGAGATGTATATAATCTCTAGGGGTGGGATTCACCACCCCATGAGGATATAGATCTTTAGTTTGGTTATGTATCATGTTTAAAGATATATTTAATTGGTAAAATTAGGTATACTCAATTACAGATTTCACTATGGAACCTGAGGGATGATGTTGTTTTATTTTACTCTAATTTTAGTTATTGTAATGACCCAAAGTTTAATCAATGGAAATTCCCTTCTTTTAATTATGACATATAGTATAATCACATTAAATCACAACATAATGCACTACTAATTACTATGTGACCTTTAAACAAAATATTGCCACTTCTGTGATTTGAATTTTGAAAATTGAACATACACAATTGCTATCAGAACAATGTTTGGAGACCGATAAGACAAACTTATTTTTTGGCAAATAGTAGCGAACCCATATGAATAGTAATGTTACCCTTATTAATAGTAATAATACCCTTATGAATAGTATATCTTACAAGTGAATATGTAACCTTACCAATGAAAGTATAAATAAAATTTATCCATCTTATAAGTGATAATATGATATAATTATATCATAGTGTTGGTATTTTTGTAAGTCATGTATATTTAATTAATATTTTATGATTAATTTAATAAATTAAAATAAAATTTGTTTTCATAAATTGAATTCATCAATTATTATCTTTATATATTATTATCATAAGACAATTTTATGATACCTTGATTAATTTTTCAAAGTGTTAGAAAAGCAGTTTTAATTTTAAAATTTGTATTTTTCAAGAAAATTAAGATTTTAATTAAAAATTAAATTTCACATATTTAGAAAATTATTTTCATAAAATGGAGTTCTTTTTTGGATTCTAAACATCAAAAAAAAATTGGGGTGAATTTTTGATATTTTTCTAAAATACTTGAATTTTTGATGAATAGTAAAATATGATAATTTATGATAAATGCTAAAACCTGAATTTCTACATCATGATTAAGTCATGGATGATGTAAATGGAAATTTATTTCTAACTCACATGCTCTATTAACTATTTTTTGTCACAATAATCAAGACTACTCATAGTCTTGAGCAAAAATATTAAACTAATTATTAAAATAATGAGAAACCCCTCCTCTCCTCCACTATAAAAACCACCATAACCCCCTCTTCTATTCACTCCACTTTGATAAAATCTCTACCTAATACCCTATCCCATGTCTATTAGCCATGTTTCTCTTAAAAATACAAAATCCACTCCCCTAAAGAGGTTCTCAAGGAAGATATATTCAAGAGGTAAATTTCTCTTTTCATTTCTTTAATTTTCTTTCAAGTTCTTTTCTTTCTTTTTCTTTACTCACCTCCTTTAATCCAAATTTTATGATAAATCTAGTATATTAAATGTACTAGAATTTTTTTATGATAATTAAATAATTCATCATCATCTTTCATTTCCCCTCTTTTTTTACTAGAAATGAAAACACCACCTGAGATGTGTTAATTTATCACATTCCAGGATGACAAGTTTTCAATTTCTATTATCATATTTAATTATAGTAATGAAATTATTTTGATGGTTGAAACATACTATAATATATGTATTATGAATAATTTAGGGTTCTGGAATCTTTTGTACACATGATATTAATTTATAAAGAAAAATGTGTTCGATGTGATCAAAAACTGCCAATTAACCAAAACGGTTATCATTAAAGTTATATATAATGATTCATCTTCACTCTAAATGACCAAATGAATTTTATGGACATGTAATCTATCAAATTTTCAATAATAACATATAACTCCAATTCTGTACAACCATTATCATCTTACATGTTTATCCTTACATGTATATAAGTAAACCAATCATAAAAACCAAGGAAACAAACACTCCCAAACAATGAAATTGAACCTCTTAACCCTTCAAAAAGGTATTGAATAAACTTAATAAGGATATAATAAATAAATTACATGAATAATAGGTTGTGGTAATATTAATTAATTAATTTAATTTGGTTATCTATGACATTAAGATCAACTGAAGGACACCATCAGACTTAAGGTAAGGGATTCCCCCCGAACCTCTATTATTCCTTCAGGTTGCTCTATCTTTATTTTTATCCAAATTAAGTTATATATTACTTTTATAAACATATTATAAATTATATTTACATGATAAAAACTAATTTATAAATATCCATTCATTATTCTCTTTCTGGGATATACATGTTTTTAAATGGTTCTCTCCTCAATACTTCCCGATAAGAAAACATGTTTTAAGGGAAATTCCCAAATTCTTACCCAATTTCAATTGCACTCTATCAGATATTTTAAGACAACATTGTTTTTTATAAAATAAGTCTTTTTATTATTAAAAAATTCTTGGTTCACTTCTAGTTTTATATAAAATATTATTCCCTTTTCTATTTTAAAGGCTCGTTAGTATTTTCCTTGAAACCACACTAAAATGTTTTAATGCTAAAATTCCTTAAATATTATTCATACATGTTGTAACTTTTGTTTGAAATCACTTACCATGATATAAACATATTTTCCCTTATCAATTTCCATGTATGTTTTAATTTCTTTCTTTCATGGACACTTGTATGATACACCCATCTATTATGATTTATGACATGATTATGATACCCATTTCTTTCCATGCGTACCCTTATGTTTATGTATGATTGATTATGTATGATTTTATAAGTGGAGAGAATATTCATGAACATGTTATGATGGGTACACCCAAATATTTCTACAATTCAATGTATAAAGTTTAGTCTCACATGACGTTATGTGCAACGGTCTTGGCGGTGATCCTTGACTCATGCTACCATGTGCAGCAGTCTAGGTGGTTAACCTTGACTTGTGATCCTCTATTTTCAACAAGCCTTGAATAATGATAAATTCATTCTTTATGTTTCTTCCACATTAATATTACTCCATGTTTATATGATACCATGTTTATGTGTTATGATTCCATATGTTACATGACTTTTTATATCATTATGTCATGCCTTCTAACCCATGTGCTAAAGTTTAATTCTTATGTTTATTCCCTTACTGGGATTTTAGCTCATCCATTTTTTCATGTTATCCCCAGGTTATCCTATGAATATTTATGATCACAATGGAGTTAGGATCTCGTTATTAAGGCTAAATAAAGAAATGTTTTATTTAGTCCCATGTTTAAAGTTTTATGTACCTATTTTTCCAAGACACTAGACTTTATGATCCCTGGCTTGTAATATGATGCTTTATTATGCTTAAAATAATGTAATAATATGTGTAAAAGGATAGGGTCACTATAGTTGGTATCATAGGCATGGTCTAGTTATTTTTGGAGATTAGGAATAGAGCTCTTTGGTAAGAACCTTAAGGATGAGACTAAGTATAAGAAAACATCCCTAAATTTTGGTAAGTATAGAGTAAGTTGTTTATCAAGAAAATACATCCATGTATGGATACGAACAAGTGGATGTGTCTCTGGCACAGATGTATCTTGGGGTAAAACCCAAAAACACCACTTTGAGCTAGACACAAATGGGAACTAGTACACAACAATGGGCCTTACTTCACTCATGGTTTGAAACTCTTGGGGGATATGCTTTGGTAAATTCATGAGCTTAGTACAAACCATTATCAAGGGAACAAAAAAGAAAGATCCTATAAGAATATAATTTAAGAAATATATCAAGTATAACCTATATTAAAACATAGGGAACCACAATTTAGGATATACTACACCTTTACAAGTTTATACTTTTATGTTCAAAGTTTCCTTTATGGTTATTATCAAAGTATTCAAGCCCCCTAATTGTATGTTCTTTTTCTTAGTTAATTTTGGTGAATAGAAGAATACATTACAACAGTCAATGTGATAGGGAATGTGAAGATTTCCCTAATTATTTTCCAAATATTATGGGAACAGGTGCTCAAAACTTCATGACAATACTTTCTCATCTATTTAAAGTTACGAATCATAACTTGAATCATAAGAAATTCCCTTCTATTCCAAGGAAAGATCAAGTTTCCATTGAATCCTTCATGTGGAAAATGCCTCCCATGTTTAGTAGATTTTCTAATCCCCTCCTCATGGAATAGTGGATTAACTCCATTGAAAAGATATTCCATGTCCTCTAGTGTTTATAAAAAGAGAAATTTTTATTGGAAGTCTATCGTTTTGATGGGGAAACTGATCAGTGGTGGAAACTAATCAAGAATATGAAGTCCCTAGAAGAAATTGATTCCATGTATTGGAAGGAATTAAAGAAAATGTTTTTCAATAAATATTTTCTCCGAACCCTCCATCACAATATGGAAATATAATTCCTCAGACTTAAGCATAAGGAAGATGAGTCCATTTTTGTGTATGAAGAAAACCTCACAAGGCTTGAAAGATACACCTCTAGCTTTTTCATGAATATCGAAAGTAAGGTGGATCGCTTCTTTAGAACACTAAATCCAAGTCTATGAAAAGTGTTAGTGATTCAAGACTTTGACAGTTATGAGGAGATTGTCTGTTGTTCCCTCAAGGTTGAAATAGAGATCGAAGACTCTCAATGGTATCATGGTCCCACTGACAAAAAATGTAAAATGTAGTATAATATGGGTGGTTCGGAAAATAAATCCCATGATAGAAAGAAGATCGTACATCCCAAGTTTCAAAATTGTGGGAAGAAGCATCCTGTGAAATGTCTAAAGGGAACCACGAATTGCTTCAAATATGGAAAGATGGTACATCTAGAAAAGAACAACCAAATGGATATGAATAATCCCACTAATGTGGAAGAATAGAGAAAGGCCCGTATCAACTCTCATCCTGTAGTGTAGTGTTACAACTACAAGGAGCTTGGGTATTATGCAAGAAATTTCCCAAAGCTAAGGGTTGTCGGAGGAAATTAACAAAAATCTACAAGGCAACAAGGAAAGGATTATGCTATCACAACTGATGAGGTGGATTCAAACAATGATGTGGTGATAGAAACTCTAGTTATTCATTCAACAATAGAAAACATGCTATTTGATTCTGGTTCTGTTCATTCTTTCATATATTTCATGTTTAGTAGAACTATTCAAACTCCACCTCAAAATTTGGAGATTAAGTTGTCTATGAGAACAGTGAGTGGGGAAATTATTTCATCCAAGGTTTATACCTCCTCCCTGATAAATGTTTGTGGACTGAACCTCTAAGAAAATATTTTCATACTTCCTTTAGTGGAGTTTGATTTTATCTTGGGCATAGATTGACTATCATTATACAAATCCAATATCAACTATCTGGAAAGGGAGATCACTCTTTATATCTCAAACCATCCTACAATTCTTTACAAGTTTAAGGAGTAAGAAAAATATTTTTTATAATAATTTTCTCATGTGTGGATACTACTGCCATATGAGCATGCATTTATAGTTCAACTGATTAATACAAATGAGAGAATCATTCTCGAAGACATGGCCATCATGAGGGATTACATTGATGTATTCCCTGGAGAATTGCTTGATCTTCATCTTGAGCGATAGGTTGAGTTCCCAATTGAACTTATTCTTGGATCTCTGCCTATATCAAAGAAACTTTATAGGATGGCCACCGTTGAGCTGGAAGATCTGAAGAAGTGGTTATGGGAGAATCTGGAGAAGGGTTTTACACACCCGAGTGCTTCACCAGGGGGTGCGCTAGTCCTCTTCTTCAAGAAGAAGGATTGATCAATGCATCTTTGTATTGATTATCGTGATCACAATAAAATCATGATAAAGAACAAGTATCCCCTACCATGGATAGATGACTTGTTTGATCAACTTCTTGGGTCTAGTTATTTCTATAAGGAGTAACTTCATTTAGGATGTCACCAATTAAAGGTGAGGAAGGGATATATTCTAAAGATTTCCTTTCTAATGAGGTATGGACACTAGTGATGCCCTTAGGACTCACTAATTCTCTAAAAATATTCATAGATTTAATTAATAGTCTTTAAATATTTCCATGACAAATTTTTGGTAGTCTTTATCTATGATATTCTGATAAACTCCAAGAGCAAGGAGGAACATGAGGATCATTTGAATACTATGTTGATGACTTTGAGAAGGGGTAAACTTTATGCAAAGTACAATAAATGTGATTTCTGGATGGAGGAAGTATCATTCTTGGGGAATGTTATCAATAAAAAAGGAATATATTTGGACCCTTTCAAGGTAAAGGCAATTGAAGAGTGGCCCAAGACAATATCTGTAATAGAGATCTACAGATTTTTGGGTCTATCCGGGTATTATCGACAATTTTTGAAAAAATTATCATGATTTTAAAACCCAATGACCTAGATAATATGGAAGGGGTGATGTTTTTCTAGACTGAAGAATGTGAGGAAAGCTTTAATGAACTCAAAAAGAGGATTATCATTGTTCCAGTACTTACACTCCCAATAAGTGGAGAAATATTGGTGGTGTACAACAATGATTCAAAGAAAGGATTAGGTTGTGTAATAATGGAAAATTATAAATTGATATCCTATTCCTCAAGGTAGCTAAAAATACATGAGAAAAACTATCCCACATATGATATGGAGTTGGTGGCTGGGACCTTTTCATTGAAAATCTGGCGGCATTACCTCTATGGGGAGAAATGTGAGATATATATTGATCACAAGAGCCTCAAATATATATTCACATAGAAATAGCTTAATATGCACTAGTGAATATGGTTAGAGCTCGTCAAGGATTATGCCTGCTTAATCCACTGCCATCCCAGTAAGGAAAATAAGGTGGTAGATTCTCTAAGTAGAAAGGATCATGCATCTTTATCAATGATGAGAATTGAAAAAGATCCAATCTTCTTAGATTTGTAGAGGATGGACATGGGAATAATTAAGATAGGAACATCATTAATCCTTTCTCAAATTATTGGTCAACCATCCCTTGTGGATAAAATAAAGGATGATAAAAGCAAATATGTACAAATTCTGAAAAGGGTGGAAGTTATTAGAAATAATAAATCCTCTAAGTTCAAGATTGGTGAGGAATTAGTTGTAAGATTTGGGTCATTATTATGTGTACCATACGATCGAGAGATAAAGAAGGAGCTTTTTAATGTTGTATATAACTCGACCTTCTCTATTCACCCAGGGAGCACAAAGATATATCAAGATCTCTGAAAGAACTTTTGGTGGGACAATATGAAGAAAGAGATTGCTGAATATACATCCAAGTTCTTGGTATGTCAACAAGTGATGGATGAAATAAAAAAGTATAAGGGGATGATTCAACCACTATCCATACCAACATGGAAGTGGGAGAACATCACCATGGACATTGTCACTGGACTTCTAAGGACATCCAAAGTAAAAAATGTTATATGTGTCATTGTTGTTCGTCTTACAAAGACAACTCACTTTATCAAAATTCGAGATGACTTTTCATTGGATCAACTTGCATGGATATATATCAAAGAGTTGGTAAGTATGCATGGAGTACCACTATCTATTGTATCTGATAGAGATCCTAGATTCACCTTAATGTTCTGGAAAAGTCTCCAACATGATCTAAGAACTGAGTTGAACTTCAAAACGGCCTATCATCCTCAAACTGATGGGTAATATGAGCGAACTATTCAGAAACTAGAATAAATGTTGAGAGCATGCTCTATGAACTTCAAAGGAGGATGAGACTAATATCTTCCATGAGTCAAATTCTCTTACAACAAGAGTTTCCACTCCAGTATCCGAATGGCACCATATGAATCCTTTTATGGGAAAAAGTGAAGAACACCAACATGTTGGGATCAAGTTGGTGAGTGTAAGATGCTAGGACCTGAAATGGTTAAAGAAATGGTGGAGTATGTAAAAACTATTCATCATCACATCAAGTCATCCCAAAGTCAATAGAAGAGTTATGCATACAATCGTTAATGGGACATTGAGTTCAAAGTTAGAGATATGGTATTCCTTATCATATCTATATAGAAGAAGGTCATGAGGTTTGGGAATAAAGGAAATAAAAGTCCCAGGTACATTAGCCCCTTTGAGATTATTTATCTTGTTAGAGATGTGGCCTATCAACTTGCACTTACATCGAGCATGTCTAAATTATACAATTTATTCCACATATCTCTCTTAAGGAATTATATACTAGACCCTTCACATTTAATCTCTTCAAAGGTGGTATAGTTGGATAATGATATTTTTTACTATGAGAATCCAGTGAAGATCTTGGATCAAAGAGATAAGGTTCTACGCAACAACACTACTCACCCGGTCAAAGTACTATGGCAGAACAGTAAGTACGAAGAGGAAGTATGGGAATTGGAGGGAGGAATGAAGGGAAATTACCCACACCTATTTATAGTTTAGAGTGTAAAATAAAATTTTGAGGGTGAAATTTCATAAGGGGGTAGAATGTAATGACCCAAAGTTTAATCAATAGAAATTACCCTTCTTATAATTGTGTCATATAGTATAATCACATGAAATCACAACACAATGAACTACTAAGTACTATTTGACATTTAAACATAATATTGTCACATTTGTGATTTGAATTTCTAAAATCTCACATACACAGTTGCGATTAGTAAGATGTTTGGAGACTAATAGAATAAAATTAATTTTTAATAAATAGTAACTGACCCTTATTAATAGTAATGTTACCCTTATGAATAGTAATACGACCCTTATGAATAGTAAATCATCCAATTGAATAAGTAACCTTACTAATGAAAGTATAAATAAAATTTATCCATCTTATAAGTGATAATATGATATAATTATATCATAGTGTTAGTATTTTTGTAAGTCATGTATATTTAAACTAATGATTAAAATAATGGGACCTTAATTAATTTTTTAAAGTGTTAGAAAAGCTGTTTCAATTTTAAAATTCTTATTTTTCAAGAAAGTTATGGATTTAATTAAAAATTAAATTTCACATATTTAGAAAATTATTTTCATAAAATGGAGTTCATTTTTGAAATCTACACATCAAAAAATGGTTGGGGTGAATTTTTTCGATTTTTTTAAAATGCATGAATTTTTTATGAATAGTAAAATACGATAATTTATGATAAATGCTAAAACCTGAATTTCTGCATCATGCTTGAGTCATGAATGATGTAAATGGCCATTTTTTCTGACTCACATGCTCTATTTACTATTTTTGGTCACAAGAATCAATACTATTCATAGTCTTTATCAAAAATATTAAACTAATGATTAAAATAATGGGAAACCCCTCCTCTCCTCCACTATAAAAACCACTCTCACCCCATCTTCTATTCACTTAAATTTGATCAAATCTCTACCTAAGCCCCTATACCACGTCCAGTATCCCTTTTTCTCTTCAAAAGTCCAAATCCTCTTCCCTAAATAGGTTCTCAAGGAAGATATATTCAAGAGGTAAATTTCTCTTTTCATTTCTTTTATTTTCTTTCAAGTTCTTTTATTTCTTTTTATTTACTCACCTCCTTTAATCCAAATTTTATGATAACTCTATTATATTACATGTACTATAATTTTATTATGATAATGTAATAATTCATCATCATCTCTCATTTCCCCTCTTTTTTTTACTAAAAATGAAAACACCATCTGAGATGTGTTAATTTATCACATTCAAGGACTACGAGATTTCAATTTCTATTACCATATTCAATTCTTGTCATGAAACTATTTTTATGGTTAAACCATAATATAATATATTTATTATGAATAATTTGGGGTTCTGGAATCTTTTTTACACTTGATATTAATTTATAAATAAAAATGAGTTTGATGTGATAAAAAACCGCCAATTAACAAAATCGGTTATCATTAAAGTTTTATATAATGATTCATCTTCACTCTAAATGAATAAATAAATTTTATGAACATGTAATCTAATTTATGTTCACTAATAACATATAACTCCGATTCTGGAAAACAATTCACATCTTATATGTTTATCCTTATATGTATATGTGTAAACCAATCATAAAAACCAAGGAAACAAACACTCTCAAACAATGAAATTGAACCTCTTAACCCATCCAAAAGGTCATGAATGAAATTAATAATGTTATAATAAATAAATTACATGAATAATAGGTTCTGGTAATATTAATTAATGAATTTAATTTGGTTATCCAGGACATTAATATCAAGTGAAGGACACCATCGGACTTAAGGTAATGGATTCCACCTGAACCTCCATTATTCCTTCAGGTTTCTCTATCTTTCTTTTTACCGAAATTAAGTTATCTATTGTTTTTATTCAAATATTATAAATTCTATTTTCATTCTCCAAAATCATTTATAAATATCCATTCATTATTCTATTTCAGGGATATACATGTTTTTAAGTGGTTTTGTCCTCAATACTTCCCGATAAGCAAACCCGTTTTAAGGGAACTTCCCGAATTCATTACCAATTTGAAGTGCACTCTATCATATGTTTTAAGAAACCATTTTTATTTATAAAATAAGTCTTTTTATTATGAATAACTTCTTGGTTCACTTCTGATTTGATATAAAATATTATGTCATTTTCTTTTTTAAAGGCTCTTTAGTATTTTCCTTAAAACCAAACTAAAATTTTTTAATGCTAAAATTTATTAAATACTCTTCTTACATGTTGTAACTTATGTTTGAAATCACTTACCATGATATATTCATATTTTACCTTATAAATTTCCATGTATGTTTTAATTCCTTTCTTTCATGGACACTTTTATGATACGCCCATCTATTAGGATTCATGACATGATTATGATACCCAATTCATTCCATGCGTACCCTTATGTTTATGTATGATTGATTATATATGATTCTATAAGTGGAGATAATATACATGACCATGTTATGATGGGTACACCCAGATAGTGCTCCAATTCATTGGGTAAAGTTGAGTCTCATGAGATGTTATGTGCAATGGTCTTGGCGGTTAGCCTTAACTCATGCTACCATGTGAAAAGGTCTTGGTGGTTAACCTTGAATTGTGATCCTTTATGTGAAAAATGCCTTGAATCATTCTAAATTCATGTTTTATTCTTCTTCCACATTACTATAACTCCATGTTTATATGATACCATGTTTTTGTGTTATGATTCCATATGTTCCATGCCTTTTTATATCATTATTTCATGCCTTTTAACCCATGTTCAAAATATTTATTCTTATGTTTATTCCCTTAATGGCCTTTTAGCTCATCCATTTGTTCATGTTATCCCCAGGTTATCCTATGAGGATGTATGAGCATAATGGAAGTTAGGATCTCTTTATGAATACTAAATAAAGAAATGTAATATTTAGTCCTGTGTTTTAAGTTTTATGTACCTACTCTTCCAAGACACTATACTTTACGATCCTTGGCTTAAAATATGATGATTTATATTCTTAAAATCATGTAATAATATGTATAAAATGATAGGGTCACTGTAATTGGTATCAGAGGCATGGTCTAGTTATTTTTGGAGATTAGGAATAGAGAACTTTAGTAAGAACCTTAAGGATGAGACTAAGTATAATAAAACATCCCTAAATTTAGGTAAGTATAGAGTAATTGGTTTATCAAGAAAATACATCCCTGTCTAGATATGAATAGGTGTATGTGGCTCTGGAACATATGTATCTAGGGGTAAAACCCAAAAGAACCACTTTGAGCTAGACATGAACGGGAACTAGTGCATGACAACGAGCCTTACTGCACTCATGGTTTAACACACTTGGGGGATATTATTTGGTAAATTCATGAGATTAGTACAAACCATTATGAATGGAATAAAAAAGAAATATCCCATAAGAATATAAGTTAAGAAATATATCAAAGATAACCTAGATTTAAACATAGGGAATCACAAGTTAGGATATACTTCTCCTTTACAAGTTTATCCTTTTATGTTCAAGTTTCCTTTATCATTATTAGCTAAGTATTCAAGCCCCTAATTGTAAATTCCTTTTATTAGTTAATGGAGGGAAATATAAGAACACATGCCAACATTCAATGTGATAGGGAATGTAAATATTGCTTTAATGATATTCCAAATATGATGGGAATGGGTTCTTAAAACTTAATGACAATACTTACTCAGATAGATCAAGTTATAAATAATAACTTGAATCATGTGGAATTCCCTCCTCCTCTAAGGAAAGAGAAAGTTTCCATTGAATCCTTCATGCGGAAAATGCCTCCCATGTTTAGTGGATTTTCTAATTCCCTCCTCACAGAACAGTGGATTAACTCGATTGAAAATATATTCCATCTCCTCTAGTTCTCAAAAGAATAGAAATTTGTACTGGTGGTTTATTGTTTTGATGGGGAATCTGATCAGTGTTAGAAACTGATCAATAATACGAAGTCCCTGGAAGAAATTGATTCCATGGATTGGAAGTAATTCGAGAAAATGTTTTTCAATAAATATTTACTTGAACCATCCGTCTTAAGATAGAAAGATAATTCCTTATAATTAATTAGAAGGAAGATGATTCCATTGGTTTGTATGAAGAAAACTTCACAAGGCTTGCAAGATACACCTCCAACTTTGTCATGAACACCGAAAGTAAGGTGAATCGCTTCTTTAGAAAACTAAAGCCATGTCTATGAAAAGTGTTAGTGATTAAAGACTTTGACAGTTATGAGTAGATTTTCCATTGTTCCCTAAATGTTGAAATGGATATCAAATACTCTCAATGGTCTCATGGGCCCAGTGAAAAAAAGTGGAAAATATAGTATAATATGGGTGGTTTAGAAAATAAATCACATGATAGAAATAAGATCGAACATCCCACATTTCAAAATTGTGGGAAGAAGTATCATGAGAACTATCTAAAGGGAACTGGGAATTGCTTAAAATATGTAAATATGGTACATCTAGAAAAGAACTACTGAAGGGATATGAATAATCCTACTAATGTTGAAGAATATAGGAAGGTTCATATCAATTATCAGCTTATAGTGTAGTATTACAACTGAAAGGAGCATGGGCATTATGCAAACAATTTCCCTAATACAAGGGTTGTCAGAGGAAATCAACAACAACATCTAAGGAAACAAGGAAAGGCTTATTCTATCACTAATACTGAGGTGGACCTGGAAAATAATGTAGTGATAGACACGCTAGTTATTCATTCAATAATAGAGAACATACTATTTCATTCTGGTTTTGTGCATTCTTTCATATCTTTCATGTTTAGTAGAACTATTCAAACACCACCTCAAAATTTTGAGGTTAAGTTATATGTGAGAACAGTGAGTGGGGAAATTATTTCATCCAAGGTTTATAAATCCTCCCTGATAAATGTTTGTGGACCAAACCTCCCAGCAAATATTTTCATACTTCCTTTAGTGGAGTTCGATGTTATCTTGGGCATAGATTGACTATCATTATACAAATCCAATATCAAATTTCGGGAAAGGGAGATCACTCTTCACATCCCAAATCATTCTCAAATTCTTTACAAGTGTAATGAGTGAGATGAATCTTATTTATAATAATTTTCTCTAGTGTGGATACTACTTTCTTATGAGCATGCATGTCTATCTCAAATGATCGAGACAAAGGAGAGAATAATGCTTGAATTCATGGCCATTATAAGGGATTAAACTGATGTATTCCTTGAAGAATTACTTGATCTTCATCCTGATTGATAGGCTGACTTCTCAATTGAACATATTCTTGGATCTCTACCTATGTCAAAGACACCTAATTGGACGACCACCGTTGAGATGGAACAGCTGAAGAAGCAGTTACAGGAGAATCTAAAGAAGGGTTTTATACACCCAAGTTCTTCACCAGGGGGTGCGCTAATCCTCTTCATCAAGAAGAAGGATGGATCAATACACCTCTACATTGATTATCATGAGCATAATAAAATCATGATAATGAACAAGTATCCCCTACCATGGATAGATGACTTGTTTGATCAACTTCTTGGGTCTAGTTATTTCTCTAAGGTGGAATTCCAATCAGGATATCACCAATTAAAGGTGAGTAATGGATATATTCTCAAGAATGCCTTTCTAACGAGGTATGGACAGTAGTGATGCCCTTAGGACTCACTAATGATCTGACAATATTCATAGATTTAATGAATAAAGTCTTTATATATTTCCATGAAAAATTTGTGGTAGTATTTATCTATGATATTCTGATATACTCCAAGAGAAAGGAGGAACATGAGGAGCATTTGAATACTATGTTGATGACTTTGTGAAGGGAGAAAATTATGAAAATTAAAATAAATGTGATTTATGGATGGAAGAAGTATCATTCTTGGGGAATGTTATAACTAGAAAAGGAATATATGTAGACCCTTCTAAGACAAAGGCAATTTAAGAGTAGCCCAATCCAACATCTGTAACAGAGATCCACTTATTTCTAGGTCTATCTGGGTATTATAGACAATTTTTGAATAACTTCTCATGATTTTCAAACCCAATGACCAAGATAACATGGAAGATGGTGAAGTTTTTCTGGACTCAAGAATGTGAGGAAAGATTTAAGGATCTCAAAACGAGGCTTATCACTACTTCAGTACTTACACGCCCAATAAGTGGATAACTCTTCGTGGTGTACAATGATGCTTCAAACAAAGGATTAGGTTTTGTACTGATTAAAAATGTCAAATTGATATCCAATGCCTCAAGGTAGCTGAAAATCCATGAGAAAAACTATCCCACGCATGGTCTCGAGTTGTCAGCTATGATCTTTGCATTGAAAATATGGTGGCATTATCTCTATGGGGAGAAGAATGAGATATATATTGATCACAAGAGTCTCAAATATATATTCACATAGAAAGGGATTAATATGAACCAGTGAAGATGGTTAGAACTCGTTAAGGATTATGACTGCTTAATCCACTACCATCCCAGTAAGGCAAATAAGGTGGCAGATGCTCTAAGTAGAAAGGATTCGAAATCTTTATCAATGATGATAATTAAAAATGATCCAAGCTTCTTAGATTTTTAGAGGATAGACATGGGAATAATTAAGATAGTAACATCACCAATCCTTTCTCAAATGACTGCTCAACCATCCCCCATAGAGAAATTAAATGATACTCAAAGAAAATATTTTGAAATTCGGAAAAGGGTGGAGGCTACTAGAAATGGGAAATCCTCTGAGTTCAATATTGAAAAGGAAGGAGTTGTAAGATTTGGGTCATGATTATGTGTACCGTATGATCTAGAGATAAAGAAAAAACTTTTTAATGATTCACATAACTCGACCTTCTCTATTCACCCAGGGAGCACAAAGATATATCAAGATCTCTGAGAGAACTTTTGGTTGGACAATATGAAGAAGGAGATTGTTGAATATACATCCAAGTTCCTGGTATGTCAACAAGTGATGGCAGAAATAAAAAATTCTAAGGGGATGACGCAACCACTATCCATACCAACATGGAAGTGGGAGAACATCACCATGGACTTTTTCACTAGACTTACAAGGACATTCAGAGTAAACAATGCTATATTGGTTATTGTGGATCATCTTACAAAGACAACTCACATTACCACAATTCTATAGGACTTATCACTAGATCAACTTTTATGGATATATATCAAATATGTGGTAAGGTTTCATGGAGTACCACTATCTATTGTATCCGATAGAGATCCTAGATTCACCTTGAAGTTATGGAAAAGTCTCAAGCATGCTCTGAGCACTGGGTTGAACTTCAGCATGACCTATCATCCTCAAACTAATGTCCAATCTAAGCGAACTATTTATACACTAGAATAAATGTTGATAGAGTGTTCTATGAACTTCAAAGGAGGATGGGACCAACATCTTCCACTGGTCAAATTCTCTTACAACAAGAGTTTCCACTCTAACATCCGAATGGAACCATATGAAGTCCTTTATGGGAAAAAGTGTGGAACACCAATGTGTTGGGATGAAGTCGGTGAGTGTAAGCTTCTAGGACCTGAAATGGTCATAAGAATAGTGGAGTAGGTGAAAACCATTTAGCAACACATCAAGGCAGCCCAAAGTTGATAGAAGTGTTATGCACACAATCATTGATGGGACCATGATTTCAAAGTTGGAGACATAGTATTCCTCAGTATATCTCCATAGAATAAGGTCATGAGGCTTGGGAATAAAGGAAAGCAAATTCCCAGGTACATTATCCCCTTTGAGATTCTTGATCGTGTTGGATTTGTGGCCTATCTACTAGCACTTACATCGACCATGTCTAAAGTAAACGATTTATTCCACATATCCCTCTTAAAGAAGTACATACCAAACCCTTCACATGTAATCTCTTCAAAGGTGGTACAGTTGGAGAATGATCCTTCTTATGAGGAGCATCCGGTGAAGATCTTGGATCGTAGAGATAAAGTTATATGCAACAAGACTACTCACCCGGTCAAAGTACTATGGTGGAACAAAAGTACGAAGAGGCAACATGATAATTAGAGGAAGAAATACATGAAAAGTACCCACACCTATTTACAGTTTAGAGTGTAAAAAAATTGAGGGCAAAATTTCATAGGGGGGGAGAATGTAACGACCCAAAGTTTAATCAGTAAAAATTTCCCTTCTTATAATTATGTCATATAGTATAATCACATGAAATCACAACACAACAAACTACTAAGTACTATGTGACCTTTAAACATAATAGTGTTACTTCTGTGATTTCAATTTCAAAAATCTCACATACACGGTTGCGATCAGTAAGATGTTTGGAGTCTGATAAGAAAAACTTA
This sequence comes from Viscum album, assembly GCA_963277665.1. Lineage (NCBI taxonomy): Eukaryota > Viridiplantae > Streptophyta > Magnoliopsida > Santalales > Viscaceae > Viscum > Viscum album. The sequence continues at coordinate 803,605,121 of OY728167.1, read as the reverse complement.
ATTTTTAGTGAATAGTAACTGACCCTTATGAATAGTAATTTTACCCTATTGAATAGTAATACGAACCTTATGAATTGTAAATCATCCAAGTGAATAAGTAATCTTACTAATTAAAGTATAAATTAAATTTATCCATCTTATAAGTGACAATATGATATAATTATATCATAGTGTTGGTATTTTTGTAAGTCTTGTATATTTAATTACAATTTTATGATTAATTTAATAAATTAAACAAAAATTTATTTCCATAAAACGAATTCATAAATTATTATTTTTATGTATTATGATAATAATATAATTTTATGAGACCTTAATTAATTTTTCAAATTATTAGAAAACCAGTTTAAAATTTAAATTTTTTATTTTTCAGAAAAATTATGATTTTAAATAAAAACTAAATTTCACATATATAGAAAATTATTTTCATAAAATGGAGTTCGTTTTTTAATTCTACACATAGAAAAATGATTTGGTTTAATTTTTGGAATTTTTTGAAAATACTTGAATTTTTATGAATGGTAAAATACGATAATTTATGATAAATGCTAAACCCTGAATTTCAGCATCATGCTTGAGTCATGGATGATATAAATGGCCATTGGTTTGAACTCACATGCTCTATTTTCTGTTTTTGGTCACAATAGTCAATACTATTGATATTATTGATAAAAATACTAAAATAATGATTAAAATAATGGGAAACCCCTCCTCTCCTCCACTATAAAAACCACCCCCACCCTCTCTTCTCTTCACTCCTCTCAAGCCTTGTTCCTAGTCTAAGTTCTGATAAAATCTCTCTTAAATTACCTCTCCCATGTCCATCATCCCTTGGTCTCTTCAAAAGACCAAATACTTTCCCCTAAATAGGTTCTTTGGGAAGATATATTCAAGAGGTAAATTGCTCTTTTCATTTCTTTTATTTTCTTTCAAGTTATTTTCTTTCTTTTTCCTTCCTCACCTCCTTTAATCCAAATGTTATGATAACTATAGTAGCTTAAATTTACTATAATTTTGTTATGATAAAGGAATAATTTGTCATCATATCTCCTTTACCCTCTTTTTTTTACTAGAAATTAAAACACTATCCGAGATGTGTTAATTTATCACATTCAAGGATGACGGGTTTTCAATTTCTATTATCATCTTCAATTCTGGGCATGAAAGCATTTTTATTGTTGAAAAAGAATATAATATATGTATTATGTATAATTTAAGTTTATTTAATTTTTTGTACACATGATATTAATTTATAAAGAAAATTGTGTTCGATGTGATCAAAAACCGCCAATTAACCAAAACGGTTATCACTAAAGTTTTATATAATGATTCATCTTCACTCCAAATGAACAAATGAATTTTATAACCATGAAGTATATTGTATTTTCACTGATAAAATATAAATACAATTTTATAAAACCATTATCATCTTACATATTTATCCTTACATGTATATAAGTAAACCAATCAAAAAAACCAAGGAAACAAACGCTCCAAAACAATGAAATTGAACCTCTTAACCCATCAAAAGGTCATGAATGAACTTAATAAGGCTATAATAAATAAATTAAATAAATAATAGGTTATGAGAATATTAATTAATGAATTTAATTTGGTTATCTAGGACATTAATATCAAGTGAAGGACACTATCAGAGTTAAGGTAAGGGATTCCACCTGAACCTCCAATATTCCTTCGGGTTTCTCTATATTTATTTTTACCCTAATTAATTTATCTATTATTTTTATTAACATCTAATAAATTATATTTACATGCTAAAAATTAATTTATAAATATCCATTCATTATTCTCTTTCAAGGATATACATTTTTTTAAGTGGTATGTCCTCAATACTTCCCAATAAGAAAACCCGTTTTAAGGGAACTTCCTGAATTCTTACCCAATTTCAAGTGAACCCTATCATCTATTTTAAGAAACCATTTTTTTGTAATATAATTATTTTTATTATGAAAACATTATTGGTTCACTTATGGTTTTATATAAAATATTATTCCATTTTCTATTTTAAAGGATCTTTAGTATTTTCCGAAAAACCACACTAAAATGTTTTAATGCTCAAATTTCTTAAATACCCTTCTTACATGTTTTCACTTCTATTTGAAATAACTTACCATAATATATTCCTATTTTACTTTATCAATGTACAGTTATGTTTTAATTTCTTTCTGTCATGGACACTTGTATGATACACGCATCTATTATGCTTTATGACATGATTATAATACACATTTCTTTCTATGGGTACCCTTATGTTTATGTATGATTGATTATATATGATTCTATAAGTGGAAATAATATTCATGAACATGTCATGAAAGGTGAACTAAGATAGTGCTCTAATGAATTGGGTAAAATTGAGTCTCATGAGACGTTATGTGCAACGGTCTTGTCGGTTAGCCTTGACTCGTGCTACCATGTGCAGCGGTCTTGGTAGTTAACCTTGACTTGTGATCCTCTATCACTAGTAGAAAAATACCCTATACAAATGGTTTGAAACCATTTGTATATCCTATACCAATGGTTTGGAGAACCGTGGCCAAGTAAACCGTGGGGATAGGTCTATACCAACGGTTTTCCCAAAACCGTTGGTATAGACCTATACCCACGGTTTTCAAAACTGTTGGTATAAGTAATATGAAAAATCTATACCAATGGTTCCATAAAACCATTGGTATATGTATTTCAAAAAAGAAGCATTCGGTGGGTTTTGATCCCAGTACCTTCAGTTTATGATTGAACTACCTAACCACTAACCTAACTTGACTTTTGTGAACATAATTTCATAAATATATATATATGTGTGTATTATCATAAATATTTTAAATTTTTATTTATTTAATGTTCTATGTAAGAATATTCCATAAAAAATACATGTAACTATACCAACGGTTCTCAAAAAAGATGGTATATACCTATACCAACGGTTTTGGACAAACCGTTGGTATAAGAGGGACATATACCAACGGTTTGGGGAAAACCGTTGGTATAGGGTCTCTATTATGGACCTACGGTTTGGCCAAAAACGTTGGCATAGGTCCATTTAAGTGACCTATACCAATGGTTTTCCCCAAACTGTTGGTATAGGTCCAAATTAATGACCTATACCAACAGTTTTGGCCAAACCGTTGGTATAGGTCCATATAAGTGAACTATACCAACGGTTTGCCCAAAACCATTGGTATAGATATTATTTCCAGTAGTGTATGTTAAATGAGCCTTCAATCATGCTAAAGTCATGTTTTCTGTTTTTGCCACATTACTATGACTCCATGTTTATATGTTATGATTCCATATGTTCCATGACTTTCTATATCATTATGTTATGCCTTCTAACCCATGTACTAAAGTTTTATTCTTATGTTTATTCCCTTATTGGGATTTTAGCTCATACCTTTGTTCAGGTTATCCCCAGGTTATCCTATGAAGATTTATGATTACAATGGAAGTTGGGATCTCTTTATGAAGACTAAATAAAGAAATTTTTTATTTAGTCTCATGTTTTAAGTTTTATGTACCTAGTCTTCCAAGACACTAGAATTTATTATCCTTAGCTTGTAATATGATGCTTTATTATGCTTAAAATCATGTAATAATTTGTGTAAAAGGCTAGGGTCACTATAGTTATTCATTATTCCAAATCTGCATGAACACTATTTAGAGTAGATATATTTAGGGCCACCATTGTTGGTGGCCTACTGAGTTATAATCACACCCTTCTTGGGTTTCCAAGGGTACCCAAGTAAACTTCCTTATTGCTGGTCAGGATATGGGAACATTCCCAATGTTGGATGGTTTACTTTGTTACTTTGGATGGAGCTTGGGTGATGTGACCATGTAACACCCCAAACTTATAGTTATAAATTTCCCTTTATAACTATGATAAATTATTTTACACACAATATCAAACTAAAATGCATAGTGATTTATTTCCTTAAGGTGGAAAATTACAATAAAAAATTATTTACAATACAAGATGGATAAATGAAACATAATTAGAAAATTTTAAAATGAAGTAAAACCATCAGTAAAGAAAAAATATAACATGATTAAAATATTCATCATATCATTCTATTTTTAGAATCATACTATCAGTAATAAATATGCAAAGAATAAACAAATTTATAAAGATGATAAACATTTTTAGAATAGAGATAAAAATGAGGTGAATGATTTTCATGAAGTGCGTAAGGATATATATTTGAATGTAATCTGAATTTTATAAATAAGTTTATTATACTTATATGGTCATTAGGATTATGTGAAGGTTGGTCTTATATGTTCATTGAAACCATCATTAGACATAAAAATATTTATTGGCATAAATTATAATTTTATTCAATATGGTATTCAATTAAAATGTAACCATGAAAACATAGTTGTAGAATTGGTTGTTATAAATAAAAGTAACCACATTATAAAATATATATTAAGAATAAACAATGGAACTAATTACTTTAAGTATTAATTATGAGGCTTATTTTTCTAATCTTATATAGAAGGTAACATTACTAGGGTTTTCCCTAGACCAATCCCACACTAAACTTCAATAAGTATGGCTTGAGAAAAAATCATCTATGAGAGAAGTTTAAGTTTATGGAAATTGTTATGAGGTCCATGTTATATAAATCAACACTTATGATAGCCAAAATTAACTATCTCACCCTTAGATATTATATAGAGGTCTTGAGGGGTTTTGTAAGTAGAAGTTATAATGGTATAAATATTTAATTATTAATATAATAAAGGATATATATTTTTTAATTATTACGTATATTTTTATAAATTTGGTATATTTTTTAACTTTACTTTTTAAATAATTAATTTAATTAAATGAGAAGTGTTATTTTTAGATACAAATGCATTGATAAAACTGAATAAATATATATAGTAAATAAATTATCAATTTTGAAGTATTAAGAATAAAATAATTTAATGTTAAAAAGAGAAATTTTTCAAAGAATTGTTTTTATCTAAAACATGTTTTTAAAAAATGAATTATTTTAATGAAAAATATTGTTTATAAATATAAAAAGATAAATAGGCATTAATTCATTTATTTTTAATTATTTATAAATAAATATAAAATAATTTAACGTTAAAAAAATCTATTTTTTCAAATAACTATTTCCTCTATATGTTGTGTATTTAAATTTTAATGACCCACATTAAAGAATTATTTATAAAGAAAAAAAATTTATATAGATAATAAAAAAAATAATCAACCATATAATTATTATTACTTAGTAAGGAATAATAATAAATTCATTTTTATGATTAAAAAAAATTCCTGAAAATTTGTTTTTTATGCATTATGTGTATTTATATTAAAATTAATTTATATTAACTTTATAAATTGAATCAAATAAAATTAATTTCATATTTTGGAATCAGAATTTTCCTATTAATTATTAAGTTCAATTTCAATTTTAGTTATAAACATAAGTAATGAGGTAAAAATTAAATTATCACGGTAAACTTTAAATGAGATAAAATGATTAAATTAAGGGGTAAAGTCATAAAATATCAAAAAATGGTATATATAAATGTGTTTATAAGGTAATTATAGAACTAAAATTTTCCTAACTCCATTATTTTCCCACTTTGGATTTAATTTCCATTGGAAGTTACATTCCTAATTCATTAAGCAATGAGAATTTGTAAAAATGGCACTAAAACTCACCTATAAAAGGAACCATCATATACCCACCTAAAAGTACACCATTCCTTCATTTTAATATTTAATATCTACCCAATTTTTCTACCTAAAAATCATATATCACTTTTGGTAACCTTTTATCACTATAAGGTGTCCCAAATCCTTCATTTCCAAGAGGCTCTCTAAGAGAATATTCAAGTCTTAAATATAAGTGTTATCCTCTACCAAATATTTTTTTTGTATTCATCCACATCTTATTAAATATATTATAAGTTTTATAAAAAAAATTTAAACAATCATTATTTTGTAAATTTTATATTATAGTTTTATAATAACATGTTCTGATTCATTCATTCAACATATCGCATTCTCGTTTAGCTCAGTTTTACCACCTACATGGATGATGTTATAATGATTATATCATGAATGAATAAGAAAACTTAAATAATGGCAATATTTTTTATTAATGATTAATTGAATATGTATTTAAAATATTGTATTGTTAATATATAAAACTATATTCATTAATAAAACCAATTCCTTTTATTGAATCAAGATTCACAAAAATGAATATTTTAACCGCTCTTTACAAATCGTCATCATAACTTCCATAAATTTCCAGTAGAATTCATAGATATATAAAGAAAACATATCTATCCTACATTTTAATTATATAGTTTATGAACAAAAAATAATGTATCAAGTATCAAAACATCCATACCAAAGCTAACATGGAACAAATGGGACAATTAACAACTGAATGATAATTCTCACAAAGAATGATTAATAAATGAGTAATAAAAAATTATAAATGAACAATATTGGGTAAAAAAATATAAATATGGTACTAATATATAATAATAATAAAAATAAATTGATTATAATGGAGGAAATATCATGGATGACCAAGTTGTAATCCAAGGTAAGGGTTTTGTTGACTCAATTTCAATTTCATCAGGTCATAATAATTCTTCCTTTACTATGTTATTCTATGTTTGAAAAATTGTTAAATTTATATATTTAATATGGTATCATATATTTTAAATGTTTAAATTTCATTTTTATGACATCATATACTTCTTATATCAATCTCTTCATAAAAATAAGACATTGTTAAGAATAATTCCCATCCTCCATATTGGGTATTTTTATTCCATGTTGTTTTTCTTTCTAACAATTTTTTTTCATTTTCTTATTTTGAAATAAAAATATATAATGAATCATGTACCATTAATATTTCTCTATATCTATTCATTATCATAATTTAAATTATATTATGATATACTTATTTTGGGTGATCGAATTTTTGGTATCCACTGATCTAATTCTTGATGCCATTTTTCTGTGATACCATTTGAAAATGATATGTAATCCATTTTATTTGAATGGTTTTTTATGATAATATGTATGATTGATTACATGTAGAACACATATTAATGGTTTATCATTATGTGATGTGTGGGTCCTATATAGCCCTCCAATTCATTGATTAAACCGTCATTTATCATGAGATAATGATGTTATGCATGAACATGATTTTGGTTAACTATGTTTAAAACATTATGCATGGAAATGATTTCAGTTGGAAGTGTTCAAAAATTTATGTGTAGGAATGATTATAGTTAACTTTGATCATAAATTTATGCATCAACATGATTGTGGTTAGCTATGTTTAAAATGTTATCATTTCCTATGTTTATGTTTTTTCCACATGCCTATGTTATGACCCATGGATCATGATTTTTATACCTGTTTCCAAATTCTTATTTCATGGAAAATATAATGATTAAATGGTAATAATTTTAAGTGTACATGTTCTTATATCATGCCTTGTGAGTACCTCTTATGATTCAATGTTATTTTTAATCAGGTATTTCTCCCATATTCATAATTTCTCACATAATTATGTTTTAATACTCCATCTTTCATTGATATGTTTTATACCTTAGTGGTAATTTAGGCTCACTTATTATGTTTTCCTATTTCCCCAAGAAACTACTTAAAGTAATATGTCTAAGAGGAACTCATGTGTAGTGAATTTTGGGAAAAATGTTCAAGAAATGATGTGTAATGATAAATTTATATTATTAATATCCAAAGACACTAAATCTTTGGGTTCTGGGATCATGTGTTTATTAATAAGTTGAAATCTTTAAATTATAGAAATGACTAAAAATATATGCATGTTCTTATCAGGTTTTCTCTATACATCTTGTAATAACAAATATGTATATATATCTCAAGGATCATTTCTAGTGGGATAATATGGATAGGGAGATTATAAATTATATATCTCGATGCTTGTTATTATATATAGTTAAGGTAGAATGATTAAAGTATAAGGGGATTATGAAACCCTTACTTATACTAGTATAAAAATTAGAGAACATCACCATGGATTTAATCATAGGTCTTCCTAAGTATTAAATAGGAATTAATTTTATATGGGTAGTTGTGGATCGACATAAAAATTATGTTCATTTCATTCTAATTTGAAAGGATTTACCACTTGATCGGCTTGTGAAGATATATATAAAGTAAGTGGTAATGATGTATAGAGTACCACTTTTAATTTAATCTAATAGAGACCCGAATTTCACATAAAAATTATATTGATGAATTTCATAATCACTAGATAAAAATTTGAGCATTAACTCATCATACCATCCTCAAACTGATGGTTGGTATGAAAGAACCATTCATATTTTGGAAGATACGTTATGATATTTCACAATAGATTTCAAAGGAAGTTGGGATCAACATCCTATTAGGGTTGAGTTCTCATATAATAACATTTTAAAATAAAGCATCTAAATAGAATCATAATAGGCTCTATATGGGAATATATGCAAAACTTTGACATATTGGGATGAATTTAGAGAGAGGAAGATGTTAGTACTGAATATTATTTAAGAAATGAAATAAAAGGTTCAAATCATTTAGTGAAATATAAATGTAACTAAAATTTAATAGAGGTTTTATACTGAAAATCATCAATTAGATCTAGATTTTGGGGTTTGCAACAAATTATTCCTTTCAATACCTTCTTATAAGCATACTATGATATTTGAAAAAAAAGTGAAGATGATCCCTAGATACATCAGTCCCTTCAATATTCTTGATCATGTATGGATTGTAGCTTATCATTTATCACTCCCACCAAACCTCTCACAAGTTCATGATGTGTTTAATGTATCATGTTTGAGGAAGTACATTCAAAATACATCACATGTGAGGAACTTAGAGGTTGTGTATTTGGAACATGATCTCTATTATATAGAACAACTGGTAAAGATATTGGATCATACAGATAAATTTATGTAAAAGAAGATCACTCATCAGGTCAAAGTTTTTAGTCTAAATCATAAGTTTGAGGAAGTTATGAAAAAAACTGGAGATATAATAAGATAAAAGTGCCCTCAGTTTTTTCATGTGAATAATGAAATATTATGGGTGGAATTCTTTGTTAAGGGGGTAGAATGTAACACACTAAAATTATAATAATAAATTTCCCTTTAAACTCATGACAGATTATTTTACATGAAACATTGGACTAAAATGCACATTGTGTTATTTAATTAAGGTAGAAATTTACAATGAAAAAATGAGAAAATTAAAATATTTCTAAATGAAAAATAATTAGAAAATTTTAAAAAGGAATAAAACCACAAGTAAATAAGAATACAACAAGATTAAAATATTTTTCATCCTGATATTAATTGAGGATTATATCATCGATAATAACTATGGAAAGAATAAAAAAAGTTAAAAATATGGTGAACATATTTAGAATAGAGGTAAGATGATGAGATGAATGGTTTTCATGAAGTATATAAGGTTATATATATAAATATAATATGATAGTTATATATATAATCATTGGGATTATAAGACTGTTGATCTTATGTGGTTGTTGAGGTTATATGGTCATCCACACAATCATTATACATTAAATGATTTAATGAGGTAAATTTTAAGTTTATTGGATTTAGTATTCAATTGAAATGTGACTATTATAACATAATCATTGAATTAGTGGGTATAAATTGAAGTAACTATATTATGAAATCTTTGTTAAAAAGAGAAATAATGTCATCAAGTAGTAAAATTTTTCATTATGAGGCTCATTTTTTTGAGCTTAGAGAGGAGTAGCATCACTAGTGTTCACCCTAAACTAAGCCCAAGCTAATGTATAATAAGTATGTCAATGAATTTATATAAAAAAACATTTCTCATTAAATTAAATTCATTTTTTAAAAGTAAATTTTATTAAAATTATAATTTATAAAAGTAAACAAAATAATGAAAATCATCTAATATTAGAAATATTTTTTTTAAGAATTGTTTTTTATGTGTAATAAAAAATTTTAAAACTACTAATGAATTATTTTAATGAAATTTATTATTTATATATATATATATAAACATTCATGAAATGATTATTAATAAGTTAGAAACAAATATACTGTCATTTAATGTTAAAAAACATATTTTCTAAAGTAATTTTTTATATATATTGTGTATTTTTATTTTAATGGACTCTATTAATGAATATTTTTAATGAAATTAATTTTATATACATATTCAAACCAATTACCAATCATCTACTAATTATTAATTAGTAAATAATAAGATTAAATTCATTTTTATGCTTAAAAGTACATTAATCTAAAAAAAATTATTATACATTGTGCATACTTATATTAAAATTATATTTCTTTTCATTTTGAATTTGAATCTAATAAAATTAATTTTATATTTGGGATTGTTTTGTTTAAATTAATTAATAAGTTCAATTTCTTGTCTAGTCATAAACATAAGTTATTGAGGTAAAAATTGAGTTACCATGCTAAAGGCATAATGGGGTATACATAATAATTTAAGGGGTAGAGTTCTAAAATATCACAAAAATTTATCACTAAATGTGTGGATGATTGAATTATCAACCTTATCGTATCTTATATCCATTATATTTCCACTTTGGATCTACTTTTAGTAATAAATTACATTACTTATACATTAAGAAATGGTTATTTTTGAAAATATCACACACCTCAAAGCACACCTTTCTATTGATTTAATCATGAGTTAAAACCTAAATTATATCCCTAAAAAACCTTTATCACATTTTTTGACCTTTGGTCTCTATAATGAGTCTAAAATACTTCATTTCCAAGACACTCTCTAAGAGAAGATTCAATTCTTCAACGTAAGTGTTATGCTCTCTCTAATAAATTTTTTAATCTTTATAATTCAGCTATTATTCAATATTATTTATCACTTTAATAAAATTATTTTAAAACCATTATTCTTCTATAAAGGTGATATTATATCTATAAAATAACATGTTCTTATTCATTCATTTGTAATAATGCATTCGTATTTGTGTCGATTCTACCACCTATATGAACGATGCTCTAAGGATTATATCATAAATTATTAACTAAAATAAAATATTTGTAATATGAAATAATAAAGATAAATTTAAGATTAAATCATAATTCTATAATGGTAATAAATTTAATTATATTCATTAATAAAATCAATTTTTTATTGAATCCAAATTCATAAAAATGGAGCTCTTAACTACTCTTTACAAACTATCTCAATAACTTCCATGAATTGATCATTTTAATTTATAACTATTTTAAAAACACCTATGTATCCTCCTTGTATATTCTGTAGGTGATGAACACCTGAACAATGATCAAATATTGGACCCTCCATACAGAAGCTAGCATAGAACAAACAAAATTATTAACGCCCAAACATTGATTTTAATATTTAATGATTAATAAATGGGTAATAATAAATTAAAAATGGATGTTATATAGAAATATAAATATAAATATGTTTGTATATAGATGAATAATAATACTATGTTGATTATACATGAGGTTAGAGTGTGTCTGACCAATCAGAAATCCAAGATAAGGGTTTTATTGACTCAATTTTGATTTCATTGGTTCATAATATTTATTCCTTTATTGTATTCTTATAAGTTATTTAAATTATTATATTTCTCTATTTCATATGATATCCACTATTTTCTTTAGGTAAATTACATTTTTATCTCAAAATTTTCTTCTTTGATCATTCTCTTACTTTATAAAAATATGATGTTGTTAAAAATAGTTCTCATCCTCTATATTGGGTATTTCTCTTCCATGTACATATTTTTTATTTCCAAAAATGTTTTTTTATTATTTTAAAATCATAATTGTATTCTTTCTTATAGATTTTATATTTATATTTATCTATTCAATTAAAAAATTTATAACTCTTTCATCGATGTGGGTTTATTTGAAACTTTCTAAAATTATTAAAAGACATTTTTTACTTTCCTATATTCTTTATCTTGTGAAAAACATTTATTTACTTAAAATTTATTTATTTTCAATTATAAATTATTTTTAATTATTTTAAATTAATTTTTTAAAAATTATTCTGGTTGCCTTCTCAAAAATAATTTTTGAAAGTAACTTATAACTTGGTTTTTGTATGACAATGTTGAAAATGTATTATGAAAACCATTTTATGAATTAGATTTAATTTTCCTCTCTATATCCAAATGATCTATATTCTATGGAATAATGTTCATGATAACCCTCTAAATTATATTATGATTTAATTATTTTTTGAGATTTAATTTTTGGTATCAATCGATCTAATTCTTGATGTCATTTTATGTGATGCCACTTGAAAATGTTATGTAACCCATCTTATTTCCCTAGGTTTTTCATGAGAATATGTATGATTTATTTCATGTGGAACACATATTTATGGTTTATCATTATTTTATGGGTGGATTAGATACATCCTTCAAATAAATTGGGTAAGGATTTATATCTCATGAGATAATGATTTTATTCATGGACATGAGTATCGTTAGTTATGTTCATTTAAAGACAAAAAATTCTCATAAAAAATATTAAAAATTATTAGAAAAATATATATTAGATAACATAATTATCCACACCATAATAATTTAGGTATAGTGCCTTTATAAACATAGATATATAAACAACTATTTCATAGGTGAACTACATCATCTCCCACTGATTTGTTCATAACTAGCACCATTATTAGAAAAATAATACTTAATACATTTCTTCATAACATTGGGAAAAGAAACATAAGAAAGGGTGAGCTCAAATTCTCAGTAAGGGTAATAAGGAAGATACATAAACATAACATGAGTATAAGGGTGTTAGAACATGAGAATAACATTTCAAAATCATACCCTGTATATTAAATATCATAATCTTGGTTCATGGTATAAAGAGTTACAGTTCATAAGATATGATTCATAATGGAATCAAAGAACATAACCCATGAGAACATAACATGGACATAAGTCTTAGATTTTTGGCATACACATAATCATATAAAATCATTTCCTTAGTAGTTCTAGGATCATTTCCAAGACTATCATAGTAGAATGGGTTCACTCACCAAACCATTCTAGTAGTCAAGGTTCACTCCCAAGACTATTGTAGTGGATATATTCCCTTATTGAATTTGGTTCACTCCCCATTCTAAATCTGTTTATCATATGATATATCAATCTATACCCAATGCATTATAGGGATATATAGGTCCCACGTGTCTTGGTTATAACATAACCATTGTCTTTAGTTATAATGTAACCACTGTCACATATGAAAAATAATACATATGGGAACCACAATATTATAAAACATTCATCATATTAGAACCCATGAAAAGAAATGGGTTTCATAAAAATTTAATTATAACATAACATATGGAAAAGAAAGTGGTTTCATAATCATTTTATCATTTCATCAAATCATAACCCATAGAAAAGAAGCAGTTTTCATAATAATTTTATCATGGTATAAACCTTGGAAGAGGAACAGGTTTCATTAAAAAATCATCATAAAAAAAACTATTAAAAAAATAATGGTATCCTTGGATAATTTCCCCAATAAATCATAAGTAACAATAAGGGATTTCATCTTAGATAGAAAATGATTTTGAAAGAAATATAACTTGGAACATTTCTTGTGGAAAATATCCTTTTAACTTTGGAAAACACTTTTTAAAACATAAAAAATTTTAAAAATCCTTTTATTTGAAAATAAAATTGAAAACTTATAAAGTAATACTTAATTATCAATTAAAACATTTATTGAGGAAAATAACCCATACATTTTGAAAATTACATTTTAGAACTAAAGATTCATAAAATATTTTGGGAAATTTATTTGAAGATAAACTTTGAAACCTATAAAGAAATATTTAAAATAATTAGTTCAATATTATGGAGTAAAATATCGTTCATTCCATAAATGTTAAAAAAAATATTCCTTTCATATTTTTAATAAAATATAAATAGGAATTTTTTGGAAAATTATATGAATATTCCTTTCAAAACATTTTTCTAAAATTAAAACATGGGTAAAAATGTATTAAGTGAATCCTTTAGAGAATTTTAAAAAAAAATTGAAAACAATTTTATAAAAACATGGTTTTGTATTAAAAATAGGTTTTCGACCGAAGATAGAAATAAAGATTATTTTTATTAAAAATATTCTTCTGAAATCATGAGTAAATAAAGAGAGGAAAATGAAGGGAAAACATGAATTATAATGAAATAATGAGATGAGAATAAAATTCATGAGTTTTTAAGATATGAACGTAGTATTTCATCATTATAAGCATAATTATAAACAATTTTGATAAAAATGATATTTTAACATCAAACCTTTATAACTTTGGTATCTTTTGAATCATAAGTCCCATTAAGGAATAACATAAAATAAAACTTTGAATATTATTAAAAGATACATATTCATGATATAACATGTAAAAGGTGTACTATATACACCTCATAGAATATGATAGGTGAATAACATAACTTATGTCCCAATAAAGGTAAATTGAGTCAAAAATCCCTTACTACTTTGGTAACTTTTGAACCGCAAACCCCGTGAAAGAGAGATAATAAAATGGATATATAAATCCCCACAATTGTTAGGATAATAATCATAAAATAAATTTCTGGATAGTATATACACCACATAAAATAAATAGGTGTTTAATATGGCATGTGTCTCATAGAAGTGAAAAGTGATATAGAAATCCCTTACCTTGAGTCTTGACTTCCTTCATACACATTCGAACTTAATTTATAATAAATATAAGTTTATTATAAATATATTATAGAACCATAATTGTAACACCCCAAGATTTTATGAGATAGATTCGTTTTAATTTATTTAATGTATTGTGTTATATGATACACCAAGATTAGATTGCGCTATACGCAACACCATATTAGTTTACAGTATACGCAACACTATTTTTGGCTTGTATTACACACAATTTCATGTTCTTTTGATAGAATTCATTTCACACAACACTTAGTATAAATTTTGTTCAATGTATAAATGAACTAGGTTTGGATTATTTTATACTCAACACAAAAGGAATCGTTCACTACATGTAACACTGACATGGCTTACATTACATGCAAGAGTGACCTTTCTCAATAGCTTGCATTGTATGCAATACCGAGTTTCACTAAACAATGATAAATTATTAAAATATTATTATTTAATGGGAAATAAACTAGATGTTATGAATATTATTAACCACATTTTTAATTTTATATAAAATTAACATTAATATTATGTATTTTCTAGAACATTATATAATAACAAATTCAATTTTTTCAGATAAAAGAAGTATTTTTCAAAAAAGTTCGTTTTATCGCCTTTTGATGGCGCATCCATTTTAAATATATGTTTTTACACTTTTATAAGTTCTATTTTACAAAATAAATGTCTTATTTGGAACTAGGACATCAAATTTTAAATTCTTTTAAATTTTGGTATTTTTCTGATGAAATTCATATTTTGAGGAATGGTGAAAAATACTGCATTTTAATTCAAAACTGCCTTTTCGTCTAATTTATTTATATAGTTAGATTATATTTTTAACTGGTTTTAAATTTTAAATAGATTATGTTTTTATTATTTAATCTAATATTGGTAATTTTTAGTAATTTCACATTTAAATTAGACATAAACACATGACAATCTTTTGATAAGTTTTTATTTCTTAAAAACTTGCTTTTCGGTTTTTAACAATGAGAATTAATTTTAAATTAATTTCTCCCAATTATGTGTCTTGAATTATAAAAAATGGATTCCATATTTGGAATCAGTTGGTACAAATTATTTTAATAGGTTAATTTTATTTTTTTGAATATTATGAATATTAATTATGATAATTTTTATTTACCACGGTTAAAGGTAAATCGGGTAAATTATGGTAACTAATAGTATGATAAAGATAATAAAATTGCCCTAAAACTTGCCAAAATATTATTTTATGAATTATATTTTACCAATATCACATAAGGATCAAAATGGATTCATTTAATTGACTTTTTCCCATGAAAGTGATGTAATTATAATTAAAATAATGTGACAACACGTCACTCTCATATATCTTATAAGTATAATAATTTTTATATAGTGATAAACATGATAGAACTTTGAAAATAAATTGTATCCATAAATATAATGAAATTATATATATTTTTTAAATTTATTTATAATTTTTAGAGATTAAATAATTACCATTAATGATGACATAATAGTGATGTAGAAATTATTTTATTGATCAAAATCTAAAATAAATGGTTTTAAAAATATTAAAATAAATATCATATGAACTAATTAATGTGCTAAAAGAATTTTATAGGTTATTGTGACATGTTATGAGTGTATTAAATATTTTTTTTAGAATTTATATTTTGTGTGGATTTTATTTAATTTAAAATAAATTAATAGTTTCCAAATTGACAATATTGATATTTTATAAAAATAACATATTATTAAATTATTTAAAAATCACAAAAATATTTAAAAAATACAAATTTAAAATTATATGGTCTAAAATTTCATAAAGCATCCAATTATGTACAATTGAAAACACATAATTAAATATTTATAACCATTTAATATTTAGAATATTATTACCACAAATAAAATTAAATAGATTAAATAAGGATAAATCAAAATGATAAGATTTAAAATAAAATAAAAACATGAAAAAAATTTATTGGTTAAGATTATTTCAATTCATGCTCATATTATATTCAAAATTAATTAGTTTTTGAGATTTATAAACTTAAAATAAATTTATAATAAATTAATATTTCGAGACATTCCAAAGGTGCCCCTCCCTTCTCTTATAAAAGAGGACATCTCCTTATCTTTTAATCACACCTCTAAAGCCATTTTTCTCAGCCAATACCTACCAATTTCCTATACCAACCTCCCTAAATTCATCCTAGACGAAACACTTTGGGAATAAAAACATCCTAGCGAGACCTTTTTTTCAAATCAAAAGGAGATACTCAAAAAGAGGAAATTAATTTATCACCTCTTTTAAAGTTATTTTCTTCTTCTACTTCCTCTTATTAGGTTGTTACCATACTAAAGTAATAAATCATGTATCTTATACATTCTGATATATTATTATAATTATGTTACAACCTTATATCTCCTTATATCCATCCAATGAATAATAATATCACCATGTGTGCGTGCGTACGGCTTACCGTCTTCATGCCATGGTGTAATTTGTTATTCAAAAATACTTAATTTGGATGGGTATATTGATGAGTTTAATGGATGTGAATAATGAATATAATATGATATTATTTATGTACAATTAATATAACATACGATTCCATACCATTTAACCATAAGTGGAATGATATCATCGCTCGTGCATATGTACGGCTTACCATCTCTATGACGCGATGAGATTCATTCTCCACGTTAACCATTCAAGAATGATTATAAAGTATATATAATAAATAATAATGAAATATATGAGATAATAATGCTACTGGATTTATGTATATAGATTTATATGTCATTTACTTTCTTCCATTCAATTCAATAAGGAAATGGAAACAGTGTTCACGCATACATACGGCCTACCGTCTCCATGAACAGTGTATTCCATTTCATTTATCTACCTATTATATATATTTATATACTGAATATATATGATATATAAATCATGTTTTACATTCTGGAAGTAATTAAATCAAGATCTAAGTAATAATATCAAGAATAACATGTCGAAGCATGTACGATAAATAAAATGATTATTACCCAAAACGTTGCTTTAACATGGAATTGACAAATGAACGGGTAATATAAAGTCATAATTGAATCATATATGATATCATAAATATTATTATGGTTCTATTAAAAGTTAATAATATGTTTAAATCCACTATATAGGATTTTTTTATACATACTAATCATATCATACCTAAGGTAAGGGATAATTTTGCAATCTCATTTTCATCAAAGATTGTTTATAGGTAAGTATTTACTGGGGATATATTTATCATCCATGTCCATGATTTCTAAAAATATTCTCATAAAATGTTTACTATTATTATATTTATTTTTGAAGTCATTTTTACCCATTTTTTACTTTTACTACATGGTATAGAAGTAATATTTCTTTTGTTTATCATACGAGGTACTTTTTGAATTTTCCAGAAAAAGTATGAGGATAATGTTTTTTTACTTATACGGCATGAATGGATTTTTATAGTTTCATGACACCTTATTTATATAAATATTACTATACACTATTTAAATTATATTTTCAACTAAATTATTTTCTTTTAAAATTTTGAGGCATTTTGAGAAAAAAACATTTTTAAAGAAGAAAGGATATTTTCCTCAAGAACTAAGTTCAAGTGTTTTATCAAAATTATTTTCCATATATGATGAAACTCTTAAATAGGTTTATGTTTCTATCCCTATTATTAATATTATTTTATTTTTTTTAATTATAGAATTATATTTTATATGTATTATGTTATGATGGAATGATGTTTCAGAAACCCATTTTATTTCATAGGTTATGCTATAATGAATTATTTATGTTTTTATGGAACATATAAGAATGATTTTATTATGAGATGGGTGGGACCTATATCTCCCTCCAATGAATTAGGTAAAGATTTATATCTCATGAGATAGAAATGACTAGAATAGAAAGTAAATCTTGTTTAGTAATACAGGGTTGGAACGACAAGTAAATCTGTTTAGTAATACATGGCTAGATTGGCAAGTGAACCTGGTTTAGTAATGAACTTTGTCCACTGTGATGGTCTTGACAGTAATTTCTTGGCTACTATGGAAATAATATTATGTGATTATTTATTTTACACAATCCTATGCTTTATGTCAATGTTATTTTGTCATGGTTAATGTTTCTTTATGATATATGCCTTACGAACTACAAAGATGTTTTTTTCATGACTCGTGATTTTGATATTTAAACTTTATGTTCATGTTTTTACATTATTATATTTATGGTTTCTTTTATGTTATCAATGATTACCCTTAATAAGCATTTGAGCTCACCCTTTTTATGTTTTCTTTTCCCTGATATATAAAGAAAGGTTTTAGGTAGGAAAACAAAAGGGGAAGATCTTTGTGGGAGATTTTGAAGATCTTTCACCAAGTTAGAAGATTATATTCCAAGTTTCCAAAGGCACTAAACTAATATGGTATTTGGGAATCTTTTTGTTTCATGTATTAAGTATTCCTCAAAATAAATTTAATGTATATGTATGTCAATCTTGGGTCGTTTCAGTTGGTATCAGAGCAAAGGTTTAGTTAACCTTTGGAAACTAGGATGCGAAAACTTTAGTGAGATCCCAAGAGATATTTCTAAGGTATGTCTAGGGATGTCCCTAAGGGTAAGTCTAACTATAGGTTATAGTACTATAATTATGGTATAGATCATGAATAACTTAGGATTAAACCTAAGATGTTAGATATTTAAAGTACTCCCCCTTGATTATATTGTTTTCCTAGTATGATTTTTGCCTCTCACACTATTCTATTTGGGTTTTAGAAAATGGCTGGAAACAGGAGGATTCATGTTAATGAAGAATATAATGGACAATGGAATGGTATTCTTCATAAGAAACCAAATGAAATGGGAGTTGGAAGGTGAAACATCATTATTATGCCTAATCAGCAATCTCATAATATGATCAATAATATCAACTTTGGTGAGTTTCCTAACCCATCTAATAAAAGAAATATAGAGTTTCATGGTGATCATAGACGAAATAAAGATCAATTTTCTTCATTTAAATCATGTGGGAAGAGGCATCAAGGAGAATATTTCAAAGGAACTGGAAGATGCTTTGGGTGTGCAAAAAAGGATACAAAGCCAATAATTGCAAAGGAAAAGGTTCAGTTAACACAATGGACAAAGATAATGGTATTTCTAAGACATCAATGATGGTTAAATGTTTTAAATGTGGAATGTATGGGAATTATTCAAGTAGATTACCTAAGTAAAAATCTCTTCAAGAGAATCAGAATGGTCATATGGGTAGTATTTATGTTTCTAATGATGAAGAGACTACAAATGATATATGATATGAAAGCTGTGTTAAGGAGTAAAATGATGAAGCTCGGTCAACGGTTTAAGAAGATGGTGGAATGACTGCATGTTTATCAAGAATATTGTTGTGTAAGTAATTTTATGGTACTATGGAATAAAGAAACATCTAAGGATGTTTACACTATTGTTTTCCTTAAGTATTTGAAAGTATATGTTGAATGGTACCGGTAACCATGAAAATTTCTTCAGATATTTTTGGAAACCACATGATATGTGAATAATGATGGGATTAGAAGATAATTAGTTGTTTGATAGTATTAATGACCTCAGGAGTGATATAAGGACAAATTGATATAATGGTTTGAGTATATAGAATTTTTGGTATTTTTGGTGTGTGGAAAGAGTTAATTTTTACAAAATGCATGTTTTCACTAAGGTTCTATTGTAACACCCGAGACTTTTATGTTATATAAATCATCAAAGGAATATTTTTCTACACAACACTTGCTTGGCTTGTTTTACACGAAATCGTGACCTTCCTCGATAGCTTGCGTCATACGCAATACCGAGTTTCACTAAACAACGATATGCTATTAAAATATTATTAAAACTAGCTGTTATGAATAGTAATAACCACTTTTTGAAATTTTATAAATTTTATTTTTCAAAATGGACTTCATTTTTGGATTCAGAATACCGAAATTAGCCTAGGGTGAAATTTTGGTATTTTTCTGAAAACTTTCAATTTTTGGTGAATAGTGAAACCACTAAGTGGTAGGTTAAAAACTGAATTTTGCATAAAACTTAATTTTACCACTTCTGTGAATGAAATTTCGAAAATCCGACAGACACGGTTGATATCAATAAGTAAAATGTGGTTCAATGAGATAAAAATAATTTTTTGGTGAATAGTAACTTTTTACTTTTTTACCGCGGTTAATAGTAAATAGGGTAACTAAGGGTAAATATGATATTACTATTACCCTAACACATGTCCTAATTCTATTGGATAAGTTTAATTCGACCAAAAACAACCTTATGAATATAATATGACCATTTAGGTCCACTTGGATTAGATTATGACATTTAATATTATTTTATTTAATGAATAGTTAAAATAGTTAAAATCAAAGTTTAATAACTAAAACATTTTTAATATGGGGTTATACATAAGATAAATTCGACTATAAATATTCATTAGAAATCTAAAAAGATTTCATACATAATTATATTTTATTTATAATTTTTAGACTTTAAATAAGTTAATTTATTTATGACTCAACGATGATGCAGTAATTACGCTTTTAAGGAAATGTTAACATAATTGATGTTATAAATGCTCAAATAAATATAATTTGAGACTTTTTATGAATTCCACTAATTTTCTAGGTTACTATGATATATTAGTGTTTATTTAATCAACTTGTTTCGAACATATAATTCTTTTATGACTTTCACAAAAATCATATATCAAATAGTGTCAAAATTGACACAAAATAGTTTTTAAATCAAATATTATATTATTAATTGTTATTTTATTCCTAAAAATCTAAGATTAGGCCAAATGACTTAGATAAGGATATATATATTAATAATAAACAACTTGGGGTTCGTTTGGAATGTTGTAGTAAGTGTATTAACTATATAGTGTAAGAAAACAAAAAGTCACGGTAAAAGTTAAATTATTTAACTTAGAGTTAAATCTAATTGATAAGGTTAAAATAATAACCTAAACTTGTCTAAATCCTATTGGTTGATAGTATTTCGACCCATACCCACTTTACCTTCTAAATAAGACCCTTTGGAACCATTATAAACCGATTTTGACTTTAATATAAAATAATATTTTGAGATATTCCTAAGGTGCCCCTCTCCTCCCTTATAAAAGGGCACCTCCTCCCCCTCCTCCTCACACCAATTTGAGCACTCAAGCTCGGCCAACCCCTGCCAAAATCCCTTCTCCGCTTCCCTAGAATAATCCTATAGGTCCTGGTCTTCTTCAAAGACCAATCTTAGTTCCCTAAGTGGAGGATTCAAAGAGGCGTTTCAAAGAAGAGGAGCTTCGGACACGTACAAAGCAAATCGGAAATAAGGTAAGGGAAAAAAATCACAATCTCACTTTTATCCGAGATTGTTTTTACTTTGGTAATTACTGGGGTTTATTTTATCATCCACATCCATGTTCCCTCAATATATAATATTATTTCCATCCTTCTACAATAGTTTATATCCAATTTTACCCTTCGGTGAGTTTTTTGTAAAAGATATGAAAGGTATCTTTTGTCGTTTTCGTACGAGGTACTTTTTGACTTTTCCGACAAAAGTACGAGAAGAATGTTTTTTTTAACTTATACGGCATGAATGGATTTTTAAAACATTATTTCCAAGAAGCTTCCTTTACAATTTTTCATGTTTATTTTTAATCAACTTCTTTTAGTTTAAAATTGTATGACATGTTAAGAAAGGAAAAGTGTTTTTGAAGAAGAAAGGATATTTTCCTCAAGAATGGAGTTCAAGTATTTTATCAAAATTATTTTCCATCTAAGATAATTAAGGGTTCTGTTTTTATCCCTATTATTAAATTGATTTGATTATGTTGTGATGGAATTATTTTTATGAATTCCTTTATCTTATATGAAATGTTTTATGATGTCACGATGTTTAAGATTCCCATTTTTATTACACGGGTTATACAATGATGTATGATTTATGATTTTGTGGCACACATAAGAAAGGATTCATTATAAGATGGGTGTGACCTATATCTCCCTCCAATGCATTGGGTAAAGATTTATATCTCATGAGATAGACATGGCTGGAACGGAAGGTTATTTCGGTTCAGTGATACAGGACTGAAATGAGGAGTGAACTCGGTTCAGAAATGGACTTTGTCTGCTAAGATAGTCTTGGAAATGAGTCATGACTAACAAGAAATGATTTTCCATGATTATTTGTGCATGCCACAAAGTTTCAAGTTTTATGTTATGATTATGGGAATCTCATTTTCACTTCTATGATTTATTCCATGTTAAGATATTATGATCTCT
The DNA here is from genome assembly GCA_963277665.1 of Viscum album. Taxonomy (NCBI): domain Eukaryota; kingdom Viridiplantae; phylum Streptophyta; class Magnoliopsida; order Santalales; family Viscaceae; genus Viscum; species Viscum album. The sequence goes on along the minus strand of OY728167.1, from coordinate 803,581,964 downwards.
TTTGCAGGTTATGATTTTCAAGAAGATATGATATGATTTTTATTTCCTTTATTTGCCCTTTCTGAGCATTTGAGCTCACCCTTTTTTGTATGTTTTCTTTTCCCCAGGTCAGGAAGATGGATATTAAGTAGAATATGCTAAAAGGGACCCTAGATATGATCAAATAAATGGGAGACACTGTAGAAGATTTATGAACCAGTTGTTTATGTTTCCCAGTTTCTAAAGACACTATACCTACACGGTCCTTTGTGGTTTTGTCGTATGTTGTAATAAGTGTGCTTCAATTTTGAAGTATTAACAATGTATGTAAAGTATGTGTCGTTATATCTATGGTAATTCATTTTATTACCATGTTTCAAAAGAATACACGATTAAGGTATTCACATGTTTTGAATGTGAAAAAAAACAAATACCTTATGATGTATGGGAGATAAATTTTATATCTATTTAGTTCACCTCTTTCTAAAGTTTTATATTTTTAATTTTTAGAAGGATTGTAGTGTTATCCATTTGTGTATAGTATAAGTTATATTCTGGTTGAAGTTTTCTAGATTAATGTATTATCTCAATATAGGTGGACTTATTCATATTTGATTACTTGTGCTAACCTTTTTTTAGACAAATGGAATGACCTATTGTTCTATCGCATGATCTACTAATACTTCCAAAATGAAAAATTCAACTTCATTTCTTTAAATAAGATATGGAGTGGAAATTGTTCAAGGAATGACCAATGGTGAGATTGTACTGAAATAAAGTAAGTATTTATTATGTTATTCAACTTTAGGGAAAAGATCTTAAAAACTAAAAATTTTATCTTAGTGCCTTCTTATCCGTTGACTCAGATGGTCTATTATATCAACATATATTTATGGATTTCTGGTTGTTAACTTTATACAACCTTGTTCTCTATCACTATCCATCATAACTTGACGGTTAGATTTCTCTTCCATATCCATGTTTTAACTTCCCACCTATATTCTCCTATGTGGAAACCCAGTGATGAGTAACTTTGTGTAACCATTATTTTTTTAACATTTATTTTTAAAATGAAGTTTTAGTATTATTTTTTACGATGTGGGTTTCTATGAAGGAATCTTTCAAGCAATAAACCATTTATAATCACGAAGAATTTTGAGGGAGAAATTCATTTTAAGGTGGGTAGAATGTAACCCCCAAGATTTTATGAGATAGATTCTTTTTAATTTCTTTGATGTCTTTTTTTGTATTCTACACAAAGATTAGATTGAGGTATACACAACACTGTATTATCTTGCAGTATATGCAACACTAATCTTGTCTTGTGTTACACACAATTTTAAGTTCTTTTGATAGAATTCATTTCATGCAACACTGAGTATAGATTTTGTTCAATGTATAAGTGAACTAAGTCTATATTATGTTATATGAAACACCAAAAGAATTTTTCACTACACACAACAGTTTCATGGATTGTATTACATGCAAGAGAGACCTTCCTCGATAACTTGTGTTGTACGCAATACTGAGTTTCACTAAATAATGATATATTATTAAAATTTTATTATTTAATGGGATATAGACTAGCCATTATTAATAGTATTAACCACATTTTCAATTTTATATAAAATTAAATTTAATCTTATGTATTTTCTAGAACATTATATAAGAACAAATTCAATTTTTTGTATAAAAGAAGTATTTTTCAAAAAATGTATTTTTACAACCTTTTGATGGAGCAGCCATTTTAAATCTCCTTTTTTGCCCTTTTATAAGTTATATTTGACAAAATAAAAATCTTATTTGAAATTGGGACATCTTGGTTAAAATTTTGGTATTTTTATGATGAAATCATATTTTGATGAATAGTAAAACATACTGCATTTTAATTCAAAACTGCCTTTTCGTCTAATTTATTTGTATAGTTAGATTAGCTTTTTAATTGGTTTTAAAGTGTAATTGGATTATTTTTTATCATTTAAACTAATTTTGCTAATTTTAAGTAATTTCACATTTAAATTGGTCATAAACACATGAAAATATTTTGATAAGTTTTTACTTCTTAAAAACCCGCTTTTTGGTTTTCGAAAACAGGAATTAATTTTAAATTAATTTCTTATAGTTATGTATTTTGAATTATGAAAAATGGGTTCCATATTTGGAATCAGTGGGTCCAAATTATGTTAATAGGTTAATTTTATTTTTTTGGATATTATGAATAGTAACTACGGTAATTTTTATTTACCACAGTTAAAGGTAAATCGGGTAAATTAGGGTAAATAACAATATGATAAAGATAATAAAATTACCCTAACACCGAAAAAAACATATTGGATGAATTAAAATCTACCAATATCACCTAAGGGTCATAATGGATTCATTTAATTGACCTTTTTCCATGAAAGTGATGTAATTATAATTAAAATAAAAGAAGGTGACAACATGTCACTCTCATATATCTTATAAGTATAATAATTTTAATATAGTTATAAACATGATAAAACTTTGAACATAAAGTCTCTAGAAATCTAATTAAATTATCTATATAATGTGAATTTATTATAACTTTTAGAGACTAAATAATTACCATTAATGATGACACAATAGTGGTGTAGAAATTATTTTATTAATAGAAATATCAAAAAAAATGGTTTTAAAAATATTAAAATAAATATCATATAAACTATTTAATGTGATCCATGAATTTTATAGGTTATTATTACATGTTATGAGTGTATTAAATATTTTTTTTCGAATTTATATTCTGTTTGGATTTTATTTAAAGTCAAATAAATGAATAATGTCCAAATTGACACTATTGATATTTTATAAATATAACATATTATTAAATTATTTAAAAATCACAAAAATATTTAAAATTTATAAAGTGAAAATTATATGGTATAAAATTTTATAAATTATCCAATTATAGACAATTTATAACACATAATTAAATATTTATAACCATTTAATATTTAGAATATTATTACCACAAATAAAATTAAATAGATTAAATGAGGATAAATCAAAATGATAAGGTTTAAAATAAAATCAAAACATGTCTAAATTTTATTGGTTGAAATTATTTAGACCCATACTCATCTTATATTATAAATAAATTATTTTTGGATCTTTATAAACCAAAAATGAATTTATAATAAATTAATATTTCAAGACTTTCTGAAGGTGCCCTTCACCTCTCTTATAAAAGGGAATCTCTACTTCTCTTTTAATCACACCTCTAAATCCATTTTTCTCAGCCATTACCGGCCCATTTCCTCTCCCAACTTCCCTAAATTTATCCTAGAGGCCTCACTTTGGGAATAAATCCATCCTAGGGAGACCTTTGTTTCAAATCAAAAGGAGATACTCAAAAAAGAGGTAATTGTTTTATCACCTCTTACAAAATTATTTTCTTCTTTTACTTCCTCTTCTTATGTTTTTTACATACTAAAGTAATAAATACAGTATATTATACATTATTATAATTATGGTACAACCTTATACCACCTTATATATATCCTACGAATAACAATATCACTATGTGTGCATACGTACGGCTTACCGTCTCTATGGCATGGTGTAATTTGTTATTCAACAATACTTAATTTGGATGGGTATATTGATGAGTATAATGGATATAAATTATGAATATAATATGATATTATTTCTATAAAATTCACATACCATCCAATTTCATACCATTTAACCATCAAGGGAATGATATTGTCGCTTGTGCGTACGTACTGCTTACCGTCTCCACGACGCGATGAGATTCATTATTCATGTTAACCATTAATGAATGATTATAAAGTATATATAATAAATAAGAATGAAATATGTGAGATAATAATGCTACCGTCTCCCATAAAGATCTTTCACCAAGTTACAAGATTATATTCCAAGTTTCCAAAGGCACTAAACTAATACGGTCTTTGGGTGTATTTTTGTGTCATGTATTAAGTATTCTGAAAAACGAAATGTAATTTATATGTACATAAATCTTGGTTCATTTCAATAATTTTATATGTAATACCATATATGATTTAATTATAGACATTTATTATGCATTTATTAACAATTCCTTATTAAAATTACATTTTGGGTAATAGCTATTTTGTTTTTCATGTATGTTTTGGTTTGGTATTTTTGGACCTCTTACTTTGATCATGGTTCCATAATATCTATAATTCTAAACATGATATAAATTCTATATATATTCATTATATGTTTATTTATAGTAATCCATAAAAGTTGGATATGGAAAATGAAATACTATATTCATGGATGGATGAAATTAAAGAAATTTAAATAATATATTACCATTAAATAATAATTTTTATGTCATATATATAAAATATATTCATTAATTTTTCCCTAATTACCTATCATGGAAAGTGTTAGTGAAAAAAGAATCACATCGCTTCGTGAGGCGATAGTCCACCATACACACAAATGACGTGATCATAACCCTCAAGGAGTGTAAAGTAAGAAGGTATATGTGGTATAAAAATTATAGGATTTTAATTATGTTAAAAATATCATATTTATTCATTTAATCTATCCTTATTACCATCCAAGTAAAATAGGAATGAAAAACACATCACATCGGTTCGCGGGGCGGTAGTCTGTCGTACACACAAGTGACGTTACTATTTTCCAGCGGGTTGGGAGGTAATAAGTTAGATATGGTATTATAATTATATAGGTATAATAATATCATAAATATAATTTATAAATATTAAATACATAATTATATCCATCCATGATAGGTATTGATGGAAAATGAATAACATGGGTTCGTGAGGTGGTAGTCCGACGTACACACGAATGGTGATTTCATATCTCATTTGATGGAAGTGCATATGGTTGTAGGTAATGGCCTTAAAATATAAATATATAATTATATTTAACATTTATTTTATTATATTATCATGTTTTAAAAATAATTTAATGAGATGGAGGAATAAATAAAATAAAATGATCAGTTAGGGACATTACGTATTTTTTAGACAACTTTTTTTGGTTTGCACAAAAATACATCCTAGGTTAAATTTATGAAAAAATAATGATTTTAAGATGAGAGTATGTAATTAAGTAATTGATTTTTATAGTTATTTTCCAAACCAATTTATTTTTAAATTGTGAAGAGTAGAGATTATGGAGCGACCTTTATAAGTGAAGTGAGTGGCACACTTATAATTTTTGAAAATAAAATGGTGTACCCTTATTTTTAACATGAAACAAGACTCAAAAATGTATACTTATCATACCTTATTGGTTATAAGGTATAAATATTTCAATATAATGGGTTTTAGACAAGTTTTGAGCCATTTTAAACCCATTTCTTTTTAGGTTAACCCCCCAGTAAACCCATTTTCACCTTAACTGTGGTAAATAATTTTTACTATTTTTACAATTAATTATGGTAAAAAAATAATTTAAAAATATTAGATAATATAAATTTTGATTATTAAAAAAATTGAATACATTTTTTCAATTTAAATTCACAAAAGTGGAAAATTTTAATTTAAAATTAAACTCGCAGTCGCGGTGAGAGAGTGGTTTTCTAAAGAGAAAATATTCAAAAGTTTAAAAAAAATTATATCAAATTCCAATATTAAAATTATTTAAATGACCTAAATTGAATTAATAGATATATAATTTAACTAATTTTACTTTTAAACCCATTTTTTAATGAAACCATATAAATTTTTTAAATGAAATGGAAGTTTTCAAAAAAAACCCAGTATTTTTCACTATTAATAAATCATTATCATCGTTATTATAAATAAAAGGAGGCCAGAGGATGAGTACAAAGATGAAGGTGGTCCTACAAGGTTATTAAATAATTTATTCCAGTGGAATACCCATGGAAAATATCCATCCCTTCCTATTTAAAGAACCCAAACTAGAGAAGCATGTAATCGTAACCCCTTGAGGTGCCTGGGAAGCCAAACAATTTGTGGCTTTATTACCCTCACGCCAAGTGTGAAGGACCTCCAAGTGGTTATTTATTAACCTATTTAAATTTATTATATATTATAATATAGTATATGGAGTTTCAAAAAGTCCAATAAATGAGTTTTGAAGTATTTTGGAGTCTGTCTCAACCATGTCTAGGTCGATTTTGTTCTAATTTCATAACTTAGGACACATAAGAATCACCTTAGCTTCTGACTAAAGAGAGTCATCATTCCCAAATAAAGTAGTGAAAGAAAGAATAAATGAAACCCTAGGATCTTGAGCTAGTCCACCACTATGCATTCTCCCTATACTGAATGAACCATCCGTGTTTAGTTTGTACCCATTTTGGTGAGGGTTACAACAGATCCACTATCCTTTAAGGTCATTAGAGGATAAAAATATAGAGGGAGTGGTTGTTTGGAGGAACCTGAGAGAAGGATACTCATTCAAGTTTTTGATGAGCTGAGATAAATGAATCAACAAAGTTCTTATTCTTGAGACAAGATCCAACCTTGAGAAAAATGGACCTTTGTACGTAACTTTTTTCCATGTTTTTTAGATAAACCAATATCCCACAATAAGGATAAGTGTTATTGCCTTATTCTTGATATTGTTACTCTCTACACCTTGAAACTAGAGGTTAAGAAACATTACACCTGATAGTACCTGAGGGGAAACCATGTGGAGTCAATAAGGTTTTCCTTATGACTTTTCCATTCCTTCTTGTTTTGAAAATCACAAACACCCTATACTTAAGCAAATCGATATTTTACTTCTCTAAGGAAAATTTCCTTCCTTAAGGACATTTACCCTAACCTAGATTTCCTTATATATATCAATATTTTTCTTAAGTATAAAAATCGTATTCATACCTAAAACCTCAGAATCATATAATACTTAGATATGAATCATTCTGTTTTAGGATCCGAATTCTCGATACGAACTCTAATGAAGTTCCATTTCGAATTCTGGATATGAACTCTAATAAAGTTCCATTCCGAATTCTGGAAACAAACTCTCATATAGTTCAACTCTGAATTCTGGATACGAACTCTCATATAGTTCGACTCCGAATTCCGGATTTGAACTCTCATATAGTTCCACTCTGAATTTTGGACTCCAAACTTCTATGAGTTCGACTCTGAACTTTTATGAGTTCGACTCCGAACTCTTACTAGTTCGACTCCGAACTTTTATGAGTTCAACTCTGAACTTTTACTAGTTCAATTCCGAACTCTGTAAGTTCATATTCTGAACTCTGATGAAACCAGACTCCGAATTTCCTTAGAAATTCAGACTCCGGATTTCTACAGAATTCAGGTTCCGAATTCCTATAAAATAGAATCTGAATATCCTTTTTATTATAGACTCCGAATTCAATTTTTGTTAGACTCCAAGCTTTTATTTGCTTACATTTTAAACTTTAGTTTTTCTTATGCTTGCACTCATTTCATTATAAAATGATGTCGTGCTTTCAGTTACACATATTTTGTTATAAAACTATGTCGTCCATTCTATTTCTAACTAACCATTGGTTTAGTGACACGTGTACAGGTCCCTCAGAAATTTAAGGAAAATATGACCGTTGGAGGAGGGAGTCGACCGTTGGAAATTTGCCTATAAATAGGAGCTCATTTGAACGAGCTCAACACACAACTTTGAAAACTTTAACAAATTGTGCTTACATGTTGTTGAAGTGATTTCTAGAGAGAGAGGCCCTTATCAACTCTCAAGCTTCAAGCAGAAAGTTTGAACAGCTTGTTCAAACTTTGCCTTGTGTAGACGTGCTTCGTGCGACTCCGAATATTGGTGATTACATTCGAGGGCTTCTGGGGATAGGAAGACAATGGTGTTGACTTCCTTGAAGTTCAAGGGCTTCCTTTCTGAGGAAGACAGAGGTTCCAACTACCTTAAAGTTGAGGGCTTGTGGGGATAGCAAGACAGAGACTCATATCTTTGTATCGAGGGCTTACCCTGGTGTGGGTAAGACAGACTTTCTTGAAATTATAAATCAGGGGACCTTTATCCAAGGTTGTTGGATACCCTTCTCTTTGGTTTAAAATATTTATATCTTTTTACTTGTAGTTTTACTACTTGTTTTTCTGCTGCATTTTGTATTGTAAGGAAAGTATAACCTTCTTATATTTCCTTACACTTGTAATTTGACTTAGTTTGATTCTATATGATTTAAGGTAGAATCTCATATTTTAAACTTTGGTTAAGTTTTAATTTCCGGATCCATATTTCTGGAACCAGTTTTTGGAATCACTTTCCAGATTTAAGAAAGTGCATAGAATTAGAAGTTTGTAACTTCATACTTTGTCCCAATCTTTCATTGGTGTTAGAGGTGTTGTGAATTTTCTTAGTTTAACTTTGTTAAACTTATATCTTCCTTATTTAAGGAAATTTTTAAAGTGTACAATTCACCTCCCCTCTTGTATATTGAGCATCTACATTGTTATTTAGATCCTACAATTGGTATCAGAGGTTCGAAACCTCATACTCTATACCAATCTTACATTTGGTATCAGTGCAGGTCTCGGAAATACTTATACTCACATATAAGGTTTTCTTGTCATTTTTTCATTGTTCTATATTTTCCTTGCTTAGGAATATTTTCCTTGAATCTGAACTTCTGTTATTAACAAGTTTTTGGGTAGAAATATTTTCTTAAAGATGGTAGCTTTAAATTTTGGTTCCATCGACAACCTAAATCCTACAAGACCACCAATTTTTTATGGCAATGATTATGAATACTGGAGATATCGAATGAAGACTTTCGTTATCAATACGGGGGTAGATAACTTTGTTATTCTTACTGGAAGTTATCAAATTCCTGATAAGGAAGTTAGTGCTTTCACAAACCAAGAGAAGCATGATTATCAATTAAAAAATAAGGTACGCAATACTCTATTATGTTCAATGACTAGGAACATATATAGCCAAATTTCTTCTTGTGAAACAGCTAACTGTATAGAGAAGAAACTTGAAGTTACACATTTTGGTACATCTAAAGTGATTGAGACTATAAGAGCTATGCTGAGAGCTGAGTATCATGGTTTTAATTTTCCTTATGGATAACCCATTTGTAAAGTACAGCAAAGGTTTATGACTATCGTGAACAGTTTACAATCTATGGGAGATAAAGGTTTGGATGATGAATCCCTTGTGGATAAGATAATTGATATTATGCCCAATGAGTGGGAATCAAAGAGAACAGCTATTTATGAGAACGAGAAGGTTACTCAAATTTCCTTAGATGAGCTATTTGGAACTCTTCTTCAACATGAAACAAGAATGAAGAGAGATGATGACAATATCAAAAAGAAGAATGGAAATGAAACTGTTAATTTTACTACAACATAAAAGCAAAGAATCCTGAGAGATTAACTAGATCCAAGTCTAAGAAGGTTACTATCCAATCCGAATCTAGTGAGAGTGAAGTCTCAAAGAATGAGTTAGCTAATCTTGCTCGAAGAATGAACAAAATAGCTGGTCAAATAAATTTCCAATCCATGTATAAGAAGAAGGAAAGGAAAGATAAGAAAGATTAAGAGGTCACATGCTATGAATGCAAGATAAGTGGACACATACAACCTGATTTCCCTATGATTAAAAAGAAAGAAAAGAAAGAGAGGCATTCTGAAAGGAACAGGAAGAAGTTTTACAAAGCCAAAGCTAAGAAAAGTCTGAAAGCTAATACTACTTGGAGTGCTAGCTGTGGAGACTCTTCAGAAAGTGAATCTTCAGAATATGATTCATCAGCTCAGAAGAATATGGGATTCATTGCTAATACTACTTTTCCACATACATGTCTTATGGCCAAGGTACACTCTGCCATAGCTTTAACAAACTTATCTCTTGATAAGAATTACTATTCCAAAAATAGTACTTCTAATGAAGATAAATCATCCTCAGAAAATGAAGAACCTTTATATGAAGAATTATCTAGATTTTAAAAGTTACATGAAGCAAAAAAATTTATAATTTCTAAGAAATTAGACAAGGCAAATACTAGGGAAGAAATTATTTCAAAAGAGCTTTTAGATCTTTCTACAGATCTTAGAAATAAAGAATAGCTTTTAGAAAAACTTTCTAAAGGCCTTGAGAAAGCAAATTCTGATAAGGAAGAACTTTCTAAAGATCTTAAGAATGCTATTTCAAAGATGAAAATTTTTGAGGAAAAATATAACTCTAAGGAAATGATTCATGGGGATAGGAATTTATCCATTAGACTAAAATCCAAAAAAAAAATCTATAAAGAAGCTCCTTGCAAAATTTACCTCTAGGAAGGAAAATTTTGACAAGATGTATTCTCAAATTAAACCTAAAAGAAACACTAATGGAGTAGGTTATACTCACCAAAAACCAGTTTTCAAAAACAACTATTTTGTTCCTTCTAAAGCCCCTTTTTGCACTAAGTGTCAAAGTGGTGGGCATTGGAAGAAAATTTGTTCTTTAAATAAAGTTCAATCTCTTAGGTTTCATAAAGCATGTTTCTCTAAACAAATTTGGATACCCAAAATTTTGTTATCTGAATATCTCGGATCCAAACAAGTTTGGATTCCAAAAGTCTAATTCTTTTCTCATTTTATGGAAGATAAAGGAAGTACCAACACCAATACTTGGTACATGGATAGTGGATGTTCCCGACATATGACTGGTAAAAAAAACTATTTCGAAAATATTATCAAGACGAAAGGAGGAAAAGTAACTTTCGAAGATAATGCTCAGGGAGAAATTATTGGTATAGGTAATATTGTTCTTCTTGGTAAAACTTTGATTTCAAATGTTTTTTTTGTTAAGGGTCTTAAGCACAACCTCGTTAGCATAAGTAAATTATGTGATGAAGGATACCTTATGAATTTTAGGAATGATAAGTGCTCAATACACAATTCCAAGGAAGAGTTTATTCTCTCTTCCCATAGGCAAGAGAATGTTTACACTTTGAACTTAGAAGATCTTAGGAGCCAAGACTTACCTTTCCTTAGTTTAATGGAATATCATTATTGGTTATGGCATAGAAGGCTAGGACACTATAACCTTAGGAACCTATGAAAAATCTCTAAGAAAGGTTTAGTTAAGGATCTACTGGAGCTTAGATTTGATTCTTCTAAAGTTTGTGATCCTTGTCAATATGACAAGCAACATAAATCTAGTTTTAAATCAATCAGTGAAGTCTCAATAACTAATGCATTATAGTTGGTGCACATGGATCTTTTCGGTCCAACACAAACTGAAGCATTAGAGGAAAATACTATGTATTTGTTCTAGTTGATGATTACACTAGATTTACATGGGTCTATTTTCTAGAAAATAAGTCTGAAGCTTTTTCTTATTTTAAAAGTTTTAGATCCCAAGTTAAAAATGAGAAAAACCTTCCACTAAAAACTATTCATAGTGATCATAGAGGATAATTTCAAAATTCTGATTTTGAAACTTTTTGTAGTAGAAAAGGTATTACTCACAACTTTTCATCACCTAGAACTCCTCAACAAAATGGTGTAGTTGAATGAAGAAATAGAATTCATCAAGTGATAACTAGAACCATGTTGTGTGAATATTCTATAACTAGACATTTTTGGGCTGAAGTTGTAAGTACTGCTTGTTATACTATAAATCAAGTTTTGATTAGACCTTTTCTTAATAAAACTCATTATGAGTTAGGGAATGGTAGAAAACCAAGACTTTCCTACTTCAAGGTTTTTGGTTGCAAGGTATTCATCCTGAATACTAAAGATAATCTACACAAAATCGCACCAAAATCTGATGAAGGAATTTTCTTAGGCAACTCCACAACTTCTAAGTCCTATAGAGTTTTCAAAAAAACACTTGTATTGTTGAGGAAACTGTACATGTAAAATTTGATGAAACTGATCCTTTTGTTTTTAAACCATCCCAACCTACATCCTCAGATGTATTTACAAAAACTGATTATCAACCATTTTAGAAGATTATTCTGATAAGGAAAATGTTCAAGAAGATATTTCTGAAACATTTTCCCCAGAAGACTTTCTACCCTATGTTGATGAACAGGTTTTAAAAAACCCAAGTCAGGTGTTTCTTAAGAATCATCCCAGTGATAGTATCATTGGTAATGTAAATCAACCTATAAGGACTAGAAGTTCCTTGAGAAATGAAGTAGAACATCTAGCATTTATTTCCCAATTAGAACCAAAAATCACTGATGAAGCTTTAGGTGATTATGATTGGATCAAAGCCATGCAAGATGAACTAAATGAATTTGAAAGGAATAAATTCTGGACCTTGGTTGAAAGACCTAAGGAAACTTCTGTTATTAAATTAAAATGGGTCTTCAGAAAAAAGAAGGAAAAAGAACTACTTAAAAAGGAGAAAGAAAAATTTAAAATGGAGAAGGAAAAATTTATAAGAAGAACTATCCTTAATTAAGGGGGAGTTCTCATTACGATTCCTTCATTCTAATGAAAATCCCATTCTGGAAATCCAGAATACAATCCTTAGAGTTCCAATTCCTAAGGGGTAGTTAGTTGTATTCACTATCATCCATGAACAAAGGGAGATAAGTTTTAATTTCAAAGTCTAATAAAATTTTTCAAATTCCTTATATTCTTTTTCGAAAGGTTGTTTGTGCTTTCCAAAAAGGAGGAGATTGTTGAGTCAATAAGGTTTTCCTTATGAATTTTCCATTCCTTCTTGTTTTGAAAATCACAAACACCCTATACTTAAGAAAATCGATATTTTACTTCTCTAAGTAAAATTTCCTTCCGTAAGGAAATTTACCCTAACCTAGATTTCCTTATATATATCAATACTTTTCTTAAGTATAAAAATCGGATTCATACCTAAAACCTCAATATCATATAATAATTAGATATGAAGCATTCTGTTTTAGGATCCGAATTTTGGATACGAACTCTAATGAAGTTCCATTCTAAATTCTGGATATGAACTCTAATGAAGTTCCATTCTGAATTCTGGATACGAACTCTCATATAGTTCGACTCAAAATTATAGATACGAACTCTCATATAGTTCAACTCCGAATTCCAGATACGAACTCTCATATAGTTCCACTCTGAATTCTGGACTCTGAACTTCTATGAGTTCGACTCCAAAATTTTACAAGTTCAACTCTAAACTTTTATGAGTTCGACTCCGAACTCTTACTAGTTTGACTTTGAACTTTTATGAGTTCGACTCCGAACTTTTACTAGATCGATTCCGAACTCTGTAAGTTCAGATTCCAAACTCTGATGAAACCAGACTTCGAATTTCCTTAGAAATTCAGACTCTGAATTTCTACAGAATTTAGGTTCTGAATTGCTATAAAACAGAATCTGAATATCCTTTTTATTATAGACTCCGAATTCCATCTTGGTTAGACCCCGAACTTTTATTTTCTTACATTCTGAACTTTAGTTTTGTTTATTATTACACTCACTTCATTATAAAACGATGTCGTGCTTTTAGTTACACATATTTTGTTATAAAATGATGTTGTCCATTCTGTTTCTAACTAACCGTTGGTTTAGTGACATGTGTACAGGTCCCTCAGAAATTTAAGGAAAATATGACCATTGGAGGAGGGAGCCGACCGTTGGAAATTTTCCTATAAATAGGATCTCATTTTAACGATCTTAACACACAACTTCGACAACTTTGATAACTTGTGATTACATGTTGTTGAAGTGATTTCTAGAGAGAGAGAGGATCTTATCACCTCTCAAGCTTCGTGCAGAAAGTTTGAACAGCTTTTTCAAACTTTTCCTTGTGCAGACATGCTTCATGCGACTCCGAATGTTGGTGATTACATTTGAGGGCTTCCGGGGATAGGAAGATAGAGGTGTCGACTTCCTTAAAGTTCGAGGGTTTCCTTGATGAGGAAGATAGAGGTTCTGACTACCATGAAGTTGAGGGCTTGCGGGGATAGCAAGACAGAGACTCAGATCTTCGTATCGAGGGCTTACCCTGGTGGGGGTAATACAGACTTACTTGAAAGTATAAATCAAGGGACCTTTATCCAAGGTTGTTGGATACCCTTCTCTTTGGGTTAAAATATTTATATCTTGTTATGTGTAGTTTTACTACATGTTTTTCCGCTGCATTTCGTATTGTAAGGAAAGTATAACCTTCTTATATTTCCTTACACTTGTACTTAACTTAGTTTGATTCTATACGCTTTAAGGTAGAATCTCATATTTTAAAATTTGGTTAAGTTTTAATTTTTGAATCCATATTTCCAGAACCTGTTTTTGGAATCACTTTCCAGATTTAAGCAAGTGCATAGAATTAGAAGTTTGTAACTTCATACTTTGTCCCAATCTTTCGTTGGTGTTAGAGGTGTTGTGAATTTTCTTAGTTTAACTTTGTTAAACTTAGATCTTCCTTGTTTAAGAAAATTTTTAAAGTGTACAATTCACCCCCATCTTATATATTGAGCATCTACATTGTTATTTCAATCCTACAAACCAGTGATCTCCCTAAACCTACTTCAAACCAGACATGACTAGTCTCTATTAAAAAACAAGTGAGTAGAGGACTCCTCCAATGGATTCCCATAGCAAGATCACCTAAACACGAGACTGATACCTATTATTCTTACAAGATCATCAGTGGGTAAAGACTTATTATGGATATTCAACAATATAAAGTTTTAATTTTTTGTTATTTCCTTGCACCAAGTGTATCTATCTATCTATCCAATTTAAATAATGTTATATACCACCAATGATACTCCTTCCTAGAACACACACTCGACGAAGAGTCTGAAAAAATGAATTTTTTAGGTTCATATGAAAGCTCAATGAGATAAAAAATTCACTCCAAGATAATATTGACATGATGATTTAAAAAATTAAGTTCATTATTTAAAATAAATTTTCTAAAATTAGAAAAAATTAATTAATTTTAAAATAAGTGTGAAAAAGAATACAAAACTGCTTTTTTAGAAAAAATATTGTTTTTAAGCGTAAAAATGGATTTATTCTTATCTATTCTCTAGAAAATACATAAGATTAATTTTAAAAATTTGATTGAATATATAATATATTAATTTCATTAAAATCATTCATAAAAAGTGACTTTTTTTATTTATTGATGTAAAATGTGATTGTTGGCATAAAAATAGTTTTTCAGAAAAAGATTTCCTTTATTTTCAAATAGTTTTTATTTTCATTTATAATTAATTTTTCACCAAATAATTAATTTTATATACGTGTTTAAACCATATATTTTCATAATTAAGTTAATTATATTCATACACTCCATTCCAACAGCTAAGTGATAACTATCATATTAAATAATAATATTTAATTTTATGACACATTTTATTTAAACTTGGTGTTGTGTTTAATGCTAGATAAAATCAGTGTTGCATGTAACATAAGCTAAACTTAGTGTTTTGTGTAACTCAAGAAAAAAATATTGTTTCATGTAATGAAAATTATCAAAAAAATTAAATTTATATGAAAAAAAAATTCACAAAATCTTGGGGTGTTACATTTTACCCCCCTTAAAATGAATTTTTACCTCAAATTTTTTCACTTTGATACCATAAAATTAGGACACTTATGCCACATTAAATCCATATTTTCCCAAATAAATTCCTCAAGTTGGTAGTTTTTTCAAAAAAATAGTGACTAGGTGAGTGGTCTTGTTTCGTAGAACTTTCTATGTATGATCGATAATCTCCACCAGTTGTTCCTTATAATTAAGATCATACTCTAGCAGTATGACCTCTGAGTTTAGTACATGTGATGGATCAATCATGCACATCTTTAGGAGAGATACAAGTAACACATCATGAACCTTAAATAGGTTCATTAAATGTTCCAAGAGATAAACTATGGTCCTGATACAATCAATAATTTCAAAGGGGATGATATACCTAGGGCTTAGCTTTCCTCTATATTATAAGCACAATTTCATCCTTTAGTTTTTCTTCGATCAATTTCCATTTCATCTCTTACACCAAGAAATAAAGATTAATTTTTTTATGCATGAATAATTGGTGGATCATAAGATCCATAAAAGAATGATAATTAATTCCTTATTTATTTAGTTATTATAATAAATAGAATTGTTAGCACATGTTATACAATAACATCCAAAGTTTAGCTTAATCCATTTTATGAATAGTTAACCTTAAGGCTCATTTATGTCTGGATAAAATTGAAATAAAAAAATTATAAATAAGATAACTAAATTTCTAAAAATAAACTTACCATTAATCCCCCAAATAATCATGAAGTAGATCTTAGTGTCACATACCAAATGTTTGAATACATTTATCATATATTCTCCTAAAACAAGGTAATATCCTAAATTACCATAAAACCTTAATGAAAACATACATGCTTTAAAAACCAATTTTTTCCTTAGTCCTTAAATAAATCCTAGATAATTGAATAAATTATATAAATCCAAAAATGTTGTAAACTCCATCAATGTTATCATAAAACACTTCTTCATCAAATCATTAATCAATTCCAAGGTAATCAATAATATCCAATTTAATTTAACCATATTAATAATCTTTTTCTCTAAACTAAACACCATTTTCTCAACATTAGGAACATATTAAGGGTTATCCTCCCTTAATAAAAATCACACATTTCCATTAAATCACTTTTCTAATCCATTTTTACCATTTAACGTATTCTTAAAACTCCTTAATGAAAAAATAATGTGGAATAATCCATTGATGTTCCATGATTCTAATGACCAAAGTACCACTAATAAAAATATAATTATTTTAATACCAATACAAAAACACATCAACCATTCCAATTTCTCTATACACTATTAACCAGACTTTATTGTTTTATTCCTTAACACTTATTTCCATTCATATTCCATTCATAGTCTCCTCATCATTAGTAATAAAACCACAACCCGTACAACCTTTCTGGTTCTCTTAATGAGATTTCCCCCTAGGAGATCAATTGGCATAATTTCCATACATCCCACATTTATAACAATTGGTTATTGATGATTCCTTAGGTAAACCATTATTCTCAACCATTTTGTTAACTGAAAATTTCATTTTTCTATGGAAATAACCTAATCCATTCACTTATTCTCCACACAAAAAACATCTTCTCATTCCTTTAAGACATTCCCTAGGGTGATTCTTCCCGCATTCTCAACATATAGGAAATTGAATCTTCTTTTCTCTATGGTGTCCACCACCCGAACTCTCAATGAACTCAATACTTATCTTATTTGGTGATTATGAGAGTTAGTTGTGGTGCATGTTGTTAATTATATATCATGATAAATGATTAGGAATAATCATAATATTCTTCACTCAAGTCATCATCTAATTTTGTTGCTCATAATTATCGAATCACCCATCCAATTCAGTGTTAACATGATTCCTTGTGGTTCCAACCATTGACTAAAACCAAATATCATAGTGTAAGTTACACGAATTATAGTATAAAACAATATAATAATGAAAAATAACTTATATTATTTCAAAATCATGACACATTATTTTCAATCTATGATACTTTAGGCTTATCCAAGGTCATTCATAGTCATTATTAAAATCCTTTATGATATTTCATAAAGAGTTTGTGAATTTAAAAATCATATCACCTAGGAGTTTCAAACTAGGTGTATATCAAGTCCCGTTATCATGCACCAAGTGATGATTCAGTCCATCTTAATTCACCCTTTTCAGAGTTATTTCCCATAGGTACCTCTATGCTAAATCCACATCCATTTTTAGTATCCAAACAGGGATGTAACTTCTTGGAAACCACTCATTCTATCCTTTACCAAAATTCCAATAAATTTTCATACACTTCGATTCATCCTTAGACTTATCCTTGGACATATCCCATGAAATATCATTATAAATATATCTAGGGATGTCACTAAATTCTTCTCACCCTATTTTCCAAAGGCTAACAAAACCATATTCTTATACCAACTATAAAATCCCTAAATTCTCAAACATTAATATTACATCTTATTAGATAAATATTAATTGCATAACATAATTATCTACACCATAATTGTTTAGGTCTATTCTTTTTGAATATTTGGACACATAAATAATTAGTTCATAGGTGAACTACATAATCACACACTAAGTTCTTCATAACTAGAACCCTTCTTATAAAAATCATATATAATACATTTCATCAGAATATAGGGGAAAGAAACATAAGAAAGGGTGATCTCAAATGATCAGTAAGGGTAAAAAACAGAGATATATAAACATAACATGGGAAGAATGTTATTAGAACATGATCATAACATCTAAAAATCACACCCTGTATAAGAAAGATCATAATCTTGGGTCATGGGATAAAGAGTTGTAATTCATAAGGCATGATTAATAATGGAATCATAGAACACAAACTATTAGAACATAACATTGGCATAAGGATAAGAGTTTTGGAATACACATAAGTATAGAAAATCACTTTCTTAGTAGTTTATAGATCATTGACAAGACTATCATAGTGGAGTGGGTTTACTCGCAAAACCATCATAGTAGTCAAGGTTCACTCCTAATACTATCATAGTGTATAGCCTTAATGAACTAGGTTCACTCACCATTCTAGTATTTTTTATCTAAGGACATATTAATTTTTACCCAATGAATTAGAGGGAGATATAGGTCTCACCCATATTGGCTATGACATAACCACCATACTTGGTTATAACATATCCACCTCCATATAATGAAAATCATATATATGTGTGCCATAATATCATAAAACATCCATCATATTGTAACCCATGAAAAGAAATGGGTTTCATAAAAATTTCATCATAACACAACCTATGGAATATAAATAGGTTTCATAATAATTTCATCATTTCATTAAAGAATAACCCATTGAAAAGAAGAGGGTTTCATAATCATTTTATCATGTTATATCTCATAGAAGAGAAATGGGTATCATAAAAATCTTTTCATTATATGCATAAACCATTTAGAGAAATAATAAGAATGGTATACTTAGATCATATCCCGAGTAAATCATAAGTAACATCAAAGGAAGCCATCTTATATGAAAAATGATTTGAAAGAAAAACCACTTGGAATTTTTCTTGAGTAAAATATCCTTTCCACTTTGAAAAACACTTTTTAAAACAAAAAACATTTTCAAAATCCTTTTCTTTAAAAATAACATAGAAAACTTTTAAAGGAAGTTTTAAAAATAAATTAAAACATTTCTTGATGAAAATATCACTTCTGTAAGATCTTGGGTTTTTGAATGATGTAAAAATCCCTTCTTTTTCAGTTTAAATACTTAAATATGGCCAAATTTGAATTCCATTTGAGGTTACAGAGGTTTTGGGGGTGTTTGGGGGTTGTTCAGAGCCTAGAACCCAAGTTTGTGGTGAAAATGGCCTATCCTACAGTTTGTACAAACTGTGCGGGGCATGCCACATGGTTAGTACAAACTGTGCGAGGCTAGATAGTGGGGGTATATAGGATACACTGTTTTTTGAAACTGTGTGATAGGAGGAACATGACCATGTGGCCAAGTATTCAAATTTAATAGATCTTAAGAGTGGATTTCTACATGATTTGTGCATGGTTAGTAAACCGTGTGGGTAAACCATGTGTGTGCCCCTTGGCCTATAAGAAATTATACATGATTAGCGCACGGTTTTCCAAGTCGTGCACCTAAACCATGTAGACCCTATATTTTGGGAATTTTAATAATTATAATGTTTAAAATTATTTCTTTTTAAAACCTAAAATCACATTTCTCTTTCTATTCACAACAAACACATTTTGAGAGCCTCCTCCTTCAACTATTCTTGGATTTGAGGTGGATTATTTGTCCGAGACCATAATCGATATCCGTTGGAGGCATCAGATCAATCTAGGTGATTTCATCATTCCTTGTTAGTCATTATCGATTCTTCTATCCATCAACTTCACTATTTGGTTTTAGGATCATATTCCCTAATTTGACATTCTTCATATGTTCTTTGTATTTATTCCAATATAAGTCAAATCAGGTGTCGATACTGGACAAGAACTCCACTGTCGAGCTATGGTAGGTGTTCTAGATATTTATTTTGAGTTTTGGTGCTTTATTAGGCTACCTTCTTTACACCGACATCATAATTTCTAGTGCAGCACTGAGATTAGAATTTTTAATTGAATTAAATGGTTTTGGACATGTTAGGGATTCCCTTAGGCTCCATTGAGATATATTGGTGGTTTTTTCACAACCCAAGGTTACCTTGGGGGTACTCCTATGAATTCACCTTGTTTATTACATGTTAAACCACCCAAGGGGTGTGTTTTGATCTTGACTTGTAATAGGAATCCTTTTAAAAATGAAATGATCTGAATGGGATGGTTAGGGTATGGATTTACTCATTTACCTTGTTATAACATGTTGAAATTGAAGTGGTAAATTATTTAATTGATCAAATGGGTTATATTGTACTTGGAATGCTTAATTGATTTTCTTATAAAATGTGACCAATGAGTGGGTAAACTCGTGGGTTATATTTAAATGTGAAGTTGAGATAAATAAGTGGGTATAATAATTAAATTCCATGATTATGAAATGTGAATAATTAGTGGGTATACTCATTAGATGTTTTGAATGTGAATTGGGATACATGAGTGGGTATACTCTTGAGATGTAATTAGTTATGAAATGTGATTAATGAGTGGTTATACTCATTTTAGGAATTTAATGTAAATTTTTATATATATGAGAGGGTAGACTCATATGGTATTGAATATTAAATGATATGAAATGGTTTAATAGTTTTATAGATTCCATGGATGGTTCTCCATTGATCTTGAACATGATAGTGGATGTCTGGGGTTGAGTACAAACTGTGCGAGGCTTGATTGTGTGGGATGTCTTGGGCATTGCCACTCCTTGGATATGTCTTTCTTGGAATCATGTAGGACTTTTTTGGTAAACATGCTCCTAGGACTCCAACCATCGCCTTTATCGCGTTTACATTCAGATGCTTCTAAGACTTGAAGAGGATGACTTGGTCTTCTATACCTTGGATCTGGCCATTCATGGTCTGACACTTCATTATATGGAACTGCCGTCAAATTTATGATATGATGGGATGTACGGAACGACCATGGAAAAGTGTGAATGAATTTTTGTATGAAATGGACATGGGATATTGTTATGGTTTCAAAGATTATACGATAGGGCTGTGATTGATTATATATTTTTGGGTGTATTGCGAGGTTGTGTTGTTTATTTATTTTTCTTGTAGCTACCTTGTTTAAGAGCTTGAATATCTTTTGCAGGGAGCCTCAAGAGGCTATTTAGTGAAACCCATTTAGTAGTACTTACATGCCATGGGAATATTTACTTACTATTTATTATTGCTTATCTTTTTTCCTATTTTTTATTAGACCTTATATTTCATAGATTGAAATGTATATATCTTTGGGTGGATGCATACTAGGATTGTATCTAACACCCTAGTCGGGCCACCATTGGGTACCCGAATGGATTATTTGGATTAAAATAGAGATTGAGGAAAGCACCCATAGTTTTAGAGTTGATTTTATTCCATGCTTAGAAGAAGGGGAGAACATTACCTAGATGAGGCTCATAATGCTATTAGGAGATAACACCTTTGGTCTTTTTGGTATTTTTTATACATTTATAGCATTGTACAAATTTTTACCTTTTTTGGATGTTTTTTAAAAACATGTATTATCATCATTGTATATGAGACACTTATGGTTTTGTTATATATTTCCTTTATTATTCAGTTATCTATTTTATATTGATTTACTAATTCCGTTACTTATATATTATTGTCATTCCATTGTGTAACACTATAGTGATGAGGTAATAGTCTTACCATTGACACACCTAGTCCCTTGCTACTAGATGGAATCCTCTAGAGTTTTGTGGAGATGCGCTTGAGGCCATGTGACCCACCAGGATTAGGGAACCTTTTAGTGGTATATGAGTCCAGGAAAATACAAAGTGGTATCAGAACATTATTTTTTGGTTTTCCTTACTATTTGGGGATAATAGATAGGGATAGGAATGGAATGGAGTTTGGTAATGAGTTTTCCCTGGGAGTAGCTACCCCGCGTATAGGGAAAATCCAAATTGCCTCGAATGAAATTTCAATTTTCTAGTTTTTGGATATTACATTTGATTTGATTTCACTATTGGGTGATACACTGAAATTTTTATGTTATTATTGATATGAACTGTGGGTTCTATTTTTGTTATAAACATATGAGATGATGGTATTCCATCCCATGCATCATACTAGTAACTTGTTAGAAATCACATGCCATGCATTATGTCATGCCATTTAGAATGCATTACTTATTGCATGCTGATGTGATAGGTGTTTTGATAGTTATACCTACTGATGTAATAGATTTTGTGAAGATAAAGGGAAAGTGAAGACATATTTCAGTTCATAAGGAGTATGGGCCCTTATGGACTAGAAAGTGGCTCACCGTTTGACTCAATTGTTAAATTTAACTTGATGTGAAATGAATGATATGGACACTAATTATGGTTCATGAGGTGTTATGGGACCTCATGGATTAGAACAAGGAGAACCATTGGTTTAATATCTTTTATAAACAAATGATGCAAATTAAAGGGAAATGGATATAAAATGAAATTAAATGGAACAAAAAACTGTAAAAAAGAGACATAACCTAGACCTGGATTTTGAGTGGGAAAGAGGCGGTGTTTTTAGTGTTGGTTGTAACTGTTCTTGTTATAGACCTGGCTTTAAGAGTAGGTTGTGTGGTATGACCTGGTTTTAGGAGGGTCTTGGCCTGTATTATTCTTTTTAGCTTTGAACCTTGATAATTAATATTTTTTAGTCATGTGTTTGGCATTGTAAAGGCATTCCACCATGATAACCTACAGTCGTACACTATGAGGGAGGTGAAGACCACACTTAAGAGGTGTTGGGTGATGGGTTACCGGCTAATCCTCCTTTAGTACTAGTTGCGAAACTAGTTAGTTTTTATTATATAGGTGTTGTGGCATAGTTCTGTGAGGGGTTTTATCGCTTCATGTATACTTTTTAGGGAGCATCGCTGCAAACCTTATTGAATGCTAAGCTAATTTTTGTGTTCTTGCAGTATAATTCTCCCATGTTTTCAAGCGATGGAGGTTCACAAGATTTTAAGTTGTGGTGAGAGACTACATTTTTATTTTTCGAGTATATGGAGACATCTCCTGAGAGTAGAGTGAAACTCAGGGAGTATATTATATATGGATCCTAAAGGTTCTATTTGGATGATTTAATTATGATGATAGGCTATGATACATGGTTTGGGGTGTTTTCTAAACTATGTTTTATGATAACTTTCCCTATGACCTTGAGATGTGGAAGGGACAGTGAGTTGTGCGGCTGAAGCAGGGTGTGATGTTTGTTATGGGATGCTTTTAGTGAACCCAATTAATGTGATGGGACCTTTTTCATCCATATTTAATTTTTATAGTCTTAGATATCAAACCCATGAGGGTGTTTACATGAAATATAGGATGGTATTGTTTTCCTTATAATAGGTACTTGATATTTTCCATTTCAGCTAATGTGCATGTTGTGAGAATTGAGCCTTATTCAATGATCTTAAATTAAACCTATTGAGGTGTTATAGATTGAACCCTCGGTTAAGGTTTAGCTTCTTCTACTGTCTAATGAATGTTTGAGAAAGAACATGAGAGTTTTCATGATCTTATGTTAGTTTCTTTTCCTAGGTTGGGTCAGACCTAGTGGACGGGTAGTAAGACTTGGTAACCTTGAAAAGGGGCTAGACCGGAGGAGGTAGTACCCTTAGAACATAAGTTTTGATAAATTTCTGTGATTTTTTTCTAACAAGATGCACCATTCGAGTACCGTTTCTCCATAGTATGACCTCTTATCTTGAAATGAAACCCAGGTGAGCTGTTGAATTTTTGGTACTTGGACCTCCATGGGTACTCCCCGTTGGATGATACTCAGTGAGTGTCATCTATCTTATCTTTTAATTAGTGTGAAAATACTTCGGAGATCACTCCCCTTTACTAATGCTAAGAATCATCAGTTCTTTGTATCTTATGTTGGCAGTTGATTTCGTTATTCCTTAAATGATTGAATTTGACCCTGGTAGGTTGAGGTTCCTTGTTTGTTTAGTTTAGCATTATTTGTTGAAGTGTTTTTGGTAGGTTTGATGTTTTGTAATAGAAACCCTTATGTGGGATATGGTTCTTATGTGAGGAACCATAGGGTCAGGTGCTCGAACCTAGTGGCCCTTATATTATACTTTTTTTCTTTCCCTGGTCTAGGTGGTAGACCTTGAATTCCCACTCTTGACTTATACCCTGGTAAGTCAGTGATGATTAGTTGAGCAAGGATAACATGTGTGGGAGGTTGGTTCGAGGTTTATGATTGCCTTATAATAAATGATATTGGCTTATTCTTGTTCTTTAATGATGCACATTAGATGCTTGGGTCCTTCATTTTAGGAATGGTGATACCTTTTATTTTTTGAATCTCTATGGGTGATCATTTATCAAAATTGGATCAATATGATGGATTGTTTAGGTTCCTGACCCATTTGATTGGTTTTAGTCACGTTTTATACCCTTCTAAAACTACATTGTGTTTTGGGTAGTTTTTTTATGGGTAAAGGCATTTGTGGATTCCTATTTTGAAATGATTTCCAAGAGAGATCTTGTTTTGGTAAAAATGACATACCAAGTAGCATGGTTAGCTTGGTATTTATGTTTAATGATTTAAAGGAGTGTGAGTCAGATGTGGAACATGGTGGTACAAGAGTGTACAATCATTTCTTATGGGAAACTTGGTACCCACTGGTTGCATAGGGTAACACTTCAATGGTCGATTGATGACTAGATGAGTACGAGCTAAGAACTGATAGTTTCTTATTAAAGATTCTAGGATTGGCGATCTAAAGCTTGGGTAAATTCAATATGGAACTGTGATGAGGGCCACTTTAAAATCAAATTGGTTACCATGAGACAGTTGACCCATGTTTTAGACCTGGACACTTAAAGATAGGAGAGGTGGTGTTAAGCATTGGTTATGGATTTTCTGGCATGTTTTTCATGCGAGTGAGGCTTTGGAAGAGAACTACTCATCTAGTGATAAAAATCTTGGTATAATTATTGTTTAGTGACCAACATGACCCATATCTTGATATCATCTTGAGTATGCTGAGAGGGCGTCAGTTATAAATTGAGCTAATTCAATAAAACTGCCTTTATGACCTATTAAATGAACTCCTTAGTGGTACACTCTATGAGAAGTTTAAGGGAGACTTATGATGTGGATACCACCCTAATATGTTTTTTTACCCTCATGAGGAAAGGCTTGGGGTTAGTTGATACCAGTTGTTGGATGTTTTGTCTTGTCATGTGAATTTCGTTTGATAAAAGGAACTGAGAATGGTTCGAGAAGGTGTTGTCATGGAGGGTAGGTACGGGCCTTGGTGGATGTGCTCTAGTTTTACACAGGGTGTTGTGGGAGAAGGCACAGTATATCTTTTTGAGGTGTGTTGGCCATCTAAGCCGATCACTTTTGAGAATAGTTGGTTGAAGGAAATTTGACTAGTTCCTTTTCTAATGAGGTATACAGTGGTTGTGATACCATTCTGTACATGTCGTGGGTTGAAATGGTGCTATGAAAAGGTCTTCTGGGACTTTCAAGTGAAGACAATGTTACCAATTCTATCGGGTCAATCATAATTGTCCATTCAAACCTAAGTTGGGAAGTGCCTTAGGATTCTTGGTAAAAGATATGATGATGTGATCATGTATCATGTTATAAATGCACTAAAAGGTCATTCATTTCTTACCGATCAAGAAAACCTTCAGTGTGGATGATCTTGAGAGGTTGTATATCTATGGGTTAGTAAATTTCATGGGGTATCTCATTCTATCATTTCATATAGGGATGACTGGTTTACTTCACAGTTCTAGAAAGGGATATAGAGGTATTTGGGTGCACAGGTTATTATGAGCACAACAAACCACCCTTAGACTGATGGCCAATCAGAGTGTATGATACAAGAGCTTGAGGAAATGGTGTAGGCTTTCATACTAGTTTTCAGGGGATATTGGGAGAGGTATATACCCCTGGTTCAATTCTCTTACAACAATAGCTTTTATGCTACTTTTCAGATGGTTACTTTTGAGGTTTAGTATGATAGTCCATGTTGATTGGCCCTATGTTGGTTAGAGGAATGTGAGGTAGTTTTTTGGGACCACGTCTCATGCAGGAGACTTCTGATCAGGTCCAGTTGATTCATAAATAGATGGTTATAGTGAAGTATCAATAGAAATCATACTCCAATCACCAAATATGACCTATAGAGTTCAAGGTCAAGGATTGGGTCTTTTTACAAGTTTCACTGAGTCTAGGACATAGGAGAATTAGGAGATATGTTAATCTTTCAGCATGATATGTCGAGACGTTCAAGATTCTGGAGAGATTCAGGTCAGTAGCCTATCATTTTCAGTTACCTCAAAGGTACTAAGCTATTCATGATGCCTTTTATGTATCTCAGTTGTACCACTATCATTCAGAATCATCTCATACTTTTCAGCCTGAGGAGGTTGAGCTACAAGTTGATGCGTCCTTTGAGGAGCATCTGATTCCTATAGATGGTAGGAGAATGAAGGTTATATGAGGTCAGCCAGTTCCTTTAGTATTGGTTTTATAGTATCACGTCTATTTATAGGATGAGACTTGGGATTGGGAGGCCAACATACATGCTCGGTGGCTAGAGTTTTTCTCAGATGAATCTTAATCACCCTTGAGAAGGAAATTTGGGGATGAATTTATTTAAGGGGGAAATATTATAAGAACCTAGCTTTTAATATGAGGTACAGATCCCTTATTTTTTAGTTTAAATGCTCAAATATGTACTAATGTGAATGCCCTTTGAAGGTTCTGGTTTTCAATCAGATCAAAAGATAGAATATTTAAATCCTCAAAGAAAGAAGTCGATGAGAATTGTATTCATCAAAAGTAGAATTATTTGTGAAGGAATTCATTGGTATCATATTCATAAAATATTGAAGCTGTTGATATTGATCCATCCAATTCAGTATTTCATCATAATCATCAAAATAATAATTTTTCGGGACTGATGAATGCAAAGAAGAAGAATAATCTTACTTAGAGATGGTTGGATCTGTTGTCAAAGGGGGACTTGAAATTAGAAGAAGATTTTTTTGTTTTCAGCATTTGGTGTAGACTAATGTAATGAATAATTCATTTCAGGAAATCAGAATGGAGAAACGAAATTGGACTTTGGTTTTTCAAGAAGATGAAAGATTTATATCTCTTTATATACACAATTGGTACAGAGCAACGTAATGAAGAAATTGTACTAGGCAAATAAAAATGGGAAATCTAAATCAAAATATTGTTTGTGAAGAAAGTTTGAAGTATATTTGAAGTTGTTAGAATATTTGAGAAGGATGGATAAGAGTTTAGAAGCATTGAAGAAGTAATAAATGTATCTTAAATTCAATGAAACGTGAAAGTTAAAAAAAATTTGTTGAGAGGGAAACAATTTTAGAATCCCACCCAAACCATATTTGGTTCACCTATAAAAGGATAAAGAACTTTTTACTTTATAAAGGATGTATTATTCATGAAAGGAAGAGAGATAATATCTAAAGTTCTAGGGAGAAGAATTTTTCATATTGTCTTTCTTGAAGAAGTCGTGCTAGATAGAAAATAAAGGAGAAGCGATAAGATTGCAACATATTCAGCTGGTCATCATATTCAAATTATCATCATATTCAGATGGTCGTCATATTGGGATGGATAATTGGAACAGGAATATCGTATTGGGTTTTCTGAACTGAGGAAGAAAGTTTTTAGAATTGTCTCAATCATATTATGATGGAGTTATATTTTCTATATTGAGAAATCCGACTGGGAAAATCAGACTGGGAAATCAAACTAAGTTTTATAACAAATTCCAAGAAGTTATTACCAGATTTTGGGTAATAAAGCGAAGAATTGTTTTAAAATAATAAATTTGTGAAAGTTGATAAAGGAGAACCATAACATGTTTTGTTAAAAAACTTTGTATCACGTCATTTTTGATAGAAATATCACACTCACTATTTAATTGTTTACATAGTGCTACATGAGTTTAAGGGAATATCCTACTCATTGTTTTCCATACAAAAGGATTGTTTTATAGTGGATTGTGTGGTATTAGATCATTTCCAAACCATACCAAGGACGTAGCTATTCTTATTAAATAGTGAACCTGGTAAATTATTATATTCCTATGGATGTGTTTTTTAATTGTTTTCAGAAGGTAAAGTAACCTTTAATAGGAGGTTAAGTTTGTTTCATAAAAAAGGAAACATAAAATAAAAGATATCACTAGTTCACCCCATCCCCCTCTCAGTGATACAATTATCCTGAATGGGAAATTATAGGTTGCACGGTTAGTACAACCCATGTGAGGCTAGACAATGGGGGTATAAAAACCACACAATTTATTGAAACTATGTGATAGGAGGTGCACAGCCATGTGGCCAAGTTTTCAATTTTAGCAAATCTTGATAGTGTCTTTCTACATGGTTTGTGCACTGCTAGTAAACCGTGCAAGTGTCCCTTGGCCTATAAGAAACCATTCACAGTTGGCACACCATTTTTAAAACTGTGTTCCTAAACCATGCAGAATATGTATTTTGGGAATTTTAATAATTTTAAAGATTAAAATTATTTTTTTTAAACATAAAAACCCCATTTCTCATCCTATGCACAAAAAACACATTTTGAGAGCCTCCTCCTTCAACTATTCTTGGATTTGAGGTGGATTCATCATCTAAGATCAGAATCAAGATCTGTTAAAAGCATCAGATCCATCTCGATGAGTTTATCATTCATTTTTAGTCATTATTAATTCATATATCCATCGGATGTGCTATTTGGTTTTAGACTCATATGCCCTAATTTCACATTATTTTTCTTTTATTCATATTTCTTCCAATCTAAGTCGAATCAGGAGATGATATTGGACAAGAACTCCACTAAAAAGCTAAGTTAGGTTGTCTATATATTTATTTTGAGTTTTGGTGCTTTATTAGGCTACCTACTATTTCACTACTGCTGGAATTTCTGACATGGCCCCAATATTAGATGGTTTAATTGAATTAAATGGTTTTGGACCTATTAGGGATTCCCTTAGGTTTATTTGAGATGTATTTGTTGTTTTTTACCAAACCAAGGTCACCCAGGGGTTCTTCTATGAATTCGCCTTGTTTATACCATGTTAAACCACCCAAGGGATGTGTTTTGAGCTTTGTTTGTAATAAGAAGCCTTTTATAAATGAAATGAGATGAATGGGATGTTTAGGATATGGATTTCCTTCTTTACCTTGTTATAACATGTTGAAATTGAATTTGTTAATTTTTGAATTGATCAAATGGGTTATATTGTACTTGGAATTGCTTAATCGGATTTCTTGGAAAATGTGAACAATGAGTGGGTAAACCCGTGGGTTATATTTAAATGTGAAGTTGAAATAAATGAGTGGGTATACTCATTAAATTCCATATTTGTGAAATGTGAATAATGAGTTGGAATACTCATTATATATTTTGAATATGAATTTGGATACATGAGTGGGTATACTCATGAGATGTAATTGGTTATGAAAGGTTATTAATGAGTGGATATAATCATTTTATGAATTGAATGTAAATGTTTATATATATGAGTGGGTATACTCATATGGTGTTGAATGTTAAATGATATGAAATGGATGAATGGTTGAATAGATTTCATGGATGGATCTCCATGGATCTTGAACAGGGTAACGGATGCCTTGGGTTGAGTGTGCCCCTTGGATCTTGATTCTATGGGATTACTTTGGCCTTACTACCCCTTGGATCCAACTTACTTTGACTCACATAGGGCATGTTTGGTAAACATGTTCCTAGGACTCTAATTAGTGACTTTACCAAGTTTCCATTGAGATTATTCTAGGAATCGATGAGGATACCTTGGTCTTCTAAACCTTGGATCAGTCCCTTTATGGCCTGAAAATTCATTATACAGCATGACTATGAGATTTATGATATGCTTGGATGTACGACATGACCATAGAAAACTATGGTTTAATGGTTGTTCAGTAAGGCTATGGGATATTTTGATGGTTTCAAATATTATATGGCAAGGTCATGGTTGATTATATATGTGTGGGTGTATGGCGAGGTTGTGTTATTTATTTAGTTTTCTTATAGATGCCTTGTTTAGGAGCTTGACTATATTTTTTAGGGAGCCTTAAGAGGCTATTCAATGACACTCATTTAGAATTACTTACTTTCCATGGGTTCTTTACTTAATATTTGTTACTACTTATCTATTTACTTGTTTTTTCTTAGCCCTTATGTTGCCTAGAATGAAATGGATATATAATCGGGTGGTTTCCTACTGGTATTGCATCTCACACTCTTTTTGGGATACTGTTGGGTACCCAAATAGACTATTTTAATGTAGGTAGATTCAGGGGAAAGAGACCATAGTTTTAGATTTGGTTTTGTGCCATGCATAGGAGTAGGGGAGCACAAGACTGAGCTGAGCTCATGATTCTATTCGGAGAAAAAACCTTTGGTATTTTTGGTATTTTGTATACATGTATAGAATTGTACTATTATGTGCCAATTTTTGGATATTTTTTAGAGATATGTATCATCATCATTGTATATGAGACACTTCTGGTTTTATTATATATTTCTTTTCTTATTCAGTTATCTATTTTCTATTGATTTACTTCTTCCGCTACTTGTATGTTATTGGAATTCCATTATGTTAGACTCTGATGATGAGGGCATGGTCTCCCCTCTAACACACCCAGTAAATTTCTGCTAGTCATCATCCTCTAGAGTTTTGGGGAGATTTTCTTGAGGTCATGTGACCCACCAGGCCTGGGGCACCTTTTAGTATAATCTGGGTCCGGTATGTTACAAGTTCCATTTTGAAAATCACTTATTAAAACTAAAAATTCATCATTTTTTTGGAAATAATTTATATATAATATTTTAAAATTATAAATTATGCTTCAAAACAATTATTTGTTCATGATTTAATAAAATACCTTTCATTCCCTACATGTTAAAATAAATATTCTTTTTGCATTTTAGTAAATGCCAAAAGGGTGTTGTTTTGGAAAATGACATGAAAATTCCTTTCAAAAAAAATTAAAACATGGGTAAAAAATTATTTAGTAAATTTTTTGTATAATTTTAAAAAAAAATATAAAACATGGTTTTAGAAGAAAAATGGGTTTTTAATAGAAGAGAGAAATAAAAACAATTTTTCTTAAAAACATTATTTTGAACTCGTGAGTACATAAAGAAGTAAAATGAAGGGAAACATATATTATTATGATATAACCATAGTATAAGAAAATTCATGAGTTTCATGAGATATGGATTATAATATTTCATTATCATAAGCATAAACATAAACAACCCTGATAAGCAATGAGATTGTAATGTTAAATCATTACCACTTTGGTGTCTTCTGAATCATATGTCGCGTTAAAGAATAACATAAAATGAAAATTTTAATATCATTAAAAGAAGTATATTAATGATATAAAATATAAAAATGGCATTATATATAATGTTAGGGGTTTTATTCATGTTTCCATATTCAATTAAATTCTTATTTTTCCTAAGAATGCACTATAGTGGCACACCCTAGGGTCGATCACAAAGGAGGCCGCTCACACGCATTGTTTTCATATTGTCACTATTATAATTTAACTAATATAAAACTAACCTATTTATTAATATATATATATGGGTGATTTTGATTATGAAAATACATTTCATATAATATATATAATAATTAAAATTCAAAACACAATTAGAAGAAACAAAGAAGTCAGCAGAAGAAAACCATTGTTCTCAGGGTTTCGTGGTGATGTTATCATCATTTATTCAAAATATATTTTTCATTATTATATTAAATGTATATATATAGACATTTCACTCTAAACCCTCCCATTTTTATTTTATTACCCTACACAGATACCTCTTCATGTAGGAGTAATCTCTTCTACGTCAATACCTAATCCAGACTCCACCGTTTGAATGACTTAGATATCGATGAGAGGGAAAATGGTGAAATGAGGAGGAAGAGATAATTAGTTGAGAAAGTGGAGATAAATCCCACCAAAATCATTTTAACCGATAAAAAAATCTTATAATAAAACATTATAAATCATTAATGTGTGAGAAACTCAAATACTACCACTTCCCCTCTCGAACAACATCATGAATTATCTCTCCACCATCATGGAGTTAAGAATAATTGTGAATGGGAAACACAAAATTAAAAAGAAATGGAGGAAGTGATATTTAAAAATAAGTCTAATATATTAAAATAAAACTAAATTAAAAAAATTAAACCAAAAAAGAAACTATAAGAAAAGGTCCACATCGAATTGCTCTCCTCCGTGTGTTGTAGCTTGGCCTCCTCTGGTCCTTGCCCAGAATGGTTTGGAAGGGATTCCAAGGGCTCTATTAATAGCCAAAACCCCGCATCACACTTGTAGAGCCACATTCATTTTTCATCATCTTGACATTTACCCAAGGTGCACATCATGTACTTCATATCTATTTTCTCCTCCGCATCACGTTGAATCTACGGACGTTTCTTTGCCTGTTTGACCAAGTACACGACGTGTACTGGAAGTTCACATCATGTAAAGAACTTTATAGGCTGAATATTCCTCTATAATATTATAGATAATTTTCAAAAATTAATTCTCTATTGACCCTAAAAATTTCATATCATTTGGAAACTTGGTAATAAAGTTATGATTTAATTACGGACTATGCATTTTTTTGCCTGAATGTTTCTTAAATTTTCCTTTTTTTTGAATCATTCAATGGAATCATTAATGAGTGAATATTCCATTAAAATTTGTCATGTAAGTTATTATATGAGTTTTATTAGATATCCAAGTATAATCATTGAATTTGGAAATATTTATCTGGATTTATGTCTCCATTAGCTATGTGATGTCCACTATGTTGTCCAGAAAAACCTTCCATAAAGAACGATTTATTTTGGGCCATAGATGTTCAAATTGTGATCTGGTCTAGTTTACATATATTTATTACACAAATTAAGGATTCCAAAAAAAGGAATCACATGATTTGGATCAATAATTTAAAAGATATGATTTAAATACCAAAGACATAAAAATCTATTAAAAATACAAAATGAGGCCATTTTTGCATTTAAGCTCAAAATACTTCAAAAACCTAAATCTGTGATAAATTCCCATTGAATAACACTATAGTGAGTTTAAAAAAGTTTAATTATAGAAGAAAATATGTTAAAATATGAGATTCGTTAATATACACCTCATATAAGAATATAGGTTCATAACATAACTTATGTCACAAAGAATGTTAATTGAGGCAAAATTTCCTTATCACTTCGATAACTTTTGAACTGTAAAACCAATTAATGAGAGATCATAAAATAGATATTTAAATACCTATAATTTTCATTATAATCATCATAACATACCTTCATGGGTCTTATACACACCACATAAAATAAATTGGCGGTGGATATGGAATGTGTCTCATATAAGAAAAAAGTGATATGGAAATCTCTTACTTAGTCTTGACTTCATTAATAAACATTAAAAACTCATGTATAATTAATATAAGTTTATTATATACCTATTAAATAACCATAATTATATATATCATACCATATATGATTTACTTATGACCTTTTATTACCTATTTATTAACAATACTTTGTTAAAATTGTGTTTTGAGTAATAATAGCTTTGTTTTTCACGTATATTTTGGTTTGGTATTTTTTATCCAATTAATTTTATCATTGTTCCATAATCTAAATAATTTTAACCATTATATATATATATATATATATATATTAATTATATATTTATTTATATAAGTCCATAAAAGTTAGGGATAGAGAATGAAATACATTTTTCATCGAGACGGTAGGTTGTACGTATATATCGACATTGTTTCCATTTTCTTGAAAGATAAAATGAAATAAAGGAAAAAAATATATTAACATTAAATAATAATTTTTATTTCATATATATCACATATATTCATTAAATTTAACCTAATTACCTTCCATAAAAAGTGTTAGTGAAAAACGAATCACATTGCTTTGTGAGGTGGTAGTCTATCGTACATATGAACGATGTTATCGTACCCCCCACAAAATGAAAAGTAAGAAGGTATATGTGGTATCATAATTAAATAAGTATAATTTTGTTAAAATTTTCTTATATTTTCATTTAATCTACCCTTATTACCATACAATTAAAATAAAAATGAAAAATATATCACATCGGTTCACAATGCGGTAGTCCGCCGTACACACGAGCGACATTATTGTTTCCCAATGGGTTGTGAGGTAAGAAATTATATGTGGTATTATAATTATAGAGTTATAATAACATAATAAATATCATATATAAATATTAAATCCATTGTTATATCCATCCATGAGAGGTGGTGATGGATAACGAATAATATAGGTTTACGAGGCAGTAGTCTATTGTACACACAAATGATGATTTCGTAACCCATTTGATGGAAGTGGAGATGTTTATAGGTAATTATATTAAAATAAAAACATCTAAGTATATTTAAAATAATTAGTTTATTATTTAATCATGTTTTAATAGGATTTTAAGTAGTTGGAGGAGGAATAAAATAAATGCCCGGTTAGGGACATTGCCTCTTCTTCGAACAAATTCTTTTGGTTTGCACAAAAATCCTTCCTAGGTTGGATTTATGACCAAAATAATGATTCTAATATGAGAGTATTTAATTAAGGAATTTATTTGTTCTTGTATTGGATGAACTATATGGTTTTGAAAGTGTGAAGGGAATAGGAGAGGGGATGGCCTTTATAAGTGAGGTGAGTGGCACACTTGTAACTTTTGAAAAGAAAAAGGTGTACCCTCGTTTTTCACATTCCAAAAGGCTAAAAAATTATTAATTATTAAAAATTATTGTTTATAAGGTTTAAATATTTCCATAAATTTTATTTTTTACACGTTTTAGGCCATTTTTAACCCTTTTCATTTTATTTTAATTCTTCGGTAAACCCATTTTCACCTTAACCGTAATAAATAATTTTTACTGTTTTCACTATTAATTATGGTCAAAAATTAATTTTAACATATTATATAATATAAATTATTATAATTCAAATTATATAATCCATTTTTCTAAATTATATTCAAAGAAGTGGTAAATTTTAATTTAAAATTAAACCTGTTGTCATCATGAGAAAGTGATTTTCAAACGAGAAAATGTTCAAAAGTTTAAAACCTTTTTATATAAAAATTGAATATTTATATTATTAAAATTAACTAAATTGGATTAATAGATATATAATCGAACTAATTTTACTTTTAAACCCATTTTAAACAAAAAAAACATATAATTATTTAAACAAAAAGCTAGTTTTCAATAAAAACCAGTATTTTTCACCATTCATCAAAAATTTAATATTTTCATAAGAATCCAAAAAATTCACTCCAAGATAATTTTTACATGATTATTTAAAAAATTAATTTTATTTTTTCAAATAAATATTATAAAATTGGAAAAAAATAATTTTAAAATAAGTGTTCAAAAGGCAATAAAACTACTTTTTAGAAAAGCAGAGTTTTAGGCATAAAATTGGATTTATTATTTTCTATTATCTATAAAATACATAAGATGGATGTTTAACATTTTATTTAATATATAATATATAAATTTCATTAAAATCATTCACCAAAATTTATTTTTTAAATTTATTGAGGTAAAACATGTTTTTTCATAAAAATAGTTTTTTAGAAAAATATTTCCTTTATTTTAAAATAGTTTTTATTTTCATTTATAATTAATTGGTCACCAAAAAAATCATTTTATATATATATTTAAACCATATATTTTCATAATTTAGTTAATCTTATTCATAACATTCATTCCAATGTCAAGGTGGTAACTATCATATTAAATAATAATATTTAATAGTATGTCACGTTTCCTTTAAACTTAGTCTTGCGTGTA
This sequence comes from Viscum album, assembly GCA_963277665.1. NCBI lineage: Eukaryota > Viridiplantae > Streptophyta > Magnoliopsida > Santalales > Viscaceae > Viscum > Viscum album. The sequence goes on along the minus strand of OY728167.1, from coordinate 803,545,952 downwards.
ATGCAATATAAACTAATTATTGTGTGTAACATAATATAAAATCAATGTTACATGTAACACTATATAAACATGGTGTTGTATGTAATTCAAAATATCAAAATGATTAAATTTATTTTTTAAAAAATATTTCATAAAATCTCGGGGTGTTACAGTTCACAACTCCATGCATGGGAATGATTGTGGTTATATATATTCACAAATTTCTATATGGGAATTATTAATGTTATATATTCTCAAAAAAATTATTCATATAATTTTTTTTATCTGTATTAATAGTTTTATGATTTATTATGCTTATATTTATGCTATATTTCTATTTTATGTTTCATGGATCAGGATTATTGCCCCTTCTATCCACAATCATATGTCATGGTATATGTTAAGATTACATGATAATAATTTTCAGGTTATATTCCCTCTTATCATACTATATGGATAACTCTTATAATTCCATATCATTTTTAATCAGTTCTTTCTCCCATGATCATTTTTTCTCACATGATTAAGGTTTAATCCTCTATGACACATTGATTTGTTTTTTTAACTTAGGGAGCATTAAAGATCACTCATTATTATGTTTTTATGTTTCCCTAGTACTATATATATGGTAAAATTTCTAACAGGAAGTTGTGTGTGTATAATTTTGAGGGAAATGTTCAAGAAATAATGTGTAATTATGAATTTATGTAAATAATCTCTAAAGACACTAAACCTTTGGGTTCTGGGATAGTGTGTTTATTTATGAGATGAAATGTTTAAATTATGGGAATGATGTAAAATATATTCATGTTCTTATTCAAAAGGATTCATCACTCGATCAACATGTTAAGATATAGATAAAGGAAGTGGTAAGGTTGCATGGAGTACCATGTTTCATTTTATATGGTTGAGACCCAAGGTTCACATTAAAATTATTGAGAAGTTTTCAACAAGAAATATATACAAATCTAAGCTTCAGTGCATCTTATCATACACAAACTAATGTTCAATCTATAAAGTCCATTCAAACTTTATAAAGTCTCAATCAATATATTTCAATGTAATTTTGGATTATAATCTTATTCTGGTTGAGTTCTAATATAATCTAAGTTCCTAATATAGCATATAAATTTCACTATATGAGTCTCTATATGGGAAGAGATATATAACTTCAACATGCTGGGATAAAGTTAGAGAGATTGAGTTATTTTTAATGGATCACGCCATTGTACTTAAAAAATTTGAAGAAGTTTTTTTAATAGATGGTATGTTTTGAGAATTGGGAAGTTGTAATGAGGTTACCGTAGTGGACTAGATGGAACCCCACTCTTCTAGTGGTCCTCTCCACTCTTGGTTTCCCCCTAGGGTTTTTGAGGCCTCATCGGCTGCGATAGTTCTCTCCGGCTCTCCTGTTCCGATTTTCTTATCTACCATAGATCCTTTATGCATGGTGATTCCTTCTTCTTCTTTCTGGTGCTCTCCATTGTGGGTTTCCTCCCACATCTCTTTCAGCATCCCATCAAGTTTTTATATTAAATCACTAAGCCACTCTAACCCTGCTCTAGCCCCATGTTATTCTTCACCTCTCTTGTTCGGAGCTGGTGTGGCTGTTTCAATGAGGTTTTGGGTTAGGTGGTTCGGTAGACTATGGGTTTCATGGTGCTACTATAGTGGGTTTGATTCTGTTTGTACTACTTTTAGGTTTCTTCTTTCTTGATGATGGTGGTGTTCAGATCCCTTAGATTCTCAAATCTCTGCCTTGACCTCATGATTCTCGATGCCTCTCTCAGTAGGATATGGCGTGAAGGTATCTTTCAATTTTTGGTATCTATGTTGTGGTGGTCATCGGGGTTCCAGGAACGACCAGATTCACTTTCCTCTTATTAATATGGCTTCTTGTTTGTTAGATCTGTGTGGTGTTTCTTCTTCTAAGTTTTAGGTGATGATGTTTTGTGGTATTTTACGAGCACTATGCTGGCTCAATGAAGTTATTGTTTTTTTATCTGTTTCGATGACTTTCATTTCAAGTGTGGCGATGGAGTCGGCATCAATGGTGATGAAAATGGTGAAGCGATGATGGTTCGGTTGGTGAAGGATGAATTGTTTTTTTTTTGAATGTGATTATGGTGTTTTTTTCCAGTAAGTATGCAGCGGTTCTGGCGATGAGTATTTCCAGCAGGTGGTTCTAAGTGGTTCTATGGATGATGATGGGTTTTTGGGTGCCTCGGGGTTGGCGTCTCGAGGCTCTTCTCATAGTTTGTGTAGTACCCTTGGTTTCTGGTAAGTAACCTCTATTTTATGCTTTTTAGGTACATGAAGCATATGGGAAATGGTTGGGAAAGTTTGGAGACTTTTAAGGTGTTAAAGAGCAAAAGGTGGTGATATACAGGCTTCGCACGGGTTTCCCAAACCATGCGGAAGCTGTGCAGGTGGTGGCCACTTTGGATAGACGAGACCACACGTTGTGCGCACAGTTTGGGCAAACCGTGCGAGGAGGTTGTGTGGAATGCCCCTTCCAAGCAATGACTACCACACGGTTAGCGCACGATTTTCCTAGTCGTGCGGACTAACCATGCGCGTGGTCAGCTTAGATCCTATTTTTAAGGATCTAATCCGTTTTATCTTTAAACCCACTCGTTTTTTATTCTAGACGGCCCTAACTCGGGATTTCTCTCTAGAGAATGTGGGAGAACACTTACCAAGCGTTTTGGAAGTGATCCGAAGGTTTTCCTTGGCTTTTATAGGTCGGTTGATTGAGGTAAGACTCATTTCCTTTAGCTTTCTTAGATCTCCTTCTTCCCTCTTGATGGATCCATAGATCTACGCCCAAGGTGGGTATATCTAAGGTATTGGATGACTTTTAAGTCGGTTTTTGGTTTTCTTGGTACTAGGGGAAGGAATCTAAGGTGGTTTCGGGGAGTAGTTGACTCAGTTTTTTTGGCGTTCTTCGTCCGTTGGTTGGTTTCGCCTATTTTGTTGAGGTAGTTGGCTTCACTCCTGATTCCTCTTTCTTAGAACTTGAAGGCTTAGTTTCAAAATTTTTTCCTTGATTGATATGTTTTGTTTATCTGCTGTGAAAGAATGTTGAAACCCATTTTTAGTAACGGGTGATGGAAATTGTGTGTTTTTGGAAAGTGGTTGTTGAAGTAAATTTAAAATGGTGATTTTAAACTGGTTATGGTTTTGCTGCTTGAAAGAAATGGTTTTCAATAAAAGGTTGGATGCTTCATTGAAAGGTTTTGAACACACTTGGTTTTGGTATGGACTTTCATGGTTTGTGGTGTGTGTTCATATGCATTGAGATAGATAAGGGTGAGAAGTACCCCCATAAAAATTTTGGTATGGATAAGGGCGAGAAGTACCCCCATCAAAAGGTTGGGATGGATAAGGTTGTGAAGTACCCCCGTCAAGGTAGTCCACTAAGTGACGGCTTATTGGAAGGATAACTCACCACTCGCGAGTATAGGGAGGTCCATATAGCATGCATGGTTGGTTGTGTGGATTTATGAAATTTAAAGAATGTGAAGTTTATTGAGAACATTTCTTGGTTTCTTTTCTTGAGAAAGATGGTTTTTGTTGGAAAATGGTTTTGACATGGAACTTGTTACATTGTGAACTGCTTTGGAATTGTTTTATGTAAATGTGTTAACATGTTTTATCCTAGAGGCATGGGTTGGGAAGTCATCGGGGAAAACCTACTGAGTTTCATTACTCACCCCCTGCTTTGGCATGTTGGTGATTTTTCAGATGTCATGTATCGGGATGTTGGCAAAGGTAAAGTGTCACATGTTTATAGCACCACTTCGTGATACTTTGGCTGGTTCATGATGTTGGAGCTTGGTGCTTGTGGAGCATGGAGTTGGGTTGTCGTCTTGTATTATTTACATTTGTCTTTCCAATGTTTACTCTGATTTTGTGTTGGTTTCCACTGTGGTACTCTTGGTTGGTTTATGATAAAATAAATGGTTGAGTTGTCTTAGCTTTTATCATGCATCATTTAGTTGTTTATTTTGGTTATGGTTGTTGGTTTTGTGGTATGTTCTAAAAGGTTAAATCATCCCCAACTTGTTTTGAAACCCTTCGGCATTTATTAATAGACTTTGGTGCCTTGGGGATGTCTCTTAAGGCCTATTAATGACTCGTTGAGCTCTCAAGCCAATGAGAATTGGCGGGTCATTACAGTTTGCAAACTGAAGCATTGTCACGTCACTTTCTTGATTTTTGAATTTGGTGAATCCTGATAGTTACATGTGATCTTATTGAAATTTGTGAAGTCTATTTTGTTGTTTTTGAATCAGTTTTTGAATTTATAAAGTTCCCACTCACCCATAAAGTGTTTATGGAAAATAAAAATAATAAATATTTGTAGAATGAGGTTCAAAGAGTTTGAACATTCCAACATGGAGTTTTGGGATGGGGTCCAAGGCACTGATGATGACCTAGGGTCTAGGAGAAGACAGAGGAATGGTCGGGGGCCCAAGACTACTAAAAGGTGTATAAGTAGCCTATTTACATCATGAATATGGTATTCATGATATGAAGTGGGTTCACAGGGTAGACCAAGGGGTTTTAGGATATGAAAATATGGTTGGGATGTGGATCCTAAGAAATCACGACGTGATATATACCATCATACCAAAATGTATATTCTCCAAGATCTAAAGAGGGATTTGTCTCAAAATCTCAAAATTTGAATCATGGTTTCAAATTATGATATACTCTTTGGTAGTTTCACGGGTGTTTAAAATTGATGGGATCAGTCTGGAACCCTCATAGTTCATCCCCATAAATCCATTATGATAATTGGGATAGGAATTGATGGTTTTGGCCTCCAATATCTCCTTTGTTCTAGTTTATTCACCATTTAATGTTTTGTTTAATGTGATTGATGCCTATTGGTACGTCTTCATACTTGAAATTAATTTATGTTTCTTTATATTATAATTTCTATTGATCATGGATTGTTTTTAATTAGATAATTAAAATTAAAATTCTAACATATCTTGAATGAAATTTCCTGAGAACGATGAGACTTTGGATCGCTTGGAAAGAGGGTGTTTTGTGATGATTAATTCATGTTGTTGAAAATAATTTTGATAAATTTATGTCTCTTGGTGATCAATTATTTGGTTCTTGGTCAATTATTTTGGATTTTTCATCGAAATGTGGAATTTATTTGGGGCCTTTCCTTACCTTAAAATAGGGAGTGGGATAGGAGTGTCTCAAAATCCATTGAAAAAGTTTTAGTGAAGATATGTTTCCCTATTGAATTATTCTAGAATTTCCAATTTAATGTCATTAAATTTCCCTTTATTTCATTGCCACATTTTAGGTGTTTTTCTTGGAATGATGTTTGATGAATGTTATGGACCTTCCATGGATGGTTGGTTGAGTTTCCGGTTAGGAGACAATATCTGGTAAGTCTTACATCAAGTGTTTTTCTCCATTGTTTTTGAGGTTTATTTTAATTTTTTAATTAATTATAATTTATTTAAAAGTAATTATTTGGAATTATTGGGAATGAGTTTACCCTCATGTTGATCAATGGTAGTAGACTGGACTTGGACAACTTGGGAAAGTCATTGATCCTTTCTTGGATGGGAGTTAGCTCTGTTTGAGGTAGATGGTTCTGTGTACACGACCTTATAGTATTATGTTTAGTATATTGGAATGTGATATGCAGTCACACCACCTTTGGGAAGTTGACCTTGAGACTCATGTAACACCAAGAAAAGAAATGAGACCCCTTTAAGATATTTTAATTGATTGTTCTAATCAATTAAAATGAGATTCATTTCCTTTCTTAATTATTTAAGAAATGACTTATCTTAAATAATTAAATAAATATTAATAATAAATTAAAAATGTTTCAAGGGAAATGTTTGAACTTGTGTGCTAGATTTTTTCCCAGCCACCGATGGTCGAGGTTTGAATAGTTAATTTCTTCCTATCCACTTCTTCTGTTAGACCCGTGTTTGATTTTTTATCACATGGTGTTCATATGTATCCCATGATACCTATGTTTGATGGTTTTTCACATGAAGTTTGTGTGTGTGTGTGTGTATACCTTGATATATTATTGATGTTTATCACATGTGTATTATTATGATTATGATACTACTTGATTTGAAGTGATTCTTGATCTGTAATTTGTATCTTGTATAGCATGTTATGTTCTTATGTATTTTACAATTGAGTATACAGGGTGAGCCCCATAAAAATATCCATATTGATGGGGGGTTAGATGTAATGGTTGGAATTCTTATAATATCCCTCAATGGGATGTATCAATCATGTTTTGGACTATACCATCAAGAGAGGGATGTGTTAGGAGGCTGATTGAATTTCCTTTTGGCATGGATATGAAGTAAGTATGATCAAGGATCATTGTGTATTAGTGAGAACATGACCACTTGGAATATGGTTGGTTGTTTTTTACTTGTTCATTAGTGATTATAGGATATGGTTGTGTAGTTTGTTTATTTACTATTTACTTTCTATTTTTCTTATCATGTGCACATATACTTCATTTACTAGTCATGTACAAAACCACATTGGGGGTGTACTACTGAGTTTTACCCACACACTACTTAGGTGGCCATTGCAAATGGGTACCTAAGTATCTCTCACTTGTTTCAGGTTCATGTTAGGTTAAGGCCCAATTTTGATCGATGAGTAGGTTTTCCTATAGAAAGTCTGGAGACTAAGATGAGTTGATTCTTAGATTTATATAGATTCTTCTAATTTTATTTTGTTTATTTCATATATGTGATCGTGATAATGGGTGATCAGATATTGTATCTAATTTTACTATTGAGTCTATATATTATTTAATCACATTTATATACATTTCATGTTTATTACTTCATGTATTATGTTTTTATATTGTTATATGTTTGGTTTTTTATATTTTATCAGTTAATCTGATTGAGGGTATAGTATCTTCATGATTCCACCTTAGAACCTCACTATTAATTCCTAACCTCTAGCATACATGGTGGCATGCTTGAGGTCATGTGGCATTCCGGATTAAACCAGGTGATTTGAGTTGGGATGTTACAAAATTGAATCAAAGGATAGGTTTTCTTATTTTTTTTTGATTTTGGGGAGTTTGTAGACAAGCTACATAGGAATGTGTCAGATCTTATGATGAAAATTGGACTGGTGCATTGAGAATAATATTTATAAGGGTAGTACAGTTTACTAGGGCATGGGATTGATGTTATTGGATTATGATTTTATGTTTGTATATGATTTCGCCTCATGTGGCACAAATAGATTTTTGTGTTTTGTGATTTTATATAGATTTTACTCTTGTTCATTTCAAAAGGAGGCATAGCATTCATCATATTAGGCACATAGGTTTAACATGACATATATGATCCTTTTCTATGATTATAATGATGGTGGAGGACTTAGCTGGTTGGGGTTGACAACTTTTATTCTATTTTCACATATTATTTTTTATGAAATCATTTTGGTTGAACCCTTATGCTTATTTACTTTTAATATGAGGTCATTTGAGACTATAGTGTGGGGAACCAAGTTCATGATGATGACGAAAATGACGATGACGATGCAGTCTCCCTCTATGTATGGGTGGTGAAGTGTACCTTGTTGGATCATTTTTGAATGTTAGTTACCTTCATGAAAAATATCAGGTGAGTGGCCAATAGGTATATCTAGTTAATTAAGGTTCCTACTATAGTTTATGTGTATATGACCTTATATCACCTAGTGGAATCTCATTCTACTGAAACAAGCATCCTTGTCTCTCGATGTGGTTAGTTTAAGAGAGAAATTATCTTTTTTATCTCAAGATATGTATCTAGATGAATATTCATGGGTTTTCACCCTTAATTAATCCATGTGCATGTTTTTTTAAAGTCCTTATGGCATTAAATATGACTCTAGTTACTAGTGAGCAATTTTCTTTTGCTTCTTAAAGGTAACCGAGTGAGTTTTTTCTTATGAATGGATATCCAAGGTTAATGCCTTAGGGGTGGTTTTCATTGATAAAATTCCATGTGCATTAAAATGACCTTTAAAAGGATTAAATTAAGGTGTTTGAAGTTTCATTGAAACTAAGGGGTATATAGCACCTTGAGTGCTATTAATCACAATACAAGGTTGGGTTTTTTTGAACTTGGATTCTTGTGGAATCGAGTTTAGTACCAAGGGTTGTCTGGAATGTTTGTTCAGAATTTAACTATTGTTGAATGTTGAGTGAATATCCTAGGGAGTGAACTGGGATGGTTAGAGCATGGGTTGACACCTAAGGATTAAAATAATTCCCGTTTGATGGTTGGTGTGATGTAAATCTCATTAGTAAGAAGTTTCCATCTCTAAAAATGAGCATTGATAGTTCTCGGGCTGGTGGAGCTAGAGACTTGAAGTGCATGGATGGCTAAAAAAGGTGAGTGAGTCTGGGCTCAGAGGAACATGACTCATGGGAAATCACTTTTCTGGAGTTAAGGTTTTTTTCATGATTTGATGTGAAAATATTAATACACGATCTTTTGTAAAGTGGTTACATGAAGGGTTTATTGAACCATTATAATTAGAGTTTTGAGATGACCATTGAGAATGTTCCTAGATCTATGGATGATCCTAGAGGAGGTAGTGATGGTAAGTCACTGACGAAATCGGTTTTGAGTCACCCTTGTTGTTAGAAAATGGCATGTTTGGAGTGAATCTCATAGGGCTTGGTTTCTTAGGGGTTTTTTAGTACAGAGGTGTATTTTTTGTGAAATATGGCCTCAATAATGTTTGGGATACCACTCTGCGGTCAACACTAGATTTTTGTATGTTGTAAATGTTGTGGTTCTAAATAGTGGATTGTATAAGGTAATAAGACATGTTTGGATTAAGTGTTGTAACCTATTCCTATACCACTAGATTAAGTTTTTTATACCTTAATGTATTGTTGAATCTTGTGGAATTTATTTGAAGTAATCCAAGTATTGGTAGTGCTTAGTGTTTTCTTGATAATCGGGTGTGAATGAGAATTCATGTTTACTCATTGCGTTCGGTGATAAACTAGTCATGGGAAGGGTGGACCAATGTAAGAATTGTGAGGTGGTTAGGATACTCCTATGGTGGGGTGAATCAGCCTAGTTGTGTGTTAAATAACCTATCTTGTGGTAATATTCATAGTCTTGTATAAATATGACCATTGAATGATCGTGATGACTCCAAAAAAGTGATGTGTAGTGGACCCAAGAGTATTTGGTTATTTTTTGAATGTTTGATGTTTTATTTAGATATAGCACTAGATGAATACCAAATTTGGGCTTTGGACTTGGGATAGAATTAGTGCAAGATGGTATAGATTTGGATTATTTCTTCATTAACATGCGGTTGATAGCCTTATGACTGGAGAAAGAGATTGGTGAATTAATTGGGGAAATTCTTTCAAAGTTAGTACAGACTTTGTCTAGGATGTTGGAATGATTTAATGATGTCTATGAGGCTTAAGGGATCATGAGTAGTGACTTCATAGAGGATTGGTTTCTTATATTGGGGACATTGTAGCTAGACTGTGGGAAGTATTGACTGGTGCTTTCATGTGAACCTACATGCAGTGGCTTGGAACTACATAGAACTCATTTTATATGGTATAAATCAGGTTATTAAGAATCATTCAAGGCCATTTAGGAAGGTCATGTTGTTCGGGTTATGTTTGGTCAATGGAGACCCATTTCTTGGTTTTGAATCAGTAATGGGGAGTTGTTACTGAATTTTATCCCATTTCTTATGTTAAATTGAGCATGATGGAACTATATTGATTTGGGAACGTCATTGTACTAATAGGATCTTATTTTTTATTATGATTACCATGGTGGGGATCATGTTTATTCATTGTGAGGAATTGATTGAATATACAGTGATGTATCAAGTGGATGGATATGATGATCATGATCTCAGTGTTGGAGGATAATGATATTTTGGCTTAGATTTTGGTATTAATTATTGGAGTTCACAATAGGAGAATGATGGGATTCTATTAATGATCATGTAATTGGGGATATTAGTTGTTAATTGGGGTTGGAACATAGAGAACTCCTTGTGGACGATGATCATGGAAGATCTGGAGATGAGTTTTGTGTGCTGCCACAACTTCTCAGGGATAAGAGGCGCTGTAGTGGGGAGATTATAATGACCCATTCCATTATGGTTATAAAATTGGGAGGAACATTTCTTTTTTTAATTTTTATAGATAATAAATTTTAATAATTATAAAATCAAAATGAGGATCTGAGAGTTTTAATGTTCAAATATGGTGTTTTGGGAAGTTCTTCAATTCTCAGGTGATGACATGGGGTTCAGGAATACATCATATGAGTGTCCAAGGCCTGATATTGTTTAAAGGTGTATAAGAGCCTATTCATATTGTTAATAGGGTATTTTCAATGTGATGTGGGTTCATAGGTTGGCCCAAGGGTTTTTAGGATATGAAAATAGGGTCAGGAGGTGGATCATGAGAAATCACGGTATGACATATATTTTCACGCTATGACATATGTTGTCTAGGATCTGGGGAGTGTTTTTTTCTGAAATATCACAATGAGAAACATGGCTTCATGGAATGAACTACTCCTGGGTAGTTTTATGGGTGATAAAATTGATGGGATCAGTATGAAACCCTCATGAATGGAGGATTTTGGCCTCCAAGAACTCATCTAATATAGTTTCTTCACCATTTTAAGTGTAGTTTGATGGGATGGATCCCTCTTGGTATGTATTCACCCTTTAAATACATTTATGTATATTTCTATTCAAATTCATATTGATCGTGGATTGTTTCTGATTAATCAGATGATGGTTTCAACAGATATTTAATGGAATTTTTTAAGAATTATAAGACATTGGATCTCATGGAAAGAGGATGTTCCATGATCATAAACACATGTCATTGGTTGGAATTTTGATGAAGGTATGTCCCTCAGTGAACTTTTCTCTGATTTTTGATCAATTGTGTTGAATTAACCATTGAAACATGGAATTGATTTTTTTATTTTTCTCATCTTAAATTTAGGAGTGTGTTGGGAGTAGATCAAACTTAGTTGGATGAATTTTTTGTGGTGTTATGTCACCCTATTTAATTCTTCAATAATTTCCAATTTAATTTAATTAAATTGTCATTTTTTCATTTCCACAAATTAGGGATTTTTTCCAAAATAATGTTAGATGAATGTTGTAGACCTTCCATGGATGGTTGGTTGCGGTTCTGACTAGGAAGTAATATCTGGTAAGTCTTTTGGAGAGTGTTTCTTTCATCATTGGTTGTGAGGTTTCTTTTAATCTTGTAATTAATTATAATTTAGTTATAATTAATTATTTGGAATGTTTGTTAATGAGTAGAACCTTGTGGTGATCCATGGTGGCCGTTTGGGCATGGATAACTCAAAAAAGCTGTTGAGATTTTATTTTATGGGAGTTAGCTCTATTTGAGGTGGGTTGTTCTACGAATATAAACCTATTGTATTATGATTATTCTATTGAAATATCATATACAATAGTGCCACCATTTTTTAGTTGAACTTCATAATCAAGTAACATCAAGAAACTAAAATAGACCATAGTATGATATTTTAATTTATCATTTTGGTCTATTAAATTGAGATAACCAATTACTTATTTTTTTTATAATGGTGGAGGCGCAAAGGCCCCTTATTATTAAAAAAACATAACCAAAGTACAAAGGAGGATTTAAAAATCATACCAAAGACCCCCAAAAACAAGGTAGAAAAAACTTCAGGCACCTTGAGAATGAGTGTGCATGCTATGACAAGAGGAATGCCCACCTCTGCCATGAGGGTGACAACCCCTCCTTCTAGTGGGTACTATCATCCATGACCCATATCCATCATCTAGAGGCCCAGTGTCAACATATTCCTACATCTCAATGACTTCAGTCATGCAATCACCATGTTGTCTCTCATCATCACTACCTATAGATGCAAGCAGTGCAAACACATTGTGTGTACTTAATTGCAGTTCATCTCTCTCCTTGACAGCTTGAGCAGGCACATGAGGATTAGGAAAAAAACTATTCATTGTACCATCCCCCTTTCCTATAGGAGTTTGGATGAAATGAATTGGAATACATTCCCTTGTGTTGGGAACCTTAGACCTCTTCTTAGAAGATTGAGCATCATCCAAAGTGTCATGCCTCAGACCAGGCTTTGTATCCCTATTCAACATTACATTAGAACCATCAATAGGGGACTGGATAGATGACCCCACATACATATTATATCCACCATACTCTTGGGATTGTATTACCTATTTATGATATTTTAAAATGGGAGCAGAGTGATTTTGTGAAGCATTAATGATTAACAGACCTGAATCCTGCAGTGGTTTTGCAGGCCGGTTGTTGTCTAGTAAATTCACTGGCCTAGAGGGATAAACAGCCACATTTAAGTTATCCAATTCATGAATACCTTTGTATTCACATATTTCCTTTGTTGACATACCTTTTCCTTGTTGGGGATAATGTTTTTTCAACAACAGCTCCATGGAGGGGCCACCAGCATCCTTAATAACAATAGAATCATTTGTCTCGGTGGGGCAGGAAGAAATTTTCCTATGTACATCAACAGAAGTCTTTATTTTTCCATACTTTAAGTGAGTGTTTTTGTTCATTCTCTTACCTAATATCACAGCTTCTAACAATTTCTTTTCTTTTATTAAATTTGCTTCATGATGTTCTTGCCTATATATATCATCTGCCTCTACTTGAGAATAGTATTCCTTCTCTACTTGGATCTCATCTGAGTTTGTCTCAGTATGACCTTCATCCATGTTCTTATTTAGCTCATCCTTGAAGGAAGTATGTACATCAATTACATCTTCCTCATCTACTAAGTCAGACCACTTAGCATTATCCTTGGAATTCTGTTAAAGGGAGTTTGGGAAGTCCTCTTCATTTAGTGATTCGTGAGTAGGATCTTGCCTGATGTTTTTACTGCAACCCCTATTTTGTTCATCATTTGATTCCTTCTTAGAAGAATGAAGACTGATCCCTTGAGGAGCTTTATATACTTCCTTCCTCCTACAATAAGTCTCATCATGACCCTTCAACTTGCATCTAGAACATATGATGCTTTCATAACAGTTGGACCTGGAGTGTCCAATAATACAGCACATATCACAATACAAAGGCAGTCTTTCATATACAATTCTCAGGTTGATTTCATCTGGAGGGGTGGCAAGAATCACCTTGTTAATTAGAGTCAAACCTAAATCAATTTCCACTAGGATTCTGGAAAAGTGGCCAAAAGAATTTTTTTCAGTAGCCAAATCCATCCGGATTGGTATGCCTATCGCAGATGCAATGTCATATAGGATTTCAGAATGCTACAACACCAAGGTTAAACCATAGACCTTAATCCATACTTGAGAAAAAGAATATTTTAAATCATAAAGACTGAAGTGTGGACCTCACTCATAAACCCTAAGTGTTCCTGGATTTATATTCATAGAACCAAAACCCCACGCATGACTCTTCAAATCAACAGAGGGAAATAAAAGATGAAATAAACATCTTCCGATAGAAATGCATTTAAAAGTATTGAAACCCCAAATGGAGGCTAATCACATAACGAGATCAGAGATTTTCCAAGGTTTCATACCTTTAGATAAATAGATTATGGAGATAAATGAGTTCTTGAAAATCTCTAACCATTCAAGGATCACACCATCTGAGGCTAATACATGAGTTTTAGTACCTTTTCTAACAATGTGTTGTGTAAAATGATTCTCTGGAAAGACAAAAGATCTATTGGGGATCCCTGAGGAAGTGAAATCCTTTTCTTCAAATTTCTGAACTAGTGTCAGAACCTTCAGAAACTGAGAGATGTTAGATTTATGCTTCTTGGATGAATGAGGTCAACCCGACCCCCATTGAGGGTCGAGAGTTTCTCCACTCCTTCCTTCATCCACCAATTACTTATTTAATTATTTAATGAATATCATGTCTTAAATAATAAAATAAATATGCCTAATAAACCAAAAAGTTCCTAAAGGTCACATTGTACCTTGTGTGTTATCATGTTTCCTATCCACCAATGGTTGAGGTTTTACTAGTTATATTTTTCTCATCTACTTATTCTACCAGACCTATATATGATTCTTGATCACATGGTGTGTGTGTGTGTGTCCCATGATACCTATGTTTGATAGTTGATCAAATAAGGTGTGTCTATGTATCCCTTTACCTATGCTTGATGTTTCTCACATGTGGATTGTTATAATTATGATACTTCTTGAAATGATGTGATTCTTGATTTGTCATTTGTATCTTATATAGCATGTTTTTTTCTTCTTCCTTTAGTATTTGAGTGTTTAGGGTGACCCCATGGACTATCCCTCCCCAAGGGGGTATGTGTTAGTTGTAATAGTTGATATGCTTGGACTATTCCTTAAGGGTATGTGTTAGTCTTATTTTTGGACTATCCCATCGACGGAGGGATGTGTCATGTGGTTTATTGACTTTTCTCCTAGCATAAATCCGAAGAAGGTACGATCACGGATCATGGAGGATTAGTGAGTTCATGATATCTCATCATATGGTTGGTTTCTATTTACATATACATTGGTATTTATATGTTATGGTTACAAAGTTTGTGTATTACCTCTCTACTTTTTTTTATTCTTATCATGTTCACGTATACTACATTTACTGTTCATTTATGGAACCATGTTAGTGGTGTCTTACTGAGTTGTGCTCACAGCCTGCTCGAGTGGCCATGACCCTTGGCTACCCGAACAGCCCTCACTTTTTGTTGGTACAGGTTGGGTTGAGGATCAGGTTTGATTGATGAGTAGGATTGATTGTTGTGAGTATAGAGATTGGGATGAGGTGAGGATTTGAGTTATAGAGCCTCTTGTACTTTTATTTTTTTCTATGTTATACATGATTGACCTAGTGGGTGATCGACTATTGTATCTTATTTGGATGTTAAGTCTTTATATTGTTGTATCTCATTTATATAGATGTCATGTTTATTATTCCACATACTCTATTTTTATATTTTTACATGTTTATTTATATATTTTTTATTTGTTACTCTTATTGATGGTATAGTCTCCCCATAATTCCATATTAGACCCTCGCTACTAATCAAAAACCTCTGAAATATAGAGAGTCATGCTTGAGGTCATGTGGAATTCCATCTAGAACTTGGTGATTCATGTTAGGATTTTACACCATTATAACTGAATCTTATTCATGAAATGACACTGAAGGTTCAAACCATTCAGTGACATATCAAAGTATCTCAATGTTGAAAGAATATATATGATAATAATCATCAATGAGATCTAATATTTGAGATTAGTAAAATTTTATTCCTTTAAATATATCCTTGGAAGAGTGTAATGAGATTTTTGATGAAGGGAAAATTAAATCTTAGATATTGTATGGTTTTTTAGAGTCTAATAACATTTATCAGAATAAGCAGAATCAATTAAAAACCCTTTTCCAAGGATCTCCCATGAAATATATATAAAAATTACATAAAAGGATATGAATAAATGATGTAAAATTATTTTAGCTACAACCATCTTGGTATTTTTTTTTTAGCGTTTGATGATGATTGAAAAAGTGGTAGAAAAAATCTTTCCACTTCCAAAGGTATCCATGGGTTATGCATGAATCACTAAATGTTTGAGTGGGATCCATTAACCTCCACAATGTGTTAGAGTCTCATAGTAAAAAGGATTAAGATGAAGAAATATTTTGGGTATAGGGAGGTTCGGCCAATGATAATCATCTATATCTACTTTCATTGCATGGTAATTGATTGTATAGGAAATCAAGGATGATCCTTAATTGAAGATTCATTTATTCGTGTATTATTATATATAAATAAATGATTCAGTAGGTATACATTTATCATATGAATATTTCACCTCCCATATTCTTCATCTCATGAAATGGAATAATAAATGACAGGTAATATGGGAGAATAATAAATGGTAATGATTTATCATCTAAGTTGCATGGAACGATATTCTATGCATGTAAATCATAATTTTCATACAATATATATATATAATATATATACAAGGATTTAGGGAATATATATTTCAATATCCCACATTCACTAAAGCCTGATATATTTTATTCCATTTCACCTTATGTTGTATCATAAATAATAACTTGTGAAACTATATCCAAAACACCTTTTGGATATCTTCCAAAACTCTTTTGGAAAGCTATCATTATCTTCACCATGTATCACATCAAATGAAATACCTTGTGAACAATCATCCAAAACAATTTTGGTTTAACTCTAAAACACCTTTTAGAGTATCTCTCTAATTCAAGCTCAATCCTCGTTTAGTTAACCACAAAGTATAACATGATGAAACCTTATAGTGTTGAAAACAAATATGAATCTCTAGATACATGAGTGTAAGAAAAGAGAGGCTTCTAGAAAAGTGTTAATGAGACTCAAATTATAAAGGGATCTGGCATGATCTCCATAAAACACATGTATCTCTATACCTATGTCCACCAGTGTTTATCATATGAAAACATGCATTCTCATATTTTCCATTTTAACAACACATAAAGTGACCATGGTACATGGAGCATTTCAATCCTTTATAGCCAACTCATATATTATTGATTCTCAGAGTACAAACTAAAATGATCGAGGAATACATCACATTTCATCTATAGTTTTGGATAATCAAATGACTTTTCCCTTATCTATATAGATATATATTATATCTAAGTGTGGCGACACACTCCCACAATCTATCTCAATAAAGGGACCATATTTCATACTCATCATATGAGAGGATAAATCTCATCTTTGTTAAACTCCAACCGATGATATGACTACAAATATACCCAACCACCCCCATATTTTCTAAGTCAATATATAGATTTGTGTGAGTAGGGTATGAAATTATAAAGGTTTTCATGCTAGTGTTCTTACCATACTTAGATAGTAGGGACTCAAATATGATCCATGCACCCCTAGTATACCAAATAAATCTATGTTTAAACTCTTTAAGTATATTTAACCAACCCAATATAAGCACCAATTTATTATATCATGTACGATAATCTTCCACATCATCCTTATGTTTTCTATGCTTTTTGGATTTTGTTAACACATTAAATAATATTTAATACATTTCACATATCTATGTGACTGTCTGTTAAAACCCTCCCCATAAACTCTTCAGTAATAAACATCTATAAAGTAATTCGGTTTGAATACTTGTGAGATTTAGGAATCATATTCCTAACTATTCAAATTTTGAACATATTCAGACTTTTTAACTTCAAAATATCAAATATTTCAATGTTAACTTCTATTTTCTACTTATATATTTCTATGTTCATCATCATCATCCTTGGAACCCTATTCCATCAAATGTTTTCTGTGAAATAATGTGACTACTTACATCATTATTTACATATGAATCCTAAATCTCTTAGGATATTAAGTAAAATTTACTTTAAACTTATATTGGTGTAATTATTTATTTGTTAACTTTTAAATTATTCAAGTCCAAACATACTCCCACTTGCCTCTTTGAATACATATTCTTTTCAGAGTATCTTCTTAAGATACACAATATATTTTCTATTAAAAAATAACATTTATTTCCTTTTATTAGGAATATTTAATAAATGAGATATTATTTCAATATCATATATGGTATTCCATGTGTCTATAAAAAAAGTTATTTAAAAATAAGAATTTATTAAAATATACCACCGATGGGTTGTGGGAACACATTCCCACATATTTTAATAAATACTTGGATAAAAATTTTGTCCTGGATAAAACACTTTTATCTGTATCTTCTTCTCAAACCATGTTATAGAAATTTACAAATCATAAACCATGTGCATAAAACTACTTATCTTATACATGTTCACAAATACTCATTAAAATCAAATAACTTCTCTTATCACATTAGAGAAATGAGATGAAGATACACATTTTTTACCTAGATTCTTGGATTTTGATAAAATCCTTTATATTCAACTCCATGGTGTATTAACAATCTATATCATCTCACTAATATAAACTATAGGCTCAATCAATACTTCCTTTGATTTTGAACACTTTTATATTTACAAAACTTCATAAAATATACATTTGGTATAATATTCTTTTCAAAATAAAGAATTAATTTATATAACATTCATACCTAATATGGACATTCCATAGAGTTTCCAAAACTTCTTCAGGTATTTCTTGGATAAACCAAACATATTGATTTGTTAATCTTCCTTCTTGATAACCCTAGATTTCAATAACCTCGATTGGATTCTTTAATAAACATTTTTGAACTTTTTAATCAACCTTCTTTATAAAATTTTGATATTATATTTAATTGTATTGTTTATAAATTACTTTATAACAAACACGTCAAATGCCTAATTTATATTTACATTCCCAAAACTTTTAGAATATTAGGTAGAAATTATTTTAATTCAATCATATTATTAGAAAAATTACATAGATGACAATAAGATAAATTCCCTAACCAGAACAATCCATTTTTAGTCTCTCCTTAAGGTATGTTATAGAATTGAGAAAATAATAACTTTATGCATCCTAAACACCTCATCCCATTTTATTAAAAAATAATTGTTTTCAATCTCATATCAAGAGAAAAATGATAAAATACACATATTATGAAATATTCAACTGATCCTAAAGTATCCAAGTCTCCAATACATTAACACCTTTTCACTATCACTTGGAAATCAACTTCAATATTGATCAATCATTTATTTCTTTCTCTTCTATTTCAATTGTCCTGTATATTTACAAAACATGTAATATATACAATTAGTTTCATATACCATTAAAGAAATTAATTATATAACATTCATACATGAAGTGGATGCTCCACATGGCTCCATAAAACCCTTCAAGTAACCCAGAGAATTTATTCTCCAATGAAAAACTTTTTTACAATAAAAACATTTTCCTTCCCTTTTCTTTCTCAATTTGACAAGCGGTGTGAAATTTCAATAACCTCTTTTTTCCACTTTTTGGCCAGTACCTTTAACCATATACTTTTGTACCATCATAATGGTACTATAACTTGAATCGAACATATCTTATTTAAAAATCCTCAATATATTGAGGAAATTAGGTAAATTTTTACAGATTTTATTCATATTATAATTCACAAAAATCTATTGGATCCTTTCAAGCAGTGACTATAGAATGAAATTTATGTCCAACTCAATAATTAGTGGTGAACCTAGCCTCTCCAATTCATTTATGTATCCAATAATATTGATTATGTGAATGGATAATGAGGTTCCTTCTATAATCTTTCAAAGAAAAAGAGCTTTAGACACTTCATATCGTTCATTTATTTCTTTCTTTTGATATAGGATTTCCAGTTTATCTATCATTTGAAAGGAATTAAGATTCTCATGTTGATTTTGAAATCTTGACTCCATTATAAACAACATGAGCGTAGAGACTTCATGTGAATCCTTTTGATGCTTATAATAGTTATCCAAATCCATTTTTTAATAGCTTCACCAACTGGTCCATCAAGAAGAGGTTGTTCCAACTCATAGAACATTCCTTATTTTTTAGAACCATTCTAAATTTTCTATACCAATTGAGGAAGTTTCTACCATTAATTTTTTTCTTTTTTAAGGACCGATATTAAGTTCAATATTGATGATGAGGCCATTTACCTATAATTAAAGATTTTATCATATGAGTATCATGTTTTATAACCAATTAATAACGAAATTTAATAAATGGGATCCCGCTAAAATGACAAACCCTTTTAAAATTTATCATATCCATTACTGATCCAAGATCCATATTTCACTAAGAAATGATTCTGCTAGGGTGTTCATCTCTCCATTTAATTATTTAGGTAGGGTATTATCCCAATCATATCATATATGATTCTTGGATATTTAAGTATAAAACCCTTTCTTCAATCCATAATATGAATAAAATAAACTATATTCCTTTAGTATCCTGACTGTTATGGATTCCTAGATAAATGTTATCCAAAGAAAACACAAAAAATAGGCTAACTAACGGAAATCTAGTGGAACCTATATTTGGAATGAAACTACTTGACAAGACAATACAAAGTCACTTATTACTTGATTTCCTTGCAAAATATAATCTAGGGGAACCTGAATTTGGCATGAAACTACCTAGTTGGATGATCAAGGTCATGAAAAGTGTCTCTTTTGAAGGAATATCACACTTAGTATTTAAAGGGGATTTTAATCTCACCAAATTATCTCATGTTATTCCTTTTTATATATGCATGATTCTATTTATTTAGTTTAAAATCCTATTCCCTCCACCTAATCAATATTTTTAAACCATATTTTTGTGTAACTTTTTACACAACCCGCAAGTTTATGTTAGTAAACCAAAAATAGAAACCAAACATATTTATACATCTCCAGATGTTTCATATTCATAAGGTATATGAACACTTACAATGAAGTTTTAGAATTATATAAGACTAAAAATCTCCACATGATTAAGCCCATAGTGATAGATAGTAAACCCCATTCACTTTCTTAGTTAAGGTACAGGCCTCCAGGTAAGTAGGTACACTGACCTTAAGGATCTATCTCAGAATCAGTTTAACATCTTAAACCAAATCATACACAACATTCACATTTCTAAAAAAATTACTAAATATGAATAAAATAGAGAATAACCTTTAAATAAATGAAAAATTCAAATATTTAAATATGAGATAAACATTTATGAACAATTCATAAATAAAAGTTAATTATAAACATTTTATAATTTTAGTTTTAACATTATGGACATTCCATAATTTTGAATATAAAAATTGTATATTCATTTCAATATGAGATCTTTCATATTTATCATTATAAAACTTCTCTATTTTAAATATATGATATTATATGAATTATAAACAATTTATAATTCAATTTCTATTATGTAAACACTTTACACAATCTAAATATCATATACTCGATTATTATTTAATCCTTTATCATATCAATCATAAAAACACTTTTGATGTGGCTTAAATAGTATCCAAATAAGTCCCCCTTTTATTTTGAAAATTTTAAAATAATTAATTATGAACAATTCATAATTTAAATATTTTTAATTAATATTTTGTACTTATTTCATAATTTATAACCCTTTATAAAGTAATTTTTATGAATTCTACATAAACACTTGTATTTTATATCATAATATATTCCATGTATTTTTTTGAAAGCTATTTTAAATATTAATAATTAATATTTCTGGAAAAAAATTCATAAAAAGTTATTTAATTAATTATAAAATATTTATAATTAATTGATTAATTTATAAACCCTTAATAAATTAAATATTAACAAAATACCTTTTATAAGGATTTATAAACATTTTATAATCCATTAAAACAATTTAATAATAATTTTTTTTAAATCTTTTCTTTTACCCTTTTGTAGGAACCCATTCCTACATAAGGGTATCCTCTATTTACCCTTATGCTGACACTTTGTGTAAGGGTAATCTGGTTCTGGAACCCTTGTGTAAGAGTATATGTCCATGACCCTTATGTATCATACACAACATAAGGGTAAAAAAGGACTTACTATTATGTGAACTATTCATGTAAAAAACTATACCTTTATATAAATATTTTATAACACTACATTACCTTAAAATAGCCACTCTATATAAGGGTAAGTCTCACATAACCCTTATGTAGACCTTCTAGAACTAAAACATAAAGGTAATACACCATTTTACATTTATGAAGCACTGAGAAACCTCATTGTGTAAGGGTATAACCGTTACATAGCTAGCTCGCGTAAGGGTAATAAGCTGGTTACCTTTACGTAGCCCTTTAAAAAACACAATTACCTTTACGCAACACTTATTTCTATATAAGGGTAAGTTTTGATGAACCTTACACATACCACTCTATGTAAGGGTAATTCCTTGGTTACCCTTATGCATCTCGGATAGATAAGGGTAAGGCCATCATTACCTTTACATAGCACCACTATGTAAGGGTAAACCATTTTTCCAAATTTTCAAAAAATAGAAGAAAAAAAATTGTTTTTTCAGTTTTATTCTTCTTTTCCACGCATGATTTCATAAAACATATGAATATATCACTCTGATACCACTAAATAGTTTTGTTAGAGTATAATAAAATTTATCAGAATAAGAGGAAGTGATTAAAAACCCATATCTGAGGATCTCCCATGAAAGATATATGAAATCTATATAAAAGGAAATGAAGAAATATTGTAAAACATGTGTACCTATAGACTTATTGGCTTTTATATAGAGTGATTGTTGAAGATAACAAAAGTATAAGATGAAATCCTACCACCTTAGAAGCTATCCACGGAATTATCTTGAATCACTTGACATTCGAGCATGATCCACTAGCCTCCATCACATGATAAAATCTTGCAGTGAAAAAGAGGAAGATAAAAAAATCTTTTGGGCACTGGGAGGTTCATTAAAGGATAATCATCTATGTCTACTGTCATCACATGGAATTCTATTATATAGGAAATCAAGTACAATCCTTAAATTTAGCTATATTTATTCATGCATTATTATATATGAATAAATGCTTCATCTGGTATGCATTCATTATATGAATATTTTACCTCCCATTCATTTCATCTCGTGAAATTATATAATAAATTATAACTGATATGGGAGAATAATAAATGATAACGATTTATTATTTAAGTTGAATGGAATGATATACCATGCATGTAAATCATAATTTTCATGCAATATATATATATATATATGCTTTAGGGTATATCTATTTTAGATACATCGGTCCATTGAAGATTCTTGATCATGTAGGGACTATATCTTATTGCACAACATTCCCACCAAACCTCTCACAAGTTCATGATATGTTCCATGTATCACTTTTGATAAAGTAAATACTAGATCCATCACATATACTGAACATAAAATCTATGTAGTTAGAACATGATCTCTTTTATGAGGAACAAACATTTGATATCTTGGATAATAGAGATAAAATGCTACAAAATACCACCAGATAAATGTTTTGTGGATAAATCAAAAGTTTGAGAAAGCTATGATGGAACCTAAAGATGTGATAATACAAATTTACCCTCATCTAATTTCATCTAAGTACTAAAATATTTAAGGTGAAATTATTATTAAGGGGGTAAAATGTAACACCCCAAACTTATAGTTCTAAATTTCTATTTAAAACTATGGTTTATTGTTTTATGTGAAACATTGGAATAAAATGAACATTTCTTTATTTTATTAAGGTAGAAATTTACAACTATAAAACCATAAATATTTTATTTCTTCAATTTAAGACTTTTTTACTTACTTGTACTACCTATTTTTGAGTTAGGATCTATTTTATAAAAGTATTGGGGGATTAGAGAAGATAAAGTAGGATTAAGAGTGTTTTTGGTAAACTTGCTGCAAAAATAGGGGTGGCTACACCATAGCACACTTGACCACACTTTAGAGGAGGTGATGACACCGTAATGGTTTTGGATGCACCATAGTGTGTTGAGGAATTGAGGCCACACTGCAGTAGGAGGGGTTGCACCATAGTGGTTCTATCCAAAGGAGGCTACACCTATTGAGTCAAAAGTCAATTTTTGACTTTTCTATTCCTTTTGTTTTTGAATTCAAAAACTCTTTCTTAAATATTTAATTACTAACCCTTTTATGTCCAAAGTATTTTCATATTGTTTTTATAAGAAATCATATATCATTTCATCATACTTTTTATTTATGAAAATAAATTCATATTTTATCATTATGATTTTCATAATGCATATGATGAAAATCATACTCATAAGAATTGCAGTAATGACTTATTCCATATCATAATGAGTTCAGATAAGATTTATATCATACACACTAGATATGATTCATATTGTACACACTTCCTAGTCTTTCGAATTGGAAATATTTTTGTAATGATATAAATCATACTGACACACATAACAAAAATCATCAGACTCATTTTCTTTTAATTCTTCATATCTAAAAATTTAATCATAATGAAAGTAAATCCTTTAAAACAAAACAATGTCATGTATTATAAGTTAATCAAAACTATGTCATGATTTTAGTAATCATATGACTGTTGGAGTCCTAGGTGTCCAAGTCCCTCCAAGAATTCTAGAGAAAATTCAACCATTGGAGATCAAGATGACCATTGGGGAAAATGACTATAAATACCAGATCATTTAAAGAGCTCAACACAATACTTTATTTTTATATAATCTGTGAGATCTATGTCAATTTACTGCTACATGCAGAAAATTTTAAGTGTACAAGTCATGAACTTCTTGTTACTTGTTCTTATACTCTCAAGAGTTTGTTTTGCTTTGTGTGCTGACAATCATTATGATTACGATTGAGGGATTATATGGATAGGAAAATAGGGGTGTTGATCAATATACTGATTGAGGGATTTTAGGGATATGAAGATAGTGGATCTGATCACCTTCTTGATCAAGGAATATTGGGGATAGGTAGACAGATCAAATCTGATCATCGTGTCATGGACCTACCCTAGTGTGGGCAAGATAGAATTTCTTTAAAGTATAAATCAATAGACCTTTATCCTAGGTTATTGGATACCCTTATATTTAGGTTAAAAGAATTGTATTTATTTACTTGTATTTAATTTTTGCTATTATTTTAATAGAAAGTAAATCTTTTATATATTCTGTATTCTACTTATCGTAATAGCTCTGACTACGATACTTTTGTATTACATCGTGATTATGATTTCTATGATAAGGATTAATTCAATTACTCAGTATGATTATATACGCTTTATGATAGAATCATTATTTTTTTACTCTGATTATCATAACCACTGTGATTATGATACTTACCACAGTTTCTGTGAATATGATTAAATATGACTCGTGGAATACATATTGAAATCAAACTTATTATGATATATTTTTAATCAGAAACAAGGTCCTAGTTCAATAATTTCTTCAATACTTCAATGGTTTTTTGAATTTAATTAGTTTAAATTATTTTAAACTAAATTATTTTAGGGATAAAAACAAAAGTTTTTAAACCTACAATTCACCCCCCCCCCCCCCCCCTTGTAGTTTTCCATCTACATATACATTCTGATCCAAAAATTGATATTAGATCCAAGTATCTTAGATATTGATACCTATATTTGGTATCAGAGGATGATTACACTACTTTTACTTACTGATTCTTTAATTCTCTTTTACAAGTTAGTTTTATTTATTTTATAATATTTTTCTTTATAAACATTTGTTACACTAACATATATTGTGGAAAAAGATTTTTGTATCATTTCAAAGATGAAAGGACTTAATGTCATATCAATAAAAAAATTAAATCTAACCAGAACACCAATTTTTTATGGAAATGATTATGAATACTAGAGGGATAGAATGAAGACATTTTTAATCAACACTGGAGTTGATAACTTTGTTATACTTACTGGTGACTATAAAATTCTTGAAAAGGAAGTTAGAACCTTTACTGATCAAGAGAAACTTAAATATCAATTGAATTATAAGGTATAAAATAATTTACTTTGTTCAATGACTAGAAATATATATAGAAATACTTCATCTTGTGAAACATCCAATAGTATTTGGAAGAATCTATAGATTACTCATTTTGGTACCTCTCAAGTTGTTAAGACCAGAAGATCTATGCTTAGATCAAATTATCAATCCTTTGAATTCCCATATGGAGAACCTATTGTTATGGTGAAACAAAGGTTCATGAAAATTGTGAATAATTTACAATCTATGGGAGAAAACGTATTATTGGATGATATCCTCATAGAAAAGATCATAGAAATCATGCCAAATGAATGGGAATCAAAGAGAATAGTATTTAATGAGTCAAGGAAGGTCACAAATGTAACACTTGATGATTTTTTTGGAACTCTTTTAAAATGCGAGAATAGATTGAAAAGAGATATTGATAAAGTAAAGAAAAATAATGGAGGAGTTGCTTTTATTACAACTTTAAATCAGATGAAAGTCAAGACTCATGAGAAGATAGTTAAATATACAAATAAAAAGGTTGTTACATAATTAGATTCAAGTGATTCAAAACAATCTGAAAATGAGTTGGCCAATCTTTCTTGAAGGATAAACAAGATAGTATAAAAAGATTATTTTAAATATCGTTAAATAAAAAATGATAAAAAGGACAAGAAATGTTCTGAAGTTACATGCTATGAATGTAAGAAATATGGTCACATTAGACCAGATTGTCCAAACTAAAAATAAAAGATAGGAAGGATAGACATTTTGAAAGGAATCAAAAAAATTATTATCAGTCCAAACGAAAGATATTCATGAAATAAAATGATTTATGGAGTGCTAGTGGTGGATATTCTTTTGATGATTCTTCAGATGATGAAAGGAAAAATAAAAATAATTTTGGTATCTATGAAATAATACATTTTTAAAGTCAACTTATTATAGCTAAGGTAAACACTTATGAATCTTTAAAAAATATGTCTTTAAGTGAAAACTATCTTAATGAGAAGGATTATTCTTCTGATGAAAAATCATCCTTAGTAGAGGAAAATAATTTACCTTCTTATGAATAGGTTTTTAGGTTTTCTAAACTTCTTGAAAATGAAAATTGAAAAGTAATAAAAAAACTTAAAAAATAAAATTATAGATTAAGTGTTTTAACAAAATAAGTATCAGATCTTCCTAAATATCTTGATATAGAATATTTTGAAATTGATATTATTACAAAAAAACTTGAAAAAGCTAATTCTGAGAAGGATAATCTTTCTAAGGATCTTGAAATAGTAATTTATTAGAAAAATGTATTTTGAAAAAAAACTAAATTCCAAAACTAATGTTTATGAGGATAAACATTTACTTATAAAACTAAAATCTTAAATTTTTTCTTTAAAGATACTTTTATCAAACTTTATTTCTAGAAAGGAAGGTTTTGATAATATGTATAAGAAAATTATTCCCCTTAGGAATATTTATATAATTGGTTATTCTCATTCAAAACCTATTTTTAGAAATAACTATTTTATTCCTAAAAATGATCCTTTTTTACTAAATGTTAAAGTGGAGGGAATTGGAATAAAAAATATTCCTTAAATAAAATTCAATCTTTGGGATTTCACATAGCCCATTTTTTAAAAAAAATGTGGGTTCTCAAAATTTTGTTTACTAAGATTTCCATACCCAAGAAAGTTTGGGTTCTGAAAACCTAATTGTTTTGTTTTTAGGAAAATAAAGAAAGTACCGACAAAAAGAATATATGGTACATGGATAGTGTATGTTCCTAGAACATTACTATAAATAAAGACTTATTTGAAGAGGTTATCTAAATGAAAGGTTAAAGAGTTACTTTCAAAGAAAATTCTAAAGGAAAGATTATGGGTATAAGTAATATTATTCTTCTTGGAAAATCTTTGATTTCAAATGTTTTATTTATTAAAGGTATTATGCACAACCTTATAATAACTATTACCTCGCCCGTGCATACACACGGTGCTATAATTAAAATCTAATTTTCAAAAGTGTTTTAATAGTTAGAGTAATTAATAATGAAAATAACATAAAATATGATAAACTTACTACTTTAGTGGTAGATAATAAAGAAAATAAATGAAAAATAGGAACATGAATTCAAAAATATATGTTAAAATGAATGAAAAGGAAATAACATGATGTAAAAAGATACAGAAAAACATGATGTATCATTAAGAATTCGATGTGGTGTCTTTAAAAGGTATTGTAGTAGGAAGTTCATTTTTTTAATCTGTCATAATCATACGTAATGGTCACTTTATGATTGGAGAGAAGGATGAAATTGGAAGGAAAAAAAATAAATAAAATGACTGCAAGTCGTAAATGAAGTGATGAATAATGGCCTTAGAACTATGTTGGAGGAGCGGTGGAGGCAAAGGCAGAGGTAGAGGTGTAAGAGGAGGCAAAGGTAGAGGTAGAGGAAAAGTTAAAGGCCAATGCAGAGGAGGAGGTGGGGGCTCATGAGGAGGATATACATGGGGAGGGGGTTATTGGTATAACATTCAATTCTTAAAGAGGTTACTGGCCACTTAGCAAACATTTAGTTTTGTACAGAAGACAACTAAAGATAGAAATAAGATTTCATAAAGTAAAGATAATCATCTAAAAAATGAAAATAAAGTAATCTACCTCTATTTCAAAGAAAAAAAACTTTCGAACTACTTATTATGAATCAATATTCTATGGACTAAACCAAAACTGGACTAAACTACAACACTAACACAAAAAATTACTACATTAAAGACTCCATTACACCAACAGTATTCAACTTGTTACCTTTTAATAAGATAAATCTGTTGTAATGCATTTTTCAAATCCACTATAATGAATACTTCAAGACTCGGCTATTGAGTTTTTTCCCTCGCACAAACCATCAAAAGAATCAATACAAATGTAATACAAAGCATTAAATTAGTACAGAAAGTGCACATTTCATCACATTAGTATACAGCATACTAAAATACCATTGATCACAATCACCATTTTTCATAGTTAAGTTCCTTTTCTTCATCAACATGACTGTTCCACAAGTCAGCTCTATAAATGACTCCATGGCATCACATTCCAACATAGTATTTGGAATCAAATTGCTCTGTGGATTTAACTATTTTCTCATAAACCAACACCCCATCAAACTTCAATGCTGAAAGTATATTTTTATGTATTTTTTTATGCAACTGATTATTCAAATTTCTTCCTCCACTTCTTCATCTTCCTTCATAGTGTCACGGATCTGCCAAATAAATGATAAATCAAATAGAAAACCAACTTTAAATTTGCAACCAAAGATTACCTATAAGCTGGTAAATGATAACAAACGCACCCATACAACTAATCTGAAACAAAAAAACACAATATTTTAACAACCAGTTTACCTATATTTGGAATTCATTGGATTTTCTAACATTGGGGCCTGTTTTTTTGCACAAGGTTCTGTTTGCATGCACCATTTTTTCACAGAAGTACCTATACAGAATAAAAAAAGTAAGTGAAATAGTGTTTGGAAATTTGTCTATATGCTAGAAATTGATAACAAAAACACCCATGCATGTAATATAAAACAAAAAACACTATATTTAAATGGTCATTTTACCTATATTTTTCATTGATTGGATTTTATAACATTGGGGTGAGTTTGTAAACATGAGGTTATATTTGGTTGCATGTGCTAAGTTTTCACAGAAGTACCTACAAATAATTAAAAAAAAATAGTGAAATTATGTTGGAAAATCTTCCTATATGCTGAAAACTGATAAACTATAGGATGAGAAGTACATTCCTAAGAAGGTTGAGGTGGTTGCTGAATTTGACCAGGGCCAAACCTCTCATTCACTCTCTATGACATTTGCTAAGAATCCTAACTCAAAAAATGTATAGGCTATCTAGGTGGATTTTTTACAGGATAAAAGGGAACTCCAATGAGACCTTGTATACAAATCATGTCATCCATGATGTTGGTATAGCTACTGTTGCTGATAAGGAAGTTTTGAAGGAATCTTACACTATGAATATTGGGAATGGATCAACATCCCTAAGGACTTCAAAAAATGAAACCCTAAATTAATATTTATTACATTGAATATAATGAAAATATAAAATACCGGTAAATAATATAACTCTAAAAGTGTAATCCATATATGCAGACAATGAATTTATGTATAGTGAACCTTATAAAAAGTAGGATATGATATACATATATCAAACTAAAAAACTTTGAAACAAAAAATATGGAATAAAATATGGGTATACTAGAATGTATGTTATTGTATATAACCAAAACTCATTATTATTGCTTATTATCCAAAAAAATGTATCCTTGATAAAAAAAGAAATTAAAATTGTTGTTGCATACCTTAAAACAACTGAAACACATAACTTGATGATTTTTCATCATTAGAAATAAAGAAGTCAGTGAATGATGCACCTTTGTAGCTGCCTTGTGCACATCCCTTGAGTCTCTGCTTAAAGTCATATGAGATTCTATCTCAGCTCTCTAATCTTCTTATTTGATTTATTATGAGATTCTAAGACTTCAATGGGACTAAAATGCATAACCCCTCCAAATTTAGTGTACCTAAAAAAATAGTGATGATGGATGGGATAATGTGGTGAAATATGAAGGAAAAACTAATGAAAACAACTTTTATGAAAATTTAATCATTTCATGAACTTGAAATATTATTAATGTATCAGCCACTCTAGGTTTTAGTCCATAGAAAAGGGTTGTAACCTTTTTTGGGGGGAAATTTATCATAGTAGATAGTTTGAGATGAAATAATAATTTATTTATTTGTTCCAACTGAAATTCAAGTGAAACATTACATGTCAAGAACAATATAATTGACATTTTTCATCTTGAAATCTGCTGCCATTATACCACACATCAGTGATGATGTTTAGATTTATCTACAGTAAGATGGTTAGAAAACTGAATAAAAATTAATGGTTAATTCAAGCTGCATAATTCTTTCCAGTTTCCTTATTGGATCATAAACATAGGGTGCAACCATTGTTTGAGGAAATTTTATCATAATAGAATCCCTTAAAGGTGTTAATCTGTAGTCACATAAAATAAAATAAAAACATGGATTCTGCTTCCATTACACCACATGATAGTCATGATGTTGACATTTATCTACAATCAAATGGTTAGAAAAAATGAATAAGAATGAATGATCAATTCAAGCTACATAATTTGTGCCACTTACTTTGTTTGTATAAAAACATATAATTGTATCAATTTTTTGAGGAAAAGTTATCACATTACAATCCATTATAGATTTAAATCCATAGTCATATAAAAGAAAAATCATAGGGAAATATCCCAATTAGCAACACATTTCTAGAAAAAATATAAATTCCTGAAACACTAACAATGATATCAGGGGATTCATATTTCAGGAACATGACCCAAAGAACTCCATTTATTAGTGGATAGTGATTCCACTTATTTTTATCCATTCATCTCAGGGATGAAAAAATGAAGTTCTTGGGTCTGAACATGAAACAAATGGAGTTCATAAATCAGTTTTAGTAAATGATGCTCCCATCTCTTGATTACTTGTTGGATTCTCGACTGGTCCTTGAATGAACTATACAGATTCATTATCATCTTTAGAATTATCTTCAGTGGCTTCATCTAGCACATGAAAGTTGTAAACTACTTCAGATTCTTTCATAGGTAAACCTACTAAATATAAATGGAGAACTTTAGTTTGGGAAAGCTTCCTGATCACAATATTTCATTAAAGTTACCCCATAAAACACTTTTATTCAGGCATCAGTTGTCTGCAAATAGATCAATAGACAGTTTTAAAAGAAACAATAATTTATTTCAGTGATCCTAATAAAATAAAAATGGAACATTACTTGTCCAACAAAACCTAATTTTCATTTTCCCTCTTGTATTCTGTATACAATATACCACAAGGTGATGCTGAGATAGTCATGATATTGACATTTATATGTAATTAGATGGTCAGAAAAACTGAATAAGAATGAATTTTCAAATTAAAATGAATAATTTGTTTTAGTTTCCTTATTTGGATCACAAATATAATGATGTTGGAGGATCATCTATGAGAAGGATTCCATGATATCAGATTTGTTGTCTGAAGTTGAGCGTGAATCATATCCGGGGAGCTCCACAACTTTCTTCCTAATAAATACATGTGAATTAACCAGTATATTGGTAAATTCTATACTGTCAATGCCAAATAATGAGCAGTAGTGTTGAGCGCACAACCAAAAAAGGAATATGAGGGTGAATAAGGTACGAATAATGTATCAGAAACTTTCCAAACCAACAGTATTATAAGTAATATGAATCATACCAGAACATTGAGGTGGGGAAACTATAGGAAACATTATTCAATACCTGAGAAAAACAACATGGGTCCTCCCCATTCTTCATAATAAAGACATGTGAATTAACCAGTATATTTGTAAATTCTATACTATCAATACCAAATAATGAGCAATAGTGTTGAGTACATGACCATAAAATGAATTTGAGGGAAAAAAGGGTATTAATAATGTATCAAAACATTCCAAACCAAAAGTATAATAAGTAATGTGAATCATACTAGAACATTGAGGTGGGGATAATACAGGGAACAATATGCAACACCAAGGATGAACTACATGGGTCAAATCCCATTGAAGAGCCAAATTTACGATTTCATTGGAAGCCTTCATCGGCAAAACAACCTTCTAGGATGCCGCATTTTCCCCAATCTCCGCCTTCCTATTCTTCACCTCCTGACTTATCTTCATCCTCCATAATGATATTATAATTTCATAAACCTCTATTATCTATAAAAACAACATGCAATAGGTTTAAAAACAACTTGTGCTAACTTCATGAAGTATCATAACTCCTGGTAACTAAAAAACAATAATTCACTAACTATAAAATGATTATTACCATGTAAAAAAATCATACTATGTGGTAACTATATTGATCATGTGGTAGACATAGCGTGTGGACACTTGATTTAACATGGACTGGGTATACTAACCTTGAATGCATGATCAGTAGAAAATATCATCATATATAAACTCTAGATACCTTGATTCTCCATTGATTCTTCAACCATTTCATGAACATTTGGTTTTTCATAAATAAGCATGAGTCGCATAACAATATAAAAAAGGGAAACTAATTGAAATATATTGGAATGCATAATATATGTGAAATAACCTATATTGGTGTATAATATGATAGGATACAAATCATATTTTATGATAGCTTCAGAGTTTTTTTATGATCTGAGTAGGTGAATCCATGGAAGGGGAAAAGTCATTCTACATAAATTGTTCCAGGTGTAGCCAATATCATGTATATAAAATCAAGATATTTCAATAGATTAAATTAAACAGTAGTAAAGTAACATTAAACTTACAGAAATGGTGGAAGACCGAGTGAAGTGAACCTCATGAAAGCATATGTATTTTATTATAATATGGAAATTTCGTATGATTTCAGTGAAATGAAAAACTTAAGACAGCAAAATGTCACATTGGATATGAAAAAAAAATAACCTTATGCAGTATGTGTGGGCAACAGCATGAGAGTCAACAAGATGAGAGTCATGCATAAGAAATCTGTAAAAACATTATGTATGAGAAATTGGGAAATAGTTGAATAAGCAATCCAGAAAAGAGATAGATGGGAAAAAAATGAATACACTGTTCACTGGAATCAGTTGTATTTACGGTTCCATTCAGACAAGTGTTGATTCCATCATAATATCTACATCATTCCTTGAATCTAGCGTGAGTAATAAAGAAGCATTCAATTGGTGCACACAAGTCATATATATGCACCAATGTCTTCATTGTAATAAAGTAACATTATACTTACAGAAATGGTGGCAGACCGAGTGAAGTGAACCTCATGAAGCCAGATGTATTGTATTATAATATGGAAATATAGTATGAGTTCAATGAAATGGAAAACGTAAAACGGAGCAAAATGTCCCACAGAATATATGAACAAAAAATCACCTTATGCGGGATGTGTCGGCAACAGGATGAGAGTCAACCGTATTATGTGGTAACTATATTGATCATGTGGTAGACATAGTGTGTGGACACTTGATTTAACATGGACTGGGTACACTAACCTTGAATTCATGATCAGTAGAAAATATCATCATATAGAAACTCTAGATACCTTGATTCTCCATTGATTCTTCAACCATTTCATGCACATTCTCTTTTTCATGAATAATCATGAGTCGCATAACAATATAAAAAAGGGAAACTGATTGAAATATATTGGAATGCATAATATATGTGAAATAACCTATATTTTTGTACAATATGATAGGATACAAATCATATTTAATGACAGCTTCAGAGTTTTTTCATGATCTGAGTAGGTGAATCCATGGAAGGGGAAAAGTCATTCTACATAAATTGTTCTAGGTGTAGCCAATATCATGTATATAAAATCAAGAGATCTCAATAGATTAAATAAAATAGTAGTAAAGTAACATTATACTTACAGAAATGGTGGCAGACTGAGTGAAGTGAACATCATGAAAGCATATGTATTTTATTATAATATGGAAATTTCGTATGATTTTAGTGAAAAGAAAAACATAAGACAACAAAATGTCACAGTGGATATGAACAAAAAATAACCTTATTCAGTATGTGTCGGAAACAGCATGAGAGTCAACAGGATGAGAGTCGTGCATAAGAAATTTGTAAAAACATTGTGTATGAGAAATTAGTAAATAGTTGAATAAGCAATCCAGAAAAGAGATAGATGGGAAAAAAATGAATACATTGTGTAATGGAATGAGTTGTATTTACGGTGCCATTTAGAAAAGTGTTGATTCCATCATAATATCTACATCATTCCTTGAAGCTATCATGAGTAATAAAGAAGCATTCAATTGGTTCACACAGGTCATATATATGCACCAATGTCTTTATTGTAATAAAGTAACATTATTCTTATAGAAATGGTGGCAGAACGAGTGAAGTGAACCTCATGAAGCCAGATGTATTGTATTGTAATATGGAAATATAGTATGAGTTCAGTGAAATAGAAAACATAAAATGGAGAAAAATGTCACATAGAATATATGAACAAAAATAACCTTATGCAGGATGTGTCAGCAATAGGATGAGAGTCAACCGAATCTGATCCTTGGGAAAGAATTTAATTATGGTTGTCCGATCTTAACTGTTTCCGAGCTTCAAAACATATCTGTAATTCGATTTTACTAGGTTCTCGTGACCATAGAAGGCACTTCTTAAGTAACTAATTTCGGACGCCGTTTAAATGGCGTTGTATTGATGAAATCTCGTGTCCCTTACAAATCTGCAGAACCAGGAATGAAATCATGAGTTTTTCTGTGAAGTGGGTTTCTGACTAAACCTGAGACCAAGAGCTAGGGTTCATATGGGGAAGGGTGTCGGGCAATGAAGAACGTATGAAGCGGAAGGAAGAGCCAAGCATGGCTTTGAAAACCAAATCTATGAATAGTCGACGATGTAGAAAGAATCGGAGGCGTTGCAGTAAGCAGAACTTAGAGGAGGGAAAATCCACTAGGAATCCTAGGAGTCGGGAAGGCGGAGTCGCGGAGGCGGAGTCGCGGAGTCGCGGAGGTGGAGTCGCAGTTTCAAAGGGGATTCGAAGAGGGGAGCGGGGGAGGGGATTCGGGGAGGGGTGTTTGAGGGGGGGGGAGCGGGAACCCTAGATAGCGTACAGGGGAATCGCGGAGGGGTGGGAGAGATGACAGAAAAGCTCGATTGGGGGCAAGAGGGTTTTTCAAGATCGGTGTAGGGATATGGGAAATGAGGTGACGTGGCTTCGTAGGTAGAGGACATTTATACAGGAAAAAGCTTGCTTTAGTATATATATAGATTAACCAATTATATGACGAAGGTTACCTTGTGAATTTTAGGAATGATAAATGTGTAGTACACAATTCCCAGGATGAATTCATTATTTCTACCCATTAGCATGAGAATGTTTACACACTTAACTAAGAATACCTTAGGAGCCCAGAATTACCTTGCCTTAGTTCAATGGAAGATCAATCTTGGTTATGGCATAAAAGATTAGGACACTGTAACCTAAGAAACTTATGTAAGTTGGATAATAAAGACTTTTTAAGGATCTACCAGAACTCAGATTTGATTCTTCAAATTTTCGTGATCCTTATCAATATGAGAAGCAACATAAGTTAAGATTAAAATCAATTAGTGAAGTCTCAACTACTGATGCTTTATAGTTAGTGCACATGGACTTATTCAGGCCCACATAAACTGGAAGTATTGGAGGCAAGTACTATGTATTTTTTTTAGTTGATGAATACACTAGGTATACATGGGTCTATTTTCTAGAAAATAAATCTAAAGCCTTTTATTATTTTAAAAAAAATTATCCAAAGTTAAAAATGAGAAACACCTTCCCTTGATAACTATTCAAAGTTATCATTGTGCAGAATTTAAAAATTCATATTTTGAAACTTTTTATAGTAAGAAATGTATTACTTATAAATTTTAAGCCCCTAGAACTCCCCAAAAAATGGTGTTGTTAAAATAATAAATCGTATTCTTCAAGAGATAGCAAGAACCATGTTGATCGAATACTCAATTACTAAACATTTTTGGGCTAAAGCTGTCAGTACTACTTTCTATATTATAAATCGAGTTTTAATTCAACCATTTATTAATAAAACATCTTATGAGTTATGGATAGGAAAAAAACCAAAAGTATCATACTTAAAAGTATTTGGATGCAAAGTATTCATTTTGAATACAAAATATAATTTACATAAATTTTCACCCAAATATGATAAAGGTATATTCTTAGGTTATTCCACTACTTCTAAGGAATATCTAGTGTTTAATAAAAACTCTTGTACTATTGAGGAAAAAATATATGTTAAATTTGATGAAATAGATCCTTTTATTTTTTTTAAATCCCAACCTACATCTTCTGATGTGTTTTCAAAAACTAATTATCAATCTTTCATAGAAGATTCTTCTAATAAGTAGAATAATCAAGAAATTGTTCCTGAAGTATTTACTCCAAAAGACTTTCAACCTTATGTTGATTAACAGGTTTTACAAAACCCAAGTCAGTTGTTTCTTAAGAATAATCCTAGTTATAGTATCATTGGTGATGCAAATAAACCTGTAAGGACTAGAAATTCCTTGAGAAATGAAGTAGAACATCTTGCTTTCCTTCCTCAATTCGAACGTAAAATTCTTGATGAGGCTTTGAGTGATGAAGATTGGATTAAGTCTATACAATATTAACTAAATTAATTCTAAAGGAAAAACTTTTGGACCTTGGTTGAAAGACCTGAAGAAACTTTAATCATTGGAGTAAAATGGGTTTTCAAAAAATGTGATGAAAATGGAATCATTGTTCGAAATAAAGTAAAACTAGTTGCTAAAGGTTATAATCAACAAGAGTAAATAGACTATGAAGAAACATATACTATGTTAGCTAGTCTTGAATCTATTCGAATTCTATTAGATTTTTCAACATTATTTAATTTCAAAAAAATTCAAATGGATGTGAAGTGTTCTTTTCTTAATAGATATGTTCAAGATGAAGTTTTTATTGATAAACCTCATAGTTTTGAAGATAAAAAACATCCTGAATATGTTTACAAACTTATAAAATCTTTATATGGCCTTAAATAAGTCCCTAGAGCCTAGTTTGATAGATTAATAGGATTTTTTTGCAATAAAATTATGTTAAGGGAACTGCTAATCCAACTCTTTTCATAAATAAAGAAAACAAAAATGTTTTGATTGTTCAAATTTATGTTGATGAAATTATATTCAGATCAACTTAGCAACATTTAACATATTACTTTATGGATCTTATGAAATATGATTTTGAAATGAGTATGATGGGTGAGTTAACATTTTTTCTTGGTTTTCAAATTTCTCAAAAACCAGAAGGAACCTATATATCCCAACATAAGTATATAAAATATCTTCTTAAAAATTATGGATATGAAAATAATAAAAGTATTATTACTCAAATTAGTACCTCAAATACTCTTAATCTTGATGAAGTTGGACAACTAGTTAATCAAACAAAAGAGGTGTGATAGGAAGTCTACTATACTTAATAGTTAGTCGTCCAGACTTAATGTTTTCAGTATTCTTATGTGAAAGATATCAAAAAAATCCCAAATAATCCCATTTAAAAGTTGTAAAAATATTTTTCATTATTTAAAGGGAACTATGGATTTGGGACTTTTTTATTCTTCTCGAAATCATTTTGAACTAAAATTTTTTTCGGATGATGACATTGGTGGTTGTAGAATGGATAGGAAAAGAATATCTAGAACATGTCATTTCTTATAAGATTCATTAGTTTCTTAGTCTTGTAAGAAACTGCACTCAGTATAACTTTCCATTATTGAAGCCCAATATGTGGCAGCTCGAATTTTTTGTGATCAAGTGTTGTGGATGCAACACAGACTCATTGATTATGGAATGAGTTTTACTAAAACTCAAATACTATGTGATAACACTAGTGTCATAGATCTAAGTAAAAACCATGCACATCATTATCATGAAAAACACATAGATATTAGGCATCAATTTCTTAGGTATTATAAACTTAAAGAAGATATCATATTATAATTTATTGGAATTAAATAGCAAGTTTTTGATATATTTACAAAAACCATTATCTTTCGATAGATTCGAATACATTAAACAGAATCTAGGAATGACCACTATAAATTAATCATTCATATATACATCCTATTTGAATTATATCCTTACATTAAGTTACTCCTTTTCAAAGGGGGAGTACATATATTCTTTAGTTTAAATATTTTTTTCATACTCATATTTTTTCGTACTAAAAAATTTTCGTACTCAAATTTTCCGTACTCATATTTTTTTCATACTCAGAAATTTGCCTACTCAAAATTTTTTATACTCATATTTTACGTATTCATATTTTTTTCCGTACTCAGAAATTTTCATACTGAGAAATTCTTTATACTCATATTTTTCATACTGATAAAATTTTTCATACTCAAAATTTTATCATATTTAAATTTTTTGCACTCAAAATTTTTGTACTTTAGTTTTTCATTTTTGAAGAAAAAAAATATTAGAAAACTAATAAATATATCTTGAGACTATGAAAGGTAAATTTTATTATACCTTAAAATATTTAAATTATATTCAATTTTTTAGTGTTTGTTTTAAAACCTTTAATGGATTCATCTTTAATATAATAATTTTTAAAAAAAATAAAACCTCAAGAGTTCTTTTATTCTTAACTATCGGATCTTTTCGATCAAATCTGAGCCATATAATCTCAACGGTCACATTTATTAGCCTATATAAAGGGACCCCCTACCCTGTCCCAAATCGGATTTTATCTTCTTTTCACTTAAGCTCTATCACCTTTCAAGTATCCAAGTGTAGAAATTTTCTTATTCTGGGGAGTTTATCGTACTCATGTCAGAATCAACAACATCTTCTACCAAGGCAATGCCTCCGAAAGATTTCTCATCCATGAAGTTAGTTAGAGAAAGGTTAGTCAGCAAAAAATTTTATGAAAAGTATGATTCTTATTTGAAAATAATTATCAAGTTTCAAGGATGGGAATTAGTTTATTTAAAAAAACCCAAGTCTGATCAGGATCCTATTTTTATTGATGAAGTTTGATAGTTTGATAGTTCTGTGAAAATTGATAATGATTTAAAAGTATCATTTTACATGTATTAAAGTGATATTATCATGTTAGTAAATCAAGAAGTAAATTTACTCAGTGTAGCATTAGAGGGTGATGTATTTTTCACTTCTCATAAGCTCCTGAAATAAAAAGGAACCTTCAACAAGAACAGAGTTGAGTAGTCTCTTTTTGAAATTCATGAAGACAAATGAAAAGTTTATCGTATCTCATCTGAAAATTATCTTATAGACCTTTGGATGAATGGATTTTTTATTCCATGAAAGGGTGATAGAGAAACCCTAAAGTTCTCATATTTTTTCATTATCAATTATTTGGTTAACATGAGGAAGCTGAATTTGATGGGTTATATTTTGTTAACCATCAACAACTTAAAGTCCGATGCCATTAAGTCTTAGTTGGTTATGTTTCTAGGGATTCTAAGTATGTTTATTATGGAAATTTTGAAGTTTTTTAATCTCACAATCAAGTCAATACCAAAGTATATGAAATTCACACTGATCAGTGATGATACGATAAAAAGGTTGAAGTTTAATTTTGATTTAGAATCAAAAAAATTTTTGAAAGATGATGAAATGGAACCTTCAAAAGATGCTATTGGAGGTATTTATAATACTTAAAAAGAATCAGTGCCAATTGTTTCTGAAAAAAAAAATCCAAGTCTGTATCTTCTTTAAAGTCAAAGAAGCAAAAATTTTATAGTGTAGAAGTAGCT
This sequence comes from Viscum album, assembly GCA_963277665.1. Classification (NCBI taxonomy): domain Eukaryota; kingdom Viridiplantae; phylum Streptophyta; class Magnoliopsida; order Santalales; family Viscaceae; genus Viscum; species Viscum album. The sequence continues at coordinate 803,505,971 of OY728167.1, read as the reverse complement.
TCTGATTGGATAAAAAGAAATGTAGAAAGAAAATAAGGATACCCTCAGTTAGGTCTTGACCCTGCAGAGGCTCTTTCCAAAAATATTCATATTGAGGATGTTGTTAAAGAATAAGAATGAAAAAGGAAAATGAAAAAGGAAAATACAAATGTCTTTGATATTGATAATATTTTAAAAGCTGTTGAAAAGTCAAGTACAGTAATTTTTATCAAGGAATCCTTTTAAGAAACATTGGTTACTCCCTCTATCCAAGATAAGGGAAAAGGAAAATAATTTGTTGGTGAAGAATCGGCTCCACCAAAAGATGCTCAAGAAAAATCCTTATAAGAAAAGGAAGATAGTGAAATGAGAGAGAGAGATGAGTATATTTTTTAATAATAATATAGAAATGAAGAGGAATATATAGAGGAAATAGAAAAAGAGGAAAATTATGAATAAGAAAAGAAACAAGATGATAATGAAAGGGAAGCTAGTCAAAAACAAAAATCTCACCCTGATAGATTACTAGTGAGATCTTTAGAAGCAACATCATGAAAATTACCATATTTAGGATTTGAGTATTCAAATAAGATGCTTAGAGAACCCAATACAATAACGTTATTCCTATTTTAGATAAATAGGAAGAGACCAAGATCGATGAAAATCGTAACTATGATTTAGAAGATGATGCTTCCAGAACTCATTATGGAGAATTTCCTGATTTTTTGGAAGACACGGACTCCGATAATACAATCTCAACTAAAAGAGAAGATCTAAATAGAATTGAAAATACAATTATATACTTACCAAGGATTGAATTAAATATTGATTTGGTTTTGGAAAACCAAAAAAAATATTGAATTCAATTAGACTTCTAAAAGACAAACTTATCAGGCTTGAACCTGATTTTAAAGTGTTTCAAGAAAGTACTCAGGAACACAAAAAAAGCTTTCAAAAAAGTGGTGAAGTTGTACCACATTATTGATTCAAACATCAAGGAACATGAAGAAACCATTTAATAAATAAGAAGTCTTGTAAATGAACTTACAATATCCTACAACAAATTTTCCAATAAAATATCCTAAAAGTTTGGTTCTTACAGAAAATCATAACCTCAAAATATACTGAGTCAGCTGAAATTAGGGAATTAAATGGTAAGTTGAAAAACATCTCATTTGAAATCAAAAGGCTGAAGTATTAAAAGGATGAAATAATTTATTTGAAGAATAAAATAGTTTTGTTAAATAATAATTTTGAAGTGAAATAAAAGACAACTAAGGATAAGTAGGAAACGATTCAATTGTAAGAATAAAGAATTCATACCCATGAATTGAAAATCAAATCCCAGGAAGAAAATTTTCTTATTTTAGAAGAAAATATTTGATCTCAGGAAGAGTTGAATCAAAATCAGTATCACTTATTTCCAAAATAGGAAGAGAAACTCCGAACTCGGTAGGAATTTCTTGAAAAGCTGAATGAATATAGAAAATAATTCAAGAAGATGAATAAAATTGTCTTATGAATCAGAGAGAAGGAGAAGAAATAATTTTTTTTTAACTCTTGTTATATTTTTTGGAAATAACAATTAAAGTTTTTTTGTCATCCATTTACAGTTTGATTGAATTTTTTCCAATTCTTTTGGATGAATGTTCTCTAAATTATTTTAGATGATCAATTTCTTTATTATTTTGTATAGTTTATTTCTCTAACCCATTTTTAGGTATTAGAACACTTTCCCTATTCCTTTTTATAAATAAAAAAGGGGGATAATGATATATATAGGGGATAATGCATTAGTAGTGGAGATATATTTTTTATAAAATAAATATAATATGATCCTTAGGGAATTTTTTATCCTAAGGAGGAGTTAGTCATATTAAATATCATATTTAAAAGAGTTTTAAAAGTCAGGGGGAGATAATTATAAGAGTTTACTTATGAATATAAAAATTATTTAATTTTTTGGAGTCAATTTTTGCTAAGTAATTTTATATTTAAGACATATGGTTTGTGCTTTCCAAAAAGGGTGAGGTTGGTGAGTCAAAAGTCTCTTTTTGACTTTTCTATTCCTTTTGTTTTGTAAATAAAAAATTATTTCTTAAATACTTAATTAATAACCCTTTTATGTCCAAATTATTTTAATATCTTTTTTATAATAAATCATATATCATTTTATCAGACTTTTGATTTATGAAAATAAATTCATATTTTATCATTGGGATTTTCATAATGCATACGATAAAAATCATACTCAAAAGAATTTCAGTAATGAATTATTCCATGATTATCATAATGAACTTGAATACAATTTATATAATCCAAACTAGATATGATTCATATCATATACACTATTAAGTCTTTCTAACTGAAAATATTTTCATAATGATATAAATCGTACTGACACCCATAACGAAAATCATCGGACTCATTTGATTTTAATTCTTCGTATCCAAAAAACTTAATAGTAATGAACAGAAATCCTTTAAAACAAAATGATTTCATGTATTATATTTTAATCAAAATGATTTCATGATTTCAGTTATCATATGACTGTTGGAGTTCCAAGTGTCCAAGTCCCACTGAGAATTCTAGAGAAAATCCAACTATTGGATATCAAGATGACCGTTAATAAAAACTCCTATAAATACCAAATCATTTTAAGAGCTCAAAATATTACTTGATTTTGAGATAATCTAGGAGAGATCTCTCTATTTTATGCTACATGTGAAAACTCTAAAGTGTACAAGTCGTGAAATGCTTGTATCTTGTGATTATACTCTCAAGAGTTTTTTTTTTTTGCTTTGTGTGATGTTGATCATTGTGATTACGATTGAGGGATTATATGGATAGGAAGATAGTGGTGATGATCATTTACTGATTGAGGGATTCCAAGGATAGTAAGATAGAGGATTTGATCACCTTCTTGATCAAGGGCTACTGGTGATAGGAAGATAGACCAAAACTGGTCATCATATCGAGGACTTACCCTGGTGTGGGTAAGACAAACTTTCTTGAAAGTATAAATCAAGGGAATTTTATCCTAGGTTATTAGATACCCTTCTCTTTGGATTAAAATAATTGTATTTATTTACTTTTGTTTCATTTCCACTGCTATTGTAATAGAAAGTTAATCTTTTATATATTCATTTTTCAATTTGGTATTCTATTTATCATAATTTCCCTAATTACGTTACTTTTGTATTACATCATAATTACGATTTATGTAATAATGATTCCTTAAATTACTCGGTACAATTATATAATCTTTATGATAGAATCATTATTTTGTTTTATTATAATTATCGTAGCCACTATGATTACGATACTTACCACGCTTACTGTAAATATGATTAAATATGACTTGTGGAATACATATTAAAATCAACCTGATTACGATATCTTTTTAATCAGAACCAAGGGACCAGTCTGATAATTGTTTTAATACTTAATAGTTTTTGTTAATTTAATTAGTTTAAATTATTATAGGGATAAAAACAAAAGTTTTTAAACTTATAATTCACCCCCTCTTATAGTTTTCCATCTACATATATATTCCGATCCAACAACACTATAGTGTTATAGACCACATCGTAGTTCATGTTTCCACATCAGTTACAAATGGATGGTTGGGCACTTGGTCTTTGGGATTTATTGCTATAAATGTGTATATTTTGGTTTTAATTTAGAAAATACATTCCCGAATTGAAAATGGGGCTTTGATGAGGCTTTATGAAGGGTTTTCACACTAAATCAAACCCACGATGACCCCTTTAACATACCTATTCCTCCATTTTTTTAGAATTTCTCTATAACTAAAAAGGACTATGGGAATGCCTCCACACCATAGATATCAACCCTACACTACAGTGGTTTGAATTCTAGTGCACTCCTACACTGTAGTCCTCATACTATACCAGAGAGGTTCGTGTTATAGACTAGTTTTACACTATAGTCTCCCCTTTTCACCATAGATATTGATTCTAAATAACACCCTATTCCACAACCACTAGCCCTATTCCATGATATTTGTTTTTTGGTGAACCTCCATACCATATCCCATGTCTTATGTCTCAAAGGGCCCAAAATTTTCAGAACACTTTCCTTCTCCTTCTTGGACCAAGCTCGCAAATCCTTTTCTATGATGATTGAACTTGGGTAATTTTGGTATGATACCTTTCATTTTTTCCTCTTTTCCTTTATATAGAACCCATAACTTGTTGAATTGGAACTAGTTCTAGGAGCCCTTAGTGTGAAATCATTTTCAGGATGTTTTTTGAGTGTGGTTTAGGTGAAAATATCTTTAATGAACCTTGACACTAATATTGAAAAACATAGGGTTAAAAGATCCTCGCTACTTGGGATCACATTTAAACATGATTCCATGTTATGATTTATGTGTTGAAATAATTTATATTCAGGTTTTAATTATGATTATATGTGGTTGTGTGTATAATATAAGACCTATTATGATATTGTTTCCCTTAGATATGTTAGAATACCTAGATTCCATGTTTGATGTTGAATCACATGTTGACCTAGTGCTATTATTTATCTCATGATTTCATCCTATGTTTATTATCATGTTATAACCAGTTGTATATCATTTTTCCTTCAGAGGTTTTATTATTGGTACATGTGACCGGTGACCATCGTATTATGGTTATACATTATATGGGTGTGTACTTGGAATACAACAATGATGATGGTGGAGCATGATATCTTAGTGGTTTGGACATACCTTGATGCCTTGAGGATTCTGAGGATGCATGTGGATACTTGATGCCTTGTGTATTTTGAGTAGCCCTTGACTTGATGCCTTGTGGATTTTGAGTAGCATGCCCACTTAATTTTTTATAGATTTCAAGTGACATGCCAACCGCCTTGAGGCCATCTCACGATTCTGAGTAACCCTTAACTTGTTTCCTTGTGAATTCTGAGTAGCATGCCCACTCAATGCCTTATAGATTCTTAGTGGCGTTTTGACTAACTTGAGGCCAACATAGGATTCTAAGTAGCATGTCCACTCGATGACTTGTAGATTCTGAGTGGTATTCCAACTACCTTACGGTGAGGATACAACCATATTTTATGATTCATGGTCATTATTCCAAAATAGAGTCAAAGCGGGTACAATCCGGGATTTGTGGAAGTTTGGTTTGCGCAAGACCGCTCAATTTTGGATTGTGTTTTTATACTCATTATGAATTAATATTATTATGGAATACACTTGTTATAATTGAGAAACCTAGGTTTGGGATGCATTAGGGGTGTCCTAATGAGTCTTGTAATCACACCATACTCTGTAATTTTTATGCGCTTGTAGATTTCATGACTAGAGATTTGGGGAAGAGAAGGGGTCCTATGGTGGATGGATATGCAGAGGATCATAGACCAAGATTGACTCTAGAGGAACCCACCATTTATTTATTTTATTTATTTATTTTTACTTATTATTTTATTTTTTATAGACACACCGAGATTCATTTACTTGTATGAAATTTACGCCATATTTGGACTTCTACATGATTACTCCGATTATTTTATTTATTATTTTTTTCATTTTATTTATTATTATCTACCTGATGATAATATATTGAGGTTATAGTATCCCCATTAATGTAATTATACCCTCGCTTCTATTCAAAAGCCTCTTGAATATAAAGAGGAGCACATGAGGTCCTATAAAATTCTGGATTGAACCTGGTAGTTTGGGTTGGGGCGTTAAAAAATGTTAGAAGAGCACTGTGATTCACTAACTTATTTCTTCTCTTATCTTTATTTGGGATAGGGTAGCCAGGATATTGAATGGTTGAGACTCGGGTGGGGGAACTATGATTGTTCCTAGCTATCAATGTATATTGGACCTCTAAGTTTCATTAAAGTGGGGGAAATTATGTTTCTCTATTACCATTAATTGAATTCACCTTGGGTGATGCACATGATGTTGATATGTGATTTATGAGATTTCAGGTGCGTTAATGCATCGTGACTAGATATGTATGTTCACATCCTATATATATACTTATTATTGTGTTGTATAGTAGTTCATTAATTAAATTTCTTGATTGGTGCTATTTATTCAAGTTATCTTCTTTTTGTGTGATATATCTATGTTTCCTTATTGTTATGATATATCTTCATTGTCATTGATTAGTTGAACTGGGCATATTGTTTTGTTCTTGTTTGTATATTATGATTCTGACTAATTTGTAAGGCGGGCATCAGGGTTAGTACTTAGAGGGTATACCTTAGGTTGAGGGTAGACTCTTAGTAGAAACCTTGTGCAATACCATAGATTGATTAGGGTCTATCCTAACAACCCTATTTTTCAAAGTGTTTTCTTCACGTTATAGAATATGTCACCTTGATGTAGTCATATGGGACTACTTGAGAAGTAGGCCAAAATACTCTATCAAGGGAGGATGTTTCTTTTTTACCACTATACATATAGGAGAATAATGTTGAGCATGCTCCCACAACTACTCTGTGGTTTAGGTATCAAGGGCACTTTAATCATATGTTTTTCTCTTAGTGCCTTCCCTAGGCATAGAAGATTAGAAATATGCTCAAACATGCCTTAAATTAAACTCTAGTATTCTTCATTCTTCTAGGGAACTGGAGGCCCTCAAGATACTGAAGAATGTGTTGAAATATTTATTAGATTCTTTGACCTAGTAAAGACTCTAAAAGAATAGAAAGTTAAGTTCAGATAGAGACCATGCCATGTGAATAGGCTAGTTCAGTACCATTGTATCATATGGAGCCAACTGAGCTGAAGGAGATCAAGGAGAATCTAGATAAATTTGAGTAGAAGTAATTTATCAGGACGAGTACTTCACCCTAGGGTTAACCTATATTGTTCACCAAAAAGGTGGATGATACTCTTCAACTCTTCATTGATTACTAAAAGTTAAATCAGTTGATGTTGAAGAATTGATATCCTTTTCCCATGATTTATGATATTTAAAATCAATTATGGGGTTCCCAGTGGTTCTCTAATATTGATATTTGATTTGGCTATCATTAGCTATGAGTTGGAGAGGAGGACATTCTGATGATCTCATTTTGGAGAAGGTATGGTTTGTATGAGTAATTGGTGATGTCTTTCAGACTAATGAACATGCCATCAGTGTTTACAGCCCACTACTAGAATCTTTACCTATACCCATGGTTCAAAACTGAGGGTATGTCCCAAAAAACTGTGGGTTTAGGCTATACCCACAGTTCTATGAATCGTAGGTTCTTAAGCATTCAGGAAATACCTATAACCATGGTTTTACCAAACTGTGGGTATAGGTGGCCTATACCCATGGTTCTTAAAGTGTTGGTGTAGATAATTTCAATGGAAATACCTATACCCACAGTTTGGTCAAAAAATGGGTATAGGTCCTTTATTAAACAAATTCCACCTATATGAATTGATCCCAACACCTTCTACCTATACTCCAATTACATTACCACTATCCTATAACACATTTTATGTTCTTATATTCAAAAATATATGTGTGTGTGTGTGTGTGTGTGTGTGTGTGTATAAAGAATTATTTTTATTAAATTATTTATTATTATTATTATTATTATTCAAAAATAATGTTTCATCCTATACTCAAGTTTGGTTAAACCATGGGTATAGGTTCTTTATTAAAAAAAATACACCATTTGGAATTGATCCCAACACCTTCCACTTATAATCCAATGACTTTACCACTATCCTTCAAAACATTTTTTGTTCTTATATTCATAAATATTAATATGTATATATATATATATTTATTTATATTTATTTATTTATTTTTATTTTTATTGTTATGGAAAAATAATGGGGCAACCTATACCCATGGTTTGGTCAAACCATGGTTAAAGGTGACCTATACCAATGGCTCACCCAAACCATTGGTATAGGTGTCCAGAAACATTATATATACCCATGTTTTGGTCAAACCATGAGTATAGGTTTTCCCATGGCCATCCCATGAAATTTTTTCCCCTTGTGGAACCTATTTCCACGCTTTACAAAAACTTTGGATATAGGAGTGAAATATACCCTCAGTTTTGGGAGAATTGTGGGTATAGGCCCTTCCCATGATTTGTTTTCTATTAGCTATAGGGGTAACCTATACCCATGGTTTTGGGGAGAAAACTATGGGTATAACCTTTTTTCCAATAGTGGACCTAATGGACAAGATATTTTACATATACTTAGACTCATTCATCATGATGTTCATTGATGACATCCTCATCGACTCATTAACACCAGAGTAGTATAATAGGCATGTTGAGATATTCCTGAGTATGCTTTGAGCACATCTGCTTTACACCAAACTATAGAAGTTTGACTTATGGATATAAGAGGTTAAATTCTTGGGTAATATGGTGTCAAAGATAGTAATATCCATAGACCCAGATAAAGTAGACGTATTGTTTTTCTAGACACATACCAAGAACATGTTCTAGATCATGGGCTTTCTAGGCCTAGCAGGGTATTACTGGCAGTTTATTCAGGAATTCTCCCAACTATAATCTCCCATGAAAACACTGATGAAAAAATATGAGTGATGTTATATTGGTTGGAATAGAGTGAAGATTAATTCCTTGAGATAAAGAGAAGGTTGAAAACAACTCTAGTACTAAAACTCCCTGAGCTTAGGATTAGTTAGGCAATGTACTCTAACACATCACTAATTGGTCTAGAAGTTGTATTGATGCAGGTAAAGAAGGTAGTAGCCTATGGATCTCATCAGCTATGAACCCACTAGTGTAACTACCCTACAGATGACTTGGAATTGGAATTTATGGTTCATTCTATGAAGTGCTGGCGAAACTATCTCTTCAAAGAGATTTGTTTTCTACATAGACCATAAGATCCTCCTCTATATCTTCCCATAGAGAGACCTGAATATAAGGTAGATGCTCTAGGTTGAGTAGTTGAAGAAATTTGACTTTTATATGATTTATTCACCTGGTAAAGCTAATTTCATTGTGGATTATCTTAGCCGTAACACATAGGCTAAGTGGGATCTTAGTGAGAGACCATCATAGGAGCAATGGTTATTTATGAGCTTGTTGACTAAATGGATGGTGGATGCTTTGGAAGACAAAGGATAGATGGATTGTACTCCTCTAGTTGTCACATCCTTTTTGTAGACCAATTTAAGGAAATATAGGAGTTAGACCTAGGTCTTGATGTCATTCAGAAACATCTATCTAGACATGACCTGATACCCAGGTGTTCGATAGATGATGATGATGTGATCATGGTACATGGTAGAGTAGTAGTCCCTAATCTCATCAGAGAGGATCCAATGAGATATTTTCATACCTTGATATGGGTGGTATATCCTATAGAGACAAATATATACCATGATTTTGGGTATCATTTATGGCAACTGGTGATGAAGAGGGATATTTTTGGTTTCATCTCTTGATGAATTACCTACCATAGGGTAAAGATTGAGAAATAGCATCATACCAGTATGCTACATACACTTCTAGTTACAATGTGAAAGTTGTAGGTTTTCATGATGGACTTTTTGATGGGGTTATCTAGGACCCTGAGGATCTGTGATACTATTTGGGTGATTGTTGATCATATAATTAAAGTTTTCCACTTTTTATCGATCAGAGAGACTCAATAAGTGTATGGGATGGGAAAGATTTAGATCTATGAGATCATAAACTTATATAGAGTATCCTTAAGCATTATTTCAGACAAAGAAGTACATTTTAGGTCATGGTTTTGGAAGGGATAATAGAATACTGTAGGTACTTAGCTAAGATTGCGCATAATATACCATCCTCAGACAGACGAATAGTCAGAGCGAGCTATATGAATTTTAAAGTATATGCTTTGAGCTTGCATTATATACTTTAGTTGATCTTGGGATAACCAATTGTCCTTGTTTGATCTTTTGTATCATAATATTTACTAGACTTTGATTCAAATGGAACCTTACAAGGCCCTTTATTAAAGTTCATGACATTCACTACTTTGTTGGCATGATGTGTGTGAGGTAGTAATTATGGGGCCCGATTTGGTTTAGGAGACATCCAAGAGAGTGATGCTAATTCATAAGAGGTTTATCACTACTCATGGTATTAAGAGATCATATTTAAACTGTAGAAGGAGACCTTTGGAGTTCATAGTAGGTGTCTAGGTTTTCTTGAGAATGACTCCTTTATTAGGGAATCGATGTCTGAGGAAGTAAGGTAAGTTAGATCCAAATTTTTTGGACCCTTATAGACCACCAAATGGGTTGGAAAAGTTGAATACCATATAGATATTTCCTCTTGTTATTGAGTTATGCATTACGTGTTTCATGTGTCATAGCTTAGGAGGTACATGATCAATCCTAGGAATGTCATCAATTGCTAGGATGTTGAGTTGGAGTTTGATGCATCTTATGAGGAGCACCTAGTGTGGATTATAGAATTGAGTGAGAAATGACTTTGAGGGAATATGGTAAAAATCATCCAGATTCAAGGGTAGAATGGGTGGATCCAAGAGGATACTTGAGAGTGAGAGTTCAATGTTTGAGCTGAGTGGGCTATGTTGTTTGAGTAGTAACCCTAGAGACAATTCTTGGGGATGAAAAGTCTTTAAAAGTGGATAATTTTAAAACAATAAATCTTTTTTCATCAATGTATGCCTCATTTCCCTATTTTACCTCCCTATTTTTGAGTTAGTCTATGTTTTGGAAAAGGAGTAGGGGCTTATAGAAACTAAAGTAGGCTTAATGGTGTTTTTGGTCAACTTACTACCAAAATAGGGGTGGTTGTACTATAGTGCACTTGAACACACCATAGAGGAGGTGTCTACACTGTAATGATTTATCCTACACCATAGTGCATTGAGTAATTGAGGCTAAACCATGGTAGGAGGGGTTGTTACATAGTGGGGATATATTAAGAAGGCTATGTCATGGTGTTATAGACCACACAAAAAAATCCTATTTTCACGTTAGTTATAGATGGCTGGTCGGGAGCTTGGTATTTGAGAATTATCACTATAAATGATTCCATTTTGGATTAAATTGAGGGAATAAATTTTATACTTAAAGAAGGATATTAAAAGATTCTTTATGTAGGGTTTTCACATGGAATCAAACTCCCAATGACTCCTTTCATATACATATTCCTCTATCTTCATTCTTCATTTCTCTAGAACTCAGAAGGACTGTAGGAATGCCACCCACCACAAAACTTGACCTTAAACCATAGAGTTTTGAGTTCCAATGCACTATTATGCCACAAAACTCACACAATAACACATGTGTTCATGTTATAGACTAGTCTTGTGCTATAATATCCCCTTTTCACTATATATATTTCTTCTAAATCACACCCAATTCCACAATTGTTAGTCCTTCATCATGGTGATTATTTTCTAGTGCACCTCCATATCGCACCCCCTACCTTACACCATGAAGACCCCAAAATTTATAGAAAACTTTGATCCTCCTTCTTGGATATAAATTTTGAACACCTTTTTACAATAATCGGCCTCAAGTAAGTTTGGTTCATTCCCTTTGATTTGTTCCTACATTCCTTACTATATAACCCATAACATGTTGGATTGGAACTGGTTCTTGGATCCCTCAGTAGGTGATCATATTTTGGGTAACGAAATCTTCGATGGACCTTGATGCTAATATTGAAAACCATGATATAGGAAGGTCCAAAATTCTTGGGATATCATTTATACATGTTTACATGTTATGATTTATGTGTTCTCATAATTGATATTCATACTTAACATGTGATCTCATGTGGGTGTGGGTGTGAGTGTGTGTATATTGTGAGATATTTCATTATATTATTACTATGATATATGTTAGAATATATATATTCCATGATTGATATTGATTAACATGTTGAATTAGTACTATTATTTATCTCATGATGTCATACTATGTTTATTATCTTGTTATACCTGTTTGTGTATCATTTTGACTTTGGAGTTTTTGTGCTTGGTAGATGTGACATGTGACCATGGTATGATTATCCCTTAGAGTGTGAGTGTACTTTAAATAAGATGATGATGATGATGGAGTATGATATCTCGGTGGGCCGGACATACATTGATTCCTTGAGTATTTAGATGATAAATTCTAATACTTGGTGCCTTTTGGATTATGAGTATCATTTAACTCGATTCCTTATAGATTTTGAGTAGCATAGCCACTTGGAGCCTTATGGATTTTGAGTGGCATTATGACCTCTTTGAGGCTAGCTTATGATTATGAGTATCCCTTGACTCGATTCCTTATGGATTCTGAGTAGTATGCCCACTTTATGCCTTGTGGATTCTGGGTGGCATGCCAACCACCCTGAGGCTAGCCCATGATTTTTTATAGCATGTACACTTGATGAATTGTGGATTCTGAGTGCATGTTGACCGCCTTATGGTGAGGATACGATCATATCTGACGATTTGTGAACATTATTCCAGTATAGAGAAAAAGAAGGTATAGTCAGGGTTTGTAGAGGCTTGGATAGCACATGATTGCTCGGTATTAGACTATGTGTTTATGATCATTATGAATTGATTAATATTATGTCATAAACTTGTTATACTTCAGCACACTAGGTTGATTATTCATTGGTGGTGTACTATACATTATTGTAATCACGCCCTACTTGGGAATTTTGATGCACATGTAGATTCCATGACTAGAGATCTAGAAAAGGGAAAGGGTCTTATAGTGGATGATTGAGCAGAGGATCATGGAGTAGCTAGCAGGTCGGGATGGACTCCAGGGGACCCTGATGATTATTTATTTTATTTAATTATCTTCACTCAATACTTTATTTTGTCTATCCATAATGGGATTTGTTTACTTGTATGACATGTATGAAATCTTTATACTAATGCATGATTATTATGATTATTTTATTTATTATTATTTTTCTTTATATTTATTATTATCTTCTTGATGAAATGATACTATGGGTGTAGTCCCCCCATGTATTAACTTAGATGTTCACTTCTAATCGACAGCCTCTTGTGTACAGGGAGGAATGAATGAGGTCATGTAACATTCCAACTGGGATCTAATAGTTTGGTTTGAGGCGTTACAACAATAGAGAATGAAACATTGCATGATATATAATTGAAATATAATTATTAGAATTTTAAAATTAGTAAAATCATACAAAAATAAAAATACAAAAATATTGAAATATTCATTATCCTAATCTTCCTCGAGGATCATGTCTCCCATAATAACTATAGAAAGAATACAACAAGTTATAAATATGATAAACATATTTATAAAATAGATAAGAGGAAGAGATGAATAGTTTTCATGAAGTATGTATGGTTATATATAGGAATATAATATAATCGATATAAATAGTTATGGTCATTAGGATTATATAGTTGTTGGAATTTTGTGGCCAATGTGCTTATATGGTCATTCAAACCATCATTAGAAATTATAATATATAAGGACATAAATTATAAGTTTATTGAATGTAGTATTCAATTAAAATGTTACTGTTATAACATAGTCTTTGAATTAAGGGTACAAATAAAAGACACTATATTATGAAATCTATACAGAAAAGATAAATAATGGAATCAGGTAATAGAATTATTCCTTATGAGGTGGATTTTTCTGACCATGGAGAGAAGGTAGCGTCACTAGGGCTCCCCCTAAACCAAGACCAAGCTTAACTTCAACATGTATGGCTTGACTAAAATAATCTGTAGGAGCAGTTCAAACTCATAAAAATAATTATGAGATATATGCTAGTTAAATCACCACACAAGACTGGCACCATGGATTATCCCATCATTAGGTCTTATGTGGTGGTCTTCTGGAGTTTTTTAATAAGAATTTAGGATGATATAAGCATGTAATTATTAATTTAATAAATGATATATTTTTTCATTTTTAAGTGTATATTTATACATTTGGATTTTTTTATAAAAGTTACATTCAAAGAATGAATTTAATTGAATGAGAAAGGTTATTTTTTTATAAAAATGTGTTGATAAAATTCAACTTATTTTTAGTAAATAAATAATCAATTTTAAAGAATAAGGAATAAAATCATCTAATGATAAAAAGAGATATTTTTCAAATGATTATTTTTTATATATAATGTTTTTTTTAACTAATGAAGAATTATTTTTATCAAATTTATTTTATATATATATAAGCATTCATATTTTTATTATCAATTAGTTAGAAATAAAAATAAAATCATTTAATGTAAAAAATACCTATTTTTTTAAGAAATATTTTTTTATATGTTGTGTATTTTTATTTTATTTAACAATATTAAATAATAATTTTGATGAAATGAATCATATATATATATATAATATATATATATATTTACCAATCATCTAATTATTATTACTTGCTAAGGTATAAGAATAAATTCATTTTTATGATAAAAATACATTTTTCTAAAAAATATTTTTATGTGTTGTGCATACCAATATTAAAATTAATTTTCATAAACTTCAAAAAATGAATCCAATAAAATGTATTTCATATTTTAAATCATCATGTTTTAATTAATTAAAAATCTTGGTTTTATTTTTAAGTATGAACATAAGTTACTGAGGTAAAAATTGAGTTATCATGTTATAGGTAAAATGAGGTGAAAGGGTTAAATTTAGGGGTATAGACCTAAAATATCATAAAACTTTATCTCAAAATGTGTGTATGAGGGTGTGTTGGACCTTAAATTTTCCTATATCCATTATTTTCTCACTTTTGATCAGCATTCCAATAGATATTACATTCTATATAGGTTAATGAATGGGTATTTTTGAAAATACTACTCAATCTCACCAATAAAAGGACCCCTCATCTATCCGTATTTAAGCACACCTTTAATTTATATTCCACTTGAATACTTGACTAAATTATGTCCATAATAATACTCTATCATATTTAGTAACCTCTTGTCACTAGAATGAGTCCTAAATCCTTTATTTCTAGGTGGATCTCTAAGAGAATATTTAATTATTCAACGTAAGTGTTATCCTCACCCTAATAATTTTTATTTATATTTTTCATCCACCTATTTTTGAATCTAATTTATAAATTTAATAAAATTATTTTTAAACCATTATTATTCTATAATGGTGAAATTAAAGTTATAAAATAACATTTTCTTATTCACCCATTCTTTATAACGCATTCTTGTTGGTGTGAGTTCTAACACCTATATAAATGATGTTATCATTATTATATCATGAATGGTTAACAAATATTAAATACTATTCATATTTTCTAATAATGATAGATTTATTATTTTTCATAATTATCAAATGGTAGTAAATATAAGTATATTTATTAATAAAACCAATTCTTTTTATTGAATACAATTTCACAAAAAATGGTATTTTATTCACTCTTCAAGAACCATCATCATAACTTCCATAGAATGATTATTGGACTTCAGAACTCTATAAAAATAACCTATTTAACCCCCATTAATATTATTTATTTGATGAAAATATGATAAATGACCAAGGACCGAAACCTCCATATTGAAGATAGCTGAGAACAAATGGGATGATTAACACCTGAATATTTATTTTAACAAAGAATTATTAATAAATTGGTGATATAAAATTACAAATGAATTTTATATAGTAAAATAAGTATAAATATGTTTTTCATATATATTAATAATAATCCAAAAATTGATTATACATGAGGTTTGAGTGCATCTAACTAAATGAGAATCCAATATAATGGTTTTGTTGACTCTATATATATTTCATTTCATCATAATATTTTTTCATTTAATATGTTTCTATAATTTATTTTAATTCTTCTATTTATCTATTTCATATGATATTCTCTATTTTATCTAGTGAAATTAAATTTTCATGTAAAAATATTCTTCTTCGATAAATATCTTACTTCATAAAAATGTGAAATTATTAAGAATAATTATCAACCTCTATATTGGATATTTCTATTCCATGTCCATACTCTTTCTTACCAAAAATGTTTTATTTTATTATTTTGAAATAAAAATATTTATTTTATCATATACTTATCATATTTATATTTATCTATTAAAACATAAATTTTATTACTCATTCATCAATGTGGGATTCTTTAAAACTATCTAAAATATTAAAAAGTCATTTATTTTCACTTTAGTTTAGTTTTTATCTTCCACTCCACATTTATTTACTTAACCTTTATTTCTTTTAAAGGTTTTATTATTGTGTATTATTTTAAAATAATTTTTAAAAAATTCTATTGGTATCATTCATGAAAATTAATTTTGAAATTGACTTGTAACTTCATTTTTTATGAAATTGTTAAAAATGTTTTATGAAAAATATTTTTATGAATTAGTTTACATTTTCCCCTCTATCTTAAAAATTTATATCTTCTCTGGAGTAATGTTAATTATCACCCTCTAAATTATCTTATTATATAATTCTTTTGGGAGATTGAATTTTTGGTATCCTTCGATATGATTCTTGATATCATTTTATGAAATATAACTTGAAAATGTTATGTAACCCATCTAACTTCCAAAGTTTTTTCATGATAATATGTATGATTTATTTCATATGTTACACATATGTATGGTTTATCATTATGTGATGATTCGGTCTGATATATCCCTCTAATGCATTGGGTAAAGTGATATATCTCATGAGATAATAATTTTATGTTTAGGCATGATTGTAGTTAGATATATTCAAAACTTTATGCAAGGAAATTATTTTAGTTAACTATGTTAACAAATTTATGTGTGGTAATGATAATGGTTAGTTGTGATCAAAACTTCATGCATGTACATGATTTCGATTATCAATGTTCACAATGTTTTGATTTTATATGCTTGTGCCACATGCTAATTTTATACCCCATGGCTCGTGATTATAATCGCATTTTACACATTCATATACCATGGTATATGTTATTATTTTGAGGTCATATGTAGTTATATCATTGTACCACCCAATATTTTAGAATGTATTACTTTAAGTGAATATTTGGTTGAATAGTGTTTGATATGTGAAAAAAAAATAAAGTGAATAATGATTTATTAAAATGAAATTTAAACATAAATAAATTTTTAATATACAATTTTTAAATAAATTAATTAATACTCATGCATTACTAATATTAAATAAGGTTAATAGTACTTAAAGTTTAAAAGGGTCTTATTTCTATGAAAGTAGTTTTTCTTCATATTTTTTATTTTCATTTAAAATATAAATTTATGAATTTTAGAATTTTAATTTAATTAAATTAACTTAATTTTTGAATTTATAATTTCAAAATAATCTTAAATTTTTTTTTCTAAAAAGACTTGTTTTTTGGGGTGAATAGAAAAAAATACTGATTTTACAAATATTACCACTTTTTTGACATTATTATGATATAATAATGATAATGATGTTTATGAAACCTTTTTTATGGACCAAATATATATTTAATAATTAATATAATTTTTATAAAAATATAATGTTTTACTTATAAATATATGTTTCACATTTTGGAAATCTATGTAACATTTTTATTAAAATAAAAATAATTTTGGGTTCTTTTATTTTAATCTAGTTTTAAAAGGGTTAATTTTGGTTTTGGTTTGGTTTGAAAGTCAAATTGTTCACCTTTTATTTATTATAATCCAATTAATTATAGTGGAATCAAAATTATAATTTATTTTGGTGTAAAATCATTTTTATGCTTTAAAAAGTGATTTTTCTAAAAATGATTTTTCGTTGTATTTTGAGAACTTGTATTAACAATTATCTTTACCAATTATATAAATTTAATATTAGAAAATTTATTATATATTTATAATCAACATGTTGAAATTTATTAATGATTTCAATTTTTTTATTCATAATGAATAGTAAACATGGAAAAAGTTTATCGTCGGGGTAAGTGTTAAAAGGGTTAACGGGGATTAAAGTAAGAGATAAGGACACAAATACATTTAAAAATTGTATAAATTTAGTTTTATGAGTGAATATAATCCTAAAATCATCATTTATTCTATTTTTTCCCATTTGGATCCACATTATTTAAATATGACATTACTTTTAAATTATAAAATTAACATACATAAAACCTTCACTCTCACTCAATTAATACTTTTTCATGATAATGATAAGGATAAAAATAATTTATGAATAGATAAAGATAATAATTTTGAATATGAATAAATTATATTTATTATGTTTATTAAATTTTAGTCTTTTTTTGATATTATAATTACCTAGAACTCTTACACATTGCTGATGCAATGCTTGTGCAAGAGGGTGAAAAAACATAGTAAATTGATTTAAAAATATTAAAAGTGATGTGTTTTGAATAAATTATGGTATTTAAAGAATTTCATAGAAAAAAATTAAAGTTATTTAATTTTTTAAATATTAAAATTGGAATTACATTTTTATCATGAGGTTTTTTAATCCAAATTTTTTGAATAGTCCCAAAAATGATTTTAAGGATATTTAATGTTAAACGATATTTATTAATTTAATTAAAAAAAATATATAAGAGGAAAATAGGGATTAAAATAATGTAAAATACCATAAATGTTCTATTTATGTATCACTTTTCATTTTTAAATTTACATTGAAGACTCATAAAGTTTTAATATTTGTGAAAATTCCATTAATCCTTACCTATAAAACTAGACTTAATATAAACTTTCAAAAGGCACATATGAGTGTAGTTTTATATAAAAATTATACCCAAATACCTCTAAAAAATTTATATACATTGTTCCCAACACCCTTGTGTGACCATATATCTCTCCCTCAAAGGCCTTAAGTTCAATCAAAATGTGGATATCAAAAGAAGAGGTATAAGTCTTAACCAAATTATTTTAAGTTTATTTCTTCTTGTACCTAATTCAAATATATTAAATCCATCATAATATATTGATATCAGTTTATTTAATATAATTTAATGTTATTATATTAATGTAACAAATATTTTATACCTCATCTCTATTCTATAATAAATGAAAACATTTCTCATGTGTACGTGTAAACTATAACCTCCACTAAGCGATGTGTTTCGTTTTTCATCACCACCTCACATGGATGGTTATAAAGATGGATTTAATTAATATATATGATAGTAATTAAATTATTATGAATCTTTAAATATTATATATTATTGACTTTCTTACCATCTAATCCATTTGAAAATGATAACGTCGCTCATACGTACGTGTGGACTACTACATCCACAAAGTGATATAATTTGTCTTTCATTTTAGACTCACATGGTTGGTCATAAGGATGGATTTAATAAATAAATATGATAATTATAATCTGATAATTATTATTTAAAGTTTAACATTCAACTATTTTATTTCATTTTCATCCATTAGAAAAATTGAAACATCGCTCATGTATACGTGAGGACAACCGCCTCCAAGAAACGACGCATTTCATTTATCATGATGGTGATGGTTTTAAAATTAAATTAAATGTATAAAATTATAATTAAAACATGTTTAATATTATATATATGATGGAACCATGAACCATTTGAACATGGTCTACACACCAGGTTTTTTTTGGATCGAATAACCCCAAAACATCCAACATGAACTTAACCGATTTTTTAACTAAATCAAACATGATAATAAATGAAATAAAAGGAATAATGATAATAAAATTTACATTAAAAAGGTTATTAACTGATTAAATAATTAATATAAGTTTTTTATTTAGAAATTTAAAAGACGTGTGTGGCGATTCAGGACTAGGGGTATGGGATTTTTCTATTGAAACATGTTTTAAATGTTTTAAACTCTTTTTCCTCCATATCCATGTTTTTTAAAATGTTTCAATAATTTTATTGTTTATAATTCAAAAAAAATTAAAGGTAATTTTCCAATACATTTTTCTTTCTTTAAAAAAATTAAAAAGGAATATTTTCTAAGTTTACCATATAGGTTATTTTTGAATTTCTTTATAAAAGTGCAAAAGGAATGTTTTTTAAATGATTACCGTATGGATATATTTTACTTAAATAATATTCATTATTAAATATCAATATTTATCTAAAATTTTCTATTGGTTTTCAAAGAATATCATTTTCTTGTTGTTTTAGAAATTTTTAGTTTTTAAAATGTTTTCAAGAGAAAATGATATTTCTTCTCATTTTTTATAAGATAACATAAAGTTCTTTTCCATATGGGATTTAAAGAAAATTATTATAATTTTTATGATGGAAATAAAATATTTATGTGTTTTATTAATTATATGGTACTCTTAAATTTTATATAATGATGGGTGGGTCCAATATATCCCCGTAATGCATTGGGTAATGATATGTTCTCGAGAATAGACATGTGGAATTAACCATGAAGGTTATTCCATTATAAGGGTTCTTATAAGGATAAATTATTAATATGACTACATGGTTTTTATATGCTTAAAAATGTATTTTATGGAATTATTTTTATGCCATAATTTAAGAAAATGATCTTATGATTTAAAGTAAATTTTATGATATTCTAAAGTTTAAAGGAGTGTTTTAAGGAAAATTTTTCTTGTTTTTCAGTAAACCCTCCTGAATTGTGATTTTTCCCTTATGTATACTAAAAATCTTGTTTTAAAAAATCTGGGCAATAAATTTGGTTTCATGGGTGATAAAATGAGTATTTAAGCTCAAATTTTATTTTTTAAAAAGGAAAAATTCCTTATGGATTTTTATGTTTTTTAAAAAGTTATAAGCAGATTTATTTGTTTTTATATATCTTAATGATATTTTTTTTCTCATCCCATGTTTTAAATTTTTTTAATATGGCCTAAATATACATAGGAATTATATCCAGGTACATTTATTTAATAAATAAAAAGTTTCTTGAATGAAATAGGAGTTTAAACACAAGAACCATTTTTTGTGTAAAAATTTACACTATGTGAATGTGTCTAATTTGTTATGTAATAGTTTTCCTAATTATCTAAAACTATAAACCTAAAATATCATGGTAATGTAAGAAATTGAAACCCTTCTTATAATTCATGTAATTATGGGTTATTTATGATATGGGTTGTTATAATTGGTATTAGAGGAAAATTTTAAATAACAATAGAGGTTGGAATGTTATTTGATAATATGTTAGAATTATTCAATAACCTTAAAGGTTTGTATATTAAGGGGAAATATGATTATTTATAGGAATTAAAGGATGAACATAAATAGATGAATAGAATATCACATAGTTAAGTACATATTAGTATTTATAAGATAGTTTATTATGATTTTATTTAATATAATCAGACTAAATTTTTTTGGATTTACTAAATGAATGGAACCAGAAGGAACCAAGTTAATAATGGATGTGAAGGAAAATGTGATGGTTGTATGAATGAGAAACCAAACATGATCTTATTTGGAGTGAAAACATTTATGGTTATGCCTAACCAACTATCTTGAGTTATGATTAACATCCTGAACCTATGTGAGTTTCCTAACACACCAAATTTTAGAAAAATGGAGTTTCAAGGAAGTTCATGTGATAAATATCATGAAGGTAAAAATATTCAACATCCAATGCATCAAGAATGTGGGATGTAGTGCCTAGGGAAATGTCTTAAAGTAACAGAAATATTTTTCATATATATTAAATGAGGGAATAGGGAAATAAACTACCAAGGAAAAATAAAGGGTTCAATCAACACAATGGAGGGGGATAAAGTTATTGGTGAGCTATTAATTTAATGTTTTAAATTTAGGGAGTTTTGGAATTATGAAAATAAATTCCCTATGTGTAAATTTATTAAAAGGGGTTATCAAGATCGTATGAATAAATATTTAGAAAAGAAATATGTTGAATATAAATAAATTGTGAATAATATATAAAAGGTATAAAATATTTAAATAATTTTTATTATGTTTAGAGTAGGAAACATGATTAGATTGAGACTGATGAATCTTAGGACATGGTTAATATTTTTTATATGAAGTAAGTATTATGGAATAATACAACCAATCATAGTTAATGGTTTATGAAGGAATTTGAATTATTTAAGTTTCTACATATAGGGTTTAAAGAGTTATAATAGAGTGGTATTTTATTTAAGGTTCGATAAGCTTTAATAATGATCCTAAGTTCAAAAGTATAGATACACTTTTTACGTCTTATGTTATTGTATTCAAAAGTGATTAATAATATTTTCTAATAAGTTTATTGGGTATTAGGAATAATAAATAATTGAAGTATATATAATTTTTTGGATAAATATTTGAGTTTATATTGAGGTAATTAAAATAATGTGTTGATTTATTTTGGGAATATAAGTTAAGATAGACTTTTGTATTGAAAATTGAATTGGTGAATAGGTGATTAAAGTTTTTTTAAAGAAGAATTATATTTTTGGTTTTAATAGATGATAGAGGTATATGTAATCCTTAGGTTTTATATATGATTTAGAGTAAAAGTTATTTGGGGAGGAATATTATTCTATTTTTTGAGACATAAACTTAAACATATAGATAACTATTAAGGCTAATACATTATTTAATGTTGAGGTGATAATGGTTAATTGGGATAAAGGGTTGTCATATTTTTAGGAGTATTATATGATTAAAGTGATTGGAAAATTAAGTCTAATATGTGGATTTAATTGAATAATAATGATTGAGTTAACTTTTGGAAGCATATATGATTTATTTTATAGCTTTATGGTGATTCAAGTTATTTAAAAAAATATTAACATATTTTGGAGAATATATGACTTGAGAATATACATTTATGGTATATAAAATTACGAGTAATTGATGTTATTTAGAGAAAAATATTAAGTTGATTTTGGAATAATATGTGATCAAATCATTCTTATATTTGGGTTTCAAATTTATTCTATCATATTTTAAATATTTTTAGTATTAGTTATTTTTGTAATGATTTAAGTTTAATTTTTTGGTGTTATTATTGAGGTTTTAAATATTAATGTATTATTTATTCAAATGAATGTTTATTCAGATTGGATATTATCTTAACTTGTGCTATCCATTTTGGTCTTATTTAATAGATCGAAATATAAGGAATAACATATCATTATTTTGGGGATATTATGATCTATTAAAATTAATTTTTAATGCTTTAGTAATGAAGATTTAATCATGGTTATTTATCATTTAGAATATGAGAAGAGATGGAAAACTACTCAAAGAAAAACCAAAGGCTGAATTTATGCTTATGAAATAGAAAAAAATAAGTAGGATTTCTCATATTCTCTATCTTGATGGTAAAATAATTTATCAAAAATTGATCTGTATGAAGATAAATCTATTGAATATTATGTGGAAAATATAATTCAACTATCAAGTAATTATTTTGGAAACCTATTCAAAATTTTGAGTCTCATAATTTTAATTTCTTGGTTTAAGAAATATTTAGGAAATTATAATTTTCCTAGTATTAATAAAGAAATTAATTTATTTTTCAAAATTAAATTTAATTGATTTAGATTAGAAGGTATTTTTTCAACTTTTGTATATTTATTTTCCACCCCACATTCCTTTAATTTTCATTTGTTTATGGTTACATTATTAGGGATCCTTTTAAATTAAATATTTTCAAAGTTATATTCCACTCCTTATAATTGATTCTAAAAAAAATTAATCCCTTTTACACTATACATGAGATAAAAATTGTGAGGATTCAATATATAAAACCTTGTGATTTTAGAATGTATTACTTTAACTAAATATATTGTTGAATAGTGTTTGATCTATACAAAACCAAAATAAATTGAATAAAATTTTATTAAAATTATGGGTAAACATCAAAACATTATGAATATAAAATTTATAAAAAAATATCAATCATTGGTTATTGATATGAAATAAGGTTAAGAGCACTTATAGTTTTAAAGGGTTGTTTTTCTCTGAAATCGATTTTACTTTATATTTTTATATATTTATTTGAAAGATAAATTTTAGAATTTTAGAATTTTAATTTTATTAAATGAGAGTAATTTTTGAATTCATCATGTAAAAATAATCTTAAGATTATTTTTTTGGGATTTTTCTAAAAAGATTGATTTTTTGGGGTTAATGGTTAAAAATATTGTCTTCTCAAATACTATCACTTTTATGATATTTTTATGATATAAGAATGACTTTAAAGTTTATGAAAACTTTTTTTATATAAATAATATATATTTAAGAATTAATATAATTCATTTAAAAATATAATGTTGAACTTAGAAATATATATTTGACATTTTGGATATCTAAGTAATGTTTTTATTAAAATAAAACTATTTTTTGTTCTTATCTTTCAATAAAGTTATCACAAGGACCCTTTAGGTTTTGGTTTGGTTTGAAAGTAAAATAAGCTTCATTTTATTTAACATAATCCAATTAATTCCATCATAATCAAAATTATAATTGATTTTTCTCAAAACCTCCTCCGTCAAAAGGTACCTTACCTAGGCTAGCAATGAAGAAAGGGAGATAATGACCCCCGAAGTCTGCCTCCAATAAGACAAGGTTTGGAGATTAGAACCAAGGGTATATAAATCACACACATGGGAGGCATTTCCCTCGTATATATTAAAGGAGTAAAAGATGATACGAATAAACCACCATCCAACACCATGCATAAATAGAAGAATCAATCCCAATAAATGTAATGTCATACATAAGATGAAAAATTTAAAGGAAAAACTAAAAATACCAAAACTAAATCCTCAGAAACGACCATGAATCCACAATATCCCCTGAACAACACCTTGATATAGTACTATCTTGATTGATCACAAACCAGCTTCTGCTGGCCTAAAAATAGTTGATAAATGTGGGGTGAGCATAACATGTATACTTAATAGTATCCTCCATGAAACCTCTCATGCAAAATGTGAACAAAGCATAATAAATTCTAGTGAATAAAAAAATGAAACTAACTTATTTTCTAAATGTATAATACTAGTTTTCCAATCCTCAATATGGATCACTCACTAAATAAGACATAGGAATAAATTGTTCCTTATCAAAAGCATATACATATAATTAAGGCACCTCAATTCCACTTCCCCACTGGTTTGTCTCTATCACAGCCCAATTCCACACATAATTTACTCATACCTTTCATAATTAAGTCTTCATTGATGTAGTCCGGCCTCGGCCCTACCTACCTTAGTCTCATACAAGATCTAATATCTCATGTTTTCGTCAATCCACTTATTCATCTCATCATCAAAACCATCCAATATGTAACCAATTGTATAACTAAAATCCACTAAAACTTGTGTAAATAAATTATATCATAATCCATCACAACCCATGAATTTACAACTATGGAAATCTAGATCCACCGTGACTGGATACAAGTATGTGTTATACCTTAAGCCATTACATCCTACACATAAATGTATAGTAAAATTGAGAGTTGTCACATCCCGGGTAAGAACGCACCCTATACTGTAATCCATTATAGCCCAAGATACACCTGATCATACCTACATCCAATGGGATAGTAGGGTATAGGGAGAATTCATCCATCTGTTTCCTCACCATCATGGATGTTGGATAAAATCCCCCCCCCCCCACAACATTTGGGTTTCGGTGTCCCTACTAATCCATGTGGTGTAGAATATGAAATCAGATAATATAATGATATCACACATAAAACACGCTAAGGGAAAATACCGTGACTTAAACTCATCTACCACTATTGTCTCACAGGACAACCAGTTACCACTACTAAAGACTAGATATCAAACAAGAACACAAGCATCAATGTTCCTTATTCATTAATTAATTAACAATTAATTAATTCACATGAAAATTTTCCAAGACTTAAATTATAAATATTATTAATCCAAATTTAAGGACACTAATCATTATTTCTCCTATATTCTCAATTATTTCATCATAATTAAACACTTAAAAAAATTTATATTTAAACCCATTCTCCTTGGAGCATCCCGTTAAACCATACCATGGTTTGCATTAATGTGATGTAAATCATTTGACATTACTTCCATCAATAACACCCCATCCCATGGGTCAATTTATTTATTCATTTATCATTCATAAATTATCTAGGTACTCTAGGAATATACCTAAGATACCACATCAAATATTCACTTGAAATTACTCTAGTCTAATTATGATGAGCAGTGGGAACCCAATAAGAATGAATATCTATCCACCTTGATGTATAGAAATAATCAATAAAAAAATCAAGAAAGAAACATTAATTATTAAATATATTGATGATAAATACTCAATCTGAACCCATATATACCTCCCTGGTGTCCCACACCATTTCACATAGCATAAAAATTATCTCCATCACCATCATCAACCATCACTACACCCTGGGCTCCCATCCCATTTCTTATCCATCAAAACAATCACCATTTAAACAACTTAGGGCCTCCAACTCATTAATAATCAATAAAACAAACTAAACATGGTTATCAAACAATCACATAAAGTATTTAAAAATTTCTACAACACACATACATTTCAAATTCATTTTCCACACATGGGAAAAGGCACTAAGGATATAGAACAAAGTCATACAAGTCTTGTGCAACAAGAATGGGAACACTTATCCCCAAAGAATTTTTATTTAGAAAAAAAGAACTTTAATTACTATGTTGAATTAATAAATTTATTATACATAGGTTTTTATCAATTAGGAACCTATAACTTATTAGTTATCAGTAGTTATGAATAAATATAAACATGTGTTTATCATTTCTTTCATATTCCATCAAATTTAAGTAAGAACAATTATTAATTCACATGCCTCTTTACTTAATAATGTCACCATGATTATAGAATTACATTTATTATCATATTTCTAGAAAACCAAACCACATTAATCTCAACAACAACCACAATATAAAGATAGCACATTATCATAACAAAACACAAGGCAGCGCCAAGTATAAAACAAAAATGGATCACAAACCCAAACTGAAAGTTAATTATTCTTTTAAATTTACAAGTTATTATCTTTATTAGGTTAATTAAACCATTAACCAAAGGATTACAGCATGATAATCTTACACTT
The DNA here is from genome assembly GCA_963277665.1 of Viscum album. Classification (NCBI taxonomy): domain Eukaryota; kingdom Viridiplantae; phylum Streptophyta; class Magnoliopsida; order Santalales; family Viscaceae; genus Viscum; species Viscum album. Next base: position 803,478,983 of record OY728167.1, on the reverse strand, counting down.
TCACTTTAAATCAAGAGAGAGGTAACTGATCTCCTACCTCAAGATAAAACTTTGATGATCATTGCGCAAAACAATATAGAAGAATGAAACATTGAATATAGTTATGAAAAGGAATCAAAATGATCTAGATAATACTAAAATTTATATAAAATAATATAAATAGGGGACAATGTTCCCATAGCACAACGATATATAATATAAGAGAAATAAGGGTCGACATTATGAGAAAACTCACCTCAAATCACTGTTGATCCATCTCTAGAATACATATCTTGAATCTAATCGAATTATATTATAAGGCCTTTAAAAAATATCTCATGGTAACCTTGGGTTTAATATAGTAGAGTAAAATAAGATAAATTTTAGGGGGCTCCCCAACTTATAACCTAGCTAGAAAAAGGTCCATTCAAGGCCTCAAAGTTCATTTCACATTGTGAATCCCACGGGTTAAGAATTTGCTGAAATTTAAGTCGCCTCATCCCTAAAACCAAAAAAAACAAACCATGAATTACTATTTATTTTTGTGAATTAATTCTAGGAATAACCATAGAATTCCATCTCAAAACCCTTCAATCCACGAACCATAATTTAAGTTGTGAATTACAATTCACACTGTGAAGGTTGAGTTCACATCTTAAATTCCTCCTAAAATGATATTTCTAGCTTCTGACCACCTACTCCTCCATATCCTACACCAAAAAATCATAAATTATATACCCATTAATAATTGGGCCCCAATAAGTTTGGTGTATAATCACTTTTATGCTTAAAAAGACATTTTTCTAAAAATAGTATTTTGTTGCATTTTGATAACTATATTAAAAGTGATTTTTACGACTTCTAGAAATTTAATCCTAGAAATATGATCCCATATTTTTAATTATCTTGTTAAAATTCTCTAAGGAGTTCAATTTTATTATTATTCATAATGAATAGTTACCATGGTTAATATTTTTCATCATGATAAGGGTTTAAAGGGTTAGTGGGTGTTAAACTACGAGATAAGTACACAAATGCCTCAAAACATGTATAAATTTGATTTTATTAGTTGATTCCAACCCCCAACACATACTATATTCTAAAATTTGGCTATTTTGTGCCATTGTATTTGATTATGACATTACTTTTACATTATAAAATTAATATGAACAAAAATGTCACTCTCTCTCACTTAATAATTTGTCATGATAATGAAAAGGATAAAAAAATTATGAATGTTTAAAGATAATCATTTTTATTATGAATCAATTATATTTATGTTATTAATTTATTTTTAGTTTTTTTTGGTATAATTAACTAGAAGTCTTATGTATCACTGATGTCACACTTGTGCAAGTAGGTGAGAATAAAAAGTAATTAGTTTTAAAAGTATTGAAGTATTTTTTTTGAATAAATTAGGGTTTTTCATGAATTTTATAGATAACAGTTAAATTAACTAATTTTTTAGATATTAAAATTAGAATTCCATTATTATCTTGAGGTTTTTAAGGTAAAATTTTGTGAATAGTTTGGAATGTGAATTTAAGGATATTTAATGTTAAATAACATTTTATTAATTTGTTTAAAAACTAAAAAAATATTTTAAGAAGATAAAAGGGATGATAAAAGGTCTATTATAACATAAATATTCTATTTATGTGCCACTTTTTATTTTTAGAATTACTTTCAAGACCCTTAAAGACTTAATATTTGTAAAAATACCATTGATGTTTTCCTATAAAAGGGGAATTAAAATAACCTTTCAAAAGGAACACATGAGTTTATTTTTCTCTCAAAATTATTATAAAATACCTCTAAAAATTTCACATAAAACATTCTCAATCCCATGGTGTAACCATAAACCTCTTATTCAAAGGAATTAAGTTCAATCGAAAGGAGTACATCAAAATTAGATGTATAAGTCTTCAAAGAAATTCTTTCAAATTCATTTCTTATTCCACCACCTTAAAATATATTCTTACTATAATAATATAATTAAATAAATATATTTAATATATTTAAATGTTGTTATATTGAAGTAATCACTATTTTCTACATCTATTCCAACATATGTGAAATGAAAATGTCGCTCATGTGTATGTGTGGAATAACACCTTTACAAAGTGATGTGTTTTGTTCTTCTTCACTGCCTTACATGGTTGGTTATAAAGATATATTTAATGAATATATATGATATTAATAAGATAATTATTATACTGAAAAGTTATTATATTATCTACCTTCTTACTCTCCATCTGTTTAAAAATGATATTGGTGATCATGTGTATGTGTAGACAACCACCTCCATGAAGCGATATAATTTTTTTTTATTTTTAAATCACATCGAAATGTCACTCATGTGTATGTTTAGACTTTTGCCTCTATGAAATGATGCTTTTAGTTTTTTATGACCACCTTACATGGATGGTTTTAAATTTATATTTAATGTGTACAAATGATAATTATAACATGTTTAAGATTATATAGATGATAGAACCATGAACCCTTTGATCATGGTCTATACACCGAATTTGTTTTTGACCTAACGACCCTAAAATGTCAAACTTGAACTCAACTAATTTTGTAAATAAATGGAACATGATGATTAATGAAATAAAAGGAATAATTATAATATAATTAACAAGAAAAAGTTTATTAATTTGGTAAATAATTAATATTATTTTATTATTTGGGAAATTAAAAATGTATGTGACGAGTCGGGACTCAAGGTAATGGATTTTTCTATAAAACCTTATTTTAAATGTTTTAAATTCTTTTTCTTCATTATCCATGTTCTTTGAAATGTTTCAATATTGTTATTATTTATATATAAAATACTATTAAAGTTCATTTTCAAATATTTTTAATTTTATTTAATTTTTTTTAAAGTAATCTTTTCAAATTTTACCATACATGTTATTTTTTACTTTATTTACAAATGTGAAAAAAGAATGTTTTTAAGTGATTATCACATGGTCACATTTTCATGTTTCCTTAGATGTTATTCATTATCAATATTTCTCTAAAATTTTATAAGGTTTTTCAAATACTATTTTATTATCCTGTTCTAGGATTTTTTATTTTTTAAGATGTTTTCAAGAGAAAAGAATATTTCTTATCATTTTTATGAGATAACTAAAAGTGGTTTTCTTGATGAGATGTAAATGAATTATTTTTCGACTTTTATTCATGATATTGTACTTGGAAATTTTATATACTGATGGGTAGGTTTGATATATCCCTCAAATTCATTGATTAGTGATATGTGCTCTAGGAGAGACATGTGGAACTAACTATAAAGATTATTCCATTGCAATGGTTCTTATAAAGAAACAATAAAAATATGCCTACATGTTTTTCTATGATTAAAATGAGTTTTAATGGAAATATTTTTATTTTATAAGGTAATAAAATGTGCTTATTATTTAAAGGATTATTTTTAATTTTTTAAATGAGAAAGGTTTAATCTTAAGGAAATGTTTTCATGTTTTTTAGTAAACCCTCATGAATTTTTATTTTTCCTTCATTCATGATTCAAAATATTTTATGAAAAACTTTGGGATATAAATTTGGTTTAATGGGTGTGTAAATTATTATCTGAGTTCAAAGTTTATTTTTTTTTAAAGGAAAACTTCCTTATGGATTTTCATGTTTTTAAAAAAGATATTAATAGGTTTATTTATTTTTATATCCCTTACTGAGCTTTATTTTTCTCATCCCACATTTTCAAATATTTTTCACAGGGCCTAAGTTGTATAGAAATTATAGAAATTTCACTGCTGACATGTCTTGAATTCAAATAAATGTTTCATGAATGAAAAAGGAGTGTAAACACAAGAACCTTTTTTGTAAGAAAAATGTACACTAACTGAAATTATCCCTTTTTTATGTAATGGTCTTCCTAATTCTATAAAACTTTAAACCTAAATGATTATAGGAATGTAATAAAGTGAAAATATTGTTATAAATCATGAAATTGTCAGTTCATTGAGATATGGGGTATTATAATCATGCCTTATAGGAAACTCTTATGATTACTTGTTCTTTTTAGTCAGATATTTCTCCAATGTTCATGCTTTCTCACATGCTTGTAATATAATCCTATATGACTCATTGATTTTTTATTTTTCATTATTGATCATTTTATCTCACTCCCTATGGTTTCCTATTTACTTATGAAACTATATATAGTAATATGTCTAAGTGGTAGACGTGTATAGAGAAGTTTTTGGGAAATGTTAAAGAAATGATGTGCAATAAGACATTTATGTTGTTAATATTCAAATATATTAAACCTTTTGGTTTTTGAATTTTATATTTATTTATGATATGAAATTATTAAATTATGGAAATTATGTAAAATATATAAGTGTTTTTCTTGGTTCGTCTCATACTAGGATAGGACATGAGACCATTTTTATTGTTTTCCCCAATTTTTGTTAATTTTTGTTATTTTTGACCTCTTTTATATGATTATGTCATAGTGGATTCTAATTATGTATATGTGATTTGTATGATATGAACTATTGTTTATATTGATATTTCATGGGTTGATATATTTTTTATCGGTTCTTAGTTATGATGTTTGTTTATTTTTGTCTATTTATACTTTTGTTATCATTGTTACTTCCACATTTATTTATGGTTACCTAATATATTTCCTATAGTCTATCCATGTTATTATTAGACCTCCACTGCTAGTTGTAAACCTCTGGCATATGGGTAGGTGTGTTTGAGGCATGTGTTGACATGGTTTGTCCATGGTAGAGGTGAACTAGGTAAGGGATGTTACATAGTGGTGTCAGGGTATTATTTCATTTATTTTTCCTTACTATTTTGGTATAGTATACATGATATAGGACGTTGTAAGATCTTGGTATGGTTCCTTTTCATTGGAATATCTAACCCATATATGAGGGTAGTCAAAGTTACAAAGGATGAGACTTTTATTTTTAGTTTTCAATTTTATGATTTGGATACTCTAATAAATATGTTTCACTTTGATTTTGATTATTTATTTATGGTATTTTACTCATGGAAGGAGTTGGGTAGAGGGTGTGTGTTTACACATCATGTTTTCAATGTAGGACTCACATGACATTCATGTGCTTACCTGTGACTGGTTATTTTGATTATTATGAATGGTTAGGTTATTTAAAGTGTCAGTAACAACTTATATAGTGTTTTTCTATATAACTTGATGGTGAAATATTATCTAAATAATTCCTTAGATGGTTCTGGTATAGTTACCTATGATTGATAATCTTGTTTATCAGCTGGTATTGATTAAATAAAATGTCAACAGAAACTTATAAAGTGTTTTCCTTTATGAATTTTTATTGAACTGTCATTTATTTGAACCAAATTTTTTATACTCTCCTTAAAAAAAGTGTAAATGAAATGATGTGGATCCTAAATGTATTTGATGATTCCTATGAGAGTGGGTGCATGGGGATATAGTGAGTGCATGGGTTGTTAGACCTTTATGATATGTGGGGTGTATATAGAGTAGCAGTGAAATTATTCCTATTACGTATTACCCTAAATAGTGATATCAATAATGTTGATAGAGATTATTTTTTAGGTGTGTGTTTGGAATTTTAGATACATTCCACTACGATGACCTTTAAGGGAGAACTAGGAAGGTGAGGGTGACAATGCCTTGTCGATATTTGCGCCAAAACCCCTTGTTGCACTAGCACCAACTATGGACGATCATCTCTCACAAAGCTTATTACGGGTTATGTGGTTAATGGATAAAGAGACCTTGTGAGTTGTGTATTATATGTATGAGTTGACATGGGTTTTTTAATTATATAATCAACCTCTATTCTTGGGTGAGGGTGGCTCCTAGGCTGCTGATCTCTAGGTGGATTCAATTCAGAATATTTTTTATCATGCCGAGAAACCCCTTGATAGGAGAGTGAAATTAGTGGTCTATATGTTATGAGGGAAATCTAAGTGTTTTTGATATATCCTAGTATAGTCATATGAGCATGTTGGGTTATCTTGGAGGTATTTTCATGTATGATTTTGGGATCATTTCTTTATGGAGACCTTGAGGAAGGATAGGGATCAGGATTTCATACATCTTACCTAAATAGGGATGTTAGTTATGGTGTATGCAGCATGCTTTACATAGCTTCAACATTTTCCCCAATATTGTCTAGGGATGAGGTAACAAGGGCTATACGCTTTGAGGATAGTTTGAGATATGTGATTCAGATAATGGTGAATGTTTTTAACATATCTTCATTCTAAAAGGTCATGAATTAGGACTTCATATCTAAGATAAACCTAGATGAGTGTAGAGGTTCTGTTCAGTTGGATCCTATTTAAGGGAATGACAATGGGTTCATGGGTTGGAGTAAGCATATTTTTGATAGTTCTCGCTAGAGTGGTGATGGTAAATTTATCTAGGGTGGTGGTCTATCTCATCCGTTTAAGATTTGAGGTTATGTGGAGTGTTTCTGATGTGGAAAGTTTGGTCATGTTTTTTCTTAGGGTGTTTGAATTCTAATTGAGTGTTGATTATGCAAGAATATGGGTCACCTGCAGTGGTATTGTCGGAGTGATATGTAGTTGGTTAGTAGAAAAGGATATGTATAGATGTAGGGTTATAGAGTTGGTTCAGGTATTCAATAGTAGTATAGTAACTAGAGTTTCATAGGTCGTCCAAGTAATGGTGGTGGATGTGGTGCCTAGGGGAATGGGTAACAGTATCTGTAGGGAGGTTCTTTATAGGGGAGTTGGGTATGATCAAAGGGATGAGGTTCAAGCTATTTCTATTCTATTGAGCCTAGTATTACTGATTTCAATTTCAAGATATCTATTGTTTGAGGTATGATTTTGGAAACTTTCACCTCAACATATTATTTAATTGATACATGTGCATTTCATTATTTTATATATGATAAGTATTTTTATGGCTTAGGGAAATCCATATAGTCATGTGTGGGGTGATGTCAATCGACATGCCTTTACCAACATGATATGAGGGTATTAAGGGGTGTTTAGAGTGTGCTATAGTGATTGGGGGCTATAAATTTCTTTAGGATTTCATTATACTAGAGATGATCAATTTTGATGTGATCATCAGAATGAATTCGCTAGTTAATTAGTGAGTCCACATCAAATGTTATCATAGATGGGTATCATTTATGTTTTTCGAGGGAGTATACTAAGATTATACTAGGGAATGGAATTGGAAGGAAATATGTTTGGGACTTGAATTTCAATAGCTAGGTGGGATCATGGCCCAGTTTTCTTGCATCATTCCGGAAGATGGAGAGACATTTCAGGAAGTCCTTCCTAGTATAGTTGACCAATTTCAAGATGTATTTATGAATAATTTATCTAGTATTCAACCAGTTTATAAGATTGATCTTAAAATTGATATTTTACAAGTTGTGGATCCTAAATATATTCTACCATATAGGATGGATCCAACATAGCGTCAGGACCTTAAGGCTCAGTTGGAGGATTTGGATTCTAAGGGACTTATATGGACAATTATATCCCCTGGGGGTGCTCTAGTCTTATCCGGCAGGATAGTATATAGTTCTTTGAGGTTGTATGTGAATTATCTAAAGTTGAACCAGGTGAATGTTTTTACACACTATTTCCGCATACAAAATTTATAAATTTATAAACCTAAAACTACAATATAAGTGGTATTAGGTTCAATCCCAAAGAGAGAATGTGTGTAGGTATCAGGAATATCATCATTGAAGAACATTTAGGAAATTGAATTTTTATTATGACAAATACTAAGAATTATAAAAATCAAAGTAACTACATAAAAATACTAAAACTATCTAAAGAGAAATAGGTGAAGATGATAGTGTCAAAGTAGTGACTTCTGTTCAAGTGCATGTGAGGACACTTTTTTTATTTTCATGCCTGAATATTCATTTATTTATTTATAAATAATTCCAAATTTAATTGAAATACCATAAATTATAATTTTCTGATGTTAGACGGTACTCTATTTTTTATCACTAATTATTAAATGTCTTATTCTCTCTGATGTGATGAATATTGAGTGAAATATTTTAGTACTAAATCACTTAGTGAAATACAATGACCTCTTTCTCACAAATTTGAAGTATTTATATGTTTCAGGTTCACATTCATATGATTACTTATTAAGTATCATATATGCAAGTGTACGGTGAAGTAAAAGAAAAATATTAATTTTTTAATTAATATATTTATTTATTTTTTACTCGCGTACATGTGACTTACAATTCTATCACACACCTGATCAAATTCTAAATAAATAAATTCTATAATAACCTTCCATCCATGATTACTTATTAGACATCAAACAAATAGGAACCAAACCATGTGAAAATATCCCATATAAATCAACTAAATCACATATATAATTTAATGAATAAAAATAAAATTGAAAATAATTCAATTGGAAATTAAACATGGTTCAAAAATAATTTCATGCAAACATCATAATGTTCATCACAATTCTGATAATATGAAAATTTTCCACCCATCATGAAAACACGACATGAAAAATAAAGGATGGAAACAATTGTGTTTATTTTGATGTGAATATAACCACAAGTTAGTGTCGATGATCCCTAAATAAAATCCATTATTCTGTAGAAAACCAAAATGTCAAAGAATCCCATCTTGTGTATTTTTGACTCGCACAAAATAGATCATGTATTGTCAATGATGGTATCTAGCCAAAAATTCTATCAAATGGTGGGGTTATTGGTGTATATCCATGAGAGTGTGACAATAAGTATTATGACTTCTATGGATTAATACATTGGTGGTTTGACACATGTTAATCTTACATGAAAATAATTGGAGTGGTTCTATGTGGATGGTGTGACACTATTGAGTTTTTTTATAATTTTTTTTAAAATATAATTAATATAATAATACTAGGTTAATTTTTTTTAAAGTAATGTGGAAAGGTGGAATTGGAGATTCCGCCTTTGGGTTGTCTTGAAAGGCAGTAAGTTCGATTCCACCTTTTCCCATCATCAACCCGGATCGATGACATGAAAAAGGCATCATTGACAATGCTTCCTTTCTAGTATATTAAGGTGAAAGGCGGCATCGGTGATACCGCCTTTTCCACAATGTAATGCCCCGAACCCAGTTACCCAGAGTTAGTGAATTATTACATAACATTGGCATGATATAAGGAAATCATGTCCCGAAATACCGATCAGTTTAGTATCCTTATAAGTACTAGATACATTCATAATTTTTACATTATATTATAAAATGAAATACAAAAACAACATTGTCTTTATTAACCACATTCATATCCCATAGACTATTCCTGCAAGTCAGTCATAATATACTTCTTCACATCCTAGGAAAAATAAAACATAGAAAGAGATGAGCTCAGATGCTTAGTAAGGATAATAATATAGCATAAACTTTCACAGATAAGCATAAACATTTAAGGCAATGTGTAAGGCTAAAAAAGCCTTTTAAACTTAAAATTCAGCATAATATGGCAAAGATAAATCAAATAATTCCATTTACTTATTCACATGGATATTATACTAGTTGAATAATCACATACAATATCAATAGCCAATTTCATAATGATGGAATGCATAATGTCGGACATCATAACCACATAGTCAATGCCTCATGCCAAGACTACAAATAAGATTTTTTCAAGGCCTTGTTCCAAGACACTAGTTTGTCTCATGAGACCTACTGATGCATCGAGGAGCTATAGCGGGCTCCAACCGTCACTTACTAAGTCCAATGCATTCCTCATATGTAAGGTTGAAACATAATCTAAACATTCATATTAAAACTAGCATACGAAATGTCAATACTTTAACCACAAACCATAAATGGCATAAAATAGCACATCCACAGTCAAACATAACTCATTCAATACAACATGGAAGATTTTATTATAATAAATAAACCTCAATAAAGAATAAAATAAAATGAAGGATATTTACATAGATGAAAATAATCAATAAAACTATTTGAGAGAAATATCCCCCTTTTTCTTGAAAACATTAAAAAGTATCACTATTCATCAAGAAGCCGTTTAAAAGAGATTTTTGAATCAAAGTGTCCCATACCACTTTGAAACTTTTAAAAGGAATTTTAATTTTAAAACATTCATGTCCATATAAATAAATTCTTAAAACCATTTTTAAAACATGGACATTAATGAGAAAGATTTAGAAGAATAAATCTTTAAAACATTTAAAATGATATTTTTGTTAGAGTTCCTAACTAAATGATAGACACTTGAATACAAATAATTGAGGTAATAAAAACATTATAATATCATGATAATAAAGGGATTCATGATATGCTATTTCAAAGTATATTATATACACCATATAAAAGTGAATTGGCACATAATAACAAAGAAGTCTCAATGGAATGTAAATTAAGATAAAGTCCCTTATAAAGACTGCATCTTTAAGATAAGGATAAATCAATGATATAATTATGTGTGAAAAATATAAATATACTCAATAATATTGGATATTCATTGTAAATAAATCATAGTATATTCACACATATTCTTGTAAAAACAAGACCAATGACTTGGATGTTTAACTCAATGAATAGAAATTGAGTTAAGATTACTCTTATCAAGTTCATATCAATGACTTGAGAAATTATCAATGGAGTGATTATGTGTATAAAAATTATATCCACGAAAATGGGAGTGGAAATTACTACATAAATAATAAATAGTGATTCCACGAATAATCTTGGAGTAAAATAATCAATGAAGTATGCGTAAAGCCTAATGAGTGGAAATTGAAATTTGAAATTCTCTTACCGATTTGGTAACTTACAGAACATACACCCCATGAAAGAAGTATCATTCAATGAATATTTAAATACCCATAAATTAAATTATATTACACAAATAATATAATCATGGGCAGTACATACACCACACAAAAGTAAATAGTGGCAATATAGCATGAATCTCACGGGAATAAGAAGTGAGACGAAAACCTCTTACCTTGTACTTTTACTTGGTTGAGGATAGGTTAACCTACTTTATAATGGTTAAATAATTGTTATTAAATTATACAAGAACCATATACATTAATATGATATCATATATGATCTTCTAATATTTCTTTGTTAATGATATTTCAGTAGTATCATTGTTTCGGGTGTTAACTGATTCGTTTTCCTTTATATGATTTGTTATGTAAGTCATGTTTTTTATGGATAGGATGTTTATTATTCATATCAATAATGATATAAAGTCTTTAAACATTATTTTTAATCATAAAATGAAAATTATTCTTGAATGGTTATGATGGGGAATGACATCTTATCATGTCGTGGAGACGGTAAGTCGTACCTACGCACGAGCGACAATATCATTCTTTTGATATTGAAATCGTATATAATTGGATATAATATCATATATACAGAATCATTAACATGTTATATTTATTATTTACATCAGTTATACTCATTATTATACCCATCCAAATAGTGAAGTGTTGAATGAAAAACTACACCACGACGTGGAGACGGTAAGTCGTACGTACGCACGTATGGTGAATTTGTCATTTATAGGATGGATAGAATAAGGAATATGGTTGTACCATATTTATAATAACATCACAGTATGTAGAACGTACTGGAGTTATTATTTTGGTATGGAAACAACAAAGAAAGAGGAAGTGGAAGAAGAAAATAACTTGAAATAGGGTGGTGAAATTATTACCTCTTCTTCGGGTGTTTCCTTTTGAGTTGATCAAAAGGGCTCCTTAGGTTGGATTTAGGACCAAAGGAATGAATCTAGGATTAAGGGAGTATATTTTAGAGGATATTTGGGCCGGGTTTTGTAGATAAAAATTGATTTTGAGGTGTGAATTTGAGAGAAGGGGAAGTGCCCTTTTATAAGAGGGGTGAGGGTCACTTTAGGAAAACATTGAAATATTATTTTATTATACAATCATATTAGGTTTATAATGGATAAAAAATGATTTATTTCTAGGATAAGGTGGGTATGGGTATAAATCCTCTCAAACAATAGGTTTTATACAGGTTTAGGTCACCATATTAACCTTATCATTTAGATTTAACTCTTAGTTAAATAGTTTGACATTTACCATGTCTCTTTGTATTTTTATATTATATGGTTAATAAACATACTATAAACTTCCAAGAGAACCCCAAGTGGTTAATTATTGATATATATAACCTTATCTAAGTCTTTTGGCCTAAACTTAGATTTTTAGGAATATTATATCAATTAATAATATAGTATTGGTTTTAAAAACTCATTTATCTCAATTTTGACACTATTTAGTAATTGATTTTTGTTAAAGTCCTAACAACTTTATTACATAGAAATAAATTCATTTAATAAACCATAACATGTCATATTAACCTATAAAATTCTTGTAATTCATCAAAAGTCTAAATTTACATTTATTTGGGTATTTATAATATCAATTATTTTAATATTTCATTAATAAGGTAATTATTGCATCATCATTGTGTCATAAATAAATTAAATTATTTAATGTCTAAAAATTATAAATAAAATACCATTATGTATTAAATCTTTTTATATTTATAATTAATATTTATAGTTAAATTTATCTTATGTATAACCCTATATTAAAAATATTTTAGTTATGAAAACTTAAATTTAACACTTTTAACTCTTCTTTAAATTAAATAATAATAAATGTCCTAATCTAATCCAAGTGGACCAAATAGGATCATATTTTATTCCTAAGATTTATTTTGGTCAAAAAAAATTATCCAATAGAATTATTACATGTGCTATGGTAATTTTAATATCATTTTTACCTTTAATTACCCTATTTACTTTTAACCGTGGTAAATAAAAGTCAAAAGGTTATTATTCATAAAAAATTATTTTCATCTTATTAAACCACGTTTTAATTACTGATATCAACCATGTCTCTTGGATTTTCGAAATTCAACTCACAGAAGCAGTAAAATTAAGTTTTATGCAAATTTGCAAATGCTCCTAGAAGGTGGGTAAAAGACGGTAAAAAGTTCAATAAAATTTTATATATATAATATTATTATAAAATGACATAAATGAATTATATTTAACATATATAGGTATTATGTATCTATTTCTACCTAAAATAAATTTAAATAAAATGATTAATTATTTAAATAAAAATTCGGTTTAAAACAATAACGCAGTGTTTTTCACTATTCATCAAAAATTGAAAGTTTTCAGAAAAATACCAAAAATTCACCCTAATCTAATTTTGATTTTCTGAATTCAAAAATGAATCCTATTTTACCAAATTAAAAACATAGAAGTTTCATTAATTAATTTAATATTAATTCCCGTTGTGAAAACCAAAAACAGGTTTTTTAAGTAAAAATTATCAAAAGATTGACATGTGTTTATGTCAAAATTAAATGTGAAATTACTTATAATGAACTAAATTGTATTAAATGATAAAAATATAATCTAATTATACTTCAAAACCATTCAAATGTATAATTTAAAACTATAAATTATTTTGATTAAAAAATTTCTTTTCAATTAAAATTTAATATTTTTCACTGTTCATCAAAATATGAAAGTTATCAGAAAAGCACTGAAAATTTTTCCAAAATAAATTTTTATATCCTGCTTCTGAAGAAGAAGTTTATTATGTCAAGTTGAATATATAAAAGTGTCAAATATTGTATTTAAAAAGGGTTTTCCATTAAAAGGTGTTAAAATTGTATTTTTTGAAAAAATATTCTTTTATCTAAAAAATTGAATTTGTTCTTATATTATGTCTAAGAAACACATAATATGGATGTTAAAATTATATGGAGTGTATAAAATTCAAAATTCAGTTAATACTATTTGTAACCGTTTTTTTTTTACAACTAGTTTGATAAGTCGTGGTGCGCTCGAACTCGGTGTTGCGTGTAGTGCAAGCTATTGAATTACTTTAAAGAAAATAACTTACTATGAAATCTTGGGGTGTTACACACAAACCCCTATAAAAGGAAACTCTCCCCACCCCCTTCTCCTCAATTATTTTATCCACTCCTTATCTAATTCCACTCCCTCTCTCTAAACAATTTTCCCTCCTTTATTCATGGTGATTTTGGTGGTATAAAAGGAGTTCCAAATTTTGTGAACAATTATTTAGAGGTATTTTTTCTAATTTATTTTAAAGTTATTTATTTATTTATTTATTTTGTTTTTGGTTAGTTTTTAATTTTTTATTTACTTAGTTATTTAGTTAATTAGATATAGTTTAGAAATAATAGTTAATATAAGTAAATAAAATATTATTTTTTATTTATGAATTTTGAGTAAATAAATTATAATTAGTCTTAGTAATAGATTTATTATTATAATAAGATTATTATTTAGTATAACATAGTAGGTTTAAATATTAGTGACATAATTTGGAATCAATATTAAATATATGATGAATAAATATTAGTGACATAATGAGTAAGGAATAATTAATTAAGGATTAAGGAATGTTTAACTAATGATTAGCTAATAAATAACTAATTAATAAAAAATGATTAACTAATGATTAAAGAAGGATTAACTAATAATTAAATAATTATCAAATAGTAATTAACTATAAAGTAACTACATAATAGTTATTAATTAAGTAATGATTAAAAAATGATTAATGAATGATTAAGGAATAATTAATAAAGGATTAGTTAATTCTTAACTAATTATTAGCTAAAATTTAACTAATGAATAACATATGAATAAGTAATGAGTACAGAAAGATTAACTAATAATTACTTTATGATTAATTACTAATTAACTAATAATTATCTATAAAGTAACTATTTGATATCTATTAATTAAGTAATGATTAACTAGTGATTAATGAATGATTAAGGAATAATTAATATAGGATTAACTAATATTTAAATAATGATTAACTAATAATTAACTAATGAATAGAATATGATTAACTAATGATTAAAGAATTATTAACTAATAATTACTAAATGATTAACTATTAATTAACTAATAATTATCTCTAAATTAACTATTTGATATCTATTAAATAAGTAATGATTAACTAGTTATTAATGAATGATTAAGGCATAATTAATATAGGATTAAATAATTCTTAACTAATAATTAGATAATAACTAACTAATGATTAAAATATAATTAACTAATAATTAATTAATAGTTAACTATTAATTAACTAATAATTAGCTATAATGTAAGTACTTGATATTTATTAATTAAGTAATGATTAACTAGTGATTAATGAATGATTAAATCATAATTAATATAGGATTAAATAATGCTTAACTAATGATTATCTACTGATTAACTAATGAATAACATATGATTAACTAATGGGTAAAGAATTGTTAACTATTAATTTCTCAATGATTAACTATTAATTAACTAATAATTAGCTATAAAGTAACTATTTGATATCTATTAATTAAGAAATGATTAACTAGTGATTAGTGAATTATTAAGGCATAATTAATATAGGATTAACCAATGCTTAACTAATGATTAACTAATGAATGACTAATTAATAACATATGGTTAACTAATGATTAAATAATTATTAACTATTAATTAACTAATAATTAGCTATAATATAAGTACTTGATATCTATTAATTAACTTTAAACTAACTACTCAAGAACTAATAATCAATGAATGCTTAACTACTGACTTAGTAATAAATATCTAAGGATTAACTTATTATTAAGTAATGATTAGTTATTGATTAACTTTGGATTAACATAGAATTAATATAGGATCAAATATGGTTAACTGGATGACAAATAGGTTTAACTACACACATGGTTTGTTACTCCTGTGATTTAGATGATTCATACCTTATTTCATTCCTAGTTTGATACTCTCGATGGATATGTTTAAGATGATTCACAGTCTCTTTATAAACCACGGAACATGCCTTTAGGAAGATTAAAATTTGTAATATGAAACATTAGAGTCATATTTTAGGATATAATAAGACATTATAAATTTTTGGTATAATAAATATTATGTGGTTATATAAGCAATGAAATACCTATCTGGATACTACAAGTGGATGTGGCTCTGGCATAGATGTATCTGGGGTAAAACCTGAAAACACTGCATTGAGATAGACTATATTGGGAATGGGTGCATGACAATGGGTCTTGCTTCACACCTGGTTTGACACTCCTGAGGGATATACTTTAGAGGACTCATATTTTCTTTATAAACCACTAAAAATACCCTTAGGAATATTAAAAATTGTATGATAAAACATTAGTGTCGTCTTTTAGGATATTATAAGGAATTATAAAATTTTAGTATAATAAAGATTATGTGGTTATCTAATCAATTAAATATCTATCTAGATACTACAAGTGGTTGTGGATCTAACACAGATGTACCTAGGGGTAAAACCCAAAAACACCTCATTGAGCTAGGCTCGATTGGGAATTGGTGCAGGAAAATAGGACTTTCTACACACCTAGTTTGACACTCATGGGGGGTATTATTTAGATGATTCATATTTTCTTTATAAACCATTGAACATTCCATTAGTAAGACTAAAAATTGTATTAAAAACATTAGTGTTATCTTTTAGGATATAAGAATACATTCTAAAATTTTAGTATAATAAAGAATGTGTGGTCAATGCTACATGATTATTCCTCATTTTCAATATTATTTACACTATCAGAATCATGATCAAAAAACATTTTTCACATAGAGAATCATTTTTTCCTGGTTGTTCGTGTCTGTTGCAGTGCTTCTTCAAGGCATTTATGCTCATGGTCTCTTTTGGAGTTTGGTTTATCGTGATGGATTTCATGGGTCGATTTGACGGATGGAAACTACTTGGGATATAAGTCTCTGCCTTTTTGATTTATAGATCATTCTTGAAACATTTTTTATGTTTTTAGTTTGAATTTAGATATGTGTTTTGGTTTGAATTTTTAAATCCCCAATGTGGTTACAACTTAAAAAATGGATTCTGAAAATAAAAAAAATGATTTGATGGTTAGGATGTCTAATTGTGTAACCCTAAGAGAACTTTAAGAAATAATTCATGGTTTTTTAAATATTGGACCTAATCAAGAGATCCAATCTATTTGCTATAGATATTTTCAATTCCTGGCTTCATTATGGCATATAGCTTATTCGTTGGCTGTTGATGAGAGTTGAGTTCAAGCAATAACTTTATTTTCCCAATGGTAATATGGTTCCATAATGGAGTTATATATTGAGGTTTCTAGTCTACAACAAAAATATCCAATTGTATGAAGATGTAGACATACAAGAGTAGTTGAATAAGGTCCATCCCAAGAAAATGAGGCTTTTCCCTATGATATAGAAGAAGACAGTCAAACTAATCCACCTCATATATCTCTAAATCCATTGCATGATGAGGAATTTTAATGATGGGAAAGATGGAGACAATTATGCTGATGAGGAGGAAGCTGTAGAAGTTAGGGAGGAAGTTTCTAGAAATGAAATAGTTGTACAATATCCTCAATGAACAATCAATCATCCACCACTCTTCACATATTGGTCAAAATTAATAGAAAGTTTTACTGAATTTGATTGGAAAGTTATCACACCTAAAAATTAGTTTCTTATAGTTGTAGATGATAGTTTTAGTGAGTTGGAAAAAATATTATATGTTGGAATGGATTTTCCATGTAAAGGTGAAATGAAAAACATACTAAAAAGATTTAATATTGAGTGACACTATAGATATTTAGTTTAGAAATCAATCCATAAAAAATACATAATATGGTGTTATAAATATGGATATGATTTTATATTCCTCTTGAGGGAGATTGTCACGACTCATCCCACGGGGCCTGAACGTGACTACCCCAAGCCCGCCTTCTGTGTGCTAGGGGTTGGTGACTAGCACCTGAAGGCTTTTCCCAAACAGGGAAGGCATTGCCTTAGAGACCTGTACACACTCAAAAAGGGAAATTGAAGTAAACAACCAAAAAAATTAAGGTATAACCACGAGAGTAATGTATAACCACAAGTACAACTATAAACTGCAGTAGTAATTATTGTACTGAAAACAAAGGGGACAGAATACAAGCCAAACTGAAAAGGGAACAACTATAAATGAAAACAGAATATCTCCTACGATCATCCACCAAGGATCCTACCTGAAGGGTAGGTACATCTCGCCTCTCCTACTCTCCACATTAGCCAATCTCCTCCATGTACTTCCTGGTCCTGGCTCCCTTAAGTCTCAGCCAAGCTGCTCGCCATCTACACCACACACAACAAGGTGCGGGTGAAGCCCGTGTAGGGGTGAATATAACAATACCCAGTAAGGACCCCGAGACCTCCGAAGGTCTCTCAATAATCCACAAAGGAAAACATCACAAGAAAATACCACAAAGGTAATATCACAAGCATGATCAAAGTCATGAAGCACGAAGAAAAAGAGATAGCTCACTCTAATAGTATAACTTCAAGGTTACAGGGATAGGGATGAATAATCGTACAGCCAGATCATCCTATCCATAGTAACTCTACTACTGACCTGTATAGGTCACTATATGCTGGCCCTTATTGGTTGCTAGATGCCGACCCATATTGTTCACTGGTGTTTACCTGTATTGGTCGCTAGATGATGACTCGTATTGGTTACTGGTGCTAACCCGTATTGGTCTCTAGATGTTGACCCGTATTGGTCACTGGTGTTGACCCGTATTGGTCACTGATGTTAACCCGTATTGGTCTCTGGTGCTGACCCGCCTTGGTCGTTGATACATATGCTGGGCTGATTAGTCGTAGAGCTAGATCATCCCACTCTGGATTTTTTGATGTTGACCCGAATTGTTCTCTCTTCTTCTTCATGTCACAGCCAGCCACTGGATTTCCGATCATAGCGCGCTTGATTCTGGGAGAACCGCTCCTCAAGACATCAGTCGTATTTCAATCGGTATGAAGTCCTGAAAAAAGAATTCTCAAGGGACCTCCCTGTCATAGGGGTCCCAACGTGACAGACGACGCGTCGATCGGATGCCCAGTCTGTGAGATATGGGTACTTTTGTAAAAAGGGCTCGGTTGGATTCAAGTCCAATCCAAGCCATGTATCACATCAAACTCCGTCAAAACTCACTTAGAGTATCTCCAAAGGACCGCCTTTTCCCAAGGGTCCCTATTCCACAGACAGCGCGTCGATCGGACGACCGGTATGTTAGTTACACCTCTTTCCGTGAAACAGGGGTGTTCGCACCTCGGTCTGACCTAGCTCGGTCGGGCCCACCGGAATATGCCAAAGGTACCGCTTCCCAAAAGGGGTCCATACGCCACTGACGGCGTGTCAAACGGACACTCGGTTCGTCAGTTACAGGCGCTTCTTTATTCGAGGGCCGGTTGGGACAAAGCCCGGTCTGACTTGGTCGGGCCGGCCTGACGCAACGGGTCCCGGAGTGTGGTCTGTACAGCCCCCTCATCTGGCACGGCGCAGGGTTCATGTCACCCCCTCCTAACACGGCCCGTTGGCCACGGTTGCTACAGCCAGCGGTGCTTGCGGGCACCGCCCATCTCCTGCGCGGTCGGCTCGGGCCAGCCGCCTCTAGCCACCGCGGTGCACGGTGGCGGACCGCCTTCCACCGCCCGCGGCCGGTTGCAACGGGTCTCCTCTGGCCACCGTCATCATGGCGCGCCAACGGTTGTTTCTGCGGGCCACCAAAATTCCGTCGTCGTTTCACAGCCCTTAAACGCCTTGTCGTCGCGTTCGTTGCTCCACCATGAAGAACGCACCAAGGACAAGTTTAGTGAAGGGTCTGAGCCTTGTTGGTTTCGACCCACACCCCCTGCGTTAGCATTTTAAACATAAGGAAAAATTAATAATAATAAAATAAAGAATAAACCCCCGAGTTTAAGATCCCGCAATAACCATCCGCATGATTTGTCGAGACACGGATCAACCCGTTAGTCGGTTGGTCCGTATTCATTATATTTTTCAAGAATAGAAAGAGAGGGAACATCAAAGTACATAAACCCCCTACCATTTATGATGTTCGTTGTCGCACGTTCATCCTCGAGGGTTTACGGCGTCAATGACGCTTCCCGGTTCCGACCTTCAAAAGGCATTCTTTGTCGTTCATCGTTCTTTGCTGGGGTGGAAGTACGTCAGAGCTTCCCCTGAGAATCCTCCAAATCCTTCCCCTTATTTTTCTCGGCACGTCGAACTATTTATAAAACCACGTTGCAGTGTTTCCATAATGATGTGACGTCATGTTGTTATGTTGTTTCATTTATGAAATAGCATTGTTGTTTTGCACCATTTAATTCACTGTTACTTTGTGGAATATGGGTCATTAATGTGCCCTATCGCCGCATCGTCGCTGCCCCACAGCATCTTCATCCGCCGTGCAATGGAGAGAAAAGAATAAAATTATTCTTTAAAATTATTTTATTATTTTTCTCAAAAAGTCCAAAAATTAACTTTTCCGCTCAACCCTTGTTGGCCAAAGTTAAGTTGTTTCTCGAAAAATACCAACGTTCCGGATTCAACGGTTTCCTCGGATTTTCGATCCGAGCAATGAGTCAAAATATAGAAAACGCCGCTCACGCTTTTACTGAACGTACCATAAAAAAGTTCAGAAAATTATTAACAATCACCCTCGACCCGTGATGGTCGAGGTTAGGCTTCGCCTAAGGGGAACACGCCTTCCCAAGCTCAATGATACTCTCAGATTTTCAATCCGAGTTACTGTTTAGAAGTTAAGGATTTTATAATAAAATAATTGTCACTTAATTATTTTATTTATGGCCAAAAACTAACTTCCACTGGTGGCCCACACCAGTCAATGTTTGTATCTTCCTAAGGAAATAATACTCTCACGAGTTTAGCGGTGGTCTAGGATTTTTAATCTGAGTCACCGTTCATGAGTTTTAAGCATTTGAAAAATAAAATAATTTTATTTAATTATTTTATTTACGGTTATGCCATTTTTGGGTTTTCCCACTGGAGGTCTGCGCCGACTAAAATTAAGTCATGCCTAGGGTAAACTCGTCATCCTGAATGCAACTATGCCCTCGTATTTTTTATTTGGGCACCCATTTAAGATTTATTAAACTTTTTTAGGAAAACCACTCAGGCGCGCTATTTTAAACATAACATTTTTTGATAGATCATTCAGGGCACTCCAGGCCTCGGAATTACACACTGTCAGATTTCGAAGTCTTGAAATAATTTCATATAATTAAAAAAATATGAAAATTTCAGGACATTATAGAGATTCCTGACATTGCATTGGGAGTTTGAAGAATTTCTAACACTACTGGAAATAGAGTATATACCAACGGTTGTAAACCGTTGGTATAGGCTGGAAAACCGTTGGTATTTTCTATACCAACGGTTCTCCAATCCGTAGGGAAGTAAGGCGTGGGGAAAGATATATACCAACGGTTTTAAGTAAACCGTTGGGATATCCCACTCTATGTATTGATTTCCCAACGGTTCTTGTTGAACCGTTGGTATAGGTTTACCCAACGGTTTAGAACCGTTGGGAATTCTATAATTCTCAACTTATACCAACGGTTCCCAACCGTTGGTATAGTTTTTTTCCCAACGGTTTCATTGAAACCGTTGGGAATTCTATGATTTTGATGTTATACCAACGGTTTACAACCGTTGGTATATCATTTTCCCAACGGTTTCATTGAAACCAGTTTTTTACCAACGGTTTATTGAACCGTTGGTATAATTCTTTCTCAAAGTTTACCAACGGTTTACAACCGTTGGTATTGTATATTTCCAGAAATGTTGCACAGATGCCCCTGCAGTAGCCCCTCCAGTGCATAGACCTGCATAAAACACACCACTAAAAACACTAACAGAATTAAAACAACTAAAAAGAACACCACCTATTTGATTAGAGGCATGGTGAATAATTCCCCATTTGAATTTTCATATGACAACAATCATCCAGTATAGTTGAATCAGGGTTTCAATAAATCAAATATTATTTACACCCATTTCAATCTTCACATGACAACCACTTTAATAATATATGGTGAAAAGGTATTTTCATAGGAGTCTCATCACTTGTGACTCCATAAGTGACACACCGGGCATCGAATTGAGGCTGGGTTGACTGGTACACATCACTTATGATCCATGGATCATTGTCCTAAATTTCAACACAATCATAATCCGTTTGATTTGTTTGGCATATGTACATAAAATATTATCCATTTCGAACAAAAGAGATGAAGTTTGGGTGTTCCCCGCCCCACAGTGACTTGGATTGAGGCAGGGTTGACTCGTACATGTCACATATGACCCATGAATCATTTTCATAAAGTTTCAATAGAATCCGAAGGCATTTGGTCTGTTTCCCGTATGTCAGTTGTTGATATCACTTATAATTTAGTCCATTTTAAAGAAAAGAGAGGTAGTTTGAGTGGTCCTAGACACACCGTGGCTCGGATTGAGGCGGGAATGACTCGTACACATCAAATATGACCCATGGATCGTTTTCCTAAAGTTTCAATATCATTTGAAGTCGTTTGGTTAGTTTGGCGTATGTCAACTATTGTTTTCACTTAAAATTAAGTTCATTTTAAACAAAAGAGAGACACTTTGAGTGGTGTCGGCCACACCGGGCCTCGGATTGAGGCGAGGTTGACTCGTACACGTCACATATGAGCCATAGATCGTTTTCCTAATGTTTCAACACAATCAGAATCCGTTTGATCAGTTTGGTGTATGTATGTAAAATATTGTCCATTTTTAATATAAGAGAGACAGTTTGGGTGGTGTCGGCATCACCGCACCTCGGATTGAGGCGGTATTGACTCTTACACATCACATATGACCCATGGATAGTTTTCCTAAAGTTTCAATAGAATATGAAGGCATTTGGTCAGTTTCCCGTATGACAGTCATTGATTTCACTTACAATTTTGTCCATTTTCAACAAAAGAGAGACAATTTTAGTGGTCCCAGCCATACCGCGGCTCGGATTGCGGTGGGGTTGACTCGTACATGTCACATATGACCCATGGATCATTTTCCTAAAGTGTCAACAGAATCCGAAGGTGTTTGGTCAGTTTCCCGTATGTCAGTTGTTGATTTCACTTACAATTTAGTCCATTTTGAACAAAAGAGAGACAGTTTGAGTGGTCCCGGTCACACCATGGCTTGGATTGAGGTGGGGTTGACTCGTACACATCACATATGACCCATGGATCGTTTTACTAACGTTTCAATAGAATCATAAGTTGTTTGGTTGGATTGGCGTATGTCAGTTGTTGTTTTCACTTAAAATTATGTCCATTTTAAATAAAAGAGAGATAGTTTGAGTGGTTCCGGCCACACCACAGCTCGGATTTATGAGGGATTGACTCGTACATGTCACATATGACCCATGGATCGTTTTCATAATGTTTAAATAGAATCAGAAGGCGTTTGGTTGGTTTGGCGTATGTCAGTTGTTGTTTTCACTTAAAATTAAGTCCATTTTAAACAAAAGAGAGGCACTTTGGGTGGTGTCCGCCACCCTGGGCCTCAGATTGAGGCAGGGTTTACTCGTGCACATCACATATCATCCATGGATCATTTTCATAATGTTTCAGCACAATCAGAATCCGTTTGATCGGTTTGGCTTATGAACGTAAAATATTGTTCATTTTTAACATAAGAGAGATAGTTTTGGTGGTGTAGGCCACACCGCGCCTCGGATTGAGTCAAGTCTGACTCGTACACATCACATATGACCCATGTATCGTTTTCCTAAAGTGTCAATATAATCCTAAGGCGTTTGGTTGGTTTCCCATATGATAGTTGTTGATTTCACTTACAATTTAGTCCATTTTGAACAAAAGGGAGACAGTTTCAATGGTCTCAGTCACATCGTGTCTTGGATTGAGCCAGGGTTGACTCATACACGTCACATATGACCCATGGATCATTTTCCTAAAGTTTCAACAGAATCAGAAGAATTTTGGTTGGTTTGGCATATGTCAGTTGTTTTCACTTAAAATTATGCCCATTTTAAAGAAAATATCATTCCATTATGTTCCCGGCATCCATGGTTTCTTATTTATAGGAGAAATACCCATAAACACTTCAATATGGCCGTTGGAGAGCTTCCGGAGCCGTTGGGGGTCAAAAGTACAAGTCTGGTCAAAGCCTAATGGCTAGTCTGACTGGTCACACCGGCTGGCCGGTGGTGTCTCACCAACTGGCCGGTGGTCCACCGGCTGGCCGGTGCTGAGCTCCCGGCTGGCCGGTGGTCCAGACAGCAGGCTTTCTGTCTGGGTTCCACCGGCTAGCCGGTGGTCATACACCGGTTGGCCGGTGGAACCAGGCAGTGGGCAAGCCTACTGCCTGGAACCTCCGGCTGGCCGGTGGGCAAGAACTGGTTGGCCGGTGCCTATACCGGCTGGCCGGTGAGCTAACACCGGCTGACCGGTGGCTCTGGCAGAAAGCAATGCTTCTGCCAGAGACCACCGGCCGGCCGGTGGGAATCCACCGGTTGGCCGGTGGACTCAGAGAGTCCTTTTCAATTTTCTTGGGCCAACTCCTGGGCAACCTTTTTCCTAGCATCAAAACACTTGAAAACAAGTTAGAACACGATGAGAGTGATTGTGATCATTAAAATCCAAGAGAGAGGGTTACAATAGTTGTCTGGGGTCGAGGGAGGAGGGTGGGGGGCTGTGCGGGGGGCTGTGCGGGGGGGTGTTCGGGGGGTTGTCCAGGGTCCAGGGAGGAGGGTGGGGGGTTGTCCAGGGTCTAGGAAGGAGGGGGGTTCCCAAACACACAACCACTAAAAGACAACATCCATAAAAACAGATAATATATAAAAATAACTCAACTCCAATACTATACTACGATTCTAGATAAAACCAAATAGGAACACACCCTCATGTTATCATATTAATAACTCTTCTTGAATCATTTAGAGTCACATCCCAATGATCATAGGATCACTAACCTAATTGATCACTAACCATGAAACACATGTATGTTGGTCATGTCACCACATGCATCATCACTCTTGCCACCATATCAATATATCACAAGGAATTCTCTAGGATAAGACAATATTTGATCACACATCATTCGCATTTAGTTATCATAATACAAATTATATTTACATGCTTATGATATAGAATGAATCCACATTAGTAAGACCCACCCCTCTCATAAGTTACCATCACATCAGTACAACCCATCCTAGAAAGCACCCTACTGCATACAAATTCACCCAATCCAGGGTCCAATACCCAACAGGATCTACATACTAGGATACACATCATGGATCACTATCAAAACCATAAAAACATTGACAGATCTCAAAAAATTAGTGCATGCCATGATTACCTCATAGAATTGAAAAAAGTAAGTAACAAGCAATATATCTCACTACTCCATACTCACCCCATAACATAAGGGTCTCACATTACTAGGGAATAATTCTATCCAATACTAAATGATCTTGATCCATTTTTCATATACATATATGATTCACCTCACCAATTACTAAATAGTAATAACATAAAAAATTATGAGTCCATTTAACTAGAATTAAACCATCAGGTTTTACAAGGAAATTCTATATAAGTATTTGTTTACACTTTAAATAATATGACCCCATACCATAAATAAGGTTTTCAACAAAAATAAAGAACATGAATGTCATGTTAACACTCAACATTGATTAATTAATAAATTGTCTTCGAATTTTATGGAAATACCAAAATAAATTAGTGAATCAATGTACCTATAGTGGCGCACATGACCACCATGAAACAATCATAAATTTTTACAAAAACCCTAATAATTGGGAATAACGAAATCAAGGATAGAAGTATATGATTTATAACACCTGGAACTATATCCTTGATAAAATATAGGAGTCTAACCTGGTAGGTGCTGATCTGATGGAATATGTGGGGATTGGGAGGTCCTTCTGCAAGGAATCGCTCCAGGAGGACACGAAGTGAATGCTTCTGGAATGTGGGGAGGCCGCTGGCTCGATTTGGTATTTGGGGATTTTTTTTCCCAACGGTTATTAAAAACCGTTGGGAATGACCAACATTTCCCAACGGTTCCATAGAACCGTTGGGAAAACAAGATTTTTTCAGCACTTTTCCCAACGGTTCTATGAACCGTTGGGACAAAGCTATCATTGAGGGGTTTTTCCCAACGGTTGTATGAAACCGTTGGGAAAACTATCATTGAGGGGTTTTTCCCAACGGTTTCTATAAACCGTTGGGAAAAACAAGATATGCCAACGGTTCATTGAACCGTTGGTACACAAGTGTTGGGAAAAGTCCCTTTTCCAGTAGTGTAAGATTTAGGCAGTTAATAATTGCATTCAGCCAAACCTGACACAAGATCATACTTTATTGGATGCTGAATTTGTGTCATCTATTATCATTGAGATTATTAGGACCTAACAAGATGTTTATGTATCCCTTGTAAAATAGAGGATAAACTTTTGGTTGTAATATTTCTTATAATAAGGCATGGATGGTGAAACAGAAGGCAATTTTCAAGGTCTATAGTGATTGGGATGACTCGTATCAGGTGTTTCCAAAATTGATATACATACTGAGACACAACGGACAAGTTTTCTAACATTTTGATATGAACAAACATGTGTCTCAAGATAACTTACTTGATCCATATCATGTCAAATTTCATTGGTTTTTCTGGGCATTACTTCCCTGTATTTCCACATTTTGTTTCTATAAACAGTTTCTAAAGATTGATAGAACGTTTTGTATGTGGAAAATACCCTAGCATATTGTTGATTATCACAACCCAATATGGAAACCGTTCACCTCTACTGATTTCATTTTTCATTTTGGAGAAGGAAAACTACGAACCAAGGAGTTGGTTTTTGGCACGTATCACCAACCATTTCACTCGCATTCAGGGTGTATGTTTGATATCTGATCATCAAAAAGCAATCAATGAGGTAATCAATGTGGATCCTGATACATGGAGAACCCCAATTGAACATAATTATTATTGCATCAGACACATTACTAGAAACATGTGAAAAACATTCCATGATGAACCTATGAAGAAGGAAATCATGAGGCTTGGTATGCAATCACTTTCTTATTTTTTATTATTTCAACATAATGATAAAATTAATTTATCTGAAATATTATCACTTTTATGTAGAATATATGTTGGATCAACAATGTTTTTGAACAATATTTCAAATAAATCCATAGGGGTAATCAGGGAGTTTATTATTATATGATTTGAATTCTAAAAGAAAAATAGGCATTGGCATATGATGGGGGGAAGAGGTACAGACACATGACCACAAAAAATGTGAAGTGAATCAATGGATTCTTTAGGGGGATTCACAAGTTACTTATAACTATCCTAGTTCAAGATACATTTTATCATTGTAACAAGTACTTCATTGATAGAGAAAAATAGACCACTGATGGGATTCAGTAAAGGAAAAGGTACGAAATAAACTTTCAACGAGAGATTAAAAAGAACATTGAAGAAGATTCTACTTATCAAGTTTGCCTTTTCTGTAGATAATATGAAGTTCAAGAGAGTATGGAACACATCACAAATAGTAGTGGTTGAGTCTTGGTGGTATTACTAAAAGCGAGGCCATATTGATGTGGAAACTTCCAAGTATTATGGTTTCCATGCGCACACACCATTGCAGCATGTTCCTCAGTGAACATATCATGAGAAGAATATATTGATCTATTGTACTGGATAGACACCATTTATAACTACTATGATGCATATAGATGCCTATTGGGGAGTTTTTACATTTCCCGATGCCCAAATACCAGCCAATATTGATACCTGACATCAATAGGTTGCGAAAATGAGGGAGACTAAAGTCCAACATGATGAGGAATGATAAGAACTGGCTTAAAGAACAAGGAAAACATTTAAGATGCATCAAATGTCAATGGGAAGGTTATAACATGAAATGATGCCCTAATATTGTTGGATCAAGTTCACACTCACAGCCACAATGATGTATTGCATCAAATGTTAACTTTTAATATTATCAATTACATGTTGTCAATATAAAATCCTTTATTTCATATAATTTTCTCACATTTATGAATACTTTTAGTATCAAATAATAATAACCCTTTCATATACACATTATAAGGAATATGATAAGTATATGTGAGGTGACATGAAAGAATAATCAGACTATCTATGGATACACCATAATGCAATAATGTGAGAAAATAATAATGAAATATACCATCATTTGATAAATAATACATAAACTAAAGAGCACACCATTTGGGATCTAACATATTATTATATGTTCTAGACATTAAAAAAATCCATAGTCCATAAAGTGGGTCAAAATTATATAACCTATGTGTGCACAAATCTGTTTCTAAAGTAAACCCCCTTTAAAAATATGACTTTATTACAACAATAATAGAGGAAAAACTAGTCTCCTTTGAAAATTGATATTGGGAAAATAAAACCTACACATTCCCAAGAAGGTCCCAAGCAGGGTGTGAGGCACAAAGACCAGTAGCATACCACCATGAATCTATTTAAGTATTTTATCCATGAAAACTGATAAACTAGTTTTAAAACCATTTCAAAACTAAACCACTTGAAAATAAACTAACATCAAGTAAATATTCAAAATACCTTTTTGTTTTATTTTATAAAACAAACATGGTTTTCCAAAAAAAATCCCAAACATGGATCAAGTAAACAAACGAGGCCATAAGGCATAAGTTATTTCATAAATCAAACATGAAAAATTTAACAAAACACCCTTTACAAGGTAAAACCATATCTAAAACCACTTTAAAAATATTCTTTGAGAAACATAAAGACACTCCATTTTATTTTGGTAAGAAAAAAATCATAAAATAATAGGAATAAATATGTTATGTCATACATTCTACCTGTCATAACATTCTGCTAACCATAATGTTATATTTACATTTTACACTTATGACTTATTGCATTTTTATACATAGATATGGAGGATACTACATTACTCACTGATCAGTGTAGTCAGGTTTCATGTGACGTGCTAGTAGGCTATGAGGTTTGACGGATCAGGGTGCATAGAGCACACCATTATCATCACATTCTGCCCCCATCAACCATTATACCATACCTACACCATGCTGGATTCTATGGAATTGTTGTATATGATTTTACATACATTGATCATAACCTCTTTGTTGCTCTAATTAAGATATGGATACTTGAGACACACACATTCCACTTTCCAAAGGGAGATATGACCATAACCCTTAAGGATGTGGCAGTTCTGCATGGTCTTCTTATCCCAGGGGATGCTGTTATAGGAACCACCTATGGAGACTAGTCTAAGCTTTATAATTATTTATAGGCATCTACATAGTGGGTGATGATGATGTATATTGTGGGTCGATATCTATGAGTTGGCTTGAGATTCACTTTGCACAGTTACCCGCTAACGCTGATGAGCATATTGTCATGTGTCATGCTTATGCATATATCTTATGGCTCATTGGAGGGACATTGTGCACTGATCACTCTGGTATGCATGTTCACATGATGTATCTAGGCATTTTGGAAGATTTGGGAGGATTTTTATTAGGCTAGGAGATACAGTTGGGGATCTGCATGCTTGGTATAAACTTATAGAACATTATGCACAACATGCCAATCATATCACACTGATCTTAGGGGATGTGCATCCTCATTCAGATCTGGTAATGGGAGTGCATCATTATCCTCTTCCCATTTTTTCTGGTTAGGATATTCATATAGATGTGTTGAATGATGCTCCGTGTGGAATATAGTGTGATCACTCATCATTATTATTTTCTGATGCTACTATGAGTTATTAAATTTAATTTACTATTATTTATCACTTTCTATGTTATATATTATAGGTGGATTCATGCACACCACTTTTTCAGAATTTTGAGGCATAACTTGGGTATATATTGTCTCATGTTGGACTATCTAGTACCCACCGATATAATTATATATAGTCTTTCCATGACTAATCAATTTCATAATATTAGATTTTTTGATTTTTAGTGGCATATTTTTTTAACAAATTTTACATGTTATTTCAGATTGCATGGCCACCATATTGGGCTCTATTAGACCATCTACCTATATACTACACTAACGGGGTTCATGATGTCATGGTTTTAGGGCCCCTCATTTACTATCATATTTTTAGTGGCACCATCCTGATAGAGTCATGCGCCAATTTATATTTGTTTAGCATATTCCCTTTCTAACTAGATAGTCAACAACGCTTCATTATATAAAGCTAGAAGGGAGGTAGGATGTTTACTAAATCTGAATAAATATAGAGTATTTGGACCTATGGTAAAGACGAGCATCATTTCATATAGAGGGTATACATACTTTGTGATTCCCTCTAGTAGAGTAGCTCGAGTATGAGCCATGGTAGAGACTAAATTCTATATTGTATCTTACTCCAAAGAGGTCTCTAGGATCTGATGAGTTAATGAATTTCCATTAGTTTCTTTATTTTACTTTTTTTAATTCATTTTGAATCTATTTACAACATACTCAACTACATCATATTATCAGCATGTCTAATCCAGAGGAGGGGGTGTTTTTAGTGAGGAAGCATAATATGTTGCAGAACGGGGGATGATTCCAGCATATCATGTTCTACACATTATTATCTTTGACCGTCCGCCTTAGGGACATGATGTTCCTATCCAAGTAGAGTAGTTTCCTTCTCAAGAAACCCCTCTTATAGCTTCCAATGTTGAGGAGCCATGATGGTGATGATGTAGACTGTGTCGTGCTGTACGTAAGGCATCACCTATACCAAAGGTAGAGGGAATGCCTCTAGTATACCATCCTCATCCAATTGCAGATGTGTACCTAGAGGCATGGGATCCATTTATATTGTTAGGATATCCTCATTTTTTCCCAGATATATATGATCCAAGATCGTATCAAGGGTCATTTCCCATGCCTTCACAAGCCTTATGGTTCTTCTAGCATATGATGAATGATCCTTCCACTTAGGTAGTGGGGTAAGGATCAGGTACACATGATGACATATTGATTCCACATCCTCCTGATGAGTCATAGTCAAATCATCAGACATATGTGGTTCTGATACCCTAGGATGATCTCTATATAACTCATCATACTCTACCCCAGCACAGAGGTCAGCAATCTCGATATGGGCATCTCATTCGCACACCAGATTGTGGGAATGGACCTCATCATAGAAAATGGTTATACTCATTTATTTATATGTGTTATATTGAATTAAAGGATTTTAAACAACAATGTATTCTATCCTCTGTGATTTTCTATCTATTAAAATGATGAAATTATTTTTACTATCAAACATTGTTACATGTTTATCCATTGTTTCAATTTTTATTTATATTTTATATACAATTTATACTTTATAAGATTTCAAAGTCAACTACTTGAAACATAGGAAAACTTATTAAATTTCAAGTAGGCAACTTTAAAATCTTATAAAATATAAAATGTAAAAAAAATAAAAATAAAACTTAAAATATAGCCTAAACATCTAAAAAATTGTTGAAAATAAAAATAATTTTATAAATATAATAAACAAAAGCTAATTTACATGACAAAAAATATTATTGATTAAAAACATAATATTTACAAATAAAAAATAAATTCACATAAAGTATAGTATTATCAAAATCAAAATGAAATTTAGAACATTGAATAAAAATATAATAAATAATTGAAAATTAAAGGAATGTAAAAAAATTATAAACGCAAATCTAATAGTTTAAAAAACAATATATTGTGTCATTAAAATTAATTTTCATTAATTGTTTTTATAAAATTATTTTTTTTTAATTTTTTTTATATGTTCAATAAGTGTTCCAAATTTCATTTAAATTTTATTTCTACTTTATTATTTATAGAATTTCAAAGCCACCAACTTGAAAAATTATTATGTTTCATGTAGGTGACTTTGAAAGTGTATAAATTATAAAATTTAAATATAATCTAAATGATATTTGAAAAACTAAATCAATATATAAAACATAATTTAAAATAAAAAAGTCATAAATACAATATGTAAAAGCTAATTTATATGTCACAAAATTTTTCGCTTAAAAATATAACATTTTTCATTTTCAAATATTAATAGTCATAATTATAAACAAAAGAAAATAAACATAATACATATATATCAAAATATACAAAAATATATATTTTTTATTTTTTAATTGTTTTTTTAATTTTGGAAAAGGTGGCATCGTCCTTGCCACCTTTGGAATATAACCCAAAAGAAGCATCATTGATGCCGCCTTTTCATATTAATTTTTTTAAAAAAATAACCTAGTATTATTTTATTAATTATTTATAAAAAAAAGATATAAAAAACTCAACGCGATGGTTCATGGAAGGATTGAGGGAGGGAGGGTGGACATCAGGCTGGTATAGTGCTTGCATGTAGGGATGGAGATGGTTGGCTATAGGTCTTTGCACACGGATACAGCACAATAAGTGAGAGAGGTCAGCTCACTTGGGGCATCACAAACTCAAGGGAGGTGGTGATGGTGATGGGTGTGGATGCAAGAGAGATGGTGTGGCTATGGAGGATGGATGATAGATGGAGCAAGCTGCTTCTAGGTTTTGATGTGCTCGAAAGAGAGGGAACCAAGATTTCTTTATCTGCTAGTTGTGGCCTCTAATAAATGAAAATGGAAAGAAACCCATTTTCAAAAGATCTATTGAGGAAGAAGGAAGACCCCATGATTTTATGTATTAGAAACTCAAAGACCATATTTCAAATTTAAAAAGTATAAATAGTGAGAAATTAAAAATAGTATTATTATA
This sequence comes from Viscum album, assembly GCA_963277665.1. Classification (NCBI taxonomy): domain Eukaryota; kingdom Viridiplantae; phylum Streptophyta; class Magnoliopsida; order Santalales; family Viscaceae; genus Viscum; species Viscum album. The sequence goes on along the minus strand of OY728167.1, from coordinate 803,446,188 downwards.
ATAATAAGATATTAATATTAATAATAAGAAGAAGAATTTATTAGATAAATATACATATATTAGTAAAATAACTAATTATTTAAACTTATACTAACATAAATAATTATATTAATAATATAATAATGCAAATAGAATTTAAGGATAGTAATAATAAGTAATAATTATAATAAATAATATTATTATTAATAATATTACTACTAATAATAATATATAATTTTAAATAATAATGAAAATAATATATAAAATTAATATAAACTACTACTAATAATAAATTAAACATGTTAATATATAATTAATTAAAATTTACAAAAATAAAGAAAACACTAAAAATCTTTAAAAATAACCTAAAAACAAAAAAAAGTGATTAAACTAATTAACTAAAACTAAATTAAAAATCATAAAAATGTTTTTAGTTTCCACATGCATACAATCCTTCACACTTAAAATTTTTCACTCCTGGGAAAAACACTCATAGACAATAAAAAATTCACCCTTAGTGAGATCAAAATATCAGACACACAGGTTCAACATTTTTCAATCCTTTTACCCAAAAAATATCATTATTCTTTTAAAATATAAATTTTTAAAAATAATTTGCCTTCCACTTGCATCATTTCCCAAACAATAATTTACAATCATATATCATGTTCCCTATCATGCCATCACTCTCATTGCTAAAAAAAATTAACAAAGTTGTGCTCAATTCTCATGCACATGAATTCTTACCATATGCATGCTAGGAATGTAACATCTATACTAATGGAAATCAAAAGAATGCATTGATCTTGAGGTATTCACATTAGTTTTAAATGTTTTCTGGGGATGTGGGAAGGTGGGTTATAAAAAAAATTATGTTTTGAGCCAAAATGAGGGTTGAATCTTGAGATAAATGCGTAATAAATTTCAATCTAAATGACTCCCTTAAAACATCACTCCCCCAAAATTAAAAAATTATTTTCCCCCAAGAAAATTATAATATAAACTCACAATATAAACATGGATTCACATCTAAATCAAATAATGGAAAGATAAATATGGGAGTATCAACTCCAAAACCCCATGAAATAGAAATAAGGCAATATTCCATAGAAAAGTACACAAGTAGTGCATAATCTATAGAAACTCAATGAAATTAGGTCATATAAAAACTCTTCACCTCTTAGAGTAATGGGTTTTTATTTTTATAGATATCCCTAAAGTCAAGGGTTGTGGTGTAATAACCAAAAATGTATTCAATTTTGTAATGAAAAAGAATATATATTCTCATATCAAAATACGATCAATGAATGGTGTTATTCTAAAAATGATTGAATATAACATGAAAAGATAATGTCTATATATGTGCATAAAATGACTCATTGTCCCTCGAATAACCATCTACATGAATAAATCTCTCCTTTACACTTGGATCAAAAATCTCTATGAAAATATTCAAGAAATGGATAGGGAAGGGTATCAGTTTGTGACCATCCTAAAAATGATTTTTCATGGATTTTAAGGGAAATACATTAAAGAAAATAGAGGGGTGGATCAGTGGGTCAAGGGGGTGAATAAAAAAAATCCTATGTAATTTCAATGAAAATTTCAAAATTCTTATTACTATGATGAAAAAACATGAAAAGTTATAGAGGACACAAAACATGGTTGAGATTCCCTTAAGAGATATAGAAATAGGAAGTGATATAAAAAGGGATACAGTCCTCATAAGTATAGAAATATAATTTTTTACAACATATATGATCATGAGTGAAAATAAATTTCTTAAAAAGTCAACAATTTTCAAAAAAAATCAAATCATGGAATGGTATCAACAATCATCTAAAACATAACATCAAGAATAAAATAATTTCTTCCATGAATCATGTGATCAGACTAACCAAGGAAACAATTGTAATGTCCTATACTATGTTATTATATAAATGAAAAAAAATCATATGATTTCATAAATGATAGGGTTTTAAGTTTTTTTAAATTTTTTAGTTACTAATTAGTTCTGTTATATGGTGTTTTGGAAGTGTAAATAAAACATGACTAAAAATGTAAAACTTCCCTGAGTAACTGCTAATAGATGTGGAGAGGCTATATGTATCCAATGAAACTCCAAAAATGGTGTACCTATAAAATATACACACAGAAAATATGTACCTACTTTATATCATAATAATAACCCCAACAAAATGGAATAAATTTATTGAAAATAAGTATACAGGAGAACTATAACATCCCCCAATCCAGCACTCTCTCACGTGGCCAAATCGGGTTGGTTATGGGACCTCAATCACTCCTCCCATTCGACTAGCAACAGGGGAGATATAGTGAGGATACTATACCCCCTTAGTATATAGTTATAATACAATAGAAATAAACAATATAAATAAATATTAGAGTAATAGAAACTATGGAATAATACAACATATAACTAATAAGTAAAAGGAGGAACAAATAAACCAGTAATAATTAATCATGTAATGATTGGATAAAATGTATCTAAATGTCAAACTGAAAGAAACAAATAAAATAACCAGCTGACACAAATAAACTCAAACAACCCCAGTCCCAAACCCCATGTCAGTCCCATCTTCAAACAATATTTCATCCAGTAAGAAAAAATAACAAACAAGGTCTTAATCCCTTGTTCAAACCTACATCCATGTAATATTATCAGGTACCAAATGGATGACTAAATAGGGTGTGAGTAAAACTCAGTAGGTCAATACCATTGTGTCTTAACAAAACCATTTTGATAAGAAGTGTTTTCAATAAAGTGATAAACATGTGTATTAATTAATCAATTAACACAAATGCAATAATCATCCTGCTTCGGTGCCATGATGAATTATATTTGAGCATATAGTACAACCATTCTAACCATGAATACCGTCTATGGTATAATCAAATAATCATGAAAAGACCTCTGTAAAATAATTTCAGTATCTGGGCATAACCCTCTATATAATCATTTCAGTATCTAGGAATAGGCCTCTATATAAGCATTTAAACATCTAATAATAGCCCTCTATATAAGAATTTTAGCATGATACTGGGCCAAGACCACTCTATAATCATTTAATCATCTAAGTATAATCCTCTATATAAGCATTTTAGCATGATACTGGGCTGATCCCACTATATAATAATTTCAGCTTTAAACTGGGACAATCCCTCTATATAAGTATTACAACATCAAACATCACAAGTCTTAATAAAAAGGATATCACAATATCATATATTAAGACTCGATGGTTAATTCTATAAATTACCATTAATCTTTAAATTACACATTCATTTTTATATCAAATTATCAATAGTCATTTCAATAACTATAAACCATTATCAAAGTAATTCTATATCAATCAATCACCTTAAATCTCATCTCATGATAAACACACTTTAAGCCATTAACCAAATCAGTATTATTCAAAGGTTCACTCACCCAATGGGTAGAGAGAGGCCAAGTCACAACATTAATTGAATCCAAAGGGATCTAATAAATAATCCAAACACATGGTTATTATCATTCATTATTAAATTTATTAATGTGCACATAGTGTTTGTGCAATCATAATATTGTGCATAAATAACAATTGATCAGACCATAGGGCTAGGTTTTAGACCACCTAACTTAAATCGGAAATCAAGATAATTCTTACAATGAGTAACGCCAAGAAAAAAGGTGCAAAAGATCACAAGTATAAACATATATAAAAAAATACCCAAATAAAAACCCCCAAACAACTATGTTCAAGAGATCCCACTACTACAACAGAGTGAAAAGAAATAGTGAATGGAAAACCTAATCAAAACAACTCACTCGGGATTGATTGCTTGATCAGGACATCTGGAATGGAGGAAGGTGCTCCAAAATTTCTTGGAAATCACCTAGGGTCTGAGAGAGGAGGGATACACATGGTGGAATGAAAAACATAAGTGCACGACAGAGCTTAAAACCACTATTCCTGAGAAATACATGATGTGTAATTGGATTACATGGCATGTAATTATTAATTTATGATTATACTAAAATTTATGTCACCTTGGGTGAATTTAACCCTACCCAAAAACTATACATTGTGTAATGTAGATTCATGGAATGTAATCTAGTTCACATCATGAACAAGTTCATGTCCTGAATTATTTTCACAGCTTCTTCTAGGTGATAGTTACACATCATGCAATACATTTACATGATGTTTAAATGTCCTATAGGAATATTTAAACCGAAAATTCCACAGAAGTTCCCAAACCACCTTTGAAGCCTTATAAACTCACAAAAAACCCATGTAATCCTATTTAACATATTTATAATCATACTCCATTAAGTCAAAAAAACATACATCCACAAACTTTTGGTTATTTTCCCCAACAAAAGATCTTTATCTCTGAATGAGACTCAGTTACCAAGGTTCAAAGACAAAATAAAACCCAAACAAAAGTGATTTAATCAAGACATAAAAGAGGGAAAACCGAGAAAAATATGGAATCTTACAACTTCCCCATTATATAATAGCTCATCCTCGAGCTACTCCAAGTATCACTGTGGGATCTCATGAACAATTATGGTCACTGTGATTGCATATCATACTCCTTCTCTTGGATATCCTCCTAAAAACGCCCATACTGCCATTTCACTTGAACTAACGGTATAATATTTCCCCAAATATACTTCTAATTATGGTCTATAATCCATATCAAGTTCTCCTCAAAGGATTCATCTACACCAATCTAGATGTCCTCAATGTCTACCACATGAGAAGGGGGTAGATAATATATCTGAATACGCGACATGTGAACACATCGTGCATGGAAATGTAGTGGTGTATAAGTTCTAATAATTACACCACTATACCAACCCTTTCCACTATCTCAAACATACTGAAAAATATTGGAGTTATCTTAACCTATTTCCTGATACGATGTTTCCCCAACCTAGGCGACACCCAAAGGAAAACACGATGACCAACCTAAAACTCCATAGGTCATATCTGATGGTAAATGTAATATTTCTACCAGATATGTATGGTCATCAAATTCCTCTTGATCAACTTTACATTCTCAAATGTATCCTCCATGAGATTAGGTCCAACAAGTGCTAACTCGCCTGCCTCCAACAAATAAAGAGGTGAACGACACATCTTGCCATAAAAATCCTTGAAAGATCCTTCTGGATCAATTTCTAGAAGCTATTATTATATCCAAACTCCATGAATTTCATATTATACTCCAAAAAACCATAAAAATAAAAAATATAGACTCTTAACATATTCTGCAAAATATAAATAGTCCACTTAGATTGTTTATCATTCTATGGATGGTAGACCATAATCAGATGAACCTATGATCCCAGAGCCTTCTAATCACCCTTCTATAACTGAGATGTGAAATGATGATCTCTATAATAAACAATACTCCTTGGAACACCATGCATTCAAACTCTCTTGCGCACATAGAGACTACCCATATTATCAACAATGAAGGTCTCCCTGATAGTAAAAAAGTGGGCGAACTTCTTCAGTCAATCTGTGATCACCCATACTATATCAAACTTAAAGTGTGTCCTAAGTAATCCTATCAAAAAATCTATAGTGACATCATACCATTTATACTCAGGAATGTGAAGTGGATGAAACAACCCAAAAATCCTCTGATGCTCAACTTTCACCTACTGAAAGGTAAAACATTTCACTGTGAAGATTTCTACATCCTTATTAATTCTTGACCACGAGTACTATCTATGAATATCACGATACATCTTTGTAAAACTAGGATGTACCACCCATTTTGAAGCTTAAAACTCTATCATTAGCTCCTCATGAAAACCCATAGAAACCCATACTCGGCCACAGAAAAGAAGAGAATTTTTGTTTCCAAGGGACTATCCTACTGGTGGATCCCCTCCATATATGTTTTCTCTCGAAAATAATCCCTTCGGATTAGATAACTTATCAGTCTTGATCTGGTCAAGAATCACAAGTATGATATATGTCGAAGTCAGATCCACTCATCCCTGGGAATCCTGAACATCTAAATTCATGTCTGTAATGATAGCCATCATCCACCACTCATCGCAAGACACCCAAAATGCCTATATTTGTGTATTATGGTTCAAGGAATCGATAAAGAAGTTTCCCTAGATAGGTGTATAATCTATCTCAAAGTATAAAGGCTATAGACACTCAACCCACCTCCTATGTTGAAGGATTAGGTATTGCTGATAAAAGATGTACCTAAGGCTCCTATGGCCCATGTATAACAAAAAACTCTCTCCTAAAAGATAGTGTCTCCAACATCTCGGGGCATATACCACTACAACTAACTCAAGATCATGAGTAGGGTAATTCCTTTTATTCATTCTTAGTTTTTGAAGCAATAAGAAACCACTAGATCCACCTACATCAGAACTGCTCTAAGTCCAACTTTGGATACATCACAATAAATTATATATGTATTTTCCAACACAAGTAAAGTGAGGACAAGTGCTGAGTTCAGCCTGCCTTTTATCTCTTGAAAAGGTCTCTTATAAGAATCTTACCAAAAAAACATCACTCCGTTCTTGGTCAGCACTAACATCAGTGCTGCCAGACAGGAGATGTCCTAGATAAAGCACTGATGGTAACCTTATAAATACAAAAATCTATGAATATCAAATAAATTCTTGGGTTGATCCTAAGATACCATATCTAAAACCTTCTCGAGGTCCACAGACACTCCAACCTCTAAGATTAAATGTCCCATTAAGTGCACTTTATCAATCTAGAAACTGTATTTGGTTAGCTTGGTGTAATGTCGATGCTCTCTCAATATACTCAAGATGATGTCAAGATGTTGGAAATGATCATATGATAATTGGTAGTAAACTAAGATTTTAGTGACAAAAACCACCACAAACTTGTCTAGAAATGGGTGATATATCCAATTTATCAAGGCCATGAATACTACTGGTGCATTATTTAGGCTGAATGGAATAACTAAGAACTCATACAAGAAATACCTTCTCCTAAAAATATTAAAAGGTATGTATGATGGTCTCACCCTAAACTAGCGGTATCCTAATCTTAAATTTATCATGGAGAAGATCTTAACAACTCTAAATTGATCGAAGAGAGCATCTATACACTAAAGGGGATAATATTTCTTGAGTGTTATTTGGTTCAGTCTTTGATAATCCACACATAAGTGCAAATTCCCATCAACCTTATTGAAAAAAATAATTAGAGAACCCTATGGAGACAAACTATTTTGTATGAAACCTTTATCTTTGAGATATTCCAACTACACTTTTAATTCTTGAAGCTCTGTTGGTTCCATTCTATAAGGTGGTATAGAAACTGGCTCTGATCCTAGTACTAACTTGGTCGTGAACTCAATCTTTCACTAGGGTGTTAAGCTATAGAATTCACTAGGAAAGACATCATGAAAATGATATATAACTAGAGAAAAATAATTCTACTTCATTCCACCATCATTTAGAGCAATACCTATTGTATAGACAATCCAATCTTCACTAAATTGGTTTTGCATGACCAACCTAAAGATCCCACTCACCCTAGTGAAAAAAGATGACTCCTTCTGAAGATTAAATGATAACTCTCTCTAGTAATAGTCAATATGATCCTGGTATAGAACTATCCAATACATAAAAAGAATAAAATTGAAACATGTCATTTCTAGCACAAATTTTTCCCAAAATAAATGGTAACCATCAATTTATAAAGAAAACGCCTTAAAATTTTTAATGTTCTCTGACTGTAATCCTAATGATGTGTCGATGGTCAAAACATCATCCAAACTTTCCACAACCAAGACTAAATTTTTTGAAAAAATAACATATAAAAATAAATTTTATGCTCCGGTATCAAACAAAATTCCAGCATGGGTAGATGATACAAGAATCATACCTCTAGCGGTGGAAGGTCCTGCATCCACAATAGTCGAAGTAGTCTCCATAGAATAAAGCTGACTTATCCCTCTATCATGGTATCCAATATGACTCCCCTATGTTATTCCATCTACCTTGTACTTTCATTACTACACTGGGGTACCATGTCCCCTACATCTACCTTAACATCCAATGAAACCCCAAATACTTATCTACTAAGGGGTATCTGAGTCCTTCTCAGACTCTGATACTTGTCACGGTTCCCTATCACTACTATTCTATGAGAAGTTCCTAAAAAACATATGGAGATGACCCAAACTATTAAAAGAATGGAACTCCAAAGTGGGGTATGGACATTGAGGTCACTTGTGGCATAACTTTCCACACTGATAGCATTGTAATGGAAGAGATAGATGCCCACTGCCATGACTACTTCGTCCATAGTTTCCTTAGTGATAACTATCATAGTGGAGCTTCTTGTACTAGAAGAAGAGATCCTTGTTCACCCTGCTAAAATAGCCTAGACACTGCCAAGGGCCTCTCTTAGATTCCCTTCTATGATGAGTGTCAAATTTATCATGTACAGAAAGCTACTTAAGAGAAAGATGTTTACATGTAACCTGATCTTATAGAGAAGCTCATCCTAAAAATGTCTCACCCTAGAGATCTCATCAATATATAAACACGGCATAAAGATTTGCAGGTCGGTGAAGCATCTGATGCAGTTTGTCACTAACATGCCCTTCTGTGTCAGGTTCATGAACTAGCGAGACTTATCATACCTCAATGTATCTAGATAGAAGTGGATTAAGAACTTATCCTCAAATTCCTTCCAAGATAACTCCTCTTTCTTCCCAACTTTCATAAGAATTTCCCACCAATGTTTGGTTGGTCCATGAAGCATATATGCAGCAAGCTTCACCCTCCTATTTTTGGGTATCTTGAGGTGTTTGAAGATCATCTTGGCAGACTTGATCCAAAACTTGGCTTCCTAGGGGCCTCCCTCCCCAGTAAATGTAGGAGGATTTTGTAGTTGGAACTCTATAGTTAGCTCAAACATAAAAGGAATGGTGTCAAAAGTCTCCCTTTACATGTATCACATGACCCTCAGAAATTTTTCATAAATCTAAACATCAATCTAATCCTCAAGAGCTATAGTAATCTCTGGTTCAGCTGCATTAGGAGTGTGTTGATTACCACTCTCCTTACTCTCAACATGATGAGGAGGTGGAGGAATTTTCTTTACAATACAAACACACTCCTAAGTGTTATGGATAAAAATAAGGTTAGCCTCAATAGGTGATAAAAACAGAGAACCACTGGCTCATGGTCTCTCTAAACATGTCTTACAAGTGTTTTATCATGACATATTAGTTCTTGAATTTCATTTATCAAATATATCATGTATCAAATTTCACATTTCATTGAGGAAAATATATCACATGCAATAAAATATGTCTCTATCATAAACAATTAGTGTCAAGATATATCCCTACATGCCTATCATGATGCATGAATACTCATATCATACCAAACCGAGCCATGAGTATAAATATCAAGAAACAATAACATCACAAAACATGTGAATCACTCTAGGTGAAATAACATCAATCATAAAAATCAAACATCATGAACAATAATCCCTTCCCTGGGCACTAGGATTTTTCCTCATACATGGGTTAACTAATCCCATACACAATCTCATTACCAATTCTTGGCACATCCTATTCTCCTTTATACCTTTCCCAAATATTAAAGTAATAGAAAAGAAAGCATGCCACTTTTTAATGTCCCCCAACCCAGCAATCTCTCACATAGAGAAACCAGGTTGGTTGTGGGACCTAAAGTATGCTTCACCATATGCCAAAGGATGCCGACTAGTATAAGGGGTGGGAATAATGTAGTGGAGACACTATAAACCCTAGTGTAGAGTTAAAATACAAAAAAAATAAACAATATAAATAAATATTAGAGTAACAGAAACAATGGAACAATACAATGTACAACTAGGAAGTAAAATAAGGAACCAATAAACCAATAATAAGGAATAATGGAAGGATGAAATGTATCAAAATTTCTAACTAAAAATAATGAAAATAAAATAACTATATAACAAAAATAAACTCAAAACATCCTCATCCTAAACCCCATGTCGGTCCCATCTCCAAACTCCAGCCCGTCCATCAAGTAACAATAACCAACAAGGTCCCTTACCCTTGTCTAAACCTACACCCATGTAATCTACTTGGGTACCAAACGACAGCCCGAATAGGGTGTGATTAAAACATAGTAGGTCAACACCACCATGTCTAAACAAAACCAGTATGATAATAAGTGTATGAAATAAAGTGATAAAGAGGTGTATTAATTAATCAATTAATACAAATGAAACAATCAACCTGCTTTGGAACCATGCTGGAATATCTCTACTCATGTCACACAACTATTCTAGCCATAACTTCCATCCATGGCATAATCAAATAACTGGGTAGATCCCTCTATATAAGTATTTCAGCATCCAGTAATAACTCTCTATATAATAATTTCAGCATGCATCCATATCCCTCTATATAAACATTTCAGCATCTTAACATAGCCCTCTATATATTCATTTTAGCATGAAACTGGGACAAGCCCGCTATATAAGCATTTCATCATCTGGTCATAGACCTATATATAAGCATTTCAATATATGAGCATAACCCTCTATATAATCATTTCAGCATGAGGCTGGGCCAACCCTACTATTTAAGCATTGCAACATCAAAATGATCCAAGCCCACTATATAAGAATTATATCATGAAACAACCCAAGTCATAATAGAAAGAATATCATAATAATATATCTTAAGCCCCAATGGTTAATTTTGAAGATTACCATTTATCTTTCAATTACACATTCAAATTATATAAAATTATAATCAATCATTTCAATAACCATAAACCATTACCAAAGTGATTCTATATCAATAAATCTCCTAAAATCACACGTCATTCTAAACACACTTTAATCCATTATCCAACTCAATAATATTCAAAGGTTTTCTCACCCAATGGGTAACCATAATCTAGGTTTCAACATCAATTAAATACAAAGGGATCCAATGAATAATCCAAACACATGTTTATTATCATTCATCATTAAATTTATTAATGTGCACGTAGTTTTAGTGAAATTTCAATATTACACACACTTAATAATTGATCAGACCATAGGTTTAGGTTTTAGACCACCTACCTTAAACCATTGATCAAGACAATGCTTCCAATGAGTAATGAAAATAAAGAAGACGCATAAGATTTCAAGATGAAACCTAGATCACACAAGATCCAGATCAAAACCCCAAACAATCATAGTCAAGGGATTTCATCACTACAATGAAGTGCAATGGAATAAATAAGGGAAGACCTAATCAAAACAACTCACTTGGGATTGATAGTTTTATTGGGACATCTGGAATGGAGTAAGGTGCTCCAAAAATAGCATAGAAATTGCATACGGTCCAAGAGAGGAGGTATGAACATGGTGAAATGAAAAACATAAGCATACAACATAGATTAAAAATACTGGACCTGATAAATACATAATGTGTAATTGTATTACATGGTGTGAAATTATCGATTTAAGAGTATGCTGAAATTCACATTGCCACGGGTGAATTTAACCCTACCCAAAAATTACACGTCGTGTAATGTAGATTCATAGAATGTAAACCTATTCATGTCATGAACAGGTTCATGACCTGAATTCCTTTCACAACATTTACACGTCATGTAATACATTTACATGGTGTGTAAATGTCCTACAGGCAGCTTTAAGTTAAAAATTCTACAGAAGTGCCCAAACCACCTCTAAAGCCTTTTAAACTCACAGAAAACCCTCATAAACCCATTTAACACATTTATACCTAAAATTCATTAATTCATAAAAACATACATCCCCATAATTTATGTCATTTCCCCACAAAAATATCCCTGCCTCCGAATGAGCCTCAACCACCAAGATTTGAAGAAAAAGGAAAATACCAAACAATAGGTTTAATGCAAAACTCAAAAATGGAAATGCTTGAAAAAATAAGGCATCTTAAGAGAACAACCAATTAACTGAAGTTCTAGGTAAAAATAGTTGCAGGTAAATGAATTCTATTTTATTACCTAAAACTAAATGCAATGAAATAAAAACTAACTAATGATAGGTTTCCTCCCACTAAGTGTTAATATTACTTCATCTTTAGTTGAACATTTATGATGATCCACAATGATTGAAAGGAAATGTATACCACGTGTATACTTCATCTTCAGTAGAAGTGTGGAATATATCTGTCAAGAAGATAATTATCCTATATAAACACAATATCTCAATAGAAACATATTAGAAAAATATATGCATGGAATGAAAGAAAAATAAACCATCTTAAAAGGATAAAAATAAACCTTGTGTGAAGAAAAACTCATAAAATAATGAGAATTTGGGTAAAATTCATTAGCATTAAGATCAAAAAGATGACCTATTTAAATTTTTATAAGATAATAAATTTCCTTAACAGATTCCCTTAGTGATCATACTGTATCCATCACATCCTTTAATTATTGGGACCAAGTTGGGTGATGATGTTTTTGGATGAATGAAGTATTGTCTTTTATTGTCAAGGAAGTTTGAGAATAAAGTAAATCACTTCACTTTGTACAAGTGGGTGTGGAAAGATAGGAAAGTTTCAATACTTTCCCCCGTAAATCTGATGATGATTTTTTGGTCTGTATTTCACAAAGATCATAAGTTAGTTGGAGAACTTATGATGCAATCATTATAAAGGAAAGGGGGATAAAATATGCAACCAATCAGTATGGTTGGTCTTGTAGAAGCAGGTGTCTAAGGTGACGTCGTTTCCCAGTGTTCACCAAATATTTGGGGTCCAAAATTTGGAGTTGGGCTAGCATCGTGAAAAGTGTATTTTCTTGAAGAGCATATCATACTATGGAAAAAATAATGAATTTCATGAAGATGTACTTCATGAAGTATATTTCGTGAATACATGAATAAAGTTGACGGTGTTCTTCATGATTACGATGAGCTTTGTGAATGGAAAAGGTGAAGAGATTCGCAAGCAATCTTTGTAGTGCAAAGAAAGAAGGAGAATCAAGGCGGCGCCAAGGAAGAAAGATAATCGCAATGGAACAATGGAAGAAAGATCATTGTGGTGGCACAAAGTATTTTATGGAATGCTTCATGATTACGATGAGCTTCATGAATCTATAAAATATCCATGGTGCTTCGTGAAACAGAGTGAATTTCAGTGGAAATTTTGGAGCTCCGTGATTTGATGGTGATGTGGCGCTGAAGTGGATGGAAGGTTATAGAGTCAGTGGGAAATGCCTATAAATAGTCCCCTACCCCCTCGAGAGAAGGAGAGAGAATTAACGAGAATTTTAGAGCTCTTGAGTTGCGAAGAAGGTTCACGGAGAAAGTGAGCTCTGTGAAGGCAGTAAGCTCTGCGAAGGAAAGGAGATTTGTGGAGAGCCGTTGAGATTTGCAAAATAAGAACTTCACAAATACCAATCTGTGCTATGAAAAATAGTGAGATCTATGATCTAGTAATATTTATGAACTAGGGAGATTTGTGGACTAGAGTGCTCTGCGAAACTGGGAGCTTCGTGAAGGAGCTCCGTAAAGGTGCTCTGTGAGCTGAAGAGTTGATTACCCAAATTAAGTGAGAAGTTCTTTTAAGAGGATATTACTGGGGTATAATACTAAGTATTATTTAAAATTCTAGGTAGTTCCTATCAGCTTATATATATGAAAGGGAATATTTTTTTTCAAATATCAGATCTATGAATGTTTTCCAAGAAGCACAGAGATATTGCATTACCCTATTTGTACTAAGAGGGTGCACACACGCTTGAAGATTATCTCCCAAGTGCTACACGAGTGTAAGGTCATATCCTACTCATTGTATTCCACATCAAAGGATTTTTTTCTAGTGGATTGTGTGGTACTGGATTATTTTCATACCATACCAAGGACGCAGCTACTCTTGTTGAGTAGTGAACCTTGTAAATATTGTGTTCCTGTGGTTGTGTGTGTTCAGTAGAGAAAGAACTCTTTAATAGGAGGTTAAGGTTGTTTCAAAAAAGGGGAAACATAAAAGAAAAAGATATCACTAATTCACCTCCTCCCCCTCTCAGTGATACTTGAATCGTGACTGGGTAACTTCATGAATGTAGTGTTTGGGTTGATAATGTATCCCAATTATTTTTCATAAAGGGCCATCTAAACAGGGTAATTCATTATTTCCAAACTCAATTCATGTTTCATGGTTAAAGTTAGTGCTCCTAGGTCACGATTTGTTTTCTCATCAATGGTTATTTTAAGTGTGAAGTGTTATCAACCTCAATGCATTGAGTGGGTGGGATAAGCTCAAGTGGAGCGAGGGACTCCATTATGTCTAGATTAATATTTTATCCCAAATTTTTATCTAAATTTCCATCATCATGTTTCATTATTATCACATGTCTCTCCATGAACTCAAGATCCTCTAGATAATCCCATTATTCCATTATTATAGACAATTATGAGTTTCCTTCACAACCATCATTGAATGATTTTCAGACACTTGAAATGTTTCAGAATTTTCTATTTTGTAAAATGCATCAAACTTGTAATAGTCCTTCAAAATAGGTGAGTCAATGTTATTTGAAGTTAGTTCCATTAGTATGTGTCAATCCAATGATTATTGGCTCAATTCTAACTCTTTCATAGTAAATAAGGGTCCCAAATCATTTTCTTATTTATCAATAAATGAATTTTTATTGTCCTATATGTATCAAAGGAATCCATTCTCACTTTGGGGAAGAAGGGTTATGAACTCACAAGAGAGGGACATGAAATCACATTGTTCGATGGACCATTAGATCTGATAGAGTATTATATAGTATGTTCAAATGTGATAGGAATTGAGGAATATAATTGTGGTATAGAGGAGTCATTTGCAGTATGATAGTAAGAATGATCAATCAAATGAAGCGCATCATAAGAATCATGAAATTTATGTTGTTTATATAGAAGCTTTTCCTAACATTACTCATAAGAAGTGTTCTAAGTTAAAATGTCAAGTAGTAGTGAGGAGGCAAATTTGACAAGTTGACTCAAATTGTTTTCAAGATTTTTCATTGTGGAAACCAAATTTTCATTACATTATTCTTGAAGTTAAAAACTTTTATTTACCATAATGATAGTAGTAAACATTTTGTTCTCTAATTTTGAAGTGTTTATTTCACACATAGATTGATCAAATTGATTATCTTCCTCTAGTGTGAAAGATTATTCATTTTCTACAATTTTTTCAGATTGTACAATTCTGTTTTGAAATTTTTCTAAAATTTCTTGCAACCAAGATAGACTATATGAATTACTGGGTTCATCATTTTCAATAATACCTTGAATTTTAGAATGATAAAAATATTTATATAAAATAATATCACAATATGATGAAGGATTATCACATGGATCATCACATTGAATTGAATAGAAATCGTTATAATAATAGGAATTACCTAGAGAACTCTTATGCGGTAAAAAATTGTAACTCATACTACACATCGTGGGTGGATGTTGATTGAAAAAATGTGATGCTTACTATTCCATTTCAAACCATTAGTAATATAGAAGTTTCCTAAAATGAAAAAAATACTCATAGTGGTAATTTGAATTTTTTTTGTTTGTTTTTTTATTTTTTAACCTAAATCACTCTCTTTGGAGGATCTCCTAATACTAAAAGTCTCTATAGAAAAAGTGCTAGAAATTTGGTACACACTATCACAGCATGGTAAATTTATAAATTTATTAATCTATAACTAATTTAGTAGTGTAATTATGGTTTATCCCATAATAAGAATGCGTGTTGACACCAAAAATGTCTTCTTTGAAGAATTTTTAGGAAAATGAATTTTTAATGTGATGGAGATTAAGAAATATAAATGGTGATTATCCTAAATAAAAAGACTAAACTATTTAAAATGAAACAGGTGACGATGGTTGTGTTAGAGTTGTGACTCTCATTCAAGTTCATTCAATGATAGTTTATATATTCTCATAGATGGGTAGTCATTCATTTAATGATCATTGATTCAAGATTTATTTAAAATTCCATCAAGTATTATTCTCTAATATTATAAAGTGCACTAATGTTTTTAACTAATTATTCAATTTTATGTTCTCATGTGTTATGAATATTTAGTGAAATGTTTTAGTGCACTAGTGGAAATACAGGATTTAACGTCGACGTAATAACGTCAGTTTTTCAAAAACTGATGCCAATAGTATGTGAGGGAAATTTATGGCGTCAGTTTTTAGTAAAACCGATGCCAACAACAATTATTCGATGATATTTCGCGTCAGTTTTCACGAAAACGACGTAGAAAATTAAAAAAAATGTTTTGGCGTCGGTTTTGAGAAAAACTGATGCCGAAAATTTAAAAAAAACTTTTTTGCATCGGTTTTCCTGAAAACCGACGCCATAAGGTATAGTTTCGGCATCAGTTTTGGAGAAAACCAACGCCAAAAATAAAAAAAAGTATTATTGGCGTTGGTTATTCTCAAAACTGATGCCGAAAGTCTTTTAAAATTATTGGGGTCTGAAACCCTCATTTTGTTCGATCTTCGAAATTGAAACCCACTGCAGCGCCTTGGACTCCCGACGACCTTCAAAGCTCATTTGTGATCTTGGAAGGCCATTGTTGAAGGTTTTGTTCTGTTTTCATGATTTCGGGTTTGCGTTCTTCATTTTTATCTCTTGTTTCATCTTCCATTGTTTATTTCTTCTTCCATAACCCTATTTTACACGATTTTCAAAATTGGTTTGATTTTAGTTGTTGTTTATCATTATTTTTTGTTGGTATTATCATTGTTGGTATAGATTTTGTAGTATTTGTTTTTCGAAGTCATTATACCGAGCGCAGTTTGGATTGAAGTTCTCCATTCAGGTTGAAATTCAAATTTTTCAAGCTTTTTTTTAATTTTGTAGATAAATCGTTTATCATTAAATTTTGTTATTGATTTTCTTTAATTATTAGTTTATATTTTGTTTTAAATGTGTTAGGACATGTTTAAATATTCTTTCAACAGACATTATTAAATATCATGTCAACAAATTGTATTTTTTACATTGACTCCAATCAAATTTTACCCAATACACTTACTGCATCTTTTAAATTAATGTACTCTTCAATATTTTTGACACATGCAACATCAAAATATTGCAACTATGTAAAATGAACTAATAAATTTTAAAATAATGATATTATAATTAAATTATAATATCAATATAACACACATGTATATAATATGAAAATAAACTGTTTACTCTATTTGTAAACGTGTTTCATATCTAATGTATTTTATCTGATTATCAATAGTTTTTATTAAATATGTTTTTGTTTACAATTTATCTGATAGATATTTAAATGTTTATATTTTTTAATATATTCATCAATTATATTGTGATATCAGGTATTAATGGATCGTAATTGGATTCATTTACGAAGAACCACTAGTGAATAAGAAAAAGGAGTTGATAATTTTTTGGAATTTTATAAACGACATATTCAAAATATTGATTTGATTTTCTGTCTATGTGTGAAGTGTGTAAATATGAGAAATTTAAACTCTAGAGAAATCAAGGATCATCTCATTTGTTATGGTTTTATCCTTAATTATACACGTTGGATCTTTCATGGTGTAAGAAATGAAAATTCAACATCCAATGTTGATGACGATATTCATAATGAGGCAGAGGATCGTATTGAAGAATTAATTCATGATTTAGGTGTTG
Source organism: Viscum album (assembly GCA_963277665.1). Taxonomy (NCBI): domain Eukaryota; kingdom Viridiplantae; phylum Streptophyta; class Magnoliopsida; order Santalales; family Viscaceae; genus Viscum; species Viscum album. Next base: position 803,428,485 of record OY728167.1, on the reverse strand, counting down.
AAACCATCGAAAAAACACCAACTATTGAACGATTGTATGGAGAGTCTGAGAAACCATTATTCCCAGGTTGTAGTAAATATACAGTGTTATTAGCAGTTTGAGATTAGTTAACTTAAAAGAAAAAAATGGGTGGTGTGATAAAATTTTCTCCAGTTTACTTGAGCATTTAAAAGAGCTACTTCCAGAAGGCAATGGGCTTCCAGATTCTAATTATGAGGTGAAGAAAATATTATTCCCAATGGGATTGGGGTATAAAAAGATACATGCTTGCCCCAATGATTATGTACTATATAGGAAAGAAAATGAACATTTATCAAGTTGTCCTATATGTGGGACATCACGTTATAAGATGGATGAGAAATTCAACTCAGATTTATTCTCAGGTGATGTCATGTAACGTCATGAAAAATCAATTTTTTACTTTCCAATGATATCATCCAATATTTTTTGCATATAATTCTGATAATTCAATTCTGATTTATTTTTAGGTACCAGAATCAAAACTCCAACTAAAGCAATTTGGTACCTTCTAATAATTCCTCATTTGAAGCATCTATTTACAAATTCAATTGATGCAAAAAGGTTAAGATGGCATTCAGATGAGCGCATCTCTGATAGTAACTTACGTCACCCTACCGATTCACCACAGTGGAAGAGTTTTGATAAAAAAATTCATGATTTTGGAAGTGAAGTTAGAAATCTTAGAATGGGATTGGGTACTGATGGAATGAATCCATATCGGAGCCTCAGTAGCCAACATAGTTCATGGCCTATTTTGCTGGTACTTTACAACTTTTCCCCACATCTATGTATGAATAAAAAATATGTTATGATGAGCTTGATGATTTCTGGACCAAAAAAACTGGGAAATGATATTGATGTGTATCTTCCACCATTGATTGATGATTTGAAACTGCTATGGGAGGAAGGTGTTAAAGTTTTCGATGCATACAATAAAGAGTATTTTCTTTTGTGTGCTATGATAATTTTCACTATAAATGACTTTCCTGCATATGGAAACTTATCTGGATATAGTGTTAAGGGACATAAAACATGTCCAATTTGTGAAGAAAAAACTCCATATTATCAATTGCAGAATGGAAGAAAGACAGTGTACATGGGACATTGAAGATTTTTGCGAATTGATCATCCTTATCGTAGATTGAAAAAATCATTTAACGGTTTACAAGAATACAACCTTCCCCCTTAACCATTTTCAACTAAATAATATTATGACAGAGTGAAAGATATTGATTCAACATTTGGAAAGAGAAGATGTTCTGGTTTTCAAAAACATATCTGGAAGAAGCAGTCTATTTTTTTCTAACTACCTTATTGGAGATTTTTAGAGATAAAAAATAACATTTATGTTATGCATGTTGAGAAAAACATATGTGACCATTTGATTAGAACTTTGTTAGACATAAAAGGAAAGACAAAAGATGGATTACATGCTAGATTGGACTTGATATTAATGAGAATACATTTGGAGTTAGCTCCCGCTGTGAAAGGAAACAGAACATATTTACCTCTGGCTTGTCACACATTAAGCAATATTGAAAAGATGAATTTTTGTCAGTGTCTTCATGGTATTAATGTACCCAGTGGTTTTTCTTCAAATGTGACTATTTTTTTGTCATTGAAGGATTGTAAATTAATAGGTATGAAATCTCATGATTTCCATGTGTTGATGCAACAAATTATACCAGTAGCAGTGCATGGTATATTACCGAAAGTTTTCAGAAAGACTATCATCAAGTTATGTAATTTCTTCAAATCCATTTGTAGCAAAGTCATTGATCCAAATTTGTTAGATGTGTTGGATAATGAAGCAAATCTTATTCTTTGTCAACTAGAAATGTATTTCCCACCCACATTTTTTGATATAATGGTTCATCTATTGATTCATTTGGTGTGTGAGATAAGAATATGTGGGCCTGTTTATTTAAGATGGATGTATCCTTTTGAAAGATATATGAAAATTTTGAAAGGATTTGTTAAAATTCCTTATCGACCAGAGGCCTCTATTGTTCAAAAATATGTATCAGAAGAGGTGATTGAGTTTTGTACTGATTATTTGAATGAGGTGGAGCATATTGGTCTCCCTGTATCTTGACATATGACAGTTGATAGTGAAGGTAGAGGGGTTCGAGGCTTAAAGGTAAAGTTCATTCCACGTGATGAAGTGATTCAGGAACATTTATACATTTTGAACAACACAAATGAGGTTCAACCATATATATACTCAGATATTTCTGAATTAAAGTTATGATATCAGAAAAGAAATGAAAAGTGGTTGATGATTAAGCATAAGAAGACATTTGTTTCATGGTTTAAAGAGAAAGTCACCCCAGATATATCTGTATCAGAAACGTTGAAGTGGTTAGCAGGGGGACCATCTCTTAATGTGATCACATGGTCTGGTTTTGATATCAATGGTTACACATTTTACACAAAAAACCTGGATGACAAGAGTACCGTTCAGAATAGTGGTGTGATGGTTTTCGCTGAAGCAGTGCATTTTTCGAGTGCCAAAGATAAAAACCCAATTTCTTCATCAACATCATATTTTGGAGTTATTGAATACATATGGGAAATTGATTATATTAAATTTTGAGTCACTGTTTTTAAGTGTAATTGGGTTGATAGTAATAGTGGCGTGAAACATGATGAATATGGGTTTAAATTGGTTGATTTGAAAAGATTTAATTACAATGAGGAACCATTTATCATGGAGACGCCTGCAAAACAAGTATTTTATGTCATTGATTCGTCGAATGATCAGTGGTCAGTTGTTTTGCAAGGAAAAAGATACCATTTGGGTGATGAGGATGATTCTGATGATGTTAGTGATTTACATGAGCCTTATTCATCTATTACGCAATTTCCAGATGATTACAATGAGTATAAGATAGACATAGTGCATGCAGTATGTACGGATCATGATGAAGGCATGTGGGAAAACAATAAATTATTATCCTAATTTTTCTGGTAAATATTTATATTTTGTGTCCATTTTTGAAACTTACAAATGCATGCCTCTATTTTTACATACTTATTTTTTTCTTCCTTATTTCTAATTATTCAGTTTTTTAATGATATGCAGGTACACAAAATTTCATTAAACTTTCTAGTAGCAATTTCAGATACAGATAGAGAGGAGCAGTTACTGAGGTATATCTATTTTGACATATTATTAAATATTCAGTAATATACTTATTTAATGAAATAAAACTGTTAATTTACAAAAACAATTGCAGGACAAATGATGTGTCCTCGGTGGAGGAGACTTCTCCTGTTACTACTCAAAAATCAAGTTCTCAAGTTGGTAAATGTGGTATTACACTTTTACCAAAACTATCACTTGCTCGTGATGATAACAAAGTACATATCCATTTTGATTATAATAATAATGCAGTTGGCCCAAATGCAGTTCAGTTTGTCAGTTATATAGCGATGCAGAGCTGTTGCAGGATTAGTATTTTATATCCTGATTGGAATTCAGTGGACAAGATGGCGAAGCAATAGCTTTGGGAGGCCGTGATGGTAAAATATCTTAATTTATTCTTTTATCTCATTTTTTGAATATTATATATTTTAAATGACATATTTAATTTATTCAATTACATATGACATTCAATTTTTAGGAAACCAAAGAAATTAAGAAAAGACGTCTCTCTTTAGTGGCGGTTCGATGGAGAGATTTTAAAACCAAACTGACAAAAAATTATGTTTTTGGAAATAGAAGGTTTGAAAGCCCATGTCTTAAGTATCCGTATATAGATGAAGAAACATGGAAGCGGTTTGTTGACAGTCATCAGGAAGAGAAATTTCAAGTGTGGTAATTGTTTTATATTTTAAAATTTATGCTATATTTTTCTTATTACTTAGTAGTTTATTTTTATATAACAGGCCTCTAGGAGATCTCATCAGGAGATCCAGTTGAAAAACGTATACCCTCATACTTTATCACGTGGAGGGTATTCGTATTTGGAGCAGAAAATGATTGAAGAAAAATTTGAAGCATTAAGAGCTCGATCAAGTAAGGGTTCAGAAGAGGTCCAATTTGGTCCTCCATCTCCTCCCACTCGCCATGAGAAATGGAAACGAGCAAGAAGAAGAAAAAATGAACAATATATTACAGAGGAATCTCATCAAGTGGCTAATAAAATTATAAGTAAATATTATTTATTTGTTAACAATTTTTCTATTTTATAATTTATAAACACTAATATAACCTTTTTATTTTTCATTTCAGGATGAACTTCAGGAGCAAGAGAAACAGGGCTATTTTATCCCTAAGGGTAAGATGGACATCCTAGCCACTACTTTGGGAAAGACAGAACACCCCGGCCGTGTTAGAGTATATCAGGCAAGTGTTAGTATTCGGAAGGTTTTTGGTAACAGTAATCAATCAAAAGACCCAGAAATAGAATCCTTAAAAGGAGAGCTGAAAGGTATGAAATAGTCTATGGGTGATCAAATTAAAGCAGTAGTGCAGAAGGCTTTATTAGAACACTTGTCAAGACAATCACAGTCTGCGCAGCCTTCCCATGTATATTATTTATTTTTCATCAATTTTTTTATTTTATAAATTATAATCACTAATATAATTTTTTCATTTTTCTTCCTTCCCAGTCTGCTCACCCAGACCACCCTACCCCATCTGCTTACCCTGCCTCATCTACGCATCCTTCTAAGGTATATTATTTATTTTTCATTAATTTTTCTATTTTATAAATTATAAACACTAATATAACTTTTTCATTTTTCAGCATTCTCAGCCTACTCACCCGGACTACCCTGCCCCATCTGCTTACTCTGCCCCGTCTGCGCAACCTTTCGAGGTATATTATTTTATTTTAATTAATTTATCTATTTTATAAATTTTAAACACTAATATTACTTTTTCATTTTTCTGTCTTCTCAGCCTCCTCACCCGGACTACCCTTCCCCACATGCTTACTTTGAGCCTCCACTTCCTCCCTCGGATCAATCCTTATATTGTGAGTTGTTTGCGGGAGATCCTCATGTACATATTTTTGTGTTAGGACATGTGAATTTTTTGGGGGACTCGATACATCATCAGCCTATGCAGATGGGTCAGGTTAGAGTATCAGTACTTGTTATTATAGATCCTACTGCTCTACTACCATTTTCTACTATGGAGATCACCAGTGTTGGGGAATGTATGGGCCATTTTTTACTTTGTCCAACTGCCCTTCTTTGTTATATTTCACTTGAGGTATGTGTTTTTTTAAATATTAATTACAAATTATTAAAAATTACTTATATTGTTTTATAACATTTAACTTATATAGGAATATCTGAAAGCAAAAAAAACTGCACAAATGCAACAAAATGTTCAGGAACAGTTGGATGTAGATACTTCTAATATTTCTTATGGGTTAAAAAGATTATCTGAGTCCTCTTCTTCCTTGAATTTTATCTATGAGTTTCAGATGATGCCCGATATATGTGGAAGAAATTATGGATTGAAATTATTGAAATAAGATATCATGAATTTAGTTAATTTTGAAGAGATCACGCAGAGTGTGGTGCAGTTGTTTATTATGCAAGTAAATTGACGTTTAAATTGTTATCTCTTTAATAAAAGATTTTTATTTCATTGACTAACTATATTTTCTTTTTAAATTAGGTATCTACACAAGCTTATTTTAAAAAAAGAAACAGAAGGAATTTACATCTTTATAGATCCAGAGTACATTTCCTCGGAAGCCAAATATGTGAAGAATCATGAAAGAGTTCAATATATATCCAAGAGATTAACACAGAAAGAGATTCAGTGATGGTTTTTTCCATTTATTGATAAGTAAGAACATAAAAATATTTATGAACTAATGATCATTATAATGTCATTAATTATGAACTTTTTGTATTGTAGGGGGCATTTGATGTTAGGCATATTTTTCCCAAGTGAATGCACCTTATATTGGTTTTTCTCTTTATTAGGAGGAGTGTGTAAGCCATTTTTCACCTTATTAAACAGGTAAGTTTTTTTTATTTTTTATAAGCTCATTATGTTTAATTTTTATTGTTTATACAAGTATTATTAGTTCATATATAAAAAAATGCAGATCATGGAAACATTTTAACAAGGAACACATGTCAGAAAAGAAACCAATGGAAATAAAATATGTGTAAGTACAGGTAATTAGTTTTTATATTTTTGTTATATATTGTTTTTTAGTTAAATGTTTTATAACTGCAGTGTCATCGTCAAAATGGACATGTTGAATGTGGTTATTATATTCTACGATTCATGTACGAGATAATCACAACTGGGGAAACTACTGATTTTTATAAGGTTAGTTTTATTAATTTTTTATATATTTTCTGCCATATTATTCTATTTTTTAATTTCATATCATTCAATATTATTGTAGGCATTCAATGATTCACAGCCTTATTCCCAATCTGATATGACCCATATTCAATCTACTTTTGCAAACTATTTGTTAAGTATGATTAAGATTTGAGGTATGTATATTCTAATATTTATAAATAATAATACATATGGGTTCAAAAACCTAACTCTTTTGATATATTAGGTGTTTGAAATGAGCATGTCGTAAATGCTGGAGTCGTGGGACTTGCAAATGTCACAAAATTTCTTGAATTCATTGATTGCAGGTACGTGTATTGTAATTTTACTTTATAATAACAATGTATAGATAATTTTTTTGATTAAATAGATATAAGCATTGAAGTTATACGAGGCATTGGATGATAAATATTGTTTAATTGTTTTTGTATATTGTGTTATTTTTATAGGGGTTTTGAATTTTTTGGGAAGTGTAATTGGAATTATTTTATAAAAAAAATTATTTATGGAGTCGGTTATTTAAATAACCGATGCCGAAAGATTAAAAAAAAGGAATTCCGACGTCGGTTTTAGATAAAACCGACGCCAAAAATCATGTCTAAAATTAGTTCCGATGTTGGTTTTATGTAAAACCGACGCCAAAACTCTTACCGAAAACCATATTTTTAACATTTCCTTTATAGACTTTGGTTTAAAACTGATGTCGAAAATTAAAAAAACCGACGTTAATTTATGTTTTTCCACTAGTGGTGTCAAATCACTTAGTGAAATACAATAACTCGTTTCTTGCAAAGTTGAACAATCTATCTATGTCGGGTTTTCCCTCATAGAATTTCTTATTAGGTATAAATAATGAATTTATGTAGAGAATTGACAACAAATATTAATTTTTCAATTAATATATTTATTTATTTTGAACTTGATCTCATGTGACTTATGATTCTCTCATGAACATGATTGAATTCCGAATAAAAAAATCTTTGATATTCTCCCATTTATGGTTACCAATTATGTATCACAAGAACGGGCACCAAAGCATGTGCAAAGATATCATATTAATAAAATAAAACATGGATAAAATTTAATGAATAAAAATAATACTGAATATAATCTAATTATCCATCAAACATGGTTAAAAAATAATTTCATGCAATCATTGTCATGTTTATCACAATTATGACACTATGAAAATTAATTATCCATCACACAAACAAGATATGAAAAATAAAGAATAAAAATAATAAAGTTCATGTTGATGAGAATATCACCACAAGTCACTACCAACAATCAATGAATAATGACCATCACTCTATTAATCACTGAAATACCGAAGCAAACCACCCCTCCTGTTTTTAGTGATCCCGAATGAGTTTGTGAATCATCAATGATGTAAGTTGGTAGAAATTGATCTCAAATGGTGGGGTGCTTGGTGTGCGGCTTGGAGAGTGCGATATAAGGGATGGAAGCTTCTAGGGCTCACTGCACTAGTGGTTAGTCTCATGCTACACTTGTATGTGAATAGTTGCAACACTGCTATGTTAATGATGTAGTGAAGCTGGTTCACAGAAGGATGGAGAGAGGGAGGTTAGACATTATGCTGGTGTCACTCTTGCATGTATAAATGGAGATGGATTCCTAGAATTATGAACTTATAGATGCAGTGAAATAGGTGAGAGAGATTGGCTATCATGGGGCATTGCAGACCTAAGGGAGTCATTGATGGTGATCAGTGCAGATTCAAGAGAGATGGTGTGGCTGTGGAGGAGGGTGGAAGGATGGATCAAACTACTGGTAGGATTTGTTGTGCCTGAAGGAGAGGGATACATGATTTCTTTATCTACTAGTTATGACCTCCAATAAATGAAAATGGAAGGAATCCCTTTTTCTGAAGATCCATCGAGGAAGAAGGAATACACCATGCTACATGAAAAACTCAAAGACCAAATTTCAAATTTAAAAAATATACATGGTAAGAAATTAAAAATAGTCAACCTAATGGTAATAATAATAATAAGATACTAATAATAATAATAATAATTGTACATTATTAGATAAATATTCATATAATAATAGAATAAATAATTACACAAAATTATACCAACATAAATAATTATATTAATATTATAATAATAAAAATATAATTTAATGAAAGTAATAATAAATAATAATTACAATAAAAAATACTAATGTTAATTTTTTTGAAGGTAGGGACAATGCAATTTTACCAAAAGATAAAAATAGAAAATAGGAAGGGGTCAAACATTGAAAGATTTCCCTCATAATTTTAAAAAGTCAAATACCCAACCTTTTAACAATATCAACTCCAACCTTATGTTTCTCATTGGGTAGAGATTTCCAATTAATTCAATCACACTCGTGTCCACAACTTCTTAGATGTCAACCCATCCTATAAGATTTCACTTGTTTCCAAGGTCATCTAAGTCTCCTGAGTCACTTCCAACAACCTCATCCTATTTCACAACTTCACCGCTTTTTTCCTCCAAGGGCACCACCATAGCAATGATATCACCTGCACCACCATCAGTTACCATTGTAAAAATGAAAACCTTAATATCCCTTTCCTGAGGATCTAGAGTGAATTCCAAGATTTTAGTTGCTTCATCACTGCCCTTAAAATGGGCAGTTCGAGGTACCTCTTCAACTAGCACTGGGGTAACCACCAAATGGCTCTGACACGTCATTGAGATATTGGCTTCAATATCCTTACCCCGATCATACAAATCATTAGAAGCATCACCACTTCAAACGATCACCATTAAAACTAGTGGATCACATCCATCATTGGGAGAAAGAGAACAAGTCGCCATGCTATTATCCTCGGGTTATCCCATGAGCTCATATGGAGTAATAACTTGAAAAGGGGTTCCCATCACAGCTTGTGATCCCATAAGATTCAACTGCACCTTGAGAGATTCATCTTCCCTACTGTCTTTATTGAAATTGGCCCTTTCATCAATAGTTGTTTTAGCCTTACCTACAAGTATATTGGTATCAGATGAAAACTGCATCAATAGGGAATTCCTAGGGGGATTTACACCTTCCTTTTGTTTTCTCACCATTTTAGACAGGGGTGAAGAGAACTTTTACATGAATTTCTTAGCTGTTTTATCTTCAGAATTATGAAACTTTTCTTCATGTATACCATCTATATATAAATCTTGTTCACTCTTGGAGGACCAATTGGTAGAGTTTTTTTCACCAACATCATCAGTGGTTAAACTTGAAAATTTATTCACCTCTGTGATTGAAATTCCATTATTAGATTAACATGGATACTCTCAAGATGATATCTCTTCTGGTTCATGGATTCCTTGATTATAATTTGAATTTGATCCTTAGGGTCACCTCCATCCTAATCTAATAAATATAAATCCAGATTGATAGCTTCCATTTGAGATTCACAATTCCCTTGTGAGCCTCCTTCTAGATCATGTGATCGAGGATCCATCTTCCTATGATAGGACACTCCACCCATTTCTTTTTTTCATTTCTCAGAATAATTACCTTTCAATTATCACAAATTACAGACCAAATTCCTTCAAAACTTATTAGAGGAGTGCCCTATATTGAATCATCCCCTGTAGAACTCAGGAAAATATTCATAATTGATAGTTAAATCAAATATGTGATCACTAACAATTAGAAAAACCATAAAAATTGGAGGAGTGATAAGGTCCAATTTCACTAGAAAGTAAGAAAAGTGACCATGACTATCATTTTCAGTCTCCTTATCCGTCTTAATGGGGACCCCAATTGCTGAAGCAACCTACCATAAAATTTTGGGATGCCAAAAAAAACAACCCAGTCCTTGGATTCTAAACCAAACATGAGTGAAAAAGTTCTTCACATTCAGGGGATTAAAATAAGGATCCAAATCTTGGATCTTGGTAATTTCATGATTAAAATTAACCAATTAATATCCCCAAGCATTATTATTTATGGAATTATATGGAAAAACAATATGAAATAATCTCTTGACAATAGAGGTAATTTTCCAACCATCCAGGCCCCAAATATCAGTAATTTTGCTACTAAGATCAATGAGACTTAACATGATATCTTTATCAAGAAAAGATAAGTGACATCGATTGAGTTCTTGCATTTATGAATCTTCTTTTCAAGTATTTCATGGGTTTCTTCAACAACATATGTATCCAACTTCTTCATAATCCTCTGAGAAAATGAGTCCTTCTGAAATCCGTCAAAGGTTCTACTACTAGAACGATGAACATCATTTTGTGCATGCCCTTGATTCGGCTTGGAGGTTTTCAAAATGTTATCCTCAAGGTCCACTAAATATTTCATCACATCATAAGCCAACGAACCAACAATTCTAGAAAATGCTTTGACATACGAGATAGGATTCTCATTCACCTTAGGGTCAACAAACCCCACATTCTTTGAAGAAACCTATTCACCCAGGTTTGGTGGATTTTTTGTACCCTTCGGATCAACCCCTTTGAACATGATTGGTTTTTTAGGGTCCATGGAAGAAAAATACTTCATTATACCCTTCCATTTATAATTCATAGCCATAAAAAATGACTGAGATAGACCATAGGATCCATCGATTAGGCTACCAAAGTTGTTACTCTTTGGGGGGTTTGGAAAGTTCAAGATTGGGACTGCCAGAGGAGGTTGTTCTGTAAGAACCCCCAAATTATGATCATCAGCGTGATTGAAAACAAAAATATAAGTCGATGAATCCATGCTATTAGATAAAACCTAGACGCCATGGGATTCGCCCGAGAATCACTGCTCCCGAACCCTCATTATCTTATGAAAAATATACTAATGTCAATAAAACTGCTACTAATAATAATATATAATGATAAATAGTAAATGATAATAATATTTAAAATTAATATAAACTAATAATAATAATAAATTACTAATATTAATATATAATTAACCAAAAATTTCAAAAATAACTAAAACATAAAAAGCTACAAAAAACCTAAGAATTTAAACTAATTAATTAAAATTAAGTTAGAAATTCATAAAAATGAAAGTAATTTCCATGTGCATCAAAAATAAAGAATCAATACCAACTTTCACATATTGATGATATATTTTAACAGTTAAGATGGATATAGTGTTCTTCATGATTGATTTGATATCACATTATCATAAGTTGAGGGTGAGACCTTCTGACATTCCTTGTACTGTGTTCAAAAGTCAGTATGTCATGTATGAGTTCCTTATGATGTAGTTTGGTTTAAAAAATGAGATGTTAATGTTTATAGCCCTAATGAATCATTTCTTCCATCTTTACTTTTATTATTTTATTGTCATGTTTTTTTATGATATTCTTGTGTAATCTCTATCGAGGGGGAAACACACTTGGCATTTTGAGATTGTTTTGATTACACTTATAGAACATCAATTGTATTCCAAACTCTTGAAGTGTTGGTTTTGGATTGACTGATTGTGTTTTTTAGGGAATGTGATATCAAAGGTTGGTATATCGGTGGAACCTGAGGAGGTTGAGGTCATGGTTTCTTGGAAATGACCTAGGAATGTTTTTGAAATCTTTAGTTTCTTGAGACTAACTAAATATTACCAAAGGTTGATATAGGACTTCTCCTGATTGGTATCACCAATGGAAACCTTGAACAATAAGGGGGTAAAGCTCATGTGGTCAAATGTTTGTGAGGGAGACTTTTGGGAGCTAAAATGAAGGTTGGTGACTATTTTGACCATAACCTTACATTAGCTAGGTAAGGAGTATACACTTTATTATAATGAATCATGAGTCAGTCTTAGAGTGATTCTAATATAATATGGTTGTGTGGTTGCTTATGGTCCCTGGAAGTTGAGGTCACATGAGAAAAACTATCAAACACATGATCTTGAGTTGGTGATAGTGGTTCACACCCAGAGGTTTTGGTATCATTATCATATAGGCGAGAGGTTCATGATATTTACTGATCATAATATCTTGAGATATATCTTCTCACAATGTGGCTTGAAACTTTGATAGTGATGGTTGGTTGATTACCAGCGGTTTTCAATTTTAAGGTGGTGTATACCCACTAAGAAAGATAATTCCATTATTGATTCACTATGTAGGAATACATAGGCACATGTGTTTTAGGATTCAGGTAGCAAGTGGAAGATGGTGACCCTTTTCGTTAAGTTATGTCTTGATGTTTAGGAGTATCAGAGTCGAGAAATCCTTATATCCTTGAATATCACCTCTTAACTCCTCATAAGGGTAAAGGAGAGTCAAATATTAGGTTCAGAATATCTGGTGATAAGGGATGATATATATGGTGGGGGTCTCTATTAAATTGGTCTCTTGATGTTGTTGACATCATTTATATTTGAGGTCTTGTTTTAGTCCCTATGTGTATACAAAAGGAGCTAATGAGGGACTCACATAAATTGATATGTGTTGTTCACTTGATAATTTCCAATATGTACCATTATATTCATAGACAAAACTGGCGGCTTGGGATGAAGAGAGATACAGTGGGTTTTTTACATGGTGCTCCAACTATCAGTAGGTGACGGCTAAGCACTAGCATCCCACAAGTATTCGCCAGTCATTACCCATTCCTAATAGGAAGTGGGGAAATGTGACAATGGATTTTGTGATGAGGTTTCCAAGTATTACTTCAAGAATTAATGTGATTAGTTAGATATCGTTCATCCCCAAGGTGTGTGTTCAAACCATGAGTATATCATCTCATTCCAGCACTGGCAGAAGTAGGTATGGCCACCCATGTTTTGGAGGGAGCACTCCCTGGGGTGACATGTTATTTATTAATTATTTTTTATTAAAATTTAATATTTAGAATGAACCTTTATTTAATGGATTTATATGGATACCATTTTCATGGCCTACAGAGTTGTACTCACACCCTACTTGGGCACCCTAGTACCCAATCAAACTTCATATTCCATGACTCGAGTAAGTGCAGGGGATATTCTACTTTATATGGATGAGATGGTGGATATTGGTTTGTAACATCCTGATATTTTAAAATTAAAGACTATGTTTGAAAGCATACAGGATACGCAACACCAAGCTTAAACGAACAACGAAGTCTTATTATTTAAATTTGATCACTATAACCTAGTTGTTAAATTGGTATAAATGAATAGTATTAATGAAATTATTAAATATAAAAGTTTCATACTCATTTATAATGTGTTAATAAATTATTTTTAAATAATCATTCAAATTTTTAGTAAAGTCATTTTTTCTTCAAAAATACATCTTCTTAAAAAATGGTTTTTTATGAGTAAATATTATAATTAATTATAGAAGTTTTAGAAAATTTAGTTTAAAAAATGAATTTCATTTTTTAATTCATCATTTCAAAATTATATTAGGATTATTTTTTGAGAATTTTCTGAAAAGATTAATTTTTCAGTGAATAGTGATAAATACTGATTTTTATAAAACTATCATTTTATTTATATTAAAAAGTATCTTTATGATTTGAATTTGATCTAAAAGTAACTTAAGTAATATTTAGTTAGATTTAATCTAATTAATTACATTTAATTAATCCTTATAAATTATTTTTTATCATAGTTCCTTTTTCGGTTTAAAAACGCATTTTTCATGAAAACTAGTTTTCATTGCATTTTACGGGATTAATTTTAATTTATATTATGAGACTTTTGTGTTTTTAATTTTGAAAAAAATATTAAATATTTTTAATTGGGAGGTAAAAATTTAGTAAATAGTTCCATTTTAACTTTGGATAATATGAATAGTAACCTTAGTAATTTGTGTTACCATAGTAATGGGTGAATCAATTAAATAAGGGTTAAAAATGAAATTATAATCACTATAAAATGACCCCAAAACTTAGATAAATTTTATTGTATGAGTTAATTTCTTTCATACCCATCTAATATTCTGTTATATGACATTTTATATCCATTTTCACGAGATTATGACATTTATAGTATTTCATTTCAAGAAAAGTCAAATATATCACACTCTTGTTTTTATAAACTATAATATTTTTAATATAAGGTTATCTAGAGGATATGTTATACAATAAATATTATTATGAAATATAAAATAATTATATTCATCGTGGTAATTTATTTTTAATTTTTAGTGAATAAATAATTACCTTAAATGCTTATACAATGCTGACGTGGTAATTATTCAATTGATGGAAATATCAAATAAATGATATTAAAAATATTAAAACTAACATAATTTGAGATAATTAATGTAAACCATGAATTTTATAGATAAAATTTACATGTTATGGATATATGAAAATATTTTTTTTAATTCAAAGTGTTTCCTTGGTATTATTAAATTCAAAGTAATGAATAGTTCTAAAAATTGACATTAGTGATATTTTAAAATAAATAATATTTTATTAAATGATATAAAATTCCTAAAAAACTTATATTCATCCAATTTATTAAGATATGGTTCATAATATCAAACATGGTCCATTTAGGGGCCATTTTTTCATTTATAGTAACTATATTGACCATCAAAGAGAAAAAAGCCTTGTTGTCATAGTAAGTTTAAAAAGGGTTAACGAGGGGGTAAAAACCAAATGATAAGGATAAAAATATGACATAAACTTATCAAAAAATTATTTTATGGGATAATTTAGACTCATAAATATCTTATATTTGAAATAAATAATTCTGGATCCATATTGAATTAAAAATTAATTTATATTAATTCAGTATTTTGAGAAATTCCAAGGGTACCCCTCCCCTCTCTTATAAAAGGGAACCTCTTACTCTCAATCATTCACACTTAAAAACCCATATTTTCTGCCATTAACTACCCAAATAACTTCCTAGAATACCTAACCTCATTCTAGAGGTCTTGTTTTAGGAATAATACCAATATTAGAGGTCTTAAGGTGTTAAGAAAAGAAGGTTTTCCAAAGAAGTGGTATAGTTTTCAACTGCATGTTTTAGTTTTGTTTCTTATTCCAAATCCTTCAAATTTTCATCAAACATGATCAAATTGTAACACTAGTATCCTAAATATAATTAGATTCTATTATGTTAATAGCATAACAAATATCTATCTCATCTTTCATCAGATGAGAAATAAAACAATCATTCGTGTGTATGGTGGACTACCGCCTTGCGAACCGATATAATTCGTTTTCCATCACCACCTATCATAGATGGATTATAATGATAAAATTAACATTTATATAGGATATTCATGAAATATTTATCATTATTAAAAGGTAATACATCATTTACTTTGTTACCTTTCTATGCACTGAAAAATGATAACATCATTTGTGCATACATGTGGACTACCACTTTCACGAAGCGATGTGATTCATTTATCATCACCACATCACAAGGATGATATATATAAGCATATTTAAATAAATAACTTGATATATATGATATTATGATAATTATGGAAATATAAAATAATATTTAACTTCTTTACATAATGATCTCTGGAAAATGGAAATGTTACTCATGTGTACGTACGACCTACCGTCTCCATGATTGTAACGTACTTCAGTTTTTATGACTATAATTCATTCACTGTAAAAAATGATTTATACCGACATAAAATTAGAGACATATAATATATTTTTTGGTAAAAATGACTAATTCTAGCAAATATTAAGTTATGTTGGTATTAATTATAGGTATCTTTTGTAAAGTATATTGTTCCAATACATCCTCACTTTATGTGTTTTGATGATTCAAAAAATACCTACTTTTATTATAACACGTTTGTTGAGAGTTTCATATTTAATTTATCTTAAGAAAGCATATTGGCATATGAATTTGAAGGAACATCTTTAGTTTCTATGAAACAAAAATGATAATGTAAGATTTTATCTTACGATATTCGACTAAGTCACTCAAGTGTGACTTCCAGTCAAGAATGAGAATATGAAAGGACTTTATTTTTTTGAGAAATATTTATAGTCAAAAGAAGTTGAAAAAAAGTGAATGTTACATCAGTAACACTTCATCTTACTCGATAAAATTATCTTATGAAGACAAATTGCTTTATCTTACGGAAAAAGATATCTGACGATGAACAATATGATCAGCCAATATCCTTCAAAGCTCTGATAGTACAGAATGTCATGATTATCCTTGATAATCTCATGATTAGTAATTTCCCACCTTTTGAGTACATCAAAAGAATGTTATATATTTAAGGAAAGATTGGTCTGCTCAAGTCTTACCATGAATAGGAAAATCCAGAGAATGAGAAAATCTCTTACATTGCGGTCCCAAAAGCAATTCCATATTTGGATGGAGAGAATACATACTCGCTTTAGCTTGTCTCATTAGGATCACCGTATAGATCATTCTACCATGAGAATTATCCTATGCTTAAGTTAAAATCAGCATATATAAGGAACAGCTGGAAACAACACAAATAAGAGATTTGTGTGTGTGGAAACAAAGAATGCGAAGAGAATGAAATAAGGTTTCCCTTGTATAACACCAGAGATCTGTAAATATTGAAAATCTATACGTAAAGTGATAATGTTATCTACTTCATCAGTTTCACTGAAGATCATCCCAAACTATGCTTGAAGATTACCTTTTCTCAGGACGAATCTTCATCTAATGTCAATTACTGCTTGCAACTGTGTGTCAAAAATGTTTCTCAAACCTTGTATCTTATTTCTATCATGTTTTCAATCTGTGTATGAGTGTGTAAGATGGAGAATATGTCTTGTAAAGGGAGAGCCTGGTTGAAATCTCTTAGACCTTTGTATTAAGTGACAATGAAATATACTCAGCTGAGAGCCCCCGGTAAAATGGTTGTTTAGTGAAAATCACCAAACTCGTAGAGTAGAATGTTGGTGGAGTGGACTTGGGGATTTATATTCCCTAAACCATTATAAACCTCTGTGTTCAATTTCCTTTCTTCCTGTTTTACATATCCACTGCATATGCTCTTAAGAAAAAAAATTGGACGTGCATACTTCGAAGAGGGTGATCTATATTTCAAAGAATCTTTTTGGAACTTAATTCACCTCACACTTACTCAATCTATCATTATCTGTGACAACAGTATCAACAATTATTTTTACCAATAGATATATTTTTATTGATTGATTAATACTAACAAATCATTTACTATCAATCAGGACTGTCACTGTCATATTAATACCCACAAATTTTTTAGCCACAAATAAATCTATTAATAATTATTTATTTGAATTTTCATAATAAAAAATATGTTACTATTAATGACAAGGAAGGTGATTGTCAGATTAAATTTTAGATTAATCCAAAAATGTATAAAAGATGAGTCAAGTAGCGAGTTGAGGTTAATTAATAGATATGTTATAGAAAATTTTCAAATTTAAAAAATCTATCCAATATATATATTCGGATTTTTTTTTTGTTTACGTTTTTAAAAAAAAAAAATCCAGAAAACGCTTCCGGCAAAACAAATTTTAAAAATGCACCTCAAAGGCGGCATCCGGGATGCCGCCTTTGCATTTCGGGGCAAGGCGGCATCTGCGATGCCGCCTTTGCGCTGCGGGTGAAAGGCGGCATCGCGGATGCCGCCTTTCTCTTAAAAATATATATATTTTTTTAAATTTTTATTTTTATTTTTTAATTACATTTATTCATTATAATTTTTAATTACATTTATTCATTATAATTTTTAATTATTAATTAGTAATTATTAATAATTAAATATGTCATAATTAATTAGTTAATTAGTAATATTATCATTAATTATATAATAATTAATTATTAATATAATTATTACATATATAATAAATATTTAGTTAATTAGAAATACAATTAATAATTATAACTAATTAATTAGTAATTATTAATTATTAATTAGCTAATTAGTAATATAAATATTTATTATAATTATTCATTATAATTAGTAATTAGTAATTAATAATTATTAATAAGTAATTAGTAATTAATAATTATTAATAAGTAATTAGTAATTATTAATTAGTAAATTAGTAATATAAATATTAATTATAACTATTCATTAAATTATTAATTATTAATTATTACTCATTAATTATTACTTATATAATAAATAATTAGTTAATTATTAATATAACTATTAATTATATAATAATTAATTAGTTAATTAGTAATATAATTATAATCTTTCAAAGTCACGTACTTGAAACATTTTTAAGTTTCAAGTAGGCGGTTTTGAAAGATTATAAATTATTTTTCATTAACATTTTTTTGTAAATTGCTTTTGTTTTAAACTATTTTTTATATGTTTAATCCATGTTTTAAGTTTCATTTATATTGGTCTTCTATTTTATGTTTTATGGTCTTTCAAAGTCACGTACTTGAAAAATTTTAAGTTTCAAGTATGCGGTTTTGAAAGCTTATAAATTACTTTTCATCAACTTTTTTTTGGAAATTTCTTTTGTTTTCAACTATTTATTATATGTTTAATCAATGTTTAAAGTTTCAATTATATTCGTTTTATAGTTTATATTTTACAGTCTTTCAAAGTCACGTACTTGAAACATTTTTAAGTTTCAAGTAGGCGGTTTTGAAAGCTTATAAATTATTTTTCATTAACATTTTTTTGTAAATTGCTTTTGTTTTAAACTATTTTTTATATGTTTAATCCATGTTTTAAGTTTCATTTATGTTGGTCTTATAGTTTATCTTTTATTGTATTTCAAAGTGACGTACTTGAAAAAATTTAAGTTTCAAGTATGCGGTTTTGAAAGCTTATAAATTACTTTTCATCAACCTTTTTTTGGAAATTTCTTTTGTTTTCAACTATTTATTATATGTTTAATCAATGTTTAAAGTTTCAATTATATTCGTTTTATAGTTTATATTTTACAGTCTTTCAAAGTCACATACTTGAAACATTTTTAAGTTTCAAGTAGGCGGTTTTGAAAGCTTATAAATTATTTTTCATTAATATTTTTTTGTAAATTGCTTTTGTTTTAAACTATTTTTTATATGTTTAATCCGTGTTTCAAGTTTCATTTATGTTGGTCTTATAGTTTATCTTTTATTGTATTTCAAAGTGACGTACTTGAAAAATTTTAAGTTTCAAGTATGCGGTTTTGAAAGCTTATAAATTACTTTTCATCAACTTTTTTTTGGAAATTTCTTTTGTTTTCAACTATTTATTATATGTTTAATCAATGTTTAAAGTTTCAATTATATTCGTTTTATAGTTTATATTTTACAGTCTTTCAAAGTCACATACTTGAAACATTTTTAAGTTTCAAGTAGGCGGTTTTGAAAGCTTATAAATTATTTTTCATTAACATTTTTTTGTAAATTGATTTTGTTTTAAACTATTTTTTATATGTTTAATCCATGTTTTAAGTTTCATTTATGTTGGTCTTATAGTTTATCTTTTATTGTATTTCAAAGTGACGTACTTGAAACAGAATCTCACATCGGAAATGCAGAATCTACTGCACAGTAAAGGTAGAACCTGAATTCCACATCGAAAATGCAGAATGATTTTCAGGGCAAACCCTCTTATAATGAATAATTATAATAAATATTTATATTACTGGTTAACTAATTAATAATTACTAATTACTAATTAATTAGTTATAATTATTAATTATATTTCTAATTAACTAAGTATTTATTATATATGTAATAATTAAGTATTATATAATTGATAATTTTATTACTAATTAACTAATTAGTTATTATATAATTAATGATTAATAAACACTAATTACCAAATTACAAATTATATACTAATTAATTAGTTATTTCGTAATATAAATATTAATTATATACTAATTAAATAGTTAATTAGTAATAGAATTATTAATTATATAATCTGTAATTAGGTAATTAGTAATTATTAATGTTTTATTATTATGTTCGTATGGTTATATAAATATATATAAATAAAACCTAATTTACCCCCTCCTGAGATTCCACTCTGACCAACAAGTAAAAATAGTATTTTGATTTCAGTACACATAAAACATGTAAACAATAATGTACAATCAATGCATATGTCTGTGGCGAGGAGATTCCGTCCCACATGGTGGTCTGCGAATAGGACGTCCGAGTCGAGTGCGCAGTGGAGTCTGATGACCTGGAGAAGGATGATCCTCGGGCACTGAAACGTCGACTGTTGCATCCTCCATCTGTGTGTCAGTTGGAGGAGCTGTCAACTGCATCTCGTACTGCCATTCAGATCCTTCTCCCACTAGGGTGGTAGAAGGACCTGCCTCCATCGCAGAGGGGAACGAAGCCTGTGATGGAGCTATACCCCAAGACGACGACGGCTCTAGAATCCAAGGCTAGGAAGGATCTGGAACCCAAGATGGAGAGAACTGCGGATATCCTGTCAGGAAAGACGGATCCCATGCCACCTGAGGCACATCCTGAATAGGCTGATCCTGGACTACTAGAGGCCCGACCTCTGCCTGTGGAACAGGCGATGCCTCACGTGCAGCACGACGCTGTCTACGTCGCCGTGGTCGTGGCTCCTCAGCACCAGCAGCAGCTGCAGGATGTTCCTCTGGGGCAGGAACCTCCTGTCTCCGAGCCAGACGCGTGAAGATGCTCTTGGAAAGCGCATGAAAAGATGTTGTCTCGGAACCACGTCAAAATTGTGTCGCTGACACCACCTGTAAAATACAACGATAATGACAAATAATGAGAAATTATAGTCAATAACTCATAGTAGAATAAAAAACCAATAGAAATGACTTATCATACCAGCGTCCACGCGGAGCGTCATGCAGCACCTCCATCTCGGCCGGTGGACCAGCAAGGTCAGGGCGGAATGATGGGATGCGCTCCCATGCCCACATCTGAATAAGGATGACGCATCCTCCAAGACCTGTACGGTCCCTATGGGATAGTCTGCATAATGATCTGTACGTGTATGCCAAGCAGGCTGATCCCCAACTGTACGTCCCAGCCCGATCAAAGTCCTCTAGTAGGGGTAGATACATCATATGCACGTGCATCCCCGAGTGATCAGTACACATGGTCCCACCAATGAGTCGTAAGATATATGCACGGGCGTAACGCATGACGGTCTGCTCATCATCATCATCCTGTAAATGTGGAATCTGCGACTCCAACCAACGCATAGATATGGACGATCCATCTGTAGCCCTACGGTCGGACAAAATATCAACGCCTAACAAGCGTTGAGCAAGGTCTGGCCAAGCTGCATGAGTGGGTCCAATAACGGGTCTCCCCTGGATAGGAAGACCGAGAAGAACTGCGACATCCTCGAGGGTGATGGTCATCTCCCCCTCAGGCAAGTGGAATGTGTGTGTCTCTGGTCTCCATCTCTCAACGAGGGCAGCAAGTAGGTAATGATCTACAAATGTGAAATCTGATACGGCAAGGCCATAGAAGCCAGCACGGCGCAAGTAAGGTCTAATGGCATGTGGAGGATCCATGTGATGAAAATGGTGCGCTCGACGCACCTTCACAAATCGATCTGGATGACCCTCTAACACGGCCTGCGAAATATGGGTAGGCTGCTGAGTGAGTAGTATGGTATCATCCATCTGCATATAAACAAAGAAAATGAGTCGTAAGTGTAAAATGTAAATATAACATTAATGGGTTAACTGACATACACATTTCAATATGGGTTAAGTGTTCCGCTTTCGGAGTTTTGAAATAAATTCTATTATTTCATATTCAAAGTTATTTCTTGAAAGCATGAATATTAATATGAAATAAGTTATGTTATCTAAAATATTGAGTCTTGAATTTGGTTACACATATTTTGGGGGAGCTTTGTGATTAACTAATTATGGATTGGATTAAGATAAACCATGTCAATTAGTAATGATGTTTTTAGAATTTATCTAATTGTATGTATTCAATATCTTATGCTAATTATTATGATACTATAAATTTGTTATAGAACAGTTTTCTAAAATATCCTGCATGTTTAGATTGGGGTTTAGGTTGGAGGGTTTAGGGTTAAAATTTTTAATATTAACGTCCGGGAAACATGTTAATGGGTTAACTGACATACACATTTCAATATGGGTTAAGTGTTCCGCTTTCGGAGTTTTGAAATAAATTCTATTATTTCATATTCAAAGTTATTTCTTG
Organism: Viscum album; assembly: GCA_963277665.1. Taxonomy (NCBI): domain Eukaryota; kingdom Viridiplantae; phylum Streptophyta; class Magnoliopsida; order Santalales; family Viscaceae; genus Viscum; species Viscum album. The sequence goes on along the minus strand of OY728167.1, from coordinate 803,406,086 downwards.
AAAGCATGAATATTAATATGAAAACTTATCTCAGATGTTTGGGGTTTAGAAAACCAAGGAATAAAAAAGAGATAACAACATTTAGTTTACAATATGGGAATGTCACAATGAAGACAATACATCATTATGAATGAGACTGTGAAGTCGACCCAACAACGTTAGGGCATCGCTTCCGGTTATGACCTTCTTTATGACATATTGTGCATCGCAAACTCTGCCCTTGTTCTTGAGGCCAGTCCATCTCATTACGCATCCTACTCGCTTTTGGTCTCCCACAAGGACGTAACTGATTCATGTCAGGTATCACTATCGGCTGGCCTTCAGGCATTGGGAAATAACGATACTCCCTAATAGGTGTCCATGGTGCAGCATAACAGTTGGCAATGATATCCATCTGGTACACTGGATCAACATATGCTTCCCATGAGATGTTCACAGAGGCACATGCTGCGATGACGTGTGTACATGGAAACCGTAAGGCCTGAAATTTTCCACATTGACATTGCCTTGTTTCCAGTAATACCACCATTTTTTCACCGACGTGATTTGTGATGGGGTCTGAACGCTCTTGAACTTCAAATCGGGAGTCTTCTCTTCGAAATAGACATACGTGATAACCAGAAGCTTCTTCAATATTTTTTTCAATCTCTCGTTGAAAGTGTATTCCATATCTTATCCCTTGATGTATTCTGTCTGATGCTAGTTTTTGTCTATCCACAAAGTACTTCACGCATCGATATAATGTCTCCTGAACTAATGCGGTTATAGGTAGCTTGCGAAGTCCTTTGAAGATACCATTGATGCACTCCACAATGTTTGTCGTCATGTGTCTGTACCTCTTTCCCCCGTCGTATGCCAATGTCCATTTCTCTTTTGGAATCCGCATCATATAATCATAAACTTCTTGATTAGCCTGACGAATTTGTTCAAAACGTTCTTCAAATCGTCGTTGGTCCGACTCATATGCTACAAAACGTAGATGATATTTCACATAAATTGATTTTATATTTATATTGAAACAGTAAAACTGAATGAATAAAATACGTACCAAGCCTCGTGATTGCCTTCTTCATCGGTTCGTTGTGGAATTTTTTATGTACATTGCTAGCAATGTGTCTAATGCAGAACCGATGATGTGCATTTGGGTATCTCCATGTATCAGGATCTGCATTGATTGCCTCATTAATTGCTCGATGACGATCAGATATCAAACAAACTCCCTGAATGTTGGTGAAATGGTTGCTGATACATGCCAGAAACCAACTCCATGATTCATAGTTTTCTTTCTCTACAATGGCAAAGGCAAGCGGAAGAGGTGAACGGTTTCCATCTTGGGTTGCCGCAATCAACAATACGCCCTTGTATTTTCCATACAGAAATGTTCCATCAATCTGAATAAATTGTTTGCAAAAACGAAATGCAGAGATACAAGGAAGGAATGCCCAGAACAACCGATGAAATTGAACACGAGATGGATCAAGTCGATTATCAGGAGACACATGTTCGTTTGTATCCAGATGGAAGACAACTTGGTTATGATGCCTCAGTATGGCTAGCAATTGCGGCAATACTCGATATGAGTCATCCCAATCACCATATACCTTCACAATTGCCTTCTGTTTCGCCATCCATGCCTTATTATAGGAAATCTTATAACCGAATGTCTGTAGAATCCTCTCTTGCACAAGGGATATTGGAACATCTTGGCATGTCCTAATCATCTCAACAACAATAGATGACACAAATTCTGCATCCAATGAAGTATGATCTTGTGTGAGACTTGGCTGAACGCAACTATGAGCCGCCTCAATCCTTGAGATTCTCCAACCTCCAAATGTAATGTCTGGAATAGCCCTTAAGCGAAATCTACAATCATCCCCATACTTCACGCACCGTATAACATATTTACTACGGCATGATTCGTGAACTACATAGTTGAAGTTTCTCTCAATATGAAATCTCTTTAACGTGCTTTTTAAGGCATCTTTACTGGGAAAATTCCTTCCAATATATAAGGTTTTGTCCACCTCACTAAACTTATCTGGTACAACTCCAGGGAACTCAGTTGCCGGTGTGAGAACAGTATTATCGAATTCAGGCACGCGTGTCATTGCTTCTGACCAAGATGAAAATAATGGTGGATGATTTATTGACCGAGGTTGATGTACAACAACTGCATTTCTCAAAACCTCCTCTCTATCTTTTGTTGGTCCCTCCTCATCAGCACTGTTGTCGCCATCCGATCCATCATTACGAAACTCCTCATCAGAAGTCGGATTGACATGTATATCCGGAAGATCATCTAGGTTGTCCTCTTCTGCTGCATCATTTGGAATAGGCTCAATGTCATGGGGTAGACTGTCTTCAACCACTCTTGTATTTCTACGTCTTTGTACAAGTGGACGTTGTTGTTGTACAGTAGCAACAACAACGTATAACTCCATCATGGTACCATCTAACCGTTGAGAAAATAAATTAATTGCTTGGACCCACTGCGCATCAGCAACCAATGGACAAGCTATATGCCACATTGTTGTTGGAAATTGCAAATGTCTATAGCTCATAGACATTATCTCTTGATCGGGTCCCAAATTTAAGGAAACATGAATTCTCTCTTGAAGGTCACTTATGGTAACACAATCCACTGTACTAACCACCGTAATTGGTTGTGTACTGTAAGAAGCTCCTTGCTCAGTTTGAATAATCTCCCCATAACAGTACACACAGGCATACATGGCTCTCTACGTCAAAAATGTGTTCTTTCATCAAAATTATGATAGTGTAACAAAATATTAACAATTATGTTTGACGATATGATGTTTATTATAATGTAATTTTATTGCGCCTTTCTATACCATAAACTATGCTACTGATGTTTGACCATATGATATTTATTAGAATGTAATTTTAGAGCGCCTTTTTATTTAGTTTGTTTGTTCTTCTTCATTTCACTTTATATGTTCATTAGTATCGTTAGCTAATCATTATATGAATTCATGTTTTAATCCTATGTTATTTATTAATTATTCTAAAATTAACTAATAATAACTAATCGTTAATTATTCTATTATTCTATAATTAACTAATAATAACTTTAATTTGTTAATTCTTATGTCCTTATTTGATTCTATAACATTATACTTATCATTTATCATTGATAAATATACTGATCATTAGTATCGTTAGCTAATCATTATATGAATTCATGTTTTAATCCTATGTTATTTATTAATTATTCTAAAATTAACTAATAACAACTAATCATTAATTATTCTATTATTTTATAATTAACTAATAATAACTTTAATTCGTTAATTCTTATGTCCTTATTTCATTCTATAAAATTATATTTATCATTTATCATTGATAAATATACTGATTTGCTTTTTCATTTCTTAGAAATTTTAGTAGTTTATAAAGAAAATATGAATCATCTTAAGCATATTCCTCGGGAGTGTCAAACCAGGATGCAGCAAGGCCCGTTATCGTGCACCAGTTCCCGTTCGAGTCTAGCTCGAAGCGGTGTTTTCGGGTTTTACCCCTATGTACATCTGTGCCAGAGCCACATCCACTTGTTTGTATCCAGACAGGAATTTAATTGCGTAGATAACCACATAATCTTTAAGCTACCAAAATTTCTAAATACTTAATCTTAAGTTAATCTATACTTAATCTATACTACCTAACAGTAATTATTTAAAACTATATATAACTAATTACAAAAACTAAATAACCAAATATTAAGAACTACCTAAACTGCTTAACAAATGAAAGATTTAAAACTAAACAAAATTAAATTAATTAAATAAAAACATTAAATTAAATAAAGAAACATACCTCTAAATGAAGCTTCGTAAAAGCTCGCATAGCAAAAAAAAAAAATAGAGAGAGAGAGAAAATTGGAGAGATAAGTTGCAATGAACAAGTGAGGAGAGGGGGGGGGGGTGGCCGCCCTTTTATAAGGACTTCAGGCAAAGGCGGCATCGCGGAAGCCGCCTTTCGCCTCTGCGTATGGCCAAAGGCGGCTTCCGCGATGCCGCCTTTCGCCTTACCCTGAGCCGAAAGGCGGCCTCCTCCCGGCCGCCTTTGCCATGTCATCGATCCGGGCCAAAGGCGGCGCGGGGGAGCAAAGGCGGCATCGCAGATGCCGCCTTTGTAGCGTATTTTTTAAAAAAAATTTGACCTAGGCCGTTTTTCAGAAATTTTTTTTAAGAAAAACGTAAAAAAAAAAAAAAAATCCTATATATTCTATTTGGAATATGATGAAAAATAAAATTCAAATATATTATATTTGGGATGTATTAATAAATACTAGGGTTTAAAAAAAATTACATGAAATACAAAAAAAGTTAAAAATCGGTCGAAAAAACCTAACCACCAAATTTCCCCGATTTTATCTTATCGTCTCGTTTTTCCCATTTGGGGGTGCTCGGCTGTTGCTATTTGGGCATGATGATCCTGGATCATGAGTGTTATTGGAGGGATTTTCTTGTGTATCACTGGGGTGGGAGACATTGAATGTTGTGGAAGTCATTTAGTGTGCGCTCTAGTCATCATTTCCTATATCGACGTATTACCATTCTTCTTATCACCGCATCCATTGATTGGACGATTGATGCTTTTTGTTTCATCCCTTTGAATGTTAGTGGAGGTTTCTTGGTGTGAGCTACCTGATTTTTTCACCGGATTGAAGCTAGTCGTTTTCATCGATTTCTCGGCAAGATGATGCCGGCGGGGTTTTTGGAGATTTCAATGGATCTCATATCCTCATTATTGTCCTCCAAACAGGCGATCCAATTTTTTCACCCACACTCATAGTTTATTAGCGTCGCCCGCACCTCGCCTCGCTTCTCCACAGATGCATGCACCCACATTCTTGATTCTCCATCATCGTCCTCACCCCTATCCACTGATGTTAAATCATTTTTCCTTTTCAATTATAAAGATTAGATGTTGGGGGGAGCATGGACTTATACAATATTCTCATTCAATTGTTCCATGTTTGATCCCCTTCTTAGTTATGTCGTTCTTCTCCTCAAGCTTTAAGCACTTGAAAACAAGGGTATTCAGTGTTTTAATTGATTCTCAGTTTGGTTTTCTATGAAATTCATTCAAAGTGAGTTTTCTTGATTTTGTTTCTATATTTCAGGTGATTTATAATATGTTCTTTTCGAACTTCTCTGAAGCCACTTCTGTGATTTGAGTTAGGCCTTCGTGCTTATCGGCACATTTCTCAAATTATCATCCTTATGGTATCCGTATTGTCATGTAAGCTAACTCAATATAGTTGTATTGAATTCATTACTAAAAAAATTATTTTTAGGAATTCTTTACTTCATAGCAGGCTGTTCATCTTGGTTTTAATGATTTTTTATTATGATTAACAAAAGCATTGATCCTATCTTTTTTACATCTATTCGATGTCACAAGTAGTTATCCTTTTCTTTCCTTTTATCAATTTATTTTTTCCAATAATACTTTGTTTTTTTGTTTTGTATCATTTCTATGGAATCATATTTTTTTGTGAATTCCTTTGTCGACGTTGGCATAGATATAGATCTGTTATTTTGTGTATCATTTCTGGCAGTTTCCTTTTTTGGTTTATTCTGCTTTATTAGGTATATTTTCTCCACATAGTGGCAAAAATGAAATGTTGCTTGTTTTTTTAGTAAATCTATTTTTATTCAATTGTTCTGCTGCATTTTGCAGTGGAAGTAAAATGTTTTTTCCTGCTTGTTATTTTTTTAGTGTTCAGTCTTTCAACTATTTGGTTGTTTTCATCATAATGAGAGATGTTTTTCTCCAGCATGTTCAATTAGTTTAGTTTTTATGTATGTTTTACTAGAATCAAAAGTGAGATGTTTTTTGTGTTTTATTATTTTTAGTTGATCTATTTTGCTTCAGTTGTTTTTTAGTTGGTCTATTTTGCTTCAATAAACACCATGTCGGACTGGCCTCTGCAATCTCGGGATTAGACTCCAGACATGCCTCTAATTGATTATGACCTAGACTTTCTCTTCTAACCCATACCTATGTTTGGCATCAGTGTTCGAGTTCTTCAATGTCATGTTCATGGATTAGATGGTCACCATATACCATTCTATTTTTGTGTAATCTAACCCTTCCGTTATTATAGTAAAAGATATTTTGTTTTTCACCTCTTACATACTTCCTCTGATCTGATTTCATACCATACTGTTTATTAGGGTATTGGGGCATAAAAATAAAACTATGTAGACATGTTGTGGATGATCACATGGAAATTGGATTTTTGTTGCTGCCATCATCAGTCAAGTCTTCACTGTTTTGGTGTATATTACTTATATCCTAGAGCTTAAGCCGACACAAATAACTCTTATTTTGATGAACTGGAGACTCTTGCACTATTTGGTATATTCATTGGTGATACATGGTGAAGTTGTGGGTGTTATATGTTGGAGAAGGGTGATGAATCACCACCCTTAATTACAACTAATATTTTCAGAATATTACACATGAAAACATTTTATGCCATTTCTTACTGTCTTTTTAAATGATGTGCGGATGAAATTTTGTTGTTTTCATTTTGAACTACAGTTTTTGTGAGTATTTATTATACAGGGTATTCTTATAATGGAATGAATTCCATTGTATCCTTCCATGCATTATCATTTATTCAGTATTTTGTAATATCAGGACTGATTGGTTCAGTGTGGAGTTGGATGTTTGGTTTTGGGTGAAGCTGGAGATGTTATAAAGGTGGACATAATGAGATTTACTAGATGAAGGAAGTTTATTAAAGCTAAGATTATATTTGAAAGTTAGTAGTTTCATTAAGGGTAGAAGTTGAAGACATACATCCAGATCTGTACCTTGTGAGATTGAACAGGAAAAAATTGATATTTGGACTCATACGGATGCCTGGTGATGACTTTATACTTATAGCCAATATTAGTCAACTGAAATTGCATCATCTTCTGAAGTGGGATTTCAAGTTTGAATTTGTTTTGAAGATGATAAAGAAGTTAATGAATGATAATAAACAGAGGCATCATCAGAAAGGCTATTTCTGGAATTTCAGGTATCAAACTTCCATTATCTTTGTAAACTCCAAATTTTTGACACAATTTAATCAAGAAGAGTTTTACTAGATATATCTGGCTATTGGGTATCTATTGATAACAATGGAAATGAAATATAGTTTTTTATATATATAAAAAAGTGACAGTATGGCAGTGGCGTGTGCACTGGATCTTGTTGGTGTAATGGACATGTTATAGTTCCAAAGTTTCACTAGAGGCTAATCCTTGTATTTTAGTCTACTAATATGTTGGGAAATTTTTCTTTGACTCATGTTAATTGAGGTATTTATTGTCCATGGACTTTTGCAGGTGTGTTAGCTGTCAAGAATTGAACTGGATGGCTTGAGAAAAACAATCTATGGTTATGTTGGTGAGTGAAGAGTTCTAAATTTCAATATTTTTTAAGCATTTATTCTTATTTTTTACCATTTTTTCCATTTTTTCAATTATTTTATTTGTTTAAAGGAAGATAAAGATCACCATTGAACTGATTGTTTTCTAAAAGGTTCAAACAAGGTTCTAACTTTTTTATTTTTATTCTCATTTATTGCAACCCTTTGGGCACACCACACAAAATACTTATATTTATTTATTGTTTGTTTTATTGTCCATAATGAGTTGCTTATACAAGATATTGAAACTGGTGTTCTCATTTTATTATTATTAGATTTTTTGTAGAAATTCTAGTATTATATTCTTTTTTTAATTCTATGTTTTTTTTCTTAATTATGGAATTTACTTTAGCATCAGAATTGAACATGTGCATACATTTGTCAATTATTGATATGCATGTATGTTGAAAGTATTGAAAGTAATTATTGTTTTATGGTTATGACATACCATATATTTCTATCAAATTCTTTATTCGCTGTCTCTGTTCTAATGTAAGTGAACTCATATTTGGGTTCACTGTCTTTGCAGATACGTTTTTTGGTCCTTCCGTTTTAGTTTTTAATGGGTTGTGAGTACATTGATGATGTAGATTAGATTTTTTATTCTATGTTTGATCGAATTGTGTGCAGTTAATGTCTGTTGAATCGTTGCAGCTACAGTACGTCGCTTTTGGATGTGTTCATGAATAGCCTGTGTTATGATGACGATACACTTTTCTTTGAATTCATAAATACAAGGTTTTGTTTGGGTCTCAATTTTTATCATCTTATTCATTTTCAAGTCATGGAAAGAATTATGAAACAAAATTAAGAGCCCTTAAAAAAAATCAAGTCATTAGAAATCATTTTTGAAAAGTCTCTTACAATACTTATGTTTTGTAGGGAATTTTGCTGATGATTTGGTTGTTACTCGAGAAAGGAATTTTCTTTCCCACTTACAGCATCTGGACTAACATGAAAAATGGAATCTCCTAGAAAGATGGTTTGAAGGACCGACGTAGCAAAACTCAACTTACCTGATGACTTGAGTGACTGGTGTACCAAAACCCGACCCACGATGGTGACAATTGATGTGTGAGAAGTCAATGAAGTTTTATGGAGTTTCATGTGAAGTCTATTGGAGTTTGAACATATTTAAACAAAACATGTCCATAACATGTTTTTTTGGAGCTTCATTTCTCTTTATGTAATTTGACCATGTTTTTAAATTATGTTTGAACATGATTTTCTAAATTCAGTTTGTTGGAGTCTGTTATAAGCCAATTTTATGATTAATTTATAGTAAATGTAATAAATATAATATACATAATTAAATCATTAATATAAAATTTTAGCAATAAATATGGAAATGCTCACATAATGTTTTATTTAAAATGTAATTTACAAATAGATATTAATTGTTGGTATTGGTAAATGTTGGTAATAATATTATCAATAGATAAATTTGTTATGAATATGTTGCTAATTTTTTTAATCAATATATATATTATCTATTGGTATTATTATAATTGTAATAGAGCTATTTTATTTGTTGCAATAACATTTTGCTACATTTTTTTCTAACAATTTAGTTATATAGAAACTTTTAACGGTAAATGCTTTACCAACAGGAAATGCATTTTTACAAACAAATATATCCCTTTTAGAAAAAAATAATTATTTTTTACTAATTATTGGTTTTAAAATTATAATTTATGCATAAAAATGATAATTATGTCTTGAATATTAATTAAGAGATGATGGAATAGTGAACTCTTTGATCATAAGTCGACCTATCAAATTCATTTTGGACTTAGGAACGGAATATCGTCAAAACTTCTGACGTGAACATAATTGATAATGTTTTTGTATATAACATGGTATTAAATTGAATAAATGAATAATAAACTTGAAAAATGTTCTTAATCAAGTAAATAATTAATATAAATTTATTATTTAGGAAGATAAAAAACGCACGTGATGAGTCAGACTCAAGGTGAGAGTCACTTTAATTTAAAACCTTGTTTTAAAAGTTTTAAAGATTTATTTTCTAAAACCTTTTCTTCTATATTTATATTTTCTAAAAAATGTTTTAGTAAATGATTTTACCATTCTATTAATATTGTTTAAATTCATATTGACTCATGTTTGAATTTTTTCAAAACGGTTTGAAAGAAATCTTTTTGTCGTTTTCCAAATGAGATGTTTAACATCATGCACCCGTAAGGGGCTCCGGTTTAGGGTTTCTCGCTGCCGCCACCTTCCTCCCCCTCGCTGCGGATCGGCTATTCCTCTTCTCGACGCTTGGCGTTCTCGTGGCGTGTGGCGTCTCTTCCTGTGGCGGTGTCGTCGGCTTCGTGGGCTTGTTCATCTCGACGAATCTCACTGTTTGCTGGCCTTCTCCATGCCCCACCCTTCGATCTAGAGAGGGCTTCTCATGGCGGCACGGTGAGGGTCCAATGTTTGAGTTTCCAGCTGGTGCGGTGAAGGTTGACGCTACGTGTCTGAGTTGGCTTGGGGTGCGTTGGGCGGTGATGGTCTGGCCGCTGTTTCGTCCTGCACTAGCCCTTTTTTTCTCTGCTCTGGATCCAGGCTTCACCGTTCTCTCCGAGGTGGAGTTGGGCGGTGGTTTTCATGGCTCTTTGGGATGTGAGCTTGAGCGGGCGATGTAGGGAGGTTGACAGTGACACCGTTCAATCAGAGACGACGAGGTATGGTAAGGCTCCGATGTTGATGATGATGGTTTTTGGCTGAGATGCGTCTGTCGGTGTATGCGCGGTGCTGGCGGGCTTGCAGTTCGTGATCTCTTTTGAATTTTGAAATTTGGTAATATGACTATTGGCGGGCATTTTGAGTTTGGATTTTGTATGGCTGGTACTCTTGCACTGTGTGGGTTTTGGGGTTTAGGCTGGACTCGACCACATGGATCAGGCCCCAGAGGATGTTTTAGAGCTGACGGTTCATCTTTGCATTGCTTTTCGGATTTGGTTGTTTGAGAGGGTATGATGCTTGCCATCGGATCATACATGTGCTTTGACACATGACATTTGCTTGCCGAACAACCATATAACGATGGAGAGTTTCATCACGATCAAATGCTGGGGAGGGGTAGCTCCTTGCTGTCAGTCTGGTTTTACTCTCTAAGACCTTCGGGTCGTGATATGTCTTAAGTTTTTGATGTCTGTTTGGGTTCCCTCTTCTTCCCTTAAAAGAGGGCTTTATTATAATAAAAAAAAAATTGAAGACCTTCGGGCCGTTGGAAATGAGGTTTTTTGTGACTTTTCTGACAAAAATACAGAAGAAATGTTATTTTAAACTTATATGGAATGAGCAGATTTTCCAGCCATCATGACACCTCAATTATTTTATGTTTACTTTATAAGTTTCCACATTTATTTTCAAAGAAAATGGATTCTTTATTATGCGCGTATTTTTTGGATTTTAAAAGTGATCTTCAAGAAAAAGGGTATTTTGATATCCAGATTTTGTTTTTCACATGGGTTTAAAAGAGTTTTTCATGGGTTTTATTCATGATATGGTCCCTAGACATTATTTATGAAGGGTAGAGCCACATTATAGATCATGGGTGAGTCTAATACAAATTTTACGTAGGGTGAACTCCATTATAACTCTCCAATACATTGGGTAATGCGTGAAAGTTGATTGTGATGGTTATTCCAAGTTGAACAGTGATGGTTAATGCATGAGTGGCTATGATTGTTACTCTAAAGTAATCTTTGAAAGTTAACCGTGAAGGTCTTCCATGAGTATCTGTGATAGTTACTCCAAATTTAACCATGATAATTAATATAAGTGTAGCTGTGATGGTTACCTAATTTACAATCGTGATGATTATTCCATGTGTAACTGTGATGGTTACTCCATTTATAACCATTATGGTTATTCCATATGTAAGAATGAAAAGTATAACTTTGTGAAAAAGTCTTCATGTGATTTTAAAATTTTCAAAGAAACCTTTATGACTTTATTTTTTCTTAAGTATTTCTAACGAAATGTTTTATAAAAAGTTTTGGGTAGAGAAGATGATTTCTTATGTAAGAAAAGGGTTTATTTTGAACCCAAATTTTATTTTGAAAAAAGATTTTTTTTATAAGTTTTCATGGAATAATGGTATCTTTCTTTCTTTTATGTCTCTCATTGAGATTTTTTCTCACATCCTACATTTTAAAATGTTTTTCACAAGGTTTTAAGGAAGAGTAGGGATAAGGATGAGGTCAAGATGAAAATTGTGAAGATTTTTCATGAAAAGAAGTCATGTTTTATTTAAGAGTTTTGTTTTATAGAAAAAATGGATACTAAGTAGATTTTTCCACTTGTAATGTATGATTTTAATATGTAAGATTTTTTCATAATTATTTAAATCTCTAAACCTAAAAGATATTTGGGAAAAGAAAGTGAATTCTAGTCTAAAGACACTAGATTATATGATGTTTAAGGTCAGATCATTACATGGTTGGAGTTAGAAGATAGGTCTAGGCTTGGACTTGGGACTTGTTGTGAATGATCCCTTTACTTCTAATTATTTTGGTATTCTTGTATATGATCCATTAATGGGGGATCAAGCTATGCTCTTTTGTCTTGTATGACATGTATAACTACTCATTTTGATATAGCATGGTGTTGATATTTACTTTTTAATAGCATTTTGTTGTGACTCCCATATTGTGTTGCTTCTTACTATGATGATTGATTTATGATAGCCCTTACACTATGATTATTGTTATCTCTACCTGAGTGTATAGTATCCCCACCTATTACATGTCAACCCTCATTGTTAGTCGAAAACCTCTAGAATACATGGAGGTGTTCTTGATGTACGCAGTAGCTATGATTATATCACGGTGGAGGTGAATCTAGATGGGGATGTCACAAAATTTTATTAGACCTTTTTTTCTTTTGACATACTGTTTGGGATATAGTATATAGGATATAGAATGTTGTTAGAGCTTGGTGTAGACCTTGTGTCTGGGAGTACCTAAACCACATATGAGGGGAGTCAAAGTTACTAGGTATGAGACTATTATACTTGATTTTTTATTTTAATATTGGGTTCCTTTTCCAATATAATTCATTTTTATATTGATTTATGATTAATGGGTATATACTCTTAGCATGATGTGGAAATAAGTCTTGTGTTCATGCATCATTTTTGGCATGTAGGTCTCACATGAAATTTGTATTCTTATCGATGATTTATGATCTAGATACGATGTAGGGTTGGGTCATTTAAAGTGTCAACAAAAACTCATATAGATTTTTCATATGTGACTTATTGGTGGAACTATACTTTTCTGACCCATGATTACTGACCATTATTGTGATATGCTGTGACTATTATGTGGCCCCTTTGAGAGAGGTCACCAGACCCGAGAGTAAGTAGGTTAGGCTATACTTAGGCTTATATTTGTGAGACCCTTGTATTGTAGGGTGTGTGTAAATGGTAAAGTGGTGAGTGCCTATTATTTCTCACCCTAAACTGTGATATGTATACCTATGATAGATTTTTTTTGATTCTTGTTCTTGTCATTGTATAGACATGGCGTGACGGTGACCTCTGATTGAGTTCCAGGAGGGAAGGGTGAGCATTACCCACAAAAAGTGGAGCTAAATCCACCTTTTCATCTATTACTATATCAATAAGTAGCTCAAAGAAGTTTTTCTTTATATCTTAACATCTATGGGGCATGTGGTATTGAGGGTCAGGATGAATGTGTCAAACTTGAATCGATAGTTTCAACTATAGCATCCTCCATGCATTATGGATAAGGGTCTAATATGGGCAATAAAGTTTTGGATAGAGTCTATGTATACTATATTTAACCACCTTGAGAAACCCCTGAGAGGTGGGTGAATCTCGTGCTTACATGCTTTGGGGACCAGTAAAGGCTGGTGGGATGTTCTGGCCTAGGAAAACTAGTATGTGGGGTTGTCCTAGAGGGAATTTCAATATTTGTTCTTTGATAACTTCTTATCAGAGACCCTATGGGATGACAGATCTATGGATTTCATGCATCATGTATAGAGGGAATATTGATGATGAATTATTCCACCCGCACTACTGAATTGGGGAAATTTTCACTTGCACTGGTAGGTGATGATATTTCTAGGGGTAGGAATTCTGAGGATAGATTGAGGAATTATATTTGACCCTTGTTGAATATATTTTTGTTAAAAACATTTTAATAAGTTGTGAATTTGGGTTTGATTACCGAGAGAAACCTGAATGTGGGTAGGTTTCCTAAGCATCGGGCTTATTTTTTCAGGGTCAGATCATCAGGTAGCAGGAAGGAGAGATTTTAGCCATCTCACTATGTGGAAATATGTAGATTATCCAAGGAATTGGTTTGTTGATTCTATTGAGAATGAGAGTCTTGATCGAGTGTTATCAGTGCTGTCAAAATAGACATGTTCGACTTGATTGTGGCAGACAACCGAAGGAGTGCTGCTTTTGTGGGGAGTTAGATAATTGTTAGGGATATTGTGGCATCACACCATGGCTATGTAACGCCCCGACCCCAGCTGCCCAGAGTCGGTGCATTAATTACATAACATTGGCATGATCACAAGAAAGATCAAATCCCGAAAGACCGATTGGTTTAGTAGCCTTGGAAACACTAGATATATTCATAAGTTTTACATTACATCATAAAATGAAAAACTACTACAATAACATAATGTCTCCATAATCCACACTCATATCCCCACATAATATCCCTGAAGGTCATTCATAACCTACTTCTTCACTTCCTGGGAAAAATAAAACATTGAAAAGGGGTGAGCTCAAATGCCCAGTAAGGATAACAATATAGCGGAAACTTTCATAAATAAGAATAAACATTTAAGGCAGTGTATAACTAAAACAAAAGCCTTTTAAATATGAACTTTCAACATGGTATGACATAAATAAAATGAAATAATGCCATTTACTTATTCACATGGATATTCTACTAATCGAATAATCACATGCAAAAATCAATAACCACTTTCATAATGTTGGAATGCATAATGCCAGACTATCATAACCACATAGCCAAGGCCTCGTGCCAAGACTACAAATAAGATTTTGTCAAGGCCTTGTGCCAAGACACTAGTTTGTCTCATGAGACCTACCGATGCAATTTTTTTTAGAAGATACTTATGTTTAAAATTGATAAAATATACTCCAGTGTTTTTCTGAAAGCAATATGCAAGCTTCTGAAAACAAAATAACTAATTCTGAGACTTCTCGATTAATTACAGGCCATGATGGGTCCACTCCCAATCCCTTCCTGTCTACCAAACTCAAGAGTCAGGTTTTCTGAAAACATTTTTAAGCTTGCGTTAAATACGTATACATTTACACTGGATTTTCATATATTTGAGGGAAATATCTCTCTTTTGAAATCATTTAAAAATCACATAAATATAAAAGAAACATTTTCTTTGAAAATATTATAACAAGCTTGTAAGGAAAGCTTCGACGATTTTATAACGGTGGAAAATAACTTTACCCGCCGTATAAGTTAAAAAAACATTCTTACCTTAATTCTGTCGAAAAGGTTAAAAAGGACCTTGTTTTGAAAACGACCGAAAGATTCCTTTATAAACCACTTATAAAAGTCAAAAAGGCTATAAATGACTTTAACTCATATTCTAGTAAATAGTAAAAATGTTTTGAAATGCATTTTTAAGAAACATGGATGTGGATGATAAAGAGATCCCAGTAGATTATTACGTATAAACAACCTCAGATAATGAAGAGATTGTGAAATAACCCTTACCAATTTGGTAACTTATGAAACATACAACCCATGAAAGAGGTATCATACAATGAAAATGTAAATACACATAAGGTAAAGTGTATTACACAAAGAATACAATTATGGGCAGTACATACACCACACAAAAGATAATAGTGGATATATGGCATGAATCTCACGGAAATAAAGAGTGAGATGAAAACCCCTTACCACGTTAATCAATTGAGTCGTATGGCCAAAAGTTAATAACCACAAAATTATTTACAGAATAACATGAATATAAAGATAATCATGATAATATATATCAAATTCCAGTACACAATACACCACTTTCAATAATTTAGTGGCGAATAATGGAAATCTCACAGAATTGAATGTGAGATAAGAAAATCCCTTACCTTGTACTTTTCCTTGGTTGGGGTAGGTTAACCTCCTGTATAATGGTGAAATAGTTGTTATTAAATTATAAATGAATCATATATAATAATATGATATCATATATGATCTTTTAACATTGATTTGTTAATAATATCTTAGAATTATCGTCGTTTTGGGAGTTAACTTACTCATTTTCTTTTATATGTTTTGTTACATAAGCCATGGTTGTTGTATCTTATTCATATCCAGAATGATATCTAGTCCTTAAACATCATTTTTAAATCATAAAATGATAATTATACTTGAATGGATACGATGGAGAATGAATCTCATCGCGTTCGTGGAGACGGTAGTCCGTACGTACGCACGAACGCTACTTCCATTTAATTTTTATTTTAAAAGAATCGAATACAAATGATACATAGGTATATTACTATTCCATTATAATATAATATTTTATACATGTTACTTAAGTTCATTAACACCATCCTTTATACGTTCCATGTGTGGTATGAACGAGTCATATCATTTTAAGGGGGCGGTAGTCCGCACTTCCTCAAATGAAATTATCGTATGTATATACAACATGAAACGAATAATGGTTTGAAATAAAATGGAATTACAGAAGCTTATATATAAAATATATATCATTAATATCATATTTAATTACAGTGCCATCATAATGGCCACCATGAGAGGCGGTAAGATGTATTTGAACAATCATCGTTTCGTGAGGCGTTAGTTTGCCATCCACAGAAACATTATGTTCATCATCCATTAGATGGAGTTGTGTGTATGTGTAGTTTGAATCCTTCTTATAACAACATCCTAGTATATTGTGGATACTGGTTTTGTTACAAAAGAAAGGAAATAAAAAGAGTTTGGGGGTTGGAGAAGCAAAATAAATGAAAATAATTTAAGAGAAATCGTTACCTTTAATCTAGGTAACTCACTTTGGTTGGAACCAAAGGACTTCTTGAAATGCTTTCTGCCTAAGGGGGAGCTTCAAGGAGGAGGAGAGGGATTTGGGGAGATTAGTTGGGCAGAGTTTGGACGAGCCAAGTGGCTTGAGAGGTGTGAGGAAAAGAGAAGGAGGAGTGCCCTTTTATAAGAGGGGTGAGGGGCACTTTTGGAAAAGCTAGAAATATTAATTTATAATAAATTCATATTCGGTTTCCAAAGGCTCCAAAGTTGACTATTCAAAGGATGAGGTGGGGATAGGCCGAAAACAACTCATCCAATAGAATTTAGACAGGTTTGGGTACTTATATTAACCTTATCTTTAAGTATTAACTCTAAGTTAATTAGTTTCACTTTTACAATGTCTCTTTGTATTTTTATATAATATGGTTAATAAACTTACTATATACATCCAAGGGACCCCCAAGTGGTCCATTAATGATTAACCTATCATAATATAAGTCTCTTGGCCGAACCTTAGATTTTTAGGAATTTAATATCAATTAATAATATAATATTTGTTTTAAGAACTCTTTTATGTCAATTTTGACACTATTCAATAGTTGATTTTTGTGAAACTCATAACAGATTGATTACTTCGAACAAAGTCAATTAAATCAATCCTAATATATCATATTATCCTAGAAAATTATTGTAATTCATTAAAAGTTTCATATTATATTTATTTGGGTATTTATAATATCAATTATGTTAATTTTTTACTATTTTAGTAATTACTGCATCATCATTGTGTCATAAATAAAATAAATTATTTAATGTCTAAAAATTATAAATAAAACATCATTATGTAGGAAATCTTTTTAGCTTTCTAATGAATATTTATAATCGAAAATCCAACATGTATAACCCTATGTAAAAATTGTTCTTCTAAAAGATGTAAGCTTATGCCATTTTTATTTTTATTTTAACTTTATTAATATAATGTGTCCCTACCACATACAAGTGGCTCCAAGGGGTCCCCAAATTGACCCAAGGATGCCCATGGTCGGGTATGTGTCCACCAATAAGGTTAGGACACGTTTTAGGGTAATTTTGTATTATTATAATATTATTTTTTAACCCTTATTTACCGGATTTACCCTTTAACCATGGTAAATAAAATATTTACCGCAGTAATTATTCAAAATGTCTAAAAATAAAAGTTACCTATTTACACAATTTGAACATCCTGATTCCAAATATGGAATCCATTTTTCTAAATTCAAAACACAGAAGTGGCAGAAATTAATTTAAAATTAATTCCCGCTGTCAAAACAAAAAGCGTGTTTTTAAGAGATAATAACTATCAAAAGATTGACACTTGTTTATGTTTGGTTTAATTGTAAAATTATGTCCAATGACCAACATTATATTAAACGGTAAAAATATATTCTAAATATACTTTAAAACCACTCAGATTCATAATTTTTCACTATTAATTATTTTGATTAAAAAAGTTGTTTTTAATTAAAATTTAGTAATTTTCACTATTCATCAAAATATGAAAGTTATCCGAAATGTACCAAAATTTCACCTTAGGCTAAATTCGATATTCCGAATCCAAAAATGAAGTCCATTTTCAAATATAAAATATATATAATTTCAAAAAGTAGATATTACTATTTATAACGGCTAGTTTGATCGGTTGTGGTGTGTGTTAAAACTCGACGTTGCGTACAACACACACTACTGTTTTATTCAAAGGAAAGCGTACCGTGGAAGCTTGGGATGTTTAATTTTAAATTTTTGATGTCCCCATTTAGTCAAAAAGTTTAAAATATAGTATTTAAAAAGGGTTAACTATTAAAGTTGATAAAAGTGCAATACTGAAAATGAATTTGTTCTTGCATTATATCTAAGAAACTCATAATATGGATTCTAAAATTATAAGGATTATATAAACATTAAAATTTATCTAATACTATTCATAACCTCTTTTGAACGGCTTGTTTGGTAAGTCATGGTGTGCTTGAACTTTGTGTTGCATGTAGTGAAAGTTATTGAATTATTTTGAAGAACTAACACACTATGAAATCTTGGGGTGTTACATTCTCCCCTCCTTCAATAAATTGCGTCCTCGCAATTTGAAATTGTTCTTCGAAAATAAATGGTTGAAAATAGATAATATATATGTGGGAAAACCCACATCGGAAATTGGGTTACTAAAATTTAGTCTTAATATGAGGAAAAGAGAAATGAAAGGGTCACCACCAAATTATGATCTTGATTAGGAGAACATTTGTGGCAATTAGAGACATATAATCGGAGGAAAAACGTAAATATTTATAGGTAGTGATTGAGGTCATCAATCACAAACAAGTGTATAATTGAGGTCCTTAAACTCATCAATCTATGATGATTTGAAGTACCATCGGGTCAACAAAATATAGGGTATTGGGATAACACATTTTTGACGTTTCAAAATATCTTAGTTGAAATCCCACATCGAAAAATGAATTAACGAGGCCTCTATTTAAAATAAAGAGTCGAAAGTATGAAGATTACCGAAAATAACACTTACTAGGGTTCCATGTTGGAAAATATGGATATGGAAGAAAAATCTAACCATCAATTATCTGATGGAGAGTGGTAGAGAACATGGCTATGAAAAGGCCAACAATCCCAAAGCCATAAATTAGTGATGATTTAAGGTACCATCTAGGAAAACATTTTTGTTCAAAGTTGCTTTTCTTAATATTGAGGAATTTATTTATGAGATTGGCTAAGATCATAAGGAGGTATACTTACTTTATAATTAGAGTTTTATCCATTAATAAATTTCTACCACAAACTCATCTTTCACTCTAAAAGATAATAGAATGTAAAAAAAATTCTATTTACACTATTCGTATAGGGTTCCAAAATAAACGAATTTATAATTCATCTACATGATGTTTTAATAAAAACTACATTATTTAATCCAGGACATCTCATGGTCCAGTGGTAGGTGATACACCCTTGTCGCCCTTCGGTTGCGGGTTCAAGTCTCGCAGCCTTGCCGGACGCGACGGGTTGCCGCCCGACCTCCGGGTTGTCCTTTTATGGCAATCCAAAATAATCCAAACTAGAACTATCCAAAATACTTATGTCCAAACTCACAGTATAACATTTATAAGGAAGGTAAACATAATATAGATCCTTTTTACCCCGTAATATCATATGAATACCTTCATCATGTATTACCATATTCCTTGTTGATTACATTCATGCTCCCTTATTCCATATAGAATGCTGGATATACTTCATTAATCCAAAAATGTTTTAAACCCCAACAATGATGGAATATACAAATCATTAATCAGTTCCAAGGTAGTCAAGAATATCCAATATAATTTATCCAAAATCACTACCTCAGTATCAGAACTATATTATGATTTATCATTCTCTCAACCATATATTTTCCAAAAATTTATCCTGCTATTGAGTCACTTTTCTTTGTTCCACACAATCTCAAGTCCTTAATGAAATAGTACTGCAGTACAATCCTTATATACTCCATAATTATTATAACAAGTACATTGTTGATACAACTCTCAATTGACATAATCAACATAAGAACTCTAATCATTCCTCTTCATCTGTGGTAGTATCATAACTTGATTATTATCCAATAACATCATTTGCGGCATAGTCTGATGACTGAGACATAGGTTCGTGTAGTGTCCAAACTCCTTGCAAATGAAGCACTGTACATTTGAAACCATTTTCTTACCCTTGCAGTCACGTACTTTGTGCCCTTTTCCTCCACACTTATAACAAACTCCCATTCCTTTCAGGCAAGTTCCAGGGTGTTTCTTTCCACAGTTACCACATATGGGAAAATTCTTCTTTTCCCTCTTCCCTTTATCCATTTTTCTCTCTTCCATCCTTTTCTTCTCTTGCTTCCCTTCAAAGCCATAGGACTCAGTAAACTCTTTACTTATCTTATCAACACATGATATTATTTCTTCATATGATGATAATACATGGAAGACTATTTCTCTTATCAATTCTAGCTTAAGACCATGAAAGATATGATCCTTCCTTCTCTTTGGATCATGTGCATTTCTGGAGTTCTCATTCCTTCTACTGGGCGCCATTTCTAAACAATGGCATAAACTAGATCAGTTAATGAATCAAAATACATAATCCCATACTTATAAAACACTTAACATAAATTGAACTATTTATGGATATAATCCATAATCATAAAAATGTTTTCTTTGAGGAAGTATATACTCATAAACCCTTCATAATGATTTGTAAAGAAAGTGAGAGTTATCCTAAGCATATCCCCCGGGAGTGTCGTAACCAAGAGTGCAGCAAGGCCCGTTGTCGTGCACCAGTTCCCGTTCGAGTCTAGCTCAAAGCGGTGTTTTCGGGTTTTACCCCTAGGTACATCTGTGCCAGAGCCGCCTCTACCTGCTCGTATCCAGACAGGGATGTATTGCTCGGAAAACTCACAAAATCTCTACAATACCAAAATTCTAGGAAGTTCTTCTATACTAATCCTCAAAGTTTATCTTAGGTCTACGTGATCTAATCAGAGTTTATCTAAATCTAGCTTCCAAGGTTTGTACTAAACTTCCTCTGATACCAACTGTAACGCCCCGACCCCAGCTGCCCAGAGTCGGTGCATTAATTACATAACATTGGCATGATCACAAGAAAGATCAAATCCCGAAAGACCGATTGGTTTAGTAGCCTTGGAAACACTAGATATATTCATAAGTTTTACATTACATCATAAAATGAAAAACTACTACAATAACATAATGTCTCCATAATCCACACTCATATCCCCACATAATATCCCTGCAGGTCATTCATAACCTACTTCTTCACTTCCTGGGAAAAATAAAACATTGAAAAGGGGTGAGCTCAAATGCCCAGTAAGGATAACAATATAGCGGAAACTTTCATAAATAAGAATAAACATTTAAGGCAGTGTATAACTAAAACAAAAGCCTTTTAAATATGAACTTTCAACATGGTATGGCATAAATAAAATGAAATAATGCCATTTACTTATTCACATGGATATTCTACTAATCGAATAATCACATGCAAAAATCAATAACCACTTTCATAATGTTGGAATGCATAATGCCAGACTATCATAACCACATAGCCAAGGCCTCGTGCCAAGACTACAAATAAGATTTTGTCAAGGCCTTGTGCCAAGACACTAGTTTGTCTCATGAGACCTACCGATGCAATTTTTTTTAGAAGATACTTATGTTTAAAATTGATAAAATATACTCCAGTGTTTTTCTGAAAGCAATATGCAAGCTTCTGAAAACAAAATAACTAATTCTGAGACTTCTCGATTAATTACAGGCCATGATGGGTCCACTCCCAATCCCTTCCTGTCTACCAAACTCAAGAGTCAGGTTTTCTGAAAACATTTTTAAGCTTGCGTTAAATACGTATACATTTACACTGGATTTTCATATATTTGAGGGAAATATCTCTCTTTTGAAATCATTTAAAAATCACATAAATATAAAAGAAACCTTTTCTTTGAAAATATTCTAACAAGCTTGTAAGGAAAGCTTCGACGATTTTATAACGGTGGAAAATAACTTTACCCGCCGTATAAGTTAAAAAAACATTCTTACCTTAATTCTGTTGAAAAGGTTAAAAAGGACCTTGTTTTGAAAACGACCGAAAGATTCCTTTATAAACCACTTATAAAAGTCAAAAAGGCTATAAATGACTTTAACTCATATTCTAGTAAATAGTAAAAATGTTTTGAAATGCATTTTTAAGAAACATGGATGTGGATGATAAAGAGATCCCAGTAGATTATTACGTATAAACAACCTCAGATAATGAAGAGATTGTGAAATAACCCTTACCAATTTGGTAACTTATGAAACATACAACCCATGAAAGAGGTATCATACAATGAAAATGTAAATACACATAAGGTAAAGTGTATTACACAAAGAATACAATTATGGGCAGTACATACACCACACAAAAGATAATAGTGGATATATGGCATGAATCTCACGGAAATAAAGAGTGAGATGAAAACCCCTTACCACGTTAATCAATTGAGTAGTATGGCCAAAAGTTAATAACCACCAAATTATTTACAGAATAACATGAATATAAATATAATCATGATAATATATATCAAATTCCAGTACACAATACACCACTTTCAATAATTTAGTGGCGAATAATGGAAATCTCACAGAATTGAATGTGAGATAAGAAAATCCCTTACCTTGTACTTTTCCTTGGTTGGGGTAGGTTAACCTCCTGTATAATGGTGAAATAGTTGTTATTAAATTATAAATGAATCATATATAATAATATGATATCATATATGATCTTTTAACATTGATTTGTTAATAATATCTTAGAATTATCGTCGTTTTGGGAGTTAACTTACTCATTTTCTTTTATATGTTTTGTTACATAAGCCATGGTTGTTGTATCTTATTCATATCCAGAATGATATCTAGTCCTTAAACATCATTTTTAAATCATAAAATGATAATTATACTTGAATGGATACGATGGAGAATGAATCTCATCGCGTTCGTGGAGACGGTAGTCCGTACGTACGCACGAACGCTACTTCCATTTAATTTTTATTTTAAAAGAATCGAATACAAATGATACATAGGTATATTACTATTCCAGTATAATATAATATTTTATACATGTTACTTAATTTCATTAACACCATCCTTTATACGTTCCATGTGTGGTATGAACGAGTCATATCATTTTAAGGGGGCGGTAGTCCGCACTTCCTCAAATGAAATTATCGTATGTATATACAACATGAAACGAATAATGGTTTGAAATAAAATGGAATTACAGAAGCTTATATATAAAATATATATCATTAATATCATATTTAATTACAGTGCCATCATAATGGCCACCATGAGAGGCGGTAAGATGTATTTGAACAATCATCGTTTCATGAGGCGTTAGTTTGCCATCCACAGAAACATTATGTTCATCATCCATTAGATGGAGTTGTGTGTATGTGTAGTTTGAATCCTTCTTATAACAACATCCTAGTATATTGTGGATACTGGTGTTGTTACAAAAGAAAGGAAATAAAAAGAGTTTGGGGGTTGGAGAAGCAAAATAAATGAAAATAATTTAAGAGAAATCGTTACCTTTAATCTAGGTAACTCACTTTGGTTGGAACCAAAGGACTTCTTGAAATGCTTTCTGCCTAAGGGGGAGCTTCAAGGAGGAGGAGAGGGATTTGGGGAGCTTAGTTGGGCAGAGTTTGGACGAGCCAAGTGGCTTGAGAGGTGTGAGGAAAAGAGAAGGAGGAGTGCCCTTTTATAAGAGGGGTGAGGGGCACTTTTGGAAAAGCTAGAAATATTAATTTATAATAAATTCATATTCGGTTTCCAAAGGCTCCAAAGTTGACTATTCAAAGGATGAGGTGGGGATAGGTCGAAAACAACTCATCCAATAGAATTTAGACAGGTTTGGGTACTTATATTAACCTTATCTTTAAGTATTAACTCTAAGTTAATTAGTTTCACTTTTACAATGTCTCTTTGTATTTTTATATAATATGGTTAATAAACTTACTATATACATCCAAGCGACCCCCAAGTGGTCCATTAATGATTAAACTATCATAATATAAGTCTCTTGGCCGAACCTTAGATTTTTAGGAATTTAATATCAATTAATAATATAATATTTGTTTTAAGAACTCTTTTATGTCAATTTTGACACTATTCAATAGTTGATTTTTGTGAAACTCATAACATATTGATTACTTCAAACAAAGTCAATTAAATCAATCCTAATATATCATATTATCCTAGAAAATTATTGTAATTCATTAAAAGTTTCATATTATATTTATTTGGGTATTTATAATATCAATTATGTTAATTTTTTACTATTTTAGTAATTACTGCATCATCATTGTGTCATAAATAAAATAAATTATTTAATGTCTAAAAATTATAAATAAAACATCATTATGTAGGAAATCTTTTTAGCTTTCTAATGAATATTTATAATCGAAAATCCAACATGTATAACCCTATGTAAAAATTGTTCTTCTAAAAGATGTAAGCTTATGCCATTTTTATTTTTATTTTAACTTTATTAATATAATGTGTCCCTACCACATACAAGTGGCTCCAAGGGGTCCCCAAATTGACCCAAGGATGCCCATGGTCGGGTATGTGTCCACCAATAAGGTTAGGACACGTTTTAGGGTAATTTTGTATTATTATAATATTATTTTTTAACCCTTATTTACCGGATTTACCCTTTAACCATGGTAAATAAAATATTTACCGCAGTAATTATTCAAAATGTCTAAAAATAAAAGTTACCTATTTACACAATTTGAACATCATGATTCCAAATATGGAATCCATTTTTCTAAATTCAAAACACAGAAGTGGCAGAAATTAATTTAAAATTAATTCCCGCTGTCAAAACAAAAAGCGTGTTTTTAAGAGATAATAACTATCAAAAGATTGACACTTGTTTATGTTTGGTTTAATTGTAAAATTATGTCCAATGACCAACATTATATTAAACGGTAAAAATATATTCTAAATATACTTTAAAACCACTCAGATTCATAATTTTTCACTATTAATTATTTTGATTAAAAAAGTTGTTTTTAATTAAAATTTAGTAATTTTCACTATTCATCAAAATATGAAAGTTATCCGAAATGTACCAAAATTTCACCTTAGGCTAAATTCGATATTCCGAATCCAAAAATGAAGTCCATTTTCAAATATAAAATATATATAATTTCAAAAAGTAGATATTACTATTTATAACGGCTAGTTTGATCGGTTGTGGTGTGTGTTAAAACTCGACGTTGCGTACAACACACGCTACTGTTTTATTCAAAGGAAAGAGTACCGTGGAAGCTTGGGATGTTTCATTTTAAATTTTTGATGTCCCCATTTAGTCAAAAAGTTTAAAATATAGTATTTAAAAAGGGTTAACTATTAAAGTTGATAAAAGTGCAATACTGAAAATGAATTTGTTCTTGCATTATATCTAAGAAACTCATAATATGGATTCTAAAATTATAAGGATTATATAAACATTAAAATTTATCTAATACTATTCATAACCTCTTTTGAACGGCTTGTTTGGTAAGTCATGGTGTGCTTGAACTTTGTGTTGCATGTAGTGAAAGTTATTGAATTATTTTGAAGAACTAACACACTATGAAATCTTGGGGTGTTACAGGCTAGTTGGTAGGTGAATATATAGTTAGAACCACAATTCAAGAGTATATCCAATAGTGTAGTAGAAGTCATGCAGTTGGGGATCCTTTGATCGTTCAGGATATAGAGGTGGTCATAGAGCCCAAAGTCTGGGTAGTAGAACTAGTTGGGTAATGTTCCTTAAGGGATCTAGACATTGGGAGCTTAGGGTTGGGGTTCAGTCTAGATTCATTACATTTATAAGAATATAGCCATGTAATGTGGAGATATATCTAGAGTCTGTGGTATGATTCTTATATCATCGAACCTAGTTTATACTTTATTTGATATGGGTGTGTAAAAATCCATTATATTTGAGTAGCTGGTCAGGATCTTGGGTTATACATGCAGTGAATTTATGGGGTTATGTGTATAGATACGCCCTTAGGGGTTTGATTAGAGGGTATTTAAAGGTTTCTTAAGTGCACCATCATGATCAGTAGGCATAGGTTCCTATGGGATTTCTTTATATTAGATATGTCTAGTTTTGATGTGATTATAGAGATGGATCATTTGACTCGGTATTGAGCACACGTCGACTACAATTACCAGTGAGAATCTTTTACATCTATAGATGGTGATTTTATACCTATTTTTATGAGTGATATCTATATGTGGTCCATTTAGGACCTATCCATCAGTAGTTAGGGGTTATCACAAACCAGTTTCCTAGTGTTCCTTTGAAATATGTGGAAATTTGTTGGGTGATCTTTCCTCATATATTTGATTAGTACCATGATGTGTTTTATAAGGATTTATTGGGGTTTATACCTAAGTATGATATTAATTTTATGATTATTATTATCTTAAGTATGGATCCCATATCCATTCCAACATGTAATATGGTTCCTAAAGAGATTTTAGAGAAAATGACACTGCTAGAGGATTTAAAAGTGAGGGGTTTATTAACCTGACCACATCCTCTTGAGGTGATCCTATATTATCTTCTAAGAAAGTAAATGGATCATTGTTTTTATTTTTGGATTACTAGAGGATGAATCAGGTGATGGTTAAGAACCAATATCTTCTTCCTTATATCAATGTATTATTAGATTAGTTGAGAGGATATTGGCAATTCTTTAAGATTGATATGAGATCAGCCTATCACTAGTTGAGACCGAGGCCTTTTAATATTCCTTGTACTGCTTTTAGGAGTAGGTATGACCTATATGAGTGTCTTGTGATGTCACTAGGATTGAAGAATAAACCAAAAATGTTCATAACCCTAATGAATAGAGTCTTCCATCATTATTTGAATTCATTCAATATCATGTTAATCGGTGAAATTTTTGTGTACTCCCAGTAAATGTAAGATCACACTCACCATTTAGAGTTTTTTTATAAGAACACTAAGTGAGTATCAGATTTATAACTAGATCTTGAAGTATCTATTATAAATCAGTAAGGTTTTCATCTTAGGTAACATTATATTTGATTTGGGTATATCAGTATACCCAGAGAATATCAAACCTATGGTTTCTTGGGAGTGTCCTAAGAATGAATTTGAGATCCGTAGTTTTATAAGATTGGTAGGTTACTACTGATGGTTTATCTAGGAATTCTCTTGTTTATAAGTGTCATTGATGGCCCTAGACAAGAAGGGGGTGAAGTTCATTTGGTCATATGTTTTTGAGAGAGCCTTTTGTGGCATGAAAAGGATGTTTATGTCAACATTGATACTGACCTTAATAGATCTGGGTAAGGTGAACACATTGTATTCAGATGGTTTAGTAGTACGCCTTGGAGAAGTTATGATGAAATATGGGTGATTTATCACTTATGGGTCCAAGAAGCTAAGACTGCATGTGTGAAACAACTTGACACATGATCTAGAGTTGGCTAAGGTGGTACACACACTAATATGTCATAATCACTACCTTTTGGGTGAGATATTCATAGAGTATAGTGACCACATGGGCCTCAACTATATATTTTTATAGAAGGATTGGAACCTTTAACAGAGGATGTGGGTAGAGTACATGTGGTATTTTTATTTTGAGATGGTGTATACCCTCAGAAAGGGGAACATTATTACTAATGCACTAAGTATGAGGATTCAGTTATAGGTGGTGCAGGTGGCTAGTAGTGAGTGGAAAATAATGAACCTCTTCATTGATATGTGCCTTGAATTTCAGAATTTTTATGGTAAAGAGACCATAACATCATTGAGAATTACCTCCCCATTCCTTGAGAGAGTGAAGTAGATTCAATTATATAACTCAAATTACATAGTGGTGAGGGATAATATATATAGTGAAAATATGCCACCTGATTTTTCCTTTTATGCTAATGAGGTTCTTTATGCACAAGGTTGTGTGGTAGTCCCTATGAGTATATGTGAGGAGTTAATGTGGGATTCACATTCCTTGAGATGAAATGTTCAACTAGGTCTTACCATGATGTATCATAACATTCAAAGAAAATACCGGTATCCTAGAATGAAGAAGTTTATAGGGGGTTTTGTCTCACATTGAATGTCTTCTCATAGGGTGAAAATAAAGCACTAGTGCTCCACAGGTCTTATTTATTCATTTCTCATTCCTGAGTGGAAGTGGGATGATGTGACAAGGGATATTATGATGATATTTCCAAGGTATTCTTATAGAAGTGACGTGGTATGGGTTATCATGAACTAGTTGATACCAATTTGGGAGACCCTTTCCTTCGATGATATGGTCCAGATGTATATCTAAGATATAATGAACTTGAAAAAAGTTCATAGGAGAATTATTTTATATTGAGATTCATGCTTTACATCATGCTTCTGGTAAGGGTTGTATATGGTTCTTGATACACTAGTGCATCTAAGCATTACTAACCATCCTCAAACCATCGGGTAGTCTTAGCGAACTATATGAGTGTTGGAAGACATGATGAAAGTGTGAATCCTTGATTTTTTCTATTAACCACAGAATAATTTCACACTAACAGAGTTATCCTATAACAATAGTAATTGGGAATCAATTTAAATGAAACAATTTAAGGATTTATATGTTTGGCCATGTTAATTTCCTCTATGTTCTCTAGAGTCTAGGTAGTCATCAGTTATCGAGCTGAGTCACATGCAAGATAAATCAGATCATACCCAATTGATAAGGAACTATTTATCAACCGATCAAAGAAGGAATCATATATCAACTAGTGATGATGTGCTTTGGATTTTGAGGTTGGAGAATGAGTATTTCTATGAGTATCACCTCAATTAGGACACATGGAGATTTAAAAGAAAGGGAAGTTAGTTCCTAGGTTCATGGGGTTGTTTGAGGTTTTCAATATGATCAGTACCATGCATATCAGTTAGCTCTTCCTCAAATATATAGTATTTTTCATGATGTATTCTATGTATCTCAACTTCAAAGATACCATCCCATCTCATATCATGTGATTGATATCAATGAGGTAGAGTTGGATTAAAATTTTTCATTCAAGGAATGATCGGTTCTCATAGTGGATCAGAGTGATAAGACTCTATGTGGGAAGACGTTCTCTATGGTTTGAGTGTAATGGATACACATGAATATCTAGGAGTTATAGGAGTGAGAGTCTAATATGTGAGTGTAGTGGATGAATATTTTCATTGACGAGGCTTGGTGATGCTCGATGGTGTAGCTTGGGGTTGAGATGTTATATAGTGGGGAGGCTATAACACCCCAAAATTTATGAGGGATGAATTCAATCCATTTTATTCCAAAACTTTTGTATATAAATATTTTCTAGGTGTTGGTGGGGTTAGTGGTAGATTATCAAACATTGATTGGGCATGGGGATGAGATCATCAATGAGGACAAGGTAGGGGATTACTCCTGGTAGAAGGCCCACAATATTTATCTCTTACCTTTTGATAAGGTAAAATATGGTTGGGGATTACACCTAGTCAGAGGAATAGATTTCCATGACTCAATAGTGGGATGATTTAAAATAAACAGTATGATAATGGTATTTTGGGAATTTTTTAGCCCAATTAAAGGACCTGAAAAAATGTGGCACCCAGGTGGGAAGCTTGGAAGGCATGGGCATGGATTCCTTACACTAATATGCTCTTGGGGATTTCTCATTTTAACTTCATACTTATTTATGAAAACGTGGGGTCAGGGGGTTCTCCATCTTTCCCTTATTAATTGGTTTTATTATGGTCATACAATATAGAAAATATTGTTTCCTTTTAAGGCCATGAATCCAAGACCATCATGTTGCCTTTAGATGTAACTCGATGACAAGTTGATTTGGGATAAAGAGTATTGGAAACGTATTATGGGAAATTTATTTATCCCATTCAAAGGACATGAATGAATAGGGTACCCATGTTAGAAGTATGGTCGACCTGTCATGAATTACTTCCACTTTGGTATTGTTGGCAATTTATTTTCCATAATTCATACTTATTCCTAAAAACAGGGGGGTCAGAGTATTCTCTATCATTACCTTATTAATTGGTTACACTATGTTCATGTGATAAGTACAATCATGGTTCCTATTAAGGTCGGGCATATGGGACCATCATAGTGCCTTTAAATGTGAACAAGTAAAAGGTTGATTTGGTCTAAAGGGTGTTAGCAATATCTTTTGGGAAATTTCATTATCCAAGTTAAAGGACCTAATAAAATGAGGCATCTAGGTTAGAAGGTTGGGATTTTTGGGTGTGGATTCCTTGCACTAAGACTTTTTTAGGTCTCTATCCTCTGTACTCCATACTTGGTTCAAAAAATGCGGGGTTTGGGGTTATTCATATTTCCTGTCATAATTGGTTATACTATGCTCATATGATAAGGAAAATCCTAGTGCATTTGATGGTCATGCATCTAAATCCACCAATTTTCTTTTAAAAATGACTCAGTAGTGGGTTTATTTGGGCTAAAGAGTGTCGATAATTTTTTTAAGGAAATTTATTTATCCCAAATTAAAAGACCTGAGCGAATGGGGTATCCATATAGGAAACTTTTGATGCCTGGCTACACTTAGATTTTGTGAAGGCTTTATCCTTCGCACTTCATAATTGGTCCTAAAAATGAGGGGTTTGAGGGTTATCTACCCATTTTTTATTAATTAGTTATATATATTAGGTGCTTGGGGGTACAATTACATTAAACACAAACACTCCGCACACACACAGGCCTAAAAGGCAGGTTATAGCCCCACCAAGGGATAACCCACCCAACAAGTTGCTTTATTACATAATATTTTTGGCCCAAAATCCCAGTGGGAATGAAGCCCATTACATTTTTGGCCGATGGACCATTCTATGAATAGTAACCCAGCTACTACAGTACTTGCTAAAGAGTGTAGGTAAGGTATTTTGGGAAAATTCATTAGACCAATTAAATAACTTTACCAAATGGGGTGCCCAGATAGGTAGGTTGGGAAGCCTGGGTGTGAATTTCTCCTACTCAGATGTAGTCAGATCTTTCTCTTCAACACTTTGTAATTGATCCTGAAAACAGGGGGGGGGCTAAGGATCCTATATATCTTCTTTATTAATTGGTTATACTATAATCATATGATTAGGAAAATCATGGTACCTTTAGAAATAACTCAGTAGGGGGTTGATTTGGGATAAAGAGGGTCGAAAAGGTATTTTAGGCAATTTATTTAGCCTAGTTAAAGGACCTAAGTGAATAGGGAACCCAAGTGGGATGCTTGTAAGGATTAGGCATAGATTCCTTGCACTAAAATGTTTCTGAAATTTTCTCATCAATAATTCATACTTGGTCCTAAAAATGGAGGGTATAGGGGTCCTTATATAGGAAATGGGAGTTGAACATCCAAATAACCATCGTGTGGCAAGGACCATTTTTAAGGTCATGCAGTCAGGACTGATGATTCTCATTTTTAAGGTCATGCGATAAGGACCATCATGGTTACTTTTAAGTTTTTTCATCCCAGATCATCATGTTGTATTTAAAAATGGCTTAGTAGTAGGTTGATTCAGGCTAAAGAGTGTCAGTAAAGTCTTTTGGGAAATTTCTTTAGCTCAATTTAAGGACTTCGGAAAACAGGTTTCCTAGGAGGGAATCTTGTGGGGTATGGATATGGAATCC
Organism: Viscum album; assembly: GCA_963277665.1. NCBI lineage: Eukaryota > Viridiplantae > Streptophyta > Magnoliopsida > Santalales > Viscaceae > Viscum > Viscum album. The sequence continues at coordinate 803,374,297 of OY728167.1, read as the reverse complement.
TTGAACTCAGATGTTGTCGATGTTTTATCCTCATAACTTCATACTTAGTCCTAAAAATGGGGGGGGGGGGTCTGGGGTCCTTATATAGACAATGGTAGTTGGACATCCAAATAATCATTGTGTGACAAAACTACTACAAAACATGCCTTTAACAACACATACCTTTATTAGTGTTAGAAAAAAAACATTGATAAATGTTCCCTTTATCAGTTCTATAATAATCACTGATAAATGGTACCTTTTATCAATTCTTTTTAGACCTGATAAAGGGTAACCTTTATCATCTCTTTTCTATAGCGATGATAAACAATACCCTTTATCGATGCTTTATTTTTAACGATGATAAATTGTACCCTTTATCAGCACTTTATTTTTAGCACTGATAAAGAGATCAATTTTCAGTGCTTTTTTAGCGTTGATAAAGGCCCCAAATAAAATTAAATAATTAAATAAATAAAAAATATAAATGATTTTATTAAAAAAATATTGAAAATTTTATTAATTAAATAATTATTGATAAAAATGAATAAAATGAATATACTATATAAAATTATAATTACTAATAAATAGTATATATTAAATATATAGATATATGTAAAATGAAATAAACAAATAAAAATTAAAAATAAGTAAATTAAGAAAAATCCTAAATAATTTATTAATTAAATAATTATTGATAATATTAATAAATAGTATATATTAAATATATATAGAAATATATATGAATGTATATAAATATGATTTATATAATTCAAAATATTTATGATTTACATTAAATAAGTCATATATTTTGTAAATAATGGTTTATAATTAAAAATTAATATGAATTAAAAATACTGATTAATTTCATCGAGTAATGGAAATAATTTAATGTAATTTGATTTTTCAATTTAACATATATCAAATGTGTGTTATATTGATTTCACATACATATATATGCAACTAATGCATTTTTATATAAAACACACACACACAAATATTTATGTAATTAATGAAATCTTATATAGAAACACATACACCAAATATTTATGTAATTTATTCAAATTTTATTATTCATTTTAGAATTTCATTATAACATGATACATTTAATATATAATTCCTTTAACTGGTAATTTTTTTAAATTTTATTACAGATAGGTATTAATTCATTTTTAATATTTTTTATTTTTTTGGGAATTTAATCACTTTCTATTATTTATTTATATATATTTATTTAGTATATTTTAATATTTTCAATATGTATTCATATTTATATCAATATATATCCATATTTTTTTAATAATTCATATTTAATTAACAAAACTTTTCCATTCTTTCAATATTGTTAAAGTGTACTCATTTTTAATTATTCAATTTCACTCATTTTTTAAAGGTAGGAGGAGAGTCTCTCCTTATTTAATTATTAAACTAGGAAACACCACTTTTTTCTAAGTAGAGGGACCCCATTACATGACCCATAGGTCCAGTAGACAGTAAATCCCATCACATAATAACTTGCAGCCCAATTGAATTGGCCCTAAGGCCCAAAATTCGAAGGCCTACAATAACCCATGACTAAGATGCTCTTGTGTGCCTTGGAGGTCACAGCTGAGATGACACCATCATTATCCAATGAACCTACGTTGTTGAAGCCTCTCCATCGTCGAGTCACACCCCACCACTGCAACCCCCGACGTCATGACTCAACCGTTGTATAGAACTGTTGACCTAGTTCTATAGCCCTTTGCCGATGTCACTACCTTCATTAATCGTCCCCATTCCATCATTGAGTGACCCCAATGATATAACCCCCCAATGAAGAGACCAGCCGCCCCAACACTATAGCTACCTGTGCCAATGTCATCCATCACCCCGGTACCGTAGTCCTTCTCCGTGAGACTACCTGGGCTGAAAAGCATCCACCTGTGGAAAATACCACTAATGAATCACCAAATAGGGGCCATCCAATATTTAAAAAATGTACTTATATAATTATAAATACTTAATTATATATATTTAAATAATTACAAAATTATAATAAATTTATTTAAATAATGAATATGTTTACTATATTTATATTTATATGTATTTATTAAATATATATATATAATTATATAAATATATATAATGATATAAATATATAAATATATAAATATATAAATATTATTATTTTTAAAAGTATTTATATAATTATAAATAATTAATTATATATTTAAATAATTATAAAATTATAATAAATATATTTAAATAACTAATTTATTTACTATATTTATATTTATATATATTTATTAAATATATATATTTTCATAGATATATTTACAAAAAATTTATTTATAATTTATAAATCCTTTATCATCGCTGATAAAGATGCATTTGTCAACGCTTATTAATTTAGTGTTGATAAAAGGGATATTTATCATCACTTTTTTGGAAGTACTGATAAAAGTGTCCCGATCTATTTAAAGAACCCTTACCGGTCGTGATATCTGAAGCTTTTCATGGAAGCCATCTACCACCAGTGCTCCTCATCATAGAATCCAATCTCAGATCAAGGCTCGAATCAAGGCTCGAAAAAATCCAAGGCTTGAATGATTCAAGGTTTGAATGAATCCAAGGCTCGAACGAATTCCATTTTTGGAGATATCTCCACTTTCTCTCAGATGATTCAAAGCTTCAATCCAAGTTATGTTATTTTCTTCTCCCCCCACTCATTGATTGCTTGTTTTGCGATAACTATTTGTGGTTTTTTGTTCATTATCTCTTGATATTCATTATTTATCACCAATTTCCCTACCAGAATGAATTTCTAATTGGGGGTTTCTATGATTTTGGGTTTTTATTGACCCTTTAAGGTATTTTCTTCCTGCCATGTAGTGCATTAATAATTACACCCTATAGTTTTATAAATGATTCCCCTTCTAAATTTATCTTGAATATGATAAATATTGGTGAAAATATAGGGAATGAATTAGTGACCACTGTACATGTACAATGGGGTTCTCTTCATTCTTTGAGATTGATGGATGTGGAAGCCAAGGGTTATTTTAGTCAATTTAGGGATGCCTTCTACCATTATATATAGGAAATATAAGTCCGAATTCACTTGTGATAGTAATGAACTAGTTCCTTACATGGGATAAACAATCAGAGGTGGTTAGGTGAATGATATTGATCATTTATATAGAGTGATAATTATGTTGGGACAACACATTAAGAAAAAAATTAAACACATATATGGAAAATCCCCTAAGGATTGATCATTATTTCTGATAATAATGTATTTATAATCCCATATTTTCATTATTTCTATTATTTTGTTTGCATCAACTTTCAAAATCCCCAATATTTTTCAAATTTTCAAAATATATATAAAATAATATAAATATAATAATGTGGTAGGAATAGTGAGTGATCCAAAATAAAATATTTAAAGGAATGACCATGGTCTTCAACTGTGCTGTACTAATAAGGAATATAAATACTATTTTTTACCACCCCATTACAGGTGTTTCATATACTCAACCCCATAATCTAATATAGAATTTTTTACCACATAATTAAACTCATTCTTAATACTTCTTCTTAAAATTGTAATTCCCTTTAGAGAATTATATATACATATATATGACTAAAACATAATACATATGAGATGAGTATAATTATAAATGGGTGAAATGAAATACTTATCACAGTGCATTGATTTATACTTTGAGGGTATATATATATATCATAGTGAATAAACTCCAAGGGTTGTTTTATTTAAATATCTAATTTTTTATTTTAATTATTAACAATATCACCATTATAATTAGTAAAAAATATCTATCAATTTTATCTTTTAATCCTAAATACATCACAACTCACCCTTTTTAAGTCAGTATTTAAATGTCTCATTATCTAATATGATCAATTTTTCACTACCACAAATCAATTTCCTATTTCAAACACAATAACTGTAAATTTTTACTAACCTTAAATTAGAATATGGTTTGGATAGTTTTCTATACCTTTGTAAAAATATATCCATCATTGAAATGATAACCAACTCATTAATAATTCTTAAAAATCACTTCATTTCCTTCATTACACATCTTATAAACACTATGTATTTTTACTTTAATCCATATAAAAAAATATCATTTTATAACATTTTCTTTTATTTCCATCATCTTTTAAATGTAAACAATTTATATTAAGAGATACACCATTTCTAAAATAATAAGTACCCTTTGAACTTGTCAAAAATTGTTAATTACATCAGTTTACCTATCATGTGAGATGAATAAAAAATATATAATATAAAAGGATGTTTCTTTTGTAAATCCATTAGTGTGACATCAATAATAAATTCCTCTTACATTACATTCTTTGTCATATAATACATTTCTAATTATTTAATCACATTCATCTATGTTTTTAGAAAATATTGAAAATCCTTCAAACAACCATTTAATTTTTCACATGTTTAATAGAGTTCATTCAATAGTTGAGATTCATAATCTAATTTTAATTATGAAGATTCGTCTAACTTTGAAATTATTTTTGTAAGAGTGAGTCATCTAACCTTTAACTTAAAACCTATATATATTTCATTATTACTATTATTTATCTCATTATGACTAAAATTTTATACTATGTTCCAAAAATCACCATAGAATCGACAATGGACACGAAAATGAATTTTTCTTATAAATATTACTATTTGAATGCTTTAAAATAATTCTTTTTTTCAACCTATCTAGACATAATTATTGAATCAATTTGTCAAATAAGAATTTTGAAATGTTTAAAACCTTTATTGTTATTAGGTATATTCTGTTCCTAAAATTATTTTTTTCCATTCCTTATCAATTTTTAATTGAAATTGAAATTATATTTTTGAGTTGTTTTCAAATATTTGATATAACATTAATATTAAACGTAATAATTCCTTAGGTTGTTAAATCACTGGTTCCAAAAACTAGAATAGTGGTTTTGAAATTCTATATATGTTGGAATAATTATTAGAAATTATTTTTATGTATTCATCATTTTAGGTCTAAATATATTGGTTCCACCCCTAGGAATCACCAATTACCATCCATGTATATGGAATAAATATTTATTTATTAATTTTTTTATCAATACATTTTTATATCTTCTAGTTTATGGAATGAGAGTTTATTATTCTTGTTTATCATATTTGGGTTTCTTATTACTCCTTAATTTCCTATATTATATTTTCATTTTTAGGGGATTTAAGAAAAACTTGATGGATCATTTTAATAGAGGTAGGAATAGTCTTAGTTAAAGGATTGAAAGTAATAAAAGTTGGATTTATCCTATAAATATAGAAATCATAGAGGCCCCAAGGATTCATATATCATAACATGTCCCCAATGAAACCCATTGAATCATAGATAATAATGTGTATGCCCCCAAAATCTCAACTTCAATAGGTCAGGAGTTAATAACTAGTTCTAATGGTGTAATTATCACAAATAGGAGGAATTACCCCCTTTATAGAATATAATGTATTACAACTATAATCCTTATCAGCTTCATCTCCCAAATAGTTATTATTACAATTTTTTTCTTAAGAATAATCCCCCATATATTTTATGTTTCTTGTACTACTTTGAGTAGTAGTCATCCCATGGATGACTACTTATTAGAGTATTTCAAGTAACATAGGTACATGCCCATAATATATAGAGGATGAGTGTAAAAAAAATGCAATGATAACTATTTGGGAGATGTGCTGATGAGGATGGAAGTTGTATATTACTTTCACCTTTGGATAAATTCATAGGATAACACCTACCATAGTGGAGTAATACTTTTCTTAAATTCAATTACCCATTTTATTTAAATCATAATAAAATTATTTGAAACAATAAAATGTTGGGTTTCACTTATTAGAATTATCCATAAATTTCACCTTTGAAAATGAATATCTTACGTGTATTTATTTATTTATCATACAAAATGAATATTTTATGAACCTAATAGGATGGATATGAAACGAAAATGGATTCATGCTAATCATTTGACAAAATAGTATGGATATGGAGTTAAATAGTTCATCAAGTTTTCAATAGATCACATATACGAACCTTATTGAATCCTTTGTCCATGTTTACATTGTTGTTATTCAAGAAAATTAAATTCAGAAGATTTGGAAGAAAATTTTATTTTTTAAATGATAGATTAGAGCTATAAATGTTGGACAAAACATAGGTAAAAACTTAACGTGCACACTAATTGGGATGATACTATGGTTTATGGATCATTTTCTATGAATACCAGTGTAAATGATGATGGAGACTGCATAAAATAAATTACAATATAAACTGAAGATGACCTTCATGATTGTCCAAAGTTATTTTTAGAATTTAAATATTTGTTCTAAAAGACCATTGTATATCGGTTGTACTAAATACACAACATTGTTGGCTTTATTGAAGTTATATAATATGAAAGTTGGCAGCGAATTGAGTGATACCAGATTTACAGAACTACTTGGTCTTTTGAATGATATGATACCAGAAGAAAATAAACTACCATGTCAAAAATATGATGATAAACAAATGATATATTCAATGGTCATGATATCTAAAAAATAAATGCTTGTCCAAATGATTATATATTGTTTCTCAAGGACCATGAATCACTCATAAAATGACCTAATTATGGAACAGATCGATACAAAAAGAAATGAATCAAGCCCTTCAAAATATGTATGGTAATTACCTATAATTCCACTGTTTATAAGACTATATAGATGTTAGGAAAACACGAGACAATTGGCATGGAGTAAAGATACAACAATTAAATATGGGAACCTATGTCATACAGAAGATTCTTCTCGGTGGAATAAAATTGATTACAAGTATCCTGAATTTGGAAATGAGTTGAGAATCATTCATCTTGCGTTATCTATAGAAGGAATAAATCCTTTTGGTGTATATAGTAGTACTCATAGTACATGGCCCTCCATGTTAGTAAATTATAACTTTCCACCATGGTTATTCATGAAGTACACATACATTATGTTGTCTCTACTTATATTTGGACCAAAGCAACACAGTAATGATATTGATGTCTATTTGGATCTATTGATAGAACATCTGAAATTGATGTGGTATATAGGTGTTACAATTTATTATGCTCATAGAAGTGAAGAATTTTCATCGAGGGCCATGTTGTATGGGATGATAAATGACTTCCCCACTGGTGGAAATTTATCATGCTATAGAATTAAAGGAATTTTGGGGTATCCCATTTGTGAAGAACACACACACTCAATTCTATTGAAACATTCCTCAAAGACTATATTTTTTGAAAATCATAAATTTTTACCTTGATGAAATAAATACTGATCCTGGACGATGATATTTTATGGGAATATCGAATAAGGTAAAAAACTTTCTCCACTAATGGGTGATCAACTGTTTGATAATGTAATAAATATTGACACTATTTTCAGTAAACAATTTTTGAAAAACCTTACAAAATCAGGTTGGAAAAAGTGATCAATTTTATTTGAATAACTGTATTGGAATTGTTTATATATTATACATTTTCTTTATTTCATGCATGTAGAAAAAAATTATTTGATTGTGTTATTGGAATGTTACTAAATGTTCCCAATAAAATGAAAGGTGGAATCAAGGCTAGGTTGGATATGATTTACATGGGGATAAGGGAAGATTTCACACCAGTGAAAGGTAAAGGGTGTACTTTTCTTCCTCTAGAAGCTTACACTCTATCCATACATGAAAAATTGTAATTTTTCCTTTCCCTTAATAGTGTAAAAGTTCTAGAGTGTTATTCATCAAATATAAATAATGTCATGGAAAATACTATTTTGAAGTTATAGGAACTAAAATCACACGACAATCATGTTTTTATGCAATATTTGATGTCTGTTTATTTTAATTGCATTCTACCTAAAAATGTATGGCATACATTAACTAGACTATGCTTTTTTTAAATCCATATACAGTAAAGTTATAGAATCAACGAAGTTGGAAATAATGAATAAGGAGGTTGCAATCATATTATGTGAATTAGAAATGTTCTTCCCAAAATCATTCTTTTATATAATAGTCCACCTGATGGTTCACTTGGTTATAGTGGTTCAACTATGTGTTCTTATCCATTATAGATGGTTGTATCCCATTGAATGGTATATGAAGATTTTGAAAGGGTATGCCAAGAATCGAAGTCAGCAAGAATATTTTATTGTAGAATGATATATTGTTGAATAATATGTTGAATTATGTACCAATTACTTATCAGATGTTAACAAAATAGGTCTCTCAAAGTCTCGCCACAACTGATGCCTTATAGGTAAAGGGATTTATGAAAGAGTTTTTGTAACAATTACCTTCACAGAGTGGGAGAAAACACACCTTTACATTTTACATAATAGTGAATATGGTGATCTATACATTTAATCCCATAAATATATTCTTAGAGATTTGAATCTGTGAAGGGATAAAGGATGGATATCAAATACACATAATCAATAGTTTATAGGGTGGTTCTAATATCAAATTTATAAGGATACATATGAAAATATGAATTCAATTGCTAAAAAATTTCAATGGCTAGCTAGGGGATAGAATGAAAATGTTATATCGTACACTAGTTTTCTAATCAATGGTTATATTTTCTATAAAAAATAACACAATGACCACAGTACGATGCAAAATAGTGGTGTTATGATCGTGGTGAAAGTGATTTATATATATGGTTTCAAGGATAGAAATCCAATTTATGAAAATATGTCATATTTTGGCATTATCGAATAGATATAAAAGTTGTATTATACAACATTTTAAGTTCTGATTTTCTTTTGAAAATAGGAATGTAGTGAATGTTGATGAAATGGGATTCATGAAGGTGAATTTTAGTTTAGAAGGGGAAAAAGATGATCCATTCATAATGTTATCCCAATTAGTGCAAGTATTTTATGTCTCAGATCCAACAAATAATATTTGGTCGATTTTACTACTAGAGACTAAAAAAATTGTCAAGTCAGATGAAAATTCAATCAAGGATGACCCTTTCATTAGGAGATCAAAATCAGTTCATATAAGTCCCAATGTAGACAATGTATTGTACTTTATATGGGACCACAAAGAGGGGATTTTTATTCTTGATAGAGGAGATAAATCCCTAAAAACTTTTAAAAAAAATAAAGAGAGTTTAAGGAGAAGGTAAAAGTATTTTTTAATATACTATGTTTTTCCTCATAATATTTTTTTATCCACTTCATTAAAATAATATAAATTAATTGTTTGAATAATCATGAAAACAATGTCTTCTACACATGATGATGTTATCAATGATGTGTAAGAATAGACTATAATGAAGGAAACCCTTTGGGAATATGTAAAGGTAATGTTACAATATACCTTTTCTATTTTACTGAAAAATTATATAATGAAATGTTGATTTAATTTTCATTATTCTTTTTAGAGTTTATTTATTTTAGAAGATTTATGTCCATATTTCTCGCCTTTATTCACAAAAAATTCCATATAATTCTTCTCCCTCAAAACCTTTTCACCCCTATGGTGTTGAAATTTATCAATTTCCTTCAAGTTACCTCCACTTCCTTTACAGGAAGAAAAAAAACACTACCTCTGCTCAATAACAGAGGTAATCTTGATGCTTTAATAGTAAAATAATTGGCCATAGAATTAATATATTATTTAATAATTATGTTTAATTTATTTATTTTTAGTACTACTCACTTAATAATTTTTTCTTATATAGGTGGATTATTTTGTTCTAGTTGGGGTGGTTTGTTTGAAGATGCTCATGCTTATGAGAGATTGGACGTCGGGGCTACAATTGAGATAATTACAATAAGAAAATGGGTCAATAATGTATACAACCATCATTAAAAGGTTAATTCCTACTACTTATTTAATTTATTTTTTCATCATTTTATCTACTATTTTTAAGTTAATTTCCTTATCATTTTTATCTAATACTTATTTAGTTTTTTCACAGATATTTTGGGAAGTCATATTTTCCTAGTTTGTTTATTTTATAATATTTGTGTCCATCTTTCATGCCTTTATACACCAAAACTTCAATATAATTATTCTCCCTTAAAGCCTTTTCACCCCTGCAGTGTTGGAATTTATCACTTCACCTCAAGTTCCCTCCACTTCCTTTGTAGGAAGAGTAACGACACTACCTCTACTCAATAGAAAAGGTAATCTTTATATTCACATAGTAAAATCATTATCCATATAATTAATGTATTGTTTCATATTTATGTTTAATTTATTTCTTTTTAGTATTAATCACATAATAATTGTTTTCTTATCAGGTGGATTCTTTTGTTTGAGTTGGGGTGGTTTGTTTGAAGATGCTATTTCTAATGATAGATGGGAATTCAAGCCTAAAAATGAGACAATTAAAACAAGGAAATGGTTCAAGAATGTATACAACCATCTTGAAAAGGTTAATTACTACTACTTATTTAATTAATTTTGTCATCATTTTATATACTATTTGTAAGTTAATTTCCTTATTATTTTTATCTAATAATTATTTAGTTTTTTTCATAGATATTTTGGAAGGTCATATTTTTCTTTCAACTATCTACAAAAATCCACAAAAGAGATAACATGTTCCTTTATTCTAATGTTATCTCACTTTCCATTGGATTTCATTGTCGAACTGCCAACACTGCAGTTCAAGGATCAAAATGCAGTGTTGAAAGTTCAAAAAAGAAATCCAATGGAAAAATGGTAACATTGGTAGTTGATATTTTTTTATACTTTTGGATGTGTAGGAATCAACCTCACCTCAATATAAAACACGGTGTGACCAATATGACTCCAAGTGCCTCTTTTTATTTAAAATTGACATCAATTTTAGTAAAAAAGACTACTTACATACTCAAAAACCAAGAAAACAAATTTAGATTGTTTTGATACTTTTGAAAAATGATCCATAAGTAATTTTTGACATGAAATAATTATTCTTACCTCAATCAGATACACAATGTGCTCGGTATGACTCAAAGTCTACGTTATCAGTTTAAAATTGACATTTTAGTTCAAAAAATATCACTCACTGAAAACCAAGAAAACAATCTCACATTATCTTTATAATTTAGGAAAATTATTCATAAGTCATTTTTTTATGTGTAGGAATCCTTTTCATGTAAAACCAATACATAAGGTGACTGATATGACTCAAAGTACATGTTTTCAGTTTAAAATGAAATTTTAGTAAAAAAGACAAGTGACTTACTCAAAACTAATAAAATGAATTTTTATTATTTTGATACTTTATGAAAATGATCCATAAGTCATTTGGGAAGTTTATAAAGCAGGTTCACCTTAATCTGATGCATGGTGTGACCATTATGACTCAAACTGTATCTTTTTATTTATAATTGACAATAATTTTAGTAAAAAAAACAACTGACATACTCAAAATCAAGAAAACACATTAATATTGTTTTGATACTTTAGTAAAATGATCCATAAGTAATTTTTGATGTGTAGAAATCATACACACCTCAATCCAACACACCGTGTGCCTGATATGAATCAAGGTGTTCGTTATCAGTTTAAGATTGGCATTTTAGTTCAAAAAAATTCACTCACTAAAAACCAAGAAAACATAATCAGATTGTCCATATAATTTAGGAAAATTATTCATAATTCATTTGTGATGTGTATAAATTAGTCTCACATCAAACTGATACACTATGTGATCGGTATGACTTAAAGTGTGTGTTTCTAATTTAAAATGACATTATAGTAAAAAAGAAAAGTGATGTACTCAAAACTAAGAAAATTAATTCAAATTGTTTTGATACTTTAGAAAAATTATCCACAAGTCATTTGGGATGTGTAGGAATCAACTGAACCTCAATCTGATTCATGGTGTGACTGGTATGACTCTAAGTGCATCTTTTTATTTAAAATTGACACTAATTTTAGTAAAAAGACAATTAACATACTCAAAAACTGAGAAAAATCATTCAGATTGTTTTAATAATTTAGTAAAATGATCCATAATTCATTTTTGACATGTAGGAATTAGACACATGTCAATGGGATGCATAATGTGCCCAATATGAATCAAAGTGTCTGTTATCGATTTAAAATTGACATTTTAGTTCAAAAAGTATCACTCACTAAAAACCAAACAAATGCAATCTCATTTTCTTGATATTTTATAAAAATGATTCATATGTCAGTTGTGACATGTAGGAATCAGTGTCACATAAAATTGATACACGATGTGATAAGTATGACTCAAAGGATGTGTTTTCAGTTTAAATTGACATTTTAGTAAAAAAGAAAAGTGACATACTCAAAATTAATAAAATGCATCCAGGTTATTTTATTACTTTATGAAAACTATCAATAATTAATTTTGGAAACCTATTAATCATCCATACCTCAATTAGAAACATGGTGTGACCATTATGACTCCAAGTGTGTATTTTTATTTAAAATTGATATTAATTTTAGTTAAAAAGATAATGACATACTCAAATCTAAGAAAATGCATTCATATTGTTTTGATGATTTAGTGAAAAGATCCATATGTGATTTGTGATATGTAGTAATAATAAGAACCTCAATCTTATGCACAGTGTGACTGGTATGACTCCAAGTGTGTCTTTTTATTTAAAATTGACATTAATTTTAGTAAAAAAGACAACTGACATACTCAAAACTGATCAAACAAATTCGGATTGTTTTTATACTTTAGAAAAATGATCCATAAGTTATTTGTAACATGTATAAATCAGTCATGCCACAATCTGATACATGATGTTCCCACTATGAGTCAATGTGTATGTTATCAGTTTAAAATTGACATTTTAGTTCAATAAGTTTCACTCACTGAAAACCAGAAAATGCACTCGGATTGTCTTGATAATTCAGGAAAACGATTCATAAGTAATTTTTGACATTTGAGAATCAGTCTCATATCAAATCGACACACGATTTGACCGATATGACTCAAAGTGCATGTTTCCATTTTAAAATGACATTTTAGTAAAAAAGACAAGTGGCATACTCAAAACCAAGAAAATGAATTCATATTATTTTGATACTTTATGAAAATGATCCATAATTCATTTGGGATGTTTAGAAATCAGCCCCACCTCAATCAAATTCACTGTGTGACTAGTATGACTCTAAGTGTGTCTTTAAAATATATATGTGTCATTTTAGTTTAAAACATGCATCATATCACCAAAACCAAGAAAAAAGACTATATTTTTTTCTCATCATTATATCTACTATTACTTAATTAATTTCCTTATCATATTTATATTATACTTATTTAGTTAATTTTTCACCTAGATAATGCTTGAGGACGAACAAGAAATGGTGTTACATGCAAGAATCAACCACAACTCAATCTGATACACAATGTTCCTAGTATGAATCAAATTTTAGTTTAAAATTAACACTTTATATTATTTTATTTATTTATATTATTAATAACATAGGAATTTTTTCTTATATAGTTGGGTTCTTTTTCTCAAGCAGGGGTGGTTTGTTCGAAAATAGCATGATCCGAGGTTAGGATTAAAAGAAAAATAAACATTGATGTTTTTGAATGTATGTAATATTTTTTACTTATGTGATTGTATAAACAAATGTTTTAAATGTCTATAATATAGTGTTTTTTTCATGTATTTGTGTTATAAATTTTATTTCATTTAAATTATCTATTGTCACTTGATTTTATTGATTTCTTGTGGTGTTTCTGGTGCTGCAGTGTGCTCTATAGAACATTGCACTGGTGTTGCAGTGTGTTGTAACAACAAACTATAGTATTCTTTTTTTTATCAGCACCTCTAGAAGCTTCGATAAAGGTCCCCTTTATTGGTGCTCAATAAAATAACTGATAAATGTTGTCCGTTATTGGATCCTTTAAAAGTGCTGATAAAGGACCACTTTATCCATGTTTTTTTATCATTGATAAAATCCTAGGGATTTTAATAATGCTCTACTAGTCAATGTGTAATGATCCGTGTTTTTTATCCAAGGTTAAATTCTTATGGAATTTGAAAATTTTCATTTAGTGGATGGGCCATTTTACAAACTGAGCTCTAGAACTTAATAACGAGAGTTATAACCCTTCAAAGTGACATTTTTGGACTTGGGCAAGGTCCTGTGAGGTTCCTCGAGTGCCCTGATGAGGTTCAGAAGTGTCAAAATCTGAAAACTCAAAAATATGAGAGGTTTGAATAGGGGGAATGGTTTTTCTAAAACTGTGTGGCCCTCAACAGTAAATCGTGCGACCATATATTGGTGCGTTAGTGGTGGTGTGCATAGACTATGCATAGTTTTCTAAACCGTGCACTTAACCCACATGGTTAGTGTTTTGGGCAGTACCTAAACAATATTCATTGCACTGTTGGTGCACAATTTAGCTAACCGTGTGACCCAAACCATGTGGTGTGTTTTTTAAAAGAAAATAAAATTAATTAAAATTAAAATTAAAATAAGTTAAATGAGATTAAACGGTAAATGAAAAAAATAAATAAATGTTTTAATAATAATAATAATAATATTTTGATTATTATTAATATTATTAATATTAATATTATTTTTATTATTATTATTATCTAGGTTTTTAGAAAACCTCAAAGGGGTCTCCTACCCCCTCTATATCACGGCACACCACCTCCTGGGTTCTCTAGGTGCGTGCAAAACACCTCCTCCATGGCTCCCTCTTCGATCTCTGTTTCCATTGGATTTCTTCACGTTTTTTACTTAAATTCTTTGAGGTAGGGTGTCAGATCCCTCTTATCCCTATTTTTGGATGTTTTCCCCTCTTCTCGTTGCTTATTTGTTTTGGCCGAACCCTAGGTTAGGGTTTAACCTGGATCTTTGGTTTTTATTCCGATACTAGGGCATGTGAAAGGATTCTTGGGTTGGCTTTGTGGTTGTTTCTTTGCCTGCCGCTGAAGGTGATGCATTTCAGATCCATATCGGTTTGTTTCCCCCTTTTAGGTAGGGTTTTCTTCGGCTACATTGTCTAGAATAGTTTTCTTTTGGGCCCCTTTAATGATTTAGTGTCCCTATTATTTTATTTGTAGTGTGTTTGGTCGTCCTTAAGGCGGGTTCAAGTCACCAGAGTCAGAGGTGACTTACCGTGTATGCATAGGTATGAATATATATATGTAAGCTCTCCCGTTATATGTATATCCTCCCATGGCATTGTGAATATATATATGGGGATAGGTTTTATTATGTATATATATGAAAAAATGCGCACGTGTGTGAGTGGAAATGGTTATATTCATATAATCTATATGTCAGGACCCCCTTGTACATATTCATGTCCATAAAAATATATACATATGTGTTAGGTGTCCTTATATATATGATAAGGTGCATATTCTTGGAAGCAGGATGAAACAGCTTCGAGTGGTCTCCAATGAAAGTGTCAAGTAATGAAGTATTCATCTTGGTTCTTATCTTGAGGTAGGATTCCTTGCTTATTCCCTTTTTGTTTATGCCCTTTTCAAAATATGCTTTATATCATGTGCCAACCATTTTTTTCAAGTAGTTAAATTATTAAGAGTCAGTCGCCTTGACTTGTGTTTTGCCTTGCACCCTTACCTTGTACCATATGTTATATCCCTTACATCTTGAGATGAATCGAAATCTTAAAATTTAAGGAAATGAATTGTTGAAATAAAATGTCATGTTTTCTAATAAAACCCCTCAATGAGGTGTGTTGTATTCAAATGGAAAAGGCTATATGTGCATGTCTGATGCTTTAGGGATTTTTATTATGACTATTTGAGTGGATTGAATTATATGATATTCCAATGCCTTGTTCATATACTTGAATTCCATATGCCTTACATTTAAATTTCCAAGTGCAATTTGGATGAATACCTTGCTCTGTGTATTATTCAATTGCTTATATTTATGCCATAAGTGAATGGATTGAATCAAATTCCATGTGCCTTGTGCCTAGATCACCTTTGTGACTAATGATTTAAGCCTTAAATGAATGTATTTAATTGAAATACTATTCTTGGTTAAGATTGATAGACTTTGATATTGAGATATGCCTCATGACCATGCTTTCTCTTATCAAATTCATACTTTTCATATGAGTTGTGTCATTGTTGATTGGCTTAAATTTCATACTTGGTCGTATTGGTAAGCATGTGGTATTGAGATGAATAATTGATGGCTTGAGATTATAAATTCTTTTCCTTGATGCATGCCTTTATTTATATGCCTCACTTGATATGGGTTGATAGAGAACATGATTTCTATATTAAGGATCCATGGATGGACTTTCCATGATCATTTGGTTACGAATCGACGCACTGGGAGTGATTCTTTAGCTTTCCAGGAGAGGGTTTCTTGGGTGGTTTATTATACTTGCGTGAACCCAGATCTTCTTTTTAGGTATTAATCTTTATTTTGGGTTGTTTTTGAGGAAAAAGGGAGAAAGTTGAAATTTTCTAAGTACACGCCATGTACTCCTGAGTTGTAAGAACCCAGATCTTCGTTTTAGGTAAACCTTTCCTTTTCTAGAGTTTTTGATAAAAATAAAGGTTCTGGAAATTTTTTTGAAGTACACGCCATGTACTTTCTGAGTACACTCCGTGTACTCTTTTCCCGCTCGAAGCCGTGTGCTGGCCGTGTCCGGGCCACACACACGGTGTGTAGGGGTGACGTGGAGGCCGATTTTGGAATAGTATGGAAAAACCTAGTACACGCCGTGTACTTTTCTTTTTTTCACTAAACGCACCAGGGTCGCGCCTGACAGACATAACTTGCTTCTTCTTCAGGATCTTCATCCGAGAGCGACCCGTACGATCGAAAATCTTCCCCAAGCCCCCGTGCCTCCGTCCGATCTCCATTCCAACTGCCGTCGATTGCGTTGGGATCGACTCGGTAAGCTCTCTCTTCTGATTTAGCATTGTTCCATGGTTCCTCCTCATTTTCAAGCTATCGTGGGTTGAGCATTTCATGCGTTTTCTTAGATCTACGCCGTTCTAAGGAGAATCAGGCTTTGTGGTTCAAGTATATCAGTCCCCTAGCATCAAGGTAGGTGGTTTGTGCCTTTTTTTAGAAAGACTTTGAGTATTTTGTGAAAATTCCACCAATACCCCTAAATGGGGTATTGTGTGTTTCGTGTTTTTCCCTGTTGTTTTCATTCTTTGATTGATTGCTTAAGTAGAGGTCATTACTTGTAAATTTGGATAATTTATACTGTGTTCCTGTGCCTTGCCTTGCATGTTTTTCTTATTAGGCGTTTTTCCAGTTGCCATGCCTAGTTGTAGGATAGGGTCACTATTATACTGTTATGCTGTTGTGCCTTAGAATGATAGCCAAGTAGTTATTGAGGTTTACTTGGATGTTGTACACGTGCTGAGCATGTTTATTTTCACACAAGACTGTGAGAAACTAGTGTAGTAGACCATAGGGAGAATGGACGTAAGAGCTTCTCCAGAGTGTCTTTTAATACGATGCGAGACCACATGGGGAATTGATGATGAGTGCTTCCTCAGAGAGTCTGTAGTTCCTCGACGTGGGCTACAGGGGGAATGAGATGTTGCGTACTTCCCCAGAGAGCCTTTAGTACGATACGAGACTATAGGGGTAATTGACGGTGAGTGCTTCCTCAGAGAGTCTACTCTTAGCTGAACCAGAGGGGTCAGACTGTGTGTGCCTCCTAGAGGGTTGCTAGTACTTGTAGGTTGAACCATATGGGTTAGGCTGTGAGAGATACCCAGAGGGTTACCTGTTTTCTACTTGTTGTTGGTTGTTTACTTGTGTACTTTATATGCTAGAATTGTGGATTGTAGCTGCTGTGTGCTTTTCTGTTTACTGCTTCCCGCACTTTTACTTGCCTTGTATTCATTGACTGTTAGGCACAATTATTTAGGTGATTGCCTACTGGGATTTTATCTCACACCCTATTTGGGCCATGCTTTTGGGCCCAAGCAGACTTTTTTGTTGCAAGAATAGATAAGGGCAAGCACCCTTCGATTTCCGGTGCTTGATTGCTTGGAGCTGGAGAGCAAGGGACCAAGATTAGTCTTGCGATGCTGTAGGAGTTGCTGTTATTTTAGTAATTTGTTTTTACTTGTATTCCAGCATGTTGTTGTGTTTGTTGATTTCCTTAGAAACTTTTACCTGCTACATCTTTATCATCATTTCCATATATTCATTGCTTCCGTTGTTTGGTTTCAGTTATTGCGTATTTTTTACTACTTCCACTATTTACTGTTGTTTTCCTTACCTTGTATACCTTACCAAATGAGGGCATAGTTTCCCCAATAACTTACCAAGGCCCTCTCTGCTAGTCAGCAGCCTCTGGCATTTAGGGAAATTCGTATGAGGTCATTTGGCGAACCGGGTACAAGGCACTAGTGGAGGGGCTCCAGATTTGGGACATTACAAAGTGGTATCAGATGAGTTTCCTTTCTCTTGATTTACTGTTTGGAGCCTTTATCCAGGGGTAGGACGGATTTGGTACTTGGTATTAAGTTGTTCTCGGGATTATCTAACCTGTGTACAGGGAAAAGCCATACTACCTCGTTAATTGCAGTCTGCTGGTTTTGAGATTTTACGGTTGATATGATTTCACCTAGAGTGATTCACATGCTTTGTGTTATTATTGTCTTGACTACTGTGGTTCTATTTCTGTCGCAACCCGATGAGATGAGGGTATGCCATCTCATGCATCATATAGGCACTTGTAGAAATCACATGCCATGCATTCTTGCCATGCCATCTAGGGTGCATTAGCAATTGCATGCTGTTGTGATAGACTTTGTGTAGATTATGCATGCTGTTGTGATAGATGCTTGATAGAATCTCTGCTGCCTTGTTAGAGGATTGTTTTTTTCTACTTTTCTTAAATGAACACCAAGTTTTGATTTTCGGGGAGTATGGGCCCTCACGAATCATAATTTGGCACCTCCTTGACTTGTTTTCTATGTTTTCTGGGCTTCTGTGCAGTTTCTGAGCTACTGCCCAGAAAAACCCAGAATACACGGTGTGTACTTTTTACTACACGCCGTGTAGTTTTTAGGCCGTGTCATTGACCATGTGAGCAGGGACACGCTGTTGTAGAAATAACTTCAGGAACACACTGTGTACGGTTGGTACACACCATGTAGTTCGGAGCCATGTACCCGGCCGTGTCACTAACAACACGGGTCGGGGAGGCTCGAGTAGAACACGCCGTGTTGTAAAGGAACACACCGTGTAGTCTCGACTAGGTACCCGGCCGTGTCACAAACAACACGGGTCATTGTTACCTTCTCTTAAACATGCCGTGTTGTTTCGGAACACGCCGTGTAGTCTTGTTCAGGTACCCGACCGTGTCACGAACGACACGGGATGGTGTCACCTTCACCTATACACGCCGTGTTTGTTTGGAACACATCGTGTAAGGTTCAACCATGTAGATGACTGTGTATTTAACAACACAGGCTGCCGAAGCCTTGTCCAGTACACGCTGTGTTTGTTCAAAACACACTGTGTAGTCTCGGGTTAAGTCGGACTGTGTGGGTTATCCGTGTAAGGAGACTCGGGCAGGGTAATAGTTTTCAAGTACACGCCGTGTATTGGGTCAACACGCTGTGTAGTTTGAGGTGTTACACGACCTGTAGGGCAGGGGTACACGCCCATGTCATTGGATTAAGAAGACACACTGTGTAGTTTTTATACACGCCGTGTAGTCGTGTTTTGTAAACTTGTGTGTTTTCTTTCCCCTGTTTCCATTTGTACTCTTGTGTTCTCTGTCTTTGATAATTCTGATCTAAGGTGTGCTTTTTATCTTTCAGAGCTATGCCTCCGAGACGTCCTCTGGTTGTACGTCTATCATCAGGCAGTGATTAGACGCTATATATGGCTGATTAGGGACTTCCTGCCGATACTCCAGTCAGGCCAGCCTTGGCACCAGCTGTCATACCAGTTGCAGGCGCTGATGCAAAGTTCAGGGAAGGTTTTATGAGGATGATGCAGTCCTTTCAGGGATCACCGCCTCCTGCCTCGACTATGGCAGACTTGAAGCAGGTTTTTTAGCAGCAGCATCCTCCCACATTCTCGGGGGAAGGAGGACCTCAGGCTGTAGAGTCATGGCTGGAAGCCATGTTTACCATCTTTGAGCATCTGGAGATGCCTCCAGAGAGGCGGGTCAAACTCACTACCTATATGCTATGAGACTCCGCCAAGAGGTGGTGGGATGTGATCTCACAGGTGGGTCATCAGTAGGTTATGGCTTGGGAGGAGTTTCAGGCGTCTTTTATGAATACTTCTACCCGGAGACCTTGAGGGCCGACTGAGCCCAGGATTTCATGAGCTTAGAGCAGGGCACTCTTTCTGTCATGGAGTATTCCTCTCGTTTCACTGAGCTGCAGTGTTTCAAACCCC
The DNA here is from genome assembly GCA_963277665.1 of Viscum album. Lineage (NCBI taxonomy): Eukaryota > Viridiplantae > Streptophyta > Magnoliopsida > Santalales > Viscaceae > Viscum > Viscum album. The sequence goes on along the minus strand of OY728167.1, from coordinate 803,353,907 downwards.
TCCGGGATGGGAGTGGGGTGTTATTAGCAAGGAATTTAGAGGATGGTCTCAGGCGGGAGATCCGCTCACAGGTGAATATTTTCCAGTTGACTTCCATCACTTCCATCGTCAATCAAGCACTAATTGCGGAGCGCAATCTGAGAGACTCCAGAGCTGTGAGCCAGGGCGGTTCTATTTCCAGAGCTAGTTTTCCTCCAGATGACATCAAGAAGCGCCGTAGGGAGTCTACGTATGGTGATCCGAGGAATCAAGATGCATCGTTAGGTAGCCAGGTGGTATGATAACAGTGTGTCCGATTAGGGCACACGAGGCCGTAGTGCCAGAGAGACCCCGTGGAGTGCTGATCTTACAGCAAGATGGGTCACCTTCGGCGTTTCTGCCAGGTTTTCTCACCAGAAGCTGGTGACCCGGGTTTTTCCATGACTCCTCATTCAGGAGAAGCACCACCAGTTTCTCACCAGTCAGGGAACTAGAGTTCTTCCGGCCGTTCAGTCCGAGGCGGAGGTTGAGGCCGTGGCAGTCAGCCACTAGTCCCTCAACACCAGCAAGGTGGATCAGCTCAGAGTGGTTAGCCAGGGGCGTAGGGCCGTGGTGTAGGCTAGTCTTTTGCCGTGGAGCAGAACTATCAGGAGCAGGATCCTGACCCCTCTACAGTTCGAGGTACGATTTTAGTAGCCTCAGTTTTATCTTCAGCTCTTTTCGATACTGGTGCTATGCATATCTTTATCTCTATTGCTGTCGTGGATAGACTTAGGCTCTGTATCTTTTCTTCTGCTGACTCGTTGACACTAGACACACATTTGGGGATAAGGACATTTAGTGTATGCCAGTGTAGAGAGTGCCCTCTTGAGGTTGTAGGGTATTGTTTCTTATGGGATCTCTACATCCTAGAGATGATAGGCTATGATGTCATTCTTGGGATGGACTGGTTGGTTCCCTTCTAGGCAGTCGTCGACTTTTATCGCCGCATAGTGAGTTTCATTTCACCATAGGGTGAATCTTTTCTGCATAGAGGTGAATGGGATGTTCAGGAGAGTTAAGCCGGACTTGAGCATCATGGGCTAGGAAGGGTGATAGCCCAGATTGCTAGCCTTTATCTGGATGATCATGGGACTTCGCAGTTGGACTTTCCTCCAGTGGTGGATCGTTTCAGGGATGTCTTTCCAGAGGAATTTTCATGTTTTCCTCCGGAGCGTGAGGTAGACTTCTCGATTGAGCCCATGACAGGAGTAGCACCGGTGTCCATTCCTCCTTATAGGATGGCTACACCTGAGTTGCAGGAGCTCAAGAAGCAGTTGGAGGAGTTTCAGCCAAAGGGTTTCATCCAACCCAGTACTTCTCCTTGGGGTTCGCCTGTCCTGTTTGCGAAGAAGGAAGACGGTACCCTTCGGCTTTGTGTGGATTATCGGAAGCTGAACCAGTTGACGGTCAAGAACTGATATCCCTTGCCGATGATCGATGACCTCTTTGATCAGCTTCGAGGATCCTGGGTGTTCTCGAAGATCTATTTGAGGTCTGGTTATCATCAGTTGCGCGTTAGACCATCAGATATACCTCTTACAGCCTTCAGGAGAAGGTATGGTCTATACAAGTATAAAGTCATGCCATTCGGTCTCACGAACACGCTTTCAGTTTTCATGGCACTGATGAACCGAGTGTTCCATCCTTACTTGGAATCCTTCGTCATAGTCTTCATGGACGATATCTTGGTGTACTCTCACACTCGACACGACCATGCTACCCATCTTGAGATTGTTTTTAGTACACTAAGAGAGCATCGGCTTTATGCTAAACTCTTGAAGTGCCACTTTTGGATGGATCAAATTCACTTCTTGGGTCATGTCATCTTAGAGGTAGGAGTATCTGTGGACCTAGAGAAAGTGAGAGCTATTATTTCCTGGGAGTAGCTGAAGAATGTTTTTGAGGTACAGAGTTTCCTAGGGATGGCTAGATACTACAGACGCTTCATTCAGGACTTTTTACGCCTAGAAGCACCTTTGACAGGTCTGACCAAGAAGGGGGCGAAGTTCTTGTGGTCAGAATCTTGTGAGTCAGCCTTTCATGAGCTGAAGGGAAGGATGACGTCAGCACCGATACTAGTCTTTCCAGAGCTAGGCAAGAGCTACTCTGTTTATTGTGATGCTTCAGGTATCAGACTAGGCGCTATGCTTATGTAGGGAGATGGAGTCGTTGCGTACGGGTCTCGGCAGTTGAGGCCACATGAGAGGAACTACCCTACGCATGATCTGGAGTTGGTAGCTGTTTTTCATTCCTTACACTGTTGTAGACACTATCTTCTGGGAGAGCACTTTGTGGTCTTCACCGACCACAAGAGTCTCAAGTATATCTTCACTCAGCGTGATCTGAATCTGAGGCAGTGCAGGTGGGTCGAGTATCTTCAGTATTTTGATTTCGAGCTTGCCTATACGCCGGGAAAGGGAAATGCAGTGGCAGATGCGTTGAGCAGAAGAACTCAGATTCAGACAGTTCAGGAGGCCAACAATGAGTGGCAGCTGATGGCTCTGTTCTCTGAGATGCATCTGGAGGTGCACAATAGATAAGGAAAAACTTTTCTATCTTCTGTAGCTATTACCTCTACATTACTTGATCGGGTACGGATGAGGAAGATATCAGACTCAGAAGTCTTAATCCTGCGGGAGAGCGTGTTAGGATATGACCCTCTTTCTGGATGGACAGTGGGCGAGGATGAGATCTTTCATTTCCAAGGACGCGTATGGGTGCCAGCAGACATACATGAGGAGCTGATGTGGGATTTTCATTCCTCAGTTTGGGAAGTTCATCCTGGCGTCACCAGGATGTATCGGGATCTTCATCTCCAGTATTGGTGGCCAGGTATGAAGAGAGATGTTACGAGTTACGTCATAAGATGTTCTACTTGTCATCAGGTGAAGGCGGAGCATCAGCGACCAACCGACCTTCTACAGAAATTACCCATTCCGGAGTGGAAATGGAACGATGTCACGATGGACTTCGTGACAGGTTTTCCAAGGTCGCCCTGAGGTAACGATGCTGTTTGGGTTGTCTTCGACAGGCTTACGAAGGTTTCAAACTTCTTTCCGATCAAGGAGACCTTTAGTGTTGATGATTTGGGATGGTTGTACATCTGAGAGATTGTACGTCTACATGGAGTTCCACAATCCATTGTTTTATATAGGGATGCATGTTTCACCTCTCGATTCTGGTAGGGACTTCAGAAGGTGTTGGGTACACAAGTACTTTTGAGTACTGCATACCATCCCCAGACAGATGGCCAGTCCGAGCGTACGATCTAGGTGTTAGAGGATATGCTCATATATTTCATTATGGACTTTGGAGGTTCTTGGGAGAAGCATATCCCTCTTGTGGAGTTTGCCTACAACAATAGTTTTCAGGCGACTATTCAGATGGAACCTTACGAGGCTTTGTACGGTAGGCCATGCCGATCACCCTTATGCTGGCTGGAGGCAGGAGAGGCAGCTTTTCTGGGACCTCGTCTTGTTCAGGAAACCTCAGAGTAGATAGAGTTGATTCGGAAGAGGATGGCTACAACACAGTCTCGACAGAAGTCTTATGCTGATCAGCGGAGACGACCTATGGAGTTTGAGGTCGGGGATCAGGTTTTCCTGCATGTCGCACCGAGGTTGGGACACAAGAGGATTCAGAGACAGGGTAAGCTTTCACCATGGTATGTTGGGCCATTTGAGGTTTTGGAGAGAGTTGGGCCGGTTGCCTATTGGTTGCAGCTACCTCAGAGGTACCAGGCCATGCACAACGTCTTCCACGTCTCTCAACTCCGAAGTTACTTTTCAGACCCGTCTCATGTCTTTCAACCTGAGGAGGTTGAGCTCGAAGCAGATGCATCTTTTGAGGAGCATCCCATCCGGATTGTCGATCGCAGTATGAAGGTTCTCCGTGGGTGGTCTGTTCCTCTTGTACGGGTGCTATGGAATCATGGGAAAGTACAGGACGAGACTTGGGAGAGGGAGGCCAATGTACGATCACAGTGGCTGGAGCTGTTCGGGGTTTCTTCTTCTACGCCTCGCTAGGGAAATTCAGGGACGGATTTCTTTAAGGGGGGAAGTTTGTAAGAACACAGATCTTTATTTCAGGTACGCCATTCCTTTTCTGGAGTTTTTGAGAAAAATAAAGGTTCTGGAATTTTTTTTGAAGTACACACCGTGTACTTTCTGAGTACACGCCGTGTACTCTTTTCTCACTCGAAGCCATGTGCTGGTCATGTCTGGGCCACACACACAGTGTGTAGGGGTGACATGAAGGCTGATTTTTGTAGAGTACAGAAAAACCTAGTACACACCGTGTACTCTAAAAGTACACACCCTGTACTTTTCTTTTTTTCACTAAATGCACCGGGGTAGCACCTGACGGACAGAACTTGATTCTTCTTCAAAATATTCATCCGAGAGTGACCCATACAGCTGAAAATCTTCCCCGATCCCCCATGCCTCCATCCAATCTCCGTTCCAACCACCTTCGATTGCGTTGGGATCACCTCGGTAAGATCTCTATTCTACTTTAGCCTTGTTCCATGGTTTCTCCTTGTTTTCAAGCTATCGTGGGTTCAGCGTTTCATGCATTTTATTAGATCTATTCCATTCTATGGAGAATTAGGCTTCGTGGTTCAAGTATATCGGTCCCCTAGCATCAAGGTAGGTGTTTTGTGCCTTTCTGTAGAAAGTCTTTGAGTATTTTGTGCAAATTTCACCAATACCCCTAAACGGGGTATTGCGTGTTTCCTATTTTTCCCTGTTGTTTGCTTTCTTTGCTTGATTGATTAAGTAGAGGTGATTTCTTGTAAATTTGGATAATTTATACTGTGTTCCTGTGCCTTGCCTTGCATGTTTTTCTTATTAGGCGTTTTTCCAGTTTCCATGCCTAGTTGTAGGATAGGGGAACTGTTATACTGTTATGCTGCTGTGCCTTAGAATGATAGCCAAGTAGTTCTTGAGGTTTACTTGGACGTTGTACGCACACTGATCATGTTTATTTTCACACAGGACTGTGAGAACCTAGTGTAGTAGACCATAGAGAGAATGGAGGTAAGGGCTTCTCCAGAGTGTCTTTTAATACGATGCGAGACCACAGGGGGAATTGATGATGAGTGCTTCCTCAGAGAGTCTGTAGTTCCTAGACGTGGTCCACAGGGGGAATGAGATGTTGAGTGCTTCCCCAGAGAGCCTTTAGTATGATACGAGACTATAGGGGGAATTGACAGTGAGTGCTTCCTCAGAGAGTCTACTCTTAGCTGAACCAGAGGGGTGAGACTGTGTGTGCCTCCTAGAGGGTTGCTAGTACTTGTAGGTTGAACCATAGGGGTTAGGCTATGAGATCTACCCATAGGGTTACCTGTTTTCTACTTGTTGTTGGTTGTTTACTTGTGTAATTTATATGATAGAATTGTGGATTGTAGCTGCTGTGTGCTTTTCTGTTTACTGCTTCCTGCACTTTTACTTTCCTTGTATTCATTGACTATTAGACACAAATATTTGGGTGATTTCCTACTGGGATTGTATCTCACACCCTGTTTGGTCCATGCTTTTGGGCCCAAGAAGACTTTGTTGTTGCAGGAATAGATAAGGGAAAGCACCCTTTGACTTCCGGTGCTTGATTGATTGGAGCTGGAGAGAAAGGGACCAAGCTTAGTCTTGTGATGCTGCAGGAGTTGTTGTTATTTTAGTACTTTGTTTTTAATTGTATTCCAGCACGTTGTTATGTTTTCTGCTTTCCTTAGAAACTTGTACTTGCTGCATCTTTATCATCATTTCCATATATTCATTGCTTCCGCTATTTGGTTTCAGTTGTTGCGTATTGTTTACTGATTCCGCTATTTACTGTAGTTTTCCTTACCTTGTATACCTTACAGAATGAGGGCATAATTTCCCCAATAACTTACCAAGGCCCTCAATGCTAGTCGGAAGCCTCTGGAATTTGGAGAAATGCGCTTGAGGTCATGTGGAGAACCAGGTACGGGGCACCAGTGGAGGGGCTCCGGATTCGGGACGTTACATGAGTACACACCGTGTAACCAATTGCCGCGTGTATCCGTGTAATGGCCGTGTAACAGCTGAGTACATGGCCGTGTAGGTGACCTAACAGACCACCTAAAGTGGGGGATGGTTGAGCCTAGTACACGGTGTGTACATTAAATGAACACACAATCTTAATTGATAAATAAGATAGGGGCCGCGTCTAATCTCCAGAACGCACTTCTTCTCTATGGGTCTTGTACAGGAGAGTGACAGAACACCGAAGAACTTTGAGCTTCTCCTAGTTCTCCATCCGAGCTCCGATTGAGATGCCTTTGGGTGAGTTGGATTCCCACCGATGAGTTCTCTCTTCCCCTAGAGCCTATCTTCCTGATTTATCCTCTCTCATGAGTTATCGAGGGTTGATCGTTTTTACCATTTTCATAGATCTACATTGTTCTAGGCCGATTCAAGGGCCGATGTTCAAGAGTGTTCATCGTAAAACATCAAGGTAGATGGTTTATGCCTTCTTTGATTGTCTTTGAATTATATATGCACAAAGTGCCGAATACCCATGTCGGGGTATTGCGTGTTTTTGGAATTTAACCCTGTTTAATACCTGATATGGTTTTTTTTGATTGAGAAAGGGGTAATTGATTATGCATAATGTTTTATACCTTATTATGGGAGACCCCATGGGTGCATTCCCTTGTTTGATTGATTATGACCATTAGTCTAGAATGCTTGTTAGGATTTTTTTTTTCCATGACTCGTGTTGTTAAGATGGAGTTACGAATTATATGAGATGATTATTATTCACATTGTGAAAGTATGACCAAGGGGAATTGACTGTGAGAGATTCCTGAGGTAGGGTTAGTTATATATAATTTTTGATGTGTTGAACCATAGGTATTGACTACGAGAGCTACCGGGTGGTCATAGATCAGAGGGGTTAGATTGTGAGATCTACCCATAGGGTCATTATTACATGAATGTTGGACCATAGGTAATTGATTGTGAGAGCTTCCAGGGGGTCATTATATTTTTATTTGTTGCTATGCAGACTAAGGGTGTATTGATAGTGAGAACTACCTAGGTGGTTGTTTGTAAATGATTAATGCTATGTGGGACCAAAAGGGGTTAGTCTGTGTGGGATTTCCCAGAGGGTCATTATTTATTGAATTGGTGATATGTTGAACCAAAGGGTTCAGACTGTGAGAATTTTCCCAGATATTTCTTTTAAATGATTGAATGATTGTGACGAGTATGCCAAGAAAAATCAAAAGCTTGGATTCGGTCTTACTTGATTGTTTGGATGTTCTTTTGAGATGACTATTTTTTATATTATACAAGGGGATACATAGATTAGGATAGATCCTGGAATTCATTATTCAACAGTTTGAATAATTAATAAACATAAATGAGTGTAATTGGAAACTGTAGGATTGTTTACTTTTGAGTACTTCCTAGTTATTTACTTCATTTTTCATATTTCATGCTATATATATTAACTGACAGATAGGCACAAATATTTTGGTGGTTTCCTACTGATATTCTTCTCACACCCTGTTTGAGTCATGCTTTTGGGCCCAAACAGATTATATGGTTGTAGGTATAGATAAGAGAAAATTCCCTTTTTCATCAGGTACTTGATTACTGTTGGAGCTGGAGAGCATGAGACCAAGCTGAGGTTGTGATGCTGTTGGAGTTTACTATTTTCTATACTTTGGTTTAAGTATTGTATTTCCAGCATTGTGACTTGTTTTGATTCTTTCCTAGATACATGTGACATGCATCATTTATTTATACATGCTTCATTTTTTTATATTATCAATCTTCCGCTGTTTACTTCTATTGTATAGTATTACGGCTTCTGATAATGTTTACTATTTGTTTCCATTGTGTTACTCTTCCAATGATGGCATAGATTCTACACCATCACACCCAAGGCCCTAACTTCTAGTCGGTAGCCTATGGAGTTTTGGGAAATGCGCTTGAGGCTATGTGACCAACCAGGTACGGGGCACCTTTGGGCGGAACCCAGAACCAGGACATTACAAAGTGGTATCAGAGGAGTTTTTTCTTCTTCTTTGTCTTATTACTTAGAGCCTATAGACACAGATAGGAACAATTAGGTAGTTTTTAATAATATGTTCCTAGGAATAGCTAACCTGTGTATAGGGAAAAGCCAAGTTACCTCGAATATTGCAATTTTTCTAGTTTTTGCAATTGTTATAGTTGATTTGATTTCACCATTGGGCGATTCACTTGTTTTATACGATTATGATTTATATCATTGAGGTTATATTTCTATTGAAACCCGATGAGATGATGGTATTATATCTCATGCATCATATAAGCACTTTCTAGAGATCACATGTCATGCATTATCATCATGCCATTTAGGGTGCATTACTGATTTCATGTTATTATGATAGATTTTGTGATATATATGCATGTTATTGTGATAGATTTCATGATAAAATACCTGCCATTTTGGATAGGGTATTTATATATATAAAATTTCATTTGGTTGGATGCTAAAATTTAGTCCCTTAGGTTATGGTCCCTCTTGGATCAGAATTTGGTGGATCACATTTGAACTTTAATTGAATTTTGTTAAGTTGTGATGTGAAAAAGGATGCAAAACTTTGATTTTTAGGGAGTATGAGCTCTCACTGGTCAGAATTTGTCATGCCTTGGACAAAATTTTATGTTTTTAGGGATTTTGGAGAAGTTTCAGAGGATTACTATCTGGAAACCCAGACAACACAGTGTGTGGTGTTATGAACACACGACATGTGTTCTTATATTCTGGAAGAAATAAATTTTCTTAAGTACACACCGTGTAGTCTTTAACTGTGTGACTCACTGTGTGAGAAGAGACATGGGGTTGATAAACGTTTGGATGTTACGTGTTGTGTCTAGACTGCACATGCTGTGTGATTAAGGACCATGTATCCGGCCGTGTGACGAACGACACAGGTGGATGAAACTTGGGTTGTACACACCGTGTCTTTATGGAACACGCCGTGTAGAAGTTAGCAATGTATCCGGACATGTGACTAACGACATGGCTGGTTGGAGCTTAAGTGTTACACACTGTGTCTAGGGTGAACACACCATGTAGTGTTACGCTGATAGATCCCATGTGGTTTAGCCATGTAGAAGTACTTGGGCAGGAGGAAAAATTCAAGTACATGCTATGTCTCAGGAGGAACACACTATGTGTAGGGGTGTTACATGACTAGGATTGGCAGAGGTACACGCCATGCTAAAATATTAAGAGAAAACTCTATGTAGAGTTTATACATGCTGTGTAACCCTATTTTTGTAAAACTTTAATGCTTTCTTCTCCTATTATGTTCTTACACATCTAAGTTTCTGTCCTTGATAATCTTGAACAGAGGTGTGCACTTGACCTTGCAGAGTCATGCCGCAAAAATGTCCTCTGGTTGTATGCCAGGTACAGGGTGATGATCAGACACTGGGAATGATAGATCAAGGACTACCATCATATCCTCCCTTCGTTCCCATTTTGGCACCAGCTGTTATACTGGACACAGGTGCTGATGCATAGTTCCGTGAATGACTTTTGAGGATGTTACAGACTTTTCAGGGAGCATCGCATCCTGCCCCATCTATGGCAGAGCTAATGCAGGTGTTCCAACAACATCATCCTCCCACTTTTTATAGGTATGGAGGAACACATGCTATAGTTTCATGGTTGGATGCCATGCTTGCTATCTTTGAGTATCTAGAGACTCCTCCATAGAGGAGGGTGAAACTCACGAAATACATGCTACGTGATTCCGCCAAGAGATTGTGAGATGTTATATCATAGGTGATATTTCATTGGGATATGTCTTGGGATAAGTTTTGGAGGACCTTCTATGATTAATTATACCCTAAGACGTTGAGGGCCAATCGAGCTCGAAAGTTCATGCATTTGGAGAAGGGTTCTCTTTTAGTGATGGATTACTCATCCCGTTTTACAGAGCTTCAGCGTTTCTCACCTGTTCTGGGAGGTGATGGGTTATCTTTGGCTAGGAGATTTAAGGATGGTCTTGGGTATGACATCTGATCATAGTTGAATGTCTTCAGGATGATTTCCTTGATGGATATAGTGAACTAGGCACTAATTACCAAGTGAAATCTGGGGGAGTTGGGAGCTGTGATCTAGGGAGGTTCAGCATCTAGGGATGGTACTCCTTCGACAGATAGTAGGAAGTGACTTAGGTATATTTAATGTGATGTTTCTTCAGGTATCCAGGTGGCATGCTACCAATGAAGAAAGAGTGGGCATACAAGACCACATTGCCCGAAGGAACCAGTCGAGTGCTGATCTTGCGGAAAGATGGGCCATATTCAGTATTTCTACCAGGTGTTCTCACCAGCAGTAATTTATAGGGGTTCTGTTATGACTCCACATTAAGGAGAAGGATCACCAGTTTCTCACCAGTTAGGGAACTGGAGTTCGTTAGGCCATTTAGGCCAAGGAGGTGGTTGTGGCCATGGTAGTCAGATGGTATGTTTCTAGCGACAGTAGGGTGGATCAGCTCAGGGTAGTCAGGCAGGGTCACAGGGCCACGGTACAGGTTATACTTTTGCAGTGGAGTAGACCCAGCAGGAGAAGGATCTTGAACCCTTTATGGTTAGAGGTACAATTTTAGTTGCATCAGTTTTAGCTTCTACTCTTTTCAATATAGGGGCTTACTATAGTTTTATATTTGTTTCCTTTGTGGAGATCCTTGGGCTTTGCATCTTTAATTTTGAGGATGTTATGACACTAGACACTTCATTAGGGATTAGGATGACTAGTGTATGTCAGTGCAAGGAGTTCCCTCTTGATGTTGGTGGGTATCACTTATTATGGGAACTCTATGTCTTAGATATGACAGGCTTTGATATCATTCTCATAATGGACTGGTTGGTCTCTTTCCATGTATTTGTTGACTACTATCACTGTAGGTGAGTTTCACGTCACTAGAGGGAAGGTCGTTTCTACATAAGGGAGAATGGGATGTCCAGGAAAGTAGAGTAGGACCCAAATATCATGGGTTGGGAGGAATTACAGCTCAGATTGCTAGTTTATATCTGGATGACCAGGGAACTTCACAGATGGACTTTCCTATAGTGGTGTATCATTTTAGATATGTCTTCCTAGCTGACTTTTCAGGTTTACTTCTGGAGAGAGAGGTAGATTTCTCTATTGAACTTGTGCCAGGAGTGACACTGGTGTCCATTCCTTCTTATAGGATGGCTAAACTAGAGTTATAGGAGCTCAAGAAGTAGTTAGAGGAGTTGAAGGAAAAGGGTTTCATCTGACCCAGTACTTCTCCATGGGGTTTTCCTGTCCTTTTTGCGAAGTAGGTAGACAATACCCTCAGACTTTGTGTGGATTATCAGAAGCTAAACCAGTTGATGGTCAAGAACTGACATCCCTTACCAAAGATTTATGATATCTTTGATCATATTTGAGGAGCCCAGGTGTTCTCAATGATTTACTTGAGATCTGGTTATCATCAGTTTCATATTAGACCATCAAATATACCTCTTAAAGCCTTTTATAGCAGGTATGGTCTATATGAGTATTTGGTTATACTGTTCGGTATCACGAACACGCCAACAGTTTTCATGGAATTTATGAACCAAGTGTTTCATCCATAGTTGGATTCTTTTGTGGTTGTCTTTTTGGATGATATCTTGGTGTACTATCGCACTCTAAACGAGCATGACACCCATCTTGATATCGTTTTGAGAATACTGAGAGAGCATCAGTTATATGTTAAGCTCTTAAAATTCCACTTTCGGATGGACTATATTCACTTCTTGAGTCATGTTATCTTAGATATAGGAGTTTTAGTAGACCCATAGAAAGTGAGAGCAGTAGTTTATTAGGAGAATCCAAAGAACGTCTTTGAGGTATAGAGTTTTCTGGGGATGTCCTGTTACTAGAAGCACTTTATACAGGAGTTTCAATTCTTAGTAGCCCCATTGATGGGCCTGACTAAGAAGGGTTCAAAGTACTTGTGGACATATTCTGCGATTCATCCTTTCAGGAGCTGAAAGGGAGATTGAATTTAGTACCGATACTGGTTTTTCTAGAGTCAGGTAAGAGTTATACCATTTACTGTGATGCATCAGGTATCAGGATGGGAGTAGTTCTTAAGAAAGGGGAAGCATTCGTTGAGTGAAGGTCTCGACAGTTGAGGCCACATGAGAGGAATTGCCCAACACACGATCTCGAGTTAGCTGTAGTTGTGCATTCTTTGCACTATTGGAGACATTATCTTTTGGGAAATCATTTGGTGGTATACACAAACCAAAAAATCCTCAAGTATATCTTTAATCAGCATGATCTGAATTTGAGACAATGAAGGTGGGTTGAGTACCTTCAGTCCTTTTGACTTTGAGATTTCCTATATGCCTAGGAAAGGCAACACAGTCACCGATGCGTTGAGTAGGAGGACTTAGATACATGCAGTTCATGAGGACAGTAGTGAGCGGAAGCTTATGGATATGTTCTCTGAGATGCATTTGGAGGTGCATGACAGACTGGGGCAGATGTTTATTTCTTATATAGCTATTACCTTTACTCTACTGGACGAAGTGCGAATGAGGTAACCATTAGATTTTGAAGGCCTAGTCCTAAAAGAGAGTGTGTCTGGTGAGGACCCATACTCTTGGGTGGACCATAGTCAATGAAGAGGTCTTTCATTTTCATGGGCACATATGGGTGTCAACATACATACGTGAGGATATTTTTTGGGATTTTCATTCCTCATTTTGGGAAGTTCATCCTAGTGTCACCAAGATGTATCGAGATCTACACTGTCAGTATTGGTTTCCAGGTATGAAGAGAGATGTTACTAGTTTTTTTATGAGATGTTCCACCTACCAGCAGGTGAAGGGGGAGCATCAACGACCAACATGGCTATTACAGCAGTTACCCATTCCCTAGTGGAAGTGGAATGATGTCGTGATGGATTTCGTGATGGGTTTACTGAGGTCTCCTCAAGGGAATGATGCAGTTTGGATTGTTGTTGATAGACTCATAAAGATTTCACATTTCCTACAGATCAAGGAAACCTTTAGTGTTTATGAGATTGGAAGGTTGTACATCTGATATATTGTGCATTTTCATGGGGTTCTGCACTCTATCATTTCATACAGGGATGCTCGGTTTACTTCTCATGTTTGGAAGAGACTATAGAGGGATTTGGGTATGCAGGTACTTCTGAGTACAACTTACCATCCCTAGACAGATGGCTAGTCCGAGTGCACGATTTAGGTTTTGGAGGACATGCTTCACGCATACGTCTTGGATTTCGAGGGCTCTTAGGAGAGACACATACCCCTAGTGGAGTTTGCCTACAATAACACTTTTCAAGTGACGATTCAGATGGAACCTTATGAGGCTTTGTACAGTAGGCCATTCCGATCAAACCTATATTAGCTAGAGGTAGGAGAGGCATCTATTCTAGGACCTCATCTTGTCCAAGAAACCACTAAGCAAGTGGAGTTGATTCGAAAGAGGATGGTACTGCAAAGTCTCGCCAGAAATCTTATGCTGATCGATGGAGATGACCTCTAGAGTTTGAGGTCGGAGATCAGGTTTTCTTACATGTCACACTGTGGTTGGGACATAGTAGTATTAAGAGATAGGGGAAGCCTTCACCGAGATACGTCGGGCTGTTTGAGGTTTTGGAGAGAGTCAAGCGAGTTGCCTATCGGTTTTAGTATAGGTATCGGTCTATACATGACGTCTTCTATGTTTCTCAGCTACGATGTAACTTTTCAGACCTGTCTCACATTTTTCAACCTGAGGAGCTTGAGTTGGAGGTGGATGCATTCTTCAAGGAGAACCCTATTCAGATTGTGGATCACAACAAAAAGGTTCTCCATGGACGATCTATTCCTCTGGTACGGGTGATATGGCAGTACAAGCAAGTACAAGACAAGACTTGGGGGAGGGAGGTCGACGTGAGATCCTAGTGTCCATATTTTTTTGAAGTTTCTTCTTCACCACTACTAGAAGGGAAATTCAGGGATGAATTTATTTAAGGGGGGAAGTTTGTAAGAAAACAGATCTTCTTTTTAGGTATGGATCTTTATTTTGGGTTGTTTTTGATGAAAAAGGAAGAAAGGGGAAATTTTCTAAGTACACACCGTGTACTCCTGAGTACACACCGTGTACCTAGTTTCTGTGTGTATCTGTGTACTGGCTATGTGACGGCCAAGTACATGGCCATTTAGGTGATCTAGAGGACCGCCTAAAGTGAGGGCTAGTTGAGGATAGTACACAACATGTACATTAAATGAACACACCGTGTACTTTTCTTTTTAATTGATGAATCAGAGTGGGGTTGCGTCTAATCTCAAGAATACACTTCTTCTCCCCGTTCCTCATACAAGAGAGTGATAGAACACTGAAGAACTTTGATCTCCTCCCATTTCTCTGTCCAAGCTCCAATTGAGACGCCGCTAGGTGCGTTGGATTACCACTAGTGAGTTCTCTCTCCCCTAGAGCATCTATTCCTAACTTCTCCTCTCTCATGAGTTATCAAGGGTTGATCATTTTTACCATTTTCGTAGATCCATGTCATTATAGGAGGATTCAAGGGAAAACTTTCAACATTATTCATCGTACAACATCAAGGTAGGTGGTTTGTGCCTTTCTTTGATTGTGTTTGGATTATATATGCATAAAGTGCCGAATACCCATGTCAGGGTATTGCATGTTTTTGGAATTTAACCCTGTTTAATACCTACTATGATTTTTTTGATTGAGAAAGGCGTAATTTCTTATGCATAAGGTTTTATACCTTATTATGGGACACCCCATGGGTGCGTTCCCTTATTTAATTGATTATGGCCGTTGGTCTAGAATGCCTGTTAGGATTTCTTTGTTTTCCATGCCTTGTGTTGTTAGGATGGAGTTACTAATTACATGAGATACATGTGATTCACATTGTGAAAGTATGAACAAGGGGAATTGACAATCAGAGCTTCCCGAGGTAGGGCCGGTTATGTATAATTGTTGATGTGTTGACCCAGAGGTATTGACTGCGAAAGATGCCAGGTGGCCATAGACTAAAGGGGTTAGACTATGAGAGCTACCCAGAGGGTTGTTATTAAATGAATATTGTACCATAGGGCATTGACTGTGAGAGATTATAGGGGGTCATTATATTTTTATTTGTTGCTATGCAGAACAAAGGGGTATTGACCATGAGAGCTACCTAGGTGGTCATTTGTGAATGATTAATGCTATGTGGGACCAAAAGGGGTTAGACTGTGTGGGATTTCTTAGAGGTTCATTATTTATTGAATTCATGATATGTTGAACTAGAGGGGTCAGACTGTGATAACTTTCCCAGAGGGTTTCTTTTAATTGATTGAATGATTGTGACGAGTCTGACAAGACAAATCAAAAGCTTTAACTCAATCTTACTTGATTGTTTAGATAGTCTTTTGAGACGACTATTTGATATATTATAAAAGGGGATACAGAGCTTAGGATAGATACCAAAATGAATTATTCAATAGTTTGAATAATTAATAAATGTAAATGAATGTAATTGGAAACTATAGGATCATTTAATTTTGAGTACATACTAGTTATTTGCTTCAGTTTGTGTATTGACTGCTATTATATATTCACTGACTAATAGACACAGATCTTTTGGTGGTTGCCTACTGGGATTCGTCTCACACCCTGTTTGGGTCATGCTTTTGGGCCCAAACAGATTATATGGTTGTAGGTATAGATAAGGGAAATTTCCCTTCTTCATCAGGTACTTGATTACTGTTGGAGCTAGAGAGCATGAGACCAAGCTGAGGCTTGTGATGCTGTTGGAGGTTACTGTTTTCTATACTTTGTTTTTAGTATTGTATTTCCAGCACTTTTACTTGTTTGGATTATTTCTTAGATACATGTTACATTAATAATTTATTTATATATGCTGCAGTTTTTTATACTATCAGTCTTATACTGTTTACTTCTTTTCTATGATATTATTTCTTCCTCTACTGTTTTCTATTTGTTTCTGCTGTGTTACTCTTCCAATGAGGGCATAGTTTACCCACTATCACACCCAAGACCCTCTATTCTAGTCAGAAGCCTCTGGAATTTGGAGAAATGCGCTTGAGGCCATGTGAAAAGCTAGGTACGGGGCACCTTTGGGCAACACCTGAAATTGGGATGTTATAATACTCTCGAGTGATACTGGTTCCCTAGGGTAGCAACTGTGGATAGTCCCATTAGTAAGATGGTTACACCATGATATGAGTGATACTCGGTCCCCTATGGGAGATACCTGGGATGGACTAAGAGTTCACCATGCCTTGAGTGATACAAGTAATTCCGTATAGATTGCCTTGGATGGACTCGATGATATTGGGTTATATTGGATGTTCCTGTAGCGATACTTGGGGTTTAGTTTAAATTGCCTTGGACAGGCTCGGGACTCCACCACTGGATTTAATGGATGGATTTATTGATTGTGTGTTTACATAAGATGCATTATTTATTATTATTATGAGATTGTTTATGCATATGATATGCTTCTCCTTGGTTTACTAGCACAATTGAATGATGCCCTGTGAATTAGACCCCAAGAAAAAGCACATGCATGTGGGTGGACCTTTTCTTGGTTTTCCTTGTTTACCTTGGACCTTTTATATACATTATGGATTACACAAGTACCCTATTCAGACTTTCAGCTTAGACCAAAGAAGGTGATAAGGGATGGGTGTCCGTTTGAGAACCTAAACTAAGTTGTTATTATTTAATTTGTTTACTTCTCTTCATTGATACATATTGGAAAACTACTTATTTATTTATTGCATGAGATGGATTGGACTAGACACTGTGGGTTCCAAACTACTGAGATTTATATCTCACACCCTACTCAGGTGATGTTTGGAACCCGATCATATCTTATTGCTCATAGGTCTTTGGATTCATTTCTTGTGTCGTTCTGTGTACATGGGATCTAGGGAGAACAAGACTGGGCTCATGCCTAGGATGCTCA
Source organism: Viscum album (assembly GCA_963277665.1). Classification (NCBI taxonomy): domain Eukaryota; kingdom Viridiplantae; phylum Streptophyta; class Magnoliopsida; order Santalales; family Viscaceae; genus Viscum; species Viscum album. The sequence continues at coordinate 803,336,884 of OY728167.1, read as the reverse complement.
TGGAGTTGACCATTGGATTTTTATTTTCTTTTGTTATATAATACTTCTTGTACCTTTTAGCAACACCTGAAATTACATGCATCATTATATGGAATTGTAATTGTCCATTTCACTTTTAATCAGTTATTATATTTCTTCTGTTGAATTTACTTTATATTTCTTCCACTGTTGTTTGTTGTTTATTTCTATAATACCGTTGTGTTACCCTGATAAGAGTGTATTCTCCCCACTATCACATCCTGAGACCCTTACTTCTATTCGGTAGCCTATAACGTATGGTGAGACGCGCTTGAGGCCGTGTGACTGACCGGTCTGGCTACCAGATTAGTGGTCAGTCAGGTCAGGACATTACACAATTCTTATCTAGCGCTGACAAAGTCCATTTTTAGTGCTATTAAAGATCTATTTTGTAGTAGTCAAAGGGAAATTTTGGTTACTTTTAAGGTTGTTCAGTCATGACTAAGGATGCACCTTTTAAGGTCATGCGACAAGGACCATTATCATGCCTTTTAAGATCATGTGTCCAGGACCATCATTGTGTCTTCAAATATGCCTCAGTAGTGGGTTGATTCAGGCTAATGAGTGTTGAAAATCTTTTTTAGAAAATTTATTTATCCCAATTAAATGACTTGAGAAAATGGGGGAACCCAGGTGGGAAGCATGGGAGCTCTGGGTGCGGATTCATTATGCTCAGATGTTTTTGATGCATTCTCCTCAACACTTCATACTTGGTCTTGAAAATGGGGGGTCTGGGGTCCTTTTATAAGCAATGGGAGCTGGGCACACAAATAACTGTCATGGGACAAGGGCCATTATGGTTTCTTTTAAAGTTTTGTAGCCATAACCAATGATGCATCTATTAAGTTCATATGACAAGGACCATCATGCTGCCTTTTAAGATCATATATGTCAAGGACCATCACAGTACCTTTAGATGTGACTCATTAGCAGGTTAATTTAAGCTTAAGTATGTCAATAAGGTCTTTTGGATGATTTCTTTAGCCCAATTAAAGGACATGAGAAAATGGGGAACCTAGGAGGGAATCTTGGGAGGCCTAGGCAGATTCCTTACGCTCAGATGTTTATTTGTATTTATTTATAATTATGTATATTTATATATATTTATATGTATTTATATATATATATATATATTATATGGATATATATATATTCATTTATATTTCTATGTATATATATATATTTATATACTAATATATATTTATATATATTTATGTGTATATTTATATGTATTTTTATATATTATGTGGGTATAGACACACACATATTTAAATGTGGTTGTATATATATATATATATTAATATATAATTATTTTTAATTATATCAATTTATATGTATATATGCATATTTTTATAAATTTATATGTATATATATATATATATTTATGTATTATGTGAGTACAAATATTTATTTATTTATTTATATTTATATTTATACATATATTTATATGTGTTTATATATATAATTATATATATTTATATGTATTTATGTATATTTATATAAATTTATATGTATTTATATTTACATATATTTATATATATTATGTGGGTGTATATATATATATTTATCAATTTATTTACATATGTTTAAATTTATTGATAATTATCTTTAATTATATATATATATTTATAATTATATTTATATACATTTTTGTAATTTTATTTATATTGATATATATTATATGGGTATATATATTTATATTTATATTTATATGGGGGTGTATGTAAATATTCATATATATTTATATTTGTTTATATATATTAATATATATATATATTGAATTATATTTAATAATATGTTTTTATATTTACATATATTTATGTAAATTTATTTATATTTATATATATTTATAGATATTTATATGTATATATATATATATGTATTCATGTATATTTATATAAATTTATATGTATTTTTGTATATTTACATGTATTTACATGTATTTATATTTATATATATTTATATATATTATGTGAGTGTGTGTATATATATATATATATTTATGTATATTTATATTTATATGTATTTATATAAAATTATATGTGTCTATTTATATACATTTGTGTAAATTTATTTATATTTATATATATTTATTGATATTTATATCTATTTATGTATATTTATATATATTTATGTATATTACTATATATTTATATACAATTATGTAAATTTATTTATATTTATATATATTCATAAATATTTTTATGCATTTTTGTGTGTGTGTTTTTATATATTTATATATATACATATATGTTTATACATATTTGTATTTTTAGGAATTTTTATGTATATATACGAGTATATATATTTTTGAAACAAGTCTGAGGTTAGAGCCCCATTTATTAAAATGAAAACAAAAGAGAAAAAAACATGAGAGGAGGGGATCAGAAAATGCTAAACTACCCTCAACCAAAGGCCATAATCCAATAAAATAAAGAGCATATAAAGTGACTAGAAATCAAAATCAGACTAATAAACATCACCTTCTTCACCCCAATCAAAGTCCTCACTAAGAGAGTTAAACCTGTTAGAGTGCTAAAAAAACCAACATCCAGTGGAGTGGATCTTGTACACATCATGGGCCTAAGATTCGAATAGTCCTTTCTAAGCCTAACTTTTATTTGTAGAGAAAGAATGTCCCTTATCATCTGTGTTCTTAAATTGAATCAATTTATCTTTATAATCCATTCTATAATTTTTTACCTTGTCATCCTCATCAAGGTCTGAAAGTTATCCCCATTTACCAGTGGATCCTATTTTTTTCATCTTTAATGGCCTGAAGAAAATCCACATCTGTTTGCACCTACACATCATAAAAAACCATGTATGAAGCCTGAACATTGGTTTCTTGTGATGCCTCACCAGTCTACTCATTTTCAATGAGAGTACTTGAAGCACATGTCAGCATTAATAACTCCCCAGCCGACATGTCTCTTCCATGTTGAAGATTACCTCCTGAAGGTGAAACAACAAACTGAATGTTCTGGTTTTGTAAAATTCGTGCTTATGAACCTGATAAAAAATTTCATCTTTGAGAGTGTAAAATATCCTCAGGAAGGCTACCTTTCTCCAATACATATCCCTATTTAATAGGTTTTTCTCCTTTGAGTTCAACATCATCATGAATCTCTAAATTCCCCTAAGCTCTATAGGCCAAAACACGATTAGATTCTAATAGTTCCCCACCTAATACCATCACTTTCCTGCATCTAGGTTCAAACCATATCTCTTATTTATACTTAGATAATCCAAAATCAGAAACCCTTGAAGTACCAAGATGATCCTGATGATAAAAAGGTCCTGAAAAAGACATAGGCTTTTTTCCAACTGCAATTTGTCCATCACTTCTATGATTAACCAGAACTGCATCAACAACACCTTGACCATGCCTATCATGATTCCCACTAGTGGATATCTTTCATGATATCTTCTCATGACCTATTACCTTAAAAACAAATAAAAAATGAGATTATTTTTCATATTCAACTCGAATACTAAGATCTTTAGACTGTGTGGACAATATCACCCTTTTGGTCAAAATTGAACTCAAATCAACTTCAACAAGAACCCTAGAAAAGTAACCAAAGCTATCTTTCTCGGTTTTCATGTCCAATTTGATTAGGAATACTATTTTCGAAGAAATGTAAAATAATATTTTTGGATTCCAAAATATCTAATTCAAACCAAAGAACCTAAACCAAACTTGTACATGGGTGTTTCTTACCTCAAAGGGATTGAAATTGGGATTTCATTCATGGATTTAGAAATCTAATATCTTCAAATAAATTTAACTGAATCCCTATGAAATCTTATTAAATTCTAAATTTATGAATAACATATGATAAAATCCATGCCCAACTAAAATACATTTCTAGTTGAAAAAATCCCAGATTGATGAAATCTTCCTTACCGGAGTTTCCAACTTCCATGGTTTATAACCCTTTGGAAGTATGATTTATCCAATATAAGGAATATAAGGAAGAGGGTGTGGGTTCAAATACCAACTTCCTTTAATATATAATGAAATTTTACTAGGATATAGATTATGTTGGCTAGTCCATGGGTTAAGTGGGCTTGTGTTGGTTTGGTCACCCAATCCAATTAAAAGTATCATTTTTATTTTTTTTCAAAAATAATTAAAAATTACCTCTAATAATTTAGTGATATTTTTTATAACCACCAATAAATGTTTTTAAAAAAATATTTCATTATAAAATTTTAAAAACATACCCCATAGCTATTTTTTAGCAGTGGTTCTAAAAACCTCTATTTTATAATTTATTTTTAAATTACCATTAAAAATTTTAAAAACAAAACTGCCTCTAAACATTAATAACCTCTGATAGAAAAGCATCATGAAATTATTTATACCATTTTTTTAAAAACATTGCAAAATAATACCAGACATAGGTATCCCTGATGGTTTTAGAAAATTATCATATATTATTTAGTTGTGGTTTAAACCATTACTTAATAAAAAAAAACCAGAACTAAATTATTATTTTGGTGTAATGTATTTATTTTTTTACCATCATTTCATATCGAGTGTGCACCTGTGTTTATTGGATTTGGTAGGGACATCGTTGATGGTGTCCTATTGAGTTGTACTCACGCCTTTCTTGGCACCCTGATACCCAAGATGACTTCATGTTTCATGAACTAGGTAAGGGAAATAGCCGTAATACTTTGGATAGCCGAGCTGGTGGATCTTGGTTGGAGTTGGGATATAAGTCTGGGTTGAGGCTTAGAACCATTTGTGGAAGCTCCCATTACTTTTTTTTTATTTTGGGTTTTTTATATATGATCCTCCCATGGTGAATCATGTTATTTTTATTTGACTTGAATAATATATAAAACTACTCATTTTGATATAAAATTATGTTAATATTTACTTTCTAGTAGCATTTAGTTGTGATGTCCATCTTGTGTTGTTAATTACTAAGATGAATAGTTTATGATATTGTTTTCATTATGTTTGTGGTTGTTTGTACCTAAGGGTATAGTATCCCTGTATTTTACATGTCAACCCTCGCCACTAGTTGGTATCCTATAGCATATATGGTGGAGTGTTTGAGGTGTGTAACACTCCGGTTTGGTCACAACGAAGGTGAATCGGGCTAGGGTCATTATAGATAGAATAATCATTATTGTACCACATACTCTATTATAATAGGGAAGTACAGATAGACCATGTTCATATAAAAGGTGGGAAATTATCTAATTATTTTCTATGAAACCATGATAAGTTTATTAAATTAAGACCAATATTAGTTTGATGTATTTATACTTAATTTTTTGACTATAGAAAATTGACTTGGAGGGTCCTATTCTCAACGATTCTCATTGTGATGATAATGCAGACTCATTTGCCTAGCTATTGGTTAGTTGTGTTGACTCAATAACCTGGATGATTCTAATCATGAGGAATAGTTGACATAGTCATTGGATAGTCCTATTGATTAGTTTACTTGAAAAATTGGATAGTCACGAGGACTAATTGACATTGTTTATTAGGTAGTATTATGGGTTTGTTGACTTGGTTTATTGGATGGTCACATGGACTGGACAACTAGGTTTATTGAATAGTCATAGGAACTGGAGTGAGATCTATTTATAATTATATTTTTATATTATTTCAATGACGGGAGTTCATTCTCATTGAATATGACCACATGGTATAACTTTATCTAGTGAAATATAGTATTTATTTTGAATGTGGAAACTAAATAGACATCCTAGTACACTATCCCACACACCAGATAATATTTTTAACTAGATATGGAATTATTTAATTCATGGTAACTATTTGAGATGTGATTATGGATTTAGTTCATGTTTAGAAACTGAATATAGTGTGATTATGATAGTCGGGCCATTAAAATATGTTATCCATTGGAGGGATGCAATGATTTTTCTATTTGGAGTTGGTTTACATGGAACCTTATATATTTTTATAGATTGTTTTATAATATATATATTCTATTATTTGGTGAGTTATTCTTGTGGTGATCTTGGGAATAGAATACTTAAATGAGTTAGACTTGTGAATGAGGGTGTGTTTTTCTTTTACAACAAACTATATTCAAGTGTAATATTTTTTGAAAATGATGATGAGATGGTTCATTAGATAACATTTGACATAGAGAACCCCTTATAGTTTGGTTGGTGATGACACAACTATATAATATTATTATACTGTTTTTATTATAATACTCAGAAAATATTGAATTTTTTATTCACATAGTGGATATATTGTTGATTATGTGAATATAATCACCCCTTCTTTTACATGTAGGATAACAAGATCATATTGGTATATGTGTTAGGAAAAATTTTCTTATTATTCGAGGATAATAGCTAAAGTTTGGTGTTTGTGGATTTATTTTTATTCCACTAAGGAATATAGTATTTGTGGGATTATTCACATGTTGAGGGTTACTGGTTATTTCTCCACAGTTATAGTTGTCTTTCATTTTTGTTATATTGTATGAGATTCATGCATTATACATTAATTATAATATTATTTAGTTATCAATTCCTTTTTGTTTAAGGTCTGTTGGTTTTTATTTTATTTTTTAGACTTCCACTATATTCTACATAGGGTATTTATTTCTATTTATGAGATTTATATCCTCACTATTATTTATTTTAAGATCCCTTGTTTTAAACCAGGTTGGGTTTTCCAATGGTGTTTGAAATTTTTGTTTGGTGAATAAGTCATCTTATAAACCAATATTTGAAATGTATATCCAAGATTTGGAACACTTAAATGTGTTGTTTTTAGAATTGGGCTAAGTCTTGAGGGGTGTCTGGGGTGTTTTGTTGTGTTTCGGGAGCATCGGGCCCTGACAAATCAATTTCAGGCAGAGCTGGTAAAGGTGCATAGTTTGTTTGAAATTGTGAATCCCTCTAAGAGAAACTATGTGGCCTATTTTTCTATAGGTTCATAGTTTTATAAAACCATGTGTCCCCTAGATAAAATAGTATGGTCTAATTCGGGGGATATGGGGGTGTCAAACAGTTTGATCTAACTATGTGAGAGGAGGCACACAACTGTGAGGGGGGTCTATAGGAAAATGCATAAGATACTAACATAGGTTGTGCATGGTTTTTCAAACCATGCTTCATATATGTGAGGTGTGGGTATCCTTAGATATAGGCACTATAAGGTTGGTTCATGGTTTTCTAAACCGTGTGGCCAAACCATGCGACTCATTAATGTTCTAGAAATTACCCTTTCCCCCTAGTTTCTTTTAACATCTCTCCCTATTTTCTCCTCCTCACACATGCACAATAGGGGGCCGCTTGAGATCCTTTCCTCCCTTCTTAGTCATAGAGATATCTCCTTCATACAAGCTCGGAATCAAGAACCTCTAAGTGCATTGGAAGTGTATCAGTTAGTCTTCAATTCCTCTTGTTTCTTTTCTTTCTTTTCCTCTCCATCTTTGGCACTATATTAATCTGAGAAAATTCACCCTATTTTCAGGGAATTTTTCAAATCTTCCAATTTCTTCTATTTTGGATCGAATCAAATAATGATATTGGATGAGTGGACTATCCTAAGTACAAGTTAAGTGTCATGGTTTATTTTCCCTAAAGTATCATTCATTTATAGATTTTTTGTTGTTGTGTCTCATGGTAGTTTTACCCACACTTTGTCCCAAAAAACAATTCAGCTTAAAATAATCGTTTTTTTGGAATTTAAATAACCTATAAGACCCTATTATTATCATTGGAGGTAAATGATCTCAAGGTGAGTCACTCTTGGGTGTACTATGCTTATTCCTATGTGGCTCTTTACACCCTAATAACCAAAACACCCGTTGGTGTGATGGTTCAACTTCCTCAAATTATTTAATTAATTTAAATGGTTGAATCGACCCATTCTTTGAACCTTAGCATGTATAAATGTATGGTAATGGCTTATATTAATTGGAATGACATGATAAATGGTATTAAACCTTATATATCCCTTTTTTCATTTTTAAGTGAAAAGGTAGAGACTTGAATTAAATAAAGTGAATGAATTGGTATAATTAATTGGCATAAACTTTACTATTAACCCTTGTCACATGATAATGAAAGGGTAATGGATTAAATAAATGGAAATGATACTTTTTCATGATTATCAAAAGGCCAAGAATATTTTTGAAATTCAATGTTCCTACTATCATTATTGTAGACCATTTTTCCTTTTTAGTATTGGCTAGACACGAGCCATCCTTAGATTCACAAGGGAATGCCTTTAGCTCTTAGAGGACACCACCTCCACTCATTGGGCAATTTTCCAAGGGAGATACCCACCTTGGAACTTAGGCAATGTCTTATATGTGAATTCCTCATCGTGTCCCCGATGATTCACAAGATCTATCTTTTTTACAGATAGTATAATACCTTGGATACACTACTTAGATTCAACTTGATGTCCTCAAACATGTGACGCCAAGGGTTAACTCCTTGGGATTCAAATCATGTTTAGCTTAAGATTACTTGGGACATGAAACCATGAACTTGTTTAGAACATTTTATGGTGGAATTCTAAGGATTTATTTTGTGGATTACACTTAGAACCCTATAGACAGACTATATTAGTTATTACTATGAGTTAGATTGACCTTCTGTGGTCAAGGATTCCTTAGTTACACCATGGATACCTCCTTATAATTATCTTTATATCAAATAGACTCTTTATATATATGATAATTTCATGCATGTTTCCCTTTTATTTAAACAAGAAGCTTATGCTATTATTTCTATGTAGAAGACCGAGCACTAAGCCATTGGTCCTTTCCAGTGCTTGAATATATCTGCATAAATAATCCCTTGTATGATTATATATACATTATGGAATGTTATAAGACATCCTATATTAGGCTAAATCATGTATGGTCATCCATATGTCCTTGAGGAATCTGATCCAACTTAGTTATTTTTTTATTTTTTTTACTGCACTTCCCTACTTTTGATAAATTTGTGCATTGTTTTATATTAAATTCATGGGCTGGAATGCATTATAATTCATTGGTGGAGACCTACCAAGTTTTTCTTATACCTTTTTTGAACCACCATTGGTACCCGAATAGATATCTCCTAACTACAGGTTAAGACCTTAGACTGTACTCTATGCTATTTTTCTTTTATGGACTAGGAACGGACATAGGATCTTGAGAGTAGGTACTGAGCATGTACTTAGGATACCTTATAGAGTTAGAGCCTTTATTAATTTATTTATTATTTTATATCTAGACATGTATATTTTTTACCTACTGTATTTATTTTTCATGTACATTGTATCATGTTCATGCATGATTGCTTATTCTTTATTTAATTATTGTCAGTAATGATTTTCTTTCCAATGAATTTAGTTGTATTTATTTTTCTATAATTATTACTAATATAGAGGGTATAATATCCCCACTGTACCAACTTCAGACCCTCACTACTAGTTTTCAGCCTCTGGCCTATGGGGAGGCATGCTTGAGGCCATGTATCCCACTGGACCAAGGCATCGTATCAGTGGTATCTGGGTCAGGACATTACAAATTGGAATTATAGGTTTCCTTTTCCTTCATATTATTATTATGGTATGGTAGAAAGTATAATAATAGCATGTTATCACTTGGTAGACAACTCGTGTCTGGGTCCGACCAACCCAAGCATGGGGGAAAGATCAAATTTCCAAGGATGAGAATTTTTGTTCATGATTATCTATTATCACAGTTGACCAATATTTCACGTCGAGTGATTGGTGTATTTACAATATTTACTAATCTATATATTTTTACCTCTTGGACCAGTATAGAAATAGATGATGTATATTCATGCATCATTATAGGGACATAGAGATTCACATTCCATGAATATTTCATGTCATGTAGGTTTCATTATAATTGTGATATGTGCCTTGAGAGTTATTCCATACTTCTATGATTTATTCAGAATGATTAACTTCTCACCATGTTTAAAAAAATGTTATAATTCTTCCCTGTATATCATAATTTGTGATTATATAGCATGTTTAGTTGTATACCATTATTGGGTATTTTCTTATTTTCATAGTATCTTTCCATGATTATTTCCATGTGTATTTTTATTTATTCCTTATAATAGTGATCTTAAAATAATTGGTTATTAAAGTATCTACATCAACCTAAATGGTGTTTTCCAATATAAATTGATGTGGACACCTTAATTAACCAATTTTTACATGTTTAAGCCAAGAACCAATGGTTTCATGGGTTGAATCATTACTGATTTCAATTAAATGGGAGCCAATTGTCCAATTTATAAAGTGTATGGGAATTTATAAATTATATAATGGTTACCCATATAATTGAACCATCAAAAATGTACCAGATATATTATGAAACTTTAGTTAAGAAAACTTGGTCACAGTTACATAGATTTCATTACAATTTAAAAAGGTGATACCATTTATAATTTGAGAATGATGATTCATCTAACTAAAATATGATATTTATATATGTGTATGTCAAATATAATTTATTATTGTAAAATTATTTCCTTTATAAAGTCTAGTACCTCTATTATTTGGGCATGACACCCCATACGATTAAATTTTTAAATGAACAACTAGACCCAAGTAGGTCATTTGGGGAAAGCTTCTTATGAGATGAACCTGCTAAGGGTATTTTTAAAACTTAATGAAACAATTATTATTGGACTGTTTTATGGCTAGAACCAGGTTGAAATGATGAGACCCTTGTACGTCACCTTATTATTTTACACCTTAGTGCTTAACCCCTTAGGGGCATGTTGTTGCTAATGGAATGGTCATTTAAAATGTCTATTAATTCTTATATGGTGTTACATATAAATGTATGGTGGAATCTTACTTGGCCATTTACCATAATTAATAAAAGAATTGTTATATTCTTTTGAGATTTATCAGTATGAGGAATTAGTTAATTAAATTTCCAATTTCAACTAAAGAATGGTTTCCTATGTATATTGCAATTGAAATTTTATTTAAATGAGCTAGTTGTGAAAAATATTGAATTAAATAAATAGTTAAAGAGGAAATTATAAGATAATTTACCTAAAATTTTGTGTGATATAAGCTAAATAAAGTGCTTAGTACAGTTGTTTGAAAACCTGTACTTGACATCCCTTATATGTTAGTTATTTAAAATTTGAAATAAATAAATTCAAGTGCCTTAAAATGAAACCTTTTATTGGTGATTATAGTGTGAAACCTCATGTAATGGTCATCTTTAGGATTTCTTTGAGTAGAAACGCGAGAATTTCCCATAAGTCTTAGTTGTATTTTTCTCTAATGTTTCTTGAATCTATAGAATAGGCGGTAAGGCCTAGTGACTCTAGTTTACAATTCAATGCCTTATCCTAAATATAGGGACTACCTATGGTGGTATCGCCCATGGAGATAGGAAACTGGTATACTTTTGAGCCAATTTTCTAAGAACATTAGGTGTTGTCCATTTGATCCGATTGGGTTGGGTGGGACTATGAGTTGATGAAAAGAAACCCTAGGGTAGATGGGTGGATGTATGGTGAGTTGAACCTCAAGGGGGGTATTTCTATATATGGGTGATCTATGAGTGTTATCTATTTTTATTTGATGTTATAATTGTAAAAATAAATGAGAACTCCCCTATATTTAGATACTAAGTGATGATTAGGTCTAGGTAGCACAGTGTTTAAAAGGTTATGACATTACTCCTATGATGATAGATTCTGACCCTTGTAGGTCGATACTTACTTGTTTTACCTTAACCTATTCTAAAAGAGTATTTCCAAGGATGTTAGAAACTATTTAATAAATACCTGTGAATAGGATACAGTTCTCATACTAGGGTCTTTATGGATATGTGGACAAAACTAGATGACCTGATTTTTTAACTTAGTATCTAGTAGGTTAGAGATGTTTAGTTTAAATAAGGGTAACCTGTGAGAAAGGTTTTCATGGGGGTTATTTTTTACCTTTAATCCAATAATATTGGTTTTATGATCATTGTAATATCGATGCATAGTAGGTGCTATGAATCTGCGTTATAGGAAAGGAGATTCCTAGGGTTTTAAAGGAAACACCTAGGGTTCTTGAGAAATAGAAACTGGCCTCAAAGGGTATAACTGTTTGGGTTCCAAGCCCAATTGACCAGTGTTGGGTTGTAGAAGATTCAATTTTTAGAAATGACACCATGAGATAGGCAGTCATTCAAAAAATAAAGGCACTGTTTAGGTGACAATTTTTTAGAGAGTTCTAAGGTAGCTCTTGAAGTTTTTTAAAATTGGATTTCCTTGTAGCATAGTTAGCTTGAATGAATTTATATAAAACCCACAAAATCATGAATCAGGATTTGGACTGGGTGTTTTGAGATGTACACCTGCTGCATGTTTCAATTTTGGCTCATGCCTATTCTGTTCAGTAACTGTTTGAAGAAGAGAATTGGTGAGCGGTCGAGTATAATCAAAGGAACGATGGTTTTCAAATATGGTTCTTATGGGTAGGATTACCCAAAGATCAAAAAATTAAATGATGTTACTGGAGGTGAGGGATAATCTAAGTTTGACTAGATAACATGAGATGTTAACCCATCATAGAACCACGTCATTCATTGTCAAGAGATGTGGTGTCTGCTTTTGAATAAAATAAAAATAGCCTATTTAGAATACGACTATGGATCAGAAGGAGTAATACGTTCCTATCAGCAACATCCTTATGTACTTTCAATTTAATGAAAATCATTTCCCCCATATTGACATTGTTTAGGGTATACTATGAGAGTGTCAGAGATATGCCAATCCACCTATATATCCTCTCCCGGTTTGATGAAGAAACTCTATTGGAGTTGCACTCAAAGAGTGGTTTAAAGGAAATCCACTTAGTGAATAGTATACCTATGGATGTTAAGGGGTGATGACCCTTTTTATCACTTGGAATTTAGCATTCATCATAGAAACTGTTCCCAGGAGGCAGAAGCAGGTGGTGGTTAATGTTTATGTTAGATATTGGGGATGAGAGGGTTCTTGATCATACTAGTTTTATGTCCAAGAGGGACAAGGAATGGCCAGTGGAGATCAGGTTCTCTTTTCAAGGAAGTGTCGTCTAGGATTATCCTAAGGCGGGGAGTAGGACATCAGTTACTGGTAAAATACCCTCATTTTAGAAGGTTTGTGTTAATATATGACTTGTTTTGTGATGGTTGTTCAAGCTCTCATATACCTTTAAATAAATGGGGAGAAATATATGACTGGAATCCTTAGTTAATTTCAGATGCGGGTTCATTTTTGGATTTTGGTAAAATCTCTATGTGGGCATTTATCTTGGTGTAGTTTATGATGATATAAGTATGATGGATATGGATATTTTCGGTGATGGTTCTATACCATGATGAAAATATAGTTTTGGGGTTGGTTCATTCATGAGATGTCTCTGGAAGTCAAGTAAAAACTTCAGTGAGCATGCTAAAAACAATCTCGTTATGCCTTGGGATAATGCTTCAGAATCTAGTTTTGATAACCGTAAACCTTAGGAGATGAGAGTTTTCTAAATAGTTGACTAGAAGCTGTCTGACTTAGTTTCTCTTGAGTAGTTTTTGTGGTCGGTAAGAATTCGTAGTTAGTATTCCATTGGGATGAGGTGGGTGGATCTTAAAGGACGATTGTGGATTTTCAAGGAAATTTTGGAGCGTCCCTTATGAGTTTGATCATTTGGAGTTCAAACATACTCATATTAATCAAGGACCAAGGGTAGTTTCCTCGTGTTAAATCTGATAAGCATGATAAGGGTGTCATTATGAAACTCAATATGTGTTTAACAACCAATTTCAATAGGTGAAGTATCGTGGTTCATACCTGGCCATTTAATTTTAGAACATTTGATGGGAAGCACTATAGGATGGATAGTGTAAGAGACAACTACATGATCATATCTCAAGCTAGAAGGGATCGGGTAATCTCTGTCTTGATGTTTTGGTTTTTTGTAATCATTGGATCAAGTATTGATGAATTAAGTACCATTTTCCTTAAGTAACTCTTGAGGGTGAGTTGGGTGTCCCAAGATGCAAAGCGACCATTTGATTGGAATTTAATGACCTGAGTAGTTCAAGTGATGCTTTTTTGTTCCCAAAGACTTCTCATGGAAAATAAGTTTTAAGGGTTGGAGACTATAAGATCCTGTTCTTTTTACCATGTTTGGTTTTCCAATGGGTTTTGAACTTTTTTTTGGTGGATGGGTCATTTTCCAAACCAAGATACATAATTTATATATGAGAGTTTGAACAATAAAATTTATTTTTTTAGACTTGGTTTAAGGACCAAGGGGTTTATTGTGTGTTTCGTTGAGTTTTGGGAGCACTGGGCCCCATAAATTCAATTTCAAGCAGAGCTAGTAAGGGTGCATGGTTTGTTTGAAACTGTGTATCCCTCCAGGAGAAACTTTGTGGACTTTTTTTCTATAGGGTCATAGTTTGATGAAAATTTTCATCCCCTAGATAAAACCATGTAGTATAATCTAGGGGATATGGGTGTGTGGCATGATTTGATCTAACCATGTGAAAGGTGGAACATGATTGTGTGAGGGGTCTGTAGGAAAATGTAGAGGAGAATTTCATGGGCTGCACTCAGATTTTCAAACCATGCATTGACAGTGCGAGGTGTGGGTGTCCTTAGATAGTTGAACCACATGATTGGTACATGATTTTCCAAAATTTATGACCAAAAATTTCATCTCATTAATGGGTTTTAAATTACCCTTTCCCTTAGTTTCTTTTAACTTGTCTCCTTTCTTTCTCCTCCTCACTCACACACAGTAAGGGGAACACTCGAGCTCCTTTCCTCCCATATAATTCATGGAGCTATATCCTTCATATGATCTCAGAATCAAGAACCATCAGGTATGTTGGAAGTGTATCAGTTAGTCTTAGATACTTATTTCTTATTTTCTTTGATTTCACCACCATCTTTGGCTCTATCTTCATGTGAACTAATTCACCCTATTTTTAGGGTGTCTTTCAAATATTCTAATTTATCTTGTTTTATATCAAATAAAATCTTGATATTATATGATTATACCATCCTACGTATAAGGTAGGTGGTCTATTTTATTTTCCCTAAAGTCTCATTCATTTATAAATATTTTTTGTTGCATCGCACGTTGGTTTTACCCATGATTTTCCCTAGAACCAATTCACCTAAAAATAGTTTTTTGTTTGGAATTTAAATGCCACATGAGACCCTATTATTATAATTTGAGGTCAATAATATCAATGTGAGTCACCCATTGGGTGTGACATGATTATTATTATGTTTTTATTTACACCATAATAACCAAAAATTTCATTGGTGTGTTGGTTTTAATTCCTCAAATGATTTAATTAATTTAACTGGTTGAATTGACACCTTCTTTAAACCTTGGAATGTATAACTATAATTTAATTAATTAAATTAATTGGAATTGAATTATAAATGGTATTAAACCTTATATATCCCTTTATCATTTTTAAGTGAAAAAGGTAGAGATTTGATATAAAGACCCCCGACCCCGGTAGCCAAGATTCGGTGCCTTATATTAATAAATTGTGATAGATAAAAGACATAAATCCCAAAGGACTGATAAATTTAGTTGTTTTGGAATCTATAATACATACATGAACTTTACATTACAAATTTAAAGAAAAAACAACATTTCAAATCCATTGGAAACACCCATAAACTCATAGATTATACCTGTAAGTCATTCTTAATATACATATTCACATCCTAGAGAAAAATAAAACATAAAAAAGGGTGATCTCATATTCTCAGTAAGGGTAAGTAATATAATAGAATCATAAATAATAAGGCATGGTGAATGAATAAAAGTACACATCCATTAAAACATAATATTGAGCATAATATGGTGGGAATAAAAGATGATTAAATAACTCCACAATAAAACATAACCATGTATATTCAACTAGTCGAATAATAACACGGACTATCAATTACTAGTTTTGTAATGAGGGAATGCATAATTTCATACATCATAAACATAATTTCAAGGCGTCGGCCAAGACACCATATATAATGGGTAAAAACCCAGAATAGTTTGTATCATGTGACTTAGCGATGCATCGAGGGACTATAGCGGGCCTCATCCATCACTTACTAAGTCCAATACATTCCTCATATGAAAAGGGTAAAACATAAGAAAAATAAACATTTGTATTGAAAATCTAGCATATGAAATATGAATACTAACCATTAACCATGGATGGTATCAAATAACACATCCACAGTCAAACTAATCATAAACCCTTCAAAAACATATGGCAGATGGTATCATAAGAGATAAACCCCAATAAAGTAAAAGATTAAACAAATGAAGTTGAAATAGATGAAGATACCATTGAGAAATTCTTGAGGAAAATAATCTTTAAACTTTCCAATGTGTCCTATACCACTTTGAAACATTTAAATAACAATCCCTATGAAGGAATCATTAAATGAAAATTCTAATGTCATGAGAATAAGAAGAATCATGATATGATATATCAAAGGATAGTACATACACCACAATCACAAGGAATAAGTGGTGAACAAGGAATATATCTCATAGAAGTAAAAGTGAGATGAGAAAAACCCTTTTTACTTTGGAAAGAAGAGTTATTTTGGAAAATCATTTAAATTAGTCATTAAATAAATTGTAAACATATATGTCCCAGAAAAGAAAATGTAATTACATTGAAATTATATTTGAGGCATAAATGATGTCCCACTTAAGTGAAATCATGTAAAAATAGTTTTTTAATAAACTTTAGAAATAAAACATTTTAGTACGATTTAAGGAAAATATTATAGAGATTTTAAAGCGGAAAGGAATGTTTGTTTTCATAAAACCAGAAATGAACCAAGATATTTTTTCATGATAAAATAATTTATTTTATAAAAATAATTATGGCTTAAAACAGATTATATAGTGCACTTGAAAATGTGTAAGAATTCGAGAAGTTCCCTTTAATCGGGATTGCTTATCGGGAAGAATTGAGAAGGGAACCATATTAAAACAGGTACATCCCCATAAAATAAGGATGAAATGATTTGGATAAATTATTTTGGAATATATAAATAGAATTTACAATAATTACATAAAAATAAAGAATAATTACATAGGGTTATAGAGAGAAAGTGTAACCTGAATGAAAAATGGAGGTTCAGGAAGAAACCCTTACCTTATGTCTGAATGCATTCTTCACTTGACCTTAATGTCTAGAATAATAAAATTAAATCCATTAATTAATTAATTAAGAACCTTTTATATATTTATTTTATTCATTATAGTTTTATTAAGTTCATTTATGTTATTATTAATGAGTTATAGAGTTTAATTTCATCCTTCGGGAGTATCCATTTTCTTGGTTTTAAGGATCGATTTGCTTGTTTATAAGTAATGAATTTCATGTAAAATGGATATAATTATAAAGAATTGGAATTATATGAAATTAATGAAAATATATAAGTTTAATTGGTTTTATATATTGTTTTATTCCCTTATATAATGATGAATCATTAGATAACATGTTAATGATAATCGTTTAGATTAATTTTAGCAGTTTTAGATCACAACGAACTCGTTTTGTTTTATCATTTAGTATTATGTAAATATGTTACTTACAAAACATAAAAAGTGTTTTAATATAAATTTTAAAATCTATCTCAACCATTAAAATTGTTTTATGATCATCCTTGAAGATGGTGAAGGAAAATGAAAACTCGTCATCCTTGATGGTGATAAGACAACACCTCACGAACAACCTTTCCATTTTTAGAATAAAAGGGAGAGAAGGGGATTGATGAGGAATTATTCCATTAACATGATATAATAAAATTATATAAACTATAATGGAGTTATCATGTATCTTTGGATAGGGTATGTGAGGTAATAATAATAAAATCAAAGAAATTTAAAATAAAAGAAAAGAAAAGAAAGAGGATTTTTACCTCTTGAATTCTCCATCTTGAGAACCTCCTTAAGGGGATTTGTTTGGGTATTTTGATGAGACTAAAATCCCCTATAAGTGGGGAAGGTTCTTGGGAAGATTATTTGGAAGAAATTTTACAAGGCTCAAATCTTGGAAGGTGTGAGAAGAAGGGGTAGTGAGGGGTGGTATTTATAGTGGAGGAGAGGGGTGTTTTTTGAATATTTTATTAAGTTGTTTAATATTTTGACTCAATACTATGAATATTTTGAGAATTATCATCAAATATATTAAAATAGTGAAGGAGAGTTTGATATTATGGGCTTAAATCATCTATACATCATCTATGACTCCATAATTCAAGTATTTAGCATTTATCATAAATTATCGTATTTTACTATTCACAAAAAATTCAAGTATTTTAGAAAAATTCCAAAAATTAACTATAACCATTTTTTGACACATATAGTTAAAAATATAAACTCTATTTTTTTTGAAAATAATTTTCTAAATATGGAAATTTTAATTTTTAAATAAAATCAACATTTATTCCAAAAATACCAATTTTAATATTATAACCGATTTTATGACACTTTAAAAAATTATATTTGGTCCCATAAAATTATCCTATAATCATAAGACAAAAAAATATTTATATATGAATCTATTTTATGAAAATAAATATCCTTTTAAATCATTATTTTAATTATAAAATTGTAAATAAACATTTATGTTTCATAAAAATTCAAACACTTAACTTATCATTTTTAAAATATTTATTTAATTATTCCATAATATAAATATAATATATTTTAATTTATGAGATGCCTAAATTTTATTTATAATTTAATAGGTGAATTTTTTATTCTAATGGACACATTACTATTCCTAACAGTCACATTATTATTCCAATGGTCACATTACTATTCATCAAAAATGAAAGTTATCAGAAAAATACAAAAAATTTAACCAAAGTTAATTTTGATATTAAAATTTCAAAAATAATGTTTATTTTGTTAAATATAATTTATAAAAGTGTAAAAATTTAAATTTAAAATTATTCTCCATTAAAAGGCGGTAAAACCGCTTTTAGAAAAATATAGGCTTTTACGTGAAAAATTGGATTTATTATTATCTAATGCTTATAAAAATATTTTGGATGAATGTAAAAATATTTGATTGAATATATAATATATAATTTTCATTAATATATTTCACTAATAGTGATTGATTTAATTTATTAATATAAAATTTCATCGTGGGCATAAAAATAGTTTTTATAAAAATACATCCTTTATATTTAATTAGTTTTCATTTCTAATTAATTAGTAACCAATGAATTAATTTTATAAACTCATGTAATCTATATTTTCATAATTTACTTAATCTCTTTCATTAATGCCATTCCCAACATCTAGGAGATAACTATAATAATTAAATAATGATATTTAATCATTTATTAAGATTGTAAGATGTAGAAGAAGTTAAATTTAAAAAGATGCATAACATAAAATCTCGGGGTGTTGAAATATCCCATCTATCAATAAATAACACCCTTGAAATTTGATACTACAATTTGAAAAAATAGGTTTTTTTTTTGAAAATTACTTTGTGGGAAACCCACATCTGAAATAGGATTAATAAAACATCTTCTTAATAAGAGGGAAAGCAGAAATGCAAAGGTCACCAAAATATTAGGTTTTCAAATAGGAGAATATTAGTGGGAAGTGAAAACATGGACATGAAAAAGAAATATAACCATCAAGTTATAATAGAGAATGATAGAGGACATGGTCATTAGAAATTTAATTATCACAAAACCATAAATCTTGTGATTGGTTAAAAAACCACTGATCTCTTAGTATGGAAAGTTAACAGATAATATTTTTGTTTCAAAATCTTTTTCCTAGAGTTGAGGGATTCCTTTACTATCTAGATAACCACTTGAGAAATTAAACTTACTTGATTACATTCCATATCATAAAAATAATATCATCCTTTGGTTGTGCATAGATCTATTTTAAATTCATTCCTTATACATGGAAATGAACATTCAAGATGATTTTTTCACTCCTGAAGAATTAAAATCAACTTCTATGGATCACAGATCCCACAAAAGTATAATTATTGATTCCTCTTTTCTTTATACATTAACCAAATCCAAAATGGTTAGTATAAGATAAGATAATTCCCCAATAATAAATCTTTATATAATGAAAAAAAACTTTAATATCCAAAATTCAAATGTAAAACTCAAAGTTCAAAAAATATCATTTTGAAAATTACTATCATTCCTCAAAAAATATTCTTGTCTATGGCACCAAAATCAGAAGTATTTGTTCATATAGTCTTCCAAATGACATCGATAACTCTTAATATCTTATAACCGAAATTTAATTTCCCATATCACATAATCTACAATATATTCTATCAATTTACATAAATAACATAGATCACCATAAGTCCACAATAAAATCATTTTTGACTCCAAAATACAATTCAATATTTATTCCTCAAAATATTATTTTTACCAAAATCTTATAGGATTCCCAAAAATAGTGAACGTATTCCAAAATAACATTAATCACATAATCATAAAATCATTTTTCAATCCTAAACTTATCTATTTGATAAAAAAAAAGTACCTAAAATCAAAATAACATTCATCAATTAGATGTTTTAACAATAAAAAGTTATGATAACCAGGACTTCACATAGGCTAGTGGTAGGCGCCGCACCCTTGTCTCCCTTCAGTTGTGGGTTCAAACCCTACGGCTTTGCCAAACACGATAGGTTGTCACCCGACATACATGTTCTCTTTTTTATAAAACCATATAACTTCCAAAATATGATATATTCCCTTGAAATAAGGTCAATCACTAAACATTATTTTAATTAGGATTTTAAATACAACCTCAATACATAAATACATCATAGATTTATTTCCACATAGGTACTTCCTTGGTCTAGAGGTTATCTTATAGAATAGGAAATTGACCCGAGTAATGCCTAAGTCCCCTATATTTAAGGTAAATAACTATAAATGGATTCTTAGGATCAATTTCATTTCCTTTCATTATACTCTTCATCTTTCATCAGTAATTATTTATGTTATGTACTTATTCCCCACACATAAAGAATTTATCTGTTCCTTTGAGACACTTTCCAGGGTGTCTCCTTACACATTTCTTGCATGATGGAAATCTATCCTCCTTTTCTCCATGGTCTCCACCACTGGATCTCTTAGAAAACTCCATTCTTATCTTCTTTGGTGGGTTCAGGATTTGGTTAAGTTATACGTTGTTAATAATATTTTAGGAAAATTTACTAGATATAAACACAATATCTTTCACTCCTATCAACATCCCATTTGGTTTCTCATCACCACTACCTTGTCCACCATGTTCAATGTTAACATGATTTTTTTTGGGTTCCATCCATTGACTAAAACTATAAATCATAGTTTGAGTAACAATAGTCATAGTGAGAAAAATGTATAATCATTTATAGAATATCATGACACCTTATTTTCAACCTAAAACACCTTAGGTTTAACCGAGGTTATTCATTTTAATTATATATTCAAATCCTTAATAATGGTTTGTAAATAAAATGTGAATTATCCTAAGAATATTCCCTAGGAGTGTCAAATAAGGTGCGTAGTAAGACCTGTTTTCATGTACCAGGTTACCCCGAGTCAGGACTGGGACACCTTGTAGGAGATGTTATTACTAGGTAAATCTGTGCTAAAACCACATCCACTTTTAATATCTAGACATGGATATATTTTTAAGAATACCCACATAATATCTACCTTACCAAAATTCAAGGATTTTATAATTATCCTCAAAGTCTATCTTATGGTTATGTTCTCTGATATATGTTTTCTAATTATAGTTTCTAAGTTTTATACTAAACTTGCTCTAATACCAACTATAATGACCCTAACCCCAGTATCCTAGAGTCAGTTCCTTATATTAATACATTGGCATAAATACAAGACATGAATCCCAAAGGATGAATCAGTTTAGTAGTTTTTCAATCCAATTACATACATGAACTTTACATTACAACTTGAAAGCAAAAAACAACATTTCAACTCCATTGGAAACACTCATAAACTCCTAAATTATTCATGAAATTAATTCTTAATATACATCTTTGCATCCTGTAGAAAAATAAAACATAGGAAAGGGGTGATATCAGATGCTTAGTAATGGTAGGTAATAGATAATAAGCATAAATATTAAGGCATGGTGGATAACTAAAAGTAAACATTCCATTAAAGGATAATCTTGAGAATAATATGGAAGGAATAAAAGTTGATTAAATAAATACATAATAAAACATAACTATGGATATTATACTAGTATAATAATTACATGGACTTTAAATTACTAGTTTCATAATGATGGAATTCATAATGTTGGGTATCATAAACATACCGTCAAGGCCTCATCCAAGACACTATACATAATGAGTAAAAACCCAGTCTAGTTTGTCTCATAAGACCTACAAATGAATAAATGTGATATAGTGGGCCCTAAACGCCACTTAATAAGTCAAATAAATTCCTCAAATGAAAATGGTGAAATATAAGCAACATAAACATTCGTATTGAAAAACTAGCATATGAAATGTGAATACTTTAACAATAAACCATGAATGATATCAAATAACACATCCACAGTCAAAATGATTGTAAAACCTTCAAAAACATATGGTATATGGTATCATAAGTGATAAACCTAAATGAAGTAGAATATTAAACAAATTAATTTTACATAGATAAAGATACCATTGAAAAATTCTTGAGGAAAATTATCTTTAAACATTCCAATGTGTCCCATACCAATTTAAAATATTTAAATCATAATCCCTATGAATGAATCATTAAATAAAAATTATAATGTCATGATAATAAGAAGTATCATGATATGATATATCAAATGGTAATACATACACCACACATACAAGTAATAAGTGTTTAACAAGACATATATCTCACAGAAGTAAAAGTGAGACGAGAAAACCCCTTTTTTACTTTGGAAAGAAGAGTTCTTTTGGAAAATCATTTGTATTTGTCATTAAATCAGATTGTAAAAATATATATCCTAGAAAAGAAAAGGGAAGGACATTGAAATTATATTTTAGTCATAAATGATGTCCCACTGAAGTGAAATCATGTAAAAAGAGTTTTTAAGAAGCTTTAGAAATAAAACATTTTAATGCAGTTTAAGGATAATATTAAAGAGATTTTTAAATGGAAAGGCATGTAAGTTTTCATAAAACCAAAAATAAACCAAGATAGTTTTTCATGATAAAATTTATGATTTTATAAAAATAATGACCTATTAGAATAGATTATATAGTGCACTTGAAAATGGGTAAGAATTCAGGAAGTTCCCTTAAATTGGGATTGCTTATCAGGAAGAATTGAGAAGGGAACCATATTAAAACATGTAAATACTCATCAAATAAGGATTAAATGATCTGGATATATGATTTTGAAACATATAAACATAATTTAGAATAAGGACATAAAAATATAGAATAGTTATATTGGGGTAGATAGAGAAAGCGTAACCCAAATGAAAAAATGAAGGTTTGGGAAGAAACCCTTACCTTATGTCCGAATGTGTCATGCACTTGACCTTAATATCATGGATAATCAAATTAAATCCATTAATTAATTAATTCATAACCTTTTATATATTTATTTTATTCATTATAGTTTTATTGAGTTCATTTATTTCCTTATTAACGAGTTATAAAGTTTAATTTCATCATTCGAGAGCATTTGTTTTCTTGGTTTTCATGACCAGTTTGCTTGTTTATAAGTAATGAAGTTATTTTAAAATGGTTATAATTATCCAAAATTAAAATTATATGAAATTAATGAACATAAAAAAGTGTAATTGGTTTTATATATTATTTTATTTATATATATTATTTTGAATCATTAGATAACATGTTAATGATAATCGTTTAGATTAATTTTATCAGTTTTAGATCACAATGAACTCATTTTGTTTTATCATTTAGTATTATGTAAATATGTTACTTAAAGAACATAAAAATATATTTAATATAAATTTTACAATATATTTGGACCATTAAAATTGTTTTATGAACAACCTAAAACATGGTGGAGGAAAATTAAAACTTGTCATCCTTGAAGGCGATAAAACAACACCTCATATACGACGTTTCCATTTTTAGAATAAAAGGGAGAGGATATGGGGCCTGATGATGGATTATTCCATTAACATGATATCATTATAATATATAAATTATAATAGAGTTATCATGTATCTTTGTAAAGGGTATGTGAGGGAATAATAAGAAAATAAAAGAAATTAAAAAAAATAAAATAAAAGAAAGATGATTTTTATCTCTTGAATTATCCTTTTGAGAACCTCCTTAAGAGGATTGATTTTGGTATTTTAATGATAACAAGATCTCTTGGACACGGGGGATGGTATTTGGAAGAGTATTGGGTAGAAATTTGACAAGGGTAATATCTTGGAAGGTGTGATGAGAAGGGGTGGTATTTATAGTGGAGGGGTGGCATTTATAGTGGAGGAGAGGAGTGTATTTTTAAATATTTTATTCATTTGTTTAATATTTTGGATCAAGACTATGAATAGTTTGATAATTATCATAAAATATATTAAAATAATGAAGGATAGTTCTATATTGTGGCTTTACATAATCCATACATCATCTATGACTCCATAATTCAAGTATTTATCATTTATCGTAAATTATCATATTTTACTATTAACAAAAAATTCAAGTATTTTAGAAAAATCCCAAAAATTCGCCCTAACAATTTTTTGGTGTGTATAATTCAAAAATGAACTCCATTTTTTGAAAATAATTTTCTAAATATTATAAATTTAATTTTTAAATAAAACCATCATTTATTCGAAAAATACCAATTTTAATATTATAACCGATTTTATGACACTTTCAAAAATAAACTAAGGTATCATAAAATTATAATATAATAATAAGAAAAAAAATTATTAACATATGAATATGTTTTATGAAAATAAACATCCTTTTAAATCATTATTTTAATTATAAAATTTTAAATAAACATTTATGTTTCACAAAAATTCAAACACATAACCTATCATTTTTAAATAAATTATTTAATTATTCCGTGATATAAATATATTATATTTTAATTTATGAGATGCATAAATTTTATTTAGAATTTAATAGGTGAGGTTATTATTCTAATGTCCACATTACTATTCCTAACAGTCACATTATTATTCGAATGCTCAAATTACTATTCATTAAAAATAAAACTTATCAGAAAAATACCAAAAATTTTGATATTATGATTTCAAAAATAATGTTTATCTAGTAAAATATAATTTATAAAATTTTCAAAATTTAAATTTAAAAAAAATTCTCCATTAAAAGGCGGTAAAATCGCTTTTTAAAAAATTTAGTCCTTTTATGTGAAAAATTGGATTTATTCTTATCTCATGCCTCTAAAAATATTTTTGATGAATGTAAAAATATTTGATTGAATATATAATAAATAAATTTCATTAATATCTTTGAATAATAGTGATTAATTTAATTTATTAATATAAAATGTCATTGTGGGCGTAAAAATAGTTTTTATAAAAAAAATCATGTATATTTAATTGGTTTTCATTTATAATTAATTGGTACCCAATGAATTAATTTTATAAACTTGTGTGATCTATATTTCCATAATCTACTCAATATCATGCATTCTTTCCATTCCCAAAATCTTGGAGATTACTATAATAATTAAATAATGATATTTAATCATTTGTTAATCCCGTAAGCTGTTGAATAAGTCAAATTTAAAAAGACGCATACCGTAAAATCTTGGGGTGTTACACTCGAATTAAATAAAGTGAATGAATTGGGATAATTAATTGTCATGACTTTTCCTGTTGACCCTTATCACTTTTTAATGAAATTTTAACGGCCTAAATAAATGTAAGTGATACTTTGGCATGATTATTACATGTGTAAGAGTATTTATGAAATGTAAGGTTCCTACTATTATTATTGGGGACCTTTTTCCTTTTTAGGAGTGTTTAGTCTTGATCCAGCCTTGGATTCCCAATAGAATGCCTTGGGAAGTCAGAGGATGCCACCCCAATTCATTGGTTTATCTTCCAAGAGAGATACCCACCTTAGAACTTAGTCAATGTCATATACATGAATTCCTCATAATGTCCCCAATGATTCACTATCTCTCTCCCTCTGTATTTTCCAGATATTAGAATGCCTCATATACAATTCTTGGATTTAGATTTATGTTCTTGGAAACATGATTCTAAGGGTTACCTCCTTAATATCTAAATCATTCTTAGCCTAATATTACTTGGGACATGACTCCCTTGACTTAGTTATAAATTTTTACAGTGGAATGCTAAGGATTTATCCTATGAATTACACTCAGATCCCTATGGAAAGACTACATGAGTTATTAAAATGAGTTTTATTGACCCTATGTGGTCAAGGATGCCTTGATTGCACCATGGACCTGTCTTTATCATTATCTTTGTATCATATGGTCCCTTGTTATATATGATACTTGCCGGCATGTATCCCTTTAATTTAAATATGAATCTTATGATATTATTCCTATGTGAACTTCTGGGAACTAAGCCATGGGTCCTCTTCAGTTATTGTATATATATATAAAAACACTCCCTTATATGATTATATTTACATGATGGCATGTTTCGAGACATTATGGATTAGGCTAAATCAGGTATGGTCAGCTAGGTGTCCTTGAGAAACCTGGGCCGACTTGGTTATTTTTTTATTTTTTTACCACACTTCCCAAATTTTGATATATCTACACACTAATTTATTTTATATTCATAGACTAGAATGCATTATACATCGTTGGTGGTGGCCTAATGAGTTTATATAACTCCCTATTCGGGTTGCCGTTGGTACCCAAACATATATCTCCTGACTGTAGGTTAGGACCTTAGACTGTGCTCTGTGTTGTTTTTCTTTTATGGACTAGGACTGGTCATGGGAGCTTGGGATTAATGGTTGATCATATACTAAAGATTCCTTCTAGAGTTGGAGTTTTTATTTATTTATTCTTGTCAGTCTATCCATGTATATTTTTTAGCTTATGTATGTCTGTTCCTATACATTTTATCATGTCCAGGCATGATTGTTTATTCTTTATTTAATTTTTATCATTAATGATTATATTTACACTACATTTATTTATATTCCTTCTACTATAATTAGTACTGATCTAGAGGGTATAGTATCCCCACTGTACCACCTTCAAAACCTCGCTGCTATTTGGAAGCCTTTGGCATATGGGGAGACACACTTGAGGACTTGTAGCCCACCGACTCGAGGCACTGTATCGGGGGTAGCTGATTCAGGATGTTACATTTATCAATCCATGTTCAATTTGAGGTGGTATTTAGGGGAACAATCTATTTCACTTCCAACCCTTGTGGGGTATTAGTGGAATATGGTCATAGTGGTTAGCCTATGTTACCATAAAACTAGTATTGATGGTAATAGGTTATATCTCACTTCTTGATTTCTAAGGAGTGATATATATATATATACATATCAAAAGTATCTTTAATGAATTTTTTATTACATATAAAAATGGGTAAAAAGACCCATAAAAAATAGGGCACTCAAGGTACCATTATATTATAGAGGGGCACACACATGTGGAGGGGGAACTAGTCTCATTATATTAAATAAGGGGAACAAATTTTAGGGGGAATAAAGACCATTAAATTAGCAAAGGTTCACACATTTGAGATGGAAAAGTCTTATAACATTAGATGGAATAATATAACAGGAAACCAAACTTCAATGGGGATATTTATAGAGAAACCAATGAGTACACATATATAAATATCTCTATAGATATACTAAATAGATTTTATTGAACAAAAAGGAATATTGAAAAAGATAGGGCTTATGCTTGAGTATAAATATCTAATGATGATAAATACTAGATCTGTATTTTAAATTATCTATAATAATTCCCAAATATAACCTATAAATAGTTAAGGAAACCCAAACTAGTCCAAGAATAGATGGGTGGGTTGATTCCTACCCAGATATGTGTGTATCGTGCATCATGTTCTAGTATATATGATCCATGCATAATTTTGATCTACCAATAGTTGTGAGGGAAAATAAGGGTGAAATGGGGTAGTCCAAGATTTGAACCTACACATTATCAGGATTCTAGGAAAGTGGAAGCTCAGTTTTTACCAACCAACCATCATGTTATGCATGTGTGTATTATTATTTACCTCATTTAGATATAATATATTATAGTGATCTAAGTGTAACTTTATGTAGTGTAGAACATATTTTCATTTGGATTTTTTTATTTAGGGTCTAAATTTTTTATTTATCATATATCACACTAATTTATTATTATTTTTGAATAATACCAACATCACTACTTAGAATGAACAAATTGGATAGTCACTCTCACCCTTGCAGAATTGTGCATTTTCATCTTGTACTCATGTCTACCATCAATATCATTCTAATAGAATAGAGGTTTGCATCTTGGTATATATTGATATTTTATGTTTTTAAGAGTTTTTAGATGTTATCAGAGGAAGTGTGACATTTATCAGTAATTTATTCTCATTATAAGGAGTTCATATTTGAGGTTTTAGAGACTATTAAGGTATTTTGTATGTTATGATATGTTTCATTACATTCATGTGTATTTTTAATTTGATTATTTTTTATTTGAGTATTATTACCATTTCCATATGTACACTTGGGTATTTAACTAG
Organism: Viscum album; assembly: GCA_963277665.1. NCBI lineage: Eukaryota > Viridiplantae > Streptophyta > Magnoliopsida > Santalales > Viscaceae > Viscum > Viscum album. The sequence goes on along the minus strand of OY728167.1, from coordinate 803,308,104 downwards.
ATATTAATTGATGGTGAAGTTATCTTGAGGGTAATTTATCCTATTTGTGTGAATTTTACCCTAAATTGTAGTTACTAATGCTTGTATTATTGAGGTCAAGTATCTAAAGGAACTCTCGATCTCATCAAACAAGGTGGATCCCTAATAGGGATAGGTCATGTGAAAGTGGTATCAAATAGAGGTTTAGTATTTGTCTTATAGAGTAGCCAATTTTGAGTATTTGGTTAGGATAGAAGTATAATAGTATTTTTTAACAAAAAATGTAGTGTAGGTTAATAAAAATAGTCATGGATATTGAGGTTACATGTGATCCTATACAAGAACCATGATTATTTATTAAGAATATATTGGGGATTAATATAAAATTTTCACATTACATCAATTATATTGGGATCATGTATCATGTAGTTTCATCCAAGACATGATTCCTTAAATGTTCTAATTCTAGGAGAATAATTATCCTTGTGTTGACTAAAGTGTAAATTGATAATATCCTAGTGATTAGAGAGGTCAACGAGTCTTTAGATTAAAGATACCTCATGATGTTAATTAATAAAGGGGGAGATGTGATTTGATATTAATCTAGATATGGTAAATATTGTGTTTATTTCTATACTGAGTTATATATAAATCTTAGAAACATTATTATATCCTCTAATATGTTGTTTAGATAACATCCACATTGGGATTATACTATGCATTGTTTCTTGAGAGAATTCATTCATGAGTGTTTATGGAAATTTTAAGTTATATTTATTTAAAATATGCTCATGGATGAGTTAATAGTAAATTGGATCATATATTAGATACAATGGAAAGAAATTTCTTAAGTTAGATACAACCATGGAATAAAGGAGTTCTCAATACACCATGATTTGTTGAATACATAGAATAATTTTCTCATATGAAAGAATCATGTTGTAATACATGGGTGTTTTTCCATGAATCATTTCAGATTAATCATGGGGTCCTTTCATGGGTGGGGATTTTACCATAATGATGGGATGTGGTTTTTTTATGTGGGGATATATTTGAGAGTCAGACACTGTTACATTGTGAGTCGGGTAATCACTTTGCAACTGGAGAGTTTACTCCACAAGTAAATAGGATATCAAAAATTTATATGTGGATTTTTTAAAGTAAATATCCCTTATGCCACATAGCATGTTGACCACACCATAATAGATAATTTCATATTGTATGTTTTCAAGCCATGAAATATTCATTCACCACTAATATTGGAGAGATAAATAGGTCCCAACAAAATAATTTCATCATTTCATGAATCATGTACAGACTGATACAAATTTTTAGGATCACTTTGGGGATTTATAAAGAGATATAATACAATTGTTTCATATTTTTCAATACGGACACAATTCACATTATCACACCATGACATATGTGAGAACTTTTAAAAGCATTGATTCAATACAAATATGGAATGAAGAAACATTGATACATTCATCCAAACATTACAGATAACATTTTTGAGAAGAATGGGTTGCATATAAGGATAAGAATGAAGGTGTACATGTGATCTAAAATTAGAGACCCTTTAATAGGTAAGTGAAAGATTAATCAAAATTTTAACACTCATCAAGATCATTATTGTACTTAGCATTTAATATTATATTCCTTCTCTATTACTTTCTATTATTGATAATAAGATATGAATGTGGAAATTAGTACATGACTACTAGACACTTAGTATTATAATCTCTATGAAAATAGTGTTTGAACATAGCACAAGATCTCATTTTGTGCTTTTTATATCTCTTTCTATCTCATATCATAATTTGGTTTCATTTGTGATCTTACACACTAATCATTAATGAGAATAATTGTTTAAGAGTTATTGTATCGATAACCACCGATTCACCCCCCTCTCAGTGTGGGGTTATCTATCACCTTAGTCTAACATTTAGTCTCAAATCCTATTGTATCGGTTCCACATTACTAGGGTTTTGAGTGTGTTATTTATTGAAAACATCATTTTTATTGAATAGATAAATGGAAATTATGAATATAGTTAACAATGAAAGAGTTCCCATATTTATGGGAATAGATTTCATATATGGAAGGAGATTATGGTTCTATATATTCTATCTCTTGGATTGGATGTTCTTGATATCATAAATACTAATGTTCATGTTTTTTAATTTGGGACAACCTATACTTTTCTTGATAAGAAAAATATTGAAGTTGATCGAAGACTATGAAATGTGTTACTCTCATTCCACATAAATAAAAAATTTGACATGATTTGTGGGCTTGAAGATAGTGAATATAATTTAGATAAGACTCTATGATATCCATGAGGGAGAGATTAAAGTTAAGGAGTTATAACTATAATAATTTCATGTAAAATATCAGGATTTTTGAATGGAAAAAGTCAAGTTGGTGGATCAAATATTTATTTGAGTGAACAAAATTTTAGGATCACTTCAAAGTTATGGAGTATTTTTTGAGGATTACAAGGAGGTAAATAAATTGATGACAATTATACTAGATAAGTTTTATGAAATTTTTTATTCCATTTAGGATTAATGCTTGGATAATCAGACCATTGATATGTAACACCTTGATATTTTTTACTATATTAATATTATGTTCAATAGATTATTTTACTTATGACACAAAACTAAAATGAGTCATGAAATATTTCATGAATATTATTAATAAAATGTAAAAATAATAAAACCTCTAGTAAATAAAAATATTTAAATCAATTAAGAATTCATAAAAAATAATATTAAGAACACATAAATTTTTAAAAGGGATTTTTTTTGATAAAATCAGCTTTCCTTTATATATTCTATTTTCATTTAAAAGATAAATTTAAAAATTTTATAATTTTAATTTGAAAAAAATATTCATTTTTGGATTCATATTTTCAATATTATATTAGGATTAATTTTTGAATATTTTTCTAAAATAATTAACTATTAGTTGAATAGTAAAAAATCTAAATTTTACTAATACCATCACTTTTATTACATTATCATAATACCATAATTAATTAAATTTTTTTATATAAAAAATGTATATTTATAAATTAAAATAAATTATTTAAAAATACTATGTTGAATTTATAAAACCCATGTTTAACATTTTGGAAACTTAAGCAATATTTTACTCTAAAAACTATTTTTATTCGCTTATATTAAAAATAAATTTTCATCACCTGTAGAAATTAAATATAAAAAATTGATTTAATATTTTATATCATCATGTTCATATTATTTAATAAGTTCAATTTCATTTTTAGGCATTAAATCATGATTACTATGATAAAAATTAACAACTATGATAATGGTGAGAGGGTTATTTTCAATGATATATTTTATTAATATTGTGTCCTTATTATCTAATATATTAAATTGATATATTTTATATGATGTTTAAACATGTATAAAAATATATTATCACTCATTAAATTGGTAATTGATGTTATATAAGATTAAGAACACTTAATGGTAAAACAACATTTTACTCCAAAATAATTTTTTCTATATATTAAATGTTTTAATTTAAAAGTTAGTTGTATCTTATTTATAAATTGAATTAGATTATATGGATCTTAAATTTAGGTTATTAAATTAAAAATTTGGTTAGAGGGGTTAAATTATATTTTTAAATAAATATAAATTACTTTGGTAGAAACTAGTTACCAAGGTGAAAACCAAAATGGTAAAATGTAAAAAACTAGTGGTAAAACACTTAAAATGTGTTCAAAACATGTGTAAAAATGAATGGTAGAGGATTTATCAACTTTATCTCACATCACACTTCATTATTACCCATTTTTGAGTCATTTTCCCTTGAATATTGTCATGTCATCATTTAAAAAGTAATGAGTATTTACAAAAATGTCATTTTCTTCACTTATAAAAGTAGATCAATTCCACCACATTTATCCACCCATTCCAAAGTAATATCCCAACCAAAAATCTACCCTAGTATATCCTGAATCCTCTCCAAAAATCTTAGAAGACTAGTTCTTTCCAAAAAACCAAGCTAAGTATCTTTAATATGTTACCCAAGGGATAACATCCAAAGGAATAGGACGTTAGGCACATGCATAGAATGAATCAAGACCTGTGGTAAGGGTTTCCACATCTCAATTTTGATTCATTTAGATATGATTTTTATTCTTTACTTGTTCCATTTTTTATGTAAATATTTCCATTGGATGTATTAATATCTTAATTTTTTAAATATAAATGATTTAAAAATCTATATAAAGTTCTCTTTCCAAGGGTTTTTGATTCAAGTGATTTTGAAGTCGTAAGTGTTTTTGTTAATTCAAACACCCTTTCGTTGAGTTATAATGTTTCATATTGAAATTTTTATTTCTATTATTAGATTTTACACCCTAATATTTTATATTGAACTTTTTTTTATCTTTGGTAAAATAACACTTTTTAGTCAAATATTCCTACTAATTTAATTTCTTCCCCATAAAAGTATGACATGTTAAGAATAATTCTCATTCTCTTTAACTATGATTTTTCCTCCATGTCTATATTTTACATTCTATCCAATGTTATATATTATATTTGGAAATCTAATTATGTGTTATCTCATGTGACCTTCATATTTTCCTTCTCCTATTTTCAAATGAATGTTTTAGTATCCCTTTTTATGTTGTGGGATTTCAAAAAGGGTATTTTAAAACATAAAAAGGATCTTTTGAACACCCTTGTTAATTTTGGGTTACACATTCTCTTTATTTTTCTCATTTTCTTCAATATTATTCACATGTACTTCTTCCATATGCCTTACATATATATCTATTTCACTATACCTTTCTTGGTTGGGGATAATACATGTTTTATGTCCCCTTTGTAATTCCACCCTTTAAGTGAACTTGATTTAAGGTAGCTTCCCTATTTATTATTTCAAGTCAAGTACCACCCATATCAAATGTTTCTAATGATGAATATTTTATGAAAACCCTTCTGTTTACATTATAGTTTTAAGGTAAATAATAAATTCTTTCCTTCTTTAAAATATATTTTACCTATTTCCTAAATCATCACATAAGTGGTTTGTTTTTATTATTTATTTTTCAATCCTTCCCTTGAATTTTTCTACATTGTAAATCCATGTTCAATAATTTTGATTCATTATTCAAATATGAATGACCCAAATGATTTTATTCCTTATTCTTTGGGGAATCCATATGATATTTCCTTTATTTATTCTTTAAGATGATATTATGAAACCCACTTTCTCCTCATGGGTTTTATCATTATTATTATTTATTTAAGTTTATTTTCCTCTTATGGAACACATTTTCATATACATTTTATGATGTGAATGTTTTTACGTGATAGTTCTCCAATTCATTGGGTAATGTTTCCATCTCATGAGAGAATATGAAAATGTTTGGGGATTAAACCCAATCCATCATGGGACTATTTTCATTATATTTATGGGAATGGGTAGTGAACCCAATCCACTATGGGACTATGTCCAATATGTTTATAGGAATATGTAATTAACCCAATACTCCATGGGACACTATCTAATATGTTTATGGGAATGAGGAGTGAACCCAATCCACCATGGGACTATGTCCATTATGTTTATGGGAATGGGTAGTGAACCCAGTCCACCATGGGACTCTATCTATTATTTTTATGGGATTGAGTAGTGAACCCGATAAACTTTGGGAATTTATCCACTATGATATGATGGTATTGGTAGTGATAGTTGACTTATGCTTATTATAACTTGTTATATGCTATTCCCATATATTTATGATTCCATGAACTTATTTTACCATTCCATTATTTTCACATTTTTATGATTATATCACACTCTTATTCCATGATACATGTTTATAAATTTGGGATTACATGTTCTGATATCATTAATTATGGAAAAATATTATTGTTCCATGTTCTATTTAATAATATATTTATCCCCCACCCTTTTTTCTTATAGGTTTATGATCTGACCCTTGATGACATGTTTATGGGTTTTTCCCTTACTGGGCATTTGATCTCAACCATTTCTTATGTTTCCATTCCATAAGTTATTAAGATGTGTATAACTTATGAGAATAATATTAGGGATTATAATGTGTCTCAATTATGGAGAAATGTTCAAAAGTATCTTAAAATAATCCGTTTATGCAGATAATCCTAAAAGACACTAAACCTTTCATTCTTGGGTTTTTTTATAAGATGTAATTTTTAAGTTGTGAAAATGATGTGTAAATTTAGTATTTTTGTCTCGGGTCTTATCCATTTTTATCAAATCTAGTATTTAAAGACAAATTTTTAGCACTGGAATTAGGAGTGCGGGTTTGGGGAATTATAGTTGGTATTAGAGTAGGGTTCAGTAATCTTTTGAGACAAGTTTAGTTATTTTGGAGATTTTGATATATGATTTTTTTGTGAAAACCATAAGGATAATTCTAAGGTATAATTCAATTTATATGATAAAATCATGAATTTTTGGTAATTTAAATATTATGTGGTTACTTATAAATTATGTTCCTGACTATATACTAGAAAGAGGATGTAGTTGTGGCATATATGAACCTATGGAAATTACCCTAAAAAAGGATGGTTGAGTATCAACTAGATCTTCACTCAGTGTATGATGAGTGGGACTAAGACTATAAAACTATCTAGACACTCCTAAGGGATATAATTTGTTCAATAACATTCTCTTTACAATCTATTGTAAAGTATTTATTATTATTAGGAATTAGGTAAAAAAGTATGAGAGAACTCAAATGAAAGAAACCTAGATTTAACTGAGTGTGATTTAGGTTGAACTAAAATCTAACATGATGGTGAAAATAGCGTAATGAATTTTGAGGTTGAATTTTCTGTGTATTTATATTAAAATAGTTCTCTTATAGTGTTAATTGTTCATCACTCATATTAACCCCTTTTTGTTTTAGTAATGGTTGAAGCTTGAAGGAACCAAGCTAAAAATGGATTGATGGAAAAAGTAGTATTTATCCTAATGAGGAAACAAATGTGATAGAATATTTTCTTTAAAATATTGTTTTAATGATCACCCAACATTCTCAATCTATGATTAACAAATTTAGTGTTTTTGAACTTCTGAACATACCAATGAAGAGAAATATGGAGTTTCATTGAATATCATGTGATGAAAAATATCGAGGAAAGAAGATTCAATTTCCTTTGTGTCAAAATGTGGGAAGAGGAACCTAGGGGAATATCTCCTAGGGACTGGAATATTTCTTATCTTTGGTAAAGGAGGGTATATAGCAACAAGTTGTTGAGGAAAAAAGGCAGAGTTTAGTTAACATGATGGGTAAAATTAATGTTCTTCTAAGGATCCACTAGTAATTCGATGTTTTAGATGTGAGAAATTTGGGCGCTATGAAAACAAGTGAAATAATACAAGGGATTAATATTTAAATTTACACTAACAACCTCTTATACCATGGGAATAAGGATATCATATTCAATGACTACTATTGAAATGGATGGCAATAATTAAGTTGTTCTAAGTACACTTAGTATTCACTAAAGATTTTTTGATATCTTATATCATGTAATTTTTCAGCAACTATTAGATATTTAATTATAAATAAAAACACCAGGTGTTATCATTATTATATCTAAGTTATATGAATCCCCTTCATGGTTTGTGGGATTATGATTTATTCAAGTCTTATTATCCTTCCTTTAATATTGAACTATTCTGAGGGGAAAAACTATATTTCCTAAGTTTTTTTATATATATTTAGAAATTATATCATGATTCATTTATATCTCTTAGATAATCTTAGCTATTTTTCACTATTAAGTGATAATTAAAATTGTGAGAATATAATTTATTTAAGGGGGAGAATTTAACACCCAAAATTTTTTTAATATATTATTATTACGTTTGATAGATTTCTTAACACACGACACTAAACTAAAATGAGTTTTGAAATATTAGATGATTATTATTAAGAAAATATAATAATAATAAAACCAATAGTAAATAAAAATATTTCAATTAATTAAAAATTCAAAAAAAATATGATTAAGAACACTTACAGTTTTAAAAGGGAATTTTTCAATAAATGAAGTTTTCATTTATATATTTTATTTTCATTTAAAAGATAAAATTATAAATTTTAGAATTTTAATTTGAAAAAATTAACTTCATTTTTGGATTCATCCTTTCAATATTATATTAGTATTAAGTTTTTATATTTTTATGAAATAATTGATTTTTAGGTGAATAGTAAAAAAAATATCAATTTTGTAAACACCATCATTTTTATGACATTATCATTTTAAAATAATTACATAAAGCTTTTAAACATTTTTTTATATTAAAATATATATTTATAAAGTAAAATATACCATTTAAAAACATTTTTTAAAATTTATAAATCCCATGTTTTGTGTTTTGTGGACTTATGTAATATTTTACCCTAAAAACCGTTTTTATTCACTTATATTAAAAATTATTTTTCATCACTTATAGAAATTAAATAAAAAATTAATTTCATATTTTATATCATCATTTTCATATTTTTTTATAATTTCAATTTTGTTTTTAGGAATTATATTATGATTACTAAGATTAAAGTTAATGATCATGATAATGGTGAAAAGGGTTATTTTTAAGGAGTTATTTTATTAATGTTGTGTAGTTTTATAAATTAAATTAAATTGATTAATTTTATACAATGAATTTTATGTGATTTTTATGCATTTATAAAAATATCTTATCACTCATTTAATTGGTAATTAATTTTTTATAATATTAAGAACACTTAATGGTAAATCAACATTTTTCTACAAAATAGTTGTCTCTATATATTAATGCTTCACTTTAAAATATAATTATACTTATTTATAAATCTCATTAGAATATATAGATATTATATTTAATTATTTAAAATAAATATTTTTTAATATGTATCACCTTATATTTTTAATAAACTATAAATTACTTGGGAAAAACTAGTTACTAAGGTAAAAAATAAAATGAAAAAATGTAAAAATCTAGGGGTAAAAGACTCGAAACATGTTTAAAACATTTTTTAAAATGAATGTTAAAGGATTTATTAAATTTATATCACTAATCACTAAATTAATTCCAAATTTTGGAGCCATTAACTCTTAGTATCTTTCCATTATTGAAAAAGTAATGTGTTTTTACAAAAAAATGTCATTCTATTCACTTATAAAAGGAGATTACTTCTACCATATTTCTCAACCAATTCCAAAGCCTTAGACCTACCAAAAATATACCTAGTATATCCTCTTCCATATCCCCACATCCTAGAATCCTTGGTCTTACCAAAATACCAAGATAATGATCCCTAAGGTGTCACCCATGGGAGAACATCCAAAGGAAGAGGACATTAAGTGCATGTATAAAATGAACCAATACATGAGGTAAGGGTTTCCTCATATCAATTTTGATTCATTGAGATATGATTTGTATTCACCTGTTGTTCCCTTTTATTTATGTAAATAATTTTCTTGGATGTATTTCTATCATACTTTTCTTTAAATCCATCTCAATATATCTTTCCAATAGTTTTTGATTCTAGTTATTTTAAAAATTTTAAGGGTTTTTGTTAACTTAAACCCCTTTTATTTGAGTTATAATATTTCATGTTGAACTGATTACTTATATTCTTGGATTATTCCACCATATTATTTTATATTGAACTTTCTATTTTTCTCTAGGGAAAATAACACTTTTTATTAAATTTTTTCTCCTAAATAAATTTCTTCCTCATAAAAGTATGACATTGTTAAGAATAATTATCATTCTATTTAATGGTGAATTTTCTTCCATATCCATATTTTCCATTCCCTAAAGTGTTATTAATTATATTTATAAAACTAATTATGTGATATCTCATGTGAAATTCATATTTTCATTCTCATCTTTTCAAATGAATATTTTATTATCACTTTTTAAGATGTGATATTTCAAAAAATGTATTTTAAAATATAAAAAAGTATCTTCTGAACCCCATCATTACTTTTTTTATGCATTATATTTATATTTATCCCTTTTCCTCTATCTTTTTCACAAGTATTTATTTTATATTCCATATATATGTTCCTTACATATATACTTAGTTTAATATACTTTTCTTTTTTGGGGATAATATGTGTTTTATGTTCCCTTAGAAATTATCTATTTTAAGTAAACTTGATTTAAGGTAACTTCCTTATTTATTATTTCAATTCAATTATCACCCCTATCAAATATTTTTAACCATGAATATTTTATGAAAATATTATTTATTTCTGGTTTTAAGGGAATTATTAAGCTCTTATATTCTTTAATATATCCTTTACCCATTTTATAAAGGATCACCAAATTGGTTTGTTTTTATTATTTATTTTCAAATAATTCACATGATTTTTTATAAATTGGAACTCCATGTTCAATAAATTTTCTTCTTTATTAAAATATGAATGTAAAAAATTATTTACCTCCTTCTTCTCTTGATAATCCTTATGATATAGCCAATAGTTATTCTTTGAGATGTGATTAATAAACCCACATTCTTATCACGGGTTTTATCATGATTATTATTTATATATGGTTTATTTTTCTATTTTTGGATACATATGAATGTACGTGTTATGAATATAAATGGTGTAATTTGATAGCACTCTAATGAATTAGTTAATGTTTCTATCACATGACATAGTATAAAAATAATTGTGGAGTGAACCCAATCCACCATGGAACATTGTCCACTATGTTTATGGGAATGAGGAGTGAACCCAATCCACTAAGGGACTCTATCCAATATGTTTATGGGAATGGGGTGTGAAACCAATCCACAATGGGACCTTTTACATAATTTTATGAGAATATAGAGTGAAACCAACACACTATAATATTCTATCCACTATTTTTATGAGAATTGGGAGTGAACCCAATCCATCATGGGACTCTATCCACTATGTTTATGGGATTGGGGAGTAAAACCAATCCACCATAGGTCTTTATCTACTATGATATGATGGTTTTGATAGTGATACTTGACTTATTCTTATGATGTCATGTTTTATGTTATTTCCATATATTTATGATTCCATGAACTTATGATATCATTCCCTTATGTTATGTTTCTATGATTATTTCACACTCTTATTCCATGGTACTTGTTTTTATATTTAAGAATACGTGTTTCACTATCATGAATAATGATCAACTCTTGTTTTTCCATATTATTTTAAATAATATATTTCTCCCCATATCTCGTTTTCTTGTATTCTTATAATCTAACCCTTGATGACATGTTGATGAGTTTTTACCTTATCGGGTATCTGAGATCACCCCTTTATTATGTTTCCATTCCCTAGGTTATGAATAATATTATAACTTATGAGAATTCTATAAGGGACTCTAGTGTAGTAAATTATTGAGAAATATTCACAAGTATCATAAAATAAGTTACTCATGTAGCAGATCCTCAGAGACACTAAACCTTTCATTCGTGGTATTATGTGTTTTTTATGAGATATAATGTTTAGTAATGAAAATTATGCATAAATTTATTATTTTTAACTGGGTTCATCACAATTTTGTATCAAAAATATTATTTAATGATACCTTTTTTAGTTCCAAATTTGGATTATGGGTTTGAGGTATTAAATGATAAGCTCAAAAATGTATTGATATCCTATGAGGTTCAAAGGGGGTAACTATAAGGAATAAAGTAAAATATGAAACTAAAATACATTAAAAAATTAAAAAGGTTAAAAAAATATTGAATCTAAGAAGTCTCATTAGGAGGAAACCAATGTTGAGGAAGATTCCATGAATTTCAATGAGTAAAATTAATTCTTTTCAAAAGGAAGGTAATGAGGAAAAGGTAAATTCAAGGGTAAACATCCTTTTAAGTGTTTCAATTAAGGAACGATTGGAAACTTTTTAGCTGGTTTACTCAAGAGTAATAATAAATGTGAATGTTTTGATCAATCTCCAAGATCATTAAGTATAAAAAAGGTGTCAAGTAGTTGAAGTATAGGAAAACTTTTTAAAGGCAAGGGAATGTTTAATTATTAAAATAATAATTTTCTTTCAAACATGATGATATATCAATTGACGAAAAAATTTAAATGGAGTAATAATATTATAGGGATTAATTACTCATATATTTCATGATTAAGTCAAAATTTTCCAAGGAACCCTTTAGTGAAGAGTAAAGGAGTAGCAAAGAGGTGACTAGTAAAGAGGAAATGGAAAAAAGATAAGACACAAAAGGAATTACAATAGAGGATAGATAATTTTTTGAGTTAAAACAAAATAAGGAAAATTAAAATATAGTAAATTAAATTGAGAAAAAAATAATGAATATCTTAATAAATTCTTTGATACACCAATATTAAATAATATTAATGAGATGAATATTGATTTTATATGGAATATGGGTGATCTTGATGAAATTATTGATGCTAGAGAAAAATTTATTGATATTATTATGTAAAAATTTATTTTCTAATAATAATAAGGTGAAGGATATTTTGGAAAAGTTTGTTGATGCTAAAATTTATTTGGAATAATTCCAACTTGTAAATTTCAAAAATTCTTTGAGATAATTTGATGTGTGTTTTATATGTTGATAAATTTATTTATGCTACCAAGAGGCTTATAGATTGTTTAATAGTGACTATAAATATTATATTATGCACTAAATATTACATTAAAAAATGTGTTAGTGAAAATAATAAAGGGTAGAAGGTGATTATGTTACCCATGAAGGTAGATAAACCCTTTATAGATTCATGTAATTCTACTACAATTCCCATAATCAATGAGGCATGGAAGAAGAAAGAATGTGAGGATAATATGAGGATAAAATATAAGGAAAAGTGTAATTTTTCTTATCATGAGGAAGTTTAAATAAATATATTCATTTCAAATCATAAGGAAAATAATTGAGAAGATTTTGGTAAACCAAATTTCCAACTAAGAAGATTCTATTTCAAAGGAATATTGTTGTAGTGATATGATTTCTTCCCGATCATGACCTATCTATTTTTTTTAGTTCCAAAGTCATGAGTCCTATAAAGTGGTAAAATGTTAAATATACAATAGTTTATGGCCTTGAAAAAAATTCAATGATTCTGTTTATCTTGGGGCATAATGTTTACCCCTGGGATAAGTTTTATTGGAATTCTGAGTTAGTTAAATTTAATAGATATATAATACTAAGTAATTAATTAGTTAATAAATTATATTGTGAGTGTGTATGGTGACATTACTAAAGTGAAAAATTGGATATAAATTCCAGTGACATGGTTGAGTCTAGAATGGAGTGTTTTTCTTAGGCGAGGTAAAAAAATATCAGGTGTCGGGCCTCAGACTAGGCCATTTTGGGTCTTTAATTAAAAGCCTAATTTTGATCCAATTTTTTCTTATAAAATACCTATTATAAATTCCATATAGTGTTATATATATATTCTAATGAAATAAAACATATATTGAGAGAGAATATGAGGGAGGAGATCAGATCCTTTTTTTTGTGTGAAGGGATCGACATTAAATAAAAGTTGGGTTCACAATGACTGGTGTAACTTATGAATGGATTAAGTAAATGAAGATCCACTATGATATGGGTCTTTTTTATTCCAATTTTCCCATTATCTATTCATGATAATTATTAAACCCATTCTTGTGTTCTTAATGGGACTCAAGGTTACATCAATTTCCTAAATTATTAAGGTTTATTTATTATATGATAACATATTTCATTGATGGATTTTATAACTATTATGTTTTATTTGTCTCAAAGTTGTTTTTGGTTATTTCATGTCTATGTTAAATTCACCACAAAAAACTTATTGGGTATACAGAATCACATTTTCCACCAATTGTTTTATCTCTCCCTTCACATGGTATGAAATTATTTTCAACCTTCACAGTGGTCAGTGGTTTAACATTGGTCATAAGATGTTGGTTTGTTTGTGGTGAATGGAAGGAATGGTGAAATCAAACAATTCAGTGGTGAAGAACGTGGTTAACAATAACAAGAATGTGGTGGAAAGATGGTCATGGGTTGGTAATGATAGGTGTGGAGAAAAAAACGAGGTCTAATGGAATTTAATTTATAAAACTAAAACACAAGCCTTTTAAACATAAAATTCAGCATAATATGGTAAATATAAATAAAATAATTCCATTTAATTCTTCACAAGGATATTCTACTAGTCGAATAATCACATGTAATATCAATAGCCAATTTCATAATGACGGAATTCATAATGTCGTACATCATAACCACATAGTCAAGGCCTCGTGTCAAGATTAAAAATAAAGATTTTGTCAAGGCCTTATTCTAAGACACTAGTTTGTCTCATGAGACCTACTGATGCATTGAGGAGCTATAGCAGGTTCCACCCGTCACTTACTAAGTGCAATGCATTCCTCATATGAAAAGGTTAAAACATAACATAAAAATTCATATTAAAACTATCATATGAAATGTTAATACATTAACCATAAACCATGAATGGTATAAAAATAACACATCCATAATCAAACATATCACAAAACCTTCAATACAATATAGAAGACTGTATCATAATAAATCAACTTCAAACAAGTGTAAAATCTATCAAAGGATGTTTACATAGAATAAATCAAAACTATTTGAGAGAAATATCTCTTTGTATTTTGAAGTCATTTAAAAGTCACATAATTATAAAAGAAAACATTTATTTTGAAAATATTCTTATAAGCTTGTAAGGGAAGCTTCAAAGGTGTTATAATGGTGGAAAATAGCTGTACCTGCCGTATAAGTTAAAAAAACATTATTACCTTAATTTTTCGAAAAGGTAATAAAGTACCTTGTTTTGAAAACAACGGAAATATTCCTTTCAAACCATTTTATAAAAATTCACAAAAGGGTATAAGTGACTTTAACCCATAGTATAGTAAATAGTAATTTTTTTTTGAAATACATTTTTAAGAAACATGGATGTGGATGATAAAGAGGTCCTAGTAGATACTTAAGTAAAATCAACCTCGGATAATAAAGAGATTGTAAAATTAACCCCTACATTGTAATTTTCCTTGGTAGAGGGTAAGTTAACCTCTTTTATAATAGTTAAATCATTGTTATTAAATTATAAAAGAACCACATACATAAATATGATATCATATATGATCTTCTAATATTGCTTTGTTAATAATATTTCAGTAGTATCATTGTTTCGGGTGTTAACTGATTCGTTTTCCTTTATATGTTCTATTACGTAAGTCATGTTTGTAATGGATAGGATATAATTTATTCATATACATAATGATATTAAGTTATTAAACATTATTTTTAATCATCAAATGAAAATTATTTTTGAATGGTTAAGATGGGGAATGAATCTCATCGCGTTCGTGGAGACGGTAATCCGTACGTACGCACAAGCGACAATATCATTAAATTGAAGGTGAAATCATATATAATTGGATTATATATCATATAGACAGAATAATTAACATGTTATATTTATTATTTACATCAATTATACATCATTATTATACCCATCCAAATAATGAAGTGTTGAATGAAAAACTACACCACGACGTGGAGACGGCAAGCCGTACGTACGCACGTATGGTAACTTTGTAATTTATAGTATGAATAGAATAAGGAATAATGTTGTAACATATTTATAGTACATATAATTTTGTATAAGGTACTGGAGCTATTATTTTTTTATGGAAACAACAAAGAAAGAGGAGGTGGAAAAAGAAAATAACTTGAAAGAGGTGATGAAATACTTACCTCTTCTTGGGGTTCTTCTTTTTGATTTGATCAAAATGGATCCTTAGGTTGTATTTATGATCAAAGGAAGGACTCTAAGATTAATTTAGGGCAGTTTGGAGGATATTTGGGTTGGGTTTGGCCAATTCAAATGGCTTTGGATGTGTGAAATTAAGAGAAGGGGAAGTGAACTTTTATAAGAGAGGTGAGGGTCACTTTAGGAAATGCTTGAAATATTAATTTATAATAAAATATTTTTCTATTTATAATGGCTCCAAAAGGATTTATTTTGAGTATAATATGATTATGGGTATAAAACCTCTCAAACAATAGGTTTTATATAGGTTTAGGTCACCATATTAACCTTATCTTTTAGATTTAACTCTTAGTTAAATAGTTTAACTTTTACCATGTATTCTTGTATTATTATAATAAATGGTTAATAAACTTACTATAAAATACAAGATAACCCCAAGTGGTTAATTATTGAAACATATAACCTTATATAAGTCCTTTGGCTGAACCTTATATTTTTAGGAATATTATATCATTTAATAATATAGTATTTGTTTTAAAAACTCATTTATGTCAATTTTGATACTATTTGGTATTTTGTTTCTGTTAAAGTAATAATAACTTTAACACTTAAAATAAAATTTATTTAATCAACCCTAAAATGTAATATTAACCTATAAAATCAGTGGAATGCATCAAATGTCTCAATTTACATTTATTTGGGTATTTATAATATCAATTATTTTAATCTTTCATTAATAAGGTAATTACTACATCATCATAGTGTCATAAATAAATTTAATTATTTAATGTCTAAAAATTATAAATAAAATACCATTATGTAGTAAATTATTTTATATTTCTAATGAATATTTATAGTCAAATTTATCTAATTTATAACCCTATATTAAAAATATTTTAGTTATGAAAATTTGAATTTAACACTTTTAACTCTTCTTTAAATAAAATAATAATAAATGTATTAATCTAATCCAAGTGGATAAAAAGGGTCATATTTTACTCCTAAGGTTTATTTTGGTCTAAATAAACTTATATAATAGAATTTGGACACGTGTTAGGGTAATTATAATATCATTTTTACCTTCAATTACCCTATTTACTTTTAACCATGGTAAATAAAAGCCAAAAGTTATTATTTACCAAAAAATATTTTCATCTTATTGAACCAAATTTTACTTACTGATATCAACCGTGTCTCTCATATTTTTGAAATTCAATTCACAGAAGTGGTAAAATTAAGTTTTATGCAAATTTACAAATGTGCCTAGAAGGTGGGTAAAATACGGTAAAAAGTTCAATAAAATTATACATGTATAAAATTATTATAAAATTACTCCAATTAATTACATTGGAATAATATAGGTATTATGTGTCTATTTTGAAATTAAAATAAATATAAATTAAAAAATAATTATTTAAATAAAAAGTCGGTTTTAAATAATAACGCAGTGTTTTTCACTATTCATCAAGAATTAAAAGTTCCCAGAAAAATACAAAAAATTCACCCTAAGCTAATTTAGATATTCCAAATCAAAAAATGAAGTCCATTTTGAAAAATAAAATTTATAAAATTTCAAAAAGTGGGTATTACTTTTCATAACTTCTTTTTAAACGGCTAGTTTGATTTGCCGTGATGTGTTAAAACTCAAAGTTGCATACTGCGCAAGCTATTGTATTATTCAAAGAGAAGTGTATCGTGGAAGTTTGAGGTGTTACATTATTCCCTCCTTCAAATAATTTCATCCTCGAAATTTCTAGGATATCACTGCATAAAAAGATTCTGGTGGTTCTTCATCATAAGTTCCTCTGGTTCCCACGTCGCCTCTTCCATCTTATAGTTTCTCCATAGAACTTTTACCAGACGAGTCATCCGGTTTCTCAACACTTGTTCTCTAGTATCAAGAATCCCGATAGGCTCTTCATAATAAGACAGATCAAGTTACAGTTATAATTCTTCATAGGTGAGTACATGCGTTGGGTTAGGCATGTATTTTCTCAACAGTGATATGTGGAACACATCATGAATTTTGGAGAGGCTTGGAGGCATTTCCAAACGATAAGCTACAACCCCAATTCTTTCTAGAATTTAAAAAGGTCCGATGTACCTGGGAATTAATTTACCCTTCTTACCGAATCATATAACTCCCTTCCATGGAGATACCTTCAAGAAAATATGATCTCCTACCTAGAATTCTAAATCCTTCCTCTGGTTATCGGTGTAGCTTTTTTTCTTACTTTGAGCTACTTTGATGTGGGTTTGGATAATATTGAACTTTTCCATTATTTCCTCAAAAAGTTCTGGTCCTACGAGTTTTCTTTCACCAACATCATCCCAACAAGTTGGTGTGCGACATCTCTTTCCATATAACGCTTCATATGGTGCCATCTGAATACTCTAATGGAAGCTATTGTTATAGGAAAATTATACTAGAGGTAAATACAAATCCCACATACCTTTAAAGTCAAGTAAGAAAGATCTGAACATGCCTTCTAAGGTTTGAATAGTCCATTCTGATTTTCCATAAGTTTGAGCATGGTAGGTGGTGCTCAAATGAAGTTCATTATCCATGGATTTCTGAAGACTTTTCCAAAATCTTGATGTAAAACGGGGATCAAGATCAGAAACAATCGATAGGGTTACACCATGTAGTCTTACAACTTTATTAATATATAGCCTTGTTAAATGTTGAAGTGGTAAATCTTCTCTTATAGCAAGAAATTGTGCTGAATTGGTTAGATGATCAACAATGACCCATATTGCATCATTCCTTCTAGGAGTCTTTAGTATCCCCATGACAAATTCCATCGTAATATCATCGCATTTCCACTTAGGTATGGGAAGAGGTTTCATGAATCCTCTAGGATGTTGTCCTCCAGCCTTAACCTGTTGAAAAACCATACATCTTGACACATAATCCGCAATCTCCCTCTTCATGTTGTCCCACAAAAAATGTTCCTTCAAATATTTATATATCTTAGTGCTACCAGGGTGTAAAGCCTGAATGGCCTGAAGGCCTTCATTTTTATTGATTTTTTGATAACCCCCCTTTAAAGGGTGAGGGGGAACCCTTACAAGGCCTGTAGGCATAGAGATTACATGGCTCGTAGGCTAAGGAGATTACATGACTCGAAGGTCCTAGGAAATTCACCAGACTATCTACAAGGAACTGCCCCTCCCCATTATTTGCATCCTGATAGTAGCTCTCCACCATTGTATGACCGTCTGGCTAGGATTCCCATGCAAACATAGACTGGTACCAATGGCATAGCCATACCCTCTCATTCTAACAATCCATTTGGCTTTGCTCTGGTGAGTGCACCTGCTTTGAATCCTATTCTGGGGCTTCTCCTTTTTTGTAGTGTGTTTGGGGCCTGCATTCATGTGGCCCGAAGGCATTGGGGTGTCCCTAAGGCCTTAAGGTGGCCCAAAGGCCTTGAGAATCAACTAGCCCGAAGGCCTTGGGTGGCCCAAAAGCCTTGCAGGACCCGAGGACCAAACTGGTGGCCCAAAGGCCTAGATAGATGAATAGTTCCGGCTGCTAGAATATCGAACAGTGCCTGCTACAGTGCCTGCTACAGTACTAATACAATCCTGCTCTAGTACTGCTATAGTAATGCTACAGTACCGGTAATATTCCTCCACCTGGATTTGATCTCGGGTCTCTTGGATGCACTTAGCGAGTCCTCACCAAATGGGCTGAGGATCATGTGCTACCAGGGTGTATAGAGAAATTGGAGCTATGAGCATCATCCAATAATTCATTTTTTAGATCAGGTATATCGGGAACACAAAGTCTCTTCCCAAATTTCAAAATCCCATCTTCATACACAAAGTCAATCAATCTCCCATCATTCACAGCTTTAATTTTCTTTTGAAAATTATCATCATTAGTTTGAGAATTTTTTATTATTTGTAGTAAAGATGTTTTGGAAACCATTTGAAAAAGTATCGATGTTTCACCTTCCATGATTATTACCATATCCATCTTTACTAGATCCATGAACATAGAATCCTTTTCAACTCTCATCTTGTTCAGAACTCCACGATCCTTTCTGCTCAAAGCATCTGCCACCTTATTTCCCTTCCCTGGGTGGTAGTGTATAGTGAAATCATAATCCTTTAGTAGTTCAAGCCATCTCCTTTTCCTCATGTTAAGTTATTTTTGTGAGAAAATATACTTCAAACTATTGTGATCAGTATAAATTGTACATTTTCAGCATAGAGATAGTGTCTCCATATGTTCAAATCAAATATTACATCTTCTAACTCAAGATCACAAGTGGGATAGTTTTGTTCATGAATTTTTAGATTCTGTGATGCATAGGTAATAACTATGTCATTATGAATAAGGACACAACCAAGTCCTTTCTTTGAAGAATCATTATAAATAACAAACCCATCATTCCCTGATGGTAGATTCAAGATAGGATCATTGAATAATATTCTATTCAGTTCTTCCAAACATTCTTCACACTCTTTTTTCCAAAAAAATTTAACCCCTTTACATGTGAGCTCGGTTAATGGGTTATCCAATCGGGAAAAATTCTGGACGAAACGCCAATAATAACCCTCTAAACCAATAAAACTGCGTACCTCAGTTATAGTCCTCGGTGCTGGCCATTCTTATATTTCTCTTTTCTTTGACGGATCAATAGAGATTCTATCCTTATAGACAATATGACCAAGAAAATAAATCTCCTGAAGCTAGAATTCACACTTACTAAACTTCCCATATAATTCATTTCTTCTAAGGGTCTTTAGAATAATGCGCAAGTGATTTTCATGATCTTCATAGATTTTGGAGTATACCAAGATATCATCAATAAATACCACTAAAAAGTCACCAAGATATTCATTAAAAACTCTATTCATTAGATCCATGAAGATAGAGGGTGCGTTAGTTAGTCCAAAAGGCATTACCGTAAACTCATAATGCCCATTCCTGGTACGAAATACTATCTTCGGAATGTCTTCCTTCTTCACACACAACGGATGATATCCAGATCGAAGGTCAATCTTTGAAAAATATTGATCTCTATGAATTTGATAAAATAAATCATCAATGTGATGTAGGGGATACATTTTCTTTATTTTTATAGTATTTATCTCCCTGTAGTTAATGAACAACCTCATAGATCCATATTTATTCTTAATAAAAAGAATGGGGGCTCCCCATGGAGAAACACTAGGGAGAATAAATCCTTTACTTCTCAATTCATATAGTTGTTTCTTTAGTTCCACTAATTCCACAGTGACCATTATATATGGGGTCTTTGATATGAGACTTGAACTAGGAATTAAGTCAATGGAAAACCCAATTTCCCGTTCTGGAGTATGTCCAGGTAAATCCTCTAGAAACACATCAACATATTCTTGAACAATAGGTACATCCTCTATTTGAACATTCCTTTCCTCACCCATAGTTATTTCATTCTATTCCTACCCAATAATTGAATTTAGTAGAGCTACTGGGGGTGGATCTAGATAAGAATCAAATGGTGATATTTCTGCTCTAAAGATAATGTACTCCTTATCATTATCAAAAATTGTAACCTCCTTATTCTTATAATAAATTTTTGCATCATGGTCCGAAAGAGAATCCATACAGAGTATTATATCAAATTCAATCATGGGTATGATGATGAGATCAGCAGATAAAGTACATTTGTATGCCCTAATGGGAACTGATTCACAAAACTTTGTTGCAATGATACTTCCCTTAGGAGTTTTGACTGATAGTTCCCTTGTTAAATCAAATTGAAATTATCTAATTTTCTTAGCAAACTGGGAAGATATGAAACAATGCGATGATCCAGAATCAAATAAATAATTGACTAAATTTGAGGAAACCATTAAATTACCTGCCACCACGTCATTCAGATCTTTAACCTCAGTAGTAGTGATCACATAAGATTGGCCTTTCTCCCTTGGTCTTTTATAAGGTAAGTTTCCTTGTCTATTAGGGAATTAATTTCCATAATGCCTTGTTTCTCTACAATTGTATCATTCAACATTGACAACCTCTTTCTTTACCTTGCAATCATGAGATTAGTGGCCTTTTTCATCACACTTGTAATAAACTCCCATTCCCTTCAGGCAAGTACCAGGGTATTTCTTCCCACATTTACTGAAAGATGGAAATTCAACTTTTCCTTTCTTCCCCTTATTTCCATTTCTATAGTGTTCAACAAATCTCTTTTCTCCTGCTTTTCTTTAAAGTCATAATACATATAGAATTATTTTTCTGTCTTGATATCATATGAGACTATATATTCATACTATGAGAAGGATTGTGAGACTAATGCTTGATGGAGAAATGGTTTAACCCATCAAATAATTGATCAATATTACTCCTTGTGTTATTTATATAATCCATAACATGCCTTGATAACCTTGTAAAGTTAGCCTCATACTTTGCGACATTCTCATCCTCATTTTTCCTTAGACTCAGAAATTGTCTTTCCATATCCGCTCGATGGTCACGAGGAAAGTATTTTTCTAAGAAAATCTCTTTAAACTCCCCCCATTACATATTTGATACTTTATCATCTTCCTTTGTGTTTTTAATCAATGACCACCATTGATCTGCATCTCCTGTGAGGTGATAAATTGCTATGACAAATTTTTCCCTTTCGCTACTCCCCAAAGCATGATATATTTTCTCTAAGGAACTTATCCATTGATCAGCTACAAATGGTTTTTTAGTCCCATTGAATGTTGTTGGTTGTTGCCTCATGAATCATTATAACATTGATCCTCCACGCTGTGGATCAGGGTGCTCCATACGGGTAAGGTTATTATTCATAACCTGAGTGAGTTGTCTCAGTATGGTTATAAGATGATCAGCACTAGTTGCATCAAAAACTCCACTATAATTATCTTGAGTAGTAGGGTAGTCCCCACATGGATTACGTGCGTTGATACGGTTTCCATTCCTTCCACTAGGTGCCATTTCTAAACAATGGCATACACTAGATTAGTTTATGAATCACAATACATAATTCCAAACTTGTAAAACACTTAACATAAATTGAACAGTTTATGGATATAATAAAGAATAATAAAAATGTTTTATTTGAGGAAGTATATACTCATAAATCCTTCATAATGTATTGTAAAGAAAATGTGAATTATCCTAATCATATCCTTCGGGAGTGTTGTAACCAAGAGTGTAACAAGACCTGTTGTCGTGTACTAGGATACCCCGGGTCAAGCCCAAAACTCCTTGTAAGATTTTTCACTCCTAGGTACATATGTGCCAGAGCCGCCTCTACCTACTCATATCTAGACAGGGATGTATTTTTTTTTGGAAAACCCACATAATATTTACACTACCAAATGTTTTGGATTTTCTTCTATACTAATCCTCAAAGTCTATCTTAGGGTAATGTGTTATAATCAGAGTTTTTCTAAATCTGGTTTCCAAGGTTTGTACTAAACTTCATCTGATACCAACTGTAATGCCCCAACCCTAGTTACCCTGAGTTGGTGCATTATTACATAACATTGACATGATACAATGAATCATGTCCTGAAATACCGATTAGTTTAGTAGCCATGGAAGTACTAGATACATACATGATTTTTACATTATATCATGAAATAAAAAAACAACAACATTGTGTCCCCTTTGAACACACTCATATCCTTTATCCTATTCACATAGGTTAATCGAAATATAATTCTTCGCATCCTGGGAAAAATAAAATATTGAAATGGGTGAGCTCAGATGCTCAGTAAGGATAACAATATAGCGAAAACTTTTATAAATAAGTATAACATTTAAGGAAATGTATAAGACTAAAACACAATCCTTTTAAACATAAAATTCAACATAACATGGAAAAGATAAATCAAATAATTCCATTTACTTCTTCACATGGATATTCTACTAGTCTAATAATCACATGAATTATCAATATCCAATTTCATAATGATGGAATGCATAATACCAGACATCATAACCACATAGTCAAGGCCTCGTTCCAAGACTACAAATAAAGATTTTTTCAATTATTTTTTCCAAGAAACTATTTTGTCTTATGAGACCTACCGATGCATTAAGGAGCTATATTGGGCTCCACCCATCACTTACTAAGTCCAATTAATTCCTCATCTGAAAATGTTGAAACATAACATAAACATTCATATTAAAACTAGCATACAAAATGTTAATACATTAACCATAAACCATGAATGGTATAAAAACAACACATCCACAGTCAAACATATAAAAAAACCTTCAATATAATATGGAAGATTTCAGCATAATATATCAACTTCAAACAAGTGTAAAATCCATCAAAGGATGTTGACATAGATGAAATCAAAACTATTTGAGAGAAATATCTCTTTCTATTTTGAAATCATTTAAAAGTCATGTAATTATAAAAGAAAACATTTATTTTGAAAATATTCTTATAATATTTTAAGGGAAGATTTGAAGGTTTAATAATGGCAGAAAATAGCTGCACCCTCCATATAAGTTAAAAAAAACATACTTACCTTAATTTGTCAAAAAGGTAATAAAGTACCTTGTTTTGAAAATGACAGAAAGATTTATTTCAAATCATTTTATAAAAATTCAAACAAGGGTATAATTTAATTTAACCCATATTCTATTAAATAGTAAAAATGTTTTGAAATACATTTTTAATAAACATGGATGTGGATAATAAAGAGGTCCCAATAGATACTTACGTAAAAACAACCTCAGATAATAAAGAGATTGTAAAATTAACCCTTGCCTTGTACTTTTCCTTGGTAGAAGGTACGTTAAAATCCTGTATAATAGTTAACTCATTGTTATTAAATTATACAAGAACCACATACATAAATATGATATCATATATGATCTTCTAATATTTCTTTGTTAATAATATTTCAGTAGTATCATTGTTTCAGGTGTTAACTGATTCGCTTTCTTTTATATGTTCTATTATGTAAGTCATGTTTTTAATAGATAGGATGTACTTTATTCATATCAATAATGATATTAAGTTCATAAAAATTATTTTTAATCATCAAATTAAAATTATTCTTGAATGGTTACGATGGGGAATGAATCTCATCACGTTTGGGGAGACGGTAATCCCTACGTATGCACGAGCAAAAATATCATTCAATTGAAGGTGAAATAGTATATAATTGGATGATATATCATATATAAATAATAATTAAAATTTTATATTTATTATTTACATCAATTATACATCAATATTATACCCATCCAAATAATGAAGTGTTGAATGACAAACTACACCACGATGTGGAGACGGTAAGCCGTACGTACGCACGTATGGTGACTTTTTCATTTATAGTATGGATAGATTAATGAATAATGTTGTACCATATATATAATAACATCTCATTATGTATAAGGTACTTGATATATTATTTTTTTATGTAAACAACAAACAAAGAGGAGGTGGAAGAGGAAAAGAACTTGAAGGAGGTGATGAAATATTTACCTCTTCTTCGGGTTCTTCCTTTTTATTTGATAAAAAGGGCTCCTTAGGTTGGATTTATGATCAAAGTTATACCTCTAGGATTAATTTAGGACAGTTGGTAGGATATTTTATCTGGTTTTGGCCGAGCCAAATGGCTTTGGAGGTGTGAAATTAAGAGAAGGGGAAGTG
This sequence comes from Viscum album, assembly GCA_963277665.1. NCBI lineage: Eukaryota > Viridiplantae > Streptophyta > Magnoliopsida > Santalales > Viscaceae > Viscum > Viscum album. The sequence goes on along the minus strand of OY728167.1, from coordinate 803,282,684 downwards.
CCCTTTTATAAGAGAGGTGAGGGTCACTTTAGGAAAAGCTTGAAATATTAATTTATAATAAAATAATTTTTGATTTATAATGGCTAAAAAAGGATTTATTTCGAGAATAATATGGGTATGGTTATAAAACCTCTCAACAAATAGGTTTTAGAGAGGTTTAGGTCACCATATTAACCTTATCTTTTAGATTTAACTCTTAGTTAAATAGTTCAACTTTTACCATGTATTCTTGTATTATTATAATAAATGGTTAATAAACATACAATAAAATACAAGAGAACCCCAAGTGGTTAATTATTTTAATATATAACCTTATATAAGTCCTTTGGATGAAACTTAGATTTTTAGGAATATTGTATCATTTAATAATATAGTATTTTTTTTAAAACTCATTTATGTCAATTTTGACACTATTTGGTATTTTGTTTTTGTTAAAGTCATAATAACTTTAATAATTAAAATAAAATTTATTTAATAAACCCTAACATGTCATATTAACCTAGAAAATTAGTTTAATGCATAAAAAGTTTCAATTTACATTTATTTGGGTATTTATAATATCAATTATTTTAATCTTTCATTAATATGGTAATTACTACATCATCATTGTGTCATTAATAAATTTAATTATTTAATGTCTAAAAATTATAAATAAAATACCATTATGTAGGAAATTTTTTTATATTTCTAATGAATATTTATAGTCTAATTTATCTTATGTATAACCCTATATTAAAAATTTTTTAGTTATGAAAAATTGAATTTAACACTTTTAACTCTTCTTTAAATAAAATAATAACAAATGTCCTAATCTAATCCAAGTGGATAAAAAGGGTCATATTTTACTCCTAAGGTTTATTTTGATCGAATTACACTTATCCAATAGAATTATTTCATGTGTCATGGTAATTATAATATCATTTTTACCTTTAATTACTCTATTTACTTTTAACCGTGGTAAATAAAAGTCAAAAGTTACTATTCACCAAAAATTATTTTCATCTTATTGAACCAAATTTTACTTAATGATGTCAACCTTGCCTCTTGGATTTTTTAAATTCAATTCCCTGAATCAGTAAAATTAAGTTTTATGCAAATTTGCAAATGTGCCTAGAAGGTGGGTAAAAGATAGTAAAAAGTTCAATAAAATTTTATATATCTAAACTTATTATAAAATGAATCTAATGAATTACATTGGAATAATATAGATATATGTATCTATTTTTTCATTAAAATAAGTATAAATTAAAAAATAATTATTTAAATAAAAAGTTTGTTTTAAACAATAACGTAGTGTTTTTTACTATTCATCAAAAACTGAAAGTTCACAGAAAAATACCAAAAATGCACCCTAATCTAATTTTGATATTACAAATCCAAAAATGAAGTCCCTTTTGAAAAATAAAATTTATAAAATTTCAAAAAGTGGGTATTACTATTCATAACCGTTTTTTAAATGGCTAGTTTGATTTTTCGTGATGTGCTAGAACTCATCGTTTTGTATAGCGCAATCTATTATATTATTCAAAGAGAAGCGTACCATAGAAGTTTGGGGTGTTACACCTTTGATATTTTTCATGATTTATTACATGATAATAATATTTGGTCACATGAAGAGTCTATTATGAGTAATTTTATGAATAGAGAAAGATGAGGTGATCATATTTTCCATTGGATATTGTTTGTGAGGTATATTGTTCAGTTTAAGGATTATAGTTATATTGAGGAAATGACTATGTTTTGGTGGGATGATTAGGATGGACTTTTAGTTAGGAATTTCCCTGAAAATATATTTATGAGAGAGTGTGGTTCCATTATATTCATCCTAGAGTTCAGTACTCCCCCATATACAAGGGGAACTAGTCATTCAGGTCGATAATGGGGTAAATACTCCCTTGGAACCAATAATGTGTGGGTATTTAACATGATAGATAGAGTCAGGTACTCACGCACTCATGAAGTGTGATTCATCTATACATAGGGTTATCTACTTCCTCGTCTAACATGATTTAATTGATGAGGTTTAGGTCCTATATCGGGGATCGATATTCCCTTTACTAATAAACATGCTTTGTAGAGGTACAAGTCTCCCTCTATATATTATAAGAGTTGTGTTGGTTTTTACATGGATGAGTAATTATGGAAAGTTGGTATTAGTACTCCCTTGGTCTAAATTATTCTTAGAAAAGATTAAGGTTCCTCATTATGATGTGATAGGGTAATTTTTTGTGATAATGTGCAGTACTCCCTCGACTGACGCACATATTTTAGTAAGGAAAAAAATTCCCCAACCATAGTTTATGGTGGTAACATAGAAAGTCTAATTAGTGAATATATTCTAATAATTTTAACACCTAAATAACTCCTTGGTTTCCTTCAATTTTTGACTTAAATACGGGCTAATGAATTCATCATTTGTGAGTCTTTTTTGTATTTTGATCACCCTTATTTTCTTATGAAAAACGATTCTTTATAGAGTAGATCTTATATGATAGGCACTTCCTTATGACCCATATAATTATATTTATAGAGCATATCTAGATTATATGCATTTTTTTATCACTCACTTGATATGAATTTTGATCTGACTTTTTTCCTTCTCTTTACTTTATGGTTTTGGGGGATCCTACTGAGTATGATTATACTCACTCTTATACATGATTCATGCCAACACATGTTGTGTATATGTATATGATTTATAATTTAGAGAATGTATTGGTAGATATAGATCTTCTGTAGCTTGTTTATATCTAATTATTGGTGGAGATTGGTGGTTTATGGCGGTGGTAGTGACCAATCTGGTTAGAAATTAACCAAGGATTTCTTGTAGTGTGAATGGAATTTCTAGTGTCTTCTATATAGTGGATTTAAAGACCTTATTAGTTTTATAGTTCCTATGGTTTCTATCCTATATGGTGATGTACTTAACTTTTCATGTCTCATTCATGCCTTTCTAGATATTTTTCATATTGGAGATATATGTATGTTGTAGTTTGTTATATTTTAAGGCCTCCCATGTGTGTTATTCCATATTTTCATAGGTCATTAGAACCTAAACTATTGTAAGTGATCTTGAGGAGGAACACTCAGTTTATTGAAATCTTGGGTGGGGTTTTAGTTGTTCGGGTCATGTCAAAGTTTTCTATGAGTGGTTTGAGTCATAGAGATGTAGTTTGAAGTTATTGTTCTTATGAGTATTGGTTTTGGAATTTATGGAAATGGTGTTCAGGGTATTTTATTTTAATTTTCAGACCATGGAACTAAGTATTGGTGTGGCGGAAAATATATCCATTCACCAGAACCTTGATAATTTTTTTATCAACTAAAAACAATAAGGAAAAATTATGGGGTATAGTCGGGAGGGTTCATGCATGATATAGTGGTCATTTATGAATATACATGCCCTTATTATGTCATCTTGTCTAAATATTCTCTTATCCTTGTTGGTTTGTCTTATCAAATGAAGGATGCCACCCATAGACACCCATATTTTATTTATTTTTCAGGATAAAAAATATTGAAGCCAGTGCTTAATAATCTCACCAAAAATTATACAAGAGATGAATATTAGATTTAAAGGCATGATTTAGAGATATTCTTCCCCCCAAGCAGAGGAAGATTCTTCCACTTTCATGCTTAGTGAAAAACTTTTTATAGAGTGGGTGGTGGTTCTTACTATGCCAAACAAGACTACATATAAACTCAATATATTGCATGAGTTTTGTAGGTAATGCCCCTATATTCTGTGGTGGCCCTAATCCTCTCACGGTAGAGATTGAATAGTGTTCAGTGACTCGTGAAAATTCATTTGGTGTGGACTCCCACAAACTATATGGTGACTCTTTCATTGAGTATAAAATAAGGTATAATGATCCCTTAGTGGATAATTGTTTTATCAAACTCATGATATGACTACACAAACATGGTTAAAATTTGATATCGTGTTCAGGATGTTGTTTTATTTAGTGATGTTGAGGATAGTCATAGTTCTAGAGATGTTAGACCCTCCATATGGTATCATGAATGTATATAAATATCAATAAAGGCCCACAAACCTCACTAGGTAATCCCAATACATGATTTATAATGTAATCATTCAATCACAGAAGTTTGGGAAGAGCCTATTAAGAGATATTTTTGGATATGGTTTTATTCTCAAGGAACTCCACCTATGATAGAATACTAGAGAAAGAATTGGTAGTTGAGTATTCCTATAAGAGATACACTATGATTGTGGGATTAGGTTATGTTTTCTCTAGGGGATAATTATATTAATTTTGCATATGGTCCTCCATATTGAAGGTAACATTGATATTGGAGACCTTCTTATTACAAGTAGTGACCTACCAGGGAGTTGTTTTGATTAAATATTTGATAGTGCAGAAGTGGTTAGAGGTGGAAGATTAATTGATCCACTCCCACCATCACCACCTTTAGATTAATAGTTATATCTATGATAGGTTCATTTCATATATGGTTATGGACGGGTGTCACCCATTGTAGTTCAAAGTATGATTTGCGTCCTCTCTTTATGGAACCTCATATTGTTAGATATAGGAACAATCTATTATTATTTAATCATTTTTTTGGGCTTTTAGTTTCCAGTTGAACCCATGGACAAGTTTTATCAGCTATCGAATTTACACCAATAGTGATTATCTTTTCACTCACACCTTTTGGTGAAGTGAGTTTATCCTTAGTGGTGAAAAGGGTCTTTTATTGGATTCATTCATGGATAAGATGAAATATATAAGTACCATCCTTGATATGGTTATTAAGATAAGTAAATGAGGTGAGGTTCTCCTTTATTAATGAGTGGGACCCCCTCAGATACAGCAAGTATAGACAACCCTCAAGAATTCTTATACAACTACCTATCAGATAATAAGCATGAATTTATATGTTATGGTTGTTATCATTGAGTATTAGATTATTATGAATGTGTAAGAATGAAATAATTCTTCTAAAGGGATACCCATGGTTATACATTGATGAAAATCCAACATGAAAGTCAACTCAGATTTCAGAATCTGTGTTTCGGTTTTTCTAGGAGAAATATGAGTATTGGTGATGTTGTGTAAAATAATGAACACTCCTGCTATTATCATAACACCCATGCACTAAAACATTTATTATACTAACTAAAGAAGTATTTTAAATGAGTAATTTCAATGTGGTGGATGGATTAGTAATTTTACTTCATAAAGTCTGATGTTTTGGTAGTTTATAAGATTAGTGCAGAATAATAGTGGTGTGGTGGCTAACATCGGTTGTATGGAATTCTGTGTTTTATTAATAGAGGTTCCACTAGAACATCCAGCCTCAAAATGATTTATTATTTATGGTATAGGGATATTTTTCTTACCTTTGGTCATTTTTCATGTCCTCACACCCATTCTTATCACGAGAGAGGCCCATGGTGGTGATATCAATTGAGTGGATTTGTCTAGATAGATATTCTTAGGGGATAAACATGACGTTTTTCCTAAATTTTGGAAGAATTTCATTCAATTCCTAAGGAAGATAATGGGTTTTCATTTGTGTTTTCATTTAATTTAATGATGGACATCCTAATAGAGGCCATACTTAGTAAATCAAATGTTCGAAAGATGTTTTAGGCATCCCCATCACATGGTAACTCTAACTTTGTGATGAGGGATTTTTTTCTATGAATTCTATAGTTTTTGCTTTCTCGAGTTATAGAAGTTTTTTTCTTAGGTGATAGAGATGATATAGTAGGTTAATATGAATGGCTAGTACCATCAACTATATATTATGGTTGAATGGGTTATTGATGAGGATTAGTGTGTTGTTTGGCTGTTTGAGGACGTTGGTTTCATTTCTTATTATACTTTTCAGTAGCTTTTATGTGGGAGAAACAAAAAAACTGGATTTTTGTTATGGTAATGATCTTATTAGGAGATACAGGTGTGAATGTTAAGTACCAACTATTTTTTCAAAAAATATTGAGAAAAATGGCATGTGTTTTTCTTATTATTTATGATAGCGACATTGGTGTTTATGCCTCATTGACAAGGGATGGTGAGAAGATTAAACAGACCTCAAAGGGAATGCTACCTTTCATCCCTTTAAAATATGGTATAAAATATCATTATTGTGTGAAATAGAGTATTTATACACAAATAGACTATTTACACGTGACATCCATCTAGAACAATATTTAAAGGTGAGGAGCATGCCGCTTCCATATGGGTACTATTTCATGGTGAATTTCATTGTTTTTTGATATTTCTTTATTCTATGTAGTTGAATAACCTCAAGATGATTTTTTTGAGTATGGAGTCTTGGAGAGACTATATTAATTTGATCGTATGGTTCTATTGAGGTTTTGTTTTGAGATGAATTTGAGTTGATATCTCTTGTTTTGAAGTGGAATCTCGGGGAAGAATGGCCATATTGGTATGTTTAAAGAAGATGTTATTTACCTATATGGTTGTATACTGGGATTTAATATATATAAGACCCCAAAGGTAAAAAAAGTATGTGTGAGATTTTATTTATTTTTCTTAGGAGTTTTTTCATAAAAAACCTTATTTAGTAGCTCTAACTGTTTCATTTTAGAAATGAATAGTTTTAAAGTTGGGAAGGATATAGCGACCTGGGTTTTTCCTGATCAGGACTTGGCTCATTTTTTATTTAATAATTATCTTGTCCTATAAAGGGGTAAAATGGTAATGTTATCATAGATTATGACCTCAAAAATACTTTTATGGTTCCATTTATCTTGAGGTGTGGCATTTACCCCAAGGTTGAGTTTTATTGAAATTAATAGCTTGTTTAAATTTAAGGGATATTTAACACAATTAATTTGTTAATTAATTATCTCATAAGTTTGGATGTTGACATATCTTAAATGTAATCTTGGATGTAAAATCAAACACCATGGTTGAGTGAGTAATTGAGTATTTCTCCTAGGAAAGGTTTAGTTTTTGTGCTCGGCCATCGAGCCCCGTTCCAGGCTATTTCGAGTCTTCAGTTAAAAGCCTGATTTTGAACTATTTGGTGTTATGAAAACAATATTATTAATTCTATATGGGTTTAGATATATGTTCTAATGAAAAAAACATATATTGAGAGATAATTTTAGGGATTATATTAGATCATTTATACATGAGAATGAATCTACATTGGATTTTGGATGAATTCATGATGACTGCGATGATAGGATCATGTGGCACTAGCTAATGGATTAAATTAATGATAATTATTCATGAGATAGGGATTTGTTATTATAATTTCTCTTTTATTCATTAACATTGATTATTAAACCTATTATTTTGTTCTCAACATGACTCAAGTTTATGTAAACATACTTATTTATCAATATTTATCAATTATGTGTTAAAACATTTATTTGATGGATTTTCACAATTTTACCTTCTTGTGGTCCCAAACTGATTTCTTGGTCTTTTATGTCCACTGGTAGAATTCTAAAATAAATATTTTGGGTGGTTGGAATCACACTATCAACCAATTATTTTATTTTTCCACATCATGATAAAAAATCACTACCAACCTTCATAATAGTTGGTGGTTCAATATATAGCATCGAATGTTGGTCTAGTTGTGTGTGAGTGACAAGAATGGAATGATTGGTAATGATAATGATGGGTTGTATAGTTTCTGGTAGTAGGAACATGGTGGAAAGAAAACCATAGGTTGGAAAAGGCAGATTTGGCAATGAGACTTAGGTCTATTGGAATTCAAGAAAACAACTTCATAAAGGTGATATGGTGGCTAGTTTAGCACTAGGAATGAACCTTGACAACCTTCAATAGTAGTGGGAAGAATGAAGGGTGGGATCATTGGTGTCACTAGATATGGAAGTGAAAAATTTAGAGAATATGGTAGAACAATAGATTTAGAGACTACATGATGTGTAGTTCAGGAAAACACATGTTGTATATTGTCTTGGTTGTGGCGCTGAGATTTTGGGGAGCTAAAAATATAACATGACATGTGGTCAGAAATACATGTTATGTAGGATCATGGTTGGTTACAGGGGTTAACTGTGTATTACACAATATGTTCCTAAGTCACACATGTTGTGTATACCGAGCCACACAACTCAGCATATACAGGGGTACATGCTAGGATTTCCCACCTAGTCACACAAATTGTGTATGCTAGGGTACATGCTGTATAAGTTTTTGAGAACAAAAACTAGGGTGTGGTAGACTACATGAAATACCACCCCATTTTTTATAAATATCATATAATGGGAGTACACACCATGTATAATATACATGACATCACTTGGCATAAATTACACACCCTAAGTGACATTTTTGGACCTCATGTCGTGTGGACATGGAGACATGTAATCTAGTCTAGGACTACATGACTCATAAAAATAGTGGTACATGCTGAGTATCTTGTAGGCCCTACAATTCATGTTCCATTCTGAACACACTATGTATTTTGACCCCTTTCATGTCATAACTAGTGATAGTATACAAGTTGGATATTGTTTTAGATCCATATGTAACTTCCCTTACCATACATGGCATGTGGACTCTAACCTTCACTGTTTTTCATGTTTTCATTTCGAGGACTCTGATTTGGGAACACAAATAGTCTATTATAAAAAAAATTATACATGGATAATCATTATGGGATCCTCTTATACCTTAATTATTTTTTATGATGAATCTTGGGCAATTAAAAGATCTTAGTTTTGTAGAGGTGACAACTAATTTCATGTGAGATGATCGAGGCTGAAACAGTTTCAGGCACTCCCCTAGTGATGTGCAGATGATGGGGTGAAAGTACCCTATATTATTCTTATATTTTGGTACTCCCCCACATACATGGGTTATGGGACCTCTAGATCGGGAATGGGGTTGGTGATCCCTTGGAATCGATAAGGTGTGGGTCCCCTATGTGATAAATAGAGTCAAGTGTTCCCATTCTCATAAGATGTGGCTCCTCTATCCATAGAGTTTTGTACTTTATATTCTAACATCATTACTCAATGAGGCATGGGTCATCCATCGGGGTTTAATAATCTCTCAACTGACATGAATGATTTAGTGAGGTAAGGGTCCCGCACTATAGGTTCTGAGAGGTGAGTGGGTTTTTACACATGGATGGGTGGTTATGGAAGGTAGGTTTCAGTGCTCCCTTAATTGAAAACTATTCATAGATAATGAATGGGTTCCCTAATATGATTCTATAATAGTGATGTGGTAATTATATGTGATAAATTATGGTACTCCCTCTAATGGTATTCATATATTAGTGAGGTAAGGGTTTCCTCACTATGGTTTAGGACGGTAATAATGAAAGGATGAGTAGTAAAGATGTTATAGTACTCACAACACCTTAGGAAACCCTTGGTTGCCTTTGAGTTGTGACTTACATCAGGTCTAGAAACTTTAGTATTTGCGAGTCTTTAATTATTTTGAGAATACATAGTTTCTCTTGAGAAAGGATTCATCATGGAACATAGTTGAGATGAAAATAACTTCCTCATGACCCATAGACTTCTTTTAGTAGAGAATATCTAAATTCTTTGTATTTTTTCTGTTACTCTCTTATTGTAAAGTTTGATCTGGCTTGTTTCCTTTTCTTTTATTTTTTGGTTTCAGTGTGTCCTAATGAGTATGTTTATTCTCACCCTTCCATAGGTTTCATGCCCACATGTGTTGTGTTTGTGTAGATGCTGAATAGTTTAAATATGATCTTGGTGGAAGTTAGGATGGTTTAGATTTTTTAGGGATGATGCTTGGTGATTCTTGGTTGAGCTTGGTGGTTGATGGTGGTGTCAGTGATTGTTGTGGTTGGAGAATAATCAAGTAGTGTGTGTAGTGAGGTGCGTATTTTTATTTTTTATTTTCTAAAAAATTAATATACCTTGTTACCTATGTAATTACTATGGTTATTTGGCCTATGTGGGGATGTACACACCATTTGATGCCTCATGCATGCCTTGTATACAACTTAGTTATTATATATGTGTATTTTTGTATTGTTGGTGTTGATTGAAAATTTTCATATAAGAGATATATGTTTATTTTAGTTTCTTATAGGCTAATTCCTCCCATGAGCGCTATTCTTTCATGGAACTGGTCACTAGACCTTAACCTATTGGAGGTGGGCTTACAGAGGCACACTCGACTAACCGTCATCCCGGGTGGGGTCCCACTGGGATGGGTCATGTTAATGTTAGTGTTGTAGTGTCTATAAAGAAAAATAATACATGTGATTGTATAATTTTTTACTACCTAAATTAAAGAGAGATCATTAATCAAGGGGGATTTAACCTAAATTTCTTATATTTTAGCAGAGACAACATACAAAAGAAAAGGTAAAATTGCATAATACTTTACCTTGTATTAAGGAAACATGTGGGCGGTGTGATTAATCTAAACCGACCACTAAAAATTTTATCATAGTACTAATAATGAAATTAATGAGAAATGAAAACTTCAAATCTAATAATAAGTTATCTTAAAAAGTTGTGAATGGTGGAAATTATTGGATAATTGATAATAGTTAATCATCATACAAGACCAAAAATAAGAAACTTTTGAAAGATATCCAAATCTATGATAGAGGATCTATTAATTTAATAAATGATGAATCACTCAATGTGAACTAAGTTAGAAGTACAAAAATAGGCAAGAAGTTATAATCCAACTATGCTTACTTTATTGATGGGTTCCTCTAAAACTTTTTTTTTATTTTTAATAAAAAAACTTTTTGGGATGAGTGAGAACCTTACACACTATTGACTAGAGAACAAAAATCCATCCAATAAAAAAAAAATCTATAAGACCAAAATAAAAAAGTCCAGAATTAAAATTCAAAAATGAAAACCAAAACCCAAGAATGTATTGTGTGGCCTTAAAATCACATGATTTTCCACATATTTTATTTAACTTTTTAATCATTTAATTAATTATTTATGGTGTTTTTGTTAAATAATTACACTTCATAATTTTAGAGTTTAATTTATCAATTAATCAATTTTTATAATTAATTTTGTAGTTATAGCCTTTAAAATTATTAATTTTATCTTACTTATTTTTCTGGTTCTTTATTTTTATAATTACTTTTAAAGTTTTTATTCTACTTGACTTAATACATATAGGTTTGTTTCTTTTTATTAATTAAACAACCCATCAATTTATTTAATTAATTGAATCTTTAATTTAATTTTTAATCTTTTAATTATGTAATCATAATACAATTTAAATTTTATTTTAAATTTAAGTATTTAATTTGATCTCAATAATTAATTTAAATTTTTTAAGTTTAATGTTTTATTTCAATTTAATATTTGAGTTTCAAATTATTTAATTGCTCAAAATTTGTATTGTCTTAGTCTTAGTTTAATTAAGTCTAGTTTTTAAATTCTCATAATATTAATTTGAATTTAATAAATTACTATTTTTTTTGAATTTATGTTAGTTCCATATTTTATTTTAGTTTCATTTATTTAATTAATTAATTTTGATTTTAATTTCTTTAATTCTTAAATGTTTTAATTTATTTCTATTTGTTAATTTATTATTCTTTTCAAGTTTGTAGGTAAAATAATTAAATAACATTAATAATAGTATTAAATAAAATAAATAATTATAAATTTATTAACTTATCAAAATATTAACTTTAATAATATAAATAAATAATTTAATTAATAATAATAATTAATAATTAATAATTTTTTTAAATAAAATAAAATATTTAAAATAATTAATTAGTAAAATTATAATTATAAACAATTATAAATTAATATAAATTAATTAACATAATAATTTAATACTTACATTAATCTAATAATTTTAATAATAAATAAATAAATAAATAAACAAATATCTATAAAAATAAATTTTTTTACTTAAATTTAAAAAATTTGTTATTTACATTCTATGTTCTCTATGAAAACCCCACCTGGTTTTACGTACAGATTCATCCCAACTATCTAGTTGCGTTCAATTAAAGAGATTTTCTTAAGTCGAAAGCATTGCATGAAGGAGAGGTCGGTGGATGTTGCAAAAGAGAACACCAAACTAAGTAGGTGTTTAAGGTTGGTGACCAACAGAGAACCGAACAGTGGGATTTAAATATTTGGGGAAGACAGTAGAAGAGGACCTATCAACCATCATTCCTTGAAAAAAGCATTCATTTGGGATTATCTTGGATACCGGGAGTGGGACATAGAGACCAGGAGACCTATGAGAGCCGGAGAAAAGTTGCAGTACAAGATTTGAAAGGGAGATTTCTTTCTCAATTTTTCAATTTTCTTAGTCTATAATTGTTTCAATTTCTGTCTTAGAATATGATTTTTGGCTAAATTTATTATGCTTAGGGGGAGAATTTTACTAGTTTTAATTTATACTTTTTCTCTTAATTCTTTCATCAAGAATTAAAAATGACTGGTGAGGTTGATTCTAATTCTTAATTCTTAAATTGAATTTGAAACTTTTGCACATAAATTCAAAACTCTGTGATCTTTCGGAAAGATTGATCATGGATTCAATTCATCAAATTTTAAATTCAAAAACTTAAGTAACTATCAGCGAGATGGTTTCTATTGACTTTTCTTCAAAATATTTTGCAGTTTGAATGGTTCTTGAAGTGGTGAACTTAAAGATTCATTATACTACAAGTTAAATATCCTAGAGAGGAAGGAAAACTAATCAATTTCAAGGGTTTTGAATTCAGTCTACTTTTTAAGTAAAGAAGTTATTCTTTTTCAACCAGTAGAGTTTAATTTCCCCGAACATTTATCTTGACTTATTTACCAATTTTTCTCCTAATTTTTGATCAAATTTACTATTATTTCCACTTGATCATCACAATTATCCACATCTTCAAATAATTTAATAAATCATAATTTCATCATCATATTCCAATATTAAAAATAAATTAAAAAAAATACATTTTCACTATTCAACAGTTCTTTACTTTTGACAACTTTAGGTAGCTCAACCTTCCCTGTGGGTTCGAACCTTCTCTACTATAATAGTGTAAGTTTATAAATAATATTTTTAGGGTTATGATGACCTCTGTCCCTATCAATGTACTTGAATCACAACTTCTGAACATGAACCATGTTAGTGCCTCAAACCCAACACTATCACAACATGTTACTAATATAGACGAGACACTATTAAACTTAATATCAGAATATCAACTTCAAACCTTAATCATTTCCACCAATGTATCTGAAACCACTATATTAAATATCACTACTAATTTAAAATATAATTCACCAAATCATTACTATCGATGGTGTGGAAGAAACCCAAAATAATCTACAATGACTCTTTGAGCACCAATGTACTAGAAAAAAACATCATTGTAACAAAAGATAACACCCACCAAATAAAATTAAATACAGAATAGTGAAAACATCATAAAATAGGAACCATTAATGAAGAACATCTAAGATCAAATATTATCCATTAAATCATAGCAATTAACCCTAGCCTAGAACCTCCCTACATAACGTTGAAAAAGAAAGAAGTCATCACAGCTTCAAAGACACATAAACTCCACTAGAGAAGACCTCCTTGGAATCCCTTCAAAGAATCTACCATAAATTTATATCAGAAAGATAGTCCAAAATAACTTCATTAAAAAATTAACTCAGAAAGGAAACCACAAAACTACACCACCACCACTACAAGACCACCCAAATAAAGGCAAACCACACCACATTGAAGGATCTATGAAACAAAGAGGAAGAGACTAAGAAAATTCATGTCACACCTCCTAGAACACCATCAAATTATTATCCCACACTTCTTAAAACCACCATGAAAACCATTGAATCAGACCAAAATAGGGTCTAGTGTGGTAGACCGGGTAGAAAAAAACAAGGAGAAAAATAAACTAGGTCCTAAATAAAAGCCACAAGCATGAACGATAAAATCATCAAAGTAGAAATCCATAACCAAAGTAACTTAATATCCCAAAGAACCAATTTATCATCCCAATCCTTAACTTCCTAAATCCACATCATTATAGGACAAATATGGGGTCTATAATGATGGGTGAGATGAAAATATTATAAATGAGGAGAATAGGAACCACATATATGAATAAAGAAACCCTAAATCACAATTAAGAATTTAAACCTAGCTCGAAATTAAAAGGAACATATTAAAAGTGGTAAATAATATGAGAAGAGTAGAATAAGAAAGCAAATAACAAGAGAAGAGTATCATGAAATAGGGTGAGGTCATCATCTATGGAAAATTATTGAGAACTCTAACAACCAAAATAGATAAAAGGGGATATAAACCATGGGAGAATGGTTCCATTAAATTTGTTAATGAGTTGAATAATAATATCATAAATGTATCTCAAAATTTTTATAATGGGAATGTGGTGATATTTCATAAGAATAGATGTTTCATAAGAAGATTATAGGATGGAATAATCATTTTTAAGGGACAACGTAAAATTTGAAATATATTTAAAAAATTTAATTATCAAAATAGTTGTTCCTCGAGAATGAATATGACAACTCTTGTTTTTATTACATATTAATTCATGATTTATTACATAAGATTACACATAATACAACATATAAGATCAAGAAGTCTAATGTATTTGGGAATTAGGTACATTACATAACAACTTAAATAGGGGGATACATCGTCAATATTTAAAACTTCTTTAACATGCTCATATTATTCAGTTGTTTTTAAAACTTCCTGGGATAACCTAGGGACATACATAAGAAAGGGGTGAGATATAAATACCAATAATGGAATAATAAAATAATAACATGAATAAGGTATTACATGTTATAAAATAGACATAACAACGTGACATAAAAGGGATGATATTCATAAACATGAACAATGAGGTGTGATATACCTTGATAGCATAAAGGAAACATGTGAATGTGGAAACAACTTTAAACATGAAATAATAAACATAAGTCAAAGTTAAAAACCAATATATCATAACATAATGTGATTAATATAACCTCCCATGAACGATACATGGCATATCATGAGACTAAAGCATTACCCGATGGATTGGAGTGCTATCTCGGTGCACCCATCATAATCATATCATGTGCATGCATAAGTGTTCCACATTAATCATATAAATAAGAAAAAATTTAATCACATTTAATCCCATGATAATGGAGTGTGTATTATATATATGTAATTCCCCAATCAAAGAAGTTTAAGTGCATAAAGGTTAACACCCTTGATAGGAAATGGGTACGAGTATTCACTACACAATTGTTTGGCATGAAAAATCACAGTGAAATTTCGACAACATAACGGGGGAACATAAATGTTCATGGGAGGGATTAATGAGAGTGAAATGGGAATTTAATAATTTAGACATCATAAGGGTAGTAATATGGATATGTAATAACACATACCAACATTAGGAATTGAAGATAAAAGGCATAAGATAATAAAGATTCTTGAATAAAGAGGAGAAGGAGAGGACCCCTTACCTTGAGATGGTGATTCCAAAAGTTTGTGAGGAGCTTATTAAGAGATTAGGGGAACCTTTGGAAGACTATAGAGAGGGTAAGGAATATTAAGGATGTTTTGGAAGGTTTTTGAGTGAAGAGGGGTGTTGGAAACAAGGATTTTCTTTGCTGTAAATGGAGTATGGTTTGTGTTTGTTGTCAATACTCACATGGAAGATTAGGGAGTTTGCATGGAAAGGTATCTTACAGTTCAATCTAAAAAAATTATTTTATGTGGAATTGTTTCCCAGTATTCACCAAATTTTTGGGGTCCAAAATTTGTAGGATGACTTACATTGTGAAAAGTTTATTTCCTTGAAGGGATTATGAAAATATGAAAAAGGAATGAGTTTAACGAAGATGGGATTCGCGAGTGGTGTTTTTCAAAGGATAAAATATTGTTGGAGGTGATATAAATGAAAAGATGAGCATTAAAAATGATGAAAAATTAGAGCATCAATGTTGGTGATGGAAAGCTCTGTGATTATAATGAACACTACGAAGGATTTTGATAGAAAGCTCCATAGTTACAGCAAGCATCACGAACAAAGAATTTCTATGGAGCTTCAAGATAGAAGGAGCTATGTGAATATATTTTTGAATGACCCAGAAAATCTGTGAAAAGGCATTGGAGCATCATTAATACCTGATCCTATAAATATGAGGCTACCCCTACCCTTAGAATGAGTTTTTCAAGGAAAATCCAGAAACTATATGATTTCATGAAGCTAAGGGAGCTTCATGAATATTGATTTATATGAATGATTGAGAATCGTGAAAAGACTATAAGTATTTACTAATGCCAATTATTTTTATTAAAGTGTGATTCATGATGCTAAGGTATTCCACATTTAATTAGTGAGCTTCCCAAAGGAGTTTGGTATGTGAAGGAAGGGGTGCTTCACGAAGGCAGTTTTTCCACGAAGGCAGTGAGATTTGCAAAGATAGTGAGCTTCGTGAAAGGGAGTATTCAACATTAGTTTTTAAGTGATTAGTGATTTCAAGTGCATTAATTTAGGGAAACAATTTAAACATAACATTGTGATAGTTAGATACAAATACTTCAATTACAATCTATTGAAGCGACCTTCAAGTCGATAAAATGAGTAAGACTTATCTTAAAGTAGTGATCTAGGGGGAGTTAACAAAAGTGTTTTGAGGGATGCAGTAAGCCATACCTAAAATATTATAAAGGTAGTGTGCTTGATATAGAGTGACTGTGAACAAACTTCTTTACTCTACATCTAGTGAAGATTAGTGGATTTAGGTGTGACCGACACACTTTCGGTGTATACTCCTTGGACTAGCTCTTAGTGGTGAACCAAGTAAAAGTGATGAGTTTTCTCTCTTCATGTGAATGTCTGATTACTAATTGAATCCATCATACATGTTTAATGAGTTTCTATCAACATGGGAACAAGATCTGTCATATTAAAAGAAAATTTTGACATCCCGATTCACCCCTCCCCTATCAGGGTGTTCTGGGGTCATATAAGGAATGAGATATTGGGTGGGTTTATATAGAAAAAGAGTGGGGAGTTCTTTATTATTTCTCAAACTTGGGTTTTGGACTCTATACAAAAAATTAATCAAAACTAAAAACATTACTACGATTGTTTCCCATGGTTTCTATTAAATAGGATTGTTTTTTAATTATTTTATATTTCCAAGGGATTAACTCATTAAAATATTACCCTTGGTGATGGGTAAGTGAGTCATGTTCTTAAATAAATTATTTTAAAACCTTAAAATATAATATAGGTTTTGGAGGGTTCACAAAGGCTTTATAAAATTAAAAAAAAACCTAGAAAACAAATTATTTTAAAGGATAAACATATATTTGTTTGTGGATACCACTAATAGAATATATTACATCATTTTTAGGTCATTATAATGTCATAATACACACTATATTTATACTGTATTTAAGGTTTACCTCGAAATTTGACTATCTTGAAAAATTATGAAAAATTAACTATTGGATAATTTAAATATGATGATTCCAAAAATAATATTTATTTTATAAAAATAATTTTCTAAATATGTGGAATTTCACTTTTAAAAAAAGAATTTACATTTATTGAGAAATTTTGGGTTTTTTGACAATAACAATTTTCAAACCCTTATAAAAATTACATTTAAAATCATAAAAATTATATTATAATTTATATTTAATAAAAATTATTTAATAATAATATTTTATTAAAATATAATTTATTTCAAAAATTCATTAATTCTTCAAAATAAATGCCTCAATTGAAATTTCATATTACCCAAAAATACAATTTGTGTTTATCCCATAAACATAAAAATAATTTATAAAGTAACAATAATAAGAAATAAATATAATGATTATTATATTTAAAATAAAACATACATATTCATATTATTAGGGTCTTGATACATATCCCTTTATTTCACCAGAAAACACCTTAAGTTTAAGGTGCATGATGGTAAGATTTTCATGGGGTGGTTCGGCGTACATGGTTTGGGTTGTGATCTCGATGAGATTGATCTTCTTTCGTAAATGATTTCGCTCATAGTTTAGTTGTTGGATCTCACATTGGTATTGGTTAAGGGAAAAGTCCAGTGATGCTATCTCCTTTGGAAGCTCTGATAAATGGGCTTCATAGGGTACAATCCTACTGGTTGAGGCCATCACTTCCTTTGTCTGTCTCAATTGGATTTATCAAAACCCTATATTTATACTATTCATATGATCAATATTCAGTGGATATATTATCAATATTTATGGTTATCAATATTCTTTCAAATCTTATAGGATATAATAAAACCAAATAAATTCATTTTTTATAACCATAATACATAATAGGGAATTTAATTCAATCATAAAGGGAATTTTATTTAAAAAGTTTGTGTTGTTACAATCTTCCCCCCTTCAAAAACTTCACCCTCAAATTTTTTATTTCACATACTAAAATTGATTAGGTTAATTTTTTTTCATAACCTCCTCTTGTTCCCACATCACTTCTTCAAACTTTTGGTTTCTCTATAGAACTTTGACTGGGTGCATTGTCTTATTTCGTAGAACTTTGTCTCTATGATATAAGATCTTCACTGGCTGCTCTTCATATGAAAGATAATTATCTAATGGAACCACCTATAGATTCAGTACATGTGAGGGGTATAGTATTTAATTTATCAAGATGTATACATAGAACATATCATGAAATTGAGATAGTTTAGGTGGGAGTGATATTCAATAAGCCATTGCTCTGATGCGATCACAGATCTCAAAGGGACCGATGTATCTTGGACTAAGATTTTCCTTCTGGCCAAATATCATGACTTTCTTCTATGGAGGTATGTGGAGGAATAAATTATCTCCAACATAAAAATATAGGTCTTGTTGAATATTGTTAATACATATCTTCTATCAACTCTGAGCAGCAATGATGTTTTTTTGAATGATCTTTAACTTTTCCACTATTTCCTCAATTATTTGAGGACCTAGCAGTTTGTGTTCACTAAATTCATCCTAACATATAGGTGTTATTATACTCTCCCCATAAAGGGTTCATAGGGAACCATTTGGAAGATTTATTGGAAACTATTATTATATGAGAACTTGACCAAAGGAATACGTTGATCACATCCTCCTTTAAAGTCCATCAAGAATGCTCTCAACATGTATTCAAGTGTCTGGATAGTATGCTTGGATTGGACATCAGTTTTAGTGTTATAATCCATGATGAATTTCATCTCAGTATTTAGATCATGTTAGATATTCTTCTAGAGCTTGGAGGAAAATATTAGGTCTTGATTAGATATAATCAATAGCAGTGCTTTATGCATCCTCACCACTTCTCTAATTTACATCCTTTCAATTTTATCGAGTGATAATTCCTCTCGAATTGAAATAAAGTGAGCAGTATTTGTAATAAAATACACCACATCTTATATAGCATTATTTCTTCTTGATGTATATTTCGTGATCTCATTCTTCATATTGTCCCACCAGTAGTTCTCTTGTAGATATTGATACATCTTCATGATCCCTGGATGGATAATATACATAGTCACAACCAAAATCCTTAAACTATTTCTTCATTAATTTTAAACTATGAGTATTTATCTTTTCTTATAGCTTCCATGTTCTTCTGAATTTCCATGTTTTCCCTTTGATCATCCTTTATCTTCTCTAGAACGGAAGGTTGATAAATATTTTTTTAAAGGATTAATGATTTTCCTTCCTTTATTATTCCAATGTCCATCCTTTTCAAGTCTAAGTTGATCGAATCCTTCTCAATTATTATTAATGATAAAATTATCATATTATTTATACTTAGATTATCTTTCAATTTATTTTTATTACCAGGATGGTAGTGGATTGAGCAGTCATAGTCCTTAATCATCTATAACCACCTTATCCAGTGTATATTCAGATCTTTATATTTGAATATATAGTTGAGGCTCTTATGATACGTATATATTTCAAACTTCTCCCCAAATATATAATACCACTAGACTTTCAATGAAAATATTACTACAACCAACTCCAAATCATGTGTTGGGTGGTCTATTCATGAAATTTCAATTTCCTTGAGGCATAGGCCCTCACCTTTTCATTATTAATTAGTGCACAACCCAAGCCCCTCTTCAAAGCAACGTTGTATACTACAAAAAGTTCCCCACTTGTGGGTAGTATAAGTACAAGTGTATTGATAAGCCTATTTTTTAACTCCTTGAAGATCTATTCACATTCATTATTCCAAAAAAACGTGACTTCATTTCGAGTTATCTTAGTTAAAGGGTTGGAAAATCATGACCAATTTATCACAAATCAATGATAGTACCCAACTAATCCAATAAAACTATGTATTTCTATCACAGTTGTTGGCCTTGGAAATCCTTCAATTGATTATATCTTTGAAGGGTCCATAGATAACTAATTACTTATTATAATATTCCCAAATAAGAGACTTTCTTCAACCATAACTTAAATTTTAAGTACTTTGAATAAATATCATCCTTTTTAAGGTCTTTAGCATAGTGGTGAGATGATTCTCATGATCCTCCTTTATTTTGAAGTATATTATAATATCATCTATAAATACTACCAAATTTTTTTCAAGGTAATATCTAAAGACTATATTCATAAATTCTATGAATATTGTTAGATAATTAGTGAGTCTAAATGGAATTACTATGAACTCATAGTGCTCGAACATTATATGGAAAGAAGTATTGGGGATATCCTCCTTCTTCACCCTTAATTGATAATACCCTGATTGAAGATCCACCTTGGAGAAGTATTGGGATCCATGTAGTTGATATAACAAGTCATTAGTCCATGGTAGAGGTTACTTGTTATTTATCATGATCTTGTTTAGCTCATGATAATCAATGCGAATGTGCATTGACCCATACTTTTTCTTGATGAAGAGTACTTGTGCACCCCATGATGAAGCACTTGGGCGTATGAACCCTTTATCTATATTATCCTATAGTTGTTTCTTTAGCTCCTCAAGTTCCACAAAAACCATTCTATATGGAGTCTTGGATATTGGTAAAGCTCTAAAAATAAGCTCAATTAAGAATTCAACCTCTCGGATAGGAGGAAGAACATAAAGTTATTTGGGAAACACATGGGCATATTCCATCACAATTGGAATGTATTTATGGATTATATTTTCATTAGAATCAATAATTTGAGCTAGATGCACTTTATAATAGGGAAATAATATCCATTCTTGAGATGTTGACAGTAGATAAGATTCATCCTCCTCCTTGAAAGTTGACAGAATCATAGGACGATTCATGTTACAAAGAGTGATTTTATTCTTGTGGTAATTTAAATTGGATCTATATAAGTAAAGCCAATAAATACCAAGAATTGTATAAAATTCCACTAAATAGAGTACCAAAATGTTCGTTGGGAAGTTCAGTCCACAAATTTTGACAGGTGTGGAGTTATATACTTGGGAGGAAATAATTTCCCCATTTTCTATTTTTACTGATAGCTCTACTTCATTGATTTTTTGTAGTGTTTTAATAGTTATAATAAAATTATTTGATAGGAAATAATGTGTAGAACCCTAATCAAGAAGTGTGTTCACTATTATTGAATGAATAATCATCATACCTGTCACCACTTCATTGTTGGGATCCTCCTCAGTAGTTGTGATCATGTAAGCTCAGCCTTACTACCTTGGTGGTTGTTGGTTCTGATTACCACTGAGAACCCTTAGCTTAGGTAAGTGGTTTTCATAGTGTCCTTATTCCTTACAGTTGAAACATTGGACAATATGTTGAGGATAAGTTGGATCATTCATCTATTCCATTATGTTGGTGGGTTTCTATCTTCAATAATTTTTAGCAAGGCACCCTTCCATTCCGCACCAAAATAATTTACTTATCCCCCTTATAAATTTTTTGGGGTGATTCTTTCAACACTTTTGAAAAGTGGAATGTTGAAATTTATTACCACTATTATATTTCTACATCACACCACCAGAACTAAACCCCACTTTCCACTTATTATCCTGGTGAGGCCCTTAAGATTCTCTGATCTCCATTTTGACTTTGAGGGAACACATGATAATTTCCTCACAGTTATCAAAGTCTTGGATCTACAGGGCTTTTCATAGACTCAATTTTATCCCACCAAAGAAGTGGTCAAATTTTCATTTGGGAGTAACAAAAAAGATAGAGGAATATCTTTAAAGTCTTGTGAAGTTTTCCTCATACACCCTGATGGATTCTTTTCCTTTTAGGTTTCAGGAAAGGAAATCCTTATCCATTTTATATTGGAGAGTGTGAGGAAAATATTTTTCAAAAAATATTTTTTGGAATTCTCTCCACCCCATCGCTTTGATCTCCTCCTAAATCTTCATATTCTAGATCAATGTCCACCACTGATTAGTTTCTCCCTCCACATGATAAACAAACAGTATAACCTTATCTTATTTGGAACATTTAATTATAGAGAAGATATTCTCAATGGATTTGATCTATTATTCCATGATTAATGCATCATACGATCCATTGAAATTATAAGGACTTTGTCACATAAAGGTCTCAATTACTTCTTGTTCTTTCTTAGGGGGATTTGGGAATTTATCCTGATTTAGGTTTCTATTCAGAACCTAATTCAAATTATAGAGTATCTTCATAAATTTCATGATTCCTACTCCCATTGGGTTGGGAATCTCTTTGGGGCATTCATCACACTTCCTTTCACATTGGTTGTTTACTTGGTTCCCCCTATTTCCAAAAATTGGCTAGAATAAAGGAAATTTTTTGGGATGAGTAATTTTAAACTATTAAACACAGAAATGATAATACATTAACATTAAAGCGATAATTTATAAATGACATTTATTCCTTAAATTATGAATTTATAAGATTCAATCTATGTATCCATAATATATTTCCTAACATAAAATTTTATGGAAATTTTTTATTCCTATAATAGTGGTTCATAATGATACTGTGAATCTACAAAATCATATCCCCTAGGAGTGTAAAACCAGGTGTGAAACAAGACCTACTGTAATGCACCAGTTCTCTATTGAGTCTAACTCAACGTGGCATTTTTGGGTGTTACCTCTAGGTAGATATATACCGGATCTATATCCACTTGTAGTATCCAGACAGAGATGTATTTTCTTTGAAACCACTTACTCTATAACTTAACTAAATTTAGTGTTGTCTTATTATGTTTATTCTTATCCCTAAGGCTTTTTATATATTTTCTTAATCCTAACCCAAAAATAACTAAACTTTCCTTAGATACAAACTATGATAACCCTTGTTTTTATTACAAATTAATTAATGATTTATTACATAAGAGTACACATAATAGAACCCATAAGATCAAGGATTATAGTTTCTTTGGTAATTAGGTACAATACATAAAAACTTAACATATGGGGTATATAAACATTATTGAAAACTTCCATAACATGCTCATATTATTCCACTATTCTTAAAACAGTTTAGGATAACCTAGGGACATACATAAGAAATATGTGAGCTTTAAAGACTAGTAAGGGAATAAGAAATGCATAACATTAAGAAGGTATTAAATTTTAGATAATAGGTGTAACAATGGGTTGTATAAGTGGTGAGAATCATAAACATGAATAATGAGAAATGATATAGCATGATAACATAAAGACAAAAAGATAACGTGGAAACAACTTTAAACATGAAATCATAAACATAATTCAAGATTAACCACCAAGAAATAATAACATAATTTGATTAATATAACCTCCCACACACCATTAATGGAATATCATGAGACTAATACATTACCCATTGTATTGGAGAGCTATTTGGGTGCATCCATCATAGTCATATCATGTACATGCATAAGTGTGCCACATAGATCATATACATAAGAACATATTTCATCACATTTAACCCATGATAATGGAGTGTGTATTACATAAATGTAATTATATAATCAAATCAGTATAAGTTAATAAAGGTGAACACCCTTTATAGGAGATAGATATGGGTATTCACTACACAATTGTTTGTCATGGAAAATTGCAGTGAAATTTCTGCAACATAATGGGCGCACATAAATGTTCATGGGAGGGATTAATGAGAGTGAAATGGGTATATCATAATTTATAAATTACAAGGGAATTAATGAGGATATTTAAGAACATATCCCAACATTATGAATTGAAGATAAAAGTTATAAGATAATGAAGATGCTTAAATAAAGTGGAGACGGAGAGGACCCCTTACCTTGAGAGGGTGATTCTAAAAGCTTGAGAGGAGCTTCTTAAGAGATTGGGGGAACCTTGGGAGGACTATAGAGAGGGAAAGGTATAGTAAGGATATGTTCCAATGTTTTTAGTGAAGAAAAATGGGATATTGGGTGGTTTTATATAGGAAACTATAGATAATTTCATTATTATTTCTCAAGCATAGGTTTTGGAATCTATACAATAAAGTAATCAAAACCACAAAAATTCCTATGGTTTTTGTTGGATCATAAGAGTTCATGATGGATACAATAAGGGGATGAATTTTAGTTAAAAATATTAAATTAAAACAAAAAAAAATCCTCTTAAGTTAAAATGACTAGACTCGAACATTGTTTGATGATCAGAGTATTAAAATTGGATCAAGAAGCAATCTGATTATCAGAGTTAATATTGGTATCACAGAAACATTGATAAAAAATTTTATTAGAAATATAATTATATAACTAAATTTATAATGTAATAGAGAAATAAAAAGTAAAAATTTTATAAACAAGAAATATGAAATCTTATAATAGTAAGAATGAATTACAAGATTTATAAAATAATTTACTTTTTAACCTTACGAGTTAAGGAAGTCAGAAATCCAGACTTAAGATTTCCACAGTTTCAATACCCACTATAAAGGTATATCTTTCCTTACTAGGAAATCACTCGATATGATGATTGGTATGGTTCTAAATTCCAATACCCTAGAATCCCTAAATCTAGTGTATTGGTATCAGCTCTGCCTTTATTGAACAATAAATCCATCAATACGATGATTGAAATAAGATCTATCTCCCTAGACTCAGAATACATCAATCTGATTGATTATATTTTACATCATATTATCCTCAAACTACCTTGATCAATACCATTATTGGACACAGTGAATAAAAAATCAAAGTGTTCCATGGAATTTATAATCCCTACAAGGATTCCTTAGAACTTTAACTCTCTAAAAGATTATAAAGCTTAGAAATGAGATGTTCATGCATAGAAATATTTAGACATGTTGAGTTGATAATGAATTAGACCCCAACTCTTCCAATGAAAACCTATTTATAGGTAATACTCCAATGATCATATTTCTGAGTTGGTTACAAAGACCTCATATATCTTTCACTTTCACAGCTCACAATGATCCGAATCTTGATCATGATAGCTAATAATGAGTTTTTCTTCATTTTTCCATTTTATTTCTTTATCACTATTACAATGATATTTTAGATTTGGTATGATAGATATAATTACAATCACTTCAATTATAAACATTGGACAATCATATGGACTTAACTATTATTTTTCAATATAATAAACTAAACAAAAGGTTAATATGATGTATTAGTAAAAATGTCAGTTTGATGGTTATGAATTTTGTTAGTCTGATAGAAATAACTTTAGTCTAACCACTGGTCAAAATAGTAGTAGGTCTGAAGTACTAGGTGCACCTTCAGTTTGATAGATTGGGTTGAATAATAAAAGTTTATATTCATTTTTCATTAGATCAATTTCTATGTTCAGTGTAAAATAACATTTTCTACAAAAACATTCTAAAACACTTGGGATATGTAAAATTAGTAAAATTTGGTTTTAAGAAAGTGTTTGTGATTTCCAAAACTAATGAAAGGAAAAGTATAAAGTAAGAATTTCAACTCTATAATATCCCCATTTTAGGAAAGCACAAAACGAAAAACTTAAAATGAAAAAAATAACTTTGAAATACTTACAACCCTTTTTCTTTTAAGAACCTCAAAGATGTAGTTCATATGGATTTTTTTTTACTTTATCATATTTAAACTCCACCTAAGTTAATACTTTATTTTTCTTTATTAATGAAGATCTGATAGAAAGTATTATCACTTTGGATTCTCCCCCTTAGTAAAAAGTCTTCTTTAGAAAGATTCTCCACTTCTAAGAAAAAATGTCTCCCCAGGACTCTTCATTTATTTTTGAGAAAATATCCCCCTTAAAGCTTCTTGATGATCACCTTAATATTCTTAACATATTCATGATCCTTCTCAGCTACAAAAACTATTTATTCAAGCTTCATCATCCTCTTCTCTATGACTGTTTACTTCTGAACTTCTTCCTTCACCCTTTCAACTTCCTCACTAATCTTCTTATTATCATCCTTTACATTGAACAACTCATCTTCACAATATTGGAGTATGTTGTTTTCTAATTCCAACTTGTGAACCTTTTCTTTGATAAATTAGACTTCCTCATCCCTATTATCAGTCCTGTATTTTAAATCTTCAATAAAAATTACTCTATATAATACATATATTAATAACTTACCAAACGATTCAACAAATTCAAGAGAAATTTTCACCATTTCTATAATTTGATCATCACGATCCTTCAAATCAATATAAAATTGTCTAGACAATATTACCAACTAGTTAAAACTTATCTTATGTGTCTTTGATTTATCTTTTAAGGTTGTTATTTCTAATTGATTTTGGATAACTATCTCATTCAACATATTCAATGATTTTAGTTTTTCATTAAAATATTTTTGAATCTATTGAAACCTAGCTTAAATGTTTGGTAGGTATGAGATTGAATCAGTTAATAGTTTTAGAGCTTGGAAAATATAATCAATGTTATTTTGTACATATGTAGCTGAAGAGTCCATTGAATATGATTGAACCTCTAAAAAATGTGGTCTTAAAGGATCAATATCTGACTTATTTTCTTTTTATTAAAATATAACATATTTAGAAAATGTCATAATATCAATTTCATTATCGGTTTAAACCTTTTCTGATAATTTCATGCGAGAATATTTTTCTTCCACTTCATCTTTATATTACAATTTCACTTACTATGAAACATGAAACTCTATATTTTTATCAGGTTGAGATGATATCTAAGTTAACTTAGAGGATGATTCTGACAAACTTCCTTCTTCCTTTGCTTTTTTACTTAGATTCCATTTCTTATTTTTCATCATCTTATTCCACTTTTTTTTTATTTTAATTCTTCATCTTATACTTATTCAAGTTCTGGTCTAATTGCCTCAAAGTTCTAAGAAAACATTTTCCAACATTATTTATGGATTTTTGTTTCTTCTTTTCAATCAATTTATCAACTTGTACTAGGAAAAATTCTATTACATACTTTTGAAGTTGAGATTATTCCACAATATCTTTACCTTTACCCTTTCCTCCAACTACTAGTACTATTGAAGGAATAACTGAAGTTATTATAAAATCTAAACTAGAATATGGAATTTTTTGATCAGCATGAGGGATTGTTTTGGATCTTGGAACCATTTGTATGACTGATAAGGGAGAAACTGATAAAATTAGAACTTATGATGCTATTTCTACTCCCTTCATTAATTTTTCTACCATTTTAGCCTAGTATAACATTTTACTCTATTTATTTATTTTCTCATTCTCCTTTAGTTAATATGATATTTGAATCTTAAGTGTCAAGGCCTCATCCTTATCAAGGCCAAAGGGAGGATCACCTGGTTTCTTCTATTCCTTTTGTTCCATAAACTTTTTAATTCTTTATCAGTCATCTATTTTTGATTCTTTTATACTTTCGGTGGTGATGATTCTATCTTTATATTTTCATTCACAACTTCTTTATATTTTTTAAGTGTGAATATAGATGTGGTTTTGTACATTCTATCCATAAAATTCTTTAACTTGGAATCAAAAACTAACTTCAACTGGGCCATAGTATCTTTACCAACTAGGGAAATATTTTCCCTCATAGAATAAGTTTTATTTTTTTCTTGAAAAATTCCATGAAATCCACTAGAATCTTATTTATAAAGCAGGTAAACACTAAGATCTTTGGTTTAATTGAATATTTCTTAATATATTTAACTAAGAGAAAAAAACTCGACTAGGTTGATTTTCCCCAAGTTCACAAAGAAATATAAGACAAAAATGTACATAACATTAATGGTATCCATGTCACTCTTTATTAGAATCAATTAACCTTGAATCTAGAGGGTAACCCCTATTGTGTCTGGAGTAAGGTGTGAAACCTTTCTTACTTTCTCAAAATATGTAAATAATGATTCTCCATCCTTCAACTTGAAAAATCTCCCAAGATTTTCACTACTAGAAATATGACCTTTCCTAACGCTTCTAAACCAACGGTTTGTAAAAACTGTTGGTATAGGTACCCTTTCCCAACAATTTGGCCAAACCGTTGGGATAAGTCACTTTGTGAACACCTTTCCCAACGGTTTGGCCAAACCGTTGGGAAAGGGTATACCTATCCCAACGGTTTTACAAAACCATTGGGAAAGGTCCCCATATATCAACCTCCAACCCAAGATTTCACCCAGAATCAAGGATCTATACCAACGGTTGTAAAAACCATTAGTATAGCCCTTTAGCAACAGTTTTGACAACTGTTGGTATAGATCCTTTTATTTTTTATCAGATCTTCTTACCGAGAACATTATATAAATCAAAATTTAAAATAATTATGAGAATACATATATATATATTTTTATGTAATTAAGTTCACAAAAGTCATGTTAGGTTAGTGGTTAAGTCGTTCAATGATAAAGTTGGTGTCCTGGGATCAAATCCCAACGAATGTTTTTTTGAAATACATATACCAACGGTTCCGTAACTGTTGGTATAGATTTTCATATTACTTATACCAACGGTTTCCAAAACCATTGGTATAGGTCTATACCAATGGTTTTGGGAATACCGTTGGTATAGACCTATCCCAATGGATTACTTGGAAATAGTTCTCCAAACCATTAGTATAGGCTATACCAACGGTTTAGAGGCCTATACCAACGGTTCCAAACTGTTGGTATAAGTTAGTTTTCCAGTAGTGTTTCTAGAAACTTGTGATAATGGATATATGCTTCTCCTTATAGGGGTAATTCCACTAACACTGTGACTTTATGATATGAAATTTTACATTCTTGAACAAAATGTTTAAAAACTATTTCTTCCTTATCATATTTTGAAGGAAAATTTACTAATTCATAAAACCCTCTTACTATCTCAGGACAATGTTTATTGAAATCCTTATCTTTTTTTTTCAACACAAATTTTTTCCCATTCTTTAAAATTAATAATATTATTAAGAAGTTAATCATTTTTTTCATACTAGTCTCTTTCAATCAACCTTTACCAGATAACTTCTCTTTTAGAAAAATTTTCATTAGTTTCAATCTTACTGAAATAGATGTTAGAGATCGGACGAATACCAAAGGATTGGGCTGAGAACTAAAAGAGGTGGTGATTCATGAGTGAATTATTTGGAAATTTATGTGGGAAACATGGTGACCCACCTTTATATAGTCATGGGAGGTGACAGTTCAAATTTTAGAAATTTCAATGGATGAGATTGAATATCTTTTTCTGATCCAATGATCAAGATTTAATTGAAGAATGATTTTAAAAATAAATCAGACCTCTTAAAGTTTTTTGAAGAAAATTTTTCATTAGAGTGAGAAACAATCCAATTAGAAAATATATCTAGTTTTAATTTTTTTTAAACTAAAATAATATATACAAAAACATTTATAAAAAAAATTATTGAATAAGGGAAAAAACTAAAAGAAGAATACCTTTTAGAGTAAAACTGTTTCCTTGGTATGAGTAACTTTTTCTTCTTGTTTTTTGTAATAGAAACTGATTATGATAAATTTTATAACAAAATTATTGTTCGGAATTATTTTATAACTATTTTTTAGTACGAAATTTTTTTGAATTTATAAATATTTTTATAAAATTTTTGTTTTGGAGTCTTTATTAAAATTCTGACTCAAAAATGTTTATAAAAATATTTAATCCTAAAAATTAAAGATTATTTTTTTTTTGAAAATAACTAAAACACTTTAGGAATCTATAATATTTTAGAAAAAAACAAAGATTTTTAGAAATTTGTTTTAGAAAAAGTTATAACAAATGTACTCACCCTTTTAAAAGGTGTTCATTAATATAAGGATATTGTTAAACATTATGTAAATATGAATAATCATTTGAAATTTATCATTCCTTTATTCTTTTTAATATATTCAAATCCATTGGAACTAATGGGATTAGTAAAAATATCAGTAAATTGTTCTTGATTTTTGATAAATCATAAAATTATGTATCCTTTAAGTGTGTGATCCTAAAGAAAACGGTGTCTTATGTCTGTGTGCTTAGAAATTGAGTGATGTGATGTTTTTTTACTTAAGGAAATGAAACTTGTTTTATCACACAAAATATAAGTTTTAGTAAAACTCCTATCATAGTCTGTGAGTGTGTGTTGTATCCACAACACTTGAGGACAACAACTTCTAGCTGCCACATATTCAACTTGGCAGTGGTAAGTGCTACTTAGTGTTGTTTCTTACAAGTCCACAAAACCAAACTTCCCTTAAAAATGGAATGTTTTGGAACTACATTTTATATCCATTATTCATCCACCAAAGTTAGCATCTAAAAAAATAACTCAAAAAACATTTCCAGAAGAGTAGAATAAACCTAAATCCATAGTTCCTTTAAGATAATGAAAAATTCTTTTTACATCTTTTATATGGGACTCTTTTGGATTATCTTGATATCTATCACATAAGAATACTAAAAACATTATATCCATAAAACTAGATATTAAGTAAATTAAACTTCCAATCATACCTCTAAAAGTCTTCGGATCAACCGATTTCCTAGATTTATCAACATTTAAAGTGTTTGAAATTATAATAGGATTAGTAATACTTTTAGTATTTTCATACCCGAATTTCATAAGAAGATATTTTATATACATATGCTGAGATATAAAAGTTCCCTCTGGTTTTTTTGAAATTTGAAAACCTAGAAAGTATATTAACTCACCCAACATACTAATTTCAAAATCATATTTCATAAGATTATCAAATTAATCTATTAAATATTTTTGAGTTGAATGAAATGTAATGTCATCAATAAAAATTTGTACAATTATAATTTTTTTATTAACTTTATAAATAAAAAGAGTTATATCTGCATCTCCCTTAACAAAGTTTTTTTGTAATATAAATCTAGATAACCTATCCTACCAAGCCCTAGGGGCCTGCTTGAGTCTATAAAGTGTCTCGATAAGTTTATAAATATGTTCTGGATGTTTCATATTTTCAATACCAGGTGGTTGTTCTACATAATATTTTTCCTAAACATATCCATTAAGTAAAGTAAACTTTACTTCCATCTAAAATAGTTTTAAATTTAATAATGATGCATAAGATAGAAGTATACGAATAGCTTCAAGTCTAGATATTGTAGCATAAGTTTCTTCATAGTATATTACCTATTGTTGATTATAACCATTAGAAAAAATTATAGATTTATTTCTAACTATTATACAATTTTCATTACATTTTTTTCAAAGGACCCATTTTACTCCAATTATATAAGTATCTTTATCATGTTCAACCAAATTATAAACCTTGTTTCTTTCAAACTCACTGAATTCATATTTCATATATTTTATCCAATCCTTATAACCTAAAGCCTCGTTGATATTTTTAGGTTCAAATTATGATAAGAATACTAGATATTCAATTTAAATTCTCAAGGACTTCTAGTTATAACTCGTAGATTTACATCACCAATGATATTATCACTAGGATGATTTTTAAGAAATAACTGACTTCTTGGATTTATAAAACTATGTTCTTTAACAATAGTTTGAAAATATTCTTGAGGAATAACTTCATAAATATATTCTTCAGTTGTTCTCTCATGCAAAGAACTTTCTAACATAAGTTTAAAAATAGTTTTATAAATAACATATGAAGATGTAGGTTGAGGTTTTTTGAAAACAAAAGGATCAATTTCATAAAAATTAATATATACTATTTCTTGAACAGTACTTGTATTTTTATTAAAAAATTCTACAGGCCATACTAGTTATTGAATAACCTAAAAATAACCCTTCATCATATTTTGGAGTAAATTTATGTAAGTTATCTTTAGTATTCAAAATGAATAGTTTGAATAAAAAAATTTGAAGTTATAAAGGTTGCTTTTATTTTTGTCCACAAATCATAAGGAGTTTTATTAATAAAAGTTCTTATCAAAAATCTATTTATAGTATATTTGGAAGTACTAACTTCTTTAGAACAAGAATGTTTAGTAACTGAGTATTCAATCAACACATTTCTAGTAATATATTGAAGAAATCTATTTCTTCTTTTGACTATACCATTTTTTGTGGAGTTCTAGGTGCAAAAAAGTTATGTATGATATTATTTTTACTGCAAAAAAGTTTCAAAATCATAATTTAAAAATTATCCACCATGATCACTATGAATATTTATCAGGGAGATGTTTTTATCATTTTTAACTATTTCTAAAAAAATTTAAAACAACTAAAGGTTTCATATTTTATTACTAGAAAATAGACCCATCTATATCTAGTGTAATCATCAACTGAAATATATACAAATTATTTTCTACCGATACTTCTAGTTTGTATTATAGAAAATAAGTTATTTTTCACTAACTATAAAGCATTACAATTTGAGACTTAATTAATATATTTAAAACTTTATTTATGTGTCTTACCAAATTAATAAGGATCATAGACTTTACAAGTATCAAACCTATGTTCTGGTATATACTTAAAAATTCCTTTATTAGACAAATTATATAAAGTTCTAAGATTACAGTGCCCTGATCTTCTATTCCATAACCATGAATGATCTTCTATTGTACTAAGGAAAGGTATGTCTTGTATCCTAAGTTATTATAAGTTTAAATTGTAAACATTCTCATAATTATTGGAAAAAAGAATAAATTCATATTTAGAACTATGAAAATACATTTATTATTCCAAATTTTCACAAATAACCCTTATCACATAATTATATTATGCATATATTATTATTCTTAAGTCCTTCAAAAAATAAAACATTTTAAATTAAAGATTTTCCAAGAAGAACAATGTTACCTATACCAATAGTTTCTCTTTGAGATTTATCTCTGAAAGTTACTTTTACACCTTTCATCTTTATGATGTTCTTAAAGAAATATTTGTTTCTAGTCATATGTTTAGAACAACCACTATCCATGTACCAAATATTCTTATTTTCATTACTTTATTTATTTTACTGAAAACAAAAACATTAGGGTTTCGGAACCCAAAACTTCTTAGGTCTAGTATTATCAGAAAGTAAATTTTTTTGGAATCTATATTTGTACAACATTACTATATTGAGAACATGTCATTTGTTTTCAAAAATATTATTTATGAAAATATAAAAACTGAAGTTTATTTAAAGAAAATTTATTCTTCCAATTTCCACCACTTGGAAATTTGTGAAAAACTGAGTACTCTTTGGAAAAAAGTAATTATGACTAAAAATAAGTTTTTTTTAGTAAAACCCATTCCAAAAATATCCCTATGAGTTCTAATTTTTTTGTACATTTTATCAAAGTGTTACTTCCTCGAGGTAAACTTAGACAAAAATTTCTTCAAACTAGAAATTTTGTAACTTAGTTTAGCAACTAATATTTTATCCTCAGTAGTACTTATATCGAACTAAAATTTAAAAAATCAGTTTGTAAAATATTTTTCTGAAAAATATATTTTTCAGGATATTTAGAAATATTATCTTTAACAAAATTTGATTTATAAATATATTTAGAAAGATATGATATTTATTTAGTTAAATTATAAATTCATGGATTTTCCTTCGCTAGTTTTTCATTGGAATTATCAAGTTTTTTTTTGAAACTTTAAAATTTTTATTTTCAAGAAGTTTTGAAAACCTAGATATATATTCAAAACTAGGTAACATATTTTCCACTTTAGCTAAGGAAGATTATTCATCTAAATATGTATAATTATTCTCATCATTACTATTGGGGTAGTTATCATTTAAATTAAGGTTTATAAGGGATTCAATAGTAGTTACATTATCCATGATAAATTTATTCACCTTTGGTATTTCTATATATAAGCTAATGTTCCTATGTCCAGAACTTTCATTCTTTGAGGAATTATCAGATGAATTATCTCCCCCACTTTCACTCCAAGTTTCAAAAGCTTTAAAAATTTTCTTGCTCTTATTTTTATAATACTTCTTAACATTCATGTCTAAATTCCTTTATTTATTATCCTTTCTTTTAAGTTTTGGAAAATCTGATCTTATGTGTCCTACATTTTTTCATTCATAAAAAATCACTTCTATAAAGTCTTTATTATCACTCTTATCATAATGAATTTAATTATATCTATATTGAAAGTATTTATTTCCAAAAATCTTATTCATCCTTCATGAAATATTTTTAAATTCATTTCTAGTTAGTTTCAAAGAACTAATATCTGATTGAATAATAAATTTCATTTTTTAGAGTATTTAAAAACTTTTTCAGAAGATTTAGTTTTAGTAGGAACAAAAAATGTAGATGAAAAAGAAAATCCTCCATTTTTATTTTTCATATTCTCATTATATATTTTAAATCTACCTTCTTATTTAATAAGGTTACCAATGAGATCATATAGAGTAATATTTTTAATGCTTATCGTATCATCCAAAGAAGTTCTCTTAGATTCCCATTAATTGGGCATAATCTTTATGATTTTCTCAACTAAGATTACATCTCTTAAATCTTTCTCTCCAATAGAATATAAACTATTAATAATGGTCATGAATCTCTAATGAATCTTGGATACTGATTATTGAGGTAGGAAATCAAGAGCCTGATAATCAGCTCTCAACATGGCTCTTTTATTTTCAATAAATTTTGAAGTTCTAAAGTGAGTAACCTATTATTTATTCAATATATTGTTAGCTGCTTCACATAAAGAAATTTGACTATACATACTATTTTCATATATCAAAGTAAAGTATTCCTTACTCTATAATTAAATCTAAATTCCTTATTTTACTGATTTGTAAAGGTAGTAAATTCCTTTTCTGGAATCTTATATTCTTCAGTGGACATGAAAAAGTTATCCACACCAGTATTGATAATAAAAGTCTTCATTCTATCTCACCGGTGCTCATAATCATTCCCATAAAAAACAGGTGGTCTGCTAGGATTCATATTTTCTAATGACTAACATTAAAACTTTCTATCTTATCAAATATAGAAAATCTTTTCTTTAAAACAAGTTAGTGTAATTTTTTTATAAAAAACCTATTTATAACAAAACATAATAACATTTAGTTTATAAAAACATAAAAAATAAGATATTATAGAAGTAAAACCTGCTCTAACACTAATTTTTGGATCATAAGAGTTTATGATGGATACAAGAGGGGGGTGAATAGTAGTTTAAAAAATTAAAATAAAACAAAACAAAAATCCTCTTAAGTAAAAATGACCAGACTTAGATTTTTTCCAAAGATTTAAGTATTAAAATCAGATCTATAAATGGTCTGATTATCAGCGTTATTATCGGTGTAATATACACAATGATAAAAAAATTTGTTAGAAATATAAGTATTGAACTAACTTTATAATTTAATTTCATAGTGTAAAGTAAAAATTTTATAAATAATAAATTCGAAATCTTATAATAGTACGAGTGACTTACAAAATTTATAAAAGAATTTAATATTTAACTATAAGATTTAATGAATTCAGAAATCCTAACTTAAGATTTCTATAGTTTCAATACCTACTGTAAAGGTCTATATTTCCTTAAATACAATAATCAGTATGGATCTATCTTCCAATCCCCTAGAATAACTTGTTCTGATGGATCGGTATCAGCTCTATCTTTCTTGAATAAGAAATCCCTCAATACGATGATCGGTGTAAGATCTATCTTCCTAGCCTCATAAGCCCTCAATTTGATGGATCAGATTCACCATCTTCTTATCCTTGAAATACCTTTATCAATACCATGATTAGAAACAACAAATAAAAAAGAAAAGTTTTCAAATTAATTTACAATACTTAAAAGGATTCCTTAGAAATTTAACTCTCTAAAATATTAAATGGCTTATGAATGATATGTTTATGTAGAGAAAACATAAAACGTGTTGAGTTGTGAATGCATCAGCTCCCAGCTCTTCAAATGAACTTCTATTTATAGGAAATCTTCGAATAGTAATATTTCTGAGTTGGTTGTAATGTCCTTGGATAGCTTTCACTTTGATAACTCATAATGATGTAGATCTTTATCTTGATAGCTAAGAATGGGTTATACTTCATTTTTCCAAAGATGTTTCAATAACTAGGAAAATACCCTATTTCTATGCATATATGTCCACAGTTAATGAAAACCATGGAGTTAACTAATTGTTTACCATGGTTTTATTAAAACTATGGAAATAACCTTGATGTCTCATCCCACTTTGCTTGACTAATTCCCTTTATCTAACAATTACCTTCATCACATAGCTCCCTTCTTCCCCATCAAGCCCCAGCCTTCACATATCTCCCTATAGTGATCCTACTCCTCTGATGCAGTAAGGCCACCTTCCCACCAATTCTACTCTGATGTATCCTCCCCACCTCCCGGTTGACACATATCCATTGCAGTCTCCCCACTTCCCACATCTCTTTCCAACTATTCAACCTTATCAGCCTCACTCTCCGATCTACAAAACACATGATATCCACTCATACTCCTATGACAAATCTCTTATCATATTTCATCATTCCAAACACCTTGCCTCCGTATACATTTCACAATTTACATCCATGGTACCTTAGGTTCTCCAGTTTCTCTCTCTGATCTAAAACACCGATGATGTCGACTCTTACTCTTATCCCAACATACCTCCTTAGGGTCACTCCTTTACAACATGTACTCTCCCAATATAATTTCTTGAAACACTAATTTAAAAATACTCTATTATGTTTATAGATAAGGAAAGATCATTGGATTAAAATAATTTAAGTTTTTTTGTGGGATGGGTTTACTAAAAGAATTAATAAATGGTGGTTGCATCTCTTCCCGATGAAACGAGGTGGAGAGATAAATTACTCAAGGACCTTAGGTTGTCTTTTTGGCCAGCTCTATGAATTTTTTGAGGTCATAATCGATGATATGCATGACTATAATTATCAATTCTCAATTTATTGATTGGAAGTTTCCTGATAGTGTGGTTTTTTGATTTTATTTTAGGGTATCGAGGGAGAGTCCAAGATTAAAAATGGTTATAAGCCTGACATAGAGATTATTGAAGTTATGATTCCTGCACAGGGGATGGTTCTTGGAGTAAAATTTTCAAAGATTTAAAAAAACTTTGAACTAAAATAATGGGTAGGGTATGTGTGGCACTGCTAGGATCTAGGGGGTTCACAAGTTATGAGATGATGAAGATTTACGAATATTACACCTGGAAGTTTAGTTCATTATACTCGAGATTCCGATCTAGATGGAGGCCAGATACAAGGTGTATACTATAAATTATTATAGAGGAGGGCTGATTCTTGATTGAGGTCTAGTCATTGGAGGATATTTATGTCCCCTAGGGGATTTTTGTGTCTGTTTCCCACATAAAATATATGGAGGTTGGACACTGCCTTTACGTACCAATTTTTGATTCTATATGCCACTAGTTTAGTGTGATAATGGTCATTTTTAATGGAATGTCAGAGCTCTCCCTTGACCACTCAGAAGCATTATATTTTATGTAAACAAAGGGACCTCTTCTTCTTTCCCACATGGGAATATGTCATTCCATCAGGGATTATCAATATCCCTTATCATGTTTGTGGAAGTTTCTATGTGTGTTTTCATGAATCATCACGTTACTAGATTCAATATAAATGTTGGAAGGTAATATTGATTTTTATTTTTGGTCCTTTTATATATAATGGTTTTTTTGTTTATATAATTACTAAAAGTTATTTGTTTAGTTTATTGTTGGTTATTTAACTAGCCTATTATAATTTTGGTTGTGAACCAAATGTTTTCTGTATTTTTTATTTTTGTTGCAGTAGTTGGAAGAAACATGATCATTGTGAACAAATTTTGTCCATTTTAAATCCCCGTACTTGTTTCATTGGGTGGATTTATCCTATTTGGAGTTATGGGACTTGCAGTACATTTGGGTCATTTTGAACCTCATTAATGTTTCCTTGGGTAGATTTATCCTATAAAAGGACTTTCATTCCATTTGATAGGGGTGATTTTATATGGAAAGGGACAAGGGCATAATAATTTATTCTCCTTGTTTAATTTATCTAAAATTGGTTTAGAAAAAATATACGAAGGATCTCTCTCGAACATGTTTTTTCAAATCATCAAAAAATGGGGTTATTTTAGAAGAAATAAAGCTGGGTGATATAAAATTATAATAATTTATACTTCATTTTATTTAAGTTAAAAATAATTTCTTTTCTCTTGCCAATTAGTATTATGATTTTGGTTGAAATATATATATAAAATGATTAACATATTTAGTTTTTCCTCATAGATTCTCTACATTCAGATGATATTATGAAATTGTGGAAATGGGGTTACTAAAGGTCACCATTGATGTATTATCATAATAAAATTGTGGTAAATTAATTCCTCATGAACATGTAGAAAATGTTATTTTTATGCCTCCCTATTTTTTTTTTAATTTTATCTACTATGATGATTTTGACTTTAGTATGAAGGTAAATGAATCAAAAACATTGTTTATGAGAAGTTTTAAAAATCACTCTTTTTTATAATTTTTTTGGGGTTCAAGGTTGTGGATCCAAAAATAATTTGGATGTTAGAGGAAGAAAAAAATTAATATGATTTAATTTATCTTTCCTGTTAATTTTCTCTAAAAATGGAAACATATATTTTTATATTTTTTAAAATTCTTCCATTTCAATTTCCATTTCTTAAAAAAATATTTCCATCTATCGATTCATCATATCTATTTTTTTAGTAAAGTTAATATAATTATAAATAAAAAATGGAATAATATATTTTTTTCATATTAAAATATTCACACATTTTTATTTGATACGATAATAAATATTCTTAGTGTTAGTTAGGTTATTGAGAAAAAATATTTGTGCTCATACCACCAGGTTTCCTTTAAATTTGTTTCCATTAAATTTTATTATTATTATAAATTATAATAATTAGTTGTAATGACATATATTGTGTATATGATCTGATGTGAATTACTTTTTATTCTATATTTCATAGTTTCTTAATTGTATGAAATTATTTAATAATGAAATCAACATTGTCATAATTCCAAAATGAATTGTATTATATTTTTATTTTGTTATTCAAACATGTTTTAAAATTTTCACTTGAGTAAATAGGTAACATTAAATTTTACTAATTTGGTAACATGAACTTTGTTGGAAATGAAAAATTCAAGCATTGATTACTAGCTGGCACAAAATTAAAAATTATCAATTGAGTAATTTTATTTAAACTTTTTTATTCCAACATGTTATTAAA
Organism: Viscum album; assembly: GCA_963277665.1. NCBI lineage: Eukaryota > Viridiplantae > Streptophyta > Magnoliopsida > Santalales > Viscaceae > Viscum > Viscum album. The sequence goes on along the minus strand of OY728167.1, from coordinate 803,243,144 downwards.
TTATAGTGGTCTTAACCATTGCATATTTATAATTTTATTTTCATTTATTATATTTCATCATATTATTGAATCCTTATTCTCTTAGAGTAATTATGGGTCTATACCATAAGAGTATTAATGTCCTCTTTAACTTAGATGACCACACACACTCTATTTGGTTACAATTATCATAAATATAAGCTCATCATTTTAATTATATATAATAGCGATTCATCAATGAAATGTTTAACTTTTGACTCCATTAAAATTTAGTGCATGTATTCTACTATATTAATTCTATTTATTTCAAATATAAATAATGTTATATATGTTTTGTGTGGTTTTAAAACTAATAACAATATTCCTTCTTTTCCTTTTAAATTTTTTATTATCACTGGTAAGCTGTTTTTTCATCATAAAAACTCATATTTCAAGGATACTGACTTGATTATTATTTATTCTTGAATAAATGGAAACTAATGAAATTTCTACATGCCTAAATAAATTTCATTTTTTTTTTCAATTTTCATATTTTATTCATTAATCTAATTTTATTTGAATTCAAATCATTCAAATAAACTATCTTTTTAAAATTTCCTAGATACAAAATTATTGAAATATTTTTCCTATCTAAATCATCGATGAAATACATATTTAATTATAAATCAATTATTCATTACTATTTAATAACCTAGAATAGAATATTCTTTACTTTATATTTCCTTAATTCAAATGTTATTTTCCTTTCAGGAACATCTATCAATAATCTAGAAAAATAATATCCCTTAATAATATTTAGTTAATTTATGTTTTTTAAATATGCCTAAATTTTCACATTAATTATTCCATTTTCAGGTCATAATGTCTTACAAATATGTTTGCAGATGGAAGAAAATGACCACTGCTTGAGAGAATTAGGACATACTACTAATATGATTTCCCCTATGAGTACCATATTTTTCAATTGAATATGTATGAACTCTAAACATATAATGTTTATTATTGACATACATCATCAAGGAGGGAGTTGATATTTACAAAAAGTTAATTACATATTGAAATAGTTACTCTTTTAAGATATTCAACTGAATTGTTCCATTAATTTTGTTTAATTATTTTCTAAAGTTCAATATGAATTTACTTTCTGTCAGTGTATTATTAAATTTGTTTTAAAATTTTGTTTTAATAATTATTTTAGATATTTATAATGTTATTTAATATGGAATCCATCATAGATTAATAATATTCCAAGTTATTGGATTCAATAGATAAATAGATTTGGTTCATTGATCTTACACTCATTTTATATAATATGCCATTACTGAATTATCCACCTCTTATATTTCCCAAATTGATTTGAGTTATTCCATTAAATTTATATATAGTAGTTATTTAAAAATGATGAGTATGATGAAATTAGAATTAAATCAGTATAAGATTTATATTAAGGTTATTAATATGTAGTTCAAAAGTTACAAACATCTAACTATGATTTGAAGGTCAAAAAATAAAATTATTGAGGAAAATTAAATATAACTTGGTTCTATGTATCAATATTATTATAATGATATAATGTTACTAAAAATATGAATAATGGTTTTAGTTATTATTTTGAGATATTTTTTGATGTTATTTCTTATAAATGTGTGTATAAATTCAAATCATTCAGAATTATTTTACAAAAAACATCCATATGATTAGATTGTGAAGAAATAAATTGTCCAACACCAAGAACATGATGGTCAAACATATAGATTGAATGATATTTATGAGTTATGTTTCCTTGATTTCTATTATCTATATTTTCCTGGCCTTAGTTATTGATTCATGTCTAGATACATAATTTTATTTGGTCAGTATGATGAGAACTAACAATAGTATTTTGAAGAAACATTCCACCATAACTCTTGAGGTATTTGGATGAACACTATAGTAGATGTTGGTAAAGATATGTTGTGTGGTGGAAGATCTAAGAGAGTAGTAGTGAAATGAAGATTATCTGATTAAATGATCTATTAGTGCTAGTGTGTCATGCCCTCCTCAAATGTATGGGCAATATTGAATAGACTTTGAGTAGCATAGTTATCCCCAATGAGAACATAAAACCTTATTGATATACCTATATTCTTGTTTAGAAAACATGAAATGGAACATTGAATGATGATCAAATTATAGATTATGTTTGGTATTTTTAACTCCCTAATAATTTTAATCCTTTCCATGCATAACTTGTAGATAATATATTTGTTTGGAATTTATGTTATAGAATTCTGGGAATGTGCATTATTTATTCCAAGTTAATATGATATCTAGTATATCATTGAGATGAATGTACACATTTTAATGTTTATAAGAAGGATGATCGGTATAATAGATTTATACTTGAAGCATGATAATTCATTGATATATCATGATCAAGGTAAAAGGGGTATGTTTGTATCTATTCTTTTTATTATAAATTATTAAAGAATATTAGTTGAATATTGACATACCGGTACATTTTAGAGGATAGTTTTTTGAGCCCTGATTGAGTATACGACTTACCATATTCCATAAGATGGTCATTGTCCTTGATTTTATATACAATTTTCCCTTTCTATATAGAAGCCTTATGGAATTACTCTAGAATTATACCTGGGTGGGATGGGATGTAAGAAAACCCAATCCATATCCTAGATGGGATGGATTTAAAGATGACCAAACTGTAACTTGATATTGATATCTGTAATTCTACTCACAAGTATAGTTAGATGAGTTCAGGTATAGATCCTCCCAGTATATGGTGTTACTTAATACAATCTATGATTAATATAATTGTTAAATATCAATATTGTTTCCATTTTTTTATTATTGATTTTTTAAAATTTTTATTTATATTTATTTGAATGGTTAGACATGTTAATAGATACTCCTTGTTTTTGACTACTAGGTTTAGACAAATTGGTGGTTTATTACTAAGTATATATATGATCACACCTATAATGGACACCATGTAGGACCTGAATCTTTGTCTACAACATACCAGGTACCAATTTAGTGATGAATAATTCAATTAATCTTATTAGGGTTTTTTAGAGATAATGATTTGGATAAAATATGATAATCATGTGGAAATATTGTAATTATTGTTTGAACCATGTATGGTGATGTTAATATTAATTTTATCACAATGGTGATATGGAGAACTTAATAATCTAACAAATGTCACTTAATAGTCCTTTTATTTTAACATGATATGGAAATCTTAGAGAATATTATGATTGATTGATGACTTAGCATTGAAATTCTACATCACTGATAAACTAATTACTGATGAATATTAGATTTCTTAGTTTTCTTAATCACCTCAATTGATATATGTGATATAGTTCAGCGGTTGGAAAATATCTATAAAGAAAACACCCAAAAATAATTAATAATAATGTTTTCAATTAACTGAAGATATGTATTATTATAATTATTTATACCTAGTATTATTTACTAAGAATGTTATCCCTGGTTTTTTTAATTATATAATGTTGAAACTATTATTCTATGCATTTTAAATCTTGCTATGTTTTTTTAGTTATAAAATGTGTTTTGTAACCACTTAATCATTTATCTACTAAAGCATGATACATGTTTTTCGCTAAGTAGTTTATCATAATAACTATTGATGGGTTTAACTCATAAGCATATAATATGTTATCTTCTTTGTGAAGTGCTATTCGAGGTGAGTTTTCTATAAGTAAGTTATATATTAGTAGAAATTGTTTTTATGATCTAGTTATGGAAATGATATTAGATATTTCATTATTGTGCTATATGAAATATTAAATAAAAATTTGGGAATTTTTAAAAGGAAATGGTTTTTAAATTGTGTCTTAGAAGGGAAGTTGATTTCAAAAGTGATGTTGGTTTGAAAATGACTGTCGTATTCATAATAAGATTGGAGTTGTATATTCTTAAACTGGGTTATACAATGAGAAGAAAATGAAAATTACAAAGTTTTTAAATAATTTGTGGGATATATTTGAGCGATTGTTCTAGAAATATTGCAGGAATGGTAACACAATAACTATTGAATTCCACCATTGAGAAAGAAACACAACAAGTTCAACATGAGTATTAGCATAATCAAATTAAGAAAAATGACAAGCTGATCAAAGTGATATCAGATATATGTTATTCCCTTCCTCTAGATAAATTGGTAATGGTTGGGGAATTTTTATGGATCATGAATATGATTTATGATGATGGTTTTGTGGTGCCTTTTGATGATTCTGGCGGCGAGGGTGCTCTGTTAGAGGTGACTGCTGATGTTGGTTTAATTGATGTAGTCTATGAGGGTGGAAATGAGATCTATAAAGAATGAAATTATTGACAGTGTATATGTATATGTGGTGACATATTAGTTGGTTGTGTGTTTTGGTAGTATATGAAAATTGAATTTTTGTTTTGACTATTGTTTTATCAGTTGATTGTTATCTGAAACATTTTTTGTGATGCTATGATAGAATGCTACAGGTGGTGGTGGAATGTGGTGAAAAAATTCAAAAAACTCTATTGTAATATGGTTCTACAAATATAGTGGAATTCTATGAAGATATTCAAAAAACATAAACCCACAGTTTTAACTGTTCTTGTCAGAATATAAAGCCACAAAATATTTTTTATACAGCCACATTTTCGGACATGGTGGAAGATACCTATAGCCATGGTTATTAATAATCATGGAAATATATATATTACAATGGACACATCATCCATGCATTTTCAGACCATGGGAATAACTAATGTCCATGATTTTTAATATATAGCCACGATTTTAAACCATGGACATAGGTGATTTCTCTAGTTCTGTTTGTTTTGCACTATTACAATTCTATTTTGGATTCTGTACAATAGATATAATTCTAATCACTCTGGTTATAAACCTTGGATAGTCTGATATACACCAATACTATTTGAAAATATAATAAACTAAACAAGGGTTAATCTAATGTATCAGAACCAATGTCATTTTTATGGTTATGAATTTTGTTGGTATGATAGACATAACATTAGTCTAACCATTGGTCATAACAATAGTTGGTATGATGTACCAAACACACCTTCAGTATGACAGATCGATTTGAATAATAAAATTTTATATTATTTTTTCACTAGAACAATTTCTATGTTCAGTAAAAAATATTTTTTTCTATAAAAACATTCTAAAACACTTGGGATATATAAATTTAGTAAAATAGAGTTTAAAGAAAGTGTTTCTGATTTTAAAAACTAAGGAAAGGAAAAGTATAATGTAAGACTTTGAAATTAATAATTTTTCCCATGGTTTCTACCAAAGGGGAATGGTTTTAATTATTTTATAATCCTAATAATCAAACTCATTAAAATATTACCCTTGGTGATGTGGAAGTGAGTCATGTTATTAAAGAAATTATTTTAAAAACCTTAAAACATAATATTAGTTTTGGAGGATTCATAATGGATTTTTAAAATTAAAAAAATAACATAATAAAATGAATTATTTTAAAGGGGAAACATATATATGGACTTTTATATGATTTATATAATTTATTACATTATTTTTGGGTCATTATGATGTCACAATACACACTGTATATTTCTACAATATTTAATTTTTACCTAGAAATTTGACTCTCTCTGAAAATTATGAAAAATTCACCATTGGATAATTTCAACATGATGATTACAAAAATAATATTTATTTTATCAAAATAATTTTCTAAATATGAAAATTTTCACTTTTAAAATAAGAATTCACATTTATTTAGAAATGTTGGGTTTTTTGATAGTAACAGTTTTTAAGCCCTTATAAAAATTACATTTGACATTATAAACATTATATTATCATTTATATTTAATAAAAAGTATTTAATAATAATATTTTATTATAATTTAATTTATTTATAAAATTCAATAATTTTTCAAAAGAAATTTCTTAACTGAAATTTCATATTACCCAAAAATACAATTTGTGTTTTATCACATCAACATGAAAATCATTTTTAAAGTAAAAATAATAAGAAGTAAATATAACCATTATTCTATTGAAAATAATATATATATATTCATATTATTAGGTACTTGATACATATCCCTTTATTACACTAGAAAAAACCATAAGGGCAAGGTGCATGATGGTAATATTTTTATGGGGTGGTTCTACGTACATGGTTTGTGATATAATCTTGATGAGCTTGAACTTCTCCCGTAAACGATTTCAATTGTGCTTTAGTTATTATATCTAGGATTGGGTGTAGTCAAGTTAAAATCTTGGTGATGCTATCTCTCTTAGAATATCTGATAAATAGGTTTTATAGGGTAGATCCTACTGGTTGAGGCCATCAATTCCTTTGTTTGTGTCAATTAGATTTTTCAAAACCCTATATTTATACTAATCATATGATCACTATTAAATGGATATATTATCAATGATTATGATTCTTAATAATATTTTAAATATTATATGATATAATAAAACCAAATAAATACATATTTTTCTATAACTATAATATATAATAGAGAATTTAATTCACTCACAAAGGGAATTTTATTTAAAAAGTTTGTTTTGTTACAATGAATGAGGGGAATTGTTATTTGGTATATAATACTAGGAAATTTGGTTTAAAAGAATATATTTAATCATATAAAACATAAAAATTTATGGAATCCATCAAATCTAAATTTATAAAGACTCAACACTTGTGACCCATGTCATAAAGGAAAGATATTGGACAACAATCACAAGAATATGTAGATCAAAACCAAGAACCCTCATGATTTTATACATTCATATGTGTGTGGTATGATGATCATGATTTCAATCAATAAAGATAAGTATTTTTTTTCTTTTATAGAAAATTTTAATCATATGAATTATATCTATTTTATATTAAGTAAATCAAAATATCTTTGTAGGTTTAATAAATTTTTGAGATGTATATAAAATTAAATTATATGTGATATCAAAATATTTTATTCTAAAAATATATATGAATACAAAAATGAGGACTTTGAGGAGTATCTTGAGAATCATGAAATGTGGTTTGAATATATTACTCCATACAAAACATAAAAAATGGATTAGTTGAAGATCCCTTTGAGAGATTAAAGGACCATCGTAATGAGAATTGACAAAGGAGGATATGAGTTGATATAAATTAAGAAAATGTTAATATAGAATTGATATTACACCAAGGGATGTAGTTATACTGAAATAAAAAATCTATCATATGGTTAGGTGTTTTGAAGACCTTTCATATTAGAAGAATGATCTGAATTATATCTTAAGGAAATTCATTTATGAGTTTGGGATTGTTTCATGTTTCATTTATTAGAAACATGCTCATGGATGAGTTAAAATCAATTTGGAGTTGACTAAGGATTAATATGAATTGAAGTAATAAATTTATTCTAAAGTATATGAAATCAAAATGTGAAAGATAAAAATTACACTATAAAATCCTTGAGTTATTCTTACAAACAAATAAATTTATCTTAGATGACAAGCAATCATTCCATGGAATTTTTAGTCACACTGAAAGGATTATAATATAAGTAATAGTTAATATTATATACATGAATTTATCATTGTGTTATTTTGACATGATAAAATATTTAATCTATTCTAATAATGATCAAATTATAGTTGGGATGGTTGCACCACAAGGGTTCATTTTATGAATTTTTGAGGAGTCGACTATGTTCTAAAGACCATCCTAGGAGAATTCAATGTCACAATATTTTGGGATTCAAGTGATATTGTTCCATAATGAAATGGTTCACACCATGTGGTGTAGTTAATTGAATAATACCATAGCATGGTAGGAGAAGTTATGCCACTATAACTTGGGAAATGAAGGTTTGGTGAATTTCAAGTTTTAAAGATTCAAGGCATACCACATCACAATTAATGTTCCATGATGTGATGAATCTGGAAGTAGGAACTCAATGGATTATTGTTTCTTGAAATATTAAACCTTTTATACTAAAATCAACTGGTCATACAACAAAGGAAGTCAAAGATACTTTGAGATATTTGTGATTTATCCTTCTATATCTTTCAAATATGAGGGTCATGTTGCAACCATAGGAATCATGATTTAATTAATTTTTAACATTAAATAAGTAGATACCCATCTATAAAACATACATGTGTGATAGAAATAGGAGAGAATCTGAGAAATACAACAAAAAATATAAGAATAATTTCTTAGGTTATTGGGGAGAAGAGAATGAGTGCACACTATGTCTAAATTTTGGAGGCACTTGAGGTACAAAAAGAAAATATTATTCTATTTTTTGATTATCACCATTCATATTATAATCATAGTTCAATAAAATATTCTATCTTAATTCCTTTCTCCTTTGAAAATAAATTGGAATGTGGGTAGTGTAATTCAAATTTCAACACACTAAATATTAACCACTTGAAAATAATTGTGAGTGAACCATTAGAAAACCCATGTGCCCATGTTTTTGATCTCTTTATCTATATCACATCATCACAATAACACCATCAAGATCTATTCCTATTAAATGGAAACAATAATATTATAGTGAAAAGTTTAATGTTTTCTATAACCATTGTTCTCCCATAGTAGTGGTATAATTTCTCTTGGGCCTAAAATTGGTATTAGATTTTTCTTGAAATATTTCCAGTTTTGATTCCCATAGATATAAGTTTTCTTTCAATTTCTTATACCTTTGATCTATAATATCCATGGAATCTATGAATATCATAAAAAAAGGATTCCCCATGTCCAATGGGAAGGTATTACATTTATATATATAGATTATAATTCCACATCTACTATCACTTGGAATTGATGTTCTTGATATCACTAAGAACAATGTCATTATTACCAATGTTGGGATGACCTAAAATTTATAAGATAATAAAAATATCAAATATAATGGGATAGAGTGCAACATGTTACTCTAATTACTCTCAAATAAATAGTTGATACAAGTCATGGGAGTGAATACACAAAATGGAATCTTGAAGAAACTTCATGATATCCATGAATATGAAAATAAGGTTAAATATTCTTAGTTAAAAAACTATTGGGATTAGTATGAAGATATCAAAAATGAAGAAGATGAATCGATGGAAAGTTTAGTGAACTAGGTAAACAAGATTTTAATATAAATTCAAATCTATGGTGAAATTCTTGAATACTCCACTATCATGAATAAGCTGATGATAATACTCTCGGATAAATTCTACATGAATATTTCATACCTTTAGGATCAATAATTTGATGAGTGGACCATAAACAAAATAAAAAATGTTTTGATCGATTATGATATGAAAAGAGGTCTTGTCTTAGTATAATTGTAAAAATAGGAAAGGTGATTTCATTCAAGGATTTAAAAGTATCAAAATATATTTAGTCAAAGAAGTATCATGATATATAAACCAATGTCAAATATGATTCTATATATTTTTAATAATTTATATCTTTATTCGAAAAAGGTATATAGTGAAGCAAATGTAAATATAGAGGTAGGATACCATTTAAATTATTTAATAGTTGAAAAACTATCCACATATAAATATGTTTCTCTTATAACCAAGAAGAATAAAATAAGTATAATCAATCCAAAAGGTCATATAGGAATAGAAAGTCAGATAATGGATACACTAGATGGATATTATTCAAAGGCATAGAAAAGAAAAATACAACAAAGAATAGAAATATTTTCTCACAACATGATGAAATATCTTGTGATAAGTAAAGTGAAGGAGAGAAAGATGACTTAGGTAATGAAACACATTCAACATTCATGTAAAAATCAACTAATCCAAAATATTCCTGGAGTGAAGAAGAAGAAACCGGGGGTAGTGAAGAAGAAATTAGAGATAAGGATACACCAAAAGAGTCTCAACTTAGAATGGATCTAATGGTATTCTTGAAATATAATTGTAGAAACTAAAGATAAAATAAATAATTTAGGATGGATAATGATCCATTAAGAAAATACTTTTATGAGTTAATAGATAAATATGTTGTAGAGATGAAAATTTAGTTCATCTGAATGATGGGAGATCCCAATGAAATTATTAAATAAAGAGATAAAATGATTGATATTTCCATTGAAAATAAAATTTAAAAAATGAGAAAGTGAACAATATTGAGGAAAATATATTAAAATCTAAAAATTCCTTTAGTAAATCAAAATATTTAGAGATCATAAATTTAGTGAACAAGGTTGGAAAACATGGAAAAAAAAGTGGAGATTGTTTTTAATGATTTTATAAAGAATTTTGATTATTCCATGTCACCAATAAAAATTTATTTAGACACTCGAGAGTCCATTTTAAATGGTGAAAATAGTGCTAAGGGGAAGAATATAGTGATTACATCACCTCAATAGGATAATTCACTCATTGTTATGTTTGATGATGGTACTAGAAATTCCCAAGTAAAAGTGGTGTAGAAAGAAAAAAATATAAAGACTAAGACAAAGTGAAAGGTAAAGGTAAAGAATAAGTATTCTAAGTATGAGGATTAACAAAATAAGTATTGGATATCAAATCGAAGGGAACTACAATGAGAATATTTTAAGGAACCAATTTTCTATTTGAGGATATTTCACTTTGAAGAAATATGTTGGTGTTGTGGAGTATATGTCCACAAAGAATATGTGTATTGGAATAATTTTTCACTTCACTAATCTAAGAGAGGAAATAGATCGGGGGGGGGGGGGGGTGGGGGTTAAATCTAAAGATTCTAAAGACCAACCAAGAAAACTTCCAAATGAGATGGTAAGATTGAAAAACTTTTTGATTCTCTTAAAGAGACTTGTAAGGGTGTTATCATCCTGGACACACAACTAAAAAATTTATTACCATAATACCAGAATAGTAAAAGTAAAAGGAAGGTTCCAAAACATTTAATAGGAGGAATAATAAACAAAATTCAATGGTGGTTGAGGTGGCCTACAAGGTAAAAAAATTGATAGAATCCATGGATAATTGATAGTAGTTTCTATTTACACATGAGAAAAAACAAAAAACTCTTGAATGATATCCAAAGGTATGATGGGTGCATTATCACTTTTATAAATGATGGGTTACTCAGTTTATAAGTAGTTGGACACACTATGATTGGTAGGAAGAATCTTGCATTGTTCTCTTTGTCAATGGGTTGAGGCATAATATTCTTAGTGTCTCTCAAATTTTTGATAATAGAAATAAGGTGATATTTTTAAAGAATGAATGTGTCATAATGAGTTTTAAGGATGGAATGGTACATTAAAGGGGTAATGAAAAAATGTAAATCTATTCTAGATTTCTTATTATCAAAATTTATTTTTCTTGAGCAATAATGTTAAGAACTAGATTTTTCATAGAATACTTTCTCATTTGGGGTAGAAGAATATTACTAGGATTTTCAAGAATGATGTTATGAGAAATCAATAAAAGATATAATGTGAAATTCACAAAACTTGTATTATATTTCACAAGGGATAAATAGTGAACAAGAGTCACAAGTCATTGGAAATCCAATCAAAGAAACCTCTTGAGTTGATACACATGGATGTGTACTGACTAATGATATTGAAATCAAGCAATAGAGACAAGAATTTCATGAATTATTTTGATAATTTTAATCATATGACTTATATATTTTTTCTATAAAGTAAATAACAAGAACATGAGAAATTTAAACACATTTAAAGGACTACTAAGAATTAATTATGGTATTTAATCAATAGATTTTGATCAAATAATCAATCAAAATATAATAATAAAGAGTTTGAGGTATATATTGAGAAAAATAGGATAATATATAAATACACCACTCTATATACACTACAATAAAATAGATTCACTGAGTGTAAGAATCTGAGTTTTCTTGAAATTTGAAGAATAATGATATCAGAGAAAGGTGAATCAAAATATTTTTAAAGTCAATCCATAACCATAGTTTTCTGTATTCTAAAATGTTATCTACTATGAATTAGTTAATTAAATATATTATTTGAGTTATGGTTTAGGAAGGATCCATTCTTGAAAATTTTAAATATATTTGGAATCCTATGCTATATAAAGATTAAAGGAAAACATTTGGGTACGTTTGATGAGAGATATGAAGAATACATATTTCTTAGGTATACACCCAATGAAATAAGTTACTTATTCTAAAAAAAGAATATGAGTAATATTATTGATATATTTGATGTCATTGTGATAGGAATTTATAAGTTTTAAATTCTTAGAAAACATATTATGCCTAAAAATATTCTTAGAGATAACATAAAGAGGGTACAAACCTGAATAGTATTAATAATTTCTAATCATACCAGCTTTCTTTCACAGGTTGAACCAAAGATCCTTGATAAATATTAACAACATAATCATTTGGATGAAACAATGGAATAATATCTATATTAAATTGAGATAAATTAAACTCAAGAATCGATGTCACATCCCAAAGAAAAAAATATTTATAGGGAAAACATGGTTTTTTAAAAATAATCTCAATGATAAAGGTAAAGTATAATGGGAGAAAGATTACCATGGTAGAAAAATATACTTACAAATTGAGGGTGTTGATTTTGATATGATTTTTTTCCATTTAGAAGTTTTTATATTTTTACCATAATAAAAGTATACTCATGAGTTATTTAATTTTTTTGGAATTGAGTAATCCAGATAAGTTTCCACTCTAATAAAACTTGGTACTAAGTTTTCCTTAGTTAAAGAAAGTAGTAATGTGGTTAAAATGGAGTTTTCAAGGCTGATTGGTAGTCTAAACTATTTAACAATTTCATGATTAGAGATTCTGTTTGTGGTTACTCTATGTGCACAATTCTAAAGTAACCTAAAGTAATTGCATCTTATGTAAGAAAAAAAGATCTTACACTACATCAAAAGAATTATTTATTATGTCTTGAGGTATTATAGAAGTATATAATTTTAACTTTATTTATATATCAATACATATTGGTCAGGATATGTTGGAGAAAGAAATTCAATTTCTATAAGTGATTTTTTTATCAAAGGAAGACGTGCAGCATGGAAATCTAAGAAGCATAATTTTTCCACTCTTAGATAAACAAAATTTGTGTATTTTGTGTCATTAAAAACAAAAACTCCAATGATATGGATGAAGTCACATATTGAATTTATGAGGGTTGATGCTTCATACCCATTGGTGATTGGGTGTGATAGTCAAAGTACCATAAATCTATCCAAGAATATGGTACAATATTCAAGGTAGAATCATCTTAACATCAAATAAAAATTTATCAAGGTGAAGGTGGAGCTTAGTGATATTCCATTGTAATATGTTTCAAAAAAGGAGAATGTGTAGTTCCAAAGGACCGATTAGGTAAAACTAAGGGGGGTGAATCAGTGGTACACTATTTTTAAAAATTCATTACCTTTTAATTGAACCTCTAAATTTTTTTAAGGTTCTTAATAAACTCATTGATGTCTCTTAGTCTCACCTATTGTGAAATAGTAAAATAAAAGAGAGAAGAAAGTAGTATTTAATTTTTTTTGTATAAAAAACCACTTATTTTCATGTTGGTTAGATACCCAACATATACTCTCCAATATAATCTTATTATATATTACAATGGTCTCATGAGTCCGTAGGATTTTTATTGGTTATACCACCCCAGTCACTTGTCTTTGTTAGAAAATAGTTATACTCCTCATTATTCGATCCTCTTATTGTGTCTAGTTCAACACCCTATCCACCAACTCTTCGATCATGATTAGTTATACACCAAAATCATATTTCCTCTTTGACTGATCATAAACCCCATCCGGTCTTCTCTTCCAAATTTTTTCCATAGCTCAAAAGATATTTTTCTTACTCTTGGATTCTTCTAGAATACTTCTTAATAATATTCCTCCATGAGTTTACAAGATTCAAAGCACTCATATACAGTTCTTTATGATCTCCAACATCTAATTGGATTATCCCCATTGGTCTCAAAAAATCCTTTTAGATATTGTGTTATTAGGTTACCTAGATTTCTAAATATACAAGGTTTCAATTATTCTTCTCCAGTAAAAGATCTCCCACATTCATACTTGATCGCTCTCTTCTTCAATGATATAAAATATCAGTCTCTCAGAATTATCTTCCAATCTACACAATATCTCTCAAAATAAATTCATTTATCTTTGATACATGCCAGACATATTTATTTTCAAGAAATAATATCACATTAATATTAGGTTTCCACTTAATCTTGGAAACTCATCAATTATTGGCAAGATGTTCTCCCTTTTGAACATATTCAAAACCTATTTGAATCCCATTTAATTTCCTAGTCAAAACATCCTTTTAAAATCCATAAGGCTTGATATTTTAATTTTTTCCAGGATATTAAATACTAAAATATTAGAAACTCCTCAAATATTGATAATTTTAAATACCCTAAGGACTAAGGATAATTATTTATTATATGGTATTTGATATAATGTATCTTATTCTCTTCAAATCACGCTTCTTCAAAAATCATCCCATGATGGAATGTATAAAGTGTGTGTATGAGAGTATACAATGTGGCTTATAATATGAATATATTTTCAACCTCCCAGTTGTATCAGTTAGTCTTCCTTATTCCTCATATTGAATCATAATCATTTCATCTATTTATGATGTTTATTTCAATGAAGATCACGAAAGCTGTATCATCTGAATTGATTTTCTCCTAAGATATTGAAATCTAGAAACATTCATAATTTCATCCATTATGTAAGGATATAATCCCTTACATCATTCTAAAAAACCTATGTGATTCTCACACATGGCTTGAATTCTCATACATGGTTCACTTCAGTTATGTCACATCATTCTCTTACATTGAACCAAACTCCTACATGATTATAATTTCAGTTATGTGTTATATTTGACTATGTGGATATATATACATAATAGAATACACCTATATGAATTCAGTTATGTGGTTCCCCATGGATAATTCCCATACATCAATATGAAGTTTGGATTAATTCACTCAAACAACCTTAACTCCTCTTCAGTAGCCTTCCAGGCCTTCTCAACTACATCAACACTTCGAAAAATTTTTAAATAGTTCTCCTTCATCTATCAACAATTGTATTTGATTATTTTGAATATCAGTATAGTAATCATCATAATTAATGCCAATTTTTATTGGATCAAGCAATGAGATATTCAATCTAGAATCCTCATTATTCCATTACCATATAACATGCCTATAGCATAATCAAATTATGGACTAATGTGGATAATTTATGAAGAATAGAATCTAATGATATTCACAAATCTATAACAAAAGTACAACAATCATAATCAACTCATCAACACATATTGACATCCTACCTTATTGAAAAAAATAAAATTTATCCAATGCACACAACAATCTACCCCTTTTTGTTTGATGTTAATACCTACAAAATATTATATCAATATATGAGGTTTTTTACCCCTATTAGAAATCAAATAAAGAGGAATAATGTAGGGATATTATCATCTTTTCTTCTACCTTTCAAGGCACTCAAATTTATTTCCCCCATTTCAAGTCTAAATAAAATCATTTATATTATTGAGAGAAGGAATAAATCACATGTTCTTCTTAGAAAAGATCCTTTAATTATTCTACTCTAAGTCTATATGGGATATCACAGTGTAAATGAAAAGAGATATATAATCATAGTTCTTCAGGTTGTCCATAAGAACTCACCAATATGTGATAACATGCTTAAGAAACTAAACAATATTAAAATTGGGGATTTATAAAATAGATTTTATCATGTGAAACCTATAATAAACACATATCACAATAGACCCATCAAAACAGTTCATGTATAAGATAAATAACTCCCTCTTTTTTCATTATTTTTTCAACCATTACTCCCCCTTCATAAATAGGTTGTATGAAATCATAACAAAGGGCTATAATTTTGATACTCATGCCTAATTATCTAGTATTTATAGGACTATACATATTTTATAGGATTTATAAATTTACATTGATTATGAATTCTTAGCATCTCTATTAAGTTTTCTCTCCTCAAGGAATGCACTTATTTCCTTCTCTTCATGGTAGTTAGGAAACTCTATAAAAATTCATTTTTTTTTGTTTTCCTAATAGCGATAGTCTCAAACATCTCCTTCCATTCCCTATATGTTGACACAAATAAGTAGTGATAATAATAGAATAAGGTGGGACATATTGGTTTCTCAGAAGTAACACTAAGGCTAAGAGATTCCTCTCAACCTAGGCCACTTTTTTTTTCTTTTCTCAGCCCTTACTCTATATGAAACCTAATTTTATAATATATTCATTTGAGCACATGAAGTTTCATTGGATTTAATTTTGTTCATTAATAGGTCCAAATCTATAGGAATCCATGCCAAGAATTTATTAGTTGTATGCCCTGACATCTTAGAAGTTACACACAAGCACTCAATAGCCTTTAAGTTGTGATTGATTGGCTATTTCTCTAATTTTTTATTTAGGATGATAATATACCCTTCTTCCTTAATTTTTGACTTCTTGGGAGTAGTTTTAATATTATTTATCTCATATTTTTTTCTCAATGAATACTCATATTCATTTTATTTTAACTTCTACTTTTTGTTAGCAGTTTTATCCTCTCTTAAAATTTTATCCCCTTTATTTGTGGATTTATATGATTTTCATGAATTTCCATGTTATAAAAATATTATAGTTATTTATGACTAAACATCCATCAATATGAATAGTAACCTATGAACCTTCCTCTCTTATTTTATAGCATAATCTATCCAAATTTCGTAGGTTGTTCATCTTAATATTTTTTAGTGGATTCACCTCCATTTTGGAAACTTCTTAGGTAATATATCTTCATATATTTTCTCACATCATCTTTTGATGATGTGGTGGGGTTTTTAGTACCTTTAACTATCCATATTTTCCAATATTTTATTTTTAAACTTTTTTTATTAATTGAAATAATATTAGTACATAAGATAGTTTTTAGATTATAGGATAAATTCTTCATAGAGTTTCCACTTGATTAGAGGATGATCCCATACTATTATTGCTACTAGTATGATTCCTAAAAGAATCATGGATTCCAATAAAAATATATATTAAATAATATTTATTCTCAAAAACCTAGTAAGGTACAACTTTTGTGGTTTACATACCTTTTATCCTTAAATTATATTCAAGGATATTTATATTGAGGTAGTTTTTCTCATCCCCAACCAATCTTAGGTTTTCTTCTTGATCCTATTTTACCTTCACGAGTTTTACTTATTGAACTTTTATTAATTCTTGGAAATAATTTTGAAGTTATTTTATTCCCTTTTTATTAACCTAAAATTGATAATTATTTATATTTATTAATAATTTATTTCATTTTTCAAGTGCACATAAATATTCAACAAAAACAGACTCAAAAATAAATTTCTCACGGGAACAAAATTATAATTATTCTTCAATAAGGATACATATTTTATTGTAAATAATATTGATTTATCCCTTTATTAAAGTGGGTATATGTGATAAATTTACTTTATAAATGTATTATTTAGTACACTATCCATTTATTCTACTTAATCTTCTAGCTATGCTTTATCAATAAGAAGCCCCTTGATAGAAACAACAATAAAATTCACTACTTCTCCAGAAACCTTCTTTAGATGGCCTTTTATCTCAAAGTGAATATTACTAAGTGACACATAATTATCACAAATTGAATAACATTCATTATAAGAACTATAATAAAAATAATTATTACTATGTTTATAACTTTGATTACCATAAGTTAATAGCTTCTCTCCCTTTACTTTTAGATTCTTAATCATCTTCCTTATCTCTCTTTTCTTCCTATTTTTCTATGTTATGGAAGTAATATAAAAATTTATATCATGAGTAAAATATATTTTTTATCCATATGAGACATCACAAACACCACCTTAAAATATGAAATTCATCAAATCTATTAATAATAGTCAGATAAAACTTGGTTCTTTAGAGAGAACTAGCATTATTTGATACCACTTGTAGTGCCCAAGAACCAGTTAGGTGCCACTGGGAGGGGTGAATTAGTGGTACATATTTTTTTTAATTATTGACCTTTTAATTAAATATATTGAACTTTTTATAGCTATCATTCCACTTAGTGATATCTATTAGTCTCACCTCATGTGTGCTAGTAATATGAAAGAGATCAACACACGATATTTACGAAGTTTGATATAAAAGTATACTCATTGACATGTTGGTTAGATGACCAAAATGGATTATAAAATATAACAGTATTATCAATTATAGTTTCATCTTAAGTAAATATGAGTGTGATTTATTAGAACCCCCCTCCATAACCACTAGTCTTTGGCAGCAACTGGTTATACTCCTCAGTAGTTCATCCTCCAGTTGTGTCTAGTTCTACACCCAAGGTAATAACTCTTCTGTCAAGATTGGTTATCAGCCCCAAACTTATTTCCCATTTTAGGAGTTATACACCATATTCAGTCTTCTATTCAATATTTTATCTATAGGTAAAATGATATCCTTCTTAATCTTGGTTGCTTCTGCACCACTTCTGAATAATATTCCTCTATAGGTGTATAGGATATGGTGTACTCATGATTTTTTTCAGGATCTTCAAAAGTTTCTTGGAAAAGTACTATTGGTATTGAAACTCTTTTCATATCTTGTTTTATTTTGTTATTAAGCTTTATAAATACTCAAGGATTCAAGTATTATTCTCTAAAAAAATATCTCTCACCTTTAGACTTGATCTCGCTCTTCTTCGATACTGGAAAACATCAGTCTCTCAGAATGATCTTCCAATATGAAAAAATGATCTCAAAATAACTTCATTCATATTTGATATGTTACAAAACATATTTATATTAACGCAATAATATCATGTAAATATTTGGTTTCCATTATAACTTGGAAACTTATCAATTATCAATAATATTTTTGCCCTTTTTAAAGTATTAAAAACCTATTTGAATATCATTTAAATTCTTAATCAAACTTCCATTGAAACTCTATGAGACTTGGGCTTTTAATTCTTTCCAAAATATTAAATATCACAATCTCAGTAACACCTAAAATCTTAATTCTTTTAAATATATAAAGGACTTGGAATATTTCTTTCTATACATGGTATTTGATTTACTATGGATTCTTCACCATAAATCATGTTTCTTAAAAAATCATCCCATGCTGACATGCATAAAGTGAATGTATGAGAGTGTATGAAATGGATTGAAATATTAATATATTCTCAACTTCAATGAAGTCTCATATGGTCTTACATCTTCCTTGGATTGAATCAAAATCATCTCATTTGACCATGATGTGCATTTCAATAAAGATCACAAAAAAAATCATCTGAGTTAGTTTTCTCCTCATATATTAAAATCTAGAAACTTAAATAATTTAACCCAATACATATGGATATAATCACTTATATAATTCTCAAATTACTATGTTAATCTCTTACATGTATTTAATTCTCCAATATGATTAAGTTCAACTAGTCACAATATTATCTTATATATATCAAAACACCTATGTAACATGAATTTTGGCTATATCATATATTCGACTACATGGATATGTATATGTGATAGAATAAATACAAATTATACAATGGGAATAATATATGGTTATAAATATCTTGAAATATCCTCTTTAAAATTATGTATTCATGAACTTGAGAGTGTTTTTGGGAATTATTTCTTTCTCAAAATCAATAAAACATTTCTTAGTTATTTTACCACATTAACTCCTTTGTATTTATTGATAATGGGGGAGAATACAAAGGGATCTATTCTTGTAAGGGTGGATTATCTAGTTTCTTTTTTAGGTGTTCTTGAATGTTATAAGAGTAGATAATTCATCTAAATAAAGGAGATCTAGAGGTGTTGGTAGCTAGAGTTTGGAGAGGAGATCATATGCTAATCTGTATATTTCCCACAAATAAAAATTGGGAGATTGAATATCCATTAGAGAGATTGTAGACCCCTCATCTATATAATTGAAAAATTGGGATCCAGGTTGATCTCAATTGATAAATGTCTAATATAAAATTGATATTTTTCTAAGGGATGAAGTTACCTAAAAATAATTATTCTAACCTATGGTGAGGTATTTAGATGGTCCTTCTTTTTAGAGGCATGTTATGAATTGTTTATTGAGACAATTAATTATTGAGTTTCAGATGTTTTTATGTACATTAATTGAAAAAAATGATCATTTATGAGTTAGAAAATATTTAAAGTCTAGTGGATATGAATAGTAATTAATGGAATGAAGCTTTTCTGAAGATGATAAAATAATGATGTGAAATTTTATGACCACACCACAATATCCTTAAGTTAATCTCATGTAGTAAATTATTTTTCTTATGTGAAAAGGTTTCATCCTTAAGTTATTCTTACATATATTTGAATTGATCTTACATAAGAAGGAATCACACAATGGGATTTTTAGTCACATAGTAATTATGCTAATAAAAGGAAGAGTTAATATTATGTAAAGGATTATTCCACTGGGTTATTTTGACATGAGAAAGAAGTTAATCTTACATGAGAGGGACCATTCCATAGTTTGACTGGTTTCACCATGAGGGTCTATTTAAGTAATTTATGAGGATTAAACTATGTTGTGAAGAATATCCTGGGAGAATTTAGTGTCACCCAAGTTTAGGAGTTAAGTGGTTGCATGACATGATATAATGGGTCATGCTTTAGGGTGTGGTAAAGAAGAATGTGACGTAGTACGATAAAACATTCCATTGTAACTTATTTGAAAAATGTTTGAGGTTTTTTTGTTCTGTAGATTCATTTCATACCATGATAGAGTGCATGTTCCACACCACGACGAGTCTAGATATAGATGTTCAGTGGATTATTGGTTCTAAAAATATTGAACTTGTTATTCCATAATCTACTGGTCACTCTAAAAAGGTATTCAATGATACTCATAGATATTTAGGATTTATTCTTCCATATCTATCATAATGAGGATCATGTCACCACCATAGGAATAAAACCTAATTTAAGTCATTAATTTAAATAACATAAGACTCACCTATAAAACATACACGTGGAAAAAAAGATGAGAGACTATGAGAGATATAGATAACATTCCAAGAGGGATTTGTTAGGATATTGAGAATAATAACATGGGTGCACACTAAGTACAAATTCTGGATGCACTTGAGGTATTGGAAGTGAATTTCATTCAATTTTTTGATGTTAATAGTCCATATTATAATTATATTTAAAGATAATATCTTTTCTCCTTTACTTTTTCATTTTGTCATAAATTAAAATGTGGGTAGTAGAATAAAAACCACCACACACCAAGTAGTAGACACCTTATAATAAGGGTGACTAAACCTTGTAAAAAACCTTGGTTTGTGTGTGTTATTTATCAATCTATCTCAAATCATTTTATGATCACCATAAAGATCTATTCATACTAACCAATGATAGGAATAATATAACAAGAGATTTGGTGTTTTCATTAACACTGACTCACCTCGCCCTCTCCCACTTAGTGGTAGTATACTCTCTTTTGGGCCACAGAGTAGTTGAGAGTAATAACAAGAGATTAATGTACATGGTAAGGTCTATGTTATCACATAATGGTACTAGAAATCAATTTTGGAGACAAGAAACCATAACGACTATCTAAATTTTGAATTTGTTATTACTTCAACCAAATTCAGTTAATATATATTATGGTATGTGGTATTAAAATAATCCTAATTATAAAATCTTAATGGTATTCAATAAACCATATAAAATCAAGATTAATGGAATAGATTTTGAAATTCTTAATGAATGTGTAGATGAGGTAATAATTATTTTATATACAAATGATATAAGGAGTTACCGATGTTATCATAATAATATGAAGAAAATATTTTACAGCTATGATTTTATTTTTTTGTAAAATAAAAATTCACATCATGACCTATTGATGATGCCATTGAATAATCTCAAGGAGAAAATGTTGGACATCATGGGATAGATTCAGATGATGTAGTATATATTCAAAATTACCATGATTATTTTGAAATTTAAATTAATGAGTATGGTTAAAATAATGGATGATCTACACTCATAATACTTATAAAAAATGTTGAACCTAAAAAATATAGTAGATAGAAACATTTTTGTTCAACAGTAAATAATTATGATAAATTCTAATCATACCAAATTTCCTTCACAAGTAGAGACCAAAAATTTTAGAGTCATTTAAATATGTGTATTATATAATGGTGATAGAAGAATTGAAAAATTATATTGAGAATAATGATATGTTGGAGTAATTATTGTGTCCCAAATAAAAAAAATAATCAACATAAAGTGATTTTTTCAAAATGAACTCAATGAGAAATGATAAGTATCAGATAACCAATATCATATTTTGTTTAAAATTTACTCTCATATTAAGAAATGATTTTGATAGAAATTATCATATAGTCCCAAGGATTGTATATGATTCAAATCTTACTTTCAATATATTCCCAATATAATTATAATATATTTTATATGGAAGTTAATTCAGTGTTATTGAAAAGTAAACATGAGGAAGAGGTTTATCTTGAAAAAATACAAGGTTTTATATTTAATAGTGGTTGTTGGTGAGTTTAAAATCTAATTAAAGTGATTTATAAGTTTATTTTTTTTTATATCATGGCATTTGAATCTTTACAAAAAATTACAGAGCATGTTTTTCAGAAAATAAAAGGTGTATTGTTATCTCTATGTTAAGAGAGATGAAACAAATTTAATCATTATGATTTCTTCTACTGATGAAATTATTTTTTCTAAAAATAGAGAAAAATTATGTGGTGTTTACTTTAAAAATGAGAAATCACTTTATTATTTAAATTATTTATTAATGAAATTATTTTTGGGTATTCTAGTCATAAATAAAATATTCGTTATATCTCTCATATGAAAAATATTCTCATGAGTTGTTGAATATTTTTAGAATGTAAGAATTGATATATGTATTTGCATTTATAGATCTTGGGATAATGTTTTCCTTAGATGATTAAAAAGAAAGAAGTGTTAATCATAAGGAGTTTTTAAGGATTATTAGAATCCTAATATACTTGATAACATAAAGATCGAACATCATTTTTCAATTACTATTTTTGAATTATTACAAATAAATACTAAGGAGTAAAATTTTATAGAGGAAAAATAGATCTTTCACTATATTAAAATAACTCTTGATTAAGTCTTGAGGTATGAAAATGATTCAACATTATATCTTTATAAATATTTTGAGGTGGATTAGAAAGGTGACATTGGATATCTAAAATCTACTTCTGGGAGTTAAACATTTATTAAAGGAATATGTGTTACTTGGCACTCCAAGAAGAAAAACTCAGTCATTTTAAGTTCAATGAAGTATGATTATGTTGCAACATTTCAAGAAGAAACATAAATTATGCCTAAAAATCCAAATTATGAAGATAATAAGGTGGAATATTTATACCCATTGGTAATTGGGTGTAATAATAAAATTGTGACCATATTTTCAAACATTATGATTAGACATTTGAGGTCAAATCATATTGATATTAACTCCTAGTTCATCAAGGATAAGGTGGATACTAGAGATATTTCATTAGAATATGTTTTTAACAAAGAATCATATTTTTTATATCATGATAAATCCCATTATGAATGATTAATTATAGTAATTGTGAGTTTTAATGGGTGTAAATTCTCTCCCAAAATCCCCAAAATATCTTTGTTTTATTTACCCCATTCATATTTTAATATTTATTGATAAAGGGAGAGAATAAATAGAATCAATTATTGAAAATGGGTAGAGATTCCATTTATTTTCATGGGATATTATAAAGGGGATAAGAGAATAAGTATTTTATTTATAAGTTGAGGCATGAGGTTTTGGTATCTAAGGCTTTGATTTTGAATAGATCATATTTTTTTCACATTTAAAATAAATACAAGAAATAAGATTAAGGATACATTGGTGATTAGGTAGGTTGATGTGTCTTGGATTTTAAGAACCCTAATGAGGTTAATTAACAAAGGGGGAGTTGTGAAGTGATCTCTATTGATACATGGTAAATATAGTATTAATATTTACACTAAGATTTTGATAGATCTAAGAGACATAATTTTATCATATCTTGTGGTGTTTAAATAACTACTAAATTGGGAGCACATTATGAATTGTTTTGTAAGATAATTCATTCATGAATGTTAAAGTTGGTTTAATGTTTTATTTATTATAAACATGAGAATTGATGAGATGAAAGTAAATTGGAGAAAATATTAGATGAAAAGGAATAAAAATTCTTATATAGGAGAACATTGTGACATGAAAGAGTTATCATAGTTTAGTGATTTTTTGATGTAAACAAAGGATTTTATCATATAAAAGAATCAAACCTTAGTCTATTGGTGTTGTTACATGAATAGTTTTTAAGGAATCATGGGGTTATTTCATGTATGAGGATTATGTTATGATGATAGTCTATAGTTTTTCTTTGTGTGGAAGTCTGTGGTAGTTAGATAATGTCATGCTGCAAGATAGGTAATCACATCATAATTATAGGGTTCAGGTAGTAAGGATATAGGTTGTGGAAAATTTGTTTGTAGATATTTTTAATGAATGATCTCTCACACCACAGAGCATGTTGGTTGTGCCACAATAGAGGAGTTCATGCCATAAGTTCATGGGCTATCAAATATTTGTGTGCTATTGTTGCTTGATAAATAAGGAGTTCATATCATAATTAGTATCATCATGAAATTAAATAGGTCAAGACTAATACAATTTTTTAGGATCTCTTCTAGGATTTAGAAATAGATATAATCCAAAAATTTGATATATTATAATCATGCTATAATATTCATCATCTCACTGTGACATATGTGATGTCATTAAAAAGATATAATTTTCTATGAATAAGGAATATAGATACATTGATACATTAATCCAAATATTCTATAGAGTATTCTAGAGAGGATTTGGTTTAATCTTAGGAGAATAATAAAGGTGTACACATGATCAAAACATAGAGACATATGAGGATAGAATTATAATATTGATCAACTTATTAATACCCATATAGATATTTCATACATAGAGTTAAAGACCATATTCTTGCTCTATTCCTTATTCACGTTGATAACAAGATAAGAATGTAGATAATAGGATCACAATCATTGTATTCCAAGGATTATCCACTTAATAAAAAGAGTGTACTAATCTTATAAAAACCATTTTTCTGTACATGTTCTATATATATCTATCTCATACCATAAGTTAGTTCTTTCATTATACTACACACTATTTGGTGAAGAGAATAATTTTTTAGGAGTTTGAGTTTCAGTAACCACTAATTCACCCCCTTGGTGGTGGTGTTCTCTTTCTTGGTATTATCATAAGGTTTCTTAAACATTTATTTTTTCAAGTTATGTGCTGATCAATAATGTTCATTTATTTTTTTTGTTACAAAGGAAAATCTGTAAGGATGCTAGGAAAGTGCTTATAATACCAATGTTTCATAAAATAATATATGATGAAGTAGGAACATATGAGGATTGAGATGCATCATTGAATATATTTCAGTGGTAAGTTTTTTCCTAATTCCATCACAGAATTTTAATTCAAAGATATAAGTGATATCCAAAGGAGGGTATAATGAAATTTTTTATTTATAGGATCCTGATTGAGTACCAAATATATATTTTTATAGAGTATTTTATCAGAGTGGAACTAGAGTGGTAGAATATAGTTTATAAATATTTATATAATATATCATATTGTTGGTCTATGTTTTATGATTTATTTTACTTTGTGATTATTTTATGATCCCTATAAATAATGTGTCACCAAAATTTGATTTCTATTTAAAGAGATACCAAAGTTAAAAGGGCTCACTACCCATTTTTTTCAATTAATTCAATTTTTATTTAGGGTTATAACAAGTGAGGGTCAAAGGGAAACAATTTTTTAAAGAATTATGATAATAATATATTTAGAAGTAGATTATGACACTTTACTTTGGATATTTCCTAGAGGTTTTGAAGTTAGTAGTTATCATAAATGAACTTGTTTCTAGAATGGGTATTCCTTTGAAGACCCTCTAATAATGTTATTAAGAACCGAGTATGTTTCCAGAAAGAGTGAAATCATTCACCTAGTAAACCTAATATAAAATGGTTTATTTTCTAGGATAATGCATATTTATAATTTTCCAGAGGTTGGTTAAGGATAAAATGATTCTATTATGGATGAGTTAGTATTTAGAATGTTTATGTCTATCATTTATAAGGAGTTTAGAAATATTTTAAAATAATAGTGTTTTAATATTCTTATGGGCCATATGATTAGGGATGGGTAATTGATCATGGGTAGATTTAAAAATTAGATATACCAAAAGAATAATTTCCCCCAAATTATAATTTAGATTCTAATGTGTTAAAGATATTAGTGAAAATTTTATGTATAGTTTATTAAATCCTGGGGGTATGGTACCATCAGTCAAATATAATATATTTTCAAAGCATTCCATATTTTTTTATAATGATATATTGAATAATAAATTATTTATTCTTTAATTTAGAGATTCATTCTTTTTTCTTGAATTTATCCCATGTTGTAACTAATTTAATGATGAAGTTATAATATATATATTTTATTTTTATAGGTTTTTTAAATTTATGGTCGTGGTTTTTTAGACTGATTTATTTTTTTTGCATTGGTTTTCTTATGTCCCTCATATTGCGGTGTTTCATTTTCAATAATTCAAATCCTAAGTTATATATTTATAGTTAATTTTGTTGAAATTAATACAAAAAAGATAAATATGTAACTTTATTAATATACTTTTAAGAATATTATTGATGTGATAAGTTTCCTAGATCTTAGAAAAGTATAAATTTTCAATTTTTTATACTCTAGGTAAGATTAATGAAGTTGAGGATAACATGAGTTTTAATTCATATGGGATGGAACTATTTGATGTATAATATTAGTGGTGAATGGTAAAGTTTATGGAACCACTATATCTCAAACATGATAAGGTTGATAGTTGAGTTTTTATGAACCGGATAACTATATAGTTTACCTTAGTGTATAAGGATTATATTTCTTATTTTTTTTCTTAATATTTAAGTTTTGGTGGGACACAATTCTTCATATTGAGGAATCATATGTATGTTATATGATGGGAAGCACTAGATCTTGTTTTTAACTATATTTCATGGTTAATAAGAGTTATATGATCAAGTTCTAAGTCAAGTTTCATATTTAGTGGCTAAATGTCTTACTTGTCAATGGTGTAAGGAAAAACTTTAAGTTCAAATTAAATTATTGTAGTCATTGATAATTACATGGTATAATTAGGAAGAAAAATCTATGTACCTCATGATTAGGTTATCTTGTATGATTATAGGTTATTTTTTGGTATTTTTTCAACCAATAAATCATGTCATCAAATTCTCTTCTAATCAAGTATTGGAGAAGAGTTAAGATCCTAGAATGGTTTTCTGTTTTAAATCTTATAACATTATTTCATACTGAGAATTACCAACTTAATTTAAAGTTTTGAAAAGTATTACATGAATAGTTATATATATATATATATATTACTGATTACTACATGTTTTACAAAAAATGTTTAGAAGACTAACATAATGATCCATACATTGGAGGATATGATGGGAGCATGAATCTGAGATTCTGGTGACTCATTTATGGAAAATATACTCTTAGTAAAGTTCACATACAAGAAAAATTTACCATATATATTTCTATATGAAATTTTTTGATAAATTTTATGTGGGGATCTATAAATCACCATAACGTTGGGTGGAAATTAGTTTGGAAACTATCATCATCTTATTCATGTTATAGGAAATGATAAAGTGGGTGAAACTAATTCAACAATACAAAATGATAATTCAAGATTAGTTGAATTCATATGGATATCAGAGCTATAGGACATTGGAATTTTCGGTGCGGGGCACACATTTATGAATGAATATATTAAATGTGGGGAAAATAGATTTAGTAGAGGGATAAATCTTTCAAAAATAAATGTATAGCCATTCTTGGTGTAGTATATGGATATGTGTCATATGAAATCTCATTTTCACTATATATAAAGTTAGTTGCTGATTTTTTTATGTTTATCAACATTAAAAGTATGGACATGATCCTTATAATTTAATGTAGTTGAGAGATTTAGAGGTAGAGGCTGATTTAATATTCATAGAGAAATAGATTATAATAGTGACATGTCAAGAGAAGTATCAAAATGGGTGATTTATTTTACTTACCTGAATAATATAGATGTGTAGTGGCATTAAATATATAATGTAGTAGAGTGATTCATATATAAGGGTGTTAT
The DNA here is from genome assembly GCA_963277665.1 of Viscum album. NCBI lineage: Eukaryota > Viridiplantae > Streptophyta > Magnoliopsida > Santalales > Viscaceae > Viscum > Viscum album. Next base: position 803,214,772 of record OY728167.1, on the reverse strand, counting down.
ACACCTATTTAATATAGTTATTTTTTTAATCGTTTGGATATAAATTAATTAATTCACATAACTATTTTTTTTTGTTTTTTACAGATGGTAATCATTGAAAACGGTAGTTTATATCATTAAAACTTATTAGTAATGATCATAAATTATAAATATCATATCTATTAAAAAAATTTATCAGATATGAATATTTATTATCACTCCTCGTTATATAGAGATGATTTTCCATTATTTACGCCATTTTTTATAATTACTCTTCTCCATCCCAACTACTTTAACCAAAAAAGCAATATCTTTTACAAAAAAAAATATTTCAGGACATTATTTATATTTTTTATCATAATTATTATAATCTATAAAAATTAACTTATGGAGAAATTTAGTATTTATCTCAAAACATAAATCACAACAAACATATTAGCTACATCTTTATCCATTACCAAATGTTAGGAATAATAAATATCAATGGAGGTTTATATCTATGACTAATAAGTCATTAAATAAATATAAATAAATATAAATAAATATAAAATATATAAAATATATAAAAATAAAAATAAAAAATATTTATATGAAAAATGAAAACATATGAAAAATAAATTAAAATTTAATGATATTTATTAGTAATTAATAAATTATAATATTCTAATAAAAATATTAATATATAAAGTAATATTGTGTGTTATCATTTGTAGAGTCATAAAAGGGTAGATTATGAGTAGCATCATCACAAGGAGAAAACTAAGAATATAAAATATAGATTTAGAGAACTATTTTTGTAAACCATATGCAAAGATACAAATCATTATACTCTATGTTCAAATGAAACATTTCATTATCCCTCATCATCTTGTTAATGTTATCATCCTGATATATTAACCTCACATAAACAAGGAAAGGATAGCTAGACTGTGACCCCACCTAACATTATCTTCAGGTGGAATGGGATATGAACCATTATAGTACCACATAATATAACTAATACAAATCATTCTCTAATACTGATCAACCTTATATTCTTGGTATCAATCACCCTACACCAAACTTATTTTTCAAAGTAAAATTGGTATGATCTATGACCCTCATAGTCCCTCTTTCACATTAGGTCTTATCCCAACTCTCTTTCACATGAGAACTCCCTGCATTATATGTTTTCTCTAAAAAAATTATATTAAAAAAATAATTAAAATAGTTATATATTTATAATTTTTTTATTTAAATTATGATATATATATATATATACTAGAATATAATGTTTCCTCTCAACAATAATCGATCTCATAAAACAATTGGTTTACATCTTTGAGTATATATAAAAGTAAAAAATGGAATGATATCACTCAATATATATAAATAAAGATAGATATTATATTAAAAATATGTAAAATATAATCAATATTTTCATAAATAAAATGAACAATTTTATATAACATCTTCCATTTATGTTGAAACAATGTCCAAACCCCAACTATATGAGTCAAATTTTGACTTAATTGACATTACCTCTTTATAAATCAATTAGTTAAAGACTCACATATCTAGTTTGTAAAAAACCAATCCCATTTTTGATAGAGCATATAGTAGGGTATACGAGTCATGAAAATAATGTCAATAAATATCAAGGAAGTATTTTTCAACACATATCTCTAATGGTTATTAAAAAACTGATAGAATAGTTCTTTTATATAAGTTTCCCATATATATCAAATAGAGGGTTGAGTGGAATTCTCAATAGGGTAATAAAGACACTAAATTATCATTAAAAATATAATAAAATATAAATATTTTTCAAAACAAAATTAAATTTTCAAAATTTTATACCAGTAAATTAATAAACACTCGATTGCACATATTCATGGGAACTTTGTCCTATGATAACTTGGTGTACAGAAGTAGTCACTATGTAATAAAATGTCTTTCGTAATGACCTAGTATGTAAAAATGGTATAATAATTTAAAAAATCAAACAAAAAAATATTTACGTAGAAAATATTCATATTTTAAATATATGTGTGTCTCTATGTGTTAACTTTTTTACTACAATAGAATCATAATCAAGAGATGAATGTTGCTTAATAACTCTACCTAGAATCATAATTATAATAGAGATTATTCTCCTCCTGGGTGCTACACTATTATCACCATCCCCACCAATCTATTATTATAATGGATATATATGATTTTTATTTGTATGAGTGTGTTGGTGAACCTATCCATGAAATCACCCCAACCATTTTTACCTAACATAAAAAACATAAAAAATAAAAAAACTAAATATGGGTAACTATCATAAAGATAATAAAAAATTAAAAAATATCACTAACTATTTAAAATAAATAAATACATTACTGATGATTTTATTTTCCTATATCAACTTAGTTTCCATCCTCATCTTTATATCTATAATCATTTTCATATGTATCTCCACCATTATAAATTTTCATAACATATTCATTTTCAACATTTTCTATGGTATTAAATTCATTCACAAATACATCATCCATTATGAAATCTCTAATAACTCTTAACTGTAAATCCTCATCAACAATGTCTATATCTTATCATTAAAGAGATATATGTGGCACTATATCTTAAATAATTTCATTATTTTTCAACTTAGTGCAATCAATTTCATTTTCAATAAACAAATTGTCATGATATTTTATTTTTATTGCACTCCATTAATTGATTAATTATCTCATTGAATAATAATATCTTTTTATAATAATATTTACGTGGTTGATGTATTAACATAAATTTTTTATTTAAAGTAATATAAAAAATATGCTTTATATCAATAACTATATGTTTTAAGTGAACATGAGACCATCTATCAATGTTAGAACAATAACACTTAATCATTGAAACATGTGTTTTTTTTCATGTAAGATATTTTGATTATTTCATCCACCATGTAATAGAAGTCACTTCACTTTTTATGTGATGATTATATTATATAAAAACACTATTTTTCATTGATTTATTTGAAACGCCATATGTGCCATCATAAAATTTAAATCCATTAACCACATAAGTATTATAGAATGATTAATTTAGATGGTGGCATTCTGAGTATGCATAATCACTTATCAATATGTGCTAAGTATTATAACATGACTACTTTTATCCACCATTCTATAGAAGTAAACTTAACTTATTTTCATAAACTAAAACCTTCATGAACATTACTAATTAAATTAATATAAATATATAATTTCCTAAGTATCGAGGCAATGAAATTTAACTTACTATCCATTAAAAGAATATATAATTTTTATAAAAAGAATATATATTATATATATAATATAAATGTTACAAATTTTAATATATATTATATTATTATTATTTATATGTTAAGATAATAATTTTTTATAAATTTTTAATTATATATAATTATATACGCATAAAATTAATATTCTATACCCTATTATATAATTATAAGATTTTTATTATCATTATTATTATAAAAATTTATAATTGTTAATAATATTTTTTATTTTAATTTTCATTTGTTGATAAATATTATAATAATAAAAAAATAACAAACTAAATTAAATAATAAATATGTAATAAATTTAAACTTGGTCATAGAAAATAAATATAATCAATTAAAAACAAGTTTGAATGTGTCAAATAAAGATTTCTAGATCATCTTCAGAAAACATAATATGATGCAAAGAATAATGAACCGTAAAGGATAAATTTATATAGAAATGAGCGATAGAGAGATAGGAAGATAAAACAATGATTTAAGGGATCAATGGTGCAATTTAGTTGTTATAGAATTTTCTTTGTTACAAATAGCTATGACAAACAACATATCCATCACTATAATAAGTCAAAAACTTATAGCATGTGTTCCAAATAAAATTCTATTGTGATTGATATTATGGTGTCATAACAAATAAACATGTAATTTAACATTTTCAATGCATTTTTTTCAATGAAATGTTTTATTTTTATGGATAGGTGGTTAATTAAAAAGTAAGTACATACCTTATTACAATGTACATGTATTTATGAAATTAGTTATTTACCATTACTAGGAATTTCATTACAAAAATATAATTATTTTCTTAACTTTAACATCTTACATTAATAATGAAATTCATTATTTTTTATGGTTACAATTACTTGGAATTTATTTGGAGTTGTAGTTTTGAATTATTGATATTCTCTACCAATATTTGAGGGGTCTCATGCATCATTTTGTGGCATTGAAGATTTTTTTGGTATTGGTGTATTAAAGAAATGCGGGATTTGTTTGTATCGATGGTGTTTTGTAACATTAGTTAATGTGGATTTTTGTTCAAATTATAGCTTGAATTCATTTATAGAAATCTATTAGGATAAAAATATTATTAAAATGGAAATTTAGAAACTTAGGATGAAATTGTATTTTGGTTTGGTTTCTTTTATTTGGGTAAATATAGTTGTTTGGTCTTTAACTTATGTCTTGTATGTGGTTCCTACTAAACTAAAAAGTGGATTTTTTATAATAAAAAAGTGATTAGAGTAATTGGGTAGGATTCCTTAAATAGATAAAAATTCATGATGATGAATTGTTTTAATTTACAAAAACTTAATTGTGGAATAATTTTTTGTTTTAAGAATAAAATATATCATTATGAAGAAATCCCTCTTTGTGGTGGGAGTTCCCATCAAAATAATAAGTTAAATTTAATTTTTTTTCATAATAAATAACTCCAAAATTATATATCATCCATAAAAATTATTTTCCACAAAAATATTTATATAAAGGTCTTACAAGAATTCATTGAGAGGGAGGTTTAATAAGTGAATGTATATATTTTATAATTTTCTTTAAAATAAACCTTCATCACTAGTTAGGATGAAGGAAAATCAATCTTTCTTATAGCTGTTACTCCTAAATTCTATTTTTGGTGAAGTTATTCAATTAAATTTTGTGATATATTTTGATTACCACACTACCATAATGAATACAGAGATTTACATGGTTACCCATTCATAAGAAATGGCTACTTACATGGCATATTATGGTATCATAAATTATTATATTATCCACTAATATCATAAAAAGGTTTTAATAAGTGGGGTATATCCTTGAAATCATGTACAAAAAATTTTCACCCAATAATTATAATGAACACTTATGAAAATGAAATATAACTTTTAAAAGGTATAATAAAAATATTCTTCAACCTTAAAAAATAAATTTCATGTTGTTTCTAGAAACAAAATAATTCTACAGTTCTTATTCAATCACTAAAGTTCTAAAATCTAGTGAATAAACTCCCATATTTGATCATCCAACATCTTCCTTATACTTATAATGATATTTATTGATGTGTAGAAGAGTTTTTTATCATAAAAAATTAAGAAAAAAATCAACAATAAATACATAAAATGGAATACATCATCCTCTTTAATACTAGTCTCTAATAATCACTTTCCATGTATTTCTACTTCATTAAATATGTTCATTAATATCTAAAAAACCCTAAATTTTTTAGGTGTATTATAATTCTTATCCACTGAAATTACATCTTATTTCTCTCATACCTTCATAAAATACAACATAGTAACATCTTACATCATTTACCTCCTTGAATTCTGAATTTGAATTTCAACAAACACAACTTCCATCAAATATCATTTAAACTTGGTCCATTCGACCAATTCAAAACTTTATATCACCTTAGATATGAATTATGGATATTAATAGATCTAGTTTGAGTAGACTCATGTTGCACCCATGATTCTATAACACCAACTGAATTTCTTCCAGTATTAGAAATCTATATTTTTGGATATTCTATGTCATAATAGGGTAATCCAAAACATGGTATTATTTAATTTCATCATATACTTTGAAATGCTCCTAATAGTTTAGAAAACATGAACATAATAGATAAATAATAGTGTTTTACTTATCTATTTTCATTATACACATAAACCATGATCACTTCAATAATGTCTTATGAGAATCCATGACCTCAAAAAATAAAAAATTTCACTATAAAACAAACCATTTCATGGTTATCAAATCATTTTTCTTTAGTAATCATGGAACCATGGTCACTTCATATTTTTATTCAACATGATAAAAAATCACAATTTTTTCATTAAAACTATGAAATAATGTATAAAACCATTATTTGGTTTAATTATCCATGGAATATACACGTTCTCTAAACATATTTGAAAACTATTGCCTCTAATATTACCATTATCCTCAAACTCATCAAAAATCATTTTTCCAAGACACAATCCACGACATGGTTTACTAAACATCATGAACCATTTGTTGAACTTAAATTAAATTAAAATAAAAATTAAGAAAACACTATAATATTATTTAACCACTTAAAACATCACATGATTATCCTTTTAACAATCTTTACCTGATCTAGAACATATGATTCATGATTTGAAAATAAAAACCAACACATTTGATTCATAGGTTGAAAAAAACCAATAATTTGATTAATATAAACTCATGTAATACTTAAAATTAAATAAACATAATTTATTTTAAATGAAAATTCATTAAAAACCTCATTGGTCATAATAATATTTAAAAATATCATGAAGCACATTCTAAGTCACAAGAAAAATTTACAGTGATGAATTGTGTGGTCATTGTTAAATTGTTTTTGTTAAAGGACATTTTTTATATAGTGTCCCATGATTGATTCCTTAATTTTTACTTAATCTCACATTATAAATGGTTTTTATTGAAAACATTTAGTTTAAAAAATTCAAAATATGTGGTGGATGTAACATTTTTGGTTTTCCTCAACTTTGAGTTTTTGAAATCTCAAAGGAAAACCTTTTTTATCCTTAATGATAAGATTTATAATTTTTTCCTATAAGATTAACTCTAAATTAATTTTTTTTCATCCAACTGATATTATAATAGTGTATTTTCATAATTGCGTAAGCTTGATTTACACCAAATATAGTTTAGTTTTGGGAACTCATTAATGGAATTCTCCCAACACTAAATAAAACCTCATGGTTTAAACACACATAAGGATTTAATATTTATATTTATTATGTAATTTAATTGTGACTATCTCTATGATCTATTTCCCCCTCTTTCACTATGGTATATCATGAATTGAGGATTGAGGGAAGTTAATTAACAGATATAGTTCTTTTAAATTGGGTACAACTGTGAAAGCGGCACACAACACAGGGAAGAAAATTACATTAAATAGCAAGCCCGGGGACTTGACCCCACAACCTTCCCCTCACCCCCCAAACCCTTACCACCCCACCACCAACGGTGGGGAACAAATATAGTTCTTAGATCCCTTTTTTGTAGTCCTGAATTAGTTTGTTTTGTGATCACAATGTGTTGCATAATTTCTTCTATAAACTATTGAAAATATATGATCATTTTTGAGTAAAATATGTTTTTTAAAAGATTAAATTCAAGGGTTTTATTTTGATTGATTTTCTAGAGAAATGTTTTCAATGAAATCTCACTAAATTCATACTTTTAATATTTTCATCCAAAAATTCCTTGAAATTTATTATTCAAAATCAAATAATTTGTAAAATAATATATTTTACTTATATGAGAATCTAATAACCAATGAAACCAAAATTGGGTTTCAATGTTTTTAATAACATAAATATTTTCTCTTTTATAGTTTTATTTTGATTTTAATTTTTTTATTGATATATGTGGTGAAATTTTATATTATCATGGAATAATGATATATTTGATGTCTCAAGGCCACATTTTGCCTAATGATGAGTAATGTTAAATTATGGTACCATTTTGGAATGGATAATATAGTTTTACATGGCCAAGAAAAACATACCATGATTGTAACTATCATATATGTGATCCTCTCACATTTAATGTAAAATCATACCACTCAAGATATTATGTGAGGTATTTCCATGAGTGTTGTTTAAACTATGAATAAACATACCCCATTACTTGGATAACATATTATAAGAAAAAATTCTGGTCTCATAAATAACCAAATCATGATGGAACCACCATAACCATGAGTCATATTTAATAGAATGACCATAACCATGTCGGTAACACATGAACCCATTCATTAGATGGTCATAAATTTATAGAATTAATTATGTTATAATAATCATGAAAATAAGTGAATTCATTAACCCATTTCTTATCTCATTATTTTTCATAAAAATTTACAATGTTCTATTTGACTAGAGAATCAAGAAGAAGGACCAATACAAGCTTTAGAAAGGATGGTGGATTTAGATAAACTATTTTACATATTGGATTCAATGTCATTTAACTTATCAAAATTGATGGTGTTGATATTTAAATTTGTGTTGATAAATAATGTGAAATATGTTTTAATGGTTTAAATTTATTAGTATTTTGTTTGATATTTCTATTTAAGGGATCCACCAAGATCAACCTTGTAATTGGATTGATGTGAGGTTACCTTGATAATGATGATAATATATTGTGGTTATGACTAGATGATGATATAGAGGTAGTGGATGATTTAAAAATGGGTTGGGGAAAATAACCTTTATTAAAAAAAAGAGAAAAAGTGAAAAAAAATTAATTGGGTTAAGGGGAAACCCATTACAAGTCATATACCCCAAAACACACAAATTCTAAAAGCCCAAATACAGCCTGGCCTAAAGTCCCAAAGGCATATAATCTTAAATTTTAGTGGACCAAGACCCCATTGGTTCAAATACCATTATAAGTAAACTAATTTTAACATACACAAACTATCAAGATTTCATAACCCTCATTGAATCCTTGACTCAAAGGCCTTGCCTCCTCATCCAACACCTCTGCAGGACACATCCATCATCCACACTATTTCCTCCCCTATCCCACTCTATCAACCATGACTGACCATCACAACTCCATTCATCGATGTTGTAATAATAAATCAATCATAACCACATAGTAATGTAGTGCCTACCACCCTTATCATCCTCCTAGATGCCTCCAACTAAAGATTTTTCTGGAGCATGTAGGAAGGTGACAAGAACCTATATATAAACCCTCCATTAGAGATAAGTTGAAAAATTTATGGTATGGAAGTTGAATTTTCAATGACCACCACTAAACTAGGATAGGTAGTCTCCCCCACTATAATCTATTACTGATTTCCATGACTCTCATCACCGATGATGTCAAACTAAAGTAAACAGAACAAATCCCAACTGCCGGTGTAATCAACCCAGACACTCAAAACTTTCCACCACCTAGTAGTCATGTCATCACCCTAGGCAGCCACCGCTCAAACATCCATCTCTGCATCGTCACATCAGATACAAGATAAAGTATAACACAAACACACATTTTATTTTCATGAATCCATATATATAGTGGTTGTATATATTTTGGAGAACATGAATCATTGAGGAAGGGGAACATCATTGACCCAACTCTAGGAGGTTTATGAATCAACCTAAAAGACTGGATAAAACTCATTAGACAAACCAAATCAGATCAAAAATCCATATCTATATGACCATGTGATAGATCCACATGATGAATCATCGATTCAAATTTCAAATGAAGTTGTATTTTTATGAACGATTATTGTATCCAATGTTGGTGCATCAAGTTCCATTCTATTCACTTGAGATTGACATGATGAGATATTAGGTAGCTCCCTTCCAAATATTACTAGAGAGAAAAAATAATTTGGGATCTCTCAAGGATGAGATCTCCAGGCCCTATCCCATATAAGTAGTGGATGGTTATTTGAAATAACATTTTGATGATTTAAATATGACTAAGTAATTGGTATGTGAGTTATAAATGATTTTTATTTAAAATTGTATTATTTTGAGGTTATATACCACCCATATTATTAATTAGAGTTGTCCCTTGAGTTATTATCACTTATTTCTATATAATTATCGGTTTTAGGTTAGGCTAGGTGAGTCCAAACATCTATAGGTATACATTGGGTTAGAGTAAATCCCCAAATGACCATTATTGAATAGATTTGGCATCCTTCCCTAGCTCATGTTTTCCAGTTTTATATGTTCAAGTGGTTAGCCCATGTTACAATAAAACAAGTATTATAGGAACCGGTTATTAGGGACCCTATTTAAATTCAAAGGTGTGGGATATTTTACACACACACACAAGTGTTTTTATTATTTTTGTTATTTTGTGAGAGTAAGTTATGGTGAGATAAGTTTAGCTTTAGATTATAAAGATTTTACCTAGATTTTGAGTTGTTTTCATTGAGATCAAGATGTTTCATTTTTTATGTGTCACACTATTATATTATTATAATTTTATAAGACCAATGTCACTACTTTAGATTTTCGTATTGGGAAGTTATACTCACCCTTGATTACATGTAATTGTATTTTTGTCATAACCAAACCCTACCAAGTCGCCTCCTAAATTGGAAACAAGATCGAGAGTGACCTACAAACCCTAAATATAGAAGGTTATGAATTAGAGACTAGAATAAAGGGTAAAAAACCTGAAATATTTGAGTATTTAACATTTAAAAAAAATATAAAAACTAAATAATAAACATAGCCACAAATAAAACCAAAAAATCTAACATAATTAAGTAGATGCGTGTGTGTGTATGAAATTAGACAATAAAAAACCAAAAATATTGTCTAAAAAACAAAAGGAAATATACCAAAATGTGATTCATCCTAATACTAGCTGGATCTAATCTTATAATAATGAACTCCACTCAACATTATCCTCAACAAATTCCTATAAATTTGAAAAAAAAACAAAATAATAGGGTGAGAATAAAACTATAATCAGTAAGTTCCTCCTCCAACCTCTCACATGTCAAGTGAAAAGGCACAGTAAAGTCTTAGTAAATGAAATATATAAATATTAATCAATTAATCAGGTAAATAATAAAAATATAAGGATACTTTCACAAAATTTCATGCACCACCACTAATACACCAAAGAAACCAAAAACTCATTACAACCACTCCTCTAACAATAGTAGTTACAATCACAATAACTACATTTCACCATATCAAAACCATTCAATAATAATAATTATATAGTGATACAACTACAACAATAAAAAAAAAATTCTATGGTGAAAATACCACATAAATCACATAATAATAACCAATATGGATGATACATCCATCTAATAAATATCTCATAATAAAAATTCCAAGAAAGGTTTGTGAAATACCACAACATGTCATCATCAATATAGGTAAGTAGCATAACAAATAATCAGACCAAAGTAATTCTTAACTACAATAATAATAAAAGAACAACAATAATAAGTAAGTTACAATAACATATCTCATCATCATATCATAATACTAAACCCCTATATTTACATCCAAATGTCCTTGGGAAAATCATCACATCAAACTACAAATTAACCACTTAAACCCAATAAACTAGAAATACCTAAAAACTACATAATAATTATCATTCATCTAAATCCAATGTGAAAATTATATATTTATAGGATACATATCAATAATAAAACAATAATAAAACCACACTTATTGAATTTTTACAAGTCACCATATGAAATAACAGCTTACTTTATTCCCCTTTTTATTATCCCCCATTACCATCTTTAATAAAATTAGTTTTGAATAATTCCCTACTCAAATTTACTTAATTATCAACATTCCATTAATTCATTATTCCATTTAAATTAAATTCACACCTCCAAAAAAATTAGATTAATTTTTTCATCTATTATTTAGTTATCAATTGAATCAAGACAATTACCTATCACCATATCAACTAAAATACGAAAATCCACTCAATATATAGAAAAGATAATATGGAATCCATTTAATCAATTGATACTTAAACCATCTCATTAATGAATGTAATGTAAAATTTATATATAATCATAAAGCTTCCCTAATAATCCTATAATCCAAAAACCTCACATCAATCCTATACTTCCCACTATCATAGACCCCAAGAAGAAATTTAATAAAGAGTAAAAGAAGAATAATTGAGGATAAATTACCTTTATCTAAGTGGATTCAACCGCTCAAAAGAATAAAAATTATAAACCAATGGAAGGGTATTATAGGGAATCAAGAAGGATCTTATGGTTTCTAAAATTAATGAAAAAAAGGAATTGAGTGTAATATAATAAAACACCAAATTTTATGTTTAAAAAAGATTTCCCAAAAATTATGATATAATGGTATACATTATGCCATAATGAACTACATTTAATTGTAATTGTCTATATTATGATGTAATGTGGGTCAATCCACTATTTCTCTAAAAATAATATCTAAACTACCCCTTATCACCCACCCAATATCTCACAGACACCAACTATTGAAATTCAATGATATAAAGATATATTACGACATAATGAACCTTCCCATGTCATAATGATCAAGGAATATGACTTTAATGGTGTAACCTTTGACTCATCCCTCAAACCTAAAAATAACTAGTCATAGTGAATGGATAGTATCCATAGTTAAATGCATGAACTTTATGAAAATCATGGGTCAATACTACAACCTAACCCTTATGCCAAAATGACTATCCATGACACCAAATACTTCAACCCTAATGGATTATAGTTCAATATAACATAATCCTAAATAATGAAATAAATCAAGAAACATGCCATAATATCTCATGGTGACATATTTTTCTCTATCCCCATTATTTAAATAAGATATACTAGACAACAAAAAATCACAATGTAATGATAAACTTTATGAAATGACTTTTATATAAACATAAATTTTAGCTCAAACTCGACTTCTCTCCCACCATTAACCTTTAAGATCACTACCAAAAAATCTATAATCTCTAAATCACAATGTAAAGGACTAATAAAATATAGGTCACTACATTTTTTCTTCATTCATAAAAACCAATTAGATCATGTTGATTGGGGATTTAGTAAATTAATAGGTGAATTTTAATCATCAGAGTTGTTTAAGAGGTTTTGGTTTCTATTAAAGGTAATTATAATTTCATATAAACTTTTTTTAAATTATCATGTATTATTATTTTGGGGTTTAGATGGTTATTTATGACTTAATAGTTTATATTTTTCCTAAAATTCATGACTGTTTTTATTTGATCATTTTTTACTTGAATATAATTCATTTTTCCATGTATATGCTTGGGTATTAAACTAAATATTTAATAATACTAGAATTATCTTGATGTCAATATTTCCTATATGTTTTATATTACACTCTAATTGTTAGTCAATAACCTTAAAATTTTTTGAGGTAGGAATAGAGATGCAATTTTGAAATCATTTTTTACCTAGGTGGGGATGATAAAGGTCAAGTCATGTCATAAAACTCTAATTGTGGTCATATTCTTATGTATAAAAACACAACACTGAGACTCCTAAGATACAAATGGTTTTTATTTATAATTATTTCAATAACATAAATAATAAAATATATTTTTAAATTTTTTTGGTATATGTTTCATATTAGAGAACATAAAACTGAGAATGTAAGAGTTTGGAATACCTCATGTGGAAATGGAATTGGTGGTGTGTAAATTACTATCCAAGGAAAATTTTTGGGTTCTTAACAAATTAAAATCAAGAATATGATGTATCAGTTATGTAAATAATGACACAGGCTAAGAAAAACCCTTAACATTATTTATTAAGGTTGTTTCACTTGGATTGAAGCTGGATTTCAAGGAGACATGGATGATAACCATATTAGATACCAAATAAGATATATTGTTTTATTTTTCATCACCAAAATAAGAGAATAACATGTATCTAATAACAATTTATTTCCCCTTGAATTTAAATAGAATAATATGTATTTTTCAAAATATTATGGGGTTAGGATTTTAATATTATGGTTTTTTATATTGGATGAATTATATTCTTATGATATTATCAATTTGTCTTGATTTTCCATAATTCCATATAATATTGGACACTTTAGTTTTATATATCAAATTGAGTATCAATATTTTAATTGTCATCCATGTACATGGGTGATAAACATTATCTACTAAGAGAAGACAATACCAAAGGGGATCATGAAAGCCATAAATAATAAGTTATTCATTTTCAATTTAAACTCACTATAAACCAATAATATCAGGGTTAGGTTAAATTATAAATTCATTATTAATCGATATATAAAAATTAATTATTTTATGTTTATTGTTTGAAAATATCTATGAATTAGTTTAATTGTTCCACAATGAATTAATATAGATACAAAATACCTATTATTTTATAATTTAATTTAATCCTTGATTATGGATACCATATCTCATTATCCTTATCTCATAATTTATTTTCCTCAAATTCAATAAAAAGATTTAAATATTCTATAAAATCAAATCCAAGAACCATTTTCTCTATGGGATTTGACCTAAAACACTCCAATTTATAATATGATAACACTATAGTTTTATATTAATCCTATAAAATTTTGGTAATTTTTGTAGGGATAATGGTTATTCATGTTTTTTATTTAATTTCTATTTAAATAAAAAATAAAAAAATAAAAAATAAAATGGAAAATTTGATTTTAACATAGTTGTTATATTTTGGATAAAACTCTCCCCTTTTAACTCAAATTATTGAAGTTATTTCAATTCTAAAGTTTTTTTTATAATATTTTATTTTTATATATTCAATAATTTTTATTTATTTTATTTTATTTATTTTCTTGATTTTAGATTAAGGTTGAATCCATGGGGTATATTTAGTGAATGTTAAACATTCTTATAACTGTGATTCATTTCCATTTAATCGAGATATCAAATAATTCTTTAGAAAAATATAAAAAGGATATAGGTGAGAAATGGAAGGCCACCCATAAATGATGATGAATCATTTCTAGGAAGGTAAAGAAACATAAAATCTTAATAATTTAAAAATATAGAAAATTTTGTTCTAGTAAAACCAAAGTTGTTTGACTACAAGATATTACAAGTTACATTCAATCCATTTTTCATCCATTTGAGTATTATAAAATTAAATTATAAGTTGACATAGATTAAATTTAGTTTTTTAATAGGTAGGGGAAAGTCCTCTTTTTTATTAAAAGAAAGAAACACCACTTTTTTATGGGTAGAGGGGAACTCAATACATTGCCTGTTGGCCCTAACCCATAGGTCCTTGACTGGACTGAAATACTAGTGGTAAAGAGAGACCAATACATGGCCCATAGGACCTATACCGTGGTTCATTTTTGTTGGATCACACTACATCCAACCGTTTTGTGCATTCCCATGCCTGCGCAACTGGATCCATCATCCTACATTGCACTCACCCCATGTGCATCATCTCAAACCACTATGGCATCCTTAATGTTGTCCATGTGCACCCATACTATCATAGGTTGACACCACCTAAATCTCTTTCATCGTCACTCATGGATCAACACCCCTGGAGACCCATCACCACCCACTGTCATCCCTGAGCTGCACTATTAGAGCCCAATGACCCAGTCTCCAGTCGGGCATTATCCTTGGAGGCCCGCTGTGCATCACCTTTATCATCTCTATGCTCTGACATCATAATGATGACAACCCTTCACTCATGTTCACACATGAGTAAGAGATGCCCCACCCCCAAATAAATGGGGAGTTATGGGCAACAACTGAGAATCTGTCACGACCCGCCCAAATGGGGCCCATTCCAAAACTCCATAAGCTTGCCTCCAATAGGCTAGTGGCTGGAGACTAGCTATAATTAGGCATATCAATAACATGGGAGGTATTAGCCTATGTACTTGTACACACACACACATATCCAAGCCCATATAATGCTAAAATGTAAGAAAAATGAACAACTATGCATGCATACATCTAAATCCCACAACCAGAGTACAATAAGAAGTAACATAAAGTAAAAAGGTTGAAATAAAATTCCACCACAAAGAGTCTAAAAAAATTCCAAATTGAAAGTAAATATGGGGTCTATTATCAAGATTCCACAGAAACATACCCCGATCGATCCAGCTCACTAAGAACCATCTAGTCCTCATCCCTTAGGGACTCTATCAAAAGGTCAATCATTTTCACAAGACACAACACATGCAGGAACATCCCATATAGGGGTGAGTATAAAAATACCTAGTAGAACACCCTAAAATTGAAAATCATATAACAAGAGTATAATATTCATCTCTACACAGGTATATGTCTATGTTACATATAATACTAATATCTAGATATACTCAACAAGACACACAATATTAAGGTAAAGTCAAAACCATAATGTGATCCTAGGATTCCTGCTCAAAGTTTCCACATATCAATCATCCAGGGAAACACACTTCATGAGTCAGTGGAACTGATGACGTTCATCCAATAGGTAGTTCTCATTACGTATTTCCATTAGTAGTATACGCTGTAAGTTTTAATAGATATGATACATAGATAAGGATCACTCCTAAGGCCATGGGGTATACCAACAACTCAATCTAGAATATTATTCTAAGTAGAGGTTCAAAACCAATGTTGTGTTGGTCACGATGATACCAATAACTCCACTGAGGGCATGAAGATTATAGAGAATCTCACTTTGGGCATCACAGAAGGATTCCAACAACTCTATATATGAATTCCTAGAGAAGGTATTTATATCCTATGCATATTAGGTGATTCCATACTAACCCTTAGGGAAAAATGATATGGGGAATGTAACCTAACAAAACTTGTCCATGATACATAGGAAAAGGGATCCAAGATTTCTTTTAAGGAGTACATGACGTGTAATAGGAGTACATAGCATGTCCCCTTGGCCCCAGGTCCTGCCTGTGTAAAACAGCCCATGCTTGTGTTCATATAGAAGTACACAGTGTTCCCGTGCTCGTGTACTTCTGCCAGTTTCCAAGTACACAAATAAGCCCATGTACATCCATGATGGTCGTGTTCATGTGGGAGTACACGATGTTTCCCTGGCCGTGTACTCCTGGACGTGTACGTGTACCCTCTGAGGTACACGTTGAGCCATCCAGGGAGGTTAATATGACCTATGAAAGGGGTAACATGTAATTTGATCCTTAACATCAACTTTAAACCCTAGAAACTACTAAGAGGGACCCAGACGGTGTGTAGCTCTGCAGTACATGTCATATAGATAAAACATTTCTAGAATTACAGATCTAGAATCATGTGTCTCCTCTACTTCTTCGGTCATTAATCTAGTTGCTCCCCATACTGAAATTAAGGAGTGTTGTTGGTCGGGCCTTTCCATCATCGAATCATCGAAATATAGCCATTAAATATATTTAGAAAACTCTTTTGAACATCAGTTGTCATTTCATGCTGAGGAACAAAAAAATCATGTATCCACACCATCTGATTTGTTGCTGCTTCTATCGGCGCATGATCACCACATCACACTTAGCACGAATCTATGATATTGAATCTTTTCACTAAGAAATGGGTGTGCCATAATGGATTCCTCAGTATTCATTGAACTTTGGACCAAAGGATCCTGTAGTAAATTAAGAAATGGGGAATAAAATCATGATGAAAACACGAGGGAAAAAACTTGTCCAATGTTTATGTTGGCCTCAATTTGAGTATATTAAGATGATGAATGAATAGATAAACAATTAATCACAAAGAAATTTCCCTAAAAAATATCCCCGTAGATAACCCATCCCACAAAAAACCAACCCACAAATCAATCTATTAGTCTATTGAACTTTTTCTTTATAGAAATAGAAAATAGTGAAAGAATTCAATCAAACAAATTTCATACCTTGATTTTAGATCAATCATCAAAGAATAATGAGTATGTGTTATCATCGTTGGTGAGATCCTCTGATTCAATTTCACACTGATCATGGAACTTCGATCTGGTTTTTGTACATCAAAGGATCTTCCTTCATATTCTCCAATGGATATCCTTAGTTTGTAGGGTTATACGGATAACCCTGTAAATATACCATAAGCATGCTTAAAAATAAAAAGAATTAGGTCACCATGTCAACATATTAAATAATTTTTTTATTAATTATTTTATCCATTTTACACCCATGATGAATTTTTCACAAATTCCCTGTGAAAAAAATGTTTATGTCACACCTGGGATGAAACTCGCATTATAAACTTAATGATGCCCTCATATTTCTGATCTAGGACCTCGTTTAGATGTTATTCCATTATTTCAGAAAAAATTCTTGTGTTTGGTATTTAATATATTTCAAATGTTTATTTTGAGAACACTAGGCATCCAGATTGAATTACTTCCTAGCTCCTGGTCTCTAAAATAATCCATAAAATATCCAGAAAATAACACATATAAAATCCAAGTAATTACATTCTCCCTACCATGGGGATTTACGTCCCGAAAGCCAAAATAAGTACCTACACAAAGAGATGTCGGTACTGAGAACATATCTGAGCCTCCCTCTCCCATGTGATCTCTTAATATTCTCATGATTCCACTAAACATGAACTAAAGCAATCTCTCACCCATAAAGGATATTATCCTATTGATCATCGATCTCCACTGGGTACTCAGCAAAGGTAGCTTCATCCTCGATGTCCAACTCAACCCATTCGATAACATGTGATCCTTCATGCACGTACCTCCTCAGTCGCGGCACATGGAAGACATTGTGTACCTAGTCTAAATGTGGTTGTAAAGACCCGTAAAATTCAAGGGAATTTTTTTCTTAATTTTCTTTAGAATTTTACAAGAGCGCGGTTTCTGACGGCACCTGATTCTGAGGCCCGGTGTGCCCGGAATAAATTTCCGAAGTTTGGCTCGGGTACGTTCAGTGAACGAACGAACGAGAATTTCTAACTTTTGATCCGGTACTCGGAATTGAAATCCGAGGACACCGATGAACTCGCAGCGCCGATATTCGCTTAAGAAGACCTTTTTCGAAGTTGCGTTTTCCTAGGAGGAGATGTTTAATTTTATGGATGAAATGAAGAGTAAAATAAATTTGTTATACAATATTTATTTTATATCTTTAAAGTGGTTATAATCTTTTGTTGTAAGTTGGGTGGTTTAACCACCTAAGAGAGGATTAAGGTGAGGAGGGGCCCACCCGAGCCCCACATTTTCAAATTCCCTAACTCCCCTCTCTCCCTCTTAAAGGCTTGACAACTTAACATTTAATTAATTATACAACTCATATATAATTAATAAGTGAGTTTAAATTTGAGTTTTTGAAATTCAAACTCTTGAATTTCAAAGGTTTGGTTGTGTTAATAAATTAAGTGTGAGCTTAATTTATTTTTGGGTTAGTTTCTTTGTTACTTGAGAGGATTGGGAGAATCGTTGAGAGACTTGAAGATCTTCTTCGTCTTCGACGAAGAACGTGAAGAACAGTTCTTCTCCGACAAAGAACATCGATCCCACGACCTTCGAGACTCGGCGTCCCGGATTCTTCCGTCTTCATCTTCCTCCTCAACAAGGGAGAAGTCTCCGACCGTGGTGATCATCGCCAACGACAACGTACCTCCCTTCTTCGTCATAGCGACAAGTGAAGAGACATCGTTTCCTCCTCGGATGCACCCCGACGTCCACGGAATCTACGTCCGACGCCGCGACGACTTTCTCCGCGATAACCGACGTGCGACGTCAATTTTCAAGGTAGGGGTTGTTGTTAATTGTTTATTTATTTATCCTTGTTCGTGGTTCTAGCATGACTAACGTGAGGATTATAAATATGTGTTATTGTTTAACGTGAGGGGGCCGGACCGCATGAACATGGACGAACCCCCCTCCTTTGTTCTTGATGATTTATCTTGCGGTTGAAAGAAGATGGAGTGGTGTCGTCGCACCACGCGGATAATCACACGTTTATATTGCGCGGCGCCGTCGCGTCGCGCCATGGAAGGATCATCAAGAACGCGACGCCGTCGCGCCGCGTCGAAGGGAATCAAAGGCGCGGCGGAGGGGCGCGGTGCCGTCGCACCGCGCCGGACGACGAACATCGCGGCCGGTTCCGGGCCGCGGTGAGACGGGAAGACCGGCGGCATGCCGGGCCGCCGGCGTCGGAAGCCGGAAGGGGACCGGTTCGCCGGCCCCGTTGGAGAAAAACCGGCCGGCCAGGTGGCTGACCAGATGGTCAAAATCCGGGGGAAATTAATCCCCCGGCCAGCACTAAACCCCCCCCCCATTTATGAAAGGGGGGCGGTTTCCTTGAGGGGGGCAGGCGGCCCCCCGGTTTCTTCAAGTAGGCCCCCACGAGGGGGGTCCGGATTCCAAAAGGGAGCGGCACTTATGCCGCGCCGCCATCCCAATCAAGCGGGGGGCCTTGCCCCCCCCCCCCCCCCCCCGCGCGCTGCCTCCGTGCGGCGCCAGGCCGCCGCGCCGCCAGGCCGCCGCGCCACCAGGCCGCCGCGCCGCCGCGTCGTCGCGCCGCCGGCCGGCCGATCCGGGTCGGGTAGACCCGGTTCGGGCCGACCCAGGGGGGGTCGGGCCGGGTCGGCCCGGACCCGGACCCCCCGTTTTCGAGACAGTTTCGGTCTTTTGGCCATAACTTGAGCCACGGACCTCCGATTGACGAACCGTCTGCGGAGACGCGATCCTTGGATCAAGACGGTCGTTTCGGTATATCGCACTCAAGGTTTCGGAAAACTTTGAGTTCGGCCGGGATGGTTCGTTCACGAAACCAACCGGGCCTTCGGAGCGGAAACGCTCATATCTTGAGCTACGGACGTCCGATTGACGTGCCGTCAGCTTTGTTGTGTTCCTCTTAGTGAGACGGATCTTTTGGAATACTTCGCCCGAGGTTTGGACGTAGGTGGAGTACGGTCGGGTTGGTATTTCCTTAAAAACCAACCGGGCCCTGGGGACGAAAATGCTAATAACTCTCAGACCGGGCGTCCGATCGACGCGCCGTCTGTTGCGTTGAGTTCCTGTTGACGATACGAAACTTTTGGATACAACAACTCTGGACTTTGTGACAGTTGATGTATCAGCCTCTCGGCTTGTAGAGCGGACCCTTCGAACGAGCTTGCTGTGTGCGGGAACCCTAGTGCTGGCTGCGACTGCGACTGTTACTGTGACTAGTACTGCTACTACTGCTACTGTGACTGCGACGACGACAGTACAGAGATCCTGTGTGGATTCGACGACGACAACTTCAGCACTCAGCGATCCTACGTGGATCAGTGCTACAGGTCCTGTGTGGGCCCGATCCTGTGTGGGTCCGATCCTGTGGGGGTCTTTGCGCTCAGCGGTCCTCTGTGAACCGGCGCCTACATGTCCTACGTGGGCCCGATCCTATGTGGGACTTTTGCGGGGGTTAGTTACCTATCGATCCTTCGTGGGTCCGACGACTTAGATGGATCAGAGATCATCTTTATCGTCTTTTGAAGAAGTATACCTGTGTGAGCTGAATCCTGTTGCTTTCCTGTGTGGATTATGTTATGCTATCCTGTGTGGATTACGTTTTGCTTTCCTGTGTGGAATACGTTTACTTTCCTGTGTGGACTGAGTTGTACTTGGGCTCGGAGGTTGGAGTGTAACGACCCAATCTTTTTGAGTAGTATATTAACTTACTCTTATTGATTTATTAAGATGTTAATGGTTAATGCAGAAAGAGGAGTTGATGGCTTCATCCAGTAGACTCAACCCTTACGAAGCCCACTTATCAGAGCTTGGGAAGGAGGTAACATCTGTGGGCTTCGCTTTGGACCAAGCCCAAGCCGAGCTCCAGCGTGTCAAGCTTGAACGAAAACGCTTGCAGGAGAAGTTCAAGTTAGTGGAGATTGCTACTGGGGCAATGTTATCTGAGACTCCCTCAGATTCTCTCACCATAGCACACCTTACACTTAGGTCTTATGCCAGTGTTATAAGGGGCTATGTGATGAGACCCTAGTTTCCTTGTGTAATCCTTTCGGGTGAATAAATTGAGATTTCTTCCTTTAGTGATGTTTGTGAAATTTCAAATGTCTAGATAATTTTAGAATGTATTTTATTGATGAATTTTGAAAAAGGGATATTTTGAAATATTTATGTAAACCCTAAATAACTAATGATGTGTAATTATTTTCAAAAAATGGTCTTCTACAAAAGTGTTCATTAAGGAATTTGGAGTCTAATAAGATCAACTTAATTTTTGATGAATAGTAAATTATGAATAGTGATTTTACGCTTAGGATTAGTAATATGACCAAATGGATTAGTAATTTCACTCAAAGAAAGTTTTAATATAATTTAGACACCTAGATTAAGTAATGTGATTCAATAAAATGGTTAATTAACGGTTTCATAAATTATTATTCAAGTATTAGTTTTTTCGGATGAATAGTGTTTTTTAATTAAAAATTTAATTAAAAATAATTAGAAAATTATTTTTATAAAAATGACTTTATTTTTGAACTCAGAGCATCGATATTATGTTATGGTAATTTTTGGGGATTTTTCTGAAAAAATAAATTTTCGGTGAATAGTGTATTTATTTAAAAATAAAAATAAAAATATTTAGAAAATTATTTTTATAAAATGGAGTTCATTTTTGAAATCATAGCATTGATATTTGGTTAAGGTGAAATTTTGGGATTATTCTGAGAAAGTTGAATTTTCGGTGAATAGTGAAAGTATAGTTTTTAAGTTACGGGTGTTTAATGACATCATTAAATGATGTATTAAGTATATATTCAATATGGTCGAATTATGAATAGTAAGATAAGGTGTGAGGTGTCCCAAGTGGCCAATACCATGGGCAAATACCATGGGCAAGCCCATGGTTTTGCCAAAACCACTAGTGAGGTGTCCCTTGGCCTTTAATGCTTTGTCCCCTCACTTTCCCTATAAATACCCACCCTTTCCTCCTTTAGTTTTCACTCCCAACCCTCCCCCAACGAAGTTCTGGTCTTCTTACCTTCCAAGGAGTCCTCCCAAGGTGCCCCCAAGCCCTCAAGGTCCAATCCTTTGAGTTTCAAGAGTCACGTTTTAAGGTAAGGGATCCGACCCCTCTCTTTCTTTTCATGTAATCCCTTTTATGTCATTCCTATTATGCTCCATGTTTTTATGTGATATGATGTTCTTTTATATTCCTCTTACTGCCCTTTCATGTTTATATGATGAGAGATCCCCTCTTACTCTCATCATTTCGTTTTATGAAAGTTTAAGTGACGCCGTTAGGCTGCCGAATTTTTAAGGGATTCTTTCACCCTTCTCATTTTTCAAGTTCGATTTTCATGTCAAGTCTTTCAAGTTCCTTTTTATTATGTTGGGGTATGATCTCTATATCTATCATACTGATCTCTTATGATCATATGATGAGGGACCCTATTTGATCTTGTCAAATCATTTTCTTTTGAAGTTAAGTGACACCGTAAGGCTGCCGAATTTTCATAAGAGAAATCTAATCTTTTTCCTTCCATGTTTTTCATTTCAAATGTTATGTCCCTCAAATTTCATTACCATGTCCATATGTCCTTCTTACTCTTTCACCCTACTGTTTTATGGATAATTTATGAGTGGGTGACCCATGTCCCCTCTCATTTCAATGTTTTCTAAAACCCCGAAACTTAGCCGTTATGCTGCAGAATTTTCCCCTCAAAATGCCTCTCTCTTTTCTCAAAAATTATTTTATGTTATAAAGTGAATACTCAATGCTCTTATTTCTACAAGGGTATTCACATATATATCAAAATGTTCCATTTTAAATTCTGGGATTTACATACATGAGACCCACTTTCCCTTTCCGTGGGTTTAAAGTGACGTAAAGATCATGTCTTTAAAGCAGTTTTTAAAACGTTATGATTATGAAATGAAACCCATTTATTTTATGCTATGTGGGTTATTTATGAAATGTTTGATGATGATATATGTGGCTCACATGATAATAAAGGCAAATTTAAGGGTGCGCCCTGATAGCGCTCCAATGCATTGGGTAATGATGTAACCACTAGAGATTACAATTTTCATGATACCTTGGTGAATAACCTTGGTAATTTTCAAATGACACCTTGGGGATGGACCTTGGTGATATGTTCATGATTGTCTATGTTAAATGATGTAGCCACATCTTCAAGTTATGAAAAATGTTATTTTTATTATGAAATGCCTCATGATTTCTTTCTCATGCCTTAAAGTTCTTTTCATGTCCTTATTGAAGTATCTCAAGTTCACATGTAAAATGTTCCTCTTGTTTCCCTTACTGGGCCTTCTACTCACCCTTTCTTTTGATGTATGTCCCCAGGTTATGAGATGCATAATGAACATAGGATGAACTAAAGGAGAAGCCTTTCAAGTGTTTAAGAAGAATGTTTTATGTTTTTTTTGTATTATGATCCTTGTTTCCAAGACACTAAACCTTAACGATCCTCAGATTTGTGTAATGTAATGAAAGTTTATGTTATAAAATGGCGGGATGCTATATGGAGCGTATTTGAAATTGATGACTTAGGTATATGTATGGGCATATACCTAAGCAGTGTCGGTTGTTACTTCGTGATTGTACCTTTCTTTGTGTTTTATCCTTTGTGGATTTTGAGAGACCTTCAGGGGTCTCGGGGTCCCTACTGAGTAGCTTATACTCACCCCTGCACGGGCTTTGCCCGCACTACGTTGTGTTGGTTGCAGACGACAGACAACGTTGATCTTAGCTGAGGCTTGCAGAGCAGGACGGTACCTGGAGGTGGACCACTAGGCGGGACGTGCTCGGAGCGGACGGCGGGACCCATGGAGCAGTGGAGCTATCTGTACCCACCCTTCAGGTGGGATTTCCAGTGGACAGCTCGGTGTAGCGGCTTTTACTTTTCAGTTGCTGTTTTCCCTTTCGAGTTGTACTTTACTTTTAGTTTGGGTTTGTATACTGGCCCATTTACTTTTCCGCACTTTCAGTTGTACTCTGCTTCTGCTTAGTGTTTACTTTCCGCTTGCTTACTCTGTGGTGTTTGTTTACTTTACAAAGGCAATGCCTTCCCTTTTTACCGGGATTTATGCCTTGGTACTAGTCGCCAGCCCCTGGCCTATGGAAGGCGGGCTTGGGGTAGTCACGGCACGGACCCCGAGGGCGGGTCGTGACAAATTGGTATCAGAGGAGTTCGGTTCTACCACGAACTCTGATCTTTTCTATGTGAAGCAATAATGTTTAGCGTATTGAGTGTGGTTATCAGTCCAGGGAGTCCAGTGTTGGTGCGGCGGCCGACGTATCCGTACACCAGGACCCTGACTTCTGATTTCCGACTTAATGCATGAAAACTTTGATTGCGTGTGTGTTTTAAAGTTTTCTTTGTGATTACTTATATATCAGCTCATCAGGTATACTGTTTGACCGTGGCGCACCTGTTTCCTATTCAGGATGGCCCCACGACGGCAGCTAGCTAGGGTTCCGAGAGTCGAGTGTGATGACAGCCCACCGAGCGACGAGGCCTCGGTGCAGGGCCCTTTGTCAGCAGTGGCACCGGCGGTAGTTCTACCCGCCGAGCCCCCGATGCTTCCAGCACCAGCCGCTGATGATGCACGTCGCCTCAGCGCACTGCATGAGTTTCAGTGCCAGCGACCACCCAGGTTTCGCGGGGAGATGGATCCCCAGGCAGCAGAGGACTGGCTGGAGGCCGTGGTACGTGTGTTTAGGCTAGTGAGGACACCAGCAGACCTCATGGTGATCCTCACTGCGAGCCTACTACACACAGCAGCAGGACGATGGTGGAGCTTGATGCTCCAGGTGCACGATGAGGCGTCTCTTCTATGGACGGACTTTGAGAGCCTCTTCCGCTCGGAGTTCGTCCCAACCGTTCTTGCGGTGCGTATCCAGGAGCTTCTTCAGCTGCGGCAGGGCAGCATGACGGTCGCTCAGTACTCGGCGAGATTTACTGATCTCTCGCGCTACTCGACCGACATGGTACGGGACCCATTCTTCCGGGCCCGGACCTTCGAGCAGGGTTTGAGACACGAGATCAGGGCATCACTGATATCCCTCAGCATACCGACTCAGACAGGAGTACTGGAGCGGGACCTTCTGATCGAGATCTTCCTTGCTGAGTCTACACCAGCACCGAGACCCACCGCAGGGCGGTACGTGGTAGAGTCATCTACAGCAGGCAGTCGACAGATGACTCAGGGGTCCAGACAGACCAGACCTTCAGGCAGACGACCTCAGGGCACTGGCTCAGCAGTGCAGGGCACACAGCGCGGAGCCAGTCTTTCGAGTGGAAGAAAGTGCTATGAATGCGGCGGGCAAGGCCACATGGCTCGTGACTGCCCGACCCGCCATGCAGAGGAGCAGCAGACGGTTGAAGAACCACCTAGGCAGAGGCAGAGGTTCGACCGTGGCAGTCTGCAGGGAGCAGGAGGACGAGGCAGAGGAGCTGGCCGAGCAGCAGGTGGTGGGCGACGCTTTGAGGCTCTACCACCACCACCACCACCAGGAGGTCCACCCCGACCTCAGGGGAGAGAACAGCTTCAGGCAGCTGAAGCTTACGATCATGGAGCTCCGGAAGCTGGTGGACTAGTGCGGGACTAGCTCCAGGCATAGAGGCCTTTACCCATAATGCCTCTAGCTTCGTAGTTTGTGTTGCTTTGTGACCTTTTTCTTTAAGTTGAAGTAATAAAAGACACTTGCCTTGGTGACTTTTGTTATCTTGTCTTTTGTTTGTTTTTACTAAGAGGTGCCGGTTAAAAACTGTTAACTTAACCCTCACTTGTGAGATTTCTACTGGAGGAAACCCAGTGACCACACACTGATGCCGACAGTGTGACTCAACCCTAGGAGGCGAGAGTAACGGTTGGATCTCTTGGTAGCAGCATCGAGGCATTACGACGTCATCCATGCCATGAATTAACTAATCATGATGGGATTGACTGTATTAGGCAAGGAACGTGGTTCATCCAGGGGATGAGACCGGATTTCACTTTTCGGCAAAGGAGAAATCTTTGCAGCTAGCCTCTTTTCAGATATCCTTCATGGATAGAGATGGAGTAGCCTTCCTCCAGTCTCTCACAGTCACCCCTCCTCTACTACAGCAAGTCAGAGAGGCACAGCGTGAGGACGCTGACTGTGAGACACAGCGTGCACAGATATCCTCAGGACAGACACCTGATGGTTTCTCCCTTGGAGCAGAGCACGACATCCTTTTCAGAGGACGTACCAAGGTACCAGTCGCTTTGCGAGAAGGAGGTGCTGAGAGAGTTTTACACTTCTCCTTTGGCAGTACATCCTGGAGTGGTGAAGATGTACCAGGATCTCAGACGACAGCACTGGTGGCCAGGCATGAAGAAGGCTGTAGCAGAGTTCGTTTCTCGATGCCTCACCTGCCAACAGGTGAAGGCAGAGCATCAGGTACCAGCAGGCTTGGTACAGCCCTTGGAGGTTCCGGAGTGGAAGTGGGACGACATATCTATGGACTTCGTGACTGGACTTCCACGCACTTACAGAGGTCACGACTCCATCTGGGTGATTGTTGACCGACTCACCAAGTCGGCATACTTCTTACCCATCCGAGAGCAGGGCTCAGTGGAGAGCTTGGGACGTCTCTACGTTCAGGAGATTGTGTGGCTCCACGGTGTGCCATCATCTATCGTCTCCGATCGAGATGCTCGCTTTACTTCCCGACTTTGGAAGGGGTTACAGGAGGCGTTTGGGACACAGCTACGTCTGAGCACAACCTTTCACCCTCAGACGGATGGTCAGATGGAGAGGACCATTCAGACTCTCGAGGACATGCTCCGCGCATGTGTCCTCGACTTTGGTCGTAGCTGGGAGGACCACCTACCCTTGGTGGAGTTTGCGTACAACAACAGCTACCACTCCACCATCGGGATGGCACCGTACGAGGCATTGTACGACCGACCTTGTAGATCTCCTTTGTGCTGGACAGACCCTGGGGAGTCAGCACTGGTGGGACCGGAGATGGTCCAGGCCACGACAGAGAAGGTCCAGGTCATCCAGGAGCGGATGAGGACAGCACAGAGCCGGCAGAATTCATATGCTGACAGGAGGTGGAGGCCACTGGAGTTCGAGGATGGCGACCACGTCTTCTTGCGGGTCTCACCTCGACGTGGTATTCAGAGATTTGGCCGAAGCGGCAAGTTATCTCCGCGCTTCATCGGACCCTTCCAGGTCCTCATCAGGGTTGGTGAGGTGGCTTATCGCCTGGCTCTACCACCTCAGTTACACCGGGTGCACGATGTCTTCCACGTGTCTCAGCTGAGGAGATACGTGCACGACCCGACGCACATCTTTGACCATGGGGAGCTTGACGTTGATGATGGGGTGACTTTTACGGAGGTCCCGGTGGAGATGGAGGATCGACAGGAGCGGGTCCTACGTGGGCGATCGATTCCTCTTGTGCGCATCAGATGGCAGCACGAGAATCTCCAGGAGAGAACATGGGAGCGGTAGGCTCAGATGCGTGCTCAGTACCCTCATTTGTTTCCCTAGTTTTTGATGTATCTTTACGGGGACGTAAAGCCCTGAGGTGGGAGTAATGTAAAGACCTGTAAAATTCAAGGGAAATTTTTTCTTAATTTTCTTTAGAATTTTACAAGAGCGTGGTTTCTGACGACACCTGATTCCGAGGCCCGGTGTGCCAGGAATCAATTTCCAAAGTTTGGCTCGGGTACGTTCAGTGAACGAACGAGCGGGAATTTCTAACTTTTGATCCGGTACTCGGAATTGAAATCCGAGGACACCGATGAACTCGCAGCGCCGATATTCACTTAAGAAGACCTTTTTCGAAGTTGCGTTTTCCTAGGAGGAGATGTTTAATTTTCTGGATGAAATGAAGAGTAAAATAAATTTGTTATACAATATTTATTTTATATCTTTAAAGTGGTTATAATCTTTTGTTGGAAGTTGGGTGGTTTAACCACCTAAGAGAGGATTAAGGTGAGGAGGGGCCCACCCGAGCCCCACATTTTCAAATTCCCTAACTCCCCTCTCTCCCTCTTAAAGGCTTGACAACTTAACATTTAATTAATTATACAACTCATATATAATTAATAAGTGAGTTTAAATTTGAGTTTTTGAAATTCAAACTCTTGAATTTCAAAGGTTGGGTTGTGTTAATAAATTAAGTGTGAGCTTAATTTATTTTTGGGTTAGTTTCTTTGTTACTTGAGAGGATTGGGAGAATCGTTGAGAGACTTGAAGATCTTCTTCGTCTTCGACGAAGAACGTGAAGAGCGGTTCTTCTCCGACAAAGAACATCGATCCCACGACCTTCGAGACTCGGCGTCCCGGATTCTTCCGTCTTCATCTTCCTCCTCAACAAGGGAGAAGTCGCCGACCATGGTGATCATCGCCAACGACAACGTACCTCCCTTCTTCGTCATAGCGACAAGTGAAGAGACGTCGTTTCCTCCTCGGACGCACCCCGACGTCCACGGAATCTACGTCCGACGCCGCGACGCCTTTCTCCGCGATAACCGACGTGCGACGTCAATTTTCAAGGTAGGGGTTGTTGTTAATTGTTTATTTATTTATCCTTGTTCGTGGTTCTAACATGACTAATGTGAGGATTATAAATATGTGTTATTGTTTAACGTGAGGGGGCCGGACCGCATGAACACGGCCGAACCCCCCTCCTTTGTTCTTGATGATTTATCTTGCGGTTGAAACAAGATGGCGTGGTGCCGTCTCACCACGCGGATAATCACACGTTTATATTGCGCGGCGCCGTCGCACCGCGCCGTGGAAGGATCATCAAGAACGCGACGCCGTCGCGCCGCGTCGAAGGGAATCAAAGGCGCGACGGAGGGGCGCGGTGCCGTCGCACCGCGCCGGACGACGAACACCGCAGCCGGTTCCGGGCCGCGGTGAGACGGGAAGACCGGTGGCACGCCGGGCCGCCGGCGTCGGAAGCCGGAAGGGGACCGGTTCGCCGGCCCCGTTGGAGAAAAACCGGCCGGCCAGGTGGCCGGCCGGATGGTCAAAATCCGGGGGAAATTAATCCCCCGGCCAGCACTAAAACCCCCCCCCATTTATGAAGGGGGGGTGGTTTCCTTGAGGGGGGCAGGTGGCCCCCCGGTTTCTTTAAGCAGGCCCCCACGAGGGGGGCCGAATTCCAAAAGGGCGCGGCACTTATGCCGCGCCGCCATCCCAATCAAGCGGGGGGCCTTGCCCCCCCCCCGCGCGCTGCCTCCGTGTGGCGCCAGGCCGCCGCGCCGCCGGCTCGGGTCGGGTCGACCCGGTTCGGGCCGACCCAGGGGGGGGGGGGGGGTGTCGGGCCGGGTCGGCCCGGACCCGGACCCCCCGTTTTCGAGACAGTTTTGGTCTTTTGGCCATAACTTGAGCCACGGACCTCCGATTGACGAACCGTCTGCGGCAACGCGATCCTTGGATCGAGACGGTCGTTTAGGTATATCGAACTCAAGGTTTCGGAACACTTTGAGTTCGTCCGGGTTGGTTCGTTCACGAAACCAACCGGGCCTTCGGAGCGGAAACACTCATATCTTGAGCTACGGACGTCCGATTGACGTGCCGTCAGCTTTGTTGTGTTCCTCTTAGTGAGATGGATCTTTTGGCATACTCCGCCCAAGGTTTGAATGCAAGTGGAGTACGGTCGGGTTGGTTTTGCCTTAAAAACCAATCGGGCCCCGGGGACGAAAATGCTAATAACTCTCAGACCAGGCGTCCGATTGACGCGCCGTCTGTTGCGTTGAGTTCCTGTTGACGATACAGAACTTTTGGATACAACAACTCTGGACTTTGTGACAGTTGATGTATCAGCCTCTCGGCTCGTAGAGCGGACCCTCCGAACGAGCTTGCTGTGTGCGGGAACCCTAGTGCTGGCTGCGATTGCGACTGTTACTGTGACTACTACTGCTACTACTGCTACTGTGACTGCGAAGACGACAGTACAGAGATCCTGTGTGGATTCGACGACGACGACTTCAGCACTCAGCGATCCTACGTGGATCAGTGCTACAGGTCCTGTGTGGGCCCGATCCTGTGTGGGTCCAATCCTGTGTGGGTCTTTGCGCTCAGCGGTCCTGTGTGAACCAGCGCCTACAGGTCCTATGTGGGCCCGATCCTGTGTGGGTCTTTTGCAGGGGTTAGTTACCTATCGATCCTTCGTGGGTCCGACGACTTAGATGGATCAGAGATCATCTATATCGTCTTTTGAAGAAGTATACCTGTGTGAGCTGAATCCTGTTGCTTTCCTGTGTGGATTGTGTTGTACTATCCTGTGTGGATTACGTTTTTCTTTCCTGTGTGGAATACGTTTACTTTCCTGTGTGGACTGAGTTGTACTTGGGCTCGGAGGTTGGAGTGTATTTGAAATTGATGACTTCGGTATATTTATGGGCATATACCTAAGCAGTGTCGGTTGTTACTTCGTGATTGTACCTTTCTTTGTGGTTTATCCTTTGTGGATTTTGAGAGACCTTCAGGGGTCTCGGGGTCCCTACTGAGTATCTTATACTCACCCCTGCACGGGGTTTGCCCGCACTACGTTTTGTTGGTTGCAGACGACGGACAACGTTGATCTTAGCTGAGGCTTGCAGAGCAGGACGGTACCTGGAGGTGGACCACTAGGCAGGACGTGCTCGGAGCGGACGGCGGGACCCATGGAGCAGTGGAGCTATCTGTACCCACCCTTCAGGTGGGATTTCCAGTGGACAGCTCGGTGTAGCGGCTTTTACTTTTCAGTTGCTGTTTTCCCTTTCGAGTTGTACTTTACTTTCAGTTTGGGTTTGTATACTGGCCCATTTACTTTTCCGCACTTTCAGTTGTACTCTGCTTCTGCTTAGTGTTTACTTTCCGCTTGCTTACTCTGTGGTGTTTGTTTACTTTACAAAGGCAATGCCTTCCCTTTTTACCGGGATTTACGCCTTGGTGCTAGTCGCCAGCCCCTGGCCTATGGAAGGCGGGCTTGGGGTAGTCACGGCACGGACCCCGAGGGCAGGTCGTGACAATGGTGGTAGAGCTAAGCAGTACACCACCTCACATACTCTTCCCAGTATATGGAAAGGTCCAATGAATCTCAGAGACATCTCTCCACCCATGAAAAATCTCTATGATCCATATTGAGGTGAAACCCAAAAGAACACATTGTCTCCCTCCTCAAACTTGAAATTCCTCAATTGTCTATCTATATAAGACTTTTGACGGCTCTATGAATTCCTCATCCACTCATGGATTATCTGCACCTTCTTGATAGTAGCTTGCACCAATTGTGGGCCTATGAGTGCTGACTTTCCCGGGTCATTCCAATAAAGTGGCGACTTGTAGGGTTTCCGATAAAAATCCTCAAATGGTTCCATACCAATAGTGGAATGGTAGGTGTTGTTGTATACAAACTCCATTATTGGTAGGTGATCTTCCCAACTATGGCCAAAGTCTTACTTAAAATCTCATATCAAGTCCTCTAAAACATGAATGTTCTTCTTTTCCTGGTCATCATTTTGGGGGTGAAATGTTGTGCTCAATCATAAATTATCCCCAAATTCCTCTTGCAATACCTTCCATAACTGATATGTGAAGTGAGAATCATGGTCAGAAATGATTGTTTATGGAACTCCATGGAGTCGAACTATCTTCTATAAGTAGATGAATCTCAAGATCTCTATTGAACTCTACTCATAGATAGCTAGGAAGTGGGTCGAATTGGTGAGTCGGTCTACAATCACCCAGATGGTATTATTTCCCCTAGATGTTCATGGTAAGGAAATCATGAATTCTATGGATATCCTATTACACTTCCACTATGTAACATCAAGGATTTGAGTTAAACCTTTTGAAACTTGTTTCTCAACCATTACTTACTAACAAGTAAGGCATCAAGATACAAACTATGCAACTCCCTTCTTCATCTCTGGCCACCAAAACTAGCTTTAGCGGTCCTAGTACATTTTATACACACATGGATGCACCTCCAAAGTAGATATATTTAATTATCTCAGAACCTCATACCACAACATCATTGGTACCATCATTCATCCTCTAAAAAGAATGACATATTCCCTACTTTCAGAATACCCATAAAGAGCGTGTCTAGAATATATCTATGTTAATAGGGTCTCAGAGTCGATGTACCCAAGCTGAGCTTATCTAACTCATTGTAAAAGAAGAGGGGTACCAACCATCAACTGGAGTTAAGATGCTCCATCTCCATCTACAAAGGATAACTGCAAAGATTTCATCTTCTCTGACACCTCATTCAGCAACTGCGAATAAGATCTCCTTCTGAGGGAATATTATACCACCTTCCCCTTCCCAAGAGTATAGAAAATCTTAAAGTCATAATCCTAGAGGAACTTTAGACATTGCCTCTATCTTAATTTGAGATCATTCTGAGAGAATATATACTTGAGACTCTTGTGGTCATAATAGATGATGAACTTCTTAGCCATTTGGTAGTTTCGCAACATCTTTAGTCTGAAGACTACAAATACTAACTCAAAATCGTGGGTCACATAGTTATTCTCATGTGGTATCAACTAAATTAAACCATAGGAAATCACTGCATACCTCTACATTAGAACATAACCAATCTTGGTTCCTGATGCATCGAAGAACACTATGTACTCAACACCCTCCTATGAAAATCTCAAGATGGGAACACTCATCAATCTCTGCCTCAACTCATGATATCCTATTGGATACTCTCATTCTACATTAAAAACTACCCCTTTAATGTAAATTTTTTTATGGGATCTGATATCTTGGTGAAATCAGGTATGAATATCTAATAATATCTTACTAACTCAAGGATTCTTTGAACCTATGGCATGCTCTTGGGTGACTCCTAAGATAACACCACCTCGATCTTTGCTGGGTACACTATCACACCATATACTGAGATAACATGTACCATAAGGTGGACATAATATATCTAAAAGTGGTACTTTGATAGCTTCCCATAATGTTGGTGCTCTCAGAGTACATCCATAACCATTTTCAAGTGTCCCTTATGCTCCTCGAATACTGAAAACACAATGATATCATCTAAAAAGGCTACCATGAAGCGATCTAAGAAGGGTTGAAATATCTAGTCCATGAGTCTCATGAGAACTTATAGGGTGTTATTTACACCAAATGAAATCAACAAGTACTCATAGTGAATGTAAAAACATTTTAATGGCATCTTAGGAATATCCTCATACCGTACTCACAATTGGTGATAACCTGGCCTGAGGTCAACCTTTGAGAACCGTCATGGACCTCTAAATTGATCAAATAGGTAATTTATACTTTGTAGTGCATACTTATTCTTTAGGGTCACTTTATTCATGTGTCGGTATTCTACACATAACCTCAATATCCCATCCGCCTTCTTGGTAAACAAAATTGGGGCTATCCAAGGTGAGACACTAGGTATAACAAATCCATTCCTCTGCAAATCCTCCAGCTGTACCCTCATCTCATGAAGCTCTATGGGTTCCACATAATATGATGGAATAAACATTAGGGTCTTCAGAGTTTGTATATCAATGCATAAGTCTATCTATCAGTGGGGAGGTATGCCTAGAATGTCCCCAAGAAAGACGTCCTCATACACCTCCACCACTACAGGTAACGGAAAACACATAATATCCATTGAGCTAAGGGTTATCCTAGTCAAATGATGAGTAATCAGCTACACCATTCTATGCATGAGTCTATTCTATGAAACTTGGGTTTCCTTTTAACCCACAAAGGAAATCATATTCCCATCACTGCAGACACATTGCATCCTAAACTAGAAACTGTCGATCTATTCATGAACTATAGATAACCAATCCACACCTAAGATTATTTTGTAAGGTCTCATTACTGATACAAATTGATTCTAACAGAAACTATCACCTCCAAGAGTCAGGTCACACTATTTTCATAAGTGTGTTATTTTTGAGTCATCTCTAGTAGGAGTCTCCAAACACAAGGGTTGAGCCAAGGGCTCAACCAAAATCTCTAATTCTGAAACCATATATACGGAAATAAAGGAATGAATAGCACTTGTGTCTTTAATTTCTATAGATAAGGTAAAAATATCATACCTAGTATCATTTATAGAGCCTTTGGGTCATAATAATTGACCACCTATAGGTCCCCCACCCCTATCCTCTAGCTTCATGATCCTGGTGTGGACCACTTGGGGGTGATGGTGGTAACATGTCAAATCATCGACCACCTTTGGTTGCTCTCCCAACTCCCCTGCCACATTGACCACCCTACAGAACTATCTGATCCTGCTACTGCCTCTACCACTGTGGTCCATCCACTGTCTCCCTATCAGTCATATGGTGGGTTATACAATATTATGCAAGATGTACCCTTCCATCACATGAGTAGCACCTCCCCTCCTCGAGCCATCTGGGCCCATCCTTTGAGCCCTGAACAACAGACCCTCTATCCTGGGACCTCCTCTTGAAATGTCTCGTATGTCCAAGTCCTTGAGACTGATGTTTGATCCCTACTTTTGAGGTCTATTCTCCTACTTTCCCACTACTGGAAACAACCATCTATGTATGCTCATCTAGGAAACTCTCAATCACCAAATCTCACTCTATCACTCCAGTATAAGTTGGAATGGATAGAGGTAAAACATTGGCTCATATGTCTTTATGTATTACTCACTTAATGGTCCATGCTTGAAATAACTGATCCAAAATAATATCCATCGAGTACCTGGAGAGGTCGGTGAACCTCGATGAATACTCATCTGTTGTCATGATTCCCTGATAAAGCTATAGAATCTCATGGATACGTACGAACCTCAATGTAGATAGAGAGAAATCCTCTCTAAAAAGGAACTCAAAATCCAATCATGCTAGATTATCCTCATCATAAAACTAGATCAATATAACCCACCATCGTCCTACTAAGCCATGAATAAGGATCGCCAATAGGACCACCATCTATTATGCTGGTATCCTGACCAGATAGAAAACTCGTGTCACCACATCAAGTCAGTTCTCAACCTCCTATGGTTCAGGTTCACCTCAGAACCTGATGAGTATCTATTAATGAAACTCCTGAAGTGTGCTCAACCTTCGTACCTCATTCACTAGTACTAGGGGGACCATATGGTTCTCTATAGGTGGCGATATAGCTGGTGGACCACCTGGAGGTAGCACCTATAGAACTAGTCCCTATATCGATGCCTCATCACTGAGAGGATATTCCTCATGATCTTGATGCTAAATGATAGTTAAAATAAGTCATGGAGTTATCCTAAACTAAACAAGATGTACTATGGTCAATGAGTATATCTAGAGAGATAACTCAAGAAGGAAATGGAAACCACAAACCATTCCTATATGATAAATTTACCATTGTTTTCCCTACAACCAATATTCTCATGTACTGAGTCGAAAGGTAGGTGTTCAGAGACCAGGTGTATGGATACATCATCCACTGCACTGATGCTAGAGTCCCTGGCCTGAAATCCAAACTTGAAACACTTAAAATTTTTACCCCAAACTAATCTCATAGACTTCGGTCCTCAGGTAGAAATGACTTCTCTGATCCACTCTATCACGACCCATCCTAATGGGGCCCATGTCGTGAGACCCCAAGCCTACCTCCAATAGGCCAGGGGCTAGAGACTAGTGCCGAGAAAGCATATAACTAACATGGGAGGCCTTATCCTAGGTACCTGCACACACACACACACACATCTTCAATCCCATACAATGATGAAATGTAAAAACAACTGAACAACCATGCATGCATACATCTAAATCCAAAAACTAGAGTACGATAAGAAGTAATGGAAAGTAAAGAGGGACAAATAAATTACCACAAAAAATAGTCTAAAAATAAGTCCAACATGAAAGTAAATATGGGTACTATTATCAAGATACCACAACAACACACCCCGGTCTATCCGTCTCACTAAGCACCACCTAGTCCTGGCCCTTTGGGGACTGTCAAAAAGGTCGATTATCTACACAAGACATGACTTGTTTGGTAAAAGTATGTGGATGGGTGAGTATAACAATACCTAGTAGGAAACCCCAAAACCAAAAATAATATAACAAAAGTATAATAGTCATATCTACATAGGTATATGTCTAAAATACATATAATAATAATATCTAGATATAATCATGTTTCCGATGCTTTCGCTGGGGTGAACACATCTATTTGCGGAGGACACGTAGCTGTTTCCCCGCATTCCCACTTTCTAAAGGCAGGCATCATTCACTCCTTGTTCAGGGAAGTTTTCTCCTTAATCGAAATGGGATGATGGAATGTCGGTTATTCCTTCTGTGGATTCCTCCTCGGAACTCGTTACCAAGTCCGGGTCTCCCTCATAGATTTAATACGTGGTTCGTGAATCTTGTTCCCGGTGCCATATCTTCATGGACACCGGTTAATTACACTACTTCCGTCAGGACATTCCATGGGGTCTTGACATGGTAGCAACCTTCGGTCGGAGTAGATGACAACATCAGGCATGTCGGGGAATCTCTGGGTGCGTGGACATTGGGGAACTTGTATTATTCCTCATAAGAGGGCATCTCAAGGGTGAAAAAACCGAGGCATCCCACATCGAATGCGGGGAATCACATTCCATAGGCATGCATTTGAGGTTTTCCTCAGCTTCCTATGTTTAACACAGGATGAGACAGGAGTTTAACGTCTTGTGGATATGGTTACGCCAAAGGAATGTCATTCGAGGTTTTCCCCAGGAATCTCATGTTTATCACGAGGTAGGCCGAGAGTTTAACATCTTTCGGAGATAGTTACACCAAAGGAGTGTCATCCGAGATTTTCCTCAGGCATCTCATGTTTATCATGAGGTAGGCCACGAGTTTAACGTCTTGTGGCGACGAGATGAGAGTGATCAGAATTTCTCATAGAGACGGATCAGATTGGTACATCCCTAGGAGGGAATACCTGGAAGGATTATCATTGGATGGGATTGAACCTCATGGAGGTTTCCTACGTACCCTGTGTAGAGGATAGGTATCAAAACCCACATAGTTCGAAAGGGGTAATGAATCAGGGTGTACACATAGGACAACTACCCATAGGCATACTGGGGCTTATGCATGGTTAGCTGCCCAAGTACTGCTAGGAGCAGCGAGGAGGGTGGATGACATGATCCCACCAAGACGTGGTGGCCCGGGTAAGAATTAGGATGGATGATGGAAAGTTGAATGGAGTGGAGGGGGAATGATATGGGACCATTATGAAGATGATGGTAGTGATGGGATTGAGCCTCGAAGAGACTTCCTACGTATCCCCGTGGTAGGGAATCAAAGTCCACGTAGTTTGGTGGGACGATGGGATACCTGAGGAGGCAGCCTGTGAGAATGGACGCATGGATGGGACCCATAGGAAGTGGAACCTTCAGGTTGGTGCATGACCATCCTGAGACACATGGGCTCGAGGGAGAGACTAGGATGAGACATGAGTGATGGGATCGAACCTCATGGAGGCTTCATATGTATCCTCGTGGCAGGGAATCAAAGTCCGCGTAGTTTAGATGGTGGGAACCGATGTGAAGGGGGTTGGAGAGACCAATGGGTAGTGGACTTGAACCTTGGGGAGGCTTCCTACGTACCATGCCCTGACATGGATCAAAGTCCTTGTAGTTCGGGATGGTATGAGGGTTACACTCTAGGCTGCCCAGGTGCTAGTGAACCGACGTGAATGGGGTCGGAATGACCAGATGGTGGGCTTGAACCTCAGGGAGGCTTCCTACGTACAATGCCTTAACATGGATCAAAGTCCCCGTAGTTCGGGATGGGTGACGGTGAACCGACGTGAAGATGGACCAGGGGTCCGATGGGTGTTGGGCTTGAACCTCAGGAAGGCTTCCTACGTACCATGCCTTAACATGGATCAAATTCCACATAGTTTGGGAGGGGTGCCGGTGAACTGATGTAAAGATGGACCGGGGGTCCAATGGGTGTTGGGCTTGAACCTCAGGAAGGATTCTTACATACCATGCCTTAACATGGATCAAAGACCTCATAGTTCAAGGTGTGGAGGTGTGGGGCTTACACTCTAGGCTGCCCAGGGTTGGCACAGTGAACCGATGTGAAGATGGTCGGATCAACTGGGTGTTGGGCTTGAACCTCAGGGAGGCTTCCTACGTACCATGCCTTGGCATGGATAAAATTTCTCATACTTATGGTGTACAGTTTAACGTCATGCCGGACGGAATACAATTTAACGTCATGCGGGACAAGGGTGTTATCATGGTCGATGCTTACTCTAAGTCCACGTGAGTCATGCCGGGTGTGAGAAACAATAGGTGGCAGAGACCTGACGATCATGATGCAAGGGTTCATCCATGAAGGGTGGTGAATGGGATGGAACCGTCATGAGGATGACGATGGTTTCGGGCTTGAGCCTTGAAGAGGATTCCTACGTATCCCCGTGGAAGGGAATAAAAGTCCACGTAGTTCATCTAATGATGTCTTAACACCCATTGGGGGTTTCAACGGCTTACCGCTGGATTGGGTCACAACGGATTACCGCTAGATTGGGTCACAACGGATTATCGCTAGATAAGGATGTCAACGACTTACCGCTGAATGGGGTTGCAACGGCTTACCGTTGGATAAGGATGTCAACGGCTTACCACTGAATAAGATCACAATGGCTTACCACTGATTGGGATCACAATGGCTTACTGCTGAAAGTGGTGACAATGACTTACCGCTGAATGGAGTGACAACAGTGGATGGGGCTTACACAAGGAAGCTACCCAGGAGCTGCTAAGGAGCGAAAATGGTGAACGAGGCTCACGTAGGGAAGATGTCCGGGTGCCACTATGGAGTGACAATCGTGGATGGGGATTACGCAAGGATGCTCCCTGGGTCCCGCTAAGGAGAGATAATGGTGAATGGGGCTTACACAAAGATGTTTCCCGAGTGCCGCTAAGGAGCGGCAATCGTTGGTGGGGCTTACACAAGGATTCTGCCTGGGTGCTGCTATGGAGCGACAATCATGAATGGGGATTACACAAGGATGTTGCCCGGTGCGGCTAAGGAGCGGAAATCATGGGTGGGGCTTACGCAAGGATGTTTCCCGGGTGCCGCTATGGAGTGACAATGGTGAATGGGGCTTACACAAGGATGCTACCTGGGCGCCGCTAAGGAGTGGAAATCATGGATGGGGCTTACACAAGGATGCTTCCCGGGTGCCGCCATGGAGAGGAAATCGTGGATGGGGCTTACACAAGGATGCTGCTCGGGTGCCGCTATGGAGTGAAAATGGTGAATGGGGCTTACACAAGGATACTGCCCGTGTGACACTATGGAGCGACAATAGTGAATGGGGATTACGCAAGGATGCTACCCGGGTGCCGCCATGGAGCGTCAATCGTGGATGGGGCTTACGCAAGGATGCTGCCCGGGTGCCGCTATGGAGTGACAATGGTGAATGGGGATTACACAAGGATGTTTTCTGGGTGCCGCTAAGGAGCGGCAATCGTGGATGGGGCTTACGCAAGGATGCTGCCCGGGTGCCGCCATGTAGCGACAATCGTGGATGGGGCTTACGCAAGGATGTTTCCCAGGTGCCGATATGGAGTGGAAATGGTGAATGGGGCTTACACAAGGATGCTTCCCATAATGTATTCCTCATGTATGGCCATGAGGGAATCCCAACACACCAGTGGGTTGAGGTATTCACCTATGCGCTGGTGCACAAGAGGGATAATTCCAAGGGGTGTTGGAATCAGTCTGAACAAAGGGAGATGAAATGTGTGAATCACATACCCGAAATTCGTAACAAAATGAGGATGGCGTGGTGATGGAGGATAACTGTTGACCATATTCGAAACACAGCATCCATATCACGTTATCCTGAAATGGGAACAAACAAACGAGGGTCGACTGCTGACTGTGTTTGAAACATAGGACCTGACTTGAAATGTTGTCCAAAGTCTTCCGGGGCGTTGGCCTAGGATGGTAGGTGAGACGATGCGGCATGGGACCAGACCGTTAGGGGGTCCCTCCAGACATGGAATAGGATGAATATCCAAATAAAAGACATGCAACGAGTGAAGTGGAGTTATGGAATGTTTGAATGAATTCCAACGCTCTTGAAATTACGCCATTGTGATCATGGCATTAGGCATCTTATGATCGGAGCATAAGGAATCTCTTATTTGGAATAGGAGGCATCCTATTATTGAATTACAGGGAATACTATAGTTTATAGTCATGTAGAGAGGACTGTTGGCATCTTATGCTTGGAGCATAAGGCATCTCTTGTTTGGGGCAAGTGGCATCCTATATTTAGCACATAGGGAGTACTACAGTTTATAGTCATGTAGATAGGACTGTTGGCCTCTCATGCTTGGATCATGAGGCATCTATTGTTTAGTGAAAGAGGCATCCTATTTTTGGAACATAGGGTGTACTACAGTTTAGATTCATGTAGATAATACTGTTGGCATATTATGCTTGGAGAATAAGGCATCTCTTGTTTAGTACAAGAGGAATCCTATGTTTGGAACATAGGGTGTACTACAATTTATAGTCATGTAGGTAGGACTGTTGACATATCATTCTTGGAGCATAAGGCATATCTTGTTTGGAGCAAGAGGCATCTTATGTTTAGAACATAGGGAGTACTACAGTTTATAGTTATGTAGAGAGGACTATTGGAATCTTATGCATGGAGCATAAGGCATCTCTTATTTGGAGTAAGAGGTATCCTATGTTTGGAACATAGGGTATGATATAGTTTAAATTCATGTAGATAGGACTATTAACCATAAGGCCCCTGGAAATGGTTGGTGTTGGGTCTTACGCAAGGGCGGCCCTTTCTAGTTGGACCTTGCATAGGAGCCAAGTGATAGGGTTTGGAGTTGTTTCCTGAGGAATGGTTCCACTCAAGGTACTCAGGGAAATGATGACGAGAATCTCAACTCACGACATGGGAACAGAACCAAGAGGAATATGTCTACTCAAGGTGTTTCATGGTATGAAGAAGAGTCTCTCAAATCATAGTATTCTATAGGTGGGAGGTGGGTGCACAATGGAAAATGCCGACATCATAGAGCATGGCCTCGTGAAGCATGGACTCGCGGAGAAAAGGTCTCTCGTGGAGCAAAGGGGCTCTCACAGAGCAAAGGGCTCTCGTGGAGCATGGAATCGTGGAGCAGTATCATGAAGAAAGGTGATCCTGGAGAATTGGCTCATGAAGCATGGTATCACGGAGCATGGGCTCGCGGATCATGGTCTCATGGAGCATGGACTTGTGGAGAAGCAACACAAAAGAAGCTACTCGCGACGCAGGGGCTTGTGGAGATGCTTCGTGAAGGAAAGCGGATCTCCAAGAACCGGGAGATCAGTCACCCAAGGGGCGGAGTGGCCATCCAGAGAAGGGGGTGAGCTGGTTATTTATAGGCAAGGGGTGCCGTGAAGCAAAGTTCTCTTGGTGCGAAGATGGAGCTTGCTCTGTGGTGGTTTCGCGAATGTCAAAGGGATTCGTGGAGCTGTCCCACCTCCTTGCTTCGCGGCGGGTCACGAACATCAAAGGGGTTCGCGGAGCATCCCACCTCCTTGCTTCACGGCGGGTCTTCACGGTGCATCACGAAAATCAAATGGTTTCGCGGAGCCTCCCACCTCCTTGCTTCGCGACGGCGCTCCGCAATCGCGGAGGGGGCTTCGCGAACGGGCTTCACGAACCAGTTTTCCAACCCAAATTCAAATGTTCATAACTCCTAATCTGTAACTCCTTTTGGGCTCTACAAAATACCAAATCAAATATTAAAAAATGGGATATGATCTTGGATCATGTATGGAAGCATTTGAAAAATTTTGGGGATGTGTTTTCCAGTGCCAACAACTCAACAAGACACATAGTCACAAGGTAAAGTCACAACCATAATGCCAACCTAGGATTCCCGCTCAATGGTTCCACATAGCACTCATCTAGGATAACACACTCCATGAGTTAGATAATACTGAGGATGTCCGTTTGAGAGGTAATGCTCATCGGATTTCACAACTATTAGTATAATTTTAAAGTATGAAGACATACAATACATAGATGCAGATCACTCCCAAGGCCATATAGTATACTAAAAACTCAATCTAGATTATCCCACTAAGTATAGATTTAGTGCCCATGTAATTTTAGTCACGACGATACAAAGAACTCCACATGGGGAAATAATATGATAGATGGTCTTAATCCATGCCTCATGTTAGGATTCCAACAAATCTATCTAAGAAGTCCCACTGATGGGATTATTTTCCTATACCTAGGAGGTGATTTCAAATTAACCCTCATGGAAAAGGGATATGGGGAACACACCCTAATGAAACATATCCAAGATATAGAAAAAAATGTCTCTATTCCTTCTTTAAAGGAGTACATGACATGTACTAGGAGTACACGGTGTTCCCCTTATCCCCAGGTCCTGCCCATGTAAAATGGTCTATGCCCATGTCTGTAGAAGTACACAACATGCCTGTGCCGAAATAAAATAGCGTCGTCTCCCCTATTTCTCCGCAAATCAATACAGACACACCT
Source organism: Viscum album (assembly GCA_963277665.1). Classification (NCBI taxonomy): domain Eukaryota; kingdom Viridiplantae; phylum Streptophyta; class Magnoliopsida; order Santalales; family Viscaceae; genus Viscum; species Viscum album. Next base: position 803,171,497 of record OY728167.1, on the reverse strand, counting down.
CATGCTGAAATCAAGGAGTGTCTCCAGTCGGGCCTTACCATCATCTAATAATCAAAATCCAGCCATCAAATCCATTTTTAAAAGTCCCTTGAACATAATTAATTGTCACTCACCAAAGTAAAAAAAAAACTAGGTATCCACACCATCTGATCCACTACCACTTCCTTCATCGCATGATCACCACATCATACCTTGAATGAATCTACAATATCGAATCATTGTGCTAAGGAATGGGTATGCAACAATTTATTACTTGGTATTCATCAAACCATGGATAAAAGGATCATCGTGATGAACAAATAAATAGGGAATAAAATAACAACAAAAACATGAGGAATGAACCTCAGCCAATGTTCGTGTTGGCCTTGATTCATTATCGTTATAATTATGAATGAATTGATAAAAATTAATCACAAAGAAATTTTCCCCAAAAAGATACTTGAAGATAACCCATCCTAAAAAGACTGATTTTCAAATCAATATGTTGGTCGATTGATCTGTGTTCACTATAGAAATAGAAAAAAGGGAAAGAATTCAATCAAACAAATTGCATACATAGATTTTGGATCAATCGCTAATGAATAATGAGGAAGTGTTTTCATCATTGGCGAGATCCTCTGATTACATTGCACACAAATCATGTAACCTCGATCCGGTTGTCAGTTGTCACTACATCAAAGGATTAAATAAAAAAATTTAATTAATTATTTTATTCATTTTACGCATGAAACAATTTTTTTCAAAAATTCTCCATGACGAAAAAGGTTATGTTGCGCCTAGGGTAAAACCCATGTTTTGAACTTAATAGTGGCATTCGATTTCATATTTAGGTCCCAGTTTAGAATTTATTCCACTATTTGAGGAAAAATATGTGCGTTTATTATTTAATATATTTATTATATTTCAAAAATTTATTCCGAGAAAACTATACCTCAGAATCGCACGCCTTCTCGACACATGGTCTCAAAAATAATCCATACAATAATAAAAAAAAAACACATGGAAAATCTGATTCATTACAAAATCAAACCCCAACCATAAGGATTCAATTCAAGAACCCCAACCAACCAATATGGGTAACATGTTAAAAATAGACTAAATTGATGATTCTTATAACATTTAATGAATTAACATTAAATGATGTCATAAAAATTAATGTTATATTTTTATATCATAGGATGTAATTAAAGACAATCATTAATTATAATGACCTCCCTTCCACCCAAATAGAAAATAACATAACTAGATTCTACAACTATAAAAAATATCTATGGATACATGGTTTGAGGTATAAAATGAATTTATTTTAAATTTATATTCAATTTACTTAATAACCCAGACAGAATGGAAAACCCATTGTCAATTTTATCCTCTCCCCATTCCCTAGACGAAAATGGCTATCGAGCAGGCCCCTCCCCCATCGGTAGGGGAGGGACCTTCACTATCCCTAAAAAGAAATCAACCCTCTCCCTTATTCCCTTTTTCAAATCCCAATTGTCTTCTTTACTTCCCTTAGATCTCCTTTAGCCTACAAATTCCAGAGTTGTTCGATGACCTCACAAAAATGTCAATTTCATCCCTAGAATATACTGTCGATTCTTACCTATTGAATCAGATGCTAATATCATGGTTCAAACAACATAATCCATCAGTGGACTCTTTTGACCGACTCATATTAAGATATTGGGGTTTATAGGAGTGCACTACTATGGGTCTCTTTGATTCCAAGCACATAATGACAGGGTTTTCTTCAGAAGACGACCTAGCCTTGATGTGGTCGAGTGATCCATGAATCTTCAACGCATCCTAGTTTTTCCTATTTAGGTGGACGTATGATGTTTACATGGAGTGTGATTCACCAACCATGACGACATGGGTTATATTTCCAGAACTCCTGCTCCCTTTTCAGAATCCTTCGATAATCTGTATGTTAGGAAATCTAGTAGGGCATCATCACTATTTCGATAGTAGGACTAGATTAGTATGTCACCTAATTTCATCAATATCCTATATTAAAATTGATGTTTTAAGATTACCTATTGAGTCTTTTTGGATTGTTGTCGGTGAAGAGTTTTGGTAAAATCAATCGATTGTTTTTGAGTCATGGTATGATTTCTATTCATTGTGCAAGAAAATAGTGCATCTGTCAGCAATGTGCAGGCACAGGAAGTAAAACCATAAGATTTTTGAGGGTTTGAGAAATAGTGTTGAATAATTGGAATCTAGTTATGATGAAAACCAAAATAATTGGTATTCATTTTGAGTGAAATTTTATTGAGGTAGTTTCTAGTATGTTGTATGCAATGGTATACATGAGGGTTGAGAGTAGGTGAGGGTTGGTCTTGGTTATGCTGTCGATCCCATGGTCTTGTGTGGAGTAGTAAAGGATACTCATAAGAATAAAGTTACTATGATTCCCGAACATAAAGTGGATGATATCTATGACAAGTTGAAATACAACTTGGAGGGGATTTTTTCTCTAGGGGAAGTGATGAGTCAGGTTAATGCAGTGGTAATGGGTGTTGGAGCTAAAGGATTAGAGGATTCCCAAACTAATGTATCTCTATCTATTTTCAATGAGGAGGAAGGGGATGATTTTTTTAGTTCAAATAACATGAGGGTGTCTTAGGAAGAGGAAAATGTTAGTGGTTCAAGTGGAGGAAGTGGAGAGTGGGTGAAGGATACAGGCACGATGAGGTTGAGAGGGAGTTGTTGACATATAAAAGTAAGCAACCACATCAGGAACCTTGAGGTTAAAGGTCTGGAATAGGTTAAAGGTTATGTGTTTCCAACAACCATTCAAACAACAACATCAACATAGAACATCTTGGAGGATCATAGTTACTATGAAACTGAATCAGAGGATGAGATTTCAATCCAAGTCTCATTGGAATGTATTGATGAAGGACATGGAAGAGGCCACTGACGTTCTAGGAGGAAGAAAGGGAAGAAAGAAAAAAGAGATGTATGAGGTTTCATTGTCCTAAAAGGAAATAAGAATAAAGTCTTTAAGGATTATTCTCATTTAACTAAGATGATGGAAACTCGGTATGCCAAAAATAATAAGGTGGTAGATAGTGTCGCATGGAATATGTGATGGTTGACCAGGAGAGCTCATTTACTCATAATGATAAACAAATGATGGACTATAGTGAGGCCATGGAACCAAATAACGGTTATGATAAGATGGATAATATGATCTAGGAGAATGTGGGGGGATAAGGTTACGGTAAGTGTGAAGGATTATGTGGTTTGAGAGGAAAGGGAAGCATGGGATATCATCCTTCATTCCAATAAAGAGATGTTAGAGGAGGTATTGGTGTTCAAAACCACTCAAGAGGATTAAAAAAGATGTCGGGGAGAATGATTATAGTTAACCTTAATCATGATTAGTGTTCTTTGATTAAAAAGAAAAATATCATCTTGGTGCATGGTTTTAATGAGAGGAAGTTAGGTTTGCAAGAATTTATTCAGGCATGGTATAATATGGACTAAAATTTTGAAGACCTTATCATGGATGACCCAGATATGAAGGATCCTACTCTGCATTGGCAGCTTTATAGAGATAAGGTTTCTATTCCACTTAATCTTTATTCTAATAATTTTATTATTAATTTTTTTTTGGATTATTGTATGTTCTGAACTAAATCAGTTTCCCACTTTTCCCTCAAAGGTGCTTTGAATAATAAAAATTTATTTTTGAGAAAATTTATTGAATTATAAACAAATATCATAAGATATATTTTTAGAGTAGTTATAATTAATTTCATGAGGCATGAGATAATTTTAGATATATATTGATCAAATGTCTATATAATCAATTATAACATTACATTTCGATACAATATTTCTATGAGAGCCTAACCATGATTTTTTACATTGGTAAATATTACTATATTAATACATTATATAAACAAAAATTTATGAGTAACTATTAAAAATCAGTGATAAATTGGTTCTGTGCTCACAAAAGAAAGTAGTAAGTGTAATATGGGATACATTGAAATATTCAAGTACACGGTAATAAATAAATAAATAAATAAATAAATAAATATAAATATATATATTAAAAAGTGGATTACATTAAAAATAATATATATATTTTTATATGAAGTAGAAATTATAGAAGATAAAAAATATATTTTTATTGAATCAATATAAATAATTATATTTGTTGTAAAAAGATTTACATGCCAAATTTTATATTGAAGTATTTCATTTATATGAGTGTTTATAGAGTGATAAAAATGGTGACATTTATATATTTTTAAAAAGAAGATGCCACAATCCCTTTGGATTTATTAGTTGTGCGTGTAATTTAATTTTTTCATATTTGAATTTATTTTATTTTATTTTGGATATAATTTTTATTTAAAGGGAGAAGTGTTGGATATTTTTTATGGAATTTAACCATAGAGTTAACTTATAGTTCACTACAGTAGGACTCTAGGACTTTAATGGGAACCATCGAGAGTTTGATGGTTTGAAAAAAGGAGAGATGTCTTTGGGGTGGCTGCTAGGGGTCATTAATGGACTATTAAATACTTTTTTATCCAATAAGAGTATATTCATGGTGTACCAGGATCCCAAAAAATTAGGTTGGTCTCATTTTAATGAGAATAATTTATATAATTTTTATTTCATGGGATTTGAGTTAAATTTTTGTCCTTTTGAATGAATAGTATCCAAGATCTGGGTTGTTAAAGTTTTATCCTTATCCAATAATCCTGTTTCGATGATATCTTTCCCAATTTATGATGGTATTATGATCCTTCAGTTAAGTTGTGGTCAAAATGGTAATAGGGTCATTTTCTATATGTTTTTGTTCAAAGGTGATTAAGTTTTTATTGTTTTGTATTATAATATGTCTATATTATTCTAGATTGGTATAGTTTTTGTTTTATTATGATTTAGGAAGGAATTGATGGTAGTTCATTGTATGTATTGTTAATTTATTGAAATAAATTTGACCTTGACAATGTGTGGTATTTTAATTCACTAAATGATGTATATTTGGTTAATTTGATTCTTCAATTCAGTTGTGGTGTGGTCACTTGACATGAAATGAAATAATAATTCAATAATTCAATAATTAAATGAATTAATATAGAATAATTTTGTAAATAACACACGATTTAATAATATAAATACATAATTAATGATATGATGATGCATATTCCTTGGTATAAATTGAAATATATATTGCACTACTATTCTTATTTGTGAATTAATATTAAGTATTTGGTGTATATGATTAAAATTTTTTATGCATGTTGGTAAGAATCAATGATTATTTAATTAATATGGTTTGAGTGTTATCAATTTTTTTTAGTTTGTCAGTAAAGAGTTAATTAATGGGCCTGAAAATGAGTTTTTATGGAAACATTTCTACATGTTTATATTAGAAGTAAATAATGGATTATGAAATTTTGTATTAACGAATCATTATGAATTTATAATGGTATATTATTAATTAAATGGAATTTTTGAATTGTGTAAATGGAATTTTTCATGTAAATAATATTAATATGTGTTATAATTATGTAAATGATTTATGAATTCATGTGGATTTATTTTATGATGGTGGAAATGATATAGAAATTGTAAAGGATGATTTTAAAGATTATCAAGAGATATTTTACATGTGTCATGTATGATGGAAATATATAATATATAAGATAAAATAAGAATGTGTTATTATTAATGATAATTATTGTTAACAAGGTAGTTGGTTAATTTTTTTATTGAATTCTGGTGTTTGTATTGTATTTTATACTAAAAATTGATGATATGATAATATAATATTTTGATATTTTTATGTTGTATTGAAAAGGCAATGTACTTGGTTAGGATATTGGTAAAGGCTTGTTTTAGGTTGTGATAGGATATTCCATGATTTTGAACACACCATGATTTTTATTATACTATTAGATATTTCATGATTTTGGTTATGTTGTGATTTTGAATATACTATGATGATATCAGCCAAGATATTGAATACACCAAGATTTTACCAATATTTTGATGAGATATTCATGGTTTTATATATGTCCTGATATTACCTATAGTATGATGATATATGGGATGATTTTAGGTATTCTTTGATTTTGTATATAACAAGATGAGTCGTGATTTTGGTTATGTCATGATTATAACCACTAGGGAAATATTCCATGAGTTTGATAGGTTATGAGCTAGAAAATGATATAGATTATGACATGTGTTTAAAAATGTCTAATTAAATTCATGACATTTAGAATCTACCAAAAACAATCAAATCAGGTATATTAAGTCGATGTAGCTTTATAAGCACTTGATGATGTTTGAGGTGTCTTAATTATTTATTTTAAATTCATAACATAAAAAATTATAGTACACTTATGAGCTTGTTAGGAACCAAGAGTAATTTGGGATATCTGGTTGCATCAATAGAGACTAGGGGATCAACTAGTTGACACTAATAAGGAGGTTGAATCAGTGTCAATAGATTTTTACATTTTTTTTTCAAATAAACCTTGGTGGCTTGTTATTATTAAGATCTAATCTGTAATAAAATCATCCCCACCCACATGCAACGAATATAAATACAAATGAAAGAGAACATGATATTTTTACAATGTTCAATATCAATATGAGAATCTATATCAATATTGTATTCATGTCGATTTTGAGACATAGATTTATCACTAATTTTATAAAGTGATTACATGAAGGGAAGGTATCATCCCTAAACATTGAAACTATTTCTCAAATTATCAGTGTCCTAACTGTTATTTATATTGTCTCCCATCGGTTTTTGAATTCTATTCAAACCAGAAACATGAATAAATCCTTAAAACATCAAAGTGCATCAACACTAAATTTATAATATTCCTCAAGCATATAGAATATTCTGAATATATTCAAGATCCTTTCTTTAATATCTCCAATGTTCATAATATCAAAAGCATTATAAGATTGTTGGTATTAAAATAATCCTCTTCACTCATTCTTCTTCTTCTAAACACTATTATTTTTTCAAAAATATAGTGTTGTTTTTTTTCAATCATCATGATATTCTCTTCATATATTTATTCTTAAACTCACCATAATCATCAGAATTATTTTTGAGTATTTTAATTGGGAAACTTTTTTTAAATTCACTCATGTGATATTCTCATTACAATTGGTAAAATAATATCTAATGATAAATGATATAGCTATTGATCTTTATAAATTATTTCAAATGATTTTATTTTAAATTCCATATTTTGTATAAGAAGTAATTCTCTATATATTAGTTAAATTATCCTTAAATCATGGTAACATCCACTAAAAATTCACATTTTCTATCTTCTATGATTGCATGATCACATATGAAAACCCTTTTGGTGTGAAGAATAACATCAAAATATAGTCTTTTTATTTAATTAATTTCAACTTGAGTCATGGAAACAATCACTCAACATCATTAATTTAATTCATTTATTAATATCACACCATCATCATAATTAAAATCATATATTAAAGAAGTTTAGAAATATCATCTTTTTTTATTATCAACTGATAAATCTTACCTGAGAGTAGTTTACTCTTATGTAACATTACTTTATTATTTCATATTTTATAGTTAATATTTTATATTTTTAAAATAATGTTACATATTCTATTAAACATTCTAGTAAATATTACATATCATGGTACAACTCATTTTATTTTCTAAATTTCACTCTAAAAGATTGTATGTACCATTTTTGAGATATTATGTATTGATTATAAAATGTTACGTATCATTTTGGAAGATTAGAGTATTTACTATGTATGATCATATAGATCACATGTATCCTATGGAAGATATTATATATCATCAATTAGTTGTTTCATATTACATTGTATCCAGTCCAATACTTTTTTATTTTTTGATATGATAGATCACATGAATTTCCTTTACCAATTCTTCTAACACCAATATATTACCTATAAACTAGGTAACTCTCATAATCCAACTCTATCCATCTCAACACATCTCAAGGGAACCTAAAACACTTAAATTCATCTAAAAACATTATAAATACTTTTTAAATGTTTCCTAAAAGTTTTTCACAACAAATAAAACAAACGTTTAACAATTCTATGAGTTCTTAAATATACCCCTTTGGATTTGATTCCAACATAAACAATTATCATCTACTTACCCAATCACATCCTTTCTCAAAGAAAAATTTCTTTAAATGACACTAATTGATAAAGAAATGTTTTTTAGATAATTAAATATTTTTATAATAAGATTTTTTATTATAACTTTTATGATCTCCCCTAAATAAACTCACTCATTTCATAAAACAAACCTTTGATTTCATAAACAGGTATCATGTGAGTTTTTTACCATTATTACCCTTTGAAAGAAAACCTAATGGAATGTGGGGAATGATAGAAAATGATCATGTAATAGGGAAAGTCTGAATGTTAATTTTTAGCATTAAGTATTCAAATATATCCCTTAGCATGTCCTTAGTGAAAATATTTTCAATTTGGTCCTTTGTGGAAATATATTCTAGCCTAAAAAATCCATTGGAAACCATATCATTGAGGAAATTACATTTGATATCAAAATTATTTGTTCTAGAGTGTCTCAAGGTATTCTTGGATAAATCAATTACACTTTGGTTATCACATATGATTCTCAATGGCTTCTCAACTCTTATATTCTAGTATTCTGATTTCTCTCTTATCGAAATAATTTGTGTGCATGCATCTGTAGTAACTTCATACTCAGATTATATAGTTCTTAAAGTCACTGAATTCTATTTATTAAAATGAAAAATTAACAAATTTATCCTAATATAAATGAAACTCTTGATGTTGATATTATATCATCACAATCTCTATCTCAATAAACATTAGTGCACCCAAAAAATTTGAATTCCACACCTCTTTTTATACATTCAATCATAACTCAATGTTCCTTTGATATATCTGAGAACTCTCTCAGAAACCATCATGTGTGATTCTTTTAGATAACTTTGGTACCTTTCACACAAGGGTACTGCATAGAAAATATCAGGTCTTGATATAGTGAGATAAAGTAGGCTTCTAATAATCTTTCTAAATACTTTTTGATTCACACATTTCCACGTGTTCTCCATACTCAGCATCAAACCAACTATCATGGGTGTGGATACTTATTTAGAGTCTTTCATTCCAAATTTATTCAAAAATTCATTTTTATATTTCTCTTGGTTTAAGATGATATATTCCTCTTTCTACACAAATTTCAATCTTGGTAAGAAACACATCTCTCTAAGCATAGAAATTTCAAATTAAATATTAATTTCCATTTCAAATTTCTCATAACCATACTCTTTTTCACCTGAAAAAATGATTTCATAAAACATATTCGTGGAAAATAATAGTATATGTTTCTATATATTTCACATATAAGTTATTGACTACCTTTACTTTGATGAAATTAATTTATTTCAAGAATCTTTTATACTTGGAATACTAAGGTCTAGAGGCTTATTTTAGCCCATATAAGGATTTAATCAATCTTCATACCATTATACCATCACTTTCAAGAATAAATACTTAATGTTTCTTAATAAAATACTTTTTTATTAACGTTATCAAATCAAGAATAAAAAATTCACATCCATTTGATAAATCTTGTATTTCTTATGAGCTATAACAACTAGGAACATTCTAATTACTTCATGTCTTACACCATGAGAAAATATATCTTCAATATACACTTCTTTAACTTGAGAGTATCCATTGAAAACCAATATGGCTTTGTTTCATGATATCTCACCTTTCTCATTGAATTTGTTTTATGAAAAATCACTTAGTTATAATGAATTTTTTTACTTTAAATTTAAAACTAGATACCAAGTAGTATTATTTTCAATTCGGTTAATCTCTTTATTCAAATAATTATTCCAATCCTAGTGTTAAATAGCCTCAACAAAAATATGTGGTTCAATGTGATAAACAATATTTTTTTGGTTATTGTATCTTATTTTTCTTTTAGTATAGACTGGTGCATATTGAATTACAATTATATTTTTAGGTTTAACATTATTTTTTATCTTTTGATCCTTCAATTTCATATTCCCTACAACACCCTCATAATCACTAGTTTGATTTGATTTAATTTAAATAATATTTGGTACATTTATATATTCTTATTCACTATTTTTTTTATAAATATACATATTTTATTCACTAGATTTTTCAAAATATAAACCATTTACCTTGTAACACCCCAACCCAAATCACCCAATTATGGCCAAGGTGCCACATGACCTCATGTGTGCCTCTCCATATCTAAGAGGATACTGACTAGCAGTGAGGGTCTGGGTAATAATGTGGGGAGACTATGATGTTGGTAGTAGATAGTCAATAATCATAAATAAAATGGAAGAAAAAATAAATAACTAAATCAATAACACCCAAATTAATATAGTATAAGAAATAAGGAAAAAATTACCCATACAGTAATAAGATGGAAAAAAAGATTAATATCTTGACAATAGGATCCCACAAGTGGTGGATCAATGTAACAAAGTAAACAAAAGATAGAAAGATAAATAATTCATGAAATAAAATGATTTCAAATTTCATACTAGTATCGCGTCAATCCACCTTGATCTTTATACTTAACTACCCATCATCAGACCCTTACCCTTTACAGGATCCTTGAACATAAGATTTTCACATGCATCAAGATGCCCATGCAGGTTTTGAGTATAAAACCTAGTAGGATGCCACTAATACATCATTAGCATAAGTGTATCAAGTGTATATAAATGTATATGTAATAAAATTAAAAGAAAAATAAATAATCATACAAATGACTGAGTCATCATTAATAAACTAATATCCTAAAAACCACAACCCTATCGTCTTTGGTGTCATATTGAAAGATATGTCATATAATTCTCGTTGCATAATCTAAACAAGGTAACATGATTCATTAAATTAATCATCTATATAATTGATGGATATTCAAAAAAGCATCAGAACCTGGTTACATATTTCATCCCATGAATCAACCATCTCATGATGTATAGATAATTAGAACAATTAGCACAGGTTGTTCCATGACTCAACCATCCCATGATGGATAGTCACAATATAATCAATCCAAAAGAGCATATCATCCCACTAGGAAAAAAGAAATGTTCTCATAGGGTTAAAACCACATGCACATTCTTATCTAGTCACAAAATAGAATTCTCACAAGTCTACATATTCTCCCACATGTTAATCAATTCACACAATAAAGAAATCACATGCTACACATTCACCCACATGCCAATCAATTCATACATACTTATGTAAAAGTTATATCATAGTAAGGACTTCCTATCTCAAGAATAATAAAGTAAAATATCCTATAAACACCACCAGAATCAATCATGATGAACCACATGCCTAGGATTATCCCCAAATTCTTCAAAATAGTGTTTTGGTAAGAAAAATTAAAAAGAAATAAGGATTTACAACAAATATAGTCTTAGACTCACCAAACGATAACTTTTTTAATGAATGAAACATTAAATGGAGGATAAATGAGGAGGAGGGACCCAAAAACACTAAATAGATTCACTTATGTCCATATAGGTTGAGTGAATTTCAAGGAGGAGAAATAAATTTAATAAGGGTTTATGGTGAAATTAAAAAACAACCTTTAACAAAATTTCCACCCAATAGAGCATCAACACCGATGAGTCAGCAGATCACTGATAAGATGATGATGGCTCACTGATTAGTTGATGAGTCTAGATAATAACCCAAGCCACTAGTTTTCCCACCAGTATCCTAGTGGTTCCTCACCTGTTAGTCAAAGGCCTCATGTAGCCACTACAAAAAAAAAACATGGTTTAGCAGCGGTTTTGTGGAGGCGGTTCACAAAACCGCCGCTAAACCTTTTTCGGTGAAGGTTTCACGGTGGTTTTTAATAAACCGCCATGAAACCCGAATTATTTTACACAGACGCCGACCCTTTCCCCCTTCCCCTTCGCGATCCCTAACCCTCGCGACTCTGCACCCCCCGCGCTGCCAGCGACTCCCCACCCCCCGCGCTGCCGGCGACTCCTCACCCTCGCGCTCTCCGGCGAAACCCGCACCCCCCGGTGCCCCCCTTGACCACCGGTGACCCCCTCGACCACCGGCGACCCCCGCGCCCCCCCCGCGGCCCCCGCGCCCCCCGCGCCCTCCGGCGACCCCGACACCCCCACGCCCTCCGCGGCCTTTAGCGACCCTCGCACCTGATTTGTGAGGTAATCTAATGACCTGATTTGTTTACATATTAGTGAATCGGGATGGGGAATTGGTATCATGATTATATGGTTCCTATTCGGGGGGAATTGATTTTTATTTATAGTTGTTGAATAATGGGGACTTGTATCTAAACACTAATACCACTAATTGAATGTAATCTTCTCTTTCCTGGGAATTTGCCTCTCTATGGAACTTTAGTGGAATCTAGTATTGTGGATCACGGAGTACGCTAAGACTATACACATCTTTATCCTACTATACTAGTATAATATGGTTCTTGATATGTGGGGGTGTTTCTACCTACATGCCTAGTTGGATGACATTGTGAGATGTCCCTAGAACAATGGTCCCATCACTAATCGACAATTCATAATGATCAGAATTTAGTAAAAAATATAGATATATTTTTGTTTTATCGTAAAAAATAACCAAGATATACCATGGTATTATGGGATTATATATATATATATATACACAGACAAATATCGCGATTTAAAATCAATGTACTCAATCATATGTGATAAAATTACCAATTTTTTATTTAACCAATGTCTCAGTATACTGAGTGAAGAAGCATGATGTCCATTTCTGGATGAATGGACATAATAGATAGAACACAAATAGTTTGATCCCTAGACAAAATGAAACAATCAAGACTAGTTGAACAAATTCTATTAAATTATAAATAAAACATCACCAGGTTAATAAATATTAACACCCTCTTTAGGTTCAACCACCTCGGATAACATTATATAACATCCCAACCCATTAGACCCCGGAGCTAGTGGATAACTGGTCCACCGCAACTCAAAGAACACCTATATAGGCATGAGGCTAGAAACATGAACCAAAAATAATAATTACTATTGTAATATTTTTACTAATATATCATTATGCACACACCAATCCATATCTATTAAAAATGGTAGAGTTATAATATGTGAAGACATTGACCATTGTAGTAAAATTAAGGTTTTTAATAATTTTTAGTTTGTAAAAAATATTATGGTAGTATAATATAAAAATTAATGTAAATATATTCATTCCCAACATGAAATGTTTTCTAAAAATAATAGAAACTATATACGAAAAAATATAATAAATCATGAATCACAATATCCAAGTCTCATCCACTGTACACAATTAAAGTCACAAAATAATCTCTAAACACCACCAAATATACCATAGTTTTATCTGACCTTTTTATAATACATGAACATTTTGTACAATAACAATGAAAGAATGATTATTCACATACCCATTATGACATCTAGAAAATTGAATTTGGATAAATAAAATACATTATATAATAATTCAGAACTTCATAGAGAAATAATGAAATGGTACCCAATAATAAATATATATGTAAAATGATGAATCCCATAATAGAAAGACTGGGAATCTGTATCTATCCTACCAACCCAAGATGATGATTATTTTTATATCTTTAAAGATACATCTTTGATGACTAGTACCTCACTATTATATCCAAATAATTCATGAGGATGGATCCCACGTTTCCACTTCCCCACATGCCGATGGAGAGTAAACATAAAGGAAAGAGGACCCATTCTTGAGTGTGATGGTGGTGAATATATAGTACCTACACCCTAGTGTGATAGGGAGCACTCTCTCCAAGGATAGGGGACCCATGCCCTTGGGTGATTTGAGTGTACTGCTTCTCTATTTATATAATATGACTTGAAGTACCATTCTATATTGCACCAGGGTGTTGGTCCTATATCCATAAATATTCTATCCCCTTTCACACTAGGGTGTAGGTTCACAATAAACATTATGTAGAAATATATTATGTAATCCCTATAACCCTAGGAAGAGGGCCCTCCATCAAACAGGATGGTTCTCCCCAGGAACATGTTTTGTGGATCCACCATACACATTATGCCGAAACAAAGGAGGTAATACACTATTACACAATGTAGAGATTCCTCAATCCACGGTTGTTATGATCCATAAGATTATAGAAAATTGATGAGGTGTTGGTCCTCCTCAATAATTCCCTGAACAAATTAGCATGATACTGGGAATTGATGATATTTCATTAGAGAAGTTGTGAAACCATTATTTTGGACTGGTATTTGAGATAGATATAACCTTTCTCTCCTTTTCGGTTTTCATTGAAGAACACATCTCTTTATTATTGGGTTAGTTTTTCGTCAATCTTTAGGCTCAGATGTCTAATATTAACATGTATTCTATTCCTCCTATATCGGGTTTGGATGTGGAAGGTTGGGTATATATGTGCTCAAACCAAATTGAGTTATTCCCACACATGTCATGTATATATAGATAATGTACAAATTAGTTGTGTATTATGTTGGGAAAAGGGATAATTGGTTTAATTTGACCTTACATGGTGGTAAATCACAAAAAATCAAAATCATTTAGTTTGAAAACTTTTATTGGTTTTAAGTTTTATTATAAATATGAAACAATATTTAATTTTCAATATAATGTTCTTACAGGTGGCAGCAGGTGGTGGAGATGAAGGTGGAGAGGGTGACGATGCAACATCAGATGATGAGTAGTAGTATTGTTGATGTGTTGAACGGGTATGATAACGGTTGGTTTGTATATGTAACATTTATGGAACATAGTTTCCACCAAACATTTCCATATATGTAACCCATATTAATACCATTTATACTATATAGCAGCATTCGGGTAGCCCCATTGTGTAAGCTCGATTCATAAATGGATTGGGTGTTCTGACACGCTGGTCGGGTTGGTTTCATCTTTTATGAAAAATGTTATGGAGTTTGTGAGTGTGAATCAGATAAGTGTCACATGTGAGATTAAGGTGAATCTAACCTAGTTCTCTTATGATCAGTTGGTCTATCTCTTCTTTTCATGACTAGGACACTCCTAATTTGGGGAACATCGTGTCAGATATAGTAAAAATGTCCTTCTAGGTAGTAGAAGTGATGGAAGTGTCTTAGAGGTGATGGAAGTGTCTCCAATATTCTGATAATATTTATACTCTCTTAGTGTACTCTTGCTTAGCAACGAGCATGTCCCCTATCTTTACGTCATCCTCGATGCACTAAGAGAGAATCAGTTATAGGTGGGTCGAAAATGTCTTCTGAGAAAGATTGCATGACTAGTTTCGATTAGGCTGATTGGTATTTGACTGTTTCTTTATAGTAAGGTCCCTATTATGGCCTCAGAAGTATTTAGGATTTCCCAATTAGAGGAAAAATTCCAATATTATCATTGGAAATCTTTGGATATTCATTATAGGAAATTACAATGGTGGAGAATACTACAGTTCATAATTTTCTGTTAATATTAAAACCTATGGTGGGGAGCACCATCGGTTGGATGCTTAAAGGGATGATGATGTGATCATTTATCTAGTTGAACGGGCCTAGGTAAGCACCAAAAATATCAAGTTTGGGTGGTATGATAGGTGCACACAGTTTGTCTAAAACCGTGCGAACCTGTAGTAGAAAACCATGCGGCTGGAGTAGGTGAGAAGAAGTGCCCCACACGGGCTGCACACAGTTTTCCAAACTGCGTTCCTAGCTCACATGGTTAGTGCCACTTAGGCATTATTATCACACAATTCATTACACATTTGTCACATGGTTAGGGTAAACTGTGTGGGGAAACCATGTGAGGTAGGATTCCTAAGTAGTGGGAGTCTCACGGTTGGTGTACGGTTTAGAAATTCATATAGCCAAACCATGTGAACTATTCTTAAGGGTGAAATTACCATTTTTCCATTAATAGGTTAAATGTTTTAACTCCCTTTCTTTCCTCCTCCTTCTTCTCCAGCATTCACAGCTCCCTCCTCTATGGGTTTCTCCACCTCCCTCCATTAGGATTTGATGGTTCTCCTTCATCCATCATCAGATTTTATTATCATCGATCCTTAATTTATCAAGGTACAATATCTTTTCCCCTATTTTCAGGGTGGATGTATGTTTCTTAGATTTCTTCCCTTAGGGATTTTAGTTATTTTATTTATTCATGTACTAATGTGTATCATGCTACCTTCTATATGTATACTATTTTTTAGTTTTTTATCTTCATCTGGACATGAATTCATGGTTGTAAATTGTCATTGGCCTTTTATATTTAGTTTATATTATTCATCCAATGCTTTGTCTTTCATTTATTGTTGATTTAATTATTTTATGTTGTTTCTATATTTATTATACCGCTATCCTACACTACCAAGAAGGGGGTCGAGATCCCCATGAAACCTAGGTGATCTCTATATTCTGGTTTGATTTATTTTTCAGGGCAGTGGTGTAGTAGAACCAATTTTTTTTCCAGTTCAGCATTTAGCGGCGGTTTTAACCGCCGCTAATGCCATACTTGGTAGCATTTAGCGGCGGTTAAAACCACCGCTAAATGCCTTGCTGGGCAGCATTTAGCGGCGGTTTTAACCGCCGCTAAATATATTACGTTTATATTTAGCGGCGGTTTTTACCACTGCAAAATAGGCACATCAAACGGCATAATTTTGTGGTGGTTAAAACCGCCGTGAATAAAAAAGTGTGGCATACCCATAAAACCGCCGCTAAATGGAGAGAAACCGCCGGGAAATGAGGCATCTACGATACATTTTTTAAACCGCCGCGAAATAGAAAATACCGCCGCTAAAAGATTGCCGACGCCAAGTTTAGCGGCGGTTTAAACCGCCGCTAAATGGGAAAAAAACCGCCGCTAAGGGATGCTTTTGTTGTAGTGAGCAGCATTTCAGCTTTATCTCATCCTTGCTCCTCCCAAAACCACTCGTGATCCATCTTGAGGCCACAAATAACAAATAATGATTAAAGAACACATGATTATACAAGAAACTATATAGTAATTCATAGCAGATCTGAGGAGAATTAAAAAATTTCCCTATAAGGACTTCAAATCCCTAAGAAGTGTCTCTAGGAGTCTCCTCCAAAAAAATCATGCCACTGCACCCAAACACCCAACTCACATTCTCAAGTCTCCTATTAGATGAATCCATCATTGAAAAATACACACACAATAAGTATTGTCTTCCCCTATTAAAATGTTCACTCTGGTCTAGGATCTTTGCCGGATATTCCTCTACTGAAGCATATACCTATAACTCAATATCCTCCCTATCAGTCACATTTGTTGGGTTTGGATTATATTTATGAAGCTATGACATGTGAAAACATCATGCATACCTAGATGATATTGAGGTAGATCCAAATGATAAAAGACTATCCTAATTCATTCCACAATATTGATTGGGACAAGAAACTATGGAGCTGACTTACCCTGTATCTGTGGTCGTCGATGACCTAATTAGGGTGACACCCATAAGAACACATGACACCTACTAAAAACTCCAAGGGACATCAAATTTAGTTGGTATAAGAATATTGTTAGCTCTAAGTGGAAATAAATCACTTCCAAATTAAATTCACCATATTTTAAGTTTTCTACACTAGACTAGGATCGATCACTATAAACATTCCCGACTCAATCCAACATAGTGGTGAGAGACATGGTCCACCACAAAGAGACTCAAATGGAGCCATCTGAATCTATTTCTAAAAGATATTATTATATGAAAAATCTACCAAATATAGATGGCCATACCATGATCCAATGAAATCAAACACATATGCTTTAATCATATCTTATAGAATTTGGATCATCCTCTTAGATTCTCCATCGGTCTATGGATGATATATAATACTATTATCAAACTGAGATCCCATTTCCTTCTACCATATTTTCCAAAACTATGATGTGAAGTATGCATCCCAATCTAACACGATATTCACTAGCACACCAAGCAATTGTATGATCTCCCAAGTATATAAACTACCCATTTCATCTAATTATTGGGTATGTTTAATAGTAAAAAAGTTTTTACCCATTAGAAATCGATCAACCACTACCTTCACTGTATCTCAACTCCCCGGAGTCCTGGCTAGTCCACTGATGAATCATCTGGTCTGGGATGAGGGCCACATGACCTCATAAATGCCTCCTCAAAATCAAAATTATTTCAACTAGTGGTGAGGGATTATGTGGAAACATGGGGAGACTATTCCCTCATCATAAGATGAAAAACAATCTTAAATACAATGGAATAAATAATAAATAATAGAATTAATAATAGCCACATCAATATAGTGGAACTAATAAAGAAAACAATACCTATACAATAACAATATGTCATACAAGAGTGAAATCCATACAATAGGATCCCCACATGTTGTGGATCAATGTATTAGAGTTAACAAAAGTCTCAGAACCAGGTTACACATTTCATCCCATGACTCAACCATCTCACGATGGATAGCCACATATAATTAGAACAATTATCACAAGTTATTCCATGAATCAACCATATAGTGATGGAAAACCACCATATAATCAACCAAAAAGCACATATCATCACATTATATAAAAAAGAAAAGTTCTCATAGTGTTACACATGCACCCACATACTAATAAAATTACACATCAAAATTATCACAAGGCTACACACACATCCATAGGATAATCAATCCATAAAACAAATTTATCACATGCTACACATACACCAACATTCCAATCAATTCATTCATCTTTATATAAAATTCATAACATGGTAAGAACTTTGTATCTCAAGTGTAACAAATTCCAATTTATAAGAACCATATTAATCGATCCTGATGAAACAAATCACTGGGATCAACCTAAAATTCTTCAAAATATAGTTCTGGAAAGAATAAACAAGAATAATTAAGCATATTGAGCTAAGATAATATTAGATTCACTGTATGATAACTTTCACAATGAATGACCCTTAAATCGGAGAAGATATGAGGATAAGGGAGACCAAACCACCAAAGAGAACCCCCTATATCCATATAGGTCGAGTGAGGGTTGGGGAGAGGGATGGAGAAATAAAACAAGTATTTTTAATCAAATTATGAAGCTTCCCTTAATGAAATATCCATCTAGGAGCCCACTAGATATCTGTTGGATTGCATCAGATAGCCGATAGCCCCTGGATGGCCAGTGGGTTTAGATATAAATCCATTCCACTGGCTTTAAAATATTTTGGTTGGTGGTTCCTCATCGGCTAGACGATGTCCCACCATAGTGGTATTTTAGCTGCAGGCTAGCTTCGTTCCTCCCGAACCCACTCCCAAGCAATCCTGAGGCCTCGAATAGACAAGAAGGAATAAAAACCACATGATTATATAGAAAAAAATATACAATAATTCACTTTATATCTAAGGGGTGTTACATACCTCTCCAAAATTTGGATTATTTTCATTAATCTTCAAATTTTAGTATTCAAACATATTTTATAGCCTTTTTTCCAACATATTTAGCCTTTAAAAATAGATAAATATCCCATGAGTACTCCTTTCTTTCCTTTTTAATCAAACTTTTCCAAATATAAATTCTTGATTTTTATTAATCATTGAATTACAAACACTTTTAAGTACTTTACTGTGGGATTTTTCTTGTACCAAATTTTATATAAAATCATGTTAGATTCAATTATTAAACAACATATATTTTTAATGTGCACAAATATACTTATAGCCTATCTCCAAAATAATTTTGAGAGGTTAAAATTAGAAATCATTGTTCTAACCATTTCAACCAAGGTTCTATTTTACCTCTCAAAAACTCTATTTTTATAGGGTCTATAAAGAGAATTATATTGATGCTTGATCCCATTATTTTAAATACAAGATTTAAATGAGTTTCTAGTGAACTCCATTCTATTTTATTTTCTCAGCTTCATGATATAAACTCCCAAATCTTACTCAAATTATCTTCTAAATTCATTGAACATATCCACTTAGATTTATGATTCATAAGAAAAAAATTAGTCATTCTAGTAAATTCATCAATGAATGTGATGAAATAAAGATCACATTTAGTGAATTAATGTCACGTTGGACCACATAAATCATAATGTATTTATTCAAGTGTCCTAGAGACTAGATCTTTAACTTTTGTGTCTTCCTTTCACTATTTTTTCTTTCTTAAATCTTTAACAAATATCTTCTCATTCACTCTTTAGTTGTAGAAAGTCTCTTACTTCATCTCCCTTTGGAATCTTACTAAAACTCTTTTGATTAAGATGGACTAGTCTTTTATACAAATTTTTTTACCATATTTTAAACTCAAATAAAAAGAGTTACTTGGATTTCTAATTTGTAATAAATTATCATAGGTTCATTATCCCTTTGTTATAAATCTTCCGAACTCTATACTTTTGACAATTTCAGAGTTAATTTTGAAAATTTCTTCATTTCCATCATCACATAGTTTTCCAATACTCAAAAAATTATGTTTGATGCCATCAAAAATAGAAAATATTTATGTTTCAGTTTTTGAGTCTCAGTATTATAAGTACCAATTACTTTAATTTTTAAGGAACTAAAATTTCCAAAATTAACTGAACCACTTTCATGATATTCTATATTCTTAAATATCCTAGTATATCCAGTGGGATGAACAACCACTATCCAGAATCCATGTCTCGTATCTTTTGTAGTATTTTATATCTGCCTCAACAAGAAGTTGTCTTTCAATATTTTCTCTTTTATAAAACTTATCAAATCCAGCAACTTATGGAAATTATCTAGGAAGTGTTCTCATAAATTCTTTATCACAATGACTATAAGATCCAAGTTTTTCCTTGAGGTGAATATCTCTTTATTTTTGCTTTAAATGATTTTTAATGGCCTAATTTGAATACCCTTTGAGTTCATAGGGGTATCAGGGGTGTTCAGGGATTTTTTGGAGCTTGGAACACAACTTTTGGAGAAAAACAATTGGGCCACATAGTTAGGAGAAATAGTGTGACCCAAGCCGTACGGTTTGGTAAAACCTTGAGGGATGGAAAGTGGGAATTAGGAGCCCACACGGTTTGAGGAAACCATGTAGATGGAGGAACAGACCTATGTGATGGCCTCTGTAGGTTTTGAAAGTTGTATGAGACACAGTTTTCACACTGTTAGAAAAACCATGCACACTAACCGTCTGAGGTTCCCCTCCACAGAGTGAACGGTGCACGATTAGTTCATGGCTTGGCCAAACAGTGAAACCTAGATATTTTTGGTAAAATGACCAAATTTCCCTTAAAATATATTTAAACATAAACCTAAATTCTATTCTCCTCTATTAGATAGCACTGAAAGTTGGGAGCTCCTCTTAAAAGACAAATCATAGGATTTGGAGTGGTTTATCCATTTGAAATAGGAATTGAGTGTCATCAGTCTCTTTGGATTCATGCCAGTGAGTACTATATTCCTCTCGTGTCATTATTCATTTTACATGGTATTAGCTGCGCTATTTTGGTACAATCCAATATGACCTATTTTTAGGATTTTCATCCCTTTTTCTCTCTCAATCTAGACTAAATTAGAGATCGATACTGGATGAGAACTCTAATACAGACCTACAGTAGGTGGCATATACCTTTCCCTTGGGATTTGGTACTTTATATGCCCATTTTCAAGTGTTCTTCATGCTTTAATTTCTGGAGGTGTTCCAATAATTAATTTAAGAATTGAATTAAACGTATTGAAACATGTTAGGGATTCCCTTTAGTTCCTTTGAGTTTAGTTGGAGGTTATTTTCCAAACCTTTTCTACCCATGGGGTGTGACCTTATTGTGCCATTATTGAAACACCCAAGGTGTGTGTGTTTGAGCTTTCTTAGTTAGACTAATCCCATTTATAAATGAATTTATTTGAATTGATTGATTAATAGATGGTTTGACTCATTTTCCATGTGATACATGACGTGAATTATTTAAATATTTAAATGTGAATTTTTATATGAGTGGGTAAAATCATGGAATGTAATTGGATGGGAATTTTTGTAAGAGTTGGAAGAAGTCATGGAATGTGATGGTATAAAATTATAATTGAATTTAATGATGTATTTTCCATAGGATTCCATGGGTGTGCTACACTATGGGTCATGATAGCGTTAGTGGATGCCTTGGATGAGATTTATCCTTGGGTATTGATTATATGGGATGAATTGGGCCTTGATAACCCTTGGATCTATATTTTTTGGTCTTGTAGTGGACATGGTCTATTGACATGATCCTTGGAAAACATTCCAAGTCAAACTAAGTTTCTATTGAGATGCTCCTGAGACTCGATGAGGATTCCTTGGCCTGCTATAACTTAGATCTGGCCCTGTGGGGTATGACACTTCTACTAATAAGGCTCGAATATGGTAATTGTGACTTACATGATTATACATAATGGTTGTAGGGGACATGATATACAATTTATATGGCATAATCATGGGTGATATGAGATTATGGATATATGACTTGGTCATGGTGTTTATTTATGTTTTAATTACAGCTGCCTTGTTATAGAATCTTGACCATTATTTTTTAGGGATTCATGTTTGGATATATAGTTACATTTTAATTGTTTTTGTATTCCTTGGGAACTTGTTTCATTTCTATTATACCTATTTTATACTTTTCACACTTCTTATATTGTATTTCATAACCATGATTGTTATAGATACAGTTGGTGGTGGTCTACTGGGATTTTATCTCACACCCTATCTCAGGATACCATTGGTACCCATAAAAACTAGGGACTGAGGGAAGTTCCCACAATTTGATTCTTGACTTTGGGCCATGCTTAGGAGCTAGGGAGAACAAGACTGAGCTGAGGCTCGTGATGCTATCTGGAGATAATTCTTTTTGGTCTTTTGATATTTTGATTCAAGTATTGTACTGATCACCATATACCTATTTTAGATAATTTTTAGACATATGAAATGACATATAATCTTGTATATGATATTACTTTTATCATTTTTGTATATATCTATCTTGGATGTTTATATCCTTTTCAGTTATGATCATGCTTCAGCTAAGGTGGGTTACATGTCTAGTGCTCTTAGTGCCTATTATTGCTACTTATTCATTGTTACATTACTTAATCTATTTGAATGGTATGGTATTCCATTATGCTACAATATGACATGAGAACATATTCTCCCCACAGACACACCCTAGGCCCATGCTGCTAGTCAGAAGCATCTGATGTTTAGGGAGATGTGTTTGAGGTCATGTGGCCAACCGAGCACAGGGCACCGAGCACTGTTCAGTTGCATCCATGTTTGGTACATTACAAAGTGGTATCATAGTGGTTACTTTTCCGTATTTACTATTTTTAGATGATAGAAATGGGATTTGGAAGGTATTAGGATTTGGTAATAAGTTGTGCCTGGGTGTAGCTGACCCATGTGTAGGAAAAATCCAAATTGTTTTGAATAGAAATTGTTGTTTTCAAGATTTTGACTATTACAGTTGATTTGATTCCACTTTTAGGTGACACACTTTAATTTTTATGTTATCAATGTTATGATGTAGTGTTATATATTTTTTCAACCTAATGAGATGAGGGAATTCCTCATGCATCATTTCAGAAACTTTATTGGATTCACATGCCATGAATTATGCCATGCCATATAGGATACATTACTTGATTGCATGATGTTTTGATATGTGCCTTATGTGATATATATGTTGTTGTTTTAGATGATTTTTCAGTGAATACTGAAGATATTTCCACTTCATGGGATTTTAGAGAGATGGGAGACCATCTCTCTCTAAGACCCTCATCAGTTTAGGCTCCTTGCATGATTTCTCCACTCTTCAATTCCATAGAGAACTTCCTCGTGCCTGGATGCTTTTATTCACACCATTTCGCGATGCCTTAGATGATACAATCCCCCCCTGTGCACAATCATATAGTGGATACTTGAAATGAGAATTCCCTTGATAAAGATGCCCACAATCATGTTTTTTTCCAGTAGATCCCAAGGGATATCATTCCTAGATGCGCTGAAAGGATCTGACCTAAGAAATGAAAGCAAGATGAAGCCTCCCCTTGTCAAGTGAATGGATGATGGTGGATACCTGCTGGAAGCAGACTAGATGCCCTTCAAAAACGTGATCAGCTGTGAAAATTCTTTGTTATGGGTCACATCTCCTACCACAAAGGTAATCATCCTTGGATATTAACTAAACTGCACTCACTTATTGTACATTGCTGGGATTCCGTAAACTAGTAATTAATCCCCATAGGAAAAGGCTATTTTTACAGCCTGTTAAAATCAAAAGATGATCTAAAAAGAGTTTGGAATACTGGTAATCTTAATCTTAAGCTGGGTTTCCTTAGAATTTCAGAGTAGGATTCCACTTTCAACCTGTCGACACATAGAAACATATTGTCACAAGTCTGGATTAAATTTCATGGACTTAACTGGTTCTTTTGGCACCCTAAAATACTGAATGACATTGTCTCATGCACATAAAATCCTCTCAAAATTGATCATAGGACCTTAAATGCTGACTTGGGTCTCTTTCCTAGAGTTATGATAGAAATAAATCTTGACTCAAAGCTACCCAACTCAATTAAATTCAATGCTAATGATTACAAAACTGAAATTATAATGGAATATGAGCAGAAAACCCCCTTTTGTGATCATTGTAAAATCATTGGTCACACTATCTACAACTCTAGGGTCATTAGGAATCAGGTAATCCAACCAACTGAGACTGATTGGAAGAAAATAAAGAACACTAAAAAAGATAAATCCCCCATGAAGAACATCCCTGAACCAGCCAAAAAGGAAGTTTGGGTAAAACACACACACAATTTGACACACATAGGGGATAGTTTGAGTACTAACTGGGTAGACTATGTTAAAGAACAAGAAAAATATATTAATGAACAAGGACTCTTAATTGAAATTGAAAATTTGGTCCTAGATACTATTAAGTTATCAACTGAGTAGGAAAATGTTAATAGTTATCCACCTCACCAAGTATCAAGTCTCCAACATCAAATCTTGGATAGAAGGAACTTTCCACCTGATAAATTGATGTGGCCTTCCTACAATACATGTATTACCACCCACAATTATGGTGTCTTCCCCACAAAATATTGTGTTCAAGCAGTGGTTGACACCTCAGCTGGCTCCAACATATAGTTTCTACCCATGGTAGAAGCTGGGGTGGACATGAAATAGAACTCAAAATCCATCTTACATGATAACTCATCTTAGGTTCTAGTACCCAAGCATATGTAGGTTTATAAATACCCCTCGGAGTAGAGTCAGAGTCAATTTCTGAACTCTGTCAAACAATAGTCATCATTTGACCCACCTGTCCTAGGTACACCTACTCCTCTAACTATTGCTAGTGAGAACTATTCTATGAAGTCTGAAAACATTCTCTATGATCAAAATGACAACCATTTTCTATGTGTTACACTAACTCTTGAACTAATGCTTTCTCTGGTGCTTCAATTTCATTGAACTTATGCAATCTATGTAACGACCCAAAGTTTCATTAATGGAAAATCCCTCTTGATCTAGTTAAATGTTTCTTTATGAAAAATGTTTTTATAAGATGTCAACTTCTTTAAGTTTTACGACCGTTACTTTTATAGCCGTTGAACAGTGATCATCTGGGTAGTTTAAATATAAGGCTTTAACGAACCAATTTTCTACTCAGACAAAGGAAGCGATGGCCTCATCCAGTAGAATTGACCCTTACGAAGCCCATTTGTCGGAGCTCGGAAAGGAGGTGGCGTCTTTGGGCTTTGCCCTTGACCAAGCCCAAGCTGAGCTTCATCAAGTCAAGCTCGAACATGATCGTCTACGGGAAAAATGGAAGTTGATAGAGATCACCACTCGAGCGATGTTATCCGAGCAACCCCAAGAGTCTGTCACCATCGCACACCTTACCCTTAGGTCTTATGCGGCTATTTTAAGGGGTTATGTAACAAATAAGTAGCACCATGTTCATGTACATTATTTTTGTATATAATAATGAATATAATTTCTAGTCATTTTTGATGCATTGTAATTAGTTTTTAAAGTACAAATGATGTTTTTAGTTATTATTTAATTAAGAATTATATTTTATTAAATTAAAGGATTTTTGAATTAAATAATATTTTAATAAAATATTATTATTAATATTAAATTAATTTTTAATAAATATAAATGATCTTATAATTTTATGAATGCAATTAAAATTTTTATTAAGGTTTGAAAGCCATTTCTGTCAAAACCCGTGAATTTTTATAAATGTCGGTTTTTATTTTAAAAGTGAAAATTCACATATTTAGAAAATTATTTAGATAAAATAAATATTATTTTTGGAATCAGGACGTCGAAATTATCCAACGGTGAATTTTTCATAATTTTCTGAGACAGTCAAATTTTTGGGTAAAAATTAAATACCATTTAAATATATAATGTGTTTTATGACATCATAATGACCCAATGGTGATGTAATAAAATACCATAATCCTTATGTTCGGCCAATATGTGTTTTATCAATAAAATAATGAGGTTTTGGGTTTGTTTGACTCACTTTTCAAAGCATTAATGGAGCCCTCAAGACTTATTCAACACTTTGCCTTTTTAAATTAATTTCCATGGGAGTGTGGCTCACCTCCACATAAGCAACCCTAATTTTTTAATAAGTTCGGACCTTGGCCTTGTAAAATATTGTTTTCCTCTTCCCCTTTCCAGAAACCATGGGCAAATACCATGGGATGGTTTGTGGTTTGGATTATTTTAATATAAGGGGTCCCAAACCTAAATAATAAAGAATTCTCTCACCCTTCCTATATAAACCCACCCAAGCTCCCACTTCCTCCTCACCAAAAGCCCTTGAAGTTCGTCCAAACTCTGCCCTACTCTCTCTATAATCCTCTCAAGGTGCCCCAAGCTCCCAAGAAGCCTCTCACAAGCCTCTCTCTAGCCTTTGGAAGCACACTTCCAAGTAAGGGGTTTTCTTCCTTTCTCATTTTTTTGTCAATTTTCTTTAAGTTGTATTTCCCTTTTTATTTCAATTACGAATGTTGGGGTATGGTTTCTCACCTCCCCCATACTGCCCTCTTATTGTTTGAATGATGGGAGAACCCTTTCTCTCTCATTAAATGACTCCCATGTACACCTGTTACTATGCCGAAATTCCGAAAGGAACTTCTCTCTCTTCTTTTACATTCAAGCAATACTTTTGTATCATGAATCTAAATTCCATTTCTATTGTTGGGACATGTATATATACGATCTCCTTACTGTCCATTACATGTAAATATGATGAGGAACCCCTTTCTCTCTCATCAACCTTTTTTATGAATTCTTATGTCACGCCGTTACGCTGCCGAAATCGTACCGATTTTCTAAGCCAATGTCTTTGTGTAGTGAATACCATGCCCATTTCTCCATCAAGGGTATTCAACTTTATGCACATATACATATTGATTGTAAAGTTTCATGTATGAATTCCACATTCCTTTATCGTGGAAGAAATGATTATGTTTTATGAATCCATGTTTTATGATCCATGTGGCACACTTATGCATGAAATGAAATGTTTAAGAAGGGTGCGCCCTGATAGCGCTCCAATGCATTGGGTAAAGTATAGTATCATGATACGTCATGTGCAATGAGTGTTGACTCATGATAATTCAAGTGCAACGAGGGTTTACTCGTGCTTCAAGTGCAGTGAGGGTTTACTCATGCTCCATGTGCAATGAGCCTTGGCTCATGCTAATTCAATGTTAAGTGTTGTTGCCACATTTCCATGTTATGATTATCATGCTTTATCATGCCTTTATGTTCATGTCTCTCTTATGCTCTATTGATATGCCTATTGCCTAACATGTATTTTACTCCTCATGTTATTCACTGTGTACTCCCTTACTGGGCTTTATAGCTCACCCTTTTCTTATGCATGTCCTCAGGTTATCCCATGCAATGCTAAGTACGAAGGAATGTAGTGGTCATGTAAAGGAAGTTTTCAATAAGGATGTTGTATTTCATGTTTAAAGTTTTTATGTAATGATCCTAAGCCCCAAAGACACTAAACCTCTCGATCTTCTTTGTTGTATCAAGTGAAGTTTTATGTAATAAAGCATGTTTAAGTTGTAATAAAAAGCAGGGTTGTCATAGTTGGTATCAAAGGATAGGTTTAGTTATTTTTGGGATTAGGAAACCCTAGTAAAGCCTTAGATACAAGAATAAGCATAATAAAAACATCCCTATGTTTTGGTAAATACTAAGTAAGTGGTTTATCAAACAAATACATCCCTGTCTGGATACGAGCAGGTAGAGGCGGCTCTGGCACAGATGTATCCTAGGGGTAAAACCCGAAAACACCGCTTTGAGCTAGACTCGAACGGGAACTGGTGCACGACAACGGGCCTTGCTGCACTCTTGGTTACGACACTCCCGGGGGATATGTTTTGATGAATTCACAATCTTAGTATGAACCCTTATTAAAGGAAAAATTCCCCTAAGAATATATTTTAGAAGGAAGATCATGAAAAGCCTGGATTGAATCCTATAGACTCATGAGTTAAAGAGATTAAAGTTTATTTATAAGTCATCAACTTTTGTCTTTGGATTAACCTTTATGTGTTACCCCTAAATTTCCTTTTATTCCAGCCAATGGCCGGTAATAGGAGAACTCGGGCTAACAACCGTTGTGAAGATCAGTGTGATGATTGTACTTATGAGATGCCCAATCCAATGGGAGCGGGAATCGCGAACTTTGTCACGCTTCTCTCTCAGCTAACTCAAGTTTTGAATAGAAACACTGGTCAAGAGGAACGTTCAACCCCCCCTAAGAAAGAACAAGTCGCTATTGGAAGCTTCATGAGACAAAGACCTCCTACTTTTAGTGGATCATCCGATCCCACGATCGCTGAACAATGGATCAACTCCATTGAAAAGATATTCTCCATCCTCCAATGCTCTGAAAAAGAGAAGGTTCTCCTAGCGGCTTATCGTATGGAGGGTGAAGCTGATCAATGGTGGACGTTGATCAAAAATACGAAGCCTGAGGAGGAGATCGAGGCTTTGGAATGGAAGGAATTCCGGAAGATGTTTTTCGATAAATATTTTCCACGCACCCTCCGTCTTAAGATGGAAAGGAACTTCCTTTCCCTCAAATAGAAAGATGAAGAATCTGTGGGAGCGTACGAGGAAAACTTCACAAGGCTTGCACGATACGCTTCCGGCTTTGTCGTTACCCCCGAATGCAAGGTTGACCGCTTCTTTGGTGGGCTGAAGCCTAGTTTGCGGAAAGCATTAGCGATCCGTGACTTCGACAGCTATGAGGAAATTGTCCGATGTGCCCTCAAGGTTGAAATGGAGATCGTAGAATCACAGGGGTATCATGGGGACAAGAAGCGGAAGGTGGACTTCAATGCTGGTGGTCCAATGGATAAATCCAACGGCGCTAAGAAATTCCAGCACCCCACTTGCCAAAAGTGTGGAAAGAAGCACCCTGGAAATTGCCTTAGGGGGACAAGAAAATGCTTCAAGTGTGGAAGAGAAGGGCACCTAGCTGTTAACTGTCAGCAAGAAGGACCCGCGGCTGCGACGGAGGGGAGGAACGCTTCGTTCGAACCTCAACGCATTGTTCAATGCTTCAAATGAAAAGAACCGGGTCATTTTGCGAATCAGTGCCCTAATCCAAGGGTTATCGGAGGCAATCAACAACCTCCAAGACAGCAAGGAAGAGATTTTGCCATCACTTCTGCCGAAGTGAACCCCGACAACGAAGTGGTGACAGGTACACTAGTTATTCATTCAAGAATAGCGAACGTACTTTTTGATTCAGGTTCTACGCATTCTTTTATATCTCAAAAGTTTAGTAGAATAATCCCTGCACCACCACAAATCATGGAAGTAAAGATGTCAGTGAGTACGGAAAATGGGGCAATCATTGCATCCCATGAGTATAAGTCCTCCCCTGTTATAATCTGTGGATTGAATTTCCCAGCGAACCTCGTCATACTCCCTTTGGTGGAATTTGATGCAATTCTTGGCATGGATTGGCTTTCCTTATATAGAGCCAACATAAATTGTCGGGAGAGGGAAATCACACTCCATATGGAGAATCGACCCCCGATTCTTTACAAGTGTCAGGAGGAAGATGAATCTCCTTTAGCTCCATCATCTCAAGCATGGATATTACTACCTTATGAGCACGCATATCTGGCTCAGATGATTGAGTCCAAGGAAGAAACCACCCTTGAAGAAATGCCTATTGTGAGGGAATTCGCTGAAGTATTTCCCGAGGAACTTCCTGGTCTTCCTCCAAGAAGAGATGTTGAGTTCTCAATTGAACTTATACCTGGGGCGCTACCAATATCCAAGACTCCATATAGAATGGCTGTGGTTGAGCTTGAAGAACTGAAGAAACAACTACAGGAGAATCTGGATAAAGGGTTTATACGCCCAAGTGCATCACCATGGGGTGCACCAGTCCTCTTCGTCAAGAAGAAGGATGGGTCAATGCGGCTTTGCATCGATTATCGTGAACTTAACAAAATCACGATAAAGAACAAGTATCCTCTCCCAAGAATCGATGACTTGTTTGATCAGCTGCGTGGAGCACAATACTTCTCCAAGGTCGACTTCCGGTCGGGATATTATCAAGTAAGGGTGAAGAAGGAAGATATCCCCAAGACTGCTTTTCGTACAAGGTACGGGCACTATGAATTCATAGTAATGCCTTTTGGACTCACCAATGCTCCAGAAATATTCATGGACTTGATGAATAGAGTCTTTAGAGATTACCTAGATAAATTTGTGGTAGTCTTTATAGATGATATTCTAATATACTCCAAAACCAAGGAGGATCATGAGGAGCATTTAAGAACTGTACTGGAGACTTTGCGCAAGGAGAAGCTCTATGCCAAGTACAGCAAGTGTGAGTTCTGGTTGAAGGAGGTCTCATTCTTGGGCCATATCATCACAAGCAATGGGATATCTGCGGACCCCTCCAAAACAGATGCAATTGAGGGATGGCCGAGGCCAACATCGGTAACTGATATCCGTAGCTTCTTGGGGTTAGCTGGATATTATCGACGATTTGTGAGAAACTTCTCACGATTGTCCAACCCTCTTACCAAGCTAACTCGAAAGGGAGTAAAGTTTTCTTGGAGTGATGAATGCGAAGAAAGCTTCAAGGAGTTGAAAAGGAGGCTTATCACTGCACCTGTGCTCACTTTACCCACAAGTGGGGAGCTTTTTGTGGTATTCAGTGATGCTTCGAAGAAGGGCTTAGGATGTGTGCTGATGCAGAATGATAAAGTGATATCCTATGCCTCAAGACAGTTGAAAATCCATGAGCGAAACTATCCAACGCATGATCTGGAGTTGGCGGCGGTGATCTTTGCCTTGAAAATCTGGCGGCATTATCTCTATGGAGAGAAATGTGAGATATATACTGACCACAAGAGTCTTAAATATATATTCACATAGAAAGAGCTTAATATGCGCCAGAGAAGATGGATAGAGCTCATAAAGGATTATGACTGTTCAATACATTACCACCCTGGGAAAGTGAACAAGGTGGCGGATGCCCTAAGTAGAAAGGATCCAGCGATTCTATCAATGATGAGAATTGAGAAGGATCCAATCTTCTTAGACTTGATGAAGATGGACGTGGGAATCATAAAGAAGGGAACATCATCAATCCTTTCACAAATGATTGCTCAACCATCTCTTTTGGAAAGGTTAAAGGATGCTCAAAAGGATGATGCGGGAATCCAAGAAAAAGTGGAAGCTATCAAAAAGGGAAAATCCTTAGAGTTTAATGTTAATGAAGAAGGAATTGTGCGGTTTGGGAAAAGACTATGTATTCTATCAAGTTTGGAGCTGAAGAAGGAACTTTTGGATGATGCACATAGTTCAAATTTCTCTATTCACCCAGGGAGCACAAAGATGTATCGAGATCTCCGAGAACACTTTTTGTGGGATAATATGAAGAAGGAGATCGCTGAATATACATCAAAGTGCCTGGTGTGTCAGCAAGTGAAGGCAGAGAGGCAGAAGTCTAAGTGGATGATGCAACCATTGCCCATACCAGAATGGAAATGGGAGAACATCACCATGGACTTCGTCCCTGGACTTCCAAGGACATCCAAAGGCAGCAATGCAATCTGGGTTGTTGTGGATCGTCTTACAAAGACTGCACACTTCATTTCTATTCGAGAGGATTTCTCTTTGGATCAACTGGCATGGATATATATCAGGGAAGTGGTACGATTGCATGGAGTACCACTATCTATTGTGTCTGACCGAGATCCAAGATTTACCTCTAAGTTTTGGAAGAGTCTTCAACATGCTCTGAATACTGAACTGAACTTCAGTACGGCCTATCATCCTCAAATTGATGGCCAATCTGAGCGGACTATCCAAACACTTGAGGATATGTTGAGAGCGTGCTCAATGGACTTTAAAGGAGGATGGGATCAACATCTTCCTCTAGTTGAGTTCTCTTATAATAATAGTTTCCACTCGAGCATCCAAATGGCACCATATGAAGCCCTGTATGGGAAAAGGTGTAGAACACCGTCATGTTGGGATGAGGTCGGTGAACGTAAGCTGCTTGGACCAGAAATGGTCGAAGAAATGGTAGAGAAGGTGAAAACCATTCAGCAGCATATCAAGGCAGCCCAAAGTCGACAGAAGAGTTATGCAGATAATCGTCGACGAGACCTTGAGTTTAAAGTCGGAGACATGGTGTTTTTACGCATATCTCCGTGGAAGAAGGTCATGAGGTTTGGAAAGAAAGGGAAGTTAAGTCCAAGGTACATCGGCCCCTTCGAGATTCTTGATCGTGTTGGGGATGTGGCCTATCGACTAGAACTTCCACCTACTATGGCCAAGGTGCATGATGTCTTCCATGTATCCCTCTTAAGGAAGTACATACCAGACCCTTCACATGTACTCTCTTCTGAGGTGGTACAATTAGAAGACGATCTTTCTTATGAGGAGCAACCAGTGAAGATCTTAGATCGTAGAGAAAAAGTTCTACGAAATAAGACAATGCCCCTCGTCAAGGTGTTGTGGAGAAACCACAAGTTTGAAGAAGCAACTTGGGAGTCGGAGGATATGATGAAGCTAAGTTACCCACATTTGTTTTAGTGTGGGAGAAGGAAAATTTCGAGGGCGAAATTTCTTAAGGGGGGAATGTTGTAACGACCCAAAGTTTCATTAATGGAAAATCCCTCTTGATCTAGTTAAATGTTTCTTTATGAAAAATGTTTTTATAAGATGTGAACTTCTTTAAGTTTTACGACCGTTACTTTTATAGCCGTTGAACAGTGATCATCTGGGTAGTTTAAATATAAGGCTTTAACGAACCAATTTTCTACTCAGACAAAGGAAGTGATGGCCTCATCCAGTAGAATTGCCCCTTACGAAGCCCATTTGTCGGAGCTCGGAAAGGAGGTGGCGTCTTTGGGCTTTGCCCTTGACCAAGCCCAAGCTGAGCTTCATCAAGTCAAGCTCGAACGTGATCGTCTACGGGAAAAATGGAAGTTGATAGAGATCACCACTCGAGCGATGTTATCCGAGCAACCCCAAGAGTCTGTCACCATCGCACACCTTACCCTTAGGTCTTATGCAGCTATTTTAAGGGGTTATGTAACAAATAAGTAGCACCATGTTCATGTACATTATTTTTGTATATAATAATGAATATAATTTCTAGTCATTTTTGATGCATTGTAATTAGTTTTTAAAGTACAAATGATGTTTTTAGTTATTATTTAATTAAGAATTATATTTTATTAAATTAAAGGATTTTTGAATTAAATAATATTTTAATAAAATATTATTATTGATATTAAATTAATTTTTATTAAATATAAATGATCTTATAATTTTATGAATGCAATTAAAATTTTTATTAAGGTTTGAAAGCCATTTCTGTCAAAACCCGTGAATTTTTATAAATGTCGGTTTTTATTTTAAAAGTGAAAATTCACATATTTAGAAAATTATTTAGATAAAATAAATATTATTTTTGGAATCAGGACGTTGAAATTATCCAACGGTGAATTTTTCATAATTTTCTGAGACAGTCAAATTTTTGGGTAAAAATTAAATACCATTTAAATATATAATGTGTTTTATGACATCATAATGACCCAATGGTGATGTAATAAAATACCATAATCCTTATGTTCGGCCAATATGTGTTTTATCAATAAAATAATGAGGTTTTGGGTTTGTTTGACTCACTTTTCAAAGCATTAATGGAGCCCTCAAGACTTATTCAACACTTTGCCTTTTTAAATTAATTTCCATGGGAGTGTGACTCACCTCCACATAAGCAACCCTAATTTTTTAATAAGTTCGGACCTTGGCCTTGTAAAATATTTTTTTTCTATTCCCTTTTCCAGAAACCATGGTCAAATACCATGGGATGGTTTGTGGTTTGGATTATTTTAATATAAGGGGTCCCAAACCTAAATAATAAAGAATTCTCTCACCCTTCCTATATAAACCCACCCAAGCTCCCACTTCCTCCTCACCAAAAGCCCTTGAAGTTCGTCCAAACTCTGCCCTACTCTCTCTATAATCCTCTCAAGGTGCCCCAAGCTCCCAAGAAGCCTCTCACAAGCCTCTCTCTAGCCTTTGGAAGCACACTTCCAAGTAAGGGGTTTTCTTCCTTTCTCATTTTTTTGTCAATTTTCTTTAAGTTGTATTTCCCTTTTTATTTCAATTATGAATGTTGGGGTATGGTTTCGCACCTCCCCCATACTGCCCTCTTATTGTTTGAATGATGGGAGAACCCTTTCTCTCTCATTAAATGCCTCCCATGTACACCCGTTACTATGCCGAAATTCCGAAAGGAACTTC
Organism: Viscum album; assembly: GCA_963277665.1. Taxonomy (NCBI): domain Eukaryota; kingdom Viridiplantae; phylum Streptophyta; class Magnoliopsida; order Santalales; family Viscaceae; genus Viscum; species Viscum album. The sequence continues at coordinate 803,136,541 of OY728167.1, read as the reverse complement.
TCTCTCTTCTTTTACATTCAAGCAATACTTTTGTATCATGAATCTAAATTCCATTTATATTGTTGGGACATGTATATATATGATCTCCTTACTGTCCATTACATGTAAATATGATGAGGAACCCCTTTCTCTCTCATCAACCTTTTTTATGAATTCTTATGTCACGCCGTTACGCTGCCGAAATCGTACCGATTTTCTAAGCCAATGTCTTTGTGTAGTGAATACCATGCCCATTTCTCCATCAAGGGTATTCACCTTTATGAACATATACATATTGATTGTAAAGTTTCATGTATGAATTCCACATTCCTTTATCGTGGAAGAAATGATTATGTTTTATGAATCCATGTTTTATGATCCATGTGGCACACTTATGCATGAAATGAAATGTTTAAGAAGGGTGTGCCCTGATAGCGCTCCAATGCATTGGGTAAAGTATAGTATCATGATACGTCATGTGCAATGAGTGTTGACTCATGCTAATTCAAGTGCAACGAGGGTTTACTCGTGCTTCAAGTGCAATGAGGGTTTACTCATGCTTCATGTGCAATGAGCCTTGGCTCATGCTAATTCAATGTTAAGTGTTGTTGCCACATTTCCATGTTATGATTATCATGCTTTATCATGCCTTTATGTTCATGTCTCTCTTATGCTCTATTGATATGCCTATTTCCTAACATGTATTGTACTCCTCATGTTATTCACTGTGTACTCTCTTACTGGGCTTTATAGCTCACCCTTTTCTTATGCATGTCCTCAGGTTATCCCATGCAATGCTAAGTACGAAGGAATGTAGTGGTCATGTAAAGGAAGTTTTCAATAAGGATGTTGTATTTCATGTTTAAAGTTTTTATGTAATGATCCTAAGCCCCAAAGACACTAAACCTCTCGATCTTCTTTGTTGTATCAAGTGAAGTTTTATGTAATAAAGCATATTTAAGTTGTAATAAAAAGCAGGGTTGTCATAATCTAAACACCACTAACATATCCCATAATGCTGCAAAAAATAAATTCTCTTGCTAGGAAAAGTTACCCAGTTTTATCTCCAAGTGACACCCCTATTGAAAAGAGGAATAAAAACAAATCACTTGACTATAAATCAACCCACTCTCCCCCTACTCACTATATCTCTCTTAACAGGGCTATTCAACCCATGATTCAGACCTTACATACTAAGTTTACTGCTTATGCTAACATGACATCAGAATTTGTTCTACATAACAGTATACCTACTGTTCTAGAACAGAATAATATGAAGGAAAGTAAGAACTCCCTGGAGAAGAAGAAAATTCACTCATATATCTTTGTCAAGCCGGTGTCCGCAGTGGGTACAAAGACTCCATGTAATTCTAATCCACTTTCTTCATTAAGTTCAGACTTCTCTATAATGTTTGAAAACCTGGTATCTCAAAATACCAATGAATTGTTGCTAGGTTCAAATGATTCCACAGAATCATCTATGACTTCACAATTAAAATAACCTACAAATAAGAGCAATGTCATTTCTCACGATGAACAGGAAAAGACCACTAATACTCAAGAGGTTAGAAGGTATACTAGAAATAAAGGATCTGTAAAAAATAAAAAAGGGAGATCTAACTCCAAATTTAGGTTTAAATGAATATACCTTTTTGGAATTGGCAGGGTATCACCCTCTCTCACACCCTCAATGTTTTGAAAAGAATGGTTAACACGCATCATCCTATTATTTTTTATATTATGGAACCAAGAATCACCTTTTCCTATAAATATTCTCACTTATGTTAACAAAATTATATGTTTTCTGGTGCAATCAATAATAATCTCAATTCTTATTCTTTATGGATTTTTGCGTATTCTTCTTTACAAGATTTTAGTGTTTTTAGTATCTCTGATCAGATTCTCACTTGTAAATTTACTATTGATGGTACTCATACTTTGTTCTCATTTTTTTTATGCTAATAATAGATACCAAGAAAGAAGAATTATTTGGAATGACCTCTCTTATTTAGGCACTAACACAAATTCCCATGGTTTCTTATGGGAGACTTTAATGCTATTCTTAACTCTAGTGAAAAAATTGTCCCATATCACACTTCTATCTTCACGAGAGAATTTAAAGCCTCGATCGAGGAAAAAATCTAATTGAAATTAATCTCACTGGTGCAAAAAACACCTGGTATAGAAGACATTACAATAAAGTGGTTGCTTCCAAATTGGACAGATCCTTTATGAATTTCTCTAATTTAGATTAATGGGACACTATCTCTAGCATCACTCTTCACATACTGAACTCTAATCATCACCCTATCTTGGTAAACATGTCCTCCAAAAACATGAAACCTCGATTACCTTTTCATTTCATCAATGTGTGGCTCTATGATGATGAGTTCAATCATTTCGTACAAAACTTTTGGTCCTCAATGTCTCATAGAATTTATTCCTTATCTTGCAACCTAAAACTAAAACACCTCAAACCGACTCTCAAATCTTAGTGCAACTCCAAAGAAAAACAAGTTAACAATGAAATTAGTATTCTTTAGAAAGAAATCACTGATCTGTAAAATGAAAACACCAATTCTGACCTCCACACTGATCCTACACAAGAAATAAACATTGTAGTCAAACTCAATTCCTTGCTCACTTTTAAGGACAATATGAGAAAACAAGATTATAAAGTTAAATGGTTACCTGACGGTGATAGAAATACCAAATTCTATAACTCTATACAAATAATAAGGAAGGATTATAGACCTATAACCATTCTAAATTATGGGGATAAGATTATTGACAAGGAATATGACACAGATCAACATATATTCTCCTACTATGAGACCATCTTTAATGGCCCTAATAACAACAAAGACCTCCTTCCTAAGGTCATTCCTCTAGTGATCACCGATGCAGACAATACCTTCCTTCTTAACCCTCCAATGGATCATGAAATCAAAGACACTATATTTAGTCTGAATCCTGATAGTGCCTTGGGTCCTGATGGCTTTAACAATGATTTCTTCCAAAATTATTGTTATGTGGTTCATATCGATGTCTGTAAACTTGTTAAATCCTTTTTCACCAATGGGGTTCTTCCTCATGCTATTAATGCACAGGTCCTTACCTTGATCCCTAAAGTGGATAATTCCTCTAAGATTCACCTTTTTAGACCCATTTCTCTTATCAACACTCTTTACAAGATCATCACCAAAATCATTTCTAATAGACTCTCAACTAGTACTGATAAAATTGTTTCTTGGAACCAATTTGGATTTATAAAGGGTAGATCCATTCAATAATGTATATGTCTTGCCTTTAAGTGTATTAACAACTTGAATAAAACTAATAGAGGAGGTAACATAGATATTAAACTTGTCATTTGAAAATATTTTAACACCATGGATTGGATTTTTATCTACAAAGTCTTTAAAAGCTTTGGCTTTAGTGCCCCTTTTATCACTGCTATCAGAACTCTCTTCAACTCGAACACTATCTCCATTTTGATAAATGGATCTTCCTAAGGATACTTTAAATTCACAAAAGGTGTCAGACAAGGTGACCCCCTCTTTTCCATTCTATTCTCAATAGCGGAAGACTACCTCAGTCGTCTGATCAATCTTCTAGTGGTTCAAAATAAGCTGAAACCCATTCATGTCTCGAGGAATGTAAATTCTCCCACTCACCTATTTTATGATGATGACATAATTCTCTTCCTCCAAGATGATGAAAGAAACATTCTTAACCTCAATAATACCCTCTCTCACAATGAGGAGGTTTCTAAACAAACCATAAGTTGGAACAAATCTTACATTTTCTTTGGGAAGAACTTTCCCCTCAAAAACAATGTAACATTATCTCTGAATTAGGTCTGAAAGAGGTCTCTCTCCCCTTCACTTACCTTGGTGTCCCCATATTATGGGGTATACCCCAGTCTTTCCACTTTGTGACTATTTTTAATCAAGTTTTAAAGCAACTTTCATCTTGGAAGGGTAAATCTATCTCTATGGAAGGCAGGACTTGCGTTGTTAAATCCACTATTGTCTTCAGAATGGTATACTCCATGATGGTCTACAAATGGCCTATTGGATGGATAAAAAAATGAACACATCTATTAAAAATTTCATCTGGACTGGTAGTATTCTAGAAAGCAATCTTGTGACAGTCCCTTGGTCAATTTGTTGCAAGCCTATTGAGAATGATGGCATTGGCATAAAAAACATAAATTACTTTAATGAAGCTCTTCAAGTTCAGATTACTTGGAATATTTTTCACAATTCTTATGAATCTATCACCTTTCTCAAAAAGATATTTCTTGAAAAACATAAGACTGTAAATTCGAGATTTATTAATTCTTCCATATGTCCTACCATAGAGCACTCCTTAGCTAAAATTATGAATAACTCCATATGGATGGTATCTAGAGATTCCACCATGAAATTCTGGATAGATAATTGGACTGACACACCTTTAATCTCTATGATTTCTCCTGATCAAACTCCTGAAATTACCAATAGCTCTATCAAAGATACTTTAAATTCTTAACAATATCATCTACCGGATACTATTTTGAATCTCATTGAAAACTATCCTTTCTCTTACAACAATTATTTCTTAATTTGGGATTCTGCTCCCAATGGAATGATTACCTCAAAAAATTACTACAATCATATTTTCTGTAACACCAAGAAGATTATATTTGGATTAAACACTTAAAAAAATCTTAGATAAATCCCTCAAGGTTAAATCTCATCTGGTGCCTTGCTCACAAAAAAGTTCCCACTGCTATTTGTCTTCAATCGTTTTGAATTCAACTTTGCTCTAAATGTAAAATCTGTAATCAACAAAGAGAAGATGCTAACAACCTCTTCCTTTCCTATGATACTGCTTCTGCTCTTTGGAACTATATTTTTGACATCTTTGATTATAGATGGTTGATTCTTGACTCTGTCAAAACTCAACTTATGAAATGTGCAAAGATGGAAGGCTCTCAACAAATCAGGAACCTTTTCCTTTCTATAGTTCCTAAACTCCACCACATGATCTGGTATGATCGAAATGCAATTATTCACAACAACTACTCATTAAATCATAATGCAGGTTGGATCCAGATCCTCATTTCCATACAAGAATATGATCTGATACAAAAAGGAAATTTCCATAACACTGTGCACGACTTTGGAATCCTGAAATGTCTACAAATAAACAACAAATTATTTCATCCTCATCACACTCTCAAGGTGTTCTGGAGACCCCCTCTCCCTATATTGATAAAAATCAACATTTATGGTGCCCTCAAGGGAAATCTAGGACCTACAGGGTGTGGTGCTGTTTTCAGGAACCACCTCGGTTAGATTCTAGGTTGCTTCATGGGTCATTGTGGTATTTCCACCTCCCATGAAGCTGAGATGATGGGTTTGAATCATGCAATTAAATTTTCCATGGTTTTTGGTTGGAACAACCTATGGATTTAAAGTGACTCGATGACCATCATTCTAGCAATTGGGAATGGCGTAACTCATCTAGTTTGGCTGATTACTACCCATTGGATGGAATGCAACTATTCGCTCACTAATCTGAACTACATCATCACACATGTTTATCGGGAATCAATCATGTTTGCCAATGTATTGGCCAACTTGGGAGTTAATCAAGACATAACCTGGTGTGAAGACCTCCATGCTACTCTTATACCCTTTAATGAAAAATATTTGAATATGATCCTGTACTTTAGACTTTTGTAATATTTCTTTTAATAAATCATGTGATTTGGTTTTTTGGGTCAAGGAATCACCTTTAAAAAAAAAGATAATTGTTCATTGGATTGATAAACATGGTTGGTACTTAGATCTCCTATCGTAACCTAAATAGTTTTTTCTTGATTAGGCTACAACAGACACCCTAAGTGGCCAACTACGGTATGTTGAGTTATGGACCATTGGCTGCATGGGATAAAATTTCTATGGTGTGGATTAAGTGGATGCCATATTTTAGTTCATGAGGTGTATGAGCCCTTATATATTAGAATAGTCAAACCATTTGATTCAACAATTTAAAGAGAAATTTGAAAAGAATATAGAATCAAATGAAAAATTGAACTTGTGAAACAGAGAACTTGACCTTGACCCAGCTTCTAAGTAGGAAGTAGGAAGTTTCTTTAATGATATTTGTGACTGTTTCTTTTACCAGTCTTGGATTTAGGATTAGTATATGTGGTATGACCTGTTATTGGAAGGTTTTGACCCATCATGTGCTTTTAGCTGAAAACTTTTGATATTGACCTTTTTAGAGGTGTGTGTTTGGCATTGTAGAAAAATTCCACCATGATGACTTCTAGTTGTATGCTAGGAGGGTAGATATTATCAAGATCTAGAGGTGGTGAGCCATAGGCTACCAGTGGATACTTTTGTAATTCCATATATAGAACAAGTAGCTATTCTGGGAAAAAGTGTGGTGGCATAGTTCTGTGAGGAGTTTTTACACTTTATTCAGACTTTTCATAGAGAACCGCATCCTGCCTTATCTATGGATGAGATGATTCATGTGTTAGAGTAGTAGAATCCACCCATGTATTTAGGGGATGGAGGACCAAAAGCTATTAAGTTTTTGTTTGAGACTACTCTATCAATATTTCAGCATCTGGAGGAACCATCTGAGAGGAGAGTGAAACTCATGACTTATATGCTTTGGGGAGAAGTGAAGAACAAGTGGGATGTTATGAAACATGATGATAGGTAGTGAGAAATGGTTTTTGTTGATTTATAAACCAGATTTTAGGATTAAAATTTTCCCGAGACTATGAGACAAGATCGGGATAGTGAGTTCATCCATCCGAAGTATAGAACTATGATGGTTATGGAGTATTCATAATGCTTTATAGAGCTGAAACATTTTTCACTAACATACCTTGATTACAAGATATCAAGGGAAAGATGATTTGAGGAAGGAATTCGACATTCTATTCGATCTCAGGCCAACATGTTCAGGTTGACGATGATTAATGAGATAGTAAATCATTTTCTAATTACAGAGTGGAACTTGATGGGATATGGGGGTGAAGAGTAGAGCATAATAGTCTCTTGACACAGTAGTTCAACTTCTAGTGGTAGGAATTGTTGTTTTGAGGCTTCCTATGAGATGAGTACCATCTAGGTTGTGATTAATAGAAGCACAGTTTTCTATAATTAGTATGGAATATTGAGACATGTGAAGAATAAGTTTGATCGAGACCCATTAAGTATCAAGTTTATGGTAGTATGGTCCATGTGCAATGTTTTTATAGGACCTACCCTCTAGAAGTTAGTGGAAGGGGTTTAGCTCCGACTCCGGGTTTGGGAGAAGATTTCACAGATCCACATCATTTTAAGAGTTGGTGTAGTACCGGCTGTTTTGGACATGGTGGTGGTTATGGACAACGAAGAAAGACACTAGTTGTGCAGAGATAGTAGAGTGGTATTACTTCAGGTAGTGATGTTATTTCACAAGGTTTTGGTTTAGGCTAGATATATTCTGTACAACCTATACCGGAGGAGCAGGGTTTCAGACTATCTACGGTGAGAGGTATTATCTTAGTAGCATCAAATATTTTATCTTATATTTTTGATATAGGTGATTCACATAGTTTAATATCTATACTTATTATGGTAGGCCTTGGGCATGTTTTTCAGTTTTCAGAGGGCGTTATGACACTTGATACTCCATTGGGAATCATATTGGAGAGTTTGCGCTAGTTTAGGGAGTGCACCCATGAGATTGGTGGGTGTCACTTTGTATGGGATATTTATGTCCTCGAGATGATACAGTTTGAATTAATACTTGGGATGGACTTGATAGTTTCTTATCAAGGACATGTTGATTGTTATCACTGTAGGGTGACCCTTCACATAACCAAAGGATAGATTTTATACCCATAAGGGTGAATATGACATCTAATCAAGTCAAGCTGGATGAAATCATATTTAGTTGGGCAGGATGGCATCCCATATTGGTTGTTTGTATCTAGATGACCAGGGATCACATGAGGAAGAATTTCCTCCAGTGGTTGATCATTTCATGGATGTTTTCCTGGATGAATTTCTTATTTACCTCCTGAGAGGGAGAGAGGTTGATTTCTCTATTGAGTTAGTTATAGGAGCTACACTGGTATCCATTCCTCCTTACAAGATGGATTCTATAGAGTTATATGATCTCAAAAGGGGGCTAGAGAAATTAGATGCAATGGGGTTTATATAATCCAGTACTTCTCCAGGGTGTTCATCAGTTATTTTTGTGAAAAATATTGATGGTAACCTTAAGATATGTGTGGATTGCTGAAAATTGAACTAGTTGGTGATTAAGAACTGGTATCCTTTTCCACAAATATATGAAATATTTGATCAGATCCAAGGATATCTAGTGTTCTTGAATTTTTTTTTGAGATTGAGATATCATCAGGTGCATGTTCGGCCTAAAAACATATCTCATTCATCATTTCATAGTAGGTATGTTCTATCTGAGTATCTAGTTATGTTTTTTGGTCTCATGAATGTTCCAGCTATTTTCATGGTGCTAATGAATTGAGTTTTCCATCCTTATCTAGATTTATTTGTGGTGGTTTTTTGTGGATGATATATTGGTGTATCCTCACAATCGGCATGACCATGACCAAAATATTGAGATTATTTTGGATACATAGAGAGAGAATCATTTATATGTTAATCTCACAAAGTGACACTTATATATGGATAATATTTACTTCTTGGGTCACATTATCTTAGAGATAAGAGTATTAGTTGACCCAGAGAAAGTGATAGTTGTAGTTTCTTGGTAGTATCCCAAGAAATTCTTTGACATATTGAGTTTCTTAGGGCTATCTTGATATTAAAGGTGTTTTATAAAATAAATTTCATTTCTAGAAGTTCCACTTATAGGACTGACTAATATGGGTGTGATGTTTTTATGGAAAAATACCTTTGAGATAGCCTTTCGGGAGTTGGAAGGGAGATTGACTTTAGCACCAGTTTTGATTCTTCTAGAGAAAGGCAGAAGCTACACTGTGTATTATGATGCATCAGGTATCAGTCTTGGAGAATTTATGATGAAGGGAATAGATTCATGGTGAATATATCTCAATATATTAGGCCATATGAGAGGAATTATATAACCCATGATCTCGAGTTGGATGAAGTTATTCATGATTTATGTTTTTGGAGACATTAATTACTAGGAGAGCATTTTTTGATGTACATAGACCACAAAATCTTCAAGTACATATTTATATAGTGTTATCTGAATTTGAGTAAGTTAATGTGGTTTGAGTACATATAGTATTTTGACTTTGAGATTTCCTACATGCCTGGTAAAAGCAATGCAGTAGACAATGTACTCAGTAGGAGGACTCAGATACAAGCAATTTAGGAGGCCAGTAGCAAGTGACATCTTATTAATTTGTTCTTAGAGATACACTTAGAGGTGAAGAAAAGTTGTGGATAGAATTTTATTACATCCTTATCTATGAAATCTACCTTCTAGATAGAGTGAGGATGAGGTATATATCATATTATGAGGGTCTAGTCCTATGGGAGAGTGTGGATGGTGAATACCCACCTCCTGGTTGGACCATAGGTGAGGATGAGATCCTATATATTCATGGTCACGTTTGGGTCCCAATGAACATACACGAGGAGATGATGTGGGAATTTAATGCCTCAGTTTTAGAAGTTCATCCCAGCATTACCAAGATGTATCGTGATTTACATCATAAGTATTGGTGTCTGGGTATGAAATTTGAGGTATCTAGTTTTGTTATGAGGTGTTCCACCTATCAATAAGTGAAGCAAGAACATCAGTGACCAACTAGACTTTTATATTATATACCCATTCGTGAGTGGAAATGATATGATGTCACGATGGATTTTGTGACCAGTTTACCAAGGTCAACTTGAGGTAGGTATGTAGTTTGTATGGTTGTTGATAGGCTCATGAAGGTTTCTCATTTATGGATAATCAAGGACAGATTCATTGTAGATGATCTTTGGAATTTATATATATGCAAGGTAGTGTGACTTCATGGGGTCCCTCGTACTAATGTTTCAGATAGGGATAGATGGTTTATGTCTTATTTCTGGCAGAGTTTGCGGAGGGAGTTGGGTACACAGGTGATTTTAAGAACTGCATACCACTTTCAAACTGATGACCAATAAAAGCATATGATAGGGGTGTTTAAGGATATGTTGTGATCATACATCATAGATTTTGGGGGCTCTTGGGAGAATAATATTCCCCTTGTTGAGTTCTCATATAATAATACTTATCAGGTGATGATTCATATGGAACCTTATGAGGATTTGTATGGTAGGCTATACTGATCGCCCATATGTTGGTTAGAGGTAGGCGACACAACTTTACTGGGACTGTATATCTTGCAGGATACATCTGAGTAGGTCCATTTGATCAGAAGTAGACAAATACTATATAGTATTGAGAAAAATATTACGTTGATTGCCATCAATGGCCTTTAGAGTTTGAGGTTAGGGATCAGGTCTTTTTTTGTATCTCCCCGAGGTTGGGACGCAGACGGGTCAAGAGACAAGGTAAAATTTCACCAAGATATGTCAAGCCTTTCAAGACTCTGGAGAGTCAATATGGTAGCCTATCAGTTGCAGTTATATCAAAAGTACCAATCCATGCCGAATGTATTCCATGTATCTCACCTATGTCGTTATCACTCAAACCCACATCATAATTTGTAGCCTAAGGATGTGGAGATACAGGTTGATGTGTCCTTTGAGGAACATCTTATTCATATTGTTTATAGGAGCACAAAGGTTCTATAAGGCTAGATAGATCCTCTAGTATGGGGGTTATAGAAGAATTACCATTTATAGAATGATACTTGGGAGTAGGAGGCCGATGTAGGTGCTCAGTGGCCGAAGTTATTCTTAGACGGTTATTGACCACCCTTGAGATGGAAATTCAGGGATTAATTTCTTTAAGGGGGGGATATTGTAAGATCCTAGGTTTTAATTGAGGTAAATATCTCTTTTTTAGTTTAAATACTTGTATATGGCTTAATGTGAATACCCTTTGAGTTCATGGGGGTATTAAGGGTGTCTGGGGCTTCTTCTGAGCCCAAAACCCACCTTTTGGAGAAAAACTGCTGGGCCACACTGTTAAAAGAAACTGTGCAACCCAAGACACATGGTTTGGTAAAACTATGTGGGGAAATAAAATGGGCTTCAGGATCCTGCACGGTTTGAGGAAACTATACAGAAGGAGGCACACACCCATGAGATGAACTCTTTAGTTTTTCAAAGTGGGATGATATATAGTTTTTTCATGATTAGGAAACCCATGTGAACTAACCATGTGAGGTTCCCCTCCAAACAGTGAAGACCGTATGGTTGGTACACAGTTTGACCAAAATGTATGGTCAAACCATGCAGCTCATATATTTTGGGTAAAATGACCAAATTTACATTAAAATAAATTTAAACCTAAAACAAAATTTTATTCTCCTACATTGGAAAATAGTAGATGTTTTAAGCTCTTATTGAAATCAAAATCATAGTCTTTGGTGTAGTTTCTCCATATGAACTCGGAATCGAGTGTCGTCAGTCTCTTTGGATTAATGTTGGTGATTACTCCACACCTATTATGTTGTTATTAATTTTAATTAGTAATAGATATGCTATTTTGGTGTGATCTAATATGAACTATTTTTAATCTTTTAATTTGTTATTCATTTTTATCTTTATCTCAACCAAATCAGAGATCAATACTAGATGATCACTCTACTACGGACCTATAATAGGAGATCTATATCTTTCCATTGGGTTTTGATTCTTTATATGCCTATTTGTTGTTTTTCTATACATAATAATTTCTGGATACACCCTAATAATTAATTTAATAATTGAATTGAACATATTGAAACATGTCATGGATTACCTTTAGTTCCTTTGAGTTTAGTTGGAGGCTATTTCCCTAACCTAGGACACCCATGGGGTGTGACCTTGACTTTACATTATTGAACCAACCAAGGGGTGTGTATTTTATCTTTCCTATCTATAGTAATCCCATTTATAAATTAATTTATTTGAATTGATTGATTGGGATATGGCTTGACTCTTTTTCCATGTGATACATGATGTGAATTGTTTAACTGTTTAAATGTGAATTTTTATACGAGTGGGTAAAATCATGGAATTTAATTGAATGAGAATTGTTTTATGAGTTGGAATAAATCACTTAATGTGATGATATAAAATAATAATTGAATTGAATTATGGATGTCTCAATAGTATTCCATGGTTGTTCCACACTATGAGTCATGATAGCGGGTATAGAAGCCTTGTATAAGATTTCTCCTTGGGTATTGATTCCGTGGGATGCCTTGGGCCTTGAAACCTATTGGATATAGATTATTTTGGATCATAGTAGACATGGTCTACTGACATGCTCTTTATACCCCATTCCAAGTCCAAACGAGTTTCCATTGAGATGCTCCTTGGACCTAATGAGGATGCCTTGGTCCGATATAACTTGGATCCGGACCTGTGGGGTTTGAAACTTCTACTCATACGGCTCAGTTGCGGTAATTGTGACATATTTGATTATATGACATGGATATGAGTGACATGATATATAGGTTATACAACATTTCCACGGGTTATTTGATATTTGGGATATATGACTTGGTCATGGAGTTTATTTTTGTTTTCATTACATCTTCCGTGTTATAGGATATTGACCATTGTTTTTAAAGGGAGCCTTGTTTGGCTAGAAAATTACATTTTAATTATTTTTTATATTCCTTGGGAACTTGTTTCATTTATTTTATACCTATGTTATACTTTGTACACTGATTATCATGTATTGTATAGCCTAGATTGTTATAGAAATTGTTGGTGGTGGCCTACTAGGTTTATTATCTCACACCTTGTCTTAGGACACTATTGGGTACCCAGACAAACTATATAGATATAGTTAGGGACGTGGGAAAGAGACCATAATTAAATTCTTGAATTTATTTCATGCTTAGGAGTATCTGAGCACATGATCGAGTTAAGGTTTTTGATGATATCTAGAGATAGTTCTTTTTGGTATTTTGATATTTTGATACAAGTATTGCATTGATTCCTATATACCTTTTTGGATACTTTTTAGACATATAACATGACATATCATCTTGTATATGATATTACTTCTTGCATTTTTGCATATATCTTTCTTATATGTTTATCTCATATTTAGTTATTATTATTCCACCACTAAGGTGGGTCAATGGTCCAGTGGTCTTAGTGTCTATTCCTTCTAATTATTCATTGTTATATTGTTGCCTATATTTAAATGTTATAATATTTTTCTATGTTACACTCTGACATGAGGGCATAGTCTCCCCATAGAAACACCCTAGACCATCACCTCTATTCGTTAGCCTATTTCATTTAGAGATATGCGATTGAGGCCATGTGTCCAACTGGGCTGAGGGAATCGTTCAATGGAATCCAAGTCTTAAACATTAAAATGACCTTATTGGTTTCATCTTCCAAAAATTTCTTCCCAATAACCAACTCTATTTTGTGTGGAAAAAATATCTAACTTTTTCATAGATTTATCAGTCTTGATATTTCTTCTCATATTCTCAAAATTTCTCACCCTCAATTCATGATACATTTTTATCTAAGGATATGAAATTTTATACTAGTATAAATAAGATTTCTCTTCATAAACTCCAAATAACTAATAATATCCTGTAAAACCCGATCTTCCATAAAAATTAAAAGACTATATTTAAAAGTATTACTATTGTTTGGGAGTATTGTGAGATTCTTTTTACCTTTTCCTTGGGAGATTATGTCTTCTCAATTATTTCTCAACTAACTTTGATATAAGATTTTTTTATCATGATTCTTTTCATTCCAAAATTTCTAATATTTTTATGTGAAACCTACACTATTATATTTAACAAATTTTACATCATTGTGATTAAAAAGTGAATATTTTACCTTTATTTTTGGGATAACATTCTCAATAGCTAGAGATGACTCAAATTTTATTTCCATATCATTTTTGTAATATTACCTCATCTTCTTTAGAGTGGTTTCAGTATTAAGACACCATGATGGAGACTTTTTTAACTGCTATTATTTAACAACATATTTCTCTTCGAAATACATTAATATCTTGTCTTGTTCAATAATTCTCACTTGGATAAGCTTTAGTTCTAAAATTCAATCAAATTCCCTTTTGAGTAATACATCTTCACATTCATTTATTTTCTTAACATCCTTTTTTAGTATCATGTTCACTTTTTTGAGTTTCGTGTTTTTATTAAGAAAATATTCAAGTTTAGATATAAACATATGTTCAATATAGAACTATTCATCCTAATTATTAACTCATTCCTTAACATATCATCCTCCTTGATTCTACCCCATTTTTTAGGAACAAATTCTTTTTTCTCATCATCTTCAGTCTCACCAATCATATTGTTTAGAAAATCAACTAAAAAAATTTCCAATTTCTCTAAAATTGAATCATTTTAAAATAATATTACCATTATATTTACCTCTTCATATTTTGAAGTTCACCGACATAAGAGACATTAAATTTTCAAACTCTTCATTTTATTAATCATTTTAAAGACCTCGACCCTAGTTTCCCAGATCTGGTGCCTTATTTTATTTCATTGGTACTATAAACAAGCAATCACATCCTAAAGGACTGAATAGTTTAGTAGATTTGGAAAACTAAATAAAAACATAATTGTTACATTACAACTTGAAAGGAAAAAACATACTAAATCTAATGGAAAAACTCATGATATCCTAGATTATCCCTAAAAGTCATTCATAATATATATATTTTCATTCAGGGTAAAAATAAAACACAAGAAATGGGTGATCTCAGATTATTAGTAAGGTTAAGAAATAAAATAGAAACTATCAAAAATAAACATAAACAATATGTAAAGGTGAATAAATAAAACAAATTTCATAATCTTGAACATAATATTGAAGGAAATAAATCTAAATAAATAATTCCATATAAATAATCACATGATAATGAAACTGAACCATGGATATTCTACTAGTCAAATAATCACATGTAATATCAATTACTAGTATCATAATGAGGGAATGCATAATACTGGACATCTAAAAAATATTGTTGAGGCCTCAACCAAGACATATTAAAATAAATGGTTAAGGCCTCGACCAAATCTATATCTGAAAATAAATGGGCAAGGCCACGACCGATTCCATATCTGGTTTGTTTCATGAGACCTACCGATGCATTGAGGGTATATAATGTAAAGACCCAAAACCTGACGTACATAAACATTACATTACTTTTGCGGAATATCTAATACATAAGAAAAACAGACACCAAAGGACCATAATAGTTTAGTGTCTTTGGAAACTCGGAACATAATCATCTAATCAAGGTGAAATATCTTCAACATCTCTCATAAAGATCTTACCCTTTTGTTTTCTTACCTAAAACTTTCTTTATATCCTGGGGAAAATAAAAAATATAAAGGGTGAGCTCAAATGCTCAGTAAGGGTAAGCATGGAGAAAATAAAACCAACCATATACATTTGAACTTAAAAACATGAACATAATGTTTAAACTTCAAACTCTTGAGAAATAAATCTTGGTAGTACATAAGGCATAGATCATAATGGAACATCAATCATGATAAAATAGCATGGGAATAAAACCTGTAATTGTGAAAAAAAATTAATCACTTGATATGATTTCCATAGTATCAAAGACATTACTTCCAAGACCATCTTAGTCGACAAATTCCCTTAATGAACCGAGTTCACTCCTCATTCCAGTCCTGTATCAATAAATTGGATTAACTGGCCCTTCCAGCCATGTCTATCTCATGAGATATAAATATTTACCCAATGCATTGGTGGGAGATATATGTCCCACCCATCTCATAATGAAATCATTATTACGTGTTCCACAACATGAACATAAATCATTCATCATTACCCAAAGAATAAAATGGGTTTCATAAACATCATCCAATCATAACATAATCCATATAAAAAAATTGATATCATTTCATCATAAGAAAAGTGAAACCATGTAAATCATAGAGAAATTATACTTGAAACATACACATATGAAATAATTCCATCTTATATGGAAAATGGTTTTGATAAAACACTTGAAATGTATTCTTGAGGAAAATATCCTTTCTTCTTCAAAATCATTTTATTTTCACAAAATGCCATGAAATTTTAAAAGAAAAGGATTTTTTTGAAAATAGTCATTAAATCTTGTAGAGTAAGCTTCATGAAAATAAGTCGTTATGAAAACCGTAAAAATATGTCCATGCCGTATAAGTTAAAAAAACATTCTTCTCGTACTTTTGTCGGAAAAGTCAAAAAGTACCTCGTATGGGAAACAAACGAAAGATTCCTTAAATAACATGTAGTAAAAGTCAAAAAATGTGTAAAAAGGACTTAAAACATACATAAAAATACTTTTAGAAAACATGGACATGGATGATAATAATAACCCCAGTAAATAATTACGAATAAGCAATCTCGGATAAGAACGAGATTGGAATAATTATCCCTTACCTTAGGTCCGATATGCTTCGTACGTATCCGAACCTCCTGTATAATGATTTAAATAATGTCATTTACTTATTACAGAATTATATTCATTGTTATTATATCATATATGGTTCACTTATGACTTTATATTACCTGTTCTTTTGTAAATTCCACGTTAAAGTAGCATTTTGGGTAAAATCGTTTTATTTATCGTACGTGTTTGGGATTGTTGTTCTTGATATTATTATTACTTATATCATGATTTAATTAATTCCAGAATTTAAATCATGATTTATATATCATATATATTCAGTATATATATATATATATAATTGATAGATAAATGAAATGAAATACACCATTCATGGAGACGGTAGCCCGTACGTACGCATGAACGTTGTTTTCTTTTCCTTATTGACTTGAATGGAAGTGAGTAGATGACATATATATATATATATATATATATATATATATATATATATCCATTAGCTTTATAATGTCATATATTTAATTATTATTCATTATATATACTTTATAATCATTCTTGAGTGGTTAGCATGGAGAATGAATCTCATCGCGTCGTGGAGACGGTAATCCGTACATACGCACGAGCGATGATATCGTTCCCATAATTATTGAATTGAATTGGAGTGGATGATATAATATCTCAAAATCATTATTATGTTATAATAACTATATATAGTTATTCTTTACTCCATTATACCAATCCAAGTAAGGTGGTGGTGGAAAAACAGATTACACCGCGGCGCGGAGACGGTATTCCGTACGTACGCACGTGCAGTGATTTCATTTTCTATAGGATGGATAGAAGGTGAAATGGGGTTGTTTCATATTTATAATAACGTATAAGTGTATTATTTATACTTATGTTATTACTTTATAATGAAACAACTAAAGAAGAAGAAGTTGTAGAAGAAAGAAACCTGAAAGAATCGTTAGAAGAGATTACCTCTTCTTCGACACACCTCTTTTAAGCTTCCCCTTAAGGCACTAAAGTTGGTATTTTGAGGAGACCAGAACCTATATAATGTTTCTAGGGAAGTTGATAAGGGAAATGGTCAGGGTTTGGCCGAGCATGAAGGCTAAATATTGTGTAAAGAGAAGAGGGAGGAGGTTCCCTTTTATAAGGGAGGAGAGGGGCACCTTAGAAAAAACTTAAAATATTATTTTATAATAAAGTAATATTCATTTTATAATAGCTCCAAATTGATTTATTTCAAAGATAAAGTGCGTATGGGTAGAAATACTCTCAACCAATAGGTTTTAGAAAAGTTTAGGTTACTATTTTAACCTTATCATTTAGATTTAACTCTAAGTTAAATAATTTAACTTTTACTGTGTCTTCTTTTTTTCTTACACTATATGGTTAATAAAATTACTATAACAAGCCAAACTAACCCCAAGTGGTTAATTATTAATATATATAACCTTATCTAAGTCATTTGGCCGAACTTAAGTTTTTTAGGAATAGAATAACAATTAATAATATAATATTTTTTTTAAAAACTATTTTATGTCAATTTTGACACTATTTGGTAATTTATTTTTCTGAAAATCATAACAGCATGATTAGATTTAAAAACGTTAATTGAATCAATAATAACATGACATATTAACCTAAAAAATTAGTGGAATTTAGAAAAAGTCTCAAATTACATTTATTTTGGTATTTATAACATCAATTATTTTAATATTTCATTAATAAGGTAATTACTTCATCATCATTGTGTCATAAATAAATTAAATTATTTAATATCTAAAAATTATAAATAAAATACCATTATGTAGGAAATATTTTTATCTTTCTAATTAATATTTATAGTCTAATTAATCTTATGTATAAACCTATATTAAAAATGTTTTAGTTATTAAACTTTGATTTTAACTCTTTTAACTCTTCTTTGAATTAAATAATAATAAATGTCCTAATCTAATCCAAGTGGACCTAAATGATAATATTATATTCCTAATGTTTTTTTTGGTCGAATAATACTTATCCAATATAATTAGGACATGTGTTATGGTAATAATAATATCATGTTGACCCTTAATTACCCTATTTACTTTTAACCGTGGTAAATAAAAGTAAAAAGTTATTATTCACCAAAAATTATTTTTATCTTATTGAACCACATTTTACTCCTTGATGTTAACCGTGTCTCTCATATTTTCTTAATTACACTCACAGAAGCGGTAAAATTAAGTTTTATGTAAATTTTCAAATTCTTTTAGGAGGTGGGTAAAAGACGGTAAAAAGTTCAATAAATTTTTTTATATCTAAAATTATTATAAAATAACTCCAATGAATTACATTGAACTTATATATGTATTAGGTATCAATTTTTACCTAAAATAAATTTAAATAAAATAAATAATTATTTAAATAAAAATTCAGTTTTTAAATAGTAACCCTGTGTTTTCACTATTCATCAAAAATTGAAAGTTTTCAGAAAAATACCGAAAATTCACCCTAGGATAATTTTGATATTCTGAATCCAAAAATGAAGTCCATTTTGAAAGATAAAATTTATAAAATTTCAAAAAGTGGGTATTAATTTTCATAACGGCTAGTTCATAATAATATTATAATAATATCTCGTTTAGTGAAACTCAGTATTACATACAACACATGCTATCGAGGAAGGTTGCGATTGTTTGTAATGCAAGACAAGTCAGGGTTGCGTGTAGTGCAAGATTCCTTTGTTGTTTCACATAACAGAATCCAACCATATTTTTTTATACATTGAATATATATATATACACACACACACTCAATGTAGCGTTGAATAACTTCTATCAAACGAACTTGAAATTTTGTGTAACACGATCCAAGAACAGTGTTGTGTATACTGCAAGCTAACATGGTGTTACGTATAGTGCAAGATCATCTTGGTGTAGCATACAACACAAGACATCAATGAAATTAAAAAGAATAATTCTCATAAAATCTCGGGTTGTTACATTCTACCCCCCTTAAAATGAATTTCGCCCTCGAAATTCATCAGGGTTATAAATGGTTTTCTACTTGAAAGTTTCTTTAATAGAAACCCACATCTTAAAAAGGAATAACAAAACATAACTTTAAAAACTAAAGTATGAAAGCTAATGGTTACCCAAATTAACAAATCATTGGGTTTCCATATAGGAGAAAATAAGTGAAAATATGGATGTGGAGGAGAAATCTAACCATCATGTTCTGATGGAGAGTGGTAGAGAACATGGATATAAAAAAACCAACAATCACAAAGCCATAAATTTGTGATGATACAAGGTACCATATGATTCATCATATATGAGGACACTAGGACAACATTTTTGGTTTTCAAGATCATTTCCCTAAAGTTGAATAATTTGAATTAAAAGAAATACTTACTTTATTTCGGTACAATCTCACCGTTGTTTGTTCCTTGAACAATTTCCACTTCATCTCTTAAATAAATGAAGTTTAATTTGTCATTCTTGAAGTGTTAGCAGATCATGTGATATAATGATGGGTCATTTCATCTGTCTCAAACAAAAGGGTAGAAAAAGGTATCAAATATACATAAGTCCATCTATGGTGAGGTTAATCATATATGATTCCAAAAATGTACTTATACATCATCTATCATATGGCTTAATAAAATAAAACTAGTTTCTACTAACTAGGGACTTCCTGTAGGCTAGTGGTAGGTGATAAAGGCCTGTCGCACTTCAGTTGTGGGTTCGATTCTCACATCCTTGTCCGATGCAATGGGTTGTCGCCCATCCTGTAGGTTGTCCCTTTTTCTAAAACTACATTATTATAAAATTCCTACAATAATATCGAAAAAAGTACTAGCCTTAAACAATACTATCTTATGTCTAACTTAATTCATTCCAATCATTAGGCTTATCCAAAATACTTCGGTCCAAGCTCATAGTATAAAGAAAACGATTACTTGAAAGGTCACATAACAAGCACGTGAATACCATCATTTATCCCCCATATATCATATGATATATCTTGTTGGTCACATTACAAACATGTGAATACCTTAATTTTGTATTCTCTTGAAAAATGAACACCCATTGAACTTTAGTGAATACATAAATGCTGTCAAAAGTTAACTCTTTCCACATACCAAAATCCAAAAATTCTATATACTCAATCCATGATATAACTTTGTCCTTATATCAGTCATGAGCTCACGAATACTATCAAACATATTATTTTCTCCTTATCCATTCATTGTGCGCATATCATATACTTTCCAAAAATATCTGAATAACCTTTCATGGTTACCGGTACCATTCAACATATACTTTCAAATACTTTAGAAAAAACAAAAGTGTAACAATCCTTAGATGTGTCTTTATTCCATAGTACCATTACCTATTCAAAATTACGCTTGATAAACATAAATCATTCCACTACCTTCTTAAACCATTGACCAAGCTTCAACAATTCTTTCATCTCACATATCATTTGTCGTCTCTTCATCATTATTAACATAAATACTACCCATACGACCATTCTGATTCTCTTCATGAGACTTTCTCTTAGGGAATTGGTTTTCATAATGCCCAAACATTCCACATTTAAAATATTTAACCATTGTTGATGTCTTATCAATACCATTATCCTTGTCCATGGTGTTAACTGAACCTTTTCCTTTGCAATTACTGGACTTGTGTCCTTCTTTTCCACACCCAAAGCATCTTCCAGTTCCTTTGAAACATTCTCCTTGATGTCTCTTCCCACATGATTCACATGAGGAAAATTTAACTTTCTTTCCTCTATGATCATCATGAAACTCCTTCTTTCTCTTATTAACCGAGTCAGGAAACTTACCAAAGTTAAGATTATTGATCATATTATGAGATTGATGATTAGGAATAATAACGATGTTTCACCTTCCAAATCCCATTTCATTTGCTTGATCATGAAGAATATCATTCCATTTTCCATCATATTCTCCATTAACATGAATCTTCCGATTTCCATCCATTTTCTAAAACCCAAAAAGAATAGTGTGAGAGGCAAAAATCATGCTAGGAAAACAACATAATCAAGGGGAGTACTTTCAATCTCTAACATCATTGGTTTAATCCTAGGTTATTCATGATCATTATCATAATTATAGGACTGTATAATATACTTATATCTAACCTTAGATACATCCCTTGATATACCTTAGAAATATCTCTAGGGATTTCACTAATTTTTTCGTATCCTAGTTTCCAAAGGTTAACTAAACCTTTCCTTTGATACCATCTGTAAAGACCCAGAGCCTGACGTACATAGACATTACATTAATTTGGTGGAATATCTAATACATAACAAAAACATACACCAAAGGACCGTAATAGTTTAGTGTCTTTAGAAACTCGAAACATAATCTTCTAATCATGGTGAAATATCTTCAACATCTCCCATAAAGATCTTCCCTTTTTGTTTTCTTACCTAAAACTTTCTTTATATCCTAGGGAAAAGAAAACATATAAAGGGTGAGCTCAAATTCTCAGTAAGGGTAAGCCTGGAGAAAATAAAACCAACCATATACATTTGAACTTAAAAACATGAACATAATGTTTAAACTTCAAAATCTTGAGAAATAAATCTTGGAAGCACATAAGGCATAGATCATAATGGAACATAAATCATGATAAAATAACATGGGAATAAAACATGTAATTGTGTCAAAACATTAATCACTTGATATTATTTCCATAGTAGCCAAGGCATTGCTGCCAAGACCTTCTTAGTGGACAAAGTCCCTTACTGAACCGAGTTCACTCCTCATTCCAGTCCTGTATCACTAAACCAAATTAACTTGCCGTTCCAGCCATGTCTATCTCATGAGATATAAATCTTTACCCAATGAATTAGAGGGAGATATAGGTCCCACCCATCTCATAATGAAATCATTGTTACGTGTGCCAGAACATGAACATAAATCATTCATCATTACCCAAAGAATAAAATGGGTTTCATAAACATCATCCCATGATAACATAATCCATATAAAAAAATTGATATCATTTCATCATATGAAAAGTGAAACCATGTAAATCATAGATAAATTATACTTTAAACATACACATATGAAATAATTCCATCTTATATGGAAAATGGTTTTGATAAAACACTTAAAATGAATTTTTGAGGAAAATATCCTTTCTTCTTCAAAATCATTTTATTTTCACAAAATGCCATGAAATTTTAAAAGAAAAGGATTTTGTTGAAAATATTCATTAAAAATTGTAGAGTAAGCTTCATGAAAATAAGGCATTATGAAAACTTTAAAAATATGTTCATGCTGTATAAGTTAAAAAACAATCTTTTCATACTTTTGCCGGAAAAGTCAAAAAGTACCTTGTATGTTAAACAAAAGAAATATTCCCTACAGACCATGTAGTAAAAGTAAAAAATGGGTAAAAAAGACTTTGAACATACATAAAAACACTTTTAGAAAACATGTACATGGATGATAACAATAACCCCAATAAATACTTACAAATAAACAATCTCAGATAAGAACGAGATTGGAATAATTATCCCTTACATTAGGTCTGATATGCTTCATACGTATCCGAACCTCCAGTATAATGATTTAAATAATGTCATTGACTTATTACAGAATCATATTCATTGTTATGATATCATATATGGTTCACTTATTACTTTATATTACCCGTTGTTTTGTAAATTCCATGTTAAAGCAGCTTTTTGGGTAAAATCGTTTTATTTATTGTACGTGTTTGGGCTTGTTGTTATTGATATTATTATTACTTATATCATGATTTAATTAATTAAAAAATGAAAATAATGATTTATATATTATATATAATCATTATATATATATAATTGATAGATAAATGAAATGAAATACACCGTTCATGGAGACGGTAGGCCGTACGTACGCATGAATGCTGTTTTCTTTTCCTTATTGACTTGAATGGAAGTAAGTAGATGATATATATATATATAAACATAAATACAGTAGCTTTATAATGTCATATATTTCATTATTATTCATTATATATACTTTAAAATCTTTCTTGAGTGGTTAGCATGGAGAATGAATCTCATCTCGTCGTGGAGACGGTAATCCGTACGTACGCACGAGCGATGACATCATTCCCATAATTATTGAATTGAATTGGAGTGGATGATATAATATCTCAGAATCATTATGATGTTATAATAACTATATATAGTTATTCCATACACCATTATACCCATCCAAGTAAGGTGGTGGTGGAAAAGCAGATTACACCACGGTGTGGAGACGGTATTCCGTACGTACACACGCGCGGTGATTTCGTTTTCTGTAGGATGGATAGAAGGTGAAATGGGTTTGTTTCATATTTATAATAACATATCAGTATATTATTGATAATTATGTTATTACTTTATAATGAAACAACTAAAGAAGAAGAAGTTGTAGAAGAAAGAAACTTGAAAGAATCGGTAGAAGAGATTACCTCTTCCTCGATGCAGCTCTTTTAAGATTCCTCTTAAGGAACTAGAGTTAGTCTTTTGAGGAGACCAAAACCTCTGTAATGTTTCTAGGGAAGTTGAAAAGGTAAATGGTCAGGGTTTGTCCGAGCTTGAAGGCTCAAAATTGTGTAAATAGAAGAGGGAGGAGGTTCCCTTTTATAAGGGAGGAGAGGGGCACCTTAGGAAAAACTTAAAATATTATTTTATAATAAAGTCATATACGGTTTATAATAGCTCTAAATTGATTTATTTCGAAGCTAAAGTGGGTATGGGTCTAAATCCTCTTAAAATAGGTTTTATACAAGTTTAGGTTACTATTTTAACCTTATCATTTAGATTTAACTCTAAGATAAATAATTTGACTTTTACTGTGTCTTCTTGTTTTCTTACACTATATGGTTTATAAACTTACTATAAAAAGCCAAAAGAACCCGAAGTGGATCATTATTAATATATATAACCTTATATAAGTCATTTTTATGAACCTAAGATTTTTAGGAACAGAATAGAAATTAATAATATAATATTTTTTTTAAAAACTATTTTATGTCAATTTTGACACTATTTGGTAATTTGTTTTTGTGAAAATCATAACAGCATGATTAGTTCGAAAAAATTTAATTGAATCATACTAACATGACATATTAACCTAAAAAGTTAGTTTAATTTATAAAAAGTATCAAATTACATTTATTTTGGTATTTATAACATCAATTATGTTAATATTTCATTGATAAGTAAATTACTACATCATCATTGTGTCATAAATAAATTAAATTATTTAATGTCTAAAAATTATAAATAAAATACCATTATGTAGGAAATATTTTTATATTTCTAATGAATATTTATAGTCTAATTTATCTTATTTATAACCCTATATTAAAAATGTTTTAGTTATTAAACTTTGATTTTAACTCTTTTAACTCTTCTTTGAATTAAAAAATAATAAATGTCCTAATCTAATCCAAGTGGACCTAAATGATAATATTATATTCCAAAGGTGGTTTTCGGTCGCATTATACTTATCCAATAGAATTTGGACCTGTTTTAGGGTAATAATAATATCATTTTTACCCTTAATTACTCTATTTACTTTTAACCGTGGTAAAAAAAAGTAAAAAGTTACTATTCACCAAAAATAATTTTTATCTTATTGAACCACATTTTACTCCTTGATATTAACCATGTATCTCGGATTTTCTAAATTCCACTCACAGAAGTGGTAAAATTAAGTTTTATGTAAATTTTCAAATTCTCCTAGGAGGTGGGTAAAAGACGGTAAAAAGTTCAATAAAATTTTTATATATCTAAAATTATTATAAAATGACTCCAATGAATTAAATTGAACTTATATAGGTATTATGTATCAATTTTTACCTAAAATAAATTTAAATAAAATAAATAATTATTTAAATAAAAAGTTGGTTTTTAAATAGTAACCCAGTGTTTTCACTATTCATCAAAAATTGAAAGTTTTCAGAAAAATACCAAAAATTCACCATAGGATAATTTCGATATTTTGAATCCAAAAATGAAGTCCATTTTGAAAGATAAAATTTATAAAATTTCAAAAAGTGGGTATTAATTTTCATAACGGTTAATTCATAATAATATTATAATAATATCTTGTTTAGTGAAACTCAGTATTGCGTACAACACACGCTATCGAGGAAGGTCGCGATTGTGTGTAATGAAAGACAAGTCAGGGTTACATGTAGTGTAAGTTTCCTTTGTTGTCCCACATAAAAGAATCCTACCATATTTCATTTATACATTGAATATATATATATATATATATACACTCAATGTTGCGTAGAATAACTTCTATCAAACGAACTTGAAATTGTGCATAACACGATCCAAGAATAGTGTTGCATATACTCCAAGCTAACACGGTGTTGCGTATAGCTCAAGATAATCTTGCTGTAGCATACAACACAAGACATCAATGAAATTAAAAAGAATAATTCTCATAAAATCTCGGGTTGTTACATATAACAGACCATTCTTATCAATTTATAAGTCTAATTTATTCCTTATATGAATGGGGTGAATCATAAACAACAAAAACATATGAAATGTAAATAAATTTCCCTAATTAGTAAACATAATCACTAACCATTCTGAGTAATATGGTGAATGGTGTCATGATAGAACATCCATAGTCAGACTGATCATAGAAAATTTAATAAAATATGGTAGATGATATCATGAAAGATCAATCCTAGTTAATCATAAGATTCAATAGAGGGTGTTGAAATAGATGAAAATACCCTAATAAAATCATGATGGAATTATTGAGAGAAAATACTCTTTTACTTTAGAAAGAAGAGTTCTTTTGGAAAATCATTTGTATTTGTCATAAAATCATATTGTAACATATAAATCTTAGAAAATAAATGTTAGGGAAAATGAAATTATATTATAGGTATAAATTATTTCCAACTTAAGTGAAAATATTTAAAAATATCCTTTAAGAGACCTTATAAATGAGCCGCTTTAGTGCGGTTTAAGGGAAAATACTAAAGAGTATTTAAAATAGACAAAGGAATATTTTTTTATAAAACTAGAAATTAAAAAGGATAGTTTTTAATTTTAAAATGATTTATATTATATAAATAACAGTGGATTAAAATATATTATGTAGTTTACTTGAAAATTGTATGAAATTGGGAAGTTCCCTTAAATTGGGTTTTCTTATCGGGAAGAATTGAGAAGGGAACCATATAAAATCATGTATTTACCCTCCAAGAAAGATGAAATGATATAGTTAAATGATTTTGGAACATATAAACAGAATATATAAGATTCATATAAAAATAACGAATAATTCCATTGGGATAAATAGAGAGAAAGTGTAAATCGAATAAAAAATGGAGGTTCGGGGAGAACCCCTTACCTTATGTCCAAAAGTATTTTACACTTGCACTTAATGTCATTGAAAATGAAATTATATTCATTAATAATTTAATTTAGAACCTATTAAACATTTATTTTATTTATTATAATTTTATTAAGATCATTTATGGCATTTTTGATGAGTAATAATATTCAATTTTGACGTTCAAGTGTGTTGGTTTCTTGGTTTTCAGGATTGGTTCACTTGTATACATGTACGAAAATCACGTAAAATAGGAATGGTTATCCAGAATTGAAGTTATATATTATTAATGATATTCTAGAAGATTTAATGGTATTATATATCAATTTATTTCTAGATATGTGGGTGATTCATTAGATAAAGTGTTAATGATAACCATTTAGATTATTTTGATGTTTTTTCAATCATCACAAACTAGTTTTATCTTATGAATTGATATTATGTGTATATAAAAGTTATAGAACATTAGATAATTTGTATTAAATATATTAAATTCGTTTTTAACCATAAAATGGTTTTATGACCATCTTTGAAGATGGTATTAGAGAGCGGAAAATCATCATCCATGAAGGTGGTGAATTGACACCTCACAGACGTCGTTTTCATTTTTAAAACAAGAAAGGGGAAGAGAATGGAATTGATGGTGGATATCCCATTAAAAAAATAAAATAAAATTATATATAAAATACTATATTTATCATTAATTTTTGGATAGAGTATTTACAGAAAGGATAATAATAGAAAATAAAAAATTAAAACAACGAAAGAGGATTTACCTCTTGAATTATTCTCCTTGAGAACCTCCTTAAGGAACATGGAAATAGTCTTTTGAGTGAGAACAGAGATAAAAAAAACTTGGGGGAGAGGTTTGGGAGAGTAAATGGGAATAATATAATCAAGATTCAAGGATATGGAGGTGATAGTAGAAGGGGTGGTGAGTAGTGACATTTATAGTGGAGGAGAGGGGTGCTTTTTGAATATTTTACTCATTTGTTTATTATTTTGGATCAAAACTATCAATAGTGATGAATCTTGTGACTAAATACATTAACTATATCATGTTAGTTAAAGATAATGGTTTCTTATATCATGCTTTATTTTCTAATCCAGTTATTTGGTTTGAAATGTTAAATACCGTAAATGACTATATTTCACTATTCATAAAAAATTATACTATTTTAGAAAAATCCCAAAAATTCAACCTAACCATTTTCAATGTGTATAATTCAAAAATTAATTCCATTTTATGAAAATAATTTTCAAAGCATGATAAATTTAATTTTTAATTAAAATCAAAATTTATTTGGAAAATACTGATTTTAAATTTATAACTCATTTATGACACATTAAAAAATTAATTAATGTCTTGTAAAATTATCCTATAATCATAAGAAAACAAAATATTAATTTATGAATCTATTTTATGAAAATAAATATTCTTTTAAATCATTATTTTAATTACAAAATTTTAAATAAACATTTATGTTTCACACAAATATTAATAATTAATTTTTTTAAACATTTATTTACTTATTCCATGATATAAATATACCATATTTTCATCTATAAGATACCCAAATTTTAGTCATACTTTCATAGGTGAAGTTACTATTCTGTCAGTCATATTACTATTCCTAATGGTCACATTACTATTCCAACAACCATATTTAATAGTATGTTACGGTTTTAAACTTGGTGTCGCATTAAGCATAAAAAATCAAAAAAATTAAAAGAAACATACCATAAAATTTTAGGGTGTTACATTATCCCCTCTAAAAAATATCATCCTCAAAATTTCTAGAATGTCACCTCATAAAAAGATCTGTGTAGTTCTTCATCATAATTTTTTTTTCTTCCCATGTCCCCTCTTCAATTTTATGATTTTTCAAAATTACATTTACTAGATGAGTCATCCAATTCCTCAACACCTGTTCTCTAGTGTCCAGAATCTAGATAGGCTCTTCAAAGTAAGATAAATTAGGTTCCAATTTTATTCCTGCATAAGTGAGAAAATGTGTTGGGTCTGGAATGTACTTCCTTAATAAAGAGATATGGAATACATTGTGTACTTTATAAAGGATAATTGGATCTCCAAATGATAATCCACAACTCCAATTGTCTCCAGTATTTCAAAAGGTCCAATGTATATGGGGATCAGTTTCCCTTTCTTACCAAACCTTATAATACCATTCCATGGAGATACCTTCAAGAATATATGATCTCCTACTTGAAACGCCAAATCTTTCCTCTGATTACTAAGATATCTCTTTTTCCTACTTTGAGATGATTTTATACGAGTTTGAATAATCTGTACCTTTTTGTTGTTTCCTCCACAAGTTATGGGCCTATAATCTTCCTTTCACCAACTTCATCCCAAAATGTTGGTGTACAAAATCTCTTTCCAAATATCACTCCATACAATTCCATTTGAATAATTTAATTGAAACTATTGTTGTAGTAAAACTATAACAAAGGTAAAATACTGATCCCACATACCTTGAATGTCAAGTGAGCATGATCTCAACATGTCTTCTAGGTTGTGGATTGTCCTTTACGACTGCCCATTAGTTTGAGGGTGATAAATAGTGCTCAAATGAAGCTCGGTATCAAGATCCCTCTAAATAATTCTCCATAATTTCGATGTAAATTGAGGATCATGATCAAACACAATTGAAAGAGGCGATCTATAAAGTCTTACAATTTCATTAATATAGAGTCCGGAAAGGTGAAGTTGTGTAAAATCCTCCCTTATAGTGAATAAATCTATAGATTTGGTAAGTCTATTGGAAATTACCCATATTGAATCAATATTTATTGGAGTCTTTGGTATTTTATTGAAAAAATAAATAGTCATTTCATCCCATTTCCATGTAAGAATATGAATAGGTTTCATGACTCCTCTAGGGTGTTTCCTTTCAGCCTTCACTTGTTGACAGACTAAACATATTGATACATAATCATCAATTTCATGCTTTATGTTTTCCCACCAGAAATGTTCCTTCAAATATCTATAAAATTTAGTGATACTAGGGTTTATAGGGAAATTCAAGCTATGAGCATTGTCCAATAACTCATTTTTTAGCTCGGGTATAGAGGGAACACAAAGCCTCTTCCCAAATTTTAGAATTCCATATTCATATACAAAGTATACCAATTTATCACCATTCACAACTTTAATTTTTTTGAATATTATCATCATCAGACATATAAATTTTAATTCTTTTTGTAATATCCCAAATTTTGAACCAGGCAAAAAATCTAGGGGAATTTTAAAAAATTTCATTTATTGTAAGGGCTATTTTTTAAAACTGATTATCAGAACGTATTTTTTTATTAGATTCATAACACTATTATGTGTTTTATTTTAAATAATTTGTTTTAATTAAAATAAAGTTAAAATGGGAAAAAATTAAATGAAAATTAAAAGGGAAAATAATGATAAATAAATGATTTAATAATAATAATATAATTATTATTTTGATTATTATTATTATTAAGATTATTACTATTACTATTATATTTATTATTAACTTTTAATTTTATTATTAGATTAGGTTTTTAGAAAGACCCTAAGGAGGGATTCTCCCCCTTATCCCCTGTAGATCATGTGACCCCTCCCTTGGCTGAACCCACGGTGCGCGATTCACCCCCCACGCAGCCTCTTCTTTGCGTGCCGATTTCTTCCATTTTATTCACGGGTTCCCTTCGATTATTCAAGGTATGGATCTCTGGTTCCTTATCCTCCCTCACATTGGTAATTTTCCTCTCCTCATTTCTATACGTTATGAGGATGAACCCTAGGTAAAGGTGTCACTACAACAGAAACGCCGTTTAGCAGCGGGTTAAACCGCTGCTACATGCTTTGGCGACGGTTTCTGTAAACCGCCGCCTAATATGGCGTCGCCAATCTATTAGTGGCAGTAATTTCCGTTTCATGGCGGTTTAAGGAAATCTTCGTATCTTCCTCATTTCGCGGTAGTTTTTTTGAGTTTAGCGGCAGTTTTTACGAGCCCTTGACATCACTTTATTCGCAGCGGTTATAACCACCGCAAATAAAATCAAATCTAGCGGCTGTAAAACTACCACTAAAGTCACGAGAACCACCGCGGGATGAGCAGCTATGATGCGACTATGTAGAGGCGGTTAAAACTGCCGAGAAACGTAAATTTTTTTACATTTCGCGGTGGTTTTCACAGTTTAGTGGCTGTTTAAACCGCCGCCAATGTACATTTCACATCGGTTTAAACTGCTGCTAAAAACTGACTAGAAAAAAAAAATTGCTTCCATTGCACCACTTCCCTGAAAGACAAATCAAACCAGAAATACCATATTGTACATACCAACAGGCAACAAGAAACATCAAACCAGAAATACTAATTTCAATCTACGATGAATCATGTCACATTACCTTAAAATGTATGCCTTCAATTATATTGTATTTTATTCCTCTTAACTAGGATACAATATATTCCCCTATGAGGTTCAATCCCAACATCAAGAAACATGCTATTATTCTTATCCGATAAGAATAATATGAGTCACTTTTACAAAATACCATAGTTAAAGACTCTAGTATTAGATTCTTTATATAGTCCTTAATTTTAGATACCCCTCCTAGTATCACAATATCATATCCACCTTCAAGTTATATACCCCAACTTCTTAATCATTCATCTATTATCATCATACCAACACATATGATATTGAAAAAAATATATGGGCCCTCTAATAGGTGTAATCCACAACCATACCTTCTCCAAATTAGTCATTGAAGACCAAGATGAAACTGAAATGGGAACTCATGATAAATTCAAACACTATCTATTTCTAGGTACCTTTCACAAAGTGTTCCCCTTCACAAAAAGTTATGATTCTTGAAATATTTCTATTTAAATTGAACATAAATGGTATGATGTATCCCACTAATCATTAATAAACTATGTGTTTTATGATTATATTTATAGATATTCATATGATTCTCATCGCATGGGCATGATCCCAACAATGTAAACACCTACGACCTCTTTGTATGGTGAAAAATGAATAATTTCCTAACTATGTGGACTTAAACAAATGAATCATAAACATGTATTATTTGTATGGTTAACCTAAAAATCATATATTTTCATATCTACACGGATTCAGAGAGATCATAGGAATTGGGGTAACTCATTAAACACTAGTATTTTGATATTATTCATTAAAAAATCATAAATCTATAAGGGAATCCAATAATTGAAATGATTACACCCAAAGAATATTTGATGATCCCAAAATCTCACACCTTTTACCAATACCTATTTTGAAGAATCTATAGTATGAATCACTAGTGAATACCTTTCATTGTAATTTAGTTCTAAAAGGACATCCATACCAAATATTCATATACATGGAAGCCCATTGGAGGTTCTCATCAAAAAATAGATAACCTAATGTGAATCCATTAACATGGAATTGGATTGATAAACTATGAACTCTTACATTTGATGATGTATTGATGGGTTTCTTTATTGTGTTTCCTTTTCAATACCTTCATCACATCCTTCAATTAATATTGAATCACCAAATGCACCAATTATGTTCAAGACCAAAAACAAGCTAATAGTACCCATAAGGAACACAGTGGTGAGGCATGAAAACAATTGTTATGTCATACATAGGACTCAATTTCTATGAATATATATTCTCCATACCCTGACATACATTGTCTCCTACCCTTGTAAAATGAGTGCATGATGGTTCACACCTTATTTCAGGAATACCATCTAAATGGATCTATCCTAACATTATATGACACTCATGGTAATCTATAAGGAATAATGCCCCACAGGTTGTCCAACTAAAAGTATTCTATGGCAAAACCATTGGTCCATAATTTCACATCCAAACTTTTTGTATCCTTTCAATAGATCATGAGAACACATTCTTCTATTATCATATTGATTTGGATAAATATGTCCACCATTAAGTAGAAATCACCTTATAACGTCATTATGAGTATCATGTTCACTATAGTCATTTTTATTAACATGTGACCTTGAGTACTCAAGAAGATATATAGGGTGTTTTTCCCTATTGTCTATACTCAAGCATCTAAAAGTTGATCCCACTGGGGATATCCAACCACTGACACTCAAGAGTATATTTATTCCCCTACTAGTTTAAACACCCTTGAGTCTCATTATAATATCTAGATAATATACTAGGGATGGTTACAATGATCTAATATCTAAAATCATTAGAGTCTATCCTAAGTGGCCTTTGTGACTATAAAATTACAATGGAAAACATAACCCACATGGGTGGGGGAATTTTTTATCATTTTTTCCTCATGGTCATCTCCAGTATCATTCATCCAATGGGATCACACCCAAATTAATGATATCCCTCTTACAATGTAAATATGTGTTTCTTATTAGTGGTAACACATTAGTATATTTCTTTAATGTTAACCCAACTGATGTTGGGAAACATGATTCTATTGAATATGAAATAGGTGTGGATGAATCCACTACCCCCTCACCACTAAAAAATAGTAAAACCATCTCAACATAAGAGAATATTACTTAGTTCAAATTCAAAATAGTATAACATGTGAAAATCAATATTAAATTTCTATAGGGAAAAAACCCATTATGTATGGTGATTTGCTTGATGTTATCATACCTCATTTATCTAATATTATATAATAATAGTATATTAATCAATCAATAAAGGTCAATCTGAGATGTCCAACTTGATTAGGATCAAATAAATTGATGCAAATTACCACAAAATTAATTTTTTATCTATAGTTACCTTCATGGGGTATATATCTCAATCAATATAAGGAAATTATCCCAATGGTATTTTAGGATGTAGTATCTTAGGAGTCAGTGGATTCCTTCACTTCTCATATGGATTCCATTGAGTTTTTATGTGAATGAGTACAACCTTATTGGAATTCATATCTTGAGTGTGTGGATTCAAATCCTATACCACCCATATTTGGAACCTCCATCTTATTGATATTCGATATAATGGCAGATCTATATAAGTATATTAGGTGTTTTTAATCCCAATGTTTCGCAATGTTTGGTTCCCTAGAACAAAGAAGTGATTCAATATAAGAGAAACGCCATTTAGCAGTGCTCAATTACCACTCACAAGGGCCTCCTAGTAAGACAAATTACAAGGGCCTCACCAAAGTGTCCAAAACACTATCCCCTTGATCACTATGAAATGACCCAATTTGTTCAACACATCAACAATGAGTTTAACTCCTAGTCATCCAAAATCTATAATACCAATTCAAACACAGGCCTAAATGGAATGATTTATACCACACTCAAGAAATCAAGACATAAAAAGAAACATCAAAAATCAATAAAACACATAAAAGGAAACATGAGAAATTAAGGAAATTTTAGGACATGAAAATGTTTGGTGGCAACTATGTGCCACAAATGTTACATATAAAAACCAAATGTTCCCATATTTTTTCAACACATGAACAATACAACTACTCACGGTCCGATGATGCATCGTCACCCTCGTCACCTTCATCACCACTTTCTGCTGTCACCTATAAGATTATTATATTGAAAATTAAATACGGTTGCATATTTATATTAAAAATTAAAACCAATGAAAGTTAGAAAACTAAATGATTTTTATTTTTTTGTGATTTACCTGCATACCACCATTCTAAGCACT
Organism: Viscum album; assembly: GCA_963277665.1. Classification (NCBI taxonomy): domain Eukaryota; kingdom Viridiplantae; phylum Streptophyta; class Magnoliopsida; order Santalales; family Viscaceae; genus Viscum; species Viscum album. The sequence continues at coordinate 803,101,944 of OY728167.1, read as the reverse complement.
ACCACTAGGGGCATATATTCTCATATGCTGACATATTTCAATCAACTCTTTCTGCAAAACAGATATCTGATCCCCTGCTAGTGAACTGTGTTTCGTAGAGAAATAATCTCTTTCTGAGCATCTCCGGGTATGGTATGACTAAAGCCAGGAGTAGATGCAACTTCCATCCTTGGTGAACTGTTAAAAACCTCAGATGGTATGGGTCCCAAACCCATCCCGCGCACTCTACCAGGATGCTCCTTCCCAAGGACTTTAGCAACCGGGTCATCCTGGGAGACTGAGCAGGACTGCGCAGGATTGGCATCCCATAGTTCTTTAATTTTTACCTATAAATCAAATATCAACATATATTAACACAGTAAAAACTAATAATAAGTTATTATAATAAAAAAATTGACTTCATACCCCAAATTCATTAAAAGGATCATTAACAAAACTTCCATCTGATTTCTTGTGAACATCCAACCACAGTTCAGTTTGGGATGCTTCGTGCCCTAAACTCTGTGACTGCATTAAGAAAAGATAAATCAAAAATTCAATATATAAAACATATAATACTTTCTTATAAGTATTTAAACTAATTAAAAGATTACCAATGTGGTTTGACTTCTAGAAAATCTTTTTGAGCCCGCAGTGTGAGGGATGACTTGCTTACCCCGGTTTGATGCATTCTGTCTTGAGAGATCCTGAAATAAATAAAATGAAATTTAATAGTAATGTATCCAATGCCATGTCCTCTTCATATACATATATAAATGTAAAATGAGGATAATATAATAATATATATTTCAATACCATCCGCTTCTCATCACGATGTCTATCAACAAAAACATTCCACTGTTATTTCAGTACCCCACTGGGTAGCTTCTCATACATTTGTTGCACAATCAATGAGGTGTCATTGAAATTAGACCACAATATCCATTAGAAATCTTTCCAATTATTACCTAGATTTTTCAATGTCCACTTCCATGCTATCACATCAGCAAATGTAAAGTGGAAGAACATCTGTATACAAAAATTCATTTTGAACATATTAGTAACATGACATTCAATTAAACCATAATTTAATAAATTTAACTTTATTTGAGAAACAAAAACTTCATTTTTCCATATTAGAGGCATATTTCTCCACTCATCTTATGAAATAGGAAGGGAAATGGGCTTCGCTGCCAGCTGGCCTAGAATCTGGCAAAGTAACCCAACGACGTCATCTGTCGGGACCCAATAAGAATCAAATTAAATGACTATCTTTTCACTAGTCATATTCCAAACATCTTCACTTTTTAAGTTTTTCTCCACGGTTTCATTTTTGTCATCTTCAATGAGAAAAAAATTAGTATAAACAAAATGTAATAAATTTATTTAATTAAAATTTGTACTTATAATAGTGACACTCGAGTATGCCCATGATGAACTGGAAGGGGTGTGTCGCTTCCCCACTGTTGAGGCTCCTGAAGGGGGAGTCAATAAATCAGACTCTAATGGGACATCCAAAGATGGTGTGAGAGATGGTGCAGGGGGAGATGGTGCAAGGTTGTAGGTAGCAAGTGCCTCAGATGTCGTGTGGAGGGAGCTAGATGGATCGTCATCTGTCGCGGAACTAGATAAAATAGTTTACCGATTCCTCCTTGAAATTCCTGTCATTTAATCAAATAAAATTAAGTTGAGAATATATATTTCAAAAAAATTATGTAGAAAAAAATTAAAAATGATAATAGATGCCCAGTATTAATAGACAAAATATATATAACAATGATAATGAATGACTGCAGAAATGAAACAAGTGGTTGCTGAATAAATAAATAATTGTACATACAATCATTTTCCCCTTCAATCATGTCGGTTTCTTGCTCTATTGCTTTATCCACTTAATTTATCCTTTCTAGACTAATATTTTCAATATCATGATGGAAAAATAATTTTTCTTCCTGTTGTTGATTAAATTCAATTTCAGAGGTCAAATTTTCCACTTCATCACCCATATCATGCAAATCTCTTTGTATTACGTGAGAAAATACACTCCACCCTTTATTAACAACATCATTCACATAATATACCATTTTTTCTTGTGATGCTAAGATATATGGATCATGCAGTTCATGATCACCAATATCCATCAAGCGAGAGAAGTTCACAGAAGTAAATTGAAAGGAATCTCTTTTAACACCTCTGATAATATCGACCCATTTGCATTTGAATAAAACAACAGAAAAATTTCCATGGTAGTTTAATTTAATAATATCATACAGCTTTCTATAGTATTCCACTTCAGAAAATGTAAATATACCACTATTCTGTGTTTTCAAACCCACTTCTCAATCGACTGTACGAAATCTAAAGCCATTCAAATTATAAGCGTCGAACTTTATAACTTTTTTTAGAGGACCTCTAGTAAGAAACTTCAAATATTTTGACACCTCTGCTCAAGTGTCGGTATTCATGATCTAAAAAAAAGAAATATACTTTATTAGATTTACAAAATGTATGTGTCAAACTAATATTTGTACTTATTGCAATATTTATGAACTTACACATCATGTAAACCATTCTACAAGCTCTTTATTAATATCTTTCATTATATCTTTCTCATTTCATGTTCGGCCTCTCATTCGCCTCTTTGTTTGTATCCTAAACTCTTCATTAAATGGATCTACAATTTCACTATTCATCATCACATATCTATGTGCCTGTAATAATTCAAATTCAGTCAATGTCACATTTGAGGTCCTCCCAACTGATCAACCAATAGCAGGAAATATTTTGGATTTCTGATGTATTTGAGATTGAGTCGATGTGTCGTCAACATGTCCAACTCGATTAAATCTTGTCTCAATATCATCCAAGTATCGAGAACAAAAGGTAAGACACTCCTCATCCAAATAGCCTTCAGCAATAGAGCCTTCTGGTTGAGCTTTATTTCTCATGTATGATTTCAAATGCCCAAGATATCTGTGAAATAAAATAAACATAATTATGCATTTAATTAAGTACCAAAAATTGTTTACATAACTGGAAAACATATAAATAAAGTACCTTTCAATTGGATACATCCATTGATAATGAACGGGGCCTCCTAATTTAGCTTCCTCAACCAAATGCACAGTTAAATGCATCATTACTGTTAAAAATGATGGAGGAAAGATCATCTCCATTGCACAAAGGGTCAATACAAACCTCTCCTGGAGGTTGTCAAGCTGAAATGGATGTAGAGATTTCTCACATAGTTGTCTGAAAAATGTGCAGAATTGGAGTACAACAAAAGTAATTTTTTCAGGTAAGAATATAAGCAATGCCAATGGTAGAAACTGTTGTAACAAAATATGTGAATCGTGACTTTTCAATCCATGTAACTTACAATTCTTCAAGTCAACACACCTCAAGATGTTACTTGAATACCCATCACATTCCTTAAATTTCTTTAAAATTCAATGGAATGTATCTTTATCCCTATTTTTCATTGAAAAAATTGTCGGAGGATACTTTTCATTCTAATTTGGCCAGAGATCGTGTTTTATGTTCATTGCTTGCAAGTATTTACGAGCATTGAGATGATCCTTAGACTTTCCATTCTCATTAAGCAATGTGAAAATCAAATTTTCACAGACATTCTTCTCAATATGAATCACATCAAGATTATGCCATAACAAATTAAATTCCCAATATGGAAGTTTGAAGAATATACTTTTTTTTCTTCCATTGTTGCGTTTCGATTTTGCTTGACAATGCACTTCAGACCTGTTTTCCGTAATCATTCAAATGATGAACCTTTCCAAATTCTATTTCAACATTTTCAAGCTATGTAAATATTTCAGAACTAGTTAACAACTTTGGAGGTGGTCTATGATCCATTGAACCATTAAATTTTGATCTGTTCAGCTGAAATCTATGAGATGCATCGAGAAATCTTCGATGGCGAAAGAAGCACCATTTTCTACTGTGAGGTAGCCTTTTGGGCTCAAAATCAAAGTTACAAACGAAAAAAGACAAACCCGTGTAAGTGTTCCAACCAGATAAATTCCCAAGCCCAGTGAAGTCACTAATGGTCCACATTAAAGCATCATGCATTTTGAACATTGTTTTAGAAGAAGCATCAAATGTCTCAACACCGTTGCTCCATAACTCCTGCAATTTTTCAATCAAAGGCTGCAAGTATACATAAATATCATTTCCAAGCATTTGTTTTCTAGTAATAATCATCGAAAGGATAATAGATGTTTGTTTCATACACATCCACGGAGGCAGATTATAAGGGATCAAAACAACTGGCCAAATGCTATAACTAGTACTCAAAGTCCCAAATGGGTTGAATCCATCAGTAGCCAATCCCAATCGAACATTACTAGGTTCAGCTGAGAAATCTAGATGTAATTAATCAAATGTCTTCCACGATTGGGAATCTCGTGGATGTCTCATTAACCCATCATTGTTATTATCTACAGATTGCCACTTCATGTATTCAGCGGTTTTCGATGACATGAATAATCTTTGCAATCAAGGATTCAAAGGAAAGTAATGCAAAAACTTTATAGGTGTGTTACTTTTCTTCTTCTCCATGAAATTATTTTCATTCAGACTTCCAACATCACCCTTTTCCTGCCATCTAGAAGAAGAACATTTCTTGCAATTCTGTCTACTTGAATCCTCTCTCCAATAAAGCATACAATCATTGGGACATGCATGTATTTTTGAATAATTCATACCAAGATTGTTAATTTTTTTTCATATCATAAAAATATTCTAGGATTTTTGCTTCAGAAAATGCATCATGAATCAATTCCAATATCATAGACATTGCCTTATTTGTAATTCCACATAGACATTTGATATGGTAAAACTTCAGCAGAAATGCAAGCTTTGAATATTTCAAAAACCCACTATACAACTCTTGATTTCCATCGTCAAATAAATCATGAAACAAATTTTCCTCAGTGAAGTTTTCTCTTACATTTGGCTCCACAGAATCAAGAGAAGGATTCAATGATATGTTACAATCTTGATCTACCTATGTTACAGTCTCAAAAGCATCACTTGTCATGTTGCAATTTGTAGTACCCTCTTCTGGTTGTTCTGATATGTTTTTATACTGATAGTGGTGTCTTGCAGTGCCGAATGCATCATTTATGTGGTTTTTCATTTCATTTTCCATTGTCGACGAACTTGGGACCTCATTCTGTGGATTAACATCAGTGCTCAATCTTTCTGTAACGTTCGATTCTCCATGCCAAATCCAACACAAATATTGACCAGGGAATTGCTTCAGTATTAAATGTTCCTAAAATTCATCTCTCATCAACCATGTTCAAAATTTACATTTAGGACCTGGAAATTTTATTCTCCCTTCAATGGATCGATTAGAAATTGAAAAATCTAAAAACTCATTCAATCCCTCAACATAATGAGGTGTGTTCCTCAGTAATGTGATCTAGCTTTTATCCATGTATATCACAATGTGCCTACACAATAATAAAAAAATTAAAACACATAGTTAGTACTAAATAGAGAAAGAGATTCATATATACGATAGTATAATATTACATAAACATAATATAATAAAGATGATCCCCTGAGTTAGATATGAACCCTCTAGTGTTTGGGATAGGGGAAGTTTCTTTGGTAAAGATAAACAGTGTGCTAACAACATGGTAGCTACTTTATCATGAAAACCAAAACACATTGTTAATTTGGAATAACCCCAACCTAAGTTATCTATATATTCTATATATAAAACTCTAATATCGAATAAATATATTATAAATAATGTTTAGGAAAAACCTTATGATGCCTAAAAAACTCAACACATTGTTAATTTGGAGTGATAAGAACCATGTGAGGGATGTTAGTCTTGAGGCATGATAAGTGGTGGTGTTCATGGAAATTCATGATGAAATAACTTGGGAGATTAGGTTTTGAGGTTCTACAAACCTTGTGTGGATTGAATTCCTAAACCTCTCTTTGGTGTATTCACATAGAAATGAGTGGTGGTGTTACTTGAGGGTGATTTGGATCATATATGTGTTAGTGCTCATGAGTGGATAATTATGGTTAAATGGGACGATCGAGGATCTGACCATGGAGTTGAACTAAGAGTCATATTCAGACTTCGGTGTGGGAATTGAAATTTTTTGTTATTCCTTGAAGTGGCCCAATATTTATGGGGAGATACGATCCATGGGGTGGATGTGCTACTAATGTACATGTTATTCAACTAAAGGAAGAACTGATTAAATCCAAAAAATGCATGAAATAAGTGATGTAATAATTATTTCAAGTCTCATTTGATATAAAATATGATCAAAACGTGTCATGGCTGATCATGAATCAGTAAGTGGTGTTAAGAAACCACTTTTTTTCTTCAAAACTTGATCTAGAAGTTTCATGCTAAAGTAAAGTCACTTGTTGAATCTATAAATACATAAAAAAGGGATTATTCTAGGATAAAAAGAGGTTTCCAAGTCTTAACTAAGAGAATCAATGATGTCATATTGAATTTGGTTTATAACAAGGGATATCAAGCACCGAATTTAGTATAATTAGACCACTAATAAGAAGAAAAATTTAGAGGAAGTAGTTATTCCCTTACTATCATTAGCGTGGTTTCAGTGTGATTGGTAAATGTTACTGACATGATAAATCTAATTTTGAAGTTATATTTATATTGTGCAATTTGATTAATGTGGATGATAAAGACACCTCTTACGGTTCTATTCCCTAGGTATCTCACCCCTACCTAAGGGATAAATTTCTGTCAAGGGTCACATTCCCAACTCATAAGGTTTGAGAACCTATCATTATCCATATAGTCCATATTGATTGCTCATCGATCAAAGGAACCTAACTTGGTTCCATACTGGGTCATTCATATGTTCTCATAGATTATCATACCATAGATGACTATTACCACACCATCCCATAGCCTCGTCCCTAGACATTTGTCTAGGAGAGAATCAATTACCTAAAACAAGACCTTTATAGATAAATTGACCCATATATACATGATGGACACCCTATTGGGGTTTTAATTTCCCTATAGTTAAGCCTCTCACATATATAACATAGCCATCAATGGTTGTATAATAAATGCATCATACTAAAGGGAATTCTATGAACCCAACATGAATCTCTATCCTCATTTATCATAAGGTAAATAACTCATGGATCCCATTCAAGTCACATACCCACCTACATGAAATTTCAATCCACACAATAAATGCATAACCATATCCTATGGTAATATTAGTCATAAACTACCTTGACCATAGAGTTATCCCCTTAAGAAATCTCATTCCAACCTCATCAAAGCCATATCTAGGAACCAACACCATCTCAATCCCCTAACTCATAAAATTACAACATATATTATAAAGAAATAATAATTAATTAAGAGAATTAATCCATATTAATCCAATTAGTCATACTTTAGGGACATCTCATCAATTATGTATCCTCACTGTAACTTCAAGCAATGGGGTATGGATCACTCTTGGAACACCTCTGATCTCATTTCTAAAGAAAACCCAAATATATGAAGTCAATCCATTAAATGAATTCATCCAAATTTGACGATAAAACAAAATAAATTATGGAAATGACTCAACAATAATGAAACTACATAAAACCTTATGCATTTTCCCTCTACAAGATTCCTCTAACCATTACACACAAAAAATCCACTGTAACATGATGATCCCACCGACGACAGGGGAGGGGAGCATACCTAGGGTATGAACTCAACGACGTCGGGGGAGAAGCCTGCATCGTGGGTATCAGGGGGAGAAGTGGGGTCAGTAGAGACCGACGGCGAGGTCACCAGCGGCACGAGAGGTTAGTGGAGGGGATCGACAGAAGGGTTCGCGATCGTTGGGGTGAGAAGCTCGTGGGGTCAGGGTTGGCTCAGGTGGGGGGGGAGTGTCACCGATGTAAAAACCTAAATATGTTTTGTGGAGGTTTTTAATAAACTGCTGCTAAATATTTTTAACGAAAGGTTTAGCAGCAGTTCTATAAACCGCCACTACAAAACCTCTGGTAAAGGCATTTTCTGTTGTAGTGTGTAATCCAATTTTTGGTGTTTCTTCCTTCAATAGGGCATGCGACCCATCTCTCGGGACCCCTTCAGGTGGGTTTTAGTGATAACTGGAGAAGGCGAGGTGTTTCAGATCATTTCGGGTTGTTGTCGGCATTCAAGGTGAGGTTTTATACCCATTTTGGGTTTCTCCATTATTATTTTGGGTCCTTTGGATGATTTAGGGTTCCTAGAAATTTTTGTTTTAAGTTTTGGTCATCCTTGAGGTGGTTTTGAGTCACCATTGTCAAATTCGACTTTCTTACATATGTATAGATAGGAATATATCCATATGAGTTCCCCTGTTATATATATGCTTTCCCATGGTAGCAAATATATTTATATGGGGCTAGGTGTGATCATATTGGAATATGAAAAATTCATATGCAGGTTAGTGTTAATGGGTATGTTCATGTAAGCTATATGTAAGTATCGAATTATACGCGTTCATGGACATGAGAATATATACATAGGGGATAGGTGTCGTTATATATATATATGAAAAAGTTTATATGCTCGGAGTATGGATGAAGTGACTTAGAGTTGTCACTGATAAAAGTTTCAAGCATTGAGTGTTTGACTTAGTTCTTGTTTTGAGGTAGGGTCCCTTTCCTTGCCCCTTAAATTTTAGTAATGCATTAATTAATGACTCATTCACCATTATTAGTTTTTTATTTATGTAGTTTATTTTTCAGTTTATAATCTCCCTCGATAAAGTTAGTGAAATTAATAAAAGTTATATATGTTTTGTTTGATAACAAAGTCACATTTTTGTAATAAAACCCCTCCAATGGAGTTTCACAACCTTCAAGCTAAAAATGTAGAGATAGACTTTTATTCCACCCGATTTATTACTTTTCTATTTTCTTTATGCTTGAGTTATAATTTATTAATTACATGTTTAGGTTTTTTAACCCTTGAAATGTATTTTCTACATCTTAATGAGTTAACTGAAATGGTTGAGGTGAATGGAATAGTTATAATGAATTAGGTAAGTTGGTAGTATCCCTTAAGGGTAACAAACATGAACCCTTTGGAACCTGTACCTTAAAATAAATTTTTCATGTTTAGGAAAATTGAGTGATAATGACCTTTATTAGGATGGCTCATAGAAAATGGAATTCCATGAATAAATGGTTTATCCATAATGAATTGTTTGACTTGTATTAAATTTTTTGGTTTTTTATATCGTGTCCGTTGTGGCCTTCACTTATGGAGAAACTCATTCGTGGTGTTCTCCTTGCCTCTTGGACACCCCTTTGGGTGTGCCCATCCTAAATGGACTAAGTTTCTTTTATATAAAATGTGTAATATTTCCATGCGTTGTGTGTGGCACCTTAGTAATTCCTTAAATTGATTAACAAGAAATGAATTATGAATTGGTTCTCTCTTGATAATTCCAAAGCTTGAACATAATCTTTTATCCCATGTGTGGTGCCTCCTACCTATGGCATACTTGAGGTTTATTTGAATGAAATACGCCTTACCTAAAAAATTACTCGTTTCAAGTTACATGAGTACCTTGCCTATTAATGAACTCTTTATACCTTGTTTGGTTCTACTTTCTTGAGCCATTTAAATGTTTTGGATGGATTATGACACTCAATATTGATATCTTGAGATGATGAAATTTCATTGATTACATATTGGTAAAAGTCACGTTGATGCCACATGCCTTGTTTATAATTCCTTGATTATGAAAGTTGATTTATTGCTTATTCCCTTGTCAGTGTCTTGAACCATATGAAATGCCGTGTTAACCTTGAAAGATTGTGAAATTGAGTTTCATGTGTTTAAAATGAATTATTTAAGGCTTATTCCTCATAGATTAAGCCTCATAACTTTCTTGATCTGTGATATATTCCTCTCTTGTTGTTTTAAATGAAATCGGGCCGGGGATAAAACATGGGTCATGTATTAAGAATCCATAATTGGACTCTCCGCCCTCGATAGGTTAGAACACGACATGCCAGGGAAGCAATGTTTTAGTCTCACCATTAAAGGGATCCCCTAGGATTTATATTATACTATTGGGTGATGCCGATTCCCTAAGTGGAAACCAATGATGGATCCATTGACAAGAAGGCTACGCCAAGCATCAATTGATACTCGGTCTCTTATATGCAATGTAAGGACCCCGACACCAGTTTACCGGAGCTGGTGACTTATATTAAGATGTTGGTGTATTTACAAGGACTTCACATCCTGAAGGAATGCATATTTTAGTATTTTTGGAAAACCAGGTACATAATAAGATTTACATTATAAATTTTAAGGAAAAGAAACACTTCAACTCCATTAAAAGAACCAATATACTCATAGATTATTCCTGTAAGTCATAATAATAATATTCATCTTTTCATCCTGGGGAAAAATAAAATATAAGAAATGGGTGATCTCATATGATTATTAAGGTTAAGTAATACAGTGGAAGTTATCATAAACAAAAATATTAGTCATGGTGAATAACTAAAAACACATGCCTTTAAAAATAAACTTGAGGATAATATGGTTAGAATGAAAGATGTTTACATAAATCCATATAAATTTTTCATAAGATAATGAAACATAACCATGGATATTATATTAGTTTAATAATCATCTGGTTTGTCAATTACTAATAACATAATGAGGGAATGCATAATTACGAACATCTAAAACAAATTATCAAGGCCTCGACCAAGACCTCTGAAAATACTAGGGTAATGCATCAACCAAAACCCAATTCTGTTTTGTATCATGAGACCTACCGATGCATCAAGGGGCTATATGAGGTCCCACCCATAACTTTATAATTCCAATTCATTCCTCATATGAAATGGGATAAACATAAACAACATGGACATATGTAATAACTTTCCCCAACCTGTACACATAAACACTAACCATTCTGAGTAGTATGGTGAATCATATCAAAATAGCACATCCACAGTCAAACTGATCATAAAAAATTTAATAAAATATGGTATATGATAATAATAAGATGTTAATACCAATAAAATATAAAATTCAACATGGGTGTTGAAATATATGAAGATTCTCTAATAAAATCATCGAAGAATGCTTGAGAGTAATACTATTTTACTTTGAAAAGAAGAGTTATTTTGCAAAAATATTTTCACCAAAACAGAAATGAAATTAGATAGTTTTTCTATAATAAAATGAGTGGTTTTAGAAAAATAATGGTGGGTTAAAATATATTATAGAGTGAACTTTAAAATAGGTAAGAAATTGGGAAGTTCAATTGAAACGAGCTTGTTTATCAGAATTTTTTTGAGAAAGATCCTTTTAAAACATGTAACTCCCCATAAAATCTAGAAAGATTATGATTGGTACATATATATATAACATTAAAAATAATTTATGAAGAGTAAAAAAAATTAATAATTTCATTGGGGTAAATAGAGACAAATCGTAACCCCGAATGAGAAATGGAGGTTCGAGGAGAGACCCTTACCTTATGTACGAATGTGTTCTACACTTGACCTTAACATCCTGTATAATCAAATTAAATACATTAATTAATTAATTCATAATCTTATATAAATTTATTTTATTTATTAAAATTTTATTAAGTTCATTTATTTCCTTATTGAAAATTTATAAGATTGAATTTTGTCGTTCTGGAGTGTTCATTTCCTTGATTTCATGATTGATTTGCTTGACTATAAGTAATGGAGTTCATGTAAAATGGGTATAATTCTATAGAATTAGAATTTCATGTTATTAATGAACAAATAGAAGTGTAATTGGTCAGTATTATTTTGTTTACATATATGAGTATGAATCATTAGATAACATATTAAAGATAATTGCTTAGCTTAATTTTAGCGGTATTTCGATCACAACGAACTAGTTTTTATTATTATTTAATATATTGTATATAAAATGGTTCCAAGAATCTTAAATAAGATATAATAAATATTTTATAATCTGGTTAAGCTATAAAAAAGGTATCATGATGATCTTTGAAGGATAAATTGAAGAATGAAGGTTTATCGTCCATGAAGGTTGTAAATCAGCACTTCCCGAATGATGATTTTGTTTTTAAAATAAAATAGGGAGTAAGGAGATTGATTATGGATGATATAATTACAATATATAGATTATACTGGACTTATCATGTTCATTTTTATAGAGGATGTGAGGATATAATAATAAAATAAAATAAATTGAAATTAAATTAAATGAAATATGAATAGGATTTACCTCTGGAATTAACCTCCCCGAGAACCTCCTCAAGAAAAGGGTTTTTGGTCTTTTGGAAAGACCAAGAGCTCATGGAATTAGGGAGAGACTAGGTAATATGATTTGGGAAGAAATTTTATAAGCTTCAAGTCTTAGAGGAGATAATAGAATTGGGGGTGAGGGTGGTTTTAGAGTGGATAAGAGGAATGATTTCTCATTATTTTATTAATTATTTTATTATTTTGCTCAAGATAAGTAATAGAGTTGATTATTGTGAAAAAATATAGTAATAAGTGCATGTGAGTTTTAAATAATGGTTCTTACCTCAACCTCACATCAAAAATGACTAAAACATTCATGTATTTATCATTTTTCATAAATCATCGCATTTTACTATTCATAAAAAATTCATGTATTTTAGAAAAATCCTGAAAATTCACCCTAATTTTTTTTGATTTGTAGAATTAAAAAATTAAATCCATTTTATGAAAATAATTTTATAAATATGATTAATTAAATTTTTAATTAAAATCATCATTTACTCGAAAAATAGAGTTTTTAAAGTTAAAAGTGATTTTATAACACCCTGAAAAATTAAAAAAGGCCATATTAGATTATCCTAAAATCATAGAACAATAAAATATATATTTATGAATACATTTTATCAATTTATAAAATTTTAATTAAATATTTATTACCCAAAAAAATAATAACACATAATAATTAATTTTTAAAATATTCACTTACTTGTACTATGATATAGTTATATCATTCTTTAATTTATAAGGTCCCCAAATTTTCTTTATACATTCACAAGTGATGTTACTATTCAATTGTCCAATTTACTATTCATAAGGGCCATATTACTATTCACAATGGTACATTACTATTCCAAAGGGTCAAGTTACTATTCACCAAAAATGTAAGTTGATCTTATTAGACTCTAAATATCTTACTAATTGCAACCATGTATGTCCGTTTTTCAAAATTCAAAACACAGAAGAGAAAAAATTATTTTTAATGATTAGGTTATAATGATATCCTATGAATAACAAAGTTTTGTTTTATAGACTCAGTGTTGCATGAATTTCATTCTGTATTAAATTTATTTGTAAATCCTTGGGGTGTTACATGCGATACCTGGGGCAAACTCATAGTTACCGTACCATGAGTGATACTTTGAATTTCTAAAGGATTTCCTTGGATGGGCTCTGTGGAATTTGATATTTTTAATAGATGTACCATAGAGATACCTTAGATATGAGCTCATACACCACCTCTGAAACTGAATTTTTTTAATGTAAATGCTTGATATGCACAATTCTTTATTATTATGTATTGTGAGTGAACTTGAGATGTTTCACTTACTTTACTAGCTTACTTATGGGATGAAATTCAATTTAGAACCCATGTTAAAGAAAAATATTAGGAATACACATTCCGTGATTTTCCATGATACTATTCACCATTGTTTATATATATTCTTCCTTCCTCAACTATAATTTTCATACTTTCGGCTTAGTCTGAAGAAGTTAGCATGAGATGGATGTTCATTTATGAACCCAAACCAAGTTGTTATTGTTAATTGTTATCACTCTGCATTTATTTTATATGAAAAACTTCTTAATTTATATTGCATTTTCTAGATTGGGCTAGACACCATGGGTGCCGGACTACTAAGATTTATATCTCACACCCAACTTGGGTACCCTTGGTACCCGAGTATACCTTATATTTGTGGTATCTAGGTTGTATTATGGATTAGTTATACTTGGGAGTTATGAGAAAAGGACTGAGATGGATCTTGAGATGCTCATAGAGATCGCCTGTGGGGATTGACTGCCTTTTATTTATTATTTTACTATATTGTAAAGCATGTTTTATTTTTTACTAATTTCTTTCATGTATCATTACCATGCCATCCATTCATCTGTTGTATAAACTAGTGTTGGCCACTTTTATTAAATTTTTAATTATTTTCTTCCACTACTTTGTAAATAATTTTTTGTTGTTTATGTTGTTGTCTGTTCTTATTATACTTCGGCTATCTATTATATATTGTTAATCTCTATGGATACTTTGATCTATGAGGGAATAATCTCCCCACAAACATACCCTAGGATCTCATTGCTAGTCTGAAGCCTCTACAATTTGATGAGATGCGCTTGAGGTCATGAGATCCACCAATATAGCAACCAGTTTAGTGGTAAGATGGGTCGAGACGTTATAAAGTGGTATCAAATCTAGTGTCCATTTGATGTTCCAATGAGGACATTGGGACCTTCTGGGGGGGGTGGATTATATAAATCCCACATTGAAGGAGGAGTATCATGAATCACCCATTTATAATGTGGTGTGGATACCTCTACCATCACGAGGTCTTTTCCTGGGGGATGCCTAAGGGATAGAGCCTAGGTAAAGAAAAACCATGCGGGCTAGGCCCAAAGCAGACAATATCAAGATCATGGGATGGACTGAGCCATTAAAAAGTGGTATTAGAGGCCTTCTTTTCCTTTGTATTACTATTTTGGGTTGATATATAGGAGACTAGGAATGTGTCGAAGCTTGGTAATTAGCCGTTCCTGAGACTGATCACCCCACGTATGGGAAACAGCCAATTGGCCAGGGTTGGGAATTGATGTTTATGCTTTTTGATATTACTGTTCATATGATTTCACCTCAAGTGATTGGTGTAATTTCCACTACTATGGATTTATAAAGTTTATGTTATTTTACCCTTGTCCTGTTAAGGAAAGGAAGAATAATTACATGCATCATAATAGGCATATATGGATTCATATCTCAGGCCTATTTCATGGCATGTAGATGTATTCACAGGTTGCCTACTGATATGATTGAGTGCATTGAATTCCATTCCATGTTGTTGCGTTTATTATAATTCCTGTTTTTATAACCCACATAGGTGTTAATATGTCATTCTTCTATTATTATAGCATTTCATCTTGTTATATGTAGTGATTTTCTATCTCTAGCATGTCTTCTCATTTTTAGTGGCTTTTAATGACATGCATCGCTTTGTTTCAAATATGTAATTGATTCAATGGGATAAATGTTTTCTGTTCGATAAATTGAAATCAATTTTCATTTTATGAAGTTATGAGTGATTCATGAATTGGTAAATGACACACCCAAGTAACTGAGGAATTATATATGAGCATGTTATAATTTAAAATTAATTGGATAAATTCTTAAATACTCAACTAGACCCAAGTAGGTCAGTTGGAGGTATGTTTCTTTTGAGATGGCTGTTAAAGGGTGTTTTTGACTTTAATGGTTAAACAACCACTATTGGTTGGCATGATAATGGACCCTGTTTAGCATATGGGGACCTTCATAAGTTACCTTATATAGTAAAAGGAATTTATTTTGATAAATTTCCTAATTATGACATGATGTCAATAAAATTTTAATGTTTTAAAAAGGAAGTTTAATGACAATTTCCTGTTTTTCTTTGAACTAATTGTGAAAAATCAATTTCCTAGTGTTTTTGGTTTTAAATTTGGTACTTGATATTTTGGAATAAATCTTTTAAATATTTAAATATTGAAGAAGAATATCTGTGATTTAATGTGATTTCCTTGGAAATAGAACCTATAGTGGTGTCTTCTATTTAAGGACCTCGTGTAAGGGTAGATAATTCTTCTTTGAGTTACCTTGGAACGGAAACACAAGAATTTTATATAGGTTCTATTTCTTTTAGAAATGGATTAAATGATCGTATTTTGAGCCTAGTGACTTCTTTTAGCGCAACCCGATGTTAGGTTCGACACTTTTTCTTCATAAGGGGCTATCCAGTGGTAGGTAGCACCCTTAGAACTTAAAATCCATTCTAATGCTGTGAGTTTTATGCCTTTTGGTGTTGTTTGCATGTTTTTATGATTAGTCATATCATCTTACTTAAAATGGAACCCTTGTTTGGACGAGTGTTCATATTTTTCTTGGCCTTAATATGGGTGTGAGCACTGAGTGATTCTCAGTTTCAGCTGGTTAGACATGCCTCAGGTATGGTCGACCACTTTGTAGGTGACTTTACCATTTATTTTCCTTAGTGATGGATGACTTGACATGGTGTCATATAGGTTAATGGTTGTATGGGGAAATACGATGTTGGGTTAAATCCTTTTTATATACAATCTGATACTTGAATTCATAGGGAGAAAGAACTATGGATAATAACCAGGATGTGTCAGTTGCTCAACAAATCTCATGGTAGTATTTTTCGGTATACGCGGTAACCGTTGAGTGTTTAATGTTGTGATGAATCAGTTGAGTTTGGTGGAATCATTTAGACTTGTACTATTGAGTGCAGTCTTGGGTCATCTCCTGAGTAGAGTGACATGGGAATAAAGAAATCAAGTTCTTCCCAATTCTTGGAATGACTTCTAGAGACTCACTTGTTTTGACACACTGGTCAGTTTGGTTTTGGTTTTCATGAAAATTGTTTAAATGTTTGAGTTTATGGAGGTTTTGACTTAGAGCGCATTTGAGAGGATATTCTATCTCTTCTTTTTTATGATTAGGAAACTCCTAAGGTGGAGAGTTTCATGTCAGTTCTGCTAAATACATGTCCTTCCGGGTAGAAGGAACACAACCAAATAGGACCGTTAAGGAATGGTCAGGCTGGCTTATATGAATTGAGGCTTATAAACATTAAATTTTGTCGATGCTTGCTTGGAAACATGATGTTGGTGTGGTTGGTGGTGTATGAAACCTTTGAGTAAATTTGTTTGTCGTCGATGGACTATAATGGTTAATCTTGAATGATTATGGGATGGATTGAGTGGAAAAGGCTCGATGATCGGTTAATAAAGGTGCATCTATAGGATAATATGAGTTTCTTCTAAGGTATCAACCATTAGTGGTTCAACCATTTTCCTTTTGGTAATCTTTGAAATATTCTTATTGTACTCTTATTTAAGCAACGAGCATGTCCTCTATCTTGACTTTGTCCTTGATGCACTAAGAGATTGTCATTTTTACACTACGCTGAAGCTTTAAATGTTTTTGAGCTTGTTTGGGTTGATTTCCCAATGTTTCATGTTGAACACATGATTCTTACCAAGTATTTGTTAATATTGAGTGACCCTTTTTTTCCCACATAGGAATGCATTGGAAAAACTCTTGAACACCAGCCATTTCTTCTAACTTGACAGCCATAACGATGCCGCTCTAGGCTTAGTTAATGTTCTAATGTGCGAATCTTGTCTTTGTACTAATGTCTCACTCATAAAAATGAAGTATAAACTACCTTATGTTAGTTCCCTTCACTCCAGTCATTCTAATATGAAGTTGTCCCATACTTTTTATTAGGCTCAATGATACTTAATTCAAGGAACATCACCAAAAGTTAGGTATATGGACTGAGGTGGATGTGTATATGGTGAATGCGAGACACCTTGGAAGAAGGAATCACAATTTAGTTTATAAAAATTCCGACCATCTAAGATGATAATCTTCTTGAATTGTTGGTTGGAGTGGCTCGACTAGTTGTATCTCTTTTTCAATGGAGCGATCAATGAATGACCATTTCTGTCAGGTCATCAGGAGAGATGAGTTCGGTTTGTGGTAGCCAGGGATTTTCATGAAAATCTATCTCAAATTGAGCTTTGAAGTTTATGGGGAATCAACCGTTTTATCCATTTAAAAAATAACACGAGAAACATCACTATAATTCTTAAGAGTGTGCCTTGTAGGAAATTTCGATGGAGGAAGATACCGTGGGTCATAATTTTTCCCTTTTTTAATGTTAAAGCCTAATGTGGGAAGTAAGATTTTCCATATGTTTAATGAGATGATTAAATGGTTGTGTCTCTAGATAAACAGGATTAAATAAGTACCATCTTAGTGTTTTGGTTGGAAAATGAGCATTGCCTTGGGCTTTAAAAACTTAAGAATCATGTGTTTTAGAAATTTTGAAAGGTGTGTCATGTTTTGGGAAACACAAAGTGACCATTTAAATGAGAATTAATGACCCCTATAGGCTGGGTGATGTTTTCTTTATTCCCTAAGGCTTCCCAGGGATGATAAGTTCTAAGGTGGGAAGGTTTTAACATCCTGCTTTTTGAATCTGATGAAAAATCCAGGGCAATTTTAAAAAATTTCATTTATTGCATGAGCCATTTTTTTAAACCGAGCATTATAATGTATTTTTTTTCCTATATTTATAAAACTGTGATGTGTTTTATTTTAAAGCATATAGTTTAATTAAATTAATGTTAAAATAGAAAATAAATTAAATGACAATTAAATGGGAAAATAATGATAAATAAATGTTTTAATAATAATAATAATATAATTATTATGATTATGATTATGAATATTATATTTATTAATAAGTTTTAATTTTATTATAATATTAGGTTTTTATAAAAAAACCTAAGGAGGGATTCTCCCCCTTCTCCCCTATAGATTGCATGACCCCCTCCCTTGGTCAAACCCACGACACGCGATATTCCCCCTTCACAACCTCTTCTCCACGTGCCAATTTAGTCTGGTTTCTTCGTAGCTTCCCTTAGATTATTTGAGGTATGGATCTCTAGTTCCTTATCTTCCCTTTCTTTGGGTGTTTTCCTCTCCCCGTCTTTATACCTTATACGGTCGAACCCTAGGTAAATGGGTAATCCATTTTTTGGTGTTTATTCCTTGAATAGGTTGTGTTTCTCATTTCTCGAGACCCCTTTGGGTGGGTTTTGATGTTCACCATTGAATGAAAGGTGTTTCAGATCATTTTTGGTTGTCGTCGCCATTAGAGGTGAGGTTTTATACCCACTGTTTGATATTACCCTTATTATTTTGGGTCCTTTGGATTATTTAGGGTGCCTAGTAATTTTTGTAGTAAGTTTTGGTCATCCTTGAGGCATTTTCGGGTTGCTGTTGTCAAAGGCGACTTGCTTGCATATTCCTAGGTAGGAATATATCCATATGAGTTCCCCTGTTATATATATGTTCTCCCATGGTAGTGAATATATTTATATGAAACTAGGTGTGTTCATATTGGAATATAAAAAATGCATATGCAGGTAAGTGTTAACGGTTCTATTCATGTAATCTATATGTATGGATCCCCTTGTATGCATTCATGGCCATGTGAATACATACATAAGGTCTAGGTATCCTTATGTATATGTGAAAGTTCATATTCTTAGAGGATGAATGGAGAAACTTAGAGTTGTCAATGATAAAAGTGTTAAGCACTGAGTGTTCGACTTGGTTCTTCTTTTGAGGTAGGGTGCCTTTCCTTGCCCCTTTAATTTTAGTAATCAATTAATTAATTACTTAATGAAACATTCATAGTTTTTAATTAATGCAGTTTGTTTTTTAGTTTAAAATATTCTTTGATAAAGTTAGTGAAATTCATAAAAGTGATATATGTTTTGTTTGGTAACAAATTCATATTTTTATAATAAAACCCCTCCAATGGAGGTGTGCTTCTTTCAAGCTAAAAATTTAGAGTTAAAATTTTATGTTTCCTTAGTTATCACCTTTCTATTTTATTTATGATTGAGTTATAATTGATGAATGAAATTTTTAGGTGCTTTATCCCTTTTAATTTAGTTGCTATGTCTCAATGAGTTGAATGAAATTGTTGAGGTGAATGGAATAGTTAAAATTAATTAGGAAAGTTGGTAGCATAACTTAAGGGTAAAAACATGAAACCTTTGGAACTTGTACTTTAAAATCAATTATCCATGTTTAGGCAAATTGAGTGAGAATGAACTTTAGTAGGATGGATCATACCAAATGGAATGACTTTAATAAATGGTTTGTCCATAATGAATTGTTTGACTTGTATTAATTTTTTTGGTTTATTCTATTAAGTACATTATGGCCTTAACTTATAGAAAAACTTGTTTGGGGCGTTCGCCTTGCCTCTTGGACACCCCTTTGGGTGTAACCATCCTAAATGGCATAAGTTTCATTTATATAAAATGTGGAAAATTTCCATGGGTTGTGCGTGACACCTTAGTAATGCCTTAAATTGATTAATGGGAAATGGATTATGAATTAGGTGCCTATTGATAATGCATAATGTTGAACATAATATTTTATCCCATGTGTGGTGCCTCCTACCTATGACATACTTGAGATTTATTTTAATTCAATATGACTTACATGAAAAATTACTCATTTCAAGTTACATGAGTACCATGCATATTAATGAACTCCTTATTCCTGGTTTGGAGCTCCTTTATTGAGCCATTTAAATGATTTGGATGGATTGTGACAGTCAATATTGATAGCTTGAGATGATGAAATGTCATTGATGACATATTGGTAAGAGTTATATTGATTCCCCATGCCTTGTTTATAATTCCTTAATGACCTTGTTAGTGTCTTGAACCATATGGAATGCCCTGCTAACCTTGATAGCTTGTGAAATTGAGTTGCATGTGTTGAAATGAAATTTAAGGTTTATTCCACATAGATTAAGCCTCATACCTTTCTTTCTCTTTGATATATTCCTCACTTTTTGTTTTAAATGAAATCGGGTTGGGGATAGAATGTGGGTCCTGTATTAAGAACCCACAATTGGAATCTCTGTACTCGATAGGTTACAACACGACGCACCAGGGAAGCGATGTTTTAGGATCACCAGGAAAGGGCTCCTTATATCTTTCTATTATACTATTGGGTGATACCGGTTCCCTAAGGGGTAACCGAGGACATACCTGTTGGCAAGATGGCTATGCCAAGTCTCGGTTGATACTCGGTCCCTTATGTGTGATACCCTAGACAAACTCATAGTTACCATAGCATGAACGATACTTGGAATTTTGAAAGGATTGCCTTGGACAGGCTCAGTGGCATTTGATATTTTAAATGGATCTACCGTAGTGATACCTTAGGGATGGGCTCATATCCCACCTCTAAAATTGAATGTTTTTAATGTAAATACATGAGATGCATCCTTATATATTATTATGTATTTCGATTTCACTTGATATTTTTACCTTAATTTACTAGCTTACTTATTGGATGACATAAGATTTAGACACCAAGTTAAAGAACAAGCTATATTATATGCCTTACTTGGTTTTACATGTCACTTTTAGCCCTTTTTTATATATATTCTTCCCTGTTCAACTATAATTTTCAGACATTCGGCTTAGGCTAAAGCAGGTAGTATGGGACAAGTGTTTGTTTAAGAACCCAGACCATGTTTTTATTATTAATTGCCACCACTCTATATTTATTTCATATGAAACACTTCTTAATTTATATTACATTTTCTAGATTGGGATAAATACTCTGGGTGATGGCCTACTGAGATTTATATCTCACACCCTTCTTAGGTACCCATTGTACCCGAGTAGACCATATATTTTAATGATCTAGGTTGTTTGTTGTATTGCTTGTTCTAGAGAGTTAGGAGAAAAGGACTGAGGTGGAGCTTGGGATGCTCATAGAGATTTTATTTGGGGCTTGTCTATATTTTATTTATCATTGTACTATATTGTAAACCATTATGTACTATTTACTTCTTTCTATCATGTATCATTACCATGTCATGCATTCATCTTTTATATAAACTAGCATTTTCCACTTTTATTAAATTAATAATTATTGTCTTTCAATTCTTTATCAATTATTTATTACTTTTTCTACTGTTATCGGTTCTTGTTATGTTTCCTCTATCTATTATATATTGTTAATCATTGTGCATACTCTGATCTAAGAAGGGAATAATATCCACATAGACACACCCTAGGCCATCACTACTAGTCAGCATCCTCTGGCGTTTGGGGAGACGCGCTTGATGTCATGTGATCCACCGGTCTGGCTACCATTTTAGTGGTATGCCGGGCCAAGATGTTACACTTTCCAATAAAGATGGTATATTAATCATTTGAAAAAGTAGTGACGTCTCATAACCATATTTACTAGATCCAAGTACACAAGATCCTTCTCAATCTCCATTTTGTTCAAAACTCCATTATCCTTCATGGTCAAAGCATCCACTAACTTATTTGTCTTCTATGGGTAATAGTGCATTGAACAATAATAATCATTGAGTAGCTTGAGCCATTTCATTTGACCCATTTTGAGTTCCTTCTATGAGAATATATATTTCAAACTCTTGTGATCTGTGTATATTTCACATCTTCCACCATATAGATAGTGTCTCTATATCTTTATAGAAATGATTACAGCTACCAACTCAATATTATGAGTTGGATAGTTTTGTTTATAATTTTTAACCACCTTGAAGCATAAGAAATAACTCTATCATTCTACAGAAGGACACAACTAAGTCCTTTCTTTGATGCATCACTATAAATCACAAATCCACCATTTTATGATGGTAGATTCAAGATCCTAGCATTCATTAATCTCCTCTTAAATTCTAAAAATCATTCTTCATGTTCCTCTATCAAAATAAACTTAACCCTTATACGAGTAAACTTGGTTAATGGGTTAGCTAATTGGAATGTTTTTGAACAAAACACCAATAGTATCCTACTAAACCAATGAACCTATGTACCTTTGTTATTCTAATTAGTGTAGGTCATTACAAAAATGCCTTTTTCTTCATAGGATCAATTGAGATTCTATCCTTGGATACAATATGGACAAGAAAAGAAACTTTTTGAAGCCAGAATTCACACTTTATAAACTTCCCATTTAAATATTTTATTCTAAGAGTCTTCATGACAATCCAAAAGTGGTTCTCATGATCCTCATATCTTTTATAGTATATCCAGATATCATCCACATATACCACAAAAAAATCATCAATATATTTTGTGAATACTTTGTTCATTAGATCCATAAAAATAGAGGGTGCCTTATTCATTCCAAATAGAATTAATGTAAACTTGCAATGTCCATACCTGGTTTGAAATGACTTCGTTCAAATATATCCACTCTTTACATGAAATTGATTATATCCAAAATGAATTTTAATCTATAAAAAATATTGAGCTCCATGAATTTGATCAAATAAATCATCAATGCATGGTAGAGGATACTTGTTTTTTTATTGTAATAAAATTAATTTATCTATAGTCAATGCACAACCTCATGGATCTATATTTATTTTTAACAAAGAGAACATGGGTTACCCATGGAGAAACACTAGTGAGAATAAACCCCTTACTACTCAACTACTCTAGCTATTTCTTCAGCTCCACTAATTCCACAGTGGACATTCTATAAGGAGTCTTTGATATTTGTCTTGTGTTAAAGATTAAATCAATATAAAAATCAACTTCCCACTCTCGAGGATTTCTAGGTAAGTCCAGTAGAAATACATCAATGTATTACTGTATAATTGGCACATCCTCAATTTCAATATTTATTTCCTCATCCATAGATAATGTTTTATCTTCCCCCTAGATAATTTCATTTAGAAGAGCTACTATAGGTGGATCCAGATATGACTCAGATGGTGAATTTTTTTTCTCTAAAGATAAGGGGTTCTGCATCTTCCTTACAAATCATAATTTCCTTCCTCTTGAAATAAATTTTCACATAATAGTTTGAAATCCAGTCCATACTGAGGAATATATCAAAGTCAATCATAGGTATGATGAAAATTTTAGCAACTAAAGAATGTTTATGTTTTATAAAGGGGACTGACCGACACATTTTTTCTACAATGAGACTACCCTTAGGAGTTTTTAGTGACAATTCCCATATTAAATAAAAATTGAAATTTATAACTTTATTGGAAAATTGGGAAGATATAGAAGAATTCGATTATCCAAAAATCAAATAAAGCATTGGCTAAGTTTGAGGAAACAATTAAAGTACCTACCACAACATCATTAGGAACTTCAACCATATTAGTTGTGATCACATAAACTTGGCCTTGTTCTTTAAGCCTTTTCTGGGGAAAGTTTCTTTGATGATTAGGAAAATCATTTTCATAGTGTCCCATCCCCCTAAAATTGTAGTATTGAACATTTGTAGCTTATTTATTTCCCTTTAAATCTTGATTACAATGGACCTTTTCACCAAACTTGTGGCAAACTCCTTTTACTTTTAAGTGGGCACCAAGATATTTCCTTCCACAAGTATCACACACTGGAAAATTACCTTTTTTATTCTTCCCTTCATCAATTCTTTTCTCCCCCACCATCTTCTTATCTTGTTTTCCCTTAAATTAATAAGACTTAAAGAATTATTTCTATGTATTGATAACACATGAGACTATATCTTCGTATGATGATAAAGTTTTGGAGACTAGTTCCCTTTGGAGGAATGGTTTTAACCCATAAAATAATCGATCAATATTACTCTTTGGGTTACATATGTAATCCCTAGAATTCCTTTATAACCTTGTAAATTTGGATTCATAATTGGAAATTTTTTCATCCTCTTTTTCTCTCAGACTCAATAATTGTTTCTCCATATCTGATCGCTGTTCATGAGGGAAATATTTTTCCAAGAAAATTTCCTTAAAATACTTCCATTATATGTTTTCTATTTATTACTCCTGCTTTTTATTTTGAATTAATGAAAACCTTCGATCAACATCTCTTGAGATAAGATAAACCTCAATGATAACCTAATCCCTATCATTAATTTCTAAAGTGAGAAATATCTTCTGTATTGAACTTATCCATTTCTCAACTACAAATGGATTTTTAGTCCTATTGAATGATGAACACTGTTGTATCATGAAGTGGTCTAAGATTGTTACACCATGTTGTGGATCAGTATTCTCCATGTGAGTAATGTTATGGTTCATAACCTGATTCAGTTTTCCCAATATAGTTATAATTTGTTTAGCTCCAGCTGCAGCTTCAGCTCCAACATAATTATCTTGCATGGGAGGTAAATCCCTACATAGAATATGTGCGTTCATATGGTTTAAATTACTTACACTAGGTGACATTTATAAAAAATTTCATTCACTAAATTATGTTATGAATTATAATGCGTAATTTAAAGATATAAAAACACTTAACATGAATTGAAAATTTATGTATAGATAATCACATAATCATAAACATGATTTCTTTGGGGAAATATTTAATTTTAAATCCTTTATAATGGTTTGTAAAGAAAATGTGAATTTTCCTAAGCATATACCTTGAGAGGGTCAAACCAGGTGCACAGTAATGTCCATTGTTTTTTACTAGGTTATGTTGAGTCAGTCCTGATGCACCTTGTTATATTTTTTTACCCCTAGGTACATCTGTTCTAGAACCATATCCACTTCTAATATCTAGAAAAGTATGTATTTCTAGGAAGACCCACATAATCTATACCTTACCAAAATTATAGGATGTTCTTCTATTATTACACTTAAATTATATTCTTAGGATTATGTTCCCTAATCCATGTTTTATAAATTTAGTTTCCAAGGTTTCTAATAG
This sequence comes from Viscum album, assembly GCA_963277665.1. Classification (NCBI taxonomy): domain Eukaryota; kingdom Viridiplantae; phylum Streptophyta; class Magnoliopsida; order Santalales; family Viscaceae; genus Viscum; species Viscum album. The sequence goes on along the minus strand of OY728167.1, from coordinate 803,076,348 downwards.
AATTTCTCTGATACCAACTGTAAATACACCGACACTAGTAGCCCGAAGCCAGTGCCTTACTTTATTTCATTGGTACTATGAAAAGAAATCACATCCCAAAGGACCCAATAGTTTAGTAGATTTGGAAAATGAGGTACAAAAATAATTTTTACATTAAAAATTTAAAGGAAAAATAATATATAAATTTCAATGGAAACACTCATGATCTCCTAGATTATCTTTGCAATTCATTCATAATGTACATCTTTGCATCCTAGGGGAAAATAAATCATAATAAAGGGGTGATCTCAGATTCTTAGTAAGGTTAAACAATATAGTGGAATCTATCATAAATAAACATAAAAAATATGTAAAAGTGAATAAATAAAACACAATACATAATCTTGAGCATAATATAGTATGAAATAAAGCTGAATAAATAATTCCATATAAATAATTACTTGAGAATGAAACATCACCATAGATATTATACTAGTTAAATAATAACATGCAATATCAATTAATAGTATCATAATTATCGAATGAATAATAATATACATATAAAATATACCATCAAGACCTCAGTCAAGACATCTAAAAATAAATGGTTAATGCCTCATCCAAATCCATATTAGAAAATAAATGGGAAAGGCCTCAGCGATGTCCTTATATGGTTTGTCTCATGAGACTTACTAATGCATCTCATGGCTATATAGGGCCCAAAATATCACTTACTAAGTCCAATTAATTCCTCATATTAATTGGGTGAAACATAAACAACATATACATACAAAATGTAAATAAATTTCCCTAATCAGTAAACATAATCACTAACCAATATGATTAGTATGATGAATGGTATCAAGATAGCACATCCATAATCAAACTGATCATAAACTATTTAAAATAATACGATGGATGATATAATAAAAGATCAATACCAATTAGGCATAGGATTCAATAGAGGGTGTTTAAATAGATGAAAATACCCTAATAAAATCATTAAGGAATTCCCGAGAGAAAATATCCATTTTACTTTGGAAAGAATACCTCTTTTGGAAAATAATTTATATTTTTCATAAAATAATATTGTAGAAATTGTATCCCAAAAAATGGGAGAGAAAATTAAATTATATTTTTGGAATAAATGATTCCAAAATGAAGTGAAAATATGTAAAAATAGAATTTAAGATACTTTATAAATGATCCACTTTAGTGCTGTTTAAGTGAAAATACTAAAGCATATTTTAAATAGAAAAAGGAATAATTTTCCTATAAAACCATAAATTAAAAAAGATATTTTTTCATTATAAAATGAGTAATTTTATAAAAATAATGGTATCTTAAAGTAGATTATGGAGTTTACTTGCAAATTATTTGAAACTAAAAAGATTTCTTAAACCGGGCTTCCTTATCAGGAATAATTGAGAAGGGAGCCTTATAAAATCATGTATTTATCATCAAATAAAGATAATTTGATATGGTTACAAGAGTTTGGAACATATAAAATTAATTTATAATATTTATATAAAAAAAATAAGAATTAAATTAGGATAAAGAGAGATAAAGTGTTACCCAAATGAAAATAGAGGTTTGGGGAGAATCCATTACCTTATGTATGAAAGTGATTTTCACTTGCACTTAATGTCCTGAATAATGAAATAATATTCATTAATAATTTAATTAAGAACATCTTTAACATGTATTTGGTTTATTATAATTTTATTAAGTTCATTTATGGAATTTTTTATGAGTTATAAGATTCAATTTTGACATTTGGGAGTGTTCATTTCCTTGGTTTTCATGATTGGTTCACTTGTATACATGTATGAAAGATCATGTAAAATGAGAATGGTTAAATAGAATTAAATTTATATGTTATTAATGATATTAAAAAATATTTAATGGTTTTATATATCATTTTATTTCTATATAAGAGGATGATTAATTAGATAAATCATTAATGATAACCATTTAGTTTATTTTAGTGTTTTTTCAATCATCACGAACTAGTTTGTCTTATGAATTGATATTATGTATATATAATGGTTCTAGAAAATTAAATAATTTTTATTAAATTTATTAAAGTCTATTTAACCATAAAAATGTTTTTATGACCATATTTTAAGAAGGTATTATAAAACTAGAAATCATCATCCATGAAGGTGGTGAATCGACACCTCATGGATGATGTTTTCATTTTTAGAACAAGAAAGGGGAAAAGAAAGGAATTGAAAATAGATATCCCATTAACATAATAAAATTATAGTATATATAACATAATGAATATATCATGAATTTTTGGATAGAGGAGTTAAAACAAGATATTAAATGAAAATAAATTGAAATAAAATTAAAATAATGAAAGGGGATTTACCTCTGGAATTCTTAACCTTGAGAACCTCCTTATGGAGCATGGAAATGGTCTTTTGGGTGATACTAGAAAAAAGAAAACTATGGGGAGAGGTTTGGTAGAGGAAGTAGGAATAATATAAGTAATAATCAAGGATTTTGAGGTGTGAGGAGAAGGGGTGGTATTTATAGTGGAGGAGAGGGGTGTTTTTTCAATATTTTAATCATTTATTTATTATTTTGGCTCAAGACTACCAATAGTGGTGAATCTCGTGACTAAATATAGTAACTAGATAATTTGAGTTATATATAATGGTTCACTACATCATGCATGATGTTTTAATTCATGTATTTGACTTAAAATGTTAAATACTGCAAATTACTGTATTTCACTATTCATAAAAAATTAAACTATTTTAGAAAAATACCAAAAATTCTGCCTAACCATTTTTTGATATGTATAATTAAAAAATGAACTCCTTTTTATGAAAATAATTTTCTATATTTATTAATTTTAATTTTTAATCAAAATCATCATTTATTTGAAAAATACTGATTTTAAAATTGCATCTTATTTTATGACCCTTTAGTGTAGTGTAGATTTTTTTTAATAGGGATAAGAAAAAAAATGGATACCACCATACATATAATTTCGCATAAGGAGGAAAAAAATATTGAAGGCTGAGGGCATCCCCTATAACCATATTGACCCCTTGGGTTTCAAGGTATGCACATTGTGAAGTCATATGAGATCTGAGCCAAGTACATCAAGAGAAGTGAGGTAGTATGCAACTTGGTTCCCCTCACTCCAGGAGTGGACCACTTTGGTTTTGTTATTGTGTATGCACCTTTACTTTCTAATGATGTAGTAAATCGAACAAGGAGTGGGGAAAAGGCCATGCATGGCACCATGGAGAATTTTTTAGTTGGTTTTAGGCTCCACTAATGCAATACTCTTCTGGTGACACAGGATTAAAGACAAATGCATGGCCTTAGACTTGGACTGTAGAGAGGACTATGGTCCAGGTGGGAGGAGAATGCCAAAATAACTGAACCGTGAGAGTCACAAACAACCCATCCTCTACAGATCACCCCCATGTTGCACGACCCATCTGTATTGATTTTGAGGCCCTTGGAGGGGGGGGGGGGGGTTCCAATATACCCATTGGCTACTGACACTGCCAGTAATAGGCTAAGTGATGTGAGAGCTCCCTTGAAGGCGTCTAAGGGAGAGAACCACCCACCAATTTCTGATGATAATGGATATATAAAGGAGTAGGTTCTTTGTCCTGATGATAATGAATCTACTAGAGGATTACACCCCATTGTTCATTGCCTTGGTCATAGCTTGCTGGATGCACCAACACCCTACATGCATGATCCTGGCACGGGAAAAATTCTCTAGGCCCCTATCCCCATTCCATGACACCTCCTCTCCAAGAAGGAGAGATATTCCATGTTTTGGAAAATAAGAGTAGTAAATTACCCAAAGAAACTCCACACTGAACATGCCCAGTCACCCCTAAAGAATATGTAGTCTGCACTCTCCTCCTTATAGTTTTTACAGCATTGGCATGATGACACCATCGGGATCCCATAACATTTTATTTTTTTGTCCATGGGGAAAACTTTGTTTCATATCCTCCAATATAGGACGTTTTATTTTGATGGAATAACCTTGGACCAAAGGGTTTCATTCCAAATATCAATACTCTTCTACATGTCCTGGGTGCGACGAAAGTTCCGAGTGGTGAAGACCCTGAGGAAGAAGGAGTGAAAACGCATTTACTAGGCTCTAAGGATAGTTCAACATAGTTGAAAGTTTCCTACTGATTCTTGTCCAACATAGCCTTTATGAGATCCAGATAGGAGTTGGCTTCCCTGAATGAAATGGTAGGATTAGGGAAACCCGGGAATCCAATTACCTCCCTGGCCCAGTTGTGATGCCAGAAGGATAACTCACCTATCCCGAAGATCCATTGAGAATATAGTTGAAGTTCAGAGATAAGAGGAGTGATGACAGACCAAAATAGAGATCCATGACCCTCCGTTGAGTTCAGATTCCCTACATGAATGTTGTGCATGGTTCCTCTCCACAGTGTGCACTACTCCAGGACTTCCCACACCATCATTGTATGCATGTAGAGGAGGGTGTCATCCAAGCTACAGATGTTGATGTCGCCTTCCCTAGTTGGACTTCCCACTCTCTTCCAGGATTCCCAGTGTCATTTTCCTTCCAATAAAGGGACCTAGATAAACTTTCCAAAATATTTTTTATGTTAATAATGACACCCTTTGGTGTTTTGATAGCAGATAGATCATGGATGGGTGTATCTAGAAGAACACTATTAATGAGTGCTATGTGACCACCAAAATAGGGGTAACAATTTTTACAGTTGAGGATTCGATATGAAATCTTATTGAAAATGAATTCAAAATCATGGATGCATAGTCTACCTGGATAGATGGGGGCCCCAAGGTAATCCATGGGGAAGTACCCTCTTTTCTTAGGTTGAGATGAACTGCATAGATATGACTGGACATGTATCAGTTAGAAATTTATAAGTGAATCTTATCTTTATTGATCACCTTACCACTCCAGTGGAAGTATTCCTCCACCACCTTATTCATTCCTTTGATTGATCTTCTACCAACATTCATGAAGATGATATTATAATCCACAAACATCAAGTGAGAAATGGATTTAGATCTCATAATCCTTCAATAGGGAAGAATTTCTCCACTATTAATGCTCCTGTAAATGAGGTGGCTGAGGAAATCCTGAGAGAGGACAAAAATACTCGGAGAAATTAGATAACCTTGCCTTAGTCCATGATTTTCCTTGAAAAAACCATAGGAATTCTCCATAAATGTCACCACAAACCATGATGAGATGAAACATCTAAATTTGAGATCAGTATTACAGGAAGAGAAACCCATACCTTCCATCACCTTATTGATGAATCCCCACTCTACACTGTCATATACTTGATTCATATCCAACTTGATATCCACATTTGAGCCACTGTTTTTAAATTTAATGTCTCTAATAATCTCTTGAGAAAGTTCTATGGCACCTTGGATCAAAAAACCCTTCACGAACCCATGATTCTTCATGGAGACCCACCGAGGGAGATGGATGGATAGTCTGGTATTGATGATACCAACCAGAATTTTTTATGGGAAGTTGCACATACTCACCCGTCTATAGTGAATTATGGAGGAAGGGTTCTTGGTTTTATAAAGCAGAACCATGGTAGTGGTATAAGAAACCCACTGTATGATTCCTCCCCTAATGAAGTCTTAAATAGACAAGATGATTTCCTCCTCCATTACATCCCACGAGCCCCTATAGAAGGAACCTGGGAAGCCATTTAGTCCCAGGTCACTTTCTAGATTGAGGCTCATCATAGTGTCATGAACCACCATTTACAAAGGTATGGAACTCATCCACTTGTTTTCATGATCTGATAAAAGGATGGGTATCACCTTGAAGATCCTTGTGTCCTCCCATGGATACCCATTAGGCATATGAGGTTTGGTACCCACAAGAAGTTCCATGAAGAAGGTGTGCACCAAGCCTCCCACAACATTCCTATCATCTGTGAAGGTACCATATTCCAAGAGGATATTAGGTTTTATTGGAAACTTTCTATCTTTCATGCATGTATTAAAAAATGAAGTGTTCTTATCTCCCTCCTTGATCCATTTAATCATTTTTTCTTCCCATTCTAGACATTTTTATTTTAGAAGCATTTCCACCAAATGCTCTTTCCAGATAGAGAGATACTCAAAAGAACGATCACCCCACACCTCTTCCATCCTCTGATCAAGTCATTAAATATTCTACATTCCACCATCAATTTCATTGTCAATGATTGGTAACTGTTTCACCCATGCTTGGAGGTGGGTCTTGAGGTAGTGAAGTTTGTTATGAATCTCAACCCACATGTTCCCATGAGAGGGTCCATTCTAGAGGTCTCTAACTATGCCATGATACCTTAGTGTGCTGGAAAAATGTTGGTAGAAATGAAATATTTCCTGATGAACCTTCCCAGAAGATTGAGATAGAAAGAGTGGAGAACAGTCAGATAGAACCTGAACCAAATGACACACCTTTTCATTAGAGAACACAGTAGTGTCTTGTAAATTGTACAAACACCTATCTAAGAGACTCCATGAGTGTCAGGTACCCCTTTGGTTGTTGCACCAGGTGAAACGGTCACTTGAAAATATGAGGTCAATTTGGCCTTTACAAGACATAAACTAAAAAAACTCCGTACTTACTTTCCTCTGGAAGGGTCCCCTACCTTTACATTCATATGGGTTGGAAATGACATTAAAATCACCCTCACAACCAATGGGAGGTTACCAGGATCAAATCCATTGAGATCAATTCATAAGGTTTCCCTTTGGTGGGGGTCACAACTCCCATAAACAAAGGATATGAAGAAGGATATTTCACCTTTAGTCACCTTGGTTGTGATAAATTGGTTACCTGTCTAAACTAGGTCGACAAAGTAGCTCTTGTACTAGAAAATATAGATGTTCTGGTTGGAGGGGTCGACATGCATAGAGCCATGCATTTTGATCTTACAGGTGAATTCACTAATTTTTTTAAGGTTCTTCTTATGCTTGAGGATGTCAACAACAGTGACCTTGTGATTGCTAACTTTTGTGGCAAGGAAATACACCTTAACCCTGGACCTGAGGCCACAAACATTCCATATGATAATTGGAATCATGGATAGGATAGTGTTCTGGAACTGGCTCCAGAACTTGTAGCCTTCTTGAAGTGCAAGGAAGATAACTCCTTTCGGTTCCTAGATTTTGAATGAGTACATAATCCCAGTCTATTGGGTAGTAGCATGATAGTGGTAGTATAGGATTATGCGGGGAAGGAGTTGGACTGTCCCCGATCCTTAGGAGGGGGCAATGGAGACCGCTCTAAATTCTTAGGTCTATGGATTGAGGATACCTCCCTTTCTTTCGAGTGAGGCTCAGGGGCATGAGAAGAAGAAAACCCATAAGAAGGGGAACACTGGGAGAGGATGGTTTCTTCATAGACATAGCCATGGGCTTTAGAAGTGATGCAAGACAAGACAGTGGGTGGGGGCGACAAGGCTAGAATGCCAGACAAACTGGGCATAAAGTTAAGTAACCACTTCTCCAGATGGAAGCCCTATGACAGTAAGTAGTATATGATGGGAGGGACCACCACACCAATATAGTGGGATAAAAATCCCCTTAGGATTAAGGGAATAATAACCTTGTAGTCTTCTAGGGAACCCTATAATGGAGGGGGGGAGGCCAACTCGGGAAATGGGGTAGGGAAGGCTAGCATCATCAACTATGGAACACTATTAGACAAGAGGGATTCCATATGAGAAGCTTCAGGGGAGGGAACACTGGTTGAGGACAAAGACCATTCCCTTGATCTTGGGGCCTTAGAACAAAGTCGGTTATCTTGCCTCTGATTTCTAAAAACCTGAATGGAGTGACCCTATACAAGACAATGAGAGAAAAATTTGGGGAAGACTGGGTAAGAGATCTCTTAGCTCCAGCATAAGGCATCTTGTACCCAATGAATAATCCTTTCCGGCAAGGGAAGTGAGATATCTAGTTCTATACAAGAGGTTTGAATCAGTATCAATAGTGTTTTATAATTTTCATTAAATATAAATATGTGACTTGTTAATTTCAAGATACACTGATCATTTAAAAATCATATTCACCTACATTCAATGAATATAAACAAAAATTAAAGTGCACATTTTATTTTTACAAGGTTTGGTCCTAATGTGGGTATTTAGGTCCTTGTTGTGTTAAGGTTGAGTTAGAGATATAGACATATCACTAATTTCATAAAGTTTTTACATGAAGGTAAAGTGTCATATTTGACCCATGATACTATCTCCCGATAGCTCAGTCTCTTAACTCTTATTTATTGTAATGACCCAGATTCTTATGGAACATTTATTTTTGATTTTTGGGTGTTGATAGTCTTGCGTTGAGTTTGAGTAAGGGATAATAGGAGTTGGAGTTAGATGTAAAATTATAGATGGTGATTCAACTTGTAAATCCATAATTCAATGATTGAATGTTCATGGTGGAGTTTTTAGTGGTTTTAACTTTTATGTTTTCATAACATTAAATGTTTCATTCATGGAGTTAAATCCCTCCTAAGTATATTGGATCAAGAGAAATGTTTTTCAGTGGATTCTAACATGAATTGATTCACGACAAGGAACACTATGTCACATCATGAATTGAGTGATTTACATGTATTCTATAAATTATATTCTCCCTATATTCTCCCTCATTAATCCTTTGATTATTTTAGTTTTTGGATAACTATTAGGTTGATTATTGAACTATTTTAACACATAATCCCTTGGATTTAATCTATGGTTCTAAAGATTCAATATTATTGATTCTCGATGAGTCATTCTCCTCCTTCTCTCTCTAAGTTCACCCTTATTTCTTTATAGGTTTCATAGTGACTGTGTTGTCTGGAATTTGGGGTTTATTGAGATCCAGTTTTCATGAGGCGTCGCTTCATTTCATTTTGATATGAGGATCCGTTGTGTGGTTGTGGTACCATGGTTCATCATATCATGCTTTGGATTTGTGAAATGAATCAAAAAGATTATTTTGAGGTAGGGGATTCAATATCTCTCTCACTTTATGTTCATATGTGGGATTACCATGATTTTTTTCCATTGGATTAATGGTATGAATTCATATAATAAATATAATAAATCAGACTAATGAAATTAAAATGTAATAGTGTGATGTTCATGCGATTATCAATTTTACATGATGGTTTATTGTTTTATGATATATGCTATTTATAGAATTATTCCCTATAGCATTGGATTTATTTGAGAATACTCTATAAATGGTTAAATACTTAAAGTTAGTAAATGAAAAGGATAATTTTAATATAATTGTTGTATGATTTTCATGTTGTGCGTGGCATGGTGGCCTTGGTTGTTTTTTCAGTTTAGTGGCCTTGGTTGTTTGTAACTTGGTGTCCTTGGTTGTAATATGACTACTTGATATAGTGGATGCTTGGTAGTAGGTTAGTAGAAATGGAATAATATCAACTTATTTAATAAATTAGTAATGAATAAATAATTTTTCTGTGTGAATTTAAATTATTAATTAAATGGATAGATTGGTGGATGAATTGTTAAATTAACTATGGGAGATGAATATCGGTTAATGGCCCATTGAGTTGTACTTGTGGGTTGGTTTTTTTGCAATATAGGTTGTTCTTAATAGAGTGATATCAGTAGTAACCTGAAATTGGATATGGAAGTGGTGATTGTATGAATCCATAGGTGTGGGATTGTGTGAGACTATTATATATATATATTCTTTTGGGTTTATATATACAACCCACATGATTCAAATAACCTTACCAATTCCTAGAGACCCTAGGGGTATTTTCCCTAAGATCTAAGATGGGGAGGATAAAGTTGTATGACTACCACCTTTCCCCTTCTCTCCCTTCATCAGTAGTTTCTAGTGATATTAGAGGTGGATTATGAGATATTTGTTTGGGGGTAATGTATGGTTGGATAAGGTCATGAGATTGATGTCATTCACATTAATGATTCCCTACTATTATGGTTATGTGATATATAGTCAGTTTCATAAGATTTGATATGAAGTTAGTACTATGAGACATGATATATAGTTAGTTCTATCATTGGTGGATATGGAAGGAATGAGAGATAAGGATGTCTTTTTTATTGGGTGATAGTTGAAAACCAGTTGAGAAAGTGGTTGTGGGGCACCTTTTCTATATTTTTCTGATATCACTTTTCTATTCTTGGATGGATTATTGGGTGAGTGAGCCTTGGTGAGGTTGAGGGGACTATTTAGCCTATGTAGGTGCTGGTTAGTTCTATAATTTGTTTACTAGGTCATTAATATGTTATTTCACATTATCACAAGATACCTTGGGTATGATCCTACTGAGTGTACAAATTACACTCACCCATATATATATAAACATATTGTAGGTTTCTATGAGATCTTTGGTGACTAGGTTGGATAATACTAGCTTGGTGCATAGATTTATTGTGGTTGTTTCTAAAGGATTCTTTTAGTATTTTTATTTATTTTGGAGATGTTTGTATCTATTTTATATTAATGCATTGTGGGTTTTACTATATGGTATTTTGGTTTATTTTCATTTCTTGGTGATTATTTGATGGCATTTCTATTTTTTCCTAGGATTCTTAAGGGTAATGCCTCTCATATTTGTGTGATATACCCTCAGTGCTAGTCTCAAACTTGGGGCCTCATGGAGGAACGGTTTAGGGTAACTCATGTCTTCACTACAGTCCTAGGAGGGGTTCTTAGTGGGAATGATTCATGATTGAGTTGTATCAATGGTATTGGTTAAGATATAAGGTGGAGTTTAAAGTTAGGCACTGATGAGGACTATATGGATTGGTAAGGTAACAGTGTTAGATGAACTTAGTATATTATGATGTTAATAGATACCATCGATGATATATGATTTATGGGGGTCATGTTATCCTACATAAGAACCTTAATCTCTTATATTATACTAAGAAAAGTGACATTCCTTTTAGGGTAGAGACTTGGGTGAGGTACATGCATCATAATGTCTTGAGTTTTATTTTGAATGGGGTGGTTCTAGGAATAAATAAATAAATTTAAATAAATCCATTTCTATCAGAATTAGGTTTATATTTATTCAATATAAATATTCTACTTGTTCCCCACCCAAATGTGGTCTGATTCAGGGAGGTTTAGTATCCTGACCCCTTTGATCATCAAAGGTTCAATCTTGATAAGAAGGATGAGCAGTGGAAGAGGACGTTGCATGACTTTCAATGTCACAACCTAAAAAAGAATGAGGTTAGTGTCTCTGATTTAGAGATAGAGTGATAGTTGGAGGATTTAGAGATCTGTTTTGGTCCGATTCGATCCACGATTGAGTATTGGGTTCTCTAGTAGTTAACCAATTGAGTGTAGTAACACATCAGTAGTGGATGTTGTATCTTAGGGATAATAAGGAGACTAATGTAACATATGTTTATTTCTAGTATGATTTATATGATAAGTTCTTATCAATGATAGTGAAGTTGGTAAAGTGGTAGGAGTTTATCACTCTTCAATAGGTGATAGTGAGTATTCAGGAGATGTGGAACAAGTTCAAGGACCTTCTATGATTTCCCCCCAACATCTATCCAAATGAGGATTCCTAATAAAGGGTCTTGGATGTGGTTTTATTCCCTTACCTCTATTCTATAGTTTCCCCATTTATGTACCTATATATTTGGAGTTCCATAAGAAGGCTAATGTGGTAGAGAGGGTACATGAGTGGGATGGAACTCCCCTAGTTTTTGGGTCAGCAAGGACCTTTGAGGAGAAAGGTGTTAGATAGAGGTTCATGGATTTCATGAAATTTAAGATTCTAGTCAATAGGGAGGCAACCTCAATAGTCATAATCACATTGACCAAGGGATGGAAGTTCTCATGCATCAATTATGAGCTCTCTAATTTTATAATTTTGTTACGGTGGTCATGGTCACTTTCAATAGTAGTGTCCATCAGCCTTAGAGAGCAAGTATAGTTTAGGTTGTTATAATACCTTATTGAAAAAATAGTTTACCACAAGGTAGTATCAATTGTAGGTCCCACAAACATATGTTCAATGTCCTATTCAATGGGATTATTCTCAGTCAGGAGGTGGTGGAGTTGGTAGAAGGTATCCTTGGGATATCACTTTCCATCAAGGACCAAGTTCATAGTATGGATGTGTATGAATTCAATAGCGAGTCATAGAAGTTGGTTGAGGCTAGGTGTATGATATAGAGGCACTAATGACAAAAGGTCCATAGTTTGTCCAAGGTACAACCAGTTTATCATATTCCCTAGTTTCTTCTTTATTTGATTATGGATCATCTCACTCCTTTATTGAATTCACCTTGGTTTGATCATTAGGATGGGGAATAGAGATGATTTCCACTCCCCCAGTGTTATCCACACAATTTAGAGGCCAGGATAAATTATTTGGTATGTGATGGGGATACAGACTGATGATAGGGTAGCATGAGTCATTGGGATATTTATTTATGTTATAGATATAAGCATATGATTTAATTCTTAGAATTAATTGGCTATATTCCATTCATGTAGTAGTTTATTTTTTCTAGAGGAGAGTTGAGTATCCATATATTAGAAGACAATATGTAGTGTTCACCAGCAAACAAGTTTTCTAGATGGGTGGTAGGTGAGTGAATCCCCTTCTCTCTTTTATGTCTGATTCATCGGTAGATGCAGTAGGAACTTAGGAAGTGGAGGTCCCAAAATTTGTTTTAGAGCATCTTGATGTTTTTTATGAAGTTATGCTACCTCTCATTAAATGATATGTAATGTTTAAAATAGAATTGTAGTCAAGTTCTATGCATATTTTGATGTCTCCTTATTGGATGACACCTTGGAGTTTTAGGAGTTGAGGATCAAAATTTATGATCTGATGAAAGAATTATTTATCCGGCCAAGTGTGTCATTGGGGTGAGAACTTGTTTTGTTTCCAAAAAATCTGATGGTATCATGAGGCTGTGCATATACTACCATAGGATAAATCATGGGATGATTAAGAATTATTACCCGCTTCTGAGAATTGATTGTCTATTTAACTAGTTAATGGGAGATAGCTGGTTTTCTAAGATCAATATGTGGTTTGGATATCATCATATGAGGGTGAAATAGGTAGATATCTTAAATACTATTTTTTGGTTCCAATATAGGAACTTTGAGTTCATAGTTAAATTGGTCAGTGTCACAAATACACTAGGTATGTTCATGGGACTCATGAACACTGTGTTTCAAAATTTCCTTTGCCAGCTCATAGTTGTTTTCATCAATGACATTATCATATACTCAAGGTTCAAGGATGAGCATGTTAAGAATATGTGGGTCATTTTTTAGGATCTACAACACCACCAGATGTATGGGAAATTTTCAAAGTGTAAGTTATAGACATGATAGGTGCATTTACTTGGATATATAGAGTCTTATAAAGAGAAGATGTGGATCTAGATAACGTTTAGGTTATTTTTCCCAGGGAATAACCCAATAACATGGAATATGTCCATATATTTATTAGTATCATGGGTTATTATCAAAATTTTATGATTGAATTATATCATATTAAAACCACATTAACATCCCATAATAGGAATTACTAGTCCTTAATTTGGACTTATTAGTTCCAGGCAGCATTCGACTACTTGAAGGAGTAGTTGGTTAGTGTCTCAGTTCTTTGGTTACATAATAAGGGTTTTATATTTGAGGTTTTATATGATGATTCCAACTTGTTTTTAAGATTAATCTTTAAAAAACAATGGGAAATGGTCTCCAATGGTTCTAGGTAGTTATTCCCCATGAGTGTAACTACACCACCCATGATTTGGAGATGACATCAGTGGTGTTTTCTTTGATGTTTTGGTGATATGATGTCATCGGGGTATTATTTGTGGTATTCATGAATCAAAATATCCTAATGTATATATTTTCTCATTATGAATTGAACATATGATAATGGAGGTGGTGGATTTTCTCCAGGACTACGACTTTGATATCTCCTATACACTAGGAAGGGTAAACATCATGGTAGAAACATTGTAGAGAAAGTCCCACGGAGCAATTCAAGAATCTGATGATTCTTAGAGGGAGATGGAGAAGTTAGTGTCTTTTACACTAGGATAAGAGTAGATAAATGGTATATGATACTTCTTTTAGATATGGTAAAACCTAATTTATTACAGTTAGTAGAGGAGTCACATTGGGTAGACAGAAAGGTTCAGGTGATGCATGATTGAATCATTCATAGTAATGCCCATATGGGACGGTTATAGGATGTCCATCATCAAGTTATTTTCTAGGGAATAATTCTAGTACAATTTTTTATGAATGAGGGAGTCCACTTTGACTTTCATTACTCACCTCTAACATAGAATTGTTTCCCTAGTGTTTTATTGCATCCAAGTGGAAGTGGAAGGACACATTGATGGATTTCTTCACCAAGACACCTCAGGATCAGGGAGTGATATAATTATATCAGGGTGATCATGAATTTAATAAAAAATTTGGATAAATTTATAGTGATATTGGAGTCGAGTACAATGGATTTTCTAGAAATACAGTACATAAATGATGTAGCGAGGCTTTATGGAGATTTGACAACCATCATTTTTAACAAATAACCTCAATTTACTTCACCAGTCTATAGGGTATTACAACATTTATTTGGATCTTAGTTACACTTTATCACTACATTCCACCCCTAGATAGATGGAAAATTTGATTTTACCATAAAAACACTAGAGGATATATTTTGGGAAAGCATCCTAGACTTTGGTGGACCATAGGTACGACACTAACCATTGGTTGAGTTTTATTATAATATCTATCACTCATCCATTGTTATGTCCCCCATTGAGGAATTTTATATGAGGTCATTTCAATACCCATTGATATGGGATAATGTTGAGGTGGTTTTATTTTTTGATCCCAATGTGGTGTAGATCATGAAGGAGAAGATTTTGGTGGTTCATGAGGAAATAAAGGTGGTGCATGCCTAGAAGAAGGTTTATGTTGATAAGTGGAGGAGCCATTGGGATTTGAGGTTATGAACCATGTTTTATGGAAGGTTTCCCATCAATATGGGTATCATAGGTTTTTCCAAGGGATATATCTATCACTTTAGTTATTTATACCCTTCGAGGTGTTTGAGCGTGTTGGTAAGGTGGCTTATCGGCTGGTCCTACCTTCATAGTTGGAAAAAGTTCACGATGTCTTCCACATGTCCTAGATTCTTCATCATCATCACAATGATTCCCATGAAATTGAATAGGGGGATTTGGATATTAAGGATGATGTGACTCTCATGGAAAAATTGTATAATATTTAGAACCATTGGGAGAAGGTGTTGTGTAGGTGTGTTATCCTCTAAGATTGAGTTCTATGGAGGAATAGTAGTTTGGAGGAGATTACATCGGAGAAAGAGTCATATATGTGCACCTAGTAGCCTAAGTTTTTTCCATATTGATTTTTTACAAGATTATTTTAGATATTTTGATGATATACTTTTGTGATGGTTTTTTAAAATCTTTTTGTTATGTTTGGATGTATAGTTTTATCCTTGTCTGATAGGTATCTCTTAGGGGAGAGTTCAGTGGTTTATAGCCGTTGGTGTTACCTTTTTGGGTTGGTTTTTATTATTAAGGATGATAATCATTTAATAAGTATCTAATTTAATGTCTTGGACTCTTCTACCCCATTACTTTGTTAGTTTTGGTTGTTGGAATCCATGGGATGTGTTTGAGGAAGGGAGAGGAGGATCTTGAGTTAGATCGGTAACTACATGTGATTATTCACACTATGAATCACTAATTCACAATGTGAATATTAATGGTTGAGTTTTGGTGGTTCTATATTTGAAGGTTTCACAATGTTAAAGGTTTCATTCACAACGTGAAATCCCTCATGAGTTTATTGAATAGAGCGCCACGTTTTTCAGTGGATGATAACATAGATTGATTCATGGCATGAAACCTTGTGTCACATTGTGAATCGGTAGATTTATAAGAAATTTATAAATTCCAGACACCATCTAATTCCCTCATAGATAATTAAATTCTCTTATTTTTTGGATGGAAATTGGGGTGATTTTGGAACTCTTTTCACCCCTAATCCCTTGGCTCTAATCCTTGGCTCTAGAGATTTGATATTGATAATTCCATGTGAGTTTTTCTCCTTATTCTCTCTATATTCTCCTTTTTTTCTTTAGAGGTTTCACATCATCTATATTTTTTTGATTTGGGGTTTTATTGGGATATGTTTTGATGAGTTATTTATGTTTTTCAGTTCGATTTGAGCATCTTTTGTGTGGTTGTGGCCCCACGGTTCAACCTCTATTTCTTTAGATTAGAACAGTGAATTGGAAAGCTTCTTTTAAGGTATGGGATTCAAGTTCTCTCTCTCTCACTCACTCTTTATGTGCATATGTTGGATTATCATGTTTTTTATTTTTTTTTGTAAATGGTATGAATTATCATGATAAATATAATATATGAGAGTAATGAAATTAAAATGGAATAATATGATGCACATATGATTACTTTTTTTACTTGATAGTGTTCTTATTTTTTCATTCTATATGATTGTTATGGAATTATTCCTTTTAGTGTTGCATTTATTTGAGAATAACCTTTAAATATTTAAATACATAAATCTATTACATTAAAATATTAATTTGAATATACTTATTCAATAATTTTCATGATGTGTACAACTTTCTGGACTTGGTTTTTTGCGGTTTGTTGTCCTTGGTTGTTTGTGGAATTGTGGCCTTGGTTGTAATGTAGTGTCTTAATGTGGCGGTTTATTGGAAGAAGTTTAGTAGTATTGGAATAATAGAAACTTATATAATAATTTGGGAATGAATAAATAATTTGTCAGTATGAATTTAATAATTAATTAACTAGAGAAATATTGATGGATAAGTTGTTAAATTAACTATGGGAAATGGAAATAGGGTTGTGGATCATTGTGTTATACTTTTGGGTTGGTTGTTCAACATTAGAGGCAGTGCTAGGTAGGGTGATATCAATAGTCTCGTGGTGGTGGTTGTGGCAGTGTTGCATGTGTGAACCCATTGGTGTGGGATTACATGAGACTATTATATATCTATATTATTTTTTGTTTCTCTATGAATCCCACTAGAATCAGATAGCCTTACTAATACCCAGAGACTATGGGGGTGTTTTCCCTAACATCAAAGATAGGGGGGATATAGATTGATGACTGCCACCTCTAATTCTCTCTCTATTTAGTAGTATTTTTTTGGTGATACCAGTTTTGGATGATGAGATATGTGGTGGGGGTCATGCATGTTCAGATGAGTGAAATAGGTTTATGTCCTTAATGTTCATGATACCTTGATTTTGGAGTTATATTATATGTGGTTAGTTCTGAAATATGTGATATATGGATAGTGTTGTGATACATGATATATGGTTGGATTTTTTATTGGTGGATATGGAAGGGATGGGGTCAAAGGATATCTTTTCATTCGGTGAGAGCAGAAAACTAGCAAGGAAAGTGGTTATGGGTCCCCCTGTTTAAATTATTCTGATATTACTTTACTATTATCGGATGTGTTATTGGGTATGTGAGCCATAGTGAGGCTTGAGGGACTGGTTGACTTGTGTAGGTGTTGGTTTGTTCTGATGTTTATTCACTATGTCATTAGTATGTTCTTTTCACATTTATAGAAGAGTCCTAGGGTACGATACTACTGAGTCTAAAGATTATGCTCACCCCTATATATATTCATCTTCTAGGTTTCTAAGAGGGATTTAGTGATTAGGATGGATAATAATATCTTAGATATTGGAGTTGTTGTGGTTTCCACCACATGATTCTTTTGGTATTGTTTTAATTTGAAGATGTTTGTATCTTTTTTATATCCAAGAATTGTGTGTTTTATTATATGGGATTTTAGTTATTTACCTTTATTAGTGATTGGTTGGTGGTATTTATATATTTCCCTAAGATTATTATGGGAAATTACTCTTATATTTGTGTGATATAACCTTTTCGCTAGTCTCCAACCCAGAGCCCACTAGAGGTGGGATTCAGGTGTCACTTTCATCTTCACTACAAGCGTAAAAGGGGTTCCTGGTGGGGGTCAATCATGAAATTTATACTATTCATGTCATCTTATAAATTCTGATCAAACCAAAAATAAGATTAAATCCTTGGAATCTCCAAGTGATTCAATACTAAATGAAATATCTTCTTCGAGACTTTAGAATATTCTAATTATGTTCAAAATCCCTCCTTAATGATCTTCAACATCTTGCATATTATTATTAGTAGTAGGTCATTGGTCTTTCACTCATCTATTCTCTTCTTCTTCTTCTCCACATTATTATTTTTTACATACTGCAACATTATCCCTTTATCACACATCACGTTCTTCTCTTTTTCTGGCAATTCTTAAACTCACTATAATCATGTATTTTCCCCCTAAAATTTCAATTTGTAATCTCCTTGAAATTTATCTACATAATATTCTCATTAAAATTAGTGAAAGAATATATCTTGATAAATGCTATAGTTTTTTATCTTCATAAATTATTTTAAAAAATTGTATTTTAAATCTTAGAATTATCATGTGATAACCTTCTCAATATTCACATTTAATTCTCCTCAAATATCATTCTTCATACAACTTACACAAAGATCCATAGTTTCTCTCTTCCAAGTATACATGATCGCATGAGAAAACCCTTACGGTGTTAATAATTTAATCACAAAAAATTATTCTTCCAAATATCCTATCTTGAATCATGGATACAATCACTCGGTACCATGATTTCAATTCATTTAAGAATAGAACAACATTAACATAATTAAAATATCCTATTAAAGAATTACCTGAATCTTAACTTTATTATTCTTAATAGATAAATCTTATGTGATAGTAGTTTACACTTACATAACTTCAATTTAATCTTTTGTATGATCCAATTATTCTCTCGTAACCTCAAAATAATATTATGTATTATATTGGAAAAAATACCTCAATGTTTCATATTAGTGTTATTGGAATGATTTTGTTTGTTAAAAAATCTATTTGACCACATTATAGTATGATTGGTGTTGCCAAAGTAGATGTTTTGATGGTGTCATAGTTTCCCAGAGTTAGAAAAAATTTTGGACCGCAAAAATCAGAAGTTGTTTTTAGGGAAAATGAAGGATCTCTACATAGAAAATGGGTGTTCTACATAGAATTTAAGGGGGTTCATGGTTATAGGGACTGAATATCAGCTGTCCTATAAAGAATGAAAATTAGGTATGAAGAACTGCAAATGAATTCATCATTTTTGGATAGAAGCAGTGAATTAAGAAACCCGCAAAGGAGGTCGATTCGTGGGAAGCTCATTGTTTGTAGGTGAAGATGGTGAATTAAAGGCCTCTGAAAAGGTATCATCATCTTTAAATGAATATGGTGATATAAGGGGTGCCTCAAGTGAATAAATGTGCTATGTAGACTGCATAGAAATTTCATTACATGGGGAAGGCTCATCTACAATGGAGTTTTGGAAAATTGTAATTAGCGAGATTGAAAGGTTAACTTTGCCTATATAAAAGACCCATAATCACTTCATTAAGTAGAGTTAATTTTATCAAATAGTATTATTTATGGAATAATTTGGATAACTGTAAAGTGGTTTGTGAAGGGGGAATTCCATGAAGGAAGTGATTTGTGAAAGAGGTGATTCATGAAATAGTTCGTGAAGGTTGGTTTGTGAAGGAGGTAGTTCAAGAAGAAAGTTTTTCGAACGGGTTTGTGTGGGTACTATAGCTCTCAAAGGAAAATGGGTTTTGAAGCATTAATTGTTCATGGAGAAAAATAAATTTTCAATGAAAGGAAATCTGCGAAGAAATCATGCCACATAGTGAAAGGCAGTTTACAATGTGATTAAAGTAGTTCACTAAAGGACTAAAAATAGTTCGTGAAAGAAATTTCTGAAAACCAAAAGTACAAAAAAAGTGGATTTCACCTACAAGGTGAAAACTGGACTTCATGGAACACTCATATATGTGTGAAATAATTCTAAGCTGATTCAGAACAACAAAAGATTCCACTAAAGAATAAGTGATCACACTTCCGTGGAGAGGGAAGTGAGATTTCAAATTGTGATTGGATGTAAACCAGGAGGGACGTTGAGTTCAATCCAAACCTTGTATTAGTAGTGAGATTTAATAGATTCGATACATAGGCACATTGACTTTGTATGCTCTTTGGACATAGCCTAGTGAGGGTGAACCATGTAAAATTTTTGTGTTCTTTGCATGTTTTAACTATCATATCATTTTTGCTATAGGAAGGAGAGAGAAGAGTGTTTTGTTTAATTATGAAACAAAATCCAAAGAGATAGTTTTTTTAATCACTCACACCCTGATTCACCCCCAGGTTATTTAACCTAGTTGGGAAGACTTATCCTATGAAGCTTTCTAGTAAATATTACATATCATAGTTTAACTCATGAAGTTTTCCAAATTCCACTCTAAAATATTATACATACCATCTATTAGATATTATGTATTTATTAAAATATGCTATGTATATTTTGAAAAATAAAATTATTTATTATATATGAATATATAGATCTTATGTATCCTCTATAAGATATTAAATATCATTGGTAAAATTTTACATATAATAGTGTATCCACTCTAGTAATTTTCCAATTTATTATCTAAGAGATCACATTTATTTCCTTTTCCAATTCTTATAACACCAAGATATTACCTTTAAATTGGTTAACTCTCAGAAACTAACTCTAACCTTCTTATCTCATCTCAATTAAACCTCAACCACATTAATTCAACTCAAAAACATTCTCAAACATTCTCATCACTTTTCTAATGCTTCTAATTTTTTTTGAGAATAAATATAGAAATGATTTAACAATTCCATGAGTTATTTAGTATCCTAATGAGATTTATTTCTCACTCCTTGTTCATTCACATATCATGAGAATATACTTGTGTGCATGTAAGAAAATGGAAAGAAGAAAACATATCTTGGTAGTGGTGACTTGAACCATTATAATAATATCTATAAGAGTTTGGATCTCTTTTTGATTTGATATTTTTCTATATTTATATAATTAATTTATAATGTATTATATTTAGGTTATTTCATAAAATTTATGGTTTTTTTCTATTTGGGATATATGAAATGTGGGGTATAATTGAGATATATTACAATATTTTATTGATGATTATTAGTATCAATTATTATTATGTATGTTTATTACTCTAATTAAGTTTATTTTATGTGGTGATAAATTATAGGATGAATCTACCCCCAAGAAGTAGTTTAGATGCTCAATTCTAGTCACTAGCCTTTAGTGATTGGAAATTCACTTGATTCCATGTGGTTTTTTGAATTGATGATATAGTCTTATTGGGGTGTGATATTACAAAATAGTATTAAATAAGTTTTATTTAATATAATTTCAATACTTTGGTAGCGTGGTTAAAAGATCTTGATGTTTGGGAATTTTTAGGAAAGTTATGAATGTGTTTTTATCCAACAAAACTATAGTATAAGTCTAAGTATTCAAGGAATTACATGATTAAGTTAATTGATTTTGGTGAAAAAAAATTAAATATCAAATTCTCTTGGATTTGGAGTGAATATTAGCGATTTTATGAACAATTTCAGCACATAAGGGCACACAATATGTCTTAAATCATGTGATTTCACTTTGATAGTGATTTGATATAAGAAATTTAATTTTGATAAATAATTTTTCGATATATTATTAACAATATATTATTTAACTAAAATCAATGAGATTATTTTGATGATATATGATACATTAGGGGAATATATGATGGATAATGTTTGTGATTGAAATTTTTTCAAATTTAATTTGTGTCAAATGATTAGTGTGATTCTATGGTCTGATTAGAAGTGTAATTATTTGATTTATTAAACTAAAATATTTTTAATATTAATCTGTTATGTTTGTGGTACTAGTTATTCTAGGTTGTTATGATAGTAGTTGAAAAACATATTTACCCTAGAAGTGATTTTCTCATGTTAATTAACACATTATTATTTTTAACATTATCATTTTATGATAAAAGTATTATGAATGAGAAAAAAAATGTTTTTTTCTAAGAAATAATAAATGGATGTTTAAAACTAGATTATTATAAAAAATAGATTTTATTTATAAATTTACTTGATATATTTTTAAAGGAAATCATGCATTGTAAAAAAATAAATTATTTGATTCTTGATAAATTGATTTGAGATCATGTAAATTGTAAATGATTATTTCTTATGAAATGTTATATAAATTATGTTTCAAAAGAATTTCATTCCAATAATAGTTATAGTTTTATAGAAATAATTTATTAAAGTAAAAAAGAATATTGATTTAAATTAAAAGTTATAAAAATTTATGAATCATAAATGAGATTTTATATATTAGTGTTATGATTTTATATTAATTTAATTATTAAAGTGGGAAGTGTTATGAAATAATAATTCCAGTTAATGTAATTTAACTAAATTTTTCATTATGTATGAGGTTGTGTACAATAAACTTGATGATAATGTAATTTTATAAAACTTTTATTTTTCATGAGTTATAATATTTATGAATGAATTTATGAAGTGTAAATATTAATGTGATGCTTAAATTTTCTTGTCTAGGTTTCATGTGAAACTATTTTCAAGTGATTAAAGTGTTTCAAGTTAAAAAGGTTGTTTATGAGTGGTTTGTTTATGTAATAAATAGTTTTTTCATTAATATGTAATCATGTTAAAATTATGGGGTTATAGAAACTGATTTTAAACCTTTTTTGAAAATATTTTGAGTTATGAAATGAGTTTTAAGTTTCTTAATTTTTTATATATTCATAAATCTATGAACGAATTTTGGATTTGAATTGATATTTTTGTGGTTAT
This sequence comes from Viscum album, assembly GCA_963277665.1. NCBI lineage: Eukaryota > Viridiplantae > Streptophyta > Magnoliopsida > Santalales > Viscaceae > Viscum > Viscum album. The sequence continues at coordinate 803,053,460 of OY728167.1, read as the reverse complement.
GAAATTTTTTTGATTCATGTTTTTTACTATTGATGTATTTTATGATTATTCTAAAACTTATTAAAAGGGTAAAATAAATGGTATCAAATTTAAAATCACTTATAGAAGTATAATTTTTTAATTTCTATTTTATTGATATTTTAACATTGGTATAAATTTTACGTTAATAATACAAACACTATAAATTAGGTTTTAATTATTTTTTATAAAAGGGGTTATAAATGATTTATAATTTCGGTTATAATTATAACCAGCATAAAATTTTTTATTTAGACTAATTCATAAATAATTTTCCACATTAGTTTTAATTATAAATTACATGAAAAATGACTTACAAAATCAATTATTATGATAAATGACATTTTAAGATACATTCCATGTAAAACATCAAAATATTCAACATGAATTTTTTTTGGTTTTTTTAAATGGTTGTTGCTTCTAATGTCTCTGATCCAGTTTACCTCCACCATGATTGAATTGGGTTGTTATATACCTCAAGCATGCCTCCCCCTATTATAAAGGTTTTCTACAAGCAATGAGGGTTGACATAAACTAGTAGAGATACTATAAGCTCAGTTATAGATAACCATAGAATACAGTGGAAGAAATATCGATAAGTAATCATCTTAATATAATAGCAGTACAAATTAGGAAAGACAACTAAATGTCATCCAATAATAAATTTAAATATCATGTAATACCAAAATTTCTTACTGTATATTCCATACAAGTCATACAACATAAAAAATATCACTCATGGGAAGAATATACACAATAATGTTAAAATAATTAAAATATGGAGACACCCACAACTAGTCCCGATTCCTTTCCTATATCTGTCTCCTGAATCCAAAAAAGCTATGCCGGCTTGACTATTCAAAGTTTTATGGATGTTTCCCTTACCTAGGTCATAAAATATAAAGTATTTTCAAGTAACAGGGCACTCATGTATAGTGTGAGTATAATTTAGTAGACCATTTCTAATGGTGTTCTTATCAAGTCCAGTAAATAAACATACATGATCTATATGGAATTCTAATAATGATAATAAATATATAACTTGTCACCCTATGGATTTATCAATCGCTAAACCACGAATGAAAATATCTACTTTGACTAGTGATAGAATGGAATGAAATACCCATGGTCAAAACACACCTCAAGTATGAATAGTATATTAATCTTCATATCATAATCATGGTGAACAAGTTATCACCATAAGATACCCTAGGTTAATGATGAATCACTATCATAACCTATATGGGTGAATGATCCATCATTAATCCAATGTCAATGGATAATGAATCATCACATGATGAATAATTCATCACCACTCCTAGGTGAATAATCTACCACCATCAACCATCCTTGGGTGGACGATATACAACTGCTACAAAACTCGGGTAAATGATACACCATCAACACAACACACCATGGGTGGATGATGAACCATTGGAATCATCCTTTCTTGGGTAGATGATTCACCACCATCGATATTATTAAGGGTTATTCACATAGTGGCACATCCCATAATTGTTATGGAACATGCCACCTGTGTAAATAGAAATAGGAAATCAAGGGACCACCTACCTAGGTCTAATAGATTCACTCCCATTTAATATCTCTAAAAATTTGATCTTCAATTGGTAAAAGTTGATAAATCACAAAAAATCCTTCAAATTAGTCATAACTGATGATACAAGGCGATCCTCAGAAGAAAACAGTGAAAAAATAAAAAAGGACTCATAACCTTACTAGTGAAAACCTCCTGTGATAGATAAGACTCAAAACAAATGATGAACATAGATGATCTAAACTTTGGAATAGAGGAATGAAGAAAAAGTATAAAGGGGGTGAAACTGCTGATGGACCAATAAATGTGAAAGGATTCTCATTTAATAATAATTAATAACAATTAATCAATTAATCTCAAATTTTGGAGAGAAAAAAAGTAGGAACCCATCAGGTACCCACCAGCTAGCCACCATGTTCCCTCTTTGGGGTCACTGGCCACTATGTGGCCATCATAAAGCTACTAGCTTCACTACCATCTCCGCTAAGTAACTATTACTAAGCCACGAGTTATCCAGTGGCATCTATCAATGGAAAAATGTATTGGAACCCAATTCATTCTCCTTAAAAACTATCAATCCCCTTACAACACATACAACACTTAAGTAACATCAAAATACATCAGGTTTGGAAAACATTATATAAAAATTATACCTTGATATGGGCGGGGAATATAATCTCCCCACCATATTGCAACTCATTAATAGGTTTCACTATCGATCATTATTGAGCCTCATCAGTGAAAATATGTAGCCATTATGCCTATATATTCAAATATTTTCCCCCATATATCCTCCTAGATATATCTATTCTACCACTACACCCATAATATATGAGTTTTCATCTATTATAGAGTCTTCTTGCTCCGAACCACTCCACGAACCAATCATTCCTCAAATGACGCATCCAAATCCATCTCAACCTCATCAACATCGATCATATGAGAAGGGTTGAGATGTTGTCTTCATAGTTTATTATGTGAAATAAACCATGCATAAAACTATATCTATGAGGAATTAATAAATGATATTTCATAGTACCAATCCTCTTGATACCCTTAAATGGCCCCATGAACCTATGCACCAACTTCCCCTACCTCTGAATATCCATGCGTATCTTACAAGGTGATACTCGTAGAAATACCTAGTTTCCCACCAAAAAACTATATAGGATGAAATATACAATTATTATATGTTATATCCCAACTCCAGGTAGTCATTAACCACTTCCTAGTCAACCAAATGTGCTCTGACATATCCTATAGAAGACTCAGTCCAATAATAGATCACTCCCATGCCTCAAACAAACATAGAGGTGATCCATATAGAATTCCATATCAGTCCTCAAATAGCCCATCTGAATCGATGATTGATAACTATTACTATAAGATATATCCATAAGAAGGATATGGCCCCCCTATCAACCATCAAAGTCAATTACACATTCCCAAAACATGTCTTCATACACCAATATGTTATGACCCAACTACCTATTAGTCTGTGGATAATAGGCAATGCTAAAATGAAACAGTGTATCGAATTAATTATACAGACCATGCCGGAAGAATTATGTAATATTGAGATCTGATTAGAAACTATTATCATAGGAACCTTGTAAATATGCACTTTCTATCAGACATATATCATACCTAACTCTTCACTGGAATAGGTCTCCTAGATTGGTAGGAAATTTATGACCTTTCTCAACTGATCCATGACAACCCAGACCACATTACTATCACATAAAAACATCTTTAATACCATAAAAAAATTTATGATCACACCATTTTAGTTCCACTTATGAAGGGATAATGAAAGAAAAAGACTTTTGAGTCACTGATGCTTCACCTTCACTTAATAGGTGAAGCAACATGAAATGAATCTTGTAATACCCTTATTCATACTTGGACACCAATACTTACTCTAAATGTTATGATACATATTTGTAATACATAGGTGTAAAATGAATCTAGAGGCATCTGAATCCAACATCATATCCTCACACATCGTCATAGGGACCATAATGTGACCTTGTACATAAAGAACCTTATCGTCATGTAGATACCAATCAGGTGGTGGTGCCCCACCATATATATCATCCATCATCACCACGAAATCCTTGATAGATATTAACTCTCTTTAACCTTATTTAAGAGTGAGGAAGTAATATATAAGGGTGTAATGGTCGCTCTTACCTGGTACTCTTGAACATCAAGGTGCATCTCAGTGAAGAGGCTCCTCAACTTCAACTCATTATTTTCCACCTACATCACCTATACCTAAGTTTTCCTACTCTATTCATCATCCATAACATTCAATTTCCTAGACGTATATAATATCTCAAAATCAAAACACTATAGGTACTCGACCCACCTAATCTAGTGTAGGTTGAGGTCCCTCTAGTAGAATATATACCACAAGATCATAAAGTCAGTATGAACCATGAACTGATCACCTAAAAGGTAATGATTCCAATACATCAATGCATGCACCACTATTTCCAAATCTAGATCATCATTTGGTTTCTTTTCTTATACAACATCAACTAAGTAGACCCATAAGTGACCATAATCCCACTTTGCACCATAATTTCCCCAAGACTGTCTCCTGAAGCATCAAAATATAAGGTATATTTCTTACCTGGCTCAAGTAAGGTCAAGATTGTCACATATGTCAACCGCCCTTTTATATTATAAAATTCTATATCATAAGAATATAACCATATGAACTTCACCCCCTTATGGGTCAATGAAATCATTAGTTCATTTAAATGGGAGAAGTCCAAAATAAGCCTCTGGTAGTAATATTCCAAATCCAAGAAACTAAAAATCTCAAAACAAATCTTGGGTCGCTCACAAGAAATGACACCTCAAACTTCTTTGGGTGCACTGATATTCCTCCCTAAAATATCATATGCACCAATAAGAACACTTCACTATTCTATAACTGAAAATTAAATAGATTTTAATATGACCTTATACTCAAAATGATCTTCAAATGAAGAGCTTAAACCTCCCTTGACTGGGAGTACACAAGAATATCAACAACAAAGACAACTATAAAAGAATATAAATATAGATGTAATACCCAATTCATTAGGTCTATAAATATTTTCATCGCATTCATAAAACTCGATAGTATCTTCATATACTCATATAGGTCATGCATGCTCTTAAAATAAGTACATGGTTTCTTGGAAGGCCTTACATGCACCTAGTGATATCCAAACCTAAATTAAATCTTATAGAACCACTAGACTCTTCTCAATTAGTTAATTAGGTCATAAATATGAAGAATATAATACCAGTTCTTACTCATCACTTGATTCGACCTCTAGTAATCCAGACACAACTATAGTGATTCACACTCCTTCTTAGTGAACAACACAAGAACACTCTAAGAGGATATGGATGATTAAATTAATCCCTTAACCTATAAATTATCTATCTAAGAATTTATATCTCAAGTATATTCATGATACATCATTTAAGGTGGAATGTATATTGGTTTCATACCTAGGATAAGATCAGTTGTAAAATCAATGTCATGCTCGAGTGGGAATCTTATGAAATCCGTAAGAAATTCATTCTTGAACTAATTGATGGATAGGAAAAAATACCATTTTATGAATCTCCTCTATCCTAAAGAAACACTAACAAACTAGGCCAAGATCACCCATGGGTACGGATAGTTAGGTCCCAAATAGACTACCCATAAATACCACTCGATGGTATAGGTATAAAAATCACTCTTTAGGCCCTTGAATAATACCCTTTTATGATACAAGTTGATGTTTTCTTGATATTGAGTCACTAAATTCATTATGAGGATTACATGGAAACTGCACATCTCTAACATTGAGAAATCCTATAGAGTTTTACATCTACTTATCCTTATAGTACATGCTATACATCTATAAATAACATTTTATCACTCACCTAAGGTTGCATCAATAGCCATAATCCTATAAAAATAGTCTATCACAAGACCCATATAGTTAACTAGCTAAGTAAATATGAATAAGTGTGACACACCTATATAAAATAAAAAATAAATTGGGTTTAATTCCACTCTAATCATGCATCAAACTATAGGTAGATCCCCAACCTATATGGTAGGGGTCCTCCTGATGGAATCAAGTTGGCCAGGACCCTGGACCTGAGCACCCATCTCTTAAATACCCTAAGGGATTTCACCCTTCTAGAACTTCTACCCCTATTAGTGAGTACCATGAACAAATCAAAGGCCTAGAAAAACAGGATCCCCAACAACTAGGCTACAGTTTTACTCCAAGAAATGATCCCAACCCTTAATTTTGACTAGAACCATTCTCAACATCCAAACATGGTGTTATAACATAATACATATACAAGTTCCATATATCATAGAAGGAGTGAAACTCATTATATATTATATCATAATTAGGTTGAATATGACCCAACATACCACATAGGGAACACTTTATTGAGGATATCCCTCTCGAAGGAATCAATGAACCCCTTCCTTAGTTGCTCTACCTATCTCCACACTAGAGAGCCTCCCTAAAACTCTAATTTCTACATCCTAATGAACCCCATTTCCTCAATAAAAGAATCATATTTTTTTAATGATAAACCTTAATCTAATTATTCTCTTTAACTAGAGCCTAATTCATGGCTTCTAAGAAGAAATTCAAGTAAAGGATATTCTCTTGGGACTGAATATAATTTCTCAATCCATTATCAAAATGTATGACTCTAGAAGTAGAATCTTCCTCTAGAATAGATTTAAACCATATTATATTTTTAATTTAAGCATTATATTATACCACTAACATGATCCCTAGTACCAAATACATGAAATACATGGATATATAATCCCTTAGAGTCCTTGGGAATAAATTATCAAAAAAATCACGAGTAAAATTATTTCTAGTATAACATCACATATTAATTTTAATAGAACAAAAAATCTCACCAGTGCCTCATTGACCATCAAATAATGTAGGCTAGAAGTTTTCCCACATCTCAAGGGGCGTTTCAATATGATAAAAATGGTCAATATAGACTCTATCCAAAAATCATTGACCTATGGTCAACCCTCATATACAAATAATTGGGATGTTATAACTAGAATTCATGTGTCATGTTTGAAATGGTTATGATGAATCTCTGTTCCTCATTTCCTATAAACTGTTCCACCTGAAGTGAACTCTTTTTGAGTTACTCAATAATAATAGGAAATGGTGCAATAGGAGGCTCCAAATTCACTTTCGGTGGGTCATGTTAACCTATTACCTCCTTGAACTCAACAAGAGGTCTATATTGTATAATATCTCTACAAAGTTAAGAGAAAAACTTATATCACAATTCTATAATAGTTTTAGACATCATTATTTATTTTAATAAATATTAGGCACATGACACTCTACCATAAACTCACACACAATGATATAAGGGTCTCACACATATGCTCGAGTCTAGCCTAAATTACCCACTCTCAAGTCAGGTATAATCTGACATAAGTTCACATAACAATTATCGTATATCAAAAATAGTTATTATCCATGGGTTGGTCAAGTAGAGTACCACCAATCTCTCTGATATGGTGGGAAGATATTGGGACCTTGGGTTATCCACTTCGGATGGGGAGGGTGATTTAATGTGACTTTTTTCATGGGTTTGGTTGGCTGCAGCGACAACATACTTGAGGTGTTGTAGTGGTGGAGGATGGAGGTACTGGCATTCAGTGGAGGGATCTTCTGGATGACATTCATTTTTCCAAATCTAGTCATTTCTCGAGATCTGGTTTCTGGAATCAGGCTTGGTGTCTCGACAGAATTATATCCTCTCTCGGCATGGCCTCGACAAATGGTGATACGGTCAACGATGGAATCCCTATGGTCATATATCTGGAGATGGGGATCTCCATATTTAGTTTCTTTGAAGAAAAAGGTGTGGTGGGGAATATTTTCATTCTGAATGGGGTCACGTGATGGCAGGGGTCATGGACACAAGTGGCAGGGCTTGTGTGGAATTGTTGGATCTCGATGTGGTGGTTCTTTAGCTACAGCTGCTCTGCGAGGCAACGATAGTTTGGTATGGTTAGATATGGGAATTTGGGGGTGGTGGTGTTTCTAGATCTGGAAGCCGGACTGATGTGACACACAGATCTGGTTGTGGAAGGGTCTTGCCAATGCATCGTGGTGTTGGTGGGGTTTCACGGTGGTGGGGTGGCTGAGAAATGACTTCTAATGGAATTAATTGGGTTAACATTGACTTTGTAAAGGGATTTGTCCCTCTGGTATTTCAAGAACTTGTAATGTGTTATGTTTCACTAATCTGTAATGGGTTTTCTAGGTGTTGGGACTCTGTTATGCCTTATTATTGGGTCTATAGAAACTTGGGACATGTGTTGTGATGGGTCCCCCTTTCCCAAAAGAGAGGCTTGTGTGCTTCTTCTATTTTTTAATAAAGGTTATTTCCCCCAAACTTTCTAGTAAGTAGAGTTCCACCAATAATTTATATTGGAAAACTCTATATAAATTGTTTTTAACACTTAAAATAACCCAACCCTACATCGTAGCTAGAAAATAAAACACATATAAGCATAGTAATGTTATGTGTTTCCTCTATACCAAATATGATACAAGAACATAAGATCTCTTGACACCTCAAGCCAAGAGTAAATCCTAATAAATCATAAATAGATATCATAACGCATCAAATTCTAGAAAAAGTAACCCAGTTGTAAAGTGAAAACCAAGAACAATAATCTTATCCATAGTATCCTGGATTTCCCTCAAACATGGCTTAGTTACTCCTAGATATAATATCTATACCAAGCTCCAACATTTCCCAATATCATTTCTACCATATCCTAAATAGTAATAAAAAATAAAAACAAGTCTCTGATACCACTTTGTAACTTCCCTAATCTGATTCACATTCACCGTGAAGAAAACGGGTTATTACATACCTCAAATGAACATCCCCCTAAGTCAGAGGCAACAAACTATTGACATGAGTTGACATAATCTAATGGGTATACTATAACCTCACTTATAAATAATGATAGAACACAGTATAATAAATATCAATAAGTAATAATTATAATGTAATAGTATCATAATGTAAACAAAATAGCTAAATTCTAGAAAATAGTAAATATCAACATCATGTTATGCCAAAATGATCCATTGTACATGTCATACAATACATAAATCATAAACAAGATATCATGTGGGTGGATCATATATAAAAGGGTTCAAAATAAACAAAATAGTGAGACCCCCATAACTAATCTCAAGTCCAAGCCCGAAATTGTATCCCAACTTTAACTAAGATTTACTAGATCATCCATCTAAAGATTCAAGGACCTTTACCTTACTTGGGTTATGAAACATAAATTATACCTGAGTACTAGGGCTCCCAATAATGGTGTGGGTACAACATAGTTCGTCTCCATCAATGGTTTCCCTCAAAAGGCTAGTACATAGATGTTCTTTATCCATATGGACTTATATTAAGGTAATTAAATAAATAACATGACACCTAATAGAGTGATGAATCTCTAAACCATGAGTTACCATACCTACTTCTGAAAATTTCATAATGGGAAAAAACCCATTGTCTGAACACACCTTGATGAATAATGATATATCACTCTTCATATCATAATTTAGGTGAACATGTTATCACCATTAGATACACTAAGTGAATGATGAATCACCATTATAACCCATCCAAGTGAATGGTCCATCATCAATCCATCATTAATGGAAAACGAATCATATATTGGTGAACAACGCATCACCAGTACAAGGTGGATGATTTTCTACCACTACCCATCCATAGTTGAATGATATTGCACTACAAAATTACTTGGTTGTATGATAAAACACCAATAAAATACAACATAGGTGGATGATGCACCATAGGAATCAACTCCTTGGGTGGAAAATATAACACCACTATCCAACTCTAGGTGGATGATGCACCACCAACAACAATATCTAGGTGGGAGATATGCCAAAAATATAAATTCCTAAGTGAAAAAATGCACCACCAATGTAACCCCAACATGTGGAATCTATACTACCAACATAAATCCTTGGGTGGATGATGTATCACTATAGAAAATATTAAAGTAGATGATACACCACAAATAAGACTTTTTAAGTGGATGATATATCATTGATATTACATTATAAGGTGGATGAGGCACCAATAAGTTACCAAGGGTGTATGATTCAACACCACTAACTAACTTTAGAGAGTGGGGAACTACCAATCAAACTCATAGGGTGGAAGCAATACAATCAACCAACCACGAAATAAATATTGTAATAAATTAATCACTTATAATAATTTAGTAGAATTTACAATAATTTAGTATAATAAAGTTCAGAAACTCAAGCCACTAAAAATCTCAAGATCTCATTCCTAGGATAACCTATCCCTATATCTAAAAATTATAAATCCATTTCCTACCGAGGAAGGATCTAGAACACCAAACAAGGCTCCTAAGGTCTCAACATAATCATATATTCCCATCATGGGTCTTGGGTTGTAATTTCATGGAATAGAAATTCATGATCAAGGTCATCAGTGACCAAAATTCAATCAAACATTTCATGGAGGGATACTCAGGGTCCTATTTGATCTCTTTTAGTCTCAAGGAAATCAAGGTAATAATTTTTAGAATTTAAATTTAATCTTGTGAAAAAAATGCACATATAACAATTCATGTGATGTGTTCCATTCATGTATATATCAATGAGAAATAAAGGGAGAACCTTCCAAGGTATAGAGGAGCCTCTCCCATTAAATATATTCGACTTAGTCCTCTTTAATTGGTATAAATTGGGAAATTTGACAACAGACTTGAAATTATGCATAACCAAATATAAATAGTGAGATAGTGAATAAAATAGTTAACAAAGGGGAAATGATTCACATCCTTATTGGTGATGAAATCCTATGAAAAATGGATTCAAAACTAATGATGAATGGTGGTGATCCAGCCTTTGGAAGAGAGGAATAAATAAGAAGGATAAGTAAGGGGGTACAAAAGCTGTTGTCCTAAGAAATGAGAAAGTATTATCATTTAATAATAATTAATAACAAAAAAATTAATTAAATTAAAATTTGAAAAAACAAAGGAACCCATTGGGTATCCTCCATCTAACCACTGGGTGTGAAATATCCCCTATTTACACACTCTGAGGTCACCAAAATCCTGGTTTTCTACCAGGAACTACTTCCCCCACTTTCAACTCCATTTGGTTCTCAGTACTAAGCCACTGGGTACCTCATGGAATTTATCAATGGAGAAATATCCTAGTACCGGATACATTCTCTTGAAACAAACCCCAATCCTCTGTCAACACCTCCAACACTAAAATTCCATCAAATTAAATAAGATCTAGAAAAAATAATGATATCATATCTAGATATGCATGGGGTGTTAATATTCCACACAACCATTTTATTCCAATAGAAAGAAAACATATCCCAAATATAACAATAATAATCACAAATTTGAAAAAAAAATTCATTCAAATATATAATTCAAAAAAACTATAGAAAAAATGCAAATACAAAAGAAAAATAACTATATATATACAAATGTAATAAACTGATAAAATAGTCTCTGAATAATACTCCTATATGGTTTAATTTTTTTTGGTGAATATGAGTTGGCATTATCATAAAGATAAAAATATAATTAAAAATTATAACATATTAACAATGAAATATATGTTTTCAAATATAAATATTATTATGAAACTTACCCTTTTAAAATATTTCATTATTCCAGAAATGATTATATCATAGATAAATTGAAGATTATAATAAACACATTTGACCCCTCTTTATTAACAATGACACTGAGGTTTTTAAACAAGCATTTCAAAATAATATTAAACACTCTAAATAATTGAAAATAAATTTCATTTATTGATTTAACATTTATACCTATGTTCACACATAATTAATTTTCTTGAATTATTTTTCAACAAGTAAATTGTATAAAATACCTCTTATGACCTATTGGATTTTCATATTAAGAAAACTTATTTAGCATAGGAAAATTTAAAATTTGACAACTAATAGTGGAATAAAACTTATATTTACAAAAAGTCATTATGGTAATTATAAACTTCTCCTTGTATTGAGAATAACCAATAGGCACTGCAATCATGTGGGTAGAATATGTATAACATCAAATGCAATCTAAACTAGAAAATTCCTACATGAATGAAAACTATAATAAAAAGTATTTTTTATTGTATAATTATTCATACCAATAAATAAATGGATTGAACTAATAATGAATATATCTATTGGTAAATATTTTAGTTATATATTTGTTTCTGATGCTTTTGCTGGGGTGCATGCATCCGTCTATTCGGGGATGATGAGGAAGCACTGGCTGTTGCCCCACATTCCCGCTTTCCAAAGGCGGGCGACATCAGTTCCTTATTCAGGGAAATTTTCTCCTTGATCAAAACTGGATGATGGGATGTTGGTTCTTCCTTCCGTGGATTCCTCCTTGGAACTTATCATCTAGTCCAGGTCTCCCTCATATACTTAAGACATTTTTCATGAAACTCTTCCCAGTTCCATATCTTCATGGACACAGGTTAATTACACTACTTCTGTCGGGACATTCCAAGGGGTCTGGTCCGGGATGAAACCTTCAGTTGGGGGAGTAGTCATGTTGGACATCACTGGCATGTCTGGACTCCAGAACACTAGTGCATCTTGGTTTCTTCCCCTTATTATAGGGCTTCTCAAGGGCGCATAATCTTGAGGCATCCCACGTCGAATGTGGGGAATTATATGCCATAGGCATGTCTCTGTGGTTTTCCTCAGCTTCCCATGTTTAACACATGGTATGCTGCGAGTTTAATGTCTAGTGAAGATGGATCAGACTAATCGGAACACTGAATAGTGTGGATCAGATGGGTTTGACCCTTGGAGGAAACACTGATGTTAGGGATAACACATGGTTAGTTACCCGATTACCACTAGGAGCAGCGAAGAGGTAAATTGGCTTGATCTCACTGGGATGTGGCAGCCTGAGTAAGAATCCTGATGGATGGTGGGTGATTAAGTGAGGTGGATGGAGAATAAGATGGAGTCGACTCAAGGGAGACAATAATGTTGGGATTGATCATTGAAGAGACCTCCTACGTATCCCCTTTGCAGGGAATCAAAGTCCATGTAGTTTAGGAAGGGGGTATAGAATTAGGGTGTGCACATAGGACAACGACCCAACGACATACCAGGGCTTATGCGTGGTTAGAAACCCAAGTTGATCTGATTCCTGGGGGCGGACCAAAGATGTGGAACCCAATAAAGGGGAAATCAACGGCTTACCGTTGGTTGAGGAATACAACAGCTTACTGATGGTTGGGATTGACAATGAATTAACGTTGATCGGGGTACACAACGGCTTACCGCTGGATGGGGTCACAATGGCTTACTGATGGATGGGGTCACAATGCATTACCACTGGATGGGGTCACAACGGCTTACCACTGGATGGGGTCACAATGGCTTACCAATGGATGGGGTCACAACGACTTACCATTGGAAGGGATTGTGAACCAACATGAATATGGTCAAAACCAATGGTGTTGGGCTTGAACCTCAGGGAGGCTTTCTATGTACCTTGCCTTGGAAAGGATCAAAGTCCACGTAGTTTGGAAGTGGAGTGTGGTGAACCGACGTGAAGTGGTCGGGACCAATGGTTGTTGGGCTTGAACCTTGTAGAGGATTTCTACGTACCCTGCCTTGGAAAGGATCAAAATCCACGTAGTTCGGGATGGTTGGAACCAATGTGAAGATGGTCTGAACCAATGGTTGTTGGGATTGAACTTTAGGGAGGCTTCCTACGTACCTTTCCTTGGAAAGGATCAAATTACACATAGTTCGGAGTGGGTTGGAGAACTGACATGAAGATGGTCGGGACCAATGGATGGCAGGCTTGAACCTCAGGGAGGCTTCCTACGTACCTTTCTTTGGAAAGGATCAAAATACACATAGTTCATAATGGTGTTTGGTGAACCAAAATGAAGATGGTCAGAACCAGTGGTTATTGGGATTGAACCTCAGGGAGGATTCCTACGTACCTTCCCTCAGCAAGGATCAAAGTCCACGTAGTTTGGAATGGTGTTTTTTGAACTGATGTGAATATGGTCGGAACCAATGGTTGTTTTTCTTGAACCTCTGGGAGGCTTCCTACATACCTTTCCATGGCAAGGATCAAATTCCACGTAGTTTGGAAAGGTGTTTGGTGAACTGATGTGAAGATGGTCGGAACCAATGGTTTTTGGGCATCAACCTCTGGGAGGCTTCCTACGTACCTTGCCTTGGCAAGGATCAAAGTCCAAGTAGTTCAAGATGGTTGGAACCGACATGAAGATGGTCAGGACCAATGGTTGTTGGGACTGAACCTCATGGAGGCTTCCTACATATCTTTCCTTGTCAAGGATCAAAGTCCACATAGTTCGAAGTGGGTTTTTGAATCGACGTGAAGATGGTTGGGACCAATGGATAGTGGACTTGAACCTCAGGGGGGCTTCCTACGTACCTTTCCGTGGAAAGGATCAAATTCCATATAGTTCATAATGGTGTTTGGTGAACCGACGTGAAGATGGTAAGAACCAATGGTTTTTGGGCTTGAACCTCAGGGAGGATTCCTATGTACCTTGCCTTGGCAAGGATCAAAGTCCACATAGTGCAAAATGGTGTTTTGTGAACCGATGTGAAGATGATCAGAACCAATGGTTGTTGGGTTTGAACCTTAGGGAGGCGTCCTACATACCTTACCTTGGCAAGGATCAAATTCTACGTAGTTCGGAATGGTGTGGTTTGGGGATTACATTCCAAGGCGGCCCAGAGATGATGTCATGGTTGATTCTTACTCTAAGACCACGTGATTCATGCTCAGTGTGAGAAACCAGAGGAATCAGATACCTGACGATCACATCGTGAAAGGTGCGTCCTTGGGAAGTGGAATAAGGCTTACGTGTGGTTAATAGCCCAAAATGGAAACAGGGGCTTACGCGTGGAGCGGCCCCGAGGAGATAGATACTGGGACTTACTCCAGGGTGGAGGCTCGAGTGGTGATAAAGCCAAAAGGGAGAGGGATTTGGCACTGAAGAACAGAGGGATTCAGTGCCCATCCCCCCCTCTATGTTCTTCAGCCTGGAAGAAGATAGGAGGATCAGGGGGCCGCCTCTGGCAAGAAAGGCTGGGGTATTACATCGAGATGGTTTCCCTTACCCCATAGACAGATGTTGGGGCAAGGTCACAATTTAATGTCATGTGCTAAGGATGGTGGTGCTTGACAGTTTAACATCCTGCAGCTCAGACAATGGGTTCACTCCACAACCATATGACTTACATGACTGATACCCACCCGCCCTTGGGGAAGGTAAGGCATCGACATCATCGTGGTTGTGGGGTGTTGTGGAGTGATCCATTGGGGGGTCCACATTATAATGGCTATGCAAATAAGTAATAGTCGTTAGCATGCCTATGTGATGAAGCATGATGCGAAGCAACTCAATGTGAAGTACCACCCAAGGGATCTTGAAATCACTTCGTGCAAACCTAGAGGATCTCAAGGGAAAAGGACTTGTAGAGCAAAGGGGTCCATAGGTAGAAGCCTTGTGAAGCTCTGGTGCTCCATATAGTGGAGGGGCTTCGTGAAGGGGTATGCTTCATGAAATGAAGAGGCCTAGACTTGGAATAGCACATGGATGTATATGGAAGGTATTTCGTGAAGTGGAAAGGCATTCGTGGAGCCATGCCTTGAAAAGCAAGGAAGCCTCACGAAGAAAGGTATTGTGAAGCAATGTGCTTCACAAAGCATGGTGACCTTGCCTTATCATGTGAGTCACATGTGCATGGAGGGTCCTTTGCAAAGAATAAGTGCTCTGTGAAGACCCGAGTTCCATTGTGGATCCCCTTCCTTTACGGAGGCCCGTGGACTCCGTGAAAGGCATCCATCTCTAAAGAGTGGTTGAATTAAAGCAAAGGGGGAGGCCCATCGCAATGCAAAAGTACATTGAAAAGATCATGGTTCCCAGAGCAGAGATTTCTTCATGATTTGGGAGTTGAGAAGGAGAAAGGTCGGATGATCCATCCTTTGGGCTAGAGGGGAGCCTTGTATTTATAGGAAAGTGGCGCCACGAAGTAGATCTCGTGCGACGCGAAGACAGAGTTCGCTCTGCGGATGGTCGCGAACGTCAAATGGGTTTGCAGAGCATCCTGCCTCCTTGATCTGTGATGGGTTGCGAATGTAAAACAGGTTCACGAATCATCCTTCTTCCTTACTTCGTGGAGGGTCGCAAACATCAAAGGGGTTTGTGGAGCATCATGCCTCCTTGCTCCGCGATGGGTTCACGAAGGGGGAGCTTGGCGTTAGTCATGGGGCTACGGGGGCTCCGCGCTCAGGGTTTGTAAGGCAGACCCTAATACTTTCCTTTTGTTCTGTTCTTCCCAAATTTTGGTGCCAAAAAATACCCCCCCTCAAAATTGGAGTTGATGAGAAAGTGAGGGTCAAAGTCTGAGGTTCAATCGCAAAAATACCTCAACAATCGCGAAGGTACCTCACGAAGGAGGCTCGTGAAGCAGAGCAGCGGCATGGGGTTGAGCACGCTGCGAAGCTCACCACGGCTGGACATGCCACAAAGCACCCAGTGTCCTCACCTATAAGAAGGGGGTGAACCTTCTTTTTTTCCTTTCTCTTCTCCACTTTTTTGTCTTTTAGAGCTCTCGATTCGTGAAGCTACGCGTACTCCGTGATTGCTCTCCAAGAATCGGGCCTTCTACTTCATGGCACACAAGGAGTCTTTGAATTCATGTCGGAGCGCTTTGTGACTTGTGTTTGATAGCTGAGGTAGGGCTCCGCAAACAGTTTTCATCAACAAGCTGTGTGAACTTGCTCCACTAAAGAGCTTTGCAAACCAAACACAAATAAAACCTAAACTCAAAAACTGAATGGCTCACCCGGAGGCTGCTAGGGGGTCCTTGTAGATGCATCCCAAAACAAAGATATGGAGAATATCTTGGGTCTAGGGGAGTTGATATAGATCCAATCTGACCATGATTCATTGGTGGATCTACTATCGGAAATCCAAAGGAACTATCCGCTATGTAAGAGGCTTCCTTTTAATGTATTTGGGCCAAGGGATGATGTCTTCATCCCTGAAGTCAGTTGGGACGAGCCAGCTTACTGGTTCAAGAGCACGCCATGTTAGTTCCAGTGGTTCAGGGTGGCTGACAGCCATGCCTGGGCGGACTTCACACCCGTCATTGCTGATTTTTTGTACAATCATCTAAACAATGTTAACAGGAAGGGATTGCAGCCAGAGACATCCCCCCTCTATACCAGACGATCTTTAAGGCCACCATGAGGAACCCAGGGAAGGGGTGGTCTAATGAGTGGGACCTATGCCAGTGCAGCAACTTCACAGATGACTGGGCTTGGGCCTACTAGGTAGGTGTGTCATGTGAAGAGTTTGGGGTATAGCTGAGGAGAGTGGGCCTATATGAGGCGGCTTCGGCCTCCCAATTTCACATCTATCAACTGAAGCAGATGATGCCAGATTTGTTGAGAAGGTGTTCATCGAGGACCAATACCTTCCACCTACACTACAAAGAGGTTTACATTATCTTGTGGGATGTGCATTAGGTCTCAGGCGTCCCGATACTGGGGGTGATGTATGATGAATTGCTCCACGTTATGGGTTTGTGGGAGGATATAGAGAAAATTCTGCCACTGGCGATGGCATTGATGGAGCTGGTGTCGAGAGAGGACAAATAAGTAGTGAGAGACATCCACTGTGGTTCAAGTAGTTCTTGAACTTCCTAACAGATAGGAAGTTTCCAGTGAGGCCGCAAACATGCCCGAAGGGGGATCAATGGGGCAAGTATCACTCATACTGACAGATCTTGGAGGATAGACAGTGGAAAACCCAGGGATTCAGTGTCAGCACCGAGCAGTAACTGGTAGTCAGGCTGGTAGCATTCATCGCGGTGCTCACCTGCAGTTGGATCATTCCGGTGAGGGATACGAACATGGGCATGCGACCAAGCACATTTTTCATGGAGTCTATGTTGGTTATAAGAGGGTGGGTCAACCTCGAGATCCTGATGCTTGACAAGTTGTACAAGAAGCTGTGGCATATCAGCGAAGGGAGGAGGCCACAGAGGATATGCGGGCCATTCCACCTCCTGTATGGGTGGTAGCAGAGTATGTCAGGGGGGTCTATGAATACCCGAACCCCATATCCCCTTTAGGGTCAAACTTTCACCCATCCATTCTGAATGCTGCGGGGAGATTTCCAGCCAGGCTGGCTGTGAAAGTGGTACTGAACCGGGTGTGGAAGGTGGGAGAGTTAAACTTTCATCCAATCCGCTACCAACGTGTGCTTTCATTGATGATATACAAGGAACGGAAGAGAACCAGTCCTATCTCCTATCCTTTTGAGGTGGAGTCCTGGTGGAAAGAGTGGATCGTGAGCCTCTCTTCAAGCCGTACACCCCACACCGATTCGCCAGGCAATTTCGGTGCATGCAGCGGCTGACCCCGCAGGTCTATTTTGGGATGTGCTATGAGGATCACTTGTGCATGATGAGGAAAATGTGGCTCATGTTCATGTGGGAGGATGGGAAGATGTGGAATGAGCTGCCTCTGCCCACATCCATCTTCAGGTTGGTGAAGGAGTACACCAAAAGTGGGGAGGTGACTTACCGAAGGGAGATGTTGAAGCAGCCAACCATTCGGGTTGGTGATGGTGTGCCTCCCCAATCTTGAGGTCAGGGCCAGAAGGTATCAAGGACATCCCGCGGTGGTGGGGCTGCTGTGGCGGCGAGGCCTGCACCGGTTGAGGGGGAGGCAGCGACAACAGATCGAGCAATGACAGTGGACCCGGTGGCCCTAAAAGAGCAGAGTTATCCGGACGGGAGGTCACCGATAGGATTCTGTAGAATATCCAGTTAGGCCATAGGGAAGCAGTTCCGCCACATAGATATGCCAGAGAATGTTGTATTCCCAAAGGCCTGGGACATCTGAGAAGTCAACAGGCAATTCCTCAGCCAGTCCGAGATGTGAAAACACCTGAACTATCTCGGGATGGATTTCAGGGGATAGAACCTATCATGGTCAGCTTTGCGGTGTCCCAAGCGGAGACAGAGCAATACCTGGAAGAGATGGAGGACTTTGTGCACTCCCAGGGCGCGCCACGTCTAATGAAAGACCGGGTGAGGGTGTTGTTAGATCGAACAGTCCTTCCGCAGTTTTCAACCATTGAACTGAGAGAGTTCTTCCCCCAGCCGGAAGAATCAGACGTGTCCTCCTGGGGGGAGGAGGCCAGTAGATGGATCCATTGGAGGAGGGTGAAGTTGGTGATCAAGACTCAGACATTGAAGAATTTGAAGAGGCCCTTAAGGTAAAATCCCAAGCCCCTTCCTCAGGGTCTGCTTCCAGGTCATTTTGGAGTCCTTACTAATACTTGAACTGTACAGGAGGGTCTCATACACAGAACCCATTCTCGCCCCTCAACATATGCAGATTTGGGGCCTTCAGGATCTACACCTGTGGCTACATTGATTACCACGTCGAGTGGGGCTAGGACACCCGAGGTGGCTCCTCCGAAGCTTTCATACCTTCCGACAATATACGGGGGACCATGCCTCGGGGTCCCGATGGCATAAACCCAAGAATGAGACTAGGAATTCGATCTATGTAAGTCTCCTCTACCAAATTCATGAATGTCACCCATTGACCATGTCAATTGACGTCCATGCCCCTTTTTGGTGTGCAAAGTTCTTCAACTGGCGTGGGATGCCTTGGCAAGGTTGGTCAGGACTTCTGGTGGCTCCTTTCCTAGGGGAATGTCGGTGATTGTGGAGGCGGATATCCAGACCGACCAAGCTGCGGTGCTCCCGATCACTGGTGGGACCATCAGTAGGGCTGATCCTGAGATTATTGAGGCATGGTCCGATGATGAGGATCGATCAGATAGCCCGGGTCCAACCATACCTGATCAGACACCATATGCAGACCCTGTTGAAGAGTTCTTGGGGGTGTTCCCCATGTATGAGCCTACCAACCATGCCGACTGGGATGAGATGACCTCTAATGAAGAGGATAGCAAAATAGTCCATCACCCATCGTGGAAGCTGATCAAGTGCTTCATCGATGACACCCCCCAGTGCAATGGCTAGATGAGATGGATAGACTTCGCTCGCATCTATGTGAACTGTGTGATGGGGGAGTGGATGCCCAACGTCCCCACATGCTCATCCGAGATCTTATGGCAGAGAATATTCAGGAGTATGACTGTGGCCTCAGTGTGGGCTGGCAGCGGAGGAAAGCGGTGAACATCAAGAGGCTCTGGGAGGCTGAAAATGAGGTTTAGAGGCTGCAGGTCCAGGCGGATGAGAAATCATCCTCCCTCAACATGCAATCGGAGCTAATATTGCAATTGAAGTCCTAGCTAAAAGAGGCCAAAGAGTGCATAAAGAAAGCCTCTGTAGAAATGAACATCATTTGAACTGGCATAGAGCGGGCCCAGATTGTGGTGGACGAATTGTGTCCCATCGCGGCTGAGGAGGAGTAGAATATTAACAAGAGATATCAAATCCTACACACTACAAGCCAGAGGGTGGTAGAGCTGAAACTCTCTTTTGACAGGGTGAGCCTGTCCATGGGAGGGGTCGATCCTCGGGTGCTATAATGCATGTAAACTTTGAACTTACTTTCATGCTTCGATCATTTTATTCTATCTTCATGCATGAATTCCATTATTTATGTTGGTTTATTAGATTCCTATTATATTCGTGGAGTGTCCAGTGATCAATCCCTACGCTCACATGGGTCGGGCCCAATGTGAGAA
This sequence comes from Viscum album, assembly GCA_963277665.1. Lineage (NCBI taxonomy): Eukaryota > Viridiplantae > Streptophyta > Magnoliopsida > Santalales > Viscaceae > Viscum > Viscum album. The sequence goes on along the minus strand of OY728167.1, from coordinate 803,032,988 downwards.
ATAAGTGATGACCACTTTATTACTTTACCCAAATATAAGAGTAAAAACCAATATTATAACATTTGGGGGTTTGGAAAACCAACCCGGATTTCTGGGAAGAAAAGGAAGAGGCCTGACTGGAAAAGGAAGGCCTCAGAACAGTCGAATTTCCATTTTCCAATGTGATATAGCGCATGAGCAAGGTAACGCCAGAGGCGTTGGGAATCAATATGAACATAAGGGAGTGGAAATCATGAATCATGATACCCAAAATTCAGAACACTGTAGGTATGGCGTAAAAGTTAAGGATAACTATTGACCATCTTTGAAACACAGTATCCTTATCGTGTTATCCTGAAACGGGGATAATAAATGAGGGCCGACAACTGACCATGTTCGAAGCATGGGGCCTTACTCAAAATGTCATCCATTAGTCTTCCATAACATTAGCCCAGGATAGTAGGCGAGCCATATGCTGATCACCCATACTGTTAGGGGGTCCTTTTTGACGTGAAATGGGACGAGGGTCCGAATAAAGGGCATGCAAAGCATGGAGTGTGGAGTGATGGGTTGTTCGAATGGAGTCCAACACTCTTGGAATCATGCCACAATGAAGGAAACACATTAGGTGGGAGTATCTGTCTGATGAGGGATCAAACATACTTCCGAATAGGATCTATCTGGTAAGTACATGGAATGATCTATAGTATTACGTCATACCAATGAGGACGATAGAAATGTATTTTAACGTCATATAGAGAGGAATATGAACATAGTTTTAAGGTAATACTGACTAGACCAAGGTTAACAGTTTAAAGTCATGATACATGGACCGTAGGATCCTACTTTAAGGTTATAGATACTGGACTGTGATCGGGGATAAGGGGCCAGAAGGGTTAATGAACCAGGGGATGGGCCCGAGGCGGAATTCCTGGGCATCACTACGTATCCTATAAGGATGAGAATCAAGCCAAATGCAGTTCTTGAAGTGCAGTGTGGTCATGGACCAATGCTGGTAAGGTAAATCCTCTCTAACGAGGAAGATGAATCATCCCATTATTATCATGGGGCATCCTAAACTTGTTCAGAGTAGAACCGTAGTTTAATTTCATGCGTTGAGGACATATGGACCCATGTAGTTTAACATCATACGGTAGGATGATTAGTGAAAGGGAAGATCCCATGAAGGGAGTATGTGGTGCAGTAACTATAAACCCAATGTGAATGGGGGAATAAGGAGTTTGCACTACATCACGCATCCCGGAAGGAAGTTCATTAGGTCAAGGGACCAAAAGTGAAAATTAGGCTGGAATTGAAGAAAAATGGTCGAGCATTCCTACGTACCCCATTAGGATGGGAATAAAGTCGTACGTAGTTCTGAGAGAGCAGTTTAACGTCATATGGGATGATGAAAGGCATGTGTGACATGGATGCGCTAGTACACTTACTACCAGAACTACTAATCCCACATGAGTTGTGCTCGATGTGGGAAACAAGGAGTGGTGATGGGACTTTCCTAGCACAGGAAGGCACATGTTAGGGGTGATGAGACACTAGGTGAATGACGTCCCAATAATGCTGACACACCTAGATGCGCGAAGGGGTAAAGATGAATATGTTGGAATTCCACTTGAACATAAGGAAGTGGAAATATGTGAATCATGATTCTCAATATCTAGACCAAAATGATGGTGGAGTGATGATACGGGATAACTGTTGATCATGTTTGAAACACAGTATATATATCGCGTTATCCTGACATGGGGACAAATGAATGAGGGTCGACCGCTAACCATGTTTGAAACATGGGACTTGTTGCAAATGTCTTTTGGGGTCTCTAGGGACATTTTCCCAAGACGGTAGGTATGACAGTGTGGCATGATACCAAGGCATAAAGGGGGTCCCTTAAGACATGGAAGAGGATGATGATCCAAATAACGGACTCACGAAGCTTGAACATGGAATGAGGGGAATGTTCCTTTGTAAATTCCACACTTAGGGATCTGTGTCAAAATGAATCTGAGTACGGATATAAGACGTATTAGATAGAAGGAGTTAGGTCCCTTACCAAGGAAAAGGGTCTTGGGTCCGCACGATTCTATCTTAAGGTCCTAAGGTGGAACATTAAGGGGGGCTTGACATAATGGACTGGGTGCAGGGTGGCGAAGTAGCCGAACCCAATGCATAGTTCCCATAGGGAGATCTTAGTTTAGGGTCATAGAACTCAGACCAGGTTGGGAAAAGACATGGGGGCGGGGGGGCACATGGCACGCCTATTGAAAAACCTGACATGAATGAGAAACCTTGAGGCACTCACCACACCATATGTTCCCAAAAGAGTTCAGGCCGAGGGTCTGAAAGAGAGGACATGATTTTAGATTCATGGGTATGGACCCAGAGACAATGTGTCTGGTTGTTCCTAAGTATCCCATAAGGATGAGAATCAAGCCATACATAGTTCTAGGAGATGTCGTATAGTTTAACGTCTTGCAGCAAGGACGCATAGTGATCTTAGTTTATGGTCATAGAACTCAGACAAGAGATGGTAGGGAATGAAGGAGACACATGGTGAGGTAATTATGAAACCCGAAGTGAATGGGGACCTAGAGTCCAGATCACCATGTGTTTCTTGGGGAGGTTTTAGGTCAAGGGACCAGAAATGAAATTTAGGTTGGGCCCGAGCGAAAGTTCATGGGCGTTCCTACGTACCCCATGAGGATGGGAATCAATCCAAACATAGTTCTAGGGATGGAACGGTAAGGTACCAGTTCCAGATATAATAAGGTTGTGCGGTTCTGGCCCTTGCACCAAAAGAAGTGATATTCGATAGATCTTGTTTTTCCTTTAGGATGAATGGGTGTTTTGTTTGTGAAGTGATGGACCTAGGATAGAAAGTCCAGGAATAACCACAAGAATCAAGATATGTACAGGTGTTAACAAATGGTATGGTGTGTGACCAATACCAAACATGATATCCCCTCGAGTGAGGACACCACTATGCAGTGTTGTTTTTTGTCATGCGGCCAGGATGATAATGTCACAGTTTAGGGTCATGTGATGGGACCAGTCATGCATTTTAACATCGTGCAGTATAGACGTAACAGTTTAAAGTCATGTGGGACTAGGAATCATAGTCTAGAGTCATATGGTTTAGAAATATATAAGAGAGGTGAGGTTCAAGATGGAATGTGTGCGGCGTGATAAAGAATACTCGACATGAATGAGGACATAATCCCATATTACACCATGCATAATTCCAAGAAAGAAACCTCGGTCTGAGGGGGACAAAAAAGGTTAGAGAATATGGGGCAGGATAGACTAGCTCTTAGTCAAGCTGGACCAACAGACGAGATGTCTGGGCATTATTACGTATCCCATGAGGATGAGAATCAATCTAGACATAGTTCTTAAGGGCATAACATAAGTGTATCTTAGTTTAAGGTCTTAGATCTCAGACCATGGAAAAGCGGAATCCTTCCAAGTAAATGCGGACCTCAATCCGATCCCTAAGCCCACGTGAGTCGAACTCAGTGTATGAAACAAGGTAGGAAGAGATATTTGTAATACATGGAATGAATGAAAGGGGGAAATTAGTGTGGATCCTCGAAGAACGCCTTAATGTAGTTTTGTCCTCCTAATGTGAAAATGTGAACTAAGGAACAATACCAAGAGTGTTGAAGTTCCACTTCCGACATGATGGGGTGGAAAATGATGTGAATCATGCTACTGAAATTTTGGGCCTAATGAGGTTGGTGTGATGATGGAGGATGACTGTTGACCATGTTCGAAACATAGTATCCATATCATGTGACCTGAAATGGGAATAAAAAATGAGCATCGACCACTGACTGTATTCGAAATGTGGGAATTGTATCAATTTTTTGTTCAAAATCCTAGGGGACGTTGTCCTGTAATGGTAGAAGAGCCCTAGGTCTGAGAATCCATTCCATTTGGGGGGTCCCTTCAGATGTGAAAGATGATGGAAGCCTTAATGAAGGGGAACACGAATCCTGAAAGGTGGGTGAGTATAACGACCCATACTTTACATACATTGTTAATACTTCAAAATTTAATGTACACTTATTACAACATATAACAAGACCATGAAAGGACCGTATAGGTATAGTGTCTTTAGAAACTGGGAAACATAAACAACTGGTTCATAAATCCTCTACATTGTCTCCCATTTATTTTATCATATCTAGAGTCCCTTTTTGGAATATCCTACTTAATATCCTTCTTCCTGACCTACGGAAAGAAAACATAAAAAAGGGTGAGCGCAAATTCTCAGTAAGGGTAAACAAAATAAATATCAATCACACCATATTCATAAGAACATAACATTTTGGAAATCTTAACCTGCAAAAGAGATCATAATTTCATAACATGGGATAAATCATAGTAGTGAAATGTAATCCCAATAATCATAACTTAAAACATGAAACTTTTTGGCATACACACATAATCATAGATAATCATTTCTTAGTAGTCAAGACTCATTGCCAAGACTATCTTAGCGGACAAAGTCCATTTCTGAACCGAGTTCACTCCTCGTTTCAGTCCTGTTTCACTGAACCAGATTAACCTGCCGTTCCAGCCATGTCTATCTCAAGAGATATAAATCTTTAACCAATGAATTGGAGGGAGATATAGGTCCCACCCATCTCATAATGATGCCATTATTATGTGTGCCACAAAATCATAAACCATACATCATAGCACAACCCATGTAATAAAAATGGGATTCTTAAACATCGTGACATAATAAAACAATTCATATAAGATAAAGTAATTCATAAAAATAATTCCATCACAACATAATCAAATCAATGTAATAATGGGGATAGAAATATAACCCTATATTATCTTAGATGGAAAATAATTTTGATAAAACAGTTGAACTCCATTCTTGAGGAAAATATCCTTTCTACTTCAAAAAAACTTTTCCTTTCTTAACATGTCATACAATTTTAAACTAAAAGAAGTTGATTAAAAATAAACTTGAAAACTTGTAAAGGAAGATTCTTGGAAATAATTTTTTAAAAATCCATTCATGCTGTATAAGTTAAAAAAACATTCTTCTCGTACTTTGGCTGGAAAAGTCAAAAAGTACCTCGTACGAAAAACGACAAAAGATTCCTTTCATATCTTTTACTAAAAACTCACCGAAGGGTAAAATTGGATTTAAAAAATTGTAGGAGGATATAAATAATATTACATATTGAGGAAACATGAATGTGGATGATAAAATACACCCTATTAAATATCAAAGTATAAACAATCTCAGATAAAAATGAGATTGTGAGATTTTCCCTTACCTTTGGTCCGATTTGCTTCGTAAGTGTCCGAACCTCCTGTATAATGATTTAAATAATGTTATTGACTTATTCCAGAATCATACTCATTGTTATTATATCATATATGGTCATATTATTAGCTTCTTATTAGTAATATTTCATTGTTACTTGTTATTTGGGTGTTTATTACTTTTTGTTCTTATGCGTGTTTTGTCGAATAAATTCTTATTATTCTTTTTAGGTTATAGATACCTAATTTCCATAATGTTATTAGTGTAATATATATCATATTCATTCATTAAATTCATTTATATAATCATTATGCAATGAAGATCATGTAGAACGAGTCACATCACATCGTGGAGACACTATTCCGTACGTACGCACGAGCGATGATATCATTCCCATGATCGTGGAATTGTATTGGAGTGTATGTATACTATTTCAGAATCAATATAACTTTACAATAATCATATATAGTTATTATTTACACCATTATACCAATCCAAGTAAGGTGGTGGTGGAAAATAGATTACACCACGGCGTGGAGACGGTATTCTGTACGTACGCACGCGCGGTGATTTCGTTTTTCATAGGATGGATAGATGGTAAAATAGTGTTGTTTCATTCTTATAATAAAATATAATTATATGAGTTATACTGATTTTATTACTTCATAATGAAAAAACTCAAGAAGAAGAAGTGGAAGAAGAAATAAATTTGAAAGAATCGGTAACGGACATTATCTCTTCTTTGAAGCGCCTCTTTGAGACCTCCTTTTAGGGCACTAAAATTGGTCTTTGAAGAAGACCAAGACCTCTAGGATGTTTCTAGGGAAGTGGGGAAGAGAATTTTTCAGGGGTTGTCCGAGCTTGAAGGCTCAAAGTGGTTTGAGGAAGAGAGGTAGGAGGTTCCTTTTTATAAGGGAGGAGAGGGGCACCTTTAGAAAAACTAAAAATATTATTTTATTATAAAGCCATATTCGGTTTTTAATAGCTCCAAATTGATTTATTTATAAGATAAAGTGGGGATGGGTCGAAATAATCTCATCCAATATAATTTAGACAAGTTTAGTTATCTTTTTTAACCTTATCATTTAGATTTAACTTTAAGTTAAATAATTTTACTTTTACCGTGTCTTCTTGTTTTCTTACACTATAAGGTTAATAAACTTACTATAACAATCCAAAATAACCCCAAGTTGTTTATTATTAATATATAAAACCTTATCTAAGTCATTTGGCCGAACATTAGATTTTTAGGAATAAAATAACAATTAATAATATAATATTTGTTTTAAAAACTATTTTATGTCAATTTTGACACTATTTGGTAATTGATTTTTTTGAAAATCATAAAAGAATCATTAGTTCGAAAAAAGTTAATTAAATCAATACTAACATGTCATATTAACCTATTAAATTATTGTAATTCATAAAAAGTCTCAAATTACATTTATTTGGGTATTTATAACATCAATTATGTCAATATTTCATTAAAAAGATTATTACTGCATCATCATTGTGTCATAAATACATTAAATTATTTAATGTCTAAAAATTACAAATAAAATACCATTATGTAGGAAATATTTTTATCTTTCTAATGAATTTTTATAGTAGAATTTATATTATGTATAACCCTATATTAAAAATGCTTTAGTTATTAAACTTTGATTTTAACTATTTTAACCCTTCTTTAAATAAATTATTAATAAATGTCCTAATCTAATCCATGTGGGCCTAAATGGTCATATTTTATTCCTAAGGTTGTTTTTGGTCGAATTACACTTATACAATAGAATTAGGACATGTGTTAGGGTAATAATAATATCATTTTTACCCTTAATTACCCTATTTACTTTTAACCGTGGTAAATAAAAGTAAAAAGTTACTATTCACCAAAAATTATTTTCATCTCATTGAACCACATTTTACTTACTGACATCAACCGTGTCTCTCTGATTTTTTAAATTCCACTCACAGAAGCGGTAAAATTAAGTTTTATGTAAATTTGCAAATTCTCCTAGGAGGTGGGTAAAAGACGGTGAAAAGTTCAATAAAATTTTTATATATCTAAAATTATTATAAAATGACTCCAATGAATAGCATTAAACTTATATAGGTATTATGTATCAATTTTTGACTAAAATAAATTTAAATAAAATAAATAATTATTTAAATAAAAAGTCGGTTTTTAAATAGTAACCTAGTGTTTTCACTATTCATCAAAAATTGAAAGTTTTCAGAAAAATACCAAAATTTCAACCAAGGCAAATTTCGATATTCCAAATCAAAAAATGAAGTCCATTTTGAAAAATAAAATTTACAAAATTTAAAAAAGTGGGTATTTCTATTCATAACGGCTAGTTTTAATAATAACATATCGATGTTTAGTGAAACTCGGTATTGTGTATGACGCAAGCTATCGAGGAAGGTCGCGATTGTGTGTAAAGAAATACAAGCTAGTATTGTGTGTAATGAAAGATTCCTTTGATGATTTATATAACATAAAAACAAAATATTTCTCAAAAAAGTCTCCGGTGGTACATTCTACCCCCCTTAAAATGAATTTCACCCTCGAAATTTGTCACTTTGTAACAAACAGATGAGGATACTTCTCCCTCATAATATCCTCAAGCCCCCATGTAGCTTCTTCTAATTGGTGGTTACTCCATAAAACTTTCACCAAGAGAGTGGTCTTGTTCCATAGGACTTTTTCTCTACGATCCAGAATCTCTATCGGCTGTTCTTTATAAGAAAGATCTTGCTCCCGCGGTACAACTTCTGAGCTGAGTACATGTGAAGGATCAGTTATGTACTTTCTCAGGAGAGATACATGGAACACATCGTGAACTTGGGAGAGATTCGGTGGAAGCGCCAATCAGTAAGATACCTTCCCAACACGATCCAGATTTTCCCGAATGGTATTAGTGTAATATATATCATATTCATTAATTCAATTCATTTATATAATCATTATTCAATGAAGATCATGTAGAACGAGTCACATCACATCGTGGAGATGGTATTCCGTACATACGCACGAGCGATGATATCATTCCCATGATTGTGAAATTGTATTGGAGTGTATGTATACTATTTCAGAATCAATATCACTTTAAAATAATCATATATAGTTATTATTTACACCATTATACCCATCCAAGTAAGGTGGTGGTGGAAAATAGTTTACACCACGGCGTGGAGACGGTATTCCGTACGTACGCACGCGCGGTGATTTCATTTTCCATAGGATGGATAGATGGTGAAATAGGGTTTTTTCATACTTATAATTACATATCAGTATATGAGTGATTTTGATGTTATTACTTCATAATGAAACAATTCAATAAGAATAAGTGGAAGAAGAAATAAAGTTGAAAGAATCGGTAACAGACATTAACTCTTCTTTGAAGCGCCTCTTTGTGACCTCCTTTTAGGGCACTAAAATTGGTATTTGAAGAAGACAAGGATCTCTAGGATGTTTCTAGGGAAGTGGATAAGATAATTTGGCATGGGTTGTCCGAGCTTGAAGGCTCAAAGTGGTGTGAGGAAGAGAGGGAGGAGGTGCCTTTTTATAAGGGAGGAGAGGGGCACCTTTGGAAAAACTAAAAATATTATTTTATTATAAAGCCATATTCGGTCTCTAATAGATCCAAATTGATTTATTTCGAAGATAATGTGGGGATGGGTAGAAATCCTCTCATAAAATATAATTTAGACAAGTTTAGGTATCTATTTTAACCTTATCATTTAGATTTAACTTTAAGTTAAATAATTTTACTTTTACCGTGTCTTCTTGTTTTCTTACACTATAAGGTTAATACCCTTACTATAACAAGAGAAACGAACCCCAAGTTGTTTATTATTAATATATAGAACCTTATCTAATTAATTTGGCCGAACCTTAGATTTTTAGGAATAAAATAACAATTAATAATATAATATTTGTTTTAAAAACTATTTTATGTCAATTTTGACACTATTTGGTAATTGATTTTTGTGAAAATCATAAAAGAATGATTAGTTCGAAAACAGTTAATTAAATCAATAATAACATGTCATATTAACCTAGAAAATTATTTTAATTCATAAAAAGTCTCAAATTAGATTTATTTGGGTATTTATAACATCAATTATGTCAATATTTCATTAATAAGATAATTACTGCATCATCATTGTGTCATAAATAAATTAAATTATTTAATGTCTAAAAATTACAAATAAAATACCATTATTTAGGAAATATTTTTATATTTCTAATTAATATTTATAGTAGAATTTATCTTATGTATAACCCTATATTAAAAATTATTTAGTTATTAAACTTTGATTTTAACTATTTTAACCCTTCTTTAAATAAATTAATAATAAATGTCCTAATCTAATCCAAGTGGGCCTAAATGGTAATATTTTATTCCTAAGGTTTTTTTGTCGAATTACACTTATCCAATAGAATTAGGACATGTGTTAGGGTAATAATAATATCATTTTTACCCTTAATTACCCTATTTACTTTTAACCGTGGTAAATAAAAGTAAAAAGTCACTATTCACAAAAAATTATTTTTATCTCATTGAACCACATTTTACTTACTGACATCAACCATGTCTCTCAGATATTTGAAATTCCACTCACAGTAGTGGTAAAATTAAGTTTTATGTAAATTTGCAAATTCTCCTAGGAGGTGGGTAAAAGACGGTGAAAAGTTCAATAAATTTTTTATATATCTAAAATTATTATAAAATGACTCTAATGAATTGAATTGAACTTATATAGGTATTATGTATCAATTTTGACCTAAAAAAAATTAAATAAAATAAATAATTATTTATATAAAAAGATGGTTTTTAAATAGTAACCAAGTGTTTTCACTATTCATCAAAAATTTAAAGTTTTCATAAAAATAGCAAAATTTCTCCATAGGCTAATTTCGATATTCCAAATCCAAAATTGAAGTCCATTTTGAAAAATAAAATTTACAAAATTTTAAAAAGTGGGTATTACTATTCATAACGGCTATTTTTAATAATAGCATATCGATGTTTAGTGAAACTCGGTATTGCGTACGACGCAAGCTATCGAGGAAGGTCGCGATTGTGTGTAAAGCAAGCCAAGCTAGTATTGTGTGTAGTGAAAGATTCCTTTGATGATTTATATAACATAAAAACAAAATATTTCTCAAAAAAGTCTCGGGTGTTACTGTGAGAGCATGCCCGGGTAGAATCCGACACTCTAGGTGCCAGACCGGAGTACTCTTGGGCACATTGGCGAATCACTGAAGAGGGTCGAGGGACCCGATTTCAAAGAAACTGATTCAAAAGGATGAGTGTAGGGAAGGGGACCGAAGGGAGCTCAGGAGAGAGAGGTATTTGGTGTTGTTGTTACCAACCAGACGTGAATAAGGACTTGATTCCATACCACACCATGTAATCCTCCCCTGGAAGAATGCAGGCCAAGGGGCCTAAAATGACAGGGAGGTTTCTAAGAGATGGGGCTGAACCCGAAGGCGAAATGTATGGGCGGTCCTACATATCCTATGAGGATGGGAATCAAGACACACGTAGTTCTAGAGAGGGATGATTCATAGTTTATCTTCATGCAGCAAGGATTCAAATAAGGGAAGGATACCCCAACGAGGGCTATTTACAGCACGACGAGTAACCTGACATGAATGAGGAAATAATCCCATACCACACCATACAATCCTAAGTGAGAACTTGGGATTGGGGCCCGATAAGGCCGAGGGACCTGAGGTTGGGCCATGAACAAAATGTCATGGGAAAATTACAATTTAACATCTTGCAGTGAGGATGATAGTGATCTTAGTTTAAGGTCATAGAGCCTGGACCATAGACACCTAGTTAAAAGTCTTACGAATGGGACAACTGAGTGGAGAGGGTGAATCATCATGCCTATGGAAGACCATAAAGCGGAAGCGATGATAGAGGACAATGTTGACAAGGTTCAAAACACAGTATCGACCCTTGAATGACCAGAGGTCGGGGGAAAACAATTGAGCGTCAACCGTTGACCATATTTGCAACACGATACTTGTATCAATTTGTTGTTCGAAACCCTCGAGGACATTAGCTTGAAATGGTAGGAGGGACCTTAGGCTGAGAACCTATGTTTTTCGGGGGTCCTTCTGAATATAGGAGACAACAGAAACCCAAATGATGGGGCCCGCAAAGCATGGTGAGGCTTGTTCTTGCGGAAAGGGCGATAAGTGGAGGAGGAATCTCTCATGGAGATGTGTGTGGCATAGAAAAATAGCCCGGAGTGAATAAGGGCATGAGTCCATACCACACCACACAATCCTAAATGAGAACTAGGGATAAGGGGCCAAAAGGGGTGAGGGACCCAAGGCCAGTTATCCCGACCAACTATAGCCATATGACCTCTCATGCGGGCATTGCCTCATCATAGCTCATAAGACCACGTGAGAAATGCTCGGTGTGGGAAATAAGGAGTAGAACTAGGTTATCCCCGTCGTAATGTTCCAACAACTGGAATTGCACTCCTACCGAGGTAGACCAAAGCTTGAAGATACAACATGGTAGAATGAACCACTACGCTCAATGTTCAGGACATATGGGGTGGTGAAAACGACCTAGGATAGTTGTTTACCATGTTCGAAACACAACATACTTATCATGTGACCTGAAATGGGAACAAAAAACGAGTGTTGACTACTGACCATGTTTGCAACGTGGGACTTGTATCAATTTTTTGTTTGAAATCCTTGAGGACATTAGCCTGAAATGGTAGGAGAGCCCCTTGGTCCGATCATCCATTCTAGTTAGGGGACCTTTTGGATTTTAGGGATAATGGAGTCCCAACCAAAGTAGTGAGTGAAGCATAAATATTCTCGTGCTTTTTAACGTCAAGTAGGGAGGTGAACAAGGTGGAAGTCTCCACAGGGTGGGATGTATGGTGGGGTCATGATGAACTCTCTGTGAATCAGGGAGGAATCCAACCCCACACCATGTGTTCTGACCCGAGGGGAGATTTTGGAGTTTAGGGACGGGCCTATGGACAAAAATTTCTAGGCAGTCCTACGTATCCCATGAGGATGGGAATCAAGCCATAGATAGTTCTGAAACTTCCATGTAGTTTAACGTCTTGAGGTAAGTACGTGGGAGGACTAGAAGAATGAGGAAAGGCACATGGCGCGACCTTCATAATATTTTTGCAAGTGGGGCCAAAGAAACTTAGGTTGCATCGCATGAGATCCTTAAAGGGAAATACACCTGGGAGGGGTATCCAAACGAGAAGAGTGTGGGGCAGGACTTAGGATGAGGCGTCCAAGTGTTCCTACATATCCCATAAGTATGGGAATCAAGCTGGGCGTAGTTCTTGGGATGCAATTTAACATCTTGCGTGACGACACACAATTTAGCATCATGCGAGACGTTTCACAATTTAGGTTCATGTAGGACCATACAGTTTAAGGTCACACTGGACCATACAGTTTAAGGACATACTGGACCATACAGTTTAAGGTCATGCTGGACCATATAGTTTAAGGTCATGCTGGACCATATAGTTTAAGGTCATGTTGGACCATACAGTTTAATGTCATGATGGACCATATAGTTTAAGGTCATGATGAACCATACAGTTTAAATTAATGTTGGACCATAAGACTCGGGAAAAGTATTGTTTGAGAAATTTGGCATTGGTGGGAGGAGTTATACGCTCACCATCCATGGTAACCAGAGAGTATGCACCATTGGGGTAGACCTTGTGAATAACGTAAGGTCCTTCTCATTTGGGCTCCAACTTGGGTGGTTTCCTTCTAGGTATCATTGGTGTCCTGAGTGCTATTACCAAGTCTCCTTGCAAGAAGGAGCGGTGGAAAACTTTCTTGTTGAAATATATAGCCATCTTGTTCTGATGCCTTTCCAAATTGTGCAGGGCATGAAGCCTGTTCTCATCGTGCACTTCTAGCTTAGCCAGGCGGATTTCAGCTACTTTATCCGGCACCTTCTGATCGTAGATAGCTGTGTGCAATGAGGGAAACTTAATCTCGATGGGCAGGACAGCCTCCATCCTATACACTAGGGAATATGGGGTCACCTGGGTGGAATTACGAGTCATCGTATGATAATCCCAGAGGCTGTTGGGGAGCATTTTCGAACAACTCATCTTATTCTAACCTACCATTTTCTACAGAATGTTAGATAGGGTTTTGTTTAATGCCTAGATCTATCCATTATATTGTGCATGATAGTGGGAGGCATGGTTAGAATGGATGTTTTACGTAGTGTACAGTTTCTTCAGCTCAGGTACATGGATGTTTGTGTTGTAATCAGTGAGGACGGCGTAAGGGAATCCAAATCGATAAATGATGTTGGAGCTCACAAAGTCAACTATGGAATGGGCCTTGACCTCCTTGATCAGAACTTCCTCTGCCCACTTAGAGAAGAAATCTGTAGCAGTAAGGATGAACCTGCATTGGAAATCTGTCATTGGTCGGTAAGGTCCCATGACAATGAGTCCCCATAATGCAAATGGACAAGAGTACATGGTAGAGTGGAGAGGCTCTAGTGGCTGATGCATGAAGTTAGCATGAATTTGGAACTCTTGGCACCTCTTAGAGAAATTTATGCAGTCATCAATCATGGAGGGACAAAAGTAACCTAGTCTCTGGATCTGGTGAGATAGTTTCGGCTCGGTCTGATGATCCCCGCAGGAACCGGCATGAACCTTTTGAATGAACTAAGAAATATCAACTCCTTCAATGAAATGAAGGAGAAAACCATCAAACACTCACTTGTAGAGGATCTACTCATGACCAGGACCATCCTGGAGGGTGAACTATATCGTGCAGAGTCAGATTCTCTCACGCTCGGCCCGATCTGTCGAGAGATTACTGTTCTGGAGGTACTCGACAAAGGAGGTTCTCAAATCAGGAGTCACTTAAATCACTACATCCTGGGGACCTGGGGGTCCGGACATGGAGGCACTAGTGGTAAGGTGTCTTACCTATGGGTTGTCATCGTCATATGGGGTGATGGGAGCAACGACTCTTCGGTGTGCCATGTGGATAATCAGATCATTCTGTTCGGGATCTGCAAGTGATGCAGCTAGGCTGGCCAAAGAATCTTCTCTGCCATTCGGAGATCGAGGGACATGAGTAACTTCTGGCCAAGATCGTAACTGGGCCACTAGCTAGAGAGTGTGATCCAACAATGGTACGAGCTCTGGCTTTCTGACGACGTAGTCACCGTGGATCTGCTTGATTACTAGTTTGGAATCCCCTTTCACATGAATATGGGGAACATCAATATCGAGGGACAGCTCGAGGCCAGTGATGAGAGCCTGATACTATGAATCATTGTTGGTGTAGCCTTCTGACAACAGGAATGAGTATGGCAGAATGTCTTATGCTGGGGTAATGAAGACGATACCCAGGCCTACTCTGTTGAGTCTGGGATCATTGAGCCTCCAACTGGTGGGGCTCCAAGAAGCATCGTCGAAGTGCATCTTCCAGCAAGGCATGTCTTGGTCTACCAAGAGGATTGCCTAATCTGGGAAATCGAGATCCAGGGACTGGTCAGCAGAAGCTGTATTGGTAGTGAGGAAGTCTGCCAATTCTTGTCCCTCGATAACCTTCTGAGGAACGAACCTGATGTCGAACTGCTGGAGGATTACCGCCCATCGAGCTAGACGGCCTGTCAACATGGTGCGGTTCAAGATTTACTTCATGGGATCTACCCGGTACACTAGTTGTACCCCATGATGTTGGAGGTAATGCCACAATTTCTGTACTGTGAATACCAACGCACGATAACTCTTCTTGATAGGGGAGTATCTGGTCTCCATATCGAGGAGCATGCGATTTGGGTAGTAGAGGTTGTTCTTTGTTCCTTCATTTTTCTTTTGGGTGAGAAGGGGACTAAGAGATCACTCCAGGGCGGCCACGTAAAGGATCAGTGGATTTCTAGAAATGGGTGGCATTAAGACCAGAGGCTGGACTAGATACTACTTTATTTCCTCAAAAGTAGTTTGGCACTCTTCGTCCCACTCGTAGATGATGCCTTTCTTCATGAGCCGGGAAAAGGGCTTACACTTGCCGGCCAAATTTGTAATGAATTGACATATGTAGGCTAAGTGGCCTTAGAAGCCTCAAATATTCTGGATATTTCTCGAGGGAGACATCTGGCTAATTTCATTGATCTTCTTCGGGTCGATCTCGATGCCCCTGTATCTGAAAACGAAACCGAGAAACTTTCCGAAGGTGACCCCAAAGGCACACTTCAATAGATTTATATTCAGATGGAGAGAGAGGAGAAAGCAGAAAAATTTATCAAGGTCTTTGAGAAAGTCCAGATGCTAGAGAGATTTGACCACCAGATCATCAACATAGCACTCCACCAATGTTCCGAGGATTGGCTTAAATATGCGATGCATAGCCTGCAGATAGGTGGCACCTGCATTATTTGAACTGAAGGGCATGAATTGGTAACGAAAATTAACTTGTGGTGCCCTAAAATCTGTGGAATCCTCATCCTCGGGAGCCATGTGAATCTGGTTATACCCAGAGTACCCATCCATGAAGGAGAGTTCTTGGAACCCAGATATAGCATCGATCAAAAATTCCATCACAGGAAAGGGAAAATCATCCTTTAGGCACTGACGATTGTGATCTCAGAAGTTGATGTAGACTCTGATCTGTCTGTTCTTCTTCCTGAATGGCACAATGTTGGCTTTCCATTTAGGATACTAGACCTCGTTAATGAAATTTTCTCTGATGAGATTATCATCTTCTGCCTCAACCGTGGCACTGTGAGAAGGGTGCATCCTTCTGGGAGGCTATTTGAACTCGCGATGATTTTCCAAAAGACCGAGGTGGTGGATGGATACCTGAGGATTTAGTCCTGGAATCTCATCATAACTCCATGAAAATACATCATGGTGTTGTTTCAGGAAATCCATGTACTGTTGTTGCTCCTAGAAGGGCATAGATGCACTGATTAGTGTGGGTTTTGGTTCTCCCTCGCTACCGAGGTTCACCGGTACCAATTCATCGACCGTGGTGGAGACGACCTCTTCAAAGGTGGGAGGAGAATCCTATAAATCCAATTCTTCACTTATAATGGATAGATCCTCAGTGGGAGGAATTGCTTATGAGTCGGAAGATCCCTATGGGAGGATGATACCAGCCTGAGCGGTAGTGGATACTGCATCAGGGGACTCTTGTGCTGCTGCAACAATAGCGATGAAGGTTGTCAATCCGATCGCATTTTGTCTTCGGACCAAGGGGCCACTCTTGATGATGTCAGAGCAATAGTGGCATGTCGTCTTGAGCCTATTAATTCTATCCTGACAGAACAAGAATGTATTATGTATTTCCATTTCCATGGGGTGGAAATCCCAATACCTTATGGGATTAGGAGGCTCTGGGATCACCTGAGCCTGATTTGTATAGGAGTATGAGGTGATTTCCCCCATCGCATAGACTTTGGAATATTTTCCCCCCTCATCCCATAAATTATGAATCATTGTCCCATGTACAAGGTTGTATCCCCCAATAATTGGATCGGAAAGACATAGGCATCATCTAGATCTTTCCACAGGATTGTCACGGTTGTGGCATACTCAACCTCATTAGTCTGAATTTGCTTGTCCTTGCACTTGTAGTAGTCGACATCCAAATAGTAGGCTTCAAAAAAGGCAGAGGGATACAAGTCACCTTAAAGCATGCATACTAGACCATTGAGAGAGTAGTTGAGGCACTGGTGATTTGATGAGGGAACCACTGCATATAGGTGGAGCCATGGCCTGCCCATCAACGCATTGTAGGTGGTGTCCTGGGAGACAACCATAAATTCGGTGCTGGAAACTAGACCACCATATTGGGTCTTTAAGTGGATCTTGTCGACCAGTGTCTATTTCATCCTGTCATAACCTTGGATTCTTAGATCAGAGGGACTCAGATCATCTTCAGAAAATCCCAGTTTTCACAGTGTCCGAGTCAAGATTTGGTTGATTCCTGAGCCCGTGTCGACGAGACAACGGCGGACCTCCACGCCATTGAACTGACCGGTGATGTATAGTGGGTGAATGTGCCACTGTATAGGGGAGCCCTCATCTTATCCAAAGAATGAGATGATGGTCTGGCATTTAGTATTCTTAATCGCCTCAGCATGGAAGGCTTTTGCGGCTGCTTCTTCTATCTCAAACTGGAGGGGGCTCTTTAAAGCCTCAGTGAGGGCCTCACGCATGTTTGATGACAGGAGAAGAGCCTCAATGATGGAGAGCATAGCTGGAATGCTATAAAGATGTTTGAGGACATCATATTTCTATGCCAGGAATGAACTTCAACTTACAGGAGGTCTCTCTATGATAGGAGGTATGGTGGGTCCTCTCGACCGAACCAACGACTAACTGGTACTTGGAATATCCCGCTACTCACTAGTCGAATCTTGCAGAGTGACTACCATATGAGGCCCAAATAACTGAGACTGGCATGTAAAAGGGCATGGCTAGTCATGGTGCAGGTGATGTGGCTCTTCCTGATCCAACAACATGAATAGAGGCGAAGGCAAGCTTGATTTCACCAGAGGAGAAGGCTGCGCTTACTGAGCTCTACGCTGATCCTATTGCCTGGTTTTGGTAGCTTGCACAGCCTGGCTGGAAGTTATGACCGATGCACTTCGACGACCCATATATCCATGGATCCGTTGATGCTGACGATGGATGGGGATGGTGGGAGGATCCACCTGGAACTCCTCATCGTCAAGAATCATGTAGGGGTTTACCAGCTCTATGGTATTAACTGAGGCTTACCCTTGACCGTCACTCGAAGAGTCATCCACCACCAGAAGAATTATGAGAGGAACCACCATATCTGGGGGAATGAAGTCATCGAGAGTATGGGATGATTATGGAGTTGGCGGGGGACTTTGTTTTCCCTTGCGCTGCTAGTGTTTGATCTTCTCGGAAGAGGACGGCTGATACGACAATGTAGAAGTAATAGATAAGGATTCTGAAGGCTCTGGCTGATTTAGGTGAGAACAAATGGCACCATGGGCATGTGAGACTATTTTACAAGCCATCGAGTCATCATACTTCTGGGACCCATAGTTAGAAACCTGATTCCACTCTCCCTCATTATCATAGATACTGTCCGGCCTCACGAAGATACACACCACCTATTTCGGGGCTGGGCCTAACCGGACTATGTTATTATCCACCTGGTCTTGAAGAAAATATTTGAATACATAGCACTGCTTGGGAGTGTTCCCCAGAATCCAGTGATAGGGGCAGTAATTAGGGCGATCAGTGAGGTTTTCCTCTTCTGTCCTTCTATACTCAGGCAAATGTACAATCCCCTACTCCAAGGAACTATGGAAGTAATCGGGGACCTGAGCCTCATTGAATGAGTAGGTCTAGTTTCTCCTGTTTGGAAAGGGGTCCCTTGGAGCTTGAACCTAACGAGGAGCTATAGGAGCCTGTCGATGCAGCGACGCCTAGTTATCTCACCTAGGTGGCGACGACGCATTATGTGAAGGAACCTTCCAATTCTGAGGTGGGTGCTGCTGGGATGGAGGCTGCGCCTAAGGGGGAGGGCCTTTGTGCATCTGAGGAGGCGACTCCACTGGTGACAACTCCAGTTGCCTGGGGGCCTCTATTTGGGCCACTTTGGTGGGCTTGGCCCTGGCATCCCTTCTCACAAGGATTGCAAGAGGCAACTGATGTGCCTTATTAGCCTGCTGTAAGGCTTCCTCTAGGTGCTGGGCCTTATCGGAGAAGTCTCGTAATCCCCTGGGGTAGTTATATGTGATCAAAACGGGGACCGGTTTCGTCTTGAAATTCCCTATGCACATCGTCAGTAGTTGATCTTGAGTCAATGGCATGTCGAGGGAGTATGTGAGCCCCTTCCACCAGGAAACAAAGTCTACAACGCGCTCATCAGGCCTCTACTTGCACTTGAAGTGGTCTACGATACTCGTCTTCCGAGTGGTGGAGCTGAACTGGTAGAGAAATTTCTTATAAAGGTCTTCCCAACCGGCTACTGATCCGATGGGGAGTTGGCTATACCATACGAACGTCTGTCCCTCTAATTTCTGCACAAAACACTGGAGTTTGGCGGCTTCTTGCGGCGTTGTGGTCCCCAACATGGTCCCACACCATGAGATGAGGTGGGCCAAGTGCTGCGGCGGTTCCCCTGTCCCATTGAAGGGGGAAAAGGGGGATTTACGAAACCCAGGGGGGTGGAATATCTTCCACCCATGCTGGATATGGATTTACATCAGGTGGGAGTGCCACCTATTGTGTTTCCAACACCTCTAGGTGAGCAATGAGCACCGTCATCAGATCATCTGGGCGGTGGTCCCTATCTTGACGGAGATCCCTGACCACCAGTGCATTGGAGGGTTCTTCATCATGATAAACCGACCCAACGGCTCGTGGATCGGCTAGTGGAACGATCTGTGGAGCAGTCGAGGGAACCTGAGCTGGGCCTCGAGGATTGTCACGCCGTTCAGGAGGATTTGGTGAGACATATTGTGCCCTCTTTCGTAAGTTCCAGACTCAACCCTGTCTGCGTGAGAAGGATGGTCAAGGTCACCCGGGGGAATCTCACTGAGGGTAAGTTGTGCCTGCCCCTATTATCCTGGCCTAGGATCACTGTAGTCTTGTTGTTTCTCTATAGCACATTCAGCCAGGATGTCGTTGACCTTCTTCTTCTATTCAGCAAGTTTCTGACACAACGCGGCTTTTTCCGGGTCATCCTCTGTCTTCTGCACTGAGCCAGTCGGGTCAGAGGGTTTGGTGGCTCTAGGATTCTCTTTACCCTTACCGTGATTCCGGCTAAGAACTAATGCCTCAGTGGGTGCATGGAGACCCAAAAGGTTCCTCTGATGGCGAGTAACCCTTTCAAACAGATCCAATAGATGCGGAACACCCTCAGGGGGTTGGTCCCCATCAAGGATCTCTAGCTCATTCTCTTCTTCTGATAGGCTAGCCATGTTGACCGTGACTCTACCTAGGGGAACATCCTCAATATCACCTGGAAAGTTGGGTCATCGCCGGATAGGACTGAAGAGGAGGTCATCATACTACCCCCATCCACTGATCTATACATGGGGAGAAACCTCTTTTATTATTCGGTGAAGCACTTTAAAGCTCTGGACGCATCTTTGCTGGAGGGACCTATGGTGACCTGGTGACTCAGGGTTCTGGGCCACGGGGAGTGCGGCCAAATCAACCAGATGACATTTTTCGCCAATGTCCTCTAAATGTGCTTGTCTCTTAGGGTAAGACACTCGTTGATGATTAAGACATAAATGAGTCACCCAGAGGGTCTGGTGGAAACACTCGACTTCCTCTTGGGTGAGGGATTCCGGCGCAAAAAAAGTTGGTGCTGAAATGATCCAGCAGATCTCAGAGTTGTGGTCCGCTGTGAGGATATCCCATAAGCTCCTCAGCTTGGATTCAGGGTCTGGCCCTTCATTTACCCACTCATCAACCAGAGGTGGCTGAGGAACAAGAAGCGGTACCGAAGCCGACAGCTGGGACGGTAGGCTGGCCGTTAGAGAATATGACGAGCGATCTGAGAAACCTCCACATCTCAGGCTATCCTCCAAAGAGTGTAGTGACTTATCCACCACATCGCTGTAAGATGAACTGATAGCCACAATTCCTTGTGTAGGGATTACAGCTTCTAGCGATGAACCATGTTGTTGTTCGTCCACCATTGGTCCCCAAAATAGTTCTTTGTGATACCTAGTCGAGTTAGAGAGTGATTCTGGTGATGATGATGGCGATTGCACAACTGTAACCTGTGAAAATACCAAATTTTATTCTTCTTGGATATACCTACGGAGGGAGGAGGTAATCTGATGGACCTCACATTTTGGAAGTATGAGGCTTATACGCCTTGTTCTTGCCCCATCCCTTGACACAGAGGATCAAGGAAAGGGTTCCATTGCTGATTTATATTCCACCTTAGAGTCTGAGAAGAAAACTGATTTGATCTCAGTTTTAATCTTCTTGGCGTTCTTTTTTATTGTGGCGATGATCCGACTTCCTACCCTAGGATGGTTCTTTGAGATAGGGTAGATTCTCGGCACCAGGAGGACCTTCGGTTGTACTGATGTTGGGGTGGGGAGGACTCCCGCCCAAGTGAGATGGTGTGCGGGGATCACCGGGACAGATATCAAAGGGGACAAGGGGAGGACCTCTATGGGAAGTGTTGGAGCAGGTATGACCTTTGCTGGAAATGATAGGAGCACGGGCATGACCTCTATGCTTGTTTCTCCTGAAAGTGTCAGCGTGAGGATGGTCCTCATACTGGTCAAGACGAACACAGGTAGGACCTCCATGCTGGGTACTGGTGAAATGAATCTAGACTTAACTCCTCTGATTGTTGAGATAAGGAGGACCTCTTCCAGTAGTTGTATGGACATGGGGAGACCCCCATGCTGGAGATTGGACGAGTGTGCGACGTCTCCACACCGGTGGTCCGTGGCAGGAGGAACGACTCCATACCCGATGTAATGAGCATGGGAGAGGCTTCCGTACCAAGTGTTGATGTTGTGGGGACCCTCGTTCGGATCAAAGGTAGCACGAGGAGGGACTCCATTCTGATCTTGAAAGTGGGAAGGACCCGCGTTCGCTATGGTGGTGGTACGGGGAGGACCTCCATACTGGCGACGACCACTATCTGCGTTGTCGGCCGAGAGAATCGACCCAGCTTGACTGTGGGGTGGTTCGGGTCTCGATCCTGGCCAAGTATGTAAGTTCCCCTGATCAGCATACACAGAGGGTTGATGATACACATCAGTGTTGGCCCGAGCCACAGTAGCTGTCAACGTCGACACCCCTTGTCGGGTGTCCTCCTCGGCCTGTGCCCGACGTTGGCATCAGGTCGGCCTGACCGGGGCCAATGGTGGAGGCACATGGCTTACCTACTCCTCGAATCTTGGGACCAGGTGGTGGAACTGGTGCGGGCTAGTGGGAGCCCTCCTTGGTAGCCCCTAAAATAGGACCTCGTCCAAGTTGGCCCAGACATCCCCTACCTCATCGGCGTAGGGGAGAGATTTGTCGAGGCGTTCCGGGGAGAAGCTCCCAAAATGATTGTATGATAGAGTGGAGAGTAGTGGCTCCCTGCACAGCCCTTGGGGGAGGTGGTGGCGATGAGGCACAGAGGCCTCTAGATCCTAGTGATCCATATCCCAAGTTGGGATAATTCCCTCCTCCTCGTATTGGCGTACAAGGTCACTTTGACCCTTCGTTGAACAAATTTAGAAGGGGAGATTGGGCACGGGCACCCAACAACTATAGTTGTGTAGATTTTTACCTAACCGGTCAAGCCACACTGGGTTTCCGCATTGGTGTTTCCCCTACCCCTACATCGGTGGGTGGGTGTCGATCGGATTTCTGATGCAGCAGCCTGGTTCCTTGAAAAAAAGGGAGATTGAACCATTAGTTCTGAAAAAAAGAAATCGATGTCCAGTTCCCCAACATCATTCCGCCTTCCATGGATGGTAAGAGGGATCCACGTTGACAACATTACAGACCGAGATGCCCAATGTTTTGACTGCCCCAACTTCTGGCGAGTTTCATTCCAGGCCCGCTATTTTCTTGGCGGGACCCAGTATCAGATAATTAGATCCGGTGACACACTAGTCCACTGAGGTCTCGAACTCTACTAATTTTAATTTTGAGGAGAATAAATTCATTTCAGGTTCACCATTTCTATTTCTGATGCTTTCACCGGGGGCGTGTGCATCCATCTATTCGGGGACGACGTGGACGCGCTGGCTATTGCCCTACATTCCCTCTTTCCATAGGCGGGCGACATCCATTCCTTATTTAGGGACGTTTTCTCATTGATCGAAAAGGGATGATGAGATGTCGGTTCTTTATTCAGTGGATTCCTCCTTGAAACTTGTCACCTAGTTTGGGTCATACACTTTAGACGTTGTTCGTGAAACTCTCCCAATGCCATATCTTCATGGACACCGATTAATCACACTACTTCTATCGGGACATTCCAAGGGGTTCGGTCAGGGCAGCGACCTTCGGTTAGGGAAGTAGTCACATTGGACATCAATGGCGTGTCTGGATGCCAGAACACTAGTGCGTCTAGATTTTTTCCCCTAATTATAGGGCTTCTCGAGGGCGTGGAAGCCCGAGGGATCCCACGTCGAATGAAGGGAATTATTTTCCATAGGCATTTCTCTAAGGTTTTCCTCAGCTTCCCATGTCTAAAACAGGGTATGCCGTGAGTTTAACATCTAGCAGAGATGGATCAGACTGATAGGAACACTGGTTAGAGTGGATCAGATGGGTTCGACCCATGGAGGGAACACTGATGTCAAGGATAACACGTGGTTAGTTACCCAGTTACCGCTAGGAGCAGCGAAGAGGTGAATTGGACTAATCTCACCGGTATGTGGCGGCCCGGGTAAGAATCAAGATGGATGGTGGGTGATTAAGTAAAGTGTATGGAGAATGAGATGGAGTCGAATTGAGGGTGATGGTGATGTTGGGATTGATCCTCAAAGAGACCACCTACCTATCACCGTGGTAGGGAATCAAAGTCCACATAGTTTTGGATGGGGGTTTAGAATTGGGGTGTGCATGGAAGACAATGACCTGACGACATACCAGGGATTATGCGTGGTTAGCAACCTGAGTTGATCTGATGCCCGGGGGCATACCAAAGATGTGGGCCCCAATAAAGGGGACAACAATGGCTTACCGTTGGTTGAGGAATACAATGACTTACCGATGGTTGGGATTGACAACGACTTACTATCGATTGGGGTACACAACGGATTACCATTCGATGGGGTCACAGTGGCTTACAGCTAGATTGGGTCACAACAGCTTACCGATGTATGGGGTCCCAATGTATTACCGCTAGATGGGGTCACAACGGCTTACCGTTGGATGGGGTCACAACGACTTACTGCGGGATAGGATTGGGAACCGACGTGAATATGGTCGGAACCAATGGTGTTGGACTTGAACCTCAGAGAGGCTTCCTACATACCTTGCCATGGCAAGGATCAAAGTCCACGTAGTTCAGAAGTGGGGTGTGGTGAACTGACAGGAAGTGTCCGTGACCAATGGTTGTTGGGATTAAACCTCGTGGAGGCTTCCTATATACCCTGATTTGGCAATGATCAAAGTATACATAGTTTTGGATGGTTGGAACCAATTAGAAGATGGTCAGAACCAATGGTTGTTGGTCTTGAACCTCATAGAGGCTTCCTACGTACCTTGCCTTGGCAAGGATCAAAGTCCACGTAGTTCGGAGTGGGTTAGAGAACCGACCTAAAGATGGTCAGGACCAATGGATGGTGGGCTTGAACCTCTAGGAGGCTTCCTACGTACCTTTCCTTGGAAAGGATCAAAGTACACGTAGTTCGTAATGGTGTTTGGTGAACTGATGTGAAGATGGCTGGAACCATTGGTTGTTGGGTTTGAACCTCCGGGAGGCTTCCTACGTACCTTTCCTTGGAAAGGATCAAAGTCCACATAGTTCAGAATGGTGTTTGGTGAACCGATATGAAGATGGTCAGAACCAATGGTTGTTGGGCTTGAACCTCAGGGAGGCTTCCTACGTACCTTACCTTGGAAAGGATCAAAGTCCACGTAGTTCGGAATGGTGTTTGGTGAACCGACGTGAAGATGGTCAGAACCAATGGTTGTTGGGCTTGATCCTTAGGGAGGCTTCCTACGTACCTTGCATTGGAAAGGATCAAAGTCCACATAGTTCGGGATGGTTGGAACCGACATGAAGATGGTCATAACCAATGGTTGTTGGGCTTGAACCTCAGGGTGGCTTCCTACATCCCTTGCCTTGGAAAGGATTAAAGTCCACATAGTTCGGAGTGGGTTGGTGAACTGACGTGAAGATGGTCGAGACTAATTGATGGTGGGATTAAACCTCAGGGAGGCTTCCTACGTACCTTTCCTTGGAAAGGATCAAAGTCCACATAGTTCTTAATGGTGTTTGGTGAACCGACGTGAAGATGTTCGTAACCAATGGTTGTTGGGCTTGAACCTCAGGGAGGCTTTCTACATACCTTTCCTTGGCATGGATCGATGTCTACATAGTTTGGAATGGTGTTCGGTGAACCGACGTGAAGATGGTCGGAACAAATGGTTACTGGGCTTGAACCTCAGGGAGGCTTCCTACGTACCTTACTTGGGAAAGGATCAAAGTCCAGGTTGTTTGGAATGGTGTGGGTTGGGGAATACATGCCCAGGCTGCCCATAGAGGATTTCATGATCGATGCTTACTCTAAGACCATGCGACTCATGCTCTGTGTGAGAAAAAAGAGGCATTAGAGACCTATCAATCACGTTGCGAAAGGTGTATCTATGGAAAGTGGAATAGGGCTTACATGTGGTTAGAGGCCCAAAATGGAAACAGGGGATTGCGGGTGGAGCGACCCCGAGGAGATGGAGATTGGGAAATACTCCAGGGTGGAGGCCTGGGTGGCGATAATGCCCAAAGGGAGAGGGATTTGGCACCAATGAGAGGAGGGCTCTGGTGGCCATCCCCCACTCTCTGGTCTTCGGCCAGGAAAAAGATAGGAGGAGCAGGGGGGGCCGCCTCTTGCAAGAAAGTCAAGGGGATTACACTGAGATGGTTACCCTTACCCCATGGATAGATGTTGGGGCGAGGTCACATTTTAACGTGATGTGTTGAGGACGGTGGTGCTTGGCAGTTTAACGGCCAGCAGCTCAGACGATGGGTTCACTCCACACCCCTAGGACTTACATGACTGATACCCACCCGCCCTTTGGGAAGGTAAGGCATCAGAAACGCCGTTGTGGTGGGGTGTTATGGAGTGATCCATTGGGGGGGGGTCCACATTATAATGGCTATGCGAATAAGTAATAGTCGTTAGCATGCCTATGCGATGAAGCATGAGGCGAAGCAACTCAACGTGAAGTACCACCCAATGGATCTTGAAATCACTTCGTGCAAACCTAGAGGATCGCAAGGGAAAAGGAGTTTCAGAGCAAAGGGGTCCATAGGTAGAAGACTTGTGAAGCTCTGGTGCTCCATATAGTGGAGGGGCTTCGCGAAGGGGTATGCTTCATGAAATGAAGAGGCCTAGACTTGGAATAGGACATGGGTATATATGGAAGGTACTTCGCGAAGTGGAAAGGCATTCGTGGAGCCATGCCTTGCAAAGCAAGGGTGCCTCACGAAGAAAGGTATTGTGAAGCAATGTGCTTCACAAAGCATGGTGACCCTGCCTTAGCATGTGAGTCACATGTTCATGGAGGGTCCATTTCATATTAATAAAACTTATTTAGCATAGGAAAATTTAAAATTTGACAACTAATAGTGGAATAAAACTTATATTTACAAAAAATCATTATGGTAATTATAAAATTCTCCTTGTATTGAGAATAACCAATAGGCACTGCAATCATGTGGGTAGAATATGTATAACATCAAATGTAATCTAAACTAGAAAATTCCCACATGAATGAAAAATATAATAAAAAGTATTTTTTATTGTATAATTATTCATACCAATCAATAAATGGATTGAACTAATAATTAATATCTCTATTAGTAAATATTTTAGTTATATATTTGTTTCTGATGCTTTCGCTGGGGTGAACGCATCCGTCTATTCGGGGATGATGAGGAAGCACTGGCTGTTGCCCCACATTACCTCTTTCCAAAGGCGGGTGACATCAGTTCCTTGTTCAGGGACGTTTTCTCCATAATCAAAACCGGATGATGGGATGTTGGTTCTTCCTTCCGTGGATTACTCCTTGGAACTTATCACCTAGTACGGGTCTCCCTCATAGACTTAAGAAATTTTTCATGAAACTCTTCCCAGTTCCATATCTTCATGGACACAGGTTAATTACACTACTTCTGTCGGGACATTCCAAGGGGTCTGGTCAGGGATGAAACCTTCGGTTGGGGGAGTAGTCATGTTGGACATCACTGGCATGTCTGGACTCCATAACACTAGTGCGTCTTGGTTTCTTCCCCTTATTATAGGGCTTCTCAATGGCGTAGAATCCTGAGGCATCCCACGTCAAATGTGGGGAATTATATGACATAGGCATGTCTCTGTGGTTTTCCTCAGCTTCCCATGTTTAACACAGGGTATGCTGCGAGTTTAATGTCTTGAGAAGATGGATCAGACTAATCGGAACACCGAATAGAGTGGATCAGATGGGTTCGACCCTTGGAGGAAACACTGATGTCAGGGCTAACACATGGTTAGTTACCCGATTACCGCTAGGAGCAGCGAAGAGGTGAATTGGATTGATCTCACTAGGATGTGGCAGCCTGAGTAAGAATCGTGATGGATGGTGGGTGATTAAGTGAGGTGGATGGAGAATGATATGGAGTCGACTCGAGGGCGACAATAATGTTGGGCTTGATCATTGAAGAGACCTACTACGTATCCCCTTTGCAGGGAATCAAAGTCCACGTAGTTTAGGACGGGGGTATAGAATTAGGGTGTGCACAGAGGACAACGACCCAACGACATACCAGGGCTTATGCGTGGTTAGAAACCCAAGTTGATCTGATGCCTGGGGGCGGACCAAATATTTGGAACCCAATAAAGGGTAAATCAACGTCTTATCGTTGGTTGAGGAATACAACAACTTACTGATGGTTGGAATTGACATTGACTTACTGTTTATCGGGGTACACAATGACTTACCGCTTGATGGGGTCACAATGGCTTACTGATGGATGGGGTCACAATGCCTTACCACTGGATGGGGTCACAACGGCTTACCACTGGATGGGGTCACAATGGATTACCAATGGATGGGGTCACAACGGCTTACCATTGGAAGGGATTGGGAACCAATGTGAATATGGTCAAAACCAATGGTGTTGGGCTTGAACCTCAGGGAGGCTTTCTATGTACCTTTCCTTGGCAAGGATCAAAGTCCACGTAGTTTGGAAGTGGAGTGTGGTGAACCGACGTGAAGTGTCCGGGACCAATGGTTGTTGGGATTGAACCTTGTGCATGCTTTCTATGTACCCTGCCTTGGCAAGGATCAAAATCCACGTAGTTCGGGATGGTTGGAACCAATGTGAAGATGGCCGGAACCAATGGTTGTTGGGATTGAACTTTAGGGAGGCTTCCTACGTACCTTTCCTTGGAAATGATCAAATTCCACGTAGTTCGGAGTGGGTTGGCGAACTGACAAGAAGATGGTCGGGACCAATGGATGGCAGGCTTGAACCTCAAGGAGGCTTCCTACGTACCTTTATTTGGCAAGGATCAAAATACACATAGTTCATAATGGTGTTTGGTGAACCGACATGAAGATGGTCAGAACCAATGGTTATTGGGATTGAACCTCAGGGAGGATTCCTACGCACCTTCCCTCAGCAAGGATCAAAGTCCACGTAGTTTGGAATGGTTTTTTTTGAACTGATGTGAATATGGTCGGAACCAATGGTTGTTTGTCTTGAACCTCTGGGAGGCTTCCTACATACCTTTCCTTGGCAAGGATCAAATTCCAAGTAGTTTGGAAAGGTGTTTGGTGAACTGACGTGAAGATGGTCGGAACCAATGGTTGTTGGGCATGAACCTCTGGGAGGCTTCCTACGTACCTTTCCTTGGAAAGGATCAAAGTCAACGTAGTTCGGGATGGTTTTAACAGACGTGAAGATGGTCAGGACCAATGGTTGTTGGGACTGAACCTCATGGAGGCTTCCCACATTCCTTTCCTTGGCAAGGATCAAAGTCCATGTAGTTCGAAGTGGGTTTTTGAACCGACGTGAAGATGGTTGGGACCAATGGATGGTGGACTTGAACCTCAGGGAGGCTTCCTACGTACCTTTCCTTGGAAAGGATCAAATTCCACATAGTTAATAATGGTGTTTGGTGAACCGACGTGAAGATGGTCAGAACCAATGGTTTTTGGGCTTGAACCTCAGGGAGGCTTCCTACGTACCTTGCCTTGGAAAGGATCAAAGTCCACGTAGTGCATAATGGTGTTTCGTGAACCGATGTGAAGATGATCAGAACTAATGGTTGTTGGGTTTGAACCTTAGGGAGGCGTCCTACATACCTTACCTTGGAAAGGATCAAATTCTACGTAGTTAGGAATGGTGTGGTTTGGGGATTACATGCCAAGGCGGCCCAGAGAGGATGTCATGGTTGATGCTTACTCTAAGATCACGTGATTCATGCTCGGTGTGAGAAACTAGAGGCATCAGAGACCTGATCATCATATCGTGAAAGTTGCATCCTTGGGAAGTGGAATAAGTCTTATGCGTGGTTAATAGCCCAAAATGGAAATAGGGGCTTACGCATGGAGCGGCCCCGAGGAGATAGAGACCGGGACTTACTCCAGGGTGGAGGCTCGGGTGGTGATAAAGCCAAAAGGGAGAGGGATTTGGCACCGAAGAAAGGAGGGATTCAGTGCCCATCCCCCCTCTCTGGTCTTAGCCTGGAAGAAGATAGGAGGAGCAGGGGGCCGCCTCTTGCAAGAAAGGCTGGGGTCTTACATCAAGATGGTTTCCCTTACCCCATAGACAGATGTTGGGGTGAGGTCACAATTTAATGTCATGTGCTAAGGACGGTGGTGCTTGACAGTTTAACATCCTACAACTCAGACAATGGGTTCACTCCACAACCATATGACTTACATGATTGATACCCACCCGCCCTTGGGGAAGGGAAGGCATCAGCAACACCGTGGTGGTGGGGTGTTATGGAGTGATCCATTGGGGGGTCCACATTATAATGGCTATGCGAATAAGTAATAGTCGTTAGCATGCCTATGCGATGAAGCATGAGGCAAAGCAACTCAACGTGAAGTACCACCCAAGGGATCTTGAAATCACTTTGTGCAAACCTAGAGGATCTCAAGGGAAATGGAGTTACAGAGCAAAGGGGTCCATAGGTAGTGGCCTTGTGAAGCTCTGGTGATCCATATAGTGGAGGGGCTTTGCAAAGGGGTATGCTTCATGAAATGAAGAGGCCTAGACTTGGAATAGAACATGGGTGTATATGGAAGGTACTTCGTGAAGTGGAAAGGCATTCGTGGAGCCATGCCTTGCAAAGAAAGGGTGCCTCGCGAAGAAAGGTATTGTGAAGCAATGTGCTTCACAAAGCATGGTGACCCTGCCTTAGAATGTGAGTCACATGTGCATGGAGGGTCCTTTGTAAAGAATAAGTGCTCTGCAAATACCCGAGTTCCATTGTGGATCCCCTTCATTTTCGGAGGCCCGTGGGCTCCGTGAAAGGAATACCTCTCTAAAGAGGGGTTGAATTAAAGTATAGGGGGAGGCCCATCGCAATGAAAAAGTACATTGAAAAGATCATGGTTCCCAGAGCAGAGATTTCTTCATGATTTGGGAGCTGAGAAGGAGAAAGGTCGGATGATCAATCCTTTGGGCTAGAGGGGATCCTTGTATTTATAGGAAAGTGACGCCACGAAGTAGATCTCGTGCAATGCGAAAAAAGAGTTCGCTCCGCGGATGGTCGCAAATGTCAAATGGGTTCGCAGAGCATCCCGCCTCCTTGCTCCGTGATGGGTTTCGAATGTAAAACGGGTTCACGAATCATCCTTCCTCCTTACTTCGTGGAGGGTCGCAAACATCAAAGGGGTTCATGGAGCATCATGCCTCCTTGCTCCGCAATGGGTTTACGAAGTGGGATCTTGGCGTTAGCCGTGGGGCTACGGGGGCTCCGCGCTCAGGGTTCGTGAGGCAGCCCCTAATGCTTTCCTTTTGTTCTGTTCTTCCCAAAATTTGGTGCCAAAAAATACCCCCCCCCCATCAAAATTGGAGTTGAGGAGAAAGTGAGGGTCACAGTCTGAGGGTCAATCGCAAAAATACCTCAACAATCGCGAAGATACATCGCGAAGGAGGCTCGTGAAGCAGAGTAGTGACATGGGGATGAGAACGCTGCGAAGCTCACCATGGCTGGACATGCCACAAGGCACCCAGGGTCCTCACCTATAAATAGGGGGTGAACCTTCTTTTTTTCCTTTCTCTTATCCACTTTTTTGTTTTTTATCACTCTCGATTCTCAAAGCTACGCGTACTCCGCAATTTCTCTCCATGAATCGGGGCTTCTGCTTCATGGCACACAAGGAGTCTTTGACTTCATGTCGGAGCGCTTTTTGACTTGTGTTTGAAGGCCGAGGTAGGGCTCCGCAAACATTCTTCATCAACGAGCTCTGTGAACTTGCTCCACGAAAGAGCTTTGCGAACCAAACCCAAAGAAAACCCAAACTCAAAAACTGAATGGCTCACCCAGAGGCTGTCAGGGGGTCCTTGTAGACGCAGCCCAAAGGAAAGATATGATGAATATCTTGGGTCTAGGGGAGTTGATATGGATCCACTCTGACCATGATTCATTGGTGGATCTACTATCGGAAAGCCAAAGGAACTATCTGCTATGTAAGAGGATGCCTTTTGATTTATTTGGGCCAAGGGATGACGTCTTCATCCCTGAAGTCAGTAGGGATGAGACAACTTACTGGTTCAAGAGCACGCCATGTTAGTGCCAGTGGTTCAGGGTGGCTGACGGCCATGCCTAGGAGGACTTCACACCCATCATTGCTGATTGTTTGTACAATCATCTAAACATTGTTAAGAGGAAGGGATTGCAGCCAGAGACATCCCCCCTATGTACCAGACGATCTTTAAGGCTGCCATGAGGAACCCAGGGAAGGGGTGGTCTAATGAGTGGGACCTATGCCAGTGCATCAACTTCACAGATGACTGGGATTGGGACTACTAGGTAGGTGCGTCATGTGAAGAGTTTGGGGTATAGATGAGGAGAGTGGGCCTCCCAATTTCACATCTATCAACTGAAGCAGATGATTCCAGATTTGTTGAGAAGGTGTTCATCGAGGACCAATACCTTCCACCTACACTACAAAGAGGTTGACATTATCTTGTGGGATGTGAATTAGGTCTCAGGGGTCTCGATACTGGGGGTTATGTATGATTAATTGCTCCACGTTATGGGTGTGTGGGAGGATATAGAGAAAATTCTGCCACTGGTGATGGCATTGATGGAGCTGGTGTCGAGAGAGGACAAATAAGTAGTGAGAGACGTCCACTTTAGACAGTGGTTCAAGTAGTTCTTGAACTTCCTGACAGACAGGAAGTTTCCAGTGAGGCCTCAAACATTCCCGAAGGGGGATCAATGGGGAAAGTAGAACTCATACTGACAGCTCTTGGAGGATAGATAGTGGAAAACCCACAGACTCAGTGTCAGCACCGAGCAGTAACTGGTAGTCAGGCTGGTAGCATTCATCACGGTGCTCATCTGCAGTTGGATCCTTCCGGTGAGGGATACGCACATGGGCATGCGACCAAGCACATTTTTCATGGAGTCCATATTGGTTATAAGAGGGTGGGTCAACCTCGGGATCCTGATGCTCGACAATTTTTACAAGAAGCTGTGGCATATTAGCGAAGGGAAGAGGCCACAGAGGATATGCGGGCCATTCCACCACTTGTATGGGTGGTAGCAATGTATGTCAGGGGGGTCTATGAATAACTGAACCCCATCTCACCTTTGGGGTCAAACTTCCACCCATCCATTCTAAATGCTGCGGGGAGCTTTCCAGCCAGGCTGGCTGTGAAAGCGGTACTGAACTGGGTGTGGAAGGTGGAGGAGTTAAACTTTCATCCATTCCGCTACCAACGTGTTCTTTCATTGATGATGTCCAAGGAAAGGAAGAGAACCAGTCCTATCTCCTGGCCTTTCAAGGTGGAGTCATGGTGGAAAGAGTGGACTGTGAGCCTCTCTTCAAGCCGTACACCCCACACCGATTCGCTAGGAAATTTCGGTGCATGCAGCGGCTGACCCCATAGGTCTATTTTGGGATGCGCTATGAGGATCACTTGTGCATGATGAGGAAAATGTGGCTCATGTTCATGTGGGAGGATGGGATGATGTGGAATGAGCTGCCTCTGCCCACATCCATCTTCAGGTTGGTGAAGGAGTACGCTAAAAGAGGGGAGGCGACTTACCCAAGGGAGATGTTGAAGCAGCCAACCATTCGGGTTGGTGATGGTGTGCCTCCCCAATCTTGAGGTCAGGGCCAGAAGGTAGCAAGGACATCCCACAGTGGTGGGGCTGCCATGGTGACGAGGCCTGCACGGGTTGAGGGGGAGGCAGTGGCAACAGATCGAGCAATGACAGTGGACCCGGTGGCCCTAAAAGGACAGATTTATCCGGACGGGAGGCCACCGATAGGATTCCGTAGAATATCCAGTTAGGCCCTAGGGAAGCGGTTGCACCACATAGACATGCCAGAGAATGTTGTCTTCCCAAAGGCCTGGGACATCTGAGAAGTGAACAGGCAATTCCTCAGCCGGTCTGAGATGTGAAAACACCTGAACCATCTCAGGATAGATTTCCGGGGATAGAACCTATCATGGCCGGCTTTTCGGTGTCCCAGGTGGAGACATAGAAATACCTGAAAGAGATGGAGGACTTTGTGCACTCCCGGGGCACCCCACGTCCAATGAAAGACCGGGTGAGGGTTTTGTTAGATCGAACAGTCCTTCCGCAGTTTTCAGCCATTGAACTGAGAGAGTTCTTCCCTCAGCCGGAAGAATCAGACGTGTTCTCCTGGGGGGAGGAGGTTGGTAGAGGGATCCATTGGAGGAGGGTGAAGTTGGTGATCAAGACTCGGACATTGAAGAATTTTAAGAGGCCCTTGAGGTAAAATCCCAAGCCCCTTCCTCAGGGTCTGCTTCCAGGTCATTCTGGAGTCCTTACTAATACTTGAACTATGCAGGAGGGTCTCATACACAGAACCCATTCTCTCCCCTCAACATATGCAGATTCAGGGCCTTCAGGATCTACACCTGTGGCTGCATTGATTACCACGTCGAGTGGGGTTAGGACACCTGAGGTGGATCCTCCGAAGCTTTCATACCTTCCGAAAATATACGGAGGACCATGCCTCGGGGTCCCGATGGAATAAACCCAAGAATGAGACTAGGAATTCGATCTATGTAAGTCTCCTCTACCAAATTCATGAATGTCACCCATTGACCATGTCAACTGACGTCCATGCCCCTTTCTGGTGTGCAAAGTTTTTCAACTGGCATGGGATGCCTTGGCGAGGTTGGTCAGGACTTCTGGTGGCACCTTTCCCAGGGGAATGTTGGTGATTGTGGAGGCGGATATCCAGACCGACCAAGCTGCGGTGCATCCGATCACTAGTGGGACCATCAGTAGGGCTGATACTGAGATTATTGAGGTGTGGTCCGATGATGAGGATCGATCAGATAGCCTGGGTCCAGCCATACCTGATCAGACACCAGATGTAGACCCTGCTGAAGAGTTCTTGGGGGTGTTCCCCATGTATGAGCCTACCAACCATGCCGACTGGGACGAGATGACCTCTGATGAAGAGGATAACAAAATAGTCCATCACCAATCGTGGAAGCTGATCAAGTGCTTCATCGATGACACCCCCAGTGCAATGGCTAGATGAGATGGATAGACTTCGCTCCCATCTATGTGAACTGTGTGCTGGGGGAGTGGATGCCCAATGTCCCCACATGCTCATCTGAGATCTTATGGCAGAGAATATTCAGGAGTATGACTGTGGCCTCAGTGTGGGCTGGCATCGGAGGAAAGCGATGAACGTCAAGAGGCTCCGAGAGGCTGAAAATGAGGTTTAGAGGCTGCAGGTCCAGGCGGATGAGCAATCATCCTCCCTCAACATGCAATCAGAGCTAATATTGCAATTGAAGTCCTAACTAAAAGAGGCCAAAGAGTGCATAAAGCAAGCCTCTATAGAAATAACCATCATCTGAACTGGCGTAGAGCGGGACCAGATTGTGGTGGACGAATTGTTCCCCATCGCTGCTGAGGAGGAGTAGAATATTAACAGGAGATATCAAATCCTAGACAGCACAAGTCAGAGGGTGGTAGAGCTGAAACTCTCTTTTGACGGGGTCAGCCTGTCCATGGGAGGGGTCGATCCTCGGGTGCTATAATGCATGTAACCTTCGAACTTACTTTCATGCTTCGATCATTTTATGTTGTCTGCATGCATGAATTCCATTATTTATGTTGTTTTATTAGATTCCTATTATATTCATGGAGTGTCCAGCGATCAATCCCTAAGCTCACATGGGTCGGGCCTAATGTGAGAAATAAGGGATGGACACTTTATTAATTTACCCAAATATAAGAGTGAAAACCAATATTATAACATTTGGGGGTTTGGAAAACCAACCCGGATTTCTGGGAAGAAAAGGAAGAGGCCTGACTGGAAAAGGAAGGCCTCAGAACAGTCGAATTTCCATTTTCCAATGTGATATAGCGCATGAGCGAGGTAACTCCAGAGGCATTGGGAATCAATCCGAACATAAGGGAGTGGAAAGAATGAATTATGATACCCAAAATTCAGAACACTGTAGGTATGGTGTAAAAGTTAATGATAACTATTGACCATGTTTGAAACACAGTATCCTTATCGCGTTATCCTGAAACGGGGATAATAAATGAGGGCCGACCACTGACCATGTTTGAAGCATGGGGCCTTACTCAAAATGTCATCCATTAGTCTTCCATAACGTTATCCCAGGATAGTAGGCGAGCCATAGGCTGATCACCCATACTGTTAGGGGGTCCTTTTTGACGTGAAATTGGACGAGGGTCCGAATAAAGGCCATGCAAAGCATGGAGTGTGGAGTGATGGGTTGTTCGAATAGAGTCCAACACTCTTGGAATCACGCAACCATGAAGGAAACACATTAGGTGGGAGTATCTGTCTGATGAGGGATCAAACATACTTCTGAATAGGATCTCTCTGTTAAGGACATTGAATGATCTATAGTATTACGTCATACCAATGAGGATGATAGAAATGAATTTTAATGTCATAAGGAGAGGAATATGCACATAGTTTTAAGGTCATACTGCCTAGACCAAGGTTAACAGTTTAAAGTCATGGTACATGGACCGTAGGCAC
Organism: Viscum album; assembly: GCA_963277665.1. Lineage (NCBI taxonomy): Eukaryota > Viridiplantae > Streptophyta > Magnoliopsida > Santalales > Viscaceae > Viscum > Viscum album. The sequence continues at coordinate 802,996,765 of OY728167.1, read as the reverse complement.
CTACTTTAAGGTCATAGAGACTGGACTGTGATCGGGACTAAGGGTCCAGAAGGGTTAATGAACCAGGGGATGGGCCCGAGGCGGAATGCCTGGGCATCACTACGTATCCTATAAGGATGAGAATCAAGCCAAATGCAGTTCTTGAAGGGCAGTGTGGTCACGGACCAATGCTGGTAAGGTAAATCCTCTCTAACGAGGAAGATGAAGCATCCCATTATTATCATGGGGCATCCTAAACTTGTTCAGGGTAGAACCGTAGTTTAATTTCATGCATTGAGGACATATGGACCCGTGTAGTTTAACATCATATGGTAGGATAATTAGTGAAAGGGAAGATCCCATGAAGGGAGTATGTGGTGCAGTAACTATAAAACGAATGTGAATGGGGGAATAACGAGTTTGCACTACATCACGCATCCCGGAAGGAAGTTAATTAGGTCAGGGGACCAAAACTGAAAATTAGGCTGGGATCGAAGAAAAATGATTGAGAATTCCTACGTACCCCATTAGGATGGGAATAAAGTCATACGTAGTTCTGAGAGAGTAGTTTAACGTCATACGAGATGATGAAAGGCATGTGTGACATGGCTGCGCCAGTACACGTCCTACCAGAACTACTAATCCCACATGAGTCGTGCTCGATGTGGGAAACAAGGAGTAGTGATGGGACTTTCCTAGCACATGAAGGAACATGTTAGGGGCAATGAGACACTAGGTGAATGACGTCCCAATAATGCTGACACACCTAGATGCGCGAAGGGGTAAAGATGAATATGTTGGAATTCCACTTGAACATAAGGAAGTGGAAATATGTGAATCATGATGCTCAAGATCTTGACCAAAATGATGGTGGAGTGATGATAGGGGATAACTGTTGACCATGTTCGAAACACAGTATTCGTATCGCGTTATCCTAACATGGGGACAAACGAATGAGGGTCGACCGCTAACCATGTTTGAAACATCGGACTTGTTGCAAATGTTGTTTGGGGTCTTTAGGGACGTTTTCCCAAGACGGTAGGTATAACAGCATGGCATGATACCAGGGCATAAAGGGGGTCCCTTAAGACATGGAAGAGGATGATGATCCAAATAACGGACTCACGACGCTTGAACATGGAATGAGGGGAATGTTCCTGTGTAAATTCCACACTTAGGAATCTGTGTCAAAATGAATCTGAGTATGGCTATAAGACGTATTAGATAGAAGGAGTTAGGTCCCTTGCCAAGGAAAAGGGTCTTGGGTCTGCACGATTCTATCTTAAGGTCCTAAGGTGGACCATTAAGGGGGTCTTGACATAATGGACTGGGTGCAGGGCGGCGAAGTAGCCAAACCCAACGCATAGTTCCCATAGGGAGATCTTAGTTTAGGGTCATAGAACTCAGACCAGGTTGGGAAAAGACATGGGGGGGCACATGGCATGACTATTGAAAAACCTTACATGAATTAGAAACCATGAGGCACTCGCCACACCATATGTTCCCAAAAGAGTTCGGGCCGAGGGTCCGAAAGAGGGGACATGATTTTAGATTCATGGGGATGGACCCAGAGACAATGTGTCTAGTTGTTCCTATGTATCCCATAAGGATGAGAATCAAGCCATACATAGTTCTAGGATATGTTGTATAGTTTAACGTCTTGAAGCAAGGACGCATAGTGATCTTAGTTTATGGTCATAGAACTCAGACAAGAGATGGTAGGGAATGCAGGAGACACACGGTGAGGTAATTATGAAACCCGACGTGAATGGGGACCTAGAGTCTAGATCACCATGTGTTTATTTGGGAGGTTTTAGGTCAAGGGACCAGAAATGAAATTTAGGCTGGGCCCGAGTGAAAGTTCATGGGCGTTCCTACGTACCCCATGAGGATGTGAATCAATCCAAACATAGTTCTAGGGATGGAACGGTAAGGTACCAGTTCCAGATATAATAAGGTTGTGCGGTTCGGGACCTTGCACCAAAAGAAGTGATATTTGATAGATCTTGTTTTTCCCTTAGGATGAATGGGTGTTTTTTTGTGAAGCGATGGACCTAGGATAGAAAGTCCAGGAATAACCACAAGAATCAAGCTATGTACAGGTGTTAACAAATGGTATGGTGTGTGACCAATACCAAACATGATATCCCCTCGAGTAAGAACACCACGATGCAGTTTTGTTTTTTGTCATGCGACTAGGATGATAATGTCACAGTTTAGGGTCATGTGATGGGACTAGTAATGCATTTTAACATCGTGCAGTATAGACGTAACAGTTTAAAGTCATGTGGGACTAGGCATCATAGTCTAGAGTCATATGGTTTAGAAATATATAAGAGAGGTGAGGTTCAAGATGGAATGTGTGCGGCTTGATAAAGAATACCCGAAATGAATGAGGACATAATCCCATATTACACCATGCATAATTCCAAGAAAGAAACCTCGGTCTGAGGGGGACAGAAAAGGTTAGAGAATATGGGGCAGGATAGACTAGCTCTTAGTCAAGATGGACCAACAGACGAGATGTCTGGGCATTATTACATATCCCATGAGTATGAGAATCAATCTAGACGTAGTTCTTAAGGGCGTAACATAAGGGTATCTTAGTTTATGGTCTTAGATCTCAGACCATGGAAAATCAGAATCCTTCCAAGTAAATGCAGACCTCAATCCGATCCCTAAGCCCACGTGAGTCGAACTCAGTGTATGAAACAAGGGAGGAAGAGATATTTGTAATACATGGAATGCATGAAAGGGGGAAATTAGTGTGGAGCCTCGAAGAACGCCTTAATGCAGTTTTTCCTCCTAACGTGAAAATGTGCACTGAGGAACAGTACCAAGAGTGTCGAAATTCCACTTCAGACATGATGGGGTGGAAAATGATGTGAATCATTGATAGAACAAATATTTTCAATTATTTTATTCTTAATTTCAATGTTTTTAATCCCACCAATGTTTTATTTCAATGGAAATTGTCACATTTTATGTTTTATGAGTATTTTTTAGCTTAATTGGAAAAAACGGCTTATTTTGGATTTAAACAGTTTTCATTTATTATAATGTTTCGGACATAACTTTTTTTAAACTGATCCAAATTGAAAAATTATTCTTTTATAGGTTCCTATGTTCGATGATATTCATTTTATAATTTTGGACCCAAAGCTCAATCCATCATTTGGAAGCTCAAAGTAAGCTAAAAAATCAGGCCTCGAAAACTGTGTACAGAACTGCACAATTTTATTTTGGGGACCGTATCTCATAAATTCCCGCACCAATGGAGCTGAAACTTTACATGGATCTTAAAGACATCGGGGTGAAGAACTTTCATTAAGAAGTACGTGCATGATTCTTTCTTTTTAAAGGTAATTAATGCGTTGGAACTCAGTGTATTGGAATACGAACAGTCTGCCTGGAAGAATTAAATACTATGCGTGAGGCGGACATAACTCCTTCACTCCATCTCCAATAAATATGAAATTTCGTGGGTAGACATAGAAGAAGTATTGGAACAACTTTCAAGAAGGACCATGTTCCAAATTCAGTCATTAAGGAGGCCATCCACGCGCCTACATTATGGGATGAGTTTTGGAGCCAAATTTTCACACACTCTCCCTATAAAAGAGTGTGTCTTTTTCATTCCAAGGGGTTGGCAACTTAGGAATAGCCTTTGTTGGCCATTATATGTAGTTTAGATTTGTATTTTATTTTACTTTCATTATGTAATAGCATTTCATATTTTTATTCAAGTGTTCTCCTTTCACTCTTATTCTTTCTCTCTTTGGTTTTTCTCCCCCCGTTTTCTCCATCACTGTGAACTCTTATGCTCGTGATCATGAGTAGCTAACTCGAGGAAGTTCCCGGGGGAGTAATCCAGTGATGTACCCAAGTATTTGATCATTAATGTTTTATTGTTTCTTATTTACTTAGAGTTAGGCTAAGGGGGATCTTAGTGGGCAAGGTTCCTTTGTGTCTCCACTTGCCACCCGAAGCCTAGCTTTCACTTTTGTCACATTCTCCCTCGATCAAGGAGGTGGATGTATGGTATCTCAGCGATCGTTGAGTGTATCGTACATTCACAACCATACGAAGAAGGTGATGTTCATTCATATGATGGAGCATGTTCATTAAGTAAATTGGAAACTAAAAAATAGACGATGAAGGTTCACTCTGGATAATCTCTCGGGAGGATCTCCTTTCTGTCTTAACATCATTCTGTTTGCATTCATTGTGTTTGCATTGCATCTGCATATTTAATTTTAGTATTTCATTCTCATTTTTCAAATATCTATTTCTGGTCATTTTATTTCATATATATATACATATTGTGAGTTAGAAATAGTGAGTGATTGACTGCGAAAGCTCCTCAAGAGATCGACCTAGGTCAGCCACTGTGCTGCACTTAGTATAAATATTTTTGAGAGCGTGCGCGACAATGCTTCATCAAATTGGAACCGTTGCCGGGGAGCCAAGTTGTCTTCACTAATTATTTTTATTCACCTATTTTAAATTATTTGTTCTTCCATTCATTAAAAAACACAAAAAAATCATAAATTTCAAAAACAAAAAAAATATTTGTTCGTCATGAATTTCAATTCAAATTATTATGCATGGACTGATCAATCACAGGTGCATGAAGAAGTTAAAAATGATTATGAATCCAAAATGAAAGAACTTCATGAAGAGATTCAAAAACTAAATAGAACTGAAAAAAGTTTTGATGAATATATTCGTTCACTGATGGAACAACCCGAAGCCTAGCTTTCACTTTTGTCACATTCTCCCTCGATCGAGGAGGTGGATGTATGGTATCTCAACGATCATTGAGTGTATCATACAATCACAACCATAGGCAGAAGGGGATGTTCATGCATACGATAGATCATGTTCATTAAGTAAATTCGAAACTAATAATGAGATGATGAAGGTTCACTATGGGTGATGCTCCCGAGAGGATCTCCTTTCTGTCTAACATCATTCTGTTTGCATTCATTGTGTTTGCATTGCATCTACATATTTACTTTTAGTTTTGTAATTTTAAATCTAAAATATCATTTCTGGTCATTTTAGTTTAAATATATACACTGAATTAGAAATAATGAGTGATTGACTGCAAAAGGCTCCTCAAGAGATCGACCTAGGTCAGCCACTCTGCTGCACCCAGGTCAGCCACTATGTAGCGTTGTCGTGCGCGCTCTCAAAAATATTTATACTAAGTGCAGCACAGTGGCTGACCTAGCAAGGTATTTCATGGATACTAGGGGCTTAAATAAGGTCAGATGAAAAGGTAGGCCAAAATAAGAGTTCAATGCAAAAGGGCTTTCAAAGTGATGCCTCAATCATACTTAACACATTCCATGAATTCTAACAACTTTGAAAAAGAGAAAAATAGAAAGTTCTGGATCACACAACATGTCTCAAGGCTCTAAAGAAAAAGAGAAATGTAAAGAAGATATCAAACAGGTTTAGAAACCTCTCGGGTTGGGCATGATTTTCAATTTGGACAACACTAGTGCACATGAGTTTCATAATCAACCAAACTTCATCAAATGAAAAGATCGGAAATCAGAAACAAAATCCATTCAGCAATCATTTAAATCCTCAAATACTCAAATCAAGAAATGTTCCAAAAATACCAAGATGGTTTGAATTTTCCCAAAGTATTTGATTCAGCTCAAGATTCCTAAAAAGACACAAAACAAAATGAAAAAGGAAAACAATAAAATTTCAAAAAAAAACATGAAAAATTAAAGCACAAACAAAATAAATGACAACTCATAAGAAAAATAAATAAAAAGAAAGAGAAAATGGATAATTCTTGGTTTTACCCCCAAGTGGATGCTAGGTTTTTACTACCCCAAGTCAGGCAATTGCAGCAGATTATCCCCAATCAGATGGTGGATGTGGTTTCTTTGAGATAAACCACCACATGTGACTTTTTCCAGCGTCCATCAGTAGACACTGAGATTGGAGAACCCCAAATAAAATAAGAAATTTCCCAACCCCCATGAAATAAGAAATATAGAATTTGAGATCCAGAGTGGGAGGGAATAGAATATAGGGGTGCTCCCTGTGAACATCTGTGGTTTCCTCCTCCAAATGGTATGAAATTTGTTATAGAGGAGGCAGTTGCACCACCACCAGCTTGTCCGGCTCTTCTTCCTTGATCACCACCACTTGAGTGGTATCTTTCTTATCATCCAAGGTATGCTCCATTTTTAATGTATCAGAAATTTCAGGAAAATGGAAGTTAGAAAACAATTCAGTTTGAATAAGATTAAAACAAGATGAATCAATTAAGAAATCTTCCCTTTCAAGTAAGTCAGCTTGAAAATTTATCTCTTCAGGCAAGACCATTGGAAACTCCATCTCAGCAGGTGCATCATCTTTATCATCTTCCAAAGCAAGAGAGGGGTCAAAAGGTTCTGATTGTTCAATACCAAGTATGGGAAGATCAAGTTACAGGTTATCTTCAACAAAGTGATTCCAGGATTCTTCCAAAAAATGTTGATCTCCCATAAGTGCATCAGCTGGAATGTGTACATCAGGGACTTCCTTGAGCAATGGATGAGTTCGGGATGATATGATTAATTCCTTTAGAATCTCCTTCTCACCCTCCTCAGGTTCTTTGACATAAAAAATAATCGGTGTAATCTCTTCCACCACTCGTTTGGGTTCAGGTTCAGGTTCTGGTTCAGGTTCGGGTTGTTCCATCAGTGAATGAATATATTCATCAAACCTTTTTTCAGTTCTATTTAGTTTTTTAATCTCTTCATGAAGTTCTTGAATTTTGGATTCATAATCATTTTGAACTTCTTCATGCACCTGTGATTGATCAGTCCATGCATAATAATTTGAATTGAAATTCATGATGAACAAATATTTTTTTTTGTTTTGAAATTTATGATTTTTTTGTGTTTTTTTAATGAATTGAAGAAAAAATAATTTACAATATGTGAATAAAAACAATGAGTGAAAACCACTTGGCTGATATTGAACAAATATTGATGCTAAATATAAAAGGATTAGTAATGTAGTGGAAAAATTGGAGAGACAAATAGAGTTGATAGCTGAATATGTACATGCTTGTCAAGAGAAACCCGAACCTAAACCTGATCTTGAACCAGAACCAGAACCAGAAACAGAACCTGAACCCAAACGAGTGGTGGAAGAGATTAAACCGATTATTTTTTATGTCAAAGAACCTGAGGAGGGTGAGAAGGAGCTTCTAAAGGAATTAATCATATCATCCCGAACTCATCCATTGCTCAAGGAAGTCCCTGATGTACACATGCCAGCTGATGCAATTATGGGAGATCAACATTTTTTGGAAGAATCCTGGAATCACTTTGTTGAAGATAACCTGAAACTTGATCTTCCCATACTTGATATTGAACAATCAAAACCTTTTGACCTCTCTCTTGTTTTGGAAGATGAAGAAGATGATGCACCTGCTGAGATGGAGTTTCCAATGGTCTTGCCTGAAGAGATCAATTTTCAAGCTGACTTACTTGAAAGGAAAGATTTCTTAATTGATTCATCTTGTTTTAATCTTATTCAAATTGAATTGTTTTCTAACTTCCCTTTTCCTGAAATTTCTGATACAGTACAAATGAAGCATAACTTAGATGATATGAAAGATACCACTCAAGTGGTGGTGATCAAGGAAGAAGAGCTAGAGAATCTGGCGGTGGTGCGACTGCCTCCTCTACAACAACTTTCATACCATTTGGAGGAGGACACCACATATGTTCATAGGGAGCACCCCTATATTCTATTCCCTCTCACTCTGGATCTCAAATTCTATCTTTATTATTTCTTGGGGGTTGTGAAATTTCTTATTTTATTTGGGGTTCTCCAATCTCAGTGTCTACTGATGGAAGCTGGAAAAAGTCACATGTGGTGGTTTATCTCAAAGAAACCACATCCACCATCTAATTGGGGATAATCTGCTGCAACTGCCTGACTAGGGGTAGTAAAAACCTAGCATCTGCTTGGGGGTCAAACCAAGCATTATCCATTTTCTCTTTCATTTTATTTATTTTTCTTATGAGTTGTCATTTCTTTTGTTTGTGCTTTCATTTTATTTTTCATGTTGATGTTTTTGAAATTTTCTTATTTTCCTTTTTCATTTTTTTGGTGTGTTTTTAGGAATCTTGAGCTGATCGAATACCTTGGGAAAATTCAAACCATCTTGGTATTTTTGTCCCATTTCTTGATTTGAGTATTTTAGGATTTAAATGATTACTGAATGGATTTTTTTTTCTGATTTTTGATCTTTTCATTTGATGACGTTTGGTTGATTGTGAAACTCATGTGCACTAGTGCTGTCCAAATTGAAAATCTTGCCCAACCCGAGAGGTTTCTAAAACTATTTTACATATTCTTAAATTTCTATTTTTCTTTAGAGCCTTGAGACATGTTGTGGGAACTAGAAATTTCTATTTTTCTCTTTTTCAAAGCTGTTAGAGTTCATAGAATGTGTCACGTATGATTGAGGCATCACTCTGAAAGCCCCTTTTGCATTAAACTCTTATTTTGTCCTACCTTTTCATCTGAACTTCTTAAGGCCCTAGTATCCATGAAATACCTTGTTAGGAAACCACATTACAAGCCATTTATCCCTTTCCAACCTTCTCTATAAGTTAAATGCATGATTATTGTTGAGCTAAAGTGTGGGGGAGGGAGAAGATGGGCTTTGTTTTGCTTTCCTGAAGAATCTGTTTGAGCTGAATTGAAAGTGATGCCATATTTATTGCTACGTGGGTGGAAGAAATGTCATGATGGGAAGATGGATGGGTGGACCAAAATATTATTACACATATGGGCTGGGTGTTCACCAATTTTTTAAGATCAAAAGCTGCCTCTCTTTTCCTCCAAAAACATGATTCTGAAGAGAAATCCAGATCTGAATTCAAGCTGAAACAATGCTACAAATGGGGAAAAGAGAGATGAAAATCATTGATGATGAAATTATAAGTGTGAACTTCCCAAATTAAGAGGTTTTTGGAGGTGATTCATTTTTTTGAGCTGATTGAGGAGCACACCATTCTTGAGAAAAACTGTTTTCATGCATTTACTTTACTTTAGAGCTTAACCCTCCTCATTCTGCCTCAGATGTTTTTACATTTTAAACCTGCCAACCCTTAGCTTCAGAAAAAACCATGAAAAAGACCTCATGATTGACACATTTGTGACTCTGTTAAGTGGAGATACTAGTAGGATATCAAGCCTATGGAAATCACACATGTTCTTGGGAATGAGAAAAACTCCACATTAAATATCCTTGAGTGAAGAGAGAAATAATTTTCCAGGGAGGTAGGTACGACATGCATGTGAGGATTAACATGAGATTGAATGGATAAATATGATTTTTGAGGAGTTCTGAAATTTTTATCCATGTATGAGGCATGCTATTTTCTCTGATATGATAATTGAGTTGTGTTGTCATTTATGCTTTGAGAAGTTTGTTTTTGACCATAGTATAAGATGATTGCCCAGGAGTGAAATGTTTAAGTGTGGGGGAATTGATAGAACAAATATTTTCAATTATTTTATTCTTAATTTCAATGTTTTTAATCCCACCAATGTTTTATTTCAATGGAAATTGTCACATTTTATGTTTTATGAGTATTTTTGAGCTTAATTGGAAAAACGGCTTATTTTGGATTTAAACAGTTTTCATTTATTATAATGTTTCGGACATAACTTTTTATAAACTGATACAAATTGCAAACTTCTTCTTTTATAGGTTTCTATGTTCTATGAGATTCATTTTATACTTCTGGACCCAAAGCTCAATCCATCATTTGGAAGCTCAAATTCAGCTCAAAAACCATGCCTCGAAAACTGTGTACAGAACTGCATAATTTTATTGTGGGGACCGTATCTCATAAATGGCCGCACCAATGGAGCTGAAATTTTACATGGATCTGAAAGACATCCGGGTGAAGAACTTTCATTAATAAGGACGCGCATGATTCTTTCATTTTAAAGGCCATGAATACGTTGGAACCCGGTGTATTGGAATACGAACAGTCTGCCTGGAAGAATTAAATACTATGAGTGAGGCGGCCATAACTCCTTCATTACATGTCCAATAAAGATTTACTTTCGTGGTTCGACAGAGGAGAAGTATTGGAACAACTTTCAAGAATGACCATGTTCCAAATTCTGTCATTAAGGAGGCCATCCACGCGCCTAAATTCGGGGATGAGTTTTGGAGCCAAATTTTCACACACTCTCCCTATAAAAGAGTGTGTCTTTTTCATTCCAAGGGGTTGGCAACTTAGGAATAGCTTTTGTTGGCCATTATATGTAGTTTAGATTTGTATTTTATTTTACTTTCATTATGTAATAGCATTTCATATTTTTATTTAAGTATTCTCCTTTCACTCTTATTCTTTCTCTCTTTTGTTTTTCTCCCCGCATTTTCTCCATCACTGTGAACTCTTATGCTCGTGATCATGAGTATCTAACTCGAGGAAGTTCCTGGGGGAGTAATCCAGTGATGTACCCAAGCCTTTGATCATTAATGTTTTATTGTTTCTTATTTACTTAGAGTTAGGCTAAGGAGGATCTTAGTGGGCAAGGCGCCTTTGTGTCTCAACTTGCCACCTGAAGCCTAGCTTTCACTTTTGTCACATTCTCCATCGATCGAGGAGGTGGATGTATGGTATCTCGGCGATCGTTGAGTGTATCGTAAATTCAAAACCATAAGCAGAAGGGGATTTTCATGCATACGATGGAGCATGTTTATTAAGTAAATTGGAAACTAAAAAAATAGACGATGAATGTTCACTCTGGATAATCTCTCGGGAGGATCTCCTTTCTGTCTTAACATCATTCTGTTTTCATTCATTGTGTTTGCATTGCATCTGCATATTTAATTTTAGTATTTCATTCTCATTTTTCAAATATCTATTTCTGGTCATTTTATTTCATATATATATACATATTGTGAATTAGAAATAGTGAGTGATTGACTGCGAAAGCTCCTCAAGAGATCGACATAGGTCAGCCACTGTGCTGCACTTAGTATAAATATTTTTGAGAGTGTGCACGAAAACGCTTCATCAATCATGCGACTGAAATTTTGGGCTTAATGAGGTTGGTGTGATGATGGAGGATGACTTTTGACCGTGTTCGAAACATAGTATCCATATCGTGTGACCTGAAATGGGAATAACAAATGAGCGTCGGCCACTGACTATATTCACAATGTAGGACTTGTATCAATTTTTTGTTCAAAATCCTCAGGGACGTTGGCCTGTAATGGTAGAAGAGCCCTAGGGCTGAGCATCCATGCCATTTGGGGGGTCTCTTCAGATGTGAAAGATGATGGAAGCCTTAATGAAGGGGAACACGAATCCTGAAAGGTGGGTGAGTATAACGACCCATACTTTACATATATTGTTAATACCTCAAAATTTAAAGTACACTTATTACAACATATAAAAAGACCATGAAAGGACCGTATAGGTATAGTGTCTTTAGAAACTGGGAAACATAAACAACTGGTTCATAAATCCTCTACGTTGTCTCCCATTTATTTCATCATATCTAGAGTCCCTTTTTGGAATATCCTACTTAATAAACTTCTTCCTGACCTGGGAAAAGAAAACATACAAAAGGGTGAGCTCAAATGCTCAGAAAGGGTAAACAAAATAAATATCAATCACACCGTATTCGTAAGAACATAACATTTTGGAAATCTTAACATGCAAAAGAGATCATAATTTCATAACATGGGATAAATCATAGTAGTGAAATGTAATCCCAATAATCATAACATAAAACATGAAACTTTATGGCATACACACATAATCATAGAGAATCATTTCTTAGTAGTCAAGACTCATTGCCAATAATATCTTAGCGACGAAGTCCATTTCTGAACCGAGTTCACTCCTCGTTTCAGTCCTGTTTCACTGATCCGGATTAACCTGCCATTCCAGCCATGTCTATCTCATAAGATATAAATCTTTAACCAATGAATTGGAGGGAGATATAGGTCCCACCAATCTCATAATTATACCATTCTTATGTGTGCCACAAAATCATAAACCATACATCATAGCATAACCCATGTAATAAAAATGGGATTCTTAAACATCGTGACCTCATAAAACAATTCATATAAGATAAAGGAATTCATAAAAATAATTTCATCACAACATAATCAAATCAATGTAATAATAGGGATAGAAACAGAACCCTATATTATCTTAGATGGAAAATAATTTTGATAAAACACTTGAACTCCATTCTGGAGGAAAATATCCTTTCTACTTAAAAAACACTTTTCCTTTCTTAACATGTCATAAAATTTTAAACTAAAAGAAGTTGTTTAAAAATAAACTTGAAAACTTGTAAAGGAAGATTCTTGGAAATAATTTTTTAAAAATCCATTCATGCTGTATAAGTTAAAAAAACATTCTTCTCGTACTTTGGCCGGAAAAGTCAAAAAGTACCTCGTACGAAAAACGACAACAGATTCCTTTCATATCTTTTACTAAAAACTCACCGAAGGGTAAAATTGGATTTAAAAACTTGTAGGAGGATAGAAATAATATTACATATTGAGAAAACATGGATGTGGTTGATAAAATACACCCCGGTAAATACCAAAGTATAAACAATCTCAGATAAAAATGAGATTGTGAGATTTTCCCTTACCTTAGGTCCAATTTGCTTCGTAAGTGTCCGAAACTCTTGTATAATGATTTAACTAATGTTATTGACTTATTATAGAATCATACTCATTGTTATGATATCATATATGGTCATATTCTTAGCTTCTTATTAGTAATATTTCATTGCTACTTGTTATTCGGGTGTTTATCACTTTTTGTTCTTATGCGTGTTTTGTCGAATAAATTCTTATTCTTCTTTTTAAGTTATAGATACATAATTTCCAGAATGGTATTAGTGTAGTATATATCATATTCATTCATTCAATTCATTTATATAATCATTATGCAATGAAGATCATGTAGAACGAGTCACATCACATCGTGGAGACAGTATTCTGTACGTACGCACGAGCGATGATATCGTTCCCATGATTGTGGAATTGTATTGGAGTGTATGTATACTATTTCAGAATCAATATAACTTTACAATAATCATATATAGTTATTCTTTACACCATTATACCCATCCAAGTAAGGTGGTGGTGGAAAATAGATTACACCACGGCGTGGAGACGGTATTCTGTACGTACACACGCGCGGTGATTTCATTTTCCATAGGATGGATAGATGGTGAAATAGGGGTTTTTAATTATTATAATAAAATATCATTATATTAGTGATACTTATTTTATTACTTCATAATGAAACAACTCAATAAGAAGAAGTGGAAGAAGAAATAAAGTTGAAAGAATCGGTAACGGACATTACCTCTTCTTTGAAGCGCCTCTTTGAGACCTCCTTTTAGGGCACTAAAATTGGTCTTTGAAGAAGACCAAGACCTCTAGGATGTTTCTAGGGAAGTGGAGAAGAGAATTTGGCAGGTTTTGGCCGAGCTTGAAGGCTCAAAGTGGTGTGAGGAAGAGAGGGAGGAGGAGCCTTTTTATAAGGGAGGAGAGGGGCACCTTTGGAAAAACTAAAAATATTATTTTATTATAAAGCCATATTCGGTTTTTAATAGCTCAAAATTGATTTATTTATAAGATAAGGTGGGAATGGGTTCAAATAATCTTATCCAATAGAATTTAGACAAGTTTAGTTATCTATTTTAACCTTATCATTTAGATTTAACTTTAAGTTAAATAATTTTACTTTTACCGTGTCTTCTTGTTTTCTTACACTATAAGGTTAATAAACTTACTATAACAATCCAAAAGAACCCCAAGTTGTTTATTATTAATATATAAAACCTTATCTAAGTCATTTGGCAGAACCATAGATTTTTAGGAATAAAATAACAATTAATAATATAATATTTTTTTTAAAACTATTTTATGTCAATTTTGACACTATTTGGTAATTGATTTTTGTGAAAATCATAACAGAATCATTAGTTCTAAAAACGTTAATTAAATCAATAATAACATGTCATATTAACCTATAAAACTATTTTAATTCATAAAAAGTCTCAAATTACATATATTTGGGTATTTATAACATCAATTATGTCAATATTTCATTAATAAGATTATTACTGCATCATCATTGTGTCATAAATAAATTAAATTATTTAATGTCTAAAAATTACAAATAAAATACCATTATGTAGTAAATCTTTTTATCTTTCTAATTAATATTTATAGTCGAATTTATCTCATGTATGACCCTATATTAAAAATGCTTTAGTTATTAAACTTTGATTTTAACTATTTTAACCCTTCTTTAAATAAATCAATAATAAATGTCCTAATCTAATCCATGTGGGCCTAAATGGTCATATTTTATTCCTAAGGTTGTTTTTGGTCGAATTACACTTATCCAATATAATTAGGACATGTGTTAGGGTAATAATAATATCATTTTTACCCTTAATTACCCTATTTACTTTTAACCGTGGTAAATAAAAGTAAAAAGTTACTATTCACCAAAAATTATTTTCATCTCATTGAACCACATTTTACTTACTGACATCAACCGTGTCTCTCGGATTTTTGAAATTCCACTCACAGAAGCAGTAAAATTAAGTTTTATGTAAATTTTCAAATTCTCCTAGGAGGTGGGTAAAAGACGGTGAAAAGTTCAATAAATTTTTTATATATCTAAAATTATTATAAAATGACTCCAATTAATTGCATTGAACTTATATAGGTATTATGTATCAATTTTGACCTAAAATAAATTTAAATAAAATAAATAATTATTTAAATAAAAAGTCAGTTTTTAAATAGTAACCCAGTGTTTTCACTATTCATCAAAAATTGAAATTTTTCAGAAAAATACCAAAATTTTACCCAAGGATAATTTCGATATTCCAAATCCAAAAATGAAGTCCATTTTGAAAAATAAAATTTACAAAATTTCAAAAAGTGGGTATTACTATTCATAACGGCTAGTTTTAATAATAGCATATCGATGTTTAGTGAAACTCGATATTGCGTACGATGCAAGCTATCGAGGAAGGTCGCGATTGCGTGTAAATCAATCCAAGCTAGTATTGTGTGTAGTGAAAGATTACTTTGATGATTTATATAGCATAAAAACAAAAAAAATCTCAAAAAAGTCTCGGATGTTACATTCTACCCCCCTTAAAGTGAATTTCACCCTCGAAATTCGTCACTTTGTAACAAACAGATGAGGATACCTCTCCCTCATCATATCCTCAAGCTCCCATGTAGCTTCTTCTAATTGGTGGTTACTCCATAAAACTTTCACCAAGTGAGTGGTCTTGTTCCATATGACTTTTTCTCTACGATCCAGAATCTCTATCGGCTGTTCTTCATAAGAAAGATCTTGCTCCAGCGGTACAACTTCTGAGCTGAGTACAAGTGAAGGATCAGGTATGTACTTTCTCAGGAGAGATACATGGAACACATCGTGAACTTGGGAGAGATTCGGTGAAAGCGCCAATCAGTAAGCTACCTTCCCAACACGATCCAGAATTTCAAAAGGACTGATATATCTAGGGCTCAACTTTTCCAAATCTCATGACCCTCTTCCAGGGAGATATTCGTAAGAACACTTTATCACCCACTTCAAACTCTAAGTCTTTTCTTCGGTTTTTGGAATAAAGTTTTTGTCGAATCTGAGCTTCTCTTATGTGTTGTTGAATAGATCTGACCTTTTCTACCATCTCATCAACAAGATCAGGTCCTAACAGCTTTCTTTACCCAACTTCATCCCAGCAAGTTGGAGTCCTACATTTCTTTCCATAGAGAGCTTCATAAGGAGCCATCTGAATACTGGAGTGAAATCTATTATTATAAGAAAATTCCACCAAAGGTAGGTGTTGATCCCAACCACCTTTGAAATCCATAGAGCAAGCTCTCAACATATCTTCTAGAGTTTGAATTGTCCACTCAGACTGACTGTCTATCTGAGGATGATAAGCAGTGCTAAAACTCAACTCTGTATCCAGAGTATACTGAAGACTTCGCCAGAACTTCGAGGTAAATCTCATATCCCGATCAGATATAATGGAAAGTGGTACTCCATGCAATCTTACCACTTTCTTTACATATATCCTAGTAAGCTGATCTAGAGAGAAATCCTCTCTAATAGCAATGAAGTGTGCAGACTTTGTAAGACGATCAACTATGACCCAGATAGCATTATTGCCATTGGATGTTTTAGGAAGTCCTGTGACAAAGTCTATAGTGATGTTTTCCGATTTCCATTCAGGTATGGGTAATGGTTGTAACATCCCCTTAGACTTATGTCTCTTAGCTTTGACTTGCTGACAAACCAAGCATTGAGAGATATATTCAGCAACATCACTTTTCATGCCATCCCACCAGAAGTACTCTTTCAGGTCCTTATACATCTTCATTCTTCCAGGATGAATAGAGAATGAAGAACTATGAGCCTCATCCAGCAAATCCTTCTTTAATTCGAGGATGGTAGGAACACAAACCCGATTCCTGAACTTTATTATCCGATCACAATCAAGGTTGAATTCAGGAACGTTTCTCACCTTCTTTTGTAACTCTACATCTTCTTTCTGTGCCTCTTTAATATTAACATGTATAGATGGTTGAACATTCATTTGAGAAAGATACAATTTTCCCCCTTTCATTATAATTCCAAGATCCATCCTTTGTAAATCCATAAATATTGGATATTTTGTGATCCTCATCCTGGATAAGCTAGCATGGTCTTGTCGACTTAATGCATCTGCCACCATGTTTGCTTTCCCAGGGTGGTAATGAATTGAGCAGTCGTAATCCTTAATCAGCTCCAACCATCTTCTTTGGCGCATATTCAGCTCCTTTTGTGTGAAAATTTACTTTAAACATTTATGATAAGTATAAATATCACACCTTTCTCCATAAAGATAATGCCTCCAAATCTTTAATGTAAAGATTACCGTAGCTAACTCCAAATCATGAGTTGGGTAATCTTGCTCATGGATTTTCAACTGTCGTGAGGCATAAGCAATCACCATATCATTTTTCATGAGAACACACCCCAATATCTTCTTGGATGCATCACTGTAGATCAAAAACCTTTCTCCACTACAAGGAAGTGTGAGCACAGGTGCACTGGATAACCTTCTTTTCAACTCCTTGAAATTCTCTTCACATTCCTCCATCCACACGAACTTAACTCCTTTTCGAGTCAACCTATTGAGTGGATTAGATAATCGTGAAAAATATTTTACAAAACGTCGATAATATCCAGCCAAACCAAGAAAACTTCGGATCTCAGTTACTGTTGTTGGTCTTGACCATCTTTCGATAACCTCTGTTTTTGCTGGATCCATAGATATCCCCTCTTTTGAGATTATGTGACCCAAAAATACAACTTTGTGAGGCCAAAATTCACACTTGGTAAATTTGTCATAAAGCTTCTCCTTTCTCAAGGTCTTCAATATAATTCTCAAGTGATCTTCATGTTCTTTCTTGCTCTTTGAATAGATAAGAATATCGTCTATAAAGACTACCAAAAACTGATCAAGATAGTCTCTAAAGACTCTATTCATCAGATCCATGAATATAGTAGGGGCATTAGTAAGACCAAATGGCATCACTATAAATTCATAGTGTCCATACCTTGTATGGAAAGCCGTCTTTGATATATCCTCTCTTTTGACCCTTAATTGATGATACCCTGAACGAAGATCAATCTTGGAAAAGTATTGAGCTCCGCATAGTTGGTCAAATAAGTCATCAATGCACGGGAGAGGATATTTGTTCTTGATAGTGATCTTGTTAAGTCCTCGATAATCAATGCAGAGTCTCATTGATCCATCTTTCTTCTTAACAAACAGAACAGGTGATCCCCAAGGTGACGCACTAGGGAATATGAATCCTTTATCAAGATTCTCTTGGAGTTTCTTCTTCAATTCCTGCAACTCAATTGGGACCATTCTCTAAGGTGTCTTTGAAATAGGCAAAGCACCCCGTACGAGTTCTATTGAAAACTCATCTTCACGATTTGGTGGAAGACCCGGAAATTCCTCTGGAAAACATCATCAAACTCCCGTACAATGGGAATATTCTTAATCATGAGTTTCTCACCAACCATTTGATATAAATAAGCCTCATTTAGTGGAATCAACACCCATAAGATGGAAGAAATTTCCACTGTAAGGTTATGTTCATCCTTGCATCGATAGACGATCATAGATTGATATGGAATATGAAATGTGACTTCCCTTCTTTGGAAATTGATATGAGATTCATATAGAGAATGCCAATCCATGCCAAGAATCACATCAAATTCCACTATAGGAAGGATCACAAGATTTGCAGGAAGCACTTTCCCACAAACTTCAATCGGAGAAGAATTATAAACTTTTGATGCGACTGTTGTGCCCTTAGGGGTTTTCACAGCTAACTCAACATCTAATTGTTGAGTTAATACGGCGATACCCTTAGAAAATTCTTCATAAATAAAAGAGTGGGTGGATCCAGAATCAAATAAAACATTTGCTACTTTAGAGTGGATGGTAAGTGTACCTTTCACCACTTTGTTATCGTACTCCACATCGCTGATAGAAATTGTATGTGACTTTCCTTTGTCTTTAGCCTTAAGAGTTTATTGGCATTGATCATCATCAACAACCCTTGGATTAGGGAATTGATTGGCATAAGATTCCACCATTGATCAACTTCACCTTCCAAATGATAAACTGCTAAGATGAATTTATCATGTTCAGAACATTGAAGAACTGAAAATATCTTTTCAGTGGTACTGATCCATTGTTCATCCACTAATGGATCAGAAGACCCGCTGAATGAAGGTGGACACTGCCTCATGAAGGATTCAACCGAATGTTGCTCCTTCCTTTGCTCGTTTGGAAGTCCTGCATGATTCATGGCTTGAGAAAGTTGTGTGAGCATGTCTACAAGATTTTGCATTCCAGCTCCCATAACGTTTGGTTGCTCAGGGGGACAATCATTGCATTGCCCGTCGCATTCCGCATTAACACGGTTCCTTCGGGTTGTAGCCATTGACTAAAACCAAGAAGAATAGGGTGATCAACACTAATTATAATAGGAAAACCACATAATAAAGAATAACATTTCACACTTAAGGTCTTATCATAGGTTGTTCATGTCCATTTTCAAAACACTAATATCGTGTTCTATGCTTAGACTTATCCTTAGGGTTCTTACTAAGGCTTTCACATCCTAGTTTCCAAAGGCTGACTATACCTTTCCTCTGATACCAACTATAACGACCCATAATTTACATACACTGTTAATACTTCAAAATTTAAAGTACACTTATTACAACATATAACAAGACCGTGAAAGGACTGTATAGGTTTAGTGTCTTTAGAAACTGGGAAACATAAACAACTGGTTCATAAATCCTCTACGTTGTCTCCCATTTATTTCATCATATCTAGATTCCATTTTTGGCATATCCTACTTAATAACCTCCTTCATGACCTGGGGAAAGAAAACATACAAAAGGGTGAGCTCAAATTCTCACTAAGGGTAAACAAAATAAATATCAATCACACCATATTCATAAGAACATAACATTTTGGAAATCTTAACCTACAAAAGAGATCATAATTTCATAACTTGGGATAAATCATAGTAGTGAAATGTAATCCCAATAATCATAACTTGAAACATGAAACTTTGTGTCATACACACATAATCATAGAGAATCATTTCTTAGTAGTCAAGACTCATTTCCAAGACTATCTTAGCGGACAAAGTCCATTTCTGAACCGATTTCACTCCTCGTTTCAGTCCTCTTTCACTGAACCAGATTAACCTACCATTCCATCCATGTCTATCTTATGAGATATAAATATTTACCCAATGGATTTGAGGGAGATATAGGTCCCACCCATCTCATAATGATACAATTCTTATGTGTTCCACAAAATCATAAATCATACATCATAGCATAACCCATGTAATAAAAATGGGATTCTTAAACATCGTGACATCATAAAAAAATTCATATAAGATAAAGGAATTCATAAAAATAATTCCATCACAACATAATCAAATCAATGAAAAAATAGGGATAGAAACAGAACCCTATATTATCTTATATGGAAAATAATTTTGATATAACACTTGAACTCCATTCTTGAGGAAAATATCTTTTCTACTTCAAAAACACCTTTCCTTTCTTAACATGTCATACAATTTTAAACTAAAAGAAGTTAATTAAAAATAAACTTGAAAAATTTTAAAGGAAGCTTCTTGGAAATAATGTTTTAAAAATCCATTCATGTCGTATATGTTAAAAAAACATTCTTCTCGTACTTTGGCCGGAAAAGTCAAAAAGTACCTCGTACGAAAAATGACAAAAGATTCCTTTCATATCTTTTACTAAAAACTCACCGAAGGGTAAAATTGGATTTAAAAAATTGTAGGAGGATAGAAATAATATTACATATTGAGGAAACATGGATGTGGATGATAAAATACACCCCAGTAAATAACAAAGTATAAACAATCTCGGATAAAAATGAGATTGTGAGATTTTCCCTTACCTTAGGTCCGATTTGCTTCGTAAGTGTCCGAACCTCCTGTATAATGATTTAAATAATGTTATTGACTTATTACAGAATCATACTAATTGTTATGATATCATATATGGTCATATTCTTAGCTTCTTATTAGTAATATTTCATTGCTACTTGTTATTCGGGTGTTTATTACTCTTTGTTCTTATGCGTGTTTTGTCGAATAAATTCTTATTGTTCTTTTTAGGTTATAGATAACTCATTTACAGAATGGTATTAGTGTAATATATATCATATTCATTCATTCAATTCATTTATAAAATCATTATGCAATGAAGATCATGTAGAACGAGTCGCATCACATCGTGGAGACGGTATTTCGTACGTACACACAAGCGATGATATCTTTCCCATGATCGTGGAATTGTATTGGAGTGTATGTATACTATTTCAGAATCAATATCACTTTACAATAATCATATATATTAATTATTTACACCATTATACACATCCAAGTAAGGTGGTGGTGGAAAATAATTTACACCACGGCGTGGAGATGGTATTCCGTACGTACGCAAGCGCGGTGATTTCGTTTTCCGTAGGATGGATAGATGGTGAAATAGGGGTTTTTCATACTTATAATAACATATCAGTATATGAGTGATACTGATGTTATTACTTCATAATGAAACAACTCAATAAGAAGAATTGGAAGAAGAAATAAAGTTGAAAGAATCGGTAATGGACATTACCTCTTCTTTGAAGTGCCTCTTTGTGAGCTCCTTTTAGGGTACTAAAATTGGTCTTTGAAGAAGAAAAGGATCTCTAGGATGTTTCTAGGGAAGTGGAGAAGAGAATTTGTCATGGTTTTTCCAAGCTTGAAGGCTCAATGTGGTGTGAGGAAGAGAGGGAGGAGGTGCCTTCTTATTAGGGAGGAGAGGGGCACCTTTGGAAAAACTAAAAATATTATTTTATTATAAAGCCATTTTCGGTCATTAATAGCTAAAAATTGATTTAATTCGAAGCTAAGGTGGGGATGGGTCGAAATCCTCTCATAAAATAGAATTTAGACAAGTTTAGGTATCTATTTTAACCTTATCATTTAGATTTAACTTTAAGTTAAATAATTTCACTTTTACCGTGTCTTCTTGGTTTCTTACACTATAAGGTTAATAAACTTAATATAACAATAGAAACGAACCCCAAGTTGTTTATTATTAATATATAAAACCTTATCTAAGTCATTTGGCCGAAACTTAGATTTTTAGGAATAAAATAACAATTAATAATATAATATTTGTTTTAAAAACTATTTTATGTCAATTTTGACACAATTTGGTAATTGATTTTTGTGAAAATCATAACAGAATGATTAGTTCGAAAAACGTTACTTAAATCACTAATAACATGTCATATTAACCTAGAAAATTATTTTAATTAATAAAAAGTCTCAAATTACATTTATTTGGGTATTTATAACATCAATTATGTCAATATTTCATTAATAAGATAATTACTGTATCGTCATTGTGTCATAAATAAATTAAATTATTTAATGTCTAAAAATTACAAATAAAATACCATTATGTAGTAAATATTTTTATATTTCTAATGAATATTTATAGTAGAATTTATCTTATGTATAACCTCATATTAAAAATGATTTAGTTATTAAACTTTGATTTTAACTATTTTAACCCGTCTTTAAATAAATTAATAATAAATGTCCTAATCTAATCCAAGTGGGCCTAAATGGTCATATTTTATTCCTAAGGTTGTTTTTGGTCGAATTAAACTTATCCAATAGAATTAGGACATGTTTTAGGGTAATAATAATATCATTTTTACCCTTAATTACCCTATTTACTTTTAACCGTGGTAAATAAAAGTAAAAAGTTACTATTCACCAAAAATTATTTTTATCTAATTGAACCACATTTTACTTACTGACATTAACGATGTCTCTCGAATATTTTAAATTCCACTCACAGTAGCGGTAAAATTAAGTTTTATGTAAATTTGCAAATTCTCCTAGGAGGTGGGTAAAAGACGGTGAAAAGTTCAATAAAATTTTTATATATCTAAAATTATTATAAAATGACTCCAATTAATTGCATTGAACTTATATAGGTATTATGTATCAATTTTGACCTAAAAAAATTAAATAAAATAAATAATTATTTAAATAAAAAGACGGTTTTTAAATAGTAACCCAGTATTTTCACTATTCATCAAAAATTTAAAGTTTTCAGAAAAAATAAAAAAATTTCTCCCTAGGCTAATTTCAATATTCCAAATCCAAAAATGAAGTCAATTTTGAAAAATAAAATTTACAAAATTTCAAAAAGTGGATATTACTATTCATAATGGCTATTTTTAATAATAGCATATCGATGTTTAGTGAAACTCGGTATTGCGTACGACGCAAGCTATCGAGGAAGGTCGTGATTGCGTGTAAATCAATACAAGCTAGTATTGTGTGTAGTGAAAGATTCTTTTGATGATTTATATAACATAAAAACAAAATATTTCTCAAAACAAGTCTCGGGTGTTACAGTGAGAGCATGCCCGGGTAGAATCCGACACTCTAGGTGCTGGACCGGAGTACTCTTGGGAACATTGGTGAATCACTGAAGAGGGTTGAGGGTCCCGATTTCAAAGCAACTGATTCAAAAGGATGAGTGTAGGGAAGGGGACCGAAGGTAGCTCAGGAGAGAGAGGTATGTGGTGTTGTTGTTACCAACCAGACGTGAATACGGACTTGAGTCCATACCACACCATGTAATCCTCCCCTGGAAGAATGCAGGCCAAGGGGCCTAAAATGACAGCGAGGTTTCTAAGAGATGGGGCTGAACCTGAAGACGAAATTTCCGGGCGGTCCTACATATCCTATGAGGATGGGAATCAAGGCACACGTAGTTCTAGAGAGGGATGATTCACAGTTTATCTTCATGCAGCAAGGATGCAAATAAAGGAAAGATACCCCAACGAGGGCTGTTTACGGCACGACGAGTAACCCGACATGAATGAGGAAATAATCCCATACCACACCATACAATCCTATGTGAGAACTTGGGATTGGGGCCCGAGAAGGCCGAGGGACCTGAGGTTGGGCCACGAACAAAATGTCATGGGAAAATTACAGTTTAACATCTTGCAGTGAGGATGATAGTGATCTTAGTTTAAGGTCATAGAGCCTGGACCATAGACACCTAGTTAAAAGTCTTACGAATGGGACAACTGAGTGGAGAGGGTGAATCATCATGCCTATGGAAGACCATAAAGCGAAAGTGATGATAGAGGAAACTGTTTACAAGGTTCAAAACACAGTATCGACCCTTGCATGACCGGAGGTCGGGGGAAAACAATTGAGCGTCAACCGTTGACCATATTTGCAACACGGGACTTGTATCAATTTGTTGTTCGAAACCCTTGAGGATATTTGCTTGAAATGGTAGGAGGGCCCTTAGGCTGAGCACCTATGTTGTTCGGGGGTCCTTCTGAATATAGGAGACGACGGAAACCCAAATGATGGGGCCTACAAAGCATGGTGAGGCTTGTTCTTACGGAAAGGGCGATAAGTGGAGGAGGAATGTCTCATGGGGATGTGTGTGGCATGGAAAAATATCCTGGAGTGAATAAGGGCATGAGTCCACACCACACCACACAATCCTAAATGAGAACTAGGGCTAAGGGGCCAAAAGGGGCGAGGGACCCAAGGCCGGGTATCCCGACCAACTATAGCCATATGACCTCTC
The DNA here is from genome assembly GCA_963277665.1 of Viscum album. NCBI lineage: Eukaryota > Viridiplantae > Streptophyta > Magnoliopsida > Santalales > Viscaceae > Viscum > Viscum album. The sequence goes on along the minus strand of OY728167.1, from coordinate 802,972,460 downwards.
ATGCGGGCATTGCCTCATCATAGCTCATAAGACCACGTGAGCAATGCTCGGTGTGGGAAATAAGGAGTAGGACTAGGCTCTCCCCATCATAAGGGTCCAACAGTTGGAATTGCACTCCTGCCGAGGTAGACCGAAGCTTGAAGATACAACATGGTAGAATGAACCACTACACTCAATGTTCGGGACATATGGGGTGGTGAAAACGACCCAAGATAGCTATTTACCATGTTCGAAACACAACATCCTTATCATGTGACCAGAAATGGGAACAAAAAATGAGTGTTGACTACTGACCATGTTCGCAATGTGGGACTTATATCAATTTGTTGTTTGAAATCCTTGAGGACATTAGCCTGAAATGGTAGGAGAGCCCCTTGGTCCGAGAATCCATTCCAGTTAGGGGCCCTTTTGGATTTGAGGGATAATGGAGTCCCAACCAAAGGAGTGAGTGAAGCATAAATATTCTCGTGCTTTTTAACGTCAATTAGGAAGGTGAACAAGGTGAAAGTCTCCACAGGGTGGGATGTATGGTGGGGTCATGATGAACTCTCCATGAATCAGGGAGGAATCCAACACCACACCATGTGTTCTGACCCGAGGGGATATTCTGGAGTTTGGGGATGGGCCTATGGACAAAAATTTCTGGGAGGTCCTACATTTCCCATGAGGATGGGAATCAAGCCATACATAGTTATGAAAATTCCATGTAGTTTAACGTCTTGCGGTAAGTATGTGGGAGGACTAGAAGAATGAGGAAAGGCACATGGCGCGACCTTCATAATCTTTCCGCAAGTGGGACCAAAGAAACTTAGGTTGCATCGCATGATATCCTCAAAGGGAAAAACACCTGGGAGGGGTATCCAAACGAGAAGAGTGTGGGATAGGACTTAGGACAAGGCGTCCAAGTGTTCCTACATATCCCATAAGTATGGGAATCAAGCTGGGCGTAGTTCTTGGGATGAAATTTAACGTCTTGCGTGACGACACACAATTTAACATCATGCGAGACGTTTCACAATTTAGGTTCATGTAGGACCATACAGTTTAAGGTCATACTAGACCATACAGTTTAAGGACATGCTGGAACATACAGTTTAAGGTCATGCTGGACCATACATTTTAAGGTCATGCTGGACCATATAGTTTAAGGTCATGTTGGACCATACCGTTTAAGGTCATGCTGGACCATATAGTTTAAGGTCATGATGAACCATACAGTTTAAATTCATGTTGGACCATAAGACTCGGGGAAAGTATTGGTTGAGAAATTTGGCATTGGTGGGAGGAGTTATATGCTCACCATCAATGGTAACCATAAAATATGCACCATTGGGGTAGACCTTGTGAATAACGTAAGTTCCTTCCCATTTGGGCTCCAACTTGGGTGGTTTCCTTCCAGGTATCATTGGTGTCCTTAGGGATAGTACCAAGTCTCCTTGCAAGAAGGAGCGGTGGAAAACTGTCTTGTTGAAATATATAGCCATCCTGCTCTGTTGCCTTTCCAGATTATGCAGGGAATGAAGCATGTTCTCATCGTGCACTTCTAGCCTAGCCAGGCAGATTTCAGCTACTTTATCCAGCACCTTCTGATCGTAGATAGCTGTGTGCAATGAGGGAAACTGAATCACGATGGGCAGGACGACCTATATCCTGTACACCAGGGAATATGGGGTCACCTGGGTGGAATTACGAGTCATCGTATGATAATCCCAGAGGTTGTTGGGGTGAATTTTCGAACAACTCATCTTATTCAAACCTGCAATTTTCTACAGAATGTTAGAGAGGGTTTTGTTGAATGCCTAGATCTATCCATTTGATTGTGCATTATAGTGGGAGGCATGGTTAGAATGGATGTTGTACGTAGCGTACGGTTTCTTCAGCTCATCTACATGGTTGTTTGTGATGTTATCAGTGAGGACGACGTAAGGGAATCCAAATCGATAAATGATGTTGGAGATCACAAAGTCAACTATGGAATGGGCCTTGACCTCCTTGAGCGGAACTTCCTCTTCCCACTTAGAGAAGAAATCTGTAGCAGTAAGGATGAACCTGCATTGGAAATCTGTCACTGATTGGTAAGGTCCCATGACAATGAGACCCCATAATGCAAATGGCCAAGGGTACATGGTAGAGTGGAGAGGCTCTGGTGGCTGATGCATGAAGTTAGCATGAATTTGGAACGCTTGGCACCTCTTAGAGAACTTGATGCATTCATCAATCATGGAGGGACAAAAGTACCCTAGTCTCTGGATCTGGTGAGATAGTTTTGGCCCGGTCTGATGATCCCCCCAGGAACCGGCATGAACCTTTTGAATGAACTAAGAAATCTCAACTCCTTCAATGTAATGAAGGAGAAAACCATCAAACACTCACTTGTAGAGGATCTACTCATGACTAGGACCATCCTGGATGGTGAACTGTGTCACGCGGAGTCGGATTCTCTAACGCTCGGCCCGATCTGTCGAGAGATTACTATTCTGGAGGTACTCGACAAAGGAGGTTCTCCAATCAGGAGTCACTTCAATCACTGCATCCTGGGGACTTGGGGGTCCGGACATGGAGGAACTGGTGGGAAGGTGGCTTACCTATGGGTTGTCATCGTCATCTGGGGTGACGGGAGCAACGACTCTTCGGTGTGCCATGTGGATAATCATATCATCCTGTTCGGGCTCTGCAAGTGATGCAGCTAGGCTGGCCATTTTCTCTGCCATTCAGAGATCGAGGGACATGAGTAACTTCTGGCCAAGATGGGAACTGGGCCACTAGCTTGAGAGTGTGATCCAACAATGGTACGAGCTCTGGCTTTCTGACGACATAGTCACCGTAGATCTACTTGATGACTAGTTCGGAATCCCCTTTCACATGAATATGGGGAACATCAATATCGAGGGCCAGCTCGAGGCCAGTGATGAGAGCCTGATACTATGACTCATTGTTGGTGTAGCCTTTTGACAACAGAAATGAGTATGGCAGAATGTCTTATGCTGGGGTAATGAAGACGATACCCAAGCCTACTCTGTTGAGTCTGGGATCATTGAGCCTCCTACTGGTGGGGCTCCAAGAAGCACCATCAAAGTGCATCTTCCAGCAAGGCGTGTCTTGGTCTACCAAGAGGATTGTCTAATTAGGGAAATCGAGATCCAGGGACTGGTCAGCAGAAGCTGTATGGGTAGTGAGGAAGTCTGCCAATTCTTGTCCCTTGATAGCCTTCTAAGGAACGAACCTGATGTTGAACTGCTGGAGGATTACCGCCCATCGATCTAGACGGCCTGTCAACATGGTGCGGTTCAAGATGTATTCATTGGATCTACTCGGTACACTAGTTGTACCCCATGATGCTGGAGGTAATGCTGCAATTTTTGTACTATGAATACCAACGCACGATAGATATTCTTGATAGGGGATTATCTAGTCTCCATATCGAGGAGCATGCGATTGGGGTAGTAGAGGCTGTTCTCTGTTCCTTCATTTTTCTTTTGGGTGAGAAGGGGACTGAGAGATAACTCCAGGGAGGCCACGTAAAGGACCAGTGGATTTCTAGAAATGGGTGGCATTAAGACCAGAGGCTGGACTAGATACTGTTTATTTCCTCAAAAGTAGTTTAGCACTCTTCGTCCCACTCATAGATGATGCCTTTCTTCATGAGCCGGGAAAAGGGCTTACACTTGCTGGCCAAATTTGTAATGAATTGATGTATGTAGGCTAAGTGGCCTTAGAAGCCTCAAATCTTATGGATATTGCTCGAGGGAGACATCTGGATAATTTCCTTCATCTTCTCCGGGTCGATCTCGATGCCCCTGTATCTGAAAACGAAACTGAGAAACTTTCCGGATTTGACCCCAAAGGCGCACTTCAATGGATTTATCTTCAGATAGAGAGAGGGGGGAGAAAGTCAAAAAATTTCTCAAGGTCTTTGAGATAGTCCAGATTCTAGAGAGATTTGACCACCAGATCATCAACATAGCACTCCACCAATGTTCCGAGGATCGGCTTAAATATGCGATGCATAGCCTGCAGATAGGTGGCACCTGCATTATTTAAACTGAAGGGCATGAATTGGTAACATAAATTAACTTGTGGTGCCCTAAAATCTGTGGAATCCTCATCCTCAGGAGCCATGTGAATCTGGTTATACCCAGAGTACCCATCCATGAAGGAGTGGGCTTGGAACCCAGATATAGCATCGATCAAAAATTCCATCACAGGAAAGGCAAAATCATCCTTTAGGCACTGACGATTGTGATCTTAGAAGTCGATGTAGACTCTGATCTGTCTGTTCTTCTTCCTGACTGGCACAATTTTGGCTTCCCATTTGGGATACTCGACCTCCTTAATGAAATTTTCTCTGATGAGATTATCATCTTCTGCCTCAACCGTGGCACTGTGAGAAGGGTGCATCCATCTGGGAGGCTATTTGAACTCGCGATGATTTGCCAAAAGACCGAGGTGGTGGACGGATACCTGAGGATATAGTCCTGGAATCTCATCATAACTCCATGAAAATACATCATGCTGTTGTTTCAGGAAATCCATGTACTGTTGTTGCTCCTAGAAGGGAATAGATGCACTGATTAGTGTGGGTTTTGGTTCTGCCTCACTACCGTGGTTCACCTGTACCAATTCATCGACCTTGGCGGAGACGACCTCTTCAAAGGTGGGAGTAGAATCCTCTAAATCCACTTCTTCACTTATAATAGAGAGATCCTCAGTGGGGGGAATTGCTTATGAGTCGGAAGATTCCTACGGGAGGATGATACCAGCCTGAGCGGTAATGGATACTGCATCGGGGGACTCTTGTGCTTCTGCAACAATAACGATGAAGGCTGTCAATCCGATCCCATTTAGTCTTCAGACCAAGGGGACACTCTTGATGATGTCAGAGAAATAGTGGCGCGTCGTCTTGAGCCTATTAATTCTAGCCTGACAGAACAAGAAAGTATTATGTATTGCCATTTCCATGGGATGGAAATCCCGATACCTTATGGGATTAGGAGGCTCTGGGATCACCTGAGCCTGATTTGTATAGGAGTACGAGGTGATTTCCCCCATCGCATAGACTTGGGAATATTTTCAACCCTCATCCCATAAATGATGAATAATTGTCCCATGTACGGGGTTTTAGCCCCCAATAAGTGGATCAGAAAGACATAGGCATCATCTATATCTTTCCACAGGATTGTCACGGTTGTGTCATGCTCAACCTCATTAGTTTGAATCTGCTTGTCCTTGCACTTGTAGTAGTCAACATCCAAATAGCAGGCTTCACAAGAGGCAAAGGGAGACACGTCACATTAAAGCATGCCTACTAGACCATTGAGAGAGTACTTGAGGCACTGGTGATATGATGAGGGAACCACTGCATATAGGTGGAGCCATGGCCTGTCCATCAACGCATTGTAGGTGGTGTCCTGGGAGACAATCATAAATTCGGCGCTGGAAAATAGACCACCATATTGGGTCTTCAAGTGGATATTTCCGACCAGTGTCTATTTCATCCTGTCATAACCTTGGATTCTTAGGTCAGAGGGACTCATATCATCTTTAGAAAATCCCAATTTTCACAGTGTCCGAGTCAAGATTAGGTTGATTCCTGAGCCCGTGTCGATGAGACAACGGCGGACCTCCACGCCATTGAACTGACCAGTGATGTATAGTGGGTGAATGTGACCCTGTATAGGGGAGCCTTCATCTTATCCAAAGAACGAGATGATGGTCTGGCATTTAGTATTCTTAATCGTCTCAGCATGGAAGGCTTCTACGGCTGCTTCTTCCATCTCAAACTGGAGGGGGCTCATTAAAGCCTCAGTGAGGGCCTCACGCATGTTTGATGATAAGAGAAGAGCCTAAAGGATGGAGAGCATAGCTGGAATGCTAGAAAGATGTTTGAGGAAATCATTTTTCTATGCCAGGCATGAACTTCAACTTATAGGAGGTCTCTCTATGATAGGAGGTATGGTGGGTCCTACCGACTGGACCAACGACTGACTGGTACTTGGAATATCCCGCTAATCACTAGTCGAATCTTGCAAAGTGACTACCATATGAGGCCCAAATAACTGATTATGGCCTATAACAGGGCATGGCTAGTCATGGTGCAGGTGATGTGGCTCTTCTTGATCCAACAACATAAATAGCGGCGAAGGCGGGCTTGATTTCACCAGATGAGAAGGCTGCACTTGCTGAGCTCTACACTGATCCTGTTGCCTGGTTTTGGTAGCTTGCACAGCCTGGCTGGAAGTTATGACCGATGCACTTCGATGACCCATATATCCATGGCTCCGTTGATGCTGATGATTGCTGGGGATGTTGGGAGGATCCACCTGGCACTCCTCATCGTCAGGAATCATGTAGGGGTTTACCAGCTCTATGGTATTAACCGAGGCTTACCCTTGACCGTCACTCGAAGAGTCATCCACCACCTAAAGAATTATGATAGGAACCACCATATATGGGGGAATGAAGTCACCGAGAGTATGGGATGATGATGGAGTTGGCGGGGGACTTTTTTTCCCTTCCACTGCCAGTGTTTGATCTTCTCGGAAGAGGATGGCTGAGACGACAATGTAGAAGTAATAACTAAGGATTCTGAAGGCTCTAGCTGATTTAGGTGAGAACAAATGACACCATGGGCATGTGAGACTATTTTACAATCCATCGAGTCATCATATTTCTGGGACCCATAGTTATAAACCTGATTCCACTCTCCCTCATTGTCAGAGATACTGTACGGCCTCACGAAGATACACGCCACCTATTCCGGGGCTGGGCCTAACCGGACTATGTTATTATACACCTGGTCTTGAAGAAAATATTTGAACAAATAGAACTGCTTGGGAGTGTTCCCCAGAATCCGGTGATAGGGGAAGTAATTAGGGCCATCAGTGAGGTTTGCCTCTTCTGTCCTTCTGTACTCTGGAAAATGTACAATCCCCTACTCCAAGGGACTATGGAACTAACTGGGGACCTGAGCCTCATTGAACGAGTAGGTCTAGTTTCTCCTGTTTGGAAACGGGGCCCTTGGAGCCTGAATCTAACGAGGAGCTATAGGATCCTGTCGATGCAGCGACACCTAGTTATCTCACCTAGGTGGCGACGTCGCATTATGTGGAGGAACCTGCCGATTCTAAGGTGGGCGCTGCTGGGATGGAGGCTGCGCCTAAGGGGGAGGGCCTTTGTGCATCTGCGGAGTCGGCTCCACTGGTGACAACTCCAGTTGCCTGGGGCCCTCTATTTGGGCCACTGTGGTGGGCTTGGACCTAGCATCCCTTCTCATGGGGATTTCAAGAGGCAACGAACGTGCCTTCTTAGCCTCCTGTAAGGCTTCCTCTAGGTGATGGGCCTTATCATAGAAGTCTCGTAATCCCCTGGGGTAGTTATATGTGATCAAAATGGGGACCAGTTCCGTCTTGAAATTCCCTATGCACATCGTCAGTAGTTGATCCTGAGTCAATGGCATGTTGAGGGAGTATGTGAGCCCCTTCCACCAGGAAACAAAGTCTACAACGCGCTCATCAGGCCTCTACTTGCACTTGAAGTGGTCTGCGATACTTGTCTTCTGAGTGGTGGAACTGAACTGGTAGAGAAATTGCTTATAAAGGTCTTCCCAACCGGCTACTGATCCGATGGGGAGCTGGCTATACCATACGAACACCGGTCCCTCTAATTTCTGCACAAAACAGTGGAGTTTGGTGGCTTCTTGCTGCGTTGTGGTCCCCAACATGGGCCCACACCTTGAGATGAGGTGGGCCAAGTACTGCGGCGGGTCCCCTGTCCCATTGAAGGGGGAAAAGGTGGGATTTCCAAAACCCAGGGGGGATGGAATATCTTTCACCCATGCTGGATATGGATTTCCATCAGGTGGGAGTGCCACCTGTCATGTTTCCAACACCTCGAGGTGAGCAATGAGCCCCATTGTTAGATCATTTGGGCGGTGGTCCCTATCTTGACAGAGATCCCTGACCACCAGTGCATTGGAGGGTTCTTCATCATGATAAACCGACCCAACGGCTCGTGGATCGGCTAGTGGAACGACCTGTGGAGCAGCCGGGGGAACCTGAGATGGGCCTCGAGGATTGTCACGTCATTCAGGAGGATTTGGTGAGACATACCGTGCCCTCTTTTCGTAAGATCCAGACTCAACCCTGTCTGCGTGAGCAGGATGGTCAAGGTCACCCGGGGGAATCTCACCGAGGGTAAGTTGTGCCTGCCCCTATTGTCCCGGCCTAGGATCACTGTAGTCTAGTTGTTTCTCTATAGAACGTTCAGCCAGGATTTTTTTGACCTTCTTCTTATGTTTAGCAAGTTGCTGACGCAGCGCGGCTTTTTCTGAGTCATCCTCTGTCTTCTGCACTAAGCCAGACGGGTCAGAGGGTTTGGCGGTTCCAGGATTCTCTTTACCCTTACCATGATTCTGGCTAAGAACTAATGCCTCAGTGGGTGCAGGGAGACCCAAAAGGTTCCTCTGTTGGTGAGTAACCCTTCCAAACAGATCCAGTAGATGCGGCACACCCTCAGGGGGTAGGTCCCCATCAAGTATCTCAAGCTCATTCTCTTCTTCTGATAGGCTAGCCATGTTGACCGCGACTCTACCTAGGGGAACATCCTCAATATCACCTGGAAAGTTGGGCCATCGCCAGATAGGACTGAAGATAAGGGCATCATACTGCCCCCATCCACTGATCTATACATGGGGAGAAATCTCTTTGATTATTCTGTGAAGCACTTTAAAGCTCTGGATGCATCTTTGCTGGAGGGACCTATGGTGACCTGGTGACTCAGGGTTCTAGGCCATGGGGAGTGCGGCCAAATCAACCAGACGACATTTTTCGCCAATGTCCTCGAAATGTGCTTGTCTCTTAGGGTAAGCCACTCGATGATGATGAAGACAGAAATGAGTCACCTAGAGGGTCTGGTGGAAACACTCAACTTCATCTTGGGTGAGGGATTCCGGCAGACAAAAATTTGGTTCTGAAACGGTCCAATAGATCTCAGAGTTGTAGTCCGTTGTGAGGATATCCCATAAGCTCCTCATCTTGGATTCAGGGTCTGGCCCTTCATTTCCCCACTCATCAACCAGAGGTGGCTGAGGAACTAGAAGCGGTACCGAAGCCGACAGTTGGGACGGTAGGCTGGCCGTTGGAGAATATGAAGAGCGATCTGAGAAACCTCCACATCTCAGACTATCCTCCGAAGAGTGTAGTGACTTAGCCACCACATCGCTTTAAGATGAACTGATAGCTGTAATTCCTTGTGCAGGGATTACAGCTACTAGTGATGAACCATGTTGCTGTTCGTCCACCATTGGTCCCCAAAATAGCTCTACGTGATATCTATTCGAGGTATAGAGTGCTTCTGGTGATGATGACGGCGATTGCACAGCTGTAACCTGTGAAGCTACCAAATTTTCTTCTTCCTAGATATACCTGCGGAGGGAGGAGGGAATATGATGGACCTCACATTCTAGAAGTATGAGGCTTATACGCCTTGTTCCTGCCCCATCCCTTGACACAGAGGATCAAGGAAAGGGATCCATTGCTGAGTCGTATTCCACCTTAGAGTCTGAGAAGAAAACTAATTTGATCTCAGTTTGAATATTCTTGGCGTTCTTTTTTATTATGGCGATGATCCGACTTCCTACCCTGGGATGGTTCTTTGAGATAGGGTAGATTCTCGGCACGAGGAGGACCTTCGGTTGTACTGATGTTGGGGTGGGGAGGACTCCCGCCCGAGTGAGATGGTGTGTGGGGAGCACTAGGATAGATATCAAAGGGGACAAGGGGAGGACCTCTGTGGGAAGTGTTGGAGCAGGTATGACCTTTTCTGGAAATGATAGGAGCACGGGAATGACCTCTATGCTTGTTTCTCCTGAAAGTGGAAGCGTGAGGATGGTCCTCGTACTGGTCAAGACGAACACAGGTAGGACCTCCATGCTGGGTACTAGTGAAATGAAGCTATACTTAACTCCTCTGATTGTTGAGATAAGGAGGACCTCCGCCAGTATTTTTCTAGACATGAGGAGACCCCCATGCTGGAGATTGGCCGGGTGTGTGACGTCTCCACACTGGTGGTCTGTGGCAGGAGGAACGAATCCATAACCAATGTAATGAGCATGGGAGAGGCTTCCGTACCAAGTGTCGCTGCTCTGGGGACCCTCGTTCAGATCAAAGGTAGCATGAGGAGGGCCTCCATTCTGATCTTGAAAGTGGGGAGGACCCGCGTTCGCTATGGTGGTGGTACGGGGAGGACCTCCATACTGGCGACGACCACTATCTGCGTTGGCGGCCGAGAGAATCGACCCAGCCTGACCGTGGGGCGGTTGGGGTCTTGATCCGGGCCAGGTATGTAAGTGCCCCTGCTCATCATACATAGAGGGTTGATGATACACATCGGTGTTGGCCCGAACCACAGTAGCTGTCAACGTCGATACCCCTTGTCGGGTGTCCTCCTCGTCCTGCGCCCGACGTTGGCATTAGGTCGGCCTGACCGGGGCCAGCGGTGGAGGTGCATGGCTTACCTAATCCTCGACTCTTGGGATCAGGTGGTGGCACTGGTGCGGCCTAGTGGGAGCCCTCCTTGGGAGCCCCTAAAACAGGACCTCATCCAAGTTGGCCCAGACATCCCCTACCTCATCGGCGTAGGGGAGAGAGTTGTCGAGGCGTTCCGGGGAGAGGCTCCCAAAATGATTGTATGTTGGAGTGGAGAGTAGTGGATACCTGCACGGCCCTTGGGGGAGGTGGTGGCGACGAGGCGCAGAGGCCTCTAGATCCTGGTGGGCCATATCCCGAGTTGGGATAATTCCCTCCTCCTCGTATTGGCGTACAAGGTCACTTTGACCCTTCGTTGAACAAATTTAGAAGGGGAGATTGGGCACGGGCACCCAACAACTATAGTTGTGGAGATTTTCAGCTAACCGGTCAAGCCACATGGGGTTTCCGCATTGGCGTTTCCCCTACCCCTACATCGGTGGGCGGGTTTCGATCGGATTTCTGATGCAGCAGCTTGGTTCCTTGAAAAGAAGGGAGATTGAACCATTAGTTCTGAAACAAAGAAATCGATGTCCAGTTCCCCAACATCATTCCTCCTTCCATGGATGGTAAGAGGGATCCACGTTGACAACATTACAGACCGAGATGCCCAATGTTTTGACTACCCCAACTTCTGGCGAGTTTCATGCCAGGCCCGCTATTTTCTTGGCGGGACCCGGTATCAGAGAACTAGATCCGGTGACACACTAGTCCACTGATGTCTCGAACTCTACTAATTTTAATGTTGAGGAGAAGAAATTAATTTCAGGTTCACCATTTCTATTTCTGATGCTTTCACCGGGGGGCGCGCGCATCCATCTATTCGGGGACGACGTGGACATGCTGGCTATTTCCCTACAATCCCTCTTTCCATAGGTGGGCGGCATCCATTCCTTGTTTAGGGATGTTTTCTCCTTGATCGAAAAGGGATGATGAGATTTCGGTTCTTCCTTCAGTGGATTCCTCCTCGAAACTTGTCACCTAGTCCAAGTCTCCCTCATAGACTTTAGACGTTGTTCGTGAAACTCTTCCCAATGCCATATCTTCATGGACACCGATTAATCACACTGCTTATATCGGGACATTCCAAGGGGTTCGGTCAGGGAAACGACCTTCGGTTAGGGAAGTAGTCACATTGGATATCAATGGCGTGTCTGGACGCCAGAACACTAGTGCGTCTGGATTTCATCCCCTAATTATAGGGATTATCGAGGGCGCAGAAGCCCGAGGGATCCCACATCGAATGAAGGGAATTATTTTCCATAGACATTTCTCTAAGGTTTTTCCTCAGCTTCCCATGTCTAACACAGAGTATGCCGTGAGTTTAACATCTAGCAGAGATGGATCAGACTGATAGGAACACTGGTTAGAGTGGATCAGATGGGTTCGACCCATGGAGGGAACACTGATATCAAGGATAACACATGGTTAGTTACCCAGTTACCGCTAGGAGCAGATAAGAGGTGAATTGGCCTGATCTCACTAGTATGTGGCGGCCCGGGTAAGAATCAAGATGGATGGTGGGTGATTAAGTGAAGTGTATGGAGAATGATATGGAGTCGAATCGAGGGTGACGGTGATGTTGGGATTGAGCCTCACAGAGACCACCTACCTATCACCATGGTAGGGTATCAAAGTCCACATAGTTTAGGACGAGGGTTTAGAATTAGGGTGTGCATGGAGGACAATGACCTGACGACATACCAGGGCTTATGCGTGGTTAGCAACCCGAGTTGATCTGATGCCCGGGGGCATACCAAAGATGTGGGCCCCAATAAAGGGGACATCAATGGCTTACCGTTGGTTGAGGAATACAATGACTTACCAATGGTTGGGATTGACAATGACTTACTGTCGATTGGGGTACACAACGGATTACCATTCGATGGGGTCACAATGGCTTACAGCTGGATTGGGTCACAACGGCTTACCGATGTATGGGGTCCCAATGTCTTACAGCTAGATGGGGTCACAACGACTTACTGCTGGATGGGGTCACAACGACTTACTACGGGATGGGATTTGGAACCGATGTGAATATGGTCGGAACCAATGGTGTTGGACTTGAACCTCAGAGAGGCTTCCTACATACCTTGCCATGGAAAGGATCAAAGTCCACATAGTTCGGAAGTGGGGTGTGGTGAACTGACGTGAAGTGTCCGGGACCAATGGTTGTTGGGATTAAACCTCGTGGAGGCTTCCTATGTACCCTGATTTGGCAAGGATCAAAGTCCACATAGTTTTGGATGGTTGGAACCGATTAGAAGATGGTCAGAACCAATGGTTGTTGGTCTTGAACCTCATGGAGTATTCCTACGTACCTTGCCTTGGCAAGGATCAAAGTCCACGTAGTTCGGAGTGGGTTGGCGAACCGACCTGAAGATGTTCAGGACCAATGGATGGTGGGCTTGAACCTCTAGGAGGCTTCCTACGTACCTTTCCTTGGAAAGTATCAAAGTACACGTAGTTCGTAATGGTGTTTGTTGAACTGATGTAAATATGGTTGGAACCAATGGTTGTTGGGTTTGAACCTCAAGGAGGCTTCCTACATACCGTTCCTTAGAGAGGATCAAATTCCACATTGTTCGGAATGGTGTTTGGTGAACCGACGTGAAGATGGTCGGAACCAATGGTTGTTGGGCTTGAACCTTAGGTAGGCTTCCTACGTACCTTACCTTGGCAAGGATCAAAGTCCACGTAGTTCGGAATGGTGTTTGGTGAACTGACGTGAATATGGTCAGAACCAATGATTGTTGGGCTTTATCCTTAGGGAGGCTTCCTACGTACCTTGCCTTGGAAAGGATCAAAGTCCACATAGTTCTGGATGGTTGGAACGGACATGAAGATGGTCATAACCAATGGTTGTTGGGCTTGAACCTCAGGGTGGCTTCCTACATCCCTTGCCTTGGAAAGGATTAAAGTCCACATAGTTCGGAGTGGGTTGGTGAACTGACGTGAAGATGGTCGAGACTAATTGATGGTGGGATTAAACCTCAGGGAGGCTTCCTACGTACCTTTCCTTGGCAAGGATCAAAGTCCACATAGTTCGTAATGGTGTTTGGTGAACCGACGTGAAGATGGTTGTAACCAATGGTTGTTGGGCTTGAACCTTAGGGAGGCTTCCTACATACCTTTCCTTGGCATGGATCGATGTCTACATAGTTTGGAATGGTGTTCGGTGAACCGATGTGAAGATGGTCGGAACAAATGGTTGTTGGGCTTGAACCTCAGAGAGGCTTCCAACGTACCTTACCTTGGAAAGGATCAGAGTCCAGGTTGTTTGGAATTGTGTGGGTTGGGGATTACATGCCAAGGCTGCCCATAGAGGATGTCATGATCGATGCTTACTCTAAGACCACGCGATTCATGCTCGGTGTGAGAAAAAAGAGGCATCAGAGACCTACCGATCACATTGCGAAAGGTGTATCTGTGGGAAGTGGAATAGGGATTACGTGTGGTTAGAGGCCCAAAATGGAAACAGGGGCTTGCGCGTGGAGTGACACCGAGGAGATGGAGACTGGGACATATTCCAGGGTGGAGGCCTGGGTGGCGATAATGCCCAAAGGGAGAGAGATTTGGCACCAATGAGAGGAGGGCTCTGGTGGCCATCCCCCACTCTCTGGTCTTCGGCCAGCAAGAAGATAGGAGGAGCAGGGGTGCCGCATCTTGCAAGAAAGTCTAGGGGATTACACCGATATGGTTACCCTTACCCCATGGACAGATGTCGGGGCAAGGTCACATTTTAACATGATGTGTTGAGGATGGTGGTGCTTGGCAGTTTAACGGCCTGCAGCTCAGATGATGGGTTCACTCCACACCCCTAGGACTTACATGACTGATACCCACCCGCCCTTAGGGAAGGGAAGGCATCAGCAACGCCATGGTGGTTGGGTGTTATGGAGTGATCCATTGGGGGGTCCACATTAGCGTGACTATGTAAAGAAGCAATAGTCATTAGCATGCCTATGAGAAGAAGCATGAGGCGAAGCAACACAATGTGTAGTACGGCCCAAGGGATCTTGAAATCACTTTATACAAACCTAGAGGGTCTAATGAGAAAAGGAGTTGTAGAGCAAAAGGGTCCATAGGTAGAAGCCTTGTGAAGTCCTGGTGCTCCATATAGTGGAGGGGATTCACGACGAGGTATGTTTCGCGAAATGAAGAGGCCTAGACTAGGCATAGGGCATGGGTGTATATGGAAGGTGCTTCGCGAAGTTGAAAGACATTTGCAGAGCCATGCCTCGGGAAACAAGGGTGCCTCGCAGAGCAAGGTATTGTGAAGCAATGTGCTTCATGAAGCATGGTGACCCTGCCTTATCATGTGGGGAATGGAGGGTGCTTTGCGAAGCATAAGTGATCTGCGAAGACCCGAGTTCCCTTGGGGATCCCCTTCCTTCACGGATGCCCATGGGCTCCGCAAAAGGCATCCCTCTCTGAAGAGGGGTTTAATTAAAGCATAGGGGAGGCCCTTCATGATGAAAAAGTACCTTGAAAGGCTCATGGCTCACAGAGCAGAGATTATTTCGCGATTTGGGAGCTGAGAAGGCGAAAGGTCCGATGATATTTCCTTTGGGATTAAGGGGAGCCCTTTATTTATAGGCAAGAGGCACCGCGAATCAGATATCATGCGGCACAAAGATAGAGTTTGCTCCGCGGAGGGTCGCGAACGTCAAATGGGTTTTCGAAACATCCAGCCTCCTTGCTCCGTGGTGGGTCACAAATGTCAAATGGGTTCGCAGAGAATCCCGCCTCCTTGCTCCGCGACGGGCTGCGAATGTCAAAGGGGTTTTCAGAGCATCCCACCTCATTTCTCCGCAATGGGTTCACAAAGGGGGAGCTTGGCATTGGCCGTGGGGCTACGGGGGATCCACGCTCAGGCTTTTTAAGGCAGCCCCTAATGCTTTCCGTTTGTTCTGTTCCTCCCAAATTTTGGCACCAACAACATTCAATTATCCTTTCCCGGTTCATGTATCTCAAATCCATTAAATGTTTTTGGGATCAATGAATCCATAAATATTGGGTGTCTCATTTTAGATTAAAATAGTGTGGAGGTACCTAATTAGATATATGATAAATTACATCACTGTAAATTACATTAAATTAGTGAAATTAAAATTATAATTAAAATTTACTTACATGGAAACCACTTATAGCATTTTTATTGTGATATGATCCTTGACAAAAAGATCCAGGATATCTTTATTAAAAATAGTTAAAATATAATCTCTTAAATATATTTAAAAAATAATTAGTAAATAGTTAATGTATTTAATGATAATTTAACTATTCTTTTAAAAAAATATGGTGTATCTAATGATGTTGTATCCTGAAGTCATTGTATTTATTTCATTTAATCTTTTGATTTCTAATATAGTTATTAAAGGTAAATATAAGTACTTTTTTATTAATTTAAAGGAAAAAAGTAGATAAAAATACATATTAAACATGTACCTCAATCATCAAATTTACACAAGTCTAGTTGGTTTTAATAAAAAAATTCTGGGGATTTTTCAAACTGCGGTTACCTCAGTGGGAAATATCACAAGAGTATATAGATTAGTAATATAATGTATCATCACTCTTATTTAATCTAATGACATAAGTTGATTATATATATAATCACCTAGATAATATATGTTTTTATATGATATAATATAACAATGTGGATCCTCAATGTGTAACTAACAGTACATAGTTAGATCTGAAATAAGAGGTGGAGGAGCAGGATGTGCAGGCAATATCTATCACAAAATATCTACATACATTGATTATATATAATATCTAATCATATCCTCTATCTACTGATCTATCTCTTGAACATAATCATTCTAAACTTTTATCTCTCCCTTGTATACATCCTCCCTTAATGCATTGTGTTCCAACCATAGTGTCTGAAACACACCCTAGGGGGTTAATTATGGTTTGAATTATCTTTAATCAACTTCACATAGATCATTTTGTTGTGTTTTAAAGAACATTAAAAACCATTCAAACTCAAGAATGTGTCATAGTTTATAGATAAAGAAATTAAATTCAGTGTCACACATATTTTCACTTAGTTTATCACTAAGGGATGCTCCAATGAGAATACACTGAAGATGTGTCAGTGTACTATCGATATCACTACACTGACTGAAAATTAATTTTTATTAGAAAGGAGGGAAAGGCCCCGTCAAACACAAAGTAGTCTCAAGGAGGTCTGTAGTGATGAAGGCCAAGGGCATACCCTTGGACAGCCATTCTACATTCAGAAGGAAGAGAACCCACACTGTCAGAGAATAAGAGGGTCAACCGAACTGCCAACCCGAGCAAGAGAGTCAACTGAGAAGTTGTCTTGGCGCCAAATGTTCCTCACCATCTGTCCTCCATTGGTATCAAGGGAGAAAATTCTAGTGATGTAAACCAAGTACCAAGGAGCGACAATCTTCCCTTGCAAAATTCTAACCAAAACCTCTGAGTCAGACTTGAACTCCAGTGCTTGAATATCCAATATTTTACACAACATCAGACCCGTATGAAGGGCCCTAGCTTCCGCACCCAGCGAGAAACCAGGGATATAGAAGGCGTTAAAACTGAGCCAGAAAGAGCCCCTGGAATCCCTGAGATGCCCCCACCCCTCATCTTCCCATTCATAAATGATCCATCCATGTTAAGTTTCAGGCCATTTGAAGGGGGGACCAACCAATCCACCATCCTCTAGTCCGTTTAATGATAGGTATTCTAATCATCACAATAGATGGGATAAACGGGTTACATCCCCCCTTAAGAAGAGCTCCCAACTCAGCCAGTAAATCTCTTACTCTCAAAATGAGATAGTTCCCGGAACGTGTGTAGCCCATTTGAACCTGGTTTCGGGAATCACAGAGAGTCCAAAAGATGGAGGTGAAGATGACCGACCGCACCTTGGACTCCGTGCCATTCTCCGCGCCATTCTCCGCGCCATTCTCCGCGCCATGGAACCAAGCCATAATGAAGGACTGCATAGAGAACTGACCCGTGGAGAGGAAGATATGATGTCTGAAGGAGGACCAGATATAGATATCCCATTCACTCTGGAAGAATAGGTGAGTAGAAGACACTACTGGAAATGGAGGATATACCAACGGTTCTAAACCGTTGGTATAGGCTGGAAAACCGTTGGTATACTCTATACCAACGGTTGTCCAAACCGTAGGGAAGTAAGGCGTGGGGAAAGATCTATACCAACGGTTTGAACTAAACCGTTGGTATAGCCCACTCTATGTCTTGATTTGCCAACGGTTCTTGTTGAACCGTTGGTATAGGTTTACCCAACGGTTTAAAACCATTGGGAATTCTATGATTTTGATATTATACCAACGGTTTACAACCGTTGGTATAGTTTTTTTCCCAACGGTTTCAATGAAACCGTTGGCATATGTTCAGTAACAAATACTATACCAACGGTTACAAACCGTAGGTATAATTCTTCTCAAAGTATACCAACGGTTGTAAACCGTTGGTATTGTGTATTTCCAGAATTGTTGCACAGCAGCCCCTCCTGTGCATACACCTGCATACAAAACAGCACTTAAAACACTGAAAACTTAAAACAACAAAAACCTGCATACAAAACAGCACTTAAAACACTGAAAACTTAAAACAACAAAAAAATACCACATCTTTGATTAGAGACATGGTGAATAATTCCCCATTTGAATCTTCATATGAAAACAATCATCCCGTATAGTTGAATAAGAGTTTCAATAACTCAAATATTATTTACACCCATTTCAATCTTCATATGACAACCACTTTTCTAATATATGGTGAAAAGGTATTTTCTTAGGAGTCTCATCACTTGTGACTCCATAAGTGCCATACCAGGCCTCGGATTGAGTCGGGGTTGACTGGTACACGTCACATATGATCCATGAATCATTTTCCTAAAGTTTCAACACAATCAGAATCCGTTTGATCGGTTTGGCGTATGTACGTAAAATATTGTCCATTTTGAACAAAAGAGAGGCAGTTTGGGTGGTCCCGGCCCCACGGTGACTCCAATTGAGGCGGGGTTGACTCGTACACATCACATATGACCCATGGATCATTTTCCTAAAGTTTCAACAGAATCCAAAGGCGTTTGGTCCGTTTCCCGTATGTCAATTGTTGATATCACTTACAATTTAGTCCATTTTAACAAAAGAGAGACAATTTGAGTGGTCCCGGCCACACCGCGGCTCGGATTGAGGCGGAGTTGACTCTTACACGTCAAATATGACCCATGGTTCTTTTTTCTAAGGTTTCAATAGAATCCGAAGGCGTTTGGTTGGTTTGGCGTATGTCAGTTGTTTTTTTCACTTAAAATTAAGTCCATTTTAAACAAAAGAGAGACACTTTGAGTGGTGAAGGCCACACCAAGCCTCATATTGAGGCAGGGTTGACTCTTACACGTCACATATTATCCATGGATCGTTTTTCTAAAGTTTCAACACAATCAGAATCTGTTTGATCGGTTTGGCGTATGTACATAAAATATTGTCCATTTTTAACAAAAGAGAGATAATTTGAGTGGTGGCAGCCACACCGCGCCTCGGATTGAGGCGGGATTGACTCGTACACATCACATATGACCCATTAATAGTTTTCCTAAAGTTTCAATAGAATCCGAAGGCGTTTGGTTGATTTCCCGTATGACAGTTGTTGATTTCATTTACAATTTAGTCCATTTTCAACAAAAGAGAGACTGTTTGAGTGGTCCCAGCCACACCGCGGCTCAGATTGAGTCGGAGTTGACTCGTACATGTCACATATGACCCATGGATCGTTTTCCTAAAGTTTCAACAGAATCCGAAGGTTTTTGGTCAGTTTGGCTTATGTCAGTTGTTGTTTTCACTAAAAATTAAGTTCATTTTAAACAAAAGAGAGACACTTTGAGTGGTGTCGGCCACACCGTGCTTCGGATTGAGGCGGGGTTGACTCGTACACGTCACATATAATCCATGGATCATTTTCCTAAAGTTTCAACATAATCAGAATCCGTTTGATCGGTTTGGCGTATGTACGTAAAATATTGTCCATTTTGAACAAAAGAGAGGTAGTTTGGGTGGTCCCGGCTACACGGCACCTTGGATTGAGGCGGGTTTGACTCGTACACATCACATATGACCCATGAATAGTTTTCCTAAAGTTTCAACAGAATCTGAAGGTGTTTGGTAGGTTTCTCGTATGTCATTTGTTGATATCACTTACAATTTAGTCCATTTTGAACAAAAGAGATATAGTTTGAGTGGTCCCGGCCACACCGTGGCTCAGATTGAGGCGGGGTTGACTCGTACACATCAAATATGACCCATGTATCATTTTACGAATGTTTCAACAGAATCCGAAGGCTTTTGGTTAGTTTGGCGTATGTCAGTTGTTGTTTTCACTTAAAATGAAGTCCATTTTAAACAAAACAGAGGAACATTGAGTGGTGTCGGCCACACCGGGCCTCCGATTGAGGTGGAGTTGACTCGTACAAATCACATATGACCCATGGATCGTTTTCCTAATGTTTAAATAGAATCCGTAGGCGTTTGGTCAGTTTTCCGTATGTCAGTTTTTGTTTTCACTTAAAATTAAGTACATTTAAAAAAAAAGAGGCACTTTGAGTGGTGGCGGCCACACCGGGCCTCGTATTGAGGCGGGGTTAACTCTTACACATCACATATGAGCCAAGGATCATTTTCCTAGAGTTTCAACACAATCCGAATCCGTTTGATCGATTTGGCCTATGTACGTAAAATATTGTCCATTTGGAACAAAAGAGAGGAAGTTTGGGTGGTCCCGGCCCCACGATGCCTCAGATTGAGGCGCGGTTGACTTGTAAACGTCACATATGACCCATGGATTATTTTTCTAAAGTTTCAACAGAATCCGAAGCGTTTGGTCGGTTTCCCGTATGTCACTTGTTGATTTCACTTACAATTTAGTCCATTTTGAACAAAAGAGAGACAGTTTGAGTGGTCCTGGTCACACCAGAACTCGGATTGAGGCGGGGTTGACTCGTACACATCACATATGACCCATGGATCGTTTTCCTAAAGTTTCAATAGAATCAGAAGTCATTTGGTTGGTTTGGCGTATGTCAGTTGTTTTCATTTACAATTTAGTCTATTTTCAACAAAAGAGAGACAATTTTAGTGGTCCCGGCCACACCGCGGCTCGGATTGAGGCGAGGTTGACTCTAACATGTCACATCTGACCCATGGATCGTTTTCCTAATGTTTCAACAGAATATGAAGGCGTTTGGTTGGTTTGACATATGTCAGTTGTTGTTTTCACTTAAAATTAAGTCCATTTTAAACAAAAGAGAGCCACTTTGAGTGGTGTCGGCCACACCGGGCCTCGGATTGAGGCGGGGATGACTCGTAAACGTCACATATGAAAAATGGATCATTTTCCTAAAGTTTCAACACAATAAGAATCCGTTTGATCGGTTTGGCGTATGTACGTAAAATATTGTCCATTTTGAACAAAAGAGAGGAATTTTGGGTGGTCCCGTCCACACGGAGCCTCGGATTGAGTCGGGGTTGACTCATAAACATAACATATGACCAATGAATCGTTGTCCTAAAGTTTCAACAGAATCCGAAGGCGTTTGGTAGGTTTCTCTTATGTTAGTTGTTGATTTCACTTACAATTTAGTCCATTTTGAACAAAAGAGAGACAGTTTGAGTGGTCCCGGCCACACTGCGGCTCAGATTGAGGCAGGGCTGACTCGTACAGGTCACATTTGACTCATGGATCGTTTTCCTTAAGTTT
Source organism: Viscum album (assembly GCA_963277665.1). Taxonomy (NCBI): domain Eukaryota; kingdom Viridiplantae; phylum Streptophyta; class Magnoliopsida; order Santalales; family Viscaceae; genus Viscum; species Viscum album. The sequence goes on along the minus strand of OY728167.1, from coordinate 802,951,173 downwards.
CAATATAATTCGAATGTGTTTGGTCGGTTTGGCGTATGTCAGTTGTTGTTTTCACTTAAAATTAAGTCCATTTTTAACAAAACAGAGTCACTTTGAGTGGTGTCGGCCACACCGGGCCTCAGATTGAGGAGGTGTTGACTCTTACACATCACATATGAGTCATGGATTGTTGATCAAAAGTATCAACACAATCAGAATCCGTTTGATCGGTTTGACGTATGTACGTAAAATATTGTCCATTTTAAACATAAGAGAGACAGTTTGGGTGGTGTCGGCCACACCGCGCCTCGGATTGAGGAGGGATTGACTCTTACACATGACATATGACCCATGGATCTTTGTTCTAAAGTTTCAATAGATTTAGAACGCATTTGGCCAGTTTCCCGTATGACAGTTGTTGTTTTCACTTACAATTTAGTCCATTTTCAACAAAAGACTGGCAATTTGGGTGGTCCCGGCCCCACAGTGCCTCGGATTGAGGTGGGATTGACTCGTACACATCACATATGACCCATGGATCGTTTTCCTAAAGTTTCAATAGAATCTGTAGGCGATTGGTCAGTTTTCCGTATGACAGTTGTTATTTTCACTTAAAATTAAGTACATTTAAAAAAAAGGAGGCACTTTGAGTGGTGTCGGCCACACCGGGCCTCGTATTGAGGCGGGGTTAACTCGTACACATCACATTTGACTCATGTATTTTTTTCCTTAAGTTTCAATATAATCCAAATACGTTTGGTCGGTTTTTTGTATGTCAGTTGTTGATTTCACTTAAAATTAAGTCCATTTTTAACAAAACAGAGGCACTTTGAGTGGTGTCGGCCACACCGGGCCTCGAATTGAGGCGGGGTTGACTCATACACATCACATATGAGTCATGGATCGTTGTGAAAAAGTATCAACACAATCAGAATCCGTTTGATCTGTTTGCCGTATGTACGTAAAATATTGTCCATTTTAAACAAAAGAGGGACAGTTTGGGTGGTTCCGGCCACACCGTGCCTTGGATTGAGGCGGGGTTGACTCGTACACGTCACATATGACCCATGTATCATTTTACTAAAGTTTAAATAGATTTGGAATTCATTTGGTCGGTTTTCCGTATGTCAGTTGTTATTTTCACTTAAAATTAAAGTCATTTTGAACAAAAAAGATACATTTTGAATGGTACCGTCCACACCGCACCTTGGATTGAGGTGGGGTTGACTCTTACATGTCACATATGACCTATAGATCGTTTTCCTATAGTATCATTAGAATCCGAATGCGTTTGGTCGGTTTACCATATGTCAGTTGTTGATTTCACTTAAAATTAAGTCCATTTTTAACAAAATAGAGGCATTTTGAGTGGTGTCGGCCACACCGAACCTTGTATTGAGGCGTTTGGTCGGTTTCCCATATGTCAGTTGTTGATTTCACTTAAAAATAAGTCAATTTTGAACAAAAGAGAGACAGTTTGAGTGATCCTGACCACACCGTGCCTTTTATTGAGGCGAGGCTGACTTATACACGTCAAATTTGACCCATGGATTGTTTACCTTATGTTTCAACGGAATCAGAATGCGTTTGGTCGGAGGGGAAGGGTCTAGTTGGGTACGCGGAGATGCTCGTCTACCTCTGATACGAGCCTCCCTCATACCATCGGTCGAAGAACTGAAAGAATGGAATAATGAAAAGTGCACATACTTATGTACCTGTAAAATCTACACATAGACATCACATAGGCGCATCATGTCATAAAAAATAACACCAAGGATCAGACAAAATAGAAGCAGTCATGCAGATTAATGACAAGTGCACATACAGATCATAAGCAGCTAAAAAATTGTTGCATAGATGCCATGTTTATTTCCTAAAACAGAGTAAAAAAATCAAAATGATAAAACTATAGAATATGGGTTGCCTCCCAGGAAGCGCTATGTTTTACGTCTTCAGCCAGATGGATGGACACTGGTCAATCGTCTTGGTCCATCAACTCAGAACTCCTCTGCCTCTTACAAGAACTGGTGGCCGTGTCATCAAGCTCACATGGACGCTTAGTGGGATTGATCACTTCAGGAGCGCAGCGGGCGTGAATCTGGTGTGGAAGTAAGAAAATCTGGCACTCGTCATCAGCCAGATGCTGAGTGGGATTGATCACTTCAGGAGCGTAGCGGGAATGAATCTGGTGTGGAAGTAAGAGAATCTGGCGCTCGTCATCAGTCAGACGCTGAGTCACCCGTCGTGCGAGGTCAGATGGAGACGGGACGTGCACATCGATGATCATGGAAGAGGCAGACAAGCTAGACATTGTTGGTTAAGCTGCATCCACAAATAGATTTATTTTTATATATTATAACCTTTATAAATGTTTGTCCCATTTTTACAAACAATTAATGTGTGAAAATTGTGAAAAATAACTTATCGGATATATAAAAATGGATTTACTCATGGACATGATGCATAATATCTAAAATATTCCTCATTGGATCCCAATTTGAAATTTTAATCCATTATCAAATGTCTTATATCAATTTATTTTTATTTGGATCTTTAAGGTTGAACGCTTTTAGTAAAATCTAGCCAAGGGAGGATAGACTAGTGACTTGGAATACAATTGGATGTTATGTGGTGAAAACTACATTATAAGCATTGTTTAGGATATTATTGAGGTGGTTTGAGGATAAATCTATCTTTTTAGAGAAAATCCAGCATGTCCAATTTTGGTGGTCAATGTTTTGAAGTGGGGGGGTATTTGGTGGTTGAGGAGGGGGTGAGGGGGATGTCCAAGGTCTAGGAGGAGGGGTGGGAGGCTGTCCAGGGTCCAGGAAGGGGGGCGGGGGGCTGTCCAGGGTCCAGGAGAAGGGGAGAAGGGGCTGTCCATGGTCCAGGAAGGAGGGGGGGTTGTCCAGGGTCCGTCGAGGAGGGGGGCTATCCAGGGTCCGGGGTGGAGGGTGGGGGGCTTCCTAGGGTCCAGGAAGGAGGGGGGACTATACAAGGTCCTGGGAGGAGGGTGGAGGGGGGTTGTCCAGGGTCCAAGAGGGGGGATGTCCAAGTTTCAGGAAAGAGGGGGGCCAGGCTGTCCAAGTTCCAGGAGGGGGGACTGTCCAGGGTCCAAGAGGGGGGGTGTCTAGGGTCCATGAGGAGTGGGGGCTCTGTTAAAGGGAGGAAATCCCTAAATAATTCATTGAAAATTAAGTAAAATTAATCCAAAAAACATCACAATTCCAATCCATCACCCAAACAACATCCAATTCATCCTCAATATCACTAAACTTCCCATGCCATAAACAACACAACCTAGTTTATACCAAATTAAAACAGAAAACAAAAATAATAGATGGAAAACATTAAAACTAAGGTAGTACTTACATATTTAGAGTGTAGAACTACAAAATTGTTTGATTTAATATGGATCTATGAGTGGAACGAGTTTCTGAGTACTTGTATAGAGAGATCCGAGACATTTAGGTCAAATCAAAATAGAAAATAAAAAAATAGATGAAGAACATTAGAACTTACAGATTTGAAGTGTAGAACATAAAAATTGTTTGATTGAAGAGGATGGATGGAGTTTAGGAGACTGGGTAACCAGAGTGCGTCGGGAGACCTTCAATTTAGGGCTGTAGTCGAGCGGAGGGGGACTGAAATCGAGCTAAGGGGCGACTGAAATCGAGCGAAGGGGCTACTGGATTTAGGGGGAAACATTCCCAACGGTTTTTAAAAACCGTTGGGAATGTACAACATATACCAACGGTTAGTGTATAACCGTTGGTAAAAGTCTCTTAATGGAGCCCTATACCAACGGTTTATACAACCGTTGGTAAAACTCTTCATAAAACCCTTTATGCCAACGGTTTTCTTAAAACCGTTGGTATACATAACCATTCCCAACGGTTTTAAACCGTTGGGATATAAGCGTTGGTAAAAATGGGATTTCCAGTAGTGAGACTCTGCCATAAGGGAACTACAACAGTAGCATCGAGAGGCCATAGAAATCCCTCATCTACGGACATTCTCATAAGTTGGGAGTGCCTGGTTTCTCAGACGCCAAAGAAAAAAAATAATTTTTGTAGGAATCTCTCTGCACCAAAGCTGGGTCCCCCACTGATCGTGATCCACTGCTGCATGATGAACTCTCCTGAAATCACTGGAGGAGAAAGAGCCCGAGCTCGTCCCAGTGTAGAAACATCTATCCGGATCATCGTTGAGAGAGATCAACTCGAACAGATCCCACTGCTCCGGTGGAGGGAGAAGTATAATTGAATACCGATGACCACTAGCCTCCCTGAAGTAGTTTCTCGGTGCTGGACAACCCAAAAAGAAAAGAGCCTCTCCCACCCAGTTGGCAGACCAAAAGTTGATGTCACCCTTCCCAAAAATCCACCTGGTAGAATCCTGCAAATCATCCAGCATAGCAAAAAGAGAATGCGCCAGACGGGATGGCTGGCCACCAAGGTGCACTCCCCCCTACCAAGAGTTCCCGTACCTCGCATGGAAGAAAGCCACCCACAAGGAGTGCCCTTCAAGAATATCCCATGCCATGAGACCTTGCAAGCCATGCATGGTTTCTGAGATGTCCCTGAGGCCCACCCCACCTTCCCCAATCGCTCTGGCCAACCATTTCCAAGAAGCCCAGTGGCACCGTCCAGAAAGATTAGCGTCCCACATGAATGAAGTCAGGACTTTCTCCATCCTATCAATCGAACCTTGGGGAGGAGTAATGGTAGACAATATATTCATGGGAATGGAAGTAAGTACACTGTTAATTAGTGTAACTCTCTCTCATAATGACTAAAATTTATTCTTCCAGTTGAGAATCCTACCCAACATCCTATTGATGATGTCCTCAAAGAAGTCCTTTTTAATGCGGCCAAATGAAAGAGGTGAGCCAAGGTAGGTCATAGGAAAGTGCCCCTGCTGGATTCCCAAGAGATCTTGAATATCCCTTCAACGCCGCGCCGAACATTTCGTTGAAATGAAGACCTGACTCTTCCTTGAGTTAATTCTCTGTCCGCTCAAGCCCCCATGGATGGACATGACCTCCAAGAACCCTCGAAGGGATAGTTTCCTCCCATTAGAAAAAACAAGAATATCCTCAGAAAATATAAGAAGAGACACCATAGCTCCTCCCCTCTAATTAGAATAGGGTAAAATTTTCCTGTCTCCAATTCTACTGTGAATATTTCTAGAGAGAGCCTCTTGTGCCAAAATAAATAAGTAGGGAGAAATAGGGTTCCCTTGGTGAACTCCATGGACACTTTTGAAGAAACCAAATCTTTTCACCATCAAAGAGATGGAGAGCCATGGGGAAGATAAGCACCTAAAGCAAAGATCACAAAACCATTCATCAAAACCAAATTTCCTCATGACCCTAAGGATGAAACTCCACTCAATTTTGTCATAGGATTTATCCATGTCGACTTGGACAATGATGTTGAAACCAACAGCTTTCTTATTAATATCTTGCACCATCTCACTCGCGATCGCAATCGCCCCTTGAATGCTTCTCCCTTTAACGAACCCATGTTGCTCTCTAGAAACACACCTTGGAATGAGACTGATAAGTCTTCTTGCAATCAGACTAGCAAGAATTTTGTAAGAAACATTACACAAACAAATTGGTCTGTAATGAGTGAGCAAAGATGGGTCCTTAACCTTCGGAATCAAAACCACACGAGAAGCACAAACACACCGAGCCAGCAACCTTCCCCGAAAGAAGTCACGGACTGCTTCCACCACATGCCCTCCCACAATCTCCCATGCCACTAAATAGAAGGCGGCTGGGAAGCAATCCAGTCTTGGGGCACTATCCAGGGACATCATGGAAACAGTGCTCTTGATCTCTTTCACATCGGGCAAATAAAACAGTCGGCTGTTATCAGAACTAACTATCAGCTGTGGTATGGATCCCAAAAAACTGCCCTCACGCTCAGCCAGACTAGAATTAACACCTCTTTGCACAGCCGACCCTGCCAGCATCCCCTCAAAGTGGTCAAGGGACATCTTCCCAGCAATATTCTCATCTCACGTATAGGAACCATTACCCAGGTTGAGGTTGATTTTACCAGATTTCTTCTCCTTCAGGCAGGCCTAAAAAAATGCACTGTTTCGGTCCCCCTCATTAAGCCATCTCACGCGAGCCCTTTGTTTATAAGTTGTTTCCAGCTGAAGCAGTTTCTCAGCCAGAACTACTCTCTTGTCACAAAGCAGAACAAAGGCGGTCTCATCCCATCTGATTTGGAGGCCCCCCTCGATAGCCTCAATATCCTCCTTCAACCTCTCCACACCAGAGAACTCGGTGGGCAAGCTTACCAGCCATTGCTGTATGTCCGATCTGCAGTCCTTGGAAACCCTCCTCCAGCAAACCTCCATAGAGTGCCCTTGAAGACCGCAAACGGAGTAGAACCTAGGAGGGGAAAGATACAGAAGTCGTTGCCACCAACGGAAGCCGTCTCCAGAGCGCAACAGAAGCCGTGGTGGAAACCTTACTGCCAGATCCATTTCCACGCAAATTCTTGGGCTATCCGCAGATAAAAAGCTCTCCGTGAGCGGCTCAGTGCACAAGAAAGCGCCTAACGAATCTCCAATCACCTTCAGAAATGAAGGGTTATGAATCGGTTGAGGAAGACCAGGAAGCTTGACCCATACCGCTGCTGAGGATGATTCCTTACCATAATGGTTATCCCAAGACCAACGGGATAGGGAAAACCGCCAAGAACAACCAAATGAAAAACAGAAATATGAAAATATACAAGATAAAATAGTTAGAACTGTAATAATAACATAATAATAATAGTAATAATTAAAACAAAATCATTATTCATATTGAAACCCAATATTTCAATCCCATGTGAATAAATCAATCATTCCATTAAAACTAATAACTAAAAAACACTTTTTTATCAACTAAGGGATGGATCCACCGCATTATGAAATTACATTATAAAATAATTAAAAGGTGGACATCCAAGTTTATGAAAAACAAAATCAAACAAATTTTTATCTTTAAAAATAATTCAAAAATTCAATTTTCAAATCAAATTAAAAAATAATCGAATCCATAAAATAAAAAATTAAAATAAAAAAACCGGAAAAATCATGTTAATAAATCATAATTTGAGTGAACAAAAATAAATAAGCAGTTCCATAAAGCTAAGATGGGTACAAGGTCATAAAAACACAGTGCACAATGGGAATCCCAAATATAATATCATCAAAAATGAATAGGCATCAATAGAAACTCATCAGAAAATAATTTTCACAAAAACATCTACCTCAATCAACTAGAAACCACTCACCCTCAATGGTGGAAGCACAGCCTCTTAAGGAAATGACCTCTATAAGCCTTATTAAACAAATACCCTAAAATAAGATCCTCTTATACCCTAAATTCGACCATTTCTACTATTAGGGTTTATAGGGGAGTATAAAATAAAGAGGAAGGATGTGATGAAGGATAAAGAATAGGAAAGTAGCATATTACCTTCCAAATGTAATATAGATCTGAGAAGAAATGGGATGAGGTGGATCCTGTTTGGTGGTTAACCTGGTTAAATTGACATTCTAGAGGAACCATATCTAAAGTAAATGTTTAAAATCTATAAGGAAGGATAATTGAGTGTGAGAAGTATAAGATTCAATAGTTGGAAGAACGTTTTTGTGAGAGTTTTTCCATTAGTATGAGTAGGGAGACTGAAAGGTATTTTTTCCCTAAAACCCAAATGTTATCCTTAAATGAGAATATGTATTTTAATTCTCCCATTCATATAGGATGAAATCCTAAACAAGTTAATAATTATGAATTGTGTTTGTACTTTTTCTATTGTATTTTTTTATTAGTATTATTTTTTACTATTATTCACTATCTGTAGTGAAGTCTATGAGGAGGAATAAAAACATATCTAAAAAGAGTGCATCTACACAATGGTTGGGGATCCTAGAAAACCTATTTCCTGATTTATAACTACAAGGGATATTTTATCTAAATTTTATCTAGAATATTGTTCCATATGTTGTGATTTCGGTGGTATTCTTCCATTGATTAAACATTCTGTATGATTCTTAAAAATTGTTATCATAGTATGATTATTATACTTAGTGTTAGAGTTGACTATTAAATTTTCCACTGAGAAGTTAATCAAGTATTTGGGAGAAGGTTATCATAAGATAATGTTGTATCTAATTTTTATCGATGATATTTAAATTCATCCTAGAAGGATTATATTTTGGGACATGTTTTATTATTTTTGAATGTTAGGAATTTATTTGAAGAATACCGGTTTTTTCTTGTTAAGTGGGTTACTATGTTTCCAAATAATTTTCACCAGGAATTTGGAAACTGTGTGAATTAGTATGGGATTTATAAAAGAATTCCCATGTATACTTTGAATTTGATACCATTTTTTTCATCATAGTATCATTTAGATCTTGGTTGGTTGACTATAAAAGAATTTTGGAAGATAGAATCATATCCTTTACATTGTCTAGATTCATTGGGAGTTAAATTTCTAGAGGATAATGTTGCATGTGTTAGGAACGATTTGATGTTATAATGGTGAGTTGCTTAGATCTTGGAGGATTCTATTTATACTAATCTTAGAGTGTTTTAATGTGCAATTAGATAGAATAATGAGCAATATATGTGGTTATAAAAACTGAAATACATCATATAAAGAATAGATAGATTATTCCATATAGTGTAATGAGTTTGATTAACAGATTTCCTTGAATGAGGTTTCAGTGATGAAGTAATATTATGTTTTAGTTTCTCAAATAGATTCAATTTAGTGAGTTCTCCTGAGAAAGATATATTGTGATATAACATAATAAGACATGAAGTTTTATTATTTTATGGATCAGTTTCCAAATATTGTATAAATTCCATGGATTATTTCAAGGTGGTGATCATTTCTACCATGTGTTATCTATCATACTTTGAGTCAATATAAAGGACTTTGGGGTTCTTATTACTCAACATTCGAAAGGGGATCATGTGGAATGTTCTTGAAACCTCATGATTATTAGATTTTTGGTTCTGTTAAGCTATGGAATGAAATAATGAGTATGGGATGGTCCTAAAAGATCAAATAGGAAACAAATGAATATTTTTGAAATGACCTCTGATTCATGGTGGTGGATTTATAGTTTTTGTATATTGTCGATAAGTTTATAGCTCGAGAAGAGACTTCTAGATGGATTGTTGGAATTCCAAACGAGTAGATTTCAAAAAAATGGTGTTTATGTCATAGTTTTCATGAGTTAATAAGAATGGGTGGAAGGAAGTATACAGATACTTGGTTTCTATATGATTTTTTTCAGAACATAATATTTGTGAGTGTGGTCTTTAGAAGTAGTGATAGGCATTCAATAACTATAATGAGTTAATAAAAGGAATCAAAACCAGAAGAAATAATATAATATCATACGATACATTATAATTAATTATACATTCATCAAGAAGAATTGTGATGAATTAATTGGACTATAATATTGGTCCATATGATAATAGTTTGCGAATCAAGGCAGAGTTATGAAAAGACATGGATTTATTTACCTATAATTTTAGGATACTAAACTAGAACATTGAATGGGAGTTACAGAGTGGAATAGGTTTTTTGGGGTAGTATCATCTAAAGATACTCATTAAGTCTAGAAGTCTGGAATTTATTTCTCTATTATCATCAAAGTCTTGGTGAAGTTAACCACTACTGTGTTAAAACCTAAGATCGATATCCCATGTATATTGGACATGTGTATTTTCAATGGTAGTGATAAATATTTTTATTTCTTCAATCACTATGGATAAAATCATCAGAATATGATCATAGAAATAGAAATAAAATTTTCTTAATGGAGGTAGATGCTTGAAAGGTTGAGACTAAGCTGGATGTAGTGGTAAAAATGTATTTTGTTTCCACAGTTCACATAGAGGAAGGGTCAATGGGGGTTTATAATTCTAATATCATTATAAATTCTAGAAGGTGGAGTGCTAGATAGATGTTTGTTCAAATTGTTTCATTGGAGATATATGTGTTAGTAGCTCTGGGATTATTGATCATTCAGGCTAGCATCATAAAAATAAAATGACCATATGGAGTGATACCATGGAAATGTTACATGACAAAACCCTATTTAGGACTTCAAAAAATTAAGAGGATTATAACTCAGTTCATATTTCCCTTTGGAGGGAATTTTCCATAGATTCATTTAAGGGGTTTCATTAACTCAATTTATTATCATATCATAATTCTATAGATCTGAGGATGTGTTTCTTCAATGGGACACTACACCAAACAGAACTAAAATCCTTATCTGTATATATTTGTTCATGATTACTACTAAAAATGACATGCTCATGAACTAACCTTATGCCATAGGGAAAGCCTATACATAAGATTCATCTGCATCGTTTTTCCCCAAACATAAGGTTTTATGCACAACTACACATAGCCATATGGAAACCTTTCATTATAAAAATTCCTTTTAGAATTCCAAGTAAAATTCCAAAACTCATAAAAATGTAAAATATGAGTAATTATATCATATTTAATATAAAAGTGGCATGGGGGTGTCATAATTCATCATCTATAGAATATTCAAGGAAAAAAACATAAGGTAAACCTCTGAATAAAACATATTAAATTAACCAATAATATATATTATCATGCAATGTAATGGAAATATAGATATCCCTACCATAAACCACAACATGGTTTTTTAATCACAATATTAGCGTTAGCCTGTCATAAGTTTAATTACACTTCATCTCTTCATCCAAAGTGAACACTAATAACGACCCAATGAACTTTGATCGACACACCCTCTGTATCTTTCTTCACTCCTATAATGGTCGGGACCCTCCTAGTCTATTACTTTTCCAATTTTGGTGTTTGGGGCACCCTGGAACCCATCAATAGGTCCAGAGGGTGGAGTGTCGGTGGCAGGATGTCACCATGGTGTCACCCATCGGTGACAAAGATCGGTGAGTCACCGATCAGTGAGTCACTGATCGGTGTGTCACCGATCAGTGTCCCACTGATTGATGGCTCACTGATCGGTGTGTCACCGATCGGTTTGTCCTTGATCGGTGGGTCACCGATCGATTCCACACCCGATCGGTGCCACAGGGGATTGTCAGGGTTTTATTCCCCCGGTTTTTCCATAATTCAACTTTTAAGACTTTTAACCTTTTAAAGTGGTTCAAGGCCGTTTTATCCCCAAAAACAATGTTTTTAATCACCTAAGAGTGGGGCGACCCTCAAGGGACCCAAACTGTGTATCACCGTTATGTGTTTTCCTCTGTATAAATGAAATCCTTTAACTCAAAACTGTTATGGCCACCTCTCCGATGAGAATTATTAAATAAAAATTAATTCCATTATGCGTAACCACCCAACCGCATGGAGAAACCATGATATGCCTTTAAATCCATTCAATAATTCGTATCCCGTGATTTTAGGATCTTACCGTTTATCAAACGTGGATTCTTTCTTCTTCTTGGATGGTCTCTTTCTTTTTCTTGGTGCGTTTGGAGTCCCCCTTCCCAAGGCTAGTGGTTCACATGTGATGGAGCCTTCCTTCCCACTCTTAGAGTCCCCAGAGTTCCTCCCCTACAAGTTGTGCATCCCTAGTTCTTGGAGTGAGGAGAAAAACTTCTATCTTTGATTATCCAAGTAGGGTTTTTCCATTGTCTCTATTTATTGTGTATCATGCGAGGTGGGTATGATAATTTTTCTATGGGGTCGGATGAAACCAAACCTTAACGAAGATAATAATTTTTTTTAAATAATGAAGTGGTGTGTTGATGATTCTTATATATTCTTTTACCTTTTATTATATGTTGTGAATTGTATGGGCTTATATCCACTGAAAATCATGGTCGTTGGTGGTCCCTTCTTGCGCACTAATGAACCTATGTTTTCAAGATAATTCTGTGTTTGAATGGATATAACATGGAAACTAGTTAATAACACAAACATAGTTGATTAAATGGATTCCAAATGAATAATAATCATTATGTGGTCACATCGGTTAACCAAATGGAAATAAGGAACTAAAGGAATGGTGTGTTTAAATCTGAGGACTCCCTTTCTATGTTCTGGTGATGTGTATGGTTGTTCTACTTGATGCTTGTGAGGTGACATGGATCGGGATGGGATCCCCTGTTGTGCAGCTGTTAGTTTGTGGATTTAGGGTGACATGGATCGGGATGGGATCCCCTGTTGTGCAGTTGTTAGTTTGTGGATTTAGGGCCGTGTGGGGCTATATATTGGGTCTTGGTTTGGTTCTAGTACATTGAGAGATCTCAAAGACCCCTTTTGTTGTTGTGAATTTATAAGAGAACCAGGTGTGAATGATTAAATTGTTTCTTGACTATCTTTCCTTCCTTGGCCTATGGCTATTCCTGTTAGTTTCCTAGTAGTGAAGAATCATTTAAATGGTGTCATTTGAATATGATAACAAGAATGGGTTCAGTGGGGAATTGTTTTCTAGGAATGAGTTGTGCCTTGGTTGTGGATATTGTGCTTTTCTTGAATGAATAATAATAAGGGTGTTTGTCTATGGGATGGTTTTGGAACCCTAGGTTGGGATGAGTGATTTTTTACCTATATTTTTAATTTAGTTCTTATGTTTCTTATTCTCACCCCACCCAAGTTGGGAACTTCATGCCGAACACCCCCATTTAATGGGGGAGGGTTTTTTTCCCAACACTCTTATGAGTGGCTGGTTGATAGCTCCTTTTTTTCTCCCTTTCCCGAGTAGCCCAAGACTCTACAGGTAGGCTGTGACGGCCTGAAGTCCATTATATCCCAAAATTCTACAGGTAGGGTACATTGTGGTGGTTGGCACCGGTGTGTGTGGGCAGGTTGTTTTCCAATTGTCTTCGAGATGAGGCCCAGGTGTCTTCGGGCGTGACAGTAGTTGTTCGGGCCCAAGTCTCTTCGGGCATGGCGGTAGTTGTTCTGGGCCAGATGTATGCGGGCATGGTTACATGTGGTTGTGATGGCCCAAGTGTTTAAGGGCATAGTTGTGGTTGTGGTGGCCCAAAAGGTTATTTTTGGGGTAGCAGTGGGACTATGGTGAGAATGACGGGGGAGGTCTAACGCGTAGGATGTATTCAATAACCAGTGGGAAAGTGGTGCGGGGTACCCAAACATCGATGTGTTATTACAATTACTTTACTTGACTTGCATTATATGGAGAGTGTTATTTGGTGAGGTTTGGGTGGATAATTTGCGAGGTGCTTTGGTTATATCCTTTTCTCATGGGCATTAGAATGCCTCCCCACTTGTGCACGAGAGCTTTTGGTTTTCCCTACTGAGTATACCTATATACTCACCCTATGTATATAAACTATTTTCAGTTTTCCAGGAGTACTTCAAGGACTGTGCGGGACCCTATTAGCTTAGACTTCGGGACTATTGACATTGCTGATTTTGTTTTCATTTGGTACTTTCCTTTTGAGTGTTATTGTACTGTGTAGAACTTATTATTGGAACATTCATATGGGAATAGATTGTTTTGGATTTTCTTTTACTTCTAGTTTTGGTGTTGTTTAGGATTTACTATCTTATCTCCCTATCCTACTAAATAAAAAGGGTAATGCCTTCCATATTATGTGTGATTCTATACCCTTGGTGATAGTTTCCACTCTGGGGCCTATTGAAGGAGAGTCTCAGGGGTCATTATTTGTCCTTCAACATGAGGAAGGTAGGGTTTGGAAATCTGTTGTATCTTCCCTCATCTCGGTGAAGGGGGCCGTGAAAACTTCCTACTACCGGCACCTGCATTATAATTATTTTGAAAATTAAATAGTATTTTATATTTAAATTTATGTTTAAAACCAATAAAAGTTTTTTTACTAAAAGATTTTGATGTTGTGTGATTTACCAACTCCCTACCATCCATCAATGCATCCAGTTTTATTCAGATATAATTGAATCAAATCTTTCTGTAGAGTAACAAACTTTTCATCTTGCGTCTTTATATGTGATACCTATTCCTGAATTGTCATTTGAATTTCAAAAAACTCCCTCTAATCATATTAATTAAAGTTAATTAGGACGTTTATAAAACCACTAGTATACAAAATGAATTAAATTTTTTTTAACAAACTTCTAAACTAGAGAAATCCTTTAAATTGAAGTAGCTATATATACTAAAACTTGATTTCCCATTTAAACATCCATTAAAAAGATTTATTATAATAATTTTATATCTAAATGTAGGATTAAAAATACAATCAATCTAGGTTCTATAATTTAATTTCCTAAATAGGGGAACCTACTTTAAACTCACTGCCATTGGAAATGATGATGAAATTCCACCTCAAAAGAGAAAACGACACCCTAAAAAATTAAGAGGAACCCAATAATTAGAAAACACCTATTTTAATTTGATAAAAAATGGGATAATAAGTTGAAAACATACCCTAAATTGGGAAAAACTATAGCCTTCAATGAACATCACCATAACATGTCTCAAATCACTCGTCACAAAATCTAAGAACCAAAAATTGACAAAAGAAAACACCCAAATTTTTTAGGATTCGACCATGGGCTATAGTGAACCAAAAATGGGAGGAGGAGAGAGGTAAGATGGGTGATCAGGGGAATGAGGGGGAAATGGTGAGAGGGAATGGGGTAATAATTGAGGAGGGAAGGGGTGCATGATGAGTAGGATTGAGGGCGATTCCGAGGGGGGACATGGGTGGCTACGAGGGGAGAGGTTGAAGGCTCTAGGATTGGTGGAAATGGGGAATGGGGAACCGTAGTGAAAGGAATGAGGAGCAATGGTGAGGTAAAATGGGGAGGGGGTAGTGAGGGGAGAGGACGATGGCTGGGGATTGGGTTTGGGCTTGAGGAGAGGGGGGCTTAGGAGAGAGGGAGGAGCATAGAGGGGGGCTTGGGGTGAGGGGGAGGAAGTGATTTTTTTTAAGAAATTCAAAATATTTAATGGTGGTTTTTGAAAAACTACCACTAAATATTTGAAATATTTTTTAAAATAGGTTTTTGAAATAACCACTGATAAAACACTACTATTACACAATTTTGTTGTAGTTTTCCCTAGATTGTGGTGTGATGATCTCTTATACAGATCATTTTAAAATTTTAAAACATAAATTATTTCACGATTCTAAGTCAAATTTAGAACCAATATATTCATCTAAATCAAAACTCCTTATAATCCTCCACATGACCCTTTTAGTCTACATGAATCTCAAAATATTTATGGTGTGTCATTCAGCATTACCGTGTGGTCATTTTTACTAGAGATGGTCAGAATTGCACTATTTTTACATAGTGTCAAGAATTATAGAATAATGTATTCCCTACTAGGTTAAATACCTAGATATTACTGTGAATTAGGGTATGATATTTTAAACCATATCCACTTATGAATCTTGTTTCACTTTAAACAAAACTATCTTCACTCTCCCTCCTATGGAAATGAATAAACAGAAATTAAAACATGCATAGGACATGATAATTTTACTTGGTTCACCCTCATAAGGATACGTTTAAGGATTATAAAAAAGAAATGTGTCTATGTAACCAATCCACTATAATGAACTATTGTTACAATGTTTGATGTCGACTCACTGTCCCCCATGGTTTACAACCAATAACACCTTGAAATCAAACTATTCACTATGTTGAAGTGTGCTCACTACTCCTTTAAAATATTATTATATTTTTTTGAATCAATTCAGATTTAATTGAAACATATGAGAGTATTACATGAATCTCTATTTTCATCCAAGAGATGAAATATACTATTCTACATACTTGAATTCATGGAACACTATTCACTGAGAATTTCCCTTTTCTTCCACAAAATTTACCTCATAGAAAACTATTCACTACAGACTCCACTTTGTAGAATGCCTTGTATGAGCTTTCCCCATGTACTCCTAATTTATGAAATCATCCTTCAAAACTTCACAAGATACCTCAAGAAATCCTCCTTCACCTCTGTGAACTTTTAATTTGTGGACTACCAAACAAACTTCTTCCTACGTACTTTCACTTCGTGGAATACTTATAGAAAATCCCTTATGTAATCTTTCACTTCATAGACTCACTTCGATGAACTACTTGTAGAACCTTTCATGACATAGAATTTTTTTGGACTTATCTAAATTCCCACAACAATAATCTTCTAATGAAATTATCTATCAATTTGAATGAAGTGATTAGAAAACTTATTTACAGGAAAAGAACTTTAATAAATCCATTAATAACAATTATTTTTCATCCCTTCATTTAATACTCATTTTTATGCCCAACATCTTCTCCAATGATGAAAAATATATTCCTCCTTCAATAATATTATCACTAATATCTAATAACTATGTACTCATCTTCTCTACCTCACAGTCTTCCTACTTGAATTCGTGATCTACCACCTACGAACTTCCTTTATGATTCTGAAAACTTATGACTTCATGATCTATATACTTCACCTCATGGTCTGCATACTCTACATCATGGAAAAAATTTATTTTCTAAAAATCAACTTTGAACCTAAAAATTTTTATGCCAAAAAAACTAGAAAAAACTCAAAAATAACCCCACCTTCAACACGGTTTTGGAACCATATTTTCAACATGATATATCAACAAACATAACATCCCAAAAAACACTAAAATTCCATCATAAAGGGGTTTTCCCAACAATATCCCGCTAAGTTTTTATTAACAAAACTTTAAAATTTCTTATCAACTTATGTTGATAAAAATTCATAAACATTCTATTTAAACCACCACACACCCCTTGTGACTCCAATTAGTGATCAAAGATTAACTCAACGCATACTATAATCCCACATGAGTCATTCTCTATGTGAAAAATGTGTATTGAATGAAAATTCCATCAATGAATCACTTTATTCTCAACAACAACTATTCTTACTTGATACCAAATGATGATTGATACTAATTGTTTTGATTTATAGTGTGTATCTCTTGATAAGATCACTTCCTCAACTATACATCATAATTGATTATTCCACAAACTCCTGTCATGATTTATCTTCAATAAATGAAATACTTCAATATTTTTAGATTTAAAAGAAACTCCTTGTTTCTATTTTCTCCCTATTATCTTTTATACCTTTCATGAAAACATATTCTCACCTTTTATAAAAGAACCCAAAGACTCCCCCTAGTGTAGTCTATAATAGGGAAAAGAACATAGATCAAATTATAGGGAAAGAACACACCTTAACTATGTAGAGGGGGTCCCATTTCCACACTATTCAAGTGTATGGATTCCAATGAACTCTAAGATCCATGTCATTCCTTTAAAATTATTATTTGGATATGATCTTTTTCAGAATTTCCACAACTTGTAGTTTTGTAGGCACATACTCCAACTTCACTAACCCACGTTCTACATTCTCCTTGATAAAATGATAATTGATTTAAATATTATTTTTACTTGAGTAATGGATTTTATTTTTACTAATATTTATAGAACTTTAATTGTTACATTATATTCTGATCGTAGAATTTACTTCAAATCCCATATCTTCAATTTGTTGCTTTATCCACAACAACAATTTGTAACCTTGAGTGGTCATAATATATTCAACTTCTGTGGTTCTTAGAGAAATAAAATCTTATTTATTTATTATCCATGAAATACATAGTCCTCCATGATAGATTAAAACACAAGATTTTAAATTTATATCATTTGTTTAATGTCCCCAATCTACATCTATATAACCTAATAACTCTTGTTGAGATTTTTAATTGTACAAAAAATTGAAACCCATTATTCCATTGATATATAAAAGTATTATGTTGATAATGAATAAGTGTATTTCCTTGGTATTACTTTGATGTCATGCTTCCTATCATGTGGGAAAAACAATATCATATTGTGTTGTTGTTAATTAAAACAAGCTTCTAATGATCTTCATGTATTATGTTACATTGAAATCTTTTCACTAATCATCCCTCGAAAATTTCATCCGAATAATAATCAGTGTTTTCATATCCTTGGAATTATCTATTATAAATCTTCTTAGAACCTCCCTAGAATAATTATATTGAGAAATAAATGTTTCATATCATCCTTGTGTTACCTGTATTCCAAATAAAAACTTCATCTCACCAATTATTGACATTTCAAACTAACAATTCATGAATTAGGGAAACTATTTGAATTTATCTTCATTTTATCCATAAAATATTATTTCATTTACATACACTAGTACCATCACCCTTTAATTAATCACATTTTTTACATAGATATTGTAATCAACTCTATCACACTAGAAACTAAGCTTCTTCAAATACTAATCAAGTCATGAATGTCATGCTCGTTTTGTATGTTTTAATACATACATATACTTATTAAAATGAAAAACTTTGTTATCATATTTATGGATGATAAATAAATCTAGCGGTTCAATTTAAAATTATTCTTCCATAATCCCATTTAGAAACACTCATTTGACATATATCTAGAAAACATTAAATTCCCTTTTCACTATTATGACCATGAATAATCGAATTGTATCTAGCCTTGAAATAAGTGAAGTTTTTTCATCAACATCGATACCATATATTTGGGAGTATCCCTTTGAAACAAGTCATGATTTGTTTCAAATAATCATGTTATCTTCAATCATATTTTTATAGAAGACCCATTTTTTCTCGATAGAATTCTTATCTATTAGACACAAAATAATCTCCCAGGAATAATTCTTTTTTGGTTTGGTCAAACTCTTCATTTATTGCCTGAACTCAATTAATATCTCTTATAGATTCTTCAAAACACTATGTAACTACCTATGATAAAAAATATGCTTGTTATAGATATTTAATTCTACTTTTACACACTGGTGTTGTATCATAAAAAATTATATTCATCCTATCAATTTCATCTTGTTTCTTCAGCATCTATGTATGTATAGGTCTAAATTTATCTTAATCATAATATGAATCTTGTTTTGAATCTACTTCAAGTACTTGAAATTCACTTTATCTACTAACTTATTCATCACTATCCTCTCTATTTTTTTCAATGATATGTTGAATATTATTCTCATTTTCCACAAAAACAATATCATTGTTCTCAACAACCTTTCCAAGTCTCTTATTGAAACATTTATGTAGTTTTATTTTTTATGTGTTCCCAAGAAATATTCCTTTATCTCTATGGGATTAAAAACTATTATGTTTATCCTTATTGAGAATAAAAAAATTACTTATGAAGACTCAAGAGTACTTCAATACTAGATTCATTCCATACCATAGTTTGTACGGATTCTTCTATTCCCTCAGACACAACAAATCACTATTAGAAATGAAAAATGATGTCAATAATTATTCTTTAAAAAACTTATCTGGTATATTTTCCTTAATAATAACTATCCTATCCATATTTTTTATGATACTGGTTCTCCTCTCAACCACACCATTATGTTTAGGATTTATTACTACTGATACTTGGTGACTTATCCTATGGTTCTTGAGATAATTTTATACTTGGTTGTTAGTAAACAGTGTACCATTTTCGGTTGGGATCTTTAGACTTTTCAATCCAGGCATCTTTTCATCATCTCTCTAATATTGAGTAATGAAACTAAACACCTTTGAATTATAGGTAATGAGGAATATCCATTATATTATAATATAATCATGAATGAATAGATTATAATAGCTCTTTACATTAATGGATCTTAGTGATATAGTTCCACACACATTAATGTGAACCAATTCCAACACTCTTGTTGACTTTCATTCATTTACCTTTAAATTATTTTGAGTAAACATCCCTAGTTGGAAATCATATCATGTGTGTGTATGATCACATGATATCTTAGGGAGATCTTGGGCTGCATTAAATTTCACCAGATCTTCTAAGGATGGTTGGATTAAATTGTTAAGTTTTAATGCCCCAACCTATTTTCTTTTTCCTTATATAGAACAAAAAATTATTTTTCTCCACTCACATGGTAGATATTTCCATTTGTGCGTTTCCCTTGCATTACCATAGTACCATTTTTTCCCATGATGATACATATCTTCTTGGTAAATCTCATTGCATACCCCTAGTCACATAGTTGATTGAGACTTAGAAATTTGTGACTGATACCTTCAACAACTAATACATTCACACATCTAACATCCCCCCCCCAAATAGATTTTCCTAAGACAATAATCATTATTCCTTCATCATTTACAAATTTGATGAAACATTCCTTGGCATATTTGATTGTTGTCACCAGATCAATTTTTTACTTCATGTGGGAAGTGAATCCACTATTAATGATATATAAAATTAATTGACCTAATGTTTAATGGGAAATTTCTATTATAACTGCATGATCATTTCTTTTCTTCTTTATCCATGTTCTTAGCTTCACATCTGATGTTGATACATTTGATTAATATTCTTCAAAGTATGATGGCCAACTCTATCTTGAAAGGATGCAAATTAATTTTTTTTCAACTCATTTAATGAATCCTTGATTATTTGTGTACAACCAATTTTGTTCTATATAGGAACATTCATCTACATTGAAAATGATAAATATATCATCATATACAAAAATCCACTGTACAAAAAACAATGACCATCAAAAAAATGCCTATAATATTGAATTTTGTTTGGGTGATTTTATTTCTCTTTTTCCCTATGATACCTTTTGGATATGGAACAAACATTTTTCAAATGTAACATATTCCCACAACAATAACACATAATAAGAGGTTCATTCTTATGTGTCATTTCTACAACACTAGTTTTCTCTCGGGTTCTATGAATATTTTGATTCTTATCCGCACCCAAATGAATATTTGACCTTAAAATGAGTGATTTTCATATAACACCAATCATAACTACTTTCTATTTCAAATCAATCTCCATACTAGTTGTGCCCATTTTATGTGTCATTTTCTTCTACGGATAATTCGTCGATTGTTTTGTTGGACCTTCTTCTCTTTTTTACCTATGTGACCTACTTTCCCACTATCATATTGAGGATCAAGTGTCTCTCATGATCTTATAAATTTATTCATAGTACAATAACTTCCTCCTCATGTTCATTAATGTGTTTAAATCAATCTTTCACTGAATTATTCAAACCATATATAATCATGGTTTTTTCTTTAACTTTGAGATTCTACTCAATGCCCTTCTATTATTTCTATATCATTACAGATTTAATCTTTTCAATTTCTACCTTAAACTCAGTCTTATTCTCCCCTTCTTGTTTTATATAGAGTTTGGCATCACAAATAACTTTTTTCCTTTCGTTTTTTGTCTCTCTAAAAATCATTCTCGTCAAGAGGATCCTCAAGCTCGACTTTGAGATAAAATATCCTTCCTATTCTCCTTTGTTAACATTTCTCTCTTCCTTTGTTTGATAATTTAAAATTACTACCACCATAGAATTTTCATTTTGTTCATTGTAGTATTTAATTACTTCTACCTCATTCTCATATGAACTATCATTATCTTCTAAAAGAATATTATTCCTTATAATGTAATTTTTATTAGTTCATTTTATCCTTCCAAATTGTCTAAAGACTTATTCCTGTGGATTTGATCATCCTCATCATCTTTTTGAAACTTCTTGAGACACTTTGTTGCAAGGTTCCAAACCTTTCCACATCAAAAACATGAAAGTGGAAGTTTCCCTTTAAACATTAATTTTTGCCCTTATAGATTTAAAAAAGGAATGACATGTCCTAATCTACCTATTTTTCTTCCAAGAAATTCTCCATGGTGATCTTATTTATGGCCTTTAATTCCACATCCTTAAAATTACTCCTTTTTATGACCTCGTTATTATCATTTCGTATCTAATATATGAAAAGTTTAATATGAAAAAAAATCCAATTTTAGCTCCTTTTGATATTTAACCTCAAGCGTAGAGACTTTAAAATTGAATCAGTGGGTTGTCTTCCCAGTTTTCATTTGAAGATCTTTATGTTAGTGAGAATTTATTTTAGACCATGCATGTCCTCCAAAATCACATTTAATTGATCAAATAATGCATTAATATATTAATTAGGGTTCATCCTTAGGTCCTCATATTTGTTCCATAAAACTTATGAATTACCTTCACAAACTTTTTAATCTCCTTTGTAAGTGTTTAATAGATTTTTCTACATGGAATGTGAGGATTTAACTGAAATTACTTTCATATATATAGTGTTGGATAGGGATCCACCTAAAAATTTATTCATATAGAATTCACATCCAATTCTATTCATTCAATATAAGGCCTAAGTATATATACGTAGCAGTATCCCATGCATAAAATCTGTATACACATCCATGCCTAAAGATTGTAAGTAGTGTTTTATCTGATTATTATAGAGTTTAAAGTTTCTTCCATCCATGATAATAATACTTTTTTGATTAAATGCATCCATTTATTCCACTAAGAGTGATTTACTCACTTTTACATTTCCCTATGATACCAATTATTGGCCTTAAAAAGTTAAATACCCTAGGGGGGGGGGGCTGAATCATGGTATGACAGATTAAAACATATCCCCTTGTGTATAACGACCCCAAAATTGGCGTACATGTACATTACATTACTTTTTCGGAATACTTAATACATAACAAAAACCAACACTCAAAGACCGTAATAGTTTAGTGTCTTTGGAAACTCGGAACATAATCTTCTAATCATGGTGAAAGATCTTCAACATCTCCCATAAAGATATTCCCCTTTTTTTTCTTACCTAAATCATTTCTTTATATCTTGGGGAAAAGAAAAAATATAAAGGGTGAGCTCAAATTCTCAGTAAGGGTAAGCAAGGAGAAAGTAAAAAAACCATATACATTTGAACTTAAAAACATGAACATAATGTTTAAACATCAAAATCTTGAGCAATGACATAAAACATGGCAGTACGTAAGGCATAGATCATAATGAAACATAAATCATGATAAAATAGCATGGGAATAAAACATGTAATTGTGGAAAAACATTAAGCACATGATATGATTTCCATAGTATCCAAGGCATTGCTGGAAAGATCATCTTAGTGGACAAAGTCCCTTACTGAATCGAGTTCACTCCTCGTTCCAGTCCTGTATCACTAAACCCGATTAACTTGTTGTTCCATACATGTCTATATCATGAGATATAAATCTTTACCCAATGCATTGGAGGGAGATATAGGTCTCACCCATCTCATAATGAAATCATTCTTACTTGTTCCACAAAATAAACATAAATCATTCATCATAACCCAAAGAATAAAATGGGTTTTATAAACATCATCCCATCATAACATAATCTATATAAAAGAAATGGATATCATTTCATCATAATAAGAATAAAACCAGGTAAATAATAGAGACATTATACTTGAAACATAAACATATTGAATAATGTCATCTTAGATGGAAAATAGTTTTGATAAAACACTTGAAATGAATTCTTGAGGAAAATATCCTTTCTTCTTCAAAATCATTTTATTTTCACAAAATTCCATGAAATATTAAAAGAAAAGGATTTTGTTGAAAATAGTCATGAAATATTGTAGAGTAATCTTCATTAAGAAAAGGCGTTATGAAACTGTAAAAATCTGTTCATGCCATATAAGTTAAAAAAACATTCTCCTCGTACTTTTGTCGGAAAAGTCAAAAAGTACCTTGTATGGTAAACAAAAGAAAGATTCATTACATACCATGTAGTAAAAGTTAAAAATGGGAAAAATGAATTTAAACATATATGAATCCATTTTTATAAAACAGGTACATGGATGATAAATATAACCCCAGTAAATACTTACGAATAAACAATCTCGGATAAAAATGAGATTGGAAAAGTTATCCCTTACCTTTGATCCGATATGCTTCGTACGTATCCAAACCTCCGGTATAATAATTTAAATAATTTCATTGAATTATTAAAGAATAATATTCATTGTTATGATATCATATATGGTTCACTTATGACTTTATATTACCCGTTATTTTGTAAATTCCATGTTAAAGCAGCGTTTTGGGTAAAATTGTTTCATTTATCGTACATGTTTCGATTTGTTGTTCTTGATATTATTACTCATATCCTGATTTAATTAATTACAAAATGTAAAAAATGATTTATATATAATATATATTCAGAATATATATGATAGATCGATAAATGGAATGAAATACACTGTTTATGGAGACGGTAGGCCGTACGTACGCATGAACGCTATTTTCGTTTCCTTATTGAATTGAATGGAATTAAGTAGATTACATACATATATATATATATACATAAATCCAGTAGAATTATTATTTCATATATATCATTATCATTCATTATATATACTTTATAATCATTCATGAATGGTTAACATGGAGAATGAATCTCATCACGTCGTGGAGATGGTAATCTGTACGTACGCACGAGCGATGATATCGTTTCCATAATTATTGAACAGAATTGGAGTGGATGGTATAATATCTAAGAATTAGTATGATGTTATAATAACCATATATAGTTATTTTTTACACCATTATACCCATCCAAGTAAGGTGTTGGTGGAAAAACTGATTACACCACGGCGTAGAGACGGTATTCCGTACGTACGCACGCGTGGTGATTTCATTTTCCGTAGGATGGATAAAAGGTGAAATGGGATTGTTTCATATTTATAATATCATATCATTATGTTAGTGATACTTATTGTATTACTTTTTAATGAAACAACTAAAGAAGAGGAAGTTGAAGAAGAAAGAAACTTTAAATAATCGGTAGAAGAGATTACCTCTTCTTCGACCACCTCCTTTAAGCTTCCTCTTAAGGGACTAGAGTTGGTCTTTTGAGAAGACCAGAACCTCAAGAATGTTTCTATGGAAGTGGAGAAGAGAAATTTTCTCGGTTTTTCCGAGATTTAAGGCTCAAAGTGTTTTGAAGAGGTGAGGGAGGAGGTTCCCTTTTATAAGGGAGGAGAGGGGCACCTTTGGAAACCTCAAAAATATTAATTTATAATAAATAAAAACCCCACATAAAAACCTCCAAAAATGACTCATATTCAGAGATTATATGAGATAGGGTTGTAATCTCATAAACCAATAAAATTTAGACATGATGGAAATTTATTTTAAACCTTATCAACTTGATTTATCCTTATTTAATCTATTTAATTTTATTTGTGGTAATAAGATTCTAATTTTTAAATTGTTATAAATAATTACTTATGTGTTGTTAATTTTCCATAATTTGACATTTTATGAAATTTTAGATCATATAAATTTTAATTTATAATTTTTAAATATTTCTGTGATTTTTAAACAATTTTATATTATGTAATTTTTATAAAATAACAATAGTGTCAATTTTGACACTATTCATTTATTTGAATTTAAATAAAATATACACAGAATATATGTTTGAACTTAAAGATTTAATAGATTCATAACATGTCATATCTATATAGAAAATTCTTTTAGAACATTAATTAGTTTATATAATAGTTATTTCAATATTTGTAAAACTATTTATTTGATATTTCAATCAATAAAATAATTTCAACATCACTATTGTGTCATAATTAATGATAATTATTTAATCCCTAAAAATTATAAATAAATACATATGATGTATATAATTTTATTATATTTCTGAAGACTATTTATATCCGAAGTTTTATGAAGTTTATCACTAAATTAAAATTATTTTACTTATAAGATATAAGAGAGTGACATATTGTCACTTTCTTTGGTTTTAACAATAATTATATCATTTTCATGGTCAAAGGTCCATGAAATGAGTTTATTAAGACCCTTAGGTGATATGGGTCGACTTTTATTCATCCAATAGATTTTTGGAAAGTGTTAGGGTAATTTTACAATATTATTTTTACCCTTAATTACCTGATTTACCTTTAACTGTAGTAAATAAAAATTACCGTAGTTACTATTCATAATATCAAAAAAAAAGTATCCTATTAACATAATTTAGACCCACTGAATCCAAATATGGAATCCATTTTTCAAAATTCAAAACACAGAAGTTACAGTAATTAATTTAAAATTAATCATGTTGTTAAGAAAATGGGTTTTAAAAGTTAAAACATTGCCAAAGATTGAAATGTTTTTACCTATGAATTCAATGTAAAATTAATGGTAATGAAATAAATTATATTAAATGGTAAGAATATATTATATTTATACTTTAAAACCATTAAATAATATATTTTAACCATATAAATTATTTTGATGAAAAAAGTTGTTTCAATTAAAAATTGGCGTATTTTTACTATTCATCAAAATATGAAAGTTATCAGAAAAGTATCAAAAATTTATCCAATGTAAATTTTAATATACTAATTCAAAATAATAAGTTTATTTTGTCAAATTGAACTCAGAAATGTTTCAAAAATTATATTTAAAATGGGTGTGCCATCAAAAGGCGACAAAACTGCATTTTTTGAAAAATACTTATTTTACCTGAAAAATTTATTTTGTTCTAATACCATGTTCTAGAAAATGTGTAAGATGAATAATAATATTATAAAATCAAAAATTTAGTTAATACTATTCATAACGGCTAGTTCATAATAATATTATGACAATATATCGTTGTTTAGTGAAATCTGGTATTGCATACTACACACGCTATCGAGAAAGGTCGTGATTGCATGTAACACGAGCCAAGTCAGGGATGAGTGTAGTGCAAGCTCTCTTTGGTGTTGTGTATAACATAATTCAAAACTTATTTCATTTATACATTAAACAAAATCTATACTTAATGTTGCGAACTTGAAATTGTGTGTAACACGAGCCAAGAATAGTGTTGCGTATACTGCAAGCTAATACAGTGTTGCGTATAGCAGAAGATAATTTTGGTGTAGCGTACAACACAAGACGTCAATGAAATTAAAAATAATAATTCTCATAAAATCTCGGTTTGTTACATTCTACCCCCCTTAAAATGAATTTCACACTCGAAATTCGTCAGAGTTATAAATGGTTTACTACTTGAAAGTTTCTTTCATTGAAACCCACATCGTAAAAAGGAATACTAAAACATAATTTTAAAAAGTAAAGTAAGAAACATAACGGTTACCCAAATTAACTCATCACTGGGTTTCCACATAGAAGAACACAGGTGAAAATATGGATATGGAAGAAAAATATAACCATCATGTTCTGATGAAGAGTGGTAGAGGACATGGCTTTGAAAAAGCCAAAAATCACCAATCCATAAATTTGTGATGATCTAAGGTACCATCTGACTCATTAGATATGAGGGCACTAGGACAACATTTTTTGCTTTCAAGATCATTTCCTTAAAGTTGATGAATTAAAAGAAATACTTACATTATTTTGGTACAATCTCACTGTTGTTCGTGCCTTGAAAAATTTCCACTTCATCTCTGAAAGAAATGAAGTTGAACTTGTTATTCGTGAAGTGTGAGAAGATCATGCGATAGAATGATAGGTCATTCCATCTGTCTCAAACATAAGGTTATCAAAAGTTATTAAATATACATAAGTCCATCTATGGTGAGGTTAATCATATATGATTCCAAAAATGAACTTATACTTCATCTATCATACCACTTAATTAAATAAAACTAGTTTCTACTAACCAGGGACATCCTATTGGCCAGTGGTAGGCCATAAAGGCCTGTCACACTTCGTTTCTGGGTTCGATTCCCGCAACCTTGTCCGACGCGGCGGGTTGTCGCCCATCCTACGGGTTGTCCTTTTAGACTATTATAACATTACAGAAATAATATCGAAAAAATTTCTAGCCTTAAACAATACAATCTGATTCCCAATATAATCTAGTCCAACCTTAAGACTTATCCAAAATACTTCTTTCCAAACTCATAGTATAAATAGAACGATTACTAGAATGGTCATATAACAAGCACGTAAATACCATCATTTATCCCCATATATCATAAGATATATATTGTTGGACACATTACAAACATGTGAATACCTTAATCATGTATTCTCTTGAAACATGAATTACCATAGAACCTTAGTGAAAACATGAATGCCGTCAAAAGTTAACTCTTTCCACATACCAAAATCCCAAAATTTCGATATACTCAAACCATGATATCACTTTTTCCTAATATCAGTCATGAGCTCATGAATACTATCATACATAGTATTTTCTCCCTATCCCTTCATTATGCGCATTTCATTTTCTTCCCAAAAATATTTCAATCACTTTTCATGGTTACCGGTACCATAAAATTATTAAAAACCACAATGATCCAATACATTGATATTCCAGTATTCAACAATACTTTAAATGAGATTCCACAACATTATCTCGGAATCCCATTACATAAACACTTATTCATTCCACCACATCGTTGTCATACTCAACATCACAAATAGTGATCACATGTGACTTACCTTTATCCTTTGCTTTAAGAGGTTGCTCACGTCGATCATCATTAACCCTTGGATTAGGGCATTGATTATCATAATGCCCCATTTCCTTGCACTTGAAGCATTGAAGTGTTGGTGGAGCGTTCTCTGTAGTATTTTCTCTATTCAAATCATTAGCTACCTTTTTTCCATTAATTTGACACTCAACTGCTCTATGAACTTCTTTTCCACACTTAAAACATTTTCTAGTACCTTTTAGGCAATCTCCACCATGCTTCTTTCCACACTTTGAGCATAAAGAAACATTCATCTTATTTTCACCATTGTTCTGAGATTTTTCCTTGAACTCCATCTTTTTTTTGTCAAAACCATGAGATGGATATGTAACACAAACTTCCAGTTCTACCTTGATAGAACAACAAACAATTTCTTCATAGCTACTGAAGTCTCTTATCGCTAATTCCCTTTGAAGACTTGGTTTTAAGCCACTGAAGAATCGATCAACTTTACTTTCAGGTTAGATGATAAATCCAGATGCATACCTTGCAAGCCGTGTAAAATTTGCCTCGTATATACCAACAGATTCATCATCCTTTTTCTTAATCTTGAGGAACTCCTTTTCCATCTTTGTTCGAAGAATATGAGGGAAGTACTTATTGAAAACAAGTTCTTGAACACGTCCCATTCAATGGATTCAATTTCATCTTAGGGCCTTGTATTCTTAATTAGAGTCCACCACTGGTCTGCTTCACCTTCTAAACGGTAAACAACCAAAATTATTTTTTCATTCTCTGAATAGAAAAGTATGGAAAATATCTTTTCAATGGTACTAATCTATTGTTCAGCAACAAGTGGATTAGAAGACCCACTGAAAGAAGGTGGACGTTGCCTCGTGAAGGACTCAATAGAATATTGTTCCCTTCTCTGCTCATTTGGAAGTCCAGAATGATTCATAGCTTGTGTAAGTATATCAATAAGATTTTTTACTCCATCTCCCATAACATTGGTTTGTTCAGGTGGACAATCATTGCATTGTCCATTACGTTGACCAACACGGTTCCTTCGGGTTCCAGCCGTCTTCTGAAACCCAAAAAGAATAGTGTGAGAGGCAAAAATCATGCTAGGAAAACAACATAATAAATGAGGAGTACCTTCAATATCTAAAATATTAGGTTTAATTCGATGATTGTTACCATAATTCTAGGACTATAACCAATACTTATACTTAACCTTAGATACATCCCTAGACATACCTTAGAAATATCTCTAGGGATCTCACTAAAGTTTTCACATCCTAGTTTCCAAAGGTTAACTAAACCTTTACTGTGATACCAACTATAACGACCCCAAACTTGACGTACATGGACATTACATTACTTTTTCGGAATACTTAATACATAACAAAAACCAACACTTAAGGATATTAATAGTTTAATGTCTTTGGAAACTCAGAACATAATCTTCTAATCCTGGTGAAAGATGTTCAATATCTCCCATAAAGATCTTCACCTTTTGTTTTCTTACATAAAACATTTCTTTATATCCTGGGGAAAAGAAAACATACAAAGGGTGATCTCAAATGCTCAGTAAAGGTAAGCATGGAGAAAATAAAACAAACCATATACATTTGAACTTAAAAACATGAACATAATGTTTAAACATCAAAATATTGAGCAATGACATAAAACATGGCAGTGCGTAAGACATAGATCATAATGGAAGATCAATCATGATAAAATAGCATGGGAATAAAACATGTAATTGTGGAAAAACATTAAGCACATTATATGATTTCTATAGTAGCCAAGGCATTTCTTCCAAGACCATCTTAGTGGAAAAATTCCCTTACTGAATCGAGTTCACTCTTCGTTCCAGTCCTCTATCACTGAACCAGATTAACTTTCCATTACATCAATATCTATATCATGAGATATAAATATTTACCCAATGAATTAGAGGGAGATATAGGTCCCACCCATCTCATAATGAAATCATTCTTACTTGTGCCACAAAATAAACATAAATCATTCATCATAACCCAAAGAATAAAATGGGTTTCATAAACATCATCCCATCATAACATAATCCATACAAAACAAATGGATTTAATTTCATCATAATAAGAATCAAACCATGTAAATAAGAGAGACATTATACTTGAAACATAAACATATTGAATAATGTCATCTTAGATGGAAAATAGTTTTGATAAAACACTTGAAATGAATTCTTGAGGAAAATATCCTTTCTTCTTCAAAATCATTTTTTCACAAAATGCCATGAAATTTTAAAATAAAAGGATTTTGATTAAAATATTCATGAAATATTGTATAGTAAGATTCATTAAGAAAAGGTGTTATGAAACCGTAAAAATCCATTTATGCCGTATAAGTTAAAAAACATTCTCCTTGTACTTCTGTCGGAAAAGTCAAAAAGTACCTCGTATGGTAAAAAAAAGAAATATTCCTTACATAACATGTAGTAAAAGTAAAAAATGGGCAAAAATGACTTTAAAAATACATGAATCCATTTTTATAAAACAGGGACATGGATGATAAATATTACCCCAGTAAATACTTAGGAATAAACAATCTCGGATAAAAACGAGATCGGAAAAGTTATCCCTTACCTTAGATCTGATATGCTTCGTACGTATCCGAACCTCCTGTATAATTATTTACATAATTTAATTTAATTATTAGAGAATAATATTCATTGTTATGATATCATATATGGTTCACTTATGACTTTATATTACCCGTTATTTTGTAAATTCCATGTTAAAGAAGCGTTTTGGGTAAAATTGTTTCATTTATCGTACGTGTCTCAATTTGTTATTCTTGATATTATTACTCATATCCTGATTTACTTAATTCAATAATGTAAAACATGATTTATATATAATATATATTCATCATATATATTATAGATCGATAAATGGAATGAAATACACCGTTCATGGAGACGGTAGGACGTACGTACGCATGAATGTTGTTTTCGTTTCATTATTGAATTGAATGGAATTAAGTAGATGAAATATATATATATATATATATATATATAAATCCAGTAGCATTATTATGTCACATATTTATTTATTATTAATTATATATACTTTATAATCATCAATGAATGGTTAACATGGAGAATGAATCTCATCGAGTCGTGGAGACGGTAATCTGTACGTATGCAAGATCGATGATATCGTTTCCATAATTATTGAATAGAATTGGAGTGAATGATATAATATATAAGAATCAGTATGATGTTATAATAACCATATATTGTTATTCTTTACACCATTATACCCATCCAAATAAGGTGGTGGTGGAAAAACTGATTACACCACGGTGTGGAGACGATATTTCGTACGTACGCACGCGCAGTGATTTCATTTTCCGTAGGATGGATAGAAGGTGAAATGGGGTTGTTTCATATTTATAATATCATATCCGTATATTAGTGATACTTATTGTATTAATTTTTAATGAAACAACTAAATAAGAGGAAGTTTAAAAAGAAATAAACTTGAAAGAATCGGTAGAAGAGATTACCTCTTCTTCGACGCACCTCCATTAAGCTTCCTCTTAAGGGACCAGAGTTGGTCTTTTTAGAAGACCAGAACCTCCATAATGTTTCTAGGGAAGTGGAGAATAGAAATTTGTAGGGGTTGGCCAAGCTTTAAGGCTCAAAGTGTTGTGAAGTGGAGAGGGAGGATGTGCCCTTTTATAATGGAGGAGAGGGGCACCTTTGGAAACCTCAAAAATATTAATTTATAATAAATCAAACACCTCTTAAAAACCTCCAAAAATGACTCATATTAGAATATTAGATGAGATAAGGTTGTAATATCATCAAAAAATAAAATTTAGACAAGTTGGAAATTTATTTTAAACCTTATCAACTTAATTTATCCTTATTTAATCTATTTAATTTTATTTGTGGTAATAAGATTCTAATTTTTAAATTGTTATAAATAATTACTTATGTGTTGTGAATTGTCCATAATTTGATAAGTTATGACATTTTAGACCATATAAAGTTTAATTTATAATTTTTAAATATTTTGTTTTTATTTTTAAACAATTTTATATTATATAATTTTTATAAAATAACAATAGGGTCAATTTTGACACTATTCATTTATTTGAATTTAAATAAAATATTCCCAAAAGATATGTTCGAAATTAAAGATTTAATAGATTCATAACATGTCATATTTATCTATAAAATTCTTGGAGACATTAATTAGTTCATATAATAATTATTTTAATATTTTTAAAACCATTTATTTGATATTTAAATCAATACATTAATTTCAACATCACTATTGTGTCATAATTAATGATAATTATCTAATCCCTAAAAATTCTAAATAAATTCATATGATTTAGATAATTTTATTAGCTTTCTGAAGACAATTTATATCCGAAGTTTTATGAATTTTATCACTAAATTAAAATTATTATACTTATAAGATATAAGAGAGTGACATATTGTCACTTTCATTGGTTTTAATAATAATCATATCATTTTCATGGTCAAAGGTCCATGAAATGAGTTTATTCTGACCCTTTGGTGATATGGGACTACTTTTATTCATCCAATATTTTTTTTTCAAGTGTTAGGTTAATTTTAGAATCTTATTTTTTCCCTTAATTACCGGATTTACCTTTAACTGTAGTAAATACAAATTATCGTAGTTACTATTCATAATATCAAAAAAAAGTAACCTATTAACATAATTTGGACCCACTGAATCCAAATATGGAATCCATTTTTCAAAATTTAAAACACAGAAGTTGCAGTAATTAATTTAAAATTAATCTCGTTGTTAAGAAAATGGGTTTTAAAAGTTAAAACATTGCCAAAGATTGAGATGTTTTTACCTATGAATTAAATATAAAATTAATGTTAATGACATATATTATATTAAATGGTAAAAATATATTCTATTTATACTTTAAAACCATTCAATAATATATTTTACCCATATAAATTATTTTGATGAAAAAATTTGTTTTCAATTAAAAATTAGCGTATTTTTACTATTCATCAAAATATGAAAGTTATCAGAAAAGTATCAAAAATTTATCCAATGTAAATTTTTATATCCTGATTCAAAATAATAAGTTTATTTTTTCAAATTGAACTCATAAAATTTTCAAAAATTAGATTTAAAATCGGTGCGCCATCAAAAGGCGGCAAAACTGCATTTTTTTAAAAA
Organism: Viscum album; assembly: GCA_963277665.1. Taxonomy (NCBI): domain Eukaryota; kingdom Viridiplantae; phylum Streptophyta; class Magnoliopsida; order Santalales; family Viscaceae; genus Viscum; species Viscum album. Next base: position 802,917,630 of record OY728167.1, on the reverse strand, counting down.
TACTTATTTTACCGGAAAATTTATTTTGTTCTCATACCATGTTCTAGAAAATGTGTAAGATAAATAATAATATTATAAAATTCAAAATTCAGTTAATACTATTCATAACAGCTAGTCCACAATAATATTATAACAATATATCGTTGTTTAGTGAAATATGGTATTGCATAATACACACGCTATCGAGAAAGGTCGTGATTGCGTGTAATGCAAGCCAAGTCAGGGATGCATGTAGTGAAAGCTCCCTTTGGTGTTGCGTATAACATAATTCAAAACTTATTTCATTTATACATTAAAAAAATCTATACTTAATGTTGCGAACTCGAAATTGTGTGTAACACGAGCCAAGAATAGTGTTGCGTATACTGCAAGCTAATACGGTGTTGCGTATAACACAAGCTAATTTTGGTGTAGTGTACAACACAGGTCATAAATGAAATTAAAAAGAATAACTCTCATAAAATCTCAGGTTGTAACATTTTGGATCTTGTTTTGTTTTAAAAAAACCCTCTTCACTCTTCTTCCCATATAAATTAATAAATAAAAAATTAAAACATTCATATGATACATCAATTTTATATGGTTCATCCTCAGTAGGATATATCCAAGGAGCATATAAAGGAATTGTGTCAATTTACTAGATCTACTATGTTGCACTGTTGTTAAAATTTTCATGGATAACTCATTGTCCCCTAGTATAGAACCAATCACAAATTGAAAGATCTATGCTCTTTCTAATAATGTTTTCTCGGTACTCCTTCATAATATTCTTTTGTTATTTTGAATCATTTTAGATTTGTTTCACACATATGGGAGTGTTATATAAATCTCTATTTTCATCCGATAGATAAAATCCACTCTTCAACATTCTTAACTTTACAGAACATTGTTAACTATAAACTCCCCTTCTTTTCTACAAACTTGACCTCATGGAATATTTTTCACCACGAAATCTACTTTGAAAACTACCCTAGGTGAGCTTCCCCCACATACTCTTTCTTTTTGAACTCCTTTATAACTTCTTGAGCTGCCTTGAAAACTCTACCTTCATCTCCAAGAGATTAAAATTATAATACTACCCAGTAAATTTCCTTTCACTAAATTCCATGTTGTGGAATACTTCTATGAACTCCCTTTTGCAGTCTTTCACTTTGAATACTCACTTATATGAACTCTACCTCGAGCCTTGCATCTCAGTGACAACATTCAAAATTAGTTTAATTCCCAAAGAAATAATCTTCCAATGAAATTATATATCACTTTAAATGAAGTAAATTGGGGTCATATTAATAGGTATAGACCTATGCTAAATCCTCTAATAACAATTATTGTTCATACCTTCAGTTAAGACTCATCCTCATACTCGACTTTTTCTCCAAAACCTTGAACTCCGTTCAACCTTTCGATTGTATACTCACCCCTGACTCATAATTGTGTACTCATGTTATTGACCTTGTGGTCTACCTACTCGGCCTCATAATATTCCACCCATGAAATTTATTCATGATTCCATAAAATTCTGAATTTTTAATCCACATGATCTACACTGATGTCTGCATTGTCCACTTTTTAGAAAAAATAATTTTTCCAAAAACAAACATTGATCCTCCAATTTTTTTGTCCCAAAAAAATGTAAATCACTAGCAAAAAAGGAATCCTTAAACATGATTTCAAAAACACTTTATTGACATGCTATTTCAATAAACATGACAACCCAAAAACACAAAAAATCCATCTTCATGGATTTTTTACCAACACATGAAGCCATTTGTTATGAAGAAATCAATCAGATTATGATGTGACATAATATTTATTAGAAATAGAATAAACTTAATATTTGATAGGTCCCTCCTTATAGTGTTATCAATAAAACTATGGTGCCACTCAATCCTTCCTGGAATAACTAACTAACTATAACACCTTTCTCTTCATCATCATATCAGTTTACTATGTCACACTGTTGATGATGTGATTATGTATGTTTCACTATTATTTTGTATTATTTCATGAAATAAACTCCAAAATACCTTATATCTTTTTTCAAAATTCTCCAAATATTTCTACTAGAAAAAATAAAAAACTTTTCACTCATATAATAGTCTTATATTAACAATAAAAAAAATTCTCTATCCTTTAGATCTAGTTTTTAATATCCTCAAATAAATCTATCAACCTATACCATAAGACAAATTTATTCCAACATTATCCATTATTGGGTTTGTTAGAAATCCAAAGAAACTCTAATTAACATTGTGAAATTTCAATAGAATCATAAAAGCAACAGATTAACTCAATTATCCCTATAAGTTCTTATGAGAAGTTCATGATGTAGAAATAAAAAAGACTAAGTAATATATGTATCCCTAAATTCATATAATTTGTCTTAAAATATGAGAAACCACTTGTTAAACATTGAAATTCTCACACTCCCTATCTTCAACTACTCCTTAATGTTTTCCCTATGGATTATATATCCCACGTATTATATTCAAAACAACCCCTCAAAGGTATAATACCACTTCAGATGAGAACCCTACTCATATAACACTTTGTTGATCGACTTGATCTCTCCTTTTAAAAAATGAAATGTTCATCAGATTTCACTACCTTTCACTTTATCAATTCCAATTTATCCAATTTCTCCCCCATTGATAATAAACCCAAAGAGAAAAATCTAGGAAAAAATAATCCAAGTTAATAATTAAATTTACATGGGGAGAGGTGAATTTTTCAATCCTGGTCAATCCAAGAGTGGTGGTTGAACAATAAATTTCAATTGATGCTTTACAAACACTAGCACGGCCTATGTTTTAGTGATAATTTCTTTCACTTATTGATTCATTCCAGTATACATCACTTCGAAAATTCCTTGATCCACTATTTATTTTATAACATGGTATTAAATTTGAATGTTTTTCTTATTATTTCATATTTTTCACCAATTCAATGTCACTCTTGTTATCAAAATAGATCAAAATTTTAGCTTTCACATATTCACTAAGATCCTACCATTTATTCTTCCTCTAGAATAGTTTAGTGCATCCCTTTATATATTAAATATATTCCACTTAATTTCTTCTAATAGATGTTCAATATTAAATATTTATTATCCATATAATAAACTTCTTTTTAATATATAAAGATCCACCATTGGTGTATTTTCTATCCATAATGTCTCTATATAAGTCTATATAAAAATATGTAATCAATTAAAATTCTTTACCTATATCAAACACTAAACTATAATCAAGAGTTTATTAAATGTACCTCATGATTATTTTCACAGAATTGAGAGGTTACTCTGTCAGACTACTTTAAATCCAAGCTAATAAGAATGTTTCACAGACAATATTTGGCCTTGTTATTGTTAAGTAAATTAAGGTCCTAATAATTCTATGGTATAATTTAGGATAAAAATATATTACATATTCATGCTTGACAAGATTGGTTCCATCCACAATCGATAATGAAACTGTTTTCCTGGTATACATCTTGAACTTCTTCAACGACTTACTTTCATTATTTTTTTGAGAAATAAAAGTATAATATTTTTTATTTACTTGTATCCTAAGAAAATATGTGTGATCTCTAATAATATATATATATATATATATATCAAACTCTAAACTCTTTAATTTAGAAAATTCTTCTATTGAGTTTTACATTCTTCCAAAAAAGATAATATCATAAACTTAGATGATTACCATGAACATCTATTCCTTGGATGATTTTATATATAGTTTTTTTATCAACACCACTTCTCCTAAATTGTATATTCCTCATATATTATTCCAACCATGAAAACTAGTCCCAAGGTTATTGTTTTATTATACACAAATCCTTCTTTAATATGCACACATTTTTCTTCATTATCACTAATTTAAAAACCCACTAATTGTTTAGTAAACAATTAGTCCTTGAGTACTCTATTCATAAAGTATATTTTAACATCCATTTGATAAACTTTAAATCGTCTTTGGATAGTAATTTATGATAAGGTTATTATTGACTCAAGTCTCATTTTTGGTGTGAAAATTTCTTCCACATCCACACATTCAATTTGAGCACAACCCTTACACATAAATCTTTCCCTATTCTAGATTACTCTTATATGCTCACCATTTTGATTGGAAAGTCTTTTCATGAACACTAAGGTCTAGATTTTCTCAATTAGTTACAACTATTGGTGAATGGACATGACCCATGATTCCTCATTTATTTCTTCTTCAAATGATGATGACTCCACATGTGATAATAGAGTAGTGTTCTATACACACCTCATCATCTGGGTTGGTATTGGTGTAGTTTTATCTCCAATGATATTTAAATTATAAATTTTATCTCTTATTATCAGCTTTAAGCCAATGGTTGATTCTTTTCATCAATTTATTCCTCTTATGGTTAAACCTTATATTCTTAATCACGTGTTAGATTTTTAATATCACCAGATTTTGTTTTAGCATTAGCATTTTCATCACAAAATCCATTCAAATTAAAAAAATTATATTTACTTCCAACTCTTTCTGAGATAACTTTGAAACCATTTGTATCTGTAATTTTATTCAACCTATTTTGAATATGTATATGCATTTCTCTTGGTTGATTATCCCAATAACACTCCTATATCAGCTATATCATTATAATTGTGTTAATTTAATTTTTTATTCTAGATCTAACACTTACTTATAAACACTCTATATTTTTATGTGTTGTATTCCTTCCATGATACATCTAATACGATGTTATATCCTCTTAAGGACTTAACAAAGCCTAATTTTATGTGTTCATTAACACTTACACCACTTCCTTCCAATAATGTATTAATATAACACTTTCAATAAGTAGTGTCTTATCTATGTTATGACCATCTAATTCCTTTTTTCCACAAAATATTTTTTTTTGTAGTTTTATCATGGATGAAACTTCATGCTTGATTCTATCCTTCTAAGGATAGTTTTACACCTTGACAGATGTTTATTTAGTGCCATTATCTAATAAAAGTATTTTAATTGATCTTTTAGATTCATTTTAACTCTCCCCTTGAACATCTTGATTCACTCCATGAATTCCTTCTTAGATTTTGTGAAAATAAAAAAACCTGTCTTATTATAATAATAAATAAAATAATGAATGATATTTTACTGAGTGTACCATTATGTGTCATTGGACCAAAAAAATAAGTATAAACCAGTAAACAAAGTTTAACACCCTTTTATTCTTTGGTAAGTAGGTATTTCTCCCTATATTTTTTCACTTTCAGGCAGTACAATTTCTCTCTCTATCCAACATCAAATTGGGAATGTCAACCACAACCTTTATATTGGGTAAATTCTCTATGATTTGTTTGTGTATATTCTCAATATATCTAATTCAATAATATGTTCACCACATCCACTCTAAGGAGATATTTTTTTCATTATTTTCCATTTTCTAGAAGTTTTCATTCATTATCCATCCCTTCATCATGGAATTCATAGTTTTCCCTTTGATTAGGTATCCATTCCAGTTAAATGAGACTTTATTCCCTGAGTCACATAGTTGGATTACAATTAGAAGATTATATAATTGTCCATAAACATAAAGAACTTCCATAATATTTAACTCATCAACAACAATAATCATTCTTTAACATCATTTTTTCTTAAATATTTCATTATTACCAAACCAAACCCTTCTATTAACTCTACACTTCATGTTCATTAATAAATTATTATTCTCATTCATCTAAAATTAACACCAACTTTAAAGAATCCTCATGCTACTATTATTAGTTAATTTCAATGTGAATACTTATAGTATACTATTCCCTTATTAATAATTTCCTTCCAAGAAATTATTCATTGATTTGAGACATATGATGATTGCTTCAAATTATTTTAAATATAATAAGTGTATTCATACTCTTCTTCTTATAGTGGGTAAAATATATTTTCCAAATAAAAAAAGTTAATTTATCTTTTATCCACCCTCCTTATCCTCTCATGGAAGTTATTTTTACTAATGTTTTCCAATAATTCATGTCTTTGTGGCTAAAATTAGAGCAATACAAACAATATTCATAAAAATGATTTCTTATTTGAGATGTAAAATATGTTACCATCCTCTTTTTTAGAATTCCAAGTATTTATCATTTCAACAAACTTTTCACCTATTTGTAATATGTCATCCTATGGGATAGGTAACCACATAATTGAATCTTTGAAGATCAAAAAATATTTTCATTGATTTTATATAAGTACACTACTGAAAAATAAATCCTTGGTATTTGATATTCTCTCTATGGTTGATATTTGTCAATAATTATTTTATTCCCTTTACTTTTCACACTCTATATCTTAGATTTGGATGTTTCAACTTTGAATCCAATTCTTCTATTACCCATGTAGCTGGGTATTTGATCATTAATCATTTTCTCAATACTCCTTATATATATTTTAGTCCTTTCATTTAGTTCTCCATATAATATCTTTATAAAATATAACTTCTTATTTGAACTACATATTTTAATTTTATCCTCAAATTTCTACCTCAATTTTACTAACTATTATTTAATAGATTCAATCTTATTTGTTTTATCTTAAATGAAATCATTAAGGTCAATTACTATCTTATATTGTTCTCAAAATTTTAGCTTGAAGTCTATAACATATTTGGAAATTTCTGGAGAAGCCCCTTGGTCACCCTTGACCTTATCTAATAATTTTATTTCAACTTTAAGTTTGTAAACATACTACAATGATTCATTGAATTTTACACCAATCATAATATTCTTATTCCCTTATATATTAATCTTCATAAGACAACCTTTAAGTTCAAACTAGAGATCAATAACCACTTCAGATTGATATTCTTCCTTAGTTTCATTTTGATCTTTATTGACCATTTCCATTATTATATATTTTGAATCTAATTTTAATTCCCGAATGGCTGAAGGCCTTCATTTTTATTCATTTTTGATAACCCCCCTTTAAAGGGATGACGGGGAACCCTTACAAGGCCTATATGCTTAGTTATTAAATGTCCCATAGGCTTAAGAGACATTACACGACTCGAAGGACTTATGAAATTCAACCATACTATAACTACAAGGAATTGCCCCTCCCCAGCATCTGCATCATGATGGTAGTTATCCACATTTTAAAGGCCTCTGGATAAGCTTTCTGTGCAAGCACAGGATGGCCCCGATGGCATAGCCATACCCTCTCATTCATCCAAATCCATTGGTTCTACTCTGGTGAGTGCACCTGCTCTAAATCCTCCTCTAGGACTTCACCTTTTTGGTAGTATCTCTGGGGAAACGTCATGTGGCCCGAAGGGCTTGAGGTGGCCTGAATGCCTTAAGGGTGGCCACAAAGGCCTACTGACCCGAAGGCCTGGGTGGCCCAAAGGCCTTAATGACTCCAAGCCCAAACCGGTGGCCCAAGGTGAATAGTTATGGCTTCTACAGTACTGAACAGTACATGCTACAATAACTACTATAGTACCTACTACAGTACCTGCACAAAGTTTACTTTCACTCAAATTTTCAATTGACTGTATTGAATTTTCTTTCCATAATTGATAGGATTTTATCATACACATCCTATTCTATTTCTCTTGTTTAGTGAATATCAATCTTATCTAGGGACTTAAATGAAATTTCCATTGATGAATAGTTTGATATAATTTATGTATTCACAAATATTTCATACACCATAAGATTTATTTGTGAATCATTATGTGATGAATCAACAATATTTCCTTCTTCAAGCACTGAAACATTTGGATTGTATAAAATATGTAATATCCATAGAATTTTCTTCAGGATGTAAAAATCTTTCATATCATCATTGAGTTTAAGAGTAGATCTAAAAAACTTATTAATTTAGTTAAAAAACCCATAAATGTTATCATCAGATATTATCTTTAAATCATTATTCATATTGTGAATAACCTATAACTTTACCTAAATATTTTTTGTTATATCATTCATAAACATTTAAAAACATGTTCCATATTGCCTTCATGAATTTTTTTCTAATTACATTCATGTAAATATGTTTTGAAAAGGATCTTGATAAGGATTTTTTTTAATTTCAAATTGAAATTAAGACAATTTATATCTTCTTTAGTCATTGAAAATATTATTTCATCACTCAGTTGTATTCCATTAATAGAAGAAAAATATATATAAATTGTTATAGATCATAAATTAAATCAAATTTGATTCTCCTAGATATAGTAATTGAATCCATAAAATAGTGTATATCATTTTTTTAATAAATTATTCATATAAATTCTCTTCCACCAATTGATTCACTAAGAATAACCTTGTGGCTCTAATACCACTTATTTTAACCACAACACCCCAAACAAATCCTACAAGAGGGAGAATTAGGGTGTGAATTTTTTTCTTCTATATTTGAGGGATCATGTTATTTTATTTTAAAAAACATGTCGAAACTATTGATATCAAACATACATAAATAATTTATTAATAAAGAAAATAAAATAATCACATGGAGTTTTTTACTTGGTTCACTACTAAGGGATACTCCAAATAGTATGCATTGATTATGTTTCAATGTATTGGGGATATCACTATACACTGTATGTGATTAAAATGTTTAAAAAAGTATCATTGTCGATCCTAGGGTCACTCCTTCGACTTATCTTTACACACACTACTTGAAGGTAAGGAATATAAGAAATAACGGCATAGACTTCACTTAAAATGAATATCCTTAGGATAAACAAACACTAAATATGCAAGGGAGTTGTCATTGTTCTTCAACCTCCTATATGAAATATAGGACATCGATATAGCTCTTCACAATAGTAGTCCTTATCTAAAAAATTATAGATCTATCAATTCTTTCCAAAATGTGTTTTATATGTTATTAATCTCTCTTCCCTATTTAAAATAATCTTCAAATTCATCCCCATTTTTCACTTTCCACCAATTTATTGGTCCTTAAAACCAACAAATTTAGTCGAGTTAAAACCATAAGGATCAAATCTAATCTCACCCATTTAAAGAAATGTTTTAATTTTCAAAACATCCTAGAATTGTATAATCCATTATTTTATTCCCTAGATTATAACATAATAATATTTTTATATAACCTTTTTATAATGTGATAGATTATATTATATAATTTTTCAAAGTCAACTCAATTCCATAAAATCTAGTAGAGTCCATTTAAAACTCCTTAGAAATCACCACATGATCCTATAAATATTAATGAACAACTAATACATTGGGAAATGAAATATAACATTAAGATATGATCATTTCAACCATAGATAATTGTATCTTCACTATATTTCAATGGGTTTAAGCAATACAACACAACACCATTCATTATAGAACAATCTACTGGATTTTAGTGTGAAACAAGATTTCCTAAAAAAACCCCAAACCAAATAATTAATGTGGTACTTCTTGGGGTTTGATTGTTAACTTTATAGTGTGACTAAATCCATTATGGTTTGACCATCTATCTGTATCAACCTTATCTGAACCATCACCTTAGTTTATTCATATGTAGTTCCATTCATAATGGAACAAGTGCCTCAACCCGGTTGGTGAGGACTCGACAAGTGCATCCAAGAGACCTGAGTTCAAATCTGAGCAGAGATTTTTTTTGGGTTACTATAGCAGTACTATAGTAGGTACTCTTCAATACTGTAGTAGTCAGAACTATTCATACATTTGGGATTTTGAGCCACCAGTTTGGTTCTTAGATCCTGTAAGGTCTTCAAGCCACCTAAGGCCTTCAGGACAGTAAGGCTTTCCAGCCACCTCAAGGCCTCCAGGCCATATCAAGGACTTAGGGCCACCTCAAGGCCTTTAGGCCACCTGAAACTCTGCTTAAATAAACCATTTAGACTCTACAAGGAGTATACTTCTGATGGGGAAGAGAAGACACATTCACCAGAGTAGAGATAATGTATTTGGAAGAATCAGAGTGTATGATATTTTCCATTGGGACCAGCCTGTGCATGCACATGAAGCATAACCAAACATCCATGTGAAGGTGGAGAGCGGACATCAAGATGTAGATGTTGAGTATGGAGTAGTTCCAAGTAGTTATAGTCAAGATTAATTCATCTAAGACCTTCGAGTCATGCAATTTCCCGAAGCCTATGGGCCATGTAATGGTTACCCTTCATCCCATAAAAGAGGGATTATAAAAAATGAATAAAAATAGAAGGCCTTTGGGCCATTCGGGTTCGTTCCCTTCATAATGTTATCATTAATGTTTCACCATACTTTTTTCTTCCTTTAGGTAATTAATTCCAATTTCCTCGAATCACTTAAAAATTATTCTAAAGCTTCATACCAAACAAAATAACAATACTTTCTTTCAACTTCTAGTTTTTGATTGAAAATAAACCCAAAATATCCCCAACTATTATATATAGATTCCAACATCCTCTAAAAAATCAAATAATCTATACTATAAACAAACTTGGTTCTAACCTACTACTATTATTCCCAAAAACATTCCTAATACTAACACCCAAATCATTTCCACTTTTACAGTCCAAATATTCATGTCTTCCTATAGATTCTGCAAGGATTTCCCTCATTCCCATTAGGGTAAAAGCCTCCAATGTTTTTCTCCTAAAGGGAATCATGTAATGAAATATTGAAAAAGAATATTAATTTGATTAATTTTGAAATAATATATTTTAAAAATAATAATAAGTAATTTATTAAAATAATATAAACTACACCATTTAATATATTAGTAAAGTACTTCCCCCATTTTTGTAATTCTATCCCTTTTCCATTTTTTATATCAAGTGGGAGAGAAGGACCCACCTAAACCTCATCATGGATACTTGATATTTATCTTCATTTCTATAAATTTTTAGCACTCATTTTCTCATTAAGTAATTTATACCCAAAAATTGACAAAGTATGAGGGTATACATTCTTTACCTGGATCTCCTCGTGAGATATTCTAAATTTATATTAAGTAATAATAATATAAAAAATCATTAAATAATTATAAAATAATTATATAAAATAATTTTATAAACCAAAATTAATATGCCAAAAATTATCATATCTTCTAGTGACACAACTCTTCCATGTATCTCTATCAAAAAAACTACATTCAAGGTTTGATTTTTTATTTTTACTCCTTAAAATTTATCAAAAATTAAATTTTTATTTAAAATATCTACATATAATTAAAAAAAATACCACTTCATAATTAATTTTATACCATGTATATCAAATTTTAATTGTAAATGAATAGATAAAATTTTAGTTATATGAAATAGTTAATGTATTAGTAATCAAAAAAATTATATTTGAGATATTATATCATTACAGACTCATATAACTAATCTTGTGTTTTATGATAAATTCTATTCCAATAAGGATATAATATTTTAAATTTATCTAATCCCTAATTTGTTAAGAGATACTAAATTGATTTTTATTCGGGTTTATTGAATTATCATTATCATCATGTTCAATAGGTAATCTCTTCTACTTATTATGAGAAAGTGAATGTTTTTGTAAACATAAAATCCCATATATACTAAATTTGGATGTATTTTCCTATGAAGAATAAGATTAATCAAAATAAGTAGACTCTATATTACTATAAATAATTTCAATAAAAATAGATTAAATTTAATTAATTTATTTAATTATCATAGTTATAATTATATGAAGACCCATATAAATATCTTGATGGATGTTCTTATCTCTCTATGTCCTTTAAATAAATAGACTAATGCTACTTCAAAGTAATGAAATTATATTTACCTATAATTTAAAATACGTAAATGATTATTCTAAGTAAATATTATTTTGTTCATAATATAAAAAAATCTAAATAGTATGCCATCTAAAATAGTTGAAATAAAAAAACAATAACAATTATTTTGTAAGCATGTTTCATTTTTATAGAAAAATAAATATATATTTGATTTATTAACTAACTATTGAAATATAATATATACATAAATAGTAAAAAATGATATAAATATAAATTTTTTATTAAATTTTGTTTTCAAATATCCATTTTATTATTTTATGTGAATAAGGAAGACTTACTTAATATGAATTTGATTCCTTGAACACAATAAATCAGTTTTGATATACAAGAATCAGTTTTGAGCTTGAAATAAACTGGTATCACTATATTTAATTATGGAATGATTTTTTTGTAAGATGATTCATTATAATGAATTTTCAATGGAATGTATTGAAACCAATTTATTTCTACCTCAAGATTTATATTTGAATATTGGGACAAATATATTTGGTTTAATAATTCAAATACATATTAATTCAAGATTCTTTACTAGAATAAACATAGTAAAATTATTACAGGGAAACAATAATTAATAACCATAATGAATTTATAAAAAAAATTACTTTTAAAATTTATATTACACTTTGATAGTAATTACTTCATAAAACAAATAGCCACGTATTGTTTGATGTAAGCAGTATATTATTTTTCCAAAATGAACCACATAGTTTATTTCATCATTTAGGTTCTTTAGTAATTTAATATCTAGATTATAATATATATTAAAAAATAGTATTTTTATTAAATCATATATTCTTTTAAACTATATAACCCAATATAAAGAATCGATCACATCAAAAAAACGATTCCAGTCTTTTTTAACCAAAAAAGAATAATTTAAAACTATGAATAAAAAAGTTAATATAAACATGGAAGAATGAATAAACATGTATAGATATAAATTTTTAACTAAATAAATTTAAAGTGTTATTACAAGTGAATGTTTAGTTGAATAACATAAAAAATATTGATATTTACCTGGATTATTAAGAAATTAATGGATTGTTTTCCCATATTCCTTTTATGTGATCATTTTTTATAGCATGGACCATGTTTGCAGTATATTCATCATTATCCTTAGGTATTTATGTAATATATGGAGGAATAGAACATAATTCCATAGAATCATAAATATTCTCATCACCCAAATATAATTTTCCCTTACAAAATGATAGAATGACTATCATTTGATTTATTTTAAAAAATAAAATATCTATTTATAATAAATTTCCATGATAAATTGGTCCTCTTTTCAACTAAATATTTTCAAATCAACATGTATAAATCCAAAATCATCTTGTTTTACACCACTGTTATTTTCTTCCCATTTACACTTAAATATCAATGCCCAATTTTTATTTTTATTAATTTACCATATATCTTCAAGAACTCTAAAACATGATATTATTTAAAAAATATTTTTTTATCTTTTTCAATTGATAAATTAATTACATATATTATAACCATTACACTATTTTTTTGAACAATAGTCATGTTGCTTGATTTGTTTTTGTAAAAAATGTATAACCATTAATTTCATGAGAAGACAATGTGGTCATATTAACACACAGTCTCCCAGATAACTATTTAAATGTTTTTTATATTGATGAATAAGTACCAACATTATATCTAAACCTTGAAAAAAATGTTTTTATGATTATTCAACAACCATGTATCATTTTTTAGATATTATACTTTTAATCCAATAATATATGATGTTATATTGTTTGAACATCACCCATGCTATTCAAATGAATAAAAGTGTCTGTATTATTTCATCACATCCCATTAAATTTAATTTACTGATAGTATTAAGTTCCTCTAATTTTTACTCCTACATAGAGATATGTTGGGGGACCATCGTACATAAATTTAAATAATTATTCTATACTGAACTCAATCTCATCCTCATATATACGTTTTTGACAAAAAATCCTTCTGGTTGATGAAATTTTTTGATGTATCCCTTTATAATTTTTTCATATAATTCCAAAAGTTATATCTAATATTAATATATTGGTACACATATCCTTACCTATCAGACTAAATGAGTCATTAAATGAACAATTATATCAAAAATGGATTGTGAAAAACCCATATCAAGATGAAAAAGTATAATGAAAGCTTCATTATCTAACATATTTAATAAAATTGGATCCAAAAAATTTCTATAAATAGAATTTAAAATTATAAAATATTTATGATATTTTTCTACATGCATAAAAATTATGACTCTTACTGAAACCAATATTGTGTATTATATGAAAACAAAAAAATAATGAGATATCATGCTTATTAACTTCTGATCCTTTAATGTAACAGTTTTTTTATATTTAAATAATTCATAATAAGATATTTAATACCATGTCAATTTTCTCAAAAAATAATATTTTCTCTCTTGGATAACATATGAAAATATAGAGGTAAGTATTTTAAATTTTCTAATAAACTAGGAGCTGTCCCAACACACATTCCAATAGATATTAAGTGTAATATTATTGTCATTTCACCTTTAGTATTTCATATTATAGCTAAAATTATTTTAAATAAAACTATCACAAATGTTATTCTCAACATGAATAACATAAATTCTATGTTCTACATCCAAAAATACATAACAAGGTAGAATGAATAAGTTAAACAATTCATTACTTATATTTATGTCATTACCTATTCTTTGTGTCTTCCCAAATGTTACTCAATTTTTTTTACCTTTTTGTAATATTAATTGGTTAAAAATTATTTTGGGGTAAAAATATTAAACCTAAAAACAATTAAATACCTTTTTAATCATTAATAAAAGTGGACCACTCAAAAAAACCTTGGATGACCCCAGGACATTGTTTTTATCCCATGTTATAGTTGATGATATGAAGTCCCTTATTCACAAATTGGATAAGATTTATGTCTCTTAACACTATAACTAGAAATACTTACCTATATATAAAATTCATTAATAGTGAAAATTATCATAGCATGGAGAATGAAAAACTTATTTTTGTATACATAAAACACACCAACACATTCCTCCCATAATTAGTTCAAATCATCATTCAATGGTAGGATAACCCATATCTTCAATACACCTTAATTCGCGGTTTATTCTATAAAGACACACTTAATACAATCCTAAAAGATCATGAGCCCTAGTGTCTTTCAGTAATTAGATACATATCATAATAACTTGAAACAAGAATACAACACCATTATTTAAAAACTCTATAACATGTTCTTACATTCCATGGATCTTTTAAAAATACACAGGATAATCTAAGGATGTACATAAGAAAGGGGTGAGATATAAATCACACTAAGGAAACAATTAAAGAATAACATGATAAAATTAATAAATGTAATCCAAGAGACACAACCAGTTGACATAAAAGGGGTGATAATCATAAACACGAACATCAAATCATAATGTAATATGATAACATTATGGAAACATGGGATTGTAGTGAAAACACGAAACAAGAAATCATAAGTATAAGTCACAACTAACCACAAAAAAATCTTAACATAGTGTTCTTAGGATAACCGTATAAGGACCCAGACTTAAACATTACTTAATATTGAATTAAATGAATAATTCA
The DNA here is from genome assembly GCA_963277665.1 of Viscum album. NCBI lineage: Eukaryota > Viridiplantae > Streptophyta > Magnoliopsida > Santalales > Viscaceae > Viscum > Viscum album. Next base: position 802,902,215 of record OY728167.1, on the reverse strand, counting down.
CATTGAGGATCTTTTCTAGTTTAGTGTTTTAGAGAATTAAGACATAACAATTACATCTCAAAAGATTACAAGGTAGACATTACTACACAGTTTCCATTTTTTTCATAAAATAAAAACTCTTGAAAAAAGAGTCATGTCTAGTTCCATGTTTTAGATAGCATGACTTTTCCTTGATCTCATCCTTGACCCTATTCATCTTTAAGTCCTCTGAAAACATTTCAAAACATGGGATGATCATAAAAAGCTCAGTAAGGGTTATAAAAAAAAGAATGAAAACATTTTTTCATAAATACATAAAAAACATGAAATCATTTACTTACCTCATGAAATCATATTATTTATAAAAGAAACATATAAATCATTAATCATAAAGGTAACTTGTGGCATCCATATCATACTTAAATTTGTATCTATCACATCTACATAGGGAGTTACTTTGGAATACCCATCACACTATATTCCCTAAATCTCTTAGGAGAAACATTCACGTTTACCTCCGTCATGTTACCCTATGCATTGGAGATCTATCTTGGGCTCACCCGCCCTAGGTTTATCATGGAACCACCCGTATACCTAAATAATGCCCAAGAACCATAACATGATCATAACACATAACATAAGCATAAAGGAAAGATAACATTTCCATATTGCAATAATAAAACATCATTTCAAGATATTGAAATAATAAATTCATTCTCGAAATCATTTTCAATACCAAAATATTTAAAAAGAGTATATGGTATTTATTTTTCCTTTTAAAAACATTCCGGCTTGTTATGGAAGCCAAAGATCAAATAATACTCGCAATGGCGGAAAAGTTGTTGTCACCGCTTACGTAAAAAAACATTCCTTTTTTTCATTTAGTAAAACGCTTCGTATAAAAATATTCCCTTTGAATAAAATGAAATTTCCAAGGGGTTTATACTGCGTATAAAAGAAAATTGTATATTAAAACAAAATATGCCTCAATGAAAGGATATTGAGACGAAGTCCCTTACCTCGTGTCTGACTTGACCCGTTCATTCTTTAATCTCCTAAATAATAAACTAAAGTTAATTTCTACTTTCTTAAGAACCTTTTTCATGTTTATTATTCCTTTTATATCACTTATCACCATGTTATAAGAATTATGTAGTCATTTAAGTAAATAACATTCGTTTTGTCGATATTTGGCACTTGAGTCAAAAATGGACTTCTTATAATTACATGTTGTAAATGCATTAAATTATCCATTATCTACAGAATGATAATCATGATGTAGATATCATATATATAATATATATCCAGTATATACATGTTTTTATAATATTACATAACAATTAAAGGTAAGAAATGAAATGCACCGTCCATGGAGACGGTAAGTCGTACGTACGCATGAATGCTACTTTTATTTCTATTTCTTATTTTAATGGAAATAAAACATAATGATACATAGGTATATTATAATTCCAGTATAATATCATATATAACATCATTAACTCCATCCTTTATACATCCCACATAAGGCATTAACGAGTCAAATCACTTTGAGGGGGCGGTAGTCCGCACTTCCTCAAATGAGATTATCGTATTTACCCACTATGGGAACCATAAAGGCGTGATATAAATGGGAAGTACAGAAGCATAAGGAAATCATAAACATAAACTATATCATATATAAATACAATTCCATCCTAATGGCCACCATGAGAGGTGGTAAGATGTAATTAAACGATCATCGTTTTGTGAGGCCTTAGTTTTGCATCCACAGAAACGTTATGTTCTTCATCCATTAGATGGAGGTGTGTGTAAGTGTAGTTAGAATAATTTTCATAACAACATCCTAGTATATTGAGGATAATGGTGTTGTTACAAAAGAAAGTAATAAAAAGAGTTTAGGGGTTTGTGAAGTAAAATAAAAGAAAACAATTAAAGAGAAATCGATACCTTTAATTTAGGTAACTTCCTTTAGTTTGAACCAACAAAGACTTATTGAAGTGACTTATTCCTATGGTAAGGCTTCTAGGGTGAGGAGAGGGATGTTGGGAGCTTAATTGGAAAGATTTTGGACGAGCCAAATGGCTTGAGAGGTGTGTGAAATTGGTTATAGGTGGTCTCCTTTTATAAGGGAGAAGAGGGGCTCTTTAAAAAGTGTAAAAACATTATTTTATTATACAATAATATTCGGTTTCTAAAGGTCCAGAAATCATTAAGGTCGAAGATAAGATGACTCATATTCTAAATAAAATCATCCAATAGAAATTGGACATGTTTTTTATAATATTTTAATCATTATAATCTTATTTATTTAAATCATTTATTAATGAGGTAAATATTTCATCATTATTGTGTCATAAATAATTTAATTTATTCGATGTATAAAAATTATAAAAAAATTACTATCATGTAGTAAATATTTTTATATTTAAAAATAATATTTATAGTCAAAAATAGGACTTATATAACACCATATAAAAATTAATTACTATAAGATTTTTGTTAATGTCAATTTTTTCTTTACATTAAATTAATTAATCTAAAGTGTCATTATCTTTCATAAGTGGCTCCATGGGATCCCAAAATAGACCCAAGGATGTCCATGGTCGGCCACTACTCATACAATAAGGTTAGGACCAGTGTTAAGGTAATTTTGAATTATTATAATATTCTTTTTACCTTGAATTACCTTATTTAACTTTAACTGCGGTAAATAAAAGTCAAAAGTTATTATTCACCAAAAATTATTTTCATCTTAATGAACCACATTTTACTTCTTGATAAAAACCATGTATATCATAATTTTGAAATTCAGTTCACAGAAGTGGTAAAATTTCATTTAAATGAAAAAGACAGTTTTTTAACTACCACTAAGTGGTTCCACTATTCATCAAAAATTGAAGTTTTTCAGAAAAATACCAAAAAATCAGCCTAAGATATATTTGATATTCCTAATTCAAAAATGATTCCTATTTTTCCAAATTCAAAACATATAATAGTAATCAATTAATTTTAAAATTAATTCTCGTTATCAAAACAAATAACATGTTTTTAAGAAACAATAACTATCAAAAGATTGATACTTGTTTATGTCCAATTTCAAAGTGAAATTAATTCCAATGAACAAAATTGGATTAAATGGTAAAAATATATTCTAATTACACTTTAAAACCAATTAAAAAGATAATCTAACCATATAAATAAATTAGATTAAAATGCACTTTTGAATTAAAATACAATATTTTTCACTATTTATTAAAAAATGAACTTTATCTGAAAAATACCAAAAAATTACCCAAAGTAAATTTTGATGTCCCCATTATAAAGAAGGATTTTATTTGGTCAATTATATGTATTAAAGTTACCAAAACTATATTTAAAGAGGGTTCTCCATTAAAAGGTGGTAATCAGCCTTTTATTGTAAATTATGCTTAAAATTAGATTCATTCATATTTTAAGACTCTAAATTTTATTGGATAAATATAAATACATGTATAATAATATTGTATCTAGTTTTGTTCAGTCCTGCCAATACAACGGCAAGGATTTAACTACCATTTAAAATAATAATATTATATTATTAGTGTGCAACATAAGATTCCAAAGAAACCCGTTGTTGCGTATCGGGTACGCTATCAAACATAGAAACCCCTTTAAAGTAAAATTAATATTTAATTAAAAAATATTAAAAAATATGAAAATATCTTATTCTTCATTTATCTAAGATGTTACATCCTTCCCCCCTTTTAGAAATTGCGTCCTCTCAATTATTATTCACTTATCAAAATAAGTGGGGGTATTTATCCCTCATAGCATTTTCAGATTCCCATGTTGCCTCTTCAATCATATGGGTTTTCCACAAAACCTTTACCTGGTGAATTACCTTATTCCACAACACTTGCTCTCCACGGTTAAGAATCTGGACTAGTTGTTCTTCATAAGAGAGATTCTCTTCCAACTGAACTACCTCTGGGCTCAAAACATGAGATGGATCTGGCATATACTTTCTCAACATCCAAACATGAAAAATATTGTGTACCTGAGATAAACTTGGATGTAAAGACACACTATACGCAACTGATCCAACTTTCTCCAGAATTTTATAGGTTCCAATGAACCTTAGACTCAATATTCCCTTCTTACCAAAACGCATCACACTTTTCCATGGAGAAACTTTGAGAAAGACATGATCACCTACCTCAAAGAAAAGATCATTCCTCTGGTTATCTTCATAACTTTTCTGCCTTCTCTGAGCTGTTCTCATATGCTTCTGAATCAACTGAACTTTCTCTGCCATCTCTTCTACCAATTCTGGTCCCATCAGCTTCCTTTCACCTACTTCATCCCAGAATGCTGGAGTTCGACAATGATTTCCATATAATGCCTCAAATGAATCTATCTGTATACTGGAATAAAAGCTGTTATTATAAGAAAATTCAACCAAAGAAAGATGTTGGTCTCAACATCTCTTGTAATCCATCTAGAAAGCATGTAACATATCCTCCAAGGTCTGAATTGTTCATTATGACATCCTATCTTATTGAGGATGAAAAGATGTACTAAAATTTAATTCAGTACCCAATGACTTCTGAAGGACTTTCCAAAAGTTAGAAGTGAACCTAGGAAAATGATTAGATACAATGGAGAGGGTAAATCCATGAAACCTGACTATCTCTTTAACATACAACCGGGCAAGTTGATCTAGAGACAAAGTATCTCTAATAGGAAGGAAATGAGCAAATTTAGTCAATCGGTAAACTGTAACCCAGATTTCCTTATTACCTCGAGATGTCTTTGGTAATCCCACAACAAAGTCCATGGATATATTTTCCCATTTCCACTCTGGCACCGGTAGAGGCTGAAGCATTTTTTTCAGTAATTGTCACTCTTCTTTAACCTACTGACAAGTCAAACACTTCATAGAAAAATCAGAAATATCTCTTTTCATTCCATCCCACCAGTAATACTCCTGAAGATCTCTGTACATCTTAGTACTGCCAGGATGAACTGAAAATGGAGAACTATGAGCTTCACATAACAACTCATTCTTCAACTGTAAATCACAAGGCACACATAATCTCTTTCCAAATCTCAAAACACAATCATTATCAACGTTAAAATCTGGCAACTTATCCTTCTGAACCAACTCTGCCTTTTTCTGCGACTCACTGTCTTCCTTCTGTGCTTACCTTATTCTGCCTGATAGAGATGATCTCACTAACACCTGAAACAAAATAGAAGAATTTACTGCCCCAACAACTTCTATGCCATAATTCATCAAATCAAAAACCAAAGGATCTTGTTCCAAACATATCATGGTTAATGAAGCGTTACTTTTTCGACTCAAAGCATCATCCACTTTATTTGATTTTCCCAGATGGTAATGGATCGTGCAATCATAATCTTTAATTAATTCCAACCATATCCTCTAACTCATGTTCAATTATTTTTAAGTTAATATATACATCAAACTTTTGTGATCAGTATATATTTCAGACTTCACTCCATACAAATGATGCCTTCAAATTTTTGAAACAAAAACAACAGTAGCTAATTCCAAATCATGTGTAGGGTAATTTAACTCATGAGGTTTCAAATGACGTAAAGCATAAGCAATTACCTGATCATTATGCATTATGACACATCCCATTCTTTTCAACAAAGCATCACTATAGATAAAAAACTCACCATTTCTGGAAGGCAGTGCCAAAACTGGAGCATTCACCAATCTTCTTTGCAATTCCTGAAAACAATCATCACATTCTTTTGTCCAGATGAACTTAACACCTTTTCGAGTTAACTTAGTCATTGGGATAGATAACCATGGAAAATTTTCAACAAACCTCCTATAATAACCTGCCAAACCAAGAAAACTACGAATCTCGGTTATATTTGTGGGTCTTGGCCATTCCTCAACAACTTTCGTTTTAGCAGGATCAATAGTTATGCCATTTTTTGAAATAATGTGACCAAGGAAAGAAATTTGTTGTAACAAAAACTCACACTTGATGAATTTCCCATACAGTTTCTTTTCTTTTAATGTTTTAAAGACAACCCTTAAATGACTTTCATGTTCCTCTTTACTTTTGGAATAAACCAAAATATCATCAATGATCACAACCACAAACTTATCCAAGAACTCACGGAAAACTATATTCATAAGATCCATGAATATAGCAGGTGCATTGGTTAACCCAAAAGGCATAACTACAAATTCATAATGGCCATATCCAGTACGAAACGCGGTGTTAGGAATGTCTGCTTCCTTTAATTTCAAATGATGGTACCCCGACCTCAATTCAATCTTTGAAAAATATTGAGCTCCCTAGAGCTGATCAAACAAATCATCAATATTAGTCAAATGATACTTATTCTTAACAGTGATGTTATTCAATGCTCTATAATCAATGAAAAGTCTCATTAAACCATCTTTTTTTAACAAAAAAACAGGAGCACCCCATGGTGATGTGCTAGGTCGAATGAAACCTTTATCTAATAACTCCTACAAATGCTTCTTTAACTACAAAAGTTCAATTTGAGCCATTTGATAAGGGGGTTTTGAAATTGGATTAGTATCAGGAACTAACTCAACAGTAAATTCAACTTCCCGATCAGGTATAATACCAATACACTCATCAAGAAAAACATCAAGGTACTAATTTACCACTGGCACATCATTAATATGAACAGTTCCTTTGTTTTCAACAATATGTGCAAGGTAACATTCATTTCCATCTTTTACTAGTTTCTCAGCTTCCTGATATGTTATCAACACCAAGGGTTCATATTTGTATACAAACTGAAAATAATTATGAAAAGAAACCTCTTTAGCATTGCAGTCAATCTTAGCATGATAAACAGAAATCCAATCCATGCCCAAAATAACATCAAACTCTACTAGAGGCAAAACAATAAGGTTTGCAGGTGGATTCTTTCCGCACAGAAGGACAAGAATGTTCTTATGTTTTCTTTTTGTCTGAAAATTTCCTCCAGGTGTTTTTACCGTAAGTTCAATATTCATATCATGAGATGGAATTCCAAATTTACTATAAAACTTCTCAGAAATGAAAGAGTGTGTAGACCCTGAATCAAACAACACATTGGCATAATCTGAACAAAAAAATAGTGTACCTGACACAACTTCATTTGATGGCCCAACATCTGCTGATGTAGTTGCAAAGGATTTCACCACCCCTTTCTTCTTTTAGTCTGGTAGATTTCTTTCGGTTGAGTTCTTTTTTGGAAACTCATTTGCATAACAAACCATTTCATTGCAATTAAAACATTTTACTGGCTGGAAATCAGATTATTTCTTACCATTACCCTGATCTTTTTCAGTGCAATTACGAGCCTTATGTCCCATTTTACCACATTGGTAGCACTTACCAGAATTTAAAAGACATTCCCCAGCATAATTTTTACCACAATTTTCACAAACTGTAAACTTAAGTTTCTTACCATCAGACTTTTTTGAAGAGTTCTTCCCTTTCACCTACCACCGCGACCTCTTATTTTGTTGTTTGTCAAAGAATACATGATCATCAGAAAATTCCATTTCCACCTTCTCCGCACAATGAACATGTTTTTCATAACTTTTGAACTCATGAGTAGCTAAAACCCTTAGATACTTTGGATTTAATCCTTCGTAGAAATAGTTGATTTTACTATCAAGATCTCGTATGAAATTTGGAGCATACCTTGCCAGTGGAGTGAATTTTTCTTCATAAGCAGCCACTGAGTCATCCTCTTGCCTCAATTCCTGGAATTGTTTTTCCATCCTAAGACGAACCACCTTAGGAAAATATTTCTCAAGAAACATACCTTTGAATTCATCCCAATCGAGAGAATCAATCTCATCAATATCCCTGATATTTTTCACCATTGACCACCACTGATTAGATTCACCTTCAAAATGCTAAACAACAAGACTAACCTTTTGATGTTCTGAAAAACCCATAACATCAAAAATATTATCCAGTGCTTTAATCCACCCTTCAGCTAGCATAGGGTCAGATGATCCTCTGAATGATGGGGGATGTTGCCTCAAGAAATGCTCCACTACTGACATATTCCTCTATGGTTGATATGGCCAATCTCGTACATGGATACCACCACTATTTATATCCTGAGTCAACTGTGCCATCACTGTAACAAACTGTTCAGTTCTGATTTCGACCATCCTAGGTTGTTGATTTAGAAGTTTGTCTTCCTTCTATTTTCGTCCTAACATAGTTGCCCTATTTCCTCTACGGAAAACCATTCTGAACACAAAAATATCTTAGGCGAAGCAACATGGTAATTTGAAAATGCTATATGATGTCAATATTAACATAAATTACTTTATGGATATTACTTCAACAATACCCTAACACATAATGTTATCTAAACCGACCTCTGATACCAACTATAAGGACCCAGCCTTAAACATTACTTAATATTGAATTAAATGAATAATTCACATTAAGGATCTTTTCAGGTTTAGAGTTGTAGAGAATTAGGACATAACTATTACATCTCAAAAGATTACAAGGTAGAAATTTCTACACAGTTTCCATTATTTTCATAAAATAAAAACTCTTGAAAAAAAGAGACATGTCTAGTTCCATGTTTTAAACAACATGACTTTTCCTTGATCCCATCCTTGACCCTATTCATCTTTAAGTCCTGTGAAAACATTTCAAAACTTGGGATGAGCATTAAAATCTCAGTAAGGGTTATAAAACAAATAATGAAAACATTTTTTCATAAATACATACAAAACATGAAATCATTTACTTACCTCATGAAATCATAAGATTTATGAAAGACACATAGAAATCATTAATCATAAAGTTAACTTGTGGCATCCATATCATACTTACATTGTAGCTATCACAACTACATAGGGAGTTACTTTGGAATACCCATCACAGTATATTACCTAAATCTCTGAGGAGAAACATTCACGTTTACCTCCGTCACGTTACCCAATGCATTGGAGAGCTATATCGGGCTCACCCGCCCTAGTTTTATCATGAAACCACCCGTATACGTAAATAATTCCCAAGAACCATAACATGATCCTAACACATAACATAAGCATAAAGGAAAGATAACATTTCCTCATTGCAATAATAAAATATCATTTCAAGATATTGAAATTATAAATCCATTCTTAAAATCATTTTCAATACCAAAATATGTAAAAAGATTATATGGTATTTATTTTTCCTTTTAAAAACATTCCAGCTTGTTAAGGAAGCCAAAGATCAAATAATACTCGTGGTGGCAGAAAGGTCGTTGTCACCATTTACGTAAAAAAAATTCCTTTTTGTCATTTAGTAAAACGATTCGTATAAAAAGATTCCCTTTGAATAAAATGAAAAGTCAAAGGGGTTTATAAAGCGTATAAAAGAAAATCGTATATTAAAACAAAATATGCCTCAATGAAAGGAGATTGAGACGAAGTCCCTTACCTCGTGTCCGACTTGACCCGTTCGTTCTTTAATCTCCTGAATAATAAACTAAAGTTAATTTCTACGTGCTTAATAACCTTTTCAAGTTTATTATTCCTTTTATATCACTTATTACCATGTTATAAGTATTATGTAATCATTTAAGTTAATAACGTTCGTTTTGTCGATATTTGGCACTTGAGTCAAAAATGGACTTCTTATAATTGCATGTTGTAAATGTAGTCAAATATCCATTATATCCAGAATGATAATCATGGTGTAGATATCATATATATAATATATATCTAGTATATAAATGTTTTTATAATAGTACATAACATTTAGAGTTAAGAAATGAAATGCACCGTTCATGGAGACGGTAAGTCGTACGTACGCATGAACGCTACTTTCATTTCTATTTCTTATTTTAATGTAAATAAAACATAATGATACATAGGTATATTATAATTCCAGTATAATATAATATATAATATCATTTAATCCATTCTTTATACATCTCACATAAGGCATTAACGAATCAAATCACTTTGAGGGGGCGGTAGTCTGCACATCCTCAAATGAGATTATCATATTTACCCACTATGAAAACCATAAAGGCGTGCTATAAATGGGAAGTAAAGAAGCATAAAGAAATATTAAACATAATATATATCATATATAAATATATTTCCATCATAATGACCACCATGAGAGGCGGTAAGATGTAATTGAACAATCATCGTTTCATGAGGCCTTAGTTTTCCATCCACAGAAACATTATGTTCATCATCCATTAGATGAAGGTGTGTGTAAGTGTAGTTATAATCCTTATCATAACAAAATCATAGTATATTGTGTATACTGGTGTTGTTACAAAAGAAAGGAATAAAAATAGTTTAGGGGTTGGAGAAGTAAAATAAAAGAAAATAATTTAAGAGAAATCATTACCTTTAATTTAGGTAACTTTCTTTGGTTTGAACCAAAAAGACTTCTTGAAGTGCCTTATTCCTAAGGTAAGGATTCTAGGGTGAGGAGAGGGATTTTGGGAGATTAATTGGGAAGAGTTTGGACGAGCCAAATGGCTTTAGAGGTGTGTGGAATTGGTTTGAAGTGGTCTCCTTCTATAAGGGAGAGGAGGTGCTCTTTAGGAAAGTGTGAAAACATTATTTTATTATATAATTATATTCAGTTTCTAAAGGTCCAAAAATCATTAAGGTCGAAGGTAAGATAACTCATATTCTAAATAAAATCTTCCAATAGAAATGGGACATGTTTTGGATAATATTTTAATCATTATAATCTTATTGATTTAAATCATTTATTATTAAGGTAAATACTGCATCAATATTGTGTCATAAATAATTTAATTTATTCGATGTATAAAAATTATATAAAAATACTATCATGTAGGAAATATTTTTAGCTTTCCAAATAATATTTATAGTTGAAAATAGGGCTTATATAACACCATATAGAAATTAATTTCTAAAATAGTTTTGTTAATGTCAATTTTTTCTTTACATTAAATTAATTAATCTATAGTGTCATTATCTTTCATAAGTGGCTCCCTGGGGTCCCAAAATAGACCAAAGTATGCCCCCGGTTGGACACTACTCATCCAATAATGTTAGGACAAGTGTTAAGGTAATTTTGAATTATTATAAAATTCTTTTTACCTTGAATTACCTTATTTACCTTTAACTACGGTAAATAAAAGTCAAAAGTTACTGTTCCCAAAAATTATTTTCATCCTAATGAACCACATTTTACTTATTGATAACAACCATGTATGTCGGATTTTTTAAATTCAATTCACAGAAGTGGTAAATTTTCATTTAAATGAAAAAGACAATTTTTTTAACTACCACTAAGTGGTTTCACTATTCATCAAAAATTGAAGTTTTTCAAAAAAATACCAAAAAAACACCCTAAGTTATATTTGATATTCGAAATTCAAAAATTATTCCTATTTTTCCAAATTAAAAACATAGAAGTGGCATTAATTTATTTTAAAATTAATTCCCATTATCAAAACAAATAGCGTGTTTTTAAGAAACAATAACTATCAAAAGATTGATACTTGTTTATGTCCAATTTCAAAGTGAAATTATTTCCAATGACCAACATTGGATTAAATGGTAAAAATATATTCTAATTAAACTTTATAACAAATTAAAAATATAATATAACCATATAAATAAATTAGATTAAAAGTCACTTTTGAATTAAAATACAATATTTTTCACTATTCATTAAAAAATGACCTTTATCTAAAAAAATACCAAAAAATTACCCAAAGTAAATTTTGATGTCCCCATTCTAAAGACTGATTTTATTTGGTCAATTATAATGTATTAAAGTGACTTAAACTATATTTAAAGAGGGTTCTCCATTAAAAGGCGGAAAATCGGCCTTTTAATGTAAATTATTCTTAAAATTAGAATCATTCATATTTTACGCCTCTAACTTTTATTGGATAAATATAAATTCATGTATAATCATATATTAGTTAGTTTTGTTCAGTCCCCCCAATACAATGGCTAGGAGTTAACTACCATTTAAAATAATAATATTATATTATTAGTGTGCAACGTAAGATTCCAAAGAAACTTGTTGTTGTGTATCAGGTACGCTATCGAACATAGCAACCCCTTTAAAGTAAAATTAATATTTAATTAAAAAATATTAATAAATATGAAAATATCTTATTCTTCATTTACCTGATATGTTACAAACCACCCATGCACCATACATGGTATCTCATTAGATAAAAACATTGTCCAATGCATTTGAGGGATATATAATTTCACGCCCACCTATCGCATTTATAACATGAACATGAATTTGTGTGCCAATGGATTATATGACATAATAATTTATTTAATCACTTTTTACCACATTATTAAGGATTTCGAGATATATAAATATAATTCCACAATAAATTAATTATATGTACAACTAGTTGAATACCCTTGAGTGGAAATGAGGAATAGTATTCACTTCACAAATGTTTGGCATGGAAAATGGTAGGATAATTTGGGTAGCATAATGGGTGTACATAATGGTTTGTGGAAGAGGTGAATGAGAGTAAAATGTGGTATCTCCTTTCATGGCCATAATAAAGGGGGTATATTGGTTTCTAAAAACTCATTAAAATATGGAAAATTAGAAATAAAAATGGATCAGTACAAATAAAGTAGTTGAAATAAAAAAAATAAGAGAGAGTTCATTACCTTGAGAGGGTTCTTCTAAAAGCTTGGGAGGAGATTATTAAGAATTTGTGAACACCTTGGAAGTTATTTAGTGATGTAGAGGTAGGTAAATTTGTTCTTAATGGGTTTTGAGTGAAGAGGAGTGAGAGTTTGGGTGGGTATTTATAACAAAAAGAGGGGGGAATTATTTATTAATTTCTAAACATTGGTTTTGAAATCTATATGATAAAAAAAACCTTACCTTGGTTTTTGTGTAAGGTTTCTACCAACGATTAGTGGTTTTAAAAATTTTATATGTACAATAACCAAACTACTTAAAATAATATCCTTGGTTATGTGGAAGTGATCCATGTTCATAAATAATTGAATTTAATACCTTAAAATCTAATATAGGTTTTGAAGGATTCATTAAGGGTATATAAAATTAATAAAATAACTTAAAAAATAAATTATTTTAAAGGATAAAAATATATTTATTTGATTATGAATTTTATGGAATTTATTACATCAATTTTTTTCCATTATGATGTCATAATATAGACCGTATATTTATACCGTATTTAATTTTTACTTGAATATTAAGCTATATTAGAAAATTATGTAAAATTAACCATTGGATAGTTTCAATATTCTTATTTAAATAATAATACCTATTTTATACAAATAATTTTCAAAATATGGATATTTTCACTTTTAAATAAAAAACCCTATTTACTAAAAAATACTAGTTTTACGATATTAACCACATTCTAACCCTTATAGAAAATACATTGGACTACATTAAATTATGTTATCATTTATATTTAAATAATTATTATCTAAAAATAACATTTTATTCAAATATTATTTATTTCAAAAATTCTTGAATTTATCAAAATAGTGTTTTAATTGAAACAGTATATTTCCCATTTTTTTGATTTATTCTTTCCAAAATATAATTTTTATAAATAAAATTATATAATCATTAATAAATTATTAATAAAAAGGGATAAATAAAATCATTATTTCATTAAGTAGTAAAAAAAATTCATATTTCTAAGGTTATGATACATAACCCCTTATTACACCAGTGTACTCCCTAAGGGTAAGGTTTGTGATGGTGATGTTATCTTGTGGTGGTTCGTGGAACATGGTTTGGGCCATGATCTTTATAATCTTAAACTTATCCAATAAATGATTTCACTAAATCATTATTTATTGAATCTCATATTGGTCTTGGTCAAGGGAAAATATATTTGACTCCATATCCCTTAGAATACCCGATAGATGGGCTTCATAGGGTATGATACTACTAGTGTGGTCATCGCTTCATCTATCTATGTCAATTAGACTTTATCATAACCTTGTGTACTGATCTTAGAAGTCACTAGAAAATGGATATATTATGAACAGTTAATATGATTAATGTTATTTTAAATCCAACATTCTATATGGGTCTAAAATAAAAAAGTAGTGCATGTATTTTATATAACTATACAGAATTTACTCAATGAAAATGTAATTTTAATTATAAAAGTTTTGGTTGTTATAGATGGTGATAAAATAATCAACATCATTATTAGGACATTTTAGTCCATGAATATCCAAACTCATCATTGCATATTTATTCTTCATTAAGATATATGGGAAATGTTTTAAGCTATAAACATAAATGGCCATGAACTATGTTTGCTACTAAGGATTTGATATGGATTCATTCCATTTGGGAATAGTCCCAATCTATGATTTTAGTCTTCATTTCCAATATGGTGAATTATTTGGGTGATAAAATTTTTCATTAGATTTTTTCTCATCATTATATCTATTATCCACTTTACATTACTTGAATTCAAAAATAAATTATTTGTGTGGGGAATTATTTTAAGATACCAAATTTCCTTAGTATGAGGTATATTACCCAACCTTGGATATGAATAAAAATCATACATGATATTTCATTAATTTTACATTCTGATATTCCATATTTGGGAAATTTTTGAAAAAAATCATATTCCTTTTTATATAACACATAATCATTGGGGAAAGAATGTATTTTCTAATACGCCAGTCCCTTGGGACATAATTTTTTTTAAGAATCATTATTTGAATCTGGTGGGTTATTTACTTATAGAAGTATCTCTTTCAAAAGTTCAATTAATTCAGTTGAACTCTTATCACTCCAACCATTTATCACTTTTAGGTTAACAATTATCATTATTTCAGATAACACTATAAATTTGGTATAATATTGGTATAATATTCTTTCAGTACCACTATAAAATCCTTCAATCATCACTATTTTTATATGGTTTCAACTCTTATATCATGAATTAATTCAACTACATGATCTCATGTCACATAGTAAAAATATTCACCACTATATGATCTTTAATTTTATATTATTATAAAATACTAGATCCAATGGATATTACTTCGATTAAAACCATAGAGAATCAAATGAACTTTAATTTAGCTAGAGCATAATTTTATCATATTTAGACACTTCATACATAGACATCAAAACATGTCTCTATTTTCAAAAGTTTTTTAGTAAATTCCAAGAAAATGTTTACCCATTTGTCATATCTATCACTTGTTATGTGTGAATTTATCCATTTATGATATATTAATTAGCTAAAAAAACAAAAAACAAAAATTTATTTAAAAACTTATTATAACTATTAGTTAAAATTAACTTTGAAAAATATATATTTTTTGAAAAATAATCACAAATATTACTTTATAAATTATGATTTCTATATATGTTATTATATATGGACACATACAAACACACACACACATGTGTGTTTGTGTTTCTGATATTGATAATAAATATTTATATTCTTTCTAAAATTTATTTCATAAGGAAATAAAAAAATGTTTCATTTAATTTTTATAACATTGTATTTAGATATTTATGTGTATGTATGTGTGTGTGTGTTTCCAAAATAAATATATATAGTAACTATTTTAAAAATATAATAACAACAATCATTACTATTAAAATATTGATAATTTATTATTATTAAATATTTTTTAGCACATAAATATACTTGTAATGATTCAATAATTATATTGAATAATTATAATGATAAATAATTCATTATTATGGAGTATTTACAAGAACATATATATATAATGAACTAATCTAACCTTTAATTTTAACAAATATTGAAAACAAAATAACTTAAGGTAAATATATGGAAAAAACCATCAAAATATATAACTCAAATTCAAATTTCCAAATAAAATTTATCAATAATAAATGGGAATTGAAAAATACAATGTGTTAATAAACCTATTGTGATTCATAAAATAAATATATTCTCACACTAGACAAATTATCAAAAAATTAACATAATGATGGAGTCCTAACAAATACCAAGATGGGGAAGGAGTATTTGTGGAAAGGTTATGGAGTAATGGAAAGGTGGTGGTGGAGATACTTGTTGGATAATGATATTAGTGGAATGAAAAAAATTTAAGGATAAAAAAAATTGAGGTTAAGGATTTATGATTTCAATGAGTTCATCACACAAAATATTGTTGAACATGTGTTTTATGTTCATAAATGGACTTATAACATTGGTTTTCTAAAAAATAGATGTTGTAAACTAGTTTTTTCCTGTAGTTATTTTAATAACCAAGTTGAAAAATCATCATTCAACAATTTTAATATCAGTTAATTAAAAACCGACAATAAAACCCTCTTAAACATGAGTTATTAAAAAACTAATTTTAAAATCATGAGTTTTATTACATTTATTTTTATAGTGAATTTAAAAATGAAATGATTTAGTTTCGAAATCATGAAGGAGGTTGTTTTTAAATCATGTTTTTTTATTTCAAACATTAATAATATTTTAAAGTTTTGATGTGTTGTGAAATATTAAATGAGTATATTTAAAATAATAATTATATGATTCAATAGAGAGTTGAATTTGAAAGTTATGAGATTTTTATATTTTTTTGATATTAATTGGCCTTTGTTTTCTATTCTCAGGCATTGTAATATGAGTTTTTTGGTTGGATTTATCATGATATGGTGTATATAAATTGTGTAAAATGGTTTTTACAAGGATTAAAATGGTTAAAAATCACAATTTTGATGGATTTGATGATATTTGATAGTAGGTGTTGTAAAATTAAAGTCAAGCATGAGGAAAATGTATTATGCGATATTATGGATTATGTTAAAGGTTTAACTTTCATAGCTACATGATTAATTGTTATTATGGACATGATAATTACATATAAAATATTTTATTTTTTAAAAATCATCATGGAATTTAATATTGTGTTTAATGGGTTAATAAATGTTAATTTTTGGATAAAAATTGAACATGAGAAATAAGTTAATTATATCCTAGCATGTGAATTTCCTAATTTCAATCTTTTTGGTAGATTTTTTTTTCATTATATGTTATATTGTAAAAGAGTTAGTTAGAATAAAATTTTAAATATGAATTGAGTTTTCAAGGTCAAAAATTTCAATTTTGTAGTCTGTAAATTTTCAAGATCATTTTTGTAATTCCACACATAAGTGGTAAAATTGAATTTTAATCTAATAAATTTTCTATAAAAGTTTTCCAATGGTTATGTTGATCTTAAAGTGGGTTATTTTCACTGAGTTTTTTTGCATGAATCATAAGAGTTTCAAATCATTAAAAATTTATGAATTAAATAATTAATTATTTCAAAGTTTATATGTACGTTGTTTTCACTGAGTTTGTTGTTTTTCATGAATCAGAAGAGTTTTGAATCGTTAAACATTTATGAATTAAATAATTAATTATTTAAAAGTTTATATGTAAGTTGTTTAGTTTTTTAGGTAATTTTTTTAATTAACATACAAGACGATTTTGAAAAAAAAATCTTACCATACCATTGATCTCAGAATATGGTGTTTTCCTTAGTGTGGATGTTTGGTATGATTTAGAAAAACTTGAAAATTTTCACAATTTTGAATTAATTAATTAATTATGGTGTGATACATTTATATTTAATTAAAATAAACCATACCTTGGATTGGAATTATCATAATGTTGTGATTCTTAAGGTATGATGTTTCATTTTTTGCTAGCATTAGTTGATGTCAGACTTTGGGTTCGAACTGGTATCATATTGAGGATTTAAATATTAATACAATCATTGTATTTATCATTTAGAATGGTTTTAGAGGGACGAAAATATAATGGATTTAGATAAATGATGACTCCCCCCAGAAATTAATTGATATTGGTCAGAGAACCACCAAGAGCCTGACCATACCATATAAGTAAAACCATTATCTATTCCATGATGTTGGAGTATCACATACAATGTTGTTCGGAGTACCCCTGAATATTTTCTCATATTATGGGAGTACTAATTCTTATATAGTGTATGATGTGGGACTACCACATATATGGCCTATGATAATTCCATTAATGTGCAGGGTTGATCATGATGAAAAATATGTGAGCGATTACTTGAATTTATTGTTAATTCTTATGAAAGGAGTACTGATCACCATGAAACCTTCACTTGAGGGTGGTTCTCTTGAGTGAGAACAAAATTACCCTCGGTGAGTGGATATTGTGATGGATAACTATAATACATAGTTCCTTCCAAACCTATTTTATGGGTCTTGGTGGATCATTTTATGATCCTAGTAGTGGAAGAAACCAATTTGAAGTTCTTGATATGTCATTATGAATAAGCATGCAGTATGAAGAACACAAATAACAAAGGCATTCCTAGTATTCATTGTGTTACATCCTTACTATTATTGATGGGGTATTCTTGATTACAATCATCTATAAACAAACAATGGGATCTCTCCTCCACAGGGATGATGCTTTCCACTAGGATCCTCGTATGTTATAAGAGGGACCCCAAGCACCAAAGGTGTGATAAAATCTTCTCAGTGAAGATGACTGGTGAATAGGGAGGAAAGGAAGCATCTACTATGGATTTTAATAATCATACTCCACTTTTCAAGGTGATATCATCCCCTAATACAGTCTTCATTCATTCAATGAAGGGAGTCGGGTGTCGGCTTCCATCATAGCTGATGTGTGTTTCCCATAATGCATTCATGTTGAAAATATTTTTTTGAACAATTCATGAAAATATCCATTCCATTAATGAATCAACCCATTGATTCATAACTGAGGAAATTGCATAGAATACTCATGGAAGAAACCATCCACCAATATCTTAACCATATCATGTGTTATGATAGATCCATCACATACATTATATGATTTCAAGATATCATAATATGTGATATACATCATATGTATATCACTGAACATGACTTAGAGGATATTTTATAATACAATATCCATATTTTAGTGCATATCCAAAAATATCACAATTCCATTAAAATACCTTAATTAATTTATTAAAAACTTCATAACTCATTGTGAATTCATCCAGACTATTTTGTATATGGTTTGAAAAAATCTATTCATTTTACAAAAAAAAAATTTATCGAAAATGCAATCATTATCTTAAGGATTAAATATTTGACCCCATAGGCCATTATAGAATTGATACCAAATATGAAATATAGATATCATAGATGTAATAAAAGAGATGCCTCTCAAAAAAATTATTATTACTCAAGGTACAAAAGGGTTTAGTGTGATATCAATCAAACCTAATCATATCTCTATATGAACATGTCCACCAAAAAATGTATCATATGCATCATATGTATACATATATAATCCATTTTTCTATGACACCAATTGACCACTAGAAATGTAACATGTCAATATAGTATAGGTCATCTCATATATTTATAATTATCAAAAATATACTGACTTGGTTGATGAATACATTTCCTATTATTCATCTAGAAGATTAGCACATATCATGTCCCTTATCCAAGTAATTTAGTACATCACATGTCACTCAACTATGCATGGACATGAATTTCCTTAGTTTGATTAAATAAAGGTCTTAGGAGTCTTTAAATTTTCATACAAGTGGGAATATACCATCTTGGTTGAGCTTTAACCAAGGACATCCCCAGCAGCATACCCAACCAACCCCTAATTAGCTAAGATTCAAGGATTTTATAATAAAGGTATTAAAGTATGAAGTTTATCATGCTAGGTATCTCACCAGTGTTATTTAATGTTCATTAATAATATGAATACACCCCTGAGTATATTAATGAATCTATAACATTAAATCTGATCTAATTTGGGAATTCAATCCAAATAATAAGTCTTGACTTATTATATCATGAGTCTATTATTTTAATATCATATAAAACCCATTGTATTAATTATAAGATTATATTCAAATTAATCTTAACATATCATTATAACCCATAATATTCCATGATGATCATCAATTAGGGATTACTCAAATTCATTATTTGAGGGGATATTCTCATTCCATTGTTCATGTAATATAAATTTTATCACACATGAATTAATGATAAATATATATTTCCTTTATTATAAAATGATGATACATTTTAAAACCATTATATCTAATCTCTCAATTATCTAATACTAAGAGATTCTATAATACCCTCATGATTTTTCTATACTAATGGGTTTTTCAATGAATCGACTACATTCTTGTATTTAGCCACCCAAAGTATCTTTATATTTCTCATGTCAATGAGATGGTATTTTCAAATATGTGTTTTATACTTTTGTGATACCAAGGATCCTTAGCATGAGAAATAACTCTATTTTTCATCATAGTAAATTTAAATTTCTCCTTAAATGTTGGGAACCACCCAAAGTTCATAAGTGAACTTCATAATGCAAACATCTTCCTTCGCAACATCTAATATAGCAATGTACTCTGCCTCTATAGTTGAATTTTCTATGGTGTATTATATGGAATATTCAAACTAATATCTCCACCATTTATGAAAAACAATAATCCAAATTGAGATCTCATATCAACTTTATTGAATTGGAAACTAGTATCAGGGTAAGTCTTTACACTGAGCTCTTCCATATCTCCAAAGACCAAGAACATATCCCTACTACTTCTAAATTACATAAGGATGTTCTTGATATAAATCTCGTGGCTCTCACCAGGATTGGATTGGTATATACTCATTATTCTAATAGTATAAGAGACATCAAGTTGATTACATGGTGTGGTATACATGATAGATCCTATGGTGGATACATAAAGAATATTCTCCATTATTTATAACTCTTTAAAAGGATCTTTAATCTTCTTAATATTCATGCCATGAAAAAATGTTAAAGAGCCCTTATCAAAGTTCTCCATGAAAAAAACTTTATAAGTTTACCAATATATGTGTTTTCAATTAGTACAAGAAACCACATATATCTATCTCTATAGATCTTCATGCCCATTATTTAGTTTAATTCACCCATGTATTTCATTAAGAAGAATCTTCCCACCCATATCTTCATAGATTGTAAAGTTGATAAATCATTTAAAATAAAAATTATGTAATCTACATAAAATATTAGAAACACCATCATATTACCACAAATTCTATTTTATACACAAGAATCCTTTATGTTTTTTATAAAACCAAACTCTCTTATTGCATCATCAAACTAGATATTTCAACTTTGAGAATCTTACTTTAATCCATAAATGGAATGTTGCAAATCACACACATTAACATAAAATTTGAATCTAAAAAACATTCAGGTTTTATCATATATATATATTTATCCAAGACTAAATTTCTATTTAGGAAATCAATTTTTACATCCATTTGATATATATCATAATCATAATGAGTTGTTACGAAAATAAATATATGAATAGACTTTATCATCACACTGGGTGAAAGGGTCTCTACATAATCAATACCTTGAATTTTTTATAACCCTTTTCCACTAGGCATGCTTTATAGTTTGACATTCTAAAGTCAATTTCATCTTTATTTTATAAAACCTACTTAAACCCAATGGGTCTCACCCCTTTAGGTTAATCCACTAATTTCAAAACATGTTTAGTGTATATGGAGTCCATTTTAGATTACATGAAATTTATACATCTCTCAAAATTATAACTCTTAATGGATTCTTGGTTGGTAATAGGATAATTATTTATAATCATTATTTCATTGAAATTTTCCATAATAAATTTATATCTCCTGGCCTCTTAATTAATCCAATATTACCTTTGATATTATTATGTAACTTGGGTAAAGTCTTCTTCTATAACTCCTTATGTAACCAACTCAAATTTCATCTCATGAATTCTTATTTTTGTTGGTATTAATATTCTAAAAGTTAAAATTTCCTCCCACTAACTCCATAAACAATGTGTTCTATATCAAGTAAAACACCACAGCAGGCCACTAACGCTTTGTTTTCAATAGGATTATAAAATTAATATCCCACAATCTCTTTGGGATAACAAACAAATAAGAATTTCTTTGATTTAGTGTCATGTTTATCAGAATACAAATATCATATATATACTTCATAACACCAAATCCTCATAAAATAAAAATTAAGATGTTTCTCAATACATATCTCATATGGTGTATTTATAACTAATTTATATGGAACACAGTTAAGTAAGAAAGTATAAGTTTCCAAATATCCCTAGAATGAAATAGAAAGGTCAAAATAACTAATAATCAATCAAACCTTGTCCAATAGGGTATGATTCCCCTATCAGACACACTATTACACTATGGTGTCCTAATAAGAGTGAGTTATGTAATAATTCCATAATCTCTAGGTGATCATTGAATTCCTTGCTCAAGTATTCCTAACCTTGATCTATTTAGAGAATCTTAATAATTTCATCAAGTTGAATTTGTAATTAATTATAAAACTCAAGAAACTATTAAAAATTCTCATACATGTGTTTTTTTTAGAAATACATAACCACACCAACTAAATATATTGTTAAAGTTTATAATGTACTTTAACCCAATTCTTGATAGTGTACTGCTTTCTCGACATTCATCTCTATGTACAAGATCCAACAGTCCACTAGACCTTTCAACATTTCAACTAAAAGGTGCTTTGGTAATTTTAAATAATAACAAGATTTAAAATAATCAAACGATTCATAATTTAATGATTCCAAAAATCCATCTATATAGAGTATTTGAATGTGTTTCTCATTTATATATCCAAGGTGGTGATGAAAAAGGTAAGTGGGGTTAGAATCAACCTTAACCTTCTTAACATAAATATCATAGACATGATCATCAATATAAATAATTTATAAAATATTTACCATATTAATGATTCCATAAAACATTTAATTCATATAAATATATATGACAATTATCATTCTTAATAATTAAATAAAATTATATCTTGTCTAAAAAATGTATGAAAAATAAAATTTCTTTTTATTCTAGGAACCTAATAACATTTTTCCAATTCAAGAACTCACCCACTAAGTAAACTTAGATAATAAGCTATGAGTTCCAATGTAATAACTCCATATTCATTTCCAACACATATATATACTTCACCTTTCTTATGTTATCTCCTATCTATAAGTTTGTGTTAATTAGTAAAAATGTGTGTTGTACACTTGGTATCTAATACAAATGAGTTAGAATTGAAAAAATTGATCTCTATAACATTAAAATGCATATTATTAGAATGTTTCTATTAAAGAACACTTATCAACCTTAGATACCAATCTAGAATACTTGTATAGTCTATACCTATAAGAGATATCAAAATGATAATCATGATGCATGCCATAATATATAACAAAGAAATATTTGTGGGTGAGTATCAGGTTTTATATATTTTCATCAAGGACTTTTAAGGAAATTAATCCCATAAAAATGATTAACCCATACATCATATCCATTTTATGAGGCAAGACCCATATTTAATCATGAAATACATTGGTTAAGAATGTCAATAATCTATGACTATATTTGGTAGAAAAATATTATCAATCATATCATATATGACTCTTGGATAACTGAGTAGATAACTCATTATCCAATTCCATCATGTGGATTAAATAAACTATATTCCAATAGTATTCTAATGGTTAAGGTATCGCATATAATTATAACCCAAACACTAATAATGAGAAAGCTAATGGTTAGGTTCACCTTATTACTTTCTAGCCTTACACAAGATATTCCGTGGACACATAACAGTTAATGTCTCCCATACTAAATGATGGAGGTCTTGAAAAGTGAATATTTGGAAGGAATATCACACTTATTATTTAAGAGATTTTCTTTTAAAGTCTCTCCAATTTAATATTAATCAGATCCATAATAAATCCATAACTATTTCATCTCATTCAATCATTATTATCTAATGTTTTATTCTATTATGTATGCATGTTTCTAATGATTTAGTTTTAGAATCACTATCTATTAAACAAATTAATATATTCAAACCATGTAAATGTTTATTTTTTTATATAACCCAAAATTTATGTTAATTTTCCAAAATAGATGCTAAACGTATTCACACATATCCCAATGCATCATATGAATACTATATATGAAATTTTCATGCAAAAGATTATAAATATATAAAATTATTAATCTCCAAATATTTAATTATAGAACCACTAATAGCTAACCCCCACCTTTATCGAATAAGTAATAAGCTTCCAGTCCAGTGGGAAGTCCAACCCAAAGTCCCTCTACCTAGGGATACTTTAATCAAGATAGATTCCAATTCACTGTAGCCCAAATACCTAATATATAAATATATATAAATAATATTCAACAAATAAATTCAAGATTATAAATTTATTTAAAAACTAAGGTAAAGTTTAATGAAAACCAAATCTTATATTTCCATACCTAGAAAGTAATTCATGGAATGAAAATTTTATAAGAATAAATTTATCACAGGAATTAAAGTATACACAATATTCACATTTCAAAAAAAATTTATAAACATGAATATTCAATAGGAATAAACAAATGAATAAATATTTTATTTATTTTCCTAACTTGATATATTAATATAAACATTTTATATTTTATTTATGAATTAAAATATCCTATTTACAATCTCCTAAACTTATCATTTATAAAAAGGTTTAAAATATAATCTAATAAAAAAATATTATTTTTTTCATTTTTGGTTTGAATCATATTTTATAATTGATAAATGGAAACTATCATTCATAATTAATTATTGGAATTGGTGAGTACCCATAAATTTAATTTCTAAGGAAAGTAGTAAATTTTTATATATGGGGTAACCCTTACATGTGAGAGATTCACTCATGAAAAAAATCTAGTGACCCTTACAAATTGAGTAACCCATAATGAGTGTCTATCACATAAAGGAAGACCCTTACATATCAATTAACCCATATATAATATAATCTATCATGAAAAGGTAAAAAACTTATGTTTGGTGAGTTATATTATATTTGAGTTCCATTGGT
This sequence comes from Viscum album, assembly GCA_963277665.1. Taxonomy (NCBI): domain Eukaryota; kingdom Viridiplantae; phylum Streptophyta; class Magnoliopsida; order Santalales; family Viscaceae; genus Viscum; species Viscum album. Next base: position 802,877,254 of record OY728167.1, on the reverse strand, counting down.
GCAACCCTTATTCATATTGTCATATTTGATGATATACACTATATCGTTATTTATACATGATGCTATGTTTTCACATAACCTTAGTTTTTATTATTTTTTATGATCTCACTTATATCATAGTTTATGGAAAATATCAAAACCAAGTGTCTTCAATGTATCATACCTTATGATATGTATCAGTCATACCTCACAAATAAGTAAAATAAAAACATGCATTATGATATCCTATTTCATAAAGACAAGCAGGGAGATATAAAACCTTACACTCATCCATGCTTTGTCATATAGTACTATATGAATTTTCATATATTAAAATATGAATGTTATTTAGAAAAAAAGTAAAATAACATATTGATTCATTGATTAACATGGATCTAATACCACCGATTGTTTTTTTTCAGATCCTCTTATAATCATGGAAGTGGAAGAAACCCCTTTCAAGTTTCTGATCTATCATCATGAATCAACATGTGGTATGATGAAAATAAATAATATAAGAATACAACATATGTATTTTCCTCCATACTTGATATTCTTGATGTATTAATCTTGATCTAAATCGCATAGTGACAACCAATAGACTCTCACCTCCAGTAGGATGGCATCATCCACTAGATCCTGATATGTTATGAGAGGACCCTAGATAATAAAAGGTTTCCTATTACCTTCTCTATGTAGGTGAATGTTGAATAGGGGGGTAGAGATAGATTTTTATATTGCTCATTAGAATATTACTCCCTTCAACATGGGATATCATCCATTTATATAGTCTCTCTTCATTCAATGAAGGAATTAATGGTTGAATTTCAATCACATGGAAGCCATGCATGTTACCCATAATTCATTCTTATTTATAATATTATCATATGAATGTTTCAAATTATTTTTCATGCCATAAATGAATCAATATGTTGATTAATAACTAAAGGATATTGTATAGAATACAAGGAAGTATCCCTGAACCCATAGCATAATCCTATAGTATGCTATAATAGAGGCATTTCATACCTTATACAATAACATGATATCATAATCTATGATATGCAATACATTCTTATAATAGGATATAACTCAAGGATGTCTTATAATATGATATCCATGATTTAGTGCATATCAAACACTATGGATGTGAATATGAGTTTGAGATAATTCATTGGATGGGGTAAAAGGTTGATTTCCTCTATGAATATGATATTCTATGATGTTTTATACTAGTAAGTTGGGTGGATATAGGATTTTAGGTGTTATGAATATTAGTTATTGGGTTGGTTTTTATTTTAGTTTGAGTATTTTGACTAATTATACACTATTTATGTGTTTCTAGAGAGTGAGATTTATAGTGAGATGGGAATCAGTTAAATAAGTGTGTAATATATAAGTTAATGCACAAACTTATAGGATGAACTAGATGACCCATGAGTTTTTATTATAGTTCGGTGATATCAAAATGATTCCTTATAAATTTTCATTACTTAATTATTATGAATTCATGATATTTCCTGGATTTTTCGATACTTTTAGGAATGGACCACTAAGTATGTAGATATACTCACCCTTATTTTTACATATAGGTTTGTAGGATTTTTATATGAAGTTTTCAAGTGGTGTTAGCTCAGTTTCAGGGTTAGATAGTGTGATTTGGTGTTTAGAGATTATTCTCTATACCACCAAGGTATATAAGATTTTTAGTTTTTGTTTATATGTTGGGGGCTAGAGATTGTTCGTCTATAGTTGTTACTATTTTATATTCTTGATTATGTTATATTAAATTCATTCATTGTGCATTATTAAGAAATAATTTTATAATAGATTTAATTTTTTCATGGTTTTTTGGTTAATATTTTATTTTATTATCTTCAAAAATGTTATATAGAGGGTACTTCTTCTTATTTGTGAGATTTATACCCACAGTTCTAGTCACTAATTCATGATCTATTGAATGTTATATTTGGGATCCACCCTTGGTTTTATCAAAAACCCAAGAATATTTATAGAAAAATAATGTTTTGATAGAGTGGTATCAAAGAATTTAGTTGAGAGATATGCGATATTTAAGTGTAATCACATTTGAGTATTTTGTTGGGTTAGTGAGACAAAAGTACATCTAAACATTGGATAGTCATTGGGATAGGGAGGCCAACTACATATATAGTAGATTGAGTATTCCTATACATGAACCCTAATCATTAATTGACTATTCCAAAGGGAATATGGTGATTCACATAGGTTACTTTAATATTTATGTGATCAAGAAACATACAGTTATATCTTGGTCATGATGATTACATATATTGAGTAGAGAAATCTGGTTCACATAATGTGGATGGAGGGGGTGGTCAAATTTTTTTCATAAATCAATATATCATAGATCATAGATCAATAAATTTTTTAATTATTTTATATTAATATGATGGATTCATGTCAGGTCTAGAGAGAAGATACTATGTTAAGGAATTATATATCATATTTTTTCTAGTTTGGATGCAAGGTGCATATCAAGGGTTGTAAATTATTTGAATGAAATATTTTATTTCACAATATAAAACTATATATGAATTTATTAGATGAAATTTACCATGTCTAGTCCTATTAGAATGTCACCTATTGTTGATCATGAGGCTAATGAGTACTTCATCTAGAAACCAGAGTATGAGAGGCATTCACCCATTGTTGATCATAATGAGGCATAATAAAATATTCTTTTCTTAATTTTACCCATGTGGTGTTATACAAATTTAATTTAATGGATCCAAGTATAGATGAAATTAGAATGTAATTTATTCTATTGAGGACACTTGGGTTCATGATACTTCCCTTCTTTGTTGTCCTATTCCATGGTTGGTAGAAAGGTGGTGGATTGTGTCCATTTGGGCTTATGAACTGAGTATCTTGATCATAAGATTCTATTTTATATCTTATTTTTGTATCAAATCATGATTTTGGTGTTGTATTTATTTTAAAAAAATGGAATCATGTAGTGTGATTAGATTATGGGCATACATTGAAGACTCGGTGATGTGAGGTGCACATGGAAGCACAAAAGGTAAAATTATAAGAGACAAATTGATATATTTCTATATCAAAGTAATGGATTTGGAAGTGTTGTCTAATGGTGTGAATAATGTTATAGTTGAAATGAGGAGACTGGGTTACATTTTGGATGTTACAGGAAGAAACTAAAATACGAGTACATGCACCATTTCATGATTCAAGTTTTGTAAAATGATGTTAAGTATTGAAAGATTCTAATATGCGTAATATTTTTAAGGTGGAGCGTAAGGTTTTTGCATAGGATCGTATTATTTCATCATTTACATATTTGAGGTAATGAGTGAGTCACGATTTAAAATGTATGGATGCACTATGCAGGAAAATCATAAGAGTATGGTATAAGTGAATAGAAAACATAAGATTCATTCCTACTGTGAGAATAAAGGCTATGATATGAATGAAGTGGTAGTCATAAAATAGAAAAGTCTCTATTTGTTTAAGGATTATTATTTGGGTTTGTAACAAAAAAAGTAAAAGTTTCATATGGGTGACTAATATGTTATGTAATATTTATTACTTTTTGAAATTTGGACTTGCATGTTACACACTGCAACATAGAGGTCACATTGTGAGGAAATAGGATTTAGTGGTTCTGCCAATGCAGAGAGGTCCATGTTGGGGAAGACATGTCATGCTATAAAAGTCTCAACAATAAAATATGATTGAAAAGGTCATTTTTTGAGGATTAGATATTGAAAATCTTTAGGGATATGATTTTGTATCTTTAGGATATTCATCACTAGAATAATAGTTCATGTCATGAAGCAATAGACCACAACACTACTTGTTTGGAAATTGAGAAGATATGGAAATATTGTTCCATGATATTTAAGAGAATAAATTAGAGATATGGAGTTGATTTTTTGGATATAATTATTGAACAGTTACCAAGTCATGAAGAATGTTACAATGCTATGAAAAATAAAAATTCAAGAAGACCACATCATGAAGGAACATACATGTCATGAATAGGTGATTTTTTAGATTATTTGATATATTTTTTTGGAATTTAAAAATAAAATATGTAACTAAATATTTCAAGGATTAGATATGTTTAATTATTACATAATGACCACACTAAATCCATGTGGTATACCTAGAATTATCTAAGTGGAATAAAGGAAGGATAATTGTTCCCAACCCTCAGTTTAAGGGTGGGCTGCATAAAGAGATTATAAAACTGCTTATAGAAGTTCTTTAAAAATAAGGAGATATGAATTTATTGAAATATATAATTCAGAAGAGGAAGAAGAGAGATCCTAAACGAATTGAAATATCTCATATGGGGAAATAATAATGAGATCCATATAATATTTCCATTTCCATATCTGGTTTAGTTTGAGATAAGGATCAATGAAGTAGGAGGCACTTCATTTTTTTATCTGATTAGATCATAATAAAATAATTCCAATTTTTAATTATCTTCATTTTTAGTATAGAGTTTATGTTTTTGTATTTTAATGAAAGAAATAGATTTAACCCTCAAATAAAGGAGTTTAAATCTTCTGGGATTAAAGAAGTAGATCACAATAAAGTGAATTTCATTGAAGCATTAAATTGGGATATATGATGCAAGATAATTCTTATGCTAAACAAAGACATACCCACATGTTTTTTATACTATTTAAAAATACCTAAAAGTTTATAAACTGTCCAACCCTTGTCTTTGAGAAATGCATAAAAAGAGAAGAGGATTTTCCTCTTGGATTGACATTTCATCTTTCTTGAGCCAGTTTTTACACATACAGTGTGTAGTGTTAAATTCTAGTGTGTCTACACACCATCTATGTTTGATTCTTTTATTATCCATTATTAGTTAATTAAGTAAAATCCATTTGTGTGATTTACTTTCTATCTATATATCTATCATTTAGTATGATTGGTGTGAGTAAGAACGAGATATTGAATGTGAACCAACTAACATGGGAAAAAGATCCATACGGATAATAGGAAAATAAAAATAAAAAGTTTTATTTTGTATATATCTAATTCACCCCACCCCCTCAGAGTGATTTAGGTCAACCTAGTCCCAATAAATGGTATTAGATCCAAAAGGTTATAACATGAATTTTAATCTCTAAACTTTTTTAGATTAAATGCTTATGTTTTTATAGGTGTGTGGAAAGAAAATTTTAAAGAACATACATCTAGATACTAATTTGACTATGATCATTGAGAGAGTTAGTGATGATAAGTTAAATAAGATCTTGATTAGATCTCTTTCTATTGAAGTTTAAAAGAAAACTACCCATTGTGCTACATCATTCAAAATATGGAAAACTTTTGATGTGATATGTGAAGAAAAATTGAATGTTAAGTAGATGGATGAATCATCCTCAAAATCCAGTGAAGATGTACTTATGTATAAAGTCAAGAAGAACAAAAATAAGAAGAAAACTCTAAGAAGTTGAACTCTCTAATTGAGGTGAATGATGCTGAAGTTATTGTTAAATCTATTTCTAACAAAAAATTTGGAAGTTTCTTGAAAATATGATAACTAAGAATCACCCTCATAGATGGTTAAAAGTGTAGATTCCAATGAAGACAAGAAAACTATATCAAGTTTCTAATTTGAAGGTTCTTCATGCAGTAAAATAAAAGGACATCCAAGCCTTACATGAAAAAATGAATCAATGGGAGATTATACATGGAGATAATTATAATTTCTTATAAGATATTTCCATGGATAATGAAAGTATAAAGAGAGTAGAGGTGGCCTTAAATATATATATAATGAAAATTAGTTCAAATATGAAGGGACAAAGCAACCTACTTAAAGAACTTTCGTTGGAAATAGAAAAAAATTGACATGGAGAAAGAGATGAAAGAAAGTATTCTACCTATAATGATACATCTTTAATAGAGGAGAAAATTTGGAATAGAAGCTGTCACAGATTTGAAGAACATGGTTTCCCAAATTATGAAGAAAGATGATAATATCCAAGATATTGATCCAAAGAAAAAATCATAAAAAAAAATTGATGTTGGAGTTTCATTCTATGGAATATTCAACAAGTGGAAGGGAAGGAAGTTCAAATTTTGGAATCTATAAGTAAATATAAGTTTGTTTTAAGATATGGAAGAAAATGTTCTCAAGTAAATGTATGATTGATATGACACTTTTTTAGATTATTAGGGCATGCCATGAGTGTATATCTAGAAGACTAACGGATCAAAGTAAGAAAGGAAATTAGTTGAATCAACATATCCAATAAGAAGTGAAAATAATAGATTTGGTTTTTATGGTAGATTTTTTATATGTGATAACCATAAACATATTTCAATAATCTATAATAGTAAATAATTTGAAAATATCATAAGGAATTTCTCTGTTCTTATGAAAAAATGAAATAGAAGTAACACCATTAAAGATATATTAATATTTAAAATATATTTACTACATCTAAGAAGGAAGATATAGGTCAAATAAAGTTAAATCAATCCCCAATGATGTTACACTCATAAAATACCTCATTTAATGAACAAAAAGATTATGTGGAAGAAAAATAAGCAAACTACTCCAACTTTGAGAAAGGAAGGTGTAACATAAAAAATGAATCATCAAGGATGAAAAGGTTTTAGGTGGATATTGAGGATATTGTATAGGATATACATGAGTCATCCCTTATTGGTTTCACAAATCATTCCACAATGAAATATGTAAAATTTGGTGGAAGATCCCTTTTATGGTGGAAGAGACATTTTAAAGGATGCAAGAAAAATGTATCATTGAAGGAAACCTATGCAAGTGGAATTAGTCTTATAGTGGATATGGATCCCAAGACAAAGGGGATGAATAAATATAGAGAGAATATATGAAATGGAATGTATATAAGTGGTGTTGAAAAAATAGCCATAGGGAAGTCTTAGAAGGAACTGATAAGTAAAGGTTTGGTTCACCATTACCAACCACAATCCTCAACCTTGGTTTCGCTGTTCACGATGACGACCTCCTTGGATCGTCCTTCTTGACGGTGCGCTTGATTTGTCGGCTTCATGGCTCGAATCCACTATTTGGATAGGGTTTCATGACAGCACAACTATTCAGAGTCCGAGTCCCAGTTTCTATGGGTTGAGGGAGCTACTTCATCTGTGGATGTGTGCAATAGGTGGTGGAGTGTGTCTTCTGCAGGCTTGATGGATGGCGGCGATGAGATCTGGATCTGGTTCTCTCTCGGGCTCTCGTCCGGTATTTTGGGTGATTTCTTCTATTTTTTTGCTTTAATATTTTGAGTAGGGTGATGCAGGTTTGATGTTTGGGGATTTTTTAATGGCTTGCCGATTTTGGCCTGGATGTTCGCCATGGAGGGTTGGAGTTTTGGTATTGGACCGTCGATGGTGGTGTCGACGGTTGATGGTGATGCTCTCCCGTGCTCCGGTGGATGCATATGAATTTGTTTGCTTTTATGTTCAAGATAGGTCGTGGTTCGTGATTCATTGTTTGTTTCTCCGGTGTTCGAGATGTTGGTGGTGGTCTGTGGGTGCTTCGGCTCTGACAACAGATGATGGTCCTGCTGTGAATGGTGTGCAGATCCGACGACGACTCCACCATCTTCCCGCTGTGAATGGTGGCGCATGGTGGCCCGAATTGTCTCTCCAGTGGTTTAATTGGAGGCAATGTTGGATTTCGCGCTGTCGCGCTCCTCGAGGTGGTTGTGCGGCTCGAGGTGGAAATGTGGTTCGTTCTGTTTTTTGAATTTTGAAATTCTGAAGTTTTTTAGCTTTTGGATGATGGGGTTTTGCTGGACCCACGATTTTGAATGTTCTTGTTTGGTTGTAAGGTTACCGGTTATCCTAAACTGGCTTTATGAAAATCAGAAAAAAGATTTCCAGTATAGGCTTAACGGTTTTATATGATCCATGAGGTCATATATATGCTAAAAGTATATTCATACATGTGATTATGTTGAAAAAGACATGTTTATAAACTGAAAAGAGATAAATACAACAAGAGGATTCATAGTGTTTACAATTCTTAATCAGTATCAACCATATAAAAAATCTAAAATGGTATCAAGGATATGATGTGACATAATAATTAGTGTCAAGAAACCACTTTATTTTTCAAATAAAAATATGAATGTTTCATTCTGTGACATATATGAACAAATCATATAGAGACCATTTCTAATTTGAATAGGTCTCTAAGTTATATTTGAAAATTATATTGGTATCAAGCCACCATTTGAGGAGGTCTCCAAGTTATATTTGAAAATTCAATTAGTTTTAAACTAGGTGGGACATTAAGTTTAATCCAAACCTTGTATTAGCAGTGAGATTTAGTGGATTTTGTAAATAGGCACATTGACTTTGTATTCTCTTTGGAAATAGCCCAGTGAGGGTGAACCAAGTAAAATTTTTGTGTTTTATGAATGCTTTAATTATTATATCATTTGTGCTACGGGAAAGAGAGAGAAGAGTGTTTTTTTAATTATGAAACAAGATCGAAAGAGATATTTTTTTTAATCTGTCATACCCTGATTCACCCCTAGATTATTTAACCTAGTTGGGAAAATTTATTTTATGAAACCTTCTAGAAAATATTACATACCATAGATTAACTCATAGAATTTTTCAAATTTCACTCTCAAAGATTATACATACCATCTATGAGATTTTATGTATTTATTAAAATATGTTATGTATCGTTTCAAAAATAAAATTATTTATTATATATGATTATATAGATCTTATGTATCCTCTATAAGATATTAAATATCATTGGTAAAATTTTACATATCACAATGTATCCACTCTAGAAATTTTCCAATTTATTATATGAGAGATCATATGTATTGCCTTTTCCAATTCTTATAACACCAAGATATTACCTATAAATTGGGTAACTCTTAGAAACTAAGTCTTACCTTCTTAACTCATCTGAAGTCAACCTCAACCACATTAAATCAACTCAAAAACATTCAAAAACATTCTCATCACTTTTCCAAAGCTTCTCAAAAGTTTTTTAGAATAAATATATAAATACTTTAACAATTCCATGGGTTCTTTAGTATCCCAATGAGATTTATTTCTCACTCCTTGTACATTCACATATCAATAGCATATACTTGTGTTCATTTAAGAAAGGAAAAGAAGAAAACATAACTTGGCAGTGGTGAATTGAACCATTATGATAGTATATATAAGATTTTGGAGCTGTTGTTGATTTGATATTTTTCTATATTTATATAATTAATTTATAATGTATTATATTTAGGTTATTTCACATATTTTATGGTTTTTTCTATGTGGGATATATTATATGTGGGGTATAATTGGGATATATTTCAAAATTTTATTGATCATGATTAATATCAATTATTATTATTTATTTTTATTACTCTAATTAAGTTTATTTTATGTGGTGATCAATTATAGGATAAATATACCCCCAAGAAATAGTTTAGATGCTCAGAACTAGTCACCAGCCTTTAGTGATTGGTAATTCACTTGATTCCATGTGGTGTTTTGACTCTAAGGTATAGTCTTTTTGGGGGTGTGATGTTACAAAATAGTATCAAAGAAATTTTATTTTATATAATTTCAATACTTTGGTAGTTTGGTTAAAAACATATTGATGTTTGGGACTTTTTAGGAAAGCTATGCATGTGTTTTTATTTAACACAACTATAGTATAAGTCTGAGTATTCAAGGAAGTAAATTATTAAGTTGATTGATTTTGGTGAAAAAATTTAGATATTACATTCTCCTGGATTTGGAGTGAATATTGGGGATTTTATGCATAGTTTCATCACATAAGGACATGAAAATGTCTGAAATCATGTGATTTCACTTTGATAGTGATTTTATCTAAGAAACTTAATTTTGATAAATAATTTTTCTATATATTCTTAATAAAATATTAGTTAACTAAAATCAATGAGATGATTTTGATGATATATGATACATTAGGGGAATATATGATGGATAATGTTTGTGATTGAAATTTGTGCTAATTTATTTTTTTTCAAATGATTAGTGTGATTATATGGTGTGATTAGAAGTACAATTATGTTATTTATTAAACTAAAATATTTTTAATATTAATTTGGTATATTTGTGGTACTAGTTACTATAGGTTGTTATGATAGTAGTTGAAAAACATATTTACCCTAGAAGTGATTTTCTCATGTTAATTAACACATTATGATTTTGAACATTATGATTTTATGATAAAAGTATGATGAATGAGAAAAAAAATGTTTTTTGCTAAGAAATGATAAATATAAGTTGAAAACTAGATTATTGTAAAAAAATAGATTTTATTTAAAAATTTACTTTAGATGTTTTTAATATAAATCATGAATTGTATAAAAAAGAATTATTTCATTCTTGATAAATTTATTTGAGATCATGTAATTTTTAAATGATTATTTCTTATGAAATGACATATAAATGATGTTTCAGAAGAATTTTGTTCCAATAATAGTTATAGTTTTATAGAAATAATTTATTAAAGCAACAAAGAATATTGATTTAAATTAAAAGTTATGAAACTTTGTGAATCATAAATGAGATTTGATATATTAGTGTTATGATTTTATATTAATTTAATTATCAAATAGGGAAGTGTTATGAAATAATAATTCCAGTCAATGTAATTTCACTAGATGTTTCATTATGTATGAGGTTGTGTATTATAAACTTGATGATAATGTAATTTCATAAAACTACAATTTTACATGAGTTTTAATATTTTTGAATGAATTTATGAATTGTAAATATTAGAGTGATGCTTAAATTTTCTTCGCTAGGTTTCATGTGAAACTATTTTCAGGTGATTAAAGTATTTCAAGAAAAGAAGGTTGTTTATGAGTGGTTTGTTTTTGAAATAAATAGATTTTTCATTAATATGTAATCATGTTTAAATTATGGGGCTATATAAAATGATTTTTAAATATTTTTTGAAAATATTTTAAGTTATGAAATGAGTTTTAAGTTTCTTAAATCAATTTTGTTTTTATTTATTTTTATATTCATAAATTTATGAACGTATTTTGGATTTCAATTGATATTTTCATGGTTACTAAATTTGTTTGATTTTTTTGAACTGTTGATGTATTTTATGATTATTCTAAATTTTTTTCAAAGGGTAAAATAATTGGTATGAAATTTAAAATCACTTAAATATGTATAAGTTTTTAAGTTCTATATTATTGAGCTTTTAACATTGGTAAAATTTATATGTTAATAATAAAAACACTATAAATTGGGTTTTTAATGCTTATTTTTATAAAGGAGGTTATAAATGATTTATAATTTCAGTTAAAATTATAACCACCACAAAAAGTTTGATTTAGACTAATTCATAGAGAATTTTCCACATTAGTTATAATTACAAATTACATCAAAAAGGCCTTACAACATCGATTACTATGATAACTGACATTATAAGATACTTTCCATGTAAAATATCAAAATATTAAACATGAAAATTTATAGGTTTTTTAAATGGTTGTTGCTTGTAACATCCCTAATCCAGTTTACCTCCACCATGATTGAACTGGGTTGCTATGTACCTCAAGCACGCCTCCCTATATTCCATATGTTTTTTACTGGCAATGAGGGTTGACATAAACTGGTGGAGATACTATAAGCTCAGGTATAGATAACCGTAGAATATAGTGGAAGTAATATCAATAAGTAATCATCCAAATATAACACCAATACAAATGAGAAAACAAAACTAAATATCAACCAATAATAAATTTCAATATCATGTTGTACCAAAATTTCATACTGTATATTCCATACAAGTAATACAACATAAAAACTATCACTGATGGGAAGACTATATGAAACAGGGTTAAAATAATCAAAAGATGGAGACACCTACAACTAGTCCCGATTCCTTTCATGGATGAGTCTCCAAAATCCAACCAATCTCTTCTAGCTTAACTATGCAAAGTTATAGGGATCTTTCCATTACCTGGGTCATAAAATTTAATGTCTTTTCAAGTTAAAGGGCACTCAAGTTGGGTGCGATTATAATTTAGTAGACCACTGCTAATGGTGTTCTTATCAAGTCTAGTAAATACACATACATGCTTTATATAGAATTCTAATAAGAAAAATAAATAAATAACTTGTCACCCAATGGAGTTCTCAATCTCTAAACCATGAATGACCATATCTACTTTGAATAGTGATAGAATGGAATGAAATACCCTTGGTCTAAACACACCTCAAGGATGAATAGTATATTAATCCTCATATCATAATCAAGGTGAACAAGTTGTCACCATCAGATACCCTAGGTTAACAATTCATCACCATCATAACCTATATGGGTGAATGATCCATCACCAACCCAATTTCAATATATAATGAATCATTACATAGTGAACAACTCATCACCACTCCTAGGTGGATAATCTACTACCACTAACCACACTTGGGTGGATGATATTCAATTGCTACATAACTCAGGTAAATGATACACCTTCAACACAACACACCATGGGTGGAAGATGCACCATTGGAATTAACCATTCTTGGGTGGATGATTCACCCCCATCAATAATATTAAAGATTATGCACGTAGTGGAACATCCCATAATTCATATGGAACATGAAAAATGTGTAAATAGAAATAGGAAATCAAGAGACCACCAACGTGGGTCTAATAGAGTCACTCCCATTTAATATCTCTAACCATTTCAAATTCAATTGGTAAAAGTTGAGAAATCATAAAAAAATCCTTTAAATTAGCAATAAATGATGATACAAGGTGATCTAGAGAATAAAACGGTGAAAAAATAAAAATGGAGTCATAACATTATTGGTGAAAACCTCCTGTGATAGATGAGACTCAAAATCAATGATGAAAATAGGTGATCCAAACTTTAGAATAGAGGAATTAAGAAAAAGTAGAAAGGGGGTGAAACTGCTGATGGCCTAAGAAATGTGAAAGTATTCTCATTTAATAATAAATAATAACAATTAATCAATTAATTTCAAATTTTTTGAAAAAAAAGTAGGAACCCATCAGTACCCACCAGCTAACCACCAGGTTCCCTCTCTAAGGTCACTGACCACTAGATGAACAACCTAAATCTACTACCCTCACTACCACCTCCATTGAGTAACTAGTACTAAGCCACCAGTTATCCAGTGGCATCTATCAATGAAAAAATGTACTGGAACCCAGTTCATTATTCTTAAAAACCCATCAAGACCCTTACAACACATCCAAAACTTAATTTCCATCAAAATACATGAGTTTTGGAAAAAACTTATATGAAAATTATACCTCAATATGGGTGGGGAATATAATCACCCCACCATATTGAACCTCATTAATTGGTTTCACTATCGATCATTATTGAGCCTTATCAGTGAAAATCTTTAGCCATTGTGCCTGTATATTCGAATATTTCCCCCCATGTATCCTCCTAGATATACCTATTCTACCACTACACCCATACTATAGGGGTTAGCATCTGGTATATAGTCTTCTTTCTCCGGACCACTACACGAACCAATAATTCCTCAAATGATGCATCCAAATCCAGCTCATCCTCACCAACATCAATCATATGAGAAGGGTTGAGATGGTGTCTTCATAGTTGATTACGTGAAATAAAACATGCATAAAACTATATCTCTAAGGAATTAATAAATGATATGTCATAGTATCGATCCTCATGATACCCTCAAATGGACCCATGAACCTATGCACCAACTTCCTATACCTCTGAATATACCTATGTATCTTATGAGGCGACGCTCATAGAAATGCCTAGTTTCCCACCAGAAAACGACAGATGATGGAATATCCAATTAGTATATGATATATCCCGACTCCAAGTAGTCATTAACCACTTACCAATCATCCAAATGTGCTCTAAAATGTCCTATAGAATACTCGATCCAATAACAGATCACTCCCACGCCTCAAACCAACACAGATGTTATCCATATAGACATCCATATCAGTCCTAAAACAGCCCATCTGAATTGATTCTTGATAAATATTACTATAAAATAAATATATAATCATGATATGGTTCCCCTATTAACCAACAAAGTCAATTACACATGCCCACAACATGTCTTCATAAACCCAGATGGTATGCTCCAACTACCTATTTGTCTGAGGATAATAGGCAATGCTAAAATGAAACTATGTATCCAATCAGGTGGTGGCACCTCACCCTATATATTATGCATCATCACCAATAAATACTAGATATATATTAACTCTATTTCACCTTCTTTAAGAGTGAGGATGTAATAGATAATGATGTAATGGTCTCTCTTACCTAGTACTCTTGAACATCAAGGTGAATCTCAGTGAAGAGGCTCCTCACCTGCCACTCATTACTAGCCACCTACACAACCTATACCTATGTTTTTTTACTTAGTGTATCATCCATAACATTCCATTTCCTATATGTATATACTATCTCAAAATCAAAATACTATATGTACTCAACCCACCTACTCTTGTGAAGGTTGATGTCCCTCTAATAGAATATATACCTCAATATCATAATGTTACTATGCACCATAAACTGCTCACCTAAAAGGTAATGATTCCAATACCTCAATGCATGAACCTCTATTTACAACTCTATATCATCATTAATCTTCTTTTCTCATACAACCTCAACTATCGAGACACATAAATGACCACTCTCCCACTTTTTATCATAATTTCCCCAAGGCTATCTCTTGAAGCATCAAAATATAAGGTATACTTATTACCTAGCTCAAGTAAGGTCAATATTGTCACATATGTCAACCACGCTTTTAGATTCTAAAATTATCTCTCATAATAATCCAACCACATGAACTTCAACCCCTTATGGGTCAATGAAATCATCAGATCCTCTAAATAGGAGAAGTCCAAAATAAACCTCCGGTAGTAATATTGCAAATCCAAGAAACAAAAAATCTCAGAAAAAAATATATTTGGTCACTCACAAGAAATGAGACCTCAACCTTATTTAGGTGTATTGATATGTATTCCTCAAAAATATCATATTCCCCAATAATTACACTTCACTAATCCAGAACTGACACTTCAATAGATTTGAATACGGCCCTATACTCAAAATGATCTTCAAATGAAGAGCTTAATCCTTCCTTGACTGGGAGTACACTAGAATATCATCAACAAAGACAACTATAAAAGAATATATATATAGATTTAAGACCCAATTCATTAGGTCTATAAACATTTTCATTGCATTCATAAAATTAGATAGTATCTTCATATACTCATATAGGTCATGCATGCTCTTAAAATTAGTACATGGAATATTGGAAGGACTTACATGAAACTAGTGATATCCTAACATAAATTCAATCCTATAGAACTACTAGGCTCTTCTCAATTGGTTAATTAGGTCATAAATATGAAGAATTGGATACCAGTTCTTACTCGTCACTCGATTCATCCTTTAGTAATCCAGACACAACTATAGTGATTCATCCTCCTTAGTGAACAACACAAGATCACCCTAAGAGGATATGGCTGAGTAAATTAATCCCTTCGCCTATAAATTTTCTATCTAAGTCTTTATCTCTCAAGTATCATCATGATTCATTATGGAATGTGGAATGGATATGGGTTTCATACCTAGGATAAGATCATTTGTAAAATCAATGTCATGATCTAGTGGGAATCTTAAGAAATCCTTAAGAAATACATTCTTGAACTGATTGATGATTTGGAAAAGACCATTTGATGCATCTCCTCCATCCCAAAGAATAACTAATCAACTGGGCCATGATCAAGCATTTTTACTGATGGTCAGGTCCCCAATGGACTACCTATAAATACCACCCAATGGTATAGGTATAAAAATCACTCTCTAGGCATTTGAATAATACCCTTTAATGATACAAGTCGATGTGTTCTTGATATCGAGTCACCCAATTCATTATGAGGATTACATGGAAGATACACATCTCTAACATTGAGAAATCCCAGAGAGTCTTACATCTAATTATCCTTATAGAATATGCTATACATCTCTAAATAACATATGATCACTCACCTAAGGTCACATCAATTGCCATTACCCAATACAAAAAGTCTATCACAAGACCCATATAGTTAACTAGCTAAGTAAATATGAATGAGTGTGACACACCCATATAAAATAAAAAAGAAATTAGGTTCAATGACACCTGAATCATGCATCAAACTATAGGTAGATCCCCACCCTAAATGGTAAGGGTCTTCCTGATGGAATGAAGTTGGCCAAGATCCTGGCCCTGTGAACCCATCTCTTAAATACCCTAAGGTATTTCACCATTCTAGAACTTCTACCCCTATTAGTGAGTACCATGAACAACTCAAAGACCTAAAAAAATAGGATCCCCAACTATTAGAATACAGTTTTACTCCTAGAAATGATCCCAATACTCGATTTTGGCCAGATCCATTCTTAACAGCTCAACATGGTGTTATACCATAATACCTCTACAAGTGCCCCATATCTTATAAAGAGTGGAACTCATTAACTTTTCTATCATAATTAGGTTCAATATGCCTCGATATACCACATAGGTAAAACTTTATCGAGGACATACCTCTCGAAGGAATCAATAAACCCCTTTCATAGTTGCTCTACCTATCTCCACCCTCGAGAGCCTCCCCAAACCTCTAATTTATATATCCTGATGACCCACCCATTTCCCCGATAGAAGAATCATATTTTTTTTAAATGATCTAACCTTAATATAATTATTCTCTTTAACCAGAGCCTAATTAATGGACTTTGGGAAGAAATTCAAGTAAAGGATATTCTCTTGGGACTGAATAGAATTTCTAAATCCATTATCAAAATGTATGACTCTGGAAGTATAATATCCCTCTAGAATTGGTGTGAACCATATTATATTTTGAATTTAAGCATTATATTCTACCACTGACATGATCCCCAGTACCCAATTTATGAAATACTTGGCTCTATAATCCCTTAGAGTCCCTGGGAAGAAATTATAAAAAAATTAAGGAGTGAAAGTATTTCTAGTATAGAATCACATGTTAGTTATCCTAGAACAAAAAATCTCACCAGTGCCTCATTGATCATCAAATCATATAGGTTAGAAGTTTCCCCACATCTTAAGGGGTGTTTCAAGATGATAAAAAACCGTCAATATAGACTCTATCTAGAAATCATCGACCTATGGTCAACCCTCATACACAAATAACTGGGGATGTTATAACTAGAATTGATGAGTCATGTTTGACATGGTCAGACTAAATCTCAGTTCCTCATGTCCTATAAACTATTCCACGTGAATCAAACTCTTTCTGAGTTACTCAACAATAAGAGGAACTGGTGCAATAGGAGGCTCCAACTCCACTTTTGGTGGGTCATGTTAATCTATTCCCTCCTAGAACTCAATGAGAGGTCTCTATTATGGCATATCTCTACAATTTTAAGAGAAAAACTTATATCACAATTATATAATAGTTTTAGATATCATTATTTATTGTAATAAATATTAGGTACATGATACTCTACCATAAAATCACACATAATGATATAAGGGTCTCACATATATGCTCGATTCTAGCCTAAATTAGCCACCGTCAAGCCAGGAATAATCTGAAATAAGGTCACATAATAGTTAATATCAATGGGTTGGTCAAGTAGAGTACCACAAATCTCTCTGCTTCGGTGAAGATCTCTCGGAACCTTGGTCTCTCCACTTCGGATGGGGAGGATGATTTAATGTGGCTTTGTGCGTGGGTTTGGGTGGCTGCAACGATGACATCCTCAAGGTGCTGTAGTGGTGGCGGATGGAGACGCTGGCATTCGGTGGTGGGATCTTCTGGACGATGGTAATTTTTCCAGATCTGGTCATTGCTCCTTATCTGGTTTCTAGTATCGGGCTTGACGTATTGGTAGCGTGCAGATCCTCTCTCAGCGTGGCCTCGACTGACAGTGATGTAGTCAACGATGGAATCCCTGTGGTCGTCTCTTAGGAGCTGGGGCTCTCCAGATTTGGTTTCTTGGCGTCAAAATTGTTGGCGGGACATGGTTGCATTCCAGAAAGGGTCACGTGATGGCAGGGGTCCTGGACGCAGGCGGCGAGGCTTGTGTGGCGTCTCTAGATCTCATCGTAGTGGTTCTTTGGCTGCCGCGGATCTGCGAGGAAGCGATGGTTTGGTACAATCAGATATCGGCATTTAGGGGTGGTGGCGTTTCTAGATCTTATGGCTGGAGCAGTGCGGTGCACAGATCTGTTTGTGGAAGGGTCTTTCCAATGCGTCGTGGTGTCGACGGGGTTTCACACCATCAGGGTGGCTGAGCAATGATTGATGATGGAATTAATTGGGTTGACGTTGACTTTGTAATGGGATTTGTACGTATGGGATTTTAGGGCACTATAATGGGTTATGTTTCACTGATTTGTAATGGGTTTTCTAGGCCTTGGGACTCTGTTAAGCCTTGTTTTTAGATCTATAGGACCTTAGGACAAGTGTTGTGATGAGTTCCGTCTTTTCCCAAAAAAAGGGATTATTTTTTTTATTCTCTTTTTTAATAAAGAGGATTGCCCCAAATTTCATATTAAGTAGACTGACACCAAAAATTTCTATAATAAAACTGTATATAAATTGTTTTTAACACTTTAAATGACCCAACCCTACATCATAGCTAGAAAATAAAACACATATAAGCATAGTACTGTTATGTGTGCCCTCTGCACCAAATATGATACATGAACACAAGCTCTCTTGACACCTCAAGACGAGAGTAAAGCCTAACAAATCATTAATAGATATCATAATGCATCATATTCGAGAAAAATTAACCCAGTTGTAAAAGTGGAAACCATGAACAATAATCTCACTACTACAAAACGGGGCAAGCAGAGCGCGCCACATTTATCAGCGCTACTAAAAAAGCGCTGATAAAGGGAAAATTTAAAAAATATATATATTAATATATAAATCTATTAAGCTATTTATATTGATATAAATATAATATTTATTTTATAAATACGTTTTAGAAAGGATCTATGGAAATATAATATTAATTTATAAGATGTTTAGTAAAAGAGGGTTATAAAATAAATTAAAAAATATTTTTAATTAGTAATTATGTAATTTTTACCAATTAATATTCATTTAATGACACTTTTAATATAAAAAAAATAAAAAAATTAATGAAAGATCCAAAATAAGTTGAAAATGAAACCCAAACTTCAAACGGCCATAACTTTTGATCCGGGACTCCGTTTGAGCTCCACAGCATATTAAATCGAAGCCTGCGACGATCTCTACAGCGCTATGGACCGGTGGAACCCGTCCAAGGTTGTTTCAAGGCCAAAAAAGGCCCAGAAGGCCTCCAAAACTGAGTTTTTAGTCGGGGTACCCCGGTTTTTCACCGTTCAAACAGCTATAACTTCTGATCCCGATGTCCGATAAACCTCTACCATATATCATATCGAAGATCATTTCATGTTCTTCGATTTGACTGATTGTGGAGCTGAAACGGACTCCTGGATTATAAGTTATGGTCCTTTTAACATTCAAACGGCTATAACTTCCGATCCGGATGTCCATTTGGCCTGTACCGCATATCATATCGAAGATCGTTTCATGTTCTTCGATTTGACTGGTTGTGGAGTTGAAACGGACTTACGGATTAAAAGTTATCTTCGTTTTAACATTCTCATAGGATTTTCACCCCCTCATTTCTATGGATTCATTCATAACTATATATATATATCTATGTATATATATATATATATATATCTCTCTGTTTGTGTGCGTGTATTGTATCTATGTATATATGTATGTATGTATTTATTTATTTAAAAACACACATAAAAACACATATTCTATAAATGTATTTGAAATTAACTTTATAAATATATATATTAATATACAAATAAATATACGGATAAAAAATTATATATATATATATATTAATATACGAATATATATATATATATTAATATAACTAAATAAATTTATTTTAATATGGATCTATATTAATATACGAATAAATATAACTATATATATATATATATAACTAGATATATCATCAAATGGAGAACAAAACAAAATGGCTAAGTGGTAAAGTGGCAGCGCGTTAGGGTGGAGGTCATGTGTTCGAATTCCAGTGGCAGCAGGGTTGTGCGGGACGCGAGGGAGGCGGGGTGCAGCGTGCGGAGCGTGCGGGGGATGAGAGGGAGTGGGGTGCGGGTTGGGGGGACAAGCGCTGATAAAAGGGAGGGGTCAAGTGCTGTGAAAAAACCCCTGACGAATTATATATATATTTTTATTTTTTCAATTTTTTAGACACCTTTTATCAGCGCTAAAAAAAGCGCTGATAAAGAACCCTTTTATCAGCGCCTTTTTTAGCGCTGATAAAAGTACCCTTTATCAGCGCTTTTTGAGCGCTGATAAAAGGGACCCCCCTTTATCAGCGCCGCGCTTTACAGCGCTCAAAAAGCGCTGATAAAGGGGGTTTTTATCAGTGCTTTTTTTAGCGCTGATAAAAGCACCCTTTATCAGCGCTTTTTGAGCGCTGATAAAAGGGACCCCCTTTATCAGCGCCGCGCTTTACAGCGCTCAAAAAGCGCTGATAAAGGGGGTTTTTTAGCGCTGATAAAAGTGATTTTTGTAGTAGTGTCTTGTCCTTATTATCCTGGATTTTCCTCAAACATTGGTTAGTTACTCATAGGTAGAAGATATTTACATAGCTCTAACAATTCCCAATATCATTTCTACTATATCCCAAATATTAAGACAAAATAAAAACAAGTCTTTGATGCCACTTTGTAACTTCCCTAATCTGATTCACCTTCACTGTGAACAAAATGGGTCATTGCATACCTCAAGTGAACCTCCCCTTAAGTCGGAGGCTAGAAACTATTGACATGAGTTGACATAAACTAATGGGGATACTATACCCTCGCGTATAAATAATGATAGAAAAAAGTAGAAGAAATATTAATAAGTAATCATTATAATATAACAGTATCATAATGTAAACAACATAGCTAAATTCTATCCAATAGTAAATATCAACATCATGTTATAAAAAAAATGACCCATTGTACATGTCATACAATCCATAAATCATAAACAAGATATCATATGAGTGGATCATATATAAGAGGGTTCAAAATAAACACAAGAGTGAGACACCCAAAACTAATCTCAAGTCCTAGCCCGGGATTGTATCCCAACTCTAACTAAGATTTACTAGCTCATCCATCTAAAGTTGCAAGCCCTTTCCCTTACTTGGGTTATGAAACATACATTATACTTAAGTACCAAGGCTCCCAATAATGGTGTGGGTACAACTCAGTTTATCATCATCAATAGTTTCCCTAAAAAGGCTAGTGAAAACATGTGCTTTCTCCGTATGGAGTTATATTAAGGTAATTATATAAACAACAAGACACCTCGTGGAGTGATCAATCTCTAAACCATGAGTTACCATACCTTCTTCTAACAGTTTTGGAATGGGAAAAAACCCATGGTCTGAACACACATCGATGAATAATGATATATCACTCCTCATATCATAATTTGGGTGAACATATTATCACCATTAGATACACTAAGTTAACGATGAATCACCATCATAACCCATCCAAGTGAATGGTCCATCATTAATCCAACATCAATAAAAAATGAAACATATACTCGTGAACAAGGCATCACCAATACTAGGTGGATGATTTTCCACCACTACCCATCCATAGGTGAATGACATTCCACTACAAAATAACTTGGTTGCATCATACACCACCAATAAAATACACCACGGGTGGATGATGCACCATAGGAATCAACTCCTTGGGTGGAAAATATACAATCACTATCCAACTCTAGGTGGATGATGCACCACCACCAACAATCTCTAGGTGGTAGATATTCCACTAATACCAATCCCTAAGTGAATAATGCACCACCAAGGCAACCCCCACACATGGAAGCTATACTGCCAACATAAATCCTTGGGTGGATGATATATCTCTATAGAAAATCTTAAAGTGGATGATACACCACTAAGAAATCTTTTTAATTGTATGATATATCATTGACCTTACATCATAAGGTGGATGAGGCACCACTAACTTACTAATGTTGTATGATTCAACACCACTAACTAACTTTATAGAGTAGGGAACCACCAATCAAACTCATAGGGTGGAAGAAATACAATCAACCAACCAAGAAATCACTATTCTAATAAATTCATTACTTATAATAATTCAGTATCATTTACAATCATTTAGTATAATAATGTTCATGAAATCAATCCACCAACAATCTCATGATCTCATTCCTAGGATTACTTACCCCTATCCCTAAAATTTTTAATGCCACTTCCTACTGAGGATGGATCTAGAACACCAAAAAAAGGCTCCTAAGGTCTCAACATAAGCATAGATTCCCATCATGGGTCTTAGGTTACAATTTCAAAGCATAGAAATTGATGATCTAGGTCATCCGTGACCAAAATTCCATCACACATCTTAGGTAGGGCCACTCAGGGCCCTATTTTATCTCTTTCGGTCTCAAGGAATCAAGGAAACAATTTTTAGAATCTAAATTTAATCTTGTGAAAAACGTGGAATATATAAAAATTCATGTGATGCATTCCATTCATGTATATATCAGTGAGAAAGAAAGGAACCACCTACCAGTGTATAGAGGAGTCTCTCACATTAAATATCTTTGAATTATTCCACTTTAATTGGTATAAATTGTGAAATTTGACAAAAGACAGGAAATTATGAATAACTAAAGATAAACAGTGAGATGATGAAGAAAATAGTTAATAAAGGGGAAATGATTCATTTTCTTATTGGTGATGATCTCCTAAGAAAAATGGATTCAAAACCAATGACAAATGGTGGTGATCCATCCTTTCGAAGAAAGGGATAAAGAAGAAGGAGATGGAAGGGGGTGTATCAGCTGTTGGCCCAAGAAATGAGAAAGTATTCTCATTTAATAAGAATTAATATCAACAAACTAATTCACATAAAATTTAAAAAAACAAAGGAATCCATTGGGTATCCTCCATCTAACCACTAGGTGTAAAATATCCACTATTTACACACTCCAAGGTCACCAAAAACCAAGTTTCCTACCAGGAACTAATTCCTCCACTATCACCTCCATTTGGTGCTCAGTATTAAGACACTAGGTACTTAGTGGAATTTATCAATGTAGAAATATCCTAGTACTAGATCCATTCTCTTGAAACAAACCCCAATCCTCTGTTAACACCTCCAACACTAAAATTCCATCAAATTACATAAGATCTAGAAAAAAATAATTATATGATATCTTAATATGTGTGGGGGTGTTAAAATGATACACAACCATTTTATTCAAATAGAAATAAAACATATCCTAAATATAACAATAATGATAAAAAATTACAAACCCAATTTCATTAAAAAATACAATTCAAAACAACTATAGATAAAATAAAAATATAAAAGAAAAATAACTATATATCTACAAATGTAATGAACTGATAAAATGGACTCCGAATAATCCTCATAGATGGTTTAATTTTTTTTTGGTGAATAAGATTTGGGGTTATCAAAATGATAAAAATATAATTAAAAATTATAACATATTAACAGTGAAATATATTTTTCAAATATAAATATTATTATGAAACTTACCCTTTCAAAATATTTCATTATTCCAAAAATGATTATATCATAGAAAAATTGTAAATTATAATAAACACATTCAAAACCTCTTTATTAACAATGACACTAATGTTTTCAAACAAGTGTTTCAAAATAATAATAAAAACTCTAAATAATTGAAAATAAATTTCTTTTATTGATTTAAAAGTTATACCTGTGTATACACATAAATAATTTTCTTGACTTCTTTTTCAACAAGTAAATTTTATAAAATACCTCATTTGACCTATTGGATTTTAATATTAATAAAACTTATGTAGCATAGTAAAATTTCAAATTTGGAAACTAATATTAGAATAAACCCTATATTTACACAAAAATCATTATGGTCATCATGAACTTCACCTTGTATTGAGCATAAACAATAGGAAGCGCATTCATGTGGGTAGAATATGTATGGCATCAAATGTTCCCTAAACTAGAAAATTCCCACATGAATGAAAAAACAATAAAAATTATTTTTTATTGTAAAATTATTCATACCAATCAAGAGAAGGAAGGAACTAATAATGAATATCTATGTTAGTAAATCAATGAGGTATATATTCAATTATCCTTTCCTGGTTCATGTATCTAAAATCCATTGAATTCTTTTTGGGATCAATGAATCCATAAATTGTGGTTGTCTCATTTTGGATAAAAATATTATAAAGACACCTAATTAGGTATATAATAAATTACATCACTATAAATTATATTAAAATAGTGAAATTAAAATTAAAATTAAAATTTACTTACCTGGAAACCACTTATAGCATGTTTATTATGATTTGATCACCAAAAAAGATCCATTATATCTTTATTAAAAATTGTTAATGTATAATTTCTTAAATATACTTTAAAAAACAGCAGTAAATAGTTAATGTATTTAATGATAATTTAACTATAATTTTAAAAAAATGCGTAGTATCTAATGATGTTGTATCCTAAAGTCATTGTCTTTGTTACATTGAATATTTTGATTTTTGATACAGCTATTAAAGGTAAATGTAAGAAAACACTTTAATTAATTTAAAGTAAAAAAGTAGATGAAAATATATATGAAACATGTGTCTCAATAATCAACTTCAAACAAGTCTAGTTGGTTTGAGTAAAAAATTTCTAGGGATTTTTCAAACTATGGTTACCTGAGTGGGAAATATCACAAGAGTATATGGATTAGTAATACAATGTATCATCACTCTTATTTAATCTAATTACATATGCTGATTATATACATAATCACCCAGATAATATATGTTTTTATATTATATTATATGATAATTTGGATCCTCGATGTGTAACTAAAAATACATAGTTAGATCTAAAATAAGAGGCGGAGGAGCAGGATGTGCATGCCACATCTATCACAACATATCTACATACATTGATTATATAAAATATATAATCATCTCCACTTTTGACTGGTCTATATCTTAAACCTAATTATATAAAACTTTTATTTTTCCCTTGTATACATCCTACCTCAACGCACTATGTTCCAACCATACTGTCTGAAACACATCCTAGGGGGTTAATTATAGTGTGAATTATCTTCCTTAAACTTCCCAAGGATCATTTTTTCATGTTTTCAAGAACATGACAAACCTTTCAAACTCAAGCATGTGTCACATTTTATAGATAAAGAAAATAAATTCAATGAAACATATTTTTTTACTTAGTTTACCACTGAGGTATTCTCCAATGAGATTACACCGAAGATGTCTCAGTGTAATATAGATATAAATACACACTTTATGTGATTAAGATGTTTAGGAAAGTCACATTTTTTATCCAAAGTTCTCTATTTCTACTTATCTCTTCACCCATTTCATTGAGATAACGAATACAAGAAAGGATGACACAGAGGTTCCTTGTAATGAATATACACAAGATAAAAAAACACCAAATCATAAAGGGTATTATCACTGTGCTTCAATATCCTCTATAAAACCTAGTTCCTCAATATAGTTCCTTATAATAGTAGTTATTCTCTAAAAAATTACATATGTAGTAGTTATCTCTAACAAATTTTATATAATTCAAACTCACTCTTCCCACTTCAAAATAGTCTTCAAATTAACCCCCTTTGAATTTTATACTTTTCATATATTGATTCGACCTTGAAACCATCTATTTGAGTTGAGTTAAACCCACCAATATAAAATCCTGTCTACCCAGTTTAGAAAAATATTCAAATATTCAAAACTATCAAGAAATTTATAAATCATGGTGTTATGACACTATAACAAAAGTGGCTGATGGTGGTGGTTTTCTTTGATTTCATGGCAGTTTATACAGCTTTCATATGGTTCTGTGATGGTTTCCAAAAACCAATTCTAAAGTTGGAATCACCATTTAACTCACATCAGTTTCATCTATATAGCATAAGTTTATGGGAACTTTCATAAAAAAATTATTTAGTGGTGGTTTTTTTGGTTTTAGCAGTGGTTTCCCCTCCCAAAAAATGACGAAAAAATAGTGGCATCTTAAACTACTGCTATGCAATCACCATTTTTTGGGAGGTTAAAATTCCTCTAAAACCAAAAAACCACAACTAAAACAAATTTAGACCTTATATAGAGGTAGTTTAAATCATTCATAAACAATTATTTGTTATATATAGTAGCGTTTTAAACCACCGCTATATATTTATTTAAAAATATATAGTTGGAGAATATGTAACCCCATAACAACCAAACAAAAAACACAGATATGAAAATATAAAAAATAAAATATTTAGAACCGTAATAATAACATAATAATAATATTAATAATTAGAATAAAATAATTATTCATCTTGAAACCCAATATTTTAATCCCATGTGAATAAATCAATCATTCCACAGAAACCATTAACTAAAAAACACTTGTTTATCAACCAAGGGATGGATCCACCACATTATAAAATTACATTAAATCAAACCAACTTTTATCTTTCAAAATAATTCACAAATTATATTTTCAAATCAAATTAAAATATACACCAATCCATAAAAGAAAAAATTTAAAAAAAAATAGGAAAAATCGTGTCAATAAATTAAAATTTGAATAAAAATAAATAAATAAGTAGTTCCATAAATATAAGATGCATACAAGGTGATAAAAACACAATTAACAATGGGAATCCCAAATATAATATCATAACAAATGAGTAGGAATCATTATAAACTCATTAAGAAATGATTTTCACAAAAACCCTACCTTAATCAACTAGAGACTAATCACCCTAAATAGTGGAAGCACAAACTCTTAAGGAAACTACCTTTACAAGAATTATTCAACAAGGACCCTATCATAAGATCCTCTTATACCCCAAATTTTACGATTGCTACAATTAGGGTTTATAGGGGAGTATAAAATCAAGAGGAAGGGAAGGATGAAGGATAAAGAATAGTAAAGTGACATCTTACCTTCCAAATCTAATATAGATCTATGATGAAATGGGATGAGGTGGATCCCGTTTGGTGGTTAACCTGGATTAACTCACATTCTAGAGGAACCATATATAAAGTAAATGTTTAAAATCTATAAGGAAGGATACTTGAGTGTGGGAATTATAAGATTTAATGTTTGTAAGAAGGTTTTTGTGAGAGTTTTTTCATTAGTCTGAGTAGGGAGACTGGAAGGTCTTTTTTCCCTAAAACCCGAATGTTCTCCTTAAATGAGAATATGTATTTTCATTCTCCCATTTATATAGGATGAAATCCCAAACAATTTAATACTTATAAACTATGTTTGTATTTTTTCTATTGTATTTTTATTATTATTATTTTTTACTATTATTCACTATCTATAGGGAAGTCAATGAGGAGACCAAAAAATATATGGGAAAAGAGTGTATCTACACAATGGATGGGGATCCTAGACAACCTAGTTCCTGATTTTGAACTATTAAGGATATTTTATCTAAATTTTATCTATAAGATTGTTCCATATGTTGTGATTTTAGTGTTTTTCTTCCATTGATTGAACATTCTATATGATCCCTAAAAAGTTGTATCACAGCCTGGTTATTATACTTAGTGTTAGAGTCGAGTATTAAATTTTCCACTGAGAAGTTAATCAAATATTTGGGAGAAGGTTATCATAAAATAATGTTGGTATCTAATTTTTATCGATGATATTGAAATTCCTCCAAGAAGGATTATATTTGGGAACATGTTTTGTTATTTTTGAATGTTAGTACTTGGTTTGAAGAATACTAGTTTCCTCTTGTTATGTGGATTACTATGTTTCTGAAGAATTTTCACCCGGAATATGGAAACTGTATGAATTAGTATGGGATTTCTAAAAGACTTCCCATGTCCATTGTGAATCTAGTACCATTTTTTCTCATCAGAGTATCATTTAGATCTTGGTTGGTAAACTATAAAAGAATTTTGGAAGATAAAATATTATCCTTTCCATTGTCTAGATTCATTGGGAGTTCTATTTATAGAGGATAATGTTTCATGTGTTATGAATGACTTGATGTTATAATGGAGAATCTTTTAGATCTTAGAGGATTCTATTTAAACTAATTTTAGAGTGTTTTAATGTTAAATTAGATGGAATAATGAGCCATATATGTGTTTAGAAAAACTGAAATACGTCATATAAATAATTGATGGATTATTCTATATAGTTTAATGAGTTTTATTGATGGATTTATTTGAATGAGTTTTTAATGATGAAGTCATATTATGTTTTAGTTTCTAAAATTGATGCAATTTAGTCAGTTCCCCTAAGAAAAAGAGATTGTGATAGAACATAATAATACCCGAAGTTATATTATTTTATGGATCAGTTTCCAAATATTTTATAAATTCCACAGATGATTTTGGAGTGCTTATCATTTCTACCATCTGTTATCTATCTTACTTTGAGTCAGGATAAAGGGATTTGGGGTTCTTATCACTCAAAATTTGAAAGATGATCATGTGGCATGTTCTTGAAACCTCACGATTGTTAGAGTTGTTGTTTTGTTAAGTTATGGAATGAAATAATGATTATGGGATGAACCTAAAAGGTAAACTAGGGAATAGATTAATATTTTTGAAATGACCTCAGATTCATGGTTGTGGATTTATAGTTTTTTTTTGATTATTGATAAGTTTATAGCTCGAGAAGTGACTTCTAAACGGATTTATGGAATTCCAAACATGTAAATTTAAACAATATGGTGTTTATGGAATAATTTTCATGAGTTAATAAAAATTGGTGGAAGTAAGTATACAAATAATTGGATTTTATATGATTTTTTTCATAACATAATGGTTTTGAGTGTGGTATTCAGAAGTAGTGATAGGTGTTCAATATCCATAATGAGTTAAGAAAATGAATCAAAACTTGAAAAAGTATAATAATATCATAGGATCCATTATAATTAAAAATAACTTCATCAAGAATAATTATGATGAATGAATTGGACTATAATATTGGTCCATATGATAATATATCGTAGATCAATGTAGAGTTATGAAAAGACATATGGATGTGTATACCTATAATTGGAGGAAAATAACACGGAACATTTAATGGGAGTTACATAGTGGGATTGGTTTTTGGGGTAGTATCATCCAAATATACATTTTAAGTCTCGAATTTTGGCATTTATTTCTATATTATCATCAAAGTCTTGGAGAAGTTAACCACTACCATGTTAAAACCTGATATCTATATCCCTTGTATATAAAACATGTGTATTTTCAATGGTAGTGATAAATATTTTTTTCTTCAATAACTATGGATAAAATCATCATAATATGATCATATAAATAGAAATAAAATTTTCATGATGGATGTGGATGCTTGAAATGTTGAGACTAAGATGGATGTAGTGGCAAAAATGTATTTTGTTTCCATGGTTCACATAGAGTAAGGGTCATTGGGAGTTAATAATTTTGATATCATTATACATTCTAGAAGGTGGAGTGCTGGATAAATGTCTATTCAAATTTTTTCATTAGAGATCTATCTGTCAGCAGCTCCGAGATTATTGATCAATGGGTCTAGCTTCATAAAAATAAAATGACCATATAGAGTGATATTATAGAAATAGTAAATGAAAAATCCTATTTATAGGACTTCAAAAAAGTCATAGGATTACAACTCAGTGCATATTTTATTTTGGAGGGAATTTTCCCTAGATTCATTTAGAGGGTTTCATGAACTCAATTAAATATCATAACATAATTTTGGAGATCTGGGGGTGTGTTCCTTCAATGAAACCTACACAAAATTGAACTAAAATACCCATGTGTATATATTTGTGCAAAATTACTACTCAAAATCACATGTTAATACACTAAAATTATCCCATAGGGAAGGCCTATACATAATATTCACCTCCATTGTTTTTCCTTAAACATAAGGTTTTATGCACATCTACACATGGCCATTTGGAAACCTTTCATTATAAAAAGTCCAATGAGAAATCAAAGTAAAATTCCAAAACTCACAATTTTTTTAAATATGATTAATTATATCATATTTAATATAAAAGTGGTGTGGGGGTGTCATGATTCATCATCTAGAGAATATTAAAGGAAAACAAATCATAGGGTAAACTTCTTAATAAAACATATTAAATGAACCAATCATATAGATTTTCATGCAATGTAAGGGAAATACGGATACCCCAACCATAAAAAACAACATGGTTTTTTAATCACCATATTTTCATTATCTTATCATAATTTTAGTTACACATCATCTCTGAATCTAAAGTGAACACTAATCTCTACCCGATGAACTTTGTTCGACACCCTCTAAGTCTCTATCTTCACTCTTTACTACTGGCACCTTCATTAAAATTATTTTGAAAATTAAATAGTATTATATATATAAATTTAAGCTTAAAATCAATAAATGTTTGTTTATTAAATAATTTTGACATTTTTTGATTTACCTGCTCCCAACCATCCATTGAGGAAATATCACCAGGGATAGATCTAGTTGTCTTCTGATATAATTTAATCAACGCTTTCTGTAGAGGAAAAAACTTTTCATCTTGCATATTTATACATGACCCATATTCTTGAATTTTCATTTGAATTTAAAAAAAAATCTCTCTAATCATATTCATTAAAGTTAATCAACATGTTTATAAAACCAATAATATAAAAAATGAATTAAAATATATTTTTAACAAAATTCTAAATTAGGGAAATCCTTTAACTTGTAGAAGATATCTACTAAAACTTGATTTCCCATTAAAATATCCACTAAACATATTTATTATAATAATTTGATATCTAAATGAGGGATTAAAAATAAAATCATTATATGTTCTATAATTTAAGGGCCTAAAATACGGTAACCTATATAGAAATCGCTGCCATTGAAAATGACGATGAAATTCCACTTCAAAAGAGCCAACGACCACCTAAAAAATTAAGAGGAACATAAAAATCACAAAATATCTAATTTAATTTGATCCAAAATGGTAGAATAAGTTGAAAAACTACCTTAAATAGGGAAAACTATATCCTTCAATGAACATCACTAGAACGTGTCTCAAATCACTCATCACAAAAGCTAAGAACCAAAAATCGATAAAAGAAAACACCCAAATGTTTTAAGGCCCAACCATGGGCTACGATGAACAAAAAATTGGAGGAGGAGAGAGGTAGGATGGGGGATCAGGTGAATGAGGGTGCATTGGTGAGGGGAAATGGGGAATGTAGTGAGGGGGGATGGGGGAATGATGAGTATAAATGGGGGCGATGCCAAGGGGGAACATGGGTGGCTGTGAGGGGAGAGGTCGGGGGCTCTAGGAATGGTGGAAATGGGGAATGGGGAACCGTAGTGGCTGGAACAAGGAGTTATGGTAAGGTGGAATGGGGGGGGGGGGAAGTGAGGGGAGAAGATGATGGTTACGGATCAGGCTTGGGCTCAAGGAGAGGGGGGATTAGGAGAGAGAGAGGAGCGGGGGGGGGGGGAGAGGGGGGGGGGTTAATTATTTTAATAAATTTAAAATATTTAGCGGTGGTTTTTTAAAAACTGCCGCTAAATATTCAAAATATTTTTTAAGAGTGGTTTCTGAAATGATAGCTAATAAACCGCTGCTATTACCCTATTTTATTGTAGTGTGCCCCTATTTGTGGTGTGATGATATCTTGTAATGAAAATTTTACAATTTGAAAACTTAAATTATGTCATGATTATAAATATATTTTTGAACCAATATATTCATCTCAATCAATACACCTTAGAAACCTCAACACGACCCTTTTAGTATACATGAATCTTGAACTCTTAATGGTGTGTCATTCAACATTATAGCATAATCATTTTTACTAGAACTGGTTTGATTTGCACTATTTTTCCATGGGGTCAATCATTATAGAATAATGTATTTATTACTAGGTTAAATACATATATATTAGGGTGAATTGGGGAATGATATTTTAAAAAATATCCCCTTATGGATCTTGTTTCATTTTAAAACAAAACTCTCTTCTCTCTCCCTCCCGTGGAAATGAATAAACAGAAATTAAAACATGAATATGACATGCTAATTTTACTTGGTTCACCCTCATAAGGATACATTTATGGATTATACAAAATAAATGTGTCTCTGTACCCAATACACTATAATGAACTATTGTTACAATGTTTTAAGCAGACTCACTATCCCCCTGGTTTACAACCCATAACACTTTGAAATATCACTATTCATTACGTTGAAGTGTGATCACTACTCCATTAGAAGATTATTCTATTATTTTGAATCAATTCATATTTAGTTGAAACATATGAGAGTGTTACATGAATCTCTATTTTCATCCAAGAGATAAAATATACTATTCTACATACTTGAATTCATGGAACACTATTCACCAGGAACCCCCCTTTTCTTCCACAAAATTTACCTCACGGAAAACTATTCAATACAGATTCCACTTCGCAGAATTCCATGTATGAGCTTCCCCCATGTACTCTTACTTTATGAAATCCTCCTTCACAAATTCACAAGATACCTCAATAATTCCTCCTTCACCTCTATGAACTTCATATTTGTGGACTACCCCACAAACTTCTTCCTAGATACATTCACTTCATGGAATAATTCTGAGAAATACCTTCTCTAATGTTTCACTTCACAGAATAAATTCCATGAACTCCTCATAGAACCTTTCTTCTCATAGACAAATTTTGGACTTATCTGAATTACCACAACAATAATATTCTAATGAAATTATCTCTCAATTTGAATGAAGTTGTTGGTTAGAGTAGAGTACTCAAGAGGGGGGTGAATTGAGTATATATAAAAATTTATGTTAAAATGTTTTCTTAAGAAGGTTCCCCAATAAAAATGAAATACAGCCTAGTGAATCAAGGTAATACAGTTATAATAGTTTGAATATTCCAATAACTTCTCATAAGATCATTTAATTCTTAGTAATATCAACATGAGTTATTGATACTACTTTTGAATCTATTCTAATAAGGCAAAACAGTTAAAAATTATTTCCAACACTAAGTATAAAAGTACAATCTAGTGTTTTTTGAAATATATAGTAAAATATAGAAAAAATAAATTAAACAAAAAAGTGGATAAAACAAGTTGTTCAGTATCAAGATGAGACCTAATCCACTCCACTTGGTGATCACCTTACACCAAGAAATTTATATTGATAAACTTGATACACACCTTGGATCGGGGTAAACAAAATTTCAAAAGACTGTCAAGGTCACACGAACTCTTCCACTATTCTTCATGGGTAAAAACTACCAGGTCACACAAGGACGCCTTCTACACTTATCCATGGGAATAAAGAAATGTAAAAAGATATGAGAGGAAAGATATCTTGTATCCTTCTATTTAAGTGTAGGAGACAATGTGTGTTTTAATACAGACATATACACACTTCTAGAAAGCAAAAAACAATACACAATAGAGAAAAGATGATGAGAAATGGTTAGAATTTCCTTGAGTGTTATTCTACGAAGCTCTGGACTTGTAGGACAAAGTAGATGCAAGTATTGAGTCCTCTTGTGAAAAACAGAGTATCGTAAGTCTGCTAGTTCGATGTTGTAAACTATCTAGCTCGTGTTCCTCTTGGAGTTTCAAAGATGTTTTTGGCTATGATCTATGGTAGTCCAACCTTTGGAATTAAGATTTATTCATGTGTTCTTTAATTGTTTCTTGATGCATGAATTAGTTCACTTTTCAAATTCCCGTGCATCTGCTACACATTACTACTCTCATCACTTTGTTTCAGTGCCACAATTTTCTTTTTATTTTAGAGTTTATGCATTGGAGCTGACATGATGCATGTATTTTTCACCTCATACCGCGTACTGTCATGTGACATGTGTACAAAAAAATATTAATTATGTCAGTGCATTTAAAAGACTCAAATATGACCGTTAGAAATTAAATTGAAAATGAAAAAATAGATTAAATTGCGGTGTCATAGCCTGTCTCGAAATGGTATCACTTGGAAATGATGTTACCATGAAATGGTGTCTTATTCTTTTCCTTTGAGCAGTGATACAATCATGATGGCACAATTTTGTAAATATCAGGAACATGTAGCACAAATGTAATGTTAGAATCATGATTTATGGTGCATTCCAAACATCGAATGGTGTCTTAATGATGGTAGCGAGGAACCAGTGTCACAGAGTTCTTGAGATTTGAAACTCATTATGGTGTCTTGGTCATGGTGTTTGGGTTATGGTATTTGGGTCACAGTGTCCGGGTCAAGGTGTCTGGGTCACGGTGTCTGGGTTACGGTGTCTGGGTTATGGTCTCTAGGTTATGGTGTCTGGGTCTTTTTCCAAAAAAATAGAACTGGTGGAAGACTCACGGTTTCTCAGACTTAGCCAAATATCTATATATAGACTTAAGCAGTAATATTCACAGAATGAATTAGAATTAATCATTCATAAAATAAATCATTATAGAACAAGTTAAATATAGTTTATAATAATCAAACATGATTTAGGATTAATAGGATTTAGTGAAAGTTTATTTAAATCATAAAGAAACCAACCATCTCTACACATTATTTGAGATAGATTAAATATGATTAATAGGATTTGTGATCATTAAAAAATTATTAAAACATTATGAGTCCAACAATCTCCCCCTTTCTAATGATCACAAATCATATGAATTAGATAGATGTTCTTAGTGTGCTTTCTCTCCCTTAGGGTCTTAGTGTATTGTTCTCCCCCTTTTGGGAATATCAAAAAGAGTATAAGAAAGAGTGAAAGTAAATAAGATAATAGACAATAACAGTTCACATTGCATTAGATGGAAAAAGATAGGTTATTACAAATAGTATGAAATAGAAATACAAAACATCCTGAACAAAATATAGGTTTCACTTTTCTTCAGCACTACCTGTCTTCTCTTTTCCCCTACAAGTAGAATCATAAGAATCCACAGGAGCAGAAGTAGAAGTCGACAAAGGGAGTTAGCCAACTATTAGAGAAGGAAGAGGGAGTCCTTCAAAAAATAGAGGGTTCCAAAGTAGGTTTGGTGGAAGACCAAGGAATGTTTTGGACAAGGATAATAGGTCTGATCTAGCTCAGAGCCTGAGATATAGAAATTGAGGTAGAGAGAAAGGCAGTGGATGAGGAAGGAGGTAAACTAGACCGCATGGGTGCAGCTGCAAGAGCCATAATAGTAGTGCCCTGCACATGAAGATAAGGCTTCAACAACTGAATGAAGTCAGTAATAATCTCACCACCATACTGCATTAATTTCTCTAAATCATTTTTTTATCCATGAATTTTTCCAATAAAGGAGTGAAATATTTCCTATTTTGAACTTGATTCATGAATTCTTGAGTGACAGGAGGAATTTTCAAATTATCTAAAAGGTACTAGAAATTATTGGTCATATAATGCCTAGATAAAATTATATTAAAGTAGAAATATAATTTCCTAGTAATTTCTTCCTGAGCATCATTTGCAATCTTTGAATGAATCCTTACCAAATCAAGTACTCTGTCAGTATTCTTGACAACTATATATAGACTCTCCTTGTCAAAGCCACATAGCCCTAATTGAAGTTCCTCCTTAACAACAGTTTGGAGCAGATCACTGTCAAAGGGTTAAGATGACTGCCTAGGGGCACTGGAGGCTGTAACAGCTGAAGTGAGGGACTTGAGATGATTCAGAACTTTCTGTAGACATCCCTTGTACTCATCAGTCAGTTTGTTGAGACTAACAACAAGATCACATGTCTCTTGGACTATCTGCTTGTTTTTCATAGCCACTATGTCAGCTAACGAAGTCATGTTCGGTTGAATCAGAGATGCAACTTCTTGTGGAATCTGACCACTAACATCCTCAATAGGATGAGAAACATGAGCTTATCCTGATTTCAAGACTTTCTACATATATTCAACCATATATTTGAGAGACTTTACTTCACCACTTAGCTGTTTTTTCTCAAATCTATTCTCTTGAATTTGATAAATCATTATTGGAAGAATCTTCCATATGATCTTCTCTAATAGAAAATAATCTTCTATTTCACTTAGGTTTGTTATAGGATAAGGCTGGGTGTTTATGATATTTTCAACTTTAGCTAATTAAGTATCTCCGAAGGCTTTCAAACCACTCTGACTCACGAAAGAAGGAGGTTAATGTGAAGGTTTCGGAACAAGAGCTGAGATAGGATCAGGTTCCTTTACAGAGATTACCTCTAGAGCAGAGACCAGTTTCAATTGAAACATAATAGATAGGTCTATGCCTTTAACCGAGGATTCCTATGTATCATCCACATCAAAGTATCTAGGGAACTTATACCAGGTATCCATAGTGCTTTGATCAATAGGATTAGGAACTTCATCACTTTCTAAACTAGGGTGATGCTCCCCCTCAACAAGCGCATATCTCACAGGACTAAGAGATTCAGTTCCTCGAATCATTTCTAAATGACCATCTCCAATACTCTCACCCATTTCTTTTCAAGATAGTTGGAAGGATTGTTCTATTATTTCCTCAGCTGATAGGATAACATCATGACTATCTTGTTCTTCCAAATGTTCTTTAACTGCAACTTCTTTATCAATAGAAAGTTATTCTTCTATATTATCCTTAGGAACAACCTTTTCTTTTACACTAACACAAAAATCTTTTCCAGAAGCAGGTTCTTCTTACAAATCAACATTTCTTTTAGTAACAAGTGATTCCTTTTCAACTATGTCTTGTGGAAGATGTCCACTATCTTCCTTATCAAAGACAGTTTCTTCTAGAGGTACAACAACTGCCTCTTCTTCCTCTTTAACAGGGTAGTAAAAAATCTCATCTGGTTCCAAACTAGGATCAGATATGTTCATAGGTCTTAGAGCATGATCAACTATATTAAAATTTTTAAATAACCTTTAATTATCCTCCACCTATTCCTTTTTCCACAGATTCCAACTAATTTTC
Organism: Viscum album; assembly: GCA_963277665.1. Taxonomy (NCBI): domain Eukaryota; kingdom Viridiplantae; phylum Streptophyta; class Magnoliopsida; order Santalales; family Viscaceae; genus Viscum; species Viscum album. Next base: position 802,840,180 of record OY728167.1, on the reverse strand, counting down.
ATCCTTTTGACTGTAACCTTTGAGATACAGAATTCATAGTCCTTAATGACTTCTTCATTCAGTCAAACCATTCCTTTATAATACAACATAGCATAGATTAAACTTGAGTAGAACAAGGAGGTAGATTTTGTGGTTGTCTTAATCAAATCACACATATGAAGTATAACAAACTTTCACAGGTTAATCTTGTGTCCATTCTTCATAAGATGTATCAAAAGTAAATCTTGATATTTGAGGGTAAAAAAATCTTCTTTTCTTGGACTAATAAAATTATGAGTAAACTTAAACAACAATTTGGTTTCCCCATCTAACTCCGCAGTAATAGCTCTTCTTTTCTTTTTATTTCCATTTAAGCTTCCCAAGGCCTCTTCTAAAACAAAGATATTACTAGGAGGAGGATGACCTCTATGGTATTCCTCAAAAATTTCCTCATGGGGTATCTGTAGGAAAGCATCCAATAACCCTGGGGAAAAGGTGAATCTCTAGCCATTGATCCAGCTTGTCAAAGCAAAACCATCTCTAGCATTGAAATAAAACTGAACAAACCGATTGAACTGAACAACAAGATTTGGATAAATTGGCCTTTTATCTTTTGTGAACCAGTCCAGCCATCCCTTCACTTTTAGTACTTTCAAAACTAAAGACTTACTTGATAGAAACCACTTCAAAAAGATTTCCTTTTTTGGTACCACTATTCTATCAACATGATTCGGGTTCAATGGTCCTTCAAGTGTTATATTTGGTGCTATATTCACTTTCTTCCTAGATCTACGCTTCTCAATAGTTGATGAAGATAGGCACTTCATTATGGTCATTAAACAAGGGGTTTGATAGAGAGAGAGATGAAGGATTGAAGGAGGAATTATGGTTTGATAGAAGAGAGATCGAGTGAAGAAAAGAGTGAAAACATATTTTTTTTTCATTTATGGATATCACACATCAAAAATTAGAAATCTCGGGGATAAAAAGCAATAAAATAATAAATCACAACGATATAGGTAATAAAATACAAATAAAACAAAAAACTGTTAATGTGGTGATACCAGAAAAAGTTTTCACGGTGAGACCAAAATAGATTTTCACGGTTTCATATCTATTGTGTGACTCCAAGATGGTGCGACCGCGTTGTTTGAATCATTAAGGAAAAAATAGTAACTGGGAGATAGTAAATGTGATACCGTAATCATGAAACAACAACTTTAAGACAATAACTTGTATAACTATGAGAGTGAGATAGTAATTATAAGATAATGACTCGTGATACTGTAAACTATGAAACAATATGTTTTTGAAAATAGTATACTTTCTACTTATGATTTATCATTCCCAACTCATGTATGATGTGATATATCCTTTCATAATTTAAGGGTTTGGTGAATATATCAGCAAGCTGATATTCAGTTACAATGAATTCCAAAGTGATATCACCTTTTTGAGAATGGTCTTTCAAAAAGTGATGTCTTACATCAATATGTTTTGTACTAGAGTGTGAAACAAGATTTTTTGAGATGTTAATAGCACTTATATTGTCACAATTTACATGCACATTCCTAAATTGATATCTATAATCTAGAAATGTGTGTTTCATCCACAAAAATTGTGCACAACAACTACCATCATATATGTTTTCATCTTTAGCAGTAGATAATGAAACAAATTTTTGTTTCTTACTACACCATGATACTTGATACTTTCCTAAAAGGTGACATGTTCTAGAGATGCTTTTTCTATCTAACTCACAACCATTGAAATCAGCATCAGAATAACTAACTAACTCGAATAATTGTCCTCTGGGATAGAACAATCCTAGATTGGGTGTGTGTTTGACGTATTTTAAAATCCTTTTAACAAAATTTAAATGATATTCCTTAGGGTTTTCATGAAAACAAGCACAGATACATACACTAAACATAATTTCAGGTCGGCTAGCATTTAAGTAGAGTAAGCTTCCAATCATTCCTCTGTAAGTGGTTTGATTATCATATTTTCCATCTTCACCAAGATCCAACTTACACGTAGTGCTCATTGGAGTATCACTACTCTTAGTGCTATCCAATCCAAAAAATTTTAGAATATATTATTATATTTTCTTTTATTTAAAATAATACCATCTTTATTTTTAAAAATTTTAAATCCAAGAAAGAATTTTAGTTCACCATTAAACTCATTTCAAATTCATTTTGCATCATTTTAGAAAATTCAATACATAAAGAATTTTTTGAAGATCAAAAAATAATATCATCTACATATATTTGAACTACTAAAACATCATTGGAAATTCGTATTATAAAATGAGTAGGATCATCTATACCTTTTGTAAAACCTTTCTAAATAAGAAAAGTACTTAATCTATCATACCAAGCTCTTAGAGCTTGTTTTAAACCATACAATGAATTTGATAATTTAAAAACATGATTTGGAAAGTGAGGATTTGTGAAACCAGGGGGTTTTTCAACAAAGACATCCTCATCTATATACCCATTTAGGAATGCACTCTTGATATCCATTTGATATAGTTTGAAATTAAAATGTGCAACATAAGCAAGAAGGATTATGATGACTTCAAGTCTATCTACTAGTGCAAAGGTCTGATCATTGTCAATTCCTTACTATTAAATATAGCATTGTGCAACCAATCTATCCTTGTTTCTAACTATATTACCAGCTTCATCTACCTTATTTCTAAACATCCACTTAGTAACTATGGTATGTATGTCTTTGGGTCTGTCAACAAGTTTCCAAACATTGTTACTTTAAAACTGATTAAGTTTTTCTTGCATATAAATCACCCAAAATTCATCATTGATTGCATCATTAATGTTTTTAGGTTTAAGTTGTTACAAGAAAACATGATGTTCAACCTGATTTCTAAGAGAAGATCTAGTTTGAGTTCCTTTATCTAAATCTCTTACAAAAACATCTAGAGGATGTTTCTTAAGGGTTCTAACAGCTCTAGAAAAAGAGGGGATAGTGATTTTAGGTTCTTTAATAGGTTCGGGTTCATTATGACTTGAATATGGGGGATTTCCAGAACTAGAAGTTTTCACAAATTCATTTACAGGATAGTTATATGATTTAGAATTGATGTCCAGATTTGACATATCATCCTCCAGGTTCTCTAGAGAGGTTTTAGGCTCATGTGGATCTATCTCATCAAACTTGACATGGACATATTCTTCCACACATTTAGTTTTTTTGTTAAACACTCTATTGGATTTAATAGAGATTTAATATCCTATAAAAATTCCTTGATCCCTCTTAAATGAAAACTTGTAAAGATTTTCCTTAGTATTAAGGATATAGACTTTGCAACCAAAAACTTTGAAGTAGATTACTTTGGGTTTTCTATTGTTCTATAACTCATATGTATTTCTTTTAAGAATGGTTCTAATCAATACTCTATTAATTATATAGCATGTTGTATTTAAAGATTCAGACAAAAAATAAATAGGTAAGTAATATTCACTAAGCATAGTTCTATCAATATATTTCAAGGTCCTATTTCTTCTTTCTATAAATACATTTTGTTGAGGTGTTCTAGGGGTATAGAAGTTATGAATATATCCATTTTGTGAGCAAAAGGATTCCAAATCTTAATTTTCAAACTCACAAATATGATCACTTCGTAAGGATTTAATTCAATGTCCACTATGATTTTCTATATTTTTAGCATATTTGGTGAAATAAGAGAAGGCTTCACTTTTGTGAGCCAAAAAAAGTCCAAGTATATCTAGAATAGTCATATACAAGAACATAAATACAGTGCTTTCCATTTAAACTAGAAAATCTAGATGTTCCAAAAAAATCTATGTGAACCAACTTGAGAGGTTGAGAAGTTGATACTTCTTTATTTGGTTTAAAGGAAATTTTGTGTTGCTTTCCCTTTTGACAAGGATTGCACACTTTATCATTTGGAAACTCATGTTTGGGTAGGTCTTTAACTAAAAGTTTTCTAGTTAGCTTTATAAGGGAGTGAATATTTTAGTGACCTATTATTCTATGCCAAATCCAAGACTCTTTGTTAAATACACTTAAACATGAATCATTTTTAAAAAATAATGAATCTAAGTTAACAGAGTATACATGTTCATTTCTCGATGAAAAAAATACTAATTCATTTTAAGAATTAAAAACTTTGCAAGAATCATTTTCAAATTTAACATGAAATCCATCATCACATAGTTGTGAAATACTAAGTAGATTATATTTCAGTCCATCAAAAAAAAGTACTTTGGAAATTAAAACTGCGTTAGAGTTATCGATTTGGCCAGGTCCAATGATTTTTCCTTTGGAATTGTCACCAAAAGTGACATGTCCACCAACAATTTTTATTAAATTTTTGAAGCATTAATAGTCTCTTATCATGTTTCTTGAACACCCACTATCAAAATACCATAAGAATTTATAGGATCTCTTTAAAAAATATTCCTAAAAATTAGATAAATAAAAACAGACTTTGGTATCCATATTTGTTTGGGTCCAGTAATATTAGTAACTAGTGCTTTAGGAACCCACATATGCCTCATAGGATTTCTATAAGAATTATGTAAAGTACTTGAGAAATAAAATATATTTGGTATAGAAAAGCTTGAAACAGTAGATAGTGTACAATAATTTGAACTAGCATAATGTTTTTTTGGACTAGGAGTAAAGCTGTATGTTCTAGATTTAGAAACAAAATTGGTTTTTCCAAAATTTCTTTTACCAGGTTGATAGACAATACCAGTAGTGTATTTAAGGGAAATCTGTTTACCTAGAATTTTTACCGTGGTATCTTTACCATTAGTAAACCTTTCAAGGTCCATTTTAAATTTCTCATTATATAGTTTTAATTCATTATTTTCTTTTAGTAATTGGACATTTTTCTCTCTTTCTATAGTAAGTTCATATTTACCATTTGAGGTAATAGTATTTTGTTTCTTTAAAGACTTGTATTTAACCTTTAGTTAATTACATGTCTATTCAAGCATATTGAAATACTCAAACTTTTTTTCTTTAGACATATTTTCAGAATCAATTTAATCTCTAGAATAATAGGAATTTTGTATATCATATTCCAGGGTTACCTCAGATGTGTTTGTCATGAAACACATATTGGATTTATTAGCTTGTTCATCATGTGAAGATTTTGAGTCACTTGAAATGTCATCAGAATAACTTCAAGTTGATTTCATTGTTTTTCTATACTTTCTATCTTTTAAATCATATTTCTTTTTATACTTGATCTTCGGGCAGTCAGCCTTTACATGTCTATTTCCCTTACATTCATAACATACTATCTCACTAGACTTGTCATTTCTTTTCCAATCTTTTATCCAACTTCTCTTTTGATCATATCTTCCTTTAAATTTAGGATTTATTAAAAAATTTCTTCCTTTTGTAAAATTTATTAAACCTTCTTGCTAATTGATCCATATCCTCATCACTATTAGGTGATGATTCTTCACTGATGGAACATTCTACATAGACTTACAGTTTCTGCTTTTCTTTGTGTTTTGAGGTGGTGGTATTAAATGCCACAAATTTTATTTTGGGTTCTTCCTCCGCTTCCTTATTGAATTTAAACTCCTCTTCATACATAATTAGATTACCAATGAGTTATTTGATAGGTAATTTTCTTATGTCGCATGACTCTCTAATAGAGACAGAGGTTCCTCTCCATCTATCAGGTAGGCATCGGAGAATCCTTATAATTTTTTTCTTTGGCAGTAACTTCTCTTCCAAGAGAAATCATTGTGTTGAAAATTTCGTTGAAACTAAGATACATGTCAAAAATAGGCTCATTAGGATTCATTATAAAGTTATCATATTTAATATTATAAGTATTGAGTCTCATTTCTCTCACACTGGAAGTTCCTTGATGTGAAACAGACAAGGTATCACAAATTTCATGGGTAGTTTTACATGCAGATATTCTGTTAAATTCCTTATCTCCTAAAGAGAAATATAAAGCATTCATGGATTTGAAATTTCTATTGTAAAAAGTCTTGGTTGGGTCATCCCAAGTAATTATATCAGTAGCAGGAATCTTATAATCATCTATAATTAAAGACCAAATTTCAAATCCCATAATTTCTAAATGCATTTTCAATTTAATTTTCCATTGGGAATAATTAGTTCTATTAATTAATGGTGGTATGTTTGTTGCATCACCTTCAAGTATATTATCCATAAAAAATAAATACTTTTAAAGATCTAGAAATTTAGAAATAACATAAATTTATAGATCATTAAAGTCAACTAAAATCACAGTTGAAAAGATTTAAAAAACAATGTCTCAATATGAATAAACTTATTTGATACCAAATGTTGGTCAGAGTAGAGTACTCAAGAGGGGGGGGGGTTGAATTGAGTATCTATAAAAATTTTTGTTAAAAAGTTTTATTAAAAAGGTCCCCCAATAAAAAGGAAATACAACCCAATAAATCAAGGTAATACGGTTATAATAGTTTGACTATTTAAATAAATTCTCAGAAGATTGATTAATTCTCAGCAATATCAATATGAGTTATGGATACTACTTTTGAATCTATTCATCTAAGTCAAAACAGTTACAAATTCTTTCCAAGACCAACTATCAAAGTACAATATAGTGTTTTTTGAAATATACAGTAAAATAGAGAAAAACTAAATTAAACAATACAGTGGATAAAACAAGTGGTTCAATCTCAATCTGGGACCTAATCTAATACACTTGGTGATCACCTGCCACCAAGTAGTTTATATTGATAAACTTGATGCACACCCTAGATCGGGGTAACAAACACTACAAAGGACTGTTCAGGTCACATGACCTCTTCCACTATTCTTCGTGGGTAAAAACTACCAGGTCACACACGGGTCTCTTCCACACTTAGATGTGGGAATAAAAAAATGTAAAAAGATATGAGAGGAAGGATATCTTGTATCCTTCAGTTTAGTGAAGGAGACAGTGTGTGTTTTAATACAGACGTACACACACTGATCGAAAGATAAAAACAATACAAAATATAGAAAAGATGATGTGAAAAGGTTAGAAGTTATATAAATGTTATTCTATGAAACTCTAGACTTGTATGATGAAGAAAATTCAAGTATCAAGTCCTCTTGTGAAAAACAGAGTATCAAAAGTCTTCCAGTTTGATGGTGTAAACTGTCTAGCTCGTGTTCCTCTTGAAGTTGCAAAGATGTTTTTAGAACTGATCCATGGTAGTCCAGCCTTTGGAATTAAGAGTTCTTTGTGTGTTCTTCAGTTTTTTCTTGTTGCATGAATTGGTTCACCTTTTAAATGCTCACCCGTCTTCTACACATTACTACTCTCATCACTTTGTTTCAGTTCCACACTTTTCTTTTTTATTTTAGAGAGTATGTTTTGGAGCTAACATGATGCTTGTATTCTGCACCTCATACCTCATACTGTTAGGTCACATGTCTATAAATAAATATTAATTATGTCAGTGCATTTAAATGACTCAAATATGACCATTAGAAATTAAATTGAAAACGAAAAAATAGATTAAATAACGGTGTCACAGTCAGTCTAGAAACTGTATCACTTGGAAACGATGTCACCAAAAAATGGTGTCTTCTTATTTTCCTTTGAGTGGTGAGACATTCATGTTGACATAGTTGTGTAAAGATCAGGAACCGATAACCCATATGTGGTGTTAGAATCATGGTGTCAGGTGCTATTCCAAACTTCTAACAACATCTTAGTGATGATATAAAGGAATTGGTGTCACAGACATCATGATATTTGGAATTGGTTACGGTGTCTGGGTCACCGTGTCTGGGTCACGGTGTATGGGTTACGATGTCTGGGTCACGATGTCTGGGTCACCGTGTCTAGGTCACAGTGTCTGGATTATGGTGTCTGGGTTACGGTGTCTGGGTTACGGTGTCTGTGTCTTTTGGCAAAAAACCAGATCTGGTGGCAGACGCACGGTTTCTCAGACTTATCCAAATATCTGTATTCATACTTAAGAAGTAATATTCAAAAAATGAATTAGACTTAATCATTCATAAAATTAATCATTATAGAACAAATTAAATATAGTTTATAATAATGAAACTTGATTTAGGATTAACAGGATTTAGTGAAAAATTATTTAAAGCATAAGGAAACCAACCATATCTACACATTATTTGATATAGATTAAAAACTATTAATAGGATTTTTGATCATTAAAACATGATTAAAACATGAGGAGTCCAAAATAAGTGAGTAGTGAACTTATTAATAGGAAACGAACTTGGATAAATCCATTAATCACAATTATTTTTCATCCCTTCATTTAATACTCATTTTTATGCCCAGCCTCTTCTCCAATGGTGTAAACTGTATTCCTCCTTCAATCATATTCTCACTATTGTCTCATAACTATGTACTCATCTTCCCGACCTCATCGTCTTCCTTCTTGAACTCCTAATCTTCCACCTACGAACTTCCTTTATGATTCTACGAACATATGACTTCATGATCTATGTACTCCACCTCATGGTCTATATACTCTAATTTATGGAGAATTTTCCTTTTCTAAAAACCAACTTTTAACCTCAAAATTTTTAGGCCCAAAAATTTAGAAAACTCTCAAAATTACACCACCTTCAACACACTTTTGGAACCATATTGTCAACATGATATATCAACAAACCTAAAATCCCAAAAACACTAAAATTCTATTATGAAGGGTTTTTACCAACAATATCTCACTAAATTTTTATTAACAACAATTCAAAATTTATTAGGAACTTCATTTGATAAAAATTCATGATCCTTCTATTTCAACCACCACACACCCCCTATGACTCCAAATAGTGATCAAATATTTACTCAACACATACTATAATCCCACATGAGTCATTCTCTATGTGAAAACTGTGTATTGAATGAAAATTCCATCAATGAATTACTTTATTCTCAACACCACCTATTCATTCTAGATACCAAATGATGATCAATACTAATTATTGCGATTTATAGTGTTTATCTCTCGATAAGATCACTTCCTCAAACATACATCATAATTTCTTACATCACAAAATCATATCATGTTTTATCTTTAATAAATTAAATAATTTAATATGTTTAGATTTAAAAGACCCTCCTTGTTTCTATTCTCTCCCTATTAGATTTTACCCCTTTTCCAAACAAATCTTCTCACCCTTTATCAACAAACCCAACAACTCCCCCTATTTCAGTCTAAAATAGGGAAAAGAACATAGATCAAAACATAGGGAAAGAACACACCATACCTATGGAGAGGGGGTCCCGCGTCCACACTATTCAAGTGTAGGGAATCCAATAAACTCTAAGATCCATGTAATTCCTTTAAAATTCTTATTTTGATATGATCTTTGTTAGGATTTCTTCAACTTTTAGTTTTATAGGCACATACTCCAACTTCACCAACTCATGTTCCACATTCTACTTGATAAAATGATAATTTATTTAAATATTATTTTTCCTTGAGTAATGGATTATATTTTTACTAAGATTTATAGAACTTGAATTTTCACAGTAGATTCTGAACGTAGACTTCACTTCAAATTCCATATCTTCAAGTTTTTTCTTCATCCAGAATAATGATGTCTAATATTGAGTGGTCATAATATATTCATCTTATGTGGTTCTTAGAAAAATAAAATCTTATTTATTTCTTATCCATGAAATACATAGTCATACACGATAGAATGAAACATCATATGTTGAATTTATATCATTTGTTTAATGACCCAAATCTACATCTATATAACCTAATAACTCTTTTAAATATTTCTAAATGTAAAAAAAACAGAAACCCACTATTCCATTTATATATCAAAGTATTATTTTGACAATGAGTAAGTGTATTTTCTTGGGATTACTTTGATTTAGTGCTTCCTAGCATGTGGAAAAAACAATATCATATTGTGTTTATTAAAACATGGCTCTAATGATCTTCATGTATTATGTTACATTGAAATATTTTCCGTCATCATCCCTTGAAAATTTCATCCAGATAATAATCAGTGTTTTCATATCCTTGGAATTATCTATTATAAATCTTCTTAAAACCTCACTAGGATAATTATATTGAGAAATAAATGTTTTATGTCATCCTTGTGTTACTTGTAATCCAAATAAAAATTTCAGCTCACCAATTATTGAAATTTCAAATTCACACTTCATGAATTATGAAAACTATTTTCATTTCTCTTCATTCTATACATAATATATTATGTCATTTACATACACCAGTACCATCATCCTTTAATTACTCTCATTGTTTACAAACATATTGTAGTCAACTCTATCACACTAGAAATTAAGCTTATTCAAATACTGATCAAGTCATGAATATCATGCTCATTTTTCATGTTTTAATACATAAAAATACTTTTTAAATTGAAAAACTTTGTTATCATATTCATGAATGAGAAATAAATCTAGCGGTTCAATATAAAATTCTTCTTCCAAAATCCCATTCATAAACACTCACTTGACATCTATTTAGAAAACTTTAAATCCCCTTTGCACTATTATGGCCATAAATAATAAAATTGAATCTATCCTTGCAATAGGTGAAATTTTTTCATCAACATAAATACCATCTATCTAGGAGTATCCCTTGGAAACAAGTCATTATTTGTTTCAAATAATCATGTTATCTTAATTCATATTGTTATATAATATCAATTTGTTTTCAATGGAATTATTATCTATTGGACACAAAACGATCTCACAGTTCTAATTATTTTTGGTTTGGTCAAACTCTTCATTTATCACCAGAACTCAATTCTCATATCATATAGATTCTTTAAAAGACTATGGAAATACATGTGATAGAAAATATTCTTGATATAGATACTTAATTCTCCCTATCGACACTGGTGTTTTATGATAAAAAATTACATTTAGCCTATCAATTTCATCTCGAATCATTAGTATCTATGCATGTATATGTATAACTTCACATTAATCATCATTCGAATCTTGTTTTGAATCCACTTCAAGTACTTTAACTTCACTTTATCTACTCATTTCTTCATCACTATCTTCTTGAATTTGTTCACTAGTTTTTTGAATATTCTTCTCATTTTCCACAACAACAATATCATTGATCTCCATAACCTTTCCTAGTCTCTTATTGAAACATTTATGTGCTTTTCTTTTTCTGAGTTCCCAAGAAATATCCCTTTATCTCCACAGGATTCAAACATTTTTTGTTTCTCCTTATTGAGAGTAAAACAATTACTTATGAATACTGAAGAGTAATTTAAAACTATCTTCTTTCCATACCATAGTTTGTATGGAGTCTTCTATTCCATCAGAAAAAACAAATCACTATTATAAATACAGAATGATGTTAATAATTTTTATGTACAAAACTTCTCTGGTATATTTTCCTTAATAAGAATTGTCCTATCCATATTGTTTATGATACATGTTCTCCTCTCAATCACACCGTTATATTTAGGAGTTACTACTACTGATACTTGGTGACTTATCCTATGATTCTTGAGATAATTTTCTACCTTGTTGTTAGTAAACATCACACCATTTTCGGTCGGGATCTTTAGACTTTTCCATCTAGGCATCTTTTCATAATCTCTCTAATATTGTGTAATGAAACTAAACACCTCATACTTTTGGGTAATGAGGAATATCCATTCATGCATACTATAATCATCAATTAATAGAATATAATATCTCTTTCCATTAATAGATCTTAGTGAGATAGGTCCACACACATTAATGTGAACCAATTCCAACACTCTTTTTGACTTTCATTATTTTACCTTTGAATTATTTTGAGTAAACTTCCCTTGTAGGAAATAATATCACGTGTGTGTATTATCACATGATATCTTAGGGAGATCTTGAGCTGCATCACATTTCACCAGATCTTCCAAGGATGGTTGGATAAAATGGCCAAGTTTCTTACACCCCAACTTATTTTCTTTTTTCCTTAGATAGAACACAAATTTATTTTTCTCCACTCAAATGGTAGGTATTTCGATTTTTGTATTTCTATTGCATTACCATAGTACCATTTTTTCCCTTGATGATACATATCTTATCGGTAAAGATCATTTCATGCCCCTAGTCACATAGTATATTAACACTTAGAAAGTTGTGAATGATACCTTAAACAACTAAGACCATCACACATCTCACATTTTTCCCCCAAACATAGATTTTCCTAAGAAAATAATCATTACGCCTTCATCATTTACAAATTTGATGAAACATTCCTTGGCGTATTTTATTCCTGTCACCCGATCAATTTTTTTACTTCATGTGGGAAGTGCATCAACTATTAATGATATATAAATCGGATTGATCCAATTTTTTAAGGGAAATTTATACTATAACTGCACGATCATATCTTTTATTATTTATCCATGTTTTGGATTCACATCTAATGTTGATACATTTGATTAATATTCTTCAATGTATGATGGGTCAACTTTATCTTACAAGGATGAAAAACAATTTTTTTCAGCTCATTTAATGAATCCTTGATTTTTTTTCATACAACCAATTTTGGTCTGTATAGGAACATTCATCTAAATTGAAAATGATAAATATATCATCATATTCCAAAATACACTATGCAAAAAACTGTGACCATCAAACACATGCCGGGAATATTGAATTTTGTTTGGATGATTTTATTTCTCTTTTTACCTATGATACCTTTTTGATATGGAATGTACATTTTTCAAATTCACCATCATTCCAAAAAAATAACACCTAATATGAGGCATATTATTATGTGTCATTGCTACGAAACTAGTTTTCCTTCAGGTTCTATGAATATTTTGATTCTTATTCACACCAAATTAATATTTGACCTTAAAATGGGCTCTGGTCATAAAGCACCAATCATAAATACTTTATATTTTAAATCAATCCCCATACAAATTGTTTCAATATGATGTGTCATTTTCTTCTGTTGATAATTCTATGATTGTTTTGTTGGACCTTCATGCTCTAATTTCACTTTTTTAACCTGTGTCCCCTACTTTCCCACATCATATTGAGGATCAAGAGTCTCTCATGATCTTCTACACTTATTCCTCCAATGGCCCGAAGGAATTCTATTTTTTTATTATAATAAGACCCCCTTTTAAGGGAGGAAGGGGGAACCCAATAATACTTCATGACATAGGAAAAATCACGAACTAAAGGTCAAAGATAATAAAACCATATTGACAACATGAAACTGCCCCTCCCTAGAATTTGATAATGATGAAGCTCTCTACCATTGCATAGAGATTCAAGAAGCAAGTGTCCTATGTCAAAAGACATGCCAGATCTGATGGCTGACGCCATACCCTCTTAAAAATAAAAATCCGAAAAACTATGCAAAGATGAACCACCAGCTCTAGATCCCCCTCTGGGAATGTTCTATGTGGTTGAGTCCAACTGCAATACCTTTATTGCTCAAATACCAGGAATCCTCACAATATCACCAATCACAACAGATCAAAACGTACACATTCAAAAACCATTAACTTGCCTACATTACAGTCACCAGAACCATCAAAAAACCGTAACCACAAATCCTGTCACCACCAATCCCCTTGTGTAGACCACAAAAAACACCCAAAACACACACAGGTGGAAGATCAAAGCATCACAACCCTCAAACTGAAGAAGACCAGATCGACCACACTACTAAAGACTATACATCACAGAGATTTGGTCGGGTGGACCTCACTGCGATGAACTCTGGGAACCCATTACGCCGCTACAGATAACCACGAACCCATGGTGCCGCCACAGAAAGTCATACCATGACCTTGAACTCACACCACAATGAGATAAAACTAGAAAAGACCAAGGACCTTCACTGTGATGAGAGAAAGCAGGGATCGACCGCCAGACCTCCACCAGCCACTGGTTCAAATCTTCCTTCTTATTCTCCTTTGTTAAAATTTCTCTCTTCCCTTGTTTGAGAATTTCTAATGACTACCACCATAGAATTTTATTTTCAGTCTTTACAGTATTTAGATACTTCTAACTCATTCTCAAATGAAAAATTATTTTCTTCTGAAAGAATATTCTTCCTCATGAAGTAATTTTTCTTAGTTCATTTTTAACCTTTCACATTGTCTGAAGACTTCTTCTTATGGATTTAATCATCCTCATCATCTTTTTGAAACTTCTTGAGAAACTTTATTGCAAGGTTCCAAACCTTTCCACATCAAAAACATTAAAGTGTAATCTTCCCTTTAAACTTTCCTTTTCTCCATTATAGATTTTAAAAAGGAATGACATGTCCTAATCTACCTATTTTTCTTCCTAGAAATTCTCCATGGTGAGCTTCTTTATAGCCTTGAATTCCACTTCCTTAGACTTCCCTTTTTTGATGACCTAATAATTATCATTTCGTATCTAATATATGAAAATATTACTATAAAAACAATATAATTTCAGCTCATTTTGATATTTAACCTCAAGTGTAGATACTTTAAAATTGAATCAAAGGGTGATACTCCCAGGTTCCATTTGTAGATCATAATTTCAGTGAGAATTTATTTTTGAGTGTTCATTTCCTCCAGAATAAAATTTACTTGATCAAATAACACGTTAATAGATTAATTAGGGTGCATCCTCAGGTCCTCATATTTGTTCCATAAAAATTGTGACTTAGATTCAAAAACTTTTTAATCACCTTTTTAAGTGTTTAATAGTTTTTTCTACATGGAATGTGATGATTTACATGGAATTACTTTCATATATATTAAATTGGATAGGACTCCCCCTAAAAAAGTGATTCCTATAGAATTCATATCCAGTTTTATTCATTCAATGTAAGGCCTAAGTATCTATACTTAGCAATATCTCATGCATAGAAACTGTATAAACATCCATGCCTAAATATCGTAAGTAGTGTTTTATCTTATTATTATATAGTTGAAAGTTGCTTCTATAAAAGATCAGAATCCTTTTTTGATTAAATGCTTCCATTTCCTCCACTGAGAGTGATTTACTCACTTTTAACTTTCTCTATGATACCAATTATTTTCCTTACCAAGTTAGATACCTTGATGGGGAGGGGAATCAGGGTATGAAAGATTAAAACATATCCCCTTGTGGATCTTATTTTGTTCTAAAAAATCATCTTCTCTCTTATTCCCATAGAAATTAATAAAAAAATTTAAACCATTCATAGGATACATCAATTTTACTTGGTTTATCCTTAGTAGGATGCATCCAAGGATCATATAATGAAACTGTGTTAATTTACTAGATCTAATATATTGCACTTTTGTTAAAATTTTCATAGCGAACTCATTTCTCCCTAGTATAGAACTAATTACAGTTTGAAATCTTGATGCTCTCTCTACTAAAGTGTTCTCATTACTCCTTCATAATATTCTTATATTATTCTGAATCATTTTATATTTGGTTCACACATATGGGAGTGTTCCATAAATATCTATTTTTATCTAATAGATAAAATCTACTCTTCCACGTACTTACCTTCACAGAACATTGTTCATTAAAAACTCCCCTTATTTTCCTTGAACTTGACCTCATGGAACATTTTTCACCATGAACTATACATTGAAAACTACCCTAGGTGAGCTTCTACTATATACTCTATTTTTTAATTCCTTTAAGACTTCGTGAGATGCCTTGAAAACTATAATTTCACCTCCAAGAACATAAAATTTTTAGACTACCCATTATACTTCCTTTCACTTATTTTCATGTCATGGAATACTTATATGAACTCCCTTTTGTAGTCTTTCACTTTTCAGACTCACTTCCATGAACTCCACCTCGAACCTTCCATATCATAGAAAACATTAAAACTTAGTTGAATTCCCACATAAATAATCTTCTAATGAACTTTGATCTCACTTTAAATGAAGTTATTAGGGGTCATATTTATAGGAACATAACTCTGAAAATACACCAATAACAATTATTGTTCATTGCTTTAGTTAAGACTCATCCTCATACTAGTAATTTTCTCCAACACCTTGAACTCTATTCCCCCTTCTGACTGTATAATCACATGTAACTAATAATTGTTTACTCATCTTATTGACCTTGTGGTCTGCCTTCTTGACCTCATGAGCTTCCACCCATGAACATTATTCATGATTACATAAAATTCTGAATTTTAATCCACATTATCTACACTGATGTCTTCATACTCCACTTTGTTGAAAAAATTATTTTTCCAAAAACCAAAATTAAACCTCCAATTTTTTGTCCAAAAATTTGTAAATCACAAGGAAATAATACCATCTTTAACATGATTCCAAAAACACTTTATATTCATGCTATGTTAATAAACATGAAAACCAAAAAACACAAAAATTCCATCATCATGGATTGTTTACCAAAAAATGAAGCCATTTGTTATGAAGAAATATTTTTGATTATCATGTGACATAATATTTCTTAAAAATATTATGAACTTAATATTTCATAGTTCCCTCCTTGTAGTGTGATCAATAACACCATGGTGTCACTAAAATCTTCCTGGCATGACTAAATATCTATAACACCCTTCTATTCACCATCATATCATTTAAGTATTTCACAATTTTTATGATGTGATAATGTATATTTCACTATGATTTTGTATTATTTCATGGAATAAACTCCAAAATACTTTACATCTCTTTCAAAATTCTCCAAAAAATTTCTACTAGAAAAAATAAAAATCCTTTCACTCATATAATAGTCTTGTGTTAAAAATAAACACATAACATATCTATCCTATAGATCTAGGTTTTGATATTCTCAAAAAAAATATCAATATATACCATAAGAAAAATTCTTTCCAACATTATCTTTCATTGGGTTTGTTATAAATCCAAAGTTACTCTAATTACCATAGTGAAATTTCAGAAGAATCATAAAATAAATAGAATAACTCAGTTAGCACTATAAGTTTTTATGAGTAGTTTGTGATATAGAAATAAAAATATTATATAATATATGTATCCCTAAATTCATATCACAAGTCTTAAAATCTAAGAAACTACTTGTTAAACATTGAAATTCTAACAACCCTATCTTCAATTACTTCTTAATGTTTTTCCTATGGATCATATATCCATTGTATTATAGTACAAACAACCCCTCAAAGGTATAATCCCACTTGATATGAGAATCCTTCTCATGTACCACTTTTTTTGATCGACTTGATCTCTTATTTGAAAAAATGAAATGTTCATCAGATTTCACTGCCTTTCACTTTAGCTATTAAAATTTATCCAATTTCTCCCCCATTGATAATAAACCCAAAGAGAAACATCTTGGAAAAAAATTATCCAAGTTATGAATTAAATTTATATGGGGAGAGGTGATTTTTTCAAGCCTTCTCAATTTGAGAGTGGTGGTTGAAAAATGAATTTCAACTGATGCTTCAAAAACACTAGCATGACTTATGGTTTAGTGATAATTTCTTCCACTTATTGATTCATTCCAATATACATCACTGTGAAAATTTCTTGATACACAATTTATTTTATAACATGGTACTAAATTTCAATGTTCTTATTATTGATTAATATTTTTCATCAATTCAATGTCACTATTGTTATCAAAATGGATCACAATTGGCACTTTCACATCTTCACTAAGATCCTACCATTTATTCTTTATCTAGAACAGTTGAATGAATCCCTTTATATATTAAATATATTCCACTTCAGTTCTTCTAAGAGATGTTAAATATTACATATTTATTATCCATATAATGATGTTATTTTAAATAGATAAAGATCCTCAACTGGTGGATTTTCAATCCACAATGTCTTTATCAAAGTCCATATCCAAATATGTAATTAATTAAAATTCTTTACCTATATCAAACATTAAACCATAATCATGATTTACTTGAATGTACCTCATGATTCTTTTCATGGAATTGAGATGTTACTCTTTCAGAGTACCTTACATCAAGATTTCCTTATTTAATCTGCACACGTTTTTTCAATATCACTAATTTAAAAACCAACTAATTTTTTAGTATACACTTACTCATTGAGTACTCTATTAAAAAAATGATATTTTAACATCCATTTGATAGACATTAAATCCTCTATGGATAGTGATTTCTGAGAAGGTTCTTATTGACTCAAGTCTCATTTTTTTTAAAAATTTCTTCCACATCCACACATTCAATTTGAGTATAAACCTCATACATAAATCTTTCCCTATTCTAGATTACTCTTTTATAATCACCATTTTGATTGGAAAGTATTTTCATTAACTCTAAGTTATATTTTTTCTCAATTCATTCCAACTATTGGTGAATGGAAATGACCCATGATTCATCGTTTACTACTTCTTTAAATCATGATGACTCCACTTGTGATAATAGAATAGTCTTCTCTACACACCTCAACACATGGGTTGGTGTTGGTGTAGTTTTATCTGAAATGATATTTAAACTAACAATTTTAGATCTCTTTATCCCCCTTTAATTAAATGGTTTACTCTTTTCATCAATTTATTCCTCCTATTATTAAACCTTACAGTCCTCATCACATTTTAGATTTTTAATATCACCAGATTTTGTTTCAGCATCACCTTCTTCATCACAAAATCCATTAAAATTTTAATGTTTATATTTAATTACAACTCCTTATATAAATTTGAAACCATTGTTATCTGTAATTTTATTCAACCTCTTTTGAATATGTTTAGGCTTTTCTCATTGTTGAGTATCCTAATAACACTCCTACATAAGCTACATCATCCTATTTGTGTTAATTTAAATTTTTATTCTAGATGTAACAGTTACTTCTAAACACTCTATATTTTTATGTGTTGTATTACTTCCATGATACATCTCATATGATGTTATATCCTCTTGGGGACTTAACAAAGCCTAATTTTATGTGTACATCAACACTTACACCACTTACTTCAAACAATGTATCAAGATACCACTTTCAATAAGTAATGTCTTATCTATTTTATGACCATCCAATTCCTTTTTTCCACAACATAATTTTGTTGTAGTTTTATCATGGATGGAACTTCATGATTTATTCCATCATTTTATGGTTGGGTTTACACCTCAATAGATGTATATTTAGTTCCATTGTCAGATAAAAGTATTTTAATTGATCTTCTTTATTCATTTTAATTGTCCCCTTGAACATCTCGATGCACTTTATGAATTCCTTCCTAGATTTCTTAAACATAACAAAATATTTCTTATTGTAATAATTAATAAAATAATGAATGATATTTTACAGAGATCCAGGTTATGTGTCATTGTACCACACAAATCAGTATAAACAATCAACAAAGTTCAACACCCTTCTTCTTTGGTAAGTAGGTATTTGTCCCTATATTTCCTCACATTCAAGTAGTACAAACTCTCTCTATCCAACATCAAATTGGGAATGTCAACTACAACCTTTAGGTTGGATAAATTCTCTATGATTCTTTTGTATATTCTTGATATCTCTAATTCCATAATATGTTCACCATATACACTATAAAAAAACAAGTGTTTTCATTGTTTTCCACTTGGTAGAAGTTTCCAATCATTCTCTATCCCTTTATCAAGGAATTCACAGTTTTACCTTTGATTAGGTATCCATTACAGTTAAATGTGACTTTATAGCCTGAATCACATGGTTGGATTACACTCAAAAGATTATATAAAAGTACATCCACATAAAGAACTTCCATAATCTTTAACTCATCGACAAAAATACTCAATCTTTAACTTCATTTTTTCTTTAATATTTCATTATTTTCAAACCAAACCCTTCCATTAACTCTACACTTCATGTTTATTGATAAATTATTATTCTCATTCATCTAAAATGAGAACTGACTTTCAAGAATACTCATGCTACTATTCTTAGTTACTTTCAATGTGAAAACTTCTAAGATAATATTTCCCTTATTAATCATTTACTTCCAAGAAATTATTCATTGATTTGATACATATGTTGATCTATTCAAATTATTTTCAATATAAGAAGTGTAGTCCAACTATACTTCTTATAGTGGGGAAAATCTATTTTCCGAAGAAAAAAAGTTAATTGATCTTTTATCCATACTGCTTAGCCTCTCATGGGAATTATTTCTACTAATTTATTCCTATAATTCTTGTCTTTCTGGATAAAATTAGAGCAATATAAACAATTTTCATGAAAATAATTTCTTCTTTGAGATGTAGAAAATGTTTCTATCCTCTTTTTTTAGACTTACAGGTTTTTCTCCTTTCAACTAACTTTTCATATATTTGTAATATGTCATCGTGTGGGATAGTTTACCACAGAATTGAATCGTTGAAGATCGAAAGATATTTTCATTGATTTTATATAATTACACTTATTAAAAGTTACTCCTTGGTGTTTGATATGCTCTCTATGGTTGATATTTGTAAATAATCATTTTATTCCCTTTACTTTTCACACTTTCTATCTTAGATTTGGATGTTTCAACATTGAATCCAATTATTTTATTACCCATGTAGCTGGGTCTTTGATCATTCATCACTTTCTCAATACACCTCATATTTATTTTAGTCCATTCCTTTAGTTATCCATATAATATTTTTTAAAACTATAACTTCTTATTTGAACTACATATATTTCTTTTATCCTCAAACTTCTACCTCAATTTTACTAACTCTTATTTAATAGATTCAATATTCTTTGTTTTATCTTAAATGAAATCATTAATCTCACTTATTATCTTATCTTCTTCTTAAACATTTAGCTTGAAGTCTATAACTTATTTGGTAATTTCTTGAGAATCCCCTTGGTCACCCATGACCTTATCTAATAAATTTATTTCAACTTTGAATTTGTCAACATACTCTAATGATTAATTGAATATTCCACAAATCATTCTATTCTTATTCCTTTATATATTAATCTTCATTAGAGAACCTTTATGTTTAACCTAGAGATCAATAACCACTTCAAATTGATATTCTTCCTTAGTTTTATTTTGGTCTTTATTGACCATTTACATTATTATATATTTTGAATCTAATTTTAATTATATTTCACCTTCTTTACAGAATTCATAATCATCATCCTCTTACATAATCACTGATATAATTAACTAAAACTCCATTATAGATTTACTTCTATATTTGAAGTTTCATTTAGGGGGAAAATTCCATCACAATTTGTTTGTGTATTTAGCCTCACTTTCTTCTCCTTCAAACCTTCTCAGTACCTATAATAAATCTGTCTAATATTTTAACCATGAAAAAACCTAGAGTTTACTTTCCCTCAAATGTTCATTTGACTCTATTGAATTTTCTTTCCATAATTGACGGGATTTTGTCATACACATCCCATTATCCTTTTCTTGTTTCATGAATATCAATCTTATCTAGGGACATAAATGAAATTTCCATTGATGAATTTTTTTATGTACTTTATGTTTTCATACATATTTCATACACCATCAAATTTATTTTTGAATAATTATGTAATAAATCCATTAGATTTCCTTATTTAAGAACTGAAACATTTGGATTGTATAAAATTGGTAATATCTGTAGAATTTTTTTAGGATGTAAAAATATTTCATCTCAAAATTGAGTTTAAGAGTGGATCTAACCAACTTATTAATTTATTTGAAAACCCCATCAATGTTATCATTAGATCTCATCTTCAAATAATCCTTCATGTTATGAATATCCAGTAACTTTACCTAAATAATTTTTTTTATATCATTCATAAACATTAAAAAACATGTTCCATATTGCCTTCCTAAATGAGTTTCTCATTACATTCATGTAAATATGTTTTGAAAAGTATATTGATAAGGAATTTTTTACATTCAAATTGACATTAAGACAACTTATATCTTCTTTGGTCATTGAAAATATTATTGCATCACTCAGATGTTTTCCATGAATAGAAGAAAAATATACATAAAGTGTTATAGATCATAAATTAAATCTAATCTGATTCTAACAGATATGGTAATTGAAGCCATAAAATAGTGTATATCCTTTTTTGTTTATTAAATTCTCCATATAAATTATCTTCCACCAATTAATTCACTATAAATAACCATGTGTCTCTAATAACACTTATTTTAACCACAACATCCCAAACACATCCTGCAAGAGGGGGAATTAGGGTGTGAAATTTTTTCTTCTATATTTGAGGGATCATATTCTTGTATTTTAAAGAACATGTTAAAACTATCAATATTAAACACACATCAGTAATTTATTAATAATGAAAATAAATGCATCGCATGGAGATTTTTACTTGGTTTACTTCTAAGGGATACTTTAAAGAGCATGCATTGATGATGCGTTGATGTATCAGGGATATCACTATACACTGTATGTGATTAAAATGTTTAAAAAAGTATCGTTGTAAATCATAGGGTCACTCCTTCGACTTATATTTAATCAAACTACTTGAAGTTAAGGAATATAACAAATAATGACATAGAGGTCACTTAAAATGAATTTCCATAGGATCAACAAACACTAAATATGTAAGGGATCCTTCATTGTGCTTCAACCTCCTATATGAAATCCAGGTCATCAGTATAGCTCTTCACAATAGTAGAACTTATCTAAAAATTTATAGATATGTCATTTCTCTCCAAAATGTGTTTTATATGTTCTAATTATCTCTTCCTTATTTAAAATAATAGTCAAATTTATCCCAATTTGTCACTTTACACCAATTGATTGGTCCTCAAAACCATCCAATTGAGTCGAGTTAAAACCATGAAGATCAATGCTAACCTCACTAATTTAAAGAAATATTTTAATTTTCAAAAAATCCTATAATTATATAAATAATTGTGTTATTACCATGATTATAACATGATATTATTTTGATCTAGACTTTTTATAATGTGATAGATTACATTATGGATTTTTTTGAAGTAAACTCAATTCCATAAAATCTAGTTCAATCCATTTAAAACTTCTTAGAAATCACCACATGATCCTCTAAATATTAATGAACTAATTATTCATTGGGCCATGAAATATAGCATTAGGATTTGAATATTTAGACCATAGCTAATTGTATCTTCATTTTTTTGATGGGGTTAAGAAATACAACAAAACACCATTCACTATAGAAAAATCTATTGGATTTCATCATGAAACAAGATTTCATAAAAAAAGCTGAACCAAATACTTAAGGGGGTCCTTCTTTGGATATGATCGTTAAATTTATAGTGTGACTCGATCCATTATGGTGTGACCATCTAACTGTAACAACCTTCTCTAAACCATCACTTTAGTTTATTCATATGTAGTTCCCTTCACAATGGTAAAAGTGCCTCAACCCTATTAGTGAGGACTCAGCAAGTGCATCCAAGAGACCTGAGTTCAAATCCAGGAAGAGACATATTTTTGGGTTATTATAGCAGTTCTGTAGTTGGTACTATTCAGTACTGTAGTAGCAGAAAATATTCATCCATTTGGGATTTTGAGCCACCAGTTTGGTTCTCAGGTCCTTTAAGGAATTTGGGCCACCCATGTATTTCGATTCAGTAAGGCTTTCGAGCTACCTCAAGGCCTCCGGGCCACCACAAGGCCTTCAGGAAACCTCAAGGACCTCAGGCCACATGAAAATGTGCTTAAATGGACCAGGCAGACTCTACAAGGAGCATGCTCTAGATGAGGAAGAGCATACACATTCACCAGAGCAGAGCTAATTTTTTTTAATAATGAGAGGGTATGACATTTTCCATCAGGACCAACCTGTGTATGTATCGGAAGCCTAGTCGAATTACCATGTGAAGGTGGAGAGTAGACATCAAGATATAGCCACTACGGAGGTAGTAGTTCGAAGTAGTTATAGTCTGGATGAATTCCTCTAAGATCTTCAGGTCATGTAATTTCCTGAAGCCTACGGGACATTTAAGGGTTCCCCTTCAACCCTCAAAAGGGGTATTATAAAAAATAAATAAGAATAGAATACATTTAGGACATTCGGGTTAGTTCCCTTTATAATGTGATCATGACTGTTTCACTATACTTTTTTCTTCCTTTAGGAAATTAATTCCCATTTCCTCAGATCTCTTAAAAATTATTCCAAATCATCCTACCAAACAAAATAACAATCCTTTCACTCAAATCTTAATTTTTGATTGAAAAGAAACACAACATATCCCGATCATTTATATATTGATTCCAATATCCTCCAAAAATCCAATAATCTCTACTATAATCAACCTTGGTTCTAACACACTACTAGGATTCCGAACCACATTTATAATACTAACACCCCACTCATGTCCTATTTTACAGGAAAACTATTCTTGTCTTCCTAAAGCTGCCACAAGGATTTTATTCATGCCCTTTAGGGTAAAGGCCCCCCAATTTTTTTTATCCTAAAGGGAATAATGTAATGAAATATTGAAATATAATATTAATTTTAAGAATTTTGAAATAATATATTTGAACAATAATAATAAGTAATTTATTAAAATCTTATCAACTACACCTTTTAATATATTAGTAATGTACTTCCCCCTTTTTTTCATTCTCCCCCTTTTCTATTTTTTATGTCAAATGGGAGAGAATGAATACCCACCTAAACCTCATTAGGGATACTTGATATTTATTATTATTTCTATAAATGTTTTGCAATAATTTCCTCCTGAAGTAATCTATACCTAAAATATGACAAAGTATGAGGTTATATATTCTTTACCTAGATCTCATGGTGAGATATTCTAAATTCTTATTAAATAATAATAATGGAAAAATTCATTAAATAATTAGAAAATATTTATATAAAAAAAATTAATATTCCAAAATGCATCATATATGCTAGTGACATAATTATTCCATGTCTCTCTATCTAAAAAACTATATTTGAGGCATTGATTTTCATTTTTATTCCTTAAAATTTAACGAAAATTCAATTTTGATTTAAAATATCTTCATATAATTACAATAAAATAAAAAAACCACTTCATAATCACTTTTATACCATGTATATCAAATTTTAATTGTAATTGAATATATAAAATTTTGGTTATATGAAATAGTTAATGTATTTGTAATCGAAAAAATGATAGTTGATATATTATATCATTACAGAATCATATAACTAATCTTGTGTTTTATGATAAATCCTATTCGAATAAGGATATAATATTGTAACTTTATCTTATCCCTAAATTTTTAAGAAATACTAAATTGATTTTTTATTTGGGCTTATTGAATAATCATTATCATCAAATTCAACAGGCAATCTCTTCTCCTTCTTATGAGAATGTGAATGTTTTTGTAAACATAAAATCCCATATGTAAAAAATTTGGATGTGTTATTCAATGAAGAAGAAGATTACTCAAAATAAGTAGGCTCTTTATTACTATAAATAATTTCAATAAATATAGGTTAAATTTAATGAATTGATTTAATTATAATAGGTATATTTATAAGAAGACCCATATAAATAGCTCGGTGGATGTTCTTATCTCTCTATGTCCTTTAAATAAATAGATGAATGATACTTCAACGTAATGAAATTTTTTTACCTATAATTTAAAATAAGTAAATGATTATTCAATGTAAATATAAGTTTGTTCATAATATAAAAAATGTAAATATTATGTCATCTAAAATAGTTGAAAGAAAAAAATAATACATAATTTTTTGTAAGAATGTTTCATTTTTATAGAAAACTAAATATATATATTTGATTTATTAATGAACTATTGAAATATAATATATACATAAATATTAAAAGAATGATAAAAATATATACTTTTTATTAAATTTTGTTTTCTGATATCCATTTTATTGTTTGTTTTGAGTAAGGAAGCATGACTTAATATGAATTTGATTCCTCGAACACAATGAATTAGTCCTGATATACAAGAATCTTTTCTGAGTTTGAAATAAACTAGTATCACTATATTTAATTATGGAATTATTTTTTTGTAAGTCAATTCATTATAATGTAGTTTCAATGGAATGTATTGAAACCGGTTTATTTCTAGCTGAAGATTTGTTTTTGAATATTGGGACTAATATATTGGGTTCAAGAATTAAAATACATATTAATTCAAGATTTATTACTAGAAAAAACATAATAAAATTAATACAGGGAAATAATAATTAATAATCATAATGAATTCATACAAAAAAAATACTTTTAAAATTTATATTACAGTTTGATAGTAATTATTTCATAAAACAAATAGCCATGTATTTTTTGATGTAAGAAATATATTATTTTTCCAAAATTAACCATATAGTTTATTCCATCATTCAGTTGCTTTAGTAATATAATATTTAGATTATAATACATATTAAAAAATAGTATTTTTATTGAATCATATATTCTTTTAAACCACATACCCCAATATAAAGAATCAATCACATCAAAAAAATGATTCTATTATTTTTAACCCAAAAAAATGAAAATTATGAATATAAAAGTTAATATAAACATGGAAGAATAAATAATTATCTATAGATATAAATTATGAACTAAATAAATTTAAAGTGTTATTAAAAGTGAATTTTTGATTGAATTACATAAAAAATATTGATATTTAACTAGATTATTAAGAATTTTAAGGATTGTTTTCCCATATTCCTTTTTGTACGATCATTTTTTATATAATAGACCATGTTTGTAGCATATTCATCATTATCCTCTGGTATTTATGTAATAGATGGAGGAATAGGGCATAATTATGTAGATTAATAAATATTCTCATCACCCAAATATATTTTTCCCTTACAAAATGATATACCGGCTATCATTTGATTGATTAACAATATAAAATATCTATTTATAATAAATTTCCACGATAAGTTGGTACTCTTCTCAACTAAATAATTTCAAATCAACATGTATAAATCTAAAATCATCTTGTTTTACACCACTGTTACTATCATCCCATTTACAATTTAATATCTACGCTCAAATTTTAATTTTATCAATTTACCATGTATCTTCAAAAAATATAAAACTCGATATTATTTTTAATTTTTCTTATCTTTTTCACTTAAAAATTAATTACATAAATTATAGCTATTACACTATTTTTATGAACAATAGTCATGTTTCCTGATTTTTTTTGTAAAAAATACGTAACCATTAATTTAATAACAATCCTATGTGGTCATATTAACACACGGTCTCCCATATAACTATTTAAATGTTTTTTATATATAATAATAAGTACAAACATTATATTTCAACCTTGAAACAAATGTTTTTTATGATTATTAATCAACCATGTATCATTTTTTAGATATTATACTTTTAATCCAATAATGTGTGATGTTATATTGGTTGATAATCACCTATGTTGTTCAAATAAATAAATGTGTCTGTATTATTTCATCACATCCCATAGACTTTACTTTTATGCTATGATTACCTTACTTTAATTTTTAATACTACATAGAGAGATGTTGGTGGACCAGCGAACTCAACTTTATATAATTAGTTAGTACCAAACTCAACCTCATCATCATATATATGTTTTTTAACAACAAATCCATCCGGTTGATGTAAATTCTTGATGTATCACTCTATAATTTTTTCATGTCATTCAAAAAGTTATATCCTATATAAATATATTGGTACACATAACCTTATCTATCAAACAAAATGAGTCATTAGATGTACCATTATATCAAAAATGGATTGTGGAAAACACATATCAAGTTGAAAAATTTTAATGAAAGATTCATTGTCCAACATATTTTATGAATTTGGATCCACCAAATTTCTATAAATATAATTTAAAATTAACAAAGATTTATGATAGTTTTCTACATGTAGAAACATTATACCTCGTAGTGAAACCAATATTTTGTGTTGCATGAAAACATAAAAATAATGAGATATCATGCTTATTAACTTCTCGTCCTTTAATGTAACCAATTTTTTATATTTAATGAATTCATAATAGGTTATTTAATACAATGTAAAGTTTTTCAAAAAACAATATTTTCTCTCTTGGACAACATATGAAAATACAGAGGTAAGTATTTTCATTTTCCTAATAAAGTATTAGCTATCCCCACACACATTTCAATAGATATTAAGTGTAATCTTATCGTCATTCCACCTTTAGTCTTTCATATTATGCCTTAAATTTTTAAAATAAAACTATCACAAATGTTTTTCTCAACATGAATATCATAAATTTTATGTTCTACATCCAAAAATACATAATAAGGCATAATGAATAAGTTAGAAAATTTGTTACTTATATTTATGTCATTACCTATTCTTTGTGTCTTCCCAAATGTTACTCAATTTTTTCACCTTTTTGTAATATTAATTGGTTAAAAATTGTTTTGGGGGAAAAATAATAAACTTATAAACAATTAAATACCTTTTTAATCATTAATAAAGGTGAAACACTCCAAAAATTCTTGGATGACCCATGTACATTGTTTTTATCCCATGTTATAGTTGATGATATAAAGTCCCTTATTCACAAATTGGATAAGATTTATGTCTCTTAACACTCTAAATATAGATATTTACCTATATAAAAATGTCATTCATAGTGAAAATTATCATATCACGGAGAATTAATAACTTATTTTTGTATACATAAAACACTTCGACACATTCCTCCCATAATAACTTCAAATCATCAATCAATTGTATGACAACCCATATCTTCAATACACCTTAATTCATAATTTATTATATATAGATACAATTAATAAAATCATAAAATATCAAGAGGCCTAGTGTATTTGGGTAATTATACAAATATCACAATAACTTGAAATAAGAATACAACACCATTATTTAAAAACCCCATAACATGTTCTTATATTCTGCGGATCTCGTAAAACTACCAAGGATAACCTAAGGATGTACACATGAAAGGGGTGAGATATAAATCCCACTAAGGATATAATTATAGCATAACATGATGAAAGTAATACTTATAATCCAAGAGACACATCTAGGTGACATAAAATGGATGATAATCATAAACACAGGCATCAAATCATAATGTAAGGTGATAACATCATAGAAACATGGGATCGTAGTGAAAACATAAAACATGACATCATAAGTATAAGTCAATGCTAACCACCGATAAAACATAACATAGTGTTCTTAGGATAATCTACCATGAACTATACATGCCATCTCATTATATAAAGACACTATCCAATGCATTATAGGGATATATAATTTCATGTCCACCTGTCACATTTATATCATGTACATGAATTTGTGTGCCAATGTATTATACAACATAAGAATTTATTTCAGCACATTTAACCACATAATTAAGGAGTTTGGGATATGTAAATATAATTCACCAATCAATTAATTATATGTACAACTAGTTGAATACCCTTGAGTGAAAATGAGGATGAGTATTCAATTCAAAATTGTTTGGTATGGAAAATCACAAGATAATTTGGGAAGCATATTGGGTGTACATAAAGGTTTGTGGAAGAGGTTAAGGAGAGTAAAATGTGGTATCTCATTTCATAGTTATAACAAAGGTGGTAAATTGTTTTGTAAAAACAAATTAAAACCTGGAAAATTGGAAATTAAAAGGGATTAGTACAAAGAAATTAGTTGAAATGAGAAAAGAAGAGAGAGTTCCATACCTTGAGAGGGTTATTATAAAAGCTTGGGAGGAGACTATTAAGAATTTGAGAACACCTTGGGATTTATTTACTAATTGAGAGGTAGAGTAAATTGTTACTTAATGGGTTTTGAGTGAATAAGAGTGGGAGGTTGGGTGGGTATTTATAACAAAAAGAGGGGGGATTATTTATTAATTTCTAAACATTGGTTTCAAAATCTATATGATAAAATAAACAAAACAAAAAACCTTACCTTGGTTTTTGACTAAGTTTTATACCAAAGAGTATTGGTTTCAAATATTTTATAAGTACAATAACCAAACTCCATAAAATAATACCCCTGGTGATGTGGAAGTGATCTATGTTCCTAATTAATTGATTTCAAAACCTTAAAATCTAATATTAGTTATAGAGGATTCATTAAGGGTTTATAAAATTAATAAAATAACTTAAAAAATAAATTATTTTAAATGAAAAAAATATATTTCTTTTTTTATGAATTTTATAGAATTTATTACATCAATTTTGGTCCATTACGATGTCATAATATAGACTGTATATTTATACTGTATTTAATTTTTACCTGAAAATTCAGCTGTCTTAGAAAATTATGAAAAATTAACCATTGGATAATTTACATATGTTGATTTAAAGAATAATATTTATTTTATAAAAATATTTTTCAAAATATGGGTATTTTTACATTTAAGTAAAAAACATATTTACTGAAAAAACAAGTTTTACTATATTGACCACTTTCTAAACCTTATAAAAATTACATTAGACTACATTAAATTATATTATCATTTATATTTAAATAAATATTATCTACAAATAACATTTTATTAAAATATTATTTATTTCAAAATTTCATGAATTTATCAAAATAATGTTTTTATTAAAACCATATATTTCCCAAAAAACAATTTTGATTTTTTATTCAAAAATCTAATTTTTATCAAACACATTATATAATAATTAATAAATTATTTATAAAATGGGATAAATAAAACCATTATTTCATTAAGTAATAAAAATAAAAATTCATACTGTTTGGGTTATGATACATAACCCCTTATTACACCAGTTTACTCCCTAAGGGAAAGGTTTGTGATGGTGATGTTATCTTGGGGTGGTTTGAGGAACATGGTTTGGGCCATGATAATGATAATCTTACAATTATCCTATTAATGGTTTCACTCAAGTTTTATTTTTTGAATCTCATATTGGTCTTGGTAAAGGGAATATTAAAGTGATTCCATATCCCTCAGAAGCCCCGATAGATGGGATTCATAGGGTACGATCCTACTGGTGTAGGTCATCAATTCTTCTGTCTATGCCAATCAAACTTTATCATAACCTTGTGTACTAATATTAAAAGTCACTAGAGAATGGATATATTATGAATGGTTAAGATGATTAATTGTATGTTAAATACAACATTCTATATGGGCTAAAATAAAAAACGTAGTGCATGTGTTTTATATAACTATAAGGAATTTACTCAATTAAAAGGTATTTTTAATTAAAAAAGTGTTAGTTGTTATAGATGGTGATAAAATTATTAATATCATTTTTAGGATGTTTTAGTCTAAAAATATCCATACTCATCATATCATATTTAGGCTTCATTACGATATATAGGAAATGTTTTAAGCTAGAAACATAAATGGCCATGAATTATGTTATCTACTAAGGATTTGATATGGATTTATTCTATTTGGGAATAGTCCCAATCTATGATTTTAGTCTTAATTTCCATTATGGTGAATCATTTGGGTGATATAATTTTCCATTATATTTTTTCTAATCTTTATATCATATTTTCCACTTAACATTACTTTAATTCACAAATAAGTTATTTGTGTGGGGAATTATTATAAGATACCAAATTTCCTTATTAAGATATCTATTACCTATCCCTAGAGATGAATCAAAATCAGATCAGATCTTTCATTAATTTTCCATTCTAATATTTCAAAATTGAGAAATTTAAATAGAATAGTTTTCCTTTTTATATAACACATAATCATTAGGGAAACAATGAATTTCTTAATACCTCAATCCCTTAGGACATAATATTTTTAAGCATCATTATTTGAATCTGGTGGGTTATTTCCTTATAGAAGTATCTCTTTCAAAAGATCAATAAATTCAGTTAAACTCTTATCAATCCAACCATTTCTCACTTTTATGTTAACTAATATCCTTATTGCAGATAACACTATAAATTTGGTATAATATTGGTATAATGGTCTTTCAACACCACTATACAATCCATCAATCATCACTATTTTTTATATGGTTTGAACTCTTATATCATGAATTAATTCATCTACATAATCCCATATCTCATATTAAAAATATTCACCAGTATATGATCTTTAATTTTATATTATTATAAAACACAAGACCCAATGGATATTACTTCTATTAAAACCATAAAATATCAAATGACCTTTCATTTATCTTGAAAATAATTTTATCACATTCAGACACTTCATACATAAACATCAAAACATGTCTCTATTTTCAACATTTTTTTAGTAAATTCTAAGAAAATGTTAACCCATTTATCATATCTATCACTTGTTCTTTGTGAATTTATCCATTTATGATATATTAATTAGCTAAAACAAAAAACAAAAAACAAAATATTATTTAAAAACTTCTTATAACTATTAGTTAAAATTAACTTTGAAATATATATATATTTTTAAAAAATAATCACAAATATTACATTATAAATTATGATTTCTATATATATTATTATATATGGACACATACAAATAGACACACACACAGGTATGTGTGTGTTTATGACATTGATAATAAAAATATATATTCTTTGTAATATTTATTTCATAAAGAAATAAAAAATAATGTTACATTAAGTTTTTATAACATTATATTTATATATTTATGTGTATGTATGTGTGTGTGTGTTTCCAATATAAATATATATAGTAACTATTTTAAAAATATAATAACAACAATCATTAATTTTCAAATATTTATAATTTGTTATTATTAAATATTTTTTGGCACATAAATATACTTGTAATGATTCAATAATTATATTGAATACTTATAATGATAAATAATTGATTATTATGGAGTATTTAAAAGAACATAAATATATAATGAAATAATTTAACCTTTAATTTTAAAAATATTGAAAAAAATAACTTAAGTTAAATATATCGAAAAAACCATCAAAATGTATAACTCAAATTTGAATTTCGAAAGAAAATTTATCAATAATACATGGGAATTGAAAAAGACGATGAGCTAATAAACCTATTGCGATTATTAAAATAAATATATTCTCAATTTAGACAAATTATCAAAACAATTAACATAATTATGGAGTCCTAACAAATACCAATATGTGGAAGGAGTAGTTGTGGAAAGGTTGTGGAGTAGTGGCAAGGTGGTGGTGGAGATACTTGTTGGAGAATGATAGTAGTGGAATAAAAAACAATGCAAGGATAAAAAAATTGAGGTTAAGGATTTCAATGCATTCATGACACAAAATATAGTTGAACATGTGTTTTATGTTCATAAAAGGACCTATAACATTGGTTATTAACAAAATTGATGTTGTAAACTAGTTTTTTTCATGTAGGTATTTTAATAACCAAGTTGAAAAACCATCATTTAAAAATTTTAATTTTGGTTAATTAATAACTGACAATGAAACTCTCTTTAAAATCAGTTATTAAATAACCAATGTTAAAATCATGAGTTATAATGAATTTAGTTTACTAGTGAATATAAAAATAAAATGATTCAGTTTTGAAATCTTGAAGGAGGTGGTTTTTAAATCAGTTTTTTTGATCTCAAACAGTAATATGATTTTTTAGTTATTATCTATTGTGAAATGTTAAATGAGTATATTTAAAATAATAAATATATGATTCAAAAGAAATTTTAATTTTAAAGTGATGAGTTTTTATATTTTTTGTCATTAAATGGCCTTGGTTTTCTATTCTCAGGAATTTTAATATGAGTTTATTGGTTGGATTTGTCTTGATATGGTGGATATAAATTGTGTGAAATAGTTTTTACAAGGATAAAAATGGATAATAATCATGATTTTGATGTATTTGATAATATTTTATAGTAGGTGTGATTAAATGAAAGACAAACATAAGGAAGATGTGTTATGAGATATTATGGATTATGTTAAAGGTTTAAATTTCATAACTGAATGTTTAATTGTTATTATGAACATGATAATTAAATATAAAATATTTTATTTTTTAAAAATCATCATGGTATTGAATGTTGTGTTTAATGGGTTAATACATGTTAATTTTTGGATAAAAACTGAATATGAGAAATAAGATAATTATATCCAAGCATGTGGATTTCCTAATAGTTATCTTTTTGATAGATTATTTTTTGTCATTATATGTTCTATTGTAAAAGAGTTAGTTAGAATAAAATGTTATATGTAAATTGAGTTTTCAAGATAAAAAATTTCAATTTTATAGTCTGTAAAATTTCAAGATCATTTTGGTAATTCCACACATGAGTGGTAAAATTGTATTTTAATCTAATAAATGTGTTATAATTTTTTACAATGGTTCTATTGATCTTAAAGAGGGTTATTTTCAATGAGTTTTTTGTTTTTCATGAATCAGAAGAGTTTTGAATTGTTAATCATTTATAAATTAAATAATTAATTATTTCAAAGGTTATATGTACATTGTTTAGTTTTTTATGGAATTTTATTAATTAATATATAATATGATTTTGAAAAACATATCTTACCATACCATTGATCTCAGAATATGGTTTTTGCCTTAGTGTGGATGTTTGATATGATTTAGAATTTTTTTTAATTTTTCACAATTTTGAATTAATTAATTAAATATGGTGTGACACATTTATATTTAATTATATTAAACCATAACTTGGATTTTAATTATCATAATGTTGGTATGCTTAAGGTATGATGTTTCATTTTTTGCAAGCATTAGTTGATATCAAGCTTTGGGTTCGACCTGGTACCATCTTGAGGATTTCAATATTAATAAAATCGTTGTATTTCTTATTTCTAATGTTATTAGAGAAAAGAAAATATAATAGATTTATAGAAATGATTACTCTCCCCCAGAAATTAGTTGATACTGGTCAAATACCACCAAGAGCCTGACCATACCATATAAGTAAAACCCTTATCTATTCCATGATGTTGGAGTATCACATGCAATGTTTTTGGGAGTACCATTGAAGGTTTTCTCATATTATGGTTGTACTAATTCTTCCAGAGTGTATGATGTTGTAATACCACATATAAGGACTATGAGAGTTCCATTAATGTGTATGGTTGATCCCGATGAAAAATATGTGAGTGATTACTTGAATTTATTGTTAATTCTTATGAAAGGAGTACTAATCACCATGAAACCTTCACCTGAGGGTGGTCCTCTTGAGTGAGAACCAAATTACCCTCGTTGAGTGGATAGTGTGATGGATAACTAGAATAATTAGTTCCCTCCACACCTATTTGATGGGTCTTGGTGGATCATCTTATGATCTTAGCAGTAGAAGAAACCAATTTGAAGTTCTTGATATATCATTATGAATCAACATGCAGTTTGAAGGACACAAATAACATAGACATTCCTAGTATTCAGTGTGTTCCATTCTTACTATTATTTATTGATTAATCTTTATTAAAATCATCTAGAAACAACCAATGGGATCTATCCTCCACATAGATGACGCAAGCCACTAGGATCCTCGTATGTTAGGAGAGGGCCCCCAAGCACCAAAGGTGTGCTAAAACCATATTGTTGAAGATGAATGGTGAACAACGAGGAAAAGGGAGCATCAAATATGGCTTGGAATAATCATACTCCCCTTTTCAAGGTGATATAATCACCTTATATAGTCTTCCTTCATTCAATGAAGGGAGTCAAGTGTCATCTTCCATCACAGCAGATGTGTGTTTCCCATAATGCATTCATGTTGAAAATATTTTTGTTTGAACATTTCATGTAAAATATCCATTCTATAAATTAATCAACCCATTGATTCATAAATGAAGGAAAACGCATAGAAGACTCATGATAGAAACCATCTAGCCATATATTAACCTTATCATGCGTTATGATAGAGCCATCACATGCCTTATATGATTTCAAGATATCATAATATGTGATATGCATCATATGTATATCACCTAAAATGACTCAGAGGATATTTTATAATATAATATCCATATTTTAGTTCATATCCTACAATCTAACAATTACCTTAAAATACCTTAAAGACTTTATTAGAAACTTCATAACTCATTGTGAGTCCATCTAGACTATTTTGTATATGGTTTAATAAACTCTATTCATTTTGAAACAAACACTTTGACCAAAATTTAATCCTTATCTTAAGGATTAAATATTTGACTTGATAGGCCTTTATATAATTGAAAACAAATATTAAATATATATTTCATAGATGTAATAAAAGAGTTTCCTCTAGAAAAAGATCTGTGTTACTCAAGCTACAAAAGGGTTTGGTGTGATCTCAATCAAACATACTCATATCTCTATATGAACATGTCCACCATAACATGTATCATATGCATAATGTTTATAAATACATAATCCCTTTTTCGATGACATCGATTGACCACTAGACATGGAACAAGTCAATATAGTATATGCCATCTCATACATTCATAATTATCCAAAATATACTAACTTGGTCGATAAATACATTATATGTCATTCATCTAGAAGATGATCACATCTCATGTCCCATATCCAAGTAATTGAGTACATCACATGTATCTCAACTATTCATGGACATGAATTTCTTCAGAATGATTCAATAAATGTCTAAGGTGTCTTTAAATTTTCATACTCGTGGGAAAATACCATCTTGGTTGAGCTCTAACCAACAACATCACCAGAAACATACCCATCCATCCCCTAATTAACTAAGATTCGTGGATTTCATAATAAAGGTATCAAGGTATGAAGGTTATCATTATAGGTATCTCAACAACCTTATTTAATTGGTATTAATAATATGCATACACCCGTGAGTATATTAATGACACTATAACATTAAATGTGATCTAATTTTGGGATTCAATCCAAATAATAAGTTTTTACTTATTATATCATGAGTCTTTTATTTTTATATCATATAAAATTATTTGTATTAATGATAATATTCTATTCATGTTAATATTACCATATCATTATAACCCATAATATTTCATGATGATCATCAATTAGGGATTACTCGAATTCATTCTTTGAGGGGGTATTATCATTCCATTGTTCATGTAATATAAATTTTAACACACATGAATTAATGATAAATATATATTTACATTATTATAAATCCATGATACATTTTACAACCATTATATCTAATATCTCAATTATCTAATACCAAGAGATTCTATGGTACACTCATGATTTTTCTACACTAATGGATTTTTCAATGAATCCACTACATTCTTGTATTTAGCCACCCAAAATATCATTTCATAGCCCATGTCAATGATATAGTATTTTCAAATATGTGTTTGGTAATTTTGGGAGACTGAGGTTCATTATCTTGAGAAACAGCTCTATTTTTCATTACAGTAAGGAGAAATTTCTCCTTCAATGTTGGTAACCCCCCCCCCCCCAAGTTCATAAATTAACTTCCTGATGAAAACATCTTCCTTTGCAACATCTGATATAACTTGTACTCTACCTCTGTTATTGAATTTTCTATAGTGTATTGTATTGAACTATTACAACTGATATCTATAACATTTAGGAAAAAGAAGAAGCCAATTGAGATCTCATATCAACTTTATTGAATTGGAAACTAGTTTCTGTGTAACCATTTACACTGAGCTCATACTCACCTCCAAATACCAAGAACATATCCCTACTTATTCTAAATTACATAAAGATGTTCCTGATAAAAATCCAGTGACTCTCACCAGGATTGTATTGGTATCTAATCATTATTATAATAGCATAAGTGGCATCTTGTCTATTACATGGTGTGTCATACATGACAAATCCTATGGTGGATACATAAGGAATATTCTCCATTATTTCTAATTCATTAAAAGAATCTTGAATCTTCCTAATATTCATGCGATGAAAAAATGGTAAAGACCCCTTCATGAAGTTATCCATAAAAAACATTATAATTTTACCAATATATGTGTTTTGAATCAGTATAAGGAACCAAATATATCTATCTCTATATATCTTCATTCCCATTAGGTATATTAATTCACCCATGTATTTCATTGAGAAATTTTTTCCCAACCATATCCTCATAGAGTGTAAAGTTGATACATTATTTCCAATAAAAAGTATTTCATATACATACAATATTAGAAACACCACCATATTACCACAAATTATCCTATATACAAAATAATCATATATGTTTTTTATGAAACCAAACTCTTTGATTGCATCATCAAACTATATATTCAAACTCTGAGGATCTTACTTCAATACATAAATGGACTGTTGCAACTCACACACCTTAACATACTCATTTGAATCTAAAAAACTGTTAGGTTGTATCATATATATTTATCCAAGACTAAATTTCTATCAAGGAAATCAATTTTTTTACATCCATTTGATATATCTCATAATTATAATGAGTTTTTATGAAAAGAAGTATATGAATGTACTTTATCATCGTAC
This sequence comes from Viscum album, assembly GCA_963277665.1. NCBI lineage: Eukaryota > Viridiplantae > Streptophyta > Magnoliopsida > Santalales > Viscaceae > Viscum > Viscum album. The sequence goes on along the minus strand of OY728167.1, from coordinate 802,801,970 downwards.
TAGGTGAAAGGGTCCCTTCATAATCAATACCTTTATTTTTTTACAACCCTTTTACACTAGGAATGATTTATAGGTAGACACTACGTAATATATGTCATCTTTATTTTATAAAACCTACTTACACCTAATAGGTCTCACCCTTTAGGTGAATCCAATAAGTTCAAAACATGTTTTGTGTACATGAAGTCCATTTTAGATTCCATGAAATTTATCCATCTCTAAAAATTATAACTCTTAATGGATTCTCGGTAGGTAGTAGGATTATTATCTATGAACATGACTTCATCAAAATTTTCCATAATAAATTTATATCTCTTGGAATCCTAATGGATCCAATATTACCTTTTATATTATTATGTAACTTGGGTAAATTTTTCTTTTATAACTCTTTATGAAACCAGCTCAACATCCATCTCATGGACACTTCATTTTTGTTGGTCTTAATCTTATCAAAGTTAAAATTTCCTCCCACTAAATCCATAAAAAATGTGTTCCATATCAATTAAAACACCAAAAAGTTCCACTAAAACTTTGTTTTCAATAGGATTATAAAAATAATATCCAAAAATCTCTTTGGGAAAACAAACAAAAAATCATTTCTTTGGTTTAGTGTCAAGTTTATCAGAATCCGAATGTCATATATATACTTCATAACACCAAATCCTCATAAAATGAAAATTTGTATGTTTATAATTACATGTATCATATACCGTATTTATGAATAATTTATATGGAACATAGTTGTGTAAGAATGTATAAGTTTCAACATATCCCTAGAATGAAATAGAAAGGTCAAACTAACTCATCATCAATCAAACCATGCCCGATAGGGTATGATTCCACCTATTATACGCACTATTACACTATGGTGTCATAATAAGAGTGAGTTATGGAATAATTCCACAATATAATAGGTGATCCTTGAATTCATGGATCAAGTATTCACCACCTTGATCTATTCAGAGGATCTTAATAATTTCATCAAGATGACTTTGTACTTCATTCTGAAACTCATGAAACTATTCAAAATTCTCATAAATGTTCTTTTTTAGAAATACATAACCACACCAATTAAATATATTGATAAAGTTTATAATGTACTTAAACCTAACACTTTCTAGTGTACTAATTTCTCTACATTCATCTCTATGAAAAAGATCCAACAATCCACTTGACATTTCAACATTTCAACTAAAATGTGCTTTGGTAATTTTAAATAATAAACAATATTTACAATTATTAAATGATTAATAATTTAATGATCCAAAAAAGACATCTCTATAGAGTAATTGAAAGTGTTTCTCATTAATATGTCCAAGGTGGAAATGGAAAAGGTAAGTGGGGTTTGAATCAACCTAAACCTTATTAACTAGAATATCATAGATAGGATCATCCATATCAAGAATTTATAATATATTTAAAATATTTATAATGCCATAAAACATTTCATTTATATATATATATATATATGAAAATTATTATTCTTAATAATTAATGAAAATTTTATCTTGTCCAAAAAATATATGAAAAAAATTTTCTTTTTATTCCAGGAACATAATAAATTTTTTCTAATTATAGAACTCACCCACTAAGTAGACTTAGAACATAAGAGATGAGTTCTAATGTAGTAACTATATCTCTATTTCCTACACATATATCTACTTCAACTTTCTTCAATTATCTCCTATCTCTAATTTTGTGTTAATCAGCAGAAATGTGTGTTGTACACCTAGTATCTAATACCCATGAGTTAGAGTTGAAAAAATTGATCTCCATAACATTCACATTCATATGATAAGAATGTTTCTATTTAAGAAAATTTCCCTAAATTAGATACTAGTATAGAAAACTTTTATAGGCTATACCTATAAGATATCTCAAATTGATAAAAATTATTCATTCCATAATCTATAACAAAAAAATATTAATTGGTGAGTATCATGTTTTATATCTTTTCATCATGGAATTTTAATGAAATAAATCCCATAAAAATTATGAACCCATGCATCATATACATTTTATGATACAAGAACCATATTTCATCATGAAATAAATCGGTTAAGAATTTAAATAATTTATGACTATATTTGGTAGAAAAATATTATCAATCATATCATATACGACTCTCGGATAACTGAGTGGATAACTATTTATACAAATCCATCATGTGGATTCACTCAACTATATTCCTATGGTATTCTAATGGTTATGGTATCCCATCTAATTATATACCAAAAAACAATAAGGAGACACCTAATGGTTAGGTTCACCTTATTACTTTCTAGCCTTACATAATATATTCCATGGACACCTAACAGTTAATGTCACCTATACTGAATGATTAAGGTCTTAACAAGTGCATATTTGGAAGGAATCTCACACTTAGTATTTGAGAGGTTTTATTTTAAATTCTATCCAATTTAATATGAATCACATGAATATTAAATCCATAACTATTTCATTTCATTCAATATTTATTATCTCATGTTTTATTCCTTTATGTATGCATTTTTCTAACGATTTATTTTTAGAATCCCTATATATCCAACAAATTAATATATTCAAACCATGTTAATGTGTAGTTTTTTATATAACCCACAATTTATGTTACATGTACAAAATAGAATCTAAAAATATTCAGACATATCCAAATGCATCATATGAATAATATAAATGAACTTTTTCAGCAAAGGATTAAAATTATATAAAATTACTAATCTCAAAATGTTTAATTATGGAACCACTGATAGCTAAACCCCACCTTTTTAGAATAAGGAACAAGATTATAGTCTAGTAGTAATTCCAACCCAATGTCCCTCTACCTAGGGATAATTTACTCAAGACAGAGTCCAATTCATCATAGCCCTAATACCTAATATATAAAAGTATATAAATAATATTCAACAAATAAATTAAATATTATAACTTTATTTTAAAATTAAGGGAAAGGTAAATGAAAACTAAATATTATATTTCCATACCTTGAAATTAATTCATGGCATGAAAATTTTATAAAAATCAAGTTATCACATAAATTAAAGTGTACACAACATTCAAATTTCAAAAACAATTTATAAACATGAATATTCAATAGGAATAAACAAACAAACAAATATTTTATTTATTTTCCAAACATGATAAATTAATATAAACATTTTATATTTTATTTAGGAATTAAAATATCCTATTTATAATCACTAACACTTATCATTTATAAAAAAATATTTAAACAATAATCCAATGAAAAAATATTAATTTTCATCATTTTTGGTTTGAATCATATTTTATAATTGATAAATGGGAACTCTCATTCATAAGTCATGATTGGAAATGGGGAGTACCCATACATTTCATTTATATGGAAAATAGAAAATTCTTAAATATGGGGTAACCCTTACATGTGATAGATTCACTCATGAAAAAAAGGCAGTGACCCTTACAAATGGAGTAACCCATACTGAGTGTCTATCATATAAAGGAAAACCCTTAAATATCAATTAAACCATATATAATAGAATATATCACGCAAAGGTAAAAACCTTATGAATGGTAAATTATCATACATTTGAGTTCCATTTGAGTAGCCCTTATTCATCTTATCGTATTTTATGATATACACTATATCTTTATTAATCCATGATGCTATGTTTTCACATAAACTTTGTTTTTATAATATTTCATGATGTCACATATATCATAGTTTATGCTATATATCAAAACCAAGTGTTTTCAATGTATCATATCTTATGATATGTATCAGTCATACCCTATGAATAAGTAAAATAAAATCATGCATTATGATATCCTATATCATAAAGGCAAGCAAGGAGATCCAACACCAAACACTCAGCCATGTTTTTTCATACATTACTACATGACTAGTCATAGAATACAATATGAAAGTTATTTAGAAAAAAATAAAATAACATATCGATTCATCGATTAACATAAATCTAATACCACCGATTGGTTTCTTTTGGATCCTCTTATGATCATAGAAGTAGAAGAAACTCATTTGATGTTTTTGATCTATCATCTTGAATCAACATGTGGTATGAAGAAAATAAATTATATAATCATACCTCATTTTGTAGTGTGTCCATACTTGATATTCTTGATGGATTAATTTTGATCTAAATCACCTAGTGACAAGCAATAGACTCTCACCTCCACTAGGATGACATCATCCATTGGATCACCATATGTTATGAGAGGTCCCTGAACATAAAAGGTGTACTAGTACCTTCTATGTGAAGATGAATGGTGAATAGTGAGGAAGAGAGAGATTTTTATATGGCTCAGTAGAATATTACTCCCCTCAACAGGGGGATATCATCGATTTATATAGTCTCTCTTCATTCAATGAAGGAATTAAAGGTTAAATTTACATCACATGGAAGCCGATGTGTGTTACCCATAGTGCATTACTATTGATAATATTATCATATGAATGTTTAATTTTTTTTTCATTCCATAAATGAATCAATATGTTGATTGATAACTGAAGGATATCACGTAGAATACATGGCAGTATCCATGCACCCGTAACATAACTACGATAGAGAAATTTCATGCCTTATACAATAACACGATATCATAATATATGATATGAAATACATTATAATAATAGGATATAACTCAAGGGATTTATTTTAATATGATATCCATGATGTAGTTCATATCAAACACTATGGATGTGAATATGAGTTTGCGATAGTTCTATGGATGGCGTAAAAGGTTTATTTCCTTTATGAATATGATATTATGTGATGTTTTATACTAGTATGGTGGGTGGATATAGGATGTTATATGTTATGAATATTAGTTTTTGGGTTGGTTTTTATTTTAGTTTGAGTATTTTGACTACCTGTACACTATTTAAGTGTTTCTGGAGAGTTTGATTTCTAGTGACATGGGAATCAGTTAAACAAGTATGTAATCTTTGAGTTCATGCACAAATTTATAGGATGGACTAGCTGAAAATTGAGTTTGTATTATATTTTGGTGATATAAAAATGGTTACTTATAAATTTTCATTATTTAATTATTATGAATGCAAGATATTTCCTAGATTTTTTTATACTTTTAAGAAGGTACTACTAAGTATGTGGATATAATCACCCCTATTTTTACATACAGTTTTGTAGGATTTTCATATGAAGTTTTTGATTGGTGTTAGCTCAATGATAGGGTTAGATAGCGTGATCTTGGTTTTTGGATATTATTTATTATACCACCAAGGTATATAGGATTTTTAGGTTTTATCTATATGTTGGGGGCTAAAGATTGTTCATCTATAGTTGTTACTATTTTATATTACTTATTATATTATATTAATGTCATGCATTTTGAATTTTTAAGATATAATTTTGTCATATATTTATTTTTATTCATGTTTTGGTGGTTTATATTTTATTTTATAGTCTTCCACTTTGTTATATGGAGGGCAGTGCCTCTTGTTTGTGAGATTTATACCCTCAGTTCTAGTCACTAATTCATGGTCTATTGAAGGTGATATTTGGGATCCACCCTTGGTTTTATAAAAAATAAAGCATGGTTATAGAAAAATAAAGTTGTGATAGAGTGGTATTAATGAATTTAGTTGAGATATATGTGATATTTAAGAGTAATCACATTTGAGTATTTTAGTGGGTTAGTGATACAAAAGTACATCTAAACATTGGATAATAATTGGGATAGGAAGACCAACTATAGATACAGTAGATGATGTATTACTATACATGAACCCTAATAATTAATTGACTATGCCAAACGGAATAGGGTGATACAAATAGGTTGCTTTAATATTTATGTGATCAAGAAACATACAGTTATATCTAGTTCATGGTGATTACATATATTGAGTACAGAAATTTGGTTCACATAAAGTGGATGAAGGGGGTTGTCATCATTTTTTCAAAAATAAATATATCAAAGATCCTATATCTATCAATTTTTTATTTATTTTATATTAATATTATGGATTCATGTCAGGTCTAGGAATAATATACTATATTAATGAATTATATATCACATTTTTACTAGTTTGGATGCATGGTGTATATCAAGTGTTGTAAATTATTTGAATACAATATTGTATTACACAATAAAAAACTATATATGAAGTTATTAGATGAAATTTACTATGTATAGTTCTATTATAGTGTCACCCATTGTTGATCAAGAAGATAATTAGTACTTAATCTAGAAACCTGATTATGAGAGGAATTCACTCATTATTGATCATAATGAGGAGTAATAAAAGATTATTTTATTGATTTCACCCATGTGGTGTTATCCTAATTTCATTTCATGGATCCATAAATAGATGAAATTAGAATTTAGTTTGTTCTATTTAGGACACTTGGTATCATGATACTTCTCTTATTTATTGTCAAGTTCCATGGTTGGTAGAAAGGTGGTGGATTATGACCATTTGGGCTTAATAACTGAGTATCAAGATCATAAGATTCTATTTTATATCTTATTTTTGTATTCAATAGTGATTTTGGTGTTGGATTTTTTTTCAACCAATATAATCATGTAGTGTGATTAGATTATAGGAATACATTGAAGACTCAGTGATGTGAGGTGCACATGGAAGCACAAATTTTAAAATTCAAAGATACACCTTGTATTTATATATCAAAGTAATGGATTTGGAAGTGTTGTATGATGTTGTGAATAATGTTATGGATGAAATAAGGAGGCTGAGTTACATTCTAGAAGTTACCTGAAGAATCCACAATGTGGGTACAAGAACCATTTCATGATTGGATTTTAGTAAGATGAAGTTACGTATTGAAAGATACTAACATACATAATATTCATAAGGTGGGGCATGAGGATTTTACATAAGATCATATTGTTTCATCCTTTACCTATTTGACATAAAGGGTAAGTCATGATGTAAAATGGATGGATGCACTATGAAGAAAAATAATAAGAGTATGGTATAAGTGAATAGAAAACATAATATTCATTCATGATGTGAGAATATAGGCCATGATATGAATGAAGTGGTAGTCATAAAATGGATAAGTCTCGAGTTGCTTAAAGATTATTATTTGGTTTTGTAACCAAAAAAGGAAAAGTTTCATGTTGTTGAATAATATGTTATTTAAGATATAATCCTTTTCTAAATTTGGACATGCATGTTCCACACTACAACATAGAGGTTACATTGTGAGGAAATAGGATTTAGTGGTTTTTCCAATGGAGAGAGGTCCATGTTATGGAAGACATGTCATGCTGCCAAATTCTCAACCATAAAATACTATTGAAGAGGTTTTTTGTTAATATTAGATATATAAAAGCTATAGGGATTTTATTTTGGAGATTTATGATATTCATCAATGAAATAAGAGTTCATGTCGTGAAGCAATAGACCACACCGCTGCTTGTTTGGCAATTGAGAAGATATGGAAATATTTTTCCATGACATTTAAAAGAATAAATTAGAGATATGAAGTGGAATTTTGGGATATTATTATTAAAAGGTTACCATTTCATGAATAAGGTTACAATTTTATGAAATAGAAAAATTCAAGAAGACCACATTGTAAAGGAAAATACATGTCATTAATAGGTGTTTTTTATTTTATTTGATATATTTGTATGTAATTTAAAATATATATATATAAATCAATATTTCATGGATTAACATAGTTTAATTATTACTTAATGACCTCACTAAATCCATGTGGTATACCTAGAATGATCTAAGTGGAGTAAAGGAAGGATAATTGATCCCAACCCTCAGTTTAAGGGTGGGCTACATGAATAGATTATAAAACCTCTTATAGATGTTCTTGAAAAATAGGGAGATATGAATTTATTGAAATATATAATTCAGAAGAGAAAGAAGAGAGATCTTGATCATATTGAAAAATCTCATTTTAAGAAATAACAATGAGAGCCATAAAAGATTTCTATTTATATATCTGGTTTAGTTTGAGAGAAGTATCAAAGACGGAGGAGGAACTTCATTGTTTTATTTGAGTAGATCATAATAAGATAATTCCAATTTTTAATTATCTTCATTTTTATTATAGATTTTATGTTTTTTTATTTTCATGAATGAAATATATTTAACCCTCAAATCAAGGAGTTTATATCTTCTTGGATTAAAGATGGAGATCTTAATAAAGAAAAGTTCAATGAAGCATAAAATTAAGATATATGATGCAAGATAAGTCTTATTCTAAGTAGAGAAATACCCTCATGTGTATATACTATTTAAAAATATATACAATTTTATAAACTGTACAAGAATTTTATTTGAGAAATTTATAAAAAGGGAAGAGTAAGTTCCTCTAGGATCGATATTTCATCTTTCTTGAGGCAATTTTAACACATACAATGTGCAGTGTTATCTTCTAGTGTGTCTATACACCATCAATGTATGATCCTTGTTTTATCCCTTCTTAGTGAATTAAGTAAAATCCATTTGTGTGATTTACTTTTTGTCTCTATATTTATCATTTAGTGTGATCGGTGAGAGTAATAACAAGATAGTAAATGTGAACCAAATAACATGGGAACAAGATCCATATGGATCATAGGACCATAAAATAAAAGTTTCATTTTGTATATATCTAATTCACCCCACCCTCTCATAGTGATTTAGGTCTACCTGGTCCCAATAAATGGTATTAGATCCAAAAGGTTAAAACATGAAGTTTAATCTCTAAAAAATTTTATATTAAATTCTTATGTTTTTTATAGGATTTTGGAAAGGATATTGTAAAGTAAATACATCTAGATACTAATTTGACTGTGCCCAATGATAGAGTTAGTGATTCTAGGTTTGATAATATCCGGATTAGATCTATTTATAATGAAGTTTAAAAGAAAACTACCCATTGTGCTACATCATTTGAAATGTGGAAAACTTTTAAAGTGATATGTGAAGAAAAAGTGAAAGTGAAGGAGATGGGTGAAACATACTCATAATCTGGTGAAGATGGACTTATATATAATGTAAAGATGAATAAAAATAAGAAGAAAAATCTAGTACTATTAACTCTATAATTGAGGTGAATGATTATGAAGTTATTGTTAAATCTATTTCTAATTTTTTTTTGTAATTTTCTTGAAAATATAATAACTTAGAATCAACCTCATAGATGGATAAAAGTGTAGATTCCAATGAAGACATGAAAACTAAATCAAGTTTCTAATCTGGAGGTTCTTCAGGAAGTAAAATAAAAGGAGATCCAAGCCTTACATGAAAAAGTGAATCAATGGGAGATTATCCATGGAGATAATTATAATTTCATAGAATATATTTCCATGGATAATGAAAGGATAAAGAGATTATAGGTAGCCTTATATATATATAATGAAATTTGGTGCAAATATGAAGGGACAAAGTAACCTACTTAAAGAACATTCATTGGAAATAGGAAAAAAATATCCATGGAGAAAGAGATGAAAGAAAGTGTTCTACCTATAAAGATACATGTTGAATAGAGAATAAAATTTGGAATATAAGCTGTCACAGATTTTAAGGACATGGTTTCCCAAATTAAGAAGAAATATTACAATATCTAGGATATTGGTCCAAAGAAAAAATCATCAAAGGAAAATAGTAGTTGAAGTTTCCTTCTATTGATGCTTAAATAAGTGGAAGGAAAGGAAGTTCAAATTTGTAATCTGTAAGTAAATATAATTTTTTATTTATATATGGAACATAAGGTTGTCAAGTAAATGTATGATTGATATGATGCTTTTTTAGAATATTGGGGCACACCGTGAGTGTATATCTAGAAGACTAAGGGCTCAAAGGAAGAAGGAAATTAGTTTCACCAACATGTCCACTCAAAAGTTAAAATAAGAGGTATGGTTTTTATGGGAGATTTTTTATATGTGATAACAATAAAAATATTTCAATAAACTATATTAGGAAATAATATGAAAATATCATAAGGAATTCCTTTTTTCTTATGAAAAAGTGGAAGAGAAGTAACACCAAAAAAGATATGTTAAGCTGGAAAATAGATTTACTAATTTTAAGAAGGAATATATAGGTAAAATAAAGGTACATCAAGCACTAATGATGTTAAACTCATAAAATCCCACATTTAAATAACAAAAATAATATGTGGAAGAAATATAAGAAAACTTCTCTAACTATGAGAAAGGAAGGTGTAACTTAAAAAATGAATCACTAAGGTCAAAAAGGTTTTAGGTGGATATTAATGATATTGTAGAGGATATACATGAGGCATCCCTTAGTGGTTTCAAAAATCATTCCATAATGAAATAGATAAAATTTTGTGTAAGATCCCATTTATGGTGGAAGAAACATTTTAAAGGATGCATGAAAAATGCATCATTGGAGGAAACCTGTAAAAGTGGGATCAGTCTCACAATGGAGATAGATCCCAAGACAAATGGGATGAATAAATCTAGAGAGAATATCTAAATTGGAATGTGTATATGTGGTGTTAAAAATATAACCACTGGGAAGTCTTAAAAGGAACTAATAATTAAAAGTTTGGTTCACCATTAGCAACCACAATCCTCAAATTAAGGATGTATGGAGGTATCCCTCTCCCCATATTTTTAAATTTTTATAATATATATTTTACATGGTATAGTCTTAATGGGTTTATATTATCCACAAGGTTATATATGCTAAACGTAAAATCATACATGTGATTATGTTGAAAAAATATATTTTTATAAGCTTAAAATTGATAAATACAACTAGAGTATTCATAGTGTTTACAATTCTTAATATGGTTCAACCCTATAAAAAAATCTAAAATGGTATCAAGTCTCTGATGTGACATAAAACTCATGTCAAGAAACCACTTTGTTTTTTAAATAATAATATTAATGTTTCATTCTATGACATAGAAGAACAAATCTTATAAAGCTCATTCCTAATTTGAAGAGGTATCTAAGTTATATTTGAAAATTATATTGGTGTCAAGCCACCATTTGAGATCAATAAGTGACATCAAACCATTTATCATGTGATATTGGATCACTAAAAGCAGTAGATAGCTCTATAGTAGAGGAAAAAAATGATCATGGTTTAATTTATTATTTGATTATTGTACTAATAATATGGTATCATCTTAATATTTTTAGGATACTAAGAAACTGCTAAAAGGAAGTATCATAACCAACAAGTTGGTCCCTATACTGACGAATGTCTCAATAATTGATGATTATAACCAAAGTAATTCTGGGAGAGTTGGGGATGATAACTCAAAGTTTGTTTATCCTTATATGAGAAATTAGTCCTGTGAAAATTTAAATAACATGGATATCAAGTGGTATCACAAGTTTATCACTGACAAGTTATATCAGTTGGTTCATTATGTGGTATGTCTCGCGAAATTTTTATTTCTTGTTTATTTTTTGATGATTTGGTTTAAGTTTAATTGATATAATAATATGTATTGAATATGGTAAAAATATAAATCTTATAGTGTTTACTTAAGTAAGTTAGTGATATGAATATCCTTGAGGTTATTGAAATAAAATCTTATTTACTACACTAAGTTCTTACTCATTAGTCTTGTAGGATTTTCAAATGACTCAATTCCAAGTGGTAATTTCACTCACTAAAAATCATTTGGTAAAATGAAGTTGTAAAGGATAAAGTGGCTTGAATCATTAAGGGTAATAAATATAGAATTAATCTATTCAAGAAATGGTTCAGAGCCTGAAATGAAAATCTAAAATTTTGTTTACCCAAAACATGGTATCATAAGGTGGAGTTTAGAATGAGATTAAAAACTAAATTTTCTTTTTAAATAGTGGTGACAATAAGTTTTAAAAGATCCAAATAATCAATTTACATGTGTTTGATCCTAAATATGTTAGGGTGGTAAGTGGAGTTAAATACTAAGAACATCCCAATTCTTTTGAAGATAATTATCAAATAATTGATGGATCCAAGAGGTTTCTAGGTGTTATCTTGTGATATTAAATGGTCTGAGAAATATTGCATTCGATAGGGGGAGAATAATCTCTCCAATATATATTTTATAATTTAAGGAATCAATTTTTCCCATTTTTTGGAGACATTAATATTATCCGGAGTAATTATTGTATAGATGAATGGGAGTAGAGTTTTGAAGGTATCCCCTATGAGATTATATGAGGAAAGGAATAGTGTGAAAAGAGAAATATTTATTAGAATGACCTTTTCATTTTGATTTAAAAGGGGGTGGAAATCAATGTATTATAAATATATGCCCTTGGCAACTTGGAGGTATTTGATGGAGGATGGATTTATGATAATATTGAAAAAAATATAAAGGGGGAGAATGTTGGAACCAAAGGTGAGTTTGGTGTTGTATTTCATTCCAATCACTATAATCAAGTAGTGTAACTGGATTATGGGAATACACTGAAGATTTAGTGATTGGAGACGCATAAGGAAGCATGAATGGTGAAATAAAAAGAGAGACCTTGATATATTTATATATCAAGTTCAAGGATTTATAAGTGTTGTATAGTGGTATGAAGAAGGTTATAGTTGAAATGATAAGGGTGATTTACATTGTGGATGTTACTAGAAGGAACCATGGTGTAATTATAAGAACAACATCATGATTAGATTTCAAAAAATGTGGTTATGTGTTGTTAGACACTAGTATACGTAATATTTTCAAGGCAGAACCTAAGGTTTTACTTTGGTTTATAAGGTTCCATCGATTACCAATTTGAGGTAATAAGTGGGTCATTACATGAAATTTTTGTCTACATTGTGAATGAAATTCATATAAGTATAGTAGAAGTGAAGAGAAAATGTTGGAATCATTCACATTGTGAGTACATAGTTCATGCCACGAATGAAGTTAGAGTCTGAAAATGGAAAAGTCTTGAGATATGGAAGGATATTTATTCAGGTTCGTATGAGTAAATGGAAAAAAATTGTATGGTTCACTTAGGTATTTCATAAGATTTATTACTTTTCAGATTTGATGTTTCGTGTTACATGTTTCAACATAGAGGTCACATCATTAGGAAGTTCCGTAGTATTTAGTGGTTTTGTAGTGAAGAGAGTTCCACAACATGGAATATATATCATCCTACAATAGTATTAATCATAAAATATGAGTTAAGAGATTTTACTATGACTACTATTAATAGAAAAAAACTACAAGGATATGATTTAAAATATTTAAGTTTTTCAGTTCTAGAATAAGAGTTCTCATTTAAAAACAAAAGACCACATCACAACTTGTTTGAAGATCTAAAATATTTAGAGATATCACACAATGATATTTAGAAGGATAAATAGGGTTTATGAAGAATTTTTTTAGATCTTATTATTGAATAATTACTACACCATGAATAAGGGTACCATACCATGAAATGGATGAATTAGCTAACACCACATCATAAAGGAATATTCCACACCATTAATATGTGGTTTCTAGATTAATTTATAGATTAGAATGGAATTTAAAAATAGAATATTTGGACTATTATTTCAAGGATTAAATCAGTATAATTACAACTCAATTACCATAATAAATTCATGTGATACACCTTTCTTGATTTCAGTGGAATAGAGGAAAGAGAATTGATCCCATCCCCTAGTTTAAGGGTGGTTCATGTGAAGTTATTATAAAACTTCTTGTAGTAGTTCTAAAAAAATAAACAGATATGAATTTATTGAAATATCCAATTTGGAATAATAATAAGAGAGATCTTGAGAATATTGAAAAGTCCAAAATAGAAGAGGAAAAATGAGGGTCATAGAATATTTCTATTTCCATATATGATGTAGTTCAAGAGAAGTCTCAAAGACGAATGAGGTAATTTATTTCTCCATCTAGTTATAGAATAACAAGATAATTCTAGTTTGAAATTATCTTCATCTAATAGATAGAGTTTTTTACTATATTTTCATGGATGAAATAGATTCAACCCTCATATTAAGGATCAAATCACTTATTTTATTGAAGGAGAGGACAGCGATGAGAAGTTCAATAGAGCATCAAATCAAGGGTTATGATTCAAGAAAGTCACATGAAAAATATATACAAGTCCTCATGTCTATAAACTATTGAAGAAAACCCATGAATCTATAAACTATCTAAGACTTTTCCCTGAGTAGTGTGTAAAAAGAAAATAATAATTAATTACTCAAGGATTGGAAATGAATCATTCTTGAACCTATTTTAACACATATAATGTGTAATTTTATCTTCTAGTACATTGATAGACCATCGATGTATGATCTATTAGAAATATTTAATGATTATGTTGTTTTTTTTGAAAATAATGATCGAATCAAGTTAGATTTGTTTACAATAACATTGTTAAAGACCAATGTGATGAAGTGGGGCTTGGGTGATTGGTTGACCCCAATAGTGATGTCAAAGGAAGTCCAGTGGCAATCCAGAAATTAGAATGTATTTAATGGAATCTTGGAGAAGGTATTTTCCAACACAGTCCAGGACATGCGCTTGAAGTGGTCATGGTGATGCTAGATAATAATATAGGATCATTCCATGCCCAGATCATAAGGCATGGTGATATGAAAAAAATCCAAAATGGGAATATGGACACGGACCATGCCCATGGTGGTCCCCATATAGAACCTTTGGTTCACCTATAAAACCTTGCTAAGCCCAAAATGGGAATTGTTAAGGTCTTGGTTTTGAAGTTTCATTATATCAAACCTAGAGTTTTAAATGGAAAAAATAGCTTGATCCTGCCTATGGTGTAAACTCTACTTCTTATAAAGTCTACCTATGAGAAACAAGGATGTCCAAAATAGTAATTCCATGCTGATTGAATTCGTAGTGACCTACAACTCAAAGGATGCCGAAACGGCCAGACCCATGCTCTTTGTGAAGGGGATTGTGGTCAATAGGTGGTTCTTCATTACAAAATGGACAAATAAAGGAGAAAGTTCACATGGTTGATGGCATGCTGAGGGTAAAACGACAAAAAATTATTCAATATACCATGGTTCAAGACATATCAAGTTATGGTCAGGAAATTTGAGAGAAAATATGGGAATTTATTGTGGTGATGCTTGAAAACTTCTTGAATTATTCTATATTAATTATATTTTTGTAGGCCATAATTCTAGCATAACTCAAAGGAGTATGAAATATTCATTTTAGTGGAATAAATGTGGAATTATTTCATGCTTTATAAGGAGATATAAAGTATTGAGAGAAGTTATTTGGCTGTTGTTATGGATGAAATTCATATGATCTATTAAAGAGTTAATGGGAAGTTTTGATAGATGAATATGGATATAATAGGTTTCCACTTTTATGGGAACATGGACTCTCTATTTTATGTAGGAGGTTTATAAGCTATATTAGACGAGATTGTGAGATAGAATCGATGAGTCAGAGTAAAAAGAAGGAAGGTAATTGTGTGCAAGGAGTAGTATTATTAAGGCCTGATACTCTTTGTATCAAGGTGAGAAGATACATTCCACTCAGAGTATGAATAAATCCCTAGTACTAGTATCCAATCATTAATGATTATTAAAGATCTTGAAGAAGTAGTACACTTATAAATCTATTTATCCATCTGTTTGTGGAGTAGGAACACCAAAAGTTGAAGTGATCACCAAGGTGAAGTGATCATTGGGTGTTCCCCACCCTTATTAGATTGTATCTTACTGAGAATTTATATCCTCTAATGTATTTTAAAAGTTGTTTGTAGACACTATGTGTAATAAGTTTTATAAATTTTTTTACCTAATAGTGGATGAATCCATGTTGGTGAGACTAAAAATCATGGAAAGGAATAGGAATGGGTGTAAAACCTTGTAAATATAATGTATTGTGCTTTATCTTTGACTTATGCATACAAGGAAAGGTTAAGAGTTTATAATGATTGAATAAAATACCTTTACTAGTTCAATAGCATATCGTGTGGTGATGAGAAAATTTCCAAAACAGAAAATGGGTAGTGGCCATGCCCATGGTGGTCCACATTGTGAACACTTGGTTCACCTCTGAAACACGACTGAGCCCAAAAAGGGCATAGTGAAGGTCACAGACTGGGAGTTTCACTGCATGGAACCTAGATTTTTAAGAAGACTAATATAGGCTTGGCCACGCCCATAGTTCAATTCATGGTGATTGTAAATTTGACATATGATAAATGGGGATACCCAAAATAGGCGTTGTGTGTTGAAGGAAGTCATGGTGACCGTTAGTTGAAAGGATTCCAAAATGGATAGCCCTATACTGATGGCGAAGGATGTCGTGCTCAATAGGTGGTTTGACATGGAAAATGGACAGATTAAGGGGACCATGCCCATGATTAGGGACATGTTGAGGGTAAAAATACCAATAATTCTACACTATTCCATGGTGCAAGGCGTGTTAGGCTATGACACATGAAACTAGAGAGAAAATTAGGGGATTAATTATAGAAATTCATGGATGGATCTTGAATGATTCCATAATCATACACCTTAGTTTTAGGCAATTATTCTAGTATAATTTAGAGAAGTATGAAGAATTCATTTTGGTGGAAAAATGTGTAATTATTTTGCACTATATAAATAGAGAGAAAGACCAATGTGTAGTTACTTAGCTACAATTATGGTGGAAATTTGTGGGAGTAATTGAGGGGTTAATGGGTGGTTTTGATAGACCATTTTGGAAATGATAGGTGTCCACTTTGATGGGTGCATGTCCTCTCTATTTGAGGTAAGAGGTTATTATCCTGTATTAGAAGAGGTCGTGAGATAGACTATGAGAATTAGAGTTAAAAATAAAGAAGGGTACAATGGATAAGGGGAAATGTTATTGTGACATGATACTCTCTATATAAAGTTGAGAATATTCGGTCCACTTAGAGTCTGTAGAAAGCCTCAAGATTATCAGAAACTCATCAACTAAAATTGAAAATATTAAAGGAGTACACTTATAGATCTATTGATCCATCTATTCATGGAGTTGGAGCATCAAAAGGTGAAGTGATCACTGAGGTGAAATGATCATTGGGTGTTGTATATCCTTATTGGATAATATCTTGTAGGTATTTTGTGTATTCTAATGAATTATATAAGTGGTTTGTGAACACTACATGGGCTCAATGTTGTAAATACATTTGTTAAATAGTGGATGAATCCATGTTAGGGTTACAAACCAACATGGAAAAGAGAATGTATGGGTTTCAAGCCTTGCAATATGATGAGTTTTGATCTAATTTTGTCAACATGAAAAGTTTGAATAGGATTATATCAATACAATGGAATCAATATAATAAACCCATTATCAATATGAAAAACACAAAATCTTCTCAAAAACTCAATACGATGTACCTCAGGTTGATTGACTTAATCTGATTGACTGAATATGATATTATCAATACAAACTTTCTCAATATTATCTTGCTCAATCTGGTAAAGAAACTTTCTGTTGTTTAATACTCCTCATGATATCTCTATTTAAAAATTACTTTCACTTGATTTATTAAGCGCTCCACCTTTTCTACTTGTGTGAAAAATTCCACATAGAGAAAATGATCCGAGAAAGTATTTATAGGTGAGTCAGAAAATAAATTCAGGAAACTTGAAAACTTTCCATTCTTCCTCAAATTTCAAAAACTCTACAAATCTATCACATTTATAACTTTGACTTTGACTTATTCAAAACTCATTATATTTATCTGATATATATGAAAAATTGAATTTCATGTTTGACCTCTTAAAATATTTATAAAACTTATATAATTTTATTTTTTTGTCGTCTTCGTAATCATCTCAATATGATTTTTTTTCTTTCTTACTGAATCTGATTTCTATTTTTTTCTCAGTGAATCCGAATTCTATTTCTTTATCAATGAATATGATTTCTATTTATTTCTTAGTGAATCATAATTCTATTTCATTCTCAGTGAATCTGAATTATATATCCTTCTCAGTGAATCCAAATTCTTTATCCTTCTTTGGGAATTTTAATTCCATATCGTTCTCTATGAATCTAAATTATATATCCTCTTTAGTATTTATTCAAAAGATTTTATCATGATAGTGTTCATGATTTGTGAGAAAATTATGATGAAAAAAGCATATTCTATTTTTTAGAAAGTATGAGTACTTTATATCTCTCAAACTCACAATATTCTTTCAAAACTCTTCATAAAAAATACGACTTCTTCACTCAAAAAAATCTTTATTTGATTACAGAAATGAAAAAATTTCAGAAAACAAAAAATTATTCCTCAGATTATTTTGGATCCGATTATTTGAATCTGATGCAGATGGATCCAATGACTTGAGTCTTGTGATTCTCTAAGTCTTAAAAAATAATCTTTCTTAAAATTTCCCCCTTAATATTTAGATTAAAAAATTCAGCTACTTTCAAATTTCTAACAAAATCTGAGTCCAATGAATCTTTATTACACTCGATATGGTTCTGATTCTTAAAAAATAAAAACATTCTTATACCAAAGGGTTTGTTGTTAAAAAATAAAAAACTTTGTTAAAACAATTTATCACAAAGGTTATTCAATCTCCCCCTTTGTATTTTTTAACAACCCTTGTTAACAACTTTTCAAACTATCTGAATTCTTCACAACTCAACTTTTGTAAATAACTCAAGTTATAAATTTTATCAAAACATAGCCTTTCTCAGAAGAGAGTGTCCTGACACCACACTACTAGATAAAGTAATGTTTTTGAAAGAATTCCATCTCTTGGTGACATGAAAATTTTGTGGCAATGTAAAGATATACCGTCCTCACTTTTCTTTTCACACTTTCGTTTTCTCTCCCCCATTCTTTATTTTATCACTTTTTTCTCTCCCCTACTTTATGATAACCACATATTCAGATTCATTAAAGAAAGATAATTAAAAACTTCTTACAAGGTAGAAAGTTTTTTACTTTCTCCCCCCCTTTATCAACATAATCCAATGAACAATGGGGGTTCTTCCTTATGAGATTTAGGAAGTCATGGTAGGAGGTTGAACATGAAGTTCCATCCACAATTCCAAAAACCTTTATTTAGGAATTCCTTTTGTAAATATATCGGAAATATAAAACTTTGTTGAAATGTATTCTAGTAAAATATCTTCATTGTAAACTTTCTCTTTTATAAAGTGAAACTTTATATTAGGGTGTTTTGATCTTGAATGTTAGAGAGTATTTTTAGAAATATAAATTGCACTACGATTATCACAATGTATCTTCAATGGTTTAGAAACTTTTACTTTCAAATCTTCTAGCTAAACTTTCATCCATAACATTTCAGTACAATCCAGAGTAGCTGCAAAGTATTCTATTTCATCTATGCTCAAAGTTGTCAAACTTTGTTTCTTACTATGCCAAATCACACAAAATTAAACCAAGAAAAATGTTCCTCCTATGTTTGATTTTATATCATTACAATCTCTAACCCAATTGTCTTTGGTATAACCACAAAACATCATCTCACTATTTATTTTGTATAACAACCCATGTAAAGTTGTTCCTTTGACATATCTAAATATTATTTTTTCTACCAACATATGTGATTCTTTTGGATTACTTTGATACATGGAACAAGAATTCACAACATAAAAAATATCAGGCCATATGGAATTAAGTTAAAGAAGACTTCATATCTTCTTCTAAAATTCATTCTAATTCACATTTATTCTTGATTCATCTTTAATCTGTTGTGTGCTGACAAATATAGGAGTAGAGACTTCATTGGATTCTTGCATCTCAAGCTTATTTAATAATTACCTTGAATACTTTTTTTGAGATAAGAAAATGTATTTTTCTTTTTGTTGAACTTATAATCCAAGTAAGAAATTTAATTCTCCCAACATTGAAATTTAAAAATTCTTCTTCATTTACTGAGAATATGTTTTACAAAAATCTTCTCTATCCCAATAAAGTTTTTTATCATCCACATAAACAATTAAAATTAGAGCTCCAGAGTCAACATGCTTTACATATAAGTTGCTATCAACTTTTCCTTTAGAAAAATTTAACATTCTCAAACAATTTTCTAGTTTTTAATAACAAGCACGTGGAGCTTATTTCATTCCATACAATGATTTATTCAATTTAAAATCTTTTTTTCATCCTCATCAAGTAGTGACCCACAAGGTTGTTAAATTTAAAATTCTTCCTCAATCTCACCATTTAAGAAAGATGAATTTACAACCATATGATAAAATTTATAATTCTGATGAACATCCACTATAATAAACATTAGAATAGTTTATAGCCATTCAATGAGGGAAAATGTTTCATCAAAATCCATATCTTCCACCTGTTCATATCCTTTAAAAATAAGTATTACTTTTTTTTATTAAAAATTATCCATGATCATTCAATTTATTTCTATAAACACACTTTATTCTAATAAAAATTTTCTTTTCTAGATGTGGAACAAGTTCCCATGTTTCATTTTTCTTAATCTGATCCAACTCTTCCTTCATAGAATCCACCCATCATTTGTGTATAATATCTTCTGAAACTGATTCTAGTTCAACTTTTGAGATAAGTGAAGTCAAATTTTCTAATATAAACTTCCTTCTAGTCTCAACAAGATCCTTCTGATTCCTAATATTGTTTTAAAATTCTACATGTTTTAGTAAGGTAAGAAATTTCAATGTTTCTGTCCCAGCTGAAATTTATTCATCACACAAATCTTATGAATCTTCATAAGGATGTTTTCAATTACTTTAACTATTGTTGGAAATCTCCAGTTTATCCTCCTCAACATTCTCAACAACTTTTTTTAAGAAGCCATTATTTTCAATTAACTTCACATCATATGAGTCCAAAAACTTTTGTAAATTTTTATTCTAACATTTTTAACTTCTTCCATTTTTGGTGAATAACCCAGAAATGTTCCTTCCTCATCTTTCTCATCAAAATTTCCCAAATAAGGATTTTTGATTTTGATCAAGCATGGACTTCCAAAAACTTTGAAGTATTTCAATGAAGGTTTTTTATTATACCACATTTTATAAGGATTCATGTTGGTTTCCAGTATAAAAAACATCTATTTTGAACATATAGAACAATACTAATAGCTTCTCTCTAATAGAACTTTGAAAGTCTGTATTCTGTTAACTTATTCTCATTTACACCAAGATTTTGTTATTTATTTTTTTTAATCCATTTTTTTGTGGAGTATAGAGAGAACTATACTGATGTTTGATACCATGTTTTCTCAGATAAGCTTCTAAATTATTTTTTGTGAATTTGGTACCATTATCTGTTCTCAATTTCTTTATGAAACCCCCATTTATTTATCAATAACTTTTATAAAGAATTTGAACATTTTAATGGCCTTTAACATGTGATTCATAAACCTGATTTTTTTTTCATCTGAGTGAAGTCATCAATAAAAGTGGTAAAGTATAGGTCTCATTTTCTTTATGAATGTATCATCAACCCACAAAAATTGTAATGAATAAGCTCAAGTAGTCTGGTAGATGGAATCTCAACTCTTTTATGACTTTTGTTAGTCATCTGTCCTATCTAGAAAGTAATAAAAAATATTCATCTCTTATTTTCAATTTTGAAAAATTCCAGACAACATTAAATTTTGAATGTTTATTAATGTTTTTATATCCATGGTGACAAAGTTTTTGACTCCACAATTTTTTTCATCTTCAGCACTCAAGTAACAGGAATTGTTCAATTCTCCTATTTAAAAGAGATTATTACTGGTTATTTCTCCCTTTATAATAACTTTTACATCTTTCAAACTTTTGATGATACAAAAATATTTTCTAAAAATAAATTCTTTTCTATCATCCCAATGTTGACTTACACTAAGTAAATTATGTTTTATCCTATCAAAAAATAAAACTTCCTTGAATTTTAACTTTTCTGCTTCAATCTCATCTGTTCTGATTCCTATGATTTTTAAAGAACTATCATTACCAAAGGTAACTACTACTCAATGATGAATTTCAACATGTTTCAAGATTTTTATTTCACTTTTCATATATGAAGAAAAACCACAATAAATTATCCCAGGATTTTTCCTTTTACTTTCTTTCAAAGTTTTCTCAACAAAAAAAGTTCTTTCCTTAACTTTCTTATTTTTAGCTTAATTTTCTTTTCTATCATAAGGAATTTGTTCTGGGAGGTGTTTCATACAACTTTCTGCATAATGACCAGCCTGATCACATTTTCAATAAACTTCTTCTGGAAATTCAAATTTATTTTTTGTTGAAAAGTTTCTAACATCTTAAGAATTCACCTTTTCTACTTTCTATAAGTTAGGAAAGCTTCTCATTCTACTTTCACTATTTCTTAAACTATGCATAAACTTTCTCTTGGGTAGAGATATTTTGTTCCAAAAATTATAAGCACTATTCCCATTGATTCCACAACACTAGAAATAGCCATCAAATATGGATTTTCTATTCAACAAAGATCTTTCTCTATAGAAACTTTTTTGAGGTTGGTAACTTCTTTCAACTCTAACATTCTCAATACGTAGACCATATTCTATTCTAAGTGAGTTTTCTAATTTTTTAGATTAGATAGGTTTCTCACATTATTTATCCACCCAATATTTCCCAATACTTTTTCTAGAACCTAAAATGTTAAAATAATTAGATAAAACATCATTTTTGGTAAGAGAAGATTTCACCTAATTATCGTATTGAGTATTCTAAACAACTTTATAAGTATCAACTTTTACTTCTGAAGCTTTGTTGAAGTTTTAATTCATCTTTCTCAAGTTACTTTTGGACTTAATATGTTTTTATTGAAATGTTTTAACTTCTTCTTCCTTAGCTTCCAACATCTTTCTAAGATATTCAATCATCTTTCCCTGCAAAAATTATAAGTTTGTAACTTAAAATATCCTTGATGTAATCTTACTCCAACTTTATGACATATTTTCTTCTATTATAAATTTATTCACAATATTTATTCACTACTCTAATTTATTTCTTAAGAGTTTTTCTTTGATAAGGACATGAAATTAGTTCTGTTCTGAGATGATACTCGCTATAAGATTCTTCACCACATTCTTCAATTTCTAAGGAATATTTTGTTTTCTTAAATTTTGCAATGGTGGTTCTAAATTTTCTATAACATCCATCTTTAGAAGAGTTTCTGTCAGTTGAGTCTGATTTAACATTCCTACTCAGCATACTTCTTCTTCTTGCAGTAAAAATTTTCTTGTATTTTTTGAAAAAATTCTCTTCTTTATCATTTTTGTTACACTTATTCCATCATGGGTTTTCATCGGAATAATATTGGTATTATCCAACTTTATTATCAGAGAAATACATAGCAAAGGGTCTGATTCCACCACACTAAAAACATTTGAGAGGAATTTTACCTCAATAATTTCCTCTTCCTCTTAGATAGTTCTTGGATATAAGAGACATGATTTTTTCATTCAACTCACCATCTTCTTTATATTTGGACTCACAAGGATCAGCTTTTTCAACGTCTTGAATTTTCATCTTTCTCATAGCTTCAAAAGACATTTCATATTTCCCCTTATTTTTAAACATTTTAGATTTCCTCATTTCATAAAGAACAATAAATTTATGCAATTAATCAAGAGATAAATCATTATTATCTTCTAATGAATAAATTTTATAATCAAACCTATCTAGAAAGTTTTTCATATGATTCATCACAATTGTATAATCTTCTAGGACATCTATGAATCCTCGAATATTTCAAAAAATTTCATTTACTCTGGTGAAGTATTCTTCAATTGATTCTTCATCTCTCATTCTGATGTCTTCATACTTACTTTGATATATTTGTATCTTTTCATTATTAACATTATTATTCCCTTTGAAAAAACTTTCTAGATTGTACCACATATTTCTTCAAGTATTGAGACCCATCAATTTATGATAAACATTTTCCAATAAGGACATAAGAATAGAATTTATATCATTTCCATCAACATCTATATTTCATTTATCAGAAAAGGTCATTGGGGAATCTCTCTCAATAGGTGGAACCTAATAGTTTCAACATTAACAACTTCCAGGTCACGAGATAGAAGATAAGAAATCATCCTAGTTTTACATCCATAATAATTTTTTTTCCTTCAAATATAGGAATTCTTATACTATTAATAGATTTTATATTATCCATGATAAGGATTCAACAAGGGAACATGACTCTGATTCCAATTGAAATTCCAAATGATCAAATGACAATTGAGAACCTGGGGGGGGGGGGGGTTGAATCAGTTGTTCAATTTTTATAAGATTCAAAACGTAACCTTTTAAACCTGTTAATATTTATTTCCTTATCATATTTTAGTAAATAATCATGCATGTAAAAGTAGAAAATAAATTAAAGAACATGAGATTTACTAGATTTGTCCCTAGTGTGAGAACCTACATCATTTCTATATCCACTCCCATGGGTCCTTGAAAATACACTGTTATGAATAAGTGAATACAACTTGTGACAACTCCTATTATACACCTTCTATCTCCCAATAGGAATGATAATACTGACTCCCATCAGTTTAAAATGTCTTCTTATAAAACAATTGAGTGAAAATAATAATAAAGAACTTGTTAAAACTGCTCCACAATTTATCTTTCTGAATCCTCATTTTGATTTGGATGGATATGTTTTTCTCAATCTGATGAGTATGGATCTAATTTTGTCAATATGATGAGTTTGGTTCTGAATATGTAAATACGATGCATCTGAATCTGATTATCTCAATGCGATGCACTCAATATAATAAATCCTTATCAATATGAAAAACTCAAACTCTGCTCAAATACTCGATATTGTGTACCTCAGTCCGATTGACTAAATACAATCTCCTCAATATGATATTTCTCAATACGATCTTTCTCAATTAAGTAAAAAAACTTTTAGTTATCTTATCCTCCTCACAAGTTCTCTATTGAAAAATGACTTTCACTTGATTTATTTAGCATTCCTCCTTTTCTACTTGACTGAAAAGTCCACATAGAGAAAATGATCTGAACAAGTATTTATAGGAGGCTCAGAAAACAAAAGTGGGAAAGGTGAAAATATACCCACTTCCCCAAATTTCAAAAACTCTAAAAATATCTCACATTTAAAACATAAAATTTTACTTCTTAAAACCTCCTTAGATTTCTCTTAGATTTATAAAAAATTTAATTTCCAGTTTTACCTCCTCAACTCTTCATAAAAATTCTGTAATTTTCGTTTTGAGTCTTCTTCACAATCATCCAATATGACTTCTATTTCTTTCTTATTGAATTTGATTTATGTTTATTTCTCATTGAATCCAAATTTTGTTTCTTTCTTAGTGAATTAGATTTATATTTCTTTCTTAGTGAATCTGAATTCTGTTTATTTCTTAGTGAATCCAAATTCTGTATCCTTCTCTGTGAATCTGAACTCTGTATCCTTCTCAGTGAATCCAAATTTTGTATCCTTCTAAGTGAATCTGAATTCTATATACTCTACATCATTTCTTCAAAAGATTTTATCATGATGGTTTTCATTATTTTTGAGAACATTATGATTAGAAAATAATTGTCTAATTTAGTTTATAAATTATGATAAATTTATAACTTCTCACATCACAATCCTCTTTCAAAACTATTCATCAAAAATATAAATTCTTCACTCAGAAACTTCTTTATTTATCTGATTATGGAAAAGAAAAATTCTTGCAAATAACAAATTCCGCCTCCAATTATTTTGGATCTAATTATTTAAATCCAATGGAGATGGATCTGATGATCTAAGTCCGGTTATTCTCTGTATGATTTTCTGAGTTCAGAAAAACAATATTTATTTAAAAAAAAAAATTTCTCTCCATTTATCTTTAGATTCAAAATTTCAGCTACTTTTAACTTTCTAACAAACTCAAAGTATAATGAATGTACATTATGATGGATATGGGTACGATTCCTGAAAAATAAAAACATTATTAAACAAAAAGTTTAGTTGTCAACAAATACAAAACTTTTTTAAAACAATTTATCACAAAGGTTATTCAGAACCAAGTAAAATACATGTGTGTAATTCACTTTCTACATCTATATTTATAATTTAATGTGGTTAGTGGGTGTAAGAACGAGATATTGAATGTGTTTCTACTAACATGAGAACATGATATGTATGGATAAGGTCTATAAAAAAGAAATTTTTTATTTTATATATACAATGATTCACCCCCACCCCTACCCTACTCTCAGGGTGCTTTAGATCTCCCAGTCCAAACAATTACTGATAATTGTTTATTCATGGTTATGTAGATGGAAAATTTTCATATGATATGAGATTTATGATGAATTACTTGGTAGGTATATAGAAAAATATTTGATGTTGGGTTGTAAACTTTCATGAGAGGTTGACTAGCAAGTTTTTGATGATTTTTTGAGGGATCCAAAGATGCTGGATAAGATTAAATAAAAATATTACTTCATGATTTACTTCAAGGTGACATGATATATGATTAGATGATATTATTTTATCAAGGTATGTATTGAAAATTCCATTTGACCTATATTAATGAGATGATGATCAATTATATGGGAATGAGAACACAATTTGGTGTCTTTGATTGATAAATATGATATTTTTATTAAATCCTTGAGTGTTTTAGATGTCTTCCATGAATCCTTTTTTCATAATAGCAATCATTATTATAGGATAATTTTATATTTAAAACATTTAATGTACAAATAGATGGATAAGTTTAGTGCTGAACAATTTAACATCCATAGGTTCTTTGATTAAGTGAGTGAAAGGATGGAAGTTGATGATATAGTTGGGATATAATAATTTAAAGGGACTGTTTGAGATATAATCAACACAGAGAGGGGGTGGATCAGTGTTGGGAACTTTTTAACATTTTATAACTTTTATCCCTTTTATTTCTTATGCATGTTAAGACCCTGACTCTCACATTATCCCTTTCTTCTCATATGTAAGTATATAAAAATAGGTAAATATGGCATGTGATATTTTTACAAGGTTCACAACTCAATTACAGTATATAGTCCTTAGCATGGGTTGGAAATAATCCAATACAACACAACCACTATAATAATCCATTAAATTTGCTTATAATAAGTAGGGAATAACCTTTAACTTCAACTTCACTATGATGAATCACTAGTGCAAGTTTTACATCTCTTGGATGGTTATATATACTATCTTTGAATACATTATTTACCTATTAAAGATCTTATAACACCAATAAAATTTTACACCTATTGATACTTCTAATGGATTTCATAGTCCTTCTTTGTTCTTCCACTTTATTCTTCTTCACTTTGTTACTTTCATATTAGAGGGAAAAAAGCTTTTCTTCTTCGTAACATTAGAAAATAGAAATATACACTTTTTCTCTTCTGACCTTAGTCAAAATAATTTAAATATTTTGTGGACTGATAATCTAAAAATTCTTCTTCAAATCAGATGATAACTGATATATAAATTTTTTTTAACTATATATTCTTATCTTATTCTCTTATTCTCTCGTTCTTCTTGTGTGAAAAATAAATAACCCTGGTTCTCCTTATTTCTAGCTTGAATCGAAAACTATATTTATGATTATATTATCAATGAATGTTTATCTTAAAATCATCATAAGTAATTATCTCTGATACAATATCAACAGTGAATGCAGTATGAGTTCTCAATTTTTGTTATTAGTTTAGAAAATATTTATTCAACTGAATTGCATCACAATTTTAGAATTATTTCATGTGAGAATGATCATGCACAAATTCATACTATTATCTTTTTTGAATTACCAAACCGACTAGGTCATATGTACTGCCTGCATGTAATTCATGGTTCATGTCACATGAAACCCTAACATATTCATCAATTTTTATTTTTAATCTTGGTTCTATGGTTAAATATATTTCTAGTATCTCAAATACCTATCCATTAACATGTGAATGAGAATTAAAATATGCATACAAGAATTCACACACAATTCATGTTCTATTTTGTTTCTTCTTGCATATTTGTATTTTCTACTGACTCATGAGATCAAAAGTATTAACCTCCTATCCTCTTCAAGTCATTGCATAGTTTAGTATCCTTGTGTGAAATAGTATGTATTTGTGTAAATCCTTCTCCTATCATCTTCAAACAAATGAAACTGCTCTTTATTACTTCTTCACACAAGATTTTATATATGGATCATCAATATGATATTAGCATTATGTGTAAACACTAAACTAGTCTATGTTTCTTCTTCACATAACTTAGTGGGAATATAATACTCAGGCACTGGATCAAGATATTAGTTCTTTTAGAAAACACATCGAGTGCGTTGTTAACATAGGTCAAGTGTTTGTGTATATTCTTGAAACAAGATGTGTGTGTCCCTTCATTGCATAACCATGGAGGTTCATGAAACTACCCTTCTTTTCAAAGATGAGAGGCATGCAGAACAGTGTGCATCCCCACATAAGAGAATAATGAAGATACTATTTTTTTTTCATAAAAACAAGAGTTCCCAATTATAACATGAATAGAAACAAACTTTTCATATTTAGTCCATTGGTATTTATAAGTGAGGTCCATAACCTTTATTTGTTATCTTTCACTAACTTGAATCCTGCAAAATGTTCCACGTAAATTAGAATATTTATATTCTAAATATATAGGCATTTTAATTCTCCAAATGTGGGTTTCTATTGTAATTTAAATCGATATTAGCGGCATTATTTATTAAGAATGTTCACATAGGAACTCCTTACATTCATGGGATATCGATCACATGCTCCTCATCATTCTCAAAATCTTTCATGATCAATGGATGCACAACATGACCTCTGTAACTTTGTTTTCATCCGTCCAAAGTGTTTTGTTCACACTCTAGGTCATATGAGAATCAGAGAAATAATTTATGAAGATTTCATATTAAACTTCATCTCGTTTTGGTCACCAGAGTTGATTATCGATGCACGAACTCATCTCCAGTGGTGACCCATCGTCAAAATGTTAGTCGGGTAGATCTCGTGTTGGGAGGAAAGAGATGACTAAATGGATGCTCATTGATCATCAGATCACTTCGAATTGGATGGATGTGATATCCATATGTTTTAAGCATGGATGAATGGTACATCACATGATCCTATCCCACATCGATCCTCAACTCGTTCATGGGCTTCTTAATAAAATATTTTGTTCCCACTATTGCTTCTATATGGCACCAAGACCTTCATCTAGATACACAACACACACTTAAATGGGGAAGGACTAACACTCTCACCCCCATGAATTCCACTGTGCACACCCACACACATGTTTTCCTAATCTTTGGTGGTACTATACATCCATGGGTTCTCCTCTACTGGATCTATGCACTTTACACTATAGTTTCCATTGTGTGGGATGACTCCCACATGGGTTGAGATTTCTCACCATATGTGCTTGAGCTGGCATCCTTAGATGGATGTGGTTGGCCCTAATTTTTGGGTAAGGCCTCACATATAATTCTTATTAAATACTAATACAAACCAACCTGAATTCCTTCAAACATTATTTCTACAACATATAATAGATATATATGTGTTTGTTTTCTATAAAACTCACAGAAATATTTCATGGTCTTCAAAATTTTATAAAAAATATATTCATAACCATTTTCACGGTCTTCATTTTTTGGAAGGTATTCATGTAAATCCTAATGAAATATTATTTAGATCACATGGACTTATTCTTTTTCATAATGAAAAATGAAATTTTTCATTATCTTTACTAAATTCTTCTTTAGGAAAATTAATGTTATGTTGTCTTCAAATAATTTCTTGCATGCTTATAATACAATAATGAAATATTGGATGACCTTATTCAATGTCTCTTATTTATAAATTCCTCTTATTTGGACATGAATATCAGTTAAAAATTATCAGATATATAAAATCATAGTCTTCAAAAATAACTTCCTCAAGATTATAAGACTTATGTACTATCTTCTTTATCCATTCATCCAAGTTAAATTCACTTTGATATCAAGATTTGATATCTTGGATACTTATATTCAAACAAATTCTTTATTTTTAACTTATTCAACATATTTATATCAATGATATATTTCTATTTCATTGACAATCATTGACAAAAAAAATTAGCAAAAAATTCAATCTATACACAAAGTGGACTATTAAATCTCCCCCTTTGTATTTATTATCAATACCTTCAAGGTTCTTTCTAAATGGACATGTAACATCCCCGACCCATGATCCACTAAACCGGTGCCCTGAGTCTGGTTGCCACAAGACCTCAAGCACACCTCCCCATACACAATAGGTTTCCGACTAATAGCAAGAGTATAATAGGTAACATGTGGAGACAATACCCTATTTCCCAGAGTAGGATACAACCGAACACAATATAAATTATGAAAACAAATAGGAAACAACCAATAACAAGAATAGTCAAACATTTCTCAAATGGGATACAAACTAGAAGAAATAGTAAATATGTCATGCCATTATACATTGTCAAGTGAACAAAACCCAAAAAGATAAAAAAACAAAAGAATACCCAAAACTGTCCTGGCTCCAAGTCTCAAAACTCATCTGTGTACATTCCAAACCTGACTCGCTTCTCAAGCGTAAGGCCCTTGCCTCTTTCCTAACATAAAACCTTGAAATCTTCTTGGGTACCCAACGGTTCCCCAATTTGGCTGTTAGTACAACTCAGTAGGCCACCACCAATGATGTCTACAAAATATCTAGTCATGTAGATAGTGCATGCAAGTGATAAATAATGGCAAGTAAAGGAAACCAGTTTCAATAATCTATTCTAGATTATGTTCCTTTATGTGATGCTACACTTAAAGATTGGTTCACTACTTAATCATAACATGGTTTAGTTCAACTTTTTTCATGTTTTCAATGGATTAGGCATGATCAATGTTCTAAAGACATATGGGAATAAATTTAGTCCTATCTCAATAGGAATCACATCACAATAACCACATTATCCCCACCTTGAAGCCTCAGTACAGGTGGAATGAAACCGTTAGGGGAATATTTTTCCATCCCCTTCCCTAACCCGTGCATTTACAGGGTGGAGCTTAGAACCTCAGTCAAACTTGACCCATGGGCATAGAACCTCATGTCTATACCCCACTCTACCAAGCCATGTGAACATGATTATTTACCATCATTTACAAGTAACCACATTACAACCATGCATAGAAAATATCATTAGCAACATCACAAAAATATCAATAAATGGGATTTTAAGTTTATTCCACAATCCATTAGCACACTCATAATTTAAAACACATAACCATTTAAACCCAATTCCCATTCCCCATTATTATCTCACTAAACATATTCAAGTGTAAAAATAATTCCCCATCATATTCTTATTAATCCCATTTAACCCATTTACATGCCAAACAAACAATCCCTGAGCTTTTAACCACATTAAACACAAATAAACACAATACATCCTAACTCATTGCATACACCAATTTAACAAACTAGCTAAGGCTCTACATCATCATGGGTCAATTTCACACCTTATATTTCTATTATCCCATTCAGAAGAGTCAGCACAACCCATAGGTGACCCTACAAATAGTAATGAAATCCTACATGTATCCCACAAGGATCATGTGGGGTTCATTTGTATATTTAGACACTCAATATACCACATATAACCAATGAAACCATGAACACATCAATATGAGAACAATAATAATACCCTACATGTAAAAATCTAAATATAAACTATGGGATATAACTTGTAGACCACCTACCTTGAATCTATTAGAGAACACACTCATAATAGAAGCCTTAGATTTCGATTCAACCACTATTTGAAGCCTTAACCTAGATCTCACCAAAAAAGAGGGTTTTAGAGCTTCGTAAAGAGATGAGGAAGGAATGGAAACCCTAGACCAAAAAGAAAAGAAACGAGTATATTAGGCTTACCCAGATCTTCAATCTGAAACTGACAACACTCCAAACTGCCTAATATTGAAGGAGAATCACCTATTGGAAGATCTTGGAAGCTTGGATTGTTTCTGGGGTTCAAGTGTAGAGAAATGGAGGAAATCTTGAGTGGAACATAAAAATCCTTCAATGGCATTTTGGTAAATTTATTAACTCTTTGGGGCCACACAGTTTACATGAATAGTTTTCCAAACCGTATGCAATATGTGTGGATGTTGTTGTCTAAAAACACCCCTTGCAAAATTTCCTTTGATTTTCACATGGTTTGCACTAAGCAGGTGAAAATCATGCAACATGACCAAAAACTCCTTTTTTCCTTCTCTTTCATGCCCTGAACCCCCAGAACACCCATGAGATTCCTCATGATCTTTGGGAAACAATTATCTAATAAAAATAAGGGAAATAATATCTGGTCACCACTTTGAGAGGTTTCCCCCCTCTTATGTCTGATCTGTGAACTTTCAGCATGCTAGAAGCTTCCAAAACTGCACTTCTTAATCTTAGAAGGCGCACCACATGCTCGTCCAGCTGGAACCACAAGTTCACTACCTGAAGCTTAGTTCAGGTTTCCTTTTAAAATTAGGGCTTGATCAATAACTTCCAAAAACCATTTCAGATGGAAAATGTTCACCTGAGATCTGATCTCGTGTCTCAGCCCATCCTGGAAACATTTCTCCACAACTGGCTCATCAACTATCAATGTCAGAACGAAGCATTGCAACTTGGTGAAATGACTAGCATAGTCTATTACTAGAATTTTCCCTTAGGTAAATCTCATAAATTCCACATCCTTCTCCTGCCGTAATGTTGCTGGGTAAAAGTGTTCACAAGAATCTTCACCTAAAAATCATTCCACATCATTCATTCAGCTTGCTCTATTTGAACCATGATGTCCCCCCAAAGCTTTTCTTGGCCTCTCAGCATATAGGATGATAAATTGACTTTCATACCAAGAGGAGTCTTTTGGTGGTCAATAATAGTCTATATAGGCTCTATCGAGATCTCTTATTCTTATGGACCACCCTCTCCAATAAAGGTTGGTGGGTGCTGTAGCTGAAATACCCTAGTCATCTCAAACATATTCAGTGCAAACCGCCCTGGATATTGCTCCATCATCTACATAAAATGAGAAAATTTCTCACATAAATACTATTTCTTATCTTCCTCAATCACCACATTCTCTTTACCCTCCACTAGAGGAGTGTTCTTAGAAATGTCATTCTATCTCAAAACTGGCACACATATTCATGGTGGCATCTCTCTATAATGAAAAACATGAGCTTTAAAACACAGGCCATAAATCTTTCATGAAAATAAAAGGAAAGGTTCATCACTAGCCATAAACAAATACTTTCTCATACACTACTCAAATGAGCCTGATCAAAACTGGGAAACAACCCTTGGACACCCCACCAAGGTAATGTCGAACATGGGTAACCAAATCACATGGTTACAAACCTCACACTTACACCATTTTAGGACTATTTAAATATACCTACTCACTTGGACCACTCTAATCTTCTTAGTACCCATTATCAAGAACAATTTTTTATTTCTAATCCAATGTTTTATTTCCCTTTATTCACATTTGTACCATTTCATTACTACCAATTCTCATCATTTTCATGAAATCAAATGCATCCTACTCTCCATGTCCCACAAAACCATCCCATGTGTTTTGTGCCTAATATGATGCATGCCACTTGTAGACATAGGTGACCAGAATGATGCATGAATGCACAAACTCATTCTAGTCCATCCATGAGACAATATCATAAAACTGTGATATCACAACATATGTGCATCACCTAATGGTGAAATATCATCAAATGTAACATCACATAATAAGAAAAAAAATTCTCATCTAGGGTAACATGGGGTTTCCCCCATACTTGGGTTAGCTACTTTCAGGAATGAGCTCATGGACAAGGCCCGACACTCTTCTAATCCCATGTCCACCATCACTAAATAGTAAGAAAGAGAAAAGAACTTCTCTGATACCACTTTGTAACATCCATGATCGGGGATCCACTAAACTAGTTCCCTGAGTCGGGTCTCCACATTAACTCAAGTACACCTCCCCATATACCAGAGGTTTCTGACTAATAGAGAGGGTCTAATAGGTCACATTGGGAGGCTATACCCTTTTTACCAGAGTAATCCATAGTAGAACACAATAAAAATTGTGGAAAAAATAGGAAAAAACCATTAACATGCATAGTCAAATATTTCCTAAATGGGATACAAACCATGAGCAACAATAAATAAGTCATGCCATGCTATAGTGCCAAGTGAACAAAACCCAAAAAATACAAACATAAGAATCCCCAAAATGGTCTTGGGTCCAAGTCCCAGACCTCATCAATGAACATACCGAACTCAGCCCACTTCTCAAGAATAATACCCTTGCCTCTTTCCTGACCTAAAACCATGAAATCTGCTTAGGTACTCAATGGAGGCCCAAGCAGGGTGTGAGTAAAACTCATTAGGCCACCACCAACGATGTCTACAGAATTTATAGTCAATTAGATATTGCATGAAAGTGATAGATAATGGAAAGTAAAGAAAAATATTTTTAATAATCTATTCTAGATTAGGTTTTTTTAATTTATGGTGCCCTTAATTCCTAGCTCAGTACATAACCATATGATGGTTTAGTTCACCCTTTTTCATGTGTTCAATGGATTAGGCATGATCAATGTTCTTAAGTAATATGGGAATAAATCCAGTGTTATCTCACTAGGCATTACATCATAATAACCAGATTATCCTCACCTCGAAGCCTCAGTCTAGGTGGAATGAAACCATTAGGGGAATAGAAATATGTCCTCTTACTTAACCCATGAATTTAGAGGGTGGATCTTAGAACCTCAGCCTAACTCGACCCATGGGTGTAGAAACTCAAGTCTATACCCCACTCTACCAAGCCATGTGCACTTGCTTATTTATCATCATCCGCAAGTAACCACACCACAACCATCCATAGCCAATATCATTAGAAATATCACAACAATATCAATAAATGGGAATTTAAAAATATGCCACAATCCATTAACACACTCATCATTTATAACACATAGCCATTTAACCCCAATTCTCATTCCCCATGCCACTCTCACTATGCATATTCAAGTGTAAACATAATTCCATATCATATGCCCATTAATCTCAATTAACCAATTTACATGATAACCAAACAATCCATTATCTTTTAACCACATTATACAAAACTAACAACAATCCAAACTAACTCATTATACAAACCAATTTAACAAACTCGCTAAGGCTCTACATCATCATGGGTCAATTTTGCAACTTATATTTCTGTTATCCCATTCAGAAGGGTTGGAACATCCCTGGGGTGACCATAAAAATAGTCACGACATCCTTCATGCATCCCATAGGGATCATGAGTGGTTAATTTAGTTATTTATACACCCAATATACCACATCTTACTAATGAAATCATTAACACATAAATACAAGAACAAGAATAAAACCCTACATGCACAAATCTAAATATAAACTATAAGATATAACTTGTAGATCATTTACCTTGTATCAATTGGCGAAAACACTTCTAATCAAATCCTTATATTCCGATTCAACCACCCTTTGAATCCAAAACCTAGATATGACTAGAAATAGAGGGTTTTAGAGCTTTAGAAGGAGATGGGTAAGAAATGAAAACCCTAAAACAAAAAGAGAAGCAAAGAAGAGATTAGACTTACCTAGATCTTCAATATGCCACTAATAGCACTACAAAGAACCTAGGATTGAAGGAGAACAACCTCATGGAAGATCTTGGAAGATCTTGGAAGCTTGGCCCATTTCTTGGGTTAAAGAGAGTAAAATTGAGGAAATCCCAAGTGGAGCCTAAAAACCCTGTAATGGATTTTTTGTAAATTTCTTAACTTTTCTGGGTCACATGGTTTACCCACACGTTTTGCGAAACCATGTGTAAACTATGCTGATGCTACTGTCCGACTCCCCCTCATGGTTAGTGGGATTTCCACATGGTTTTCACTAACTATGTGCAAACCGTGCAACTTGCCCTGAAACTCCTTTTTTCTCCTCTTTCATGCCCTAAACCCCCAAAACACCCTCGACCCTCCTCATGATCATTGGGAAACACTTATATGACCAAAAGAAGGGACTTAAACTAAAACACAAACAAAGAAATACCTTAATAAAACCCTGAATTTTATAGAACATGTCAATATACACTACTAAAAAACATACCTTTAAGAGCACTAGCTTTTATCAGCACTTTTTTAGCACTGTTAAAGTGTAATCATTATCCGTTATTTTTTTAGCACTGATAAAAGGTACCCTTTGTCAGCGCTTTATTTTTAGCATTGATAAAATGTATAATTTATTAGTGCTTTATTTTTAGCGTTGATAAAATTACATTTATCAGCCCTTTTTAGCACTGATAAAGGTCCCAAATAAATTGAAATAATTAAATAAATAAAAATATAAATGGGTTTATTAAAAAATAGTAAAAAAATATTAAATAAATAATTATTGATAAAAATGAATAAAATGAATATAATATATATACATTATAATTAATAATAAATTATATATATTAAATATATAGATATATATAAAATGAAATAAACAATTAAAAATTAAAAATAAGTAAATTTAGAAAAAAATTAAATATTTTATTAAATAAATAATTATTGATAATATGAATAAATAGTATATATTAAATATATATAGATATATATGAATGTATACAAATACAATTTATATAAAAACAAAATATTTGTGCTTTAAATTAAATAATTTATAATAATTTATAATTAAATATTAATATGGATTAAAAATACTGAATAATTGCATCAAATAATGGACATAATTGAATGTAATTTTTTTTTCAATTTAACATATATCAAACGTTTGTTATATTGATTTCACATACATATATTCCAAATTAATGCATTTATATAAAATGCACACACACAAATATTTACATAATTAATGAAATCTTATATAGAAATATATACACTTAATATTTATGTAATTTATTTAAATTTTAGTATTCATTTTATAATTTCTTTATAACATGATACATTTAATATATCATGTCTTTAATCAGTAAGTTTTCTTTACTTATTTTTAATTTTATTATAGCTAGGTATTAATTCCATTTTAATATTTTTTAATTTTTATTTTCAAATTATTGGGAATTTAGTCAAATCTATTATTTATTTATATTTAATTATTTACTATGTTTTAATATTTTCAATATGTATTCATCTTTATTTCAATATAAAACCATATTTTTTTAGTAATTTATTTTTAGTTGATAAAAATTATCATTTTTTTCAATATTGTTAACGTTTACTCTTTTTTAACTTATACGCACTTAAGATTAAATATTGTTTAATTTGGTTCAAAATATATTTGTAATTAAGTATTTGTAAATAAAAATATTTATAAATTTATATTTACTATATTTATATTTATATATATTAATTATATATATATGATTATATAAATATATATAATGATTTAAATCTACAAATTTACAAATATTATTTTTTAAAATAATATTAATATAATTATAAATAATAATTATATATTTAAATAATTATAAAATTTGAATAAGTATATTGAAATATTTAATATAATTAATATATTTATATTTATATATATTTCTTAAATATATATAATTATATAAATATATTTACAAAATTTTAACTTATAATTTATAAATCCTTTATGAGTTCTTATTAATTCAGTGCTGATAAAAGGGATTTTTATTAGTTCTTTTTTGGAAGTACTGATAAAAGTGCCGCAATCTATTTAAAAAACCATAACCAGTTGTGATATCTGAATATTTCCACGAAAACCATCTACTATCATAGGTCCTCCTCATCAAGGCTAGAATCAAGGCTAGAACCATTCTAAGGCTCAAATCTGAGGCACGAATGATTCAAGGTTCAAATGAATATAAGGTTGGAAAGAATTATAGGTTTGGTGATATCTCTACTTTCTCTCGGGTGATTTAAAGATCCAATCCAAGGTATTTTATTTTCTCCTCACTCATTGATTGATGGTTTGGAAATGTATATTTTCAATTTTTTTTATTAATTATCTCTTTCTATTCATTATCCATCATCGATTTCCCTACAAGAATGAATTTCTAATTGTCGGTTTCTATGATTTTGAGTTTGTATTGACCCTTTAAGGTCATTTCTTGATGTCTTGTATCATATTAATAATTACACACTTTAGTTTGATAAATTCTTTCCCTTCTAAATTAATCTTGAATAATATAGATATTGGTGAAAATATAGGGAATTACTTAGTGACCACTAGAAATGTACAATGGGGTTCTCTTCATTCATCCATCATGATGGATGTGGAAGCCAAGGGTTATTCTGCTCAATTAAGGGATGCCTCCAACCATTGGACTTAGGAAATACTAGTCCAAATGTACATGTGATAGTAATTCACTAGTTCCTTACATGGGATAAATAGTCAGAGGCAGTTAGGTGAATGATATTGATCATTTCTATAGAGTGATAATTATGTTGGGGAACACATTAAGAATAAAATTAAACACATATATGGGAAACCCCCATGGATTTATCATTTTTTCTGAAAATCTTGTATTCATAATCTTATATTTTCATTATTGTTGTCATTTTGTTTTCATCTATTTTCAAAATCACCATTTTTTTTCATTTTTTCAAAAAATATATAAAATACCATAAATATGATAATGAGGTAGGAATACAAGGTCATCAAAAAAATCTTAAAGGGAGTGACCATTTCCATCAACTGTATTATACTAATTCAGAATATAAATATTATTTTTACCACCCCTAGATAGGTGTGTCACTTAACCACATAATCTAATATAGACTTCTTTACCACATAATAAAACTCATTCTTAATAATTCTTCTTAAAATTGTAATCCACTTTAGAGGATTATATATATTTATATATTACTAAAACATAGTACATATGATATAAGTATAAATTTAAATGGGTGAAATTAAATAATTATCACAATTAATTGATTTATACTATGAGTGTCCATATATATCATAGTGAATAAACTCCATGGGTTTTTTCATTTAAATATCTAATTTATTATTTTAATAATTAACAATATCCCCATTCTAATTAGTAAAAAATATATGTAAATTTTATCTTTTAATCATAAAAACATCTCAACCCACCCCTTTTAAGTCAATATTTAAATGTCTCATTATCTAATATGACCAATTTTTCACTACCATAGGTCAATTTCCTCTTTCAACCACAATTACCATAAATTTTTAACAACCCTAAATTAGAATATAGTTTGGATAGTTTTCTATAACTTTGAAAAAATATATCCATATTTGAAATGATAACCCACTCAATAATACTTCTTAAAAATCACTACATTTCATTCATCACACATCTAATAAACACTATGCATGTTTTACTTTAATCCATCAAAAAATTGATCATTCTTTAACATTTCCTTTTATTTCCAACATCTTTTAAATTTAAATAATTTATCTTAAGAGATCCACCATTTATAAAAGAATAAGTACCCTTTGTACTTGTAAAAAATCTTTAATTGCATAAATTTACCTATTATGTGAGATGAACAACCAATATCTAATATAAAAGGATATTTATTTTATAAATTATTTAGTGTGACATCAATAATAAATTCCTCTTACATTCAATTTTTTTTCATATAATACATTTCTCATTATTTCTTCACATTCATCTATGTTTTTAAAAAATATTGAAAATCCTTCATACAACCGTTTAATTTATCACATGTTCAATAGAGTTCATTAAATGGTTGAAATTCATCATCCAATTTTACTTTTGAAGATTCATCTCACTTTGAAAGTAATTTTTGTAATAGTGGTTCATCTCCCCTTTAACTTAAAACCTCTATATCTTCCATAATTATAATTATTTATCTCATTTTGACTAAAATTTTATACTATGTTCCAAAACGCACTGTAAAAACCATACTATAAAACCCATACTAGTCATGAAAATGAAATTTTCGTGTAAATACAATGCTTCCTTTGATTGAAAATAATTCTTGTTTTCAAAATTTCTAGACATAAATCTTGAATCAATTTATCAACTAATAATTTTGAGTTGTTTAAAACCCTTATTGTTATTAGGTATATTATTTTCCTAAAATTATTTTTTCTATTACTTATTTATTTTTAATTGAAATTTAATTTATAATTTTGAGATGTTTTCAAATATTTGATATACCATTAATATTAAATGTCCTAATTCCTTAGGTTTTTACATTACTGGTTCCAAAAAATAGAATAGAGGTTATCAAATTATACATATGTTGGGATAATTATTAGAAATTAACTTTAGGTATTTATTATTTTATGTCTACATGTATTGGTTCCACCCCTAGGAATCTCTCATTACCATCCATGTATATTATATAAATCTTTATTTATTAATATTTTTTATCAATACATTTTTATATATTCTAGTTGATGGAATGAGAGTTTCTTATTCTTGATTATCATATTTGGGTTTCTCAGTACTCCTTAATTGCCTATATTATATTTTAATTTTTTTAGTGGATTTAGGAAAGACATGTTAGATCATTTTAATATAGGTAGGATTATTCTTAGTTATATGATTCAAAGTATTAAAAGTGGTATTTCTCCTGTAAATATATAATTCATCGAGGCCCTAATGATTCATATATCATAACATGTACCCGATGAGACCCCTTGAATCATAGAAAATAACGTGTATGCCCCAAAACCACAACTTTAATAGGCCATGAGTTAATAACTAGTTCCAATGGTGTAATTCTAACAAATTGGAGGCATTTCCACTTTTAGAGAACATAATAAAGTACAACTGTAATCCTCATCATCTTCATCTACCGAATAGTTATTATTGAATTTTTTTTTCTTGAGACTCATTGACCATCTATTTTATGTTTCCTATACTGCAATGAGAAGTAGTCATCACACGGATGACTAATTATTAGAGTATTTCAAGTAACATAGGTTCATGTCCACAAGATATGTGATGTGGCAGTGTTTTAGCACTCTTTGCCACATATATTGTGTATTTTTTATTGACTTTTTTGTATTAAAATTTTGTTTTTATTAAATAATTGATAATTGTTTAGTTTTTTCACTTTGCTGTGTAAAATAATCAATTTTTGTTTTAAAAAAGTGTTTTAATGTGCTTTCATGTCATTTTAAATAATTCAAAAATTAAATGAGTCGTGCAAATTAGAATTTTATTTATTAATTCTTTTATTTTTTATAATTTTTATATTCTAGTTAGTTTATTAATTCATTTATTAAATTAATTAACGCTTTATTCTTTAAATTGTAAATAAAT
This sequence comes from Viscum album, assembly GCA_963277665.1. Taxonomy (NCBI): domain Eukaryota; kingdom Viridiplantae; phylum Streptophyta; class Magnoliopsida; order Santalales; family Viscaceae; genus Viscum; species Viscum album. The sequence continues at coordinate 802,760,741 of OY728167.1, read as the reverse complement.
AGATCTCATTGGTTTTTAGTCTTTTAATAATTTAATTAGTTTTAACAGTTTAATTTTACTCATTAAATATTTTTATTCTTTAATCTGATTAGTTCTTTAATTAATTGGTTAATTAATTTCAGCAAGTAATTGTAAATATTTTACTTTGTTCTTTAATAAAGTTTGTTTATCTTTTTTAAAACCAAATTAATTCATTCTTTTAAATAATGTTTTATTAATTTTATTATTTTACTTTGTGTTTTTAGTTTTTAATTATGTTCTATTTAATTTAATTTATTAGTATATTTATTTATTTATTTTTTAGTTTTATTAAATTATTTTATTAATTTAATTTCCTTTGTTTGATTCGCAGTTGTTTCAGTCGCGTGTTGACCCTCCCTATCGGTGACCTTGCTACCGATACACATCCTCACCGTTACAATCTATATACCGATACACTCCCCAACTACCGATACACCCATCCTTACCGCTCACCCATCCTCACTACTACCCCACTACCAGTAGCCCAGCCTACCGATACACTATTCCAGCCACTATTATCCCCACACATCCTCACCGTTACAATCCAGATACTGATACACTCCACCACGGTTCACGCACCCAATCCATACCACTTCATCAGACTGGAGACCGTCTTCGACTGGAGATGGGCTCCACTCCTCCATTTCATCCATCCTCCCACTGCTCTATTCTTGGTGATCTTTGTTGAGTCTGTAAATACACTCGTAGTGTTTCATGTTTACTTAATTGAATTGTGATGTTAGTTATGTTTAATTGTTTGTGTTGTTCATTCTTTCTCATCTTATGCTGCGATCTCAAATCTCCAAAAATGGAGATCTAATTCACGGGGCTGGATCCAGTTTAAGAAACCCACCACAATCAGAAGATCCGCATGTTAATGTGATCATGTTATTTTTATTTACTTTAGTAGATCGCGTTTGCGAGTTAGATTTAGCGAGAGCAAGATCTTGCATAGGACGATTTGCTAATTTCTTGTCTAATTTCTTCTCCCCTTCCTGTCTTGATTTCTCGAACTGAGAATCAAGATCGGTTGTGCGATGTGATGATCTTAGTGGAATCACTCTGGTTTGTGAGAATTTCTTTCTAGAATGACTTTTCTGAGTGAATCAACTTGTATTTTGGAGGAATGCTTAATCATGGAAGGAATTCTATGTTTGAGTGTTCAAGTTCTAGGCGAGACTGGTGTTTGATCCGAGACATCGATCATGCACTGTGCGAATTCGAGAATTGTTGATCAATTACTTAAGCTGATCTAGGATAGGTAGTAGAGGGTGGATTAACCTGGGTCTAGCCTTGTTCTCACTGTCTTTTGTCTTCCGTGTCTTGGTGTCTTTTGTTTTTTCTATGTCTTGTGTTGTGTCTGTTTCTATTTTCTTTTCTTGGTTTTGTCCTATGTCTCTTTGTTTTTGCACTTCCCCATCTCTGTTTCTCATCTATTCATCACTGTTCCACATCCACTGTGATCTTCAGCACTAAGTAGTGATTCCTTAGGAGTGTGTTTTTATGTTTTCAATGTATTTAAAAATACAAAAATATTTTCGGAACAGAACACTTAGGCTCTCGACATTGCTTCCTTGAGAGCGACCCTGAGGTTAGCCATTGTGCTATATCTTGGGTCTTTATAAATGTAAACTTGACCGTCCTTGTGACAAGGATGATGTCAAATTTTGGCGTCGTTGCCGGGGAAGCAACGAGTGTCTTAGTGGTTTTTCCATTTTTTATTTCATTAAAAAAACATAAAAAAAACATTAAAAAAACAACACACACACAGTGATGAACTCTAACGAATCTGATATAGTGTCACTATTTGACCCGGTTCAAGAGCTTGAGGAGGCTGTTGTTAAGTTTTATAGTTAGATGCTTGAAAGACAGAATTGAGACCTTACTGATGAGGAGAAAACTTATTCTCATGAGATCATGCAATTGATGCAACTAGCCATGGATAAGGTCAAAGGCTACCACAAAGACAATGCATTACCACCACCTCCCATTGAAGCCCAACATTCTGGAAAACAGCTGAGTAGGAAAGGGAAGAGAAACAGAAGAAAGAAAAAGCCAGAGTTTCCCAACTTTGATTTGGATTTTCTCCTGGAGTCAAAACTGGAAATTCCAGAACCAATTTCTGAGGATGTTTTCAAGGGATGGCAGGAGATGGAACTTGCAAGGACTCATGATGCTGGGAATTTCTTTAATGATCATTCTTTCCCTGATTTCCATTCTAATGATTTTTCTTGCAATAATTGTTTTAATGATTTCTCAATGTTTCAACAGGTAGAACCAACACATGACATCATGTCACTCTCCTTAAAAGATTCAACAAGTGAGGTGGTGTGTTTTGAAGAGAGGTTGGAGGAGGTTGACTACCTCGCTATTTCCTCGGACCCTCTCATAGGATCACTATTCCATCATGAGGAGGAACAAACAACACTGATAAAGGGAGTTGAAAATTTTATGGAAGAAGATGTATTTTTATTCAACATAGATTACATCGAAGCTGATTTTAAATGTGTTTCTCCCTATGCAAGTATTTAAGATGCATCTCATTTTTGTGATCTCCTAGAGAGTGAAGAATATGTGGTTTCTTCTGCTTAAGATTTAATAGAACTTCCCATTCTGGAAGACACTTCTAGTTTGGGAGTTACTTTTGGAGATGGATTTTTGGAGCTGTGCACTAGAACAGAAGTGGATGATGACACATCATTTCTTGTTACAGAAGAATATGTTTTTGGACTGAACTAGAGGATAATTCACATCCAGTATATTCATTTCTAAAACTTGTGCACACCCAACATCAAACAGAAGAAGTAGGCATGTACCCCTACATTCTGTATTCCCCTCCATCACTCAATATGACGCACTTCACTGCCCAGGAGGGGAATTTGGTTGAAGCATCACAAGGGGTACTCCAATGATGGAAAGTGACTGAAGATGGAAGGAATAACACTTGGTGGTTCTTGAGCAAGAAGCTTAATCACCCATCCGACTGGGGTTGATCTGAGGACGGTCCAGCTGTGGATAGTAAAACTGTAGCACCCCCTGGGGGGTTATCCCAGGATTATCCATTTTCATTTACTGCTTTAGTTTATTTTTGCATGTTGTTTTTAATTTGAATGTTGTTTTATTAGGACAATAAATAGGCAGTAGATTCCACGTGGCTATCATTCAAGTCTCATGGGGCCAGCTCAATGGATTAATGGATAAAACTCGCTAACTCATACTCTACGGTTGCTTTTTATTTGAACTTTAAAATCTGGAGCACTAATGTCAACTTGTTTCATCATGTAGGTGCCCAACTAGAGCAGCCAGAGTTCATGAACATGGAAATCAATGGGAGACATTTGTAAATTTGAGAAGCTTCACATTCATGGGAGTATTGTTTTATGTTTCAATGTTTTACTCTTCAAATTTTTATTTTATGCTGCTGTGAATTAAGTGTGGGGGACTTCCTGCTGATTTTTGAAACTTGTGAACTATATTTCCTGCATGGGTGTTTATATAGCAACCCGACCTTTTCTTTCATTAATATTACATCATTTCAAAGATAAAAAACATAATAGTATTACACATAGAGGATCCAAAGGTTTAGTGTCTTGGTAAAACTAGGACCAGACATAACAAAAACAATATCAACCAGAAACATTTATTTAATTTCTTCTTCACTAGCTTCTTAGTGGCACTTGTCCTCTCCTTAGTACATGTAGCCACCTGAGGATATACATCAAAAGGGGTGAGCTAGAATCCCATTAATAGGATAGATAAGAACAGTATAGCATGGGTTGAGCATAATCATGACATAGGAAAATGATCATGAACATGAGAGGAGCATAAATAAAAGACTTCAAATGTGGCAATGCATAAAAATGGAACATCATGTCTTAGTGGTTAACTACCACAAATAATTGTGAACCAAGCTAGAATATTGTTCACACATAATTTCAAATTTACTCATGAGAATCATCACTTTACCCAATGCATTGGAGCGCTATATAATTCTGGGCGCACACATCACATTTAAACATTCATATTGCGCTATATAATTCCGGGCGCACCCGTCACATCATAACATTAAAATTATCATGATTGCCACACAGAACACATATAAAAATGTACATAAATAACCCATGGAAAGAAATGAGTTTCATCTCATAATAACACATTCATAAGCTTTGGGTTCCCAAAAGAAAGAGGGAACAACATACTTGATACAAGAACCATCAACCTTGAATGAGAGGTAAAAGGTGAGTTCTTGAAAGAAGAGTTCTTTTGGAAAACATTTTTATGGACATAAAAACCAGTGAAAAACATGTATATCCCAGAAATGTAAAGTCAATGATGAAAAAATGATCTTTGAGGAGTAACCATATCCAAAATGGAGTGAAAGAGGGAGAACCCGAAGGAAGAAAATTGGGTTCGAGATTTCCCCTTACCTTTTACTCGAATGCCTCCTTCTCTTTAATGTCTTGTATAATGACATTATATTCATTAATTATAAATTCCAGAACCTTTTATACATTAATAGGGTTCATTAAGGTTTCATTATTTCATATTATGTTCCTTTGGATGACTTATAGAGTTTAAAAACATTTTTCGGTGATGTTCATTTTTATGGTTTTCTTGAGTGGTCCACTTGTATTCTTAAATTGAAGTTCAGGTAGATCATGGGTAAACATCCAGAAATGATATTACATGTTATTAGTGATATTAAAGGAGATTGAATGATTTTATGATGAATTATATTAGATCCATGTGGGTGAATCATTAGATAAGAATTAAATGATGATTATTTGGGTTAATTTGAGCGGTTTTTGGATCACAACAAACTTGTTTTAACTTTTAACTTAGTAATATGGCCATAGGTTATTTCAAGAACTTAAAATAGAACATAATACATATAAAATATTCTGGTTCAACCATAAAAATGGTTTCATGACCATATATTAAGGCAGAAATGGAAGAAGAGAGCATGTCGTTTCTAAAGGTGATAAATTTAACACCTCATGAACAATATTCTCTTTAATAAAATAAAAGGAAGAGGGAAAGGGGGTGGGGTGATATAATATCCCATTAGCATCATAACATTACAGTATATTTATTATAGTAGAGTTAAAATAAAATTTATATGAAAAAAGGTGGGGATAGATCAAGAAATGAACTTGATCTTGAAAGGAAAATAAAGGAGAAGAGGGAGGGAAATTACCTCTAGAATCCTTCACTTGAGAACCTCCTTAAGGGCCTAAGCTTGGACTTTTGATGAGACCAGAAGCTCTTGGACATGGGGGAGGGGCTATGGAAGGTGTTTGGGAAGATCTTAGGAAATTATTGAAGCTCGAGAGGTGTGGTTTGGAAAGAGGAGGGGGAGGGATTATTTATACATGAGTAGGGAGGTGTTTTTGGTATAAAATATAAAATAAAATAATATATCAAGAGTTAGACTTGTAATAGTAGTTTTTTGACATCTTAAATCATATATTAATATAATATAACTCGTTTTGGGATTTAATCCTTGTTTATAATTCAAATTCATTAATTTATTAAAAGGAAAGTGAAAGAAAGAGAAAAAGACACTTTAAGAAATCACCTTTTGACTTTAGGCTTTGGAAAGTTATTTTTAGGTTTGAGAATTGGATTTATTGTATTTTAAGGAAACATTTATGAAATTTAAAATAATTTGGCCGAAACTAATTCTCTAGAATGTTTATGTCATCATTACATAATTAATGATGCAATTCAGTATATATCGATTATGCAAAAAACTGTATTTTTTTACTATTCACCTGAAAATTGAAGTATTTCAGAATAAACCCAAATATTTAACCCTACCATTTTTTGACATGTAGAATCCAAAAATGATGTCCATTTTTCAAAAATAATTTTCTAAATATTATTAATTTAATGTTTAATTAAAATCATAATTTACTTAAAAAACAGTTTTTAAAATTAAAACTGATTTTGTAGTTCTTTCAAAAATTACGTAGGGTCTTATAAAATTATCTAAAAACTATTAGAAATTGATTCAAAACTTTATGATTACATTTCAGGGAAATAAATATTCTTTTAAATTAATTAATAAATTATAATTTATTATTTTGACTTATAAAATATCAAAAACGTTTACTAAGGTCAAATTATAACTTTCTATGATGTCTAAATTTTATTTTATTATTCATAGGTAATGTTACTCTTATTTACTATTCATAACGGTCATTATACTATTCATAATGGTATGTTACTATTCATAAGGGTAGGTAACTATTCATCAAAAATTATTTTTGTTTCATTAGACTCCAAAAACCATCTTGAACACAACCGTGTATGTCAGATTTTCAAAATTCCAAACATAGGGGTGACAAAATTGTGTTTAAAGGTCACTTATCACTTAATAGTTCATTATTTTGTGTTTTTATGACATTAATATAAGAAGGGAATTTTCCATTGAAAAACTTTGGGTCATTACATTCTTCCCCCCTTAAGAAATTTCACCCCCGAAATTTCACTTTACACAAACAGGTGAGGGTACTTCTCCTTCATTTCCTCTTCTGGTTCCCAAGTTACTTCCTCAAACTTATGGTTCTTCCACAACACTTTGACAAGATGGATTGTCTTGTTGCGTAGAACCTTATCACTTCGGTCCAGAATCTTTACTGGCTTCTCCTCATAGGAGAGATCATCTTCTAGCTGCACCACCTCTGAGTTTAGTACATGTGAGGGGTCTGGTATGTACTTCCTCAGTAGTGATACATGAAACACATCATGAAATTGAGCCATATTCGGTGGAAGTGCAAGCTGATAGGCCACAGCTCCTATGCGGTCAAGGATCACAAAGGGGCCAATATACCTTGGTCTTAGCTTCCCTTTCTTCCGAAATCGCATGACTCTCTTCCATGGAGATATTCCAAGGAAGACTTATATCTCCAACGTCAAACTCCAAGTCCCTTTGATGGTTTTTAACATAGCTCTTTTGCCGACTTTGAGCATATTTGATGTGTTTCTGGATGACTTGAACCTTATCTTTCATCTCTTGAACAAGATCAGGTCCAAGCAGCTTTCTTTCTCTAACTTCATCCCAACAGGTTGGAGTTCTACGTCGCTTCCCATAAAGAGCTTCATACGGAGCCATATGAATACTCGAGTGGAAGCTATTGTTGTATGAGAACTCAACCAATGGGAGATGCTGATCCCAACCACCTTTGAATTCAAGATAGTAGGCTCTTAGCATATCTTCAAGCGTTTGAATAGTCCTTTCAGATTGGCCATCGGTTTGGGGGTGATAGGCCGTGCTGAAATTTAATTCAGTACTCAAATCATGTTGAAGGATCCTCCAGAATTTAGATGTGAACCTTGGGTCACGGTCGGAGACAATAGAGAGTGGAACACCATGAAGTCTCACCACTTCCTTCACATATATCTTTGAAAGTTGTTCAAGCGATAGGTCTTCCCGAATAGCGATAAAATGGGCAGTCTTGGTGAGTCGGTCAACCACAACCCATATCACATTATTCCCCTTTGATGTCTTCGGGAGACCCGTGACAAAGTCCATAGTAACATTTTCCCATTTCCACATGGGTATAGGCAATGGATCCATCATACCTTTGGACTTTTGTCGCTCAGCTTTAACTTTCTGACATACCATGCACCTTGATATATATTCCGCAATCTCCTTCTTCATGTTATCCCACCAGAAGTGTTATCGGAGATCACGGTACATCTTGGTACTCCCAGGATGGATAGAGAAAGTTGAGCTATGTGCATTATCCATTAGCTCCTTCTTTATCCCGAGTGATGAAGGCACACAAATCCACATTCCAAACCGAATCACACCATCATCGTCGATATGGAACTCTTGCAGCTTCCCTTCCATTACTGCATTCTCCCTCTTTTGTATCTCCGCATCATCCCTTTGTGATTCCTCAATCTTCTCTTGGATGGATGGTTGTGCAATCATTTGGGCAAGGTAGGATGTATCCCATGCCCTTATGATTTCCAAATCCATCCTTTTCATATCCAATAAGATAGGGTCTTTCTCAATCCGCAACATGGATAGAGTAGCAGGTTTTTTCTGCTTAGAGCATTAGCTACCTTGTTTGCCTTTCCAGGATGATAGTGAATAGAGAAATCATAATCCTTAATTAGATCTAACCATCTCCTTTGACGCATTTTGAGATCCTTTTGTGTGAATATATACTTTAGGTTCTTGTGGTCGGTGTATATGCCACACTACTCACCATAAAGGTAGTGCCGCCAGATTTTCAAGGCAAAAAATCACGGTTTCCAGCTCTAGATCATGTGTCGGGTATTTCTTCTCATGGATCTTCAACTGTCGTGAGGTGCAGGATATCACATTATCATTTTTTATGAGTACACAACCCAAGCCTTTCTTTGAAGTATCACTGTATATCACAAAACTTTATCCACTTTTTGGTAGTGTGAGTACAGGTGCAATGATCGACCTTCTCTTTAGCTCCTTGAAGCTTCCCTCACATTCTTCCGTCCATACATACTTTACCCCTTTTCTTGTTAACTTAGTTAGCGGGCTTGACAATCATGAGAAGTTTCTCACAAAACGTCGGTAGTACCCAGCTAATCCAAGAAAACTATGAATTTCTGCGATACTAGAGGGCATGGTACATTCCTCAATTGCCTTTGTCTTTGAAGGGTCCACAAAAATTCCCTCACTTGTGATCACATGTCCCAAGAATGTGACTTGATTCATCCAAAAGTCACACTTTCTGAACTTTGCGTACAACTTCTCCTTTCTCAGAGTCGCCAACTCAAGTCTTAGATGTTCTTCATGTTCCTCCTTGCTCTTGGAGTAGATGAGAATATCATCGATAAACACTACCACAAAATTTTCAAGGTATTGTCTAAAGACTCTATTCATCAAATCCATGAAGATTGCAGGGGAATTAGTAAGTCCGAAGGGAATCACCAAAAACTCATAATGTCCATACCTTGTACAGAAGGTAGTCTTCTGAATATCTTCCTTCTTCACCTTTACCTGATGATATCCAGAACTAAGATCCACCTTTGAGAAGTATTGAGCTCCTATTAACTGATCGAACAAGTCATCAATCCTTGGGAGAGGATACTTGTTCTTTATGGTGATCTTGTTGAGTTCCCTATAATCGATACACAACCGCATTTTTCTATCCTTCTTCTTAACAAAGAGCACTGGCACACCCCAAGGCGATGCACTAGGGCATATGAACCCTTTGTCCAGATGCTCTTGTAGCTGCTTATTTAACTCCTCCAGTTTGATAGGATCCATCCTATAGGTACATTTCGAGATAGGAGTAGCTCCAGGTATGGGTTCAATTGAGAACTATACCTCACGATCCGGGGGAATTTCGGGTAACTCTTCGGGAAATACATCTCCGTATTCCCTCACGATGGGAATTTCATCAAGGTTGGCATTTTCCTTCGACTCAACCATTTGGGAGACATATGATTCTTCATAGGGAATCAACACCCACACTATTGAAGGATTTTTCAAAGGTGATTCATGATCTTCCTTGCATTTGTAGAGGATCATGGGATGGTTCGGAATATGAAAAGATATTTCCTTTTCCTGACAGTTGATATGTGCTCTATATAACGAGAGCCAATCCATTCCCATTATAGCGTCGAATTCCACCAAGGGAAGTATTACGAAATTTTCCGAAAGAATATTCCCACATACGTCAAAAAGAGAAGAGTCAAACACTTGGGTTTCAATGATTTCACCACTTGGTGTTTTTAAAGATATCTCTACTTCAAGGTTTCGGGGCTTCGATTCTATTGTTATAGCAAACATGAAAGATATAAAGGAATGCGTAGAACCAGAATCAAATAAGACTTTTTCCATTCTTGAGTGAATAGGAAGTGTACCTTGTACGACTTCATTATCATGTTCCACCTCCGCAGTAGTGATGGCATAAGTATTCCCTTGTTCCTTTGGCTTTGGTGGTTGCTGACGTTGATTACCCTCGAGAACTCGAGGTTTAGTGCACTGGTTTGAATATTGCCCTAGCTACCTACAGTTGTAGCATTGAACCATGAGTGGTTCTCTCCCTTTATCGGCTACATTATCCTTCCTTTTTATGTCTTTTAGACACTCTTGGGCATGGTGTCCTTCTTTCCCACACTTGAAGAATTTCCCCGTCCCTTTGAGGAAATTCCCATTGTGCAACTTCCCACATTTTTGGCATGTGAGTCGTTGATTTTTCCTTCCCACCTTTGTCATTAGATCCACCAGCTTGAAACTCCATCTTTCTTTTCTTATCCCCATAGCCATGAGACCATTATCCAAAATCCATCTCCACTTTGAGAGTACACCGAACAACTTCTTCATAACTCCCAAAGTCTCTAATCGCAAGAGCCTTTCGAAGGTGTGGTTTTAATCCACTAAAGAATCTATCAATTTTTCTATCATTGTTGATAACAAAACCCGAAGCATACCTTGTGAGCCTTGTGAAATTTTCTTCATAGGTTGTGATAGATTCTCCTTCTTTTTTCTTGATCTCTCTGAATTCTTTCTCCATCTTCGTGAGAAGAGTTCTTGGGAAGTACTTATTAAGAAACATTATCTTAAAGTCTTCCCATTCCATCTCTTAAATTTCCTCTCTTGGATTGGTGTTCTTAATCAAAGCCCACCATTGATCATCTTATCCATCTAGACGATAAACAGCTAGAGTAACCTTCTCCGTCTCAGAACAGTGAAGAACAGAAAAGATCTTCTCCATGGAGTTGACCCACTGTTCCGCAACTAGTGGATTGGAAGATCCACTAAATGTCAGTGGTCGTTGCTGCATAAAACATTAGATAGCTAGTTGCTCCCTCTTCGGTGAAGGAGGACGTTCCCCATTATTATGGTTATTATTCATAACCTGAGATAATTGGGTAAGCATCACCATGATGTTTTGAACTCCGCCTCCCAAATCATTGGGGATGTCGTTCAGGACATCGTTGCATTGGCCCTCGCATGAGTTGTTGGCATGATTTCTCCTGGTTCCCACCATTTTCTAAAATAGAAAAGGTTAGAACAAAACATAAGTAAAAAAGTCATGAATAACTTATTAATTTAAACAATTATACCAAAAACATAACATATGGGATCCCTAGGAAAATATTCTTGTGTGCATTTTTGTACTTAATCTCATACTATAAGTTTTCTCTAGGGTTCACTAATCCTAATTCCCAAATTAACTAAACCTTTCCTATGATACCAACTATAGTGACCCGGCATTTCCTTTCATTAATATTACATCATTTCACAGATAAACAACATAATAGTATTACACATAGAGGATCCAAAGGTTCAGTGTCTTGGGAAAACTAGGACCACACGTAACAAATACAACATCAACCATAAACATTTATTTAAATTCTTCTTCACTAGCTTCTTAGTGGCACTTGTCCTCTCCTTAGTACATGTAACCACCTGAGGATATACATCAAAAGGGGTGATATATAAGCCCAGTAAGAGTATAGATAAAAACAGTATAGCATGGGGTGAGAATAATCATGACATAGGAAAATGATCATGAACATGAGAGGATCATAAATAAAAGACTTGAAATGTGGCAATGCATAAAAATGGAATATCATGTCTTGGTGGTTAAATACCACAAATAAATGTGAACCAAGCTAGCATCTTTTTCACACATAATTTCACATTTACTAATGAGATTCATCACTTTACCCAATTCATTGGAGAGCTATATAATTACGGGCGCACCCGTCACATTTAAACATTCATATTGCGCTATATAATTCCGGGCGCACCCGTCACATCATAACATTATCATTATCAAGATTTACACATAGAACACATATCAAACATGTACATAAATAAACCATGGAAAGGAATGGGTTTCATCTCATAATAACACATTCATAAGCTTTGGGATCCCAAAAGAAATAGGGAACAACATACTTGATACAAGAACCATCGACCTTGAATGAGAGGTAAAAGGCGAGTTCTTGAAAGAAGAGTTCTTTTGGAAAACATTTTTATGGACATAAAAACCAGTGAAAAACATGTATATCCCAGAAAAGTAAAGTCAATGATGAAAAAATGATCTTTGAGGAGTAACCATATCAAAAATGGAGTGAAAGAGGGGGAACCTGAAGGAAGAAAATTGGGTTCGAGATTTCCCCTTACCTTGTACTCGAATGCCTCCTTCTCTTTAATGTCCTGTATAATGTCATTATATTAATTAATTAAAAATTAAATAAACTTTTATACATTAATAGGGTTCATTCTGGTTTCATTATTTCATATTATGTTCTTTTGGATGACTTATAGAGTTTAAAAACATTGTTCGGGGATGTTCGTTTTTATGGTTTTCTTGAGGGGTCCACTTGTATTCTTAAATTGAAGTTCGGGTAGATCATGGGTAAACATCCAGAAATGATATTACATGTTATTAGTGATATTACAGGAGATTTAATGATTTTATAATGAATTATATTAGGTCCATGTGGGTGAATCACTAGATAAGAATTAAATGATGATTATTTGGGTTAATTTGAGCGGTTTTTGGATCACAACAAACTTGTTTTAACTTTTAACTTAGTAATATGGCCATAGGTTATTTACAGAACTTAAAATAGAACATAATACATATAAAATATTCTGGTTCAACCATAAAAATGGTTTCATGACCAGATCAGAAGGTATAAATTGAAGAAGAGAGCATGTCGTTTTTGAAGGTGATAAATTTAACACCTCATGAACAACATTCTCTTTAATAAAATAAAAGGAAGAGGGAAAGAGGGTTGGGTGATATAATATCCCATTAGCATCATAACATTCTAGTATATGTATAATACTATAGTTACAATACAATTTAGATGAAAAAATGTGGGAAGAGATCAAGAAATGAACTTGAACTTGAAAGGAAAATAAAGGAGAAGAGGGAGGGAAATTACCTCTTGAATCCTTCACTTGAGAACCTCCTTAAGGGCCTAAGCTTGGTATTTTGATGAGACCAGAAGCTCTTGGACGTGGGGGAGGGGATAGGGAAGGTGTTTGGGTAGAGATTAGGCAATTATTGAATCTTTAGAGGCGTGGTTTGGCAAGAGGAGGGGGAGGGCTTATTTATACATGAGGTGGGAGGTGTTTTTGGTATAAAATATTAAATAAAATAATATATCAAGAGTTAGACTTGTAATATTAGGTTTTTTGACATCCTAAATCATATATTAATATAATATAATTATTTTTAGGCTTTAATCCTTCTTTATAATTTGAATTCATTAATTTATTAAAAGGAAAGTGAAAGAAAGAGAAAAAGACACTTTAAGAAATCACCTTTTGACTTTAGGCTTTGGAAAGTTCTTTTTAGTTTTGAGAATTGGATTTATGGTATTTTAAGGAACCATTTATGAAATTTAAAATAATTTGGCAGAAAATAATTCTCTAGAATGTTTATTTCATCATTACATCATTAATGATGCAATTTAGAATATACCGATTATGCGAAAAACTGTATTTTTTACTATTCACCCGAAAATTGATGTATTTCAGAATAAACCCCAAAATTTACCCCTACCATTTTTCGACATGTAGAATCCAAAAATGATGTCCATTTTTCAAAAATAATTTTTTAAATATTATTTATTTTAACTAAAATCATAATTTACTTAAAAAACAGTTTTTAAAATTAAAACTGATTTTGTAGTTCTTTCAAAAATTACATAGGGTCTTAAATATTATCTCAAAACTATTAGACATTGATTAATTACTTTATGAATACATTTCAGGGAAATAAATATTCTTTTAAATTAATTAATTAATTATAATTTATTATATTGACTTATAAAATACCAAAAACGTTTACTAAGGTCAAATTACCACTTTCTATGATGTCTAAATTTTATTTTATTATTTATAGGTAATGTTACTCTTATTGACTATTCATAAGGGTCATATTAATATTCATAAGGGTAGGTTACTATTCATAATGGTAGGTTACTATTCACCGAAAATAATTTTTGTTTCATTAGACTCCAAAAACCATCTTGAACACAACCGTGTATGTCTGATTTTTAAAATTCCAAACATAAGGGTGACAAAATTATGTTTAAAGGTCACTTATCACTTAGTAGTTCATTATTTTGTGTTTTTATGACATAAATATAAGAAGGGAATTTTCCATTTAAAAACTTTGGGTCGTTACAGTTTAGCTGCTAGTATATAGAGAGTTGAAAAATTGTGTTCTTTTGTTTTTATTTGTTTGTGTTTTTATTTTCTTTCACTTTTTGTGTGTCAAAGAAATTTTTTAAACTTCATTGATACCCCTCCATTTCCTTTTTCAGTTGAAATTTCCATCTATTTTGAACTTTCACTGTCTCCCAAATTGAGATACAACATTGGGGACAATGTTGGGTTTTAAGTGTGGGGGAGAGGGGTCATTCTAGTGTCATTTCAAATTCCCCCTTCTTGAACCTGAGCTTGTTTAAAAAGTGGTCAAATTTTTTCAAAAAAAATGGTTCGAAAATGGTTCAAAATTACTTAAACAAATTTCAAAATTTCTTCAAAAATTTTGAAATTCATTCATTACTTGATGGTTATTGGAGGTTCACTGGTACTTCGTTTATGTCCTATTTAGTGGATAAGTGTTTACTGGATGTTGAGAGTGACATTGAGTCAGAAACCATTAAGTATGAATGATTGCTGAGTGAAATTGTTCACTGTCTCTATGAACCTTTCTGTTTAGGAACTGAGGATGAGAGTATAACAGGATAGGTTTTGTGGGATGAGGATTATGATTTAGGGTAACTTGATGTTCTCACTGGAACCAAAGGGACTCACATTCTTATAAAATAATATTCAATCACTTTAGGAAGTCAATTCGGATTATTATTAATTAAGTCATTTGTAACTGGAGTAAAATGGGAAAATGGGATCCCATGGTGAGTATCTGAGACATGGTGCATTGGGTGCATTTCTGTGAATAAATAAAACCAATTTCAATTTTAATAAGTGATATGCACAGTGCTATGCACATGGAATATGTCTGGGAAAAAGTAAAATAAAGTTCCCTTGTCAAAAATGAACTCATTAAGGTGAGGGGAATTTTGAACCCAGATGAAGAAGGGAGAAATTGACTTGGTTAATTTTCATTTGAGTTGAAATAATAATGTGATCAAATTAATGGAATTTAATTTCTAGAACAAGGAGGAAGGTGAGAATGGAAGGTTCCCTTGGTTAAGTTTTGAGTTCTATTTTGTATAACCTGTCAGCACTCCTTGAACTAGAACTTGAATTGGATGGTGAAGTAGGAAAATTAATGAATACATATAAGAGGCATGACAAACATGACAATGTATGAGTTTGTGAGGCTTTTGATTTCCAGTGGGCTTTTGAAGCTAGTCAGGACATCATTTTTGAATACCCTTGAAAAACCTGACTCACTGTTGGTCTTGATCCTCTGGGTGTTAAAGTTTAGTCATGCACTTTGTTTTGAACTGAACTTCACAAATCATCTTTCTGTTTAACGTCAAATGCATGTACTTGTTTGAGGACAAACAAAACTTTAAGCGTGGGGGAGTTTAATGTGGAAGTGTTTTAGCCATCTTTACCACATCTTTTGTGTATTTTTATTGACTTTTTTGTATTAAAATGTTGTTTTTATTAAATAATTGATAATTGCTGTGTTTTTGCACTTTTCTGTGTAAAATAATCAATTTTTGTTTAAAACAAGTGTTTAATGTGCTTTAGTGTCATTTTAAATAATTCTAATATTAAATGAGTCGTGAAAATTAGACTTTCTTTTATTTTTTATATTTTTTATATTCTAGTTAGTTTGCTAATTCATTTATTAAATTAATTAAGGCTTTATTCTTTAAATTTTAAATAAATAACTCTTTTTGGTTTTTAGTCTTTCAATAATTTAATTAGTTTTAAACGTTTAATTTTACTCATTTAATATTTTTTTTCATTAATCTGATTAGTTATTTAATTAATTGGTTAATTAATTTCAGAAAGTAATTGTAAATATTTTACTTTGTTCTTTAATCATGTTTGTTTATCTTTTTTATAACCAAAATAATTCATTCTTTTAAATAAAGTTTTATTAATTTTATTATTTTACTTTGTGTTTTTAGTTTTTAATTATGTTCTATTTAATTTAATTTATTAGTATATTTATTTATTTATTTTTTAGTTTTATTAAATTAATTTATTAATTTAATTTCCTTTTTTTTATTCACAGGTGTTGCGGTCGCACGTTGACCCTCCCTATCGGTGACCTTTCAACTGATACACATCATCACCGTTACAATCTAGCTACCGATACACTCCCCAGCTACCGATACACACATCCTTACCACTCACCCATCCTCACTACTACCCCACTACCAGTAGCCCAGCATACCGATACACTATTCCAGCCACTGTTAGCCCCACACATCCTCACCGTTACAATCCAGCTACCGATACACTCCACCACGGTTCACGCACCCAATCCATACCACTTCATCAAACTGCAGACCGTCTTCGACTGGAGACGGGCTCCACTCCTCCATTTCATCCATCCTCCCACTGCTCTGTTCTTGGTGATCTTTGTTGAGTCTGTAAATACACTCGTAGTGTTATACGTTTAGTTAATTGAATTGTGATGTAAGTTATGTTTAATTGTTTGTGTTGTTCATTCTTTCTCATCTCGTGTTGCGATCTCAAATCTCCAAAAATGGAGATCTAATTCACGGGGCTGGATCCAGTTTAAGAAACCCACCACAATCTGGAGATCTGCACATTAATGTGATCACATTATTTTTATTTGCCTTAGTAGATCGCGTCTGCGTGTTAGATTTAGCGAGAGCAAGATATTGCGTAGGACGATTTGATACTTTCTTGTCTAATTTCTTCTCCCCTTCCTGTCTTGATTTCTTGAACTGAGAATCAAGATCGATTGTGCGATGTGATTATCTTAGTGTAATCACTCTGGTTTGTGAGAATTTATTTCCAGAATGACTTTTCTGAGTGAATCACCTTGTAGTTTGGAGGAATTCTTAAGCATGGAAGGAATTATATGTTTGAGTGTTCAAGTTCTAGGCGAGACTGGTGTTTGATCCGAGACATCGATCATGCACTGTGCGAATTTGAGAATTGTTGATCAATTACTTAAGCTGATCTAGGATAGGGAGTAGAGGGTGGATTAACCTTGGTCTAGCCTTGTTCTCACTGTCTTTTGTCTTCTGTGTCTTGGTGTCTTCTGTTTGTTCTGTGTCTTGTGTTGTGTGTGCGCCTGTTTTCTTTTCTTGGTTTTGTCCCGTGTCTCTTTGTTTTTGCACTTCTCCATCTCTGTTTCTCATCTGTTCATCACTGTTCCATATCCACTGTGCTCTTCAGCACTGAGTAGTGATTCCTTAGGAGTGTGTTTTTATGTTTTCAAAGTATTTAAACATACAAAAAGATTTTTCGAACATACCACTTAGGCTCTCGACACTACTTCCTTGAGAGCGACCCCGAGGTTAGCCACTGTGCTATATCTTGGGTCTTTATAAATATAAACTTGACCGTCCTCGTGACAAGGACAACATCAATATGGAGGATGAGTATCAGACAAAAAGAATTAAATGATAATTTTTCAGGAGATGAGATAATGAGGATGATAGTTTTCTATAACTTTCACCTTTGGATGAATTCAGAAGATAACACCTACAATAGTGGAGTAATTATTTTCATAAATTTTATTACCAATTTTCTTTAAAGCATACTAAAATTATTTGAAACAATCAAATATTAGGTTTCTCTTATTTGAATTATCTATAACAGTCACTTTTGTAATGAATATATTATGTGTATTTATTTATTTATTGTACAAAATGAATATTTTATGAAACCAATAGGATGTATATGAATTTAAAATTGATGCATGTTAATTGATTGACAAGAGAGTATAAATATGGAGTTAAAGAGTTCATAAATATTGTAATAAAGAGTGCATACAGCCCATATCAAATCCTCTGTCCATATTTAAGTTGTTTTTATTCAATAAAAATCATCCCGGAAGAGTTGGAAGAACATTTGATTTGTCATAGAATAGATCAGAGTTATAAATATTGGATAAACACAAGAAAAAACTGATCATTCACACCGGTTGGGATGATACTACAGCTTATGGATCATTTGATATGAAAACTAGTATAAATGATGATGGACATCGCATGAAAGAAATGACAATGGCAATTGAAGATGACCTTTGTGATTGTAAAAAGTTATTTGAGAAGTTAAATAGAAGTTCTAGGAGACCATTTTATGCCGGTTTTACTAAAAACACAAAATTTTCTATTGTATTGAAGTTATATAATTTGAAATTTGGCCGCTGATGGAGTGACACCAACTTTACAAAACAACTTGGTATCCTGAATGATATTCTAGCATAAGAAAATGAACTACCATGCCGAAAATATGATGCTAAACCAATTATTTGTTGAATGTGCATGATCTCCAAAAAATACATGTTTTCCAAATGATTTTATATTATTTCACAATGACCATGAATCAATCATAAAATTCCAAAAGTGTGGCACATATAGATACCAGAAAAATGTATCTAGTCCTTCAAAATATGTATGGTACTTTCCTATCATTACATAGTTTAGAATAGTATATGGATATCGGAAAACCATGAGACAATTAACATGGAATGCAGATACAATAATTAAATATGGATGTCATCCAACAGATTCTCCTCAGTGGAATAAAAATTATTATGAGTATCTGGAATTTGGAAATGAGTTGAAAACTTTTATCTTGTGTTATCTATAGATGGAATAAATCCTTTTGGTGTATAGAGTAGTACTCATAGTACATGTCCCATAATTTTGGTAAATTATAACTTTTCGTCATGGTTATGAATGAATCACCAATACATTATGTTATATATTCTTATATCTTGACCAAAGAAACACAGTAATGATAATGATGCCAATTTTTTCCCATTGATCGAAGGTCTGAAATTGATGTGGGATACACGTGTTACAATGTATGATTATCATAGAATTGATGAATTCACATTTAGGTACATGTTGTATGGGATGATAAATTAATTCCCACTTATGGAAATTTATTTGGATATATAATTAAAGGATTGTTGGGGTGTACCATTTGTGAAGATTTCACACACTCAATTTGGTTGAAACATTCATTTAAGACTGTGTTTTTAGGACATCCGAAATTTTTACATCGATGACATAAAGAACAATCCTGGACATCAAAATTCGATGGTAATATTGAATAAGTTACAACACCATATCCACTAATAGATGATTTAATAAAGTAAAAGATATTAACACTATTTTCAATAAACCATTTTTTAAAAAACATATGAAATCAGGCTGGAAGAAGATATAGATTTTATTTTAATTACTGTATTATAATTTTTTGTAGGTCAGGAATTTTCTTGATGTCATTCATGTATAAAATAAATATTTGATAGTGTTATTAGAACATTAATTAATGTTCCTAGAAAATAAAAATATAAAATCATGTCTAATTTGGATATGATTGACATGGGGATAAGGGAATAGTTGGCATTGTTGAAAGGTAAAGGGAAGACTTTTCATCCTCTAGCAGCTTAAACTCTATCTAGATAGTAAAAATTACATTTTTTCCTTTTCATTAATAGTTTAAAATTTCTAGATGGATATTCATAAATTATTAAGAATGTCATGTTAATGACTAATTTGAATTTATAGGGAATAAAATCACAAAAATTTCATGTTTTGATGCTAGATTTAATGCGTGTTATTTTCTGTTACATTCTTCCTAAAAATATGTGTCATACATTAACCAGAATATGCTTCTTTTTCAAATCCACATGCAGTAAAGTTATAGAATGGATTAGTTTCTAATCATGAATATGGAGGTTGTAATAATATTATGTGAATTAGATATTTTATTATCACCATCATTCTTTGATATAATGGTCCACCTGATGGTTAACTTGGTTATAGAGATTCAAATTTGTGAACCTATCCATTACAGATGAATGTAACCTATTGAATGGTATATGATGATTTTGAAAGGGTATATCAAGAATCGAAGTCATCCAGAATGTTGTATTGAATAACTATATATTTGTGAAGAAGTTATTGAATCCTATACCGATTACCTATCATATATTGATAGCATTAGTTTCCCAAAGTCTTGTCATAGTGTACGGATTATGGGTGAAGGGATTTCTAGAATAGATGTTGATAAAATTACCTTCATAGATCAAGATAAAGAGTTCATTTACATTTTACATGATACTGAAAATTTTGATCCATACGTTGATTCCAAAAAATAAATTATTAGAGAATTTAATCCATCAAGGGATGAAGTATGGATATTAAATACACATAATCAATAGTTTATATGATGGTTTTGAGATTAATTTTATAAGGAGTTATCTAAAAAATATGAATTCAAGTACCAAATGATATTTATGTCTAGTCAGGGGACTGAATGAAAATTTTATATCTTACACTGGTTTTCTAATCAATGGGTATACATTCTATAAAAAAGAACACGATGATTTCTGTATGATGCAAAACAACGGTGTTACGATTGTAGCATAAGTGATTCGCATTTTTGGTTCCAAGTATAGAAATCCAATTTATGAAAATATCATATTTTGGTATTATAAAAAATATATATGACTTTTATTATAAAAAATTTCTAGGGTTAATTTTCCATTCAAAAATGTTTTACAATAGGTTTGTAGTGAAATTTGATGGAATGGGATTTGTTAAGGTGAATTTCCGTGTGTAAGGGTGATCCGTTCATAATGGAATCACAGGAAGTGCAGGTATTTTATGTCTTAGATCTAGTAAAATAGTATTGGTTAATTGTCTTGTTTGTGACTAAAAAGTATCAGTTAATATGAAAATTCAATTTAGGATGGCCTTTTTATTGGGAGATCACAACCATTTCATGTCAGTCTCAATGTAAACAATGTATTTTATGTTAGAGGGGACCAGAAAGAGGGGATTTGGATTCTCGATAGAGGAGCAAGATACCTAAAACCTTTAAGAAAACAATGAGAGTTCAATGAGAAGGTAATTTTTTTTAATATACCATGTTTTTCATCATAATATTACTTATTCTCTAATACATTAATATAATATAAATTAAATGTTTGACTATTAATGAAAACAACACCTTTTGTACATGATGATGTTAACAATCCCGTGGAAGAACAAACTATAACGAATGAAACACTTTGGGAAGATGTAAAGGTAATGTTACGATATACATTCACTATTTTACTAGAAAATTATATAATGAAACCTTGATTTAATTTTCATTATTCCTTGCATATTTTTTTTTAATTTAGAATATTTATGTCTATATTTCTTGCCTTTTTACACCCAAATTTCTAAAGACATCTTATTCCTCAAAACCGTTTCACCCCTCTAGTGTTGTCATTTTTTACATTCCTTTAAGTTCACTCCATTGACTTTTCTAGAAGATTAATGATGCTATATCTACTCAATAACAGAGTTAATATTGATGTGTGTACAGAAAAATCATTGTCTATAGAATAAATATATTGTTTAATCTTTATATTTAATTTATTTATTTTTCTCACTACTCACATAAAAATTTTTTCTTATACAAGTGGATTATTTTATTCGATTTGGGGTGGTTTGTTTGAAGCCTCTCATGATCATGAGAGATTAGGTTTTGGGGATGAAATTGAGACAATGAAAATAAGGAAATGGGTCCAGAATGTATACAACCATCATGAAAAAGTTAATTTATACTACTTATTTAATTATTTTTGTTATCTTTTTATCTACTATTTGTAAGTTAATTTACTTATCATTTTTATTTACTACTTATTTAGTTTTTTTCACAGATCTTTGGGGAAGTCATATTTTCACAGCTCATTTATTTTAGATTATTTATGTCCGTATTGTATGCCTTTCTACACCAAAACTTCGACATACTTCTTCTAATTTAAAACCTTTCACCCCTACAATGCTAGCATTTATCACTTTCCTTAAAGTTCCCTCCACTGCCTTTACAGAAAGATAATTGATGCTAACTATGCTCAATAATAGAGGTAATCTTAATGTTTTCACAATAAAATCATTGTCCATATAATTAATATATTATTTCATATCTATGTTTAATTTATTTCCTTTTAGTATTACTCACATAATAATTGTTTTCTTATACAGGTGGATTATTTTTTTTAAATTTGGTGTGGTTTGTTCGAATATGATCATGCTCGTTAGAGAATGGACTTTGAGCCTATAACTGAGATAATGAAAACAAGAAAATGGGTCAATAATATATACAAACATCATGAAAAGGTGAATTAATGATAGTTATTTAATTAATTTTGGAAGCATTTTATCTACTATTTGTAAATTAATTTTCTTATTATTTTTATCTAATGCTTACTTAGTTGTTTTCATATATATTTTGGGAAGTAATATGATTCTTTCAACTATCTGCAACAAGACATAAAAGAGATAAATTGTTACTTTCTTCCAATGATACCACACCTTCCATTATATTTCTTTATCGAACTTCCAACATTGCAGTTCAATGATCAATATGAAAAATTGGTAGTTTGATAATGAAAGCCACCGAAAATCATGATAAAAATGGTAGTTGGGATTGTTTTAGTCTTTTAGATGTGTAGGAACCGGCCACACCTCAATATGACACACGATGTGACTAGTATGACTCAAAATGCTTACTTTTATTTAAATTGAGATTAATTTTAGTAAAAAAGACAATAGACAAATTAAAAAATGAGCAAGAACATTCAAATCATTTTGATACTTTAGGAATATGATCCATTAGTCATTTTGGATGTGTAGGAATCAGTTGTACCTCAATCGGATATACAATTTTCTTAATATGACTCAACATGTCCATTATCAGTTTAAAATTTACATTTTAGTTCAAGAAGTGTCACTCACTGAAAACCGAGAAGAAACACTTGGATTTTCATGATAATTCAGGAAAATGATTCATAAGATATTTTTGATATTTAGGAATCAATATCACATAAAACTAATACACGGTATGACTGGTATGATTCAAATTGCATGTTCCCAATTTAAAATTACATTTTCGTAAAAAATAAAAGTGGCATAATCAAAATTGAGAAAAAAAAGTTGGTATTTTTTTGATAATTTTGGAAAAACATCCATAATTCATTTGGGACGTGTATAAATTAACCACATATCAATCTGATGCATGGTGTGACTGGTATGACTCTAAGTGCATCTTTTAAAATTAAAATTAATATTAATTTTAGTAAAAAAGAAAACTGACATACTCAAAGCCAAAAATAAAACACATTCATATTATTTTGATACTTTAGGAAAATGTTTCATAAGTTATTTTTGATGTGTAATAATCCGTCTCACCTTAATCTGATGCACGATGTGACCGGTATGACTCAAAGTGTCTATTATGAGTTTAAAATTGACATTTCAGTTCAAAAAGTGACACTCAATGAAAACTAATAAAATGTTATTGGATTGTATTGATAATTTATGAAAATGATTCATAATTCATTATTTATATATATGAATCAGTATCACTTAAAAAAGATACACAATGTGATTAGTATGACTCAAAGTGCGTGTTTCAATTTTAAAATAACATTTTTTATAAAAAAGAAATGCGACATACTCAAAACAGATAAAACACATTCTTATTATTTTTATACTATAATAAAATGATCCATAAGTCATTTGGTATATAAAGTAATCAAACTCACCTAAATATGATGAATTTCGTGACCAGTATGGCTCCAATTCAATATTTTTATTTCAAATTGACATTAATTTAGTAGAAAAGACAACTAACATACTCAAAACTGAGAAAATTCATTCATATTGTTTTTTTAATTTAGGAAAAAAATTAATAAGCCATTTTTTTCTGTAGGAATTATCCTCAACTCAATATGGTACATGATGTTTCCAATATCATTGATGTAGAAGGATGGGAATTAGTTAAGTAGAAAAGGAAAAATAAGTCCACTCCTTTGGAGGGGAAAAAGTGGCGCCTGATATTTTAGTACATGACGTCCAACACCCTTTGAGTGACAATGATTTAGACTCCAAATATTCTTTAGAGTGGGATTATGATCATCACATAATGATGTCTCTTGGTATTGGATCGAGGTACGGAAATCCAAGAAATGTTCCTAGAAACTTTACAGCCAATAAAAAGGGAAAAACAAAGTAGCACAAAGATTAATCCAATCTTACCAAGCCTATGATCACCAGATATTCTAGAAAATTAGAGATAATAGAGGCAGAGGCTAGACTAGACATAATGGAGATTCATAAATCTTTAGGGGGGTTTTCAATACCTACCGGTGATAATAATGTAGGTATGGTTCTTCTCCTCAACATGAAGGAAGATATTTTTGATGAAGATTTCAATATCAACGTATCAAAGGCGGATACAGATAGAATATACCAGAGATCAATCCAAGTTTATCTAAATGGAGAGAAATATGAGTGGATCAGAAAACAAGATCGAATATTGGAACACACAATCAACTACTGGAAAATTAACATAGATGAATATATCTAGACTTGGGACATGATGGTAAACCATTTTTAAGATCTTATCAAGATAAATCCATAGATATAGGTAAACTCGTTGCAATGGGGATTATATAGAGTGAGTAAATCCAATAATTTTAGTTTTTTTGTGATGATTTTGTGAGATCCTTCTATGTCTATCACACTTAGTTCTGACCTGTTTGGTTTCCCACTTTTCCCTTAAATTTTCTATAGTAATAAAAAAATTATCTTCGGATGGACATTAATTTTAGTAAAAAAGAAAATTGACAAACTCAAAACTAATAAAACACATTTGGATTGTTTTGATACTTTATAAAAATTATCCATAAGTCATTTTTGATATGTAGTAATTACTCACACCACAATTTGATACACAGTGTGACTGGTATAACTCAAAGTGCGTATTTTTATTCAAATTTGACATTAATTTTAGTAAAAAAGACAACTCACATACTCAAAACCAAGAAAACACATTCATATTTCTGTGATACTCTAGTAAATAATAAATAATTCATTTTTGACATGTATGAATCATCTACACCTAAATCTGAAAAATGATGTTCCCAGTGTGACTCAATGTGTCGATTATCATTTTAAAATTGACATTTTAGTTCAAAAAGTGTCACTTAATAAAAATGATGGAAACACAGTCATATTTTCTTAATAAATTACTAGAATTATTCATAATTAATTTTTCATGTGTATGAATCATTTTCACATCAAACAAACACATGAGGCGATCGGTATGAATCAAAGTATGTGTTTCGAGTTTAAAATGACATTTTAGTAAAAGAGACAACTAACATACTCAAAATTGAGAAAACACATTCAAATTGTTTTGATACTTTAGGATAATGATCCATAAGTAATTTGGGACATGTAGGAATCATAATCACCTCAATCAAGCACATAGTTTGACCAGTATGGCTTTAATTGTGTATTTACAATATATACGTCTTATTTTAGTTTAAAACATGAATCACATCACCAAAACCGAGAAAATGAGCCTATATTGTTTTCTCATAATTCTATCTGCTATTACATAAGTAATTTCGTTGTATTTTTTAGTTTATACTTATTTAGTTAATTTTTATAGATATAATTGTTTAATCTGAACAATAAACGGTGTGAAGTGTAAGAATCAACCACAACTCAATATAATACACAATGTTCCTGGTATGACTCAATGTTTAGTTTAAAAGTTACACTTTTGGTTAATTTATTACATTATATTATTACTAACATATCAATTGTTTTTTTATATAGGTTTTTTATTTTTCTTGAGAAAGGGTGGTTTGTTCGGAAATAACACGAGTCAGGTTCAGGTTCAAAAGAAAAAAAAACATTGATGTTTTTGAATGTATGTAATAATTTATACGTATGTAATTTTATAAACCAATGTTTGAAATGTCTATAATATAGTGTTTTTTTCTTCTATTTGGGTTGTAAGTTATATTTCATTTAAATTATCTATTGGTATTTTTTTTATTTCTTGTGGTGATTCTGGTGGTACAGTGTGTTGTTATAGCACACATCAATGGTGATGTACTGTGTTGTAACATCACACTACAGTATTCCCCTTTATCAACATTTTTTTAGTACTGATAAAACCATAGGGATTTTAATCTTTCTCTAATATTCAAAACTTCTCTATCACTGATAAATTCCATTTTCAGCATTGTTAAAGGCCTATTAATTAGTAGTGATGTGAATCTACCCCATTTACTTTTTCAATATTTCATTTAACTTTCTCTCTCCATTATTTAAAAAAATTACAAATTTCATAGGAAAAGTTTATTAGTGTATACTCAAGCAATGTTTTACCCATAATTCCACTATAAGTCTACGTGAGCTATGCTTGGTGTTGAAGATAAGAGTATTTTATTTATACAACAATGTTGTCTTTAATCAACTGATCTTGATACCTCATGAAATGAGAACTCAAATACTTGTCTTAAAGTTTTTTCCACTTTTATTATAGGTTTAAGATACTTAAATGAGAAATGAATTTTTTTAAGACAATAAACTTGAAACTCCTACACTAACTTCAACAAACAGATCAAAGATAACCAAAGACGGTATAGTAAAAAATACAAGATCTTTGGGAGCATTCCAAAGTAATTAGATTTTATACCAATTGGAATAATGATTCTGGAATAAACTTCATCTTTATTCATTTTTCTTCATCTCAAGGGAAAAACTCCTTAACATATTCATAATGGTGAATATCTTCAAGAGTGAATTTCAAGATGTTTCAATTTGGAGAATACACCAAAATGGATCTTCAACTTGTGACTGTCTAGTTTTAACTTCTCCCACAACATCACCATGGACGATCTTCTTCAATTCTTGTTTTTTAGGATACCGAATACAAGATAAAAAAATGATATCTTATTTATCCTTATTGTCTTGGATATAACAACACAGTCTTAAACTTCATAAAAAATGATCCTCTATAATATCTATATTTGAATAATAATTGAGGAATCATTCATGGATGATGTCTTGTTTAGTTTTTTTTGTCAAGAATTGATATAAATTATTGATTATCGAGTTATCCCCCTAAGAACTTGTTTCACCATCAATTAACTGCATTATAAGCATAAATACAACACACAGTGATTATAGGAATAAGGTGGATCTTTTTTTATTCTTAATGCTAGTAGTAAGGTTGAGATAATTTCCTTAACCAGGTTTCTCAATTTCCTCCAGACTTCATTCTTGCACATCTGAACTTCTATTAAGATTTATGTTAAGGTATCATGGATATAATTACATTCTATTCTAATTTGTGTGGAGAATTTTTGTTCTTAATAGTATTCATGGATGATGCATTCTTAACCATCATAAGTATTTATTCTTGTTCTGGAAGTATGGTTAAACAACCTTTTTCACAACATCTAGCTTTGTCGCATCTCTCACATATAACTTCTTTAACCCAAGAGTTGTCTTTTATTACCAAACTCTCATTTAATTTGTCTTCATCATGTGTGATATTTTCTTTTCCTTTTTCACTGGACTTAGCTTTTGTATCTTCCATTTTCATCCTACTATCCAAATCTTCTAGCTAGATAAATAACATGTCATTAAAAACATTGGTAAAATGTTTGGATCTTCCACAAGGATTCTTCTAAGTGACATCCATATTATTAGTTATTTTAGATGGTGAATTTTTTTTCAACATCATGGATTTGGAATACATGGTCTTCTTATGTTTCCTTCTTGGAATCTTCTTCGGATATTTTTTCTTTTCAATATTCATTTTCTTACTTCCCAAGGTGTCTTTTTCTTTCTTTACCAGCTTTTGTGACCTTATTTTCATAAAATTTTCAGATGAATGTTGAAATGAGCATGTACCATTCTTATGAGCACTTCCATTTCATATATTATAGATATTTTTATGTTTTCCAAATTTGTCTGCAGTATATATATTTTTCTTATCATGTGGATATCGCTTCTTCATATATGGATTTCTCCCCCTTGACATGGGTTTCTTTTCTTATTTTTCATTTGAATGATTATAACAACAATATATTAAAAAATTCCCAAATTTTTTGTAGCACCAATATTTGATGACAAACAATGATCTTCTTATTTATTATGTATGAAGTTTTTGGGTCTTCTTCATAGTTTTTTGGGAACTTTTTGGGTAAACAGATTCCACATCCTTTTTCTTATCCACCGTATTCATGGTGTTAGTCTTCTTATCACCTTTCTTCATACATACTTGTACAATTGTTTTCTTTAGTTATACTATTCAGGATAACATATTGAGAAACATTATTGAAATATGGTATAGATGGTACCTTTTTATTCACAACTTCTTGAGATAGATCATTGAATGATGTCATGATTTTATTACCACATGTTGAAGGTCATTAAACCTTAGAGTTCTCCGGTGAATATTGTGTAGTAATAAAAACTGTATCCTTCTTTTATGATGTCTCAATATGTGTCTTCTCAAGATTGGAAGACTTAACTTCCAATTATATACATTTCATATTGAGGATAATTTTTTGATCATCAATCATAATCATTTTCTCTTCACAAGTCATCTCTATTATTTCAACTTCCTCTTCGTGTAGATTAACATTTTTTTGTAACAAAGAGTCATGTTATTTGATCTTCTTGATATTTTCTTCCAATTATAAATCCTTGAAATCAATGTTATTTTTCAGTTTCACTTCATGTTAATGGATATTTTCTTCTATACTCTTATTGAATCCCTAATTCTAAATAACTTCTTTGATCCATTTTGAGGAACTTGTTTCAGTATCCCTATTTATTTATTCAAAGGCTTCAACCTGTCTAGAGAGCTTTGAACATTATAAATTTTTTTCTTTTAAAGCCTTCTCCATTACTTATGAATTCTCCTCAAGATTATTGATCTCTTCATGAATGATTTAAAAAACCCCATAGATAATAGATATGAATTATTTGGTATATCCATGAATTATATTCTTTAATGCATTATTTGATAAATAATATAACATGTTATCAATACCACTACTACTTGGATATTCTTTAGGATAGTTTTGAAAGGAAATAACACATACCTCTTGATCACTTAAGGTGGAGAGACAATCCATCTCTTTAGTGGGAACCTGAGAAACTTTCTCTTCACTTTCTAAGACTGATATGTCTTCATTTTTATCAAGTCATGGAGATAATAATACTTACTCTTCATTAGATAAGAGGGAATTATTAGTTCGATTTATTTTAACTTTATTTCTTCTATTGACCTCCATATTAGTATAAATAGAATTATGACGAGAGATAACTTAATCTTCACCAAAAATCACTTCATTGTAAACATAAGAAAAAATCTAAAAACCTCAAAAGAGAATAAATTCAATATAGAGAATCCAACATAGGTATACCTACTCTCTAAAACCAATTGAATGGAAAATTTTTAGATATAGTCAACACTGAGAGGGGGTGAATCAATGTTGGGAAACTTTTAACATTTTATAACTTCTATCCCATTTACCTCTTAGACCGATTAGGATCTTGATTCTCCTACTATATTTTTCTTCTCATATGCAAGTATATAAAAAAGGGTAAATATGGAACACAATATTTTTACAAGGTTTAGTAGTCAATAAGAGTGGATAGTCCTTGGTATGGTTTTGAAATAAAACAATACCACACAATCACTAGAAAATACTAATTTACATGTGGTTACAACAAGCATGGAATAACCATTTAGTTGTGTTGCACTATGATCAAACACTAGAGCATGTTTTACAGCTCCTGGATCATTCTTTATACTACCTCTATCTAAAGTCTTCATATATTAAGGTTATTTGTAACACCAATAAAGTTTTCCACCTTTTGAGGCTTTCTAATGGATGTCGCAGTGTTGTTTTTTTCTTCCAATTTCTTCTTATTCACTTTGTTACTTGCACAACAACGTGCAAGAAACTTTTATTCTTCTATAAAACAACAACTAAAAGATGAACTTATAATTATTTTTAATTTATTCATAATAATAATAATATCTTGTGGACTAATAATATCATAATCTTTGTTAGTCCCAGATGATAATTGAAAGATATTAATTTGGTCACCAACTCTTATTCTCTTATTCTATCTTTCTTCTTCTTTGAAAAATAGACCACACTGGTTCTCCTTCTTTCTAGAATGAATCATAAACTTTTGTTGTGATTATATGATCAATGAAAGTTCCTATTAGAATTTCCATAATTAATTCTCCTTAACACAATATCAATAATGAATATATTATTGGTTCTTAATTATTCTTTTTGGTGCAGTAAATATTTATTCAACCAAATTGCACTGCATTTTTAGTATTATTTCAAGAAAGAATGATCATTCACAAATGTAGGATATTATCTTCTAGAATTTCCTATCTTAATATATCAAGTTTACTTTATCCAAGTGATGCATGGTGCATGTCACATGAAATCCTAACACAATCATCAATTTTTATTATTATTCTATGTGTCATATTTGAATTTTTTTGGGTATCTCAAATACTTATAAATTCACATGTGCATGAGCATTCACTTATTTACGCAACCATGCATACACTGTTCATTCTCTCATTTGTTTCTTCATGCACACTGATATCATTCACTACCTCAAGTGAGCAGAAGTATGCACCTCCTATCCTCTTTAATTTATTAGTTCATTTAATATCCTTATGTGCAACAGTGTGTATATGCACAACTCCCCAACCTATTATCTTAACACAATGTTTTATAAATGGATCATCAATAAGATAGAGTCTTCATGTATATACACTGAAGTAGTATATGTTTCTTCTTTGCGTAACTCAATGGGAGTGTAATACTCAAGCACTGGTTCACGATATTAGTTCTATTTGAAAACACATCAAGTGTGATGTTAACACAAGTTGAGTGTATGCGGACCTTCTCCATGATAGATGTGTGCGACCCTTCTTCACATAGGTATTTAGGTTCAAAAAACTCCCCTTCTTCAAGTATCCAAGAGTCCCACAGAACATTCTACTTCCTCATGTAAGAGAATCATGTAGATTCTCTTATTTTTCAGAAAAATGAGAGTTCTCAGGTAAAATTAAAGAGACAAAAACCTTTTCATACTCATTCCATCAGTATTTATAGGCGAGGTCCATCACCTTCTTTTGTTAGATTTCACTGACTTGAATCCTGAAGAATATGTCATGTAAATTAGAATCTTTAATGCCCTAAGATGTTGAAATTTAATTCTCCAAACACGAGTTTCTCTTGCAATATATGAAAATATTCATGTCATTATTTCTTACATGAGTTCTCATAGTAACTCCTCACATTCATAAGATAATTATTGTATGATACTACTCATGCTAAAACTCATTCATGTGCAATGGATGCACAACATGACCACTAAAACTTTGTTTACATTTGGATGAAGCATGTTCCTCACACTCCTAATCGTGTAAGAAACACAAATTTCATTCATGATGATTTCATCATAAAATTAAGCTCATTTCGATACTGAAGTTTATTCCTGGTGCATGGTCTAATCACCGGTAGTGGATGATCATCAAGAGGCCGAAATCAAGTATCTATAATATCGGGAGGAAGGGTATGACTATCTGGAGTCTCAGTGATCATCAGATCACTTCAGATCAGACGAGCGTGATATATCTGTATGTTTTAAACATAGTTGAATATTATTCCACATGATCTTATCTCATGTCGATTCTATAATCATTTTTGGTTCTTTAATAAGATATTTTGTTCTAACTGTTGCTTCGAGTCGGCACCGAGGTCAGCACCAAAATACATAACACACACTTAAATGGGGTGTGGTCGACACGTTCGCCACCATGCATGCCTCTGTATGAACCAATTACCACATGATTCTGTTCCTTTGGGTTATATGAATCCATGGGTTCTTTTTTGTGTATTTCATGTTATTTTCACCATAGTTTCCCATATGTGGGCCGACTCCCACATTGCTTAAGCTTCTATATGTGGTTGATCTGGCCTCCTCAGATGGTTGTGGTTGGCCCTGATTTTTAGGTAAGGCTTCACATATAATAATTAGTACATACTAAGACAAGACAACCCAAATTCCTTAAAACATTCTTCATGAAACAAATAATGAATATGTGTGTGTGTTTCCCATGAACCTCGTGCACATGTTGCATTGTCTTCAAAATAATATAAAACTTCTCTTCATAACTATTTTCATGGTCCTCAATTTCTGTGATGTCTTCATATAACTCCTTATGAAATAGTATTTATATTACATAAACTTCTTTTTTTTCATCTTGAAAAATAATATTTTTTATTTCCTTCATTCAATCATTCTTCAAGATAATCAATGTTTTCATTGTCTTAAAATTAGATCTTGCATGGTTCTCACATAATAATGAAATATTGCATGACCTTATTCAATGTACCTTCTTTATCAATTCTTCTTATTTATCAATTAATCTTATTTTTACATGAAGATCAGTTCAAAAATTATTAGATTTATAATCTCAAAGTCTTTAAAAGAACTTCCATAAGATAATAATACTTGAGTTTTATCTTATTCACCCATTGATCCAAGTTATATTCATTTTGAGATAATGCTTGTATATGTTGGATACTTCTGTTTCAGTAACTTCGTTCTCTCTAACTTATTATAAATATTGAAATAAATGAAATCTTACTAAACCATTGACAACCATTGACAATAATTGGCCACAAATAAAATCCATAAACAAATTTGGAACTTTAATAATGAAGGGTATTATAATTAATGGTGTATCAGTGAGGGTGGTATGAAAATATTTAAATTTCATCAAATTTAAATGATTTCTCATCCTAGTAAATCTAGTGGATAGAAATATATTTATAAGTATCAAAATAATAGTTGAAACTAGCTAATGATGATGTGTGTTGGACTCATCATGTATTAATCATGTTTTAATGATCACAAATCTTATTCAATCGAGTTAATTCCTATAAAGTATTTCCAATCATGTGTATTTATGTTTCAAGTTATCTCATGCTTTATAATGCTTAAGCTCAATAGATTTCATGCATATCACTGCTTAAGTCTAAATATAGTTATTTGCCTAAGTATCAGACACCGTAAGCCAGACACCGTAAGCTAGAAACCATAAGCCAGACACCGTGAAGCCAAACAACATAAGCCAGACACCGTGAAGCCAGACACTGTAAGACAGACACCGTGAAGTCGGACACCATGAACAAGACACTGTCACCGCAAGAAACTGTGAACAAGACACCATGAACAAGGAACCATGACCACAAGACACCATGAACAAGACACCGTTTTCATAGCTTACTGTGACACCGTTTCTTAAACTATTTTTTCATCTTTCAATTTAATTTCTAACGGTCATATTTGATGTCTTTAATGCAATAACATAATTAATGTTTCTTTGTAGACATATCATCAGACAGTATGAGGTACGAGGTGCAGAACACATGAAACCTGTCAGCTGAAACTCATCCATTCGAAGATAAAAAGAAAAGTGTGCCCATGAACCAAAAAGGGCGTGATAAAAAATGAGAAAAACAAGCCTGTAAACATGACCACGAAGAACACAACGCCTGATTTTCAAAAGAATGCATTGTCACATGCATGAAATCCAACTCTACTAAAGAAGATACGAAGTGCACTAGAATCCAGAGAACATCCTTGTGTTATAAAAGCTCAAGAAGAACACAAGCTGAATCACGATACTCTATTTTTCACACAATTTTCAGAAAAGGACTCAAAGCTTCATCTACTTCAATTCAAAGAAGTACAGAGCTGCATTGACATCACACAAGAGCATTCTAACCTCATCTTTATACTCTTGCTCAAGTATGATCATATTTTTATTTACATTTTGAGTAGTGTGTGCCCATGTCTATTTTGACACACACTGACTCCTGAGAGGAACTGGAGGATACTGAAATCCTCACACAAAACTCTTTATATTTTTGTTTACCCATGAAAGAATGTGGAAGAGTTCCCTATGTAGCCTGATTGTATTTACCCACGAAAACTGTGGAAGAGGTCTCTGTGTGACCTCGACAGTCTGTGTACTATTGTTAACCCTGATCCAGGGTGTGGATCAATGTTTATTTATATAAACTGCTTGGTGGAAGGTGATCACCAAGTGGAGTGGATTAGGTCTCACCTTGAGACTGAACCACTTATTTCATAAACATTGGTCTATTTAAATTTAGTCTTCTCTGTTTTACTGCTTTATTGCATAATCTATAAAACACTAAATTTCACTTTGATAGTTAGTCTTGGAAAGAAGTTATAACTAGTTTGTCTGAGTAGGATAACTTCAAAAGTAATATTAATAATACAAATTAAGATTATTGAGAAATAATCAATCTTCTAAGAAGTTGTTTAAAAAGTAAAATTCTTATAACAGTATAACCTTGGTTAACTAGGCTGTATCTATTTTTGGGGAAACCATTTATTTTATAAATAATATTCTTTTAACAAAAATTTTTATAGTTACTCAATTCACCCCTCCCCTCTTTAGTAAACTACTCCGACCAACATTTGGTATCAGAGGTTGTTTAGTAGGAATCTGTGTAATCTTATTCAACTATGATTGTAGTTGTACTTTAAAGATATGTAAATTTCTGTTTATTCTAAATTTTTAGCTCTTTTAAAGTAATACTTGAATATGGATAATATATTGGAAGGTGCTGCAACCAACAGACCACCATTCTTTAATGGAACCGACTATGCTAAATGGAAGATTAAAATGAAAATGCATCTAGAGAGTATGAGTTTTGAAAT
Source organism: Viscum album (assembly GCA_963277665.1). Classification (NCBI taxonomy): domain Eukaryota; kingdom Viridiplantae; phylum Streptophyta; class Magnoliopsida; order Santalales; family Viscaceae; genus Viscum; species Viscum album. The sequence goes on along the minus strand of OY728167.1, from coordinate 802,725,926 downwards.
CTGGTCATACATTATAGATGAATACAAACTTCCTGTGACTGATAGAGTTGCATGGGATTAACCTACCAAACTTCCCTATAATAATAATTGCAGATCCCTGAATGCTTTATACTGTTCCTTAGGAGATGAAGAATTTAATAGGATTTCTGCTTATAAAACTGCCCATGAAATTTGGGATACCCTGTCTGTCTCACATGAAGGCACATCTAGTGTAAAGGAAATGAGACTTAATACTTATACTATAAAATATGATAATTTTAAAATGAAACCCGATGAGCCTATTTCTGGTATGTATCTTAGGTTCAATGAGATTTTCAACATAATGATTTCTCTTGGAAGAGAAGTCACTGCTAAAGAACAGATCATGAGAATCCTTAAATGTCTACCTGACAGATGGAGGGGAACCTCTGTCTCTATTATATAATTGTGCAATATCACCAAGATACCTGTGAAAGAACTCATTGGGAAACTGATGATGTATGAGGAAGAACTTAAAGTCAATAAATAATAGAAGGATGAACCAAAGAGGAAATCTGTGGCATTCAAGATGACCACCTCGAAGCAGAAAATCAAAGGTAAACTGGAAGATTCTGTAGAAAGTTCCACCCCTGAACAATCATCACCTGACAGTGATGAGGAGATGGATCAACTGGCTAGAAGGTTCGAACGTTTTTACAAAAAGAAGAATTTTTTTAGAAAGCCTAACTTCAAGGGAAAGTATGATCAAAAAGGAAACTGGAAAAAGGACTAGAAAAGAAGTGACAAAACTAATGAAATTGTATGCTATGAATGTAAGCACAAAGGACATATAAAGTCTGACTGTCCAAAGCTCATGTATAAGAAGAAATATGAGGACAAGGAAAAGAAGTACAAATAGGCGATGAAGGCAACCTGGAGTGCCTATGAGGATAGTTCAAGTGACTCAGAGACATCACATGATGAACATCCTAACAAATCCAATATGTGTTTTATGACAAACACATCTGAGGTAACAATGAACTCTTCTGTACACAACTCATACTATTCTGAAGATGACAGTGACTCTAAAAATATGACTAATGAGGAAATGTTTGAATACTGTAACATGATTGAAGAGACATGGAATGAATTAAAAGATAAATATAAATCATTGAAGAAACAACATGCTCTCACTGTAAATGTTAAATCTGAACTTATAACTGAAAAGGAGAAAAATTCTCAACTGTTCAAAGAAAACAATGAATTAAAAATGTCTAATGAGCAATTAAAAACTGACTTAGAAAAGTTTACTAATGGGAAAAATACCCTTACCCAAATGCTAGGAAAACAAATTTCCCCTAAATACAATACTGGCATTGGTTATCAACCTGGTAAAAGAAACCTTTGTAGAACAAATTTTGTTTCAAAATCTAGGACATATAGTTTTGTTCCTAGTTATAGACACAACTCAACTAGCTCAAGTCATGATACATATTCTACTGTTTCAAGTCTTTGTGGACCAAGTACAGTTTTTTTTCAAATACTTTACATAATTCTTATAGGAAACCTATGAGACAAATATGGGTTCCTAAAGAAATTATTACTAATGTTACTGGACCCAAACAAGTATGGGTTCAAAAATCTGTATTTGCTTGATCATGTTATAGGAAAGCTGCTAAAAGAACTCCTGAAAAAATATACGGTACTTGGACAGTGGATGTTCAAGGAACATGACATGAGACTAATCATGCTTCAGGAACCTGATAATAGTAGATGGAGGACATGTCACATTTGGTGACAATGCCAAAGGGAAGATCATTGGCTTAGGCCAGATTGGTAACACTGATTCGATTTTAATTTCTAAAGTACTATTTGTTAATGGCATAAAATATAATCTGATTAGCATATCACAATTATGTCATGATGGATATCATGTCAAATTTGAAAATGATGCATGTAATGTCTTTAATTCTAAAGATGAATTAGTATTTTCTGCATCAAGGAATAAAAATGTTTATTCTGTTAATTTAGATTCTTTATCTTCTCAGAATGCTTCATGCTTAAGTGTATTTCATAAAGAATCTTGGCTTTGGCATAGGATACTAGGACACTGTAATGTTCCCTCCCTTAGAAAGCTAACTAGAAAAAGCCTAGTTAAGGACTTTCCCAAACTTGAGTTTCCAAATGACAAAGTGTGTAATCCCTGTAAAAAGGGAAAACAACACAAAATCTCTTTCAAAACAAAGAAAGAAGTTTCTACTTCTCAACCTCTCGAATTTGTTCACATGGATTTGTTTGGACCATCTAGAGTTTGTAGTTTAAATGGAAATAACTATGCTTATGTTCTGGTAGATGATTTTTCTAGATATACCTGGACCTTCTTCATTGCTAAAAAGATTAAAGCCGGATCTTAATTTATTAAGTATGCCAAGTTTTTAGAAAATCTTAGTGGACTTAAAATTAAATCTTTAAGAAGTGATCATGGCTGTGAGTTTGAAAATCAAGGGTTAGAATCCTTTTTCTCACAAAATGGTTATAGTAACAATTTATTTTCACCTAGAACACCTCAACAGAATGGTGTAGTAGAAAGAATAAATAGACCCCTGCATGAAATTTCTAGAACAATGCTTAGTGAATATGACTTACCTATTTACTTTTGGGCTGAAGCTGTTAGTAAAACAAGCTACATAGTCAATAGAGTCTTGATTAGACCAATTCTCAAAAAGACCCCATATGAAGTCTGGAACAATATGAAGCCTAAGGTAAATTACTTTAGTGTTTTTGGTTGCAAAGTCTTTCTTCTCAACTCTAAGGATAATCTTGAAAAATCTTAATCCAAAAGTGATGAAGGAATTTTCCTAGGTTACTCAATGTCAAGTAAAGCCTATAGAGTATTCAATATTAAAACTAAATGTGTGGATGAATCTGTTCACGTCAAATTTGATGAAACTGATCCACATAAACCTAAGACCCCTATTGAAAATCTTGAAGAGGATATGTCCATTCTAAACCTTAATGACAAAAACAATGAACCAGTTGTTAAGAAAACCAGTTTTGGAAATGTTCCAAAATCTGTTTCTATAGAACCTGAATCTATTAATGAACCTGAAATCTCTAGCCCTATCTTTTCTAGACCTACTAGGACTCTAAAAAATCATCCTTTAGATTCCGTAGTAGGAGATTTAGATAGAGGGACACAAACTAGAGCTTCTCTTAGAAATCAGGTTGAACATCAAGGATTCTTGTCACAAATTGAACCTAAAAACATTGATGATGCTATCAACAATGAATTTTGGGTAATAGATATGCAAGAATAACTTAATCAGTTTTAGAGAAACAATGTTTGGAAACTTGTTGGAAGACCCAAGGACACATTCACCATAGGCACTAAATGGGTGTTTAGAAATAAGGTAGATGAAGCTGGAAATATAGTTACGAACAAGGCTCGATTTGTTGCACAAGGCTATAGTCAAGAAGAAGGAATTGACTATGAGGAGACCTTTGCAATAGTATCTAGACTTGAAGCCATCAAAATCCTACTCGCCTATGCTGCACATCTGAATTTCAAACTATATCAAATGGATATTAAGAGTGAATTCTTAAATGGGTATATAGCTGAGGATGTCTTTATTGAAAACCCCCTGGATTTACAAATCCTCATTTTCCAAATCATATTTTTAAACTATCAAAAGCTTTATATGGTTTAAATAATGCTCCAAGAGCTTGGTATGACAGATTGAGTACTTTTCTTATTTCCAAAGATTTTACAAAAGGAATAGATGATCCTAACATTTTTATAAAACGAATTTCTAATGATCTTTTAGTTGTTCAAATCTATGTAGATGATATTATTATTGGATCTTCAAGAAATTAATTATTTATTTATCTTTCTAAAATGATTCAAAACAAATTTGAAATGAATTTAATGGGTGAAATAAAATTCTTTCTTGGATTCCAAATCTTTCAAAATAATGATGGAACTGTTTTAACTCAAAGTAAATACACTAGAGATCTTTTAAAACGTTTTGGATTGGATAAAACTAAAAGTAGTGACACTACCATGAGTACCACCTGTAGGATGGATCTTGATGAAGATAAAAAATCTGTTGATAAAACCACTTATAGAGGAATGATTGGAAGTTTACTCTACTTAACTGCTAGCCATCCGGATATTATGTTTACTGTGTGTATGTGTGCTCGATTTCAAGAAACCCATAAATAATCTAATTTAAATGCTGTAAAGAGAATTTTCAAATACCTCAAGCATACACCCAATCTAGGAATGTTCTATTATAAAGTAAAATCATTTGAACTAGTTAGTTATTCTGATGCGGACTTCGGTGGCTGTAAGTTAGATAGAAAGAGAACCTCTGGAACATGTCACCTTTTAGGCCAGTCACTAGTATCATGGTATAGTAAGAAGAAAAATTATGTTGCATTATTTACTACAGAAGCTGAATACATAGTTTCTGGTAGTTGTTGTGCACAAATCTTGTGGATGAAACACACATTAATAGACTATGGATATCAATTCAGACATGTACCAATAAATTGTGACAACACAAGTGCTATTAACATCTCAAAAAATCATGTTTCACATTCTAGGACAAAACATATTTATGTAAGAAATCACTTTTTTATAGATCATTATCAAAAAGGTGATATCGCTTTGGAATTCATTGGTACTGATTATCAACTTGTTGATATATTCACCAAACTATTAAATTATAAGAGAATAGACTAAATCTTACATGAACTTGGCATGATAAATCTCAAATAGATATCTTACTTTTTACTATTTCAGGCCTTACTTATTGACATCTTAATATGTTATTATTTACTGTTTCATGGTTATGGTTTCTCAGTTACTGTCTCTTATGCTTACGGTCTCACCGTTAGCACTTTGAACTTACGGTCTGACACTTACTGCCTCACCGTAACGCGCACAGAAAAGCTCACTCACTTTCTCACTATGAAAATTCTTTTTATTTTTCTTTAAACCCATATCGTGGTAATTGTTCTTTTCACCTCTTTTATTTTCCAACGTTTTTATTTTTCTGACGTTTGGCATTCCTAAATGATAAAACAATAACTCGCACTCGGTTCTTCACTCGGGCCTTCTCCTATTCACTCGTCTCAAACCCTTTCAACCTTGAAAACCTTTTTTTTCTCTCTCTCTCTCTCTCTAATCTTCAGTCGATTCCAAGAATGAAACGTTCGTCGTTATCCACACCTGAGAAGCGCATCTCGAAGAAGAACAAGATTTCACCCAAGCTGACACCCGAAAGACCTTTAAATCCAAATCTGGTAAATCGCAGTGTTGTACCTAAGAACGAAATTTCCCCCCGACTGGATTATGTCTAGTAAGTCTCTTGTTTTTAATGTTTTAAAAGAACAAGGCTAGTTAGAATGTTTCTTGAGGGAGGATAGACCCATCTATCCTAGGCTAGTGGCTCAGTTTTACCTGTACGTACAATTTTCTTTTGATTCTAGTGAAAGTTTTGTTGTTAGGAGCTGGGTTAATGGCCAAAAATGCTCTTTCACTTTGAGGTTATGGGCTTCATGCCTGAGGATACCTCATGAAGGTATATGTAAGGATTATCATAGAAAACCTCAACCTTCAACCAATTTATTTGACCTTGAAGATGCTTTGAAAACCCTAACTGGAAATGGCACCAAGAGAAGGGACATTGCTGCTGAATTAGATGGAGAAACAAGGAAACTGTTTAAGTTTGTTCGGAATCTAGTTAGTCCAATAAAAGGTGATTTCGCTGTGTTAAAATATCAAGATGTATTTTTGATTCACCTTATGAAAAATGGACACAAAATCAACCTGTGCAAGTACATCATTCACCATATGTGTGAGTTGATCAAAGTCACATACAAGTCCGCTTCTCACTTCTACTCTCGGCTTATATCATCTATGCTGCTTGAAAAAGGTTTGGTTGGACCTAATGCAGAAGTTCTTAAGGACTGTGAGTACAGTATTTCTAAATCCACCATCAAGAGAATGAAGATAAACTGGAGTCCTTGGAAAAAGGAATGGGTGGAAGAAAATGATAAGATTTATGAGAAGTTTAATCCCGTGGACTATCCCTCAAGGCCGAAATACATTTCTGATCCTGGTTTGGAACCAGATGAACTTGTTGAGTATTTAGAAGAAGAGGCTGAAGTACCTCCTAGGGAAGCATTTATTGAAGAGGAAGAATGGACTATTGTTCCTCAAGTTGTTCTTGAAGACTAAGTCCCTGATCCTAGAGAAGATATCAATCTGGAGATCCAACCTGAGGCTGCAAAAGAACTAGTTGTAACAGAAGCTGAGAAGAAATCCATATAAACGCCTACAATAGAAGAACTCCCTGTTATGCAATAAGAAAATTTGGAGGAACTCCCTATGGAAGAATCTATTCCTGAAATCATACCCTCTACTGAAGAGAGGATGGAGCTGGCCTTCTAGTAGGCTAGACAAGAAAAGAATGAGGAACTTAGAGATGAGTTTGCGGATTTAGACCAAGCTCTTAAGTCTCTCAGTCCTGAGAAGGAGGCATCTGTTGAGGGGGAGAAAACCCCAAATCTTGAGTATAATGAATCCTCACATCCAACTGAGTCCAGCCTTGTGAATATTCAATAAAAATTTACTATTTTTTATGATGTAAATGAGTCTCAGCAGGTCACAACAACCGGGCTTGATCTCTTCTACGTTTTTCAATTTAGGTCAGTTTCTAGTTTTTCATCTGAGAAGGAACCTGAGCCTGTCCAAATTTCTACACCTAAACCCTTATCTCCACAACCATCATTTTTTAGTAAGGATGATTTGAAGGACTTTGGAGATACTCTCTTATCCGGAATTGAGAAACTTATGAACTACCAACCTCGTCCTATGAAAAATTTGAGTTTGAGAGATGCCTCACTACTTTTGGAGAAAATTATCTGAAAAATACAACCAAAGATGCTCCATGAGATTCAAGAAGTATGAGTTGAAAATATGCTACTCATTAATGAAGTCAAAACCCTAAGAATCATTGTTGAAGCTATACGGAAAGAGATGCTTTCGAGATCAGATCATGTTGCTGCTCCTCAAGCACCTACAGTTTCTCAAATCCCTCGGGATGTTGTGTCTCAGTTGCATCCCTATCTAGCTTCTTTAGATGAAAGGTCATAGAAAGAAACAAACAGATGTTAAAGTAAATGAGATAACTTGTGGTGAACCTAAATAAGCTCACTGATGAGTACACTGGTTGTCTTCAAAAGGTACTAAATTAGCTCAAGTCTCTGAACAGAGCCGTGAAAGCTTCTAATACCTCTGGTCAATCCAATACACCTTCCTTGGACAGTGATCTGCTCAGATCTATAGTTAAAGAAGAGCTTCAGAATGTTTTCAGTGGCTTTAATGTGGCTTTTCTATCTGAAGTTGTCATGAACAGTGATTGGGTTCTTGACCTTGTTCAAATTCACTCAAGGATTTCAAATGATTCCCAACAAGAGATTTCCAAGAAAGTAGTTTTGTATTTCAACCGAATTTTCTCGAAGACTGATATGGAAAACCACTTAAAATACCTTGTAGAGAATCTGCGAATTCCTCTGGTGACTCAAGCTTTCAAAAACCAAGTCCATTAGCTCACTGAATTTACTCCATTGTTGGACAAGTTTATGGAAAACAAAGATGACTTTGAGAAGGCAATGCAGTATGGTGGAGATATTATTGAAGACTTCATCAAACTCCTGAGACCTTATCTTAATGTTCAGAGTACAACCATTGTTGCTCCAGCGGCTGCACCTATAAGACCTGAGCTTCCTACCTTCACCTATGCCTTAGCTTCCCCTACCATGTTTGTTGGCCAAGCTCTCAGTCAGATCTGGCATGTGATTCTTAATTAGAAACTACCTTGATCTTCTATTACTCCTACCTTGGATCCCTCAGTCTTTGATGGTATCCATTTCCCTTCTTTATCAACCAACTATCTTCCCTCTTATACCTAAACCACTGCCCCTATGGCTTCCTCTTCTGCTGCTGCTAAAGCAAAAGAGAAGGCCAGTCCCTAAGGAAGGCCAGTTCTTACTCCTTTTTGATAGGAATGTCTTTGATTTTGTATTCTTCTTTCATTTTGTATTGAACTATGATTACTCTTAATGGAATGTTAACTATTTCCACTTTTTTCATAATCCCAAAAGGAGGAGAAGTATCTATATGTTATTCCTTTTTCCCTATAGTTGCATCATATTTACACTTTAACTATACATTATTTTTGATCATCAAAAAGGGGGAGATTGTTGGACTCCTTATGTATTAATCATGTGTTAATGATCACAAATATTATTCAATCTAGTTAATTCCTATAAAGTATATCCAATCATGTGTATTTATGTTTCAAGATATCTCATGCTTTATAATGGTTAAGCTCAATCCATTTCATGCATATCACTACTTAAGTCTGAATACAGTTATTTTCCTAAGTATCAGACATCATAAGCCAGACACCGTAAGCCAGACACCATAAGCCAGACACCGTAAGCCAGACACCGTGAAGCCAGACACCGTAATCCAGACACTGTGAAGCTAGACATTATAAGCCAGACACCGTGAAGCTGGACACCGTGAACAAGAAAGACACCGTGACCACAAGACACCGTGAACAAGACACCATGACCGTAGGAAACTGTGAACAAGACACCGTTTTCATAGCTTACTGTGACACCATTTCTTAAATTATTTTGTCATCTTTCAATTTAATTTCTAACGGTCAAATTTTATGTCTTTAATACAATGACATAAATAATGTTTCTTTGTAGACATATCATCAGATAGTACGAGGTATGAGGTGCAGAACACATGAAACCTGTCAGCTAAAACTCATGCATTCGAAGATAAAAAGCAAAGTGTTCCCAAGAACCAAAAAGGGCATGATACAAAACGAGAAAAACAATATTGTAAACAGGACCACGAAGAACACAATGCAAGATTTTCAAAAGAAAGCATTGTCACATGCATGCAATCCGACTCTGCTGAAGAACATACGAGGTGCACTGGAATCTAGAGAACATCCTTGCATTATCAAAGCTCAAGAAGAACACAAGATGAATCACGATACTCGGTTTTTCACAAAACTTCTAGAAAAGGACTCAAAGCTTCATCTGCTTCAATTAAAAGGAGTCCAAAGCTGCATTGAAATCACACAAGATCATTCTAACCTCATCTCTATACTCTTTCTCGACTGTGATTATCTTTTTATTTACATTTTTTTTAGTGTGTGCCCCTTTCTATTTTGACACACACTGACTCCTGAGCTGAACTGGAGGATAACAAAATCCTCACACCAAACTCTTTATATTTTTGTTTACCCACAAAAGACTATAGAAGAGGTCCCTGTGTGGACTGATTTTCTTTACCCCCAAAAACTATGGAAGAGGTGTATGTGTGACCTGGAAAGTCTGTGTACTATTGTTAACCTCGATCCAGGGTGTGGATCAAAGTTTATTTATATAAACAGCTTGATAGCAGGTGATCACCAAGTGGAGTGGATTAGGTCTCAGCTTGAGAATGAACAACTTGTTTTATATCCGCTGTGCTGTTTAAATTTAGTCTTCTCTGTTTTACTGATTTATTACATAATCTATAAAACACTAAATTTCACTTTGATAGTTAGTCTTGGAAAGAAGTTATAACTAGTCTTTCTGAGTAGGATAACTTCAAAAGTAATATTAATAATGCAAATTTAGAATACTGAGAATTAATCAATCTTCTAAGAAGTTGTTTAAAAATTCAAATTTTTATAATAGTATAACCTTGATTAACTAGGCTGTATCTATTTTTGGGGAAACCATTTCTTTTAGAAATAATATTCTTTTAACAGAAATTTTTATAGTTACTCAATTCACGCCTCCCCTCTTAAGTAAACTACTCCGACCAACAATGTGCTTTGGCATAATATATATATGGGAAGTAACTTCTCTGTGTTATGATGATAATTTTTTTTTCACTCATCGGGTGATGAATCTTCATATAAAAGATTCCAAATATGAGGTATATGGTATGATATGGAATTTTTATGTGACATTACTGATGTATTTTCACTTAATGGTTGAGGGGCTTAGTATGCTTTTCAAGAACTAGAGGATGATATTTGTCAAGATAAGGAATATGGTTTCAAATTAGTCACAAACTTCATTGGTGACACACATATTTTTTATGAGGTCGTAGCATGGTTTCCAATGATGATGTTATTGATTGGAGAATGGATAAAAATATGATTAGTAATATTGATGTGAAATATGATTTCACTAGAATGGGTGGGAATCCATGAATTGAGTAAATTATGATGATGGGGTAAATTGGTAGTGATGGAATAATTGAGGTTACTATTTATAATTGTCTCAGTAATCATTGTTTTATATTATTGAGATGTTCTAAAAAATTTTCATGCTTAAATATAAGTATGTCGAGGAATACTACCTACTTTATTTTAAAGATTTATTATATGGTTCCATGAATATGATATTAATTATTTTTCTCAAGAGAGGATACGAGATTTAAGTGATTTTTTATGAATTTATAGATATGATGATGAACCATTATATTGATCTTCTAAAATTTTAATTAGCGATCATCTTACTCAAATATAATGATAAGTTATCCTATGCTTTTTTGTGTGGCTTTTTCCATAATGAAGATTCTTATGGATGAGATAATGAGACTGCACAAAGTTTTATTGATGGCCATGCAAGGTTTTGATATCTATTTTACTCCAAAATTCAAGAAGATGTTTCATGAGAAGGATAAGTTATTGGGGTTTCTAAACATTTTGAGAAATTTCATCAGGTTTAAGTGTGAAAAAACAGGAGTGTATGGGCTCATAACCTAGAATTCTTGTGATCCCTTTATTCAAATGTAGTGGAATTGTCGATTTGTAAGTATGATTACCCATGAATGGGTTTCAAGTGGTGTTCCTTCTCATCTTGGTGCAATTCGAGAATGAGGTGATGTTTAAGGATAATTAAAATAAATTGTAAGATCTATATTTCTATTTATTCCTAGTTATAATCATATATATTCAGATAAATATAATGTTATATGCTCAATGAACACTCTAATATAATCACTGCTATATTTTTTTAAACTATCATTCTACCTCCATGCTATATGATTTTCTTCGTTGTTTTTGTTATAGCTGCTTAAATGTTTCATGAAATGGTATTTAATATAATAAAAGTATAATATTCTTTAACATATGATTTAATGTTTATAGAATGATAATAATGCATTAGGTATTATGTGTTAAGATGAAACAAAATCAACTAAAAGGTGTAGATTCAAAGTAGACACACAACTAAGTTTCTATAAAAGGTTTTAAAAGTTAATTTCTTTAGTTATTTTATAGGTTTAAATCATAAGAATATGACTTTTTGTATATATTTTTATGATATTTCTATATTGTTTGGATTTATTTTAAAAAATATAATTATTCAATCTATGTTTGGAATAACTACACAGGTGTTTCAAATGGTTATTATTCATATTATTATTCAATTTAACTATATTACTGATTATATGTCATTTTATCTATTATATTTTTTACAATTAGGTTATATTACTATGTATACAGAATATATTTCATGGAATGAGAGATAAATCATCGCTACTTGGTGAAGATGTCTCCATATAGAAGTTGTTCAAAAGGAAATTCATTGTTCAATAGAAATTTTTTTTAAAAGGAAAGTTCAAGGAAAGTCATTGTTCACTTTCAACGAGAGGGTTATAGCTCCCGACACTCCCTCCCATAGCTTGACTTCCTACTTCAGTGTTGATTGTACGAGGTTCATCGACCTACATATGTACTTTCATTATTTAAATTAAATAATATATTTTCGACACATATGTTATAGTCTTTAATTACGATTAATATGTCATACACAATTTCAAGGTTGTTGAGTACTTCTTTAATTAAATGCAAGGGAGCATCCAATGATATTCCTACATAGAATACAATTACATTATTAGAGGTGTAATTTGATGACACTTTTCAACTAATTGGGTCGCATGAAACATATTTTGATTCGTCAATTGAGACATATTGTGTGGGATCCTCATAGATTCCCCCTCACCCCATTAGATTGGGAAATGTTCCTGAAGGAGACTCTTGACATAGTATGGGATGGGATGAAGGTATAAATGCGATATAATGTATAATATTATCATTTGAAAAAAGTATCATAATGACGTATTTATTATGCACATATAAATTTAAAGCCTCGTACATATCAATTTTGGTTTGTTTTTATAGAAAAGTGTTGAAATCTCGGTAACGATCATAAATCACTGGTAAAAACATTTTTTTGGGTGCCCTTTTCTGATTCCCTTGACGTTAAGTGATGTGTCACAAGATTCATTTTTCCTAATCAATGAATTGTGTTGGTAAAATACTAATAGATTGAGAAATCCAAGGTTATTAAAGTATTTTGTTTATTCTAAATACAAACTGATTTGATACACATGTATTATAGTGAATTTTAATTCAGATAATGTCTAAGTGAAATGAAAACAATCATGCATTATAGGGACCCCATCATAGGCTATGATCTCGACACATGTCTCAGATCTGACAATCGATATGTACAATTTTATTTTCAATAATATTGATTTAAATTTTTAGAGATTTATTCATAATTAAATTTTCACATATATATATATATTTATGTGTATAATTATGTGAGACTGGCCAACACACCGATCAAATGGAAGTATCAGTTTCCACTCACTTAGGAGAATATCTAGAGGTTTTTTATATGATTATAAGTATTTATAATTTTATCATTCAAGTAATTATTGTTTATAATTTTAAAAAAGATGATTATGTATTTTTTTGGTATTTCAAACTAGATCAGTTTAACAGGGAGATACATAGAGGAATAATGAGAGCTTCTTACCAACCATGATGAGATATTTTATCACATCGTAGGTGCATATAGTCATGGTTGTACACTCACATATGGAAATAACATCCCTAATGGAAATATTTGGTGTGATAAGGAGGAACGTGAAATACCACATGTATACGACAGAGAGAAGTTTGATGAGATGTGGACAATTATTATGAAACTCCAAACATGTCTTACAAAGTTAGAAAATATAGTGAATGAGATCACCTGAGCTCTATAATTATCAGTTATTACTGGTACAATGTTTCATAATTATAAATACACACACATATATATTTTAAATAGTTCAATAATAATTTATTAACTATACCTATCCTTATAGGATTCGAACGTGGGTAATAATTTTCATCATGAAAATGAGTCCATCGGGGGGCAGTCACATGATTGAGGTGAATGATTTATCTATTAGTGTTTATGTATTACACTATTTTGAATGTATTGGGTGATATTTTGTTATTTATATACATATCTGGCTAGTTTGTACTTCAATATTATTCATGAATCTTCATTTTGTTAGATATTTTTAGTAGTTAGTAGGTACTTTCAAAGGTGTACAATTTTTTTGGTATGTTGGTACAACCATTATGGTGTTGTTTTTTCCCTTAAGTTAAATACCTTGTTTATTCTGCAATTTAATTATACCTTGTTATATTTTTTATATTTTTCAACATCTCTATCTTCTAGGATCTTGTGTTATATTGATTTTTTTTCAATGACATACAAGTTTTTTTCTAGGTTGTTGGTGAAGGGATTATGTTGCCGATTATTTTTTGATTTAGAATCCCTATTTATTTTTCAAAATTAATCATACATTGTTATAAGTTTTATGATTTTCCACACCTCTATCTACTTATATATTTTGATAATTTGGTTTTTACCAAGTTTTTTAATAATTTTGATACAATTTTTTATATTTAATTGTATAACATTGTTTGATATATTATACCATTTTATAAAATTTTATAACTATATGGGATTTTATTTTTTTTACTTTATATTACAATTCATTGATATTGTGTCTTGAAAGTGTGGGAGGGATGACCCACATTTTATTCTTTGTATTAGTTGATGTTGTGAGTGGTTGTCATATTGGATTTATGAATTGTGGAATATTATGATTATGTTTTTGATGTTGAAAAAAATCTATTGATATGTGTCGGGTTTTACAACAATATCAATGTAACTCCACTTTATTTTTGAGAATTAATATGTATGGAATCATTTTAAATATTAATTGATAAATAAATAGATATTAATAATTTAATACCATAAAATAACTATATCATTCATCATTGACTATCCCTAATGAGATATTTGCAAAAAATATCTATGCTAGACTCCATGGGAATTTCCAAAAGTAGTATTTTGGACCCCATCAAATAAACTTTCAAAATCATATACCATTGTCCATGGTGGGTTCCATTGACGATTGTGAAAGTTGCATTTGTGATCTCATGAATCATGGTCTCCTGTAGTAGGGATCTCTCTAGTTTCATGGAAGCCTCTTTCACAACTTATTTTGGTGGTCATGGTTACCTATTTTTCTAGAGTGGGTGTAAGAATCCAGACCTTCTTTTTAGGTAGGTTTTTCTTTTCTGGTGTTTCTGAGGAATAAGAGGAGTTTCTAGAAATTTCCTAAGTACCCATCATGTACTTTATGAGTACACGACGTGTACTCGGTTACCACAGGTAGCCGTGTGATGGCTGTGTAGCGGCCTTGCACATGGTCGTGTGGGGTGACTTGGAGGCCGCCTAAAGTGGAGTACAGAAAAGGCCAGTACACGTCGTGTACTCATAAAAAACACACTGTGAATTTTTTTTTTATTTCATTAAATGTACCGGGGTCGCGTATTATCGACAAAAACGTATTCTTCTTCAACTTCTTCATCCGAGAGAACCCATATGACCACGGATCTTCGATGAGCCCCCGAGCAAGCGTCTGTCCTCTGAGTCAAACACTGTCGGTTGCGTTGGAATTGCATCAGTGAGCTCTCTCCTCTCCGAGAGAACCATTACTTGATTCCCCCTCTTTCTCAAGTTATATTTGGTTGATCATTTTAGACATTTTTGTAAATATACAGCATTCTAAGGTGATTCAAGGCCTGATATTCAAGTATATTGATCTTACAACATCGAGGTAGGTCGTTTGTGCCTTTCGTTGAAAGTCTTTGAGTTATATGTGCAATTTTACCCAATATGCTTGAACGGGGTATTGCGCGTTTACCGTTTTAGCCATAATAATTGCATGTTATGCTTGTATGATTGAGTAGAGGTCAATTGTATGTGAATAGGGTTAATTGTTATGCTATGGAAGTGTTTTCCCATGCTTGTACTTTTTATGACCGTTTGTTCTAGCTTTTCCTTTTAGGATACTGCCTGTTTCCCCATGCCTAGAGTTGTAGGATGGAGTGATATCTTCTATTTATGAAAATTTGTATGTTGTAGACTAATTATAAATGTAGTTATTTAGGTTCACATTGGCCATATTGCATTGCTTTGCTTGCTCGAATTACACAGGGTCGTGAGAACCTGGTACAGTAGACTATAAGGGGAATTGACTGAGTGAGCTTCCTTAGAGAGTCTTGAATTACTTTATACTATAAGGGGAATTAACCGAGTGAGCTTCCTGAGAGAGTCTTAAATCACTTAGACTATAAGGGGAATTAACCAATTGAGCTTCCTCAAAGATTCTTTAATTACGTCTCAATATAAGGGGAATTGACCGAGTGAGCTTCCTCAGAGAGTCTTCGATCACTTGGGGATATAAGGGGAATTGACCATATGAGATTCCTCATAGAGTCCTTGACTACCTTAGACTATAAGGGGAATGGACCGTCTGATCTTCCTCAGAGAGTCTTAAATCACTTTTGACTATAAGGTTAATTGATTGTGAGTGCTTCCTCAGAGAGTCTTTATATATCCTTATGACTGAACCAGCGGGGATAGGCTGTGTATACTTCCCAGAGGGTTACTATAATGAACCATACTTTACATACATTGTTATTACTTCAGAATTGAAGCATAATTATTACAACCTATAACAAGACCGCGAAAGGACCGTATAGGTATAGTGTCTTTAGAAACTTGGAAACATAAACAACTGGGTCATAAATCATCTAGGTTGTCTCCCATTTATTTCATCATATCTAGAGTCACTTTTGGCATATTCTATATAATACCCTTCTTCCAGACCTGGGGAAAAGAAAACATACAAAAGGGTGAGCTCAAATGCTCAGTAAGGGTAAACAAAAGAAATATCAATCATATCATATTCTTAAGAACATAACATTTTTAAAATCTTGTCCTGAAAAAGAGATCATAATATCATGACATGGGATCAATCATAATAGTGAAATGTAATCCAAATAATCATAACTTAAAACATGAAACTTTGTGGCATACACACATAATCATAGAGAATCATTTCTTATTAGTCAAGACTCATTTCCAAGACTATCTTAGCGGAAAAAGTCCATTTCTGATCCGAGTTCACTCCTCATTTCAGTCCTGTTTCACCGAACCAGATTAACCTTCCGTTCCAGCCATGTCTATATCATGAGATATAAATCTTTACCCAATGCATTGGATGGAGATATAGGTCCCACTCATCTCATAATGAAACCATTATTATGTGTGCCACAAAATCATAAATCATACATCATAGCATAACCCGTGTAATAAAAATGGGATTCTTATACATCATGCCCTCATAACATAAATCATATAAGATAAAAGGACTTTATAAAAATAATTCCATCATAACATAATCAAGTCAATGTAAAAATAGGGATAGAAACAGAACCCTATATTATCTTAGATGGAAAATAATTTTGATAAAATGCTTGAACTCCATTCTTGAGGAAAATATCCTTTCTACTTCAAAAACATTTTCCTTTATTAAAATTTCATATAATTTTAAACTAAAAGAAGTTGATTAAAAATAAAATTAAAAAATTGTAAAGGAAGCTTCATGGAAATAATGTTCTAAAATTCCATTCAGGCCGTATAAGTTTAAAAACATTCTTCTCATACTTTGGCCAGAAAAGTCAAAAAGTACCTCTTACTAAAAAAGACAAAAGATTCCTTTCATATCTTTTACTAAAAACTCACCAATGGGTAAAATTGGATTTAAAACATTGTAGGTGGATGGAAATAATATTACATATTGAGGAAACATATATTTGGATGATAAATATTCCCTAGTAAATCCGGACGTATAAACAATCTCGGATAAAAATGAGATTGCGAGATTTTCACTTACCTTATGTCCGATTTTCTTCGTACGTGTCCGAACCTCCTATATAATGATTTAAATAATGTTATTGACTTATTATATAATCATAATTGTTTTTATGATATCATATATGGTCATATTCTTATATTCTTAGCTTCTTATTAGTAATATTTCATTACTACTTGTTATTCGGGTGTTTATTGCTTTTTTGTTCTTATGCGTGTTTTGTCGAATAAATTTGTATTATAAATTTTAGGTTATAGATACCTAATTTCCAGAATTTTATAAGTGTAATATATATCATATTTATTCATTCAATTCATTTATATAATCATTATGCAATGAAGATTGTGTAGAACGAGTCGCATCACATCGTGGAGACGGTAGGCCGTACGTACGCACGAGCGATGATATCGTTCCCATAATCTTGGAATTGTAATAAAGTGTATGTATACTATTTCAGAATAAATATCAATTTAAAATAATCATATATAGTTATTCTTTACACCATTATACCCATCCAAGTAAGGTGGTGGTGGAAAACAGATTACACCACGGCGTGGAGACGGTATTCCTTACGTATGCACGCGCGATGATTTTGTTTTCCGTAGGATGGATACAAGGTGAAATAGGGTTGTTTCATATTTATAATAAAATATCATTATATGAGTGATAATGATGTTATTACTTCATAATAAAACAACTAAAGAAGAAGAAGTAGAGGAAGAAATAATGTTGAAAGAATCGGTAACGGACATTACCTCTTCTTTGAAGCGCCTGTTCTTAACCTCCTCTTAGGGAACTAAAGATGGTCTTTGAAGAATACCAGGACCTCTAATATGTTTCTAGGTAAGTGGAGAAGAGAAATTGGCAGGGTTTGGCCTAGCTTGAAGGCTCAATGTAGTGTGAGGAGGAGAGGGAGGAGGTGCCCTTTTATAAGGGACGAGAGGGGAACCTTTGGAAAAACAAAAACTATTATTTTATTATGAAGTCATATTCGGTTTTTAATAGCTCTAAATTGATTTATTCCGAAGCTAAGGTGGGGATATGTCGAAATAATCTCATCAAATAGAATTTATACAATTTTAGCTTTCTATTTTAACCTTATCATTTAGATTTAACTTTAAGTTAGATAATTTAACTTTTACAGTGTCTTCTTGTTTTCTTATAATATAAGGTTAATAAACTTACTATAAAAAGACAAAAGAATCAAAAGTTTATTATTATTAATATATATAACCTTATATAAGTTATTTGGCCGAACCTTAGATTTTTTGGAATAAAATAACAATTAATAATAAAAGATTTGTTTTAAAAACTATTTTATGTCAATTTTGACACTATTTAGTAATTGATTTTTGTGAAAATCATACAAGAATTATTAGTTCTAAAAAAGTTAATTACATCAATACTAACATATCATATGAACCTATAAATTTTTTTTAATTCATAAAAAGTCTCAAATTACATTTATTTGGGTATTTATAACATCAATTATGTCAACATTTGATTAATAAGATAATTACAGCATCATTATTGTGTCATAAATAAATTAAATTTTTTAATGTCTAAAAATTATAAATAAAATACCATTATGTAGGAAATCTTTTTAGATTTATAATTAATTTTTATAGTCGAATTTATATTATGTATAACCCTATATTAAAAATGATTTAGTTATTAAACTTTGATTTTAACTATTTTAACCCTTCTTTAAATAAATTAATACTAAATGTCCTAATCTAATCCAAGTGGGCCTAAATGGTCTTATTTTATTCCTAAGGTTGTTTTTGGTCGAATTAAACTTATCCAATAGAATTAGGACATGTGTTAGGGTAATAATAATATCATTTTTACCCTTAATTACCCTATTTACTTTTAACAGTGGTAAATAAAAGTAAAAAGATACTATTCAACAAAAATTATTTTCATCTCATTGGACCACATTTTACTCATTGATATTAACCGTGTCTCTAGAATTTTTGAAATTGCACTCACAGAAGCAGTAAAATTATGTTTTATGTAAATTTTCAAACTCTCCTAGGAGGTGGGTAAAAGACGGTGAAAAGTTCAATAAAATTTTTATATGTCTAAAATTATTATAAAATGACTCCAATGAATTAAATTCAACTTATATAGGTATTATGTATCAATTTTGACCTAAAATAAATTTAAATAAAATAAATAATTATTTAGATAAAAAGTTAGTTTTTAAATAGTATCCTAGTGTTTTCACTATTCATCAAAAATTGAAAGTTTTCAGAAAATACCAAAATTTCACAGTAGGCTAATTTCGATTTTACGAATCCAAAAATGAAGTCCATTTTGGAAAATAAAATTTATAAAATTTCAAAAAGTGGGTATTACTATTCATAACGGCTAGTTTTAATAATATTTTAATAGCATATCATTGTTTAGTGAAAGTCGGTATTTCGTACAATGCAAGCTATCGAAGAAGGTAGTGATTGCGTGTAAAGCAAGCCAAGATAGTGTTGTGTGTAGTGAAAGATTACTTTGAGGATGTATATAACATAAAAACAAAATATTTCTCATAAAAATCTCGGGTGTTACAGTTACCGTGGTGCTTAGCTGCTTTCTTGTCTTGTTTAGGTTGAACCAGAGGGATTAGGCTGTGAGTACTACCTTGAGGGTTACCAATTTTTTTGCTATTCACTTGCTATGTGAGATTGTTTTCTTGAACTGGGAATTGTTACTGTTGTGTACCTCCATGTTTACTACTGCTGTTTACTTCTTGCCTGCCATATATATTCATTGTCTGTTAGGCAAAAATGTTTGGGTGGGTGCCTACTGGGATTTAGTCTCACACCCTGTTTGGGTCATTCTTTTGGGCCCAAACAGATTATATTGCTACAGGTATAGATAAGGGAAATCACCCTTCTACTTCAGGTACTTGATTTGATGTAGAGTTGGAGAGCATGAGACCATGTTAAGGCTTACGATGATGAGGATTTTATTTCATTCTTTTGTACTTTGTTGAATTTGTGTTTGTATTCCAGCATTGTGGTTTGTTTAGCTACTTTCCTAGACATATGTATTGTGCATAATTTATATATGTGCTCTAGTTGTTTTTTTATCTATTAGACTTCCGCTAATTATTATTGTATGTATGTTTACTGCTTCCACGATTGTTGTATGTTTATTTTTTCTGTGTTACTCTGCCAATGAGGGCATAGTTTCCCCACTATCACACCTAGGGCCCTCGCTGCTAGTCGGCAACCTATGGCGTTTGGGGAAAAGCACTTGAGGCCATGTTACCAACCGGGTACGGGGCGCCTCTGGGGGAATTTCGGAACCGGGACGTTAAAAATTGGTATTAGAGGCTTTCTTTTCTTCTTAACTTCCTATTTGGAGCCTATAGCCATGGATAGGATGAAATAGGTAATTAGTAATGAGTTGTGCCCGGGAGTAGCTAACCTGTGTACAGGGAAAAGCTAATTTACCTCGATTATTGCAATTTTTTCTAGTCTTGTAATTTTACAGTTGATTTGATTTCACCATTGGGTTACTCACATGTTTTTTTCTGTTACTATTGATGATATTGAGGTTCTATTTCTATTGCAACCCGATGAGATGAGGGTATGCCATATCATGCATCATATAGACACTTGCTAGAAATCACATGTCATGCACTCTTTCCATGCCATCTAGGGTGAATTATCAATTGCTTGTTGTTGTGATAGATGTTGTGCTAGATATAAATGCCGTTGTGATAGATGCCTTGATAGAAAACCTATTTTTAATAGGGTATTATTTTGTGTAAGGTTTTGTTGAATGAACGCCAAACCTTGGTTCGTGAGGTGTTATGGGCCCTCGTGAATCGAAATTTGGTGGATCATTGACTTTTTCCTTTTTTATGACATGTATAAGATGTCAAGCTTTTATTTGTGGTGTAACACCTCAATCTTCCATGATACACTTCTCTTTGAATAATACAATAGCGTGTGTTGTACGCAACTTTGAGTTCTAACACACCACAACTAATCAAACTAGCCGTTATGAATAGTAATACCCACTTTTTGAAATTTTATAAATTTTATCTTTCAAAATGTACTTCATTTTTGGATTCGGAATATAAAAAATTATCTTAGGGTGAATTTTTGGTATTTTTCTGAAAACATTCAATTTTTGATGAATAGTGAAAAATACCGAGTTATAGTTTAAAACCAAATTTTTATTTAAATAATTATTTATTTTATTTAAATTTATTTTAGGTAAAAATAGATACATAATACCTATTTAAGTTCAATTTAATTCATTGGAGTCAGTTTAAAATAACTTTAGACATAAAAATTTTATTGAACTTTTTACCGTCTTTTACCCACCTCCTAGGAGAATTTGAAAATTTGCCTAAAAATTAATTAACTAATTTTGTGAATTGAATATCAAAAATCTGAAAGAAAAAATTGATATCAGTAAGTAAAATGTGGTTCAATGAGATGAAAATATTTTTTGGTGAATAGTAACTTTTTACTTTTATTTACCATGATTAAAAGTAAATAGGGTAATTAAGGGTAAAAATGATATTATTATTACCCTAACACTTGTCCTAATTCTATTGGATAAGTTTATTTCGACCAAAAAAAACCTTAGGAATAAAATATTATCATTTAGGTTCACTTGGATTAGAATAGGACATTTATTATTATTTAATTCAAAGAAGAGTTAAAAGTGTAAAATTCAAAGTTTGATAACTAAACCATTTTTAATATAGGGTTACACATAAGTTAAATTTGACTATAAATATTCATTATAAATCTAAAAATATTTCCTACATAATGGTATTTCATTTATAATTTTTGGAAATTAAATAATGTAATTTATTTATGACACAATAATTATGCAGTAATTACATTATTAGTGAAATATTAAAATAATTGATATTATAAATACCCAAATAAATGTAAATTAATACTTTTTATGAATTAAAAGAATTTTATAGGTTAACATGACATGTTAGTATTTATTTAATTAACATTTTTAGAAGTAATCACGCTGTTATGAATTTCAAAAAAATTAATTACCAAATAGTATCAAAATTGACATAAAAGAGTTTTTAAAACAACTATTATATTATTAATTGATATTCTATTCCTAAAAATCTATGGCTCGTCCAAATGACTTATATAAGGTTATATATATTAATAATTAACCACTTGGGGTTCCTTTTTCCTGTTATATTAAGTTTAATAACCATATAATATAAAAATACAAAGAGACATGGTAAATGTCAAACAATTTAACTAAGAGTTAAATATAAATGATAAGGTTAATATGGTGACCTAAACCTGTCTAAAATCTATTTGATGAAATGATTTATACCCATACCCACCCTATCCTCGAAATAAGTCACTTTGGAACCATTATAAACTGAATATGAATTTATTATAAAATAATATTTTATGTTTTTTCTAAGGTGCCCCTCACCCCTCTTATAAAAGGGAACTTCACCTTCTCTCAAATTAACACCTTAAAAGACTTTTGTCTTGGCCAACCCCTGCCCAAATATCCCTTCAACTTACCTCACTTAATATTAGAGGCCTTACTTTAGTCATAAATCCAACCTAAGTAGCCCTTTTGATCAAATCAAAAGGAAGAACCCGAAGAAGAGGTAAATATTTCATTACCTCTTTCAAGTTCTTTTTTTTCTTCCACCTTCTCTTTCTTGGTTGTTTCCATTCTAAAATATTAACTCCAGTATCTTATATATATTGTGATTTTATTATAAAAATGGTACAACCATATTTGTTATTTTATCCATCATATGAATGAAAAATTTACCACACGTGCGTACATACGGCTTACTATCTCCACGTCATGGTGTAGTTTTTTATTCAAAAATTTCATCATTTGGATGGGTATAATAATGAGTATAAATGATTTAAATAATAAATATAAAATTATAATTATTCTGTATATATTATATACCATCCAATTATATATGATTTTAATATCAAAAGAATGATATTGTCGCTCGTGCGTACGTACAGATTACCGTCTCCACGAATGCGAAGAGATTCATTCCCCATCGTATCCATTCAAGAATAATTCTCATTTGATGATTAAAAATAATGTTTAAGGACTTTATATCATTCTCTATATGAATAATATACAACTTATACATAATAAACATATCTTATGTAACAAAACATATAAAAGAAAATGAGTAAGTTCACACATGAAACGACGATAATACTAAAATATTATTAACAAAGAAATATTAGAAGATAATATATGATATCAAATTAATGTATATGATTCTTGTATAATTTAATAAAAATTATTTCACCATTATATATAAGTTTAACCTACCCTCGACCACGGAAAAGTACAAGGTAAGGGTTAATTCAACAATCTCTACATTATCCGAGGTTGTTTATACGTAATTATATACTGGGAACTCTTTATCATCCACATCTATGTTTCTTAAAAATGTATTTCAAAACATTTTTACTATTTAATAGACAATGTTTTAAATAAATTTATACCCTTGATTGACCTTCAATGTTTTTAAAGGAATCTTTCTGTCGTTTTCCAAACAAGTTACTTTATGACCTTTTCGACAAAATTAAGGTAATAATGTTTTTTTAACTTCTACAGAGGGTGCAACTATATTCCGCCGTTATAACATCCTGGAAGATTCCCTTACAATCTTATAAGAATATTTTCAAAATAAATATTTTCTTCTTTTATTATATGACTTTTAAATGATTTTAAAATAGAAAGAGATATTTCTCTAAAAAAGGTATTGATTTCATCTATGTCAACATCCTTTGATGGATTTTAAGCTTATTTGAAGTTAATTAATTATGATACAAATACTCCATATTGTATTGAAGGTTTTTTAAAATGTCTGACTATGGATGTGTTATTTTTATACCATTCATGGTTTATGGATAAAGTATTGACATTTCGTATGCTAGTTTTAATATGAATGTTTATGTTATGTTTAAACCTTATCATATGAGGAATGAATTAGAATTACTATGTGATGGGTGGAGCCCGCTATAGCTCCTTGATGCATCATTAGGTCTCATGAGACAAACTTGTGTCTTGGCACAAGGCCTTGAAAAATTATTATTTGTAGTCTTGGCATAAGGCCTTGAATATGTGGTTATGAAAGTCTGGCATTATGCATTCCATCATTATGAAAGTGTCTATTGATATTGCATGTGATTATTCGACTAGTAGAATATCCATGTGAGTAAGTAAATGTCATTATTTTGATTTATATTTTCCATATTATGATGAATTTATGTTGAAAAGGCTTTTTTTTAGTTTTATACATTGCCTTAAATGTTAATGCTTATTTTTGAATGTTTCCACTATATTGTTATCCTTACTGAGCATCTGAGCTCACCCCTTTCTATGTTTTATTTTTTCCAGGATGTAAAGAAGTATATTATGACTGAATTGCAGGGATAGTCTATGGGATCTCAGTATTGTCTATGGAAATAATGTTGTTTTAGTTTTCCATTTTATGATGTAATATAAACCTTATGAATGTATATAGTACTTCCAAGGCTACTAAACTAATCAGTATTTCGAGATTTGATCTTTCGTGATCATGCCAATAATACATAATAATGCACCGAATCTGGGCTTCTAGGGTCTAGGTGTTACATGTGTAGAGTATGGGCCCTCACGGATCAGAATTTGGCACTTAAATGTTCATTTTTAGTGTTTTATGGGCTCCAGAGTAGTTTCTGAGGCTTACTGTCCCGAAAAACCCAGAAAACATGGCGTGAAATTTATGAACACACGCCGTGTGTCCTTCTGTTTTGGAAGGAATAGTTTTTCTTAAGTACATGTTGTGTACTGTATGTACACGCCGTGTAGTCTCTAACCGTGTCACTGACCATGTGGGCAGAGACACGGGGCAGTGAAAATATTGCTGGAACACACCGTATACAGTCTGTATACGCCGTTTTGTGGAGACCATGTGTCTACCCGTGTGACTAACAACACGGATGGATGCAACTTAAGTTATTCATGTTGTGTCTCTGTTTTACATGCCGTTTAGTGTAACCCGTGAAGATGGACGTGTAACTAACAACACAGTTCGGCGGAGTCTCTTCTTATACACACTGTGTCCACATGGAACACGTCGTGTAGTGTGAGTCGTGTATTCTATCGTGTCACTAACAACATGGGTCGGTGGATCTCGTCTTGTACACTCCGTGTCTGGCACAAACACGCCTTGTAGTCCTGTTTTAGGAGAATCATGTGGGTTAGTCATGTGAGGGGACATGGGAAAGGGAAAAGGATCCAAGTACACACCGTGTATTAGGATAACACGCCATGTGTTTGGGGTGATACACGACCAGTTGTGGTAGGAGTACACGCCCATGTGAATGGCTTAAGGGAAAATTCCGTGTAGGTGAAATAAACGCAGTGTAGTTATGTTTGGAAATACTTTAATGCTTTCTTTATCTTGTTCCCTTCTTACTTCTATTCGAAGACCTTGAGGGACGACCGAGCTCGAGAGTTCATGAGCCTGGAGCAGGGTACTTTTTCTGTTATAGAGTACTCCTCTCGCTTCACCGAGCATTAGTCCTTTTGTCAGACCTTCTCACCAACAACTGGTGACTGAGGATCATCTATGACTCCTCGTACAGAAGTAGCGCCACCAGTTACCCACCAGTCTAGGAACTTGAGTTCTTCCGACCGTTCAGGTCGAGGTGGAGGTCGCGGCCGTGGTGGCCAGTCACCAGGATTTTAGTGACAGTAGGGTGGATCAACTCAGAGTGATCAGGTAGGGTCACAGGGCCGCGAGGTAGGTCAAGCCTTTGTAGTGGAGCAGAACCAGCATGAGCAGGATCCCGTTCCCTCTACAGTTCGAGGTACGATCCTAGTTGCCTCATTTTTATATTCTGCTCTTTTCGACACAGGTTCTTCCCATAGCTTTATATCTATTGCTGTTGTGGAAAGTCTTGGGCTCTGTGTCCTTTCTTCATCTGATATCTTTACACTAGACACTCCGCTGGGAACAAGAACATCTAGTGTACGTCAGTGCAAGGAGTGACCTCTTGAGGTTGGTGGGTGTCACTTCCTTTGGGATCTCTATGTCCTAGAGATGACAGACAATGATTTCATTCTCAGATTGGACTGGTTAGTTCCCTTGGAAGCTATTGTCGATTTCTATCTCCATAGGGTGAGTTTCATATCACCATAGGAAAGACCATTTCTTCATAAGGGCGAACGGGATGTCCAGGAGAGCAGAGCAGGACCAAAGCATCATGGGATAGGAGGAGTTATAGACCAGATTGCTAGTCTGTATCTGGATGACCATGGGACTTCACAGATGGACATTCCCCCAATGGTGGATCGCTTTAGGGACGTCTTTCCAGAGGACTTTTCAGGTTTTCTTCTAGAGTGATAGGTATAATTTTCTATTGAGCTTGTTCCAGGAGCGGCACCTATGTCCATTCCTCCTTATAGGATGACTACACCTGAGTTGCAGGAGCTCAAGAAGCTGTTGGAGGAGTTACAGGCAAAGGGATTTATCCGACCCAGTTCTTCTCCTTGGGGTTCTCTTGCCCTGTTTTCAAAGAAGGTAGATGGTACCCTTAGACTTTTTGTGCATTATCGGATGTTGAACCAGTTGACGGTCAAGAACCGATACCCCTTACTGAGGATTGATGATCTCTTTGATCAGCTTCGAGGAGCCCGAGTGTTCTCGAAGATTGAATTGAGATCCGGTTACTATAAGTTGTGCATTAGACCATCTGATATACCTCTTACAGATTTCTATAGCAGGTATGGACTATACGAGTAAGTAGTTATGCCGTTTGGTCTCACAAACATGCCTGCAGTTTTCATAGCACTGATGAATCGAGTGTTCCATCCATATTGTGATTTTTTCATTGTTTTCTTCATGGAAGATATCTTGGTGTACTCCCACGCTCGACACGACTATGCCACACATCTTGAGATCGTTCAGAGTAGACTTAGATAGAATTATTTATATGCTAAGCTCTAAAAATTCCACTTTTTGGATGGATCATATTCACTTCTTGGGTCATGTTATCTCATAGACAGTAGTGTTAGTAGACCCAGAGAAAGTGAGAGCAGTAGTTTCCTAGGAGAATTCGAAGAACTTCTTTGAGGTAAAATGTTTTCTAGGGCTGTACGGATACTACCGATGTTTCATATAGGACTTTTTATGCTTAGCAGCACCACTGACGGGTCTGACTAAGAAGGGTGAAAAGTTCTTGTGGTTTGATTCTTGTGAGTCAGCCTTTTAGGAGCTGAAAGAGAGATTGACTTCAGCACCGATACTAGTATTTCCAAAGATGGGAAAGAGATATTCTATGTACTGTGATGCATCAAGTATCGGTTTGGGAGCTGTACTTATGCAGGGATATGGAGTCGTTGTGTACGGGTCTCGGTATTTTAGGCCACATGAGAGGAATTACCTAATGAACGATCTCGAGTTGGCAGTAGTTGTTCATGCCTTAAGCTGTTGGATACATTATCTTCTGGGAGAGAATTTTGTGGTTTTCGATGACCAAAAAAGCCTCAAGTACATCTTCACTCAGCGTGACTTGAATTTGAGACAGCGAAGGTGGGTTGAGTACCTTCAATACTTTTACTTTGAGCTTTCCTACATGCCTGGGAAAGGGAACGCAGTGGCTAATGTGATGATCAGGAGGACTCAGATATAGGTAGTTCAAGAGACCAACAGTGAGTGGAAACTTATGGCTCTGTTCTCTGAGATGCACTTGGTGGTGCACAACATACAGGGGAAAATGTTTCTATCTTCTGTAGCTGTTACCTCTACTCTTCTTGATCGAGTGCGAATGAGGAAGCTATCAGATTCTGAAGGCCTACTCCTATGGGAACGTCTATCAAGAAAGGACCTTATTCCTGGGTGGACCATAGGCAAGGATGAGATCTAGCGTTTCCAGGGGGCATATGGGTATCAGAAGACGTACGTGAGGATCTGGTGCATGACTTTCATTCCTCTGTTTGGGTAGTTCATCCTGGCATCACCAAGATGTATCGTGATCTACACCATCAGTATTGGTGGCTAGGTATGAAGAGAGATGTTACTGGTTTAGTCATGAGGTGTTCCACCTGTCAGCAGGTGAAGGCGGAGAATCAACGACCAGAAGGGATTTTACAACAGTTACCCATTCTCGAGTGGAAGTGGAATGATGTCACGATGGATTTTGTGACTGGTATTCCGAGGTCTCCTCAAGGAAATGATTCAGTTTGGGTTGTCATTGACAAGCTTACGAAGGTTGCACACTTCTTTCCGATCAAGGAGACTTTCAGTGTTGATGAGCTGGGATAGTTGTACATTTGGGAGATTGTACATCTACATGGAGTTCCAGACTTCATTGTTTCAGACAGGGATGAACGTTTTACTTCTCGGGTATATCAGGGGCTTCAGAAGGATTTGGGTACACATGTACTTTTGAGTACAACATAACATCCCCAAACAGATCGCAAGTCCAAGCATAGGATCCAAGTGCTTGATGACATGCTTTGGGCATGTATTCAAAATTTTGGAGGTTCTTGGGAGAGATGTATACCTTTAGTAGAGTTTTCCAAGAACAATAGTTTGCAATCAACTATTCAGATGGAACCTTATGAGGCTTTGTACAGTAGGCCATGTCGATCACCCTTATGTTGGATGGAGGTAGGAGAGGCAGCTATGTTGGGACCTCGTCTTGTCCAGGAGACCATGAAGCAGATATAGTTGATTCGGAAGAGGATGACTACTGCACAGTCTTGAAAGAAGTCTTATGCTGATCAGCGAAGACGACCTATGGAGTTCAAGGTCGAGGATCAGGTTTTCCTGTGTGTCACAACAAGTTTGGGACACAAGAGGATTAGGAGACAGGGTAAGCTTTCACCGAGGTATGTCAGGACATTTGAGGTGTTGGAGAGATTTGGTTCAGTTGCCTATCGGTTGTAGTTACCTCAGAGGTACTGGGCTATGCCCGACATCTTCCACATTTCTCAACTTCGACATTACTTCTCAGACCCATATCATGTCTTTCAACCTGAGGTGGTTGAGTTAGAGGTGGATGCCTCATTATAGGAGCATCTTATCCAGATTGTTGATTGAAGTATGAAGGTTATCCATGACCAGTCTATTCCTATGGTACATGTTCTATGGCATCATGGGTGAGTACACGATGAGACTTGGGAGAGGGAGGTTGATGTACGTTTGTAGTGTCCGGAGCTGTTAGGGGTTTCTTCTTCTGCGCTGCATTGCTAGGGAGAATCAGGGACAAATTTCTTTAAGGGGGGAAGTTTGTAAGAACCCAGACCTTCTTTTTCAGGTATGTTTTTCTTTTCTGGTGTTTTTGAGGAAAAGTAAGAGTTTCTGAAAATTTCCTAATTATACGCCGTGTACTTTATGAGTACACGTTGTGTACTCAGTTACCGTGGGATGTCATGTGCTGGCCATGTAGCGGCCTTGCACACGACCATGTGGGGTGACTTAGAGGCCACCTAAAGAACAGTATGGAAAAGGCCAGTACACACCATTCACTCATTAAGTACACACTATGGATTTTGTTTTATTTCATTAAACGTACCGGGGTCGCGTCTTATCGACAGAAATGTCTTCTTCTTTGACTTCTTTGTTTGAGAGAACACGTATGGCTATAGATCTTCAAAAATCCCCCAAGAAAGCGTCTGTCCTCTGAATCAAACACCATCATTTGAATTGGAATCACATCGGTGAGATCTCTCTTCTCCTAGAGCATCATTCCTTGATTCCTCTTCTTTCTCAAGTTATATTTGGTTGAACTTTTTAGACATTTTGGTATATCTACGACGTTCTAAGGTTATTAAAGGCATGAGATTCAAGTATATTGATCTTCCAATGATGAGGTAGGTGGTTTGTGCCTTTCTATTGAAATTATTTGAGTTATATGTTCAATTTTTCCCAATACCCTTGAACGGGGTATTGCACGTTTACCATTTTAGCCCTGATAATTTCCTGTTATGCTTGTATACTTGAGTAGAGGTCAATTGTATGTGAATAGGGTTAATTTCTATGTTATGGATGTGTTTGACCATGCTTGTACTATTTATGGCCATTTGGTCTAGCTTTTCCTGTTAGGATACTGCCTATTTCCCCATGCCTAGAATTGCAGGATGGAGTGATATCTTGTATTTCTGACATGTTGTTATGGTTTAGACTAATTATCCAATTAGTTCTTGAGGTTCACTTTGGCCATATTGCATTGCTATGCTCGCTTGACTTACACAGGGCTGTGAGAACCTGATGTAGTAGACTTTAAGGGGAATTGACTGAGTGAGCTTCCTCAGAGAGTCTTGAATTACTTTAGACTATAAGGGTAATTGACCAAGTGAACTTCCTCAGAGAGTCTTAAATCGCTTAGACTATAAGGGGAATTGGCTGAGTGATCTTCCTCATATATTCTTTTATCACGTCTAGCTATAAGGGGAATTGACCGAGTGAGCTTCCGTAGAGAGTCTTTGACCGCTTGGGGCTATAAGGGGAATTGATCGTATGAGCTTCCTCCGAGAGTCCTTGACTACCTTAGACTATAAGGGGAATAAACCGTGTGAGATTCCTCAGAGAGTCTTCAATCACTTTTGACTATAAGGGGAATTGATTGTGAGTGCTTCTTGAGAGAGTCTTTATATATCCTTATGACTGAACCAGAGGTGATAGGTTGTGTGTACTTCCCAGAGGGTTACCGTGGTGCTTAGATGCTTGCATGACACTACTGGAAAATAGGGCTATACCCACGGTTTTGCAAGAAAACGTGGGTATAGGGTACCCCTATACCCACAGTTGTGTCAAAAACCGTGGGTATAGTCTTCTTTTAAGACATATACCCACAGTTTTGGAGAAAACTATGGGTATAGGGTATTTTTCGAAGACCCATACCGACGGTTCTTGAAAACCGTCGGTATTGCGGTTTTTTTTTCAAGACCCATAGCCAAGGTTCTCCAGAACAGTGGGTATTTCTTTCCCGCGTTATGGCAGGGAAAGAAATTTAGGCGGGACATGGGAAAATTTTGGTGGGAAGGCATTTTTTTACGATTTACATTAATATATTTATATACATATAAAAATAAACTTTCCAAAGTTCTTTAGCTCAGTTGGTAAATCCTTCTTTTCGGGTGCTTTACGTTGTAGGTTTAAATCACCTTGGCCGTGGTTTTTGAATTTAAATACCCCACATATATAATATTAATATAAATACACAGATTTATGTACTTAAACCAAATAAATTTAACAGCTCTATTGGTCCGTCGCTGTGTTGTGGCCGCGATACATAGCCCTACTCTCAGGTTTGAATTCCTCCATGAGTGTTTTTGAAATTTAAATACCGCATATTAATATATATAAAACAATATATGTAAATATGACAAGAAAAATTTATAGGCCAGTTGTTCTGTTTCTAGGGGCATGACCACGAGCCTCAGCAAGAGGCGCGGGTTCGAATCCCACCACACCTTTTTTTGGAATTTAAATACAGCATATTGAAAAATATATGAAGATATATGTATATATAACATATAAAATTGATAGGTCCTTTGGTCTGTTATTGGTGCACATCCTCGCGTCTGAGCGAGAGGTTCAGGTTCTAAACCCAGGAGGTAATTTTTTTGAAGTTATATACCCCACAGTTTTCAAACCATGGGGTCTTTTGTGTGCCACGCTATTCCAGCGCGTGCCACATTTGACTCCCCTATACCCACGGTTCTCTCCAAACCATGGGTATAGGCTGTGACCTCTATACCGACTCCATTCTATCCCACAGTTCCCAAAACCGTGGGTATAGGTCGTTTTTCTAGTAGTGTGTCTTGTTTAGGTTGAACCAGAGGGGTTAGGATGCGAGTATTGCATAGAGGGTTACCTACTTTGTTTTTCTATTCACATGCTATGTGAGATGGTTTTATTGAATTGGGAATTATTACTACTGTGTACATCCATGTTTACTGCTTTGATTTACATCTTTCCTACCATATATATATTCACTGACTGTTAAGCACAGATCTTTGGGTGGTTGCCTACTGGGATTTAGTCTCACACCCTGTTTGGGTCGTGTTTTTGGGCCCAAACAGTTTATATTAATGCAGGTATAGATAATGGAAAACACCCTTCTACATTAGGTACATGATTTTTTGTGGAGCTGGAGATAATGGGACTAAGCTTTGGCTTGCGATACTTAGGAGTTTATTGCTTTCTTTTTTACATTGTTGCAGTTCTATTTGTATTCCAGCATTGTGGATTGTTTGGCTGCTTTCCTAGACATATGTATCATGCATCATTTATATATGTGCTCTAGTTTTTTTTCTCTATCACACTTCCACTGCTTATTATTATATATATGTTTACTGCTTCGGCTACTGCTTTATGTTTATTTCCACTATGTTACTCTGCCATTGAGGGCATAGTTTCCCCACTATCACACCCAAGGCCCTCACTACTAGTCGGCAACCTCTGGCGTTTGGGGAAATGCACTTGAGGCCATGTGACCAACAGGGTACGGGGCGCCACTGGGTGACTTCCCGAACCAGGACGTTACAGTGGGAGAGATTAAAGAGAGGAGGATAACAGTCCACTTCCTTGTTGGGTTTTCTAAACTTCATTGTTGATTTCTGAAAGGCTTTAATTTTGAAACAATGTTTCCTTATTTTTTATGTAAAAAACATAAAGAAATAAAAAAATATGTTTTATGTAATTTATTAAGGTTAGGTTATTATTTTTAGGAATTCACCCATTCCATCCATAGTGATTAGTGGAATATACCCCTTCTCACCACAACATGAGTTGTGACTCTGACCAACATTGCAATCAAACATCATACTCACTAATAGAATTAATAGCCCACTAGGGCCATTATTTTTCTATGAAAATGTGGAAAGCTATCAATTAGGATGAATCAATTTGGAATATTCGATTCAGACACTACTAAAAAAATAAGTATCTACGGGTGTCAAAGCCAGTGATCACTGGAATCTAGGCGTGAAACAATGGTTAGAGATGAGGTGAAAAAAATAAGGAAAATTGGTGGCCAGATCTCTGTGATCAAGAAATGATGAGAATAACTATGTGAGGAGCAGACACATGCAGTGATTCCAGGTGATATCAGCACTGTGAGGCAGCTATTGTCGATGGGAAATAGAAAGTGGCTAGTTAGGGCTCTAGGGAAGCAGGTGTAATGTGAGACGAAGGAGGAGAATCATGCAGTTGACCTAGGTTTTAGGATGAGAAGAATATGTAAGTATGAGGTGGAGGATTGGATTTTATCTGATCATCATCAGATGAACTGAGATCACGAGTGCCTAAGGACAGTGGTGGGAGATCATGTCAGACTCAGGACAAGTAAATAACTCACTGATAATTGAACTCGAGACTTTTTCGAGATCATATAGAGATTTCTACCATTGAGCTGCATCAAGAGGCACATTAATATAAATAAATTAAATATAATAATAATCAAGGTAGATACACACAGAAATATAATAAAACCTAGATTTCAATAAGGACATGCACCTTAACCCCACACTGCCCAAACCATTAGAACTAAATCTAATTACATAATATTAATAATAAATTTATTTTATTATGGTTAGTTTCCTCATTCATTATCAATTGATTAATCAAATTATTTAATTTATGAAATTTAAAATTCTTTATTTTAATCCTTTCATGAATCAATTAAATTAATCAAAAGAGATAATTTTAAATAAAAGAAATAATTAATTAATCAATTATATAATTTATGAATATTAAGAAAATTAGAGGGTGTTGGTCTAATATCTAATTTTGATTAATGAATAGTCAAAATCACAAAATCTTCCATGTAGATCACAATGGTAATTTTTTCATGGATGTTCCAGTTTGTTATTAGGGTGTATTAAGAATTTTAAAATATTTAGTGTCCAGATAAATAGAGACCCAACCTAGAAAAATTCCAAGATAACTAATCGGACCATAATGACACAATCCATTTGCTAATTTGGAGTTTCAATGTTAAAAAATGAGAAATTACAATTTTAGTTGTTGATTAATGTGTGGGTGAATGTGTTTTAATGAATATACTACATGAGTAACATTCAACAGGACATGAAAAAATGAAAATGGAAATGAAGATTACTTAGAGTTAGTGTTTAATATACAACAAAATCCTTTGGTGATATTTTTAGGTTATGACACTAGAATTATTTCTTATATGGTGATATGATGGATGTGGGTTTAAATGGTAGTTTTTTTTGATGAAATCAAAGTACACCTATAGTCAGATAAGTTTTAGATATGGAATGCCCGACCATAGGATGACATGTGTTGACATGTCATTGATTAGTGGATAACCTTATAGTGTTGAAATCATTTTCTCTATAATATAAGGCTCTCATGATGATAAAAATGATAATTATGTGATACTAAATAAGATGACACGATGATGGGGGAAATGAATGAATAGTATTAAGGGTGATGATGAATTTGATACTGACTATGTGGTTCATTGCGATGACATGAATGGTGAAAAAATTAATTATATTTTTTGTTCATCCCTATGACCTAGGGTAGTCATATGGTTTTTCATTCTCGATATACATGCCTGAGATATGATAGATGGATCAAATTTCCTAATAGGATTTTTCTAGGCCGATGTTTAAAGACCCGAAATTTTCAAGGAATTTTTTTTTCTTAAATATTTGGAATTTTACAAGTCTATGGTTTCTAATACCACCTGATTTCGAGGCCCAGTGTGCCCAAAATCAATTTCTGAAGTTTTTTTTCGGGTACATTTAGTAAACGTATGTGCGGGTTTTTCTATCTTTTGAAGTGGTGCTCAGAATTGAAATTTGAGGACACCGATGAACTCACATCGTCGATATTCTCTTAAGGGGACATTTACCATAGTTGCATTTTATGTGGGTTGAAAGTTATTTTTTGGGGTTTAATCTTAAATTAAATAAAATTGTGTGGTACACAATTTTATTTTGAGAGTTGGTTATCTTCTCCCATGGGGTAGTTATTGGTGTGACCCACACCCATATAAACTCCCATGAGAGGATTTTTGTGAGGTGGGGCCCACATGAGCCTTAAGTCTTCATCTCCCCATAACTTCCCTTAAACACCTTGCTTAATTATTGACAACTCCCCCTCATTTAATTGGGTGGAGCCTCTCCACATTCCACCTCCCTCACACCATTTAATTTTTGCCAACACATCTCAATTAATTAAACAACACTTCAATTAATTAATTTAAGAGTTTGAATTAATTTGAATGCATGGAAAGTTTAATAAAATAAGGGAAATCATTCTTTTAATTTTAGTTTGTCAAATATTGTGTTGGGGATTCCTTGGAGAATTAAAAGAGAGCTTTAACCTTCCATGAAGAACGATGTCTTCTTCGATGAAGAACGCCGACTCCATGAAGAACGATGACGTGCCTTTCTTTCTCTTCTCCAAAAAAGGTGAGGAGAAGCCGCTTCCTCCTAAGATGCACCCTGAAATCATCTACAAATCCTCTTTCTGCGACTCCACTCTTGAAACCGAGGTAGGGGTTTGTACAATTTTTATGTGAATAAAATTTACCCATTCTTCGTTGAATTTTCTGGATTGTCATTGGCCTTATGTTATCACCTAACGCGGAGGGCGCGGGCCGAACAAACATGGCCCGATGACCCTCCAATGGTTCTTGGATATT
This sequence comes from Viscum album, assembly GCA_963277665.1. Taxonomy (NCBI): domain Eukaryota; kingdom Viridiplantae; phylum Streptophyta; class Magnoliopsida; order Santalales; family Viscaceae; genus Viscum; species Viscum album. Next base: position 802,690,118 of record OY728167.1, on the reverse strand, counting down.
TGATGGCGATAGTGATGGAATGGATGAAGACGATTGGAGAAGGTTGTGGCCGCGCGCTGGCAGCGTTTGGAGGAACCGCGACCCGTAACCGCATGCCGCTCGGCCGACGAAGAACTGGTTGGGACGAAGAAGGACCGCGGCACCACAAGGAGAGCCGCACTGCGGAAGACCACATCCCTCATTCTGCGGGCTGCACAGTGGGCGAATCGGCCGGCAGGCGGCTGACCGGGCTGAGCAGAACCACATCGCCAGGAGGGCACCACACTGGACGAACCGCGGCCCGCCCTTGCGGGCCGCTTGTGCCGGGAAGGACGGCCAGCTTCGGTCGGCTGGTTTGGGAGGGCAGTGCCGCTTGGTGTAGCCAGTTCGGGTAGCCCCCCCCCCCCCCCCCCGCGGACCGCTCGGCCCCCCACAGGCTGAGCCGTGGCCGAGCCGCGCCGCGCTGGGTCGGGCCGCGCCCCTTCGGGCCGGGCCATGTAATTCACCGGGTCTATCTGACCCTCTGCCGTGTTGGACCCACCAAAACTGGGTTGACCTGACCCGCCAGCCCACTGGGCTTAATGGGTCGGGCCCGTTTTCACTTGAAGGTGAATAACTCGAAGACAGCGCGTCCGGTTGATGCGCCGTCTGCGGAACTGGGACCCACGTGATGTGGCGGTCCTTTTTCGATACTCTAAGTGAATTTTGGTGAAATTTGGTAAATGTCCGGGTTTGGAACGTGAGTATTTCCAACCGGGACCTAGGAGAAAAAATACTAATAACTCTCAGACCGGGCGTCTAATTGACGCGCCTTCTGTCGCGTTAGGTTCCTTTTGACGAGGTGGAACTTCAGGATACATCAAATCTGGACTTCGTGATAGTTGATGTATCGAACCCTTGGCTCGAGGAGCGGACCCTCCCGGAATCAAGTGTGTTGTATGCGGGAACCCTAGAGCTGGCTGCGACTGCAACGACTACCGTACTGGAATCCTCTGTGGGTTTGATGATGATGGAAAATGTACATGAATCCTCCGTGTGTTCAACGATGAAAACAACTGTACCCGAATCCTCTGTGGGTTTGACAGTGATGACTACCGTACTTGAATCCTCAGTGGGTCCAACGGTTTTACTTCTGTTCTAGTATCCTACATGGGTCTAATAGTGTAGCTGGTCTAGAATCCTACGTGGGTCCAATAGCTTAGCTGGTCTAGTATCCTATGTGGGTTTGACATCTTAGATGAATCAGTGTCTACATCTGATCCTCTTTATCACATTACAAATTATGTATACCTGTGTGAGCGGAGTCTTGACTTTCAATCATTATCATCGATGTGATTGACTTCTTTCCTATGTGGACTGGGTTGTGCTTGGACTCGAGAGTTGGAGCCGAACTAGATTGAAGACTTAGGTATAAGTATGGGAATATACCTAAGTAGGGTTGGTTGATGCACCGTGTTTTGTATCTTACTTATTGTTTATCCTTAGTGGATATTGTGAGACCTTGCGGGTGTCAGGGTCCCTACTGAGTATCATTATACTCACCCCTTCATGGGCTATACCCGCACTACGTTGTGTTGGTTGCAGATGACAGACAACACTGATAATGGTTGAGTCTTGTAGAGCTGGATGGTACCCGGAGGTGGACCACTTAGTGAGACGTACACGGCGTATACGGACAGACCCGAGGTGCTGATGAGACTATCTGTACCCACCCTTCAGGTGGGATTTTCGGAGGAAGACTCGGTGGTTGCTGTTTTACTTTACTGCAGTTGTTCTAGAATTTCTATTGTACTATAATTTTCAGTTGGGTTTGTATTCTGGCCCATTTACCTTTCATCAGTTACTTTTGTATTCAGTTTTACTTTTTTCTTACTTCTATTGCGTACTCTATTGTGTTGTTTACTATTATAAAGGAAATCCCTTCCCTCTTATTGGGATTTATGCCTTTGGTGCGAGTCGCCAGCCCCTGGCCTATGGAAGGCGGGCTTGGGGTAGTCACGACACGGGCCCTGAGGACGGGTCGTGACAAATTGGTATCAGAGGAGTCGGTTCTACCACAGAATTAGGACTCTGATCTGCCTTACTGTGAAGCAATAGTGTAAAGAGTATTGAGTGTGGGTTTCAGTCCAAGCGGTCCAGTGTTGGTGTGATGGTCAACGTATCCATACAACAGGACACTGACCCCTGATTTCTGACTCAGTGCACGAAAACACTGATTGCGTGTGTGTTTCCTTTGAAAAGTTTTCATGGTGATTACTTTGTGTCATCTCAACAGTTATACTATTTGACTGTGGTGCACCTATTACTATTCAGGATGGACCCACAAAGGCAGCTAGCTAGGGTTCCGAGTTACGTGCGAGATGGCATCCCACAGAGCGACAAGGCCTCGGTGCAGGGCCCATCAAAGCGGAGGCACCAGCGGTACCACTACCCGCTGAGCCACCGATACCACCAACCCCAGCAGTGGAGAGTGCACGCCGCATGAATTTGTTGCACGAGTTTCAGCGACAGAGGCCGCCCAGGTTCCGCGGAGAGACGGACCCTCAGGCAGCTAAGGATTGGTTGGAGGCTATCGTCAGAGTCTTCAGATTGGTTGGGACACCAGCCAAACTTATGGTGATCCTTGCCGCGAGTATCTTGCACGCAGTAGCAGGTAGATGGTGGAGACTGATGCTCTAGGTGCATGACGATTCATCTCTCCTTTGGATAGACTTCGAGAGTCTCTTCCGCTCGGAGTTTGTTCCCACCACCAGATCCAGGAGTTACTTAATCTGTGGCAGGGCAGCATGACAGTATCTCAGTACTCAGTGAGGTTTACTGACCTCTCGCGCTACTCCACAGACATGGTACGTGACCCATTCTTTGGGCCCGGACCTTTGAGAAGGGACTGAGGCCCGAGATCAGGGCTTGAATGATCTCCCTCAGCACTCTGACGCAGGCGGGAGTGCTGGAGCGAGCGCTTCTTGTAGAGAGATTTCTCACTGAGCCGACAGTAGCAGCGAGACCCACCGTAGGGCGACACGTAGTGGAGTCTTCTGTAGCCGGTAGTAGACAGATGTCACAGAGGTCCAAGCGGACCAGACCATCAGGGGAGCGACCTCAGGATACAGGTTCGGTTGTGTGGGGCACCAGAAACAGAGCTAGCTATACGAGGAGCATGCAGTGCTATGCATGCAGCAGGCAGGGTCACATGGCTCGGGACTGCTCGACCCACCATGCAGAAGAGCAGCAGAAAGTGGAGGGACCTCCCAAGAAGAGGCAGAGGTTCGACTGTGGCGGTCTGCATGGAGCAGGCGGACGAGGAAGATGAGATGGCCGAGCAGCGGGTGGTGGACGACATTTCGAGGCACTACTACCACCACCACCAAGAGGTTCACCCCGACCATAGGGAGCTAGCGGACAGAGGCAGGCTCAGCTCCAGGCAGTGGAGTGATACAACCACGATGCACCTGAGATGATTTGAGGTACTATCTGTGTATACTCCACCCTTTCTATAGTACTTATATACCTATATGTGAGTCATTATTTCATTTCCGATGCCCTTGTTTGGAGCTCAGAGATTCTGACAGAGCCGTTGGATCGATCCTTATAGTTAGAGAATCCTACGAGAGCAGACTCGATGATTACGCGCTGGTACCGACAGTGTGAGCTTACTCTAGGAGGCGAGAGTTTCGGCTATGATCTTCTTGTAGTGGCGTCGAGGACTTACGACGTCATCTTGGGTATGGACTGGTTATCTACAGTCCATGCTTAGATCGACTACATTAGGCCCAAGGTGCGGTGTATCCGCACGAATGGGACCAAGTTCACCTTCACCGGAGAGAAGGGAGCCTTAGCAGTGCAGGTTGGACTTACGCAGAGGAGAGGGCAGCCGATCACACATCAGTTGGCTAGTCTCATCCTGAGAGAAGTTTATGTGCAGAGTTTGAGTTTTCCTGTTGTGGTGGATCAGTATATAGATGTATTTCTTGACGACATTCCCGGACTACCTCCTTGCAAAATGTTTGACTTCTACATAGACCTGTACCTCAGGACAGTACCGATATCTACTCCAGCATATCGGATGGCTCCCGCCGAGCTTCGTGAGCTGCGGGTACAGCTGGAGGAATTGCAGGGAAATGGATTCATCCGACCCAGTGTTTTACCCTGGGCTTCACCGATTCTATTAGCCAAGAAGGAGGATGAGAGCTTACGACTATGTGTCGACTACCATCACCTGAATCAGGCGACCACAAATAATACGTACTCACTTCCGAGTATTGAAAAACTCTTTGATCAGCTCAAGTGATAATGATGGTTCTCAAAGATAGACCTCAGGTCAGGCTATCTCCAGCTCATATTTCGAGATGAGGATGTGCAGAAGATGACCTTCAGGTGTCGGTATGGTCACTAAAAGTTCTTGGTTATTCCCTTCGGCGTAACCAACACTCCAATAGTGCTCATGAGTCTCATGAACAGGATATTCTAGCCTTACCTCGATCGTTTTGTCATTGACTTCATCGACGAAATACTGATTTACTCAACTACTGAGGAGGAGCACGCCCACCAATTGTGGGTTATATTGGATACACTCTGAGAGCACCATCTTTATGGTAAGCTCTAGAAGTGTTAGTTCTGGATACGAGAGGTACACTTCTTGGGAAACATCATCTCGGAGACGGGAGTTGCAGTGGATCCAGCGAAGATCGAGGCAGTACATTCTTGGGAGCCACCCAGGAGCATGACGGAGGTGCGGAGTTTCCTAGGTCGGGCTGCGTACTATTGGAGATTTATGCCAGACTTCTCTTGAGATGCAGCACCACTTTCAGCCTTGACAAATAAGGGGAAACCCTTCATGTGGTCAGATAGATGTCAGCAGAGTTTTTAGGAACTGAGACAGAGATTGACCAGTGCGCCCATCTTGAGGCTACTGGAGGAGGGCATTTGGTATATAGTATATTGCGACACATCAGGGACTAGACTTGGGTGTGTCCTGATGCAGGAGCAAGAAGTGATCGCATATGCTTCATGGTAGTTGAGAAAACACGATCAGAACTATGTTACCCATGACCTGGAGTTAGCAGTAGTGGTCTTCACCTTGAAGATGTGGTGACACTGTCTAATGGGAGAGTTCTATGTAGTCTACTCTGACCACCAGAGTCTCAGGTACATCTTCTTGCAGAAGGACCTGAACCTGAGACACTGACGATGGATCTAGTTCCTCCAGGACTATGACTTTGAGATATTCTATACTTCTGGGAAGAGGAACGTTGTAGCTGATGCTCTCAGCAGGAGATTGGACATTCATCTACTAGGAGAGGCAATGGAGCAGCTAGCTGCATTGCAAATATCCTTTGTGGATAGGGATGGTGCATCCTTTCTAGAGTCTCTCACAGTCACTCCTCCACTTCTTCAATGAGTCAGATAGGCACATCGTGGTGACGTTGAATGTGGGATGTGACGTGCATAGATATCCACAGGGCAGACGCCTGATGGATTTTATGACGCAGGGGAGCACGTCATCCTCTTCAGGGGACGTACTATGGTACTAGTTTCACTGCAGGAGGAAGTTCTGATGGAGTCTCACACTTCCCCTCTAGCGATATATCCAGGAGTGGCGATGATGTACCAGGACCTCAGACGACAGCACTGGTGGCCGAGTATGAAGAAGGTTGTCGCAAAGTTTGTTTCATGATGCCTCACTTATCATCACATGAATGCGGAGCACCAGGTACCAGAAGGCTTGGTACAACCCTTAGAGGTCTTGGAGTGGAAGTGGGATGGGATATCCATGGATTTCGTGATGGTGCTTCCACGTAAATCCACTGGACACGAATCTATCTGGGTGATTGTCGACCGACTCACCGAGTCGGCCCACTTCCTATCAATCAGAGAGAAGGGCTCAATAGAGAGATTGGGATGCCTTTATATTCAGGATATCGTACCTCTTAACGGTGTTCCATCGACTATCATTTCCGATCAGGATGCTCGATTCACTTCCCCACTATGTAAGGGGTTACAGGAGGTTTTTGGGACACAACTACGTCTGAGCACCGCCTTCCATCCTTAGATGGACGGCCAGACTAAGAGGACCATTCAGACTCTCCCGGACATGCTCCGTGCATGTGTCCTTGACTTTGGTCGTAGCTGGGAGGATCACCTAACCTTGGTGAAGTTTTCATACAACAACAGCTACCACTCCACCATCAGGATGGTACTATACGAGGCATTGTACGACCGACCTTGAATATCACCTCTGTGCTGGACTGACCCTGGGGAGTCAGCACTCATAAGACCAGAGATGGTTCAGGCTACGACAGAGAAGGTGCAGATCATCTAGGAGTGAATGAAGAGTGCACAGAGCAGACAGAAGTCCTATGCTGATAGGAGGAGGAGACCACTGGAGTTCGAGGATGGCGACCACATCTTCTTATTGGTCTCACCTCGACGGGGTCTATAGAGATTTGGCTAAGGTGGAAAGTTATCTCCATGATTCATTGGACCATTCCAGGTTCTCAACAGAGTAGGCGAGGTGGCTTACCTCCTGTCCCTTCCACCTCAGTTGCACCAGGTGCATGACGACTTTCACGTATCTCAACTGAGGAGATACGTGCATGACCAGACACAGATTATCGATCACGTGGAGCTGGACATCGATGATGGGGCGACGTTTACTAAGGTCCCGGTGGAGATTGAGGATCGATAGTAGCAGGTCCTACATGGACGGTTAATTCCTCTGGTGCGCATTCACTGGCAGCATGGGAACCTCTGGGAGAGCACTTGGGAGCGGGATGCTCAATTGTGAGCTCAGTACCCCCATTTCTTTCCCTAGAATATCTCGTAGCTTTATGAGGATGTAAAGCCCTAAGGTGGGAGTAATGTAAAGACCCAGAATTTTCAAGGAATTGTTTTTCTTAATTCCTTAAAATTTTACGAGTCTGTGGTTTCTGACGGCACCTGATTCCGAGGCCCGGTGTGCCCGGAATCAATTTCTGAAGTTTTTTTTCAGGTACGTTCAGTAAAAGAACGTCTGGGTTTTTCTATCTTTTGAACCGGTGCTCGGAATTGAAATCTGAGGACACCGATGAAATCGCAGCGCTGGTATTTTCTTAAGGGTACCTTTACCACAATTGCGTTTTATGTGGGATGAAAGTTATTTTTTGGGGTTTAATCTTAAATTAAATAAAATTGTGTGGTACAAAATTTTATTTTTAGAGTTGGTTATTTTCTCCCATGGGGTAGTTATTGGTGGGACCCGCACCCACATAACCTCCCATGAGAGGATATTTGTGATGTGGGTCCCACATGAGCCTTAACTCTTCATCTCCCCATAACATCCCTTAAACCCCTTGTTTAATTCTTGACAACTCCCCCTCATTTAATTCGGTGGAGCCTCTCCACATTCCACCTCCCTCACTCCATTTAATTTTTTCCAACCCATCTCAATTAATTAAACAACTCTTCAATTAATTAATTTAAGAGTTTGAATTAATTTGAATGCATGAAAAGTTTATTAAAATAAGGGAAAGCATTATTTTAATTTTAGTTTGGACAATATTGTACTGGGGAATCCTTGGAGAATTAAAAGAGAGCTTTAACCTTCCACGAAGAACGACGTATTCTTAGATGAAGAACGCCGACTCCCTGAAGAACAACGACGTGCCTTTCTTTCTCTTCTCCGAAAAAAGTGAGGAGACACCACTTCCTCCTCGGATGCACCCTGACATCGTCTATAAATCCTCTTTCCGCGACTCCGCTCTGGAAACCGAGGTAGGGGTTTGTACAATTTTTATGTGAATAAATTGTACCAACTCTTCGTTGAATTTTCTAGATTGTCATCGGCCTAATGTTATCACCTAACACGGAGGGCGTGGGCCGAACAAACACGGCCTGACGACCCTCCGATGGTTCTTGGTTATTTGATGGCGATGGTGACGGATGGGATGACGGTGACTAGAGAAGGGGGTGGCCGCGTGACGGCCGCGTGCGGAGGAACTGCGGCCCTTAACCGTGGGCTGCTCAGCCGAAGAAGAACCGGCCGGCTAAAGCCAGCCGGGACGAAGGAGGACTGCAGTGCCACAAGGGGTGTCGCGCTGCGGAAGACCGTGGCCCATGTTCCGTTGGCAGCACGGCAGGTGAACCGGCCGGCAGGCGGCCGATCGAGCTGAGCACAACCGCGGCCCACTCGTGCGGGCCGCTTGCGTCGGGAAGGCCGGTCGGCTTCGTCCATTCGGTTTGGGAGGGCAGCGACACTTGGCGTTGCTAGTTCTTGTAGCCGGGGGGCCGCCCCCCACCTCGGACCACGTGGTTGGCCGGTCGAGCCGCGGTGGTCCGGGCCGCGCAATTCACTGGGCTGGTCCGACCCTCTGCCGGGTCGGACCCTCCAAAACCGGGTTGACCCGACCCGCCAGCCCACTGGGCTTAACGGGCCGGGCCTGTTTTCACTTAAAGGTGAATAACTCGAAGGCCGCTCGTCCAATCGACATGTCATATGCAGCACTGGGACCCTCATGATTTGGCAGTCCTTTTTCGATAATCTATGTGAGTTTTGGTCAACCTTGGAAAATGGCCAGGTTTGGAATGAGTGTATTTCGAACCGGGACCCCGGAGCAAAAATACAAACAACTCTCATACCAGGCGTCTGATTGACGCGCCATCTATCACGTTGTGTTACTTTTGACGAGGCTGAACTTCGGGATACATCAACTCTGGACTTCGTGACAGTTGATGTATCAACCCCTTGTCCTGAGGAGCGGACCCTCCCAGAATCGAGTGTGCTGTGTGCGGGAACCCTAGAGCTGGATGCGACTACAACGACTACCGTATTGGAATCATCTGTGGGTCGACGATGATGGAAAATTTACTATAATCCTCCTTGGGTTCGATGATTATGACAACAGTACTGGAATCCTCCATGGGTTCGACAGTGATAACTACCGTACTTGAATCGTCGGTGGGTCTGACGGTTTGACTTCTATTCTAGTATCGTACGTGGGTTTGACAGAGTAGCTCGTATAGAATCCTACGTGGGTCTGACAGCTTAGATGGTCTAGTATCCTGCGTGGGTCCGACATCTTAGATGAATCAGTGTCTATATCTGATCATCTTTATCACTTTACGAATGATGTATACCTGTGTGAGCTGAGTCTTGACTTTCAATCATTGTCATCGATGTGATTGACTTCTTTCCTGTGTGGACTGTGTTGTGCTTGGACTCGAGAGTTAGAGACGAATTGGATTGATGACTCAGGTATATGTATGGTAATATACCTAAGTAGGGTTGGTTGATGCACCATGTTTTGTATCTTACTTATTGTTTATCCTTAGTGGATATTGTGAGACCTTGCGGGTCTCAGGGTCCCTACTAAGTATCGTTATACTCACCCCTGCCTGGGCTATGCCCGCACTACGTTGTGTTGTTTGCAGAAGAAGGATATCACTGATCGTGGTTGAGTCTTGTAGATCTGGACGGTGTCCAGAGGTGGAACACTTAGTGAGATGTACACGAAGCAGATAGACGACCCCGAGGTGCTGAGGATACTATTTGTACCCACCCTTCAGGTGGGATTTCCGGAGGATGACTCAGTTGTTGTTGTTTTACTTTACTGCAGCTGTTCTAGACTTTCTGTTGTACTGTACTTTTCAGTTGGATTTGTACTCTGGCCCATTTAACTTTCAGCACTAACTTTTGTATTCAATTTTACTTTGTGCTTACTTATGTTGCATACTCTGTTGTGTTGTTTACTATTATAAAGTCAATGCCTTCCCTTTTATTGGGATTTACGCCTTTGGTGCTAGTCGCCATCCCCTGGCCTATGGAAGGCGGGCTAGGGGTAGTCATGGCACGAGCCCCAAGGATGGGTCGTGACATGTTGTTAGTGTGACTGCATGGGAGTAATGACGATTCAATTAATGTGAGTGGTATCATGCATTCACTCTTGGGTGTTAGGGATGAGTATATATTCTGTGATGCGGGAGTACCACATATGATGTTAGTGGTAGTGCAATAGAGAACCTAACCATATCATAAGAGTACAAACCTTATTCATTCCATGATATAAGAGTACCATATGTGATTTTTGTTTGAGTAACAGCGTGGGTTTACTCATACCATGGGTGTGCTACTTCTTGTAGAATTTGTGATGTTACAGAACCACATAGAATTCTAGTGGGAGTACCATTGAACTTTGAGGTTGATCATGACATGGATGATATTAGTGATTACTTGTATTTATTAGTATTCCATGTGATGGGAGTATTGATTTCTATAAAACTAGCACATAAGGTTGGTTTTCTCAAGTGTGACATAATACACACAAAGTGGGTGGCTAGTGTGATGGATTACCAGTAAACCTATTTCTCTCCCCTCCTATGAATTTACATATGAGTTTTATATTATTTTGTGGAGAAGGTCATGAGCTGATGTCCTATGACTATGATATAAGGTGATGTGCTATGATAGTAAAGTGGGTGGAGAGAGGACATTAGATGTTATAATTATTAGTTACTATGTTGGTGGGAGTAGTTTTTAAGAGGTATTATTATTATTTTGGTGTGAGTGTGGTGTTTACATATATATTAATCATATGTTTTTGGAAAGTTCTATTATTGGAGAGTTGGGAATTGGATAGAAAAGTATACTACCCATAAAGTTATAAACATACTTATAGGATGTCCTAGGTGACCCTCGGTCTGGTGTTCCAATGAAGTGATATCAAAATGTTTCTTTAATGATTTCAACTATTTCTTTATTATTCATACATGATATTTCATGGGGTTTTCGGTCCATTATGGGATGGATTATTGAGTATACAGATATAATCACCTCTACATGTATATATAGGTTTACGGGATTTGTTGATTGAGTTGTTAGGAAATTTTAGCCCAATAAAAAGGGTTGATTGCATTCGGTTATTAAGGACTGTACCATGTACCATTATTAATGAATAGAAATCTTCACAGGTCTTTTTTTTGAGGAAATTTGAATTTTTATCCAGGAGTAGGGTTTATTTTATCATTTTTGATTCAGATCGTGAATTCGAGCATTGGAATATCTTTGGAAGATGTTTTTGGATGTTGAATGAGGCTTGATTGATGGTTCTATTTCTCAGGTGAGCATTGGAGAAGGGTCAAGGTGACCCTTAATTCAAAATTTAGTTGCAAACAGCCACCAAAAAATGATGATTGAGTGCCATGACATGGAGTATTGAGGTCAAGGAAGCCAAAAAACGTAGGATAGAGGTTGTTCCATGGGGTGTTCGGGGGTGTATGACTTATGACATGATCCTTAGGGGCCACACCATATAGGGGAGGTGGTTCGGGTTGGTTCGTCTTCAACTTTTGTGGGTGGTTGCGCCAAAACCTAGAGGTCATGCTGCACCATGGCCTTGGTTGAGGGAGACCATGACACAACCTTGAGGGGCTATGCCATGGAGGGCCCTTGGGAGGAATGTTTGAGTAACCCCCTTTAGGTAGGATGATCTATGGAACCTTGCTCCATTCTATAATAGGAGTCCCACATGAGGTGGTTCTTACTCCACACGCATTCAGGTTTCACTTCTGCACACACCCTAAAAGGGGCATAGTTCTGAAATACTAGGGGGTCATGAAAAAATTCCTAATGGGATGTTATTTATTTGGTGAGGGTAGGATAGTAATTTACTAGTAATCTCCCATTAATTTTAGAGGGGTGAGTGAAGTGGGAGGATTCATTTCTTCTAGCCCTCTCCTATTTCTTCCTCCCCTTGATCCACAATGCTGTGGGGTGGTTTTTAGTGAAATTTTGCGGTGATTCTGGGTATGTTCTATTATATTTGAGAAAGGGTATCCCAAATTGGGTCCTCTTCGAACCCTACACACTAGGGAACCCCCTCCCCATGAAGGGATCACTCCAAAGAGATCCCTAACTATGAGGGATCCTTTTTTAGCCGAGATGACAGAGTGCCCTGGAGGGTGACAACCCAAATGGTGATGGTTCGTCAAAAAAATTCATCAGTATAGGTGGGTTGCACCTCATTTTTTCACCCAATCAGAAAATGGGTGACCCGAAAAGATGATTGGACACTGGGGGAGGGAGAAATTTTCCCAAGAGTAGGCAATTCAGGAATTGAACCCTACACCTCCCAAAGAACAGTGTCATTATACTCTTATCCTTCACCACTATGCCACCGCCAAAGCAGTAGTGGTAAGTTCTATAGTTTCTTCCTCTGTTCTTATATCTAATCAAAGACTGATGATTTTGATGTGATTTTGGTTTTGGTTTATGAATTATTTCCACTAGATAATTGTGTAACTCATCCATAACGATGGTTCTTTCATCTGCGATGTCTATAGGAGCTCTCAAAAGGTTGATCACACAACGTTGGGTGATGTTTCAGTAGAATGGGGATGTGAAGTGAGTTTTTAGGAAACTATTTATTTATAATTAAATTTTATAATTAATAATTAATTTTTATTATTAATTATTTGTTTTTTATGGCTAGAGATAGGTTCTTGAGAGTTTGGATGAGTTTTGACGAGGCTCATTGGAGCTTGATGATGGGTCAAATCCGTGTTTGAGGTAGGTGTTCCATATAATATAAATTCATATGTTTTTCATTCATGGTTTCTTACTGCATGTTTTTTCATATAACTAGGTAATTTGGACAGGGACCTAGAGCGACCTAGAGAAAAATATAACATGTCATTGATCATCCTTAGTTTGGAAAAAGTTCTTTTTAGCACTTGGTTGTATTGGAATTTCCTGGAGAAAATGTTATCAATGAGAAAAGTGTTAGAGTTGGTGCCCTATACCAACTTCTGTGTACTTTATGATAACCTATATTAATATTTTTTAATATTAATAAACTACTTATCATGTCACAATTATTATTCTACGTAAAATTCCATGTGATAATGTCCAAAGATTTTCTATCACACTAAAAGGTCATAGTAGTTCCCCGCAATGATGAGAACCCAAAAGTGCTATGACGCTATTATTAAATATATGCTCTATAGCCAAATGATATCATTTGAGGGGTAAAAATGATACACACTATCAGGGGTGGAGACTCATAGGACTTTGAGGTAACTCCTCATGGTTTACTCCCTTAGTAATATCCAGTAGTACATTATGAGAATGATACCCACCAGTAAGAAATACAAATTTATATGCGTCATTGCATGTTCTTATATACAGATGTGTGTATTGATCCTTGGACTTTATTATTTTTAATGAGTATTATGTGTCATGTACATTGATGTATTGATGAAAACAATGATGAAATATGTTCACAGTGAGGTAGGATACATTTGGTGTATCACGATTAATATTGCATTAATGAATAATGCGAGAAAGAATTTTTACCTTCCGTTATTTAATAGAAGTTGATATCTCATACCCTTTGATGAAAATTCTATATAATAAATAAATAAATTTCCATGGTGTTCTATAGGAAAGGTTAATTCTCATTATGTCAAAGAATGAGACATAGATCACATAGGTTGATGACACTGGCATGCAACCTGTTTGATTAGAGATATCATGATAAAATGATTATATTACATAGTAAGCGTATCTATGAGGTATCATGTAATTGAGGCATTAAGTTATTTCTATATGGGTGCCTTATCATGTTGGTAGATTGTAACATTGAACTTTAGGCTGCTTCTTCTAATTCCAATGAGAAAGAGGCCTAGAGGTTAACACACCAAGTGTATCCATAATCTCAGTTAAATAATATATTATTATTTTTTATTTAACAAGTTGTATAAATATTATTCCTAGATGTGGTTTAATAATTACTTATGTATGTTTGATCAAATATATTTCATCACCAGTTATTTGAGAGAATATAATGTGAGTGTAATATTTAATAAATATTTATGTACTATTTAGTGAATATAATATTTATATATTTATGGGAAAATAATGTAGTGATATTTATTTAATAAAGAAATATTCACTATTAAAGGGCCTATAAATATAGAGGAATTATTGAAAATGTTTTTATATATGGTGAGAAATAATAAATATTGAATATTATTTAATTAAATAATATTTAAAATTATTCAAAAGTTAAGCGCATGTTGAGAAATAATAATAATAATAATATTATGATTTTACATTGGGTTCTGCATGGATTAAATAAATAATTAAGGGCGCTTGGGCTATTATTTAATTTTAACTTAGTGATATATATACCCATTTATATTATTTTCTCAATAATCCAATTCATTTTTTTGGTTGTGCACAATAGATTCGTTCAATCCCTAGAATGCTCCCTTCTTTAAGAACGCTACTAAGAATTGAGATAGATCTTCCTCCACCTCCCACTCTAAATTCTAGAGATATCCATGAGAAAAATTTGGAAGTAGTTCTTAAGATGATCAATGGTGGATGACACAAGCGATAGAATATGTTGTTCTAGCACCTATAGATTGTTACAGCAACATTCATATATATTTTTGGAACATGTGTGGATCACCGCTAGAGGGAATATTTTTTGATTCCAACAACGCAGCGACGCAACAACACATATCTATTGTCAGATCCATCAATGAAGAAATAATTATATCAATGTAATTCTTAATTAATTAAATTTATTATAAATAATATGTGATGATCCTCTATATCATTCCAGCATGATTTCCATTTGCCTATTTTCTTTGATTCAATTCTGTTACTCATGTCGTTTATCAACATGTAGAATTTTTATTGATTGTCAATCACGACGAAAAGATAAGTTGGGAATGACCCATCACATACTTCTGCTATGACATGAATATACAAGTTGTATTAGAGTGATCACATAATTATTTCTAATTATTTATATTTCATTGATTTATTTACACATTTAAAATTTAGTTTTCAATTAAATTTTAATCATTATTTTAATCTGAATTGCGATATCTACTTCTCACTCCTTCATTTCTCATAAATCTGATCGATATGATTTATTTTATGAATGAAATAAAATATAAGAACTCATTTGGAGGCTCCAAGGATTCTGGATGAATAACACAGGAGTAGACGCCATTTAACCGGTGTTACACACTCTATACTCATGTTAAATACATTTGGAATTAATTCGAAATTAATTCTTATTGTATGCATTGATCACACACAGTGTATTTATTAATCCACACTATATGTGGACCGGTACAAGGTGGAACATGATCATACAGATTACACACCATGTAGCCCACATACATGACATGTAGTTCCTTTGATTCACTAACGATATGTGTGTTTCATACATGGCCTATCTGACTGGTGACCATGTAACTCGGAGTCTACATGATATGTAGTCCTTTTAAAATGCATTGTACTCCATTTTATGATGCACATAACACATGTCGTTTCCCTAGGTGTGTGCCTCAGATCGATGGTGAGAGACGTACATGCCATGTAGCTCTATGTACATGCTGTGTAATTATACCAAATTATGCAGATTTAAAATATCTTTATTATACTATGTAAAACTTATTTACATGTTCTTTAATGTGGTCATTAAGTTGATAGGACACACTAAGTGATAGGTTGTAATATATACATATATATGTATATATAAATGTTTAATTAATATATGCATAATGATTATATATGCTTATCACATATGCATCGTATTAAAATGGTTACCCGACGTACATTGAAGCATGAAAAATTATAGGAAAATCATGTAATTCATGTAATTATTAAGTTGATAATACACGTCCTGAAAGTACGTTATAAGTGGTGTATGCCTTATGTCACAATAGTAAAACAACATACGAGTATAATACACATTTGGCATAATCATACATGTATTCACCATGTTTCCTCCAAGGTACGATTATGTACAAATTTAATTTTAAATAAATTTATTTAATTTGTTTTAAAATAATTATGGATGAGAATATCAAGGAAATTCATATGAAAAATAAGATAAAAGAATTTATTAATTAAAGATAATAATTAATTTATTTGAGCACGATTTATCTTAAATAATAATGATTAATAATTGAATGCTAGTTTTATTAAATGCATAATTCATTGAATGAATTTGGATGATCATGAGCTAGACCATACCTTTATATGTGATTGGTTTCATTTAATTTATAATTAAATTAAATTGTTGGCCCTTGAGCCTTCACTCCTCTTATTATGTAGGGCATGCATGCCCATGATTTCTTTTAGGTAAACCCCTTTTTTCCTCCACCTGCGTGTGAGTAAAAGATTATGTAATGGATGGAGCTTTTAATCTTTTGGAGGTGGTTCAAGTTTAGAGTTGAGGTGAAACCAATCCAAGAGAGATACATAGGTGGATAGGTGGAATGTTATAACACAAACCATAATTGGTTCAAAGTTTTTCCCTAGGTCAACAGTTACTTTATCAACAACTAGATACAATAACCATTAGTAAATCTCATCATCATGCCTCTTTATTATTTTATTTCCATCAAGTTTCATGGTTATTTCATTATGGATGTTTTTTTTTCAATCACATAATTAATGAATTAAAAAGCATACAAGATAGAACTAAAATAAATTGACTTATACAAAAATTATATATAAGACATGGTTAATCACTTAAGTAAACCCACTTAATATTAAAAAGCACGTGAAAAAGATAATAATTGTAAATTAATGCATAAAAGGATATAATCCCTCAATAATATATATTAATTTGGTATGGCCTTCCACTACTTCAGTTAAAATCAAACCATAGTTAAATTTCTTGACCATCCAAAGTTGGGGTGATTTTAATTATCGAGGAGTTATAACTTGAATATTTGGGTTGAATTAAATTAGTTTACATAAAGGGTTGACTACCAAAATAGGACTTGGTGTAAATGAGAGGCAAGGGTTGAGGAAATCCAAATAAGGATTTGAAGATTGGGGAGTCCACTCAGCAGATCAAGCAAATGTGAGTTAATGTAGTTGGAATTTGGAATGCCTACCTAAAACCATTCAAGTTGCTTGGACAACCAATGTTGGGGTATTTAGAAAGGGAATATGGATCCTTTACACTTGAATATCTAGGAAATAGGATATTATGAATCCAATGGTGAGGGTTGTTGGGTTTTGATAAAATAGTGTGTGATTACCAAATATTATATTCATTTTTTTGTCAAAATTTTATCAGATAAAGTACTAAAATTTAGATAATCTTATTTATAGAAACAACATTAAAATTACATCAAACATATCACTTGAATCCATACTTGAGAAGAATAAGCTTAAAATAGGCACAAATTTCCAAGAATGGAAAAGTTTCCTACTTATCATCCTTAACCATGAAAGGAAATTATATTTGTTAGAAGAACCTTTTCCTAAAGCACCTGGAAATGAGGCTAGTGATGAAGAGTTAAAACTCTATGAGAAACATTTGAACGATTCTATATATTTTAAATGTATCATGCTATCATCCATATCCAATGATATTTTGAAGCAACTTGAGGACATGGATGCGTATATAATGATGTCTCACCATCAGTTTCTCTATCAAGAGAAGTCGAGAAAAGAGAGGTATGAGATCTCCAATTCTTTATTTCCTACTAATCTTGGAGAGTCTGCGCCAGGTGGGCCTCATTTAATCAATATTATTGGGTACATTGAATTCTTATACATATTAGGGATTAAATTCTGGGATTATTTGCACAAATATCTCATACTTTCATCACTTCCCAATATCTTATCTAGTTTTATTATCAATTACTATATGAGAAGTAATGTGAAGAGTCTTTTGGAACTTCTTACCTCAATTCTCTGAGTAGATAAGGACATGGGGAGTGAAAAAAACGTGGTCCTTATGATTAATAAGAAATAAATAAAAAGGAAAATGGGAACAAGAATCACATCAAGTCAAAGATCCCAAGCACCATCCTTCCATGAAAAGGAAGATTCAAAGGTAGAGTAAGGAAAAGGGGGTAGTATGTTTTTCATGTGAAAAGTCAGGCCACTGGAAGATAAACTACACCCAAAAGTAAGGGGAAACTAAAGGTGTGGTCATTATGGAGTGTAATCTTTATATATCTAGACATTGGGCATTAGATATAGCTTGGGGTGCTCAAATATGTATCCAAATATAGGAACCAAGTAGATTTCAAAATATTTCTAGAGGAGAGATGGATCTGAGAGATTCCAATAGTATAAGGTTGGCTGCTCTGGCTATTGGTGACTACGACCTTTCATTGACAATGAGAATGATTTTGGTTTTGAAAGATTGTTATTATGTACCTATGGTTGCCAAGAACATAATTTCTATATCATTTCTATATAAAGATGGGATTATTTATATGTTTACAAATAAAAGTTGTTTCTTTTATAAGAACAACGTATTTTATGGTATGTAAAATTCAAATAATGTTCTTTATATATTAAATTATGAAAACCTAGTATTGAAAATTGAAAATGAATCATGTTCACATGACTCATATAGCACCCGAATTTGACATCATTGTCTTGATCAAGTAAACCAAAATCATTTAACAAAAATCTTTCAAGATGTTTATTTGGAATATTATGAGTTAAAACCACTTGAAAGATATAATTACTTTTAGAAAAGTAAAAATGACCAAACCATCATTTTGTGGAAATGGTGAAAGAGCCATAGATATTCTAGGATTGGTACACACTGACGTGTGTGGACCATTTCCAATAGAATCTAGAGGTTGATATTCTTAATTCATTACTTTTACTAATGAATTGAGTAGATATGGATATCTATACTTGATGAGGTATAAGTATGATTCCTTTGAGAAAATCAAGGAATTCGAGAATGAAGTAAAGAATCAACTTGGTAAGAAGATAAAAAATCTTCAATCAGATTGAGGGGGTGAGTATCTTAACCAAGAGGGTATTGAATTTATATGGGATTTTGATATTATATCTCAACTCACTCCACCAGACATGCAATATTGGAATGTTGTTAGTGAAAGGAGGAACCATACCTTGTTATATATGGTAAGGTCGATAATGAGTCAAGTAATCTTCCATTATCCTTTTGGGATTATGCATTACAAACCACAAAATACTCATTTAACTGAATGCCAACTAAAGATGAAATATAATTACCTTCAAGTTATGGATTTGTAAGAAGCCCATTTTGTGACATACATGTCTATGGGGCTATGAGACATTTGTTATGGCCTTCTCAGGTGATAAAATAGATCCTTCCAGCATAAAGTGTATCTTTATAGGGTATCCTAAGGAAACAAAGGGATACTACCTATTCAACCCCTTAGACAATAAAGTAAGCATTTCTAGAAAATCTATTTTTCTTGAGATGGATCACATCCTCAACTAGGATAGTGGGAGAAAGATTGACTTTGATAAAGTCGATGCTCAAGATATGCAAGAGTTGGTATAGGAATAGGTTCGATAGGTCATCATGGAAGAAGTAGTTCCCGAAACACAAGTACTACGTATGAGCGCAAGAGAGGTAAGAGAACTAGAGAGATATGGTTTTCTAGTAACCAAATATGGTGACTCATTATTAGTTGAAAATGATGAAACTTTCTCGTACAAGGAGGTAGTAGAGAGATTGGAAGCTGCAAGATGGAAATAAGCCATGAATTCTGAAATGGATTCCATGTATCAAAAAGATGTTTGGGTTCTGGTCAATGAATTAGTTGATGTAAATCCTTCTTGGTAAAAATGGGCATTTAAGAGAAATCTAGACCCGGAAGGTAAATTAAATACTTATAAAGAAAGGCTAGTGGCTAAAGGGATTAAACATCATAAAAAAATTGACTACAAGGAAACTTTTTCACCAGTTTCCATGTTTAAATGCATCAAAATTATTCTTGCTATAACAACTTACCATGAATGAAAGATTTGTAATATGGATATAAAAACTTTATTACTTAATGGGAACCATTAGAAAGATGTCTACATGACACAACCATAAGGTTTTGTGACTCCAGGTGATGCCAAAAATATTTTCAAGTTGCAGCGATCCATTTAGGGATTGAAGTAAGCATCTAGATCACAGAACATTAAATTTGATGAATCCATAAAATAATGTGTTTTTATTAAGAATGAGTGTGATCCATGTGATTACACGAGAATTAGTTAAAATTCAGTCCTTATCCAAGTAGTACATGTTGATTAAATGTTACTTAATGAAATGACATACCAGTCTTATAGTCTGTTAAGGACTAGTTAAACAAGTATTTCTCCATGAAATAATTAGGTGAAGCAACCTATATTCTAGGGATCAATATAATTCATGATAGATCCAAGAGGATTCTTGGACTAAGTGGAAGTACATATGTTGACCAGATACTAAATAGATTTAGTATGGAACAATCCAAGAATGGATTGGTTATAGTGTCACATGGTTTACATATTTCTAAGAAAATGTTTCATCACACACAATAGGAGAAAGAGAGAATGTGTAAGATACCAAATTCATCAATGATAGGATCCATCATGTATTCCATGTTATGTACAATAATTGATGTTTCCTATGCATTGATAATGGAAGGAAGATATCAAGAAGATCCAGGATAACAACATTAAACTACTGTTAAGGTTAACTTTATGTATTTAAGAAGAAATAAGGATATGTTCCTTGTGTGTTGAAGAGACAAGGATCTGGTCATAAGAGGTTATACTGATTCTAGTTTTCAGATAGATTAAAATGATATGAAGTCGAAATCGGGATATGTTTTATATCTCAACGGAGGATCATTGAGATGGAAGATTTGAAAGTATCCAATTGTTGAAGATTATAAAGTGGAGTATCAGTATATAGTGGATTCTGATGCAACCAATGAAGCTTTATGGATTTGGAACTTTTTCTAGGATCTTTATGTGGTACCTAGAAGTAAATACCCTATCACATTTTATTGTGATAATACTACAATGGTGGATCTTGTAAAAGAGCCAAGGTCAGACCAATGAATAAAGCAATTACTCTAGAAGTATCACCTCTTGAGGGATTATTATCATAGGGGTGAAGTTATAGTAAGCTGAGTACCCATGAAAGAGAATATGGAATACCCCTTTACTAAAGGGCCTATCCTAGTATAATCATGAGTATCATATGAGAGCTAGAAAACTAAAAGTTATTAGTAGTTGGATATAGTGGAAGTTAGGGTATTTTGGAGTTAATGCCCTAGAACCAAATTCTATGTACTTTATGATAACCTATATTCATAGTTTTGAATATTTAAAAACTAGATATCATGTCATGATTGTTCTTCTGCATAAAATTTCATGGGATAATGTCCTATGAGTAGCTGTCAAAATAAAAGGTCCTACCAGTTCCCCTCTATGTTGAGAACCAGAAAGTGTTTTGACACTATTCCTAAATATATGTTATATATCATAATGATACCATTTTTGGGACAAAAATGTTACAAGCTATCCGGGGTATAGACTCATAGGGATTTTAGGTTCCTTCTCATGGTGTACGACCTTGGTAATATCAAGTAGGATATTATGAGAACGAGACCCACTAGTAGTAAATCCACATTTATATGTGTCATTGAATGTTCCTATCTTCAGATGTGTGAATTGTTTCTTATAATTTATGATTATTATTAATGAGTATTATGAGTCACATAATTTGGTATATTGATGAAAACTGTGATGAAAAATGTTCACGTTGAGTAATGATACTTTGGATTCATCACAATTAATATTGTATTAATGAATAATGTGAGAAAGGATTTTTCTATTCTATTATTTAACATAAGTTGATAACTTAGGCCCTTTATGGAAATGATATATCCTAAGATAATTCCATGTACATGGTGTTCTATAGGAATGTTCAGTTTCCGAGAAGTCAAAGAATGAGACATTGAGCGCATCGGTTGATGGAACTTGCATGCAACCTGATTGATTAGATATATCATGATAAAAGGATTATATTACATAGTAAGTGTCCGTATTAGGTATAATTTCATTGATTCATTAAATTATTTCTCTATGGGTACCTTGGCATATTGCTAGAGGCTAACCTTGGAATTTAGGATGCTTTGCCTAATGCCACTCAGAAAGAGGCCTAGAGGGTCACACACGATGTGTATCCAGAATCTTAGTTAAATAAAATATTATTATTTATTATTTAACAAGTTGTATAAATATTATTCCTGAATGTGGTTTAGTAATTATTAATGTATGATTGATTGCATATATTTCTTCTTTAGGTATTTGAGAGAATATAATGTGAGTTGAATATTTAATGAATATTTATTTTCTATTTAGAGAATATAATATTTATTTATTTATTGGTGAAAAATTAATTGATATTTATTTAATAAATAAATAGTCATTATTCTAGGCCTGATAAATATGGAGGAATAGTGGACTATGTTTTTAGGTCAGGTGAGAAACAATAAATATTGAATATTATTTAATTAAATAATATTTAATATAATTTGCAGGTTAAGCGCATGTCAAGAAATAATAATAATATTATTATTATTTGACATGGGGATCCAAGGGATTTAATAAATAATTAAGGGAAATTGTGATATTATTTTATTTTAACCCTAATAGTATATAAAACCATTTATATTATTTTCTCAATAATCCAATTCATTTGTTCTATATGATAACAATGGATTAGGATAATTCTCTCCATCCCTAGAGATCTCACTTCATCAAGAAATATCTAAATAATGGATAGAAATCTTCCTCCACCTCCCACTCTCAAGTCAAGAGAGATCCAAGAGAATGCTTTGTAAGTGGTTCTTGAGGAGATCAATGACAGATGATGAAAATGATAGGATCTTCCAAGCTAGCACACGAATATTCCTACAACAACATTCATATATTTTTGGAACATGTATGGATCACCACTAGAGGGAATATGATTTGATTACTATAATGAAATGATGCAACAATTAAGATCTATTGTTAGATCATCAACGAAGAGAGAATTCCATCATTTTAATTCTTAGTTAATTAAACTTATTATAAATAATATGTGATTATCCACCTTCTAGTTATGACATGATTTCAATTTTTCTATTTTATTTGATTCAATTCTGTTACTCACAACATTTATCATCTTATTATACTCAAATTAATCATCGATCATGACAAAAATAAAATTTGGGAACGACCCATCACACACTTCCACTGCACCCAGAACCTACATAAAGGTGTTTGATGAGATAACAAGAGACCTAGGGTAGGTCTTAGGATTTGAGAAGAGTTCTGGATAGCCTATGTGTGTTTACTTAGGCTAGTCGGGAAAGAATGAGAGGCTTTCTCCTTTAAGTTATGGTTCAGATAGTCATACGTATCATTTCAGATAAGTGATAACCTCCTAAGGGTGGATTGAGGTTTAACATGTGTTTTGAGTGGGGTGAGTCCTTCAGGACTAGAAAAGCTATGATGAAGAGGTTTTTTAATCCAAGTGATTGTTTGAGATTGATTTTGAGAGTGGTGTGATATGCGATCAGAGTGGCGATCATGATTTAGTAATAAGGAGAGGATGTGGAACGACCTCCTGGGGTTTAGATCTGATAGATCCCAAGGATTATGAGAACACTATGGGGGTATTATAGAGGGCTTGTTGTAATGAGAAAAGATTGATATGGTTTTGGAGGACCCTAGTGGATGGCTTGAGGGGAAGTATCAAATTTCAGAGAGGGCCAGAATTTTTTTCTTGGACAATGATATGTGTTTGAGGTGAGGGGATAGGCCTCAATTGACTAGTACCTTATGATGAGGTTGTGAGCTTGTGTGGTGGGTTTAGTGCCTTGCTTGATTTTTACATGTGTGTGATAGCTATGAATCTCACCATCTGTGAGAGGGGAGGGGACATGGATTGGACCCTACCATGAGTGAGAGGGTAGTGGTTAGGTTATGACCCCATCCCTAGTGATAGTGAGGTGTCTAATGTAGAAGAACCTACATTGAGTGAGAGGGTAGTGGATGGGATGCCTGGCCTTGACCTGAGTGAGAGTGTATTGGAAGGGACTACACTGAGTGATAGGTTATTGTTTCATTGGTTCATGTGGGACACTACCCTAAGTGAGTGGGTATTGGTCTATTGGTTCATGTGGGACCCTACCTTAAGTGAGAGGGTAGTGGTCAGGTTGTGATTCCGTCATTAGTGAGAGGGAAATGGATGTGATGTGCGACCTTCCTAAATGAGAATTCCAGTTAGAGGGGTGATGTGATGCGAGGAATGGTTGGTAGACATTGGCTTGAGAGATGAGGTAGTGGTCAAGATATAGATGGCCTAAACTTTAGTGAGATTTTATTAAAGGGGTCTCTTTGAGTGATAAGGTGATTCTAGGACATGGGCGTATGAACTTACCCTCCATATTCGGGTAGTGGATGGGATAGGTGGATGCCCTACCGAGATTCTTCAGGGATGGGTTGTGATATAGGTTCTGTATCATGAGGATATATCTAGATTTGGGTATGATTTCAATGATGGTATGATTGGGTGTCATGGTGGCCCGATTAACACATGATGACCTGATACACACAGAGCTGTGGTGTCCTAGTTAGCACACGACATCCAACATGATTGTGTTACATGTTTATTTTAATCATGTATACATGTATGTTATAGTTTGTACGGGGTGAACATGGTGTAACCCTATTGAGAAGTATTTCTCACAACTTATATAAGAACTCTTGTGCATGTTCAGAATTTATGTCTACTTTATAGGTTAGATCACAAGTTGTGCAATGGATCAAGTTAGAGCAGCTCAACGGGTATTGGAGATAATGTTTTTCTTACCCGGGGAAGGAAATAGGGCCTATTTTTTAATCATTTTTTTATTTTGGAATATGTGATCTTTGAAGTTGGTGATCCGTTTTATTGTATGACTCTATTATTGTGCATGTTACATTTTTTATAAAATTGTGTTTATTTGATTCCACATACTTTGATGTTTGGATATGGACTTTCTTGGTTATTATCACTATTTTTTTCACTTTGATTTAAAGGTATAATCTCATCATTATAGGTATTAGGCCCTCGCTACTAGTTGGAAACCTTTAGCATATGAGGATATGTGTTTGAGGTCACATAGCTCCTTATCATAAGGCACTTTCGATTGGCCTTCGAACTGAGGTGTTAAAAAGTTGTATCAGAGCATTTTATTTTATTTTTTTATTTAGGGATATGGTATACATGTGATTTATTAATTTCTAGTATCTTGTAATGGAACTCATACCATTTAACCATGAACACTTTTCCGATGGGGATTCCTGGTTCTAGGGTTATGAGATTTTTGTTCTTTGTTTTCACTGTTATGATTGAAATATTTATTAAATATGATTTATTTACTAGATATTATGATATATTATTTTGGATCTTATCCCATTGTAAAGAGGATCATGTAAATTCCTTATATTTGGCATGTAGGATTCATATGACATATATGTGCTTGTATGTGTTTGATTTCACAAACAACATGGTTCAATTTTTTTTAAGCGACAACAAAAACATATAAGGTGTTTTCCCATATAACATTTTGGGGGAATTCTAATCAATTTAACCATGGTATATCTTCTAATGGTAGGTCTTGTGAACCCTGATGTAGGAAATTATCCCTAGAATACTATAATGTCCCTTTGTAATAGGGGTGTTTAGTGACCCTTAGTGGGTTAATACAAGCATTTACATGAGTCCCCCAATGATGGAACCCATATGAGTTCAGTACATGCATTGAATTATTTATGGATGATCCAAATATGGGTTAAATTTTCCTTGAGTATGTGAGTTTTTTAATTAAACTGTCAACAACAACCTATATGGAGTTTTACCTTATAACTTCTTAGTGATATTTTACTTAACCGAACTGGTTGGTTACACAGATACACCTAAGAGGGTTAAGAAAAGGTATATTAATGTATTTTACTTAGTATTGGGGCCAAATTTGAGGGAATTATTCTTTGTATACCTTTCCTTGTTAATTATAGACATGATTTTTATGGCGCGATGGGAGCATGGGTAGACGCTTGTGGTTTTGGAATAATGCCCATGTGGCAGCTGATCATGTGGTGGTCTGTGGAACGAGTGAAATAATTCAGGCCCATGAGAATGAAATCATCAAGGATGATTCAATTAGATGATATGACATTATGTGGGGCATGTTTAGTGGATTAGATGTGTAATAAAAGGTTTTATGTGATGCGACTCATGAGAGTATGAGTTTGGTTGCGCGATTGGATTGTATGGGATCATGAAACTGTTAGGTTCATGTGAGATTGAGGTAGAGTGAGAGTGAGTGTTGGTGGTTCACTTTTCCTTGAGTAGTAAAGTGAGTGTTGGTATGGATTTTCAAGAAAATCCTTAGTGATACACTACCCACGATCCATTCGAAAGTGTCCTAGGAACATTGTTCAATGTTCAAATATTGAGAACCTAGAACTTCGTAATAAAACAAGTGAGAATGGATACAAATGGTGGAAATGAGGAATAATGAAGATTTGGTTCAGGTAAACCCAAATAGAACTTATATAAAATAACTCTATCAACAACACACTACAAAGGATAAAAAATACCTTGATAATTCAATAAATAAGAAATAACACAATGGTTGCAAGAAAAACTCACCATAGTAATGATACTCTCACTCATGATCCTTCATGAGTACAAGGGGTGATTATTTATATTCAAGGAGGGATTGAAATTCATAGAGTACCATGGGGTGGATCTTAACTATGGTATAATGTCTAGTTTTCCATAAAAAATTACTAAAAAATTCTTTTGACAACTTTAGTACATGCCCATAACTTTAGGACACAAGAAGCACACCCTTTTGGAAGGTAAAGACAACTAGCCCACCACCATTGAAATTCAATCATCTAACTTTGACTTTAAAGATTACATGAGATAATAGGATTGAAATTCATAGAACCACTTGAGTTGGACTTTTAAATGATATTGTAGGACTGAATGAATCCCTCAAGTAAGGGTGTTGGGACACCTCTTGGAATTCTATGATTAACCCATTTAAGGTCTCTTTCATTCACTTGGTCCGCTCCTTAGTCATTGGGCCACTAATTGATCATAACATGTCTTATGAAATCATGAAAATTCCACCCTCCATGTCATCTCTACCTTTAACTCCTAGATTCCCATGAGTTCCATGATTCTCATTATATCCTCCCTCCTCAAAATTATCTTTCCTTGAATCTGAAAATTCAAAGGGAGAAAGATCAACAACATTAAAGGTGGAACTAACATTTCTATACCCACACAATAATTCAATATTTTGGAACCATCATTGATCATATCAAAGACTTTTAAAGGATCATATCCCCACAAATTGAGTTTTGATTTACTTTTATCCGAGAACTGATCATTTCTCAAGTCTACCCACACCCATTCTCCAGGATGAAACACCATTTTCTGTTCACCTTAATTGGCGTGTTTCTCCACTAGATCAATGTTGGCCTTTACTTTTTCAAGTAACTATTCCACAAACATTACCTTAGTTTTTCACCTTCAATATTAGAAAATTTATTAGTAGGAAAAGGCAGAATATCAAGTGGAGTTAATTGGTTAAATCCAGATAGAACATAAAAAGGTGAAGCATTGGTGGTCAAATGAACCAATTGATTATAAGAAAACTCAATGTGAGGAAAGAATCTTTCCAAATGTTTCAATTTTTTAGGGATTACAAAAAAATGTGGAATGTGTACTACTGACCACCTCAGTATGACCATCTGTTTGTGGGTGTGCAGTGGTGGAGAAAAACAATTTGGTTTTAAGTTTTTTCTACAGTGTCCTCTAGAACTTCATAAGTAATTTTACATCCATATCACTCAAAATGATGTTGGGTAAGCTAAGAAACCTATCCACCACCACAAATATGTTATCCTTGCTTGATTGGGATCTTGGAAATTTAAGTACAAAATCCATTGAAATGTTAACTTAAGAATGGGAAGCAAGGAGAAAAGGGGTGTATAATATATGTGTAAGCACTTCTTATTTTTCATGTTTAAACAAATTGAAATTTCCATAAGCACTGACCACAACCCTTTTTATGTAAGGCTAATAAAGATGATCACATAAAAAGTCCAATGTTTTCTCAACCCTAGAATTCCCTATTAATATACCACAATTAGTTCTTATAATAAGAAATTAATGCATGGAACAAGATGGAACACACAATTAATTCTTCCAAAAAAATAAACCCATCATCTTTGTAAAAATAATTTATCCCATGTTCCTCACACAACTTCCAAATTTCATAAAAATATATATCATTATCATACAAGCTTTCTGAAATTTTAAAACCAAGTATTTTAACATACATAAAAGTGATAATAGAATATATCCTAGACAAAGCATTAGTGTGAAAATTTTATTTTAATTTTCTATTATTAATGATATAAGGATATGTTTCAATTAATTCAATCCATCTAGAATTTCTCTTATTCAACTTTCCTTACGAATTTAGAAATTTTAATCTTTCATGACCCGAATAAATAAAAAATTCCATTAGCCACAAGTAATGTTTCCAATTTTATAAATTTATTTTGAGGGAATATAATTCCTTTTTCTAGGTAGATAAGTTAAATGTAAACCCATAAATCTTCTCGCTAAATTATGCAATAGGCTTAGAGGCTTGTATCGAAACAATCTTAAACCCAATTCTAGGGGAATCACATTCAACCTCAAAAACCATAGAAAAGTCAGGCATAATTAAGAATAGTGAATTGGTAAACTTACCTTTGAGTGTAGTAAAGGAATATTATTATGATTTTCCCCACTTTATGCTCACTCATTTATTATCCAACTCATTTAATGGTGAAAAAATGGGAAAAAATTCCCCCATGAACCTCTAGTAGAAGCTCGTACATTCATGGAAGCTAATCCCCTCATTGACATTATTTGGTTTTGGCTAGTCATGAATCTATTTATCCTTATATTCATCGCCTCTCATGCCATCATATACTATCAAAAAACCATAAAAACAGTATTTAAACAAAATGTACATTTCTATATGTTTTCAAACAACCTATTTTTCTTAATAGTCTCAAAAACATGTTTTAAATGTTCTTGATGTTTATCATGGATCTAAGAATAACATAGGATGTAATCAAAATAAACAACCCCAAATTTCCAAATGAATGGATGTAAAACATGATTAATTAAGTTCATGTATATACTTGGGGTTTTAGTTATCCAAAAAGTAATAAATTTTCATATATACAACCCAAACCATATTTTAAATACAGTTTTCCATTCACATCCCTCTTTCATTCTAATTTGATGGTACCCACTCCTTACGACAGTTTTAGAAAATTAAAATAAACCATTTATTTCACCAATAATATCATCCAAATGAGGTTTGTGATACTGATACTTTACCATGATTTGTTTGATAGATAGACAGTTAGAACACATTATCTACTTACCATTTTTTGGGAATGAGAATTACTGGAACTGCATAAGGACTCAAGCTATCTCGAAAAAATACCTTCCTTATAAATTATTCCACTTATCAATGGATATTTTAAGTCTCCTTAATGTTAGACATATAAGCTAGTCAATTTGGATGTGTTTCTCCCAGGAGGAAGTCTATATGGTTCTCAATACTACACAAGGGAGGTAAGACATCAAGAATTTCTTCTAGAAACACAACACAAGATTCATGTAAAAATATAACACACTAGAAGGCATTGATATATTAAGAGAGTTAGTGTAAAATAATTATCCCTTGTATAAAATCAAGAGAGTTTAATCCCCCTATAACCCTCTCTTTATCTCTATTTTCCTAGAAATAAACTCACTTTTCCCTCAATAGTCTTATCTACACTCTTGTTTTCAACTCTTTTATTTCACTCATTTATTTTTATGTTACTCATCATTCCTTTTACACCATTGATTTTTTAACTACATTATTCTATTTATTTTTTCTATCATTTATTTTTCTCTCTTTTTAAAATCTTTCGCAATACATACTTGGTCTTCATAAGCTTGGAAAGGCCTCAAGGGTTTTTGTATTACCATCCTTACATTATACTCAAATGAATTGTGGTTGGTGTATCCATTATGTGTGGCCCTCCTATCAAATTTATAAGGCCTTTCTAGAAATATATGAATAGAATGCATGTGAACAACATCACATAACACCTTATCTTCATACATCCCAATATAAGATGGAAATATTTCTTGTTTTTTCACTTTGACATTCCCAATATTATTTAACCATCAAAATCTATAAATACTAGGAAGTTTATTATAGCTAAACTCATTTTATCAACCATCAAACCACTTTCTACATTTATTAAACTACCACCACCAATAATCATACTACATAACTTATCTTGAAGGGGAATCCAGTATGAAATTTTTTCTCCCTTTCCTCTTGATCTTGTTCTAATTTGGGTTGAGAACTCAATGCATGCCTTTCCACAAGAATTTATCCATCCATTAGGCTCTCTATTTCCAAATCTGAACACTCCTCCAATGGTGGAATTTCATATTTTCTTGAGATATAATTAAGAATATCTCCATCATCCAAAATAATAACGGTCATCTTGTTTGGTAATTTTGAGAAAAAATATACAAATCCATAAAATTTAAAACATTTTATATCATGTGATTTGGAAACAAACTCACTCTCCATTTTATCTTTAGATTCTATAAAGAATGGTTTTGGTTTGGGCTCCTCCTTTGAATCTATTTTGGGTTCCCTTATATGATACTTTGGTTTGGAATCCTTGAAATTCAAAGAAGATATAAAATCTTTACCATAATATATAGATCATATCCTTATTTACTTTACATTCCCCTCCATTTTAGTATCCACGTGATGTGGATCCTCCATATCTAAATAGTGGATCATCTCCACTATGTATCAAATATCATGGTTGTGTTGTCCATAAACCTTTACATTGAGGAATATCTATTATGATCAATATTGTATTGAATCAGGATTATATCCATCTATTTTTGATACTCCTCAACACTCATGGATCCTTATTTCAAACCCTACTACTTGAGGAATAAATCGTGATAATAGTGGCTAGAAATGAACCTCTTATGCATTACCACTTTCATCTTCTCCAAATTATGGATGGGTATTTTTTCAATTCTTTATTGACTCACTTGTAGTTGGTACCACCAAATAATATCATAGTTGTTGAATTCAATGACCTCCAACTTCACCATGGTTTCCTATGAATAGTTATGATAACCAAAATATTCTCTACATTTTTCCCAATCCATGTGTGTTCTGGGATCATTATTACCTTGGAATGAAGGGATCATCAAATTTACACCTCTAAGATAATTGATTTGACTAAATGGTGGTTGATATTTTTGAATTGGTGACACAAAAAAATCATATAAATCCTATTATTCTTTAATGACCCACCTCTTCAGTGGTTTTATTTAAATAAAATGTGATTTTAATTCATCCATCCTTGTATTCAATCTTTTGAATTATTCTTAAACTATCCCCATGATCATATTAATGTATATTTAATTGGTGTTACTCACTTATTCCATTTATAAATCCTATAATAATTTTTTTTGATAATGTAATATGGATCCCACACACCCCCTCACGTGTTTACACTCGAAAAATAATATTTTCACTCATGTTTCACTCAATTTTGGATTTTTAATAAAATGAAAATATCTTACCTTTTTCCAAGACAAATTATTTCTATATAAATATTACCAAATAACAAAAATTTAAATGATCATTGGAATTTGAAAATCATGAACTAGAATTCATAGAAAAAATTCAAAAAGTATTCAAGAGAAAAAATGTGGGAAGGGGAAGAAAACTGATAAATAAAAATGATAATGGGAAAAGGATTCAATGTGTTGAAATTTTTTGAGACTTATTTTATTTTTTGGGATATATTTTGAATAATAGTAAAATAATAAATATTTATATGTATGAGAAAAAATAACCTGAGACATAAAATGGAATCAAAGAGATGGAGGTGTAATTTTAAAATTATATAATTAATTAAAAAATTAAATCCTCTATATTTCATGATTTATAGATTTGATTTCAATGATTCAAGGTGTATAAGATATATTAGATTCTAAAATATAATAATGATATATTTTATATCCAAAATTATGAATAAATGATGTCTGTAGGTGAAGAAAAAATTTGTCTATAATTGATGTTGAACTGATTCAAATTGAAATGTAGATGGAAGAAAGGATATGAAAGAATAACCTATTATATTGAAAGTGGGATTTAATACCAAATGATACATTACCTAATAACCTATATGAAGTTTAATAGGAGCCATGTTCAACATTATCATGTTGATCACCCAGATCTCTATAAGAAAACAAGTGAGAGGGGATACAAATAGTGGAAATACGGAATAATGAAGATTTAGTTTAGGTAGAACCCAAAGAGAAATTGTCTCCAATAACTCTAGCCATTCCAAAAGGATGAAAAATTATTTGATAATTCAATAATTAATCAAGAATATAAAGTCTATAAAAAACTCACCATATTAATGATACTCTCATTCATGATCATTAAAGTTCATTAAGGGGTGGTAATTTATTGCCAAAGCGGGATTGAAATTCAAAGAACACAATGGGGCATCTCTCTAAAATGGTATATTGTTTATTTTTCCATATTTAAAATCCTAAATAATACTTTTTAAAATTTTTACACATGACCAAGAATTTAGGAGACAAGTAGAACACCATTTTGGAAAGTAATGAAATCCCACCCACTACCTTTTAAATCCATTCCTCTAACTTTGACATTGACTCTTCCATGGAAGAACATGATTTAAATTCATTAAGAAACTTGATTTGTACTTTTAAATTCATTTTTAGGACAAAAGTAAAATCATTTTAGGACTAAATTCTTCCCCAAAATAATGGTGTTGGGTATCATCTTATAATTCCATGATTAACCAATTTAAGCCCTTTTCTGTTCTCTTAGTCCACTCCCTTGTCATTGGGACACCAATTCCATATAATAGGTCTTGTGAAATCATGTACATTCCACCATCCATATCATTTCAACCTTTAAATCCTTGATCCCATATGTTCCATGATTCTGATCATGGGACGCGACTCATGAGAGTATGAGTCCAATTGTGTGATTGGGTTGTATGAGAGCATGCCACCATTATGTTCATGTGATATTGGGTATAGTGAGATGATTATTGTTGTTACTTTTCATGAAAACCCTTAATGTGTGAGGTTGAGAACATTTTTGATATGTGTGGTTCCCATTGAGATGTGGTTTAGTGAGAAACCATGTGTAGGTCATGGAAAAGTGGGTTTGGTAAGATGATCATGGGCATGGATATATGGGGTATCATATGAGATAGGGGATTACCCTCTATGTTGGGAGGTGATATCTGTGAGGGATCAGGGTACTGTGTTATAGTCTATTTGAGTGGTCATTAACAGTAGTGTTTGGGGTTGATAGGATGAGTGAGCATGGATCGGGGGGAGATATACACTTTTAGTCATAGGAAATGATTGGGTGAGCACTCTTGGAGTGTTTCAAGGGATTTCATAATATGAGGAGCACATAATTGGATGTTAGAGGGTCTAACCCTCATTTTGGAGGAATTTTTTAGATCATGGAGTACAATGTTACAATGATCCGGGAATGAGAAACAATTCGTATTTTATACTGGTGTGTGGGTATGAGAAAGAGAGTCATGTCAAGTCATTATTTTTTTAATGGATTAAGCTTGGGTCATGGAGATCAAAATTTTAGTTTGTTGAGGCAATGATAATGGTACTCCTATGGTGGGGAGCAACGCATTGTCCTAAAAGGAATGGACCTTGGATTAGATTGTATGTGGGTTCAGTGGGACTGTTCGGTGGATGATCAAGGTGAGACCCAGATTTCAATATGTTGAAATATCCCTCAATATCTAGTTCCTTAAGGTGTACTAGATTTGGGATTCAGAAAAAGCATTAGGTGGAGTTTGGATCCTAGAATCGGGATCATGATGGAGTTGAGATGGTTTGAGAGTGACTCAAATTGGTGGTGTGCTAGTTCTAAGGGTCATAACATGAAAACTAAAGTGAGTGGTTGGTGGTCCAGTCATGATGTTACATTGAGAGTCGGGTTCATACTTCGGTGTGGTTCATTGGATAATCTCGTAATACCTCAAAGAGTTAAGGAATTGTGAAAAGAGGTATAATGTTGCGTTAGCAGGTGAAATCGATTGTTTTGGGAGAACTATAATAAAGGAGGATGACCGCTATTTTGGTATAGAATTGAATGAGGTATAGTGCAAATTTCATTGAGAATATCATTATACCACTGAATGTGTGTTTCAATGAGAAATTTATATAGCGGTTAGAACCATTGTTTAAACTTTTCCATTGTGATAGGAGTCTAATGGTGGGGAGTAACATAAGACTCATGATGAATTGGTTTAATTCAACATAGTGTATTGGGATATAAGAGTGTTGCTGAGATCCATATCAATGGTGGAAAGTGGGTGGCTTGGCTTTTGGTTAATACTGTGCATCAATGTGGTGAGTTACGCAGTGGAAGGGTGCTTGGTATTTGGATATGGAACATGGTGAGCGAGTGGTGAATTCACGACTGGGGTAGTATGGGATTGATGGTTGGAGGCCCACTAAGGATTATTGAGGAAGAGAAGTGTTATGATGTGGGTTTTTATGACTTAAAAAATTATAGGTCATTATTTATAAGGAAATTTTAATTTTGGTCCTAGAGAAGGGTTCATTTTGATATTTGGGATTAAGATAGGGAATATGGGCATTATAACGTCTCTAGAATATGTTTTTGGACATGAAATGAGGCATTATTGATGGTTATAGTGCTTGGGTGAGCATTATAGAAGGGTCAGGGTGATCCTTTGATTAAATTTCAACTCTAGGAAACCACCATGATGTGGAGATTCAAACCCACAATGCGGTGAATTTAGTCCATGTAAGACATGATGCAGAGGGTTAAGGTTGGATCATAGTGTTTCTGTGGGGTTTATGCCCTACAACATTAACCCTAGGGACTACACCACAAAGGGGAGGTGGTTTGGGTTGGGCACTCTGACCCATTACTAGTTATTGTACTGCAACCCAAGGTCCACACAATATCATGGCTATAGTAAAGGGAGACCATGGAATAACCCATAGGGGCCATGTCATGGAGGGTCCTCTAGAGGTAGGGTTTGGATTCTCCCAACCCCTATGAGGTGGCTTGTTATATTGATCTTATCTATATTTCATAGCCAGAGGCTGAGAAATGTTCATTGTTTCATTTCCTCTTAGGTTACACTACAACCTTCCCCTTAGAAGGGGCTCATCACCGTAATGCCAGGGGGCCACACCATAATGTCCACTATGGGATGTTTTATTTTAGTGGGGTAGAATGATAATTTACCAGTCACCCCTTTAATTTTATAGGGGATAGAAATGTGGGAGGGGCTATTTTGGATGGACCTCTCCCCCTTCTTCCTCACCTTGATCCCCCATGGTGTGGGTTGGTTTTTGGTTCAATTTTCATGATGATTCCGGGTATCTTTTTTCCATTAATTTTTTTGTATCCAACTGATTTCAGTGAGATTTTAGATAGGTTTTATTGAATATTTCAATAATATCATGGTGTAAATCATCCTAAACTATGGGGATTTCATTCTATATGGCTAGAGAAGGGCACTACGGTTGTTCACATGCCGTTGGGTGCGCTTTCAATGTGGCGAGGTTGCGTCATGAGTATTTATGAAAACATGCCTTTGGAATTACATTTAATAATAAACAATAAATGTTTATAATTAATTATTTCTATTATATGGTGTGATATATGTGTTCAAGAGTATGTAAAAGCTTAGATGATGCTCAATGGAGCTCGACGAGAGGTTAAATTATTGTTTGAGGTTGGTGGTCTCTATAATGTAAACTCATATGATTTTTTATGCATCACTTCGTATTGAATTCACGTTTCATAGGACTAAGAAATCGATATAGGGACTAAGTGTTTCCTAGAGAAAGGGAGATAGCGGCATTGAGCCTCCTTAGGTTGGAAGAAGTTCTATTTAGCACCTGGTTATATTGGTATCAGCCTAAAACTATGTTTAAAAGGGGAGAAGGTGTGGGTTGAGCTATCTAGAGATATCAGGTAGGTCTCAGGATGTAAGATGAGTTACGTATTTCATTTGTGGGTTTCCTTAGTCTAGTCAGGTAGATATGAGAGGATTTAACCTAAGAGCGATGGGTGAGATGACCGTACGTCTAACGTTAGATAAGTGACACCCTCTCATGGGTGTATTGAGAATGGGTGAGAACTGTGAGTAGAGTGAGCCTTTTGAGACTATTCAGGGTGTGATAGAGAGGATTTTACTCCTATTTATGGTTTCAGATCTCTTTTGAGAATGGTGTGAGACAGTTCTTGAGTGGGGATTGTGATGTCAGAATTAGGCAGGTACGTGGATCAACCTCCTAAGGTATGGGTCTGATATAACCTAGGGGATATGAGAACACCATGGGGTGTTATAGAGTGTTTGATGACAGTTAGTAGAGACCAATATGTCTCTAGAGTTACCTAATTGATTCCCTAATTGGTGGGACAAGAACACTGAGAGGGATGACATGTTTTTCATAGACTGTGATAATCATTCAAGGTGAGGGTCTAGGTCCCAAGTGACAAGATCCCTATAACCAGATATTGATATTGCATGATGGGTTGTGTTCCTAGATTAATTATTTCATGTGTGTTTTTGTTGTGACCCTCACCCAGATCGAGGGGATGGATACATTAATTGGACCCTACCCCAAGTGAGAGGGAAGTAGTTAGGTTGAGACTCTATCTTGAGTGAGAGGGTGGTGGATGATCTGTAAGAACCTAACCCAAGTGAGAGGGTAGTTTTCAGGATGTTTGGCCTTACCCTGAATGAGAGGGTATTGACAAGGACCACCTTGAGTGAGAGGGTATTGGTATATCATTGTGTATGATATCCTACCCTGAGTGAGAGGGTATTGTGTAGGTTGTAAACCCATCTTGAGTGAGAGGTTATTGCATGTGATGTGCGGCCTCCATGTGTGATAGGGACTAATAGAAGAGTGATGTGGTGAAAGAAATGGTTGGTAGACACTTCTATGAGAGATAAGGTAGTGTTCAGGATATGTATGACCTCAACTTGATTGAGAAATTGATGAGAGGACTGATTTGAGTGAGAAGGAGAGTCCAAGACTTGGACACATGACCTTACCTTCCACCTGTGGGTAGTGGTATGAATTGGTGGGTTCCCTACCTAGAGTCTTTGGGTTTGGGATAAGATATGGATTCGGTAGTATGAGGTGAAAACTAGATTTTGACATGATATATAATTAGGTATGATTGGGAATTATAGTATCCCAGTTAGCACACAATGACTTGATGTTCATGGAGTTGTGATGGCCTGGTTAGCACATGTCATATAATGTGCCTATGTGACATGTTTATTTTCATCATGTATACATGTATATAATGGTATATACTAGGAGAAATTATAAATACAATAATAAAATGTATTTCTCACACCCTACATGATCACTTTGGTGTGCATTCATACCTTATAATTGTTTTATAGGATATAGAATAAGTTGTGCAATGTATCAAGCTGGATCAACATTAGAAGTATTGAAGGTGGGGTTGTTGAGGCTCAAGGATGGCAATAGGTCCTTTTGTGTTTCTTTGTTTATTGTTTCTTTATTTTCGTATATGTGATCAGCTTAATGGGTAATTGGTTGTATTTTATGAATATATACTTCTGTGTGGAACATTTGTCATAGCATTTTTTTTGATTATACATACTTTGATGTTTGGATGTGGATGTGTGTAGTTATTTTTTCTATTTGTTTCATTTTGTATTGAGGGAACATTCTCCACATTGTATAGATTTTGACCTCACTACTAGTTGAAAGCCTTTGTAATATGGGGAATCATTCTTAAGGTCATGTAGCTCCTTGGATTAGGGAACTATTGATTGGCCTCCAAACAAGGGTGTTACCCTGTTAATATATACTTTTTATTTAGGTTTTAGCCGCATGTTGGGGGATAGCAGTTGTTCTATTATAGATGTAAC
Organism: Viscum album; assembly: GCA_963277665.1. Lineage (NCBI taxonomy): Eukaryota > Viridiplantae > Streptophyta > Magnoliopsida > Santalales > Viscaceae > Viscum > Viscum album. Next base: position 802,652,209 of record OY728167.1, on the reverse strand, counting down.
TATTTTTTATTTTTTTATTATAGATTATGATGTTCAATAAATATATGATATTATGATATTATTTGATCATAGATTCATTATTATTATGGTTTGGTAGTTTTATTTTTATTTTACTATCTTTTGTTGTGTTATATAGAGGGTAACACCTCCCATTTGTGAGATTTATACCCTACATTCTAGTATCTAACTTGTGACCTATTAAAGGTAGGTTTCAGGGGTTACAATCAGTTTCTTCACACATAGTTATACCCTGAACTTGCGTCATTATAACACCATCCATTCCACATGCTTGAATGAAATAAATAGAAATATCACCCCAAATAAATGTTCCACCATGTGAAGTATCTTAGAATCAAACCCCAACCATAGGAATGTACTTAGGGAGCCCCAACCAACCAGGCCAGAGCCCATGCGATTAGAAAATATAAATTATTTTGGGTTATAATATTGGTAAAATTCTTATCCATTTTAATAAATTATTCACAAAGTATCACTATTGATTTGTGATTTTTAATGGGGATTGGTAATTGGGTTTTTTTCCTAATGACCATGTAAATATCATAGTTTATATAGAATATAAATAAATGATCAATTTTAGAAGTCTAGTGTATAATGAATATTTTTCTTAAACATGTGAAAATTTTAGAGTATTTATTTTATTATGGAAATTTAAATGGTGGGTAGTCTCATATGGGGTTTCATTTGGGTGAGGAATTAGGAAATAGTAAAATGGGAATAGAGATTATCAAGAAATCAGGTAGGAAATTTTTTGGGTTATTGAGAATTTATTATGTTAGTTCCTTTAGATTAGAAATAATATATGATGTATCATGGGCCAGAATTTTTCACCATATATTCTCAGTGGTTCTTATTAGGGATGAAAATATTTTTAGTATGGAGTTTATAACAACTCTATATTTATCATATGTTTATGAAATTTAATATTAGAATATTGGAATTTATTTTGGTGTATTTTAAATCTAATTTTATGTTAAATGAATAAGAGGAGGATGTTTTTGTAGGATATTTTTTCTATGTGAACTTGGAATTTACTATAATAGGACACCAGGACACTAGTGGGTACCACTGACCGTACAATGGTCTTGAAAAAAGATAGGTGGATTCTTGGAAGCCCCTGGGAGGCCCGTGATGGACCACTGGGAACCCAATGACCTATCCTAATTTTTTTGGGTGTCCATTAGGATTCCGAGGGGTTATCCTGGCCTCATTTTAATTAAGGTATTTTATGTAACTTCCCTATCATGGGATTTGAGATTAAATGCTATTTTTATTATTCCATATAAATAACTGCTCGTATTTTTATTCTCAAAATTCTATCATTTTATTATTGATCCTAATTTTGATGTTAAATTCATTAATTAATGGTAGAATTATGATCCATATATTTTATTGTGTTCATGAGGTTAATAATATTAGTTTCCCAATGATTTTTTTTGGAGTTTAATGATTTGTTTCTTCTTCTATTCTCTCATTTTTCTCTACCCTTCTACTTTGGTGGAATTTATATTTTATTACGAATGAGGAGGTAATTAACATTTTCTCATGGTGTGTATTTCTAATTAATTGATGGGTATGTGATTTCCACCTTATCTGGGATTTTAATTCTCTACTTTATGTGAATTTTGTAAATATAGTACTTTAATTCAACCATGGAATGGTCAGATTCATGGGATTGAGTATTAATTCAAGAAGTTTATAAAATGAATTATTTTAAGGAAACTTAAACATATAGAAATATTAAACACATGTATTTGACCATGGGATTTTAATTATCTACATAGTTTTGGATAAACCCTGATTTGATCTATACTATGATGATATATGGCATGATATTGGCTATATTGTGAACTTTACTATATTTTGATAATATATTATATGTTTTTAGTTAAGATTTGATTTCAACTATACTAGAAAAATTTGTGATATTTCCAATGTCATGATATCGACTACAAGGGAAGTATGAATGTGTTTAGTAGGGAATGAGTGTAATAATGATATTTATTATTCCATATGTTTCTAAACAAATAATTTAATAAAATAAATATGTCAAGTATACACTAAAATTAGCTGATATAGGTATATTATTCAGTTTAGGTGGCCTCTTAAAGACTTGATGATGTTTGGTGTATAATGATTGTTTATGTTAATTTTATATCATAAAATTTTAAAATTCACTTATTATAAAGTTAGGGACCATGAGATGTTTGGAATCTCTAGGGGGAATCCTAGTAAAAAGAATTTCGCATACCTTATATGTTCACATATCATAAACTAATATACATCACTAATGTACATACATGAAAGGGAAATGAGTGAATATGGATTGTTAATGGTGACTAGAACTATTATGATGGTACCTAGATGAACTTTTATTTTTTTGATGGGATATTTTTATGTATTTATATAGTTATTTATTAAATATTATATTGAGATACATGTACATAGGTTATGTCTTTTTTTCAATCTGGATTATATATATAGGGTATTAATGGGATGTATTTTAGAGTTCTATTTATTATGTTTCGTATGAATTTACTATGAGGTTTTTTATTACTCCGATTGTGTTTATTTTATGCAATGATTCATAAAAGGGTAAATTACTCCTGAAGAGACACTTTAGAAAATCAATATTACTCACCAACCTCTAGTGATTATGGAGTTTACATAAGACTATGTATCACTTTTTCTCAATATAATGGTCATTCAATGGTAGGATTAAATATAATCATATTTATAAAAATAATTGAAATTTATCTTAGATGGAGTTAATAGTTGATATACCAGTTGGACCTGTAGGATTTGACCTCAACCAGGGAATTATTTTTAGTAGGATATAATCTATTTAAAAAATAATAAAGTTATTTAAAATATTTTTAAAAAAATTAAAAAATGTAATTTAAGATTGATCTTGAGGTTGGATAAAAATTAATAATTGATAGAATTGTAAATAAATCATTTAAGTAATATAGGTTCAAGAGGGATAGTTATCCAAACATTTAAATAAAAGTGATAGTGGTAAGATTCTTAACATCACTAATGTAAACACTAAATAAAACATATTTCATGTAATTATACAATGTAGTAAGAGGACATGGGTTGATAAAATTAGTTGAGAGGATGAGAAAATACATTCACATATATATCCCATGGTTCTATAAGAGATGAAAAAATTGGTGGAGAATAAAAAATTTTCAAAGAATAATGGTTAAATTTTTAGATATCAATATTTAGTATTACAAAATTTTACCCTTAATATTCCATTTCTATATTTGTTTAAGAAAGTGGTAATGAGAAATATTTTTATATATTCTAAAAAATTATGTGAATTTTAAAATTAATATTATTTCAATGGATTTAGCCCATATTATTTTATATGAAGATTTTATTGTTCTAATTTTTATAATAAAAAAATTTAAATATTGCTATATTATTTCTATAATATAAGAGTGTATTGAAGTTTTGTAGAGGAAATTCCTACAAATATGAAGGACACATGTATATTTTATATTACCTGTGAGATTAGTGTTAAAAAAACATAAATTTTCTCTTTTGATTTAGGGGAAAATATCAACATTTTATCATTAAAAATATTAAATTATTTGGGAATTGAAGAATTTATAACCACCAAGACGCCACTGTATCTGTATAATTACCAATTAAATATATTATAAGAGTGATTGATGATTTTTTGGTAAGGCTTGTTAAGATTCCAATTCCTTCCAATTTTCTAATACTAGATATGGAATGATATAAAAAATTTATAATCATTATATTTTGGATTTTATTTGTCAATTTATATAGACTAATTTATATACCAGTAAGAAAAATCATTTTCCTTATAGTAGTAAATAAAGAATTGATTAATGTATTTATATAATTGAGTGAGTTATTCCATTATTGATGATAGATTTAGGGTAAAAAAAATTTATGGTTAATATATTTTTTATTTTTAGTCAATAAATATTAATTTTTCTCTAAATATTAATGATAAAAATATTTATAAGTTTATATATTTCATTATATATTAGAGGGAGGACATAATAAATCATAGTACATAACACTCTGATGATTTATGACCTCCCATGTTGATTATTTTAACATCTTTTAATGAAAATTCACAAATACCACTGATTATATTCTGACTATGTATTAAGTATTCACTCCTTAGGAAGGATAATAAACGCTATATAATTTCTTCTTTTGAGTTAATAATGTACAAGAGGAAAAACATTATTATTCTAAGATATTTTCAAACATCTATTATGTGGAATTTATGTGATATAAATGGTATAAAATATTATGTATTATTGTATAATATTTACTTATATTTTGATAATGATAATAATACTATTAGGATTTATCAATAAAATATTTTATTACCATGAAATCTTGTGAAAAATATGAATTAATCCTTATGCTTATGGTCTTTTATTGGGTTTTTTTGGAATTAATTAACAAAATATTAATATAGAAAACAAGATGAATCATTTTATACTTACATTTAATGATAAGAGAATATGACATTTACTTACCTAGATGGATCAATTGGTTACTATAGTATGTATTTTGGTATTTTTGCATCTCCAAAAAAATTTAATATGTGTTTGATAAATATATTTGTTGGGAATGGTGGAGAAGAATATTTTTGATTTCATGATTGAGTTTTATATTATTTAACTAACTTTTTTATGAATGTTTAGAAACAAAATATATTGTATTCTTGTGATATAAGAAGATTAAATTTATATTTAACTATTATAAGTTAAATTTTATGTTATATGAAGGGATATTTCTCAATCAAAAAATCTCACAGAGAGAGAAGTATTCAAGTGGATAAGAAAAAAATTGTTACCTAAAAATAATCAGACTCTTAATTTAGCTATGGGGATACACATTTTCTCTGGGAATTATGATTTTAAATAAGATTCATTAAATTACTTTTATAAATAAAAAACTATAAATATAATGTTTTGATTAAGGAATGTCTATTTTTATTCAATGAAAATTTCTACAGGTTATTCAAAAAATTAAAGGATGATCTAACTTAAGATTCTATCACTATTACCTTTGACCAAATATTACCATTCGATTTTATTTATGATGTATGTTATAGTTAAATAGGTGTTTTATTTTCCCACAATAAATAGAATTATTTTCATTTTATCTATTATAAAATAAAGTTATTGAGTAAGGCTTGTATAAACTATGAAACAAAAAAAAGAAAATCCTAGAATTAGTACATGTTGTGATGAATTTTATATTTTATTATTGTATCAAAGTGTTTCTTTTGAATTAGTCACTTAAAACTAAAATAACTTTTCAATACATAATATGTTGATACACGATTGCTTTTATGGTATATTTATCTCTTTGACAATGAAAATGAAATTGAGGATAATAAGGGAATATCAAACTTTCATTGATTATATGTTATGATTTTTGGAATCATAGCATGATGTTGATAATAAATTTTTATGATTTATTTGAAGAATAATTATTGATTATCTAATAAGGTAACTTACCATTTTATATAGATACTAAAAAATACTTAGTGTCTAACATTATAATATTCCAACTGAATTTTCATGGTAGTTGATCAATAAATTTATTTTTAAATTAATTAATTATTTAGGGGGATGACTACTATTATAGATAAGTTTTAATTGACTAATTAATATATGTGTATGTAGGTAATGGTTTCGATATCACATCATTATCATTTATCCCCAGGTGTAGGACACAAAGGCAGTGAAAAACTATAAAAATATATTATAATAAAGATTTTTCTTAAAATTATTCAAATATTCTTGTAACGTTGTGATTTCATGTGAAAAGTGTCCAAAAATATTAAATATCAGTCTCTAATAGGATATATTTTAGTATATAATTCTATATATATATAAATTTTATGTATATGGGATTTATTTTTTATGAATATTCCCAAAAGCCTTTGAAAATGAGTAATTTCTTATAGCTGTAGAGTATGTGCGCAAGTTAACAGAGATGATTTATTTGACCATAAAAATTGGTAGTGGTGATCTAAAATTCTTTCAGTGATTTATTTTTATAATATTAATGACACTAAATTCATTTTTAGTGACAATGGTGTTTAATTTAAATATTTGTCAATTTAAATAATTAATGGATAAATTTGAATAATTAGACTTGATAGGTAATATATACAACCCTTAAAAAAGTGATCATATTAATGTTTTAAATATTTATATAAATTTATTCATGGAGAAAATAGATAATAATTAAATGAAATACTGATCAATTTCTATTTAGTATTCACTATGCCTGTATAATATAATATATAAGACACCCTTTGTAATTTCACCATTCATATTGATTTTTGACTATTTTTCCTATTAATGATAGATATTGAACATCAAGAATATTAGGAATTTAAATTATTAAATTATTATATCATGTTAGCTATAAAGATGAGATTATTAAATTTCAATTATTTGGAATATATTAGACATGATTTATATGAAATTTATAAAATTTAAAGTAACATGTCCATTTTTTCCAAGATTCACATATTCCATGAAATATGATTAAAGATGGATATTTTGTTTTCCAGTCAAAATATCATATAAATTTATTACTTTAAAGGTAAAATAAATATGGATAGTGTCCCTTGATATAGAGAATGTGAATCAATAAGGAGTTATGAAAATTTTTATACCCAAGTATATGCCATTCATGGTGAATGAACAAATGCTACAAAACTATCTTAATGATACAATATAAAAAATAGAAATACATCTCATTTGTTGGAATGAATCACCATTATCATTTTAACAAATATATTGAAATACACATCTTTTGAGGAAACCCAATCATATTTAGAATCTTATTCTAACATATTTGTGTCAACTTTATTATCACAATGTCCCTAATATTCTATGATAATATTAATTTTATTGGCAATAATGATGAATAAAACAATGAGGAATCCTATATAACAAATAGAGTAGGAGACCATGATAAACTATATAAGTTTTTCTATTTCATTTATTTTAATTATATTTACATATTCATTCATTTGATTTTCCCATCACTTGAAGACAAACATTAGGAAAAATACTTTGATTTAGCGTAGGTTAACGATCATTGGTAGCCACTTGAATGATAGAAATATTTTCACTGTGGATATATATTTTTATTTCTATTATCATTATAATATGTTTTAAATATTGTATATAAATTAAATAAAATCATTAAAATAATTTATTATGTTATTATTAATGTAATGTATACATTTTATTTAAAAAACAATGATTTTGTAAGTTTATTGAAATATAAAATCTATGTTTTCAATATTAGAATTTAAATATACTTTTAATATGGGAATTATATGGAGTACTTTGTGAATGTGATGAATTGATTTTAAAATTTCCATTTTAAATATACTAGTATGTCTATTCAAGACGATTTTACTTTATTAGTGACCAATTGAAGGTTTTTGTGGTGGTTTTGGGATGGTTTTGGTGGTAGAGCTCGACATCAAAGGTGTGTCTCGGTGGTGTGGCTCTGGTGCTTGGTCTTGACAGTTGCATCTTGTGTTTTATATTTTGTTTTTTGGTCTGTTTTCCCATCATTCTTCTCAGATTTTTGGTGGTCCTTGGATCATGGTGGTACAATTTCTCCTTGGTTTGGCCTGGTTCAGATTGGATTATGGTGGATCTTCTGATGGTTTTTCTGTTCTTCTTATTTTGGTTTTTCTATTTTAGTTTTCTCTGGTTTTCCATCCTCTATATTCACCTACAGTGGTGCTTGGTGATGTTGATGGATTCCGATAGTGCTTGGTTTATTTGGTTCTCTAGACAACGACCGATTCTACAATTCTTGGAGTGGATGACGACAATGATGTTTCCAAAGGTGATGGGATGGTGATGCTGGCAGACCGATGATGGCACCAATGATGTGGACTCGCAGTGACCTAACATGTCAGTGATTAGGTGTTTCTGGAATCGAGGAGGCGCAGTGTGGTTCCCATTGTACGATTTGGATTTTTGCAATTTTGATCGTTTGTCCTTGATGACAGTGTTGTGGTGGGTGAAAACTGGTAACAATATTTTTCAATTTCAAATATTTTTTATAACACTATGATATTTTAAGGTTTTGTGGAATTTTAAGTGTTAATTGTTCTGATTTGGAATTTTTTGAAGGTTTACACTTATCCTTAAATGTTTTTTTAGAAAATAAAAAATATGGATTTGGATCATATGTGGGAAATCATGATGATTCCATAATTTTTATTATATTTTTAGATTTGATTACACATTTTTTAGACTCTTTGAATGTGTTTGGTGGTTATTTATAGAAATTTCAAGGACTTAAAATATATATTTTTGAGAATTAATGGGTAATAAATGAAGATTAATGGGAATAAAATATAGAATGTATTTGTTTTTAATTCCACATGAAAAAAATGTAATGGGTGGAATGCTAATATTCATCCTTGAAAGTTCAATCAGATGAATTTTTCCTTCCCCGTAACAAAATACAATGGGTTTTGTTCTAATTTTCACTCATTGATAATTTGTATTCAATTTATAAATTTAGATATGGAATTTAATAGAGTATCTTATTAATGGGTGAAATAGTTCTTTTCACTTTGGAAAAAGACATGTTAAATCCTCAAACTAATGTTTTAAGGTTATATCACTTATATTGAAGGTATTTTTGACGCATACATGGAGCTAAACCATATATAATGCATTTAAAAAGCTATTAAGGAGGATTTTACATCACTTCTGAAGTAAAATCATATTGAATAGACATACTATTCATTGTCCTTGAAGTTATTATGAATATAATGTATATCTAAACATATTTTTTGGGATAGAGGATGAATCATAAGGAATTTTTTGTAAATGAATCTATATTCTTATGAGAGTATAACTATTTTCATATTTTTCATAATTTTATCAAATATTGGAAAAATATATTTATATGGATCATATAAATGGATAATTAATGGAGTGTGGTATGTACACTGGGTGATTAACATGGTTGAAAAAATATTGATGATATCCTAAAATACAATGACAACCTAAATTCATTAATTATTCATAGTTAATCTATACCCATATTAGAAAAAATATCAATAAAATATTAGATAGGGAGTTTATTTTTTTATTTATAGAGAGTATAAAAATATTTTTATGTTTTGTATTTGAAAAAACATACTGATAAACTTAATTGTATTAAAATGAATCAGTTAAAACCCTAAATCACTATCATTTAATAATTTAATAAAATATTAGATTGTAAATACTATATATCATTATTTATCTATTTTTATTTTTTTTCATCAAAATAAAAAAAATGAAAAGAACCATAAAATAAAAATCCATACCATTTACCCAATGGAATATGATATGAAATACTCCAATATCACTATGTAGGACATATATTGAAACCATTACATACACATTGTATTTATGGTTTTATTTTATCCATTCATCACAACTAATGTTTAAAGGTACGATATTTTTATATATAATATTCAATATCATATATTTTTTTAAAAGGTTGGGGGTGAAGCCTCATATATTATCTATTCATGACTATGACATGGTTAACACACGAATTTAACTTTTTTAATTCCCTACAGAGAGTTTTTTCATCATCCTGACCCAAGAAACATGGTTTTAACACATGAAATTAATTCTTTAACCAATTAAATAAATCATAGGATTCATGCATGAGAATTAATTTATTATCTTTGGTATCTTTTTATTTTTAATAAGTTAAAAATATACATAAAAAGAAAAAAATAGTTGTGCTTCTTTAATTGGTTTTAACTATTAGTTATTTCTTCCTCCTCTATCTGTGCATTGAAATTTCATTAAGGGGTGTATAAATTTTATTTATTAATATATTTGTAAACTTATACATGGTGTAATTAGCTAATTTTTTTTGACTATATATATATATATATGGGGCATATACCAAAGGAATGACTAGAAAAAAACTACATCACGATTATAACTCAGATAACTTCTTTAAAAATTAATTTTAGAAGAAATTGAATCTCATAATTAATGTAAAATATTTAAATTCATAATGATCATCCATATTATATATACTTAATATATAATATCCATAATTAATAAATATATCATAGAAACTCATTGGAAAATTTCTACACCATGTAGAACTCCAAAATTATCTTAGAATGACTAAAAATGATATGGTTATTCTTATTTTTTATTGATCATATTTTGTATCAAATATTGGATAAAAAGAAAAAAACATAAACTAGAAAACTAATTATAATGTCTTTAATTAGGTTACCTTATAGTAACAATATAATCTACTTGACCTGAATCCACTTCAGAAACCTATTACCATTTCATAGAAGGAGTTTTATTATAATCCTTTAATGGAAATAATTAAGGAACACACATAATTATGATAAAAGTTTGAGTCTATTATTAATAATTTATATTACAATTAAATTTCTTTTAGATAAGTTATTAATGTTATTAATGGTTTAATTAACTTCTTAGATCATCATAACAATGGCAATATGTAGATTCATTGATAATAATATTCAAAAAATAATATTATTTATTTTGTAGACATTTTAGTATAAATTCACTTTTAATTTTTTAATTTTTTAAATAAAAATATTTAAAATAATTATATTCATATATATTATTTATGTAACTAAAACCCATTTATTAACACTTTTTCTTAATGATTATTTAAATTTTTATGATAAAAACCATTTATTGCTGTTTTATAACACCCCAAACATTTTATGGTACGTTTATCTTAAATACAATCTATTCATTAGAGAGAATATATTTAATAAATGATTGAGTTTCCTTGAAACAACACTTGGATATTTAAGATATTGTGATAACTTATCCTTTAAACTGAAATTTTCTACTTTTGTGATTTGAATTTTGAAAAACGGACATTCTTAGTTGCGACCAGGATGATATTTAGAGTCGGATAAAATTAACATAATTTTCGGTGGATAGTAACCAATAATTATCAATAGTAACCTACCCTTATGAATAGTAACTTAACCATATGAATATTAATATTACTATTATGAATGGTATCCATATCCATGAATGTTAAATAAATTTAGGCACCTTAAAAATGACGATGAATATTTTAGGTGTATATTTTTAAATTAAATAATGATTATAATTAAAAATTATATTTATCATATTTAGAAAATTAATTTTGAAAAATCGAGTTCATTTTCAGATTCTTAATGTCGAAAAATGGTTAGGGTGAATTTTTGGGATTTTTCTAAAATACTTGAATTTTTGATGAAAAGTAAAATACCATAAATTAAGATAAATGCTAAATAATTGATTTACTGCATCATATGTGAATCAGGGTTGATTTAATCCCACCTTATTCTAAATCACATTCCATTATTACTATTTGGGATCACATGAATCAATACTATTCATAGTCTTGCGAAAAAAATATTAAAATAATAATTAAAATAATGTAAAATCCCTCCACCCATCAACTATATAAACTACCCCTCACCCCCTCTTCCTCCCATACCACTCAAGATTCCATCCTTGCCAAAATTTTTCCAAATACTCTTCTTAATACCTCTAACCACATCCAAGGCCTTATGGTCTCACCAAAATGCCAAAAACAAAGGTCTGAAAGGAGTTTTTCAAGGAGGAGAACTCAAGAGGTGAACCTCTCTTCCTTTTTCTTAAATTTCTTTTACAAGTTCCATTAATTTATTCTCTCTTCTCACCTCACCTCATCAAAATTACATGACAATTGCATTACCTTAAATGTACTGGATTTTTATTATTATAATGTAATATTTATTCATAATATCTCTCTTTCCTCTCCTTTTATATTATAAATGAAAACACTGTCCGAGAAGTGTTAATTTATCTCACTCAAGGAAGACGGGTTTTCAATTTGCATTACTATCTTCAATACTGGTCATGAAGACTTTTTAGTGGTTGAAAAAAATCATAATATTTGTATTTTATCTTGTTTAATGTTATGGAATCCTTACACACTCATAATATGGAATAATAATAAAAAACATGTTCATTGTGCACAAAATCGCCAAGCTAAATCCAAGCGTTTATCATTAAATTTTTGAATGAGTCATCCTCATGGTATATAAAAAAAACATTATAATATTATTTATATCAATTTAATGTCACTAATAATATATAATATCAATTCTGTATGTTTAACCACAATTCAAACGAACTTCAATTCATAAATATAAGTAAACAGATCATGAAAACCAAGGAAGAAAATGCTTCCAAAACAATAAAATTGAACCCCTTAAACCCATAAAAAACGCCTTTGATGAACCTAATAAGTTTATAAAATATCAATTAAATGTTGATTAGGTTCTGTAATTATTAATTAATGAAGCTAAAATTTATTATTCTTGTCGTTAAGAACAATCACGAACACCTTCGAGCATAAGGTAAGGGATCCTCTCTGTCACTTTTATTCAAGAATCCACCATATCTTGAGTGATTTTATTTTTAATTTATATTGATGGTGTATGTTTTTTTACATTACCAATACTTCCCTTATGATATATAAATGATGGTATACCCCTTTACCTCCCATTTATCCCTCATAATAACACTCATTTCCATGCCGAAATGTTTGTAAGGGGTTTCTCATCTCACTTTCAATTCCGTGAGATTTCCATTGTTCGCCACTTATTTCTTGTATGTGGTGTATGTGTACTGAATTTTTTCATATAATATAGTTATTATATTTATAATCAAGGTATTAAATGATCCATTTTATGGTTATTAAGTTTTGTTCATACAATTCGACTGATTACATTGTGGTAATGAACTTTGTCTCAATTTCTATTTCGTTGTGACTTACTTTGTATTGTGCACTTAATAATCCTTATGTGGTATACCTAATGTCTATTTGATATAAATTTTAATTATAAATTATATTTATATTAAATATCAATATTATTGTATCATGTATATGTTTATTGTCTAAATTTTATACCATTTTACATACGTTGTTTATTTGGAATGTTGTTTTAACTGTGGAAGTGTTGATGAATCTGTGTCATCTATTCTATATGGATAATATAAAGGCATATTTATCTTGTATTGAATCTTTGTGAAATGAATTATTTGGACATGCAATGATGGACAAGGCCCACTATAGCCTCTTGATGCATCAACAGTTCTCATGAGAGAAATCAGTTGGCGACAAACCCATCGAGTTTGTTTCCAAAAATCAACTAGGTTTCTACCCACATAACTAAACCGTTTTAATAGTATTATGGTATCATGTTACATATACATGATGTCCAATTTAATAATCATTCTCTTTATTCATTATCAGTTATAACTATCCATGAGGTTTTCACTATGACAAAATCTATAGATGCAGTTTCATTCTCAGTTTATTAATGGCGTGAGTTTTTCATTTATTCACCATGCCATATTGACTATGCCAAGTTGTTTATGATTCAGTCATTATTTATTAATGATTCCAATATTTTTAACCCTTACTGATCATTTGATCTCAACCCTTTCATTTGTTTACCTTCAATTGGTTTTGAAGAGAGATCATTTAATGAGTTTCCATGGATGAAGTTTTTTGTTTTTGTTATGTATTGTATCTTGTTACCATTCCCAATGTAATTTGAGTAACATCTATGTATATAGTTTCTTCAAGACTACTAAACTGATCATTCCTTTTGGTTTTCATTCCTTTTAAGCATTCCAATATAATAAGTATTGCACCATCTCTAGTATAGAGGGGTTAGGGCATTTCATTTGGTATCAGAGGAAGTTTAGTAGAAAACTTGGAAACTAGATTAGAAAATGAAGATTAGGGAATAAATCCCCAAGGTAGTTTTTGAGGATAAACGTACAAGAACGTCCTATTATTTTGGTATGGAATATATTATGTGGATAATTCTAGTAAATAAATCCATATCTGGATACAAATATGTAGATTTGGCTCTGGCACTGATGTAACTAGGAGTGATAACTCCGAAAAGGAGTTTCAAGATTGACCTGGGGTATTCTGGTACATGACAACGGACCTTGATTCACTCTTGGTATTGACACTCATGGGGGATATTCTTAGGATAATTCACATTTTCTTTACAATCCATTATGAAGGATTTTAATGTAAATTTTTCCTAAGAGAAACCATGTTTATGAGATTAGCTATGTATAGAATTTCAATCTATGTTAAGTGATTTTTTGTTTTAGATTCATAACCTAATCCACTGTATTCCATTTTTTAGAAATGGAGACCAATGGAAGAAGGGGAATCAATGCTCGTGGACAATATAGGGATTCCCCACTGATCAAGTCAATACAATCAATGTTGGAGCAGACCAGATCATGACTATATTGGGACTACTTACTCTGGTTGTGACGAATAACCATGCCAAACATGTGTTGGATAATTTCATGCGGCAGACGCCCCCATATTTCAGTGGGACTACTAATATGACGGTTTCTGAGTAGTGGATCTAGTCTCTTGAAAAGATATTTATGGCATTAAGATGCAATGAAAATGAAAAGGTAGTGCTTGTAGTATATTTTCTGAAGGGCGACACTGATCAATGGTGGTCCTTAATCCAGAATAACATGGAGGAAGAAGAAATAAAAGATATGGAATGGAGGACTTTTAAGGGAATATTCTTCGACAAATATTTGCCTCGTGAGCATCAAACCTAGATAAAGAGGAAATTCCTTGGCTTAAAGAAAAGGGAATAAGAAAGTGTTGCAGAGTATCAGGATACCTTCACAAGAATAGCCAGGTATTCCATAGATTCTGTAAATGACTTGGAAACAAGATTGATAATTTCTTCGAAGGTATCAAGTCAAGTCTTTGAAGGGAACTTTCTTCTCAAACATTTTCATTATATGATTAAATTTTAATAAGTGCCATCAAAATTGGGAGGGAGTTTTTTGGATCAATTTTTTTCAAGGGAACTCAAGATAAGAAGCGGTACCCTTATAGCCATGGAAAAGGTGAAACACCCAAGAAGAACAAGGTAATGAAGTAATTTCAATTATTAGAGAACTATGTAAAGAATCATATTTGGAAATTCTTGAAAGGCATGTGAGGATGCTACAAGTGTGGAGAAAAGGGTCATCGATCTAATGAATTAGAGGGGAAGAAACAATTCAATGATGATCAATGCTACCATTTTAGAGAGGTGGGACACTATTCAAATGAGTTCCCTAAGCACCAAGGAAATTTTCCTAAAAAAATGCCACGAGAGTAGGGTAATGCTTATACGATTACAACCGCAGAGGTTGAAGTTCCAAATGATGTGGTGGCGTGTACTTTAATTGTTTCGTCAATCATGAAAAATGCATTATTTGATATGGATCATCACATTCATTTATATCTTCCCAGTTTTCAAGAAAAGTTTACATGTCCAATTTTATTTAATAAAGGATTTGTCAGTCAAAACTCCTAGGGGATGTATCATTGCAACAAAGGTGTGTCGATCAGTCCCCCTCATGACACATACACATGCTTTATTTTCCAACCTTATCTTTATACCAATGATTTAATTTTATATAATTCTTCGTATGAATTGGCTGTCAAATTATGATCCCATGATCTATTTCAAGAAGAAGGAAGTTACAATTTTTTAAAATGGTGTAGAATCCCTTATCATTAGAGCAGAAACCTCACCATTTGATTCTTATCTATATACACCCCCAGTAGCTCTATTGAATGCAATTCTTAGAGAGGAAAAGAACCCAATATCTATGGGTAAGGAAATAAATCTTCAAATTGAAGATGTACATATAGTGAAAGAATACATTGATGTATTTCCACAGGATTTACCTGGACATCCTACAGAGCAGGAAGTTGACTTTTCTATTGATTTAATTCCTGGAGAAAGACCTATATCAAAGACTCCCTATAGAATGGACACTTTAGAATTAGTTGATCTAAAGAAACAACTAGAGGAATTAAGTGACAAAGGATTCATTCGACCTAGTGTTTATCTATGGGGATACCTTGTCCTCTTTATCAAGAAGAAATATGGATACATGAGGCTATCTATTGATTAAAGAGATATCAATTATATTAAAATAATGAATAAGTATCCTCTGCCAAAAATTGATGATTTATTTGATCAACTTTAGGGAGCACAATACTTTTCAAAGATTGAACATCTATCTGGATACCATAAGTTTTGTGTGAGGAATGAAGATATTCCAAAGATGGAATTTTAAACCAGGTATGGGCATTACAAGTTTACAGTGATGCCATTGGGACTAACAAATGTTCCCTTAGTTTTATTGGATTTAATGAATAGAGTTTTCAAGGAATATCTCAATAACTTTGTTGTGGTATTTATCGACGATATCCTGTTATACTCTAAAATCTATGAAGACTATGAGAATCACATGTTGATTATTATGAAATCTATTAGAAAGAATGAATTATATTGGAAGTTTAGAAAGTGTGAATTTTGGATTCAATAAGTTTCTTTTCTTGGCCACATTGTCTCTAAGGATTGAATCTTAGTGGATTCTGCAAATACAAAGGCAATCCAAGAATGGCCCATGCCAAAAAAACATTACTGTGGTATGCGGTTTTATTTTCTTAGCAGGTTACTATCATCATTTTGTCCAGAATTTCACCAGAATGGCTAACTCGCTAACCAAGTTCACATGTAAAGGTGTTAAGTTTTTATGGCTGAACGAATGTATAGAACGCATTGAATAATTGAAAAGAAGAGTGGTTAATGCTCTAATTTTGACTCTTCCATATGGAAATGATGGATTTTAGATATACAATGATGTATCAAAGAATGGATTGGGTTTCATCATTCTAAAAAATGATACAGTTATTGCTTATGCATAAAGATAGCTGAAGAGTAATGAGAAAAATTATCCAACTCATGATCTTGAGTTATCAGCCGTAATATTTGATATAAAAATATGGAGATATTATCTCTACATAGAAATATGTGATATTTATACAGACCACAAGAGTTTGAATTACATTTTTACACAAAAAATAACTCTACATGAGGCAAAGGAGATGGCTCGAGTTACTCAAAGATTATGATATTTAAATACACTACCACCTTGGAAAAGAAAATAAGGTGGTAGATGCATTAAGTCGGAAAGATCATGGACTCCAGATATAAATGAGGATTGAGATAGATCTTATATTCATGGATATACTAAAGATGGATATGTGAATTATTAAGGAAGGGGGATCATATTTCCTTTTTCAAATGATTTTTAAACCATCTTTACTGGAGAAGATAAAAATATCTAAATCTGATGATGAGAATCTACACAATAAAATTAATGTTTTTATGGATGGGTGATTGGAAGACTTCATGTATGATGATGTAGTTATGAAATTTGGGAAGAGGTTATGCGTTCCATCAGTACCTAATCTAAATTGGGGACTATTAGATGATGTTCATTGCTCAAATTTCTCTATAAACCTGGGTTGTACTAAGATGTATATGGATCTGAAGGAATGTTTTTTGTGGTATAATATTAAGTGAGAAATTTATAACTACATGTCGAGTTTTCTAGTTTTTCAACAAGTGAAGGCAGAGAGACAACATTCTAGAGGGGTGATTCAATATCTACATATTCCTATGTGGAAGTGATATGATATTATTATGAATTTTTTCACCAGAATACCGAGGAAACATAGAGGAAATTATGCAATATGGGTAATTATTGATCATCTCACAATATCAGAATATTTCCTTGCTATAAGAGACGATTTACCCCTTGAGGGCCTGGAAAGACTTTATATTAATGAATTTGAAAGGATTCATGGTACACCTCTATCTATTGTGACCAATATAGATCCCCGATTTATATATATTTTTTTGGAAAAGGTTCCATAAGGCTTTGGATATTGAGCTTCACAAGAGTACTGCTTATCACCCACAAACTAACAGATAGTCTGAAAGGACTATTGAAACTCTATAAGGCATGATGAGATCATGCTCTCTTGACTTTCAAGGTATGTGGGATCAATAGTTGGCTTTGGTGGAATTTTCTTACAACAATAGTTTCCATTATAGTATTCAAATGGATCCATATTAAGCATTATAGGAAAAAAGACGTCGATCTCCAACATGTTTGGACGAAGTTGGTGAGTGGAAACTTATAGGACCAGAACTTATTGATGAGACCACGACAAAGGTAAAGACAATTCTAGCCCATATTAAAACATACCAAAGTAGGGCGAAGAGTTATGATGGAAACTAGAGAAATTATTTGGAATTCCAAGTGGGGGATCATGTCTTTCTGAAAGTATCTCCATGGAAGGGTTCCTTAAGGTTTGGTAAGAAAAGGAACCTGAGCCCCATGTACGTCAGACCATTTGAAATTCTTGAAATAATTGGAGCTTTATCTTACCGTTTAGAAATGCCACCAAGTCTCTCCAAACATTTTATGGTAAGTTTATCTTAAATAAATACTATTCATTAGATAGCCTACATTTCATAAAATACTGTGATTCCTTGAAACAACACTTGGTAATTTAAGATATAGTCATAACCAAGCCTTTAAACTTAAATTTTCTACTTTTGTGTTTTGAATTTTGAAAAACGGACATTCTTAGTTGTGATCAGGATGATATTTAGAATCTGATAGAATTTACTTAATTTTCGGTGAATAGTAACCAACCCTTATGAATATTAACCTACCCTTATGAATAGTAATTTACCCTTATTAATATTAATATGACTCTTATGAATGGTATCCATACCCATGAATATATTAATAAATTTAAGCACCTTAAAAATGAAGATGAATATTTTAGCTATTTATATTTTTCGATTAAATAATTATTTTAATTAAAAATTAAATTTTTCATATTTAGAAATTAGTTTTGAAAAATGGAGTTCATATTTTGGATTCTACACATCGAAAAATGGTAAGGGTAATTTTTGGTATTTTTCTCAAAGAATTGAATTTATGATTAATAGTAAAATACAATAAATTATAACAAATGTTAAATACTTGATTTACTACATCATAGGTGGTGTAAGGATGATGTAATCCCACTTAGTTTGAAATCAAATGATTATATTACTATTTTAGATAACATGAATCAATACTATTCATAGTGTTGAGAAAAAATAATAAAATAATAATTTAAATAATGTAAAACCCATCCTCCCCTCCACTATATAAACTACCCCTCACCACCTCTTCCTCCCAAACCACTCAAGCTTCAAGACTTGCAAAAATTCTACCAAATACTCTTTCCAAGAACTCTCCACACATCCAAGGCCTTCTGTTCTCACCAAAAGGAAAAAAAAGGTTTTAAGTAGTTTCTCAAGGAGGAGTACTCAAGAGGTGAACCTCTCTTCCTTTTTCATTCAAATTCTTTTACAAGTTCCATTCTTTTGTTCTCTATTCTCACTTCACCTCATCCAAATTCCATGATAATTTCAATACATTACATGTATTGTATTTTCATTATTATAACTTAATATTTCTTTATAATATCTCTCTTTCCTCCCATTTTATAATATAAATTCAAACACTATCCGAGATGTGTTAATTTATCACACTCAAGGAAGATGAGTTTTCAATTTTCATTACTATCTTCAATACTGGTCATTATTACTTTTTAATGTTTTAACCAAATGAAAATATATTTATTTTATCTTTTTTAATGTTCTGGAATCCTTACACACTCATAATATGGAATAATAATACAAAATAAGTTCACTGTGCACAAAACCGCCAAGGTAAATCCAAGTGTTTATCATTAACTTATCAAAAGATTCATCCACATGGTATAAAAAAATCATTATAAGATCATTTATATCTCTTTAATATCACTAATAATATATCTTAACAATTCAAATGAACTTCAATTCATAAATACAAGTAAACAGACCATGAAAACAAAGGAAGAAAATGCTTCCAAAATGATAAAATTGAACCCCTTAAACCCATAAAAAAGAAATTAA
This sequence comes from Viscum album, assembly GCA_963277665.1. Classification (NCBI taxonomy): domain Eukaryota; kingdom Viridiplantae; phylum Streptophyta; class Magnoliopsida; order Santalales; family Viscaceae; genus Viscum; species Viscum album. The sequence goes on along the minus strand of OY728167.1, from coordinate 802,632,213 downwards.
TGAACCTAATAAGGTTATAAAATATCCATTAAATTTTTATGAGGTTATTTAATTATTAATTAATGAAGATAAATTTTATTATTAAGGTCGTTGAGGACAATCAAGATCACCTTAGAGCATCAGGTAAGGGGTCATCTCTCTCACTTTTATTAAAAAATACACCCTGTCTTGAGTGATTTTGTTTTAATTTAAAATGATGGGGTATGTTTTACAACCTCCCCCATACATCCATTATGATACAAAAATTATGGTATTCCCATTTACCTCTCATTAAGACCTCACAATAACACTCATTTCCATGCTGAAATGTTTGTAAGGGGTTTCTCATCTAACTTCCAATTTCATAATATTTCCATTGTTCACCACTTATTTCTTGTATTTGGTGTATGTGTACTGCCATTTTTAATATAATATCATGATTATATTTATAGTGATGGTATTGAATGATCCATTTGATGGTTATTAAGTGTTTTTCATATGATTTGAATGATTACATTGTGGTAAGGAACTTTGTCTCAATTTCCATTTTGTCGTGACTTACTTTGTATTGTGCACCTAATAATCCTCATGTGGTGTACCTACTACCCATTTGATATCAATTTTCATTTGAAATTATATTGATATTAAATATCCATATTTTTTTTATCATGGATATTTTTATTGTCTAAACTGTACACCATTTTATATACAGTGTCTATTTGGAATGTTGTTTTAACTATGAAAGTGTTGATGAATTAGTATCCTCAATTCTATACAGATAATATAAATTCATATTGATATTTTATTGAATATATGTATAATGAATGATATGGAAATTTAGTGATGGGCGGGGCCTATTATAGCCCCTCGATGCTTCGACATGTCTCACGAGACAAATCAGTTGGCGAAAAACCCTTCAAGTTTTTTTTCCAAAAATCAGACGGGTTTCTACCCATAGAACTAAACCATTTTAATGGTATTATGGTATCATGTGCCAGATACATGATGTCCAATTTAATAATAATTCTCTTTATTAATTATCAGTTATTACTATCCATTAGGTTCTTACTATGAAAATATCTATGGATGGAGTTTCATTCTCAGTTTATTAATGGCGTTAGTTTTTCTTTTATTCATCATTCCATATTGACTATGAAAAGTTGTTTATGATTCAGTTATTATTGATTAATTCTTATGATATTTGTAACCCTTACTAAGATTTTGATCTCAGCCCTTTCATCTTTTTACCTTCAACATGTTTTGAAGAGGATATCATTTATTGAGTTTCCGTGGAGGGAATTTTTAGTTTTTGTTATGTATTTTATATTGTTACCATTCCCAAGGTAATTTGGGTTACATCTATGTGTCTAGTTTCTTCAAGTCTAGTAAATAGATCATTCCTTTGGGTTTTAATTACTTTTAATCATGCCAATATAATAATTAATGCATCGGCTATGGTCTTGAGGGGTCGGGGTGTTACAGTTGGTATGAGAGGAAGTTTAATAGATAACATGGAAACTAGATTAGAAAATGTAGATTAGGGAACAAATCCCTAAGGTAGTATTTGAGGATAAACGTACAAGAACGTCCTGGTATTTTGGTAAGGAATAGATTATGTGGATATTTCTAGTAAATACATCCCTGTCTGGATACAAATAGGTATAGGTGGATCTGGCACAGATGTACCTAGGAGTGAAAACTCCGACAAGGAGTTTTGGGCTTGACCTGAGGTATCCTAGAATATTAAAATGGTCCTTTCATCAATCTTGGTATTGAAACTCCCAAGGGATATGCTTATAATAATTCAAATTTTATTTACAAGCCATTATGAAGTATTTTAATGTAAATTTTTCCTTAAATAAATCATGTTTATGATATTAACTATGCATAGAATTTCAATCTATGTTAAGTGGTTTTCTATTTTAGATTCATAACCTAATCTAGTTTATGCAATTATTTAGAAATGGTGCCTAATGGAATAAGGGGAATCAATACTCGAGGAAAATGTAGGGATTTCCCCATTGATCAAGTCAACACAGTAAATGTAGGAGCCGATTAGATCATGACCATATTGGGACTACTTACTCAGGTTATAATGAATAACCATGCTACACCTATGTTGGATCATTTCATATAGCAGAATGCCCCATCTTTCAGTGGGACTAAAAATCCAATGGTAGCTAAGAAGTAGATCAAGAGTCTTGAATAGTTATTTAGGGCATTAAGATGCAATGAAAATGAAAAGGTAGTGCTGGTAGTATATTGTCTCAAGGGAGATGCTGATCAATGGTGGTCCTTGATACAGAATACCATGGAGGAAGAATAAATAGAATATATAAAATGGAGGAATTTTAAGGGAATATTCTTTGACAAATATTTCCCTCGTGAGCAACGAACCGAGATAAAGAGGAAATTTCTTAGTTTAAATCAAAGGTATGAAGACATTGTTGTAGAGTATAAGGATACCTCTACAATACTATCCATGTATTCCATAGATAATGTACGTGACTCGGAAAAAAATATTGATCATATCTCTGAAGGAATTAAGCCATGTCTCCGAAGGGAACATTCTTCTAAAACATTTTCATCATATGATGAAATGTTATTAAGTTACATCAAAATAAAGGGGGAGTTTTCTAGATAAATTTTTTTTCAAGGGAAACCAAGATAAGAAGTGGTACTCTGATAACCATGGAAAATGTGAAGTGGCCAAGAGGAACAATGGAACGAAGCAATTCCCATTATTAGAGAACTGTGGAAAGAATCATCTTGGGAAATGATTAAAAGGAATGGGATTCTGCTATAAGTGTGGATAAAAGGGTTATTGATCTAATTAATACAAGGGGAAGAAACAATTTAATGATGTTCAATTCTACAATTTTAGAGATATGGGACACTATTCAAATGAGTGCCCTAGGCTCCAAGGAAACTTGACTCAGAAAAGTCCATGAGAGAAAGGGAAAACGTATATAATTACATCCACAGAGGTTGAAGTTCCTAATGATGTAGTGCAAGGTACTTTAATTGTTTCTTCAAACATGGAAAATGTATTATTTGATTCTGGATCATCACATTCCTTTATATCTTCCCATTTTTCCAAGAAAATTAGACATGTACAATTTGAATCAATAAAGGTGATGTTAGTCAAAACTCCCAGGGGATGTATCATTACAACTATGGCGTGTCGATTAGTCCCCATCCTAATACATAATAGTGCTTTAGTATCTAACCTTATCATTATACCAATTATTGATTTTTATATAATTATTGGTATTAATTGGATATCTAATTATGATTCCAAGATCTATTGAAAGAAGAAAGAAGTTACAATTTTTTAAAAAGGTGTAGAATCCCTTATCTTTAGAGCAGAAACCTCATAGTCTGATTGTTATCTAGATCCACCCCTAGTAGCTCTATTGAATGAGATTATTGGAGCGGAAAAGAACCCAATATCTATTGGTAAGGAATGAAATCATCAAATTGAAGGTGTACATATAGTGCAAGAATACATTGATGTATTTCCAGAGGATTTACTTGGATATACTCTAGAGCGGGAATTTGAGTTCTCTATTGATTTAATTCACGTTGCAAGACCTATATCAAATAATCCCTCTAGAATGACCAATTTGGAATTAGTAGATCTTAATAAACAACTAGAGGAATTAAGTGACACGTGATTTATTCGACCTGGTGTTTCTCCATGGGGAACCCCTGTCCTCTTTATCAAGAATAAATATAGATCCATGAGGCTATGCATTGATTATAGGGAAATCAATGCTATTAAAATAAAGAATAAGTTTTTTTTCCACGAATTGATGATTTATTTTCTCAACTTCAGGGAGAACAATACTTTTCAAAGATTGACCTTCGATCTGGATACCATTAGCTGTGTGTGAGGATGGAAGATATTCCAAAGACAACATTTTGAACTAGGTATGGGAATTAAAAGTTTACAGTGATTCCATTTGGACTAACTAATGTACCCTACATTTTCATGGATTTAATGAAAAGAGTTTTCAAGGAATATCTTGATAACTGTTTCGTGGTTTTTATCGATGATATACTGGTATACTCTAAAATCTATGAAGACTATCATAATTACTTGCAGATTATTTTGAAAATTCTTAAAAGGAATGAATTATATGAGATTTTTAGAAAGTGTGAATTTTGGATTCAATAATTTTCTTTTCTTGGCCATATTTTCTCTAAGGATGGAATCTAAGTTGATCCTAAAAAGACAATGGAAATCCAAGAATGGCCCATTCCAAAAAACATAACTGAGGTACACAATTTTATTACCTTAGTAGGTTACTATCAATGTTTTGTCCAGAATTTCACCTGACTGGCTAACCCACTAACCAAGCTCACATGTAAAGGGGTTAAGTTTTGTATGGATGAAAGAATTTATAGAATTATCTGAATAATTGAAAAGAATACTGTTCAATTCTACAATTTTGACTCTTCCATCTGAAATGATGGATTTTTGATATACAACGATGCCACAAAGAATGGATTGAGTTGTGTCATTATGAAAAATGATAAAGTTATTTCTTATACATCAAGATAGTTGAAGAATCATGAGAAGAAATGTCCTACACATGATCATGAGTTAGTAGCCATAATATTTTCTCTAAAGATATGGTGACATTATCTCTACGGAGAAAGATGTGAGATTTATATGGACCACAAGAGTTTGAAATACATTTTCACCCAAAAAGAACTCAACATGAGGAAAAAGAGATGGCTCGAGTTACTCAAAGATTATGATTTTTCAATACACTACCACCCTAGAAAGTAAAATAAGGAGGAAGATGCATTAAGTAGGATAGATCATGGACTCAAGACCCAAATGAGGATTAAGAGAGATCCTATATTCATGGATCTACTAAAGATGCATATCAGAATTGTTAAGGAATGGGAAACATATTTACTATTTCAAATGATTGCTAAAACATCTTTACTAGAGAAGATAAAAATATCTCAATATGATGATGAGAATATACACAATAAAATTAATGCTGTTAAGGATGGGAGATTGGAAGACTTCGTGTATGAAGAAAGAGTTTTGAAATTTTGGAAGAGGTTATGCGTTCCAACAGTACCTGAGCTAAAAAGGGAACTATTAGACGATTCTCATAGCCCAAATTTCTCTATACACATGGGTTGAACAAATATGTATAGAGATCTGAAGGAATATTTATGGTGGGGTAATATGAAGTGAGAAATTGCTGACTACGTGTCAAGGTGTCTAGTTTTTAAACAAGTGAAGGTAAAGAGACAACATCCTAGAGGGGTGATGAAAACTATACCTATTACTATGTGGAAGTGGGATGACATTATTTTTTATTTTGTCACCAGAATACGGGGGATACCTTGATGTAATGATGAAATATGGGTAATTGTTGATCATCTCACAAAATCAACATATTTCATTTTTATAAGAAAGTATTTACCACTTGATCTTCAAGAAAGGATTTATATTAAGGAAGTTCTAAGACTTTATGGTACACCTATATCTATTGTGATTGATCGAGGTCCCCAGTTTACATAAAAATTATGGAAAAGTCTCTAGAAGGCTTTGGATACTGAGTTTGACATGAGTACTTCTTATCACCCCCAAATCAATGGACAGACTGAAAGGACTATTCAAACTCTGGAAGACATGATGAGATCATGCTCTCTTTACTTTCAAGGTATATTTTACCAATACTTTCCTTTTGTGTTATTTTCCTATAAAAATATTTTCCATTCTAGTATTCACATAGATCCATATGAAGCAATATATGGAAAAATATGTTGAACTCCAACAAGTTGGGAGAAATTTGGTGAGAGGAAACTTATATGACCATAACTTATTGAAGAGTCCACAACAAACATAAAGACAATCCAAGCCCATAATAAAGCACCGCAAAGTAGGCAGAAGAGTTATGGTGACAACTGAAGAAAGGATTTGGAATTCCATGTGGGAGATCATGTCTTTGTGAAAGTATCTCCATGGAAGGATGTCTTAAGGTTCAGTAAGAAAGGGAAACTAAGCCCCAGGTATGTCAGACCATTTGAAATTCTAGAAAGAATCAGAGCTTTAGCTTATTGTTTAGAAATTCCCCTAATTATCTCCAAAGTTCATGATGTATTCCATCTGTTATCGTTGATGAAATACATACCAGACCCAATTCATGTACTCACCTATGAAGAAATAGAACTGGAACCTAACTTTTTATACTGTGAAGAGCCTATCGTGATTTTTGACATAAGGGATCAGGTAGTGAGAAATTAGACAAATCATCTAGTAAAGGTTCATTGGAGAAACCATAATATAGAGGAAGAAACATGGAAACCTGAGGATGTTATGAAGAAGAACCAGCCACATCTGTTTGAATGGATTTATAAATAAAAAATTTTGAGGAAAAAATTTCTGAAGGAGGGAATAATATAACACCCCAAACATTTTATGGTACGTTTCTCTTAAATACATTTTATTCATTAGATATCCTATATTTCATAAAACACTGATTTTCCTTGAAACAACACTTGGTTATTTAAGATATAGTCATAACCTAGACTTTAAACTTAAATTTTCCAATTTTGTGTTTTGAATTTTGAAAAACCGACATTCTCAGTTGCGATCAGGATGATATTTAGAATCTGATAGAATTAAATTAATTTTTAGTGAATAGTAACCAACCCGTATGAATAGTAACCTAACCTTATGAATTGTAACAAATCCTTATGAATAGTAATATGACTCTTAGGAATGGTATCCATACCCATGAATGTATAAATAAATTTAGGGCCAACGTGCCCGTACCCGAGTGGTAAGGGCTCCTGCTTGACATCCAAGAGACCCGGGTTCAAAACTGGGTGGAGTCGAATTTCTAGGTTATGGTAGCAGTATAATAGTAGTCACTATAGTAGTAATGCAGTAGTCACTGTAGCATTCACTGTAGTAGTTACTGTTCGGTACTGTAGCAGCAGGAACTATTCACCCGATTTGGGCCTTCGGGCCACAGGTTTGGGCCTACGGGTTCCAGGGCCTTCGGGTCATCAAAGGCCTTCAGTCCACATGGCCTTCAGGTCACGTAGACCATAGAGTTGCCCAATTCACACTGAAAAAGCCCTAGAAGAGGATCAGAGCAACTTGAGTAGTAGCCACTAGATGTAGAGCTAACCGGATTGGAAGAATGAGAGGGTATGGTAACCGCCATCGGGACCAGGCACTGTGCATCTTTGTACAAGGAAATGCTAGATGATCAGCAATGCATGGTGGGGAGCTAGGTGATCAATGATGCAGAAAGTTGGGGAGGGGCAGTTCAAGTGGGCTGGGCCTACGGGTCATGTATTGGGCATGGTATGCCTCTGGGACTTCAGGTCATGTATTGCGGGTTTGTCAGGCCTTGTGCGTTGGGGCTACGGGTCATGTACGGGTTCCCCTTCAACCCTTAAAAGGGGGATTATCTATAATAAAATAAAAAAAGGCCTTCGAGACATTCAGGTATAAATAAATTTAGGTACCTTAAAATTGAAGATGAATATTTTAGGTGTTTATATATTTCGATTAAATATGATTTTAATTTAAAATTAAATTTATCATATTTAGAAAATTATTTTCGAAAAATGGAATTCATTTTTGGATTCTACATTTTAAAAAATGGTTAGGGTGAAGTTTTTCGATTTTTCTAAAATATTTGAATTTTTGATGAATAGTAAAATACAATAAATTATGATAAATGCTAAATACCTGATTTACTACATCATAGGTGATGCAAGGATGATGTAATACCACTTGGTTCAAACTCACATGCCATTATTACTATTTGGGATCTAATTAATCAAGACTATTCATAGTCTTGATAAAAAATATTAAAATAATAAATAAAATAATGTAAAATCCATCCTCCCCACCACTATATAAACCTTCCCTCACCCCTCTTCCCCCCCACACAACTCAAGCTTCAAGACATGCCTAAATTATGCCAAATACTCTTCCTAATCCCTCTCCCCACGTCCGAGTCCTTTTTTTCTCACCAAAAGGCCAAAAGAAAAGGTCTTAAGGAGTTTCTCAAGGAGTACCTAAGAGGTGAACCTCTCTTCGGTTTTCTTTTAATTTCTCTTAAAAGTTCCATTATTTTTTTCTCTTTTCTCACCTCAACTCATCCCAATTCCATGATAATTCAAGTAATTTTAATGTACTATATTTTAGTTATAATAATGAGATATTTCTTCATAATATATCTCTTTCCCCTCCTTTTATACTATAAATGCAAACACCAACTGAGATGTGTTAATTTATCACACTCAAGGAAGACAGATTTTCAATTTGCATTACTATCTTCAATACTGGTCATTAATTATTTTTAATGGTTGAGAAAAATAATAGGATATGTATTTTATCTTTTTTAATTTTCTGAAATCCTTACACACTCATAATATGGAATAATAATACAAAACAAGTTCATTGTGCACAAAACCACCAAGCTAAATCAAAGCGTTTATCATTAAATTATCGAATGAGTCATTATAATGGCATATAAAAAATCATTATAAGATAATTTATATATCTTTGATGTGACTAATAATATATTTTAACCACTTTGGATTTTTAACCACAATTAAAATGAACTTCAATTCATAAATACAAGTAAACAGATCATGAAAACCAAGGAATAAAATGATTCCAAATCAATAAAATTAAACCCCTTAAACCCATAAAAAAATCCATTAACGAACCTAATAAGGTTATATAATTTCAATTAAATGTTGATGAGGTTATTTAATTATTAATAAATGAAGATAAATTGTATTATTCACGTCATTGATAACAATCAAGAACTCCTTCCTACATAAGGTAAGGGATCCTCTCTCTCACTTTTATTCAAGGATCCACCCTATCTTGAGTGCATTTATTTTTAATTTATAATTATGGGGTATGTTTTTTCACCTCAACATACTAAAATTATGATATATAAATGAAGGTATACCCCTTTAACTCTCATTAATCCCTCATAATAACACTCGTTTCCAGGCCAAAATGTTTGTTAGGGATTTCTTATCTCACTTTCAATTTTGTGAGTTTCCATTGTTCTCCACTTATTTTTTCTATGTGGTATATGTGTACTAACATTTGTAATATAATATCTTGGTTCTATTTATAATAATGGTATTCAATGGTCTATTTTATGTGTATTACATTTTGGTCATATGATTTGACTGATTACATTGTGGTAAGGAACTTTGACTCAATTTTCATTTTGTTGTGACTTACTTTGTATTGTGCACCTAATAATCCGTATGTGTTGTACATAATACCCATTTGATATAACTTTTAATTTGAGATTATATTTCTATTAAATAACCACATTCTTGTATCATGGATATGTTTATTGTATAAACTGTATACCATTTTACATAAGATGTTTATTTGAAATGTTGTTTTAACTATGGAAGTGTTGATGAATCCATATCCTCTATTCTATATGGATAATGTAAAGGCCTAATTATACAATATTTAATATATTTATAAAGAATAATTTTGACATTCAGTTAAGGGCGTGTCCTTCTATATCCCCTCGATGCATCGATAGGTCTCATGAGACAAATCAGTTGGTGATAAACCCCTCGTGTTTGTTTCCAAAAATCAGACGGGTTTCGGCCAGCAAAACTAAACCGTTTTAACGGTATTATGGTATCATGTTCCAGATACATGAAATCCAATTTAATAATAATTATCTTTATTCATTATCAGTTATTACTATCTATAAGGTTTTCACTATGACAAAATCTATGGATGCAGTTTCATTCTCAATTTATTAATGGCGTGAGTTTTTCATTTCTTCACCAAGACATATTTACTATATCATGTTGTTTAAGATTAAGTTATTATTGATTCATGCTTCCTCTATTTGTAACCCTTACTGAGCTTTTGAGCCCACCATTTTAATTTTTTTTTACCTTCAATAGGCTTTGAATAGGATATCATTTATGGAGTTTTCGTGGATACAATTTTTAGTTTTTGTTATGTATTGTATCCTGTTACCATTCCCAATGTAATTTGAGTAACATCTATGTATCTAGTTTCTTCAAGAATACTAAACTGATTGTTCCTTTAGGTTTTCATTCTTTTATAGCATGCCAATATTATAAATAATGCACCAGATCTGGTCTAGAGGGGTTGGGGTGTTACCTGTTTAATTTTTTATGGTATCTGATTTATAGATAAAAAAGTGATTTTATATTGTTATGTTGAATCTATTTATTTGTAAAAGTAAAATTCTTAATTTTCAATCAATGATCAATGAATTAGAGTGATTAATGACTCTTGTCTTATGGAATAGGCATTGAGTGTGAGTAATAATTTTATATATAGGTGTATACTATCCAAGTGTTCATAAGATCACTTGCATGATAATAATATCAAAAAATATATAAAGACTATAGATTTATTCAATAGATTCAATCAATTAAGTAATAAGAGGCACACCATAACTGTCATAGTTGACTGGATTTTTATAACATATAGGATCATAATACCCAATACAAAATATCACATATTTGATATATTAAATGCTTAAGTGATGATGGTTACCAAAAACTTTATACACTAATAAATTCATGTAAGAAAAAAATAAAATAATTAAAAAAAATTATTTATGAAAAATGTTATGAGAATTCTAAAATAAAATAATTATAAAAACAATGACATATTTGGGATAATTTTAATATTTTCTGTAATATGTTTTTAAAGTTTATTTAAAAATAATTTTAATTATTTGAAACAATTATAAACGATTTGTTATTGTTTAGAACTAAATTAAATTGAATTTAAAAAAGGAATAATTTTTTTGAAATAACTATGTTAGTTTTGAAAATTTTAGGATATATTATTAAAATAAAAAAGATACTTGGGATAATATTTTGAAATCATGTATGAAATTATGAAAATGTCCGGTCATGCTATAAAGTAAAAAAAATTATGAATTTTTCAGATTAAATATTTTTAATTACATGATATGTATTTGAGATTAATTATAAATAATAATAATATCACTAGTAGTAGAGGTAGTAGTAATAATAATAATATTATTATTATTAATTATACTAATATTATTACTTTATACTGGATATTGGAATGTGATGACCCATGGAAACCACAAACCCACATTCCCTAAAAGGAGTCCTAATTTAATCATGATACAACCCCCTCCAAAGGGTTTATCCATACATAAATTGGACTTATAAGGGACAATTATAGTCTTGGAGGATGTGATTTTCTGAAATATATTTGATTTAATGGAATGGGTAAATTATTCATCTGATATGATGGTTAATTTTCCTCCAAGGTCACAGCTAGGCCAACTTCTTACAACCCTCACAACCACTAGCTCAATGTATTTTTTTCAACATCTTGTAAGTACCCCCTATGTAACCACCAATGAATTTGAACATGTCATTAGTATTATCCACTCACTTCAACCCAACTAAATGACCATATAACTTTTAACACCCTTTATCCCACTGGCCATTATTTATCATGATATAACATCATCCTAATGAGTGGTTTTCTTTAACCCCACATAAGTCTTTCCTAGACACTAATTTGGCCTCTATAATTCATTCCATCCTTATCTCCAAGATGTAGAGTGACTTTCTACCTGCTTCCACACAATTCAACCTATAATCAGGGGTTCATTTCAAAATCTCGGGGATTAGAAACTTCACCTTCATGATGCCATCCTCTATCCCTAACCACTAAAATGGAAGGTTTTTGGAATAATAATAAGAATAATAAGAACAAAAATAAAAATTAATACTATTATTTGTGGGTATAAGTAATTGAAACTATACACACACCAACAAAAAGTAGTTGGGTTGATCCACTATCCCCCTAAAGGGTTAATCCACCAACAATTGGTCTGATCGTAATAAAATAGATCCTAGTGGTATTAAAAACAAGACCAAATACCTTATTACATATAATAAAAATCCTTAAAATAGTTTTTAGGTTTTTACTACAATTCTTAGTACAATACTCACTACAATACCTGTTATAGTACCCACTAAAGTGAAACTAAAATACTCCTGAAATTCACTCTTTCCAGGATTTGTACTGTAGCCTCCTATCGAACAACACCCAAAAAAATAAATATGGAACGAAATTTGATGATGATGATGGTGGCGGTGGGGGTGGAGATAAGGGATTGGGGGTAAATGTACAGAAAAAACATTATTTTTCCCTTTTTACACTCTCTATATGGACAAGGGGTTTTTTGAACTCTCATATCCCTTGATCTCTCTAGTTTCAAATCAATTTTAAATCCAAGGTCAAATTCTATCATATCTAAAACTTATTTCTTGTTCTTCTTGGATATTTCTTAAATTTATCAACTTAATCATTGTTTTTTTATTTTAAACCCATAATATGTATATGTTTATGGATGATTACTAAAATTATTTTCATCAACGATTCAAGATTTTTAAGATTGGTCCGACCCATTTAATGTTTGTTTACCTGATTAATTCATCTTATTGAGATTTAATATAATTAATGGTATAAATTTTTGGTGATTCATAGATAATAATAATAATTCTAAAGAATCCATTATTTTTCCTGATTCATATTTTATATGTGCTACATGTTCATTAAGGAATCCTTAATTAGATTGAGATTAACTTTTAAGACTTCTCATGGGAATGTTGATTTGGCCATTGACTTCATTACATCAATTGTAAATGAATTGAACACTACCTATATGAAGGTAATATTAATCTATTCAGTTTTTATGACAACATGAAAGTAAAACATAATAGATTTATAGGACCATGTGAGAGATTTCACGACTAATAAGAGGGAGTAGAGGGGTGAACCAGTGGTCACAAAAAAAATCTCAAATAAAATTATTCTCATATTCGTTGAAGTTTTAGTATCAATGAACAAAAATAGTCATCAATTATGTATGATATATATTGTGATAAAATGTATACAACAAAATATATTTTATATGGTTCATTCACCATTTTTATTGAGCGCCTAATCCTTGGTGTCCAATAGCTATAGTCCTATTGTATACCTTTATTATATTTTTATCAAAAATAAAAAGGAATGTAGTAGTAAGATATTCATTAAATCCAATTATAAGAAATATAAAAACAATCATAAATATATTGATAAAAAAATTTCTTGACACCTCAAGTGCCTCGAAGGTTAGATCAAGTGTGCACCTTCATTATTCTTAGCAATTCTTTCCATATTCTCTTTATAATTGTTTTCGTGAATGTATATTCAGCTATCTCATATTTTTATAACCCCACATTATGAAAAACACCTCATTTAAAAAAAATTATAACACTAACATGGTGTAATGGGTTTAGAAATATCATGGTCTAACTGGTCATGGTTATATCTGATAACTATTACTAGATATGTATTATATTTCCCTATGGTTCGATGGTTTTTTCATCACATTCATTGTATTATTGATTTTTTCTATGATGTGGTGATTAAGAAAATGATGTAATGATCCTAAACCCTTTAAAACAATAGTCATATACAAATGGAATTTCCCTCTCGGGCATGGTGTGCAGGGATTTTTACCACCATGGAATTAACAACACCCATTTTCTTCTCAAATTCACATGGTGAACATAAATTCCACCCTTCAAGATTCGAAAACCATGAATTTCTAATTTATATGAATTTACAACATACACCACGACTTAATGGAGACTCACCATGTCAGAATATTTCTTTCCTTTGGTTATCCACCATAGATGCTTAAAACCCAAACCATGAAAATTGTAATTTTTCCTTGATTCTGTCACTAGATTTTTCTAAACATTAACTACGATGTATTTTTTAGGGGACCATGATTTTTTATAAAATGTTAGGATTATGTTTAATTTTTTTTATTCTAAATCAAATTTAAAAATCATAAATATAATCAATGGTCATTTTTACAATGAATAAAATATAAAATCATCAATTTTTTTTAAATTAACTGTATCAAGATTATAATGATAGAAAAATACTAATGTGATAATTATATAATGTTTGGACATGAGACACCTTATGGTGGTGGTGAATTAGTGTGATACCAAATTCAAAATTTTCATCTACCCTTTGTTAGATCTTTTTCCCTCATTGAAAGAAATATCGTTCAATAAATCACCTGCATTACTCATGATCTCATCAAATCTTAATCACGGATATAGAAATATAAATCTTGCAACACACCAAATATTTTACTTGGTTCACCCACACTGAGATACATATGAGGACCATACACATGGTGATATGTCTATCTTCCAAGATCTATTAAGCTCACAATTCATTGATACAAATTCAGTCTTTTCAAAACCATTCCAAGGTTCACTACATTATACAAAGTTTAGGGATAAGCTCACTGCCTCCCAAGAATCACTCCACCTCCTTCATAATCCACACATTTATTCAAGGGAGGAATTCTATGTTTATAGACATGATGGTATTTAAAATATCATCATATGAATCATGATCATTATTTATCTTGATTTCTATGTATATTCTCTATTGATTTCTACTCTACTGCACTTATCACACTTTAATTATAGATGATATCTACTCCAAAATGAGTGAGATTAGTGTTTATTCCACACATGATCACTACAGTGACATAAAACTCTAGATAAGGGAAATTAGATCCTATAATTAACCTCAAGACAACCCTTATTCTATTTAACTTCTTGTATATAGACAAATAAACTATACCTTCACAAACAAACTAGATATAGAAACAATGATATATTTTATCTTCTTCTTTATTCTTCTTATTCACTGGATCCGATCTGATAATCATGACCAAAATTCACCACTAAGACAGATATAATCAATGATAACCCATCATCAAAGATCCTTAAATCAATGTATAAGACGTTATAATGAATATATATTCTTGGATCTTCCTCCCAAGTTCTTTTTTTCTCTTTATCACATCTAAAAATTTCATTCCACCCTTTCTTTTTGAACTGATTAAGCAGTTTTTAAGATCCTCTATAGATATACCTAATGGCGAGGATTAATCTATGTTCCTCCAATACTACATGATCATTCAATTCATACCTCATGTTTAAAATGCGGTCAAACATAAATTTTAAAGTCGATTCAACATTATTAAACTCGATATAAATATTTTCCATTTCAAAAATCAACCAAATATTCAAAAATATTCATAAAACAACCCAATTATAGTGTAACGATCTAATTAATAGTGTGGTGATCTACAATTATTAGCATATTTAAATGTGGAATCCATCCTTACAGTGAGACACTTATTTAATGAAAAATTAATCTAACAAATACAATTTTATATCATCATCCCACTCTTGAAATATAAAGATCAATATATACAAATAATTTTCTACACACATGTATTGTGGCACAAAATATTTCTTCATAACACAAACCATTTGACCTCATTAAGCTAACACCACACTAAAATATAATGGATTTAAACTAATGGAATAATCCATTTTCTCACTATGAAATCCCATGAATTGTGGCATGATCCCCTTCTATACATTTCAATTAACACCCATTTTGTGCTATGAAATTATTTTTTATGGTGCATGGAATCTTCCATAATAAAATATAAAAACTATAACTTTTCAAGTGTAGTGTTTCATCATGGATCCTTCCAGAAAACCATAATTTACTATGATTTATTCATATTTAGTAACCACAATATGGTGTTTTCACCATTATCAAAGTGTAATCATATTTTTGATGGGGAAAACAATGTGGTTATAGTGTGGTCCTTCAATTCTTAATCTTCCATAGCCTAGGTTTACTCTTACAAAACATCGCTCATTGTGTAATGTAAACTCTTGTGGTATGATGTAATATTCCTTCACTAAAATCACCTTCCACCCTTCTCCAAATTCCTCTATACATTCTTATACTAAAGAAGATATGTCCTAAAGACTTTAAACATATGATTTATTTTCTCAAATAACATAATTTATGATATAACTATGTAATATGGTGTGATATATAAAAAATTGATTTTTTATGTTTGGTTTTGGAATGTATTTGGCTATATATAGTGATATCATAGCCACTACCTTTGATATACTGTAATATTGAAATTCATATTGTATAATATTAGTATATTCCAATAATTTTCATGGTAATAAAACATGAAATGGTTAAAATTGAATCATATTCCTCGAAATGATATCATTAGTAGTAAACATTTCTTAAGATGAAACATTTGTGGGAGTTAGATGGTTAAAGGGGTTACAATCATTATAATTGAATGCATTAGTCAAATGTTATGAAGTGTTTGAGTAAATGTATGAATACTTGAGTGAGTATTTAGAGCCTATATAAATGATTATTAACCATGAGATGGTGTTTTGATAAAGATAGCCTGATCTATTTTAAATTATCTCATTTATAAATCTCTCTTCCTCCTACATCCTTATCCACCTGAGGTATTGGTATACCATATATAAGAGGAGAATCCCTCTTGAGAATTGGGTGATTCACTATATCCTTGGGATAAACAACAGAGGATAGAGTATTTTTTACCTCTTATTAATATTCTTCAAAAATATGATTAAAGATAATAGCAATCATTGGGGAAAGGTACACATAGTTTCTTTATTTTACATTTATTCATGGTTTCAGTTTCAATGCATGGTGATCTTTAAAAATTTGGTATCTAAATACTTATAATGTCTTAAATGAGTATTGATCAATCCTTATAAATACATTAATAGTATTAGAGATTTAACATGTGTTTTGATTCAAAAAATCATGTTAAAAAATGATGAAAATTTAATACTGTATTGAATTTGTGTTCTTTATCATAAGGAATGGTTATTTTTGTGCATTATTGATTTTTATACAATATGTGAGCTCATAATCTATAATGAGGTCATTCTATATGATATGAGATATCATAATAAATGTTCTAGTACAAATTTTGTGTTTTTTTACATATTATAGAATATGATATAGGATTTCATATGGTATTATTTCATCAATCCAAATTAGAAAAATAGAGAATGACATCACAAGAATGATGTTGGCCCCATCATAAAATATGACACTCTGCGCTGAAGGGTTTTTGTTACACATCTTATTATCATAAGAGACAATAACACGAAGCACCACTAGTTAATATTATATAATTTTATATAATATGTAGAAATAATCTCGGAAAATTATTAATAACGCCAAAAAGGTTTACACAAGACACAAGTTATCAACTGTTAACTATGACATGCATATATCGTTAAATACAATATGACGAAAAATTTTATTTTTCTAAAATCCCAATTTTTAATTTAATTGTATAATTTTTAAATACAATATAAATCATAGAAAAAAGTAATTTTGTATATTTATTTAATTTATAATATTTTATTAGTTAATTGACATTAAAATGTTTGTAATTAATTATCAAATCTTTATGAGACATATATTAAAAAAGTATTCATAATATTAAATAACCTTTTTAATTATATTTAATGAATTATAATTTTGATATAAAATGTTTATTTGTAAATTATAATGGAAATTTATAAAATTTTTATAAATTACAAAAATATGGAAAAAAGATATAAATTAATTTATATTTAAATTTTTTTATTTTTCATAATTTTAATCTCAAATTTTCAACATAAAAGGATTTTTTGAGAAATTATTGAAACCATGTAAAAATTTGTTTTAACTCTTGATATGCCTAAATGGCCCGAAGGCCTTCTTTCTTTATTGATTTTCTGATAACCCCCACCTTTCAAGGGATGAGGGGGAACCCTTACAAGGCCCGTAGGCTTAGATATTACATTGTTCGTAGGCTTGGAGACATTACAAGACCATTAGGTCTTAAGGGAATCATACAGACTAGGAAAGAGTTCATATTATAAATAAATATGAAGTTGTTATATTAAGTTTATTATGGAATGTTAATAATTCATAGATACATTATAAAGTACTTATTATTACTTTTTTTAATGAATTTTCATAAATTTTTTACCTCATGTTTAATTATATGAATTGTTCATTTATTTTACTTATTCCAAATTTTATCCATGGATATAAATTTAATATATTATGAATGTTTGTATGATTCTGTTTAAAGAGATAAAGCACCTTTTATAAATTTTCCTCCATGCATCTAAGGAGTTAATTCTAGGTATAATAATTGATTTAGTTTCTTTAACCTTGAATTTGGCTTGTATTAGGTTATGAGATTGAATTTAGAAGTTAATTATAGTTTATACATATTAGTTGTTATAATTATGATGTAAATAAGGTTCTTCTTGATCAATGCATCATTGGGTAGAGGGAGTTTGAGTCAGACTGCTCATTGCCCTGGAGGCTTATGCCTTGTCTAGAAAAGTAAGGGTTGGCTATCTATCACTATAAGATTAATCTTATAGGCATTTTTGGTTCCATATGATTCTAAGATTTTATATGAAAGAGTTTCGTATACCTTATAAATGATATTCCTTTTGATATATATATGTATATAGTTTGAATTTAATTTAGGTTTGTGACACAAGCTATGAGTTGTGTAAAAGTTACATATCAATATAGTTTTGACATGTTGATTTAGTGTAAGGAATTGAGATTTCAGACTAAATAATTAGGAGTATAAAAACATGAGATAATATTGTGATATTAAATACCATATATAAAAATAGTAAGTTTCAGATTCATTCCAAAGAAAACACATGTCAAGACCATGATCAATGAATTAAAAAGGTTCATGCTAAAGTTAGGTTCTCATGTATTATCTTTGTTAAGACATAAAGAAGATGGATAAATCTAAGAGTTAGGAAACCAAATTACACTATGATATTTGGGTTAAATTTAGTTGGGAAACCCTATAATACTGGATCCCAATGTAATATAGTTGATCGTATATCTATATAATAGATTTGGTAAAAGGTTTCCCACTTGAGAATCCAAGAATAATATCTAATATTACTGGTATGAAAACATACCTAAATATATAATTGGTTATGGGAACTATAAATTGGACATATTACTTAGTAAAATATGTATCTTGGACCACTAATGAGTATAATATAAAATTCTAAAAGGGAAAATCATTTCTGTGGGAGCACATTTAATAAACGTTTTTTTAAATGAATGTAAAACATGATACACATATGTAAAAAAGCTTCTATTCTAGATAAATGTAATAAAAATAATCTAAATTTAATTTTATATCAATATCTAGAAAGGAATATTCTTAATTTAATTGAATTATTAGAATGGTATGAAAACATGAGAATTTTTCTTAACGATAGAAGAAATTTCTATGTGTTACACAACCCCTTCTTAAGTAACCAAATGTTGATGTTTTTAAACAAGTGAATCTTGTTGATTATGATAAGTATATAATGATTCAATCAATGTTTCAAAGGAATTAGATTCAAAATTACCGAAGGAACTTCAATCTTAACTCATAAACTCAATGTGATTGAGTGTGATAATGACCTGGGGAGATCAATGGTATCCTTAAGGATTTTTCTGTCTATGTAATCCATCCTATAATAATTGTTGAGAATGTTAAAACAATGTGAATAATTTTCAATAGATTTTTAATTTATACTCTGAAAGTGTTGAGGATAGATGAATTGAGCATGACATGTTCAGGTTCTAGTACTATACTAATAAGTACAAGTGGGTAAAAGTTTAGAATAAAAGAAGAGAAAATTTAGTTAGAGAGTCCAATAACATTTATTCAAATAACCTATAAAGGTAATTGAAATATTAATAAAAATTCATGAAAAGGGAAATGTTTTCATATATGATGGGATTTCCTAAAATATCTGAAGATTTTTAAAAACTCCATAGAAATTCTATGTTAGATATCAATGTTATATGAATCAATTCTATGATTTTTAAGGGTATAATATACCAAATATATATTATACGAAATTTTTAAATATGTATAAGTTTGAAATAAATGAATGAATTGATCAAGCTTGTAGTTCATAATAAATTATGAATCAAAGGGTTTCTAATCCATGGTGTTGAATACAAATTAATATATATCCGGCTCAGATGGATCTAAATAATAGATGAGTATTTTCATCTAAATTATCTTATATGACAGGGGTAATCATTTTTTAACAAAGATTTGTTATAAATATAATTATATGATGGACATGTTTTATGTTTCATCAAAATATATTACTTGTATGAGAATAATATGAGGATAAAAATAGTTTTATATGAGATAAAGAGTTTATCCTAAATATCTATTTAAATATGAGCCAATGAGTTCCCACCACCCATTAGTAGCATATTTCATTGAATAAATCATTCTTTTTAGAATAATTATCTTAACACATAGAATACCACATAAGATATAGATACAACAATTTATTTGTTAAATATTCTTAATAAACTATATATATACCATTTATTTAAACAAAAGAGTTTGTGTATATTTTCTCGATATTAATCAGAGATTATAGATTATAAGAGGCTCATTGGAGTATATTTGGACTTAAAAAATATAGGTTAATAAATAAATGATTATTCTTGTAAAAATACAAAGTGAATGTCACTTAATATCTTAAAAGGTTTCAGATTTATTGGCAAAAAATTAATGTAAAGAGTTATATTAGGGATAGAAAGATTTCAAGGAAAATTTTGATGAAAAAAATTCAAAGAATTATGATAAACTGAGAAAAGATAAAAGTATATAGTAAAATTTATTAACATTATAACATTAGATATTGTGAAGTAAAGAATTTTTTATATTATTTTTAAAGAGTTAATGATTTGGAATATGATTCCTAAGTCTCACACTTATTCAAACTAGACTAATTCATAGTAGTTACTCACTAAAGACATTAGTGGGAGGGTTTTATTAGATGGTTTAATAGATTTTTAATATAAATTACATTGAGATATAATGAGTTTAATAAAACATTGAAAATTAAAAAAAACATAAGCATGATCTAGCATTTTATTATATATGATATTATGATACAAGTGGTATGTATGATTTTTTAGTATTCTTGAATGAGTTTAAGAAAATAATATTTATAATTTTATAAAAAACAATTTATCCACTTTATCATCATTTCATGTTTCATGTATATACTCATAAAGTGAAATAATAATTGACCTCTTAAAGTATGAATTTGAGTTATCCACAAGTTATGTTCATCATGATGTATTAATGGTTGTAATGAAGTTTTAGGTTTAGAATGAGTTTTATTATTATATCGGGATAAATAATATTCTCATGAGGCATAAATGGGGTTTTTATAATGGATAGATCACCAAGTATACTATATGTAGTGTCATACACTATGTCATTGATATTATAGGGATGCATGTATCATATTTCTATTTTCCCATACATGAGTTTGGTGAGATAACTTGCATGATAACCTTCATAATTTGATACGTTTCTTATAAAATCCTTGAGGAATAGCTGATTAGGGGGTTGTTGGGTATGTTTGTGATCATGTCATCAAATGGATCTTAACCAAGAGGATATCTTCCTCTCATATGATGAGTATGAAAATTGTTCTCTATTGAGTCAATAAGAATTTCCTTATGACTTTTCCATTCCTTCATGTTTGGGGATATTGTTGAGTCATAAGGTTTCCTTCTGACTTTAAAAATCCTCATTTTTTGAAAATCACAAACATCTTATCTTAAGGAAAATTTCATTTTACCCTATGTTTTACTTTCATAAGGAAAATTTTCCTTCCCCAGGGAAATTTATCCTTACCATGTTTTTAATTGTTCATTATGTTGTCTAAGTATAAAATTCAGTTTCACATCTAAATCCTTGGAATCATATAATACTTAGATAAAGAAAATTATGTTTTCAGAATCTGAATTCTGATTATGAACTTTTATAAGTTTGACTCCGAATTCTGATTACGAACTTTTATATGTTCAACTCCGAATTCTAATTATGAACTTTTATGAAGTTCAACTCTAAATTCTGATTACGAACATTTATAAGTTCAACTCAGAATTCTGATTACAAACTTTTATGAAGTTTAACTCCAAATTCTGATTGCAAACTTTTATGAAGTTCGACTCCGAATTCAAATTACAATGTTTTAAGAAGTTCAAATCCAAATTTGGATTACAAACTTTTATGAAGTTTGGCTCTGAATTCTGGTTAAAAACTCTTATGAGTTTTGACTCTGAATTCCTATTACAAATTATTATGAATCCAGACACTGAATTCAGTATGAATTCTCATGAATTAAGACTCCGAATTCAGGATACGAATTCTTATGAATTCTGACACTGAATTAGGGATACAAATTCTTATGAGTTCTAACTCCGATTTCAGGCTATGAATTCCCTGAAAAATAGAATCTGAATTTCCTTGTATTATAAACACCGAATGTGTTTTTGGTTAGACTCGAAACTTTTATTTTCTCATATTCCAAATATTTGATTTTTATTATAAAACCATATTTTTTCTTACACTTGTTTTTATTATAAAACGATGTCATGCATTCAGTTACTAACTAACCATTGTTTGAGTGACACGTGTACAGGTCCCTCCAAAATTCAAAGAGAAATATGACCGTTGGAGGAGGGAGCTGACTGTTGGAGATGTGCCTATAAATAGGAGATCATTTGAACGATCTCATAACTTTTGGACAACTTTTGATCTGAAGTGATTTCTAGAGAGATACTCTCATAATTAGTGCGTACTAAACATATTGTTCATATTTATTTGTGCAACTCTGATTATTGCTGTGTAAAATTGAGGGCTTCTGGGGATAAGAAGACAGAGGTGTCGAATACCTTAAAGTTCGAGGACTTCCTTGCTGAAGAAGAAAGAGGTTCTGACTACCTTGAAGATCGAGGTCTTGTGGGATTAGCAAGACAGATACTGATCTTCGTATCGAGGGATTTCCCTGGTGTGGGTAAGACAAAATTTCTTGAAAGTATAAATCAAGGGGCCTTTATCCAAGGTTGTTGGATACCCTTCTCTTTAGGTTAAAATATTTACTACTTGTTACCTATTTGTTACAAGTTGATTTCCACTGCATTTTTTATTGTTAAGGAAAGTATAAATATCTTATACTTCTTGGTTTTTGTATAATCTGATTTGTAAGATTGTATATGCTTTAAGGTAGAATCTTTAGCTTGTAAACTTCTCTTAAGTTTCCTTTCTGGAACTATATTTCTGGAACCTAGCATGTTTGGTGAACTAAGAGATTTAGTGAATTTACCTTGTTTAACCTTATTAAACATAATCATCTTTAAAAGTTCCAAAAGAATTTTTAAATTATACAATTCACCCCCTATTGTATATTGAGCATCTATATTGATTATTTCGATCCTACAATTGGTATTATAGGAGGTCTCTGAAATACTTATATTCACATATATGTTTTCCTTGCTCATGTTTTTCCTTGTTCATAATATTTTCCTTGCTTAGGAATATTTTTATGGATTCCAAACTTTTTCTATTAACAAGTTTGTTTGGAAATATATTTTTCTTAAGATGATGTGAATGAATGTTGTTTCCATAGACAATCTCAATCCAACTAGACCACCTATTTTTGATGGAAAGGATTATGAATATTAGAGAGATTGTATGAAGACTTTTGTTATAAAAACAAGAGTAGATAATTTTTTTATGCTTACTATAGGTTATAAAATCCCTGATAAGGAAGTTAGTACTTTCACCAATCAAGAAAAGCATGAATATCAACTGAATTATAAGGTACAAAATACTTTTTTTCGTTCTATTCTAGAAATATATATAGCCAAATTTCATCTTGTGAAGTATAAAATTGTATATGGAAGAAGCTTGAAGTTACTCACTTTGGAACTTCAAAAGTTATTGAAACCAGAAGAGCCATGCTCAGAGCTGAATATCATGGTATTTGATTTCCTTATGGAGAACCCATATGTAATGCACAATAATGATTTATGACTATGATCAACAATCTACGATCAATGGGTGATAAATGATTAGATGATGAAGCTCTTGTTGATAATATCATAGATATCATTCCCAACGAATGGGAATCCAAAAGAACTGCTATAGATGAGAACATGAAGGTTACTGAGATTTCTCTTGGTGAATTATTTGGAACTATTCTTCAACAAGAAACCATAATGAAGAAAAATACTGATAATATAAAGAAGAAGAACGGTAATGGTAGTGTGGATTTTACTACAACTTCAAATCATATGAAAGCCAAGACTCCTGAGAGAGTTACAAGATCCAAATCTAAGAAAGATGTTATACAATCTGAATCTAGTGGAAGAGAATCTTCAGAAAATGAGTTATCAAATGTTTCTTAAAGGATGAAAAATATTGTTGGATAGAAGAACTTTCAATATAAATACATTAAGAAAGATGGAATAGATAAGAAAGATGGAGAAGTGACATGATATGAATGTAGAAAAACTGGTCATATCAAACCTGATTGTACTTTTCTTAAGAAAAGAGACAACAAAAGATATGAACTCTGAAAGAAACAAGAAGAAGTTCTACAAGTCAATGTACACGAATTCCCTAAAAGTCGATGACACTTGGAGTGCCACTGTTAGAGATTCATCTGATGATTCTTCAGAATATGAATCTTCTGAGCAATAGAATATTAGTCTGATAACTTGAGCTCCATTTCAAAATCATTGTTTTATATCTATGGTACGAACTACTGAATCCTTAACCAATATGTCTTTAAGTGAAAATTTTCTTGATAGATATTTTTCTTAAGATGAAGAATCTTCTTCATCAGATAATGAAATTAATTTATCTTCCTATGAGGAGGTTTCTATATTTTCTATGTTACTAGAAAAAAGAAATTGTAATGTTTTAAAGAAACTTGAAAAAGAAAATTATAGAGAATCTTTTTTGATAAAATAAATATCGGATCTTACTAAATATCTTTATAGTAAAAGTGACATTTTGAAAAACCTTTCTAAGAAACTTGAGGAACTAAATTCTGAGAAGGATAAACATTCCAAGGATTTAGAAAAGGTAATTTCTCAGAAAAGTGTTTTCGAGCCTAACTCTAGTGAAAATGTTTTTGAGGATAAGAATTAAGTTATTAAAAAAAATACGAATTTTTTTCTTTGTGGAAGTGTTTGTCAAAATTTTCCTTAGGTAAATAAAATTTTGATAAGATGTATTCTCAAATCTGAACTTAAATGAATAATTCAGGTTTTGGTTATACTAGTTCCAGACCGATTTTCAGTAATAATTATTTTTTTCTACAAAGCGCTCCATTCAATACTAAGTGTCAGTGTGGTGGGAATTGAGAAAAAAATTGTTCCTTAAATAAAACCCAATATTTAGGTTTCCATAAAGCCTATTTTTCTAAGAAAATGTGGGTGCCTAAGATTTTGATTTCTGAAGTTTTCGGATCCAAGAAAGTTTGGATTCTGAAAATCTAACTTCTTTATTTTCAGGAAAATAGAGGGAGTAACAACAAAAATACATGGTACATGGATAGTGGTTGTTCCTGGCATATGACTGGTAACAAAAAAACTTTGAAAAGATTATCAAGACGAGAGGAGGAAAATTAACTTTTAGAGATAATGCTTAGGGAGAAATTATTGGTATAGGTAACATTGTTCTTCCTAGAAAAACGTTGATTTCAATTGTTTTATTTGTTAAAGGTCTTAATCACAACCTAATTAGCATAAGTCAGTTATGTGATCAAGGTTACCTTGTGAATTTTAGGAATGATAACTTCTTAGTACACAATTCCAAGGAAGAGTTTATTCTTTCATCCCATAGGCAAGAGAATGTATACACACTAAACTTAGAAGACCTTAGGAGCCAAGATCTTCCTTGTCTTAGTGAAATGGAAGATCAGTACTTTCCACTACTAAAGATGAATACGTAGCAGTTGGAAGTTTTTGTGCTCAAGTGTTGTGAATGCAACACACACTCACAAACTATGGTATGAGTTTTACCAAAACACAAATTTAGTGTGTTAATACAAGTTCTATTTCACATAGTAAAAACCCTGCACATCAATATCGTCCAAAACACATAGATATTAGGCATCACTTTCTTAGGGATCACACACAAAAAGGAGATATCATTCTTCAGTTTATCAGAACGCAAGATCAACTTTTTGATATTTTCACAAAATCTTTACCTTTTGATATATTTGAATATATTAAACAGAAGTTAGGAATGATAACCATAAGGTAATATTCCTTGTTAAATTTCTGTTAAAATCTATCTCCTTATAGTAAGAAACTACTTTTCATAGGGGGAGTACATTTTTTTGATAGATGAAAGAAAATTTTCATAGTTAGATTTTCCAAATTTTTCGTAAAGAAAATTTTCTTAATGAAATTTAAGTAATGAAGATTTTACTTCTTGAAATTTTCTTAATGAAGATTTTAGTTATTAAAATTTCTGTAATGAATTTCTCATAATGAATTGTTTCATAGTGAGGTTTTTCATACTCGAATTATTCCTTTTGAAAAATTTTGTACTTAGATTTCTCGTAATATAAGTTTTCATAGTCAAATTTGTTTTGGAGTATAATGTTCTTCAAGAAGAATATTACTTATTACGATTAATCATCCTGACAATCTGAATGGTATTATTTCCTTTATTAAGTCTTCATAATCATATTTTACTTGTTGGTAGTTTGTTTTGATTTTAAAATTTTCGGATTCTCTTTTCTTTAAATCCGAATGTTTTTCAAACCTCAAAAGATCAGATCCTACCAAATGTTCTTTGCGGATATCATATGAACCGTTGGATTTGATCAGAAAGATTTTCAACTATTGGATTGGATTTTGAAGATGAATTGTCACCTCAATCGCCTATATAAAGGACCCCTAAAGGGTTGTCCCACATTGATCTCAAGCTCTCACGTGCTGAAGTTCTGACCCTCTACATAAGGCCATTCTAAATCTCTCAGAGTTTCTTCAAATATGAATTTTTATTGAAGTTTTTTCTCAAGAGATGTCTACTGTGAAGTCAATTTCAGAGTGGTAGGTATATAGATAAAGGTTTGTGCACCCGAATTTCTTTTCCAAGTATGACTCTATTATATCTAAGAACATCAAGTTGGATGGATGGGAAAATGTGTGCATTTCAAAACCAGGAAATCAAGATGTGGTGTATTCGGATTTGTTGTTCGAATTTTATGATACAAAATGTTTCCTTAAGGAAGAAGGAAAAGAGAAGTTTTCCTTCAAGAGCTATGGAAAGACATATTCTCTTTCATATACCAAGGAAGCTAGTCTGGTTGTCTTATCTTTTGAAGGGGAAGCTGAGTTCTGTTCCCACAAGTTTCCAGATGAAAAAGAAAGTTTTATTAAGGTGAAGGCTCTAGATTGTCTTGGAATATCTGATGTTAATAATATGAAGATTGCTCATTTATCCAATAATTTTCGGATTCTGGAGTTATGGGTATAAGGTTTCATTATTCCAAGAAAAGTTGATAAGGACACCTTAAAGAAGAGTGACATATATATCTTGGATTTATTGTTGAATCTAAGGAAGATCAATTTGATGAAGCACATTCTCATTATGATTGAGAATATTAAGAATTGGAACTTGAAGGCAAAAATAATCATGTATCCATCCATCCTCTCCAAGCTCATTGTTTTGGGCCTAGAGTCTTTCAAGATTCATTGCAGTTCCAAGCCAAGGAATTGAAAAGTCATGCTTGTAAGTGATGATACTTTGAAAAGGATGAACATCAGATTTTCTAAAGACTTCGGAGAATTTTTTTTATCTACAAGAGGAGGAGGCTGAAGCTATTCCAAAGGAACAAGAAGTTCCTAAACCATCAAAAAAGGGAGGAAAGAAGAGGAAATTAAAGGAATTAGAAGAATAAGAGAATACCCAAAAAGCTAAGGAAGCTTAATCCGCACCTCCAAAACCCAAGAAGAGAAAAGCCTATCCGGATGAGGTCGTAGCTAAGTGGAGGGAAGATAAGAAGAGAAGGAAAGAAGGGGAGCCACAGTTTGGTTTGGATCTTACAGAAGCAAAGGCTTTGAAAGAAAAGACAGTAGATGAGCTTGAGAAGCAAGCTAAGTAAAATAAGATAAAGAAGAAGATGACTGAAGCTGAGATAGTGTAATCATTGCTAAAGACTAATGAAGTAGCATCTGAGAATATTACAGTGCCACAATAATTCTTAGTAGAAGCCTTACTAGAAACCCTAGGAAAGAAATATGTCACTCCAGAAAAATTCAAAGATTTTTTTTTGAAATAGTGGAAGAAGTGAAAGAAGTACAAGAAGAAGAAGAATAAGGCAGTGATGACACAGATGATCTTATAAAGAAAGTTGAAGATTATCAGGATAAGGAAACCCCATCCAAAAATTATCAATCCGAACATTTGAAGTATATTCTTCAAATATCACAACTCCAAGGAAGGATGAGGAAGGTGAAGATGAGAAGGGTGAAGAAGAAGTTTATAAACTATCCGAGGAAAGTTCAAAACATGACTTCATTCGACCAGAAGATGTTGAGGCAGGAGCTGAAAAGGAAATGATGGGTGAAGATAAGATTTTTAAGCTGTCTGAAAGTGAACATAAATCTCCGGATGAAGAATCCATTCCAAAAAACAATAAAGTAAAACAATTTATTATTGATTATTCTAGAGTTTTGATTAAGAAGAAGGAGGATGGTAGTTCTTCTAAGAGGAAGCTTCCTGAGCTAGAGAAAGAAGTATCACCAAGAAAAGTCTCAGATTCAGAATCATCTTTATTAGGGCATGATTTCATTGTACAATCATTGAAGGAGCTTGTTGTGACTATTCCGATATTCCCAATAATAGATTCCAGATGCCAGATGCTTCAACACACACTAAATCAGAAGTCAGATTCAGTATCCATGGTGATGGACAAGTGTGTTAAGTTGGAAGATGACTTCAAATCCGTCCTTATCAAGTACGAAGCTCACAGTAGATCCTACAAAATTATAATAAGTTGGTCAAAGAAAATAGTTCAAGACTTAAAGATTCTTGATGATTTTAAGGATAGTGTTAAGGATGCTTTTGAAACCGAAGATGGAAAGATCAAGGATTTATCAGAATGCTTTGAGAAAAAGCTCTGGAGAAAAATACTTGGATTCAAGAAGTGAAAGACTTGAATGGAAAGTTATATTCTGTTGCTCAAAGTTGGAAGAGGGGAAGAGATCTTTGTATTGATATTGAAGAGAATCTAGCTATGCAAGATTAAGTGCTAAAGGCTCAGGCAGAGGCTCTGAAAGCTCAGGAAGATAAGATCATAGCTTTAGAGAATAAAGCTGATAATCAAGATTAGATTATGAAGCGAGCATAAGAAAACCACAAGGAACTCAAAAAGCTGAATAAAATTTTTAATAAGTTGATTCCCAAGGAAAAATAAAGATGATCCTGCTTAAATCCGATCTTTTTTTGTATTTGTATTCCATGTACAAAGTCTTTCTAATCATAATGAAATTTTTGGCTACTTGTCTTTTGGATGTATTTTACTAATATTTTAGGTACCAATTTTTTTTCCAATCCCTTAAATTCTTTTTAAAAATCACAAAGGGGGAGAAAGGAAAAAGAATACTAAGTAAATAATAAATATCCCTATGTAAGGCGGAGTTTATCTAAGAGGGTGTTTTAGAAAGATTTTTCTTCTAAGTCCTTTTATTATTTTTTGTAAGGATTTTTGTGCTTTCAAAAAAGGGGGAGATTGTTGAGTCAATAAAATTTTACTCATGACTTATCCATTCCTTCATGTTTGGGGAGATTGTTGAGTCCATAAGGTTTCCTTATGACTTTACAAATCCTCATGTTTTGAAAATAATAGACATATTATCTTAAGGAAAATTTCATTTACCCTATGTTTTACTTTCATAAGGAAATTTTTCCTTCCCCAAGGAAATTTATCCTTACCATGTTTTTCATTGTTCATTATATTGTCTAAGTATAAAATTTGGTTTCGCATCTAAATCCTCGGAATCATATAATACTTAGATAAAGAAAATTCTGTATTCAGACTCCGAATTCTGATTACGGAATTTTATAAGTTCGACTCCATATTCTGAATAAAAAATTTTATAAGTTCCACTCCGTATTCTGATTACGGACATTTATGATGTTTGACTCTGAATTTTGATTACAAACTTTTATAAGTTCAACTCCGAATTATGATTACTAACTTTTATGAAGTTCAACTCTGAAATCTGATTATGAACTTTTTTGATGTTCAAATTTGAATTCAGATTAAAAAGTTTTATGAACTTCGACTCCGAATTCCGATTATAAACTTTTATGAAGTTCGACTCTGAATTCTGGTTACGAAATCTTCTGAGTTCTGACTCCAAATTCTTGTTATGAATTCTTATAAATCCAGACTCTGAATTTATTATGAATTCTCATGAATTCAGACTCCAAATTCAGAATACAAATTATTATGAATTCTGACTCTGAATTCTAGATACGAATTATTATGAGTTCTGACTCGGATTTGAAGCTATGAATTCCATGAAAAGCAGAATCTGAATTTACTTGTATTATAAACACCGAATGTGTTTTTGGTTAGAATCCTCACTTTTATTTTCTTACATTCCAAATATTTGATTTTGATTATATAACCATATTTTTGCTTACACTTGTTTTTGTTATAAAACGATATTGTGCATTCAGTTACTAACTAACCGTTGTTTGAGTGAAACGTGTACATGTCCCTCCGAAATTCAAGGATAAATATGACCGTTGGAGTAGGGAGCCGACCATTGGAAATGTGCCTATAAATAAGAGTTCATTTGAACGAGCTCATTACTTTTGGACCAATTTTGATCTGAAGTGATTTCTAGAGAGAGATACTCTCATGCTTAGTGCATACTGAACATCTTGTTTAGATTACTTCATACGACTCTGATTGTTGCTATGTACAGTTGAGGGATTCTGGGGATAAGAAGACAGAGGTGTCGAATACCTTAAAGTTTGAGGACTTCCTTGCTGTGGAAGATAGTGGTTCTGACTACCTTGAAGTTTGAGGGCCTGCAGGGATAGCAAGATAGATACAGATCTTCGTATCGAGGTGTTACCATGGTGTGGGTAATATATACTTTCTTGAAAGTTTAAATCAAGGGACCTTTATCCAAGGTGGTTGTATACCCTTCTCTTTGGGTTAAAATATTTACTAATTGTTACCATTTTTGTTACAAGTTGAATTCCGATGCATTTTTGATTATTAAGGAAAGTATAACTATCTTATACTTCCTAGATTTTGTACACACTAATTAGTAAGATTATATATGCTTTAAGGAAGAATCTATAGCTTGTAAAATTTTCTTATGTTTATTTTTTGGAACAATATTTCCAGAACCAAGAAAGTTTGGTGAAATAAGAGATTTAGTGAATTTAACTTGTGTAAACTTATTAATGATAACCATCTTTAAAAGTTACAAAGGAATTTTTAAAGTATGAAATTCACCCCCTCTTGTATATTGAGGATCTACATTGATTATTTTGATCCTACAGCCCCTATATTGTGATAGAATAAGAAAGTGTATGACCAATAGAAGATAGTACATGTGATGCACATATCTATTCATATGAGGGGAATGTGATGTGATCATCCATAAGGGTGAATGACATGTGATGTTTTCTTTGAAAATTTTATTCTATACTAATATAATTGAGAATTTTTCAGTAGCTATACAAGATTGGAATAGATTATATATTGTGGTAACTTGATGTCTTGGGAAAAGGGATTTTTTATAATCACCATCAAATAAATGTATCTTTATAATTGTATCATGCTCAATAAAAAACACCATATCATGGTTAAGCCTCCTTTATATAGTCTCTTAGAAATCAACTGAGTATTCATGCATTTACTTGAATTTTTTATAATATTCAAGTACTTAATGTGGTTATAATTATTTTAACCCCTTTAGAAATACAAATCTACCATATTTTCATTGTCATAACACCATTGGGAGTTTAGATATATGGAATATATTTTTTAATCACCTAATTACCTGAAGGGATTCCCCTAATTTTAGCACTAGTACTCTTACTACTCGAGATCATCCTTCATTGTTCTTGTGCATTAATATTTGGAATCTATTTATTTTATAATCTAATGGTTATAAATATTTCATTAAATATCTTGAGTTGTTTCATATAGAAGATGATACTAATGGAAGATATATGTTATTTTATTGGTAATATTGGAAATCTATTAGTGGTGTTAACATTAATTGGGTTTGAACTCAATGTAGTAATCTTACAAGCTTATGTTTTTTATGATCTTAATCAGAGTCTACTTTAATGAGTCTCTAAATATATATGCATTATAATTATTATCCCTAATTGATTTCAGTTTATTTCCCAAGTCTCCTTATGGTTATATAAAAATCAAGTTATATTAGTGGTTTTATTGAATATAAATTGTTCATGGGAAATGGAAAACCATTTTGATTGTGTGGGTGGTTGTTAATGGTGGTTGAACAATCATGAATATGTATTTATAAGTATTGAGTCTTTACTATTATGGAATAATGGGGTTTGGTTTTCCACTATTAATTCCAATTGCAATACAGTTAGTCATAATGAATGAAGGCCACTCAATTTTCAACATCCTTCTAGTGGTCCATCCTGGGAAATGATTTTCTTGGTGTCACATACTCTAGTGGAAAGTAGTGGGATGTGTTGAGCATGATAGCCATGATAAAAAAATGTAAATGGGGTTAGTGTGTAGATTGATGTTTGAATGAACTATTTATCTATGGTTATATGGAATTGTTGAATAAATAATTTGTGTGAGTGAGATAATATGATTAGATCGATGGATGTTTTGTAGTCACTTGGAATGTTTTATGGTTGGGGTTCAATTTATTTATGCATCACCCTGGTATGTTCACCCCTATTTCATGATTATTTCCATGGAAACAAAGGTTATTTCATATATTCTAGGGATATCCTAGATGTCCAATTATATAATAATAACGTATTTTGACATGGATTGAAGAGGGTTCGAAGAGATATCATATTTGTATAGTTTTGGTAACATACAAGGAATGGATGATAAAGGTATTAAAAATGGAAAATATATACACTTTGAACTCTATGATCAATGCTGAGATAATATCAATTCACTATGACACCATCCTATATATTTTTCTAAGGTGTTCAATTATATGGGAGGGGGGTGAGAGTGGTGGATCACAATTGATTTCTAGGGTGGAGAAGAAATATCAATGATAGAATTATTTTACAAGATCATCTATACCCAAACAAGCTATCATCTCAAAACTCCATTAGATCATGATTTATTATCCAACACCAATAAATCTATTTTATTCTTAGGGAATAAATCCCTTAGCTTGTTTTTTTAATACTGCATTTGGTCTCTAGAATTTTATTATTAATGCTTAACTCACTAAAAGTCAATCTATTTTTCTCTTACATGGAAACCATAATGATATATATTGTTAGGGGTTGGTTTTTATGATATTTAAATTAAAATTGAGTGAGTATGTTTCTCTTGAATTCTTAGATTCATCTCATTCTTGGTCTTTACCATTCTAGTTTTAGAAGTCCTAAAGATTGGTTTTGGGGTTTTGGTGTGATACTACTACTCTTATTTATTGGGAAAATGTTTCTAGGATACATTCTTCCATAGGGGAAGATGATCTTTTGGGGAGAAACTATCATAACCAGTATTATGAGAACCATAGCATTTTTGAGAAACAGTATAATTTCTTGTCTATTGGGTGAGTTCTCATTTTAACATCTAACCTTAACATGTTTTTTAGAATGCATCTTACACTTACATTTGTTATAAAAGGATCCACTATGATTCATCTAGCCTCAATACATCTGTTTGGATATAAAAATACCTAGGGTTTTCATTCAGATATGGATAAAATAGAATATTTTCCCTATTTATATTTTAATGATCTAGTGGGATTTGTTTCTTATTCCCTTGGGCTCATGATGGATGTGTTTTTTGACCCCCCCCCATTTATTATTTCATATCAATAATTCGATCACCATGAATCTAATAACTACCCAACACATATATTTCTTTAATTTTATTTCCTATCGATTCATGACCTACTACATAATATCCCTTCCAAATCCAATTGTGTGGATATAATCACATTTTTGTTTCTCTCTATAAATGTTTTTCTCTCTTTTTCTCCTGGATATATATAGTTCCCTTTTCCCACCTGTATCCCAAGGACTATATTGTTTGTTATTTTCAGATCTATTACTACTCAGATGGATCACATTTCAACCTAGAATTTACATGTATTTTCCTATATATTAAATCAATATATTGTATTTCTTGTGAATTACAATAACCCCATTCCTTCTCATAATCATTAGTGATTTTGATTTCTCTTTGGATGCATATAGACTAGAAAACTATCACCCATGTGCCAATATGGTTTGGTTATATGAGAGATTGTGAAATTAGTATAAGAAATTCATGATAATAAACCACCTTGTCCTTGATACCATCTATTGGGACTATCTCAAATAAGATATGTTGTTCACACATTATACCCTTCAAGTTGGATCTCCCAAACCCACCAATGGATGATACCGTGTGAGATGTCTATAGTATCTACAAAAACAAATATTATATCCTTTTTAAAGGTGTTTTATTATTAAAAGTAGATATGGATTCATCACTATAAGTATTTGGCCACTGAAGAAACCCACAAACCCAAGAATCAGAAGGGAAAAATCAAGGTGGAGGTGTTCAGAACATCAGTATGAGTAGTGACCACCAATAATGTTTGGACAAGAGATAAACCCAGACTTATCCAGTGCATATCAAATAGGATGAATAAATGAACCCCCTCGAACCGCCGAAACCGACACACACACACACACACACACATATATATATGTACCTATAAACTCAATTACAATAAGAAATTTTTTCTTGGTTGTTATGTTCTATTTTTCATGAAAACCATGTTTGAAAACATTATTGGTTCTTGAGGTATTGATTCATGTATAAAAAGGAATCATGTTTACAGTTTTGAATATGTAGATAAACTAATTTAATAATTTTTTTGATATCAATTAGAGGATTTACAACTTATATTTTCATCACAATCAACCACATCACCTCTAAAAAGAGAGAAAACCCTCTTTCAACCTTTATGCCTCTCATTAGTTTTTTTCCCAAGGTACATTTTGAGATTTTAGGTATGTGATAATATGATGACAGAGTACTTAAATTGGAAACCCTCAGCATAACCATGTATCATTTATTGTATATTGACCATCATATAATATATAAAAACATGTGTACTTTGGCATTAGAATTGATTCATATTTAAAACCTCAAAACCTTCTTTAACTATGGTCATGGTGCATACAACATAATTTTTATAATCTCCTCAAGAACTATGTAAAAGTTTGTTGAATAAAATCCCCTATTTTCAATAAAATGGTTCTCCCATTGATTGGGGTTTGATGGATCTTACCCAACTAATATAAGAATATGATGTTCTTTCTTGAATCTATGAACCATCATGGGTTTGTTATTTGGAAGAGATGTGGGTTTCATAGAATAACATATATTATCCAATACATTATATAATATACCATTTTTAATTGGACTATAAAATCATGAGGTTCATCTAGTGCGATTCCACAATGGGTTCCCCAAAAAATATTTTTAGTGGTGGATATTTCAAGGTGTGGTGTGGTCGATAGGTGTTTGATTGAATCATTCATACATGATTGTTCTAATTGGCTATTAATAGTTTTTAGAGCAATGAAACCTTATAGTTATTTGGTCTATAAACCCCAATATAAATTCAAATACAACTAACCATTATCAAACAATCCAAATAATTTCTTTAAAATGTTCCTAGTCTATGCCTACATAATGAAAAGGTTTGAACTCACTATTGGAACACAAGACCATATGGTTTCATTAGACCTATGGAAAAAATGAACCAATAAGATGTAGTGAAACTTTATAATATGACCATCATGATCCTTAACTCTTTAATTATAAGTGGAGGGTTTATCAATGAAATTTCTAAATTCACCACCTTGATCCTCGAATACCAGTTGTGTAGTGGTTCATGCCTTTTTTTGATACTCAATTAGGGTTTTAAATCTAGATTCCATTACAGCCTATTGTGTATAGAAAATGATAGAGAAACTATTTTCAATTATTTAATTCTAAATTAAAATGTTTCTAATCCAAAAAATGTGTTATTTTAGGGGAAATTGTCACATTTTATCGATTTTTAAGTATTTTGAGATTGATTGCAAAAATGAAATATTTTTGATTTTAACTGTTTTATTTTTATTATGTATTTCATACATTCCTATTTAGAAACAGATCCACATTGAAAAATTATTATTTTATATTTATATATGTTCTATGGGATTCATTTTATTCTTCATGACCTAAAGCTAAACTACCATTTGGAGGTCCAAAACTAGATCACAAGTCCATCCTTGAAAACTGTGCCCAAATTTGTATAATTTTATTGTTGGTCTGTTATCCCATACATGTATGAATCATATTATCTTATTTTTAACATGGAGATAGTGTAAATTATGAGTAAAAACTTTTATTAAGGTTTAATATCATGATACCTTAATTACCAAGGCAATAAATTCATGAGAATTTAGATGAATTGGAATATGAATAGTCACCTGTCTAGGTAAAATTCTTGGAGAAAATGTGATTTTTCTCTCTCCAAACGTTTCAAATAAAGCTAAAATATTGGTGTTCAAAAGAGTATAAATATAAAAACAACTTTAAATAAGAAATAATTTAAAAATTATGTCACTAAATTGCGATCCAATGTGTAAGAATTCGTAGGATGATCTTGGAGAAAACAATTTCACCTCTTTTTCCTATAAAAGAGTGCTTCTTCATTTATAGTGGTTGGAAACTTAGGGAAGCCTTTGTTGAAAATTTTAAATATTTTTTCTGTTTAATTTATTTTGTAATAAAAATTAATAAATTTTATCCTATGTTAGTCTTCTTCTACATCTCATTCTCTCATATTTTTATCTTTTATGTTTTCACTATGATCTTCTCCACTATGAACTCTTATGCTCATGATCATGAGTAGCTAACCCTAGAAAGTTATCAGGGGAGTAATCCAATGATGAACCCAATTATTTGATCTACCATTTTTAATGTTTCTTATATTATTAGATTTATATTGAGTGGGATCTTAGTAGTTAAGGTGCCATTGTGTCCACCCATGCTTTAACTTTTGATTCTGTAATATTTTCCATCGATCAAGGAGGTGGATGTGCGGCCTCACGACGATTGTTGGGAGAGCCATGTATTCAAAACCATATGTAGAGGATTATTTTCACATATATGATGTAGTGTGTTCATTAATTAAATTAAAAACCAATTAAGAGACGATGAAGGTTCACTTAGGGTGATTCTATCAGGAATGTCTCCTTTCATTATAACTTCATTCTATTTGCATTCATTATGTTTTCATTTCATCTGAATGTTTAATATTATTATTTCATTATAAAATTTAATATATCAATTTCTTTTAGTTTTATTTAAAAAATAAATAAATATAAAAAGGTTAATTAGAAATAGTGATTGATTGACCACAACAATTCCTCAAGATAACAACTTAGGCCAGCCCCTGCGCTGCACTTAGTTATAAAACATTTTGAGAGAACACATGAAAACGCTTCATAAAATTGGATCTTTTTATAAGGATCCAATGGTTATAAATTCAATATTTTTATTCAATATTTCCAATAAATCCATTTTTTCATAAGAAACACAAAAAATAAAAAAAATTAATAACTAAAAAAACTATTTTGTTCATGATGTATTCCAATTCAAATTATTCTACATGGACTAATGAATATTAGGTTCAAGAATAAATTAAAAACTATTAGATGAAATAAATTAAATAATAGATACAAAAACTGAAGAGAAAATCCAAATGGTTTGAAGAATATATTTTTTCACTGGTATAATAACCCAAACCTAAGCCAGAACCTGAACCAAAATG
Source organism: Viscum album (assembly GCA_963277665.1). Classification (NCBI taxonomy): domain Eukaryota; kingdom Viridiplantae; phylum Streptophyta; class Magnoliopsida; order Santalales; family Viscaceae; genus Viscum; species Viscum album. Next base: position 802,594,274 of record OY728167.1, on the reverse strand, counting down.
AGTGGTGGAAGAGATTTCACTGATTTTTTTATATAAAATAACCTGATGTGGGTGATAAAGAACTTCTTAAAAAATTAATAACATCATCTCTTACATAACAATTTCTCAAGGAGTTACCTTAAGTACACAGTCTAGTTGATACACTTATCTAAGATCAACAGTTTTTGGAAGAATCCTTAAATCAATTTGTTGAAGATAACCTGAATGTTGATCTACCCATCATTGATAATGAAACATCAATACCTCTATACCTATCTATTTATTTAGAAGATTATGTAGAAGAAGCACCTTATAAGATGAAGTTTCCAATGGTCCTACTAGAAGAGATCAATTTTTCCAGATGACTTAATTGAAAGGGAATATTTCTTTAATAATTCTTCATGTTTTAATATTATTCAAGTTGAATCGTTTTTAGACTTCTCTTTCTATGAAATTTATGATAAAAAAATGGAACATGACTTCGATGTTAAAGAAGATACAGTCCAAGTGGTGGTTATTAAAGAAGAATATTTGGAGAAGATGTTGGTGGTGCGACTACCTCCTCTAAAATAACTTCCATACCACATGGAGGATAACACCACAAAAGTTCATAGGGAGCACCCCAATATTATTTTCCCTCCAACTGTAGATCTAAAATTCTTTCTTTATTATTTATTAGGGGTTGGGACAATTATTATCTCCTATGGGGTTATCAACTTTCACTGTTTACTCAAGGACATTGGGAAAAGTCACATGTGGTGGTTCATCTCAAGGAAACCAAAACCACCTTCTTATTTGGGATAATCCACTACAACTGCCTAAATAGGGGAACTAAAAACCTGACACACGCTTTGGAGTACAAACCAAGAATTATCTCTTTTACTTCCCCCTTAAATTTCATATTTAATTATTTTTATTATTTTTTTCTTTAATTTTCTTAGTTATAAATTTTTAAAATCTAGGATTTTAACATGAGGCTTCCAATAAAAAATAAACTAGGTTGTGTCTTTCCTTTTATTTATTTTATTTTCCCCCAATATAAATTCGATGTTTAAATTTTTTTGATATTATTTTATCAAAAAAGAGGGTAGTAAATGGAATAATTATTTGGGGGATTTCAATATATTTTTATTAATTTTTGTTGTGATTTAATTTTATTTTTCATGTCTTTTTCTTAAATTTTCATACTTTCTTTTTTCATATTTTGGGTGTTTTTTGGGATTCTTGAGCTTAATTGAATACTTCGGAAAAATAAAACCATATTTATATTTCTTATAAATTTCTTTATTTGATTATTTGATGATTTAAATGATTTATTAATTTATTTTCTTTCTTACCTTCAAATATTTTCATTTTATGATGTTTGATTGATTGTGAAACTCATGTGCACTAGTACTCTCCAAATTGAATATCATTCCTAAACCAAGAGGTTTCTAAGAGTTTTTTTCATCTTCTTACATTTATATTTTTCATAAGATTTTTGAGACATAATATGTGATCTATAAAATGTTTTTTTCTCTTTTTATAAGCTGTTATAATTAATGTAATGTGTTATTTATGATTGAGGCACCACTTTGAAAGCCCCCTTTTTTACATTAAACTCTATTTTCCCCAAATTTTCATGTGAAATTTATTAATCCCCTATTATATATGAAATAACTTATTAGGAATCCACATTAAAATCTATTTATCCCTTTAAATCCTGATTTATAAGTTAAATTCATCATTATTATTGAACTCAAGTATGGGTGAGGGAGAAAACTACTCGAATTTTTCTTTCTTGAAGAATCTAGTTGAGATGAATTGAAATAGTTTCCACATTTATTGATTCTTGTGTGGAATAATTTTCATGGTGTAAATATTTATGTTTGGAACAAAATATAATTACAAATATGGGATAGGTGTTCACTAAGTTTTAATTATCAAAAGTTGTCTCTCTTTTCCTCAAAATCATGATTTTGGAGAGAAATGCATATGAAAATTCAAGCTCAAATAATGATGCAAATTGGGGAAAAGTGGGAATATATATATTGTTACTAAAATTAAAAGTGTGAACTTCCCTAATAAAGAGGGTTTTATAGGTGATTCAATTTTGAGATGAGTGAGGATCACCCCATTCATGAGCAATTATTTTTCATGCATTTACTTCACATTAGAGATTAACCCTCCTTATTCTTCCTCAGATTCTTTTACATTTAAAAACTACCAACCCTCAACCTCATTAAAACCTATGAAAATACCCCATTATTGAAATTTTTTTACTCTATGAAGTGGAGATACTAAGAGGATATCAAACCATTGTAAATCACACATGTTCATGAGAGTGAGTAAAAATACAGATAAATATCTGTGAGTGAAGAGATAAATATTTTTCTGAGGAGGTAGGTACGACATGTATGTGAGAATTCACATGAACTTTAATAGATTATTATGATTTTTTTGGAGTTAAGAAAGTTCTTACCATGTAGTAGGCATGATGTTTTCTTTGATATGATAATTGAGTTGTGTTTTCATTTATGATTTGAGAAGTTTTTTTTGACATTGGTATAAGATCATTTCCTAGGAGTGCAATGTTTAAGTGTGATAAAATTGATAGAGAAAATAATTTTCAATTATTTTATTATCAATTTCAATGTTTTTAATCCCACCAAAGTTTTATTTTAAGGTCAATTGTCAGATTTTATATATTTCAAATTATTTTGAGTTTAATTGAAAAAATGGATTATTTTGGATTTTAATTGTTTTATTTTTATTCTATATTTAAGAAAATACTATTTTTAAACAGATCCAAATTTAGAAAGTATTATTTTATATTTTCATAAATTATATGGGCTTCATTTTATTCTTTAATGCCCAAATCTAAATCTACCATTTTGATGCCCAAAACTAGATTAAAAATCCATCCTTGAAAACTGTGCACAGATTTGGATAATTTTATTATTGGGAGGATATATCATACATTTCCAATTCATATGAGCTTTAATTCAACATGGAGATATTTTAAATCATTATGACTGACTTTAATTAATGTTTCCATGTTTAATTAATTTATTTTCAAGAAATTAAATTCATGATAATTCTGATGAATTGGAATACAAATAGAAACTTGTATGGAATAAATTTCTGGATTAAATGTGACATATCTCTCCAAATGTGTACCATAAAAATACAATTTAGGGGTTATAAATAGGATAAATACATGAAAAACTTTAAATAATACAACATTATCAGATTCTATCATTAAATTGGCATCCCATGTGTAAAATTCAGATGAATATTTTGGATAAATAAATTTCACCTCTTGTTCCTATAAAAGAGTGTTTATTCTTCACTTCAAGTGGTTGGAAACTTAGTGGTATCCTTTGTAAAAAATGTTAATTATTTTTTGCAGTTTCATTTATTTTGTAATATTATTATTAAATTTAAGTATATTTTTGTATTATTCTTCATCTCATTCTATCTTATTTTTATCTTTTGTGTTTTCACTATGATCTTCTCCACTATTAACTCTTATGATCATGATCATGAGTAGTTAACCTGAGGAAGTTCCTAGGGTATTAATACAATGATGAACCCAAGTATTTGATCTATAATTTATAATTTTTATTATTTTATTAGAGTTATACTGAAGGGGGGCCTTATTGGGAAAGGCACCTTTGTGTCTCCACATGCCATCTGAGGTTTAACATTCACTTCAGTAATATTTTCCCTCAAATGAGTAGGTGGATGTGCGGCCTCTTGGTGATCATTGAGAGCACCATATGTTCACAATGATATTTAGAGGAGTAATTTCACTCATAATATGGATTGTGTTCATTGATTAAACTCAAAACTAATTAAGATATGATTAAGGTTCACTCTGGGTAATTGTCTCAGGAATGTCTCCTTTCATTCTAACTTCATTCTGTTTACATTCATTGTGTTTGTATTGCATTTGCAAGTTTAATTTTATTATTTCATTATAAATTCTCAAATATTCATTTCTTGTAGTTTTATTTAATAAATAAAAAATATAAAAAAATTAATTATAAGTACTGAGTGATTGACCACAATATCTTCTCAATATAATGATATAGGTCACCCCCTATGTCGCACTAAGTTATATGTATTTTTGAGAGGACACCTGAAAATGCTTCATCATAAAACTATGATAAGAATAATTTAATTCATACATTTAAATACTCATAACCTATATATAAAAAGTATTTATAAGTCATGGGATATTTGTGTTCCAACACCCTCCCATTGGGCACTACGAGGAATTAGGTTTCCAATGAAATTCTATAGGGTGATCCCTATTTACACTGTCTTAAAGGTATCAAAAAATCACAAAAAGGGTGAAAATTTAATTCTAGACATCCACTTAACCATAATAATACTATAATATGTATAGTGAAATTTTCCCCGTGGTGTGGTAGGAAACAATAGGACCATCCTCACGTTGTTATTGTTGAGTTTGTGTAGTAGGTCAAAATAACATCAAAAGTGTTCCTCATGTTAAAAAAAGTAATCCATGAGGTCCATTTCAGATTTTAGGTGGATCTCCAACATAGTGGATCAGGAATCATGTCCCATTCATATGGTATTGGAATGGATTTCAATGCATCAATGGGGACATAATACCTTGAAAACCCCCGTGAACCTTGTTATTCACCCATGAGTGAGATAGGTAACTTTCCATTTGACATTTTTTAGTTGTGGTTTACTACCATTCAAGAAATGGTGCATTGTTGGGGGTCTTTTTATATATTGGATGGGGAATAAATGGGGATGGGGGTGAGGGTCACCTGAATTTTATTGGCGTTGGAAGTTATAAGTGACCATGAACCCATATACCATCTACTTGGTATGGTTTTTATCATGTTTGAGGTGTCCATTGACCATTTCCCAACCCTTCATTTCCCACACACTTATAGGGATCGAATCCTATCAGGTCATTGCACCCTATAAAATTCTTGGTCACAAGACTCACTAAGTTTTTTTCTAGGTCTAACATGGGAATAACTAGGGATATCTTTGAAATTACCAACACATTAAAAAATAACCATCAGTTTCACCACCTAGTATATTGAATGAGTTTAATTGAATTTACTCAAGGAGATTTTCCTTTTCCAAATCATTCCAGATAAACCACTGAAGGAAGGACACACACCACTATGCCTTCATCTAAACTACCATGTATGGTTTTTTTCTCTATTAATGGACATTCATAACCCAAGAGTTCTAAATAAATAATTTTATTTTCCTTCTACACCCGAAATAAATAGGTATTCATCATGTAGTTTCACATTGATTATTTTTGGTTAGGATAATAACAACCTCAATTTAGTGACATAAGCACATGAATTGTTTTTTTTTGAGGTTGGAAAATGTTTTTTAATGTTTGGAATAAGATTTTTATGAATTGGGGATTTCATCACACGCCTCTAATGAGATCCATCGTGTAAATTAAACTATACAATTGATATTATAATCCCTATGAAATGGTATCAAACCCTGATGCATGAATTTGAAACCATTCCACAAGATATATAATGTTTTTCCTCCAATTTCCATGGTACTCATTATAGCTTCAGTCACATTCATAGTTCCTCATAAAAAAACTAAAATAGGTTTGTGGGTTCTTGATGTACCTTTACAATAATACAATCATGACTACCAATCTATATCCATTGATTCCACTGACACTCTAAGGATCTCAAATCTCATTGACTCATAGTAACATGTTTGACCACCGAGATCATTCAATTATCTACCTTGTTGTTGACTAATACCCTATTAAATTATGGATAATTTTTTTCCATAATCATATAGATATTTTTACCCTCACTAGTCCACATAATAACCTATTGGCTTGTTAGTGGTTGAAGGTGTTGTTCAATACTTATTAGGGATGAGTGATGTGAAACATGTCGAAACTTCATGGATGAATGACCTACCCCAATAAAATCCTATATAGTACACCAAAACTATAGATTCACACCCCTAAGCTTTAGTTTTTTATTTTTCCATGTTAGTCATCTTGTTATCAATCATTGAGTAATAAGAAGTACCACTTGATGAAAACGTTACTCTCACATGAGGCACACAACCCACTAATGGACTCACATGTGTTGTAATAACTCCACTCTTATAATGTTAGTTCTCATGGGTATAGTTTATGGATGGTACTATATTAAACTACAATAAAAAACATAGGTAATTTCATCCTTTTAAGACCTATTTCACTTGATATGGTGTTCATAATACAAACAAACTTGGAAACCTTAAGGGAAATTTGTGTTTACATTGGATTTCATTGGGATTGAACCATTAAGCATCCTGTAGATTCCCATAACCACCTATAGGACACCAAATAATTATTCCCTATGAACACTAACACAACCCCTAGTCCTTTTGGTATCCCACCATCCCAAAGGATCAAGTAATCATCCAATATATTTCTAAGTAATTTCATTTGAGATCTTTTTAGGTGATTTTAATTCAAGAAAGTATAGCTCAACCATGCCACTATATCATTAACCATAATCAACTCATTTCCTTACTCATAATCTAGGTTATAATCTATATCCATTCAATAATATTCTAATACTTTGGATGAGTCTCTAGTGGACCTAATTGAACACTTCTTCCAAACCATCTCAGTTAACCGCTTATCCTTGTGAGAAACCATGGAACTGTACTATCATGATGTTGTGTTTCATATCATGATAAATTATCATAACCCCACTATTTCAACCCACTATTAATTTTTATCATTACAATATTTTAGAGAAACACCACATAAGAAATAATACTAGATATAAGTCATCCACCCCATGAACCATAAGTTCCTTTCCCTACGAGTTCCTTAGTTGTGTCAAGGTGGATGGCAATGTGAATATACAAATCAATAGATCAAGTACATATTCAAGTATCTATGAATTAAACCTATACTATTAGAGAAAAATGAACCTTATTAAAAACCTATGGGAACACATCTTGTTTTATATTCAATAAAATGAAAATCAAATGACCATACTAGCTCCTAGGTACAATGATATTCATTTCAAGTAGCAGTTGACTTTGGAAATTCCTTAGGGTCATTGAAAGTGGAAATGAGTGTACTGAGAAGAAAATTGGAATTAATAATTGAGATATCACATTAAATAGCTGATGTCTTATTTTATTCCATGTGGAAACTCTTTGTTTGTAAAGGCATGGGTTTAATTGGAATCCACTCTTTCCAGTATATAACTTTTTGTCAATATTTGTTTTCATTAAAACAGAAAAACCATTATCCTTATTTAAGGGACTCTTAGATATTGGGAATATCCATTCTAACACTTATGTAAAAAACATTGGGATATACCAAAAATAGTTAGTGCATTATGAAATTCAAACAGTGTGGCCACAAAATGATCCGACCACACAAAGATAATAAGATAAGTGAAGATATCTCAACTCCCCACAAAATCACCACCCATATCTGATGCTAAACTTTACCAAATTCAAGAAATATTTCTTTTATTTCTATCATTACGGTCATTGGAATTGGTCGGTTTCTTGATTTCTTCATGTAAGTATATTACATTTACTCATATAAGATATAGAAACCAGTTGTGATAGTACCCATACTACCTATAAATTTATCCCTTACCCTAAGATAGCTTAGAAATCCATCATATTGAAAAAACTCTTTGAACCCCCTACACATCATACCTAGTATATCAAATTGATATATTAAATAAATATCTACTAGAAATATAAGAGATACTAATTAACTTTTATTCTTTGATGATATAACCATATTATAGTCATTTCTCCTTGTGTCATTACTAATTATTAGATATATAGTCTATTTATATGAATGATAAATTTTATCATACATAGGATACACAAATATAAGATGATATATTGATGAAAAGAAAAAAATATGAATTAGATCCCAAAAACTATCTCTTATTAGAAAATCTATTTACCCAATTTTATTGATGCTATGCTAGTACAGAATGATGAACTTTTTAGTTTCTTTTTCTATATTCATTGAACACTTCCAATACCCAACCATACCAATTTCATAGACAAATTAATGAAAATTAATTTTTTTGTGGCTTAGATTTGAAGGGATGAAGGTAGAAAGACTAACAGTGAAAAAAATAATAAACTCTTATTGAAAGTGGAAAGAGAAAAATAATGATGTCCTGGGGTGGGTCTTAACCAATATGATTCCTCAATAGAAAGGGAATACCATCTTAGCCTAGTGAATCTATGAACTATATTTGATTCAATGATCAACCACATTAATTCCTTTATCCCATATAGGTTTATAGAGGGATGAAGATCAAACTTTGAAATCCTACAACTTTAGGGAGTTCCGAAAGATCAACCCGAACAACCTCTATGATTTTTTTGTCACCTTTAAAGAGTACATTCTTCCTATTCTACATTCCTCACTTCCCTCCCACTTCATAATCCAAAGGATACTTCTATTATAACTATCATTAGAAAATTATTTATTTGAATAGGGACTTATCCTATCAAAATAAGGGTTATAAAACAACTCAATGCATTTCATACGCAACCCTAAAGGTTTCAAGACCTATCAATATTTTTTCCTCAGGAATGGGCACACTGATAACTCTATCCTAGAGGGGTGATACAGAGACCATGACCTCGTAACCCTTGTTACTAAATCAACAGTGATAGTTCCAGCTAATATGAATGATTATACTTGATATATATATATATATACATATAATATTTAGTTTATTGGACTTGAGAAATGACCCCTCAACCAGTTATTTCTATAAAAATAAAATTTAACCTTAGTACTCTACTATTATAGTATAGTATAGTTCAATCATTTTATTATATTTTATAGATAATGAAAATGTTGGATACTTTCTATTTGGATCAATTAAATGGTTGATCAACTTCAAGAACCTTTTCTAGATTGTCCACCCCATTTGATGGAATCTGCATATTTTTAATATAAGAGTTTTGGGATTGTTTTTTCTATTAGGATATTCTCAGTTCTTATTTCAGGATTTTCAATTTTATGAAACATGTATTTAAATGATCACATTTTTGAGTCATTATCTAGTTTTATATTATAATAGAAAACCTATTTCTTGTAAATATTTATTTCTTATTCAAGTGGTCTGAGTAGTTTGGTCACACCAAATTCACTACTCCAATTTCATTGTTGGTGGAGGTTATGAATCATTATAACCAAAATGAAAATGTATTTACTGGTTTTGGTTAGATTGGGAATTGTTTTTATAGTATGTTACATGTTTTCACCTAGAATAGCCAATCATACACATTGGAAGTAATTCTGGTAATTCAATCCCATTACTCTATACACATGGAATCCAATGACACTTACTCTTACATGTTAGTTTATAGAGGTCTACTGGTTTTCTATTAATGTCCATGTTTAGTTTGGATGTTGATATTGGACTAAGGGGGTTCTGAATATTATTTGAAATGACATTAACTACAATTCCCACCTTGTGTTCTCCTTAACTATCTTCTAGGAATAATGGGAATTGATTTTTCTAAACACATCTTTTTTTGAGATGGTTCAAGGTGGTTTATGAAGCTAGATTACCTTGTATTTCCAAAAGACTTCCATATTTTAATCTTCCAATTATATTTTAACCACTATTTATACCCCCACCTCTTTAACCTCTACTCATATATTACCATTGTTTATAGTTTCTAACTTGGTCCATGACTGTTTCCTGATCCAAATACATACTATTGGGAAAAATTGAAAACTTTTATGACCATACGATATACGAGTGAAAAATAATCATAATAGTAACCATGGAACCTGGAATCTATATCCCAAAACCTATATCTCTATTGAATTAGTGTTTTAAAAATGATCTACCCTATCTTGAGTCTGGTATTCTTTGGTTGGGGAAAGTTCCATGGTAGCAAGCCTTGTAATGATTAATAAAAATAAGGAATGACTAGGGAAGATTTGGATATCACAATTAGGGACATCCTAGGGTTTCACTTCTTTTATCTTAGTAGTTCTATGCCATCAGTTTTAGGTGGCCATGTTGGTGGAATAGTGTTAGTAATCTCATTGAATGGCCAATACTTTTGATATTCAAACCACTCCATATGAACTATATGCAATTGTTTCTTATCACATGGAATTTGGAAACCCATGGAGTCATGAAATCAAATATCATTGAATGTATAACCCTTTGATCTTATCATTTTAGTGTCCATGAACATCATCTGAGTTATTTTGATCAAGTTTGGGTTCTAAATGCCCAATGGAAAAATTGATATCATCTATACCATCTAATGTTTTACATATCTATTCTGACCATCAAAACCTTCTCCAATCCATTACCAATATAGCAATTATCCCACTATCTAGAATTCCTCTGACGAACCCTCGATCAACTAAAAAACTACAAGTAGTTGAAAGCATACCAGATGCAACCAAGGAAAATGGGAGAGACAGAACATCAATTTACATATGATGAGCAGTGAGGACCATTAAGAAATACATGGATGATTCATTATATGAAGAGAATAGGTAAAAATAATATGAGAACATGTGAACATATTTTACAAGGGATCCTGAAACTACCAGTCATTCCAACCTAATTCATGATGATCCTGATAACTTCCTTCCATGATACCTATAGTGTGAAATAAAACACATGTCTGATTAACTAATTTCTATATTAACTAGTCCTAACCCAATTTTGAGCACTCCCCACATTCCCTTACACATATATACTGCTTATGGTTTCCATTGAGCTTCACTCTTTGATTTTTTGTCTCATGGAATAGATTTTATTATTTAATGATGAAGAGATAAGATGTGGTCCTAGGATTTCACTAGACACATTATTGGGTCTCCCCAAACTCTAATGTGGTACCTACCCAGATGTCATGACAAGGTTTTCCTAGGCTAGTCATAGAAATAACCTTGTAAGTATTTTGGACAGGGATTTATTGGTCTATGGAGGACTTGGTTAGTGAACACCTGTACATGAAATGACAATGCCTCACTATTAATCATGTTTAATTGAGATAATTGTTCATCCTCATTAGAATATTGGATGGATGGTCCTAAATCCTGTAGATCAATTCCAAGCTACCTCTGACCGTACTGAATGAGTAGTGATAACACTAGTTCAATTCCACACTGTTTCTTCCGTTGAAAATAATAAAACATTTATTACATTTCAATAGGTTATCTCTCATTTTTCCAACGATGAGACAACTAGTAACAGAAGAAAAATAGATGTTAGGAATATGGATAACTGATATTAAATCATGTATCACAATATTTGATGTTATGAGTGTCTTGATACAAACACCCAATACTCCAACTGTCAACAGGTCCTCCATTTTAGTCGACACAGGATCCAACACCAACTAATCCATTATCAAACCCAAATTTCAATACAAAGTTCAAGTGTGATGATAATACCATATTCCCATGAATCGATTCAGACTATACAATTATAGAACAATGAACAATAACAAAAAAATTAAAAATAGAATTCCATTTTCTATTAACTCTAATACCATATGGTCATTGAAAATCAATATGGACCGAACTCACTTTATTAGACCCCAAGGGTAGTAAAGGGAAACGAAATTAATTATGGTCAGTGATATGTTATTACTCAGTCTAACTGCTGGTGAAGTTCATCCACATCATTCCCCAATCTATAAGAGAGATGTTGGAATTCAAACATTCTGGAAGACATTAGAAAAATAATAATGGAATCTAATTGACCCTAAGAGCATAAATTCATATAGTATAACACCATCAAGAGTTTTCAATGTAAATGAGAGATGAAATAGAATCGATGTATCAGTGGATAAGTGGAATTGACTGGTTAAGCTATTCGATGACTAGAGAAATGAATAACCCTGACAGGTAAGAAACATGGTCCCAAAAGTACAAGTGTTTCCAAACTCATCAATTTGATAATTTTAGAATGAAACTAGAGAAGAAATACTAATAAAAACTATTCTATTGGGTAACTCATTACAGTACCATCAACTAATATAGGGATGTTCACTGAAGGGTAGTTGAATGAAACCTTCCATCCCCACTGTAGTGATCGTAAAAAAATCTCAATCCCATTACTATTTTACCCATTTCACAATCTATAAATTTCATCATGATGAATGTGTAGTTTATTTACCATGATATATCTCACTATTTCTAAACTACTCACATTCATTGCCCCATTTTCCTTCCCCTACCTTTCCCATACCTAACTATGATTCAAGGATGATGCTAGTGGATATGGTTGTAATCTCTTGGGAAAATCCATAAATAAGGTTTTTCCTTTAGTAGTGGGAGGGGATAAATGAGGTATGACTAACTTAGTTGAGTCATATGAATTTAAAGTGAACCCCCCATTCAGGTTCAAAGGGGAATCAGTGGAACACACATCATACCTCATTCCTATGACACTCATGTTCGGATATTAACTACAAATCCATAGAGATACCACTAATTAAATTTCTACTATCCAATGTAAACTACGATCAAGTAATTCCACCATCAAGTACATCAGACCATCATCTCCAAACGGACCACCTAAAACTCATATTCCAATAAAATACATAATAGCATCTCTCTTACTAATAAGCCCAATAAACCTATGAACCCCATATGTTAAAAATAAAGCCATTATAATATCCTTTTACCATTTATAATAGGTTATCATATGAATCTTACACCACTCATACAACTTTAAATTAGTTTCCACCCACGGACTAGGCCACTAAAGGTGGTTTCAATGATATAAAATGGAATATCAATGGTGCATCTCTCAATTGATCAACTGTGACCAACTATTTTATTAGAACATAGTTTCTGTAAGCCTATAAATTTTCAAATTTCCCACCATTCCATCCCATATACATGTAAACCAATTTACCTAAGAATATACTTTTCAATATGAACATTGTAACACCCCAAGATTTCATAGTAAGTTATTTTTTTAAAGTAATTCAATAGCTTGTGCTACACACAACACCTTGTTCGAGCGCACCACGACTTACCAAACTAGCCGTTCAAAAAGCGGTTATGAATAGTATTAACTGAATTTTGAACTTTATATATTCCATATTATTTTAACATATATATTATGTATTTATTAGACATAATATAAGAACAAATTCATTTTTTCAGATAAAGGAAGTATTTTTTCAGAAAATGAAATTTTACCGCCTTTTAATGGAAAACCATTTTTAAATACAATATATGACACTTTTATATATTTAATTTGACAAAATAAACTTCTTCTTTGAAATTGGGACATAAAAATTTAGTTTTGATAAATTTTTGGTTTTTTTTTGATAACTTTCATATTTGGGTGAATAGTGAAAAATACTAAATTTTAACTGAAAAACTTTTTTAATAAAAATAATTTATAGTATTAAATTATATATTTTAATGGTTTGGAAGTATAATTAGATTATGTTTTTACCATTTAATCCAATTTTGGTCAATGGAATTAATTTCAATTTGAAATTATACATAAACAAGTGTCAATCTTTTGATAGTTATTGTTTCTTAAAAACATGCTATTTGTTTTGACAACAGGAATTAATTTTAAATTAGTTAATACAACTTCTATGTTATGAATTTGGAAAAATAGACATCATTTTTCAATTTTTAATATCAAATATAACTCAGGATAAAATTTTGGTATTTTTCTGAAAAAATTCAATTTTAGGTGAATAGTGAAACCACTTAGTTGTAGTTAAAAACTGACATTTTAATTTAAATGAAATTTTATCGCTTCTATGAATTGAATTTAAAAAATTCTACATACATGGTTTTTATTAGTAAGTAAAATGTGGTACAATAAGATGAAAATAATTTTTGGTGAATAGTAACTTTTGACTGTTATTTAACGCGGTTAAAGATAAATAGGGTAATTTAAGGTAAAAATAATATCATAATAACTAAAAATTACCTTAACACTTGTCCTAACCTTATTGGATGAGTCATGTACGAACATGGGCATCCTTTGGTCTATTTAGGGACCCCATGGAGACACTTAATAATGATAATGACACATTAATTTAAATAACTTTAAGTGAAGACAAAAATGACATTAACAAATATCTTTTAGTATATAAATTTTTACATGGGTTTATATAAGTCATATTTTCGACTATAAATATTCCTTGGAAGGATTAAAATATTTACTACATTATGGTATTTTTTTTAATAATTTTCAGACATCAAATAAATAAAATTATTTATGACATAATAATGTTGCAGTATTTACCTCATTAATAAATCATTTAAATAAATAAGATTATTAATATTAAAACAATATATAAAACCAGTCCAATTGTTATTGGATGATTTTATTTCTAATAATATTAATTTCATATTCTACTTTAATGAATTTTGGACCTTTTTAAACAGAAGATAAGTTTATAATAAAATAACATTTTCAAACATTCTTAAAGATCCCCTCAACTCCCTTATAAAAGGACACCACTTATAACCCATTCCTCACACCTCTCAATACCCTTGGCTCATCCAAAACCTACCCAAATATTCTCTAAAGATTATTATCTTCCACCCAGAAGCCTTACCTTATGCAGAAGTCACTTCAAGAAGTACTTTTGGTTCAAACCAAATGGAGTTACCCAAATTAAAGGTAATGGTTTATCTTAACTTCTTCTCTTTTATTTTACTTCTATAAACACTAACTCTTTTTATTACTTTATTTTATAAAAAAACCAGTATCCTCAATATACTAGGATGTTTTTATGAGAATTATTCAAATTACACTTACACACACCTCCATCTAATGGGTAAAGAACATAATGTTTCTGTGGATGGAAAACTAACGCCTCACAAAACGATGATTGTTCAATTATCTCTTACCACCTCTCATGGTGACCATTATGATGGAACTATATTTATATATGATATATATTGTGTTTATGTTTTATATATTCTTCTATAATTTCCATTTTCAAACACACCTTTATGATTTTCAATATGTGTGAACACGATAATTTCATTTGAGAAGTGTGGACTACCGCCCCTCAAGGTGATATGATTTGTTCATGACATACATCGAATGTATAAAGGATGGAGTTTGTTAAATTATGTAACAAATATATCATATTATATTATACTGTAATTATAATATACCTATGTATCATTAAGTTTTCATTTCATTAAATATGAAATAGAAATGAAGGTTTTGTTCATGCCTACGTACGATTTACCGTCTCCATGAACAGTGCATTTCATTTCTTATCTCCAAATATCATGAAATAATTATATATATATATATACTAGATATATATGATATATATGATATTTAAATCATGAATATGATACTGGAGATAATATAATTTTTACCACATAGACAATTTGTAATTATAACAAGTTCATTTTTGACTCAAGTACCAAATATCGACAAAACGACCATTATTAACTTAAATGATTAAATAATATTTATTACATGGTAATAAGTGATATTAAAGGAATAATAAACTTGAAAAATGTTCTTATGAAAATATAAATTAACTTTAGTTTATTATTCAGGAAATTAAATAACGAACAAGTCAAGTCGGACACGAGGTAATGGGTTTCTTATCTCACTCTTAATTTCACGAGATTTCCATTGTTCGCCACTTATTTATTTCATGTGGTGGATTATGTACTGAACATGATTTTATTCCTGGTTTAATATACATTAATTTATGGGTATTTACATCTTCATTTTATGATGCTTCTTTCATGGGGTATATGTTTCGTAAGTTACCTAATCGATAAGAGAATTCCAAAATTTCAATTTCCACTCATTGGGATTTACGCATACTTCATTGATTATTTTACACCAAGATTATGTGTGGAATCACTATTTATTATTTATGTAGTAATTTACACTACCCTTTGTTTGTGTATACATTTGATAAACATAATCACTCCATTGATAATTTTTCAAGTCATTGATATGATCTTGATAAGAGTAATCTTAACTCAATTTCCATTCATTGAGTTAAACATCCAAGTCATTAGTGTTGTATTTACAAGAATATGTGTGAATGTACTCTGAGTGATTTACACTGAATATCCAATCATATTGGGTGTATTTATATTTTTCACACGAAATTATGTCGTTGATTTATCCTTAACCTAAGGACATGGTCTTTATAAGGGATTTCATCTCAATTTACATTCCATTGAGACTTCTTTGTTGTTATATGCCAATTCACTTTTATATATTGTATATAATGTACTTTGACATAGTATATCATGAATCCCTTTATTCTATTGATATTATAAATCGTTTATTTTCTCAATTATTTATATTCAAGTGTCTCTCTTTTTGTTAGAAACTCTAACTAAAATATCATTTTAAATGTTTTAAATATTTATACATATAATTCTTTAATATTAATGTGCATGTTTTAAAAATGGTTTTAATGATTTATTTATATGGAAATTAATTTTTTATATATTAAAATTCCTTTTAAAAGTTTCAAAGTGGTATGGGAAACTTTGATTCAAAAGTCTGTTTTAAACGGCTTCTTTATAAATAGTGAGATTTTTAAATGTTTTCAAGAAAAAGGGTGATATTTCTCTCAAATAGTTTGGATGATTATTTTCATCTATGTCAATATCCTTCATTATTCTCGATTGAGGTTAATAAAATCTTCCATATTGTATTTGATGAGTTATGTTTGACTGTGGATGTGCTATTTTTATAGCATTCATGGTTTATGGATAAAGTGTTAACATTTCGTATGCTAGTTTTAATACGAATGTTTATGTTATGTTTAAACCTTTTAATATGAGGAATGCATTGGACTTAGTAAGTGACGGGTGGAGCCCTATATATCTCCTCGATGCATCGGTAGGTTTCATGAGACAAACTAATGTCTTGGCACAAGGCCTTTGCAAAATATTATTTGTAGTCTTGGAACAAGGCCTTGACTATGTGGTTATGAAGTCTGGCATTATGTATTCCATCATTATGAAAGTGGCCATTGATATTGCATGTGATTATTCAACTAGTAGAATATCCATGTGAATAAGTAAATAGAATTACTTGATTTTTTCTTTTCCATATTATTCTGAATTTTAAGTTTAAAAGGCTTTTGTTTCAGTCTTATACATTGCCTTAAATGTTTATGCTTATTTGTGAAAGTTTCTGCTACATTGTTATCCTTACTGAGCATCTGAGCTCACCCCTTTCTATGTTTTATTTTTCCAAGGATGTGAAGAAGTATTTTATGACTGACCAGTAAGGATATTATATGGGTTCTGAACGTGGTAAATGGAGACAATGTTGTTGTTGTTTTAATTTTATAATGTAATGTAAAACATATGAATGTATCTAGTATTTCCAAGGCTACTAAACTGATCAGTCTTTCGGGAATTGATCCCTTGTGATCATTCCAATGTTATGTATTAATGCACTGATTCTAGGTAACTTGGGTCAGGCGTTACAAACATAAATTACCTAGAGGTTACAATTGACTACATTTATGGTTCATCACCTCTCTTGTTTCCGTTAAACACTTAATATATTCCATAATAGTAAATTATCCATGTAGCATCTCAAATCCCATACCTCGATGTCTTTGGTTATTTTATTACTTAGGCATAGAATTTAGAGTTCATAATACACATGATCCAATAATTTAGCAGTTTTAGGAAACTAGATACATAATTATACATTTCATTACATTTAACACATAAGATACATTACTTGAATATGAGAAAACAATATTATTTATCATTGAATTTTCATATTTCACGCATATTAATATTCATGGTTTTCTAAGGAAATGAGAGTTAATATAAATTGCAGAGCTCAAATGGTTAGTATTGGGTAGCGTACTAAGAAATAAATCACATAAAAAAAGGCATGATATATATGGGAGGAATAAAAAATATTTAATTATTCTATAAAACTGTTAACATGAGGATGGAAAATATCCAACTAAAAACAAATAATTACATGGATAATATAAACTAATTTTATAGTGATGAAATTTATAATGATGTACATCTTAATCCTACCCTTGAGGCATCATGACAAGACATCATACATAATAGGTAAGGAATATTCCAATATCCAAACTAGTTTATCTCATTATACCTATAGATGTATCATGGGGATATATAGATTTGGGATTTATATATCAATAATAAATCCGACGATTTCATTATATGAAATGGATCAATAAACAATTCTTAATCAATATGCCTTAGTAATTAATTATTATATATATTGAAATAACTAGTATGAAAATTTTTAATAATACCCTAATCAATAATTGGAATGAATTTATTATTAAACATGGTTTAAACTTGTAAGGTATTCACATCATCCAGATTAATGGATATTTAGTTAAGTCAATAATGGAAATGATATAACATGTGTCTATGAAATTAAATGAAATGGAAAAGAAGTATAACAAAAATATCCTAATAGTGTTGAATATTGATAGAGAACATAAAATTTAAAAAAAAAATATTCAAATACTCTCCCAAATGGTTTATAAAGAAGCATGCGAAATATCCAAAGCATATACCCTTGTAGTGTCAAACCGTTTGATCATTTGGACCCATTAGTTATTCACCAAGTGAATATTGAGTTAATAATCAACGAACATTTTTAAGGTTTATTACCCCTAGGTGCATATAATAATAATCATAAATCCACTTGATTTCAACCATAAAGGTATTCTATTTCTATGAAACCACTAATATTTACTTTAGAATTTTTTTGGATGTTTTCATATATTTAGATTCATTCCATAGGTTACCACTAATATTTGAGCATTTCAAATGATTATAAAGGTAGTATAATGAGGGGGAATAAGTAATCTATCATTGAAAATATATCTAAAGGATTATAATACCATGTAATTATAAGCATGATGACATATGAAAAATAATTTTAAAAAAATATTATAATCAAAGGATTGGAATTGAAAATGAAAGAGGAGGATTATGAACTTTTATATTTCTATTATTTTTAAATGAAAATTACTAAAACCAAGGGAAAATATTTCACTTATAAAAACCCTAAAATTTTTAATATAATAATTAAAATTTTGTATGGACATCATGGTAGGTAAATCTATACAAGCGGATAATGTTAAAAATGATCATAACTCAATGAAGGGTAATTTAGATAAAATTTCCATTGCCTTTACTCTTGACATACATGAAATTGATTTAATATCATTTATAATAAACATAAAAATATTAATAACTTATTTTTATAAACTTATTCATATCCATTACCTTTTATACTCCTCAATTATAATAATTAATTAAACATTTATTAGTTTGTTATTGTTAATTTTCATCATCAGATGTTAGTAACCTTGATTGTTTTGTACAAGTTTTGTAATGGATATGTCAATATCCAATATTTAATACCAATTTTATCATTACTAGTTAATTAAAGGTACTATAATATAATATATATAATTTTTTTAAATTTTCAATTTTATTCTAAGATATTTTTAGTTGTAATTCATGAAGATTAAAGCCCTGACGAGTTTGTTTCTTTAAATTTTAATGAAAAAATTGTTAGACATTAATAATGAGTTAAATATTAAAATTAATATTATAGAAAAAAAATTATTTACTTATTAATATAAAATATTACCATTAATTATGTTTCCAGAATCATCCATGATATAATTTTTAACATCGCTCACATAGGTTGTTAAATCAACCCAAACAAAACATGTTATAATATAAGGGTGATTATGGTTATGAAATTGATTATTTCATTAAATTATAATCATAATTGAAGTATAATGATATTATTGATATTTTATTAAGGAGACAAATGATACTGTAGGAGAGGTGGATGAGAAATATATATAATAAAAGGTTAGAGAGTGAATAATAATCACATTGAGGGATTTATTCTTCTATTGAAGGACCTCTTTGAAATGGAGGGCCTGAGGAAATTATTTTTTAGCAAAGGCTAAAAAATATGAAATAAAATTATTGAAATATTAGAATGTTTTGGTATTCAAGAGGAATTATGAGGATAGTTTTGTCTTGAAGTTGGTGAAAATGGGCTCATTGTGTAGGTGAAAAAGGGAACATTTCTTTGGAAGCTTGAGTTAGGTGAAGGGTAAAGACTGAATCATATAAGAGTTAGGTAAATAGTTTTTTGTGATACATGTGGTACTGAATATCCTACCTAGAAAAGATATTCTATAATATTTTATTATCATTTTAATCCTCAAAATTTCAAGCTACTTTAATTAACCCCTTATTCCCCTATTAACTTTGATTAAATATTTACCGTGGTAATTATAGTTTTTCTAAAAATATTAGATGACCCTTATTACTAAATTTTGATGAGATGATTCATAATTTAGACCCAATGTAATATAATTAAGGTTTTAAATCTGAGAAAATTATCTTTAAAATTTTAAAAATAATATATATATATATATATATAATTTTATAGAAAAATATATTTTTATACATTAAGAATTTTTATCATAATTAACATCAATTTGTAATTACAAGAGTGTTAATACATATTTTTATATATTTAAAAATAATACTAGTGTTAATAAATAAATTCAATTTATTTTGATACAAATAAAAAAAAATTAAAAAGAAAATCTTTTGAAAATAATCATTTTTAAAGAAATCCAAAAAATTAACCTTAAGCCAATTTTTATAATCATAATCCAAAAATTATGATTATTTTATAAAGTTTAAAATTATAAAATTTATAAATATAACTTTTAGACATATTTATGAATGAAATATCTTTCCATTGTACTATAATGGTGATGTAATAGAATGTTTATTGTGAATTAGTTTTAGGGATATAATTATTCCCTACTATATAAGAATCTATAGTATTATATACTCCCCCTTATATGATTTTGTAATCAATTTTTTTGATATAATTTATCTCATAAATTTTTTGGGTATT
The DNA here is from genome assembly GCA_963277665.1 of Viscum album. NCBI lineage: Eukaryota > Viridiplantae > Streptophyta > Magnoliopsida > Santalales > Viscaceae > Viscum > Viscum album. The sequence goes on along the minus strand of OY728167.1, from coordinate 802,573,335 downwards.
TATTTATCATTTATTCTTTAGGTTCCGACATTGATTCCTCTAACATGAGATTCTTCCAATGGATATTCCCCAGTTGAGTTGTCTGATTCCATAGTACTTTCTCTATAGTGTCCTGAATCTAAACTGGATCTTCATTATAATAAAATCCAGGTTATAAATATAATTACTTAGTGGTGAGTGAATTTGATATTACTTCCTTAGTAATGAAACATGTAATATGTCCTTCACTTTTGAAATGTTCTATTTTATATCCAAATAGTAAACCAAAACTCTGATTCTCACTAAAATTTTAAAAGTCCCGATGTACCTAGGATTTAGTTTTCTCTTCTTTCCAAACCTTATAAATCCCTTCCATAGAGATACCTTTAAGAAGATATGATCCCATACTTGAAATTAAAAATACTTCCTTTTATTATTGTCACATATTTTTCATACTCTATAATCTATCTTGATATGATTCTAGATAGCTTTAACCTTATAAATTTTCTCCCTAATGCATTTAGACCAAATAGCCTAATTCCTCTAACTTCATACAAGAAGATTATAGTATGACATATTTCCTCATACAAGGCCTCGTTAGGTGAAATTTTTATACTCAAATAGAACCTATTATTGAATCAAAATTCCACCAGAGGTAGGTACCTATCCCATGTTCCTTGTAATTCATGTGAGCATGAACTCAACATATCCTCTAATGTTTGGATAGTTCTCCTAGACTGCCCATATTTTTTTGTATGGTAAGTGGTAATCAATTATATCTTTATGGTCAAATCCTTTTGAAGACTCCAAAAAAATTTAAATGTGAAGTGAGGTCCATGATCAAATACAATTGATAGATATTTACTACGAATCCTTAAAATTTATTAATATAGATTCATTTAATTTTTTCTTTGGGTATATCCTACCTTATTTATAGGAATTGTAAATACTTTTTGATTCAATCCAAAATTACCCATATGTCATAATTTTTTTAGATGTACTAGTTTTTCTAGTAAAAAAGTATGTTAAGATATTGTCTCACTTACACATTGGTATATGGAGGGGTTTTATTAAACCCTTTAGGAGTTGTTACTTAGCTCTCAGCTGTTGGAATATAAATCATATTGACACATAGTTGGCAGTTCCCTACTCCATATTTTCACACCGTAAGTTCTACCTTAGTTCCCTATACATATTTTTGCTACCAGGGTGTATGGATAAATTTATTCTACGATCATTATCCAACAATTAACTATTCTTCTCAAGTATGGATGGTACACACAGTCTCCTTCCAAAATTTAACACACCATATTCAAAGGGGAATTCTATCAGTCTCTTATCTTCTATGACTTTAATCTTCCTTTGTAAACACTTATCATATTTTTGATACTTATTTATTATATACTGTAATAATGGTTGGGGAATTACTTGGAAATAGAAGAATCTTTCCCCTTAATAATTTATATATAAAACATTACTAAATCTATGAATATTAGATCCTTTTCTATCCTCATCATAGATAGGACTCCAAAATCTTTCATACTCAATGAATCCACCACGTTATTTTCCCACCCATAGGATAATTTTATTGCAAATTCATAGTCCTAGAGTAGTTCCAGCCATCACCTTTGTCTCTTGGTGAGCTCTTTTTTCATACATATATACTTCAATTTTTTTGATCCAAAAATACTTCATATATTTCACCATAAATTTAGAACCTCTATAATTTTACAAAATATATTATAGATTACATCTCAAGATAATAACTTGGATAGTTTTTCTCATGGGTCTTCAATTTCCTAGATACTTAATCAGAAAATCCATCATTTTTTATATGGATACACAATAATTATTTCATTGATGCATCATTTTATATAAAAAATCTTTCATTTACCAAGAAGATTATCAATATGAGTGTTTTGATCAATATATTCTTTAGTTCCTCAAATACCTATTCTCGTTCCTTCAACCATGTGAACTTGACCCTATTACAAGTCAATTGGGTAAACAAATTAGCTAATTCGATTTTTTTAATAAATCATTGATAGTATCCTCATAAACCAAGGAAAATACATATTTAAATTATATTCATTAGAGTGGGTTATTATTTAACAATATTTTTATAATGGGTCCAATGAAAATTTCATCCATGAAGACAATAAGGCCAAGAAAAAAGACTTTCTGAATCCAATAATTAAACTTATTGAATATACTATATAGATCATTTTTCATTAGAGAGTTATGGATTATTAAAAATATATCTTCATGCTCTTCATATATCTTAGAGTATATTAAGATATAATTAATGAAAAACACATAATTCTTATCAAGATTATACTTTGACGCCCCATTCATAAATAAAATAACATCGAGGGTGTTCTTGCTAACCCAAAAGAAATTACTATACAATCATAATTCCCATACCTTGTGAAAAAATACATTGTTTTGTATATAATCATTATTTACTTTTAATTTATGATATTAAGAATGAATATTAATATTAAAGAAGTATTGGGCACCTTTTAGCTGATCAAAAAAGTAGTCAATGAAATGTAAAGGATAATTGTTCTTTATATAAATTTAATTGATTTCCCTATAGTAATTGAATAACCTCATAGACACATCCTTATTATTCATAAATAATATAGGTGATCCTCAAGATGGAAAAATAGGGAATAAGAATCACTTATTACACATCACATGTAATTATTTCGATAATTTTCAAATTCCATTGCATCCATTCTTTAGGTATGCTTAGATATGGTTTTTTTCTATAGGGATAAAATCAAAATAGAATTAAACTTAATGATTAGGATTATATATCGAAAATTATCTATAAAATACATCATAATAATTCCTCAAAATAGATAGGTCATCTATTCAAATGATTCCATTATTATTCACTGATTCATCTTTTCAATGAATTTCATTGAGATGAGAACCTAGGGGTGGTTATAAACACGACTTAGGAAATAAAGTGTCTCCATTAAAAAATAAGGGATTTTATTCATCTTCATAGATTGAAATATCATTCCCTTGATAATAAATTATTTCATCATTCTTTGTGATCGAATCCATACAATGTTTTATATTATATTCAACCATCGGTGTAATAAAAAGGATTGAAATTAAAGAAACAATTTTTACATTAATACAGATATAAAAATATTTTTTTTCTATAATATTTCCATTATTATTTTTAACTGAAAACCCATTCCATGTTGTATTAGTGTATGGTTCAATATTCTTATGAAACATGAGTGATATGAATGAGTGGATAGGTCTATAATTAAATGATGTATCATATAACATTGTGTACATGATCAAAGTACCTTAAAATACATCATTTTGGACCTCAACATATGTTGTTCTGATAGAATAGGATTAACCTTTCTACTTTGGCTCCTTATAAGGTGGATTTATATTGATTCTTTGGGCATATATTTAAATAGTGACCCATCTCCTTGCAATTGAAGCATTGAACATTTTTGGATTCTTTTATTCCTTTTCAATTCTGATATTAATGTGATTTATCTAAAAACCTATAGAAAACTATCATTCTATTCAATCAATTTGGCACACTAGTATTTTTCATGAATCCCCGATCAGTATTTTATTTTCCTAAGAATGCAATATAGGGCATACCCAAAGTCAGTCTCGAGGGGGAAGCTCACAAAACACCGAATTTCTATTGTAACTATTTCTATTTTAACAAATATAAAACTAAATAATATAATGAATTTGGTTTAAAATATTATATATATATATATATATGTGTGTGTGTGTTATGAAAACAAAATGGATTCAAATAGAATGTTGTTAAACAAAAAGGTGATCCACCTGGGAGAACACCCACTATGAACCTTCATCGACTCCTTATTATTTTAAAATTCAATTAACAAAAACACTAAATTGTATTATTTAATATCATTTTCTACCTATGTTTTTTAATATATAGTGCACCCAAATATCTTCTAGAGACCACACATCCACCTCCTTGAGTAAGGGAAAATATTTTAGAAGAGAAAGTTATGCCTTAGGTGGTAAGTGGAGATATAAAGGAACCTTACCCACTAAGATACCAATTCTAGATAACTCTAATAAAATAAGAAAAAATAAACATGAATTTCAAGTGACTTGGATTTAAAACCGGATTGATTCGTTGAGAACTTACTCAGGTTAGTTACTCATGATCATGAGAATAAGATATCGCGGTGGAGAAGACCAAGGTGGAATCAAATAAGATAAAAACATGATTATAAAATGAAAAAGAAGTGTAAAATATACTAAATATTAATAATAATATTAAATTATGAAATAAAATATAAAAATATAGAATACAGACACTCAATTTTCCAATGTTTTGAGAAGGAGAGGTGATACACTTTTACCGGAAAATCCCCCTTTATGATTTCATCCAGATTCTATCCACTGAAATATTGATCATGGTAGGAAAATTTAATGACCTAATTTGGAAGGGTTTATCATTAAAATTTGTTCCAAAATATATTTTCATATCTATAGAAAATTTTTAGCTTCATCCTCCTTGTGTAGAATAAGATATGGAAAATTAATTATGATAAATTATTCTAGAAGAATGATTCCTAAATCAGACCCCATATTTGGAGAAAAAATGACATCATTAATGAAGTCCAATATATATGATATTTTATTTTCAAATGAGTATTTTAAATATATTTCCAATAAAGCAATAATAACTCAATATTGAGGTGTATAGCCTGATTTATTATAAATTTATTAGGTGGGTTCCACCTAGTAATTAATATCAACCTTTCAAATTGATCAATTTTTTAGGGACACATTTTGTTAGAATCAACTTTTGGTATAAGAGAATAACTTTAATCCCGTAATTAAAGGAATCCTTCATAAAAAGAATCATTTAAATTGAATTTATATTTTAAATGTTATGATCAAATTAATAAATTGATTAAAATCTTTTAAATTTCTAGAATTAATAAATTTTCAAGTTTTAGCCCAAAACACAAAATAAATCTAAAATTGGTGAAAATAAACTCAAATTGATATATTTATAGGAATTAAAATATTTTAAAAACATATTAAAAATGATGAAAATATCATCTCTCTAAATTCCCCAACACTTTAACTATTATAGTCCTCAATCATAAAATATCAACATCGAATTCAAAAGGACCCAATGTTACCAATAATAAAATTTCAAATAAAAATTTCACTTCCACATAAAATTCAAATTTAATTTCACAATTTTCAAAGAATCAATCAATTCATGTATTTTAATTTTCCCCTTTTAATGATGATGGAACATCTCCTTTCATTCATTCAAGCTCTTCAATTCATTATTATTGAATATGCCAAGTCATGATTTACCTCACATGGATATTTTCTGTCTTATATCATGATAAAATTCAAGTATATTTATGATCATATCATGAGAACATGTTTTATATCCATAGTCTTGTAAAGGAACTAATTTTTACTCTTTTCAATGATAATAGTCACATAAAATAATGTGGGCTTTCATTAAATATTCAAATGTCTATGAGGCTTAAGGTTGGTAGGATTTGGAACATTAAAAATTTATTCTAAAGGAGTAGATTTATCTCTTAAGTACAATTCATGATATCAAAAATAAAACTTCAATGAAATTATCCCCTTAAAAGTACCAACTCCCACTTTTATAAAAACTCAAAGGTCATGATCAAAGTAAAGAATAATTAAGGATTTGTGCGCCCTCTTGATTTTTTTTAATTTTTAATTTTTTTCAAAGAATCATTTAATTTTTTTTGGAATTTATGATTAGAAGAACCCTCACATACACCAACTAACCACATATGATAAAAATAATATGTCTACTGATGGTGTTTTTTTATTATTCTAATTAACAACCCATTTTCTCATTTTTTTTAGTTCTTTTTTTCATTTTACATTATCTAATTCAATAGGGTATAGAAATAAAGTATCATAAATGAATCAAAAACCTTAATTTATATCTACAATAAGCACCCCAAACTTTTTACCTTAAAATGTAAATCACCCCTTCCACCATGATTCCCTTCACCCCACACCTTAACTTTAAAATATCATGCAAATACCAATAGTAGGGTAGGAATTGATAAAAATGGTTCAAAACATGGAACTTCCCTATAAAGTCCATTTATGGTTTCTATGTCCCAAAAAAGGATTGATATAAAGGTGTTATTTTAATGATATGTGGTTTATAAAAATATGCCTCAATCATTTTAATTTGTTTTCCAGTCAGTAGCTTTGAAAAGTTTCAATACATGTTTTGGTAGGTGACATGTCCCAAGATCACTCAAGAAATATGATCAAGAATAAATAGGATGTACTTGGTCTATACATCCTCCCAGAAATGGTACATATGATTTGGGACAATAAATCATAGAATGACTAATAATAACATATAAATTTACATGAATTTCAGAAATTCATTGCATGAAAAATCTTATAGAAATTTCATTTATATGAATCTATCAATTACTTCAAATATTAAGTCATGATTTCAATATCAATGCATTACTTTAATCATCCAATTATCCATTTCACTCATTCAATTTCATTAAAATTTAAATCTAAAACATTTAATAATAGGATTCCTAAGAAACTCATGTCTCCTAGGTAAGTCACGTAAAGCATGAATTCTTGTGTGGGAATGCAATTCCAGTTTAAAACTCAAATCAGAATCTCAAAAAATGTAAGTAGTTTTAATAATATAAACAGTAAATCTGACCTCCCTTTTGAAATGAAGATCATTAGTATTTCATCCTTGTAAATTTGGGTCACCCTTAATCCCTCATGAATCTAAAAAATAAAATTACTTAATTAAGAACATGAATCATGTCAATAATGCTCAAAAGAATAAGATGGAGTTGGATGCATGATAGAATAATCCTAAAAATAAAATTGAAATCTAAATTCAAAAGATTGAAATTGAAATTATAAGAATTTAGTTAAAATATAAATCTTGGTATGATCCCCCAAGGGGGGCCATAAGTTTTCTTATTTCTAGAAGGGAATTACCAGCTGTCATCCAAAATCAGATGGTGGATAAAGATTCTTTGATTTGAACCACCACAAGTGGTTTTCCCCAGCATGTGCTTTATCCTTTTGGGTGAGTAATAATATATTGATAGTATATACCAGATCAATACCCTTAAAAATTATGTATAGATTTCATGGAGTGGGTAGGATAATGTATGGATCATCCCCTTCCTTGGTTACTACTTGTGAAACCACCACCTTTTCTTCCAGTGATCTCTCAATAGGGGTTGCATGAATTAAATGATAAAATGGAAAGTAATTAGATATTTGTACACAAATATAATTTAAATTTGAATAATAAAAAAATTATCCCTCATGTAATGACCATCCATTATCTTTATTTTCACAAGCTCAGCTACTTGGATTTCTTCATGGGCCTCCTAAAATACATGTTCAATAATGACAAGGAGCTGAATTGGTTCCTCAACAAGTGCATGTTCATTTTATTCCACTTTCTCTAAAGAAAAACATGGTTTTACTGAATCGTAAAATTAAAAACCTTAAAGAGTGTTACATGAATCTTATTGAATAAAACCAAAAAAGAAAGAGTTCAAATAAATATAATATCCCTAAGTCAGTTCTGGTTTAAACACTTCTTCAGTGGTAAGTGCCTCTTCAAGTTTGATCTCAATGGATGGAGGTAGGTAATCAGGCTCCTCTATATTTTTTTATCAAATTTCACCATTTGTATGGATTCAACCTCTTCTATTTCTAGAGACATGTAGAGTCGTTTTGCCTCTTTTACCATGTCAGGAATCAAGAGATCATGTTTTAACCCATAATCATTCCAGAATTCATCTATATCTTGTTGATCTCCCATACGTAGCTCATCAATTAAGTCATATTCATCATGAGTCCACTCTATATCATCATGGATAGCCTGAATAAAGTTCCGGAAATGACTGGGATATTGATATTCCTTGAGTTTGGCCTCATCTTTTTGGATGTATTTAGTGAAATTTTTGATAAAAAATGACACTACCTTCTTGGCCTTGAATCTTTGTATGTGAGCTCATCAACCATGGCCGTCAAATATTCAGGTGAGGTCCATGTTGGTATGCCTCTTTTCTTCTGGTTAAACATTATTATAAGAGAATTAACCCTTCTTTGGAGGGCCTCCTGATAAAATACATTTCTTCGTCTTGAACCTTTGATTAATTGTTCGATGTATTGAAAAAATGATAACATGAAAACATCAAGGATTTTTTTTAAAAAAACAATGAAAATATATCTACAATGTGAAAATATAAAAATATTAGTAAACTGATGGTTGTATCCTAATAGACGGTTCCAAATTGACGTGCTATAAATTTTTTTGAATCCCCAATAAATATTTTATCCACCTATGTATCGGTATCAATGAAGAAGCACACACAACACCGAATTTGTATTATCACTATTTATATTTTAAATAATATAAAAATAAATAATATAATGAAGTGGGTTTGAAAGATTCTAGATATATTTATATTTATATTTATATATTCATAAAAATGTGATCTAAACAAAATGGATGCAGAAAAAATGTTATAAAATAGAAAGGATATCCTACTGAGAGAAGACTCATAGTGAACTTTCATCGTATTGTTATTAGTTTAAAATTTAATTAATAAACACACTCTATTGTATGCATGAATATCCATTTCTAAATATGGTTGTGAATATATAGTGTTCTCAAAAATCTCCAATATACCACACATCTACCTCCTCAATCAAGGGAAAATATTATAGAGGAGAAAGTTAAGCCTCGGGTGGCATGTGGAGACATAAAGACTCCATAACCACTAAGATCCCCCTTGAACTAAATATAAGAAAAAAATAAAAAATAAAAATGAACTCACAATTACTTGGGTTCAGTACTATATTTATCCCTTGATAACATCCTTAGTTTAGTTACTCATGATCATGAGTATAATAGATTAGAGTGGAGAAGAATGATGTGGAAACATAAAAGTTAAAAATATGAGAATGGGATGAAGAAGAAGTGTAAAACATATTAAAAATTCATAATACTATTACATCGTGAATAAAATATAAAACTATTGAATATGTACACCCAAAGTGCTAATGTTTTGGGAAGGATAGGGTATATATTTATATAGGAAAATATCCCTTAAATATTTCCTCTAGATTCTGTCCACCGAAAGACTGATCATGGTTAGAAAATTTAATGTTCAAATTTTGAAAAGGTTTCTTCTTAAAAGTAGTTCCAAAATATCTTTTGAATCTCTATATAATATTTTAGCTTCATAGTCATTGTGTAAAAAAATATATGTCAAGTTAATTATGAAAATTTATTCTTGAAGAATGTTTCCCAAATCAGCACCCATATTTTGAGCACCCAATGACCTCACTATTGAAGTTCAATCTCCATGATATTTAATTTTCAAATGATCATTTGAAAGATATTTCCAATATATCACGAATAACTCAATATTGAGGTTTATATCCTGATTTATTCTAAATTTACATCGGTGGGGTCTACCTTGTCATCCATTAAATCCTTTCAAATTGATTGATTTTTAGGGCCACCTTTTGTTTGAATCAGCTTCTCATCTAGAAGAATAATTTCAAGAAAATAATTTAAGTAATCCTACTCAGAGAGTATAAGTTAAATTAAATTTATATTTTAAATTTTATTGTCAAATTACCAAATTGATTAAAATATGTTAAATTTAAAGAATTCGGAACTTTTCCAATTTTAGCCCAAAACAGACCATAAATCCAAAATTGACAAAAATAAACTCAAATTGATAAATTTTTAGGAATTAAAATATTAGAAAAAATATAAAAAATAATGAAAATATTTTCTATATCAATTCCCCTAAATTTAAACTATTAGTTTCCTTAATCATAAAATATTAATATGGAATTAAAAGGGACCAATGTAACCAATATTCAAATTGAAAATCATTAAAATCAAACAAATTAGAATGTAAAATAAAAAATTAAAATTACAAATAAAATATAAATTTAATTTCACTTTTTTCAAAGAAATAATCAATTCATTAATTTCACTTTTCCCCTTTGAATATGATAGAACTTTTCCTTCAATTCAATCATGGTCCCCAATTAATTATTATTGAACATACTGAGTCATGATTTACCTAACATATATCTTTTCTATAATCTATCATGATAAAATTCAAGTATATTTATGATCATATCTTAAAAACATGTTCCTTATACATAGGATTTTAAAGAAACTAATATCTTCACTTTGTAAATACAAAAATCACATAAAATTATGATAGCTTTCGTTAAAGGTTCAAATGCTTTGAGTATTAAGGTTGGTAGGATTTGATTAATTAAAAAATAATTCTCTGGTAGGATGTTTATCTACTAAGTACAATTCATTATTTCAAAAAAAGTTTATTGAAATTAAACCTTCAATGTTGTAACTACCACTTTCCCAAAAAACTCAAAGTATGGTCAAGATTAAAGTAAATCATAATAAATGATTTGTGCACCATCTTGATGTTTTTAATTTTTTTTCAAATAATTTATTTTCTAAATTTATGATTATAATAAACATCACATCCACCACCAAACCACATGTGGTAAAATCATATATCTCGATATTATGTTTTTGATTCTTATAATTCACAATCAATTTTTCTCAATTTTTTGGTTCTTTTTGTCATTTTAATTTTTTTAATTCAATAAGAGAAAATAATAAATATCATAAATGAATCAAAAAACTTAATTTACTCCCCCAATAAGCAGCCCCACACTTTTTTTATTATAATAAAAATCACCCCTTCCACCATGATTCCCTTAACGCCCTCACTTAAACGTTAAAATGTCATGAAAATAACAAGAGTTGGGTAGGAATAGATAAAAATGGCTTGAAACATGAATTTTTTCTATAAATACCATTCAAGATCTCTATAGGCTAAAGAAGGATTGATGTGAAGGTGTTATTTTAAGGTTAACTGGTTTATCAAAATATTCCTCAACCATTTTAAATGTGTGTTTTCTAGTTATTTGCTTTGAAAAGTTTAAATATATGTTATGGTATTTGACATGTCCTAGGATCACTCAAAAAATATGACCAATACTAAATATGAAGTAATTTTTCGAAAAATACTCTCAAGAATTGGAAAAATGATTTGGGATAATCACTCATGGAATGCGTAATAATAACAAAAAAATCATATTAATTTCATAAATTCAAATCCTGAAAAATGTTATGGAAATTTTATTTACATGAGTCAATAAATTTCCTCAAATAATGAGTCCTCATTTCAATATCCATGCATCAATTTATTCATCGAGTTCTCTATTTTAGTCATTTAATTTAATTACCATTAAAATATAAAACATGTAATCATAGGATTCCTAAGAAACCCGTGTATCCTAATTAAGTCAAGTAAAGTGTGAATTCAATTGTGGGAATGAAATTACAATTTAAAACTCAAATCATAATCTCAAAAAAATGTAAGGAGTTTTAAAATGATAAATATTAAAAGTGACCACCCTTTTGAAATGAAGTGGAGTCCTATTTCAACCATGGAAATTTTGGGCTTCGTTGTTGCATCATGAACCTACATAATAAAATTGCTTAAATAAGCACATGGATCATGTCATTAAATCTCAAAAATATAAGAGGGAGTCGGTTGTATGATATAATAGCCCTAAAAATTAAATTGAAATTTAAATTCGTAATATTTAAACTAATATTACTAGAAAGTAGGTAAATTATAATTATTTGTACTATCCCTCAAGTAGGACCTAAATTTTTACTTCCTCCAAATGGGTGATACTAGCTATTATCCAAAATTTGATGGTGGATAAAGCTTATTTTATTTGAACAACCACATGTGGATTTTCCCAGCACGTGCTTCATACATCAAGGTGACAAATAATCCATGGATAGTGTATAATAGATCCATCCCATTCATAATTAAGTATAGCTTTCATGTAGGTGGTATGATGAATTATGGATCATCCTCTTCATTTTTTTCTACTTATAAAACCTCCACTTTTTCTTCTAGTGCTAGCTTAACACTGGATTCATGAATTAAATGATCAAGGGGAAAGTAAGCAGGTATTTCTACATGAATAGAATTTATATTTTAATAATCAAAAAATTATCCCTTTCATAATGATCATCTATTGTCTTGATTTTCACAAGATCAACTACTTGGATTTATTCACAGGCCTCCTCAAATACATGTTCAATAATTTCAGAGAGATCCATGTGTTCCTCAACAGGTGCACATTCAGTTTTTTCCTCTTCCTATAAATAAAAATCAAGGATTGAACAAATTGGAAAAATTGAAAACCCTATGGAGTGATACTCAAATTAGATTAAAAAAATATCAGAAAAGAAACTATTCAAATAAATATCATCTCTATGAGTTGGTTCTGGATCAATCAATTTTTCAGTGGTAAGTGCCTCTTCAAGTTTGTTCTCAATGGATAGAGTCAGGTAGTTGGGATCCTCTAGATTTTCATAAAATTATAGCATTTTTATGTCTTAATTATCTTCCATTTCTAGATACATGTATATTGGATAAAAATGGATTAAAACATGGTTCTTCCCTATAAAGTTCATTCAATGAATCTATGTGATAAAGAAGGATTTATGTAAAGATGGTATTTTAAGTATAATTGGTTTATCAAATGATTCCTAAATTATTTTAAATGTGTTTTTTTCAATTATTAGATTAGAAAAGTTTCAATAAATGTTCTAGCAGGTGATATGTCTGAAGATCTGTCAAGAAATATTCTAAAGAATAAATATGCAATACTTAGTCTATACATCCTCTTGGGAATGGGACATATGATTTGGGAAAATCACTCAAGGAATGAATAATAATAACAATTAAATACACATGAATTTCATTAATTCAAATCATGAAAATGTTATGTAAATTTAATTTGCATGAATCAATAAATTACCTCAAATAAAGAGCCCTCATTTCAATATCCATGCTTCACTTTAATCATCCAATTATCCATTTTACTCATTAAATTTCATTAACATTGAAATATAAAACATTACATCATAAGATTTATAAGAAAATCATGTCTCCAAGATAAGTCAATTAAAGCATGAATTCATGTGCTGGAGTGAAATTCAAATTTAAAACTTAAATCAGAATCTCAAAAACAATTAAAGAGTTTTAAAAAGATAAACATTAAAAGTTACCACCCATTTGAAATGAATCTTAGTCCTATTTCATCATTTTCAATTTGGGGCTTCCTTGTACCGTCATGATCCTAAAAAATAAAATTACTCAATAAATCATATGTACCATGTCATTAAAGATAAAAAATATAAGAGGGTGTTGGGTGCATGAAAAAATAATCCTAAAAATAAAATTGAAATATAAATTTCTAAGATTGAAATTGAAAGTTCTAGAAAGAAGTTAAATGATAAATCTTGGTATGATCACCCAAGTGGGCCCCAAATGTTTATGGTATCCATACGGGAAATACCAACTATTATCCAAAATTAGATAGTGGATAAATCTTCTTTCCTTTGAATCACCACATGCGTCTTTTCCCATCACGCGCTTCATCCTTTTGGGTAAGGAATAATCCATGGATAGTGTATACTGGATTCGTCCCCTTAAAAATTAATTAAATATTGCACAGTGGGGTATAATGAAGTATGGATCAACCTCTTCCTTGTTTAAATACTTTTGCAGCCTCCTCTTTTTCTTCCAGTGCTGGCTCAATAGGGGCTGTAAGAATTAATTGTTCAAAGGGAAAGTAATTAGGTATTTATAAATGAATACAATTCAAATTTGAATAACAGTAAAATTATCCCTTTCATAATGATCAGCATTTTTCTTAAATTCCTAAATCTAAGGTAATTTTATTTCATCATGTGCCTCCTCAAATACATGTTCAATAATTTTAGAGAGCTCCATGTGTTCCTCAATAGGTGCATGTTCAGTTTCTTCATCTTCTTATAAGGAAAATAAAGGATTAACCAGATCAAAAAATTAAAAATCATAAAGATTGATACTAAAATTAGATTGAATAAAATTTAAAAAGAAATAGTTAAATGAAATGTCAACACTCTAATTTGGTTATGGTTTAATCACTTCTTTAGTGGTATGTGCCTTTACATGTTTGATCTCAATGGATAGAGGAAGGTGGTCGGGATCCTCCATCTTTTTTTTTTCAAATTCTACCATTTGTATGGATTCCTCCTCTTACATTTATAGAGACATGCAGATTGGTGCTGGATCTTCTACTGTGTAAGGAATGAGGAGATCGTGTTGTACCTCATACTCATTCCAAAATTCATCCGGATATTTTTGATCGACCACACATAGATCCTCAGGTAAGTATCCCTTATCTTGAGTCCACTCTAGATCATCTTGGTCAGTTTGAATCTAGTTCCTAAAATGGTTGGGTTGTTTATATTCCTCTAGTTTTCCCTCAACTTCTTGGATGTATTTAGTGAAATTGGGGAAAACTAGTGGAACTTACTTCTTGGACTTGAATCCTTGTATGTTATTCCAGAGCTCATCAACCATGGCCATCAAATCTTCAAGTAACATCCATGTTGTTATGCCTGTTTCATTATTCTTGATCATTATTATAATAGCATCGAGTCTTTTCTTAGGGCCTTAGGGGAATAATTTGTTTCTTCTTCGTGCACATATGAGTATTTTTTCAACTTATTGAAAAAATGATCTCTTTAAATCACCATGGGAAAAGAATTTTTTTATGTTTTTTATAAATTTTTTAATGTAAAATCTATCTACAATGTAAAACTATAAAAATATGAGTAATCTACTTATTGGATCCTTATAAATAACGCCAAATTGATGAAAAAGGTTTTTTCATGAATCCTCAGTGAATATTTTATTTACCTAAGCATGAAATATAATACACACCTAGAGTCGATCTCAAGGAGGCAGATCACACAAAATTGAATTTATATTGTCACTATTTATTTTTTAACTAATATAAAACTAAATAATATAATGAAGTGTGTTTCAAAGATTCGATAAATATTGATATATATATATATATATCTGTGTGGGTGTCTGATACAGACAAAATGGATGTAGACAAAATGTTATTAAATAGAAAGTAGATGCTTCCAGGAGAACACCCATAGCGAACCTTCATCATCTTGTTATCAGTTTAGAATTTAATTAATAAAAACACTCAATTTTATGCTTGAATATAATTTTCTAAATATAGTTGTGAATATAGAGTGCACTCAAAAATCACTGATTGACCAAATATCCACCTCCTCAAATGAGGGAAAATATTGTAGAATAAAAAGTTAAGCCTCGGGCAGTAGGTGGAGACACAAAGGTGCATTACCAACTAAGATCCCCCATGAAATGACTTTAAGAATATAATAAAAAATAAACATGATTGTGCAATGACTTGGGTTCAACACTTAATTGATACCATGAAAACTTCCTCAGATTAGTTACTCATGATCAGAGTATAATAGATCGTAGTGGAGAAGGACGAGGTGTAAACATAAAAGATAAAAATATGAGAATGAGATGAAGAAGAAATGTAAAATATATTAAAAATGAATAATAATTTTACACTATGAAAGAAAATATAAAACTATAGAATAAGAAAACTTAATGTGATAATGTTTTATAAAGGATATGGGATAAATTTTTATAGGAAAATCTCCTATTAATATTTCCTCCATATTCTATCCACAGAATGACTGATCATGACACAATCCATTTTTTTATTTTATAAAAACCAATTTTTGGGTAAGTGGGAACCATAAATAAAGATCCCCAATAATACTGCATAAAAAACAAACACCGCCATACCACAATAAAAGTTCATAATCAACATTAAAATTCCACAAAATGAAAATCAAAACTCCACCAGTTCCATAACAATGCCATTCATCCATTTCAAATTTAGAAATCCGAATAGACAGTCAGTCATACCATCATCACTGCCTCGGTCACTGAACCGCCTCAAGAACCTCACTAACACTGAAGACATCAGCCATCATATTGCCATGAAATCCATTCACTATAAACCCCTGTCATCACCTTGAGCTTCATAATTTTCATCATATTGCATCAACAGAAACACACCATCATCACTGATAAAAAGAATCATCTCTACAGACCTTCATAAAATCCACCATAGAACATCACCTCAATATTGATCATGGTTGGCCAATTTAAGGACCTAATTTTGAAAGGTTTTCTTCCTAAAGGTTGTTCCGAAATATCTTTTGAGTCTCTATAAAATATTTTAGTGTCATCCTCCTTACGTAGAAAAATATATGGCACATTAATTATGACAATTTTTTCTGGAAGTTTGTTTCCTAAATCATCCCCATATTCATAGAATCCAATGAACTCATCAGTGAAGTCTAATATCCACGATATTTAATAGTAGAATGTACAGTTGAACTATATTTCTAATATATCTTGAATAACTAAATTTGGAGGCATGTATCTCGATTTATTCAAAAGTTACTTAGGTGGGTTCCACCTAGTCATCCAAAACAACCTTTCAAATTGATCTCTTTTTTAGGGCCACATTTTTTCGAATTAGCAGTTGGTCCAAAATAAAAATATGATGACCATAATTAATGTAATCCTAAACATAAATAATCACATCAATTTAATATTTATTTTAAATGTTATTCTAAATTTACCAAATTGATTAAAATATGTTAAATTTCTAAAATTAAGAAAGTTTCAAAGTTTAGAAAAAAATACAACATAAATCCAAAATTGATGAAAATAAACTCAAATTGCTAAATTTTTAGGAATTAATTCTTTGAAAAAATATATTAAAAATGATGAAAATATTAGCTCTATCAAAATCCCCCGGAAAGTTCTTTTCATAATTATGTCATGATGGAAATTCCACCCTTCCCTTCCCCCCCTTTGCCAAATTCCTTTTAACATGGTTATTAACCACCATTTTCTTCTCTTAATTTATTTGAATGTATAAGTATTATAAAACTCCTTCTTAGTTTTTGATGGCACTTACAACAAAATACTCATAAGATGAAAATGTTTGAGATACTAATTCCATTATAAGACTTGTCTTTAATTGATCAGAGAAGATATCGATCTTCTTTTTAGGCTTGTGTATATAATTTGTAGCATGTTTGTAATGACAAAATATTTCAGTACAAATTTTCATAAACATAAAATGATATTTAATCAGATCATGTTATAAAATTTATACTTTTACAAAATTTTATGTTTTTAACAATAATAAAATAAGTATGATTATATAAAGTAAATATATAGTAATTGGATAATTTAATACGAAAATAATTATATTTTAAATTTTTTCAACTTAATACATATTTATATAGATAATTTATTAAAAGAAATATGTATTTGATGTTAATATATTAATGTAATATATTAAATAAAGTGGGAATATACTTCTAATGATAATTCAATAATTATAGCTATAAGTGAATTATGTTAATTTGAAGGGAATATGTTTAAAGATAAATATAAATTCTAATTATATAATAAATATTATAATGTGTGGAATATTAATTATAGATTATATATTTTAGGTGCTTGGGGTAATATTAAATTCAAACGCACACACACACATAGACACCACAAACACAAACCAGAAAGGTAGACCATAGCCCACGAAAGGAATAGCCCATCAATCAAGCCTTAATTATTTAGTACATGGCCAGTAGGCGTAGTGGACATGAAGCCCATTATATGGATTGTAATCCCAATGTAGTGGAATGCTTGCATCATCCTGTTTAATGAAATATAGTTGATAAAAATAAATATGTTGTAAATTATCATTTATGAGAATATAAAAACAAAATTTTGAATCTTTTGAAATTATAAATTATAAATAAGTAGATTTAATTGAGGTTTTATAATTATGATATAGTTTATAAATTTAAAAATAGACGATGGATAAATAGTTAGTAAATATTTATATTTAGAAAACATATAATTGGATTAGTAATTAAAATTATATTAGATTAGTAATTTATATATAATAGAATTCTAATATCATAAATTACAGTTATGTAATAGGATTATAATTTCTAATATTATATTAGATACTTATTATTATACTAATTAAATTATATATATAGATAAAAAATTTGAGGCTTCATAGTGATTAGTATAGTTTGATTTTATAAAAAACAAGCTATTATTAAAATATTTTAAAAAATATATATTATTGTGAATTTGGGAACAATTGGACAAAAAATATAGTAAATGTAAAACATAAACTTTAATATTAATTAATTTTTAGAAATAGTAATTTTTCAAATTAAAATATTAATTATAAGTAAATATATTTAATTATCAATAATAATATAATATTTATCATAATATATAAATCTGAAACAAATATATGATTTAATAATGACAAGATATTTAATATGGTATACAAAATATTGTACGAAGATTATATTAATAAACAAAATTAATAATAAATCTCTTTTGTAATATAATATTTATGATATATAAAATATTAATGGAAATATATATATATATATATATAAATACTTATTAAGAAAAAATTTGTGTTAGTAGTTAATAATTAATGGTTTGTAAGTGGGATCATATGTGTGTGTATATATATATCAGGGTATATATATGAATGTATGAATACTTATAATTAATTAATTAAAGTGTTTAAGAATAAAAAAAGACGTAAATGTTTCCCCTTTTAAACATATTCAATCTCCCACCCATGATTGGTTCAAACGAATGAACTCCTCATCATCGTGCTGCGTCACATTTGACTATATAGAGTAGAGGTACCATATTCCATTATGGGGCCCTGTAACATGAAGCATAAAATGGGAATAAACGAATTTTATTGGTTGGGTTCATCTTGGTGTTATTTAGATTGTCTAATTCAGGATTTTATTTGAGTTGCCCACAGTCAAAAAACACCGGATATTGTGAACACTTGAAATGGTGGGATCCTCTTTAGGTTGTTAATTGTATGAGATAAATGGTAGTCAATGCTACATTACATTATCATTTTATTCATTAGGATACTATTACTAGGTATCTAATATGTATTATAAAAATATATATATTCATATTTTTTCATGAGGAAGGTAGTGTGAATATGTGTAAAACTAGTTCTTATGTGACAAAAAAAGATGAAATTGATCATGTTTGGAGATCTCCACAAACAATTAAAAAAACTGATAATAAATATATCAGTTTCATGGGGGAATTTGGCCAATAAAATTGAAAAAATCACCAATAAAAGGAAAAAAAGTAATAAATATTATAGTTCCAGTACTTGAGATAGAGGGAGATAGAGTTTTTAAGAGGTAACTTCATCTATAAAGGATAATTCATTGATTTATGGTTAGTAATAGTAGGAAAAGGATAAAAATGATTTAAAATTTAAAATTTAAAATTTATATTTTAATTTTTTTGGGTGTTTAAAATTAGCATTTTATATTTAAGGGATAAATGTTTTTTAAAAAACTGTGTTCAATTTTTAAAACCCACTTAATGGAAAGTTATAGAAATAAATTACTTTTTTATCCCTCATATTAAGGGAGGTGTTCATTTAAAAATTATATATTTAAACTTATAAAGAATAAATTCTTTGTAAGAGAATGCATTTTAAAATTTTTATTTTCAATATTTCAAATAATTTTATAGTAAAAGGATTATCTTTTAAAAATACCATGTTTTCATGTTGGTTATTAAAGAGTTTAAAGGTTACCATTTAATATACTAGAGAAAAATATTTTTGAACTCTAAAAAAGACTTTTATTTTTTAAAAAAAATATTTTGATTTCAAGGTCGGTATTTAATGATCATTTTTTGGGGAAAATATTGTTCTTAAGAATCCTTAAGCTATTATTTTATTTAAATGGAACCATTATTATAATTTAATTTTTTTAATTTAAAACCCTGAATTCTTATTTTTTGTATGGTTGCTTTATTTTAAAAAATTTATTTCATGGATTTCATATTTGATTAAATTGATTTATTTCCATGAATTATTTAATCCTTATTAGTGTTCGATGTATATTTTGACAAGAATAACTTATTCTAAAGATTTATTATCATTGTTTCTAATTATTTAATAATATATATATATATATATATATATATGAATTTATATATACAAATATATCGTTTGATAAAGGTTTGAAAATAAAATTTTAATAAAAATCCCAGTGAGAAAAAGGGAAAGATATTAATTTTTTTACATAAACTTTGGCACTCAAAAATTGTAAATAGATGATGGAAGGGGTGTAATCCTGAAACCTTAATGCAATATTTCCACCATTTGATGGTTTAGACCATATATCATTTAATTATTTGAGGTTTCCAAATGGGTTTGATTTCTATGCTTCTAATTTTTTTTTGGAAAAATCAGTAAATTTATTTTGTAAAAAAATATTTTGAAACTTATCTTCAAAAATAAAATTTTGTAATTTAATTTCTTTTCATTATTTCTTAAGGTATATACGTTTCTTGATTTAATGTTGTATTACAATATTTTTAAAAAAATATTCCAATGATATTTTTTTATTTTTTCAAGATTGTATTTTTTTTGAAAAATATTTCATCTTATAAAGGAAAAGATAGGTCTAATGATAAGAAAATGTTTTGGTAAATTTAATTTATTGGTTTTTGGTGAAAAAAATTTTCATGTAATTTTCTATTATTTTGAAAGGGGATTATTTAAAAAACCATTATTGATAAATTTTATGAACAATCTAGGATTTCAAAAAAAAATCATA
This sequence comes from Viscum album, assembly GCA_963277665.1. Lineage (NCBI taxonomy): Eukaryota > Viridiplantae > Streptophyta > Magnoliopsida > Santalales > Viscaceae > Viscum > Viscum album. The sequence goes on along the minus strand of OY728167.1, from coordinate 802,552,589 downwards.
GAGCTCAGTGATGAGTATGAGAAATTATTAAGACATGATTAACTTGACCATGTTGTTAGATAGGCTTATGTTATTCCAACATATCTCAACATTTTAGATGTTATAATGATTCAAAAAATACCTATTTGATTATTGATGAGTTTATCTTAAGTATTTTTTTATTTTATTTTTATCCATTATTAAAAGCTCTGAGTTGTTTGATGAATAAATTACCAATGGAATTTTTATTATGTGGATAATAGGTAAACATAATTTATCTTAGAAGCATAAAGATACTATTTTTATGAAAACTGGAATTTTGTTCTGTCAAAGATATTTATCTTATGTGTCAAGTTTATTGTAACATCACGTCACCTATCCATCAGGTATGCCTTTATATCCATTGAAGTTTTCCTTCAATAATTTTCTAAATAGGGACAATAAGAAATTGGGAGGAAACCTATAATGGTTAAGTCAGATATTTGTTGTACTTGTATCCTTGACCAGTGTTTTCTATAGGATGAAGGGGGATTTCACATCATTTAACTTGGTTATAAATCGTGTAATGGATGCTAGATAAAAGTCATGAGAGGGATCATGTTGTGAAAGGTTACACATCGTGAATGCTGTTGTTACGTTGTGAATTGTTTAAATAATGGATTTTTTATCTGATTTGATGGGTTTTTTAGTTTACTTATCCAATGTGGACTTGACATCATGAATGGGAGTTTCACATCGTGAAACATCCTAGGCCTTGTTTAAAAACAAACACATGGAATATTTTCTTGGTAATTTCTTTCTAGACACCATTATCCTCGACCCAGGGTCTCTCCTATGTGTTTTTTGAAGACAAATTTCCTTCCAAATTGATCCATTCGATGTCCGATCTCTGTTGCGATTACAATGTATCTCGTCGGGTAATTCATATTCCCACTTCTTCATTACCTTTGATCATGCCATCATCGTTGCATTCCATGTTCAAATCCATTGGGATAATATTGTGTTTCTTCTTGGTTTCTTTTATACCCGTTGGGTGATCTCACTTTAGAGTAATTTTCCATTATCTGTCATAGTGCGACAATCATTTTTTCTTGAAGTTTGTAGGTTTCTGCCTTTCTGCTAACCCCTTTTGTTCTGATTTGTATCAATCATGTGATTTTGATTTGATTATTGGTCTTTCATTGTCATAATTTGGTTTTTGTTGGTGGTGGATCCCATTGTGGTCTTGTTCAACTCAATATTTGAGGTAGGTGCTTCTGTCTCTAGCCTATGATAATAAACATTCATGTTTTCTATACAAAATGATTTATAGTGAAAGATTTTCATGGTTGTTTTGTATTTGTTGGGAATAGTTTTCAATGAAAAATGGGTTTTCCCTAGTTATTGATAAATGGAATTGAAAAAGGGGTATTTTTGAAGCATTGAAATGAAAATTGAATTGGTTGTCAAAGAATTGAAATGAATTGTGAAAACGATAAAATGGGTTAACTTTGGTACTTAGGTTTAAGGTTTAGCTTGAAGCCATAATCCATTATTTAGTGATTATCAAGGAGGTTTTTCCTCAAGATTTTATCTATTTACTAGTAATATTGTTCTACGGGACTAATATTGACATTGTTGGGGGGTTTACTCTGGGGGTATTCCTCTACTTCCTAGGCCCATTATTTCTGATGCTATCGCTGGGGCACACATCCATCTGCTAAGGAGGACACGCTGCTTGTTTCCCCGCATTCCCACTTTCCAAAGGTGGGCGACATCCGTCACTTATTGAGGGACCTTTTATCCATGATCGAAACGGGATGATGGGATGTCAGTTCCTCCATCTGTAGATTCCTCATCAGATCTCATTACCTAGTTCGGGTCTCCCTTATAGATTAATACGTTGTTCATGAAACTCTTCCCAGTGTCATGTCTACATGGACATTGGTTAATTACACTACTTCTGTCTAAGTATTTAAAGGGGTCAAGTCAGGGAAACAACCTTCTGTTGGGGGAGTAGTCATGTTGGACATCCCTAGTGTGTCTGGACGCTGGAACATGGGCGTGTATGTTTTATTCCCTTTATTATTGGGATTCTCTAGGGCACAGAAGCCCGAGGCATCCCACATCGAGTGCGGGGAATTATATGCCATGGGAATGTCTCTGAGGTTTTTCTTTAGCTTCCCATGTTTGACACAGGGTATGCCTCAAGTTTAACATCTAGTGGAGATAGATCAGACTGATCAAAACACTAATGGATGTGGATTAGATGGGTTCAATCCCCGAAGGGAACACCGATGTTGGAGCTAACTTGTGGTTAGTTACCTGACTGCTGCAAAGATCTGTGGGAGAGGGGGTGATATGATCCCACTGGGATGTGGCGTCCTGGGTAAGAATCAGAATGCATGATGGAGTGTTGAGTGGAGAGGATGAGGAATGAGGTGGAACCGTCACAAGGATGGTGATGATGTTGGGATTGAGTCTTGAAGAGTCTTCCTACTCATCCTTGTAGAAGGGAATCAAAGTCAATGTAGTTCAAGATGGGAGTATAGAATCAAGTTGTTCACAGAGGAAAACGACCCAACAATATACTGGAGATTACACGTGGTTAGCAGCCTAGGTTGTTCTAACTCCACTGGGACGGACCAGAGGTTTAGGCCACAAAATAGGGGATTACAATGGATCACCATTGATTGGGAACACAATGGTTGAATGCTAATTGAGATACACAATGGATTACTGCTGGATGGGGTTGGAACATCTTACCATCAATTGTGGATCACAAAGGATTACCGCTGGATAGGATTGGTGATGACTTACCATTGATTGGGGATCATAATGGATTACCACCGTATGGGATTGGTGAATACTTACCATCCATTGGGGATCACAACGGCTTACTACTGGATGGGCTTGATGACAGCTTACCATTGATTAGGGATCACAACGTCTTACCACTGTATGGGGTTGGCGATGGCTTACCTTCCATTGGGGATCACAACTTCTTACCGCATGATGGGATTGGCAATGACTTATCATCGATTGGGGATCACAATAGCTTACCACTGGATGGGGTTGAACCTCATGGAGGCTTCCTACGAACCTTGCCTAGGAGACAAAGTCCGTGTAGATCAGAAGGGTGAATTGGTGAACCAAAGTGAAGAGGTCGAGACCAGTAGGTGTTGGGATTGAACCTATGGGAAGCATCCAACATACCTTTCCATGGCAAGGATCAAAGTCCACGTAGTGCGAAAGGGTTTGAACTGAAGTGAAGGGGGTCAGATCAAGTAGGTGTTGGGCTTGAGCCTTATAGAGGTTTCCTACGTACCCTACCATGGAAAAGATCAGTGTCCACGTAGTTCGGTGGGGGATTGGAGAACCGACATGAATTTGTTTAGACCAAGTAAGTTTTGGTCTTGAACCTTTGGGAGTCTACCTACGTACCATGACTTGGAAAGGATCAAAGTCCATGTAGTTCAGGATGATGTGAACCGATGTGAAGGGGGTAAGATCATGTAGGTGTTGTGATTGAACCTCAGGGAGGATTCCTACGTACCCCTCCTTGGGAATGATCAAAATCCACGTATTTCGGTGGTGTGGGGATTACACGATAAGGCGGCCCAGATATGATTCCATTGTTGATGCTTACTCTAAGCCCACATGATTCATACTTGGTGTGAGAAACAAGAGGAAACAGAGACCTGACGATCATGTCACGATAGGTGCGTCTGTGGGAAGAAGAGTGGGGCCTAAACATGGTTAGGGGACCAATAAGGAAACAGGGGCTTACATGTGGTTATTAGCCCAGGGAGATGGAGATTCGGACGTACTCCAGGATGGAGGCCTAATTGGAGACAAAGCCCAATGGGAGATCAATTTGTCACATAAGAGAGGAGGGTTTTGACACCCATCCCTCTTATTTTATCTTTGGAATCAAAGAAAGGAGGGGGAGTAGGAATGCTGCCTCCCACAAGAAAGGATAAGGGCTTACACCAAGGTGGCTGCCCTTCCTTGCTGACAGGAACCACTACAACAGGGAGGATCTCATTTCATGTGAGGAATATCTCACTCCCGTGGATAAGAGAAGACGTAGAGAATGTCTGAGCTGGGGAACCCCGCGTATGATTCATGGGGTGAGGTCACAGTTTAATGTCATGTGCTAAGGACGATGGTGCTAGCCAGTTTAACTTCTAGCAGCTCGGACGAGGCGGGTTCACTCTGCACGCCTAGGACTTACATGACTGATACCTACCAACCCTTGGGGAAGGGAAGGCATCTGTAATTCCATGGATAGGGGGTGTTGTGGAGTGATCCAATGAGGGTTCCATGTTAGTGTGGCTATGCGAAGAAGAAATAGTAGTTTCTGTGCCTCTGCGATGAAGCATGATGCGAAGCAACACAACATGAAACACAACCCAATGGATTTTTTAAATTACTTCGTACAAGCCTGGAGGGCCATACGTGAAGGAGGATTGTGGCGTATAGGGGTTCACAGGAAGGTATCACGTGATGCTCTAGTGCTCCATGTAGTGGACGAGATTCATGACAAGGTATTCTTCATGAAGTGGGGTGGCACAACCTAGCCATAGGGCATAGGTGCATATAAAGGGTGCTTCGTGAAGTGGAAAGGCTTTCGCGGAGTAAATCTTCATGAAGCAAGTGTTCCATGCGAAGCATAGAACTGTGAAGCAATGTTCGTCATGAAGCACAATAAACCTACCTTATCATGTGTGTTTCATGTGCATGGAGGGTACATCGCGATGAAAAAGTGCTCTGCAAAGACCCATGGCCCCTTGAGGATCCCCTTCCTTGGAAGAGGCCCATGGGCTCCATGAAGGGCATCCCCCTTTGAAGAGGAGTTGAATTTAAGAAAAGGGAAAGGCACTTCCCAAGGCTAAAGTACCTTGAAGAGATCTTTTTTTGAAGATTAGAAAGTGGTTCGCGATTCGAGAGATAAGAAGGAGAAAGTTCGGAGGATCTGTTCTTTCAGCTCAAGGGGATCCCTGTATTTATAGGCAAGAGGTGTCGTGAAGAAGAGATCGCTCAACACAAATCTAAGTTGGAAATTTTCATAACTGCAGATCCTCCCAACTACTTGCTCAGTGGCATCTTTGAAAACATCAATCATATCGCAGAGCCTCCCACATCCTTACTCCGCGGAGGCTTCGAAAAAGTCAATCGGCTCGTAGAGCCTCCCGCCTCCTTGCTCTACAGAGGTTTCACAAACGTCAATCAGATCGCGGAGCCTCCCTCCTCCTTTTTTTGCAGAGGCTTCGTAGACATCAATAGACTCGTGTATCCTCCCTCCTCCTTGCTCTGTGGTAGCTACTCAAAGGGGTTAGCTTCGCACCGGCCACAGTGTTGTGGGGCTCCACGAACAAGATTTGTGAGGTAGCCACAAAGCCTTTGTGTTTTCTCTCCTTCTTCCCAAATTTTTGAACCAACAAATGCCCCAATAGAATTAATGTCTAGAAGAAATTGAGGGTTAGAGTCTGAGGGTAAATCACCAAAACTCCTTGGTTAATCGCAAATAAGACTCGTGAAGAAGGATCACAAGGCAGAGAGGCGAAGAACATACTGAGAGTACTGTGATTCTCTCCATGGTCAGACGTTCCACGAAACACAAGGGGTCATAACCTATAAATAGGGGAGGTTGAACTCCCTTTTTTCATTTTCTCACCTCCTCATTTTGGAATTAGCACTCTCAATTCGTGAGGCTTTGCGTATTATGTGATTTCCCTCTACTGATCGGGCTTTATGCATTGTGGCGCACAGCGAGTCTTCGACTCTACAGGGGTGTGCTATATGGTTTGCACCCAAAGGTTGGGGTAGGGCTCTGCGATTTCTTTGATGGGACCATGCTCCACGAATAGGATTCTCGAACAAGCTCCGTGAAAGAGCTACACGAACCAGAACCAAAAACGTCCAAATTTAAAAAAATGAATGGCTAACCAAGAAGCTATCAAGGGGGTCCTTGAGGATGCCTCCCATAGGGAGAAAATGGAAGATAGCTCGATTATAGGGGGGTTTGTATGAATCCATTCTGATCAAAATTCACTGGTGGAGCTGCTGACAGAAATCTAGAAGAACTATCCACTATGAAAGAGGCTTCCACTGTACAGCTTCAGCCTAAAGGATGATGTCTTTATCCCTGAAGCGAGTAGGGTCCAGCCAACTTACTAGTTCCGGAGCATGTCATTCCACCTCCAATGGTTCCGGGAAGCTGATGGGAATGCCTGGGAGGACTTCATGCCTGTCAATGTTGACTATCTGTAAAATCACGTGAACTATGTTGACGGGAAGGAACTGCAGCCAGAGACGTCTCCCCCGCTGTACCATACTATTATGAAGGTGGCTCTAAGGAACCCAAAGAAGGGGTGGAATGACGAGTGGGATCTTTTCTAGGGTGGAAACTTCACCTATAATTGGCCATGGGACTACTGGGTAGGTTCCTTATGTGAAGAATTTGGGGCAGAGCTGGGGTGAGTGGGCATGTATGAGGCAGCTTGGGCCTCCCAATTCCACATCTATCATCTGAAGTAGCTGATGCCAGAGTTTCTGAGTAGGTGGTCGTCGAGGACCCGTACCTTCCATTTTTACCATGGAGAGTTTGGCATCAGTCTATGGTACCTACACTAGATTTTGGGGGTCCCAATACTAGGGGTAATGTACGATGAGTTCCTCCCTGTTGTGGGTGCGTGGGAGGATCCAGAGCAGATGCCAACACTAGCGATGGCATTGATGGACCTGGTACTGGGAAAGGATAAGGAATCGATGAGAGAATTACATTTCAAACGGTGGTTCAAGCTCTTTTTAAACTTCTCATAAGATGGGAAATTCCTCGTGAGGCCTCAGACCTACTCGAAGGGGGATCAACAAGGCATGGAGCACTCATACTGGCGACTCATGGAGGATAGCTAGTGGATGACCCAGGGGTTCAACGTCAGTAGCGAGCAACAACCGGTGGTCAGGTTGGTTTCATTTATCGTGGAACTTATCTATTGAAAGATCCAACTAGTGAGGGACACTAACATGGGCCTGTGGTCGAGCATGTTCATTATGGAATCCGTGTTGGTGACAGGGGGATGGGCCAACCTTAGGATCCTGATTCTTTCTAAGCTATACAAGATGTTCTGGCATATCAGCGAGGGGAAGAATCCACTTAGGATATTTGGGAAATTCCACCTCCTGTATGGGTGGATAGTAGTGCACATCAGGGGTATCTATGAATATATGATCCCCATTTCCTCTACAGGATCAAATCTCCTCCCGTCCATTCTGAATGTTGTTGAGAGCTTTCCGACCATGCTGACCCTGCAAGCGGTGTTGAACTGGGTTTGGAAGGCAGAAGGGTTCAACTTCCACCCATTCCTGTTGCCAACATGTGTATTTACTAATGATGGACGGGGAACCGAAGAGCATCAGTCCTACCTCTTGGAATTTTGGGGTGGATTTCTGGTGGCGTGGGTTGACCGTAGGTCCCTCTGTGAGTCGTACACCCTGCACCAATTTTCAAGGCATTTTCAGTGCATGCAGTGACTCACCCCACAGTTCTACCTAGAGGTGTACCATGAGGATAAAACGTGTGTGATGAGGAAGATGTGGCACATGTTCACACATGAGGATGGAAAGATGCGAAATGAGCTGCCTCCGCCCATAGCCGTCTTTGGACTGGGGAAGGAGTATGCCAAGAGTTGGGAGGCAACATACTTGGGGGAGATTCTGAAGTGGAAGATTGTCCGGGTTAGTGACGGGGTGTATCCTCAAACATGAGGTTGGGGAAGAGTGTGGCATGTATATCTTTTGGTGGCGGGGCTGCAGTGGCGGTGAGGCCCGCACCGTTTGAAAATGGGGTGGTAGCGGTTCCAGTGGTGGTGAGTCCCACACCGTTCGAAAATGAGGCGGTAGCGGATCCAGTGGTGGCAGCAGAACCAGTGGTCCTAGATGAGAAGAGTCATCCAAAGGGTAGGCCACTAAGGGGATTCCACATGATATCCACCCGGGCTCTGGGGAAGCGGCTGCGTCACATAGAGATGTCAGAGAACGCTACCTCCCTAGAAGCTTGGGACATCTGAGATGTCAACTGACAATTACTCAACCCATCCGAGATGTGGAAACACTTGAACCATATTGGGATGGATTTTCTAGGGATCAGACTTGTGAGGACTCACTTTGTAGTATCCTAGGTGAAGGCGGAGCAATACCTGTACAAGTTGGAGGACTTTGTGCACTCCCGGGGTGCCCACATCCAATGACAGACCGAGTAAAGGTGTTGTTGGATCAAACTTCCCCTATGCAGTTGTATGCTATTGAATTGAGGGAATTCTTTCCTCGTCCAGAAGAATCAGATGAGTCCTCCTGGGGGGAAGAGGCTGGTAAAGGGAGCCCTCTGGAGGAATGTGAGGTCGGTGACTTAGACCCGAAGCTAGAAGAATTCACAGAGGTCCTTGAGGTGAAATCCTAACCATTCCCCCAGAGTCATTACGCGAGTTGTTTAGAACTTATCAACCAACATTTTAACTTTTTAGAAGGTCCTTATATGCAAAAATCTCTCCCAACCTATAGTAGATGCAGTTGTGGGGCCTTCGGGATCTTCACCCACATCTATGGTGGATACCGCACCAAGCAGGGATGGCACACTTGAGGTGGTTCTTTTGAAGTTTTTAGACTTCCCAATAATATACGGAGGGCCATAACTTAGGGTACCAATGGAAACAACCCTGTAGAGATACCGACTATTTGATCTCTATAAGCATCCTTTACAGAATTCATGAATGCCGCTCGTTGACCAAATTAACTGATGTCTGTGCTCCTTTTTTGTATGCATAGTTCTTCAAATGGAATGGGATGACTTGGAATGGTAGGTCGGTACTTCCGGAGGTGCCTTTCCCATGGGAACGCCGGTGGTCATGGAGGTGAATATTAAGACTGACCAAGATTCAGTGCTAATGATCACTAGTGGGACCATTAGCGAGGCAACACATGAAATTATTGAGGTGGAATCTGACGACGGGGGTCAACCGAATGACACGGGTCCTAATATTTTTGATCCAAAACCTAATAAATACCTTGATAACGAGGTCCTGGGGGAGTTCCCCATGTATGATCCTACCAACCCAGCAGACTGGGATGAGACGACCTCTGATAAAGAGAATAGAAAAATAGTCTATTGCCGATCATGGAAGCTGATCAAGATCTTCATTGATGAAACCCCTCAAGCGCAATGGATTGAACAGATGGGGATGCTTCATTCATGGATGCACAGGCTATGCACTGGTGGAGTGGATGCCCAGTGCCCCATATTCTCATCTGATATCTCATGGTATAGAAGATTCGAGAGTATGATCGCGGCCTTTGTGTGGGTTGGCAGTGGAGAAAAGCGGTGAACATCAAGAAGCTCCAGGAGGCTAAAAATGAGATTCAACAGCTACATGCCCAGGAGGATGAGAAATCCTCTTTCCTTAATGTGAAATGGAGGATTATATCATGGCTAAAGGCCCATATAGAAGAGACTAAAGAGTGCATGAAGAAAGTCTTTGAGGAGATGATCGTCTTCCGAATCAATGAGGAGTGGGCTCAGACTGTAGCTGACGAACTGCGCCCCATTGCTGTTGATGAGGAGTGGGAAATTAATAGGTGAAAATGAATCCTAGACACCATAATCCATAGGGTGGAGAAGTTACAACGCTCTTTTTATGGGGGGAAAACCATCCATGGGAGGGGTCGATTCTCAGGTGCTGTAATGCATGCAACTTTTGAACGTACTTTCATGATTCGATTATTTATTCTAGATGAATGCATGAGTTTTGTTATTTGTTTTTGTTTATTTCATTCCCATTACATTCATGGAATATCCAGCGATCAACCCCTAAGCTCACGTGGGTTGGGCCCGATGCGAGAAACAAGGGACGACCACCTCGATATTCAATCCAAATATGAGAGTGCTGACCAAACTTCGTAGGGCTTAAGTAACCAATCCTGGTTTCTGGGAGGAAAGAGGGAGGCCCAACTGGAAGATGAAATTCTTAGAACAGTCAAATTTCCATTTTCCCAGTGTTCTCTAGAGCACAAGAAATGTAATGCCCGGGGCGTTAAAATAAATCCAAACATAGGGGAATGGAAGGTGTGAATCATGATACCCAAAATTCAGAATGTTGTGGGGGTGGCATGATAATAAAGGATAATTGTTGATCATGTTTGAGACAAAGTACCACTATTTTGTTAGCCTGATATGGGGATAAAAAATGAGGGATGACCACTGACCATGTTCCAAACAGGGGGCCTGACTCATAATATCATCCATTAATCTTCTAGAATGAAGACCCATGATAGTAGGTGAGCATAGGATGATCATCCTTACTATTATGGGGTTCCCTTAGACGTGAAATAGGATGAGGGTCTAAATGAAGGGCACACAAAGTGTGGGGAATAGATTGATAGGTTGTTTGAATGGAGTCCAACACTCTTGAGGTCATGCCACCATGGTGAACGCACATTGGGTGAGTGCATCGGCCTGATGAGGGGTCATTCCTACTTTTGGACCAGACCTCTCTAGCAGGGAAGCTGACGCATCACATAATTTTTGTGGGGCATCCCGAACATGTCCAAGGTACAGTTGCAGTTTAAATCTTTGAATTGAGGACATGGAACCCAGAACAGGAACATGTGGCGGGGTACATATCTTGTCGCAAATGAGGACAATTGGATTCCATATCATTATGTGTTCCTGAATGGGTTTGTGACAAGGGGTTAGAAAAATCACAGGATCTTATATTCCTAGGGCTGGACCCAAAGACGAGATGTTTGGCCATTCCTACGTATCCCATGAGGATGAGAATCAATCCATACATAGTTCTTGAAAATGTCGTGTAGTTTAGCATCTTGATGAAAAGATGTGGAGTGGTCTTAGATTATGGTCATAGAGATCGGACCATAGATGGTAAAGAACGGGGGAGACACATGGTGAGATTATTATGAAACCCGACGTGAATGAGGATCTGGATTCCATGTCACCATGTGTTCCTTGGGAAGGTTTTAGATCATGGGACCGAAAACGAAAGTAAGTATGTGCCTGAGGAAAAGTGCATGGGTGCTCCTACATATCCCATGAGAATGAGAATCAAGCCATACATAGTTCTGGAAATAGCATGGTAAGGTAACAGTTCCAGGGATAATAAGTTCATGTAGGTCTGGCCCTCATACCAAATTAAGTGGCATTTTATTGATCTTTTTTTCCCTTTAGGATAGATGTGTGGGTTTTTTGGTGAAGTGATTAACCAAGGACAGAGGATACTGGTGTCACTATAAGAATTTAGCCGCATGTAGGAACGAAAAAAGGTATGGTGGGTGACAAATACCCAACATGATGTCCCCTCAAGTGAATCCATCACAATACAGTTTTGTTTTTGGTCGTCTGACCAGGACGCTAATATCATAGTTTAGGGTTGTATGATAAGACAAACCATGAATTTTAACGTCATGCAATAAAGACTCAATAGTTTAAAGTCATGTGGGACCATAGGGGGAATGTGCATGACGTGATAAAGAATACCTGATGTGAATGAGGAGGAGGTCCACATCACACCACGTGTGATTCTGAAGAAGAAACCTCAGGTCGAGGGGCCAGAAAATGTCAGAAAATTTGGGGATGGACCTGTAGAAGAAATGTCTAGGTGTTCCTATGTATCCCATGAGGATGGGAATCATGCCATACATAGGTCGGAGAGTGCAGTTTAACTTCATGTAGGATGTAACCATTTAAGGTCATGTATGACCATATATAGTTTAACGTCTTTCGGTACGACATACAGTTTAATTTCATGCAGGACAGGAGGTAGGAGGGAATAACTCCTAGAAGGGGAGGTCGTGGTGCAGCTATTTAAAACCCGACATGAATGAGGGAATAAGACTACACACGCCACACCATGCAATCCTATAAGAGTCTGGGACTAAAAGGCAGAACATAAGAGATAATTAGTGGAACTTGAGTTGGACTCAAAGATCAGATGTCTAGGCATTCCTAAATATCCCATGAGGATGTGAATCAAGCTGTATGTAGTTATAAGGGATAGGGTTCTTTTGCCCTATGGAGCAGATGTATAAGGAGATTTTAGTTTAAGGTCATAGAGATTGGACCATGGAGAAGCAAATATTTTCCAAGTAAGTGAAAACCTTGATCTGATCCCTAATCCCACGTGAGTCAATCTCGGTGTAGGAAACAAGGGAAGAAGAGATCTTTGCAACACATGGAATGCATGTGTGGGGTAAATCGGTGTGAAGCCCTGAATGACGCCTTACCACAGCTTTTTCCTCCTAACGTGCAAATGCACAATGAGGAATAGTACCAAGAGTGTCGAAGTTCTACTTGGACATGATGTAGTGGATAAGGATGTGAATCATGCAACCAAAATTTTGGGTTGGATGGGGTTGGCGTGACGATGGAAGATAATTGTCGACCATGTTCGAAACATATTATCCATATCATGAGACCTGAAATGGGAACAAAAAATGAGCTTCAACCACTGACCATGTTCGCAACATAGGACTTGTATCAATTTTTTGTTTGAAACCCTTGAGGACGTTGGACTAGAATTGTAGGAGAGCCCTTAGGCTGAGCATCTATTCCATTTGTGGGTCCCTTTGGATGTGAAAGATGATGAAAACCCAAATAAAGGGGATAAGAAGCCTATAAAATGGGTGAGAGCATGTCTATGGAGAATCTGACACTCTAGGTCCTGAACCAAAGTACTCCTAGGAACATTGGTGAATCAACGAAGAGGGTAGAGGGGCCCAACTTAAGAGTAGTTGACTTGAAAAGATGTGTGCAGGATATGGGAGTGAAGGGATCTAAAGAGAAAGAGGTATCTGGCGTGATTATTAAAAACCCAACGTGAATGGGGACATAATACCATACCACACTGCATACCCCTCTCCTAAATGTACTCAGGCCAAGGGGCCAGAATAATGAGGAGGTTCCTAAGAAACAGGGCTGGGCTAACAGACTAAACTTCCGGGCGGTCCTACATATCCCATGAGGATGGGAATCAATCCACACGTAGTTCTAAGGGTGATGTTTAGCATCTTGCTGGACAAGGACAGAAGGCGTACGACATGGTGAGTTACCCGACATGAATGAGGACGTAAGACCATAACAAACCACACAATCCTAGTTGAGAACATGAGCCAGGGGCTAACAGGGTTGAGAGACTGAAGACAAGAGGTCCCAACCAATTCGTAGTTTAACATCTTGCGATGAGGATAATGGTTCTCTTAGTTTAAGGTCATAGTTTTTGCACTATAGATATGTGTCCTCCTTGCACGGGTATTGCCTTACCGAAACTCCTATTCCCACATGAGCAATGATCGGTGTGGGAAACAAATAGTATGACCATGCTCTCACCATCATATAAGGGTATGATAGTTGGACTCACACTTATGCCCAAGATAGACAGATTTTTGAAGAGATAGCAGGACAGAATGAACTACTACACCCAATATTTGGGGCATACGGGGGTGGTGACAATGATAAAGGATAGCTGTTGACCATGTTCTAAATGCATCATCCATATCGTGTAAACTGTGATAGGAACAACAAGTGAGTATCGACCGCTGGCCATATTCGCAACACGAGACTTTTATTAACTTTTTGTTCAAGGTACTCGAGGGCGTTGGCCCCAAATGATAAAAGATACCTTAGGTTAAGAATCCATGCTGTTCGAGGGACCTTTTGGATATGAAAGGTGATGGAGTCCCAAATACGGGTAGTGTGTGAAACAAAAGTTTTCCCATGAAATTTAACATCAAGTAGGATGATGAAAGAGGTGGAGATCTCCAGGGAAGGGGATGCACAGTGAGGTCATGATGAACCTGTCATAGAGGAGGAAAAAAGCCATTACCATACCATGTTTTCCGACCCGAGGGGAGGTTCTGAGGTTTGAGGCTAGGCCAACATAAAAAATGTCCTGGAATTCCTACGTATCCCATACGGATGGGAATCAATCCATACATAGTTTTGAATGCCATGTAGTTTAGCGTCATACAGTAAGGACATGGGAGAATAGAAAAATGAGGAGGGAGAACATGGTGTGATCATCATGATCCCAACATGAGTGGGGAAAAAGAATCCTACACTACACCATGTATGGTCCTCCAAGAGAACTACACCCATGGGGGATAGTCAAAGAAAAGAGTTGGGGTATGGACTCTAAGACAAGGAGTTTGACCTTTCCTAGGTATCCCATGAGGATGGGAATAAATCCATACGTTGTTCTTGAAATGCAGTTTAACATCTTGTAGGACTGAACAGTTTAAGGTCATGTAGGATCATCTACAGTTTAAAGCCATGCCAGACGAGACAATTGAAGGTCGTGTGGGACCAGATACAGTTTAACGTCTGGTGGGATGACATACAATTTAATGTCATGTGGGACATAACAATTTAAGGTCATGTAGGACCCACCTTTTTGAGGCAAAGTATTTCATGAGGAACTAGGCATTTGTGGGAGGAGTTATATGCTCACCATCCATGGTGGCCAGGGAGTATGCACCGTTGGGATAAAACCATGTGAATAATGTAAGGTCCTTACTATTTGGGCTCCAATTGGGGTGGTTTTCATCCAGGTATCATTGGTGTTCTCAAGGAAAACACCAAGACACCTTGAAATAAAGAGCATAGGTGATCATTCTTATTGAAATATATAGCTTCTAATGCCTTTCTAGATTGTGTAGGGTGAGAATCCTATTCTCGTCAAGTGATTCCAATTCAGCCTGATAGATCTCAGAAACCCTATCTGGCGCTTTCTGTTCATAAACAGTTGTGCGTAATGAAGGCAATTGAATCTCTATGGGTAGGAAGACCTCTATTCTGTACACCAGGGAGTATGGGGTCACCTGTGTGGAATTATGATTTGTCTTCCTATAAGCCCATAGGGAGTTGGGGAGATTTTCCGGCCAACTCTTCTTGTTCTGACCAACGGTTTTCTGAAAAATGTTAGAGAGGGTTTTGTTGAATGCCTCAATCTTCCCATTTTCTTACGCGTGGTAGCAGGAGGTATGGTTAGAATGAATGTTGTACTTGGCATAAAATTTATTCAATTATTCAACCCGGATGTTGGTTCCATTATTGGTGAGTACAACGTGAGGGACTCCAAATAGGTAGATGATGTTGGAGATCACAAAGTCAATGATAGAGTGGGACTTGACCTCCTTGAGCCCACTTGGAAAAGAAATCCATAGTTGTCAGAGTGTACCTGAATTGGTGAGATATTTCCAGTGGATATGGTCCCACAACATCGAGTCCCCAGAATGCCAAGGTCCAAGAGTACTTGGTAGAGGCTCTGGTGGCCGATGCACAATGTTGGTCTGAATTTGGCACGCATGACACCTCTTAGAAAACTCAATGTAGTCGTGGATCATGGAGGGCCAAAAATATCCCATCCTCTGGATTTGGTGAGATAGTTTTGGCCCGGACTGATGAGCCCCGTAAGAACTGGCATGAACCTCCTGCATGACTTGAGAAATCTCAACTCCTTGAATGAAACAGAGGGTAACCCCATCAAACACATTCTTGTAGATAATTCACTCAGGATCAGGACCACTCTAGAGGGTAAATTGTAACATGCAGTGTCAGATTAACTCGCACTCAGCCCGATCTACCTGTAGATTACCATGTTGAAGATACTCAACCAAGGGTATAGTTCAATCAAGGGTTACCTCTATCCATAAGGTAGGGGGACCTAGCGGTCTTGACGTGGAGGCGCCTGTGGTAAGGTGGATTACCTGCGGGCTATCATCATCGTCCGAAGTGGCGGGGGTGATGAATCTATGGTGGGCTATGTGGATAATCAAATCATCCTTCTCAGGCTCTACAAGTAATGAAGCTAGGCCGATCAAGGCATCTTCTATACCATTCTGTGAGTGAGGAACATGGGTAACCTTCGACCGATATGGGAACTGGGCCATCAACTAGCGGGTATGTTCAAAAAATGGTATGAGCTTTGGCTTCCTGAAGACAGAGTCACCATTGATATACTTGATGACTAGTTCAGATTCCACTTTCACATGCAAGTGGGGAACATAAATCTCGAGGGCTAGCTTGAGGCCAGTGATGAGAGCCTGATACTCTACCTCATTGTTGGTAAAACCCTATAACAGTAGGAATGAATATGGAAGGACGGCCTTCGCTGGGGTAATGAAGATGATACCAAGACCTACTCTTTTGAGACTGGGGTCATTGATCATTCTACTGGTAGGGCTTTGGGAAGAACCATCAAAGTGAATCTTCCAGCATGGAGGGGCCTAGTATTCTGAGAGGATTTCATCATCAGGAAAATCAAGGTCCAGATACTGGTCTGTGGGAGTTGGATGGGAAGCAATGAAATCTTCCAAATCATTCCCCTTGATAGCCTTCTGAGGGACAAACCTATTGTCGAACTATTGGAGAATCACCACCTACTGATCTAGGTGGCCTTTCAACATGTTGCGGTTTAGGATTTACTTCAGTGGATCCACTCGAGACACCAGCTGTACCTCATAATTCTGGAGTTAATGCCACAATTTCTATATTGTGACTACTAGTGCAAGGAATCTCCTCTCAATAGGGGAGTATCTGGTCTTCATATTAGGAGCATGCGGGTGAGATAGTAGAGACTGTTCTTTATACCATCTTTGTTCTTCTGGGTGATAAGGGAACCAAGGGACCATTTCAGGGCAGTCACGTAAAAGACCAATAGCTTTCCAGAGATAGGTGGCATCATGACTAGAGGCTAGAGAAGATACTTCTTGATTTCCTTGAAATAATTCTGACATTCCTCATAACACTGATTGGGAGTGACTTTCTTTATGAGCTAGGAAAAGGGCTTGCACTTGCCATCCAGATTTGTGATGAATCAGCATATGTAGGCTAAGTGTCCTTGGAATCCTCAAAGCTCCCGGATATTGCTCTGGGGAGACTTATGGCTGAGGTACTTGATCTTCTCCAGGTCGATTTTGATGCACCTGTATCTAAAAATTAAGCTGAGAAACTTTTTAGAGGTGACCCCAAAGGAACACTTCAATGGGTTCATCTTCAGGTGGAAGGAATAAAGAAATCAAAACACATTCTCAAGGTCTTTGATATGGTCCTGATGCTGGAGAGATTTAACCACCAGGTCTTCCATGTAGCATTCCACCAGTGTCCCGAGGATCAGCTTAAATATGTGATTCATAGCCCGCTAATAGGTGGAACCTTCATTCTTTAGGCCGAAGGACATGAATTGGTAATAGAATGTACCTTGTGGTTCCCTGAAGGCGGTAGACTTCTCATCTTCAGGGGCCATTAGGATTTGGTTATACCCAGAGTACCCATCCATAAAGGAGGGGGCCTAGAACCCAGCTGTAGAATCAATCAAAAATTCCTTCATAGGAAGGGGAAAATATTCTTTCTGGAAGTGACAATTGAGATCTCAGAAGTTGATGCATACTCTGATATGTCTGTTTTTCTTCCTGAGTGGCACAATGTTGTCTATCCATCTTGGGTAGTAGACCTCCTTTACGAAATTGGATCTAATGAGTTTATCAACATCGACCTCGACTACGGAACCGTGAGAAGGGTGCATCTTTCTAGGAGGCTGCTTAAACCCATGGTGATTTGCTGGGAGACCGAGGTAGTTGACAACTACCTGGGGATCCGGTCTTGGAATCTCGTCGTAACTCCAGGAGAATACATCACGATTCAACTTCAGGAAGTCTTCATACTATTCTCTCTCCTCGAGAGGCATAATGACACTGATTAATGTGGGTTTTATATCTGTCTCTCCACTGAGATTCACATGTACTAGTTTGTCAACTGTGGTAGAGATACCCTTTTCAATTGCGGGGGAAGCATTCTCTAAATCATCTTCTTCACTTATAGAGGAGGGATCTTCGACGGGAGGAGTTTCCTCTGAGTTTCAGTCGATCAATCCCCATGGGAGACTGGTTCCAGCTTGAGCTGTGGTAGACATCACATTAAGGGATACCTGTGCTACCGAAACCATGGAAATGAAAGCTGTTGATCAGCTACCATATGGTCTTCGGCCAAAGGGTCCACGCTTAATGATATCAAATAAATAGTGGTTGGTCGGCTTGAGCCGGTTTATTCCATTCCAGTGAAACAAACAAGTATGGAATATTTCTATTGACATGGAGAGGACATCCCGATACCTTATGGGAGGAGGGGGATCTGGGATCATCGATGCTTGATTCATATTAGAGTACAAGGCAATCTTCCGGTGTCGCCTAGAATTGGGAACATGATCCTATTTTGTTTCGGAAACATTGAATCATTGTCCCATATCAGGGGTCTTATCCTCCAACCGATAGACCGGGAAGATGTAGAAATCATCTAGATCTGTCCACGGGTCAGTCACAGCTGTAACGGGCTTGACTTCGCTAGCCTGGATCAGTCTGTCTTTTCTTTTGTAATAGTCAACATCTAGGTAGTGGGATTCACAAGAGGCAAAGGGGGATGTGTCACCCTAATGTATGCATACTCGACCATTAAGGGAGTATTTAAGGAAATGGTGATATGATGAAGGGACCTCCACATGCAGGTGACGCCATGACATACCCATAAATGCGTTCTAATCAGTGTCCTACGAAACAACCATGAAATCCGTGCTGGCTACCATACCCCTGAACTGGGTCTTCAGGCAGATCTTTCTGAATGTTGTCTTTTACATCCTATCATAACCTTGAATTTTTAGGTCAGAGGGACTCATATCATCCTCAGATAGCCCCATATTTCGAAGTGTCTGGGTCAGGATTAGGTTGATCCCAAATACCGTGTCAACAAGATAGCGACAAATATCCACTACATTGAAGTGGCCCGTGATATATTGTGGGCGGATATTCCCCTATATGGGGGAGCCATCATATTCTACGGAGAATGTGATAATGGACTTGCACTCAGCATGCTTGGCTGCCTCAACATGGAAATCCTCTACAACTGCTACCTCTGTATCAAATTGGAGGGGGCTTCTTAAATCCTCGGCGAGATCTTCATGTATATCTGCTAACAGACCAAGGGACTCAAGGATGGAGAGCCTTAATGGAATGATGGAAAGATGTTTGAGGAAATCATACTTCTATGCCAGGAATGAGGTTCTTCTTATAGGAGGTCACTCTATGGTAGGAGGTATAGAGGGCCCTACTGGGTGCACTGACGGTTGGCTGGTGTTGGGAATGTCCCACTGGCCACTGGATGAAGCCTGTGGAGTGACTACCGAATGGGATCCATATGACTGAGACTCGTCCGTAGTAAAGTGTGGCTGATCACGGCATGGTTGAGGTGGCTCTTCCTGATCAAGCAGCACAAACGGCAGCGAAGGTGAACCTTATGACATCATATGAGAAGGCTGCATGTTTTGACCTCTACATTAGGCCTTCTTCCTGGTTTCGGTATCATGCACAACCTGGATGGAAATAATAACTGAGGAAGTCCAACGACCCATATATCCATAGCTCCACCGACGCTGGCGTCGGCTGGGGATGTTGGGAAGATCCATCTAGCACTCCTCACCATCAGAAATCATGTAGGGGTTTACCAGTTCTACAGTGTTAACCGAGGCGTACCCTTGAGTGTCACTTGAAAATCATCCACTACTAGACGAATTCTAGGGGGGATCACAATCTCTCAGAGAATGAATTCTACAAGAGTACACGATGACGGCGTCATGGGTGGGGGAATTTGTTTTCCCTTACGCCGTCGACACTTGTTATTATGGGAAGAGGATGATTGAGAGGATGAAGATGAAGTATTAGTGGCATACACATAAGCTTCTGCAGGATCGGTCCGATTCAGGTGTGCACAGATAATACCATGGTCATGGGTGACCATCCTACAATCCATCCATTCGTCATACTTCTGGTACCCGTGGTTTTAAACCTGGTGCCACTCATCTTCGTTGTCACTTCCGCTATCGGGATTCACGAATATGCATGCCACTTGTGCCGGAGTTGGGACCAACCTGTCTCTGATGTTGTCGACCTAGTCTTGAATCCAGTCTTTAAACACATAGAACATTATGAGGGTGTGCCCCAAGATGTGGTGATAGGGGCATTAGTTGGGGTGATCAATTAAATCTGCCTCTTCTGGCCTCCTACATTCATGAAAGCACATAATCCACTCTTCCAAGGCACATAGGAAATAGCTGGGAACCTGAGCCTCATTGAACGAGTAGGTCCGGTTTCTCCTTTCTGGAAAGGGGGCCCTGAGATCCTAAACCTGATGAGGGGCTAGAGGATCCTGTCATGGTGGCAGAGCTTGATTATCTCTCCTGGGTTGTGGCGGCACGTTACGCGGGGGCGCCTACCGATTCTGAGGCAGACACGACTAGGTTGGAGGCAGCTCTTGTGGTTGTAATCCTATGCGAGGTTGCGGAGGTGGCTCCACTAGAAATAAATATAGTTGTCTGGGGGCCTCTATTTGGGCCATTGCGATGGAATCGACCCTGGCGGCCCTTCTCGCGATAATTGCAAAAGGCCGCAGACGTGCCTGGCTAGCCTGTTGCAAGGATTCTTCTAGGTGTTGGGCCTTATTAGAGAAGTCTAGATATCCACTGGGGTAATTCTGGGTGATCAGAGAGGGTACCATTTCTATCTTGACATTCCACACACAAAACATTATCATTTTCTTCTGAGTCAGTGGCACATTAAGGGAGTATGTGATCCCTTTCTACTGGGAGAGAAAGTTCGCAACACAGTCATCAGGACTCTTCTTGCACTTGAAGAGGTCTGCAATACTCATCTTCCATGTGGTGGAAATGAACTGGAAGAAAAATTTCCTACGAAGATCTTCACAGCTGGCTACTGACCCAATGGGCAGCTGGCTATACCAGACAAACATAGGCCCTTCGAATGTCTGTTCAAAACACCCAAGTTTGGTGGCCTCTTGCTGTGCTGGAGTTCCCAACATGGGTCCACACATTGAACTGATGTGGTCCAGATGTTGCAGTGGGTCACCCATCCCATTAAAGGGGGAGAAGGTGGGATTTATGAAACCTGGGGGTGATGGCATATCATCCACCCATACCGAATACAGCTTACCATAAGGTAGGATTTCCACCTGTCACATTTCCAATTCCTCGAGGCAAGCGATGAGCGCTAGTCTGGGATCATCTGGGTAGGGGTTCCTGTGTTGACGGGGATCTATGACCACCAGTGCATGGGTGGGTTCTTCCACATGATAAGCAGGCCCAAAGGCTCATGGAGCGGTTTGTGGGATGACCTGTAGATCAGCTGTGGCAACCAACATTGGTTCCTGAGGATTGTCACGCCGCTATGGTGGATTGGGAGACACATATGGTTCCCTCTTACCATAATTTCTCGCCTCTATCCTATCTGGGTGGACAGAATGGTCATGGTCACCTGAAAGAAATTCTCCAGGGGGAAGTTGTGTCTACCCTTGCGGCCCCAGTTAAGGATAACCGTAGTTTGTTCATCCCTCCACAACGCATTCATCAAGGAGGTATTCTACCATCTTATTGTGCTCTGCGAGTTGTTGGCGCAACGAAACTTTTTCATGATCATCCTATGTCTTCTGCACTGATCCAGATGGGTCGGAGGGTTTGGCAGCTCCAAGGTTCTCTTTTCCCTTATTTAGATTCTGAGCAAGGTTTAATGACTTGGTAGGTATAGGAAGACACAAAAAATTCCTTTGTGGTGAGTGATCCTCCCCAATGGATCCAATAGGTGTGATACTCCCTCGGTGCGTAGGTCGTCTCCATGAATCTCTATATCATTATCTTCCACTGGTAGGTTGACCATGTTAACCATGACCCTACCTGGGGGCATATCCTTGATATCGCCTGGAGAATCGGGCTGACGCCAGAAAGCACTGAAGTGGAGAGAAGCATAATGCCCCCAACCATGGATCTACACATGGGGGGGGGAGCCTCTCTGATGATTCTGCGGAGCACATTAAATATCTGAACACATTTTTGATGGAGATTCCTATGGAGGCCTGGTGACTCAGGGCGTTGGGCCACAGTGAGTGCATCCAGATCAACCAGGAGGCATTGTTGGCCAATGTTTTCGAAATGAACTTGAATTTTGGGGTAATCCACTCACTGACAATGAAGGAGAGGTTGAGTCGCTCATAGGGTCTGTAAAAAACACTCGACCTCCTCCTAGGTGAGTGATTCCGGCACACTAAAATTCAGTGTTGCAACTGGCCATAGCATCTCGAAGAAATGGTCTGCTGCAAGAATGGATCATAAGCTCCTCGTCTCGGACTGAGGGTCTAGCCCTTGATTTCATCACTTGTCAACCATATGTGGCTGAGGAACCAGTAGAGGTACTAAGGCAGACCGCTGGGGTGGTGGGCTGGCCGGTAGAGAATACGGCGAGCGAGCTAAAAAGCTGCCGCATCTCAAGCTATCCTCCAGAGAGTGCTGTGATTTGGCCACCACATCGCGATTGGATGGGCTGGCAACCATGGTTTCTGGCACAGGGACTACAACCAGTGGTGGTGGGCCCTGCTATTTCTTATTCTTCATCAGTCCCCAGAATAAGTCTTCGTGATCTTTGGTTGAGGTAGAGAGTGATCCTGGTGATGTTGGTGGTGATTTCACGGTCAATCCCTATGGAGATTCCAAATCTTCGTCCTCCGGGATTTATATGCGGAGGGAGGTAGGGATCTGGTCGACCTCGCATTCCGGAAGTAGGAGGCTGATGAACCTTGTTCCTTCCTCGACCCTTGACACAGAGGATCGAGGAGAGGGTACAATCGCTGAGTCGTATTCCGCTTCAGAATTTGAAAAGAATACAGGTTTAATCTCTATCTGAACCTTCTCGACATTCTTTTTATGGAGGTGATGACCCACCCTCCATCCCCAGACTGGTTCTTCAGGAAAGGGGAGATTCCTAGCATGAGGCGGTCCTTCGGCCGAACTAGTGCTGGGGCGGATAGGGATTCCGCCCGAATGAGCCACAGTGCGAGGAGAACCTGAGCAGATGTCAAAAAGAAACATGGGGAGGACCTCCGTCAGAGCTTCTAGGATCATGGGTAGGGCCACCATGCTTGTTTCCCCTGGTAGTGTCTGGGTGAGGAGGGTCCTCGTACAGGTCAAGCTGAACACAGGTAGGGCCTCCATGCTGGGTTCCAATGAAGAGAGGATGACCTTCACTTCTCGGATTTATGGGGAAGGAGGACCTTCTCTAGCTGCTGTAAGGACATGAGGAGGGCCCCCAAAGTATATATTGACTGGATGTGTATCATCTCCACACCGGTGGCCTACAGAAGGAGGAACAACTCCAAACCTGATGTAATGAGCACAAGAGAGGCTTCTGTACTAAGTGTCATAGCTGTAGGGAGGACCCTTGTTTAAATTGAAGGTGGAATGGGGTAGATATCCATGCCATTCTTGGGAGCGGGGTGGACCCACATTCACAATTGTGGCATTACACGGAGGACTTCTATACTGGGTGTCATTGCAGCGGGTCAGCCCACGATGGACACTACCCGCGCCTGTAGCCAGGAGAGTCGACCCTGCCCACCTGTGGGGTGGTTGGGACCTCGATCCGGGTTGGGTGTATAAGTACCCCTACTCGGTGTAAATAGGGGGAAAATGGTATACGTCAATGGTGGCATGATCCATAGTAGCTATTGACGTTAATACCCTTAGCGAGCGTCCTCTTCAGCCTGTGCCCGACGCTTGTGTCGGGTCAGCCGAACTGGGGATGGAAGTTCAGGTGAATAACATACCTACTCCTCGACCCGTGGGTCTGGGTGGCGATGCTGGCATGACCTAGTTGGGGCACTCCTTGGGAGCCCCTGGAGAAGTATCCCATTCAGGCTACCCCAGACATCCCTCACCTCGTCAGCGTAGGGGAATGAGTCATTGAAGCATTCCGGGGAGAGGCTCCCAAAATGGTTGTGTGTCGGAGTGGGGAGTAGTATCTCCCTACATGGCCCTTGGGGGTGGCAGTGGAGATGAGGTGCAGATACCTCTAAATCCTGTAGGGCCATATCCCGAGTTGGGATAATCCCCTCCTCGTACTGGAAGATGTGGTCATTGATCACCCTTCATTGAATGAACTCAGACTGGGAGATATGGCATGGGCACCTGGCAACTGCCGATGTGGGGGCTGCCATGGGGGAAATGAGGCTATGTGGGACTTCCATGATCACATTTCCCCTGCCCCTACGTCAGTAGGTGGGCGGTGATCGGTTTCCTGATACAACAACTTGGTTCTTGGAAAGCAGGGAGATCAAACCATTAGTGTTGAAAGAAAAGGAAATTGATGACCAGTGCCCTAACACCCTTCCGTCTTCCGTGGATGGTAAGAAGGATCCACGCTAACAATGTCACAGATCGATATGTCGAACGTTTAAACTGCCCCTTATTCTGGCGAATTTCATGCCAGACCAACTATTTACTTGACGGGACCTAGCGCTAGATAACTAGATCCAGTGACATGCTAATCCATCGATGTATCAAATCCTTCTAATCTCCATATTGAGGAGAAGAACTTCACATTAGGTTCACCATTTCTTTTTCCGATTCTTTTGTTAGGGATCACATCTGTCTACTGAGGAGGACACACTGCTTGTTGCCCCGCATTCCAACATTCCAAAGGCGGGTGCCATCCATCTCTTATTCAGGTATGTTTTCTCCTTGATCAAAATGGGGTGATGGGATGTCAGTTCCTCCTTCCGTGGATTCCTCCTCAGATCTTGTTACCTAGTCTAGGTCTCCCTTATAGATTAAGATGTTGTTCATGAAACTCTTCCCAGTGCCATGTCTTCATGGACACTGGTTAATGACACTGCTTCTATCTGGACATTACAAGGGGTCAATTCAAGGTATAAACCTTTGGTTAGGGGAGTAGTCACATTGGAAATCACTAGTGTGTTTGGATGATGGAACACTGGCGAGTCTGTTTTCTTACATTTATGATAGGGCTTCTCGAGGGAACGGAATCTCGAGGCATCCCACGCCGAGTGCGGGGAATTATATTCCATGGTCATATCTATGAGATTTTCCTTAGCTTCCCATGTTTGACACAGGGTATGTCGCAAGTTTAACATCTAAAGGAGAAAGATCAAATTGATCGGAACACTGATGGAAGTGGATCAGATGGGTGCGATCCCCAGAGGGAACACCGATGTTGGAGCTAACTTGTGGTTAGTTACCCGACTACTACTAGGAGAAATGGGAGAGGGGTTAATATGATCCCACCAAGATATGGTGACCCAGGTAATAATAAGGATGGATGATGGAGTGTTGAGTGGAGTGAATGAGGAATGAGGTGGAACCATCATGAGGATGGTGATGATGTTGGGATTGAGTCTCGAAGATGCTTCCTACGTATCCCTGTGGAAAAGAATCAAAGTCCACGTAGTTCATTATGGGTGTATATAATCAGGGTGTGCGTAGAGGATGATGACCCAATAATATACTGGGGCTTACAAGTGGTTAACATCCCAGGTTGGTCTGACTCCACTGGGATAGACCAGAGGTGTGGGTCCCAATAGAGGGGATTACAGTGGCTCACCGTCAATTGGGAACACAACGATTGACTGTTTATTGGGATACAGAATGGCTTACTGCTAGATGTGGTTGGCGATGTCTTACCATCAATTGGGGATCAGAAAAGCTTACCATTGGATGGGATTGGCGATGGATTACCGTCAATTGGGGATCCCAACAGCTTACCACTTGATGGGATTAGCGACTGCTTACCATCAATTAGGGATCACAATGGCTTACCACTGGATGGGATAGGCAACGACTTACCGTCGATTGGGGATCACAATGGCTTACCACTGCATGGGGTTGGCGACGACTCACCGTCGATTGGAGATCACAATATCTTACTACCATATGGGTTTAGAGATGGCTTACTATCAATTGGGGATCAAAATGGATTACCGATGGATGGGGTTGAACCTCATGGAGGCTTCCTACGTACCTTTCTTAGGAGACAAAGTCCGCGTAGTTTGGAAGGGTGAATTGGAGAACTGACGTGAAGAGGTAGGGACCAGTAGGTATTGGTCTTGAACCTATGGGAGGCTTCCTACGTACCATTCCTTGGAAAGGATCAAGGTCCACATAGTTTAAAACGGTGTGAACCAACATGAAGGGGATTAGATAAAGTAGGTGTTTGGCTTGAGCCTCAGAGAAGATTCCTACGTACCCTTCCATGACATGGATCAAAGTCCACAAAGTTGGGTGGGGGATTGGTGAACCGATGTAAAGTGATCAGGACTGATTAGGTGTTGGTCTTGAACCTCAGATAGGCTTCCTACATACCATGCCTTGTCAAGGATCAAATTCCATGTAGTTCTATATGGGGTGAACCGGCGTGAAGGGGGTCAGATTAGGTAGGTGTTGGGCTTGAACTCAGGGAGTCTTCCTACATACCCTACCTTGAAAAGGGTCAAAGTAAATGTAGTTCGGTGGTGTGCGGATTACACATGAAGGCGGCCCATAGAGGATGTCATGGTCGATGCTTACTCTAAGCCCATGTGAGTCATGCTCAATGTGGGAAATAAGAGGCAGTAGAGACCTAACGATCATGTTGCGACATGTGCATCCATGGGAAGCAGAGTGGGGACTATACAAGGTTAGCATCCCAATGTGAAAACAGGGGATTACTCATGGTTAACAGCCTAGGGAGATGGAGATTGGGACTTAATCTAGTATGGAGGCCCAATTGGTGAAAAATCCCAACAGGAGAGGGATTTTTCATGGAAGAGAAGAGGGTTCTGGTGCCCATCTACCCTCTTGGATATTTGTCACTGAAGAAAGGAGGGAGAGTAGGAATGGTTCCTCCCACAAGAAAGGCTAGGGCATTATAGCAAGATGGCTACCCTTCCCCACGGACATGAGCCGTTCCAGTAGGAAGGATATCATTCCATGTGAGGAAGATCCCACTCCCATGGAGATAAGCGGACGTAGAGAATTTCTGAGCCCGGGTACCCTGCGTATGATGGATGGGGTGAGGTCACATTTTAACGTCATGTGATGAAGACGATGGTGCTTGGAAGTTTAACGTCTTGCATCTCGGGTGAGGTGGGTTCACTCAGCACCCCTAGGACTTACATGAATGATATCTACCAACCCATGGGGAAGGGAAGGCATCAGCAATTCCATGGAAAGGGGTTGTTGTGAAGTGATCCAATGAGGGGTCCACATTAGTGTGGCTATGCAAAGAAGCAATAGACATTATCATGCCTATATAACGAAGCATGTGGCGAATCAACATAACATGAAGCACCCCCAAGGGATTTTGAAATTACTTTGTACACGCCTCGCAGGCCGTACATGAAAGAGGATTGTAGAGCAGAGGGGTTCACATAAAGGGATCACGTGAAGCTCTGGTGCTTCATGTAGTGGAAGAGCTTCACAAAGGGCTATGATTTGAAAAGTGGTGTGTCCCAACCTAGGCACATGAAATAGGTGCACATAGAGGGTGCTTTGAAAAGTGGAAAGGCTTTAACGAAGCAGAGCTTCGCCAAAGAAGGGTTCCCTATGAAGCGTAGCACAGCAAAGCAATGTGCTTCATGAAGCAGAGTGACCCTGCCTTCACATGTGGGTTACATGTGCATGGAGGGTACATCCTAAAGCATAAGTTCTCCATGAATACACAAGTCCCCTTTGGAATCCCCTTCCTTCACGAAGGCCCACGAGTTCCACAAATGGAATACCTCTCTGAAGAGGGGTTGAATTTAAGCAAAGGGAAAGGAACTTTGCAATTCTAAAGTACCTTGAAGAGATCATTTTTTATAGAGAATAAATTTCTTCGTGATTCGAGAGCTAAGAAGGTGAATGGTAGGAGGATCTATCCTTTGGGGTCAAGGGGAGCCCTGTATTTATTGGCAAGAGGCGCTGCAAAGCATAGATCATTTAGTGAAAAGCTACATGGTACTTTGTCGTAACTACAGAGCCTCCCGTCTCCTTTCTCCACGGTAGCTTCGAAAACATCAATCAGACCATAGATCCTCCCACCTCCTTGATCCGTGGCAGCTTTTTAAACATCAATCAGATCGTGGAGCCTCCTTCCTCCTTACTGCGTGGCGGCTTCGCACACGTCAATCGGATCGCGGAGCCTCCCTCTTCCTTCCTCCGCGGTGGCTTCACAAATGTAAATCGGCTCGTGGATCCTCCCACCTCCTTGCTCCACAACAGCTTCATAAAGGGGGTTGCTTCACGCCGGACACAGTGTCTCGGGGCTCCATGAACAAGATTTTTGAGGTATCCCCAAAGCCTTTGCATTTTCTCTCCTTCTTCCCAAATTTTGGTGCCAACACCTGTTGTTCAAAGAACTCTATTTTTCAATTTCTTATCATGGTACAAGTAGTCTGTGGCCTTGACCTATAGTATTCCTTGGTTTTTTGATGCAAGTTTCTCTATTTTTATTTCTTGTATTTCAGATATAGACTTGATACAAACTTTTATTCTTGAGAAAAATGATGTGGAAAATGTTCTTTGAACTTGATATACCTGCTTTTGTTTAGAACTATAGACAAAGGGAAATTTTTACCATGTTTTCTTTAAAACTTTTTTAATACTTATCATGCCATGTTTTAATTTAAAATAACAATAATGGATTTGTTATATAGATAATTTTTATGGAACACCTAGCTGGGGTCCAACTAAGGCAATTAGCTCACACCCTACAGAACTCTTCAGTGGTGCGTAGAACGTTTTATGTCTTTTAGTGTAGGGAATGTCTAGGCGTTGTAGTGAGGTGGTGAGGTTTGTGTCAGATGGTTGTGTATCCAGTTGTGAGATGGTCGGTGTTCTTCCATGCCATTGTTTGGAGTAGCTATTTGGTCTGGGTCCTTTACTGTTGGGATTTTCCTAAGAAGTTTTTAGCTACTTTTTTATGTTGTCTATTTATGATATTTTCTTACAATTATGGAATATATATTCATTAATATTACATTTTTTCTTTACTAATTTAAATAAGTATTCCATGTGGTTGTTTAGGTTTGGTGAAATCATTCCCTCTGGTCTATCGATTGATGCCCAGGTGCCTTTCGACTGCCCATGGGGATCAAGAATACCGTTTGGGTATGTGAATGATTGCACTGGGTGATGGATTTGAGGGAAAACCCTGGTCGGTTCGGTACAATTTGGTTTGAGAGGAGGTCTATCCTTAATATTCCTTGTCTTTGTATGTCTGTTAGATATGATATAGGATTGTCAGGACTTGAGATGTATTTTTCAATAAGTGATTGGAAATATTTTATCATGGAGTGACTTAAGTTTCCATGTGAGGTTGGGATATGTGTCTCTAGTGTTGGGTTTTTGTTTGAATCTCAGTTTTTTCTTAAGGTTTTTCTAGTTTGAACAGAGATTTCTTATGCTATCTGATCATTCTTAGGTTTTAATTTGCAACAATATGCCCCTGAGATTTCTTCCATGAGTTCCTTAGGAAGGTGTAGCTGATGCTCTTAAAGTGAACCCCCCTATAGATCAATATATCATAGAGACCATCATATTTGTAGTATTTTCTATTGATCAGGATGTGCCAGAAGTTCAAAATGTAGTGGTTGATGTATAGTCAGGAGCTGAACGAGGGAGAGATTGATCATTGGAGTTCTTGCGTGAGAAGAAAACATTATTTTAAGGAACTATAAAACTCAAGAGGTGGAGGACTATCCGGATATGATTGATCAAATATTTTACTTTCTGGAGACACCTGAGAACATCAGAGTAAAGTGTGAAGAATTCCTATTGTAGGGGTCTGACAAGTGATGGTGGGATTCTATGGTTTATGCAGACATACGCGTGGACTTGGATTGCAAGGGTTTCAAAACACTATTCTTCCAACATTTTCTTACAAGGTCTATGATATTGGTCAAGTCTCTAGAGTAATTATCTATGTAATAGGAAGAGTGTTCGATCCCAGCACACAATAATTGATTTTCCAAGCATATCTATTTTTCTCCGAATGTAGTGAATAATGTATAGCTGAAGGCGCAAAATTACTAATAGGGTTTGTCACCAGATATTAGATTGCATGTGTTTATATTGAAGATTTCTACCTATGTGGAGTTGGTGGAAGGATGTAATATGGAAGAGATGAATATGGTAAGAAAGGTTAGTTTGAACACCTCTTCCCTTTCATCCAGGGACAATGTCGGTGGAGTGCATGGGATGAAGAGGAAGTGGCAAGATCACCGCAGAAGTGGTGGAGGTGGGTCTCATCAGCAATCCTCCTCTACACCATCTATTATAGATATTAGTGTTCCAATGGATTTATACTAGTTCAGAAAGGGGGGAGACATCAGTAATTCTTGTCCTAGGCCTATGAAGATATGAAATTGATGTGAACATGTTGGTCACTTACAACGTTTCTATCAGGATATGACTACACATCGTTATAATCAAGGTTTTTTTAACTCCAAAGGCTACTGTGGTGTAGTTAGAAGCTTCAAAGAATACATGGATCCAGCCAAATGACCCAAGAGTGAATCATTTACATGTATTAGATGAGTTCAAAATGGAATTCAATGCAGCTCCAGTAATATTGAGAGGTACTATCCTTATTTCATCTTCATTAGCAATTTCTTTGTTTGATACTGGAGCCTCCCACTCATTTATATCTACACATTTTGTTGACATTATTAAACTTCCAATGGAACTTATTTCCTTTAAAATGGAGTTAGAGATACCTCTTGGTATGAGAAAAGATCAGGGGTTTCAGTGTCCTTGTTTGTTAATGATAACCATTACGATGTTGGTCTAGGATTTTCTCATTCTCAATATGGAACTATTTTACATCATCATCGTTATGGCGTGGCTTGTATCTCATTGATCTGGTATTGATTTTTATCTTCAGTGTGTTTTGTTTCTTACTGTATATGGGAATTCTCAGGTGTTTGAGGGGGAGCAGTACACAGGATCAGGTTATGCAGGGTCTTCCTGCCCAGAGTTCAAGATCTTTCTTGTTTCTATTACATTTGATCCTAACTAAGTTTATTCTATTGTTGATATTCCTGTCATTTTTCAAGACATTACTGACATTTTCCTAGACAGATTATCGAGTCTTCCTCCAAATAGAGAGGTATATTTTACAATCGACTTGGTGTTAGATATGAAACTGATATTGATACCTTCATACCATATGGAACCATCTAAGATGAAATATCTCAAGATTAAGTAATATGGCCTATTGGAAAATGGTTTTTACACCCTAATGTTTCTCCTTGGGAATCCCCAATGCTCTTCACCAAGAAAGTAGGTAGTTCACTTTGGTTGTGTGTGGTCTATAAAAAGTTGAACCAGGTAACGATTAAGAACAAATACACTTTTCCTCATGTGGATGAAATATTTGATCATTTGAAGGGGGAAAAGTGGTTCTCAAAGACCTATCATTGATCGGGTTATCATCAGCTTATAGTTTGAGAGTATTATATTCCAAATACAGGTTTCAATAGAAGGTATGGCCATTATGAATATATTGTGATGAATTTTGGTCTGAATAACACTCCTGTAGTTTCCATGGATTTGATGAGTCTAATTTTCCATCAATAGCTTGACACCTTTTTGGTAGTGTTCATGGATGATATTCTGGTTTATTTGAAATCCGATCATGAGCATGAGCACCACTTGAGTTTGGTCATGGAAATTCATTGAAATTAGAATTTTTAAAAGAATATTTCATAATGTTGTTTATGGGTTGATGAAGTGAGGTTCTTGGGTCATAGAATTTCTAATCATGGATTGTCAGTTGATACAAAGAAGGAAAGGGATAATCATTCACGGAAGGAACCATGGAATGTTTTTTAAATATGAATCTTCCTTGGTCTTGCTAGATATTACCGACAGTTCTTCAAGGATTTCTCTAAGCTGGAGTCACCTTTGATTGCTCTTACCAAAAAGGTGGTGAAATTCACCAAGGATGTAAATTTTCAATCTTATTTAAATGAATTTTAATGACTTATGACACTAGATCCTATTCTAATCTTGAGCCCGATAAGGGTTAGGTGGTGTTTTGTGATGCTTCGGGTTCTGGTTTAGGAAGAGTTATTATAAAGGATAATCATGGGGTGACTTACAACTCTTTTCATCTCCAAAGACATGAAAAGAATTATCCCAGTAATGATTTATATATATTACTACATTCATACATGCACTTAAATGTTGGAAGCACTATATTTTTGGGGATAATTTCATGGTCTTCTTCAATCATAAGAGTCCAAGTTATATATTTTCTAATAAATACATGAATCTCATATAGAGGTGAAGTGTAGAATAGCTTCATACATTTGAATTTGATGTCGCATACACCCCAATAAAGGGTAATTTTGTTGCTGACACTCTTAGTAGAAATATACCCTCACTGGCTATTTTGTAATCGAAGGTGGAGTGGAACCTTATGAGGATTTTCACTCTATTTCACTTGGATGCTTAGGAGGATGTTACGGGTATGGTTCTAACTAGTGTTTAGCTATCATCAACTCTCCTGGAGTCTATTTTTAAGAGTCAGCAGCAGGATGATGAGTTTAGTAAGGTTTGAGAAATCCTTTATGGTGGGAAGACCATTTTTGGTTCTTATTTTCTTGAGATGGTATGCTCTACATAGGGAAGTGAGTTGTCATCCCAGCATATGTAAGAAGTTTGGTATTGTTTGATAATCATAAATCTTCATAGATCATTCAACAATGATCTAAAAAAATGTACTATGACATGACACAAAAATTCTATTGGCTAGGTATGAAATTTGACATTAGAGATTATGTGCCACAATTTTACACCTGCAAACGGATAAAAGAAATGAATTTGAAACCCCTTGGGTTTCTTCAGCATCTTCTAGTGCCTATTTGGAAATGAGACGAGGTATCCAAGGATTCTTTGGTGGGATTACCACGGACTCCCTGAGGGACAAATTATATCTGAGTGTTTGTTGATTGGTTGAAGAAGTCTTCTTATTTCATTCCAATAAAATACACCTCTAAGGTTGAAGATCTGGGTAAGCTGTATGTGCAAGAGATTGTGAGGTTACATGGGAGTCCTTATACCATCATTTCTAATAGGGATCCTAGGTTTATCTCATGGTTCTAGAGGAGACTTCAAGAGGTAATGGGAACTCAAATAAAGTTGATCACAACTTACAATCCACATGCAGATGATTAGATGGAGCGTGTGATTTAGATACTGGAGGGTATGATTCAGGCCTAAGTCTTAGATTTTAGTGGATCATTGTATAGCCATATAGGACTGGTTAAATTTGTTTATGACAATAGTTATCAGTCTTCAATTAGAATGGATCCCTTTGAGGCATTGTATGGTCACCCATCCAGATCACAGCTTTATTGGGAAGAGGTGGGAAACATATCTTTGGTTTGACAAAGTCTGGTTCAGGAGACATCAGTAAATATTTAGGATGCACAAAAACATCTGATTAAAACTCAGAGTCGATAGAAATAATATGCAGATCGATGGCATGGAACTTTGGATCTTTACATAGGTGATTGGGTTTTCTTTAATGTTTATCCTCGGTTGGGTCACCATCGGCTTAGAAGATAGGGAAATTTAGCTCCGAGATATATTGGACTATTTGAGGTCATAGAGAAACTCAGACATGTCGCTTATCAGATAGCATTTCCAATTAAGTTGATAATAACCTGTGATTTTTTCAATATTTCTTAGCTCCAAAATTGTTATCCCGATCTCGCTCATATTCTACATTGGGAAGAAATTGATCTAGAATCGGATGATTCTTTTCTAAAAAATCCGGCTGAGATCGTTGACTCACAAGAGAAAGACTTGTGTGGGAAGTTGATTCCATTGTAAAGAGTGCTATGGAAATAAGGATCAGATTCTTTTGAGATTTGGGAACATGAGTCATTGACGTGGGAGTAATGAAATAATCTTTTTACAAGAATTACATCTTCCACATGACTTCCTAGGGATATAATGTCTTTATAGTGGGGGAACATGTAACATCCTATTAACAATCCATCAATTATTCATTTATCTATTTTGTATTTTTCCTTCTATAATTTTCTTAATAGGGACAATAAGGAATTTGGAGGATACTTATAATGGTGAAGTCGGATATTTTTTTTGGACTTGTATCCATATATATATTGTTTTATGTAGGCTGAAGGGCGATTTCATGTCGTGGAACTAGGTTACACATCATGCAATGGTTATTGGGTACAATTCTTGAGAGGGATCACACTGTTAAAGGTTACACATCGTGAATGGTGGTTTCATGTCATGAATGGTTTATGTACTGTATTTTTTATCTAAGGTGATGGGTTTTTCAGCATACTTATCCAATGTGGACTTCACAACGTGAATGGGAGTTTCACATCATGAAGCAGCCTACGTCTTGTTTTAAAACATGTTCTTGGTATTTTTTCTGTGTTATTTCTTTCCAAAATATTTAATCCTCGACCCAGGGCCTCTCTTAGGCTTTTTTTAGAATACACCTTTACTTCTAGATCAGTCCGTTCGACGTCTTCTCTCTTTTGAAATTGCGATGCATCTCTCTAGGCAAGTCGTCTTCCCGCTTCTTCATTTCCTTTGATCATGACATCACTGTTCGGTATTGTTTCAGATATGTTTGGTTAATATGGTGTTTCTTCTCAGTTTCTTTTATATCCATTGTGTGATCTCACTCGAAGGACATTTCCTTTGTCAATTGTGGTGTGGTAGGCATTCGTTCATGAGGTATGTTGGTGTCTACCTTTCCACCAACCCCTTGTGTTCAGATTTGGATCAATCATGTGATGTGGATTTGATTCTGGGGAATTTATTGTTTTCGTTGGGTTTTCATTGTTGGTGGATGCCATTGAGGGTGTGTGCGACCCAGGATTTATGGTAGGTTGTTCTGAATCTAGCCTATTATAATAAACCTTCTTGTTTTTATTTACAAACTAATTTATAATGAATGATTGGCACGGTTTTTCTGTGTGTGTGTTGGGATGATTTTCCAATGAAAAATGGGGTTTCACTAGTTATTGAAAAATGGAATGAAAAAATGGATATTTTAGAAGAATTGAAATGAAATTTTAAATAGTTTTGAAATTGTTTTCAAAGCATTGAAATTAATTATGAAAAAGAGAACATGGTTTACCTTTGGTACTTAGGTGGAAGGTTTATCTTGGGGCCATCATACGTTATTTTGTGATTATCAAAGAGGGTTGTCTTAGGGATTTCCTATATTTCCTAGGCCTCTTGTTCTAAGGGAAAAATATTGAAATTGTTGGGGAGTTTACTCAGGGCGAATTTCTCTTCTTCCTAGGCCCATTGTTTTAGGAACTGGTTTGTGCACTTGATTAGCGTGGTACAAGTACTCTACGACCTAGACCTATAATATTCCATGGTGTTTTTGTAATGATCCAAACCTTTTATCAATGAAATTTTCCCATTCTTGTAGTAATATCATAATAATATAAAATCACACTAGGAAACCCAATGCCACATCATGCTTAAAAGAACTACTATGTGACCTTTAAAAATAAATTTTACACTTCTGTGTTTTGAATTTTGAAAATCTAACATATATGGTGGCGATTAGTAAGATGTTTGGTGTCTGATAGGGAAAACATAATTTTTTTAATAGAAAAATACCTTTTTGAATACTGATATGACCCTTATGAATAGTAAACCATCCAAAATAATAGCAACCTCACCCATGAATGATTAAATAAAATTTAGGCATCTTATAAGTGACAATATGACCATAGTAAAATTATTGATATTTTTATAAGTCATAATTAATTAATTATACATAATTAATTAATTAAAAAGAAAATTTATATTCCTAAAATGTTTTAATACATTTAAAATTATATGTCTTCTGGTTTTAAGATAATTTTATAAGACCTTATGTAATTTTTGAAAACATTATAAAATAAGTTTTAATTTTAAAATCTGTATTTTTCATGTAAATTAAGATTTTAATTAAAAATTAAATTAAAAATATTTAGAAAATTAGATTTTTAAAAAAAAAAATCAGTTTTTTACTTGGTATGTCGAAAAATAGTTGGGGTAAATGTTTTCATTTTTTTCTTAAATACATGATTTTTTATGAATAATGAAATATTATAATTTATAAATAAACTGAATACATTAATTATAGAGTCATGGATGATGCTCTAGTGATATAATCCTCATTAGTTCTAACTCACATGATCAAGTTACTTTATTTAGTAAAAAAATCATCACTATTTCTTATCTGGTGGAGAAATAATAAATTAATGAATAGTGTCTTCTGAAAACCCCTCTCCCCTCCACAATAAATACCACCCTCACACCGTCATTAATTCACACCTCTCAAGCTTCAATACTTGTCCAAATTATATCCAAATTTATTTCCTAGCCTCTCACTGATGTCTAGTAGCCCTTGGTCAGACTAAAATACCTAAACCTCTTCCCTAAAGAGGCCCTCAAAGGAGATAAACTCAGGAGCTAAATTCCTCTTTCCAAATCTTATATTTTCTTTCAAGTTCATTTCATTTCGTTTTTTTTTCATTCCTCACCTCTCTTTAATAAAATTGTGTGATAACTCCAGTAACATAAATTTACTAGAATTATAATATTCTAATGGTATATTTTATCATAATCTCTCTTTCCCCCTCCTTTTATACCTTAAATGAAAACACTATCCGAGATGTGTTGATTCATCACATTCATGGCCGACGGGTTTCCAATTTTCATTACCATATTTTAGACTGGTCATGAAACCATTTTATTGGTATAAATAGATCATAATATATGTATTTTATCTTATTTAATGTTCTGTAATCCTTGTACATTCATGATAGAAAATAATAATACAATCAAGTACATTGTGAGAAAAACAGCCAAATTAATCTAAGAGTTTATCATTAAAATTAAATCTAATGATTCATCCACATAGTGTATAAAATAATTCATTAAAAGATAATTTAAACTCCTATAATATCATTAATAATATGTAATATAATTTCGGGATGTTTATCCATGTTCTACATGAACTTCCATTCATGTGTACAAGTGAAGTGTTCATGAAAACTATGAAAAGGAGTACTCCCAAACAATGAATTTAAAATATATAACTCTTCTAAAGACCCATGAAGGAACTTAATAAATCTATAAAGAATACAATTCTTGTATAAAAGGTTCGTTAATTTCTAATTAATGAAATTAATGTGATTATACATGACATTAAAGTTAATAAAGTGTGCAGATACGAGGTAAGGGGGAATTCTCGAACCCAACTTTATTTCTTTGGGTTCTCCCTATTTCACTCCATTTTTGGTATGGTTACTCCTTAAAAATAATTCTATCATCATTAACTTACATTTTTTAGGATATATATTTTTTCACTATAGTTTATGTGAAACACAATGTTTTCCCAAAGAATTTTTCTTTTAAAAACACACCTTTTACTTATCACTAAAGGTTGATTGTACTTGTATCAAATATGTTATTCCCTCTTTATTTTGGAAACCCAAAGTTTATGAATGTGTACATATGAGAAGAAACCCATTCCTCTCCATGGGTTATTTATGTTCATGAATTATATATTATCTATGTGGTATGAATGATTATGATAATGTTATAATGTGATGGGTGGACCCGAAATTATATAGTGTGTTATGAATGTTTTAATGTGATAGGTGTGCCCAGAATTATACAGCGCTCCAATGCATCATGTAAAATTATTAATCTAATGAGTTAAAGTGAAATGTTTTGTGAACATGATTCTAGATTTTTTCAAAACTATGGGTAGTATTTAACCACTAATACATGACGTTTCATTTTTATGCCTTGCCACATTCCATGCTATTATATAATACATATTCTCATGGTTATAATGATGATGTTATGATCACCCCATGTTATACTATTTCATGTTCTTATATATCCTCTTATTGGGATTTTATCTCACCCATTTTTGATATATATCCTCACGTGGCTACTTTTACGAAGGAGAAGTCAAGACCAAATAAGAAGATAGAAAGAAGGAATTAATAAATCTTTATGTTTTATGTTGTAAATGTTATGCATGGTCGTAGTTTTCCCAAGACCACTAAACCTTTGGATCCTTGTTGTGTAATGTTTTTATGTTGTTTATCATTAAAATGATGTATAATTAATGTAATCAAAGTAGGGTCTCTATAATTAGTATCAGAGGCAAGGTTTAGTTAATTTGGGAATTCGGATTTGTGACCCCTAGAGAAAACCACTTGTATGAGGGTAAGTTCAAATATGAAGACAAGAAGATTTTATAAACATAGGGATCCTTTAAGTTATTATTTTAGTGTAAATTACACAAATGAATAAGTTATTTATTCATGAATAGTTGGATTATGTTTTGTTATATCCTTTTATTTTTTAGATAATAGTGGGAACCAAGAGAAACCAGGCCAACAAACCGTGGGAGGGCCAATGCAATGACCACCGAATGAAAGGTCCAATGCTTTGAGAGGTGGAGTTCAAAAATTCATGGAGATTCTGACCCTACTATATCAGGTTATGAATAATAAACTAAATAATATGTAATGTCCTCATTCACCAAATAGGGAGAAACTGGATATCACGTGTTTTATGTAGCAATGACCACTGATGTTTAGTGGATCTTCCAATCCACTAGTTGCAGAATAGTGGGTCAACTCCATGGAGAAGATATTTTCTGTGCTTTATTGTTCTAAGATGGATAAGTTGACACTATGCATATATCGTCAAGATGTAGAGGCCAATCAATTGTGGGCATTGAGTAAGAACACCAAGCCACGAGATGAAATTGAAGAGATGTAATGAGAATACATTAAGATCATGTTTCTTAAGAAGTATTTCCCAAAAAATATTTATACGAAGATGGAGAGAGAATTCATAAAGCTCAAGAAAAAGGAAGGATAATCTATTGCAACCTACAAAGATAATTTTACAGTAATTTCAAGGTACGTTTGGGTTTTGTTATCAACAATGATAGAAAAATTGATATATTCTTTAGTTTATTAAAACCAGACCTTCAAAAGTCTCTTGCAATTCAAGACTTTTGGACTTATGAAGAAGCTGTTCGATGTACCCTACAATTGGAGATGGAGTTTGGAGAATGGTCCCATGACTGTGGTGATAAGAAACGAAAGATGGAGTTTTAAGCTGGTGGATCTAATGATAAAGGTGGGAAGAAAACTCAACCACCCACATTCCAAAAATGGGGGAAGATGCATCATGAGACTAAATCAAAGAGAATGTGAAATGCTTAAAGGTTGGTAAAGAAGGCCACAATGCCCAAGAGTGTCGAAATGACATGAGAAGGAAGGAGAATGTAGTGGAAGAAAGAAGAGGAACACCCATGGCCTAATGCTAAAACTGTAGGGATCAAGGGAACTATGAAATCTAGTGCAGTAAACCACAAGTACTCAAGGTTAATCAGTGTAAGAAGCCACCAAATCCAAAGGAACTAGGGAAGGATTATTACATCACTACTATGGATATGGAGAAAGATAATGAAGTCATAGAAGGCACACTTCCTATTCACTCAAGAATGGAAAAAGGATTATTTTATTCTGGTTATAAACATTCTTTTATATGTTGAAAGTTTTCTAGAACTATAGAAATGAATCCCCTAAACCTTGAAGTAGATATATCTGTAAAAACAAAATGTGGTACAATCATTGCAACCGAAGTGTTTGAATCTTCTACTATTGGAATATGTGGAAAGATTCTTCTAGAGAATCTTGTAATAATTCCCTTGGTGGAATTATATTCTATAATGGGAATGGATTGGATCTCATTATATAGAGAACATATCAACTTTTGGAAAAAATAATTATCTTTTCATATTCCAAACCATCCCATGATCCTCTAAAAATTCAAGGAAGATCATGAATATCCTTTTAAAAATCCATCAATGGTGTGGGAATTGATCCCATTGAAGAGGCATACCTCGCTCAAATGGCCGAGTCAAAGGAAAGTGTCAACCTAGTGTAAATGCCCATCGTGAGGGAATACAGTGATGTATTTCCTAAAGAGTTACCCAGAATTACCCTAGATCGCAAGGTAGATTTCTTCATAGAACTCATACTCGGAGCTACTCCTATCTCAATGTGACCCTATATGATGGCTCCTCTCAAAATAATTTGGACAAAGGGTTCATATTATTTAGTGCATCACCTTGGGTGTGCACCAGTGCTCTTTGTGAAAAAGAAGGATTGAAAAATGAAGTCGTGTATCTATTATCAGGAATTGAATAAAACAAACATAAATAACAAGTATCATCTTCCAACGATTTATGACTTTTTCATTCAGTTAAGAGGAGAGAAATACTTATCAAATGTGGATCTCCATTCTAGATATCATAAGATAAAGGTGAAGAATGAAGATATTGAAAAGGTTGTCTTCTATACAAGGTATGGGCACTATGAGTATTTTTTGATTCCCTTCAAAATTACTGATTCCCCTGAAATATTCATAGATTTGACTAATATAGTATTTATATATTACCTAGAAATTTTTTTGGTTGTGTTTATCAATGATATTTTCATTTAATCCAAAATAAATAAGGAACATGAAGTACATATAATACTTTTGTTTTTATAATTGATAAAGGATAATTTTTATGCCACGTTCAGTAATTGTGACTTTTGGATGAATCAAGTCACATTTGTGGGACATATGATCACAAGTTAGGGAATTTTTATAGTCCCTTCAAAAACGATGGTGATTGAGGAATGGCCCAAACCCTTTAGTTTCATCAAAATCCCAAGTTTTCATTGAATAGTGATGTACTACCAACGTTTTGTGAGAAATTTCACTTGATTTTCAAGACCGGTAACTAAGTTAAAAATGAAATGGGTAAAGTACGTCTGAACAAAAGTATGAAAGGATATATTCAAGTAGATAAGGATAAAGCTGATCACTGCACATGTATCCACATTACCAAAAAGTGTAGAAAGTTTTGTGATATACAATGATTCTTTTAAGAAATGATTTGGTTGTGTACTCATGAAAAATAATAATGTGATAGCCTAAACCTCACAATAGTTGAAGATACCTGAGAATAACTACTCGACACATGATCTAGAGTTGGCAGTTGTGATTTTTTCCTTAGAAATCTAGTGGCACTACCATTATGGTGATAAGTGTGACATATACACTGGACAAAAGATCCTAAAGTATATATTCACACGAAAGGAGATCAACATGTATCAAAGTAGATGGTTAGAGATAATCAAGGACTATGATTTCTCTATTCACTATCATCCTGGAAAGGAGAACAAGGTAGCTGATTCTCTAATCAGAAAATAACCTGCTACTCTACCCATGTTACGGATTGACAAAGACCCTATATTCTGGAATATGTAAAGGATGGATTTGGAAATCATAAGGGAATGGGATACATCCAAACTTTCCCAAATTATTGCGCTACCATCTATCCAAGATAAGATTAAGGAGACACAAAGTGATGATCTAGAGTTGCAAATTAAGGTGAATACAATAAAGGAATGGAAGATGCAAGAGTTCCATATCAAGGATGATAGTGTGATTCGATTTGAAATGTGGCTTTGTGTGCCTTAATCACTTGGGATAAAGAAGGATATATTGGAAAATTATCATAGTTCAACATTCTCTATTCATCCTGGTAGCACTAAGACGTACTGAGATCTCTGATAACACTTCTGGTGAGATATGATGAAGAAATAGAATTCAGAATATATCTCAAGGTTCTTGGTATGTCATCAAGTTAAAGTAGAGCGACGAAAGTCCAAAGGGATGATGCAACCATTTCCTATACCCTCAAGGAAATGGTAGAATGTCATTATGGACTTTGTCACGGGTCTCCGGAAGATGTCTAAGGGAAAAAATGTTATATGGGTTGTGGTTGACCGACTCACCAAGACTACCCATTTTATCGCTATCTAGGAAGATCTATCACTTGAAAAACTTGAAAAGATATATGTTATGGAAGTGGTGAGAATACATGGTGGTCTAATCTTGATTGTCTCTGATCATGATCCAAGGTTCACATATAAATATGGAGGATTATTCAACATTCTTTGAGTAGTAAATTAAATTTCAGTACGACCTATCACCCCCAAACTAATAGCTAATATGAAAAGACTATTCAAACACTTGAGGACATACTAAGAGCCTGATATTTAGAATTAAAAGGTGGATGTGATCAGTGTCTCCCATTGGTTGAGTTCTTATACAACAATAGCTTCTACTTGAGTATTCAGATGGATTTATATGAAGCTCTATATGAAAAGCGATGTAGAACTCCAACATTCTAGGACGAAGTTGGAGAAAGAATGATGCTTGGACCTGATCTTATATAACAGATAATATAGAAGGTTTAATTCATCAAGAAAAATATCCAAGCTACTCAGATTTTGAAAAAAAGCTATGCTGATAACCATAAAATGGATGTGGAGTTCGATGTTGGAGATAAAGTCTTCCTTTGAATATCATCATGGAAGAGATTCGTGCGGTTTGGAAAGAAATGGAAGCTAAGCATAAGGTACATTGGCCCCTTTGAGATCCTTGGCCACATAGAAGCTGTGGGCTATCATCTTGCAACCGAATATGGCTCAAGTTCATGATGTGTTTCATATATCACTCCTTAGGAAAGACATACCAAATCCCTCACATGTACTGAACACATAGGTGGTACAGCTGGAAGATGATCTCTGTTTGGAGGAGCAGCTAGTAAAGATTTTGGACCAGAGAGATAAGGTTATACGCAACAAGACAAACGACCTTGTCATAGTCCTGTAGAGGATCCATAAGTATATAGAAGAAACTTTGGAACCATAGGATGACATTAAGGAGAAGTACCCTCACCTGTTTATCTAAAATGAAATTTTGAGGGGAAATTTCAAAATGGTGGAAGAATGTAACAACCCAAAACTTTTATCAATGAAATTTCAACCTTATTATAGTAATTTCATAGTCATATAAAATAAAACAAGGTAACACAATTCCACATCATGCTTAAATGAACTACTATGTGACCATTAAACATCAGTTTTCCACTTCTCTGTTTTGAATTTTGAAAATCTGACATGCACAGTTGTGATCAGTAAGTTGTTTGGAGTCCGATAGGGAAAACATAATTTTTGGGGAATAGTAACCTAACCTTATGAATAGTAATACGACCCTTATTAATATTATTCCATAAAAAATAAAAGTAATCTCATCCATGAATGATAAAATAAAATGTAGGGATCTTATAATTGACAATATGACCATAGTAAAGGTATTGGTATTTTTATAAGTCATAAATAAATAATTATAATTAATTAATTTAAAAGAAAATTTATTTTCTTAAAATGTGTTCATAAAATAAAAATTATATGTCTTCTGGTTTTATGATAATTTTATAAGACCTTTTGTAATTTTTGAAATTATTATAAAAAAATTTTAATTTTAAAATCTGATTTTTTCATGTAAATTAGGATTTTCATTAAAAATTAAATGAATCATATTTATTAATATTAATTTGAGAAATGGAGTTCCTTTTTCTATTCTATACATAGAAAAATTGGTAGATTTATTGGCTGATAATTTTTTGAAATACTTGAATTTTTTATGAATAGTGAAATACTAGAATTTATAAATAAGCTAAATACATTAATTATATAGTCATGGATGATGTTATGATGATATAATCCCAATCGGTTCAAAATAACATGCTTACGTTACTTTATTTAGTCATGTAATCATCACTATTTCTTGTATTGTGGAGAAATAATAAATTAATGAATATAGTATTGTGAAAACCAATCTCCCCTCCACTATAAAAACCACCCATCACATGCTCATTACTTCACACCACTCAAGCTTCAAGAATTGTCCAATTTCTATCCAAATCTATTCCCTATCCCCTCCCACACGTCCAAAAGCCCTTGGTCGGATAAAAAGACCAAAACCTCTTCTCTAAAGAGTCTCTCAAAGGAGATAAACTCGTGAGTTAAATTCCACTTTCCGTTTCTTTTATTTTCTTTCAAGTTCTTTTCTTTTCTTTTTTTCTTTCCTCAACTCCATTCACCAAAATGGTATGATTACTCCAGAAACATAAATTTACTTGAATTATATTATTCTAAGGGGATATTGTATCGTAATATATCCTTCCCCTCTGCCCTTTTATACCATTAATGGAAACACCGTCTGAGATGTTTTCATTTATCACATTCAAGGACGACGGGTTTTAAATTTTTATTACCATCTTATAGAATGGATAGAAAACCATTTTAATGGCTGAAACAGATCTTACTAAATTTATTTTATCTTATTTAATGTTCTATAATCA
This sequence comes from Viscum album, assembly GCA_963277665.1. Classification (NCBI taxonomy): domain Eukaryota; kingdom Viridiplantae; phylum Streptophyta; class Magnoliopsida; order Santalales; family Viscaceae; genus Viscum; species Viscum album. Next base: position 802,508,399 of record OY728167.1, on the reverse strand, counting down.
TTATACATTCATGATAAAAAATAACAATGCAAACAAGTTCATTGTGAGAAAAACTACCAAATTAATCCAAGAGTTTACCATAAAAATTATATCTAATGATTCGTAAAATATGGTATATAACATAATTCATTAAAAGATCATTTGAACTCTTATAATATCATTAATAATATGTAATATAAGTTCTGGATTTTTATCCATTTTCTACACGAACTTCCATTCATGTGTACAAGTGTACCGTTCATGAAAACTATGAAAAAGAACACTCCCGGACAATGAATTTAAACTCTATAACTCATCCAAAGGCCCATAATGGAACTTAATAAATCCAAAAAGAATAAAATTCATGTATAAATGGTTTTATAATTTATAATTACTGAAATTAATGTGATTATACAGGACATTAAAGTGAATAAAGCATTCAAATATGAGGTAAGGGGGAATTCTCAAACCCAACATTCTTTCTTCGGGTTCTCCCACTTTCACTCAAATTTTGAGATGTTTACTCCATAATAATAATTTTATCATCATTATCTTAAATTTTATGGGATATTAATGTTTTCCACTGGATTTTAGGTCAAACACAATGTTTTCTAAAATAACGCTTCTTCAAAAAACACACCTTTTACTTCTCACTCAAGGTTGATGGTCCATGTATCAAGTATGTTATTCCATATTTATTTTGGAAACACAAAGTTTATGAATTTTTAAATATTATATGAAAACCATTACTTTCCATAGGTTCTTTATGTTCATGATTGATATATGATATATGTGGAATCCCGGATAATTAAAATGTAATGATGTGACGGGTGCGCCCGGAATTGTATTTCATAATATGATTGTTTGAATGTGACGGGTGCGCCTAGAATTATACAACACCCCAATGAATTGGGTAAAGTGATGAATCTCACTAGTTAAAGTGAAATTATGTGTGAAAATTATGATATATTTTTTCACAACTATGTGTGGTAGTTAACCATTAAGACATGATGTTTAATTTTTATTCATGTCCACATTCCATGCTATTATCTAATGATTCTTCTCATGGTTGTGAGGATGATGTTATTCTCAACCCATGTTACATTGTGTCATGTTGTTATCTATCCTATTACTAGGATTTTAGATCACCCCATTTTCATGTATATACTTAGGTGACTACTTTTACTAAGGATAATTCAAGATACAATAATAAGCAAGAGAAGATGGAGTTAAATAAATGTTTATGTTTTATGTTTTAAAATCTATGTGTGGTCCTAGTTTTCCCAATACCACTAAAGCTTTGGATCCACATTGTGAAATATTTTTATGGTTTTTACCATTAAAATGATTTATAAGTAATGTAATAAATGTAGGGTCACTATAGTTTTGATACATGTGATTAAGTTTTAATTTCTTGGATTTCATAGTTAGCCTTGATATGAATGTTTATTCTTGAGAAAAATGATAAGGAAAATGTTCGTTGAAATTGATATAACTTCTTTCGATTAGAACTACGGAAAAAGGAAATATTTACCATGTTTTCTAGAAAACATCATTTCTACTTATCATGAAATGTTTTACTTTAAAATAAGAGTACAATATTTTTTATATAGACTTGTTATGGAACACCTAGGTGGGATCCTACTGAACCTATTAGCTTAAACCCTGCACACCTCTTCATCAGTGTGTAGAACTTTGTATGTATTGTAGTGTAGGGAAATGGAATTCCCTTCAATGAGGTGGTGAGGTTTGTGTGATCTAGTTGTGTAGGTGGTTGTGATAAGGTGGGAGTTCATCCATTCCATCATTTGGAGTAGCTATTTGGTATGGGTCCTTTTCAGTTGGAATTCTCCTTTAATGTTTTTAGATACTTTTACTATTACTTATTTCCAATGTTTTATTAAATTTACAGAATATATATTCCTTAGTCTTCCATTATTTCTTTATTTCTTTATATTAGTATACCATGTGGTTTTTCAGGTTGGGTGAGATCATTCCATCTACTTTGTTGTTTGTTGCCTTGGTGCCTTTCATCAGCCTGTGGGGAATGGCAATTCCCTTCAGGTATGTGACAGATCAGGTTGGTTGCTAGATGTTAGGGAAACCTAGGTTGGTTTGTTAAATTTATTATTGGTCCAAGCGATTATCTTAAGATGGGGGCTGAATTGAGTACCCAATATGTATTTATATTAAAAATGGAAATAAATAAAATCACCAAATTTATTAAAAAATGATACAGTTATCCAAAACAACATATCGATATACATTTTAATTGTTTAAAATATTTCTCAAAGAATTATTAGGTTTTTGTTAAAATAATTATGAAAACTACTTTAACACTTGAAATCAATTTACTAAATCAAAATATTATATAAATAATAATTAAGAAAAATTATCAAATTAATGGTTTTGTTTTTTTAAACAAGATTTAGTTTTAAAGCATAGAAATAATGTAAAGAAAAATACAAAACATAATTGAATACAAGAGGTTAAGTCTCAAGCTGAGACTTAGATCTCTCCACTTGGAAATCACCTACTGCCAAGCAGTTTATATAAAAATAAACATTGATCCAAAACCTGGATCAAATATACAATAGCAAAGCTATCCAGGTCATAAAGGACCTCATCCACAAAACCTGTTGGAGTAAACCAATAGATAGGTCACAACTGGACCTCTAACAAAACACATGGGGAAAATAGATAAATGGTGTTGATATGATATATAATTATCTTACAATTTGAGTGTAGGAGACAATGTGTGTTTTTATAAATACCTAGTAACACACAGTACTCACATTTTAAATAAAATAGACAACGAGAGAAAGTAAATGTGTAATAAGATGTTGTTTGATATTTTTGATAAGATCTAAATCTCATGACTCTTTGAATGTAGTCTTCATGGTAGCTCTATTTTTCTTTTTGAAATTTTTTGTAGAAGAGATTGTCATAAACTCTTTGTTCTATAAGCTCTAATATTTCACAAATGTGCAATGGAAAGAAACAGCATTTAAGATCTAATTATATAGAGTTCTTTAATTTATTAAATAATTTATCAGCCCACTTTACATGTGCATGCCGATCTAACAGTGTACGCATAAATTTCCATGTATCTATTCAGTGCATTGTCCACACGAGGGATTCTGCTTTGACTTTTTAAAAGCAGTAGCAAGATGAAATATTATTCATATCTTTTGTATCCATGTACTAAATGTCTACAATGAACTTTAATTCTTCTCTATACATAATTTAATGAAGAATTATTAAATTATGTTTCAATAATAAATTTGATAATATAGCTATTAAGAATATATAATTGAAAAAGATAAGTATAACAATAGTGGCGGTGAGTCTTTGTAATGGTGACACTTTCTAGTGGTGAATTTATCTGGAGGTGAGCACACTCTGGAAGTGTCTTGGTCTGGTAGTGGGTCAGGCTGAAAATGACTCATGTCAATTGTAGGTCATCTCGGCACTTAGAAAATTTTGCGTTCCAGTGGTGAGACATAGTTTATGGTAGGTAATATCCATACATGGCCAAATTTATGGTTCAACGGTAAGTCATAACTAACTATGACTCTTTTTCATACATTCTCAAATTTTAGTTTTTTCGGTGAGTCATAGATGTCAGTGACCCATTTTAATAATTTTTAAAAAATTTATCACAGTGGCGACTTATTGCTAATGATGAGTATTTATGATACTTTTTGGAATTTTCATCTTGGTGGCATCCACAACAGTGACTGGAATCTAGTATTAATTCATTCCATAGTTTACCAAATTTACATTCAAGAAATGAATCATAGCCAATGGTTAGTGTTTCCAACACTTTTCCATTTTTCCACATTGATGGCGAGTTTTCCCCAATGGGGAGACGTTTTTTGGAAGTGACTAATACTTATTCCAATTTCATCAATCTGTCTTATATTGTAAACTACTAACAAAAAACATAAAAATCATTAATATCATAAAAAGCCTGATTTTTTGATCATTGAAACAAGAGTTTTAAAAATCTCACAATGTGTCCAACAATCTAAAAAAGGAGGCCAATAATATCCTTTGTTTTGATGATCACAAATCATGGCATTTTATATAAATGGAATCAAAGATAAATCATGATATTTTATACATATGGTGTCAAAGATAAATATACAGAAAACAATATCAAAGATAACAAGAGGAGTAAATAAATATGGTATCGAAAGAATTAACATAATAATCAATATCATAGGTAATTAAATAAAATAATATTAGGATTAAAGAAAACACTATGGTAATAAATAATGAAATAAAATAAGTAGGCATAAATGGAATTTGTATCACAAAATAAATAAATTCCTTAAATTCTTATGAGTAAATAAATGAAATACCATATTTCTTCATATAACATAAATAAATTCCATATTATATTTCTCCCCCTTTTAGGATTATCAAAAAGTTAAAAAAATAGAAAATGTAAGAGAAGATGAATAATATGATAGTTTCATTAGATATCATCTTAGTTTTGTAAAAAAGTTTATAGAGAAAATTTCATTTAAATAACATCCTTATAAAATACCAAAATTCCGAGATCAATTCTTCTACTCAAGCTATGTGGAAGGAATAAAAGGGGATTTATACTTCCATTTTCCCAAAGTAGAAGGTTCATTAGAAAATATTGATGGAGATAGAGGTATGTGTATAGGAATAACAGTCATATAAGTAGTCTCTATGATGATAATTGGTATAAGGTGTTGAAAATATTCTATAGGAAATAGGGAAAAATGATGGAAGTGAGTTGGAAAGGGTGTATTTAGATAACTGGTAACTCTGACTCTAAATAATTCTAGCTATGAAGATAGATGTGTCAAATGGGTAGTGATTAGAATTGTATTCGGAGCTACTAGAATAGTTCTAGACACATGCATAAATGACTATATAATATTTATAATGTCCATGTTAATTTTTCCTTCTATTTACATTGAACTAAATAAATATTTATTTTATTCCATAAATAGATTCAATACCAGAGTCATGACCTTTAACTAATTGACATTCTCTTTAAAGGCTTGGATCACTAGAGGTATTCTCAAATTTTTAGTCCTAAACTTAAAGTAAGAATTCAGATCGCGGTTGGTATAAATCCTCGATAGATAATAATTTATTTCTGTCATTATGGTTTCTCTATCATCCATCATGTCTTTCATATTCTCTCTAATCAACATGTTTGAATTCTCATAGTTATGCATAATCTTTATCAAAATTGCTTGAGGTAAGGTAGAAGCATCACTTGAAGAACTACTTGAATTAGCTTTGTGATCTTCTCTGATAACTTTTCTTATTAGAACAATAGAAATAACAAGAGGTAAATAATTATATAGTGAATCCATTAAAGTAGGATTTTCCACTTTCTCAAGAATATCATCCATATTGGCTGCAAAATATGTTTATATCTCTTCTAACACAGATTTCATAGACTCAATCTCATTATCTATCCTTATGATTTTCACTTATACTTATCTAATATAGATCATAATTTTGGCATGAATATATTGAATTTCTAGGCTCAACAAATTCCTTTCGTCCTCATCACATAGCTTATTAACCAAAACTGGTTGGTTCTTAAACTTCACATCAATCCCAGATAAAATATTTTCACTAAATGAATCTAAGTCATCCATGGTGAAAACATTAACAGGTACTAAAAGTGAAATAGGTGTAGGTAAAGGTGCAAAAAGCTTAATAAATCTCTCCAACTACTCTATAACATCAATCATATCAAATAATGATCCCTTAGAATCTATTTTATTGTGAAAATCATACCTCTCCTCGCCAGAATTTGAGTAGTCTAGACCTAGTCCGAAATACCAAGAGAATCTTTACCATTAATCTAGAAATAAATCAAAATACTTTCCATAAGTCTAAAAAACTGTAGGTAACTCAACTGTAGACACAATAATGTCTTGTAATACACTCATATTCACATGATATGTTTGATCAAAAAATATATTTTCAATGGTATCAATATCAAATTCTATCATTTTCTCATCCAATGACTGTTCAACAACAATATACTCATCATCAGCTTGATCTAAAACTATCTGATCATCAGTAACAAGCACACTGTCTCCACCAATATAAAAAAACAATAGCGAATTTCAAGAATTGGTTATTCCTACCCCTTAACTAATGCTTCTATTAATTCTCTAATAGATATATCCATATAATTATTTAATCTTTTACTTTCCTAATATTTAAAACAAAATGCACGTGGAGAAGAAACAATTGGTTGATGCATGTCAGCATACTCAACTCTAATCTGGTCATCTGGTCCATTAGAATCTCTATCATTATCACTTCCATCACCAATTTCATTTCCATTATCATCATCATCTACATTAACATTTTAATTATCCTCATCTCCTCTTCCTCATCCACCTCCCCATCCTCCTAATTCTTCCTAGTCCTCTTCATCTTCTTCACCATCATCAATACCATTCTCATCATCATTCTCATCAGCCGATTTGGATGAAATATTGAACTTTTCCTCACCTAATATGTCTATTTCATCCTTATCACGACATTATGTTAATATTATTTATATTTTATGGAGTATCCTATGATTATTAGGAGAGCCCTATGAAATATAAGGAGAGATATGAGATAGATCATGTTCACTTCCTTCATCCACAGAGAATTCCTTATTCTCTTCATCTCTAGGGGAAACAACCTCTTCTTTCTCATAAATATTATAATATTTAATAACTTCATCTATATCCACGCTAGGGTCCACAAGATCATTCAATCTTGAAGGATGGTATATAGTATTGAACTCATCATAAAAATTTTCACCATCATCCACCCATTTCCTTTTCAAAGGATTAAAACTTATTATCATCCTTCTATAAATTATTCTATTGAGGAAAAAACTACCATAGTCTAATTTAGATTCTTTATTTTTATAAACAATTCCTTTAATTTATAGAATAGATGAAATAAACTTAGTATATAATAAATAATCTTAGCTAGAGGCCTGATTACTCATATCCGACACATGAAATGTCAAGTATCTGTACAAATTTATATTCACTCCTATTTTCATATTACATAGGAGGTAAACATCTTGATATATCAAGGTAGATAAATATAATTTTATTGGAAACAATATGGTCCATATAAAATTAAAATGAAATCTTCATTCACCATCATGTTCAGAAGATACATGCATTCTAACAATTCCTTCTCTTATCAACTCAGCTAGAGCATCTTCATAGATAAAATTGCCACTATCATCAATAATTATTCCTTGATAGCCATTTTTATCTTATTCATGAGGAAATTATAAGAACATATCCCAATTATTATATTAGAAAAATTATTTTCTACTATTAATCAATAATATTAAGAAATCATTATCTTTGAAACTGTACTCAATGAACTGATAAAAATAATACACCAAACTAGGATAGAATAGTCTCTGTCTACTATAGAATAACTCCACCCACACATGGTCCTATAGAACATGAAGAACTAAATATTTACATGATATATGGAACTCTTATTGTACTTCATTTTTTGTTACAACTACACACTTTACTATCTTGGGTTTTAATAGTTTAAGAACAATTATGTGGATAGGTTTACCTTTCTATCTCTTAGAAGGATGCGACTTGTCTGATGAAGACTCAAAAGGAAGATTCACTCTAACCAGTTTGAATAACTCAAAAGGATCAGGAAAAGGAAAGGGAGGCTGATGGTTTGAAGAAATAGGTCACAATAGGTTTTGATAAGAAGACATGGGAGAGGTGTGTGTTGAAATTAGACAAGTTATAATTTTATATCATTTTGGGGTTTTTAAATTGTATAATTGAATAACAAAAGAAAAACTAAATTGAGTAAAAATTAATTAAATAAATAATTCATAATAATAATATATGGTGGATTAAACAAAATCAAGTGAAAAATCTAAAAAGGAAAGTGTTTGTAATGGTGATATAAACCAACGATGAGAAAAATAGCAATAGTGAGAAGTCATAATAGTGATAAATAACAATGGTGAGAAAACAAAATGGTGAGAAATAATATTGGTGAGAATTTCAAAATGATGAGAAATCATAATGGTGATAAATTCAAAATGGCGAGAAATCAAAATGGTGAGAAATCACAATGGTGATAAATTCACAGCAGCGAAAAATCACAATGGTGAGAAATCACAACAGTGAGAAATCATAATGGCGAGAAATCACCAGAGTGTGAAATTCACCAATAATGAGTCCTAGAAAATAAATCTTAAAAAAATTAATCATACCTAACTCATGTTTGATTTAATTCATTATCTCATAATTCAAATTCTTAGAAACGTTATCAGTAAGATGATGTTATGTACCAATGTATTTGAGAGTGATATCACCATTTTGAAAACTATCTCAAAAAAGGTGATGTATTACATCAATATTATTTTTTCTATAATGTGAGAATTTTTTAAAATATTAGTAGCACTTGTATTATCAAAATTTATAGGGACATTTCATAATTGATATATATAGTCTAGTAATGTGTGTTTCATCAATAAAATTTGTGCACGATATCTACTTGTAGCTATGTACTCAGATTCCATAGTAGACACTGCAAAAAAAAATTATTTCTTACTACACCAAGAAACAAGAGACTTTCTAAATAGGCAGCATGTTGCCGAAGTTATTTTTTTCTATATACCTCAAATCCACCAAAACCAGCATTAGAATAACTAACTAAGTCGAATTATTATCCTCTTAGATAAAACAATCCTAAATTAGTAGTATATTTGAGGAAATTGAATTTTTTTACAGCTACTAAGTGAGACCATTTTGGGATTTCCATAAAAGGAGAATGCACACACACAAAAAACATAATATGTGGTTGGATAGAAGTCAAGTAGAGAAGACTTCCAAGCACACCTCAATAACAGGTTTGATCCACTGGTTTCCCAGCTTCATCAAGATCCAATTTGTAGGTTGTACTAATAAGAGTATCACTACTCTTTGTGCTACAGAAGTTAAAAAAAATTATATAATACTTAGTATATTTACATTGATTTAAAACAATTTATTATTTATTTGGAAAGGATAAAAAGCCAAGAAATAAGTATATTTCACCCATTAAACTCATTACAAAATCTTTTTTGCATCATTTTTGAAAAATCAGTACATAAATATTTTTTTAGGATCCAAAAATAATATCATCTACATAAATTTTAATAACTAAAACATCTTTTTATTTTTTATTAAAATAGTATGATTAGATATACCTTTTGAAAATAATTTAGAAAAATGAAAAGATTTAATCCTTATATACCAAGCTCTAGGAGCCTATTTTAAACAACATAATGATTTTTAATGTTTGAAAACACTATTCGGAAAATGAGGATTCTGAAATCTAATTGTTTATACAACAAAAAAATCATCAACTATATACCCGTTCATGAATTCACTCTTGATATCCATTTGATATTGTTTGAAATATAGATATACTACACATGTTAACAATATTACAATGGATTCATGTCTGGAAACTTTTGAAATGGTATCTTCATAGTCAATACCTTCTTTTTGACTATACCCTTGTGCAATAAGTCTCGTCTTATTTCCTACTATTGTTCCCATTTCACCTGTCATGGTTCTTAAAACCCATTTAATAACTATACTAAAGGTGTATTTGGGTATATCCAAAAGTTCCCAGACATGGTTTCCTTAAAATTGATTAAGTTCTTCTTGTATTTTCATTACCCATAATTCATCATTGATTTCATCATAGATGTTCTTTGGTTCATGCTGTGACATGAAAGCTTTATGTTCAAATTGATTTATTAGAGAAGATGTTGTCTTTGGACCTCTATCTAAGGCTCAGACTAAAACATCTAAAGGATGGTACTTAAGAGTCCTAATAGTTCTAGAAAAAGTGGGGCTAGTCACCTCAGGGTCCTCTATAGGTTAAGGTTCAGGGTTAGTAATCTCCTCAAAAGTGGATGATTTTTCGGCTTTCTTTACTACAGAATCAAAAAGTTTGGATTTTATGTTCAGATAAGGTAAATCAGCCTCAAGAATTTTTGAAGAGGTATTAGGTTCATCTGCATCTATCTCATCAAATTTGATATATACATAATCTTCTACAATATTATTTCTTTTTTTAAATACTCTATAGGATTTACTGGAAGTTGAATAACCCAGGAAAATTCCTTTATCACTCTTGGAGGGAATTTTTTCCAGATTATCCATAGTGGTAAGAATAAAGTCTTTGAAAAAAAACTATAAAATAATTAACCTTAGACTTTGTATAATTCCAAATCTCATAAGGGGGTTTCTCCAAGATAAGTATAATTAAAAATATATTTATTATGTAAAAGGTTGTATTCCTAGTCTCTTCCCAAAAGTAAATAGGTAGGTCATATTCATTAAGAATAGTTTAGACTATCTCTTGAAGTGTTATATTTATTCTTTCTACAACCCCATTATGTTGATGGGTCCTAGGATCAAAGAAGTTATGAATATAGCCATTTTGTGCGAAAAAATATTTAATTTCATGATTTTCAAACTCACGACCATGATCACGTCTTAAATTATTAATTTTATATCAAATTTCATTTTATAAAAATCCAACATACTTAGTAAAATAACAACATTATTTAATCTTGTGAGCTAAAAATAATACCCATGTATACCTATAAAATTCATCTACTAGTACATTAAAATAGTTCTACCTATTTAGACTAGAAACTATGGATGGTCCAAAAAAATCCATGTGAACCAAGTCAAGAAGTTGAAAAGTTGAAACTTATTTCTTTAATTTTAAATTAATCTTGTACTGTTTTCATATTTGATAGGTGTTAGACAAATATTATCATTTGGGATCTCAAGTTTTGGTAGATCCCTAAATATTACATTCCTAGTAAGTTTTATAAGATATTGAATATTATATTGGGATATCCTCCTATTCCAATGATAAGATTATTTATGAAAGGAACTCAAGAAGGAATCATTTTGAGAAATTAATGAATCAAGATTAACTGCATAAACATTATCATTTCTCAAAGTAGTAAATACTAAAGTATTGTTAGAGTCAAAAAATTACACACATTGTTTTCAAATTTAACATGAAAAACATCATCACATAACTATGAAATTATAATGAAATTATATGTTAAACCTTCAACATAATGTACATTAGAAATTAAAATTGAATTAGTGTTACCAATTTCACCGAGGCCAATAATCTTCCCTTTTTTCATTGTCACCAAAGGTGACATGAACACCATCAACCTTTATTAGTTTATTGATGGTATAATAGTTTCCTATCATATTCCTTGAACAATAACAATGAAAGTACCATATACTTTTACTAGAGCTATTCAAGAAGCTTTCCTACAAAACAATGTTAATATAAGAAATGATTTTGGTACCTAGATTTTCTTGGGTCTAGACATGTTAGAAATTAAATCATTAGGAACCCACATTTACGTAATGGGTTTCCTGTAAGCAGATTGTAAATTTTTTGAAATAAAAACTTTTTTGGGTCCCCTATAATAATAACTAGAAGTATGGATTTGAAACTTAAATTTGGGTACAAATGTTCTCTTAAATATTCATTATGTATAGGTTAGTATCCTAGACCTATAACAAGCATTTTAGAAATATGTTTACCTAGAATATGTGTATGTTTTTCTCTTTCTTTGGTAAAATTTTCTAAACCCTTCTTCAGTTTTTCATTAGACAACTTAAGTTCAGTATTATGATTTAACTACCGATAATTTTTTTTCTCTATAATAAGATCAATTTTAATACTTAAAAACATTGTCTTCTATTTTTTCATAACTATATATTTAACTTTAAGTACATTAAATGTGTCCTCAAGAATTATGAAGTCTTCATAAATTTCTCCTTGAGACATATAATCTTCATTGTGTTTGCTTTTAGAGTTATCAAAATTAATCGAAGATAAAAGAGTAGATATAGCAGGTATCTCATAGACTTTTGTCATGAATCACGTGTTAGATAGGCCAGACTTTTCTTCAGGAGTAGACTCTGAGTCACTGGAGCTGTCCTCTAAGGAATTCCATGATTATTTCATCTATAAATTGAATTTTCTGTCCTTGTACTCATAATTAATTTTTTATTTCAATTTTGAACAGTCTTCCATAACATGTACTTTGTGCTTTCATTCATAGTTGGTTATCTCCTTTGTTTTGCCATTATTTTTCCAATCATTCTTCTAGTTGCCTTTTCTATCATACTTTCCTTTTGAACTAGGATTTATAAAAAATTTATTATTCCTATAGAGATTTTTAAATATTCTATCTAAATGGGACATCTCCTCATTACTATCTGATGGTGACTCATCATCACTGGAACACTCATCTTGAATCCTTTTCTTTTCCTTCTATTTGGATGCCATAGACTAGAAATATACTGACTTTTTTTAGATTCATCATCCTTTTATCTATTTACCTTCAACACTTATTTTTAAATCATTAACTTACCAATTAATTCCTTAACTATAATTTTGATAATATCGAATGATTATTTGAATAACACTGATGTCCCTCTCCGTCATTTAAGATGTCATATGAGCAGTCTCATAATCTAATAATTTTCAAACATTGGATTTATTAGGGATATCATAATGTTCACTATTTCATTGAAACCAAGATACATATCACACATTAATTCACTAGGAACCATCCAACTTACTCCTAAAGTCATTAGGCATCTCACACTTATCCTCAATATCAGAACAAATTTCAAAACCCATACTCTAAATATGAATTTTTATTTTTATTTTCCATTGAATGAAACTATTAACATTGAAAAAAGGAGGTCTATTAGGAGTAGAAACATCGTTTCCATTATCCATTTAAGGAACTAAATTTAGAACGAATGTAAATTTAAGACCTTTATAGAACAAAAAAATCATAGTAGAAATGTTTTTTGAAAATATTTGGTTCCAAATCTTCTTCCTCTGATACCAAATGTTGGTCAGATTGAGTATCTCAAGAGGGGGGAGAATTGAGTACCCAATAAAAATTTCTATTAAAAATATATTTAAATAAAACCTCATAGTTTATTAAAATACGTCCCAGTTTTCCAAAACAGAAGATCAATATAAGTTTTAATCATTTAAAATATTTTTCAAAGATTGATTAGGTATCAGTTAAAACAATAAAAAAACTAATTTAACTTTTGAAATCAATTTACTGAATAAAAATTTTATATAAACACAAATCAAGAACAAATATCAAAGTAATGGTTTTTTCAGTTTGAAATGGATTTATTTTTAAATATTAGGAATAAATTAGAATAAAACACATCGTGGAATTTAATACAAGAGGATTAGTCTCAAGCTGAGACTTATCCATCTCCAATTGGAAATCAACTTCTTTAAAGAAGTGTATATAAAATTAAACATTTACTCATTACACGGATCAAGTATATAATAGAAAATATGTCTGGGTCACATATGACTTCTTCCAAAACACCCATGGGAGTAAAAAAATAGATAGGTCACAACCAGACCTCTACCATAACATGTGGGAAAAATAGATAACGTGTGTTGAGAAGATATCTAAGTATCTTTTAGTTTGAGTGTAGGAGATAGTGTATCTATTTAGAAATATAGATTAACATCCACTGCTCGTAATGTAAATAAAATAGACAAACAGAGAAAGTAAAGATGCAATAAGATGTTTTTTATCTATATGATAATCTCTGAAGCTCATGAATCTTTGAATGTAGTCTGAGTGGTAGTTTGAGTCATCTTTATAAATTTTTTTATAGAACATAGTGTCGCAAACTCTTTGTTCTATAAGCTCCACTCTTTTACAGATGTGTGAGGAGAAGAAGAAGTTTGTAAGCTCTCAGCAATTTGTGTTATTCAGGTTCATCAATATGTTCACATCCCACTTCAAATGTGCATAAATATATCTCAGTTTATGTGCGTGTTTTCTTATATCTATTCATCACATTATCCTCACAAGGGAGTCTAATATTACTTTTTAACATAAATAGAAGTATGAAATATTATCCAGATATTTTGTATCCTTGTACTGCATGTATGACATGAACTTTAATGAAACTCTTTATATCATTTGAGGAAAAATTATTAAAATAATTTTTGAATTTAAATTCGATAATATAGTTTTTTGAAATATTTAATTCAAAAAGATATGTAGAATAATAGTGGAGGTGAGTGTTTTGAATGGTGACATATTCTGGTGGTGACTTTATTTGGCGGTGAGACACACTCAGGAAGTGTCTTGTTCTGGAGGTGGGTCAGGATGAAGGTGAATCATGTTGATGGTAGCTCATCTCGACAGTAAGGAAAGTTTGTGTTCTAGCTATGAGAAATAGCTGATGGTAGGTAATCTCCATAATTATCCATATTTTCGGTTCAACAGAGAGTCATAAATGACAGTGAATCTTCTAAATACTTTGGAATTTTTTTATCTGGTGGTGACTCATAGATTTTGGTTACTCTTTTCCATACTTTTTCAAAAATCCATCTCAGTGGTGACTTATTGCTGATGGGGATTCTTTATGATACTTTTCCAAATTTTTATCTTAGAGACATCCACAACAATTATTGGATTCTGGAAGCGAGTTATTCCATAATTTACCAAATTTAAAGTATGGTAATGACTCATTATAAATGATGATTGTTTCTAACACTTATCAATTAATCCACATTGACAACGAGTTATCCTCTATGGTGAGACATTGTATGGTGGTGACTCATACATAGTAAAATTCTACTTGTCTTTATTATATTTTAAACTGCTAACAAAAAACAAAAAACTCATTATTATCATAACAAGAATGTATTTTTGATCATTAAAACAAGGATTATAAAAATATCATAAAGTTTCCAACAATCTCAACAACAAGGCAAACATTTATATTGCATGTAAAATAATTCTCTTACGAAGCAGGCTTAGTAATTGCACTGGAATCTCAGTTTTCACTATTTTATCTTACAAAACACTAACATAAAAATATTATTTTAATAAATAAGTAAAGTATATTATTGATTATATTAATTATCATTTGAATAATTCATGATCTTAAAGCTAAGTCAGAGAGAAAATTAGACAAGTCTTTTATCATATAAAATTTCCCTTCTTAAATGGATTATCTTATGGATGAAATTAAAACCATATAAGTTTTTTTTATCTTATGATAGTTAAATATTATATTATAAAGACTGATTAAAATGCTTTTATCTTTCAATAAGAAATTATCCTATGGTAATGGTAAATTTATAATTTTTATCCTACGCGATGAAGAATTCAAATAATTTTGAATTTTTCTATCTTATGAAGTTGTACAATGGAATTATCTTACAAGAATAGTTATTCTAGACTTTCATATTATGGATACCAAGTTTTCTTAATTAGGTTTATTATTATTAGGCTCCTTACTATGGGTGTGTCGTTGGATAAGTCAACTTTTGTTTTTTATGTGCGTTGGAAAATTGGTTATCTAATTAAATAAATATTGACTTGGACAAAGTGTCTTCTTCCCAAAAAAGAAAAAATCCAATAAAGATGAATCCTTCTATTTCTACCATTATAGATCATTCCATATTTTGAATAGAAGTAAACACTCTAATTAAGAGAACATAAAATCAGTTTTTTCGAAGGAATATTTTCTCAACCATTAGGGTTATCAAGCGTTATTAGTTCAAATTAAAAATTTGAGATATATATATAAGAGTTTCTCAATTCATGAAAAATACACAGATATTAAACATGATTCATATGATATAGATATACAATACTCAAGTCTTACTCTATTTTTTGGTCTTTAAAATTATATCTTTTTCAATCAATGAACTTCTAGAGGTAATCCTATTGGATATTCATATTCACTGGTCGTTTCATTAATATCTAGCAGTTTCTTCTTGAAATATTTTTCTACACCTTTTTGAAACCTAATTTTTATCTTTTTTATCTATCTCCAATTGTTGTGATTGAGTGTGATAAAGTCGTAGATAGATATTTTAAAGGGAGATACTGGTTAAAATATCTTTGAAATTTGAAACAAGTAACAACTACTTACAATCAGTTGGGTATCCCCCAAAAAAAAGGATGGTATAATGACAATCAACAATCTCATGGGGTAGAGTGTTGATGGAGTACACTTGGGGATATTTGTTCCCAAAAACACTATATATTTTCTATGTTAAATATTTATCTTTCAGATTTTCATTCTATTAAAAATTTATAATAATAGAAGACGAAAATAGTTTAGTGGTGTAGAGAGGGTAGTTTTCAAGTTATGAAAATTTCAAGAACTCAATTCTTCCCCTCTTTGATTTATTTATGCATTTGTCTCTGACCAGTAATGGGTATCATAGGAATAGGTCTTTGATTTTCCAACTTTAAAAGGTTGAATTCATAAATATTAAACTTCAAATGGACGTAATGAATAATAATAGAGAAATTTCGTCTATAGTCAAAGGAAATTATTTCAATGGTGAAAACTATAGATGATGCAAGGCTCCAATTCGTATCTACATGAAAAATCTTGGTCTAAAAGTCCATTTAAAGTATGTTATGCCTTATAAATTACCAAAAATGATCATGAGACATGGTATGCTACTACTAAATCCATTTATGATCTGAATTAGAAACCCATGAATTCTCTTATATGTGGAATTCATCCAGATGAGTTCAATAGAGTCTCTCACTATGCTACAACACATGAAATTTGTTCAAAAATTTTAGTAGCCTGTGAAGTAATTGATAATGTAAAATCTCTTCAATACAATACTTCAAAACTCATGTTTGAAACTTTCTAAATGGTGAAAGGAGAAATTATTACTCTGTTATATAGAATAATAATTGGGATTGTGAATGATTTTTGTACTCGGTGAATTCTTATTCCAAAACCAGATAGAGAACTAAAAATCCTAATAAATATACCATCCAAATTGAGCTGAATTTCAACTTCCATTAGGAAATCTACTGCTATAATATAATTTAAAATAAAATATATTATTGGTACACTCACGATTTATGAAGTCAAGATAGAAGAAGCGGATCTAGAGAATAATATAGTTAAGAAGTAGAATGCTAATTTAAATGTTTCTGTCTCAAAGAATGATAAGAAGAAAAAATTATACAAATTTCTAAATTATCTGGTGAAGTGGATACTTCAAGAAGTTCAGAATAAAATGATGTTCTTTATCAGTTAAACAAAAAAATCAATATTTTTTTTAAAAAATAGAATAGGATTTAGTAAACCCTTCAATAACTATAAAGATAAACTTTAAAACACTAAGTAAGTCAGATGCTATAGGTTTAAGAAACTTATGCATAACAAAATAGACTTCCCTAAACTACAAGGGAAAACTATGTCTGAGAAGAAGTTATTCATGAATTTTGGATATAAGAATAAATATGATAAAGATATAAAAGATACTTGGAGTTCCTTATTAGACTCTAGTAATGATTCTAGTTCAGATTATAAAGCTTAGGTGGCTAATTAGAAGGCTAACATGTACATCATGGCATAAAAAGATGAGGTACATTCCACTTATTATTCACCATTTGAATCGAAATCTAAAATTACTTTTATGATAAATTAAATTAATATCGTTCCATTTTATAATACCACTCAGAGTCTCTAAATAAAAAGAAAAATATCTAAATAAATCATATGATTCTATTTTCAAAGGGAAATATGTTTTAAAAAAACAGATTTATAGACATAATGCTATACATGATGAGTCTGTTTCTAATTATACTTCCCATGATAGAAAGATAAATGAATTTTAAATTGAATTCAAATTTAAAGGATGTTATGAGTGTTTTTAATAATGGAGAGGAATATCTGAATAAAATTCTTGATAAAAACCAATCCAATAAGGAAAAATATGGTATAGAAAGTATGAGAGAAGACCCAAGCTTTATAAAAACTATTTCATACCCAATTATAAATATACAAATATTTTCAGTATTACCTATTTTCATTATTGTGTAAATGGTCATTTTAAAAATAGATATTACCTAATAAATCCAAAAGTATGTGGAATAAATAAAGCTATTAAGTCTGTAAAAATTTTAAATTCTAACTCTAATTATAGAAATTAAAAATATATTTGGATGCCCAAATCCTTTTTAGATAACATTATTGGACCCAAGTATATTTTTATACCAAAAAATATTGTTTATTAATTTATTTTTTAGGGAAAAAACCACACAAATAGAAATGAAAAATGGTTTATAGAGAATGATTTTTAAAGACACATGAGTGGATATTTATCAAACATCCATTCCCTATCTAAGATTGATATAGGAGATGTAACATTTTGTGAAAATTAAATAGGGAAGATAGTTTGAATTGGATCCCTTGGAAATATTCAATCAATCCTCACCATAAATGTAATTTATATTGAAGTCTTAAATCAAAACCTAATATTTATTTTTCAACATTTTTATGTTTGATCTATAGAGGATTATTCTAATAATTTTTGTTTAGTTTTTAAATATAAATCTCTTAATTTTAAGGCATCATCAACAAAAAATTTATATACTTTAAATATAAATTATTTGTGTAGAAAAATTTACTATTTGAATACTAAATTTAATGAAACAATGATTTGGAGTAGAAGACTTAGACATTGAGATGTTCATTCCTTGAAAATTTTAACTAAAAGACACTTAATTTTTGATTTTACTAACCTTAAATCAGATGAAAAGAAACTATGTGATTCATGAAAAATGGACATGGAACACAAAACATCTTTAAAAAAATAAATGAGGTTTCTACTTCTATACCATTATAACTTATCCACATGGTTTAATTCGATCCTAATAGAATAAGAAGAATATGTGGAAAATACTATGTTTATGTTTTAGTTATTGATTTTTCTATATTTACATGGGTTTATTTCCCAATATTTAAAAGTCAATCTTCTTTTATTTTTATTAATTTTTGAAAACTTTTACAAAATAAAAAATATTCCAAAATTGTGACTTGAAGAAGTGACTATGGAAGAGAATTTGAGAATTATGAATATAATTCATTTTTCACAAATATTGGCATTAAAAATACATTTTCTTCCCTAAGGACACCTCAATAGAAGAGTGTTTTAAAAATGAGTAATAGGAACTTGCGTGAAATTTTTACAACTATGTTATATGAGTATAACCCACCCATTTTCTTTTGGGAAGAAGTTATCATGTTATTCCATTAATAGAGTTATAATAAAATATTTCTTAAAGAGAAAACACAATGGGATATGGAAAAAATATAAAACCAAATGTTGGGTACTTTAATGTTTTTATATGTATGGTATATACCTTGAACACCAAGGATAACCTTGGTAAGTTTGATCCAAATATTAATGGAGGAATATTCTTAGGTTACTCTAATGCTTCTAAATATAACTTTATTTTTAATTAAAAATTCAAAGGTAATTGTAACACATCGAACCCAGAAGCTCGGATCTAGTTCATTATATTAATACATTGGCATGATTACAAGAAATCAAGCCCTGAAGAACTGATTAGTTTAGAAGTCTTGGAAAATAGATTACAAACATGAACTTCACATTAAAATTTCAAACATAAAATACAACATAGAAAATTCTTTGAGAATTTCATTATCAGCGTAGATTAAACCTTCATATAAATCATAATACACTTCTTGACATCCTGGGAAAATAAAACGTAATAAAGGGGTGATCTTAGATGCTCAGTAAGGATAAACAATATAGTTGAAGCTATCATAAATAATCAGAAACTTTTATGGAATGGTATAAAATTGAAACACAAGCCTTTTAAACATAAACTTCAGCAGAATATTGAAAAGATAATTCAAATAATTCCATTTAATTATTCACATGGATATTCTACTAGTCGAATAATCACATGTAACATAAAAAACTCATAATGATGGAATTCATAATGCCAGACATCGTAACGAGAAAGTGAATTCCTCCTACAAAGAACTTAAATATAAATTTTTTCAAGGCCTCGTGCCAAGACACTAGTTTGTCTCATGAGACATACCGATGCATTGAGGGTCTATAGCAAGCCCCACCCATCACTTACTAAGTTCAATTCATTCCCCATATGAAAAGGGTGAAAAATAACATAAATAATTTTATTAAGACTATCATACAGAATGTCAATACTTTAACTATAAACCATGAATGGTATTAAAATAACACATCCACAGGCAAACATATCATAACTCATTCAATATAATATGGAAGATTATAATATAATAAATCAACCTCAATAAATAATAATATCAAATAAAGGATGTTTACTTAGAAGAAAATAATTTGTTAAACTCTTTGAGGGAAATATCCATTTTTTATGAAATCATTTAAAAATGATATATTTTATAAAGGAATTCATTTAAAAGAGGATTTTGAATCAAAGTGTCCCATACCACATTGAAAAATTTCAAAGGAATTAACATTTTAAAACAATAATGTCCATATAAATAACCCCTTAAAATAATTTTGAAAACATGGACATTAATTAAAACAATTTAGAAAAATAAATCATTAAAACATTTGAAATGATGTTCTTGTTAAAGAGTCCCTTCCATAAAATTTTAAAAGATTTAACTTTTTAAAAAAATTGAATGATCATTAAAATAGTCATCAAATTCCCTTTATAATCCTTTTATATGCAAATAAATAGTTATGTAGAATAATATCAAGAATATTGAAATGGAGAAAGGATTAATTCTTTAAACATTCAAAGAATCCCATACCAATTTGAACATTTAACTCATAGGTCTGATATCTTAAATTGAATCAATAAATACCATGAATATAAATTCATTCATGATATTAAATACAATAGTGGCAGTACATACACTACACACAAAAAAGGTGGTGAACATGGCTTATATCTCACGAATATTAAAACTGAGATGGAATTACCTTACCTTATACTTTCCTTTAGTCAAGGGTATTTTTAACCTCCTGAATAATTTTTAAATAACGATTATTAAATTATACAAGAACAACATACATAAATATGAAATCATATATGATCCTATAATATTTCTTTGTTAATAATATTTCATTATTATCATTGTTTCAGGTGTTAACTAATTAGTTTTCATTTATATGATTTGTTACATAAGTCATGTTTGTTATAGATATGATCTATTTTATTCATATACATACTTATATTAAGTTCTCTAACATTATTTATAATTATAAAATGAAAGTTATTCTTGAATTGTTATGATGGGTAAAGAAATCTCATCGCGTTGTGGTGACGGTAATCCATACGTACGCACGAGTGACAATATCATTATATCGATGTTGAAATCATATGTAATTGGACAGTATATTATATATAAAGAATAATTAACATGTTATATTTATTATTTACATCAATTATACTCATTATTATACCCTTCCAAATAATTTAGTGTTGAATAAAAAACTACATCACGGCGTGGAGACGGTAAGCCGTACGTACGCACGCATGGTGACTTTATCATTCGTAGGATGGATAGAATAACGAATATGGTTGTAACATATTTATAATGAAATATAAGTTTGTATAAGGTAGTAGAGTTATTATTTGAGTATGGAAACAAAAAATAATGAATAATTATTATAAGAAAGAACTTTGGAGGAGGTGATAAAACAATTACCTCTTCTTCGGGTGCTTCCTTTTGATTTGAAAAAAGAGATCCTTGGGTTGGATTTCTGATCAATGTAAGTACTCTAGGATGAAGTGACAAATGTTTGGAGGATATTGGAGGAGGAAATGGCTGAGCCAAATGGATTTGTATGTATGAATTAAAAATAAAAGGTGGTGCCATTTTATAAGAGAGGTGAGAGGCTCTTTAAGAAAAACTTGAAATATTAATTTATTATAAAATTATTTTTGGTTTCAAATAGATATGAGTTGATTTATTTCAAGGATAATATGGGGATGGGTTTAAATCCTCTCAACCAATAGTTTTTAGTAAATTTTAGGCCACCACATTAACCTTATCTTTTAGATTTAACCCTTAGTTAAATAGTTTAACTTTTACCATTTCTTCTTGTATTTTTATACTAGGTGGTTAATATAGTTACTATAAAATGACAAGATAATCTCAAGTGATTCATTAATGACATATGTAACATTATCTATGTCATTTGGATGAACCATATATTTTTAGGACAATAATAAAATTTAATAAAATAGTATTTGTTTTAAAAACTCATTTATGTCAATTTTGACACTATTTAGTAATTGGTTTTTGTTAAAGTTATAAAAACTTGATTCCTTTAAAAACAATACAATGAATAGACCCTAAAATGTAATATTAAACTATAAAATTTCTATATGTAATATAAAGATTCAATTTATAATAAGTTTAACATTTAAAATATCATTTATTTTAATCTTTCATTAATACGGTAATTACTGCATCATCATTGTCTGTTAAATAAATTTTTTTATTTAATGACTAAAAATTATAAATAAAATACCATGATGTAGGAATTATTTTTTTATTTCTAATTAATATTTATAGTCGAATTTATCTTATGTATAACCCTATATTGAAAATGGTTTTGTTATTAAAATTTGAATTTAACACTTTTAACTCTTCTTTAAATAAAATATATTAAATGTCCTAATCTAACCCAAGTGGATCAAAAAGGATAATATTTTTATCCTAACATATATTTTGGTCAAAATACACTTATCCGATAGAAATAGGAAATTTTTTAGGGTAATTTTATACTATTATAATATTATTTTTCCTATTAATTACCCTGTTTACTTTTAAACGTGGTAAATAAAAATAAAAAATTACAGTTCACCAAAAAAATATTTTGATCCTATTGAACCAAATTTTACATACTAATGAAAACCATGTATTTTAGAAATTCAATTCACAGTAGCGGTAAAATTATGTTTTGTGTTAATTTGCAAATATGCCTAGAAGGTGGGTAAAAGGCGTTAAAGAGTTCAACAAAAATTTATATATCTACTCTTGTTATAAAATTACTCCAATGAATTACATTGGAATAATATAAGTATTATGTATCTATTTTTACATTAAAATAAATTTAAATTAATAAAAAATTATTTAAATAAAAATTCGGTTTTATATAATAATGTAGTGTTATTCACTATTCATCAAAAAATGAATGTTTTCTGAAAAAACCAAAAATTCACCCTAAGGTAATTTTTATACTTCTATTTCAAAAATGATATCTATTTTTCCAAATTTCAAGGCATATTAGTTGAATTTATTAATTTAAAATTAATTCTTGTTGTGAAAACCAGAAAATGTGGTTTTAAGAAGTAAAAACTATCAAAAGACTGACATGTGTTAATATCCAATTTAAATGAGAAATTACATCCAATGAAAAACATTATATTAAATGATAAAAATATTATATATATATATATACTCTAAAACAAATTTAAAGGATAATCTAACAATATAAATAAATTAGGTGAAAAGGCAGTTTTGAATTAAAACACAGTATTTTTTACTATTCATTAAAAAATGAAACATCTTAGAAAATTACCAAAATTTCTGCCTAATATTATATTGATATTCTGATTTCAAAAATTACTTTAATTTCACCTAATTAAATTTATAATTGAGTCTAAAATTAATTTTATTATTGTTCACAAAAGGACATAAGATGTAGCTCCTTTATCAAAATAGTACTTATATTTTAATGAAAGTTATACATTTCCTTATATATATAGTTTATTTATGTGACAGAAATATAAATGAAATTTAAAATTTATTTTTTACTATTCATATAACTATATTTGATTGTTATGTTATAAATATATCATTTGAATAATTATAATACTAAAGCTTAGTTTCGTAGAAACACAATCTTGCGTATAATGAAAGAAAAGTTAGTGTGGCATGCAATATAAGCTTCTGAATTACTTTAAAGATATAACTTACTATGAAATGTTGGGGTGTTACATTCTTCCCCCTTTTTGGGAATTTCATCCTTGAAATTTTAAAATTGGTCTAGGAAACTTCATTGAAAGTCCCACATCGAAAAAAGAGTCAATAAAACTATCAGTTTAAAAGGAAGAAAGAGAAGTACAAAGGTCACCCAAGATAACCCATACTAAGGTTCCATATAGGAAAACATGTATATATAAGAGAAAAAAAACCATAAAGTTATGATGTAGAGTGATAGAAACCATTGTCATGATAAAGATAACTACCAGAAAACCATAAACTTGTGATGGGTTAAACAGTATTTGATTACCCATTAGGAAGAGTAAATGGACAATATTTTTTATTTAAGTTCCTTTTCATAATGTTGAGGAATTTATTTATGATATTGACAAAGAACATAAAGAGATATACTTAATTTTCAAGTAGAGTTTCAACCATTAATAAATTTCTAACACAAATTCATCTTTTCTATAAATGATGAGTATTTAAGAGACTTGGCCACACCTGAAGCGCTAGAATCAACTTCTAGAGAATAACATAATCCACAAAAGAATAAATATAATTTTCCCTTGTATTTATACATTAACCAAAATAAAAAATTGTTAGTACATGATCAGATGATCCCAAAAAAGGATAATCCATTATAGAAATAAATACTACTATTAATCTCTAAAAATAATCAAAAAATACCCAAAGTTCAAAAAAGACAACTCAATAAACAATTGTCCTTAAAATTCTTCAAAATAATCCAAGCTAAAATTGAAACACAAAATTTAGAAGGATTTGATCACATAGTCTTTTACAATAAATCTTAACATTTATCTCCAAATAATATCGACTACTCTTAAAGTCAAATACTTACAAGTAATTAACCTAATCACATAGTCTCTATGATAGGTTAATCATTTCACAAATCACTATAATTCCAGAATAAAAACATAGATTCTTCCAAATTAAAAATCCACCATTACTCCTAAAATGAAATCCCATAGTATTCTATTTTCCTTCGTCATATAGTTTTCCCAAAAGAGTGAACGTCTTCCAAAATAACATTTATCACTTAATCCCCAAATCATTTTCCTGTACTAAGGATATCTATTAGGTAAATCATAAGTTAAAAAAACCAACATATTCTTGATCCATAAAATAATTTTACTAAAAATAATTAGTCATGCTAATCAGGGACTTCACATAGTCTAGTGGTAGATGATAAATCCCAATCGCACTTTGGTTGTGGGTTTGATTCCCAAAGCTTTATATGACGTGATGGGTTGTCACATGGTATGCATGTTGTCCTTTTTCAAAACCTATATTGATTTATAACATTCCAAAAAATGCGATAAATTCATCAAAAAATAACCATAACATATTTTAATCACAAATGTTATCACATACCTTGCATTTTTATCCCATAAAGTAATAACCTATAATTGACTCAAATTCGAGGATCATATAAACCCAAATAGTTCTTTATAACTATATCCACTAAATAAAAGATAATTCTTCCTTATATATTATTTTCACATAACAAACTTCAGGTTTATACATACAAGAGAAAAGTCTTCCAAAGTAATCCCATCAACAAATATCATTAATACTTTTAAACATTTCTCCATCCATTTATTTCCACATAGGTTCTTCCTTTACCTAGAGGTTATCCTATAAAATAAATAATTTACTCAGTTAATTCCCAGGTCCCCTAAATTTACAAAAAATGAGTGTAAAAGGGTTATTAGGATCATTTTTATTTTCTTCCATAGTACTCTTCATTTTTCCTCAGAAATTATTTACTTTATGACCTTATTTCCCACACATAAAGAATTTATTTGCTCCACTGAGACACTTTCCTAGGTATATCCGTCCACATTTCCTGCATGATAGAAATTGAGCTTTCTTTTCTCCGTGGTCTCCACTACTGGAGCTCTTATCATTCTCCTCCTTTCTCTTCTTTGTTGAGTTCAGGAGTTGGTTAATGTTTACATTATTGATCATATTTTTGGAAAAATGATTCGACATGAACATGATATCTTTTATGCCTATAAACATTCCTTTTATTTTCCCATTTACACCACCATTCCCACCTTGTACATCATGTTCAATGTGACTATGACTTCATTGGAATCTAGCGATTTACTAAAACTAAAAAGCATAGTGTGAGTAACAATATTCATAAAATCATTTAGAGAATATCATGAAAAATTATTTTCAATCTAAAAAACCTTAGGATTAACCAAGGTTATTTATTATAATATTATATTAAAATCCTTCAAATTGGTTTGTAAAGAAAATTTGAATTATCCTAAGAATATACCCTGAGAGTGTCAAACCAGGTGTTCAGTAAGGACCATTGTCATGTACCAGAATACCCCAGGTCAAGCCCATATCTCCTTGTAAGAGTTTTCACTACTAGATACATCTGTTATATAACCATGTCCACATTTAGTATCCAAACACGGATGTGTTGCTTGTAAGACTCACAAAATCTCTACATTACCAAAATCCTATGAAGTTATTCTATGTTATTCTTCAAATTCTATCTTAGGGTATTGTTCTCTAATAAGAGTTTTTTTAAATCTAGTTCTTAAGGTTTTTACTAAACTTCCTCTCATACAAACTGTAACTACCTAACCCTAGAAGCCCAGAGCCGGTACATTATTTTAATACATTATCACGATTAAAAGGAATCAAGTCTTGAAGGACTGATCAGTGTAGCAGCAGTCTTGGAAAATAGATTACATACATGAACATAACATTACAATTTCAAACATAAAATACAACATAGATAATCATTTGAGGATTCTATTATCATAATTGCTTAAAACTGTATATAAATCATAATACACTTCTAGGCATACTGGTAAAATAAAACATAAGAAAGGGGTGAGATCAGATGCTCAGTAAGGATAAACAATATAGTGGAAGCTATCACAAATAATCATAAACATTAATGGATAGTTATAAAATTGAAACAAAATACCTTTAAACCTAAAATTAATTATAATATAGAAAAGATGAATATAAAATTTCCATTTAATTATTCACATGGATATTTTCCTAGTCGAATAATCACATGTAACATCAAAAACTCATAATGATGGAATGCATAATTACTGATATCTTAACGACAAAGTAAAGGCCTCGTGATAAGACCTAAATATAAATTTTGTCAAGGACTTATACCATGACACTAGTCTGTCTCATGAGACCTACCGATGCATCGATGGGGTATAGAGGGCCTCGCCCGTCACTTACTAAGTCCAATGAATTCCTCATATGAAAAGGGTGAAACATAACATAAAAATTAATATTAAAACTAGCATACAAAATGTCAATAATTTACCCAAGAAACCATGAATGGTATAAAAATAACACATCTACTGTCAATTATATCATAACTAATTCAATACAATATAGAAGATTATATTATAATAAATCAACATCAATCAATAATAATATCAAATAAAGTATGTTGACATAGATGAAAATAATCAGTTAAACTCTTTGAGAGAAATATCCCTTTTTCAGGAAATCATTTTAAAGTAACATAATTTATAAAGGAATTCATTTAAAAGAGGTTTTTGAATCAAATTTTCCCTTACCACTTTGAAACTTCTAAAGGGAATTAAAATTTTAAAACAACAATTTCCATATAAATAACCTATTCAAATCATTTTTAAAACATGGACGTTAATTAAAATGATTTTGAAAAATAAATCTTTAAAACATTTAAAATGATGATCTAGTTAAAGATTACCTTCCATAAAACCTTAAAAGATTCATCTATTAATAAACATTTGAATGAACTTTAAAAAATAAATCAAATTCCCTTTATAATCCTTTTATATTCAAATAAATAGTTATGTTAAATAATATCAAGAATATTGAAATGGAGAAATGATTAATTATTTAAACATTCAAAGCATCCCATACCAATTTTAACATTTAAATCACATGTCCAATATCATTAAATTAATCTATAAATACCATGAAGATAAATGTATTCATGATATAGAATACAATATAGGTAGTACATACACCACACATAATAAATAAGTGGTGAACATGGCTTATATCTCACGAATATTAAAAGTGAGACGGAATTCCCATACCTTATACTTCCCTTTAGTTGAGTGTAAGTTTAACCTCCTGTATAATGGTTAAACAATTTTTATTAAATCATAAAATAACCAATACATAAATATGATATCATATATGATCCTCTAATATTTCATTGTTTATAATATTTTAGTATTATCATTGTTTCGGGTGTTAAGTAATTCATTTTCCTTTATATGTTTTTTTGAGTAAGTAATTTTTGTAATGGATAGGATGTATTTTATTAATATGAATAATTATTTTATGTTTATAACATTATTTTTCATCATAAAATGAATGTTATTCTTGAATGGTTACGATGAGGAACGAAATTTCATCACGTCATGGAGACGGTACGTCGTACGTACGCACGAGCGAAAATATCATTCTATTGATGGTGAAATATTAGGTAATTGGATGGTAGATTATATATAAATAATCATTAAAATGTTATATTTATTATTTAAATCAATTATAATCATTATTATATGCATCTAAATAATGTAGTGTTGAATAAAAAACTACACCACGATGTGGAGACGGTAAGCCGTACTTACGCACGGATGGTGACTTTATCATTCATAGAATAGATAGAATAATGAAATTGTTGTACCATATTTATAATAACATCTAAATTTTTATAAGGTAATGTATTTATTATTTTAGTTTTTAAAAAACAAATAAATAGGATGTAGAAGAAAGAAAAGAACTTTGAAATATGTGATAAAATAATTACCTCTTCTTCAGGTGAATCCTTTTTGATTTGAACAAAAGGGATACTTAGGTTGGCTTTATGATCAATTTAATGACTCTGTTTATGTGAGGGAAGTTTTGAGGAGATTTTAGTAGGGTTTGGGTGAGAAAAATGTCTTTGGAGGTGTGAATTAAAAATAATTGAGGTGCCCTTTTATAAGAGAGGCGAGGGGCACTTTAGGAAAAGCATGAAATATTAATTTATTATAAAATGATTTTTAGTTTCTAATAGATCATAATTGATTTATTTATAGTAAAATATGGTTATGGGTCTATATAATCTCAACCAATTGGTTTTATACATGTTTAGGTCACTATATTAACCTTATCTTTTATATTTAACCCTTAGTTAAATTGTTTAACTTTTACCATGTCTTCTTGTATTTTTATACTACATGGTTAATATAGTTACTAAACAAATTCCAAGAGAACATAATGTGATTCATTAATGACATATGTAACATTATCTATTTCATTTGGGTGTAGCATATATTTTTAGGACTATTATATAATTTAATAAAATAGTATTAATTTAAAAAACTCATTTATGTATATTTGGACACTATTTAGTAATTGGTTTCTGTTAATCATAAAAACTTGATTCCTTTGAAAAAAATACATTTAATCAGCCCTCATATGTAATATTCACCTAAAAAATTCTTTTATGGCATCATAAGTTTCAATTTACATTAGTTTTAACATTTTTAATATCATTTATTTTAATCTTTCATTAATAAGGTAATTACTGTATCATCATTGTGTCACAAATAAATTTAATTTTTAATGTCTAAAAATTATATATAAAATTCCATGATGTAGGAAATATTTGTATATTTCTAGTTAATATTTATAGTTGAATTTATATTTTGTATAAACCTATATTAAAAATGGTTTAGTTATTAAAAATTGAATTTAACACTTTTAACTCTACTTTAAATAAAATATAATAAATGTCCTAATCTTACCGATGTGGATAAAAAAGGATAATATTCTTTCCCTAAGGTTGATTTTGGTCTAAATATACTTATACAACATATTTAGGACATGTTTTAGGGTAATTTTATATTATTATATTATTATTTTTACCTTTAATTACCCAATTTACTTTTAACCGTGGTAAATAAAATTCCAAAATTACTATTCACAAAAAATATTTTGATCCTAATGAACCAAATTTTACTTAATTATGACAACTATGTATGTTGTATTTTAGAAATTCAATTCACATAAGCGGTAAAATTATGTTTTGTGCTAATTTTCAAATATTCCTAGAAGTGGGTAAAAGATGTTAAAGAGTTCAACAAAAAATTATATATCTAATATTATTATAAAATGACTCAAATTAATTACATTGGAATAATATATTTATTATGTATCTATTTTTTCTTTAAAATAAATTTAAATAAAAAATAATTATTTAAATAGAAATTTGGTTTTAAATAATAACGCAGTGTTTTTCAATATTCATAAAAAATTGAATGTTTTCAGAAAAAACAAAAAGTTCATACTAAGATAATTTTGATATTTAAAATTGAAAAATGATGTCTATTTTACCAAATTTCAAGACATATAAGTTTCATAAAATAATTTAAAATTAATTCTAGTTTTGAAAACCAGAAAGAAGGTTTTTATGAAGTAAAACTATCAAAAGATTGGCATGTGTTTATATCCAATTTAAATGTAAAAATTAAATCCAATGACCAAAATTATATTAATTGATAAAAATATAATCTATATCTACTTGAAAATCAATTTAATGGATAATCTAAAAATATAAATAAATTGAGTGAAAAAGCAGTTTTGAATTAAAACATAGTATTTTTCAGTATTCATTAAAAATGAAACTTTATAGAAAATTACTAAACATTCAACCAAATATAATATTGATATTTTGAATTAAAAAATTAATTTAATTTCACCAAATTTAATTTATAATCATGCCTAAAATTAATTTCATTATTGTTCACAAAAGGACATAAGAAGTAGCCCCTTTATCAAAATAGTACTTATATTTTAATGAAACTTATAAATTTCCTTACAAATATGGTTTATTTATGTGATATAAATAAAAAGGATATTTAAAATTTATTTTTTACTATTCGTATTACTATATTGAATTGTTAAGTTATTAATATATCATATAAATAATTATAATAGTAAAGTGTTGTTTCGCAGAAACACAATCTTTGGTATAATGAAATCCAAGTAAGTGTTGCATGAAGTATAAGATATTTATTTAATTTAAAGATATAACTTACTATGAAATCTTGGGGTTTTACAGTAACTGAAGAATCTAATCATTCAATGTTTGATGAAAGTGATACTTTTTATCATAATAAGTCTTAGATTGATAACTTGACTAATTATATGGACAAACTATAACTTGAACAATTTTTTATAAAAAATAGATGATGATATGGAATATGATCAAGAAAAATACAAACCAAAGTCGATTGATTCTAAATATCCAGAAGATGTATTCCCTAGAAAACCAAGAAAACTTAAAAATCATTATCTAGATACTAGTATAGGAGATCTAGATGTAAATGTTAAGAATATGATGACTGTAGGAAACCTTATTGATTTGTCTTCCTTTCTTTCTTAGTTTGAAGAAAAAAACCATAGAAGAACTTATCGATAATGAAAATTAGGTTGTCATTATGAAAGAGGAACTAAACCAGTTAAAAAGGAAGAATGTATGGAAATTATTAGATAGATTATTTGACCATCCTGTTATTAGAACAAAATGAATTTTTAGGAACAAGAGATATGATTAGGGTGTGATCACTAGAAATAAGGCAAAGTTAGTTTCAATAGGTTACCGTCAAGAATAAAGAAGAGATTATGAGGAAAACTTTACCACTATAGAAAGATTAGAATCCATTAGAATCCTTCCAGTACATGCATCTCCTATAAATTTTAAATTATACAATATGGATGTAAAATTTTATTTTATAAATGGATTTTTAATGGAGTAATTTTATGTTGAACAACCTCCTAACTCTGAAAACCCTCGTCTATAAAATTACAAATTGAAAATTACCAAATATTTGTATGGTTTTATAAAAGCATCTAGTGTAACATCCCAGGTAAATAGAGAATATGAAATTTTCATATTTATTAATATCTTTTAATTAAATATTAATTTTAATTTAAAGGGGACTCTATGTTCTATTGTGTACCCAATATGAAACAACGAGTTTCTTTGAAATCTTACATTTCACACAATGCTGAGTCATACAGAAAAATAATACTATAATATTATTTTAAATGATAGTTAATGCCTAGTCATTATATTAGCAGGAATGAACATAACTAACTACAATATTGTTATACATGTTTGTTAAATGTATTTACCTTTATCCAATAATATTTAGAGTCTTAAAATGTGAATGAATCCAATTTTAAGCATAAATACTCTAATATTCTTTAAAAGGTCGATTTACCTCCTTTTGATGGAGAACCCTTTTTAAATATAGATTTTGTAACTTTTATATGTTCTATTTGAAAAACATAAAATTATTCTTTATAATCGGGACATCAAAATTTACTTTGGATGAAATTTTGGTATTTTTCAGATAAATTTCATTTTTTAAAGAATAGTGAAAAATACTGCATTTTAATTCAAAATTGACTTTTAATATAACTTATTTTTATGGTTAGATTATCTTTGTAATTGGTTTTAAAGTGTAATTAGATTATATTTTTATCATTTAATACAATTTTGGTCATTGGATGTAATTGCTATTTGAAATTCAACATAAACAACTGTCAATCTTTTGATAGTTATTATTTCGTAAAAACACACTTTTTGTTTTGACAACGGGAATTAATTTTAAATTAATTTAGGGAACCACTGTGTTTCGAATTAAGAAAAATGGATTCTATATTTGCTATCAGGAGTTCAAAATTGTGTAAATAGGTAACTTTTATTTTTAGACATTATGAATAGTATCTTCAGTAAATATTTTATTTACCATGGTCAAAAGGTAAATCTGGTTAATAAGGGTGAAAAATAATATTATAATAATATTTAATTACCCTAAATCATGTCCTAATACTATTGTATGATATAGATCTGACTATGGGCATCCTTGGGTATATTTATGGACCCCATGGATGTAAAGACCCGGAATTCCCGTGGATTTTTTTTAAAATACATGGGAATTTTAGGAGTCCACAGTTTCTGATGGTGCCGGATTTTGAGGCCCGGTGTGCCTCGAATCAATTTCTGAAGTTTTGTTCGGGTACGTTAAGTAAAAATACGTGCGGGTTTTTATAACTTTTGAACCGATGCTCGGAATTGAAATCTGAGGACAATGCTGAACTCGCAGCGCCGATATTCGCTTACGGAGACCTTTACTGCAGTTGCATTTTATCGAGGTTGGAAGTAAATTTTCGGGGATTCAAAATAAATTATGTAAAAATATGTGTAATATATTTTTATGTTGTTGGTGGGTAAAACCACCAAGTGGAGGTTAGAGGTGGGGCCCACCACAGCCTAACATCCCTTGAGAGGATATAACTAGGAGGGGCCCACAATCTTGAACCCCCTTAACCCACCTTTTAAACCCTTGACATCCCCATTAATGGGGGAAACTCTTAAAACCTTCCACTTTCCCCCATAATGGTGCCAATTCACCCATTAATGAAGTGAGGTAGCTTATTTTAATTAAACTCTTCACCTCCTATAAATTTGAATTTGAACTATCCCTTAGAATTAATTAAATGAGTTGCCTCATTTAATTAAACACATCTTTGTGTTGTTGTGGGAAAGAATTAAAATCAGCCATACTTTGTCATTTTTGGGGTTGGCATAAGCCTTTGGAAATCTTGAGAGAGAAGAGCTCCATCCTTCCAACAAAGAACCACCAAAGAACACGAAGCATCATCATCTTCCTTCTTCAACCAGAGCAAGGAAGGGAAGCACTGCCGCCCAAGAAGTACACTGAGGTCGTCGTCTCAACTCGTCTTCACCGTGGTCCACCTCCTCCGACGTTGACAGAACGGCGTCCATCTTCTGCGACGTCCGTCTTCCGCGACTCATCAACGTACAACGTCGAATACGAAGTAGGGGGATTTGATTATTTTAATGTATAAATTATACCCTTATTCCTCATCGTTTATTTGGGTTCGATGATGTCCACATGTTTTCACATAATGCGGAGGGCAAGGGCCGAACCAACACGGCCCGACGCCCCTCTGTTGGTTCTTGTTTGGTTGATTTCGAAGGCAGAGCCGAAAGGGTGTGGTGCCGTCGCACTGCGTCGGTGATGAACCGCGACCTGGAGGGCCGCGGCGGACGAAAGAGGAACCACGGCCAGGAGGGCCGCGACTGATGAAGAAGCGCGGTGCCGTCACGACATGAGGTGGAGCTGAAGGCCGTGGCCAGGTCGGGCCGCGGTGGTGGCGTCGCGGTGCCGTCGCGCCGTGCGGAGTACAGTAAGACCGCGACGCCGTCGCGCCGCGGTGGACCTGTGGAGGCGGCCAGCTGAGCCGACCGCCATGGAGCTGGACCAGCGGGACCAGCCGACCCCTCGGCTCAAGTCGATTCCTCAAAACAGGTGGGACCCTCGGACCGGGTCAGACCCCGGTTTAGACCGGGTCAGGCCGGGTCAGTCCGATTGGGTCGGACCGAACCCGGACATGCTATGGCCATTTACACCTTTTAGCCCGCATCTTGGGCTTCAGGTGTCTGATTGACGTACCAACTAAGTAAATGGAATTCTTGGAGAGAGAATATTCTATTGGAATGCACCACTTGAGGTTTGGATGTAGTTGGGGTATGGTCGGGTTGGTTTGAGCCTAAAAACCAATCGGGCCCCAGGAATGGAAATGCTAATAACTCTTAGACCGGGCGTCCGATTGACGCGCTGTCTTTGGCGTTGGGTTACTTATGATGAGACGAAACTATAGGATACATAAAATTAGGACTTAGTGATAATTGATGTATCGACACTTGTCTCAATGGGGGGACCCTCCAGGAATCTAGCGTGCTGTGTGTGGAAACCCTAGGGCTGGCTGCGACAGAGATGACAGGATCCTCCGTGGGTTCGACAGCGATGATACTGTACTAGGATCCTCTGTGGGTTCGACAGCGATGAATAATATACTGGAATCCTCCGTGGGTTCGATGATGATGACTAATGTACCGGGATCCTCCGTGGGTCCGACAGTTCTGACTTCTGTTCCTGTATCCTGTGTGGGTCTGATAGAATAGCTGGTCCTGTATCCTATGTG
The DNA here is from genome assembly GCA_963277665.1 of Viscum album. Classification (NCBI taxonomy): domain Eukaryota; kingdom Viridiplantae; phylum Streptophyta; class Magnoliopsida; order Santalales; family Viscaceae; genus Viscum; species Viscum album. The sequence continues at coordinate 802,473,408 of OY728167.1, read as the reverse complement.
GGTCCGACAACTTAGTTGGTCCTGTATCCTATGTGGGTCTGACAGATTAGATGAATTAGTGACTACATCAGTCCATCTCTATCACTCTACGAAAGATGTATACCTGTGTGAGCTGAGTCATGTCTTTCAACCATTATCATCGTGGTGTTTGAATTTACTTCCTTTGTGGAATGGTTTATGCTTGGGATCGAGAGTTGGAGCTAGAATGTGATTGAAAACTTAGGTATATGTATGGGAATATACCAAATTTGGGTTGGTTGATACTTTGTGATAGTATCTTTATACTGTGGTTTATCCTTTGTGGATTCTGGGAGACCTTCGGGGGTCTCGAGGTCCCCTACTGAGTATTGTTATACTCACCCCTGCATGGGCTTCGCCTGCACCTTGTTGTGTTCTGTGCAGACGATGAACAGTTGTGATCAAGGCTGAGGGAGACGGACGGGAGGATCCTCGGAGCTGGACTAGATGGGACATACCATAGGGAAGAGTTGTTCGATTTATGTACCTACCCTTCAGGTAGGATTCCCAGGTTGACGATCCAGGAGCTATTTTCCCTTTTTACTTGTACTTGTTGTTCAGTTGGGTTTGCATACTGACCCACTTACTTTCAGCACACTTTTCTTTTCAATTTTAGTACTAGTTGTTTCTATAGCTTGTGTTCAGACAGTGTGTGCTACAGGTTTAAATGCAATGCCTTCCTTTTTTATCAGGATTACGCCATTGGTGCAAGTCGCCAGCCCCTGGCCTATGGAAGGTGGTCTTGGGGTAGTCACGGCACGAGCCCTGAGGATGGGTCGGGACAAATTGGTATCAGAGGAGTCGGTTCTACCGCATAAATTGGAATATGATTCTTTTAACAGCAATAGTGTTAAGAATTTTGGGTATGGTTATCAGTTTAGGGAAACCAATATTTGTGCAGCGACCAACGTATCCATATACTATGACTCTGACTTCTAATCTCCGACTCAGTGCACGAAAACACTGATTCCATGTGTGTTTCCTTGAAAAAGTTTTCTTCGTGATTACTTTGCGTCAGCTCACTAGGTATATTTTTTTAACCATGGTGCATCTGTTTCTTTTCAGGATGGCCCCACTAAGGTAGCCATCTAGGGTTCCATGTTTCGTATGAGATGGTAGCCCACCGAGAGATGATGCCTCATTGCAGGGCCCCATCACAGCGGAGTTACCAGCGGCACCACAACCCGCTGGCCCACCAATACCACCAGCTCCAGCAGCAGAGAGTGCACCCCGCCTGAGTGTGTTACACGAGTTCAAGCTCTAGAGGCCGCCAAGGTTCCGAGGATAGATGGACCCACATGCAGCCGAGGATTGGCTGGAGGCTGTCGTGAGAGTTTTCAAATTGGTAGGGACACCAGCCGACCTCATGGTGATCCTTTCTGTGAGTCTCCTACGTGCAGTAGCAAGCAGATGGTGGAGCCTGATGCTCTGTGTTCATAACGAGGGATCATTACTCTGAACAGACATCGAGAGTATCTTATCCTCAGAGTTTGTTCCAGCCACCCTTCATGCAGTGCGGATTCAAGAGTTACTTCATCTACAGCAGGGCAACATGACAGTAGCTCAGTACTCAGTGAGGTTCACCAATTTCTTGCGCTACTCCACAGATATGGTACAAGACCTGTTTTTCAGGGCCTAGACCTTCAATCAGGGACTCATGAATGAGATCAGGTATTTGATGATTCCCCTCAGCATTCGAACATAGGAAGGGGTGCTTGAGAGAGCCCTTCTAGTGGAGAGTTTTCTCACCGAGCAGTCACCAGCAGCGAGACCCACCACAGGGTGACACGTAGCAGATCCTTCTGTAGCAAGCAGTAGAAAGATGTCACAGAAGTCCAAGCAGACTAGGACATCAGGTGGGAGAACCCAGGATATAGGTTCGGTTGAGCGGGGAACACGAGATAGAGCCAGTTATACGAGGAGTAGGCAGTGCTATGCATGTGGCGGGCAGAGTCACATGGCTCGAGACTGCCCGACCCGCCATGCAGATGAGCAGCAGATAGTAGAGGTACCTCCCAAGCAGAGGCATCGATTCGACCGTTGTGGTCTTCCGGGAGCAGGCGGACGTTGTAGAGGAGCTGGCTGAGCAGCGGGTGGTGGATGACGTTTTGAGGCCCTACCACCACCACCACCAGGAGTTCCACCCCGACCACAGGGAGCTGGCGGACAGAGGCGGGCTCAGCTCCATGTAGTCGAGGACTACGACCATGATGCACATGAGATGATTTGAGGTACTGTCTGTGTCTACACAATGCTTTATACAGAACTTATAGACACAGGTGTGAGTAATTGTTTTATTGCCGCTTCCCTTGTTCAGAGGTCAGAGATTCCGAAGAAGCCATTTGCTCGATCCTTATGTCTAGAGACTCATACGGGAGAAAACTCAACGATTTCACACTGGTTCCGGCAGTGTAAGATTACTCTAGGAGGTGAGAGATTCAGCTGGGATCTCCTCGCAGCGGTGTCGAGGCCTTACAATGTCATCTTGGGTATGGAATGGTTATCTACAGTCCATGCTCAGATTGACTGTATGAGGTGGAATGTGCGGTTTATCCGTGAGGATGGGATGAGGTATACCATCACTAGAGATAAGGAAGCCTTTGCAGCACAGGATGGACTTACCCAAAGGAGGGGGAATCCAATCACACATCAGTTGGAATGTCTCATCCTCGGAAAGGTTGATGTGTTGAGTCAAATTTTTCCTGTTGTGGTGGATTAGTACGCAGATGTTTTTCCTAACGATGTTCCAGGACTACCTCCTCACAGAGAGGTGGAATTTTACATTGACCTGTACCCCAAGACGACACTGATATCTACTCCAGCATATCAGATGGCTCTCACCAAGCATAATGAGCTGTGAGTACAGCTGGAGGACTTGTAAGGGAAGGGATTTATCCGACCTAGTGTCTCACCCTGGGCATCCCCGATTTTGTTCGCCAAGAAGGTGAATGAGAGCTTGCGACTGTGTGATGACTACCGTCTCCTGAATCTGGTCACCATGAAGAACATGTACCCACTCCCGACGATTGATGACCTATTTGATTAGATCAAGGGAGCATGATGGTTCTTGAAGATAGACCTTAGGTCAGGCTATCACCAGCTCAGAGTTCGAGACGAGGATGTGCAGAAGACGACCTTCATGTGTCGGTATGGCCACTACGAGTTTTTGGTTATGCCCTTCAGTGTAACCAACACTCTAGCAGTTTTCATGAGTCTCTTGAACAGGATCTTCTAGCCTTTCCTCGATCTCTTTTTCATAGTCTTCATCGATGAAAAATAGATATACCCGACTACTGAGGAGGAGCATGCCTACCATTTGCGGGTAGTACTGGACACACTCTGAGATCACCAGATTTATAGTAAGATCTCAATGTGCCAGTTCTATATTCTAGAGGTTCACTTATTGGGACACGTCATCTCAAAGGCTGGAGTTGTAGTGGATCCCGCAAAGAACAATGCAGAGCTTTCTTGGGAGCCACCCATGAGTGTGACAGAGGTACAATGTTTTTTGGGACTGGCTGGGTACTATTAGAGATTTGTGCCAGATTTCTCTAGAGTTGCATCACCTCTTTTATCTTTAATGAAGAAGGGGAAACCCTTTGTGTGGTAAGAGAGATACCAGCAGAGATTTCAGGAGCAGAGGTAGTGGTTGACTAGTGCACCCATCTATTAGGCTGCCAGAGGAGGGAATTGGGTACGTAGTTTACTGCGACGCATCAGGGACTGGACTTGGGTGTGTCCTGATGCAGGAGAGAGCAATGATCAAATATGGATCTCAGCAGTTGAGGTAGCACAAGCAGAACCAAGCTACCCATGACCATGAGTTAGCAGCAGCAGTCTTCTCCTTGAAGATGTGGAGGCACTATCTGATGGGCGAGCATTTTACAGTCTACTCTGACCACCAGAGTCTCAGGTACATCTTCTCATAGAAGGACCTAAACCTGAGACAACGACGATGGATCGAGTTCCTCTAGGACTATGAATTTGAGATAGTCTATACTCATAGTAAGGGGATTGTTGTAGATGATGATCTCAGCATGAGATCAGACATTCACCTGCTAGGAGAGGCTATGAGGCAGCTGACCGTGTTGCAGATATCCTTTATGGATTGAGATGGAGCAGCCTTTCAGCAGTCTCTCACAGTCACTCCTCCACTTCTTCAGCGAGTCGGGGAGGCACAAAGTGGGGACATTGACTGTAAGAGGCGACGTTCTTAGATATCCACAGGTCAGGCACCTAATGGATTTTCTAAAGGTGAGGAGAACGTCATTCTCTTCAGAGGACGTACCATGGTACCATTTTCACTACTGGAAGAAGTGTTACGGGAGTTCCACACATCTCCTCGAGTGGTACATCCAGGAGTAGCGAAGATGTATCAGGACCTCTGATGACAGAACTTGGGGCCAGGTATAAAGAAGGAAGTAGTAGAGTTTGTCTCACGATGCCTCAGTTGTTAGCAAGTGAAGGCGGAACACCAGGTTCCAGGAGGCTTGGATCATCCTTCACCAGTCACAAAATGTAAGTGGGATGGGATATCCATGGATTTCGTGACGGGAATTCCACGTACATCTAGAGGACACGACTCTATCTGGGTGATTGTCAACCGCCTCACCATGTCGGCCCACTTCCTACCGATCATAGATTGGGGCATAGTAGAGATCGTGGGACATATCTACATTCAGGAGATCATATGGCATCATGGTGTGCCATCGACAATCATCTCCAATCGGGATTCTTGTTTCACTTCCTGTCTATCGAAGGGGTTGCAGGAGGGTTTCGGGATGCAGCTTCGCTTGAGTACCTCCTTCCATCCTCAGACGGATGGATAGATTGAGAGGACCATTCAGACTCTTGGGGACATGCTCCGTGCATGTGTCCTCGACTTCGGTCATAGCTGGGAGGATCACTTACCCTTGGTAGAGTTTTCGTATAAAAACGGCTACCACTCCACCATTGGGATGGTACCATACGAGGCACTGTATGACCGACCTTGAAGACTGCCTCTGTGCTGGACTGGCCTAGGGGAGTTAGCTCTTGTAGGACCAGAGATGGTGCAAGCTATGACGGAGAAGGTGCAGATCATCCAAGAGCAGATGAAGACTACAAAGAGTAGGCATAAGTCCTATGATGATAGGAGACAGAGACCACTAGAGTTAGAGGATGGCGACCACGTCTTTCTACGGGTCTCACCTCGACCAGGTCTATGGAGATTTGGCCGAGGCGGCAAGTTATCTCTGTGATTCATCGGACCATTTTAGGTCCTCAAAAGATTAGGCGAGGTGGCTTACCGCCTAGCTCTTCCACCTAAGTTGCACCGGGTGCACAACGTCTTCCATGTATCTCAGTTGAGGAGATACATGCACGACCTGTACCACATCATCGACCATGAAGAGCTGGACATCGATGACAGGGTGACATTCATGGAGGTTCAAGTAGAGATTGAGTATGGACAAGATCAGGTCCTGTGTGGATGGTTGATACCTCTGGTGTGCGTTCTCTGGCAGCACGGGAACCTCCAGGAGAGCACATGGGAGAGGGAGGCTCATATGCATGCTCAGTACCCCCATTTTCCTCTTAGTGTGAGTTTTAGCTTACGGGGACATAAATCCCTAAGGTGGGAAGAATGTAAAGACCCATAATTCGCGTGGAATTTTTTTTAAATACATGGGAATTTTACGAGTCCGCAGTTTATGACGGTGCCTGATTCCGAGGCCCGGTGTGCCTAGAATCAATTTATAATGTTTTGTTTGAGTACGTTCAGTAAACGTACGTGCGTGTTTTTATATCATTTCAACTGGTGCTCAGAATTGAAATTTGAGGACACCGCTGAACTCGTAGTGCCGATATTCTCTTAAAGAGACCTTTACCATAGTTGCGTTTTATCGAGGTTGGAAGTTAATTTTCGGGGATTCAAAATAAATTATATAAAAATATGTGTAACATATTTTTATTTGGTTGGTGGTTAAAACCACCAAGTGGAGGTTATAGGGGGGTCCCACCACACCCTAACCTCCCTTGGGAGGATATAACTAGGTGGGGCCCACTATCTTGAACTCCCTTAACCCCCCTTTTAAACCCTTCAGCTCCCCATTAATGGGGGAAACTATTGAAACCTTCCACTTTCCCCCCATAATGGTGCCAATTCAACCATTAATGAAGTGAGGTAGCTTATTTTAATTAAACTAATCACCTCCTCTAAATTTTAATTTGAAGCATCCCGTAGCATTAATTAAATGAGTTTCCTCATTTAATTAAACACATCATTGTGTTGTTGTGGGAAAGAATTAAAAGAGTCCATCCATTTTCATTTTTAGGGTTGGCATAATCCTTTGGAAAGCATGAGAGAGAAGAGCTTCGTCCTTCCAATGAAGAACCGTCGAAGAATGTGAAGCATCATCTTCTTCCATCTTCAACCGAAGAAAGGAAGGGAAGCACTGCTACCCATGAAGTACACCGAGGGCATCATCTCGACTCATCTTCATTGAGCTCTACCTCCTCCACATTGACGGAACGACGTCCGTCTTCTGTGACGTCCGTCTTCTGTGACTCGTCAACGTACAAACGACTAATACGAGGTATGGGGATTTGATTATTTCAATGTATAACTTATACCCCCATTCCTTGTCGTTTATTTGGGTTCGATGATGGCCACTTGTTATCACCTAATGCAGAGGGCGCGGGCCAAACCAACACGGCATGACACCCCTTCGTTGGTTCTTGTTTGGTTGTCGTCGATGGCGGAGCCGAAAGTGCGCGGTGCCGTTGCACCGCACCAGAGAAGAACCATGACCAGGAGGGCTGTGGTTGACGAATGAGGAACCGCGGCCTAGAGGGCCACGACATATGAAGAAGCGTGGCGCCGTCGCGCCGTGCGGAGGGCAGCAGGACCGAAACGCCGTCGCTCCGCGGTGGAGGTGCGGAGGCGGCCGACCGAGCCGACCGCCATGGAGCCGCACCCGTGGGACCAGTCGGGTCTCGTGGCCCCTAAACCAGCACACACCTCCATTTCTGTTCAACGAACTAGGGGGGTACCCCATTCCCTTGCATGGCCCAGCCGGGCCACCCAAGGACAGGCCGCCCCTCGGCCGGGCCGCCGTTGGTTGGGCCGCCCCTAGGCCGGGCCGCCTACGGCCAGGCCGCCTCGGGCCGGGCCACCCCTTGGCTCAGGTCGCTTCCTCAGACCGAGTGGGACCAGTGGAATGGGTCAAAACCTAGTTTAGACCAGTTCAGGCCAGGTCTATCCGACTGGGTCGTACTGGACCCGGACTTGCTATGGTCGTTTACACCTTTTAGCCCGCATCTAGGGCTTCGGGTGCCCGATTGCCGTACCGCCTGTAGCGATGGAATTGTTTGAGTGAGTAGATTCTTTTGGAATAATCCACTTGATGTTTGGACGCAGTTGGGGTATGGTCGGGTTGGTTTGAGCCTAAAAAATAGCAGGGCCCCTAGAACAGATATTCTAATAACTCTCAGACAGGGCATCCGATTGATTCGCCGTCCATCACGTTGGGTTACTTATGATGAGAGAGAACTACAAGATACATCAACTTAGGAATTCGTGAAAATTGATGTATCGACACTTGGATTGAGGATTGGACCCTCAAGGAATCGAGCGTGTTGTGTGCGGAAAACCTAGGGCTGGCTGCGACTGAGATGACAAGATCCTCCGTGGGTTCGACATCGATGATACTATACCATGATCTTCTGTAGGTTCGACAATGATGAATTCTGTACCGGAATCCTCCATGGGTTTGACAAAAATGACTACTATACCAGGATCCACCGTGGGTCCGACAATTCTGACTTCTGTTCCAGTATCCTGTGTGGGTCCGACAGAATAGCTGGTCCTGTATCCTGTGTGGGCTCAACAACTTAGCTGGTCCTGTATCCTGTGTGGGTCAGACAGATTAGATGAATTAGTGACTACATCTAATCGTATCTATCACTCTATGAAAGATGTATACCTGTGTGAGCTGAGTCATGTCTTTCAACCATTATAATCGTGGTGATTTACTTTACTTCATTTTTCGAATGGTTTATGCTTGGCCTCAAGAGTTGGAGTCGGACTGTGATTGATAACCTAGGTATATGTATGGTCATATACCTAATTTGGGTTGGTTGATACTTCGTGATTGCATCTTTATTCTGTGGTTTATCTTTTGTGCATTCTGGGAGACCTTAGGAGGTCTTGAGGTCCCCTACTGAGTATTGTTATACTCACCCCTGCACGGGCTTCACCCGCACTTTGTTGTGTTCTATGTAGACAACAGACAACAGTGATCGAGGCTGAGGGTGACAGACGAGAGGCTGCTCGGATCTGGACTAGACGATACGTACCGTAGGGACGAGTTGTTCGAGTTTTTTACCTACCCTTCAGGTAGGATTCCCCGTTGGACGATCTAGGAGCTGTTTTTAATTTTTACTTGTACTTGTTGTTCAGCTGGTTTTGTATACTGGCCCACTTACATTCAGTACAGTTTTCTTTTCTATTTTAGTACTTGTTGCTTCGACAGCTTGTGTTCAGACTGTGTGTGTTACAGGTTAAAAGGCAATGCCTTCCCTTTTTATCGGGATTACGCCTTTGATTCTAGTCTCCAACCCCTGGCCAATGGATGGCAGGCTTGGGGTAGTCACGACATGGGCCCCGAGGATGGGTCGTGACAATGGATCCACTTGCATGTGAAAATGACACTTTATAAAAATTAATTTAATGTTAAATAAAATACAACAAAAACATTTATATTTTAGTGAAATAATTTTTATATGGTGTTATAAAAGTTATATCTTCAACTATAAATAGTAATTGGAAATCTAAAATTAATTCTTACATCATGGTATTTTATTTATAAATTTTAGACATCAAATAGATAAATTTAATTATCACACAATGGTGATGCATTAATTGCTTCATTAAAAAAGGATTCAAATAAATGATATTATAACTATTAAAATAAATTTATTTTGAATTTTTTTATGCCATTCATGTATTTTATATATAATTATAACTTTTTATCATTGCATTAATGAAGTTTTTTTTGAAAGATTCATGTTTTTATGAATTTTTAATAAGTCATGATATGAATAGTATTTAAAATGGAATAAATGAGTTTCTAAAACAAATATTATTTTATTAAATGATATAATAATCCTAAAAATCTTAGATTCGGAAAAATGACTTAGATAAGGTTGAAAATTTAATTAATAAACCACTTATGGTTTCATTGGCATTTTATAGTAACTATATTAACCTTATAATGTGAATACACAAGATGACATGGTATGAGTGAAATTAGTTAACTAAGGGTTAAAACTAAATGATAAGGTTAAATTTGAAACCAAAACTTTTCTTAAACATATTGGTTGATAGTATTTCGAATAAAATTCATCTTATCTCATAATTTAATAAGTTCAGGACCTTTTTAAACCGAAATTTGGGTTATAATAAAATAATATTTTCAAACTTTATTAAAGAGACCCTCCTCCCCCTTATAAAAAGACATCACATCTAACCCATTACTCACATCTCTCAAACCCCTTGGATAATCAAGACTCTTCCCAAATAACCTCCCAACATCCCTATATTCCACCTATAAGCATTACCTTAGGCATAAGGCACTTCATGAAATCCTTTTGGTTCAAACAAAAGGGAGTTACCCGATTTAAAGGCAACGTCTTCTCTTAAGTTCTTTTCCTTTATTTTACTTCTCCAACCCCCTAAACTCTCTTTATTACATTATTTTATAAAAATCAGTATCATAAATATACAAGGAATTTTTTTATTCCAACTTTTCTAACTACACTTACACACACCTCCATCAAATGGATACAAACATACTATTTCTGTGGACGGTGAACTACTGCCTCAAGAAACGATTATTGTTCAATTATCTTCTACCGCCGCTTATGGTGACCAGTATGATGGCACTATAATTATATATGCTATTTATGCTATTTATTTTATATCTATTCTTCTATAATTCTATTTTATAACATACCTTTATTCTTTTCATGTTGTATGTATACGATAATTTCATTTCAGGAAGTGCGGACAACCGCCCCCTCAAAATGATATGACTCATTCATACCATACATGGAACATATAAAGGATGGTGTTAATGACCATATTTGACACATATATAATATTATATTATACTATAATTATAATATAACTATGTATCATTTGGTTTTCATTCCTTTAAAAATGAAAAAAATAAATGAAAGTAGCATTCATGTGTACGTACAGCTTAGAATCTCCATGAATAGTGCATTTCAATTTCATATATCCAAATGGTATGTACTATTCTAAATAAAAATATACTGGATATATATGATTTATATGATATGTAAATCATGGATATCATTCTATATATAATGGAATTTTGACCACATGGACAACATGTAATTATATGTACCAAATATCGACAAAATGACCATTATTAACTTAAATGATTATGTAACATTTATAACGTGTTAATGATTTATTTAAAATGAACAATAAACTTTAAAAATGTTATGATGCAAGTATAATTTATCTTTAGTTTATTATTCAAGAAATTTAAATAACAAACGAATCAAAGAAGACACAAAGTAAGGGAATTCGTCTCAATCACCTTTCATTGATGCATATTTTGATTTATACACGACTTTCTTTTATACGGTGTACAAAAAACCATTTGAATTTTCATTTCATTAAAAAGGAATCTGTTTCTATGAAGCGTCATGATAAATGACAAAATAGAATGTTTCTTTTTAACGTATGTGGTGATAACGACCTTTCCATCGCCGTGAGTATTATTTGATCTTTGGATTCCTTAACAAGATGTAGTGTTTTTAATGGAAAATAAATACCATATACCCTATTTATGTATTTGGTTATTGAAAATGGTTTTGAGAAAGCATTGAATATTTCATTATCTTGAAATGATATATTGTGATTTCAATGTGGAAATTCTATCTTTCCTTTATGCTTGTTTTATGTGTTATGGTTCTTGGGCATTGTTTTATGTATACAGGTGGTTTTGTGATAAACTTAGGGCGAGTGAGCCCAAGATAGATCTCAAATGCTTTGGGTAACGTGACAGAGGTAAACTTTAATGTTTCTCCTAAGAGATTCAGGTAATATGCTGTGATGGGTATTCCAAATGTAACTCTATATGCAGTTGTGAAAGCTACAACATAAATATATTTTGGATTCCACAAGTTAGCATTAAGATTTATGTTTTCTATGTTTTATTCATAAATCTTATTATTTCTATAGGTATGTTAAAAAGCTTACATTTTGATGGAATAATGTTTTCTTTGTTTATTTTATAACCCTTACAGAGCTTTTTATGCTCATCCAATGTTTTGAAATGCTTTTCACAGGACTAAATGATGAATAGGGTTAAGGATGGGATCAAGGAAAAGTCATGTTGTCTAAAACATGATACTAGACAAGACTCTTTTTTTTCAAGAGTTTTTATTTTATGAAAAAATGGAAAATGAGTAGAAGTGTCTACTTTGTAACTTTTGAGATGTAATGTAATAGTTATGGACTAATTATCTAAAACCCTAAACCCGAAAAGATCCTCAATGTGAATTATTAAATCAATTAAAAATTATGTAATGTTTAAGTCCAGGTCCTTATAGTTGGTATAAGAGGTGGGTTTAGATAAATTTTGGAGTTAGGATATTGTTAAATTAATATCCATAAATTAATTTATGTTAAGATTGAAATGATATAGAATGTAAAGATTACCATGTTGCTTCGTCTGATATATTTTTGTGTTCAGAATGGTTTTCTGTAGAGAAAATATTGCAGCTATGATGGAATGACATCAGGAGGAAGACAACCTTCCAAATTAGCAACCTGAGATGGTCTGAATTGGAAATTAATAGTTTTTTTTGCAGTAATGGAACAATTGAATCAAGCTATAAATGGTGGTGGTATCCATGCCCGAGATCAACCAGATCAACCACTGTGGAACATGTCATTATTGGATAATTTCATGAGGCAACATCCCCTGTCATTCAGAGGATCATCTGGCCTAGTGTTGGTTGAAGGGTGTATTAAATAACATGAAAAGATTTTTGATGTCCTGGGGTGTTCAGAACATCAAAAGGTTAGTCTCACTATTTACTATTTTGAAGGTGAAGCCGATCATTGGTGGTCGATGGTTAAAAATATCATGGATAGTGCGGATATTGAGTATCTTTCTTGGGATGAATTCAAAGGTATGTTTCTTGAGAAATATTTTCCTGATGTGGTTCGTCTTAGGATGGAAAAACAATTCCTCGAATTGAGGCAGGAGGATGCCTTAGTGGAAGCTTATGAAGAAAAATTTACTCGATTGGAAAGGTATGCTCCAAACATTATATGAGATCTAGATAGTAAAATAAATCATTTTTACTCTGGATTAAAGCCAAAGTATCAAAGATATTTAGATTCTTATGAGTTAAAAAGTTATGAAAAGCTTGTTCGATGTGCGAAGAAGGTGGAAATGGAGTTTTCCGATGATCATGTGTTTTTTGAAAAACAATAGAATAAGATGTCGTGGTTGCAGATGAAAGGGAATAACTCTTCAAAAAAAAATGATGGTAAGAATCTTATGTTTACAGTTTGTAAAATTTTTGTTAAAAAGCATGCCGAGGAATGTATTTTGAATTCTAGTAAGTTCTGCCGATGTGGTAAAATGGGGCATAAGGCTCATAATTGCACTGAAAATGATCAGGGTAATGGTAAGACAAAACCTGATTTATAGTTAGTAAAATGTTTTATGTATAATAAAATGGGTCATTATGAAAATGAGAGTCCAATGAAAAACTCAACTGAGGGAAAGCAGCCAGACTACAAGCGGAAAGGGATGGTGAAATCTTTTTTAACTACTTCAGGGGTTGTTGGGCCATCGAATGAAGTAATATCTGATACACTATTTTTTATTCAGATTTATCCATTGTGTTGTTTGATTCAAGGCCTACACATTATATCATTTTTTAGAATTTTTCTAGTAAATTGGGAATTCCATCTCAAGATAAGAATCTTGAACTTATGGTTAAAACACCGGGAGGAAATTTTGAGACAAAAATAAATTTTTCGAACCTTCTTGTCCTTATGTGTGGAAATAATATACCTACAAACCTTATTGTTTTTCCTCTAGTAGAGTTTGATGTTATTTTGGGTATGGATTGGATTTCCATTTATCATGTTAATATTGATTGCAGAGCTAAAGAGGTTTCATTCCAGAAAGAATTTCAGTTCTTGTACATGAATGAACCCTTACTTTTGATAACATATGAGGAATTTGAGAAACTAGTAACTGGTAGAAATGAATGTTACCTTGAACATAATGATGAAAAAAAGGAACTGTTCAGATTAATGTTGTTCCAGTGGTAAATGAGTATCATTATGTTTTTCCTGATGAGTTTCCTGGTATAATTTTTTTAAAACATTATCTTGGTCAACAACCAAGACTAAAAATATTATTATAAAGTGAGAAGATTACAAAAGTCTAAAGGTGGGAATTTTATTACAATCCTTTGCAAGGAGAGAAAGGAGGTCGTTAGGTAACTCATCAAACCACTTAATGTCTTGGTTAATCCCCTTGTTGGAAAGCGCATTGGCAACCGTATTTGCTTCACGGTAGGCATGGGTGGCAATATATCTCATCTCTAAAAGAGAGTTCAGGTAGTTCTTCCATCTTGCAGTAAGAGGCCAAGAGAGGTGGAAAACTCCATTCCAAATGTCTTGGACAATGGTGGTGGAGTCGCTTTCGATCCATATATGATTCCAGCCTTTATTTTTGACAAATTGGATGGCGTGGATGAGAGCCATCATTTCAGCTTCAAGGGAGGAAGTGATCCCGCAGCTACCACATAAGCAACCGTGACATTGACCTATAGAGTCTTTGAAAATAGCCCCACAACCCATAGGGCCAGGATTACATTTGGAAGCCCCATCAACATTGATGTTGATCCATCCAGGAATTGGGGCTTGCTAGAAGACTTCGAGAAGACACTTTGGATGAGGGAAAATTCCATCAATCCTCAGATGCCTAAGGATCACAAAGTCACCAATCATGTTGTCGTAATTGGATTTTTGGATCGAGGCAGCATCTTTGATAGAAATCATGACTCTCTAATTGATCAAATTGAACTTTTAGAGTTAAATAATCAATTATAGGAGTTATTAGATAAAGGTTTCATTTGACCAAGAACATCACCAAGGGGTCCTCCTGTATTGTTTATTAAAAAGAAATATGGTTCAATGAGACTTTTCATTGACTATAGAGCATTGAATAACATCATAGTTAAGAACAAGAATCCTTCGCCTCATATTGATGATTTGTTTGATCAGCTCCAGGGAGCTCAGTATTTTTCGAAGATTGACATAAGGTCGGGCTACCATCAATTGAATGTAAAGAAAGCAAACATTCTGATGACCGTGTTTCGTACTAGATATGGCTGTTATTACTTTTTTTTGTCCCTTCTGGGTTAACCAATGAACCTATGGTATTCATGGATCTTATGAATATAATTTTATATGAGTTCTTGGATAAGTTTGTTGTTGTGTTCGCTGATGATATTTTGGATTATACCAAAAGTAAAGAGGAACAAGAAAGTCATTTAAGGGTTTTCTTTCAAACCTTAAAAGAAATGAAATTATATGGAAAATTCAGAAAGTGTGAGTTTTGGTTACAAAAAATTTCTTTCCTTGGTCACATTGTTTAAAAAAATGGCATAACTATTGATCCTGCTAAAACAAAATTTGTTGAATAATAGCCAAGACCCACAAATATAACCGAGATCCATATTTTTCTTGGTTTGGTATGTTATTACTGGAGGTTTGTTGAAAAATTTTTACAGTTATCAAGCCCACTAACTAAATTTACTCAAATAGGTGTTAAGTTCATCTAAAAAAAATAATGTGATGATTGTTTTCCGTAATTGAAAAGAAGAATGGTGAATGCTAATGTTTTGGAACTACCTTCCAGAAATGGTGAGTTTGTTATCTGCAGTGATGCTTCGTTGAAAGGACTTGGTTGTGTCATAATGTAGAATTATCAGGTAATTTCTTATGCTTCATGTCATTTAAAACCTCATGAGGTAAATTACCCTACACATGATTTTGAATTTTCTTCTCTTGTTTTTCTTTAAAATGTTAGAGGCATCATTTTTATAGATTAAAGTGTGAAATTTATACTGATAAAAAAAATTTGAAGTATATATTCACCCAGAAAGAATTTAATATGAGATAGAGGAGATGGATATAATTAATCAAGGATTATGATTATATTTTTATTTACCATCCAAGAAAAGAAAATAAAGTGGAAGATGCTTTGAGTCAGCAAAGTAATGCTACATTAACCATGTTACATTCAGAACAAGATACTTTGATTAACGATTTGATAAACTTTGGAATAGAAGTTGTTGGTGTAGGAAATTCCTCTATTTTGTTTCAGGTGTAAGAGAAATCATCTCTATCAGACAGAATTAAGAAAGAGCAAATGGAAGATGGTGAGTTGTAGAAAAAGGAAGAGTTGGTTTAGAAGGGTATGTTTCCTAAGTTTATCATTGATAATGATTGTATTTTGAGATTTGGGAAGCGATTATGTGTGCCTTGTGATTCCCAGTTGAAGAATGAGTTGTTATGTGAAGCTCATAGTTCCCCATTTTCAGTTCATCCTAGAATTACTACGATGTACAGATATCTTCGAGGGTATTACTGGTGGGATGAAATAAAAAGAGATATTGCTGAATTTATTGTGAAGTGTTTGACATGTCAATAAGTTAAAGCAGAGTGAAGATTACCAAAAGGGATTCTTTATCATTTACTAGTTCCATAGTGGAAATGAGAAAATATATCCATGGACTTTGTTGTGGGATTACTGAAAACATCTCGAGGTTACAATGCACTTGGTTATTGTTGATCGATTGACTAAATATTCTCATTTCATTCCTACTTGAGATAATTTTTCTCTTGATAAACTTTCTTGGTTTTATGTTAAAGAGATAGTCAGGTTGCATGGATTCCCCTCTCTATTGAATTTGATCGTGATTTGAGATTTACTTATATATTTTGGAAATTCCTTCAAAAGTCTTTGGGTATTGAATTAAATTTTAGTACAACTTTTAATCTATACGTGCTTGTTCAATGGATTACAAGGGAAGTTGGGACCAACATCTTTCTTTGGTTGAATTTTCTAATAATAACAGTTTTCATTCCAGTATACAGATGGCTCCATTTGAGGAATTATATAGAAATTGGTGTTAAACTCCAGCTTTTTGGGATGAAGTAGGTTAAAGGAAACTAATGGGATCTGAATTAGTAGAAGACATGGCAGAAAAAGTTCAGTTTATTCAGAATCATGTGAGAACAGATCAGAGAAGGAAGAAATGTTATGCAAATAACCAGAGGAAGGATCATTCTTTTGAGGTTGTTGATCATGTCTTTCTCAAAGTTTCTCCATGGAAAAGTGTGATGCACATTGGTAACAAGGGAAAGGTGAGTCCAAGGTTTATTTGACCTTTTGAAATCTCAGAGAATGTAGGATCAGGTGTGTACAGAGTGGTTTTACCTTATTGTTTATCCCAGGTACAGGATGTTTTTCATGTTTTAGTGTTGAGAATGTATATGACAGATCTATCTCATGTTTTGAGTCCTTAGGTAGTTTAGTTGAAAGAGAACATTTTGTTGGAACCAGGTTCTTCAAAGCAGGATTTGGTGTATGGTTTGTGTTTTTTGTCAATCCTTAGTGGAAGTTCAGGGTGTGAACCAACAAAGCGATCATACCGTTCAGGAAGAAAACAGTAGTGAAGGTGGCGCTGTTTCCCAGTGTTTGCCAAATTTTTGGGCCTGAAAATCCGTAAATAAAGTAAAGTGTTTTTGGAAAAGATACTTGCGCGCCGAGCTCTTGGAGGATGAAAGACTTGCGCGCCATATGTTTTTGAGGATCATAACATCAAAATTTGGCTAAGGAAAGAAGGTCGCGCAAGTGTTGGTTGGGTCGCGCAAGTAACTTGCGCGACAGAGGATCTGGAGACAGGACTTGCGCGCCGTCGAGGGACTTGCGCGCCGCCGCGCAGGGGGTCCAGTTTGCCTATAAATACTGGACCACCCCTCCTCATTTGCAACGCAGTTCAAGGCCGAGAGATTGTTCGAGCTCTCGTCGCGCAGGTGGTAGAGTCGCGCAGGTGGTTGTTTTGTCGCGCAAGTAGAGTTTGCGCGCCAGTGTTTGGCTGTTCTCCCAAGGAAGTTTGGAAGAGAAAGGAAGTGGATCGCGCAAGTATTTAGTTCAAGAAGGCAGTGTCGCGCAGGTGCTTCAGTGACACTTGCGCGCTAGTTTAGTCTTGCGCGCCTGAGACTTGCGCGCCGCCGGGAGACTTGCGCGCCACCGGGAGACTTGCGCGCCGGGCTTGAAAAGGAGACCTAGACACTATTGAAGCACACCTGCTTTGCTGGAGCTACACGAAAGCTGAGAAACTACTCGGTTCATTCAAGGAAAAGTGATATTCTTCTTCTGGTGAGAATCGGACTTCAATAGAGCATCTACATTCAACAAAGGATGCACTCTTATGCAAATGAAGAAGAGACCTACACGTCTATAAACTGAGTGGGACTTCACCAACGGCAGTGAGCCAGGGGGAGTCAACGGGAGTGACCCGAGGGACGCAGTGAGTTATCCCTGAACTATTGTAAAGGCAGTGAGCCTGGGACAGGGTGTCTGTACCCGAACTTTTGTATCCGCAGCTAGTGAAGCATAGTGGATTTAGGTACGACCGGCAACCTGTCGGCGTATGCTCCTTGGACGTAGCCCTTAGTGGTGAACCAAGTAAAAATGACTGTGTCTTCTCTGTGCATGTGAATGTTTTCTTTTTGATCGTAATCATCATACAGGTTCAACAAGTTCCTACCAACGTGGGAACAAGATCCAACAAATTAAAAGAAAAAGTGGTCACCCTGATTCACCCCTCCCCTCTCAGGGTGTCCCGGGGTCCTTCAAGTGGTATCAGAGGGTAAAGGTTGCTGGCGTTGAATCTGACCTTCTTCGTCATGGAAAACGCGATCAATGTCAGGGGAGTCCCTCACTTCGATGGAAGCAATTTCCAGATCTGGAAGAACAGAATGAGATCTCATCTAAGATCTCTTGGAATGGAAGTTCTTTTTTCTACTGTGCAAGGAATACATGTCACTGATCCAACAGGTCTGGCTATGACTGAAACAGACAGGAAACTTCTTGATGCAGATGCCAAAGCACAGAATGCTCTCACTGCTGCCCTTTCTGATCAGATTTACCTGAAGGTGATGAATTGCACCTCAGCAAAATCTATGTGGGATAAACTTGAGAATATTTATGAAGGTGATAGCAAAGTGAAGGAGGCGAAAATACAAGTGCTACACAATCGGTTTGATGATCTGAAGATGCATCCAGACGAGAATGCAGACTCTTTCTTCAATCGAATTACTGAAGTGGTTGGAGCAATTCGGGGTCTAGGCGAAGAAATCAAAGATATTGATATTGTAAAGAAAATATTAAGAAGACTTCCACCTCTGTATAATGCGAAGGTGTCAGCTCTTGAGGAAAGAGATCTTTCCAAACTTTCTCTTGATGACTTACTGAGCAGTTTGGTAGCATATGAAATGAGAGTCAAACCAGAAGATGCTACGACTCGGGTGAGAAAGGAAATGGCATTCAAGGCCATGGATAAATTGAAAATCTCAAAGGATAGTAGCGGTGATGATGACGAAGAGAAAGAAATTCTTTCTCTCATTGCAAAGAAGTTCCAGAAGGGGAAAGGGAAATTCAAAGGGAAGTTACCTCTCGCATGCTTCCGTTGTGGAAAAGTTGGGCATATTGCCTCTCAGTGCTTGAAGAATATCAATGATGATGACAGTGAAGATGAAAACTTCAAGAAGCCTTAAAGAAAGTTCTTCAAAAAGGGAGACTTCAAATCTGGTAAGAAAATGCAAAGAAAGAGTTTTGTCTGTGAAGAGGAAGAAGATGACAATGAATTCTGTGATGAAGAAGAACCAGAATTCAAAACTGGGAACCATGCTTCTATGATGGCCACTGTTGAAAAGTCAGAAGATACTGATGGTGAAAAACAACTGAGAACTTGTGTAGATCCTGAGGTGCAACTTAAGGATGCAGTTAGTAAGCTTAAGATTAAATGTAAGAGCTGCAATAAGTGGAAATCAATTGTAGAAGAATCAACTGAATATGTTGATCAACTTGAAGCTGAAATTGAACGACTGGAAGAATTTGTGAAGGTACAGTCTAAAATAATTGAAAGCAATGATGATGCAGTTGATATGAAGCTGAGAATTGAAGAGCAAGAAAAGGTCATCAATGACCTCACATCCAGACTGGATGAAAAATCCAAGACTGTTGAGGGTCTTGAGGAGGAAGTAGTTACTCTGAGGAGTAAAATGGAGACAGAATCAGTTCCAAAAGAATCGAGGAAGAAAATACAGTTCGGAAGATTCTCAGATGCAGAATTACTTGCAAGAGCCAAGTGTGGTTCAGATGGGGTTGGAAAAGTCCTGAGTGATCAAAGACCTGCTTGCATGGGAAAGAGTGGAATTGGTTGTGAGGCTGAGTCATCAACTGCTGGAAGTGCAAAGATCCAAAAGATAGATAAGATGAAAGTTGAACATGTTGAAATGTTACCTAGAGTGCTGAAAAAGGAACCCTCAATCCAAACTAAAAGGAGACCTGAAAATTATCCTCAAACTTTCAAAAATGGCAGACAGTCTTACTATTCTCCCAAGGAAGAAGCTATAAGGAAAAATTCAAGTGAGAAGACATTTCTTCTCATGAAGTGTCAGTTCTGTGGCTATCTGGGCCATACCATGTCCTATTGTGAAGAGTCAAGAAGCTATCTGAATGGAGAAGATATAGATGCTCAACAAAGGAGAACAATTTCATATCCTAATTCTTATAGAAGAAATAATTTCTATGGATATTGTTTTCATTGTTCTAACTTTGGTCATAAGGCCATTAATTGCAGGCAGAGAAGGGACATTGACACCTCATACAGAAGTTCCAGACATGTCAAGTCTCGTCAGCAAGACAATGTTTCTCTTTCAAACAGGTTCTCACCTCTTAAAGAAGACTTTGACTATGAAGAACCTGGGTTTGCGGAAGAGATAGTTGAAAGGCCATCAGTTCTATATACTCAATCTAATGTCTCATGGAAGGAAAGGAGGAAGATTGAGAAATCAAACCTTGCAGAGGTAGCTCTCAAAGCTACAAAGAACAACAGTACCTGGATTCTAGATAGCGGTTGCTCATCTCATATGACAGGTAATGCCGGTCTACTAACAAATATCATAAAGAATGTTGATGGTATAGTAAGATTTGGTAATGATGGGGCTCTGAAAATCAAAGGGAGTGGAAGTACCAAATTAGCTAATGGAGAACTAAAGAAGACTGAAGTCCTTTACGTAGATGGCCTACGTCATAATCTCCTCAGCGTGAGTCAACTCTGTGACTCAGGACTTGTTGTTACTTTTAATCAGAAAGGTTGCACTATCAAGGGAAAAACTGGCAATTCTCTCATGAAGGGATGCAGAACAGAAGGAAACTTGTATCAGGTTGATAGTGAAGAGAATGTATGTTACATGACTGTTGAAGAAGAAAACAATCTGTGGCATCGGAGATTGG
Organism: Viscum album; assembly: GCA_963277665.1. Lineage (NCBI taxonomy): Eukaryota > Viridiplantae > Streptophyta > Magnoliopsida > Santalales > Viscaceae > Viscum > Viscum album. Next base: position 802,452,748 of record OY728167.1, on the reverse strand, counting down.
GACACATCAATCAACAAGACATGGAGAAAATATCAAAATTGAGAATTTTCATGGACATTCCCAACCTGAAGCGTGAGCGTGAAAAATCCTGTGATGCTTGTATTCGTGGGAAGTTGGTCTACAGTTCATATCGGCCAAAGAAGAAAAAGGCATCTCACCTTCTTGATCTGATTCATACAGATGTTTGTGGTCCAATAAATGTTTCCGGAACTCATGGAGAAAGGTACTTTGTCCTTTTCATAGATGATTATAGTCGAATGGCATGTGTGATGGTCATTCACCGGAAACGATAGGTCCTTGACTGCATGAAAACATATCGGCGAATCGCCGAGAATGATACTGGACGAACAATCAAAGTGTTGCGATCTGACAATGGAGGAGAATACACGTCCATTGAATTTGAAAATTATCTGGAGAAGCATGGGATACAACATGAGGTAGCTGCTGTGAGAACTCCACAACAAAATGGAGTTGTTGAACGAAGGAATCGACAGGTGAACAACATGGCACGAACTATGCTGATTGAGAGTCGTATTCCACGACATTACTGGAAAGAGGTTGTTCAAGCTGCAGTGTACATTCAGAATCGAACAGGACTTTATATGGGTGAGACGAAGACACCATATGAATTGTGGCATGGACGGAAGCCTTCTCTAAAATACTTTCGTGTTTTTGGAAGTAAGTGCTTCATCAGGAACAAAGAAGGAAATCAGGGGAAATATGGTGACAACGCAGATGAAGGAATCTTCCTCGGTTACTCAATGAACAGCAAAGCCTACAAATGTTTCAACAATCGTTCGGGAAGGATTGTGGAAAGCAATGATGTTAAGATAATTGAAGAGAAAACCACAAATGCTTCACGGACGTCATATGCTGATGTGATAGAAAGTCATGAAGAATGTGGACATGAAGAAACTACAAATGCAGAAATAGAGGAAGCTGTTCAAAACACTCATCAATCACATAATGATGTTGACTCAGAAGAAGAATCTGAAGAAGAAACTATGGCTGAAGAGAATACTACTGAACCTCGCAGGAGAAATCGAAGAGCTGAGATTGATCCATCCAACATAATTGGGGATAGGAGTGCACCCACACAAACCAGAAGGATGAGGAATACCACGCAATCTGCATTTCTATCAGTTGTAGAGCCATCCTCATTCGAAGAAGCTGCAAAGGATGAATCTTGGGTGAAAGCCATGAATGATGAATTAGATCAGATTGATAAGAATCAGACATGGGATCTTGTCCAGAGACCTGAAGGTCACAATGTGATTGGTACCAAATGGATTTTCAAAAATAAGTTTGATGAGCATGGAAGTGTTATCAGAAACAAGGCACGACTGGTATGTAAAGGATACTCCCAGATTGAAGGTATTGATGTTGAAGAAACCTTTGCTCCAGTTGCTAGACTGGAATCAATCAGGCTTTTCCTTGCCATGGCACTCCAAAGAGGATATAAAGTATATCAAATGGATGTTAAGACAGCATTCTTGAATGGTGTACTCGAAGAAGAAGTCTACATTGAACAACCGGTGGGGTTTGTCTTGGGTACCGACGAAACAAAGGTCTGCAAACTAAAGAAAGCTCTATATGGTTTGAAGTAGGCACCACGGGCATGGTACTCACGGCTAGATTCATATCTCAAGAAGTTGGAATTCAAAAGAGGAGGAGTTGATCACAATCTCTATGTGAAGAATTCTCCAAAAGATCAGTTCATGGTTCTTGTCTACGTTGATGATATCATTTTTGGTGGCAGCAGGCAGAAATCAGTGGATGAATTTGCCAACCACATGAAATCAGAATTTGAAATGTCTATGATTGGGGAGCTCACATATTTCTTGGGGTTGCAAGTAATTCAAAAGAAGGAATACACATTCATTTCTCAGGAAAAATATGCAAGAGAGTTGCTGAAGAAGTTCAATATGCAAGACTCCAAACCAATGTCAACTCCGATTCCTGTTGGAACTAAACTTGGAAAGCATGAGGATGGGAACTCTGTTGATCCCACCATGTACAGGAGGATCATTGGAAGCCTACTGTATCTGACAGCGACAAGGCCAGATATTGTCTTTGCAACATGCCTTGCGGCCCGCTTCCAGAGTAATCCAAAGGAGGAACATATGTCAGCAGTAAAAAGAATCATGAGGTATATTCAAGGCACACATAACTTCGGGTTATTTTTTGCTGCAGGCAGGGACAATGAATTATCAGCGTTTTCTGATGCTGACTGGGCTGGGGATGTAGTAGACAGAAAGTCCACTAGTGGTGGAGCTTTCTATATTGGGCATAAATGTGTTGGCTGGTTAAGCAAGAAGCAAGAAAGTACTTCTCTTAGTACTGCTGAAGCTGAATATATCTCCGCCACAAAATCATGCACTCAACTTCTTTGGATGAAGCAGCAGCTAACAGATATTGGTGATAAGGTGCAGCAACCAATGGTGATTTATTGTGATAACAAAAGTGCAATTGATCTTACGAAAAATCCGGTTCAGCATTCTCGTACAAAACATATTGAAATACGGTATCATTTTATCAAAGAAAAGGTTGAACAAGGCGTGATTAAAATGGATCATGTTGGAACTAATGAGCAAGTGGCTGATATCCTAACCAAGCCATTGTCCGCGGCTGTGTTCAAGAAGCATCGGTTGAACCTCGGTGTTCGACCACCTCCTACTGCATAAGGAGGCTCCGGAAGTCCCCTCTCCCCGTTTGTTTTAACTGTTTTTATCTGTTTATGGCTGTGATGCAGGTTTTTGGGGGAGATACTATCCAGGGGGAGTATGGCTTGAGCTGAATGTTGAACAAACTTTTCGGTATTTGGTTTTATTGTCAATGGGGGAGAAAGGAATAAATTCAAGGCAAGAAATTCTTCTGTGATGAGAAGTGTAAGCTTGTGATGAGAAGTTTAATAAGGATAACATCGGGATGGAGGATTTTGTGTACGATTTCAACACACTAAGACCCAATTCAAGCTTTCTCTCTTGTTTTCTACACCGATCATTGCTCACGTAGACTTAGAGTGTTAGCTGAGTTGATTCTTGCGTTTTGGATTTGCTCATGGTTGAAGATCTATTGAATTTATTCTGATTGCCAACAAACCCAAAGGGGGAGATTGTTGGAACCAGGTTCTTCAAAGCATGATTTGGTGTATGGTTTGTGTTTGTTGTCAATCCTCAGTGGAAGTTCAGGGTGTGAACCAACAAAGCGATCATACCGTTCAGGAAGAAAACAGTAGTGAAGGTGGCGCTGTTTCCCAGTGTTTGCCAAATTTTTGGGCCTGAAAATCCGTAAATAAAGTAAAGTGTTTTTGGCAAAGATACTTGCGCGCCGAGCTCTTGGAGGATGAAAGACTTGCGCGCCATATGTTTTTGAGGATCAGAACATCAAAATTTGGCTAAGGAAAGAAGGTCGCGCAAGTGTTGGTTGGGTCGCGCAAGTAACTTGTGCGACAGAGGATCTGGAGACAGGACTTGCGCGCCGTCGAGGGACTTGCGCGCCGCCGCGCAGGGGGTCCAGTTTGCCTATAAATACTGTACCACCCCTCCTCATTTCCAACGCAGTTCAAGGCCGAGAGATTGTTCGAGCTCTCGTCGCGCAGGTGGTAGAGTCGCGCAGGTGGTTGTTTTGTCGCGCAAGTAGAGTTTGCGCGCCAGTGTTTGGCTGTTCTCCCAAGGCAGTTTGGAAGAGAAAGGAAGTGGATCGCGCAAGTATTTAGTTCAAGAAGGCAGTGTCGCGCAGGTGCTTCAGTGACACTTGCGCGCCAGTTTAGTCTTGCGCGCCTGAGACTTGCGCGCCGCCGGGAGACTTGCGCGCCGCCGGGAGACTTGCGTGCCGGGCTTGAAAAGGAGACCTAGACACTATTGAAGCACGCCTGCCTTGCTGGAGCTGCACGAAAGCCGAGAAACTACTCGGTTCATTCGAGGAAAAGTGATATTCTTCTTCTGGTGAGAATCGGACTTCAATAGAGCATCTACATTCAACAAAGGATGCACTCTTATGCAAATGAAGAAGAGACCTACACGTCTATAAACTGAGTGGGACTTCACCAACGGCAGTGAGCCAGGGGGAGTCAACGGGAGTGACCCGAGGGACGCAGTGAGTTATCCCTGAACTATTGTAAAGGCAGTGAGCCTGGGACAGGGTGTCTGTACCCGAACTTTTGTATCCGCAGCTAGTGAAGCATAGTGGATTTAGGTACGACCGGCAACCTGTCGGCGTATGCTCCTTGGAGGTAGCCCTTAGTGGTGAACCAAGTAAAAATGACTGTGTCTTCTCTGTGCATGTGAATGTTTTCTTTTTGATCGTAATCATCATACAGGTTCAACAAGTTCCTACCAACGTGGGAACAAGATCCAACAAATTAAAAGAAAAAGTGGTCACCCTGATTCACCCCTCCCCTCTCAGGGTGTCCCGGGGTCCTTCAAATTTCTTATGAGGAACAACCAGTCCAAATTCTTGACCACAGAGTGCAAGTGTTACAGAATAAGGTAATTCATCAGGTAAATGTTTTGTGGAAAACCATATGGTTGAAGAGGAAACATGGGAATCGGAGAATTCTATGAGGGATAAATACCCCAATTTAATTTATAAGTGAATAAAATTTCGGGGACACAATTTACAAAAGAGGGGAAGGATTTAACGTCCTAGGTAAATAGAGAATATTACATTTTCATATTTATTAATATTTTTGAATCAAATATTAATTTTACTTTAAATGGGATGATTTGTTCGATGGCGTACCTAATACGCAAGAACATGTTTCTTTGAAATCTTATGTTGCACACAATGGTGAGTCATACTGAGAAATAATAATATTATATTATTTTAAATGGTATTTAACTCATAGTCATTGTATTGGCGGGAATGAACAGAACTAACTACAATATGATTATACATATTTGTTAAATGTATTTACCTTTATCAAATAAAAATTAAAGGCCTAAAATGTGAATGAATCCAATTTTAAGCATAAATACTCTAATATTCTTTAAAAGGTCTATTTATCTCCTTTTTATGAAGAACCCCTTTTAAATATAGTTTTTCCCACTTTAATGAGTTCTATTTGAAAATATAAAATTAATCTTTTGAATCGGGACATCAAAATTTACATTGGATGAATGTTTGGTATTTTTCTAATAAATTTCATTTTATAATGGATAGTGAATAATACTGCATTTTAATTCAAAACTGACTTTAAATCTAATTTATTTGTATGATTATATTATATTTTTAATTGGTTTTCAAGTGTAATTTGATTATATTTTTACCATTTAATCCAATTTTGGTCATTTTATGTATTTTCACTTTGAAATTGAACATAAAAAATGATCAATCTTTTGATTGTTGTTATTTCTTAAAAACACACTTTTTGTTTTGACACAGGAATTAATTTTCAATTAATTTCTGGACCCTCTATGTTTTGAATATAGAAAAATGGATTCAATATTAGGAATCTGGAGGTTCAAATTTTTTAAATAGGCAACTTTTATTTTTAGACATTATGAATAGTAACTTTAGTAAATATTTTATTTGCCATGGTTAAAAGGTAAATCTTGTAAATAAGTGTAAAAAATAATATTATAATAATATTAAATTACCCTAACATGTTTCCTCATCCTGTTGGCTGATATGTGTCCAACCATGGATATCCTTGGGTCGATTTTAGGACCCCATGGAGCCACTTGCATGTAAAAATGACACTTTATCAAAATTAACTTAAAATTAAGGAAAATATAACATGAACATATATCTTTTAGTAAAACAATTTTTATATAGCTTAATATAAGTTATCACTAAGAATATAAATAGTCATTAGAAATATAAAAATATTTCCTACATCATTGTATTCTATTTAGAATTTTATACATCAAATAAATAAATTTAATTATGAGACAATGTTGATACAGTAATTGCTTCATTAATAAAGGATTCAAACAAATGATATTATAATTATTAAAATAAATTTATTTTGAAACTTTTTATGCCATTCACTAATTTTAATGATAATAATGACATGTTATCTTTGAATTAATGATGTTTTTTTTTTCGAAAGAACCAAGTTTGTTTTTGGAATTTTTAAGAATTCATGATATGAAGAGTATTGAAATAGACATAAATGATTTTAAAAAAAATATTATTTTATTAAATTATATAATAATCATAAAAATCTAAGATTCTTCTGAATGACTTAGATAAGTTTGAAAATATCATTAATGAACCACTCATGGTTCAATTAACATTTTATTGTAACTATATTAACCTTATAGAGTGAATACACAAGAAGACATGGAAAGAGTCAAATTAGTTAACTAAGGGTTAAATCTAAATAATAAAGTTAAATTTGAAACCAAAACTTTTCTAAAACCTATTGGTTGAGAGGATATAGAATAATAATCATCTTATATTCAAATTTAATATGTTTTGGACCTTTTTAAACCTGAATTTAGTTTATAATAAAATAATATTTTCAAACGATCCTAAAGAGCCCCTCCTCCCCCTTATAAAAATCCATCAACTCTAACCCATTACTTGTTGGAGTTGGTGGTCTAGAACCAACTAATTTGTACTTTATTCATTAAAAAAAGCCTTATCACATTTTGATTGTTCTTCTGCATGACAATGCATGTGATAATTTCCTAATGACAGATGTTGCATTAAAGGGTCATAGCGGATCCCTGCTATAATGAGAACCCAGAAGTGCCATAACACTGTTCTTGAATATATGTTCTATGGCCGGATGATGTTATTTGAGGGACACAAATAATACAGGTCATTAGGGGTGAGGACTCATAAAACTTTGAGGCACCTTCTCATGGTGTGCGCCCTTGGTAATATCCAGGAGGATATTATGAGAACGAGACCCGCCAATAGGAAATCCACATTTCATAGTGTCAATTGATGTTCCTATCTGCGAACGTGTGTATCGGTCCTTAGAATTTAATATTATTATTAATGGGTATTAAAACTCGTGCAATTAGATATATTTATGAAAACTATGACAACACATTGTTCGCAGTGAGGAAGGATACATTGGGTGCGTCATGAGTAATACTGCATTAATAGACAATGAGAGATAGGATTTGTCCCTTTTGTTCCATAAAAGAAGTAGATATCTCAAGACCTTTGATGGGATTGATATACCCTATATAAATCCTTGGACATGGTAAGTTATGGGCAAGTTCAATTCCGGGAAGTTAAAGAAAGAATAATCGAGCACATGGGTTGATGGCAATAGCATGCATACTTCTTGATTAGAGATATCGAGACAAAGGTATTATATTACACGGTAAGCGTTCGTAGGAGGCGGCACGTCGTTTCGGCGTTAACTTCTTTCTATATGGGTGCCTTGGCATGTTTCTAGATTCTATACTTGGACTTTAGGCCGGCTCCACCTAATTCTACTGAGAAAGAGGCCTATAGGGTCTCACACTAAGTGTGTCCATGTATCTCAGTTAAATATTAAATTTAACAAGTTAAATAAACATTATTCCCAACTGTGGTTTAATAATTATTTAAGGATGCCTGATCGCATTTATTTCAAAATTAGTTATTCAAGAGAATATATTTTGGGTGAAATAATATATTTATTAGCGAGTAATGAAGTTACATTTATTTGAGAAATAAATAGCCATAACTCAAGGTCTAATAAATTTGGTGGAGGAAACAAAGAAAAATGGAGAAATAAAAGTACACGCCGTGTATATTTAAATATACACACCGTGTAGTTTTATTTATTGGGATTCGTGATAAAATATTGTTTATTTAATTAAATGATATTAAATGTAATTCGCGGGGCACATTTCAAGTAATAGTGATAGTCAGCTGTTATTATTAAGACACGAGGTATTACTAAGAATTAAATGAAATGATTAAATTATTTCGGGTAATTAATTCATTTTATTATTGTAAGTATTATAAATCTCAATTACATTATTCTCATGGGATCTATCCTTTTTTGTGCCCAATGGAATTGGAAAAACTCTAAAGCCAAGAGAGAATACCCTTTCCACCAAGAACACTCTCAAGTTACGAGAGCGAGATCCTCCACCGGATCAAGGCGATCAAAGGCGGACATCGCAAGAAAAGGTTATTCCACGCTAGCACCCAGAGATCCCTTTGGCGACGTCCAGAGATACGTGGATCACGTGTGGGACACCGCTAGAGGAATCCTGTACTTGGATTCTATGATGCAATGACGGATCATAGGATCGTGACCGGAGACATCAACGAAGAAATAATTCCACCTAGGTAATTCTTGTGAATTAATTAAATTAATTATATCCAACATATGATGATCCTATATCAATGGTTCCGGGACTCTTCTTTTCTTTTTCATTCTTCATTCTATTCCGAATATCCGGTGTTTTATATCGTGACAGATCTCGGATTGAACATTGTTTAATGCTAAAATTAAAGTTGGGAAATCCCACCAACGAACTTCTGCTGCGCCCGAAACCTAAAAGTGGTATCATAGCAGTCATATCATTGATTATAATTATTTAGTTTTTCATTTATGTTTTATGCATTTAATAATGTAGTTGTTTCAATTCATGTTTAATCATTCTGTAAATATGAATCTTGAGATCTATTCCTCCTCCCTCATTTCTCATTCACCTCATAGAAATGAATTTTTCTTTTAATTTTGAATAAAATAAAATAGAGAAACACATCTGGAGGATCCAAACGTTTTTGTCCGTACAACCCCAAAATACACGGCGTGTATTCGGAAGTACACATCGTGTAGTCTAGGTTCAATGCATTGACTGATTCTCCAAATCAGGCCATGTATTGGAGTATACCTAAGTCATTTATGACACCGTGTGTTGACCAGGAATAGGTGGCACACGGTTCCTGGATTACACGTCGTGTGGTCCAATGAACGCGGTGTGTAGTCCCTTCGGGCTAGGGTTAGGTCATGTACACCATACAGGGATTTCCCGAATGGAAACCGTGCAATGCAGAAAATACACGGCGTGTGTCCCACTTAGCACACTGTGTACTCCGAAAATTTCCGTAGTACATTAACACGCCATGTCCCCCGGCGTGTACTTAGGATGGACGGTGAATAAAAGTACATGCTGTGTAGTCGGAACTACACACCGTGTACTAATCCAAATTATGAATATTTATTAAAATTTATTATTATATTATACAAACCCTTGAGACATGTACCATAGTGCTGGCGTAAAGATGAGGCACAACACTTGATAGGTGTTTTAAATATATGTGGTTAATTTAATATCTATGTAATAAAAGGAAATTCATCGGGTTGCCTCCATGGTACAAGTTACGTACAAGGATAATTTTAAATGAATTTATTTATTTAAAACTATGATGGATGATAATCTCAAAGATTTTCATAAAAGGGGTTAAGATAAAAGGATTGATTAGTTAAATATAATTAATTGATTCGAGCGTGATTTATCTTAAAAAAGAACTATTAAAGAATTGAATGCTAGTATTATTTATGCATAAATATCATTGCATGTATAGATGATCAGGAGCTAGACCAAGACCTTTGTATGTGAATGGTTTACTTTAATTTACTTATTAAAATTAAATTTGTTGGCCTACAAGACATCTCCTCATTAATATGTAGGGCATGCGCGCCCAAGGATTCTTTTATATAAAAAAACCCTTTTTACCCCTCACCTGCATGCGAGATAAATGCATATGTAATGGATGGAGCTCCCAAGATAGTAGAGGTGGCCCAATTCAGGAGCCAAGGTGAAACCAATCCAAGGAGATACAAAGGTGGACAAGTGGAAAGTTGTAAACACGAACCCGAAAGATTCAAGGTGTTTATCCCCTAGGCCCTGGGTTAGTTTATCAACCGCTAGATAAAATAACCAATAGAAAAATATCATGATCATATGATTTATTTTATATATTTCAGTTGCATGGTTTATATTTATTGTGGGTGTGTTGTCACGATCACACAATTAATGAATTAAACAAGCATGGAAGATGAAACTAAAATAAGACCAGCTTATGCGTAAATATTATCTAGACATGGATAATTACTTATGTATATCCCACTTAACATTAAAAAGAATGTAATCAAAGATAGTAAAATGGAAATTTATGCATAAGGATAAAATCCCTCAAAAGAAATATTAAGTCGGTATAGCCTTCCATAATCTTTGTTAGAATCGAACCATAGTTCAAAGTGCTTGACCAACCCTAGTTGGGGTGATTTCAATTATCGGGGAATTCTAATTCAATGTTTTGGGTTGACTTAACTCAGTTCTCATCAAGGGTTGACTACCACAGCAGGACTTGGTGTGACCAAGAAGAAAAGTTTGAGGAAATCCAAAATACAAGGATTTCAGGATTGGGGAGTCCACTCAGCGGATAAAGGAGTTGTGCATTAATGCAGTTGGCATTTGGAATGCCTACCTAAAACCCTTAAAGTTTCTTGACCAACCCTATTTGGGGTAATGCGAAGATCGATATGGATCCCTTCCAATAGAATATTCAGGAAACAAAATATTCCGAAGTCAATGGTGGGGGATATTGGATTTCGATAAAATAGTGGGAGACTAATAAGTATTAATTTATTTATTTATCTCATGTTTTAATATAGTACTGAACCTTTGATCATATTAATTTTTAGAAACGAAAAGAAAATGACTTCAAACATATCATTGTGCACCATAGTGGAGAAGGAAAACCTTCTCACCGACACCAATTTCCAAGAGTGGCAGAGGCGTTTACGCGTCATCCTTCGCCATGAAAGGAAATTCTATGTGTTGGAAGAGCCTATTCCAGTTGTGCCTAGAAAAGAGGCCAGTGATGAGAAAATATCTCTCTACATGAAACACATGGATAATGTCACATATGTCTAGTGTTTCATGCTATTGGACATGTATAATGAGCTTTTAAAGCAACATGAAAACTTGGACGCGTATAGCATGATGTCTCACCTTAAGGATCTCTACCAAGAGAAGGAGAGGGAAGAGAGATATGAGATCTCTAATTCTTTGTTTACAACTAAGTTTGGAGAGTCTACACTAGCTGGGTCTCATGTATTCACGCTTATTGGATACATTGATCACCTGGACATCTTAGGGATTAAATTCCTAGATGAGTTGCATACAGATCTCATCTTATCATCACTGCCCAAGACCTTATCTAGCTTCATTGTCAACTATAACATGAGAGGCAATGAGAAGAGTCTATCGGAGCTTCTGACCTTGATTCGCCAGGTTGACAAGGACATGGGGTGTAACAAAGCCGCAGTCTTTATGGTGAACAAGAAAAGGAAGGACAAGGAAAAGGGGCGAATGAATTATAAACGGTTTGAATCCCCCAAGCACCGTCTATCCAAGAAGGGGAAGATCCAGAGATAGGGAAATGAATGGGAGGTGGTGTGTTTTTCATGTGGCAAGCAAGGCCACTAGAAGAGGAACTGCACCCAGAAGCGTGGGGAAGCTAAAGGTGAGTTTGTTATCGAGTGTAATCTTTCTATTTCTACACATTTGGTATTAGATACAACTTTTGGGGATCACATATATATTCAAATGTAGGAACCAAATTGATTTTGAAAGATTTCCAGAGGAGAGGTGGATCTTCGAGCTGCCAATGGTGCAAGGCTAGCTATGTTGGCTATTAGCGACTACCACCCCTCATTGCTGACTGGTATGAATTTGGATTTACATAGCTGTTATTATGTGTCTAGTGTTACCAAGAACATAATTTAATTGTCTTGTTTGGATATAGATGGATTTATTTTCAAGATTGGAAATAAGGGTTGTCTCTTTTATAAGAACAATGTATGTTATGGTATGGAACATTTAAATAATGGGTTTTATGTATTAAATTACGAAAACCAAGTGTTGGCAATCGATAAAGAAACAAACTCACATGACTCATACATCACCCAGTTGTGGCATCACCCTCTTGGTCATGTAAATAAGAAGCACTTGACAATGTTTTTACAAGATAGCTATTTAGACTCTACTGAGCTAAAAACACTTGATAGGTTTCATGCTTTTTTACAAGGTAAAATGGCCAAGCCGCCTTTGGTGGACAGGGTGAAAGGGCCATAGTGCTTCTAGGATTGGTACACATAGATGTATGTGGACCATTTCTAGTAGAAGCTAGAGGTGGATATTCTTACTTCATTACTTTTACTGATGATTTGTGTAGATACAGATTTTTCTACTTAATGAGGTATAAGTATGAAGCCTTAGAGAAATTTAAGGAATTCAAGAATGAAGGAGAGAATCAACTTGATATGAAGATAATGAAGCGTCGATCGGATTGAGGTGGAGAATATCTGAACCAAGAGTTTATCGATCATCTACGGGAGTCTGGGATTTTATCTCAGCTCACTCCTCCTTATACACCACAGTGGAATGGTGTTAGTGAAAAGAGGAACCACACCTTGTTGGACACGGTGAGGTTGATGATGAGTCATGCAGATCTTCCATTATCCTTTTGGGGATATGCATTACAAACTACAACATACAAAATAAACCGAGTACCAACTAAGGCGGAAAATGGAATTCCCACCGAGTTATGAAATGGAAAGAAACCCACTTTGTCTCATACATGTGTATGGGGATGTGAGGCATTTGTCAAGGCCTTCTCAGATAATAAACTAGAACCCTGGGGCATGAAGTGTATATTTATAGGATATCCTAAGGAAATGAAATGATATTACCCATATAAACATCAATAAAAGAAAGTGATTGTTTCCATACAAGACGTCTTTCTTGAGAGGGATAAAATCCTCAAAAAATATAGTGGGAGAAAGATTGACTTTGACAATGTTGATGCTCAAGATACATAGGAGTTGGTACTGGAACAAGTTCCACAAGTCCCCATGGAAGAGGTTCCAGAAACACAAGTACTGCGTAGGTGCTCAAGAGAGGTAAGGGAACTAGAGAGATTTGGTTTCCTAGTCACCGAGGATGGTGAATCATTATTGTTGGAAAATGATAAACCTCTCTCCTACAAGGAAGAAGTAGAAATCTCAAAAGCTGCAGGATGGAATGAAGATATGAATTCTGAGATGGATTCCATGTATCAAAACCATGTCTGGGTTCTGGTTGATGAGCCATTTGATGCAAATCCTGTTGAATGAAAATGGGTATTCAAGAGAAATCTGGACATGGAAGGTCAAGTTAGCACCTATAAAGCAAGGCTAGTGGCTAAAGGACTTAGACAATGTCAAGGAATTGACTATGATGAAACCTTCTTGACAGTATCCATGTTTAAATCCATAAGAATCATAATTTCGATAGCATCTTACAATGACCACGAGAATTGTCAAATGGATGTCAAAACAACATTCCTTAATGGGAACCTTTAGGAAGATGTCTATATGACACAACCAAAAGGGTTTGTGACACCAGGTGAAGCAACACAGGTTTGCAAGTTATAGAAATCCATTTTTGGATTAAAGCAAGCATCTAGGTCATGGAACACCCAATTTGATGAATCCATAAGGGAATTTGGTATCATTATGAACGAATATGGGCCGTGTGTTTATAAGAGGTTTAATGGGAATGAGATCATTATCCTAGTAGTATATATTGACGACATATTGCTTATTGGAAATGATGTACCAGTCTTACAGTCAGTTAAGGATAGGTCGAACAAGTGTTTCTCCAGGAAGGAATTTGGAGAAGCATCCTACATTATAGGGATCAAGATCATTCATGATAGATCCAAGAGGCTACGTAGACTAAGTCAGGGTACATACATTGACTTGATACTAAAGAGATTTAGTATGGAACAATCCAAGAGGGGTTTGGTTCCAGTGTCACATGGCTTACATCTTTCTAAGAAAATGGGTAGTCATACACAACAAGAGAATGATAGAATGAGTAAGATCCCATACGCTTTGGCTATAGGATCCCTCATGTATGCCATGTTATGTACCATGATTGATGTTTCCTATGTACTTAGCATTCTAGGCAGATATCAAGAAGATCAAGAAGAACAGTATTGAAAGGCTATTAAGACTATCCTTAAGTATCTGAGAAGAAATAAAGATATGTTCCTGGTGTATGGAGGAGACGAGGATCTTTTCACCAGAGGGTATGATGATTCTGGTTTTCAGATAGATCAGAATGATACGAAGTTGCAATCCGGATATGTTTTCTATCTCAATGGAGGAGTTGTGAGCTTGACGAGTTCAAAGTATCCAGTTGTCGCCTATTCTACAGTGGAGTCTGAATATATATCGGCTTCTGATGTAGCCAAGGTAGATGTATGGATTTAGAACTTTGTCCAGGATCTTGATGTGGTGACTAGTAGTAAAGATCCCATTATATTGTATTGTGATAATACTGCAGCAGTGGCTCTTGCAAAAGAACCAAGGTCACATCAAAGGACAAATCACATACTCCAGAAGTATCACCTATTGAGGGATTTCTATCAGAGGGGTGAAGTTAAAGTTAGCAGAGTGTCCACAGAATTTAACATCGCAGACCCCATGACTAAAGGCCTATCTTAGTAGAAGCATGAATATCATGTGAAAGCTAGCGGGTTAAAGGTTTTTAGCAGTTGGCTCTAGTCCAAGTGGGAGTCTGTTGGAGTTGGTGGTCTAGAACCAAATACTTTTTACTTTATTCATTAATAAAAGCCATATCACATCTTGATTGGTTTTCTACGAGACAATGCATGTGATAATGTCCTAAGGACAATTGTTTCATTAAAGAGTCATAGCGGATCCCTGCTATGATGAGAACCCGGAAGTGCCATAACAATGTTCTTGAATATATGTTCTATGGCCGGATGATGTTATTTGTGGGAAACAAATAATACAGGTCATTAGGGGTGAGGACTAATAAAACATTGAGGCACATTCTCATGGTGTGTGCCCTTGGAAATATCTAGGGGGATATTATGAGAACGAGACCCGCGAGTAGGAAATCCACATTTCATAGTGTCATTGGATGTTCCTATTTGCGGACGCGTGTATTGGTCCTTAGACTTTAAGATTATTATTAATGGGTATTACAACATGCACACTTAGATGTATTGAAGAAAAATGTGACAACACACTGTTCGTAGTGAGGTAGGATACGTTGGGTGTGTCATGAGTAATACTGCATTAATAGATAATGCGAGAAATGATTTGTCCCTTCTGTTACATAACGGAAGTAGATATCTCAGAAACTTTGATGGAATTGATATAGCCTACATAAGTCCATGGCCATGGTAAGGTATGGGCATGTTCAATTATGAGAAGTCAAAGAATGAATAATCGAGCAGATGGGTTGATGGAACTAGCATGCAACCCGCTTGATTTGAGATTTTGAGATAAAGGGATTATATTACACTATAAGCATTCGTAGGAGGTGACACGTCATTGTGGTGTTATCTTCTTTCTCTATGGGTGCACTGGCGTGTTTCTAGACTCTAACCTTGGAAATTAGGTAGACTCCACCTAATGCCACTGAAAAAGAGGCCTAGAGGGTCACCCACTAAGTGTGTCCACGTATCTTAGTAAAATAGTAAATTTAATAAGTTAAATAAAGATTATTATCGACTGTGGTTTAATAATTATATAAAGATTCCTGGTCACATTTATTTCGACACTAGTTATTCAAGAGAAAATATTTTGGGCAAAATAATATATTTATTAGCGAGTAATGTAGTTACATTTATTTGAGAAATAAATAGTCCTTAACCAAAGTCTAATAAATGCAGTGGAGGAAATAAAGAAAAATGGAAAAATAAAAGTACATGCCATGTATATTTAAATATACACACCGTGTAGTTATTTTATCTCAGGATTTGTGAGGAAATATTGTTTTTTTAATTAAATGATATTAAATGTAATTCACGGTGTGCATGTCATGTAATAAGGATAGTCAACCGTTATTATTAAGACATGGGGTATTACTAAGATTTAAATGAAATGATTAAATGATTTCGGGTAAATAATTCATTTTCTTATTCTAAGTATTATAAATTCCAATCAAATTATTCTCATGAGATCTATCTATTGTTGTGCACAATGAAATTGGAAAAACTCTCAAGCCAATAGAGAAAACCCTTTCCACCAAGAATTCTCTCAAGTTACGAGAGTGAGATCCTCCACCGGATCAAGGTGATCGAAGGCGGACATCGGAAGCGAAGAATCTTCCGCGCTAGCACTCGAAGATCACATCAGCGATGTCCAGAGATACGTGGAGCACATGTGGATCACAAATAGAGGAATCCTATACTTGGATTCTACGACGCAATGACGGATCACTGGATCATGACCAGAGGCATCAACGAAGAAAGAATTCCACCGAGGTAATTCTTGCGAATTAATTAAATTAATTATAACCAACATATGATGATCCTATCTTAATTGTTCTAGGACTCTTATTTTATTTTTCATTCTTTGTTATATTCTGAAGATCCGGAGTTTTATATCCTGACAGATCTCGGATTGAACGTTGTTTAACGCTAAAATTATAGTTGGGCAATCCCACCAACGCGCTTCCGCTGCGCCCGGAACCTACATTACTCACACATTCCAAGCCCCTTGTATCACCCAACCTCTTCCCAAATAATCTTCCAACATCCCTCTCTTCCACATATAAGCCTTACCATAGGTATAAGGTACTTCAATAAATCCTTTTGGTTCAAACCAAATGGATTTACCTGATTTAAAGGTAACATCTTCTCTTAAGTTATTTTCTTTTAATTTACTTCTCCAACCCCCTAAACTCTATTTATTCCATTATTTTATAACAAAAAAATTATAATAAATATACAAGGATGTTTTTATGAGAATTACTCAAACTACACTTATAGACACCTCCATCTAATGGATATGAACATACTATTTCTGTGGGCGATGAACTACTGCCTCACAAAACGATGATTGTTCAATTATCTCCTACCGCCTATCATGGTGGCCATTATGATGGCACTATAAGTATATATGATATTTATGATATTTATTTTATATATATTTTTCTTTAATTCTCTTTTATAGCATCCCTTCATTCTCTTCATGTTGTATATATACGATAATTTCATTTGAGGAAGTGCGGACTACCGCCCCCTCAAAATGATATGGCTCATTCATAAAATACATGAAACATATAAAGGATGGTGTTAATAAAATTATGTAACATATATAAAATATGATATTATAATAGAATTATAATATAACTCTGTATCATTTGGTTTTCATTCCTTTAAAATAGAAAAAAAAAGAAATGAAAATAGCGTTCATGCGTACGTACGGCTTACCGTCTCTATGAATGGTGAATTTCATTTTCATATATACAAATGACATAGACTAATCTAAATTCATATATGCGGGATATATATGATATATATGATTTTTAAATCATGAATATCATTCTGTATATAAGGGACTTTTGACCACATGGACAACTTGTAATTATAAGTACCAAATATTGACAAAACAACCATTATTAACGTAAATAATTATGTAACGTTTATAACATGGAAATAAGTGATTTAAAAGGTATAATAAACTTGAAAAAGGTTCTGAAGAATGTATAAATTAAATTTAGTTTATTATTCAGGATATTTAAAGAATGAAAGAATCAAGGTAGACATGATGTAAGGGACTTCGTCTCAATCACCTTTCATTGAAGAATATTTTGATTTGTACACGACTTTATTTTATACGGTGTATAAGAAAACATCTGACTTTTCATTTCATTCAATGAGAATATTTTTATATGAATAGTTTTACTAAACAACAAAAATGAATGTTTCTTTTTAACGTACGTGGTGGTAACGACCTTTCTGCCATCGTGAGTATTATTTGATCTTTTGCTTCCTTAAAAAGATATAATGTTTTTTTAAATAAAAATAAATACCATATACCCTTTTAACCTATTTTGGTATTGAAAATGGTTTTGAGAATGCATTAACTATTTTAATATCTTGAAATTATATATTGTGATTGCAATGTGGAAATGTTATCTTTCCTTTATTCTTGTTTGATGTGATTTGGTTCTTGGGAATTGTTTCACATATACTGGTGGTTCCGTGATAAAACTAGGGAAGGTGAGCCTGAGATAGCTCTCTAATGAATTGTGTAATATGATGGAGGTAAACGCTAACATTTCTCCAAAGATATTTAGAGAATATACTATGATGGGTATTCCAAATGTAACTCCCTACGTAGCTGTGAAAGATACAACGTAAGTATGTTATGGATGTCAGAAGTTACCATTAAGATTTATGTTTTCTATGTGTTATTCATAAATCTTATGATTTCATGAGGTAGGTTAAAAATATTATGTTTTGATGGACTAATTTTTTATTTCTTTATTTTATAACCCTTACTGATCTTTTTATGCTCATCCCATGTTTTGAAATGTTTTTCACAAGACTTAAAGATAAATAGGGTCAAGGATGTGATCAAGGAAAATTCATGTTGTCTAAAACATGGAACTAGACATGCCCCTTTTTTCAAGAGTTTTTATTTTATGAAAAAAATGGAAACTGAGTATACATGTCTACTTTGTAATTTTTGAGATGTAATATAATAGTTATGTCTTAATTCTCTAAAACTCTAAACCTGAAAAGATCCATGATGTGAATTATAAACTTAATTCAAAATTATGAAATGTTTAAGTCTGGGTCCTTATACCTAGATCTTAGTATAGATGATTACATACTTTTTTTATTAAATGGGTTTAATGTATAATTGGTATAACCCACTCTTTTTAAAAAAAATCCCAAAATTTAACTTTAATGTGAAAATATATGTTGAAAATATTATTTTCAGGTTGAAAAATAAAACAATATGTCATGATATATCAAAAAATATGAAAAAAGTATTTGAAATGAGCATGATTGGTGAGTTAAAATATTTCATTGGTTTTAAAATTTATCAAAAATATTTTGAAAATATTTTAAACCAAATAAAATTCATACTTGATCTACATAAAAAGTTTGTACTAGAATGCAATAAGACTTTTCATGTCTTATGAGTTCCAATATTAAAATTCACTTGGATGAAGATGGGATGAAGATGGAAATCAAGTTGATAAAAATATAAATAGAGGAATAATTAGAAGCTTGATTTATCTCACTACAAGTAGACCATATATTATGTTTTTAGTATTTCTCTATGTTGTATTTCAATCACACCCAAAATATTATTGTTTTATTACTGCCAAAATAATTTTAAGATATTAAAAATGAATAGTATCTCTGTCTTTATTTTTTCCCAAAGATTTTGACTTTAATTTAACTTCATAGTAAGAAGCTTATTTTAGTGGGTATATACTAGATAATAAAATTACTTCAAGAACCTATCATTTTTTGGACAAATATTTAGTATCATGGTCTAGTAATAAACACTCTGTTTCATTATTAACTTCTAAAGATGACTATATTACATTCAGAAGTTATTGTGTATAAGAGTGTTGTGGATGAGAGATACCCTGATGGAATTTTGTTTCAATTTTAATCAGGTTTCAATCAAATATGATTACACAAGTTCTATTTGAATTTCAAAGAATCCAATAATCCATTCCAGAATAAAGGACATAGATTTAATTCATGTTTTCTTAATAGATTATTCACCAAAAGGTGATATCTTATATAATTTATCTTTATAGAGAATCAATTAGCTTACATTTTTAGTAATCCACTTCTTGATAATCAATTTGATTTTATCAAGATTTTGGATTGTTCAATTTCAATTAATCTTTCTCTATTTATTTTTTTTTCAGGTTTTTCCATGTGTGAATCTTTTTTTGTTAATCCTTTTTTGATTTATTTTTTAGAGCCTCCATTTCAGTTTTAGTTGTGTTTTAATGATTCATGTTTCTTATTTTGTAATTATTAACTTTTCTACATCACTATGAGTAACCTTTCATTTATCTCTAAAGAGAGAGATAAAATCGGTCCTTACAAATGAAAATATCGAATGACTTATGACCTCAAAGATCCTATACTTAATTCTCCATCCTTTTTTCATAAACCTTCAAGATTTCCTTACTTTAATTTTGGGAAAGACAAAGCACTCTTATAGTGAAACCGATAATAGTGAAACATATTTGAAGTCTTTGAGAAAAGTTCTTAGTGTTAAAGTGATTTATTTTGGTTGGTTGGATCAGATGAACATGTTGATGCAATAAGTTATCAATCACAAAGGCTGAGTGATTGTCTTTAATGAGAAGAGTACCAAATATTTCTTTATGAAATAATATAATTATTTCTATGAGCATGTAATTTTTCTCATTAGCGATACAAAAAAACTCTTCACATCAATGGTAAATCAGAATAACTTCTCAATATATTTAGTTATTATGGTTAATGCTTTATGATGTCATCATGAGGGAATATTCTACTTCAATACCTCACATTATTGTGTAGTTGAAGTAAGCCCTCCATAAATCATGAAACCATATTTTGTAAATCTCGATGTAGAGAAAAAGGATGTGAATGACCTAGATCCTATAAGAATGGTTCTCATCCAGTTCATTCAGTTGATTATTTCTCAAAGGATGGTGAGTTTGAAAACATTCTATTTCAAGATATTTCATTCATTTACTTGTTCTTAATAGAGAACCATTTCTAATATGGCGTGATATATAATGAGATATATTCCCTATATACAAAACAAGTCTAGAGAAATTTATCCTTTTGGTAGGATCATGATGTTAGTCTTTGTGAAAGTGTTGTACGCCTAGATGAGACTATGGTTATGCATTTTCATAGTTTGACCAATCCCAGTGATGGTGGGTTAATGTTGAGTAGATATGTTGGTATTTTCTCCACTATTATGTTTTTATCAATTTGTTATGATTAAGATATTTATTTTGAACCTTATTAGGATGAGGGTGAGAAATCCTAGCTGGTTGTTGTTATTGGTGCAACAAAAGTGGTTTCTACTAATATAACAACAGAAGACCCATTAGATGAAGTATCTCTTGATGATTGGAGATAAAGAGTATGAGTGGTCATATCATATGAGATTCAATACCAATGGAATGCAATAACCAAGAAAACCTCACCATAAGTGAAATATAAAGAATACCAGTCTACTGTTCAAGTTCTAGAACATGATGTAATTCCACCACCTATTTTACCTTTTTCTACGACCAAGGAATGTTTTGATACTACCATAAAAAAGTTAGTAATCATTGGTAAATAAAATAAAATTTTTACTACTACTAAAGACATTAAATTTTTTTAAATGTCTCCACTAGTTGTGACTATATGGAAAATCAAGAATGAATCTATTTTTTTGTAATTAAGGATATTATGGGATTTGGTGAGAAAGAAATTGAAGTAGATAATAAATCTTATTATTTGGGTGCCGTGAGAAATAAGTAAAAGGCATCAATTCCTCCATTTAAAATTGAATAAAATCTCTATGTTAAATCAATTTATTAATTAAAAATTACTTAGGAAGTGGAAGATAACCAGGAAATAACTTCACCTACTCATTTTTATGAATAACTTAGTATCTTTGAAGTTACTACAATTGAAATTGAAGCTTTTGGTGAGATAATTATTTAAAAGCATGATGAATTGATGACATAAGTCAATTTTTTAAGAATTATATAATAGAATATCATGTTGATGTTAAGAATCTTAGAGAATATTCAGTTTTCAAGGAGGATGTGGATGCACTTATGAAGATGATTGTGTGTGAGTTAGAGTATATTAAGTGAGTACCCACTACTCAACCCAATCTTCTTTCCAAGACCAACTTTGATGGTTTATAGAAATTGGTCCTATATGCTTTAGATAAATATAGGAGGGATCCTATTATATAATCAATAAAATAATAATCATTGGATCAAAGTTCTCTAGAAACTCTGTTGGAAGCCTTTTCTCACACACTTGATAACTTGACCACTAGAATTGACTCTGTACAGTGTGAATTTATTTCACTTGATATTGTTGCAGCTCTTCAGATTAATCTAGTTGCTAAGATTTCGAGTATTCTAATCATTCACAAATAATTATACCTGGCTTGGATCAATCATAAAAATATGTTAATACTTTTCTTCAGAAGGATGTTATGTTGATTAAAGATGTATTTGTGGAAGTTCAAAAGGAATTAAGGTTTATTCTTATAGTGATTGGTAAAATGTCATGGTCATTTTCTAATAAATTTTAATATTTTTATTTTAATATTATAATTCTTCATAAGTTAGTTCTCAATTATACATTATGATATTCTTCTTCTAAGGAATAAGGTGCATTTGTGGAACCGAGGGAGCGTCATGTTACCACTAAGAGAAAAGAAGTTGTTGTAGTTAGTACTTCTTAGGAAGTAAAAGTTATTTTACCCTAAAAACCTATTAAAATAATTTTTTTGATGCCTAATTAGATACATTAATGCATTTTATTAAGATTTTTTTTTTGAAAATGATGGATATGCAGAACAATTTCACCAATTTTGCTCAAAAATCACGCAATAGAATCACTATTTTTCTAGAATTTTTAAAGTGAAATATTTTGAAAAGGAGTGATATGTGTGTGAATTATTTATTTCAGTTGCATGGTAAAAATTCTTTTCAACTTGGTATTCCTAAATGATATCCCACCACATATTAAAATTTGAAAGAAATTTCTTATCCTACTATGATTTATGCTAAGGGGAATTAGAATCTTGGTCTTGAAACCTTGATGAATGCTCCTTCCACCTCAAACAAGTTTCCTTTCACTCCAACTATCTTGTTTGATTTATCCAGATCTCAAGAATACTTTGATTGTATTAGATCCATTTCTATCAAGATAGTTCATCATGATTGAGCTGGACTTACAGGTTAATTTTTGTCGGATTTATCACTTGGAGATATTGGTCGAGGGAGTGTTTATTCCACATATGACTACCTAGTATTTACCTCAATGACATAAAAAGATATTCTAAAAAACACCACTCAATAATCATCCTACAAATCCCAAGATGAATTATTGATTTTCTTTCATATTTGTGTTATGATTTATTGATGTTATTTCATGGTTTCTACATAAAATTTGAATGGTTTCTTAACAATTTATTTAATGTTTAACTCTTATTTGTTTACTCATTATTATTTTCAAGTTTCTTATTAATTTTTTATATGTTTAACCTTTCATAGCTTTTTTTCTTTTTCTATTTCATGATGGGTTTGGATTTATTTCCTTTTTATTTTCTGTGCAAGTCTGTGCAAAATTCGATTCATATTCATTACCTACTATTCTAACTACTCAGACTTGGGCATGTACAATAATAAATGTATTATTCTTCTTACTCTAGTTATATCTAATATCAAAAAAGGGGGATAAGAAATAAAAAATTTGTTTTTATGTTACAAGAGAGTACAAAAATCAAAAAGATTAATTTAATATATTTTCTAATAAAATATTTTTTTAAAATTTTAAGTTATCAGATTATAGATTTTATGATCATTAAAAAGAGATATTATTGGATATACTCGTGTTTTTCTGACATATCTTAGTACTTTAAATGTTTTTATGATTTATAAAATCCCTATTTGATTACCGAAGAGTTTATCATAAGTATTTTAAGATTTTATTTTTATCTTTTCTTGAAATCTATGAGCTATTTGATAAATAAATTCAAAAATTAATTTCTCTTACATAGAAAATAGTTGAATGTCATTTATATTTCAATAATTAATAAATTCATTCTAAGGATGCTGGAATATAGTTCCATCAAAGGAATTTATCTTATGTGTCAATTTTATCTTACACAAAAAATAATTCTCTTATGAATGGAACATTGTATTTGTGATAGAATCTTATTTTTCACTAAATTATTTTATCTTATGAAATAAAAACATAAAAATATTATCTCTCTATGTGAGTAAATTATCTTAAAAAGTAGATGAATTATCATTTAAATAAGTCAAGATTAGAAATCTCAGTCAGATAGAAAATCATATAGGTCTTGTATCTTATAAAAGGACCTTCGTAATTGGATCATCTTACAGACAACAAGACAATCATAGAAGTAGTTTCTATTAAAATAGTTAAATATAATCTTATGATTTCTGATTAGTATTTCTCTATTTTAAAATAAAAAAACACCCTATGGGAATGATATATCTAGAATTTTCTTCCTACACACTAAATAAGTCAAATAATTAAGAATTTATTTATTATAAGAAGTTGTAAGATGGAATAATTTTATGAGAATAGTGATTCTAGACTTTTATCTTACAAGTATCAATTTATTTTATGATGGATAATAGTGATTAGTCTCTTTATCATTGGAATTTTTTTTTTGTTTTTATGTGCATCAGAAAAGGAGTTGTCTAAATAGAGAAATATTGATTTGGATAAAGAATATTTTTTTACCAAGAATGGAAAAATATGATAAATATGAATCCTACTATTCCATCCATCATAGTTCATTCTATATTTTAAAAAAAAGAAAACACGATAATTAATAGCTAGGAACATAAAATTTTAATCAGGATTATTCACCTGACTGTTGGGATTGCCATGTGTGCTTAGTCCAAATTCAAAAGGGGATATATATAAGAGTCTTTCGGTGCATGAAAAATACAAAGATGCAATAAATGATCCATACAATACATATGTACAATTATCAATTATTTATCTACAATTTATATGCTAAAAAGTTTATATTTTACCATATAAGAACTTACAGATATGATCATTATATATATTGACCTTCACTGGATTTTTCATCAACACCTTTCAGTTACTCCTACAATTGTGTACTACACCTTTTTTAAACTTTATTTTCATCTCTTTATATATCTAGACTCACTATAATTGATTCTTATAAGGAAATGGATAAGTCTTGTAAAGGGATATCATGGATAAAAGATCTTAGACCTTTTAAAAAGTAACAGCCGCTTTCACTCATCTGGGAAACCCCCATATAAAGGGATGGCATATTGAAAATCTATAAACCCATTGTGTAGAGTGTTGGTAGAGTGGACTAGAGGATATTTGTTCCTTTAAACACTATAAATTATCTATTTTCTATCTTTCATTGATAGTTTTTTATTTCATTGAAAATTTATAATAAGAGAAGATCAGAATCATTCAGTAGTAAAGAGAGGGTAGTTTTACGTAAAAAAATTTTAAAAACACAATTCACCCACCTCTTGAGTCATTGCTTCATTTTTCTTCGGCCAAAAATTGTTTCAATAACTATTATATATTTGTGTTAATATTCATTTAAATTTTTTTCATGAGTATTAGTTTGTATTATAAATTCTTATTTATATATAACTCTAGACCTAAAAATATTATTTGAGATTTATGTGACTTGATAACTGGATTTATAATTGTAATTTTATATTTTTAATATTTTTTCACTTATTCTAAGGTCCTTTAAAAATAAATAAAATGAAAAAATATTGTGGTTTTATAACCAAACGTGGGTGCATAGAACTGGGGCACTTCAGTTTTTATCAAAGGTTATGTTTAGAAAACCATGTAGTTTAGAATGATACTGGTTAAGGATAATTATGAATTAGATATTTATTTTTATGCTTTATGTGATTATATTTTCGGTGATTCTTAAGATAATAAACCTTTTGATCCAAATGAGAAACCTATGTAAATTCTAGGGTTTTAGTGTCTCAAATATAGAAATTAGAAGGGTTATCTCAGAAGTGAAAAATATTCCATGGAGTAATTCCTTAAAAACAATTTCACTAAACTCTGAGTAAACATATCTAAGAAGTATATTATTTATTATATGTCTAATTATGAGGTTAAAATTTATCTTAGATAATTAAAAACGTGATGACTCAAGTTATTTAGTGGGAGGGGGGGTAAATGTGATGAATCAAGATTTTATCACAGTGTTTATTAAATAGAAAATGATAATTAATAAGCTCATGTTATAGAATTTATAATTTGACCACATTTTAAGTTATTAACAAAAATAAAATCAGTATGATTATATTAAGTAATTACTTAGTAATTTTAGAATTTAATAATAAAATAATTTTAGTTTAAAATATCTAAAATTGAAATATATAGACATATATATATATAATAAAAGAGGATAAATATAAATTTAAAGTTAATATATAAAAATAAGATATAAAATATTATGGAATTTAATTCTGATGATAATTTAAAAATTATTATTATAATATAATTATGTTAATTTTAAGGAAATATATTTAAAGTTAAATATAAATTCTAATAATATAATAAATATTATAGATTGTGAAATTTTAATTATAAATCATATTTAATGAAATATAGTTGATATACATAAATATATTGAAAATATTCATTAATGAAAATATAAAAAAAGTGAGAAAATTTCGAAAATATAAATTATAAGTGGATTGAATTGAAGTTATATAATAAAGCTAAATTTTCTAAATTAAAAAATAGATGATGGATTAAAAATTTATAAATTATTAGCTAATATTTAGTTAAAATTATAATTATATTATAAATTATCATTATAATTGATTAATAATTTATAGATAATAGAATTTTAATATATGAAATAAAAATTACACTACAGGATTATAATTTCTAAAATCATAAAAAATAATTATTTTTTACAAAAATAATTTATATATATTGAGAAAAAATGGGGCTTCACAATGGTTAACGAAATATGATTTTATAGAAAAACAAGCTATTACTAAAATATTTCCCAAAAATTATATTTTGTTGAATTTTGGAACAATTGGATATGAAAAACTTATACTAAATGTAAAACATAAATTTTAATAGTAATTAATTTTTAGACATTTTCATTTTATTAAATAAAATTTTATTTTGGAGTAAATATATTTAATTATTGATGAAAATATAATATTTCTCAATGTATATTATTCCGAAACAAATATAAGATTTAATTATGAAATGAAATTTTTTAAGGTATAAAAAATATTTTTTGCAGATCATATTAATAGATTCACATAAAAAAATTCTTTTGTAATATAATATTTATTATATATATAATAAAAAATATATTCACACTTTTTAATAAAAAATGTTAATAAATAATATGTGTTAATAATAATTAATTAATATTTTGTAAGTGGGATCATATATATATATATATATGTATACCTATAATTAATTAATTACAATATTTAAAAATAAAAAACAATGTCAACACCCCCTGTCAACTACCTCACTCTCACATTCACACTCAATTCGTACAGACCACCACCTCACTACCGCATTGCATCGCCTTTAACCACACCAAAAAGAGGTAATGGATCCAATCGTGGGGTGCTATACCATGACGTAGAGAATGGGAATCAACCAACATCAATGGTTGGGTTTAGAGAGGTTGTATCTAACTCAACTAATTGAGGATTTGATTTCAGTTATCAGTAGTTGATAAAAACTAGATATTGTAAACTCCAGAAATGGGGGCATCCTATTGAGGTTGTTGATTGTATGAGATAAATGGAAGCTGACGCTACATGATATCATCACTTTACTCTTCATGATACTGTTAATAGGTCTCCAATATTCATTATAAATATATATAAACATTTTATTCAGGAAGAATGTTGTGTTAATAGGGGTAAAACATGTTCCCAAGTGATAAAAAATAGATTAAATTGCTTATATTTGATGGTATTCACAAACATTTGTAAAAAATATATTAATAATTAATATATGGGATATATAAGGTATGTTGACCTATAAAAGGGGCTCTTCACTAATTGAAGTTAAAAAGCTGATACATACTATAGTTTCAGTCTCTAACCGAGAGGGGGACACAGTTTTTAAGAGTTACCTTCCGTTGAAAAGGATAATTCAGTGATGACCAGTAAGAAATAATAGGAAATGGTTAAGTATACTAAAAAAATTAAAATTTCTATTTAAATTTTTTTAAAGAGTTTAAAATTAACATTTTATGCAACTGGGATAATTTTTTTTCTATTTTTTATGTTAAATTCCCAAAACACTCTTAAGGAAAAGTTTTGGAAATAATTTTTTCATCCCTATTTGTACGGGAGATATTTTTTTAGAAATTTTATCTTTGAAATTTTAGATAATAAATTCCTTGTAAGGGAATGTAGTTTAGAATTTTTGTTTTCAATAATTCAAAGTGTTTCAGTATAAAAGGATTATATTTTAAAAATTCTATTTTTAAAGTTATTTATTAAGGAGTTTAAAAGTTATCATTTTATATGAAAGAGAAAAATGTTATTAATGTTTAAAATTATATTCTATATTCTAAAAACAAAAAATTCCATGTTTTAAAAAAATATTTCAATTTTTGGGTTGGTTTTTAATTATCATTTTATGTAAAAAATGTTTTTATAATAATTTTTAAGTTATTATTTTATATAAGGGGAACATTTATTATCATTTTATGTTTTTAATTACATACTCCCGCTACTTATTTGTTTGGTAATAATTATTTCTTTTAAAAAATTTATTTCATCGATGTCATTTTGTTTCAATTTCTATATAGACATGTACTATTTAATCCTTATTAGTATTCCATATATATTTTAAAAAACATAACTTTGTCTAAGGATTTATTATCATTTAATCTATTTATTTAATAATATATATTTTTATATATATTAAAATTTATATATACAAATATATCATTTGATAAAATGTTGAGAATAATGTTTTGATAAATATACCAGTGAAAAAGGGGAAAGATATAAAATGATTTACATAAAAGTTTTCACTCAGACATTGTAAACCGATGCAATATTGAGAGTGCACCAAAAAAATTCAATAAAAATTTTCCACCATATAATTGGTAGGCCCTATATACCCTTCAATATTCTAGGTTTCTACATGGTTTTGTTTTCAAATATTGTAAAATTATTTCCTGAAAACCCACTGGATATATTTTGTAGGAAAATATTTTGAAACATATTTTAAAATATTAATGGTTTAAATAAGAAAACGTTTTCTTGATTTTATAAAATTTTAAAGGTACTTGATTTAAATTTGGTTTACAACATTTAAAAAAAATATTCCAAAAATAAAGATTTAGACTTATATGAGTTTATGAATTTTTTTCCTAAAAAACCTTCATCTTATAAAGGAATAGTTAAATTTTAAGATAAATAAAATTTTCAATAAATTTAATTTATATGGTTTTGATGAAAATGTTTTTGGAATAATTTTCAATTATTTTAAAGTAGGTTTTTAAAACTCTTACGGAGAAATTTTGTGCTTAACCAAAGTTTTTTAAAAAGTTTTTTCAAAGGACGTAGAGAAAAGTATGAGAAATTATGAAGACATGATTTGCTTGGGTGACAGTCAAGTAATATTTAAGGGGTTGGGTTAATTATCATTTAATAGTTTATAAGGATTATTAGCCTGTATTATAAATTCATAATTCTCTAAAACTCTAGACCTAGAAAGTTTCTATGGAGGTATGTGACTCGATAATTGGATTTTAAATTGTAATTGTATATTGTTAATATTCAGTTACATATTAAAAAGTCCTTTAAAAATAAATAAAATAAAAAATAAATAGTGTTTTTAAAACCAAACTTGGGAGCATGGATCTGGGGATCTTTAGTTAATATCAAAGTCAGGGTTTAGACATCTTGGGAAATTAAGAGACTACTTGTTAAGGATAATTAAGAAAAATGAATTAATTTTAAGGTGTTAGGTGATTATATTTTAGGTGATTCTTATGATAAGAGATATTGTGATGTAAAGGAGAATAATATGAGATTTCTAGGGTTTGAATGTCTCTAATTTATAAACCAGTTAGTTATCTCTTAAGAGGAAACTTTTCCATAGAATAATTTCGTATAGTTATTTTCACCAAATACTAAATAGAAATAGGAAAGAAGAATATTATTTGTTATGTGTGTAATTAGGATGTCAAAATATATTTAAGAGAATTAAAATTATAAAAAAACAATTTATTTTAGGGGCACAAAGTGCAATGACTTGATATTTTATAATAATGTTCATTAAAAATAAAATGATATTTAATATGTTCATCTTTTAAAATTTATACTTTAAACACATTTGATGTTTTTAAAAATATAAAATAAATATGATTATTTCTTGTAAATATATACTGATTATAGAATTTAACTATAATATAATTATATTTTTAAAAAATATTAACTTGATATATATATATATATATAATAAAAGAATAAAATAAAAATTTGAAGTTAATATTGTAAAAATATATATATAATCTAGATGGAATATAATTGTGATGATAATTTTACAATTATAATTATAATAGAAATATATTAATTTGAAGGGTATATATTTTAAGATAAATATAAATTATAATAATTTAATAATCATTATACTGAATAAATTATTAATTATGGAGTTTTTTTAATAAAATATAGTTGATATAAATATAAATTTTGTAAAATTTTATTAATGAAAACATAAAAACATATTTTCGAAACTCTTGAAAAATATAAATTATAAATTAGTAGATTTAATTGAGGTTGTATAACTAAGTTATAATTTATAAAACAAAAAATATACGATGGATCAATATTTTATAAATGCTTAACTAATATTTTGATGAAATTATAATATATTAGTAATCTATAGATTATAGAATTTTAATATTCGGAACTAAAATTTGTTAACAGGATTATAATTTCTAAAATTATAATACATAATTATTATTAAAATAAATAATTTATATATATACAAAACAATTTGGGGCTTCATAGTGGTGAGAGCATATTGATTTTTTAGAAAAAACAATCTATTGTTCAAATATTTTAAAATATAGATTAATTTGAATTTTACAAATATTTGAAAAAACGGAATATATATTAAATGTAAAACAAAAAGTTTAATTGTAATTCATTTTTTAATATAGCATTTTTTGGTAATTAAAATATTAATTTGAAGTAAATATATTTAGTTAGAAATAATAATAGAATATTTATTATATTATATTAATATGAAACAAATATATGATTTTATAATGAAATGATATTTATTATGGTATAAAAAAGAATTATATATTGATTATATTAATAGATACTGTTATTAATAAATTTACTTTTCAATATAATATTTATTATATAAAAAATATTAATTAAAAATTATATTTATATATATACATTTTAACAGCAAAATGTTAATAAATAATATGTGTTAGTAGTAAAAAATAAATTGTTTGTAAGTTGGATTATATATACATATATATGTGTGTGTGTGTATATATATATATGAAAGTATGGATAAATATAATTAATTAATTACGATATTTAGGAATAAAAAACTATGTAAATACCCCCATCATATTTTTTAATCTCTTGTTCATGCTCGATTCAGACAAACCATATCCTCATCACCACATCACATCTCCTCCGACCACGCCAAGTAGAGGCACCAGATCCTATCGTCTTGACCTCTAACAGGAAGTATATAATGTGAATCAGACGGCTTCATTGGTTGAGTTCAGTTAGATTTTATCTGGATCATCCAATTCTGGATTTGATTTGAGTTACCAGTAGTCGAGGTAAACTAGCAATTGTGTGCTTCCTAAATGGAGGGATCCTCCAGAGGTTGTAGATCGTGTGAGATAAATGGTAGTCGATGATATGTGAAATCATCATTTTCCTTCCAAATAGACTATTACTAGGCCTCTAATATGTATTATAAATTTTATACACATTTTCTTTGGGGGTAAGGTAGTGTGAGTAGGCGTAAAACCCACTACCAAGGGAAAAAGTAAAAATTTATCCTATTTAAAGGTCTTCAAAAACTATTATTAAAAAATATTAATATTAAATATTAGGGATACACATGGTAATTTGACATATAAAAAGGGGAATCTGTACTAATATAAGGGAAAAACTAAAACATACCATACTTTTGGTTAGTGAAAGAGAAGGAGATAGATTTTTAAGAGCTAACTTGAGATGAAAACGAAAATTTAGTAATGACTAGTTATCAATAGAAGGTAAAGGATAAAAATATTTTTAAAATTATAATTTATATTTTTATTTTTTTAAGGTGGTTAAAATTAACATTTTATATGTAAGGGAAAAATATTTTTCAAATTTTTTTATTGAATTTTCAAAACCCCCTTAATGAAAAGTTTGAGAAATAAAATTATTTTTTAATCCCAATTATAGTTGAGA
The DNA here is from genome assembly GCA_963277665.1 of Viscum album. Lineage (NCBI taxonomy): Eukaryota > Viridiplantae > Streptophyta > Magnoliopsida > Santalales > Viscaceae > Viscum > Viscum album. Next base: position 802,420,736 of record OY728167.1, on the reverse strand, counting down.
TGTTGGGTTAGAAATTTTATATACAAAAGAAAATTGTTTTTAATTTTAAAAATATATTTTTAATTTTCAAAACAAAATGTTCTATGTTTTTTAAAAAATATTTTTATTTCAAGTTTGGTTTGTAATTATCATTTTTTATAAAAAATGGTGTTTTTAAGAATTATGAAGTTATTATTTTACGTAATAGGAAACTTAACTATCAATTAATGTTTTTAATCCCAAACTGTCACTTCTTTTTTTGGTAGGTGTGCTTTCTTTTAAAAATTGTATTTGATGGATGTTATCTTTGATTAAATTATTGTATGTCCATGCACTATTTAATCATTATTGGAGTTCCATGTATGTTTTGAAAAGAATAAACTAGTATATGGATTTATGATTGATTATAATTATTTAATTGTATTGATATATTTTAATTTATATATAAAAATATTTCCTTTGATAAATGTTTTTTTAAATCATGTTTTGATAAAAATCCTATTGAAAAACAGAGGCAAGATATAATTTTTTTACTGAAAATTTGGTACTCCAAAATTTTAAACAAATGAGGTATAAGGAGTAAACCCAAAACCTTATGGGACATTGTCCAAAATGTAACATGTATGCCTTATATGGCCTTCAATTTACCAAGTTGACACGTGGTATTGTTTTCTTGTATTTCTATTTTTTTATAAATAATTACTAGATTTATTTTGTAATAAATTATTTTGAAAATTATTTTCAAAAATAATAGTTGGGAATTGAAAATAGTTTTATTGATTTTCTAAAATTCGAAAGGTTCTTGATGTAATTTTTTTTTCACATCATTTTAAAAAAATATTTCAAATAATTATTTTAACTTATTCATGTTTATAATTTTTTTTCTATAAAAATTTCATTATATAATGAAAAAGTTGAATTTTGTGATAAAAAATATTTCATTAAATTTATTGTACTAATTTTTGGTGAAAAATGATTTTTATGAACTTTTTATTTATGTTAAAATTGGTTTGTTTTAAAACCCCTTATAGGTCAATTTTGTTCTCACCAAATGTATAATTTTTTTTTCACATGGATTTTTGATGAGTAAGAGAAATCATAAAGAAATGATTAGCTTGAGAGAAATAATAGAAAAAATTAAAGAGTCATGTTAATACTCATTTGATGGTTTCGAATAATTATTAGTATGAATTCGAAGTTCCTAATTCTCTAAAAGTATAGACCTAAAAAGGTATCTGAGATTTAAATAACTTAATAATTTCATTTGTAATTTTAATTTTATATTATAAATATCGAGAAAATTATTATAATTTAATTTAAAAATTTATGAGATAAATATAATATATGGTGTTTTTAGAACCAAACTCAGGAGCACCTGCCCGTGGAGTTTCAGTTAGTATAAAAGAAAGGGTTTAGAAAATTTTAGAGATATGATTTATTCTAATAATATTTAATTAAGAGTTAGAAATTAATTTCTAGCTTATATGTGATTAGATTTTAGGTGATTCTTAAGATAAGAGACTTTGTGATCTAAAGGATTATCCTATGATATTTTGAGGGTTTCAGTGGCTTAGATTTAGAAAATTGTAGAGTTATCTCTCAAAATGAAATTTTTTCATTGACCTTATAAATATTTTCACCAAGATATAAGTAAGAATAGAAAAAAAGAAGATTAATTTCTAAGTATTTTATTAGGAAGATAAAATTTGTCTTGGAAAATTAAAACCGAGAAGGAAAATTTTTTCAGGGGGTAGAATGTAAAGACATGAGATTTCTGAATAATGTTTATTAAACATAAAATGATATTTAATATGCTCATGTTATAAAATTTATAATTTGGTCGAATTTAAATTTATTGACAAAAATAAATTAAGTGGGATTATATTTAGTAAATACATAGTAATTATAAAATTTAATAATAAAATAATTATAGTTTAAAAAAATCAGAACATGATATATATATAAAATATAAGAGGATAAATATAAATTTGAAGTTAATATATTAAAATAATATATAAAATAGAGTCAAAATATAATTCTGAAGATATTTTAAAAATTGTAGTTATTATAGAATTATATTAATTTAGAGGGATTATATTTAAAGATAAATATAAATTCTTATAATATAATAAATATTATAGTGTAAGAAATATTAATTAGAGATTATGTTTAATGAAATATAGTCGATACAAATAAATATTTTGTATATTTTCATTAATGAAAATATAAAATAGAATTGTGACACTTTTGAAAATTGAAATTACAATCAAGTAGATTGAATTATAGTTATATAAATAAGTTATAATTTATTGAATTCAAAATAGATTATTGATTAATATTTTATAAATTCTTAATTAAATTTTTATAAAATTATATTTTGATTAGTAATAATAATTATAATAAATTAATACTTTATAGATAATATAATTTGAATATATAAAATTAATATTTGTTAATATGGTTATAATTTATAAAATTATAATAGTTAATTATTATTAAAATAATTAAATTATATACACAGATAAAAAATTGGGGCATCACAGTGGTTAGCATAGTTTGATTTTGTAGAAAAACACTGTTTTATTAAAATATTTAAAATAATATATATATATGACTATAAATTTGGGAATTATTATATAAAAAATATATATAGTAAATGTAAAACATAAAATTTAATTGTAATTTATTTTAAGACAAAGGAATTATTGGAATTTTGGAGAATAAAATATAAATTTGAAGTAAATATATTTAGTTATCAATAACAGCATTATATTTCTTTTAAAATATTAATCTGAAAAAAATATATGATTTAATAATGAAATGATATTTATTATGTTAAAAAATATTATATGTGGATTATATTAACAAATACACTCACTAATAAATTTCATTGGTAATATAATATTTATTATATATAAAACATTATGTAATTTATATATACTTTTTAATAAAAAATGTATATAAAGAATATATGTTAGTAGTAAATAATAATGGTTTCTATGTAAGACCATATATACATATATATGTGCATATATATATATATGTATACTTAATTAATTGCAGTATTTATGAATTAAAAAAACGGAGTCAATATTCCCCCCATCATCTTATTCAATCTCCTACTCATTCTGAGTTCTGATGGACTAGCTCCTTACCACCACACCACATCATCTTCAACCACACAGGGTAGAGGTGCGAGATCCTATTATAGGGCCTGATAACATGAATCATAGAATGGGAATCGACCAAATCCATGGGTTGTATTTAGCTCGACTTTCTCTATCTCATCCAATTTTAAATGTTTTTTGAGTTACTATTAGTTGATGAAAACTAGTTGTCACGCACTTCTAAAATAGTGGGATACTGTTGAGGAAATGGACCTTATGAGATAAATGGTAGCAAATTCTACATGAAAACATAATTCCTCCCCCATAGGTGGCTGTTACTAGTTCTTTAATAGGCACTATAAATATATATACTTGTTTTCTTTGGGAGTAAGTTAGCATGGATATGGGTAAAACCTATTCCCATGTAAAAAAAGAGATTAAATTTCTCCTATTTAAAGGTCTTCACAAAAGTTTGTTAAAAAATTTATGAATAATAAATAAATTGGACAGATATGGGATTTTAACCTATAAAAAGTGGGATCTTCATCAATATAATGGAAAAATGATACATAATATAGTTTTGGTCAGTAAGAAAGAGGGAGATATATTTTGTAAGAGTTACCTTCAGTCACAAAGGATATTTAGTGATGTCTTGTTATCAATAATGGGTAAGGGAAAAAAAATTTAAAATTTTCTAAGGAGTTTAAAATTTAAATTTTATATGTATGGGAAACATGTTTTCCAATTTTTTTTGTGAAATTTTCAAAACCCTTTTAAGGAACGGTTTTAAAAATAAGTTTATTTTTTATCCCTATTAGCATGGACATGTTGTTTTAAAAATTATATCATTAATATTTTAAAGAATAAATTATTTATAAAGTAATATATTTTTCATTTTTAATTTTAAAGATTTCCAAGCATTTCAGTAAAAAAGGACTATGTTTTAAAAATACTCTGTCACGAACCAAACCGGGTTGACCCTAAACCAGTCACCCGAGCCGGTCCGCGACATGGCCTGAGAGGCGTTCCCGATCCTCCTGGGTTGGCGAAAAGAGCCAGGGCAGCAATAAAGAACATCATGAGAATTATTTCTCCCAATTAAAATAAATAAAGCAGCGAAAAGAAAATAGAACAACAAAAAACAAATAACGTACATGAAAATGAAGAACAACCAACGACAATAAACAAACCATACCACGACAATATCTGCTTGTGACCCAAAGAGTCACTCACCAAACCACAACCAACTCTCTCCCACTGCGAGAAATCTCAAGTCAAAACTGCATCAGAAACTAAAAAAAGGAAAACACTATAGGCGTGAGTATTAAAACTCAGTAGGCATGCACAACAAACTATTCCCAATGCACTAACTTTAAATAAAGAATTTACCAATTTCAGGTTTGAACTAAAGTATACAAAATATTGGTTTCCACACATAATTTCATTTCTAAAACAAGTAACAGTCCATTGCCCTTTTTAATTCAAAAACTAGTTTAGTGTTTAAAAGGAACAAGTGTGTTTCATTTTAAAACATTTTTGCGAACAATCTAGAAATCCAAATTTTAGTTTTTAATCAAAAGGAAAACCACACACAACACACACAAAAAAATTAAGGTCAATGGAAAAAGTGGCACATAGGGGCCAACAACCGAACTAGACCTCTCAATCATCTGCGACATACAAACACTAAAGAAAACATGGGTCAAACCAAGGAGCTCATGAACAATTCAGAACGCACTATACATGTGACTCATCCTGAAGGCATGCCTACTCTCCATGATGTCATAACGCCCTAACTCTTGGTGTTTCCCTACATGGTCTAACTGACGGGCCCAATCCACTTGCAGAGTGTCATCCGTACTAAGGGCCACTAGCCAGTGCGTAATCTAAACTTGTGTAGCAATCATTCTCAGAAGATTCACTTACTATGTCAAGTTCCCATGTAAACACATATAATAAATAGGAAAGGGTTGAGTCAACAAATTCAATCAATAAGTACAAACATCACACACAAATCATGTAGTCAACGTACACCAAATATCACATCTAAGTCACCCCAAATATAGTTTTCCAAAATAATTTATTTTATTAAAGTTACCAACGAGCCTACACCAATTTTAAGGAAAATCCTCATTTATCAAGTGAACCAAAACACTTGTTCTCACTTAATAATAAATCATTTATCAATAAACCATAACTACATTTTAAATTCTGAGAATTATGTTTAAATTCCAAATGGAGATTCTTTCACTATTGGGTGTCCGCTCATCAAGAAAATGTTTCATGTGTCGTGTATAAAATAAACGGATCTTTTTACACCAAATAATCATTTAAAATAATTAATTATCTTATATCATTTCCCATTTATTAAAATTAATAAAAACATCAGGCAATTAAAAACATCAAAATTGAAAGGTCAATATAGTGGGGGACCTACCTCAATTTGCAGCTCGAACACGATGATGCGACACGCCTCGCAAAGGCATGCAAGCACACACAAGCCGATGATCGTAGTATAGCGGTTTTCCTCATCGACATGCTGCAACAACCGCACAAACAACTAAAAACAAATAAACATGGACTTAAAATGATCAAACAAAAAAACAAAGCAAAATAACTAGCTCCACATGATTTGAAAATATCACATCAAAACACGTATCAGAACACAACCGATCTCTTTATTAGAATCCAATCACGGCCTTTAGACACACCAACCACTTTACAAATATCATACGCACCACATGATTAAAGTAATAAACCATTTGAATAATTTATAAAACATCTGAAAATGGGGAAACCAAGGTTCATATCAAAACATACTCAGTTTCACATAAGAAAAAACTTTAAAATAAAACACACAACATCATCACACCAAAACATGTCTCGCACCTAACAACCAACCCATAAAATATTTTATAAAATAATGCACCTATTTGCACACACAAAACATCACCGCTTTCCATTAAAAATTGTGTTCGAAACACTTAATCTTGTTTACCACCCTAAAAATATAATTCACACCCAATAAACAATTGATTAAACACTTCTATAAAATAACCAAAACAAAACCAAAATGAAAAACAAACCATATCTAATAGAAAATACAATTTCATCACACACGCATGGAAAAAATTTTGTAAAGAGAATTTCACACCATCCAGACAATCTTAAAACCCATTTTGAAACCATGCACACACCGCTTTAAAAACTGTAAACCAAAAGTCTACCTTTGAAATCAAGCGCGCTTCAAAATATTCTCAAAACACAATCCGTACCACATATAATATTTATTAAACTAGTTAAAAGTTTATAAAACAATTTTAGGAACATCGCATGATCCCAATTATTTATCACAGACAAAGCGCAAAACATGAAACAAGTGAATACTAAATCAAGAAGATTTGTGGAAATGGGAAACTCACCTCAATCGATGAAGAAGACCCTGAAAGTGGCGTGAAACATCGTTCGCACCTCAATTGCATAGTTTAGAATTTTAATTAAACCCTACACAACCAAGATTAAATAAAAAATGAAGGATAACTCAAGAAATTAAGAATCTATCCCTTAAATCAAAACTCCATCCATGGTAGAACCCTAAATCAAAGGGAGAGGGAGAAAGAGAATTCCAAAGGGGAGGCCGCAACGGAATGGTTTTCCGGAGGAGGTTTGTGTGTGTCGGAGGGTCACGCCTACAAGCTAGGGGTTTGGTTGGTCGCGTGAGGTGGTCACAGCTGGTGGAGAACCGGATGATAGTAGGAGGCTGCAAGGGTGAAGGCGGCGGGGCTTGGCTGGCATGCCAGCAGGTCGGCTAGGCGCTGGCGAGGTGGCAAGGCGGAGGCAACCTCGAGGCAGCTGGGTAGGGAAAGCCGGGGAGCGAGCAGGGAAGCGGGAGTTGGATGCAGGAGGGGCGAGGAGGGAGGTGGGTGTGCGGAGGGTGTGGACGGGGCAAGGAGGAGGGAAATTAGGGGCGGATGAGGCCTGTGGTCTGGAGGGCGGCTGGCAAGCATGAGGGCCAGGGCAAGGGGTGCGCGAGCGAGGAACCCGGGAGGGATAGGGGCACCGCACAACGAATGGGGGAAAGGGGGTGACAGGGTAGCAAGGGTTTTCTAGGATTTTTTATTCATTTTATTATATTAGTAATATCATTATTACAATATTAATAATAATAATAATAATAATAATAAAACTAGAAATAGGTAATTAATAGTTTTAATAATAATAATAGTAATAATAAAACTGAAGATAATAATAATAATAATAATAATAATAATAATAATAATAATAATAATAATAATAATAATAATAATAATAATAATATTACAAATAATAATATTAGAATTACCAATAATAATAATAATAATAATTATGATAATTATGATAATAATAATAATATTGAAAAATTTCATGACACTAGGGCCAGTTGTGTGGCTACCACCAACCGCGCGGTGACCGCGCAGGGGTCTGAAACCCAGTAAAAACATTAAACGTCAACAAATTTGATCTAGGACCCAACTCAGACATTGGTGAGAGAACCCGTGGTCAAGAATTAAATAAATAAAAAATGAATTAAAGGTCGAGGTGTGACAATTATCCCCACCATAGACACTTTCTGCCCCCCGAAAGTCACCCAATCGAACAACATTCTGAAAAAGGATTCATGCATATATGAAACCAAGGGAAACCACAATACGAGAGTATAGGAGAACTCGAGAGGGTTCTCCCCACCACAAGAGATCAACTAATTTTGAAATTTAACACCCAACCATATCACCCTGGGAAGTGGGGGGGGGGTGACACTGTAACTCCCAATCGATCTAAACTACGTTCTATTGCATGAGCAAACAACACCTCCACTAAAACCTTGAACTCTTGACCCAGATCAAACACCCCCAACACTAGGGGAAAACCATCGAGCGGAACATACCCCAAGCAGTGAACCCGAGCACAACCACAAAAATCAGCTCTTTTATAGGCACTTAAATCTCCAAACGAACACAGCTAAACAAAAATCAATCCAGAGAAGGGCCAAACACACTTTTAAGAAAAACACATGATTCAGAAAATCATGATCAGACAGACAAAACTGTCTGGATTTACAATAGAAAATGTCTGTAATAACTCCATGATAAAACAATTAACTTACAATAACATCAAATCATTAACAACATAAGAACAAGAATGAAAGTACTTTAAATGTTCCACTTCCAACACGAAACAAAAAACCTGAATCAAGGATTCACGCACCTTGAAACTCTTGACTATGCGCGAGCATCACCCCAAGACATGTGGCTGGCACTATGATGGCTGAAGCATCTCCTACCTCATAGTCAGGCACTAGAATTACTCTGGTCACATCATATTCTTCAGGATACACTTCCTACAAAACTTCTCGAAGTGACCCAGAAAGCCGCAATGATGACACGTCTTTGGAGGAATGCGACATGAATACTTAACGTGCCCGAACCGATAACACCTGTGGCACACCACAGAATGGTCCGATGAACTAGAAGACTGAACCACTATAGATGAATCCTTAGAAATAGGTTCCTCTAGCACACCCTGCTCTCCAGATGGGGAACCATTGCAAGTGACCTGACACCCTTGATTTCTAACCATCTGTGCTCCGGAGACCAACTCAGCTAAAAACGCCTCATCCACCAACTTCTCAAAATTATTGTACCTGTAAGGGAGGACCCACACCTTGATCTCTGTGAGAAGACCCCCGATGAAGAGGGAAGTCGTTATCGATCCCGGCGACGTTACTTCTAGAGAAAATGAAACAAGCTCCTTGAAATGGTCAACATATGCCTTCACCGTCCATTGTCCTTGTTGAATATGGGTGAGCTCTTCCCTTTTCTTCGTCATCACCTCTTAAGGTATAAACCATCGAATGAAACAAGATTTAAAAACATCCCATGTCATCTCAACTTGTAGTGATGGTGGGGTGAACAAATCTCATTCATCCAAAGCCAGACCTTCAAACAGACCCAAAACAACATGCACTCTAACAACTTTGGGAGTTCCCAAAACCCTAAAGACACGCTCGCACCCTTGAAGCCATTCTACTCCTTCTAATAGACCCCAATCACCATGAAGGATAAGCAATGTCCAAGAAGGACCAAGGACATGGCATGACTTATCAGAAACTCTGGGGACCTTTCTGGGCAGCATTTTCTGAACAACATATAAAAAACTAAACCGAAAACAATATCAAATCAAAGAAATATCAAAGAAAGTTCCTTCATCCAAAACAACCAGCTCAAAAGAACCAATAAAATGCAAACACAACCCAAAATTCCATTTTCAAAAACTCTTTTTTCTTTTAGATTTCAAAACTTCCTTCTTTCAAGGCCATTTTCCAAATACCAAACCCACTTTTCAAACCAATTTCAATTTCCCAAAATCAGTTTCCCTTTGTTAAAATCGATTTAGAAAAACAAGGTCAGACCTTTAATTCCAAGTGCACACCCCAATAATCCCATGATATTTTGCACTTGTCTTTATTTGAATTCATTCATACACACCAAAACACACTTCCCATGCATTCCCCCACATGTAAAAACATTCATAAATAGTACTCGAGGTTGCACCCAAACCATATCTCTAATAGTTCCAAGAAACCATTAGATTTTTATACCAAGAGATTTTAGTTTTAAAAAAAATCCGTTTTACCAATATAAAGTCATTTGAAATAAATCCTTCTAATTTCAAAACCCCTTTTTAATCTTAAAAAGTGGACTTACACCCAGAAGAACCAAGACAACACACAACTTGCATCAAATAACCGAAGAGAGGGACTAGTAGTCATGATTATCCTAGCGACATGGTAGTGGGTCATGCCCCAAGTAAGTGTCAACGACTAGGAAGAACTTAAAACATGTACGCGGAGTCCCCATGGGTCACTACTCCATGTAAAATCACAATGTAACATCGGTTTTCCTCCGTTTCCATCCCTCAATCCAAAATAAATCAGAATGAGATATGAACTCAATTCCTAGACTACCCCTGGAGACTCGATGTTTAGAATAGGTGAGTGTTCATGACGTCCTTCCCGTACCTACCTCTTGAGTCTTGACAATACTAATATCCATCTACCGGACATCCCAAATAACAAGGGCCTGCTCTGATACCATTTTTTCATGAACCAACCCGGGTCAACCCTAAACCGATCACCATATCCGGTCCGTGGCATAGCCCGAGAGGCGTTCCCGATCCTCTTGGGCTGGCGACAAGTGCCAGGGCATCAACATAGAACAACAGGGGAAAATTTTTCCAAATAGAAATAAATAAAGCAGCGAAAAGAAAATAGAACAACACAAAACAAATAAAGTACACGAAATGGAAGAACAACCAACGACAACAAACTAACCTGACCACGACCAAAACTCATCGTAACCCCAATAGTCGCTCACCAATCCACAACCAACTCTTACCCATAGCGAGAAATCTTGAGTCAAACCTACATCAGAAACTAAAAACAGGAAAACACTATATGCATGAGTATTAAAACTCAGTAGGCATTCCCAACAAACTATTCCCAATGCACTACCATTTAATAAAAATTTACCAATTTCAGGTTTGAACTAAAGTATTCAAAATATGGGTTTATAAACATAATTTCATTTCTAAAACAAGTAACAATCCATTTCCCTTTATAATTCAAAAACAAGGTTAATGTTTAAAAGGAATAGGTGCGTTTCATTTTAAAACATGTTTGAAAACAATTTAGAAATCCAAATTTTTGTTGTTTGTCAAAAGGAAAACCACACACAACACACAACACACACTAAGGGAAATGGAAAAAGTGGCACATAGGGGCCATCAACTGAACTAGACCTCTCAATCGTCTACCACATACAAACACTATAGAAAACATGGGTCGAACCTAGGAGCTCGTGAACAATCCAGAACGTACTATACATGTGACTCATCCCGATGGCATGCCTACTCTTGATGACGTCATAATGACCTAACACCCGCTATTTCCCTACATGTCCTAACCGAGGGGCCCAATCCCCTAGAAAAGTGTCATTTGTACTAAGGGCCACTAGCCAGTGCGTAATCTAAACTAGTGAATCAATCGTTCTCAGAAGATTCACTTACTATGTCAGGTTCCAATGTCAACACATATAATAAACAGGAAAGGGGTGAGTGAACAAAATTAATCAAGAATTACAAACATCACACACAAATCATGCATTCAACATACACCAAATATCACATCTGAGTCACCCCAAATAGATTTTTCCAAAATAATTTATTTTATTAAAGTGACAAACGGGTCTTCACCAATCTTAAGGAAAATACTCATTTCTCAAGGGAACCAAAACACTAGTTCAGGCTTCAAAATAAATCATTTATCAATAAACTAAAACTACATTTAAAATTACGTGAATTATGTTTAAAGGCCAAATGAGCATTATTTCACTATTGGGTGTCCGCTCATCAAGAAAATGTTTCAAGTGTCGTGTATAAAATAAACAGATCTTTTTTACACCAAATAATAATTTAAAAAAAATTAATTATCTTATATCATTTCCCATTTATTTGAATTAATAAAAACATAAATAAATTAAAAAAATATAAATTTAATGGTGAATACAGTGGGGGACCTACATCAATTTGCAGCTTGAATATGACGACGCGACACGCCTCGCAAAGGAGTTCAAGCATGCACACGCCGATGATCATAGTATTGCAGTTTTCCTCATCGACACGTTGCAACAACCACACAAACAACTAAAAACACTTAAACATGGACTTAAAACGATCCAAACAAACCAAAAACACAAAATAACTAGTTTGACATGTTTTGAAAATATCACATCAAAACACGTATCAGAGCACAACCAATATCTTTATTAGAATCCATCACGATCTTTAGACACACCAACCACTTTACAAACATCATACCCACCACATGATTTAAGTAATAAACCATTTGAATAATTTATAAAACATCCAAAAATGGTGAAACTAGGGTTCATATCAAAACATACTCAGTTTCACATAAGAAAACACTTTAAAATAAAACACAAAGTATCATCACATCAAAAAAGGTCTCGCACCCAACAACCAACCCATAAAACATTTTATAAAATAACGCACCTATTTGCACACGCAAAACATCTCCGCTTTCCATTAAAAAATATGTTCGCAACACTTAAACATGTTTAACACCTTAAAAATATAATTCACACCCAATGAAAAACGGATTAAACACTTCTATAAAATAACCAAAATAAAACCAAAATGAAAGACACACCATTTCTAATAGAAAATACGATTTCATCACACATGCATGCTAAAATATTTGTAAAGTGCATTTCACACCTTCCAAACAATCTTAAAACCCATTTTGAAACCATGCACAAACTACTTTTAAAACATTAAACCAAATGTCTACCTTTGAAATCAAGCGCACCTCAAAATATTCCCAAAACAGAATCCATACCACAAATAATATTTATTAAACTAGTTAAAAGTTTATAAAACAATTTTAATAACATCGGAAGTCACTAATTAATTATCATAGACAAAGCGCAAAACATGAAATAGGTGAATACTAAATCAAGAAGATTTGTGCAAAGGGGAAACTCACCTCACTCGATGAAGAAAACCCTGAAACTGGCACAAAACACCATTCGCACCTCAATTGCACACTTTAGAATTTTAATTAAACACTACACAACCAATATTTAATCCAAAACGAAGGATAACTAAATAAATTAATAATCTAACCCTTAAATCAAAACTCCATCAATGGTAGAACCCTAAATAAAAGGGAGAAGGAGGAAGCGAATACCAGAGGGGAGGCCGCAACCGAAAGGTTCGCCGGAGGAGGGTTCTGTGCATCAGAGGGTTTCACCTGCTGGCCTGGGGGTGCGGTTGGTCATGGGAGGTGGTCGAGGCTGGTGGAGAATCGGCCGGGAGTAAGAGGCTGCAAGGGTGAAGGCATCTGGGCTTGGCCGGCTTGCCAGCTGGTCGGTTGGGCGCTAGCGAGGTGGCAAGGTGGAGGAAACCTAGAGGTAGCTGAGTAGGGAAAGCCAGGGAGCAAGTAGGGAAGCGGGAGTCGGATGCAGGAGGGGAAACCAGGGAGGCGGGTGTGCGGAGGGTGCAGCCAGGGCAAGGAGGAGGGAAATTAGATGCAGATGAGGCCTGGGGTCTGGAGGGCAGCTAGAAAGCATGAGGGACGGGGTGAGGGGCGCGCGAGCAAGGAACCGGGGTGGGAGAGGAGCTCCTCACAATTAATGGGGGAAAGGGGGAGAAACGAGGTCGCTAGGGTTTTCCATGATTTTTTTTCATTTTATTAGACGAGTAATATCATTCTTACAATAATAATAAAAATAATAAAAATAATAATAATAATAATAAAACCTACAATAGATAATTAATAGTTTCAATAATAATAATAGTAATAATAAAACTAAAGATAATAATAATAATATTATTATTATTACAAATAATAATATTAGTATTACAAATAATAATAATAATAATAATAATAATAATTATGATAATAATAATAATAATAATAATAATAATATTGAGCAATTTCACGACTCTAGGGCCGGTTGCGCGGCTACCACCAACCACGCGGTGATGGCACACAGGTCCGAAACCTAGTAAAAACATTAAACGTCAACAAATTTGATCTGGGACCGAGCTTAGACCTTGGCGAGGGAACCCAGGGTAAAGAATTAAATAAATAAAAAAAGAATCAAAGCTCAGGGTGTGACAAACTCTATTTTAATGTTCAATATTAAGGAGTTTAAAATTTATCATTTTATAAAGAAGATGAAAATGTTTTTAAATTTTAACATTCTATATTTTTTTTAAAATATTCTATATTTTAAAAAAATATTTTGAATTCATGTTTGGTTTTTAATTATCATTTTATATAATTATTTTTTATAATTACTAAACAATTATTTTATGTAATGGTATAATTATTATAATGTTACGTTTTTTACTTTCAAACTCTCACATCTTATTTTTTGTTAGAATTATTTCTATAGAAAATTTTAATTCTTGGATGTCATATTTGTTTAAATTTCTATATGTCCATGATCTATTTAATCCATATTAGTATTCCATGTATGTTTTGAAAAACATAACCCAATATAAAGTTTTCTTATCATTAATTCTAATTCTTTAATAATATAAAGATATATATTTTAATTTATGTATACAAATATGTCATTTGATAAAGTTTTTTAAAATCTTGTTTTTATAAAAATCCTACTGAAAAAGGGACAGGCTATAACATGATTTACAAAAAATTTAGCCCTGAAACATTATAAATATATGAGTGATAGGGAGTGAACCCAATAACTCAAGGTACTTTTTCCACCATGTGATTTGTAATCCCTATATACCCTCTAATGTTATAGGTTGCCATATTTTTTTTCTATGGTAGTGAACTTTTCTTCTAAAAAATTAGTGTATTTATTTTGTACGAAATTTTTAGAAAGTTATTTTCAAAAATAATAGTTCAGAAATGAAAATAGTTTTCATGATTTTCTAAAACATCAACGAATCTTTACTTAAAGTTATACTAAAGTATTCTAAAAAAAATTCAAAATAAATATTTCATCTTAATAATGATTATATATTTTTTTCTTAAAATATTTCAGATTATAAAGGAAAAATATTAATTTTATGATAAATAATTGTTTAATTAAACTTAATGTATTAGGTTTTGATAAAAAATAAACAAATTTTCAATTATTTTAAAATAGTCATATTTTTAAAACCCTTACTGAGCAATTTTGTGCTCACCACAAATTTTCAAAAAATGTTTTTTTCAGCAGGATTAGTGATGATTTGGAGAAATTATAAAGAGAAGATTAAGTTTAGTAATGATGCAATAAAAATTAATGAGTTGGATTAATGTTCATTTACTATTTTATTATGATAATTAGTTTATATTAGATGTTACTAATTATCAAAAACTATAGACCAAAAAAACATCTTATATATAATTGACTCAATAATTATATTTGAAATTGAAATTTTAGATTGTTAATATTGAGTCACTTATTCTAAATTCCAATTAAAATAAATAAAAGAAAAAATATATGGTTTTTTTGCAACCATAATTAAGAGTGTGGTTCTGGGGAACATAAATTTCTTTCTAACCTTGTAAATTTAGTCTCATATTTAACAATAACATCCTATTCCATTTTTATTAAATTCAGAAATTTCAATTCAATATTATCTCTAAGTTCATGAGGAAAATATGTACCTAGGAATGTCACTTTAAAATCCTTTCACTCTATGATTTCTATATCTTCTTCATTTTTAGTGTTTTGAATCGAGGGCCACCATTAATTTGAATCACCCTTTAGTTGGTATACATCCATGATATACATGTCATTTTCACTATATACCCAATAAAGGAATATCTTCTCAAAAGACTCGATCCATTTCTCAAACACTAATGTTTAGTGGTTCCTTTAAAATATAATGTTTGTGTTGTATGTATTGATCCAATGTTGTTATTCCATGTTGATGGGTAGACTTTTATTCCCCACAAGAAAACTAATTTTTTCATAACATGAGTTAAATTCCCCAGTATATACTTAATTTTTTCAATTCCATCTCAAGATCCACAGATTTCATTTGGAGAAAAATCACTACAATGATTACGAGAAATGACCCATATTCCATTCCATCTGTTAAGATATAATTCTAAAAAATTGAATATACTTAATTATTTTATGAATAAAAAATTAATTATAAAAAAAAATTATGATTCCAAAGAATTTGTGATAAATTTATGTTATGTAATATAGAAATATCTATAAAATATCATACGTCTTTATCATAGGTTATATTCTCAAACTATGTTCTTCTAAATATAGTTCATAAGGTTTCTATTAAAATGTATTTTATACTAACTATAACACCTCGAATCCAATACCTTTGATCCAATGCTTATTTTATTACATCGATACAAAATATATAGATCACAATACACATGATCCAACTATTTTAATATCTCAAGAAACTAGATACATAATGGGATATTACATTACATTTAAAACTTAAGATACATTATTTGAATACATGAAAAATATATTATTTATCCTTGAAATTCCATACATTATATTTAGTAATCTTCATGTTTTCTTAGGGGAATGAGAAACATATAAATGGGTGATATAATATGATCAATAAGGGGTAGCGTACAATGGAAGTTATCATGTAAAAACAAGGCATGATAGATGTAGTAGGAATAAAAAATAATAAATTATGTTATAAAATTATTAGCATGTGCATGGAATATATTCAAAGAAACATGAATAATTACTTGGTCAATAATAACAAACTTCAGAGTGATGGAATCTTTAATTTTTTAAATCTTACTCTATTGTCAAGACCTCATTTTAAGACATCATATATAAGAGGTAAGGAATATTCCAATAACCAAACTAGTTGGTGTTATGAGACCTACTGATGAATCAATTGGATATATAATTTTGAGTATCATCCATCAATAAATATTTCCAATTCATTCATCATATCAAATTAATTAATAAAAAATAAACAATCAACATTCCTTAGTAATCAATAATTATCTTTGTTTAAAAAACTAGTGTATGGATTGTCAGTAATTCTGCAGTCAATAAATGGAATAACTTTCATGGTAAACATCCTTAAATTTCATTGGTGTTTACACCACATAGAGTAATGAATATATGATTAATTCAATGATTTTAATGATATATCTTGTGTCTAAGAGATTAAGGGGCATAAACCTAAAGGATAACAAAATGTTAAGAGAGGGACGGAGAGTGATATATAAAAAAAATTAAAATAAATATATTAAAATCAATCATTATATCTTATAAAGAATCATGTGAATCATACAATGTATATACCATAGGAGTGTTAAATTGGGTGTGCAGTTAGGCCCATTGGTAGTGCACCAAGTGAAGATCGAGTTAACACCCAAATTTGTTTCAAGGATATTACCGTATATTCATCTGATCCAAATCCTATAACCAAATGTTTGTATCTAGATAGGGATTTCATTTCTCGGAAATCCATACTCTTTAATTTACGAAAATAATAGAATATTTTCCAATATTTAGATTTATTCCTTAGGTTTCCACTAATATTGGTGAATCTCAACAGATTATAAATGTAGCCTAATGAGAGGGAATAATTTATATCTCATTACCAATTTATATAATGGATGATTATACCATGGTATTATGATCATGAGAATATATGTAAAATAATTCTAAACTACATTACAATGAAAGGATTACAAATTAAAAGGAAAGGGGAGGATTTGGAACACTTAAATTTCATTTATTTTTAAATAAATAATTCCCCAAACAAAAGGGAAACAATTTTCTTTGGAAAACCATGAAACTTTTATGAGAAAATTGATAATTAAGAATATAGATAATGGTGTTAAAATTCATATAAGTAGATAATGTTAAAAAATGATCATCACTCAATGAAATGTTATTGAGTTAAGAATTCTGATACCTTTACTATTAACTTTTACAAAAGTGATTTAATATATTTTGGAGAAAAAATAACCATGTTAATAAATTATTTTAGAACCTCATTCATATCTAGTTCCTTTTATAATATTAAAATATAGTAATTAATTATATATTTATTAGTTTTTGGTTGTTTATTTTCATCATCAGATGTTAGTCACCTTAATTATTTTGTACCAGTTTCATAATAGCAATGTCATTACCCACTCTTTGATAAAAATATCTTCATTAAAATTTTATTTAAGGTACTAGAGTATAATTTATATAATTATTTATAAAGTAATAATTTCATTCTATGAGAGTTTATTTATAATTTTTTAAGATAAAATTAGTGATGAGCTTGTTCTAATATTTTTTAATGAAAAAAATGTGATACATTAACAATGTGTTAAATATTAATATAACCATTAAAGAAGAAAAATCAAATCATTATTTACTTATTAATATCAAATATTGTAATTAATTTTGTTTTCAAATTCATTCATGATATAATTTTACAGCATCATTCATGTAGGTGGTTAAACTGGCCCAAACAAGAACGTTCTATAAAATACGAGTGATTATGGTTAGGAAGCATATTATTTTATTATAATATAATTATAAAAGTTGTATAATGGTATTATTTATGTGGTATTATGTCTATAAACCATATTATAGGGGATTTGGATGAGAAATAAAGAGAATAAAAGGTTAGGGAGTGGTGAATACTCACATTGAGGGCATGATTTTTATCTTAAAGGACCTCTTGGAAATAGGGGTCTTGGGACACTTTCTTGTAACCAGGGTTTTAACAATATAGAAGAAACTTATAAGATAAGTAAAATTGGAATAAATTATTGAATAATTTTTTGGATATGCATGGGATGAAGTGGGTTTAAGTTATCTCCCTTTATAGGAGAAAAACAGGGACATTTCATTGGAAACATAAGTTAGGTGAAGGGTAAAGATGAAATCATGTGGGAGTAAGATGAGATAGGTAAAGTGATATTAGTGATAAATGTGGGACTAAATTGAATATCTAAAAATTTCATATAAATGGTGTTTGTATCATTTTAATCATCAAAATTTCATGCCATTTTAACATACCCCTTTTACCCTATTAACCTTGATTTAATTTTTACCACGGTAATTATTATTTCAGTAAACATATAAGATAAACCATCATACTAATTTTCAAATTGATTATTCCAAATTTGGACTCTATTTAATATATTCAAATTTCAAAGTACAAGAAATTTTAATTTAAAATTAAAACACAAGATATAGAAAGAAACTTTTTTATATAAAAAATTATTTTTATGTGTTAAAAGTTATTATTATTTCTTATAAATTACTTTTTAAATTAATATTAATATATTTTTATGTATATTTCTACATAAAATTGTATTTATGATTTAAATTTAACATATTTAGATACACATATACAACATTTGAAAATAATATTCTTTTAAAAATAAACCTTTTTAGAAAAATCCTCAAAATCCCCCTTAAGTAATTTCGATATTCAGTATCAAAAAATTATTTAAATTCCATAAAATTTAATACTTTAAAATTTAAAAATATAAAATTTAAATATATTTATGAATAAAATATCTTTCTTCTGTACTATAATGATAATTTAATATAATTGTTGTTGTGCAATAGTTTTAGGGATATAGTTTTTAACTACTAGAGAAATATATTAGGTCTTATAAGCCACACCCCTACCAGATTGTTTCTAGGTCTGGATATTAACTCATTTACCTTATTTATATGATATTAGATTAAAATCCCATACCCATCATATATTCATACCCTATATTGACCAATTTTGATATAGATTTCTTATTCAACACCTCTGTTCTATAGTCTTGGATTCGAGAACATATGAATAGATGCATTGAACTCCATCCCAAGACATTCAGTTTGATATTTCCTCAATAATAGTCACCCACATATTGAATTATCTCCCACAATTAGGAAGTTATACCTCAATATTATGTGTCAAGAAGGTTTCCTCTTGTATTTTTTTTTGTCGAAAACATCACCTTATTTGTTGTATTATACTCACTTCATTGACTACTAACCCTGTATTGCTTCATGTGATACTTGAGTTTAGATACTTCTATTATCCATTGAAATAATTATCTTAATAGATGTATGGTTTTTTCTCTATTCTGATTATAAAAATACATCTAGTTTTACATATTTGGGTTCAATAACTTTACCTGACCCCATCCATAGATAAAAATTATTACAAAACTTTGATGATTGTGGAAAGATAGACCACTCCCCCATTTAAAATTTTCACCTAGAACCAAAACCACAACTCACAACTATAATCGATACAGCTAAAATATCCCATAGACCAGATAAACATTCTTTAACCTGAGTTCACCGTAAGTAAAATTATCTATTTCAAAAAGGATAAGTCTAGTCAAAGCATGATTTGGGAATTGAATTTACCTATGGAATATCATCCCATATCAAAATTTTGAGTGATTGTATAAAAAAAGTAAAAATTGAATTAATGGAGTGAGTGAGGATTTGTACCCCCTATATCTCAAGTCAGAAGGTGGGTATAAGATTCTCAATATCCCATAAAATGGTATGGGCTAGATGCCAGTCCTTCTGATAACGAAATAAAATATGTGACATAGTCTATAAAATTTCTTATATTAGTCACATTTATTTTAGGTTAAATAATTGAGAAATTCTAGAAGTGATCAATTGAGGGTTAGTGGTATGCTCTAATGGATGTGGTAGATAGTGAAAATTACATGGAAATAAAGAAATATCAATTAAGTATGAAATGATATTAGTATGGAAGGCCTCTCTCGGATATTCTATGGGGGATGGATCTTGATGAATATTTTTTCTCATATATAGGTTGGATAGGGGAACCAGATATCATATTGATGTTCCTAGTCCATTTCAGTCAATGGTGAGGCTTGATAAAAACATCATCCATGTTTTTGTCACTCTATTTCTATATATGATATTTGTATAATTATGATTGGACCTATGTAATTACAACTTAAAACTTGTCTCCTTGACCATTCTACACCCATAACATATGGTGCGGTCACACGATGAAATATTTCTGGAGTCACTAAGTCTATTTGAAAAATCTAATTTGGAAGAATATCACATTGTATTAGCCTCTACCTCTGGGGATTCTTTCATAGACAAATATGAAACTCTTGTGAAAAATGTTATATTTCC
This sequence comes from Viscum album, assembly GCA_963277665.1. Taxonomy (NCBI): domain Eukaryota; kingdom Viridiplantae; phylum Streptophyta; class Magnoliopsida; order Santalales; family Viscaceae; genus Viscum; species Viscum album. The sequence continues at coordinate 802,399,924 of OY728167.1, read as the reverse complement.
ATATATTTAATGCTGATACTTGAAAAATTAAATTTTTATACTAGATATCTTGTATCTAAATAATTGTATATCACACTTATACATTATTTTTTTCATACCCAGTGATAGGAGATCGAATAATCTTCTATAATAGATATTGTGTAGATATATATTATTTTATCCCACCTATACCATATTATTGTCGACCTCAATGATCCCTACATACAATAATAGATCAGAAAAACACACTGGAAACTATGTAATTATTCTCAATGGCTTGTGAGGTACATGGAGTACTGCATGAAAAATAATTTTACAACAGTCACGAACCAAGACAGAGTGTCATCTAACCTGAAACCTGACCCAGTCTGTGGCATGACCCGAAGGGTATTCCCGCTCCCCACATGCTAGAAACTATTTGCTGGGTATCAAAAAACATTTGGGAATTATTTCACCCACATATATAATCATAAATAACCAACATAAATAAACATCACAATAATAAATAACCAAATCCAAATAAGGAACAATAATTTTCAGATAAAAGGTTTTTCATCTTTAACCCAAAACCCAAAACGCTAAAATGGAAGGGAAAACAAAAAATGTCTCATAAACCTTCGTGCAACAAGAGGGGAATAAAACTCAATCCCCAACCACCAACAGCTTCAATAAGTGGAACACTAGAAATTGGATTCACCACTATCACTACAACACATCTTTCCTTTACTTGGGTCATACAGAACAAAGTATACATTGAAACAAATGTGTATATAGGGTGGGAGTGAAATCCCAATAAGATGCCACCCAAAATAAAAGGTTCCATGCTATAACATAAAAATAAAAATTAATATGATCATTTCCTTTAAAACATTTGGAACATTAATAATAAAACACTTTAAGGAAATCATTTTACAGGTAAAATCTTTTAATGAAAAAAATCATTTTTCAAAATAATCTTACTTGAAATAAAAGTATACAAACGGTCTACCGTATTTTGATGGATAACACCATATCACATAGGCATCATGTCACAAGAGGGAACCATTGGTAAATCCCTATACGTAACTAGTGTTAGCGTAACCCTAGAAACCTCGTACCTCAGTGAAAATGTCGTATAGCAACCACAACCCAAAATGACTTCATGTACGAGCCACTAAAGAGGAATCTATCAAAAATTCTTATAGTATGCAAATAATCTTCATAGTTTAGTTAAAGTTGTAATTATCTGTACTTCTAAGTTAATTTGGGCCTTGACACTTCTGAGTCATCTAGTGTCAATCCACTTGGAGAATCCATGGTTTCCACTTCCGAATCACTTGCGTATTAGTTCTAGTTTTCCAACCAAGGTACCAAGGATTTGTTTTTGTGGTAAATTTATCATTTCATATGTCACAAAAATAATAAATTTCATATACACATTCCATGCATTATAAAAAAAAATTAAGTCACCACTTTCAAAAATCATCACATGGAAACTTCCATTTTCAATAAACAAGCCTCTTTCCATTTTTACACACACCAAAAAAATTTGAAAACACCTTCCACACCACTTTCACAATCCATGAAACCAATTAGGAAATAAGACAAAAAAAATCACATAATAAATTTAAATATTTCTATTGAACAATCCCCTTCTTATATCCACACATAAACCAATTTCACATTAAAACATACTTCTCATCATTTACATAATTCAAGAGTCGTATTAAAGGTGAAAAACCAAGAATCCAACATACAAAAATTATAATTTATTTTAAAAAAATAACACTCAACATATTTTCACATTTAAACCCCTTGGAAAACCCATTTCTCACTTTACACATAAGGAATAAAAAACTTTCAAGAAACAAAAAAAAGCATACAAAAAACAAAACTATTTTACCTTAAAAAATAAAATGTAATAATATATTCATTACAAATACATCCATAATATATTTCTCACCACACAAATAAAACAAAAACTACTTTCATGGAATCATGAAAGAAAGTCAAAATAATCTAACAATGTAAAAGCATAGAACCACCTACCATTCCCTTGGAAACTTTTGGAAAATTATGAAATTCCTGACCCACACTTCCAAAAGACCCTAAAAAGGAAATATTTGACAAAAACATCAATATATTACTCAACAACCCATGATAAATCCCTCTCTAGGACACACAACCCACTAGAAATTTGGAAGTCAAGAAATAGGGAAGAAAACCCCTAGAAAGAGGGAGAAATCAAGAGTAAATGAACTTAATTGATGATTCCTTGAATAACTAGGGTCAAAAAATTGAAGGAATGATACCCAAGAAGCCTAGAAAATCATATAAGGAGATAAAATGGATGAAAGTAGTGTATGGGGTGGATGGGGGAGAATTTGGGTTAGATATTAAGAATAAATAAATGGAATTTTCAAATTTTTAATGACCTTGACATGTCACACAGTTTTATAGGAACGTTTTCCAAACCATGTGGAAACTGGGTGCCCCTATCTACCAAAGAGGAATTGACTGCATGGTTAGACTACATGTCCTAACTAACCGTGCACCATCCATGTATTAGCTACCGTCCAAACCAACATCTTCCATATGGTAACCTAGGATGGGGCACACAATTTCCCCTAACCGTGCACTACATGATGTAAATACCAATTTCACTATTTTTCTCCAAAAACACATAGGAATTAAAAGATACCAAATCTTGACCAAAAGTAAGTAGAATAATACTTTAAAATGAAACCTCAGATGTGACAGTTCTCCCCAACATGAAAACGTTTTGCACTTGGAAATTCATTCCAAGGATAGATCCTATAAAATGATACTCCTCCACTACTCAAGGAAATTCCTGACTACATAAAAACAAGGAGAAATAAAGAACACACCAAACAGAAATAGAGATTAATATGATTTTACTCGGAGGCTAGAATGGAATCCCCACCATATTCCTTCTTCCCCCCAAAAATCTATAACACCTTCAGCTGATTGATCAAAAGAAAATTAATTCTCACAACTGTATAATCAAACCTATCAAACCAAGAACACTTTACACACTACCCAATGAAACTAATACCACTTAACTAAAATGAAAAAAAACCCAAACCACTTCTCTAAGGGAATCGGAAACTTAGACCACCACTTTTGAAATTTTTGATTCAAACAAGACTAATGGGAACACTCTAAAAGAACCAAAATTATTTGGAATGGATACTTAGAGCTGAAATATCCAAATAAAACTTCTCACTGCCAATATACATCTATCAATGAACTATATTATCAAAAAGGGAGGCCAAAATGGTCTCCCTACTATGATATATCAACAAACACCGACCAACACTAGAAGAAACCACAATGATATCCATGGTGGGTCTTCCCACCATTTAAAATAACAACAAGCTTAGGCCAAATGACACCAACCAATCTAGGAGAACTCACTACAGACAAAATCCAAACCATAAGGAGTTATATGGAAGAAAATACAATCAATGTGGAGAACACTTAAAAATATACCATCCGAATGTGACATGACTATCCCCAGATGAGCAAAAACCAAAACTGATTCACAAGGCTGACCACACAAGGAAAACCAAATGGATATTCACATTCAAAAATGAAAAACAACTGGAATTACATGAGGGTAAAAAAACAAAATTTTTTCATCCATTAGAATCTTAAAACAATAAGGAAGACAATAGAAAGAACCCTTAAACATCCAACACCCAAATGATGGAGACCAAAGTAGTATCAAGGTTCACACACCCTCAGTGGTTTCCTGACTGCACACCATCTTCACTCTAGGGAATATGTCTAGATCCCAGATGTTTGAAGTATCATATTCCATGTAGTTAGGAGTTAAATATTTCTATATGTAACTCCTTATTTTAGTTTCATGAGTGACCCCACAACAATCCTGGAAGATCCTAAATAACACAATACCCCATGATAGTCAATTTTCTCCAACATGACACTTTCACTAAGAAAAGGACTTTTAATATGCACACACACCATTCTCCTTTTCCTCGAATGAGAAAAAATGGAAACAAGATTCCCACAGAACATACCTCATTTTAAAAGGGAAAAATTCTACAGTTTCCAAATTTAAAACAAAATTCCATTAAATTAGGAGTTCTCGAATGATTTCTCAACATATAAATTTTCATTTTGAAGAGAATAAGACACCAAAAAACACCACCATACATGACCATTACAACCAAATAATAATTAAAAATAAAGGTTATTTAAACTAATTACCAAATCGCACACTACTCCTACAAACAAGTAGGAGTTTTTTTCAAAGAGGTGGAACTAGATCCACGAAACTCCCTAAAAACACCCCAGAAGGACAATTTAAAGTGACCTAGGAATTCATAGGCATGAAAGGCCTTTGGGGAATTCCAAAATGGATGCTTCTAATGACCATACATTCCACACTAATGGCATAACATGATCCTATGCCTGAAACAATCTAATGAAATATCGATAGGCCTTTTAATCCCACAACCAACAACTAAAGCTTTAGGTCAATTCCCCATATATTTGATGACACTCCCTTCACCGCTTATAGATAATGGAGGAAAATTGGATTCCTAATGCACTCATACTTAACACAGATTCAATACAGACCACATGCCTCACCACATTGGAAAAAGTGGTCAAATTTAAATCTGACACCTTCAAGCATAAAGGTAGTGAACTTCATCTTTAAAGACTCGGGAAACTTAAGTAAACTTATTTTTATTTATATTTTCCACAAAAACTCTTTTTAATGGTGAGTTTATGTTTGACCATAAAAGAGAGGAGGATTCAACTTATGAAACTCAAAAATAAAGTCTATGGGTTGATCAATTGGAGGGTCTATGACCATCAATCTACCAATGGCTACACTTTTAATATTCATCAAATCTTTGTGGGGAGAGGGGGGTGTACACTATCCAATAAAGAAAACCAAGAACAAATAAAATTAATCAATCAACAAAAACTTACAACAATAAAACACCGACAACACAAAGGGAACCAAATAATTGGCTTCCCAGATCATTTTTCAAAATAATCAACCAACCATTTTTTCCAAACCATCACATTGCAAGAAATAAAAATTGAAACACCATTCAAACAAAAGGATTTATGAAAAACCAAACACCATAGAAGGAAAATTTTCAAAGCACATGGAGACACACCACATAAATACTGGTTATCAAAACATCACATATTCTCTTCAAATCAATTTTGAAAATAAAACAAGCTTGGTGGGTTGAACACTCACGAATGATATTCCATAGAGCCTCACACCTATGTGTTCTCATGATAAACCGAGAACCCATCACCTCATGTAACTGACCATCGACATTTCCACACATATTCATGCACGTGGTCATTCATGGAAATATCAAAGGTCATAAAAAACATTTAATTTTTTTAAAAACCTTCAACCCATGTCTTCAACTTCCCAATTCACTTAACACTTCAAAATTACTTAAACTTTTCAAAAGTTCAGTCAACACTGAGTCAAAAATCCAATTCAAATACCACACATCAAATTATTTCATCTTTTCTCAAAATATAATCCCATTGATTCCATTAAAAAATCCATTTCATCTCATTAAAAATATTTTTTATAAAGTTGAAAAATCTCGTTTCTTCAAAAACCATTTGATTAAAACTCATTTCTTCTTATTTGATACAAGTTTCCAAAATCATCTTGAAAATAATTTTCTTCTTTCCAAAAAACCAATTCCAATAATCCATAGTTTTTGATTATAGGAATCGATTTTATATAGATTCTTTAAAAAAATTAAAACTCATTTTCAATATTTCCATAACCAAACTTTTACCACATCAAAATCTAGTTTTCATGATTTATAAAACAAGTGTTCTCAAATTACTTTTCAGAATCCAGGATGACCCAAAACAATTCTCTTGGGGAAAATAGTGTTGATGGGTGAATTCCCCATATGATGTCATACACTAGTCACAAAACTGTCACAAAGAGTTTTCTAGGACCATGCCCCCAGATCTACATGGCGTTCCAGGCCTTGAGATCTTACAGAGGCCATTTAAGAACTCTTAATTAATTTCCCAGACATAAAAAAAACAACACGAAACAAATAACAGAAATTAAACCCGACTTCTCATGGAAACTCGAGTCCTTTCAATATGTGTAATTTCCATGCACCATACTCAATACTAAAACCTCAATCCCTGACAGTCCTAGATCAGATATATCCAAAATCCTCCAAAAATAATTTGACCCAAAAAGTGAAGGACCTTTTTTGATACCATTTTATCATGAACCAATTCAGAGTGCCATCCAACCCAACACCAGACCCAATCTATGTCATGACCCGAAGGTCGTTCTCAATCCCTAAGGGATAGAAACTAGTTTTTGGGTATCAAAAAAATATTTTGGAATTATTTCAACCACTCATATAAGAATAAATAACCAAAAGAATAAATATAAAAATAATAAATTTCCAAAATAAAAAAAAGGTACAATGAATTGTAGATACGAGGTTTTACAAATTTAACCAAAATTCCAAAACACTATAATTTAACAGAAACCACATAACGTCTCAAAACCCTCTGTGAATCATGAGGGGAATCAGCCTTAATCTACAAACAACAAGACCCACAATAAGTGGAACACTAGAAATTGAATCAAGCACCATAACCTCTACACATCTTGCATTTATTTGGGTCATACATAACAATGTCTACATACACCCCAAGGTGTATGTCAAATGTGATCTAAAGACTAGTAGGATACCACCCAAAAGAACAAGTTCCATGATGAAAAATTAAATAAAAATTAACATGCTCATTTCCTTTTAAACATTTGGAACATTAGTAAGAATACACTTTAAGGAAACCATTATAAAAGAAAACACTTTTAAGGAATAAAATATTTTTCCAAATAATATTTCGTGAAATAAAAGTATACACAAGGTCTATCGTATACTGACATCTAGCACCATATCACATTGGATTCATGTCAGAAGATATCGCCATGGGTAAATCCGTATACATGACTAGTACTGGAGGGACCCTAGAAACCTCATACATCAATGAACATGTGGTATAACAACCACAACCCACAACGTCCTCATGAACTATCCAATAGAGAGGGATTTATTGAAAATTATACCGATCTCTAATCACCATCATAGTTTAGTTAATTCTATAATTGTAAATACTTCTATGTGAATTTGGGCCCTTCCAATTCTGAGTAAACTAGCATCAATCCACTAGGATAATTCGGTCTTTCCACTTCCGAATCACTAGAATACTAGGTCTATTTTTACCACCTCGGTACTCAGGATTCCCTTTGGTGCCCAATTTCACATTTAATATGTCACAAAGATCATCACTGGAACATACACATTCCAAGCATTATAAACACACCGATAAGTCACCGCTTTCACAAATCATCACATGGAAACCTCCATTTTCCATATAAAATATGCTTTCCATTTTTACACACACCAAAACCATTTGAAAAAACATTTCTCACCACTTTCACAATCCAGGAAGCCAACTTTGAAATAATAATATAAAATAACATAATAAATTTAATCATTAACATGATCCAAGACCCTTTTTAGATCCACACATAAACTAATTTCACTTTAAAACATTCTTCCCATCACTTACACAATTCACAAGTCATATGAAAAGTGCACAAAAAAGAATCAGACATGAAAATTTTTCATTTATTTTAGAAAACTAACTTTCAACAAATATTCACCTTTAAAAACCTCTAAAACCCCATTTCACTCTTTCCACACAAGGCATAAAACACTTTAAAGAAACACCATAATAAATCATACACAAAGCACTCCAATTTTATTTTATAAAATCCACTTCAATCATATATTCATGCCAAACACTACCAAAATGTATTTCTCACCACATAGAGAAACCATAGAAAACTATCATGGAATAAATAAAGCAATTAAAAATCCTCTAATAATGTAAAATCGTGGGACCACCTACCTTTCATAAGAAAAATTTGTAAAATGATTCAAAACCTCAACCGCACCACCAAAACACCCTAACATGGAATGATTTACACAAAAATGTTAAGATCTTACTCAAAAACCACAGATAAAACCATTTCTAGGTCATACAACCCGCATTAAATTAGGAAATCGTGAAATAGGGAAGAATAACCCTAAAAGAGGGATACTTGAAGAGGAAACGTACATACTTGATTATTCCTTGAAGTACCAGGTTCAAAAACACCCAAGTAATGATGCCCAATAAGACTCGGAATTATTGGAAGGAGATACAATGGATGAAAAGAACGTATGGGTGGATGGGGGGAGAAATAGTGTTAAATATGGAGAGAAAACAAATAGGACTTTCCAAATTTTAATGAACTGGACATGTCAGAAGATTTTCCCACACAGTTTTCCAAACCGTGTGGAAACCGTGTGCCCCTCACTATCCAAGATGCATCGACTGCACGATTAGACCACACGTCCTAAATAACAGTGCACTAGCCGTGTAGTATCTACTTTCCAAGTCCACATCTACCTCACAGTGACCTTTGTAGGGGTTCATGGTTTCTCCTTACTATGCACCAACCATGTGCCACTTTCTGTCAAGACCTATTTAATCATTTTTCTACAAAAACACATAGGAATTCCAAGAGACAAAATCTAGACTAAAAATAAATAGAAGAATACCTCAAAATGAAATCCAATATGTGACTAAAACCACTAACTATACTTAAATACTAATCTAATAGACTACTTATAGATGAAGAAGTGAACCCTTAGGTCAAAGAGTGAAAAATTTCATTTAATTAAATCTACCTACCAAAAAAAGAAAGAAAATTTATCATTAATAGATCATTAAGTATTCATTTAGAAAACATTAAATAGTTATATGAGATGGTATTTATTTCTTATTTAATATCATATAAATTTTATGGAATACCAAGAATCTATTGGAAGTTAAATTTTTTACTCTATATCATATTAGTTCAAGGGCCATGAAATCTATATCAATTTATTTCCTCATTATAATGTCCTTCTATTAGGTGATAATAAAAATTTGGTATGGTAAAAATGGACTATGAGTAGATACAGAAAGATTATAGGCCTCTCAAAATCTATGATGAATTAAAATTATAATATCATATATAAAGTCAATAAAGAAGTAAATATTTACGAAAATTCTTATGATCACATACTAGGCTCTCAAACAATTGAGGAATAATTTTAATATTATAATCTAAAGTGTGGTTGAGACTGAATATGAAACTAATGTTTTTTAATGGTCTATATATCACAAATACCTATATTTTCATTCTTTAATTCCATATTTTCTATTTAGGGATGATAATATTACTATCCAATTACTAGGTCATCCAGAGTCCAGGTGTAAAAAAATAGGTTAAACCAAAAACCAATATAGGATGATCATGGGATGGAATCATTAAAGTCTAGAGGGAAAGCATCATATAAGTTTTCAATATGCTTCTTCCTTAACTTTTCTTCTTTATAAGTGATGGATAATTTTGTTCACTATGTGTAGTAATCAGGGGTATAAGATGATATTTCTTTGTAAGAATGCATTTTATGATCTTGAATTTTTTTTAAAATAGAATGTAGGAATCATTCCATAAAATATGTATTCTTTTTCAGGTCAACATCATATATAAAAAAATGAAATAAGTAGGGGTTTTTGTTTAGTTTGATAAAACCTTCCCATATACTATATGGAAAGGTGTATGTAAATAAATGTGGTCATAAAGAAAAGATGATGTAATTCAGAAGTAGTTCCACAATGAAAGGTTATTTCTTTCACTAGTGACCCTAATAGTCAAATATATCCTCAAATCATATAACATTCCATTAACACCTTTAATAGGATTTTAAAAAAGAGATTGGGTGAGAAAAAATAAATTTAATTAGAGACCATTGTTGATCCTAAGGAGGTTGTTTAACCAATAAGTTACAAATAAAGAACAAAGTCATTCCATGTTAAGAAACTATCTTCACTTGGGCACTAGTTTTAGGGAAATGAAATTAACAATTCAACTAGGTCGTGGTAATTTCACTAAAATAATAAATAAAGGAACCTGAGTCTTAGTATATATAGTAAATAAAATAAGAGACTATAACTAAAGTTTATGTCATCAGCTCAATTCATGGTCCAAAGATTTTGGTTTGGTCTAATATCTTTAGGTTACTTACTCCATCATAATAGTTTAGTGAATCAGGTAGGTTTTTATCATCTATACAGCCTCACAAACCAAATTTATCTCTTGAAGACATAATAAAAATTCCATAATTGGTGATATTATAATATATAAAACTAAATATTTCTTTACTATTCTTCTAATATAGGATTAATCCTATCTATTTTCCATGTAATTCTATTAATAAACCTCTATGTTCTAGTTGATTTGACTCAAGATAAACTGAAATCTCAAATACCATTCCCTCAAAGATTCCTCTTTATGAAAGATGGAATCATATCATTCCATCCATAAAATTTGGGTATCTCCCCTACCTAAATCTAATTCTTACCACACAAAATATATCTTTATCTCCTTGGAGTTAATATACTCACATGGATTGCAACCCAGCCTATAACTACTGTTGTATTTTATATCTCTTAATCAATGTCCTAGTAAACCTAGATACAACATTCTAGATCATATTTATTACCAATATGAAAATAAACATGGGTTATTAGATCTTCCATTGAGTTTAATGTTCTCGATTATCTACATATGAGGTCCCCAACAACACAACACTTCTTAATCCACCCCCTGGTTGGGCCTCTAGGTCCTTTACCTTGGTCATCTTATTCCTCAATTGAAAAGGTTAGTTACCTATAAATATTAAAGTAAAATGAAATGAAATTTTATTCTACTATTTTACCTCCCCAATTCCACTTGAGGGATTAAAAAAGTGTATACTACGAAAAGGAAACTCACCTCTAGGATCAGTTAGCTTAACCTTATAAAAAACTAGGGTCAAACTGTATCTGCTGGCTATAAATTATTATTATGTGATAGCCTATCCCTAGATCAATGAATAAACTTAATGAACCTATGTATTCATTTAATTAATTTTTCATCATTTTGATCATCTTCAGATCTAAGACTTGTTTCAATATATATAAGATAAAATAAAGTGATTATTTAAAGTAGTCCATACTTCTCTAAACATATATGATGTTTAGATTCACTCAATCTGCCTCTATAAGAAGAAGTATAAGTCCCTATTTAAGATATCAATATAGAATCATAATATTATTTTATGGCATATCTATCACTTATAATAGAGGCATTGACTCTACTTTTCTAGTAAAATAAGGACAATCATCTATTTGATAAGAGAGTACCAAATGTGTAAAATGTTGGAGGACACCACCAACCATAAATCATGACTAAAGTGTCTGTTCACCTCTATATTTCTTCAAGAAATAGTGGGATAAAACATTAGTTTTTCAATATTTAATGAGATTATACATATCTCTATTTATATGGATTTAATTACAATGCATGGAGTCTCTATTTATATAAATACAACTTCAACTATACCACCCTACCATAGCCCATAGTATCTTTCTTACCTTTTATTTCTTTATAGTAGCCACTCTCATCAAAGTCAACCCCATCCATTGAATATACCAAAATTGGTATAGATACAAGAATAAGATAAGAGGTATTTATATTGATACCATATGAGAACACTTATTACTTTAAAACCTCTTATTGCTATTTCTAAATGAAAAGTGAGATGAACTCATCAATCAAGGTGTTAATCAAAATTTTAAAAATACTTTATCATCATAATATTTTTCACCCTATTAATTTTTAAATAGTTTTACTTTATAGAGATTAGAATCCCTAGGGGATAGTAGTGGCGATTTTGGGAACTGTATATCATGTGTAGAACCTAGATGTGGATATATACCCCTAACTCTACAAATTTAGTGGTCAACCTCAGACTCCAATGAATTTATAGGAAATGACTTGAAATTAACAAGAAAGGCTAGTATCTATCTTAATAGATAAAAATTCTCATACACATATAAAATATCATTCATAGATATCAGTTGATCAAAAATTATATAATGTAGTTGATCTATATAGATTTTCTCTTAGGTTTTAATTAATAGTATCCATCTACCATTCCCTTCCATCTAAAATATATTCTTTCAATACTTTAGTGGTAATAGAGATAAAGGAATACCCATTTAAATTAGTATAAAAAAAATAAGTAATCCATTAAATCTTGTTCATTTCTAAGTGATCACTAAATAGAGAGGAATTAAACGATAGAAGCCTGAATACATTAGGGTAGTTCTTGAAAAGTATTTAATTTGATCTTTATCTCAGTCAGTAGTATAAAGGAATGAGTCAACTCTATTGATTCTATTTATTAATTTTCTTCTAAATCACGATCCTTTAATAAAATAATATATATACCATCCACTAAATATTAATATTGGGAATTCGATAGGTGGATTTTATGAAAATACTCATTGAGATCTCAGGTTGGAGAAAACATCACACTGCTATAGATCTGGAAGACATATGTCAATTCCAGTTATTGGGTTCTGATATAATATCAAAATATTGATTTAATTTCCTAAATTCATTAAAGAATATCAAAAAAATCCTTGATATACTAATTATATTCTCATTACGATAATAACCACCTCTAATCAAAATGATATTTTTCATGATCAATCAATAGTAAAAGAAGTAGACAAGAAAGACGATTTCAATGATCAGAATCATCCTAATTGAGCTTATGGAATGAATGAAAGTAAAATATACATGTCTACTTTAGAAATAAGGTTGATATTTGATCATTAATTGAATTATATAGTGTTATATATTTTAAAATTTTCACTAATTTGGATACCACTACTAGATACTACAAGATTCTATGATCATATATTGAGATGAAAGCCTCTGAAAAACGAAAGAGGTACCTGGATAGATCTCTTCGGAGGTGATAGTCACAAATTTTTTTTTGGTACATTCATAAATTATAGAAAATCCTGTCTTTCAGTTTTGTATCCAAGTAGTATATGATCAATAACTATTAAATAAGTTGGTATATCTTCCTGGTAGGCCATTTTCCTTGTCAAGAAATCCCAAAATAAATACACTCTATGTGTGGATCAGGCCCCCTATCACTAATATATTTTTTATTAATTCACTCTTCTAAAAATGGAGTGATAATAGTAGAATAGTAGGGTGGTACCAGATGATCACTTATCTCCCTGATTGGAAAATAGCACTAATTTGGACAAGTGAGTGGATAGATTAATGATCCGATTAATGTCTCTTCCTTCGTTTTTTATGATGTAAATTCATTATTTTTCCCATTTGAGTATGAAATTCACAATTTTTTACTTCTAAAATTCATGTAAATCTTATCTATTATCTAAAATAAGTCATATTTTAGGAGCTATAATAATTCTTTTTTGGTTAAAGAATTTAAAAAACACAAATGTTTTCCATTTCACATTCAAGTACTATTATTCTTCTCAAGAGAAAAGACTAAGAGATAATATCAAGAATCTATGGAATTAACATAGAGGATTGAAACCCCTCCATTAGAAATCATCCGAGGATTTTACCACATATCCTAATCTGTATCAGGCACATAAGGGGGTGCCTTTAGTTATATACCAATAAAATACCATAGGGTATAAAGTGTATTATTCCAACCCCATAGCTGAGATTCAAATCAATAAAACCACCATTGAACTACCAATACAAAAACAGTTGGACTAGATATCATTCATTACAAGGTCTACAAGAGAAAAAAGTGGTGGTATACCTAATACTATTTTGTGGTCCTAGCTGCCTCAAGGCTAGCTCGGGCTAGAAAGGGAGATTCTCCCAAAGATAGCATACCAAACCACCTATCCCTAAACACCCTAAATATATTCCCATACATAAGGTATATATATGTGAGATTGAAAATTTCCATTCAATCACATATAAATTTACTATTAAACCTTTTTATATGAACAATGAGGCATGGAAATAATGGTAATAGTGGGTTGGAAGAGGTGATTTAGTTCTATAAAGATTTAAATGAAGTAATATTACAAGAAAATTTCTATATTGATATAGTGATTGTTCCACCACCATTTCATCTTTATGAAAATACACTCACACATTTAAATACCAACACATCTATTCCAATATACCAATACCCAATCATTTCACTATAGATACGATCTTATTTTTATGCATTTGGATTTATGGATATTAAAGTGGGTTGATAGTGTGACAAGCTGTGTTGGTACCATCACACCAACTAGTGTCATAGTGGTTCAATAGACTGTTATCTATTATAATGGTTTCTAAGATTCATGGTCATCAACTATTGTTCAATTCTTAAATTGATATTCTCCTCTTTCTATCCATGTATCCTGAAATTCGTAGCCTTCAACCCACCCCTATCCTCTTTTTTCTGAATTGAGAAAAATAGTTGTTCTTATATTTAATTCACACATCCTATTTCATAGGAGGACATACCTAACCCTTGGTACCATGTTCCTGGATAAACTTGATGCATATTTCATGGAATTCCATTAGAGTCTCATGTCTAAAAAACTCACAGAATATATGTCTATATCACTAGATCATTTTCCTCCAATATCATCATTGGGGAAGGGGTTTCAACATAACATAGTTTTATGTGTCCTATTATTTAACTCCAAAGGATGATTAAAATATTTTACTGAGTTGAGAGTGAACGGGTTGGGGGATAGGATGAGATTCATAAAGTTTCTATAAATGAGGATGATTTGTGAGGAAAATATAGTTTAGTTCCCATATCTATTTCACATCATTGGTGGGTGAATTTGGGGGGTTTGTTGAACAGATATTTTTGGGGATAGTTGCGATTGATATTCTTAGTAGTAGAAAAATGATAGAGTTTACTAAAGTGGTTGTTTTGAACTACAAATGAACTGCCAATAAATACAAATGATGATTTGGATCTGATTAGTGGACCACTAAATGATTTAATAAAAATATACAAAGGTGACTTAGTCAATGGTAACTAAATGATCACGCGATGGATACCCTGAAACATTTTGTGTAGCGTAGACCATTTAGTAATTCTACTTGAATAATGGAAATGAGGGTGGTTCCCTTGGGATTTTCCTATGGTGTCCCCTACCAATAGAGTATATATGGTCCTCTAGAAGTTCAATTCAACACAATCTACACTTAAAATGATATCTTTTAGCTTGATGTGATGAAATTAGATCTGGATTCGAAACCCACATATGAATACATGGGTTTTGACCTTCTTCATTTCCTGCATAATGAAACCAAAAAATAAAAAATTATTCAAAAAAACATAAAAAATTGTTTTATTCATTTTATTTCATTAGATAGTCATCAATATACCTTTAAACAAATAGAGGAAATTATGAAGGAATTTCAACCAGAATACTAATACAAATCAATCAGTTAGGCGTGTTTGTTGATTATAGTAGTTGTGATAATTGATAACATGTTTATAGATTAATTGATACCTTAGTATCATATTATTTCTATTCTTATTCCATAATAATGTATATTTTTGGTGTTGAAATATGGTATATTTTCTGTTCCATATATTCCCTCGTCGTTGAAGACACCATTTAAATCATAGTAAAGACACTAATGAGTGCATGCCAAAAATAATCTCCCACAACTCAAAATATGTTAGTAGACCTATGAAACTAGGTAACATGAGTGGATGAACATAAGGGACCCTATGTGTGATGTTAATGATATATTGATACGTTACACCCTAAAAAACTCTCACCAAGGACTATCTAGGTTTCTACCTATACACAGTATGCCAAACGAACTCATATGAAAATGTCATGGGTTAAGGGAATACCACTTAGAAACAACATGAACATGAACCCTTAGACATATTGGTGACATTGAAATCATATCATTGTTGGTAGTTCTCATTCCATTAGACACAAACATTGAACCCCATAATTCCCCTTATTGGAATTTTTGATCCTCCAGGCTGTTGGGGGACTCTCTGGCTATGGGGATCATATCAGCCATAGATCACAAATTCTTTAGTATCACCAAAGCAAACTTACCTACACCGTATACCTCTATTTCAATTCCTACAAGTACTAATGGAAAATTAGGGTGGAAAGAGGTACCCAATTGATAAGAGTAGCAAGGGTTCCACAAGTTAGACCCCAGGTCAAGGTCAGAACACCTCCTTTGTACATCAATAGGGAAACCCCTAGGCATAAATATCTTGAGAGCCGAATACCATTAATAAATATGGAATCATAAAAATGTTTGTGTATTTAAAATCAAATCCATTTACATACAACACATGTAGCATCTCTTTATTTATACCCACTATTTAGTCATCTGAACTTGAAATAAATTTTCCATACTCCCACCCCACTCAACTGCAATACTTACATCGTGGCTTCTAACCTCTATTCGTAGTTTTTGAATATTTATTCTTCCAAAATTGACCTACAACATATCGAGATCCTCTAATGATGATCCCAAGAGTTGAGAAAACAGTTTAATGTACAACAAGGAATAATAATATCCTCTAATACTGATGAAAAATATATCTTATAATTGATTATATAATTAACTCTACAATAAAATAGGCGTTTAAAAACACCATAAATGGCCTTTATCAGCTCTAGAAAAGCACTGAAAATGTGAGCGATGATAAAAGACCAGAAATTTTATCAACACAGGAAATGCACTGATAAAGGGGTCATTTATCAGCGCTTTAATTTAGCACCGCTAAAGGTCCGATTTATCTGTTCTTTTAAAAGTGATGATAAGGGTCCATACTACAGTATTTTATTACAACACACTACAATACCACTACAGTGTGTTGTAATAGAACACCATGACATCAAGAACACAATAGAAACACATCAGATATCAACAAAAAAATGTCCCAATATATAATTTAAATGAAATAAAATTTAAAACAAAAATACTCGAAACAAAACTATATTATAGAAATGAAAAACATTGGTTTATACAATTACATAAATACAAATTATTACATACATTCAAAAAAATCATAACAGTCAATGTTACCATGATTTCCTTTGACTTTCTTTATCGAACATCCAACATTGTATGAGTAGTTTCGAATAAACCACCTCAACTCAAAAAAAGAATCCATATGTATAAGAAAACAATTAATATGAGTAATACAAAAAGAAATAAATTTATCATAAATATGAAATATAAATTAATTCAACGGATATTAATTTTACTGTGAAAATATCAAGATTAACTCTATGATTGAGTAGTGGAGGGAACATTAAATAATGTGATAAATGTAAACACTACAAGAGTGAATGGTTTTGTGAGAGAAGAAGTCTATGGATGTTTAGGTGTAGAAAGGGATGAAAGATGTACAAGGAACCCAAACTCGAACAAAAGTATCCACTTGTATAAGAAAACAACTATTATGTGTGTAACACAAAAGATAAATAAATTTAACATACATATGAAACAATATATTAATTCTATGGACAATGATTTTACTGTGAAAACATCTATATTACCTATGTAATTGTGTAGAGGCAGCATCATTTCTATTCCTGTAATTGTAGTGGAGGTAACTTGAAAGAAAGTGATAAATGCACCACTGCGGGGGTGAAAATGTTCTAAGGGAAAAAGAGAATGAAGGTTGGACACAGAACCAAAACTTGAACAAAATAATCCAATTGTATAAGAAAATAATTATTATTTAATTAATACTAAAAGGAAATAAATTAAACAAACATATGATATAATACATAAAATATTGGGAAATGATTATACTATGAAAACATATAGATTACCTATGTAATTGATTATAAGAAATGTCATTTCTCTTCTTGAAATGGTAGTGAAGGTAAATTGAAAGAATATTATAAATGCACAACTATAGGGGTGGATGGGTTTTAAGAGAGAAAGAGCATTAAATTTGGAAAGAGCACCCCAACTCAAATAAAAGAATCCATATGTATATGAATACAATTTTTATGTGAGTAATACTAAAAATAAATAAATTAGACATAAATATGAGACAATACATTAATTATTTGAAGAATTATTTCGCTGTAAAAACATCAAGATTACCTCTATGATTAAGTAGAGACAACATTATTTCTCTTCTTGAAAAGGAATGATACATGGACATAAATCTTCAAAAATAAACGAACTCTAGATGGAATAATGAAAATTAAATCAAAGTTCTGTGATATAATTTTTAGTTTAAATAGAGAGAGTATATCATAATAATAACTTTTCATATATCAAAATGGGTTCTTTCATTATAGTTTGTTCTTATGAGGGGTTGGTAACATCATCATGTGAATAAGATATTGTATACATGAGTAATAAAACCTTTAAATTTAATTATGTTAATTCAGTAAAGAACACATAACATTATTAGGAAAGACAACATATATTAAAAAAAGTATTACCTTATCACTGAAATCTCCTTATTTTTTCAAATGATTCAAGGATTTGGGACCTCTATTGACAATCAAAATCCCATATTTGTAGTCCCCTCTAACATAAAAAACATTGTCTACATTGGGAACACCATGAAATTATTGTGATTTCCCAATGAAAGGGCTATCCTCGATTGAATTTTCATTTGACTCAACATTTATTTTAGTCTCTATATATACAATTGACCAATTCTTGTTTATTGGATCAGAGACATAAAATAATTTCACTACTTGTGATGCCATTAAAAAAAGCTCACCCTTTTCCCCATATACGTTGAAATTCACCTTCGCAAAACCCATTTCATCAACTTTCACTCCATTGATATTGTCAACCCATTTGCAACGGAAAAGAGACATATGAATTTTTTTATAATCCAACTTGTATATCTATTTGATAATTCCAGAATATGATATATTTGCATAAATTGGATTTATATCTATGGAACCAAATTTGTGAATCACGTCATCCACAAGCATAAAAATACTTTTTTTCACCGTATTTAAGTCATCATGTTATTTTGTATAGAATGTATAACCATTGATTACAAACCCATTGTAAGATATAACATTTTCATTTGGTCCTATGGATAGCCATTGAAGTCATTCGAAAATTAAATTCAGATTTTTAGATAACTCCTTATAAATTTGATCTCTGAACCATCCTATTACTGTTGATTATGTGTATATGAAATCCATATTTTAACCCTTGATGGGTTAAAATATCTAATAATTTATTTTTTGGGATCAATGTATGGATCAACATCTTCAGTGTTGTGTATTATGTAAATATTTTTTTCTCCCACTCTATCAAGGTAATTGCAACAACATCCATTCCAGAAATGCTTTAGACTTTAAGGAATTCACTATTATGAGACTTTGGGAGACTGATGCTTTCAACATCTGATAGGTAATTGGTAGAAAATTTAATATCTTCTTAAACAATATATCTTTACATAATACAACATTCGGGCCTACTTCAATTCTTGACATACCCTTTCAAAATCTCCATATACTGTTTAATGGGGTATATCCATATGTAATGGATAGGACCACATATTTGAAACTCTCTAACCAAGTGAACCATTAGGTGGATCATTATATAAATGAATGTTAGCGGGATGAACATTTATAATTCACATAGTATGATTGAAATATCCTAATTCATGATGGGAAAATTCTCCAGGTATACAAATTTACTGCATATGTCTTTGAAATAGAAGTAGGGTTTGGTTAATATAAGTTGCATATTTTGCATTAGAATGCAACTAAAATCCAAATGTAGTAAATATTGCATCAAAGCATGATAGTCGTGTGATTTTAGACCTTGTAACTTCAAATTAGTCACTGACACGTCATTATTGTTATTTGAGGAATACCCCTGTGGAACTTTTACACTCATAAGGAAAAGGAAAATTTTCAATTTTTCTTGTCTAGATTGTGTGTAAGCTACTGGATGAAGAAAATTCCACCTTTTACCCTTCACCAGTGCCAACTCAGCCCTTATCCCCATTTCAATCAAGTACAACCTAGCCATGATTCTGTCATTTATTTTTCCAAGAACATTTAGTAATGTCCCAATAACATTATAAAATACATTTTTTTACATGCATGACATAAAAAAAATGTCTAACATAAAAAATTACAATATGGTAATTAAAATAAATTTTATCTCTTCTTACAACCTTATTTTTTATGGTTTTTTGAAAATGGTTTACAAAAAATAGTTTCAATCTTTTTTAATTTTTTGTACAGTTTATCACCCTTTTCCAGAGATAGTGTTGTACCTTATTTGATATTCCCATAGAAAATTGTTGTCCAGGATCATTATTTATGTCTTTGAGGAGAAAAAATTTTATTTCCTAAAAACAAAGTCTTTGAGGAATGTTTCAACCAAATTTAGTATGCATGTTTTTCACAAATGGGACACCACAACATGCCTTTAATGATATAGCCTGATAAATTTCCATAATTAGGGAAGTCATTTATTGTTCAGAACAATATTTACATCAATGTGAATTCTTTACATTGTGACACCTGTATCCCACGTCAATTTTAGATCTTCTATAAATGGATCAAAATAGACATTAATATCATTACCGGGATGTTTTCATCCAGATATAAGAAAAGAAAACATAATGTATTTGCACTTTATGCATGAACATGGTGGTATGCTATAATTTACCAACATGAAGGGCCATGTATTGTGAGTACCACTCTATAAACCAAAAGTATTTATCCCATATTTAGATAATGGAAGACTAAAATTTCAAAGATCATCTCTAAATTTTGGAAACTCGTAATCAATTTTCTTCAACTGAGGAGAATCTTTAGGATGACATAGGCTCCCATATTTAATTCTTGTATTTACATGAAATGTTAATTGTATTGTGGTTTCCTAACATTTATATTGTCTTATAAATCGTGTAATTATAGAAAAGTACTATACAAACTTCAAAGGACTTGATTCATTTTTATTGTATTGATCCGCACCAAACTTAGGAAATTTGAAGAGTGATGCATAGTCCTTGTGAAATAATATGAAATCATTTGTAAAAGAATTTATTTTTTTAGTGATCATTCCCATTGAAAAAAACATTCTTTTAGAGTCATATGTTTGGAATGGTATTTAATTTTATTCTGGTAGCATATCTTTTAGAAGAAAAAGTAGTTCTTTAAAGTTAGTGTCACTCCATACATTGATAGCTTTCAAATTGTATAAATTCAATACAAATAACAATTTAGTGTACTTTGTAAAACTGGTATACAATGGTTTCTTGGAAAAACTATTTAACTATGAAAACATATTTGGAAAATCATGAAGGTCATCTTCAATTTTCATTTTTATTTCTTCCATGCGATCTCTATCATCTTTTACAATGGTATTCATATCAATTTATTCATAAACCACAATATCATCCCATTCGATATACACATTTAGTTTCCCCCATGTTTAGTCCAACCTTTATACCTTTTATCATTTCCTTAATAAACAAAATGCTCTTCAAACTCTTCCGGACTAATTTGACTTGAATAAAAATAACGTAAACACAGATAGAGGATTTTAGAAGGGTCTTCTACATGCTCTCTTGCAAAATTGATGAACACGTTAACTCCATATTCCTATTAATTTTTCAAATTATTAGAGTACATCAATTTTTAGTTCATATCCATCCTATTGGTTTCATAAAAGATTAATTTTTTACAATAAATAAATAAATATACATAAAATATTCATTATCAAAAGTGAAATTTATAGACAATTATAAGGAAAATATGGATCATTTTGACTAGAATATCTGGGTGCCTAGATATTTTAATCCAATAATAAGGGATATTGAAATGTGATAAAATAGAGGGAGATAAAGGCAAATAATAAATGATATTATCACTAAAAATTATATGTGTAAAATAGAAGATGGAAAGTATAATGACCCTAGTCTGAATTACCCCAAAACACCAAGTCAGATCATTTTATGACCTCTAACACACCACAATTCCACTAAAAGATGGTGTAAACCATTGTTGTAAAAAACCATAAATTGGAGGTGGTCCCCCCCCCCCAAACAAACAATTAGTACTAGAGGTCGAGAAAAATTCTTGCACGACCCTTGGGTCAATGGATATGCCGACCCAAAATCATCATTATACCCGTTAGATAAAGAAATATTGAAATAAATGATGAAATATCTTTATATACATATATACATGTCATGATAGTATAAAAAATCACTCACATATAGTTGATAAGAAATATCATATAGATAAAAACCAGATATTCAAACATAACATGAACTAATGGCACCATAATGATTCAAAATGTGAAGGCATGATGTGATAAAACCTCATGCTCTTAACTTGGGATGACCTCTTTGAATCTTCTCCATAAGAAAACATAGGGCCATAGTGAATTCTAAGAGGAACTAGATCCTATGATACATATAACCAATAGAATAACATTCATAACTCCACTAACACGGTTCCTAAAAAATAGCATATAAAGCTTCATGTCCACTAAGGTGTCCATAAAAGGTGTCAAAATATATATAATCATTAGGGAACCACCAATGTTCCTCAAATCAATAGTCAATAAACAAGAATATACATGATAATTTGTACACATTTATATACATAAATTAAAAAATTATTTTGTAAGATGATATAAAACATAGAAAGAAAACAACAATGAATAAATCCAAGGTTTAATGTCAGATATAAAAAACAGATCATACATCGGTAGTCAATACGAACAATGGACCACAAACCGTTCCCTAAACAAAGGATCAAAAACAAATAGTAAACAACTGATCATAAATAATGGATCATAAACAAATCATATAAGAATAAATCAAATATTAAACAAAAAACACACAATGAAAATCGGAAGGCCAACCTCGCTAGGTTGAAGAAAATACGAGAACCTGTTCGGATGTCGAAGGAGATGTTCTAAGGCTGTTGAGTGGTGTGATTCGGCCTTCAATTCACCGAAGAGGAGCTCTAACAGTGGGTGGATTCTACGGAAAGTTTCTATATCACGACAGGTTCGCAAATGCTTTGGGTTTTTAAAATAGTTGGGGAAAATTTTATTATCACTTACCAATAAAAATTGATTAAACTAATATTTATCAGCACTACACTTATTTCACGGATAAATCCTCATCTTTATCAGCGTGCAAAAAGTGCAGATAATGATTTATTTATCAGCGCTTATTACTGAAGTTTCGTGAAGGGATTTATAATTATAATTATAAATAAAAAATTTATACACTTATAAATACTTTATATATATATAGTAAATATATTCCATTTTAAATATACTTATTATAATTTGGTAATTATTTATTTAAAATTAAAGAAATTTTTTAAAAAAATATTATTTATATCATTATATATATTTATATAATTATCCATATATATATTTAATAAATATATATATAAATATAAATATAGAAAATATATTCAATATTTATGTAAATATATTATAAATTTAATAACTATTATAAACAAAAATAATTATTTATTTATAATTATATAAATAATTTTAAAAAATATGTATATGTATATATTTATAAATATTTAATTATATTAATATAGTGAATTTACATTTATAAATATATTTATTTATAAATAGTTTTTCAACATTATTAAGGAATATCAAATTTTTAGTGCATGTATATATGTACAGAATGAGTGAAATTGAATAAATTAAGATTATAGGTACACTTTAACAATACTGAAAAAATGGATAATTTCTATGTTTGTGCATATTGTATATAAAAATGCATTAATTACATATATGCGAAATCAATATAAGACTGATTTGATTTATATTAAATAGAAAAATCAAACACCATTAAATTATATGTTGAGTACTATGCAATTAGTTAATATTTTTAATTAATAATAATTTTTAATTTTATACAATTATTCAATAAATATATGAAAATTTAATGTAAAGCGCATAAATATTTTATAAAATATAAATTATATTTATATATATTAATTTATATATGTATATATATATTCTTAATATATACAATTTAATAACCTTAATTATCATAATTATCTAATTAATAAAATTATTAATAATTAATAATGTATAATCAATCAGTTCATTTTAATCATTAATTATTTAATTAATAATATTATTAATATTTATATAATAAACACATTTTTTAGTTTAGTTAATTATTTAATTTTATCAGTGCTAAAAATGCGTTGATGAAAGAAATATTTATCAGTGCTAAACATAAATCACTAATCATGGTTTCCTTTATCAATGCTAAAATAAAAGCACAGATAAAAGGTCAAATTTATCACCACTTTATTTAGCGTTGATAAATATTTCATTTATTAGAGTTTTATTCTATAATTTATAAATAAAATCACTATTAAAGGCCTATTTTGTAGTAGTTTAAAGTAGTGTGTGGCCAATCAACCCTGAATAGACCCTTTCCCCATGCCATTGGAAAGGAAGATTCCATCAGAAACTCCCCCTTTCCCCAATACCAACAGAAACCTGATCTAGCTCTAGCCCAATGCATCCCCTAAATCCATATACTACAATAATGAAAAAGATCTTACACCATAAACAATAATTATAATAACCCAATGATTCTTGAACTATGGCATTGGTTCCATGACCATTAACTTGTTTTAAGCCAAAATTAGACAACAGTGAGTTCATTAAAAATTCCACCAACATTAACTTTTGATTGGATTAGACCATTATATCCTCCTAGGTAGTGAAACATTGATCCACCAACACATTATTTCATCCCATCCATTCCAAATAGATATTAAACCATAACCCTATTTCAAATACCAATTTCGCAACTCCTCCTGCTCCAGTGAACCAGTTGACCACACCACTCATTTTTTTATAACCTCACCCCCATACACCTATTCCTCATATATCAAATTGGGTACCCATCAATCAATGATACACTAGTGCCTTTGGGTTTAGTTTCTATCTTGGTGTGTTATCTATCCTTCCAACTAATGAAATTATCACAGTATTCCTATTTTTTCCATCATGGACATATCTCCCCATGTGGTGTTAGTGTAACTTTTCCATTAAACCAACATTTATTTAATTAGATGTTATTTTCATTACCCATAGATTATAAGAAATATTTCATGTTCTATTCTCAACGCTAGATCATACTCATAATAAATGTATGTGATCCAATTTGTAGAACACCATCATCTATGTTTTCAAATTTCAAATGATAAAAAGATCACATATAGGCATTATTAGGTGGGTCCACTTTGATTTTCCTAGAAGTCAACACCAATAATATCTATAGATCTATGGATCATTGATCTACATCCTAATAAAACCGACAATCCATAATGAAATGGAACCTACTACCTTTAGTTCATAGGGATATCTATATTATAATAAATATACATAAATCATGATATTGGAATATAAATGGTGGTGGATTATATTTTTTAGATTGAGTTTTACATTTGAGGTTGTATAGGCTGCATCAAATGGTACAGTTTTTAGCATGGATTGGGATCATGGGTTATCAATTGAAATATAATAATCATTCTCATGGGAGTAGTGGTTATGTACCTAATATAGTGAAAGGGTACACATTAGGGTGATGTTATAATCTTAAGGAAAACATTAATTAATATTAATATTTCATCCATTTATGATAAACAAGTCATTCAAGTAGAAACACCAATCATGACTACTATTGTTACAATGGTACTATGGAAATGGATATAGAAAATGAAATAAGTAGATGTGTTAGTGATAGTTGGAATTGGGGATATCATATGAAGACCACCATTCGGTTCAAGTCACATAAATGGAAGACACTATCACTTTATTTAAAATCATAATCCATTTTTTTAATGGTTCAATTATTATAATTCCTTCCAATACATTGTTGGGTGTTATAGTACCACAATGTATTTCATGAATCAATTATCCACTATTTTTATCTTATGGATGAATCATGGGGGAAGCATAGTGCCACTATCATAACATTAATCATGAATTATAAAACTAATAGAAACCATAAAAACTCTAATGTGTACTAGGGATATGGATAATATTATTGTTCGTGTGTTGGGATAGTGAACTGTAAGGTAAAATTACCATTCGAGTGGGGTCAATCATAATAGAAACAAGTTGTTCCATACCCACTCACTAGTCATAGCATGGAAATTTTGGTCATTGTGATTCTGATTATGATGAAATGTAAATTTATACTATTAGACATAGAGAATATACCTCAAAATAAGGTTTTATATTGTCGTTAGGGATGAGAGTTTTTGGTACGACTTTCGCTCAGCCATACTGGATTCCATCAGTTTGGATATGTGCAATGTGTGTTTGTGTTTTTAAATTTACATGATAATATTACTAATTCCAATAACCTGTAATCCATGTCTCCTACTCAAATATTGTATACCTGATCAATATATAAATGGTATTCTATCAAAATATATACAAGGTATGTGCGGGCATATGGAGTCAGAGTTTTAATTGGAATAGAGTTAGGCTAGTGTACTTGTTAAAAAATTATTTCCAAGAGTTCTAAAAATAATATAAAGAGAATGTATTGGTAGGGTGAGTAAAATTTGAGCCAAGTTAGATTATTTGGGGTACAACTGAGCTCGTCTCGTATGTATAATTTAATTGTTCAATCAAGGATTCTTCTATTCTGAACCAGCTACTATAACAACCTAAAATTTCACGAGGTATTTTCCTTAAATGAATATAATGTTAGTATATTATTCTATATGAAAACCCAAAATAAAAAAAAATCTATAACATATTAGATGAGAATTATTAATAAATTATTAGAATAATAAAACCTCTAGTAAGTAAACAAATAGTAATAAATTAATCTTTTTTATGTTTAAAGGATAAATAATTAACATAATTTAGAATAAAATGGTTTTTAACTTCTAAAATAACTGTTTAATGTGTTAATAAATTAAATATTCCACTTTTAAATGATTACAATGATAATATATAATATTTAAATATATGAACTAATATAGTTTCTTTCTTTTAATCGGAAATTGGTATGGAGTAATATCAATAACACATAATATTTCAAAAGTAAAATTTTTAATAAAAGAAATTTTATTTATATTTTGTGTTTCTATATTTTTTATTTTTTATTTATAAATTTTTGAATTTGAATCAGAAAAATATATATCATTTTTTAATTTATAATTGAAATATTATATTAGTATGGTTTTTTGGTGTTTTTTTAATAGATTGATTTTAGGTGAATAGTGTAAAATTCCATTTTTGTTAATACTGATGATTTTATGAAATTATGTGCATGAATTAAAAATTTATGAATCTATTTTATATAATAATACCAATTCTATAAGATTTATTTTAAATTTTAAAATATTTATTTTAGTTTCCAAACCTATGTTTGATATTTTAAAACAAAAGTTGCATTATTATCTAAAACTATTTTTATGACATGATACAATCCTTATTTTAAAATTTAATTATTACACTATTATAAAGTGAATATAATAAAATTTATTGAATATTTGGAATTATAAGGTCCTTATTATGTAATAAGGAACATTCTATTTTTAGGCTAAAAAATGAATTACAAAGGTAAAAACTAGTTACCGCAGTAAAATCCAAAAGGGAAAAAGGGTTAACCAAATGGGTAAAAGCCCTAAAATTTTTATAATTCAGTTTTTGAGTTTTTTATAAAACAAAACTTATCTTATCTCTGTTATTTTACATTTTTTATTTTTTACCTATGAAACAAATGCTTACTTTATATTAAACTGTTATATTTACAAATGTATCATTCTATCCACTTATAAAAGGGGCCTCCCACCACCCCTTAAATACCATTATAAATATAGGTTTACTCTCAAAACACTACCATATTTCATTAACCTATAATCAAATAACATTTATTTAATCTTTTGTCCTACCTTTCTAATGAACCTTTTAAGGGAAAACTCAATGTTCTCAAGGTATTTACTAATTGTTCACTAACAATGTTTCTTTTCTATATTTCCATTCCAAATATATTTTTCTCCACATTATATTATGAATTAAGTATTTGTATTTTAATAATTTTCTATGTTTTTTAAATAACCAATAACCACATTTCCCCATTTCCTTTAAAAAAATGAAAATGTCATTCGCATGATTATTTGGAATACCACCTTCACGAAGTAACATATCTAAATTTTCATTTTGTTTATTTCTTATTTATTAAATTAAATTAAAATATGAATCACCACCTTAATAATATCTAAAAACATCACTATTCTTATATAATAATGATATAATTAAAAAAGAAACAACTTTAGTGACCATACCCATCCATAAATTATGGTATGTTTATGTTTGGGTTTGTCTAACCACCTACTAAAAATAGGTTATAAAATGGTACCATAGATGTATATTATAAGTTTCTAATTAAAAATAAATTATATTATTAAATAAATAATTATTTTATTTTGGTTTTACAATATTAAAATTAATAAAATCTTTAATTAAGATATCGACATTCGTTTGTTAAAAATCACTGAAACATGCTAATTAAAAATTTCATCTCTAGTATCATAACAAAAAATACCATATAATGGAATTATAACAATTTAAATAATTATAAATCATCAATCTAGTACCTTTAATGATCTGGGAATTATGATCTTTGGCAGAGTAATGAATAAAAACACCATTATTATGAAACTTGTTCAAAACGATCAAGATTTTTCACAGTTGATATTGAAAATATATAATAACTAAATAATGTAAACGTACAGAATAATTATAAATGAAATTTATAAAGGGTTAATTATATGATTAATTTTATGAAATAGGTGATTAAGAAATTTTATTTTTTACACATGATATTCAATAATTTTAGTGGAAGTAAGAAATTAATGTAAGGGATTCTTTATCTAAAATATTAATTTCTTGAGACATATTTCATATTGTGCACTATTCTATCTTTGATATGGTATAATTAATTGATAATGAATTTATTTTACCATATTCATGTAATACATGGGGTTTCGAGATCCATATCAGGTTCTTTTTTTAAATGGATTTTGATTCAAAGGATACCAAGGTTGTAAGTGTCTTTGTTAACTAAATTCCCTTAATTGTGTTATAGTTTCTATTCAATAACTCCTCTCTTCCAATATTGTCTGGTTCTACCCTAAGATTTTATTTTATGTCACCTTATCTTCCTCTTATGGGGAATAAATTTTTAGTTCAATGATTTTATCTTAATTAAGTTTTTCCTAAAATAGTATATCATTGTTGAGAATAATTGTTATCCTCTTCAATGAATGTTTCCCCTATTTGTTGATATTTCCTTTCCTGCTAATTTTAACCATTATATTTAGCAACCTAATTAGGTTTTATCTCATGTTAACTTCATCTATCACTTCTCCTCTTTTCAAAAATCACATTTATCAACCATTTCTTTGGTGTAGGTTTTCAATAAAGTAAAATCAAAATAAATTTTTTTTCCATCCTTTAAAAATTAAAATTTTTATCTTCCCCTAGACATTTTATAAAATCCTTAATATAATTTTCATGGATCAAATATTGAATATATTTTTTAAAAGTAAATGTTTTCACCTACAATTTTTGAAAATAACTTTTGAATGTGACCTGAAACATCATCTTTTATGGGTATATTAAAAACATTTTCTAAAAAACATTTTGTATTTTCTCTCACCATAACATAATTGAAATTTATGAAGGTTCCTTTCCATGTTTTTAAATTTTTTTATAAAATATTTTAACTATTTATTATTTTAAAAAAAAATTAAAATATTCTTATATTTTTTAAAAGTAAATTTTTTGTTTTTATATAATTATTGACTGAAAAATAGCATTTTAAAGGAATGAATTTTTAAGAAATAATTCATCAGTGTTCTTAAAAGAACCTTTATTTTATAGAAATTTTCTCTTGAAATCTCCTTTTTGTTTTAATGTTTAACAGTTGAAATATTTTATCAGGATCAAATTATTTAATTTTAAATAAACCATTTTGAGGAGTTTTTAATCATTTCAAAATCAGATGTTTCTTCACATTTTTTCAAATTTATTTATCCAATAGCCTCAAATATATTTTCATTATGCCAATATAATTTGACATTCATTCTTTTAAATTGGGGATATTTTATTATTCCACCATCAATATTCTTTAACTGGATGACTGATGGAATATTATATGAATGTTTTTCATGAAACCCATCAATTTTCCATGGGACTATTAAGTAATGTTTGATGTATGAATGTTTTTATGTTATAATATCACACATATGTATGAATAATTATTATCATGAAGTTTGGGGGTCCAATATTTCCCTCTAATGAATTGGTTAAGATTTTATATCACATAAAACAATCAAATGTTATGTGAATGTGATACGAGAATCTTTATTCACAAGTTTTTTATGTGAACATGATGCAGGTAGATTTGTTCATAGGTATTTTGTGTGAATTTGATGCTAGTAGTTTTTTCACAATATTTTTTATGAATGTGATAAGGTCACCCTGGTTCAAAATATTTTTTATACTTATGTTTATTCTATAATTCCTTATAATTCTTTGTTTCAATATCATGCCATATTTTTTATATGCATATGATTTTGTTGATTGGATCATGTTTAATGTCTCATGATTCTACACACCTTACCCATGGTTTGGGTATATTCAATTGAGATTAAATTTCCTTATATTATGACCTATGGAAAAATCCTAAGGTTACATGTTATTTTAATAAGATATTTTTCACATACTCATTTTTCCTTATATTTTTTTGATATAACCCCTGATAAAATGTTGATGTATTTTCCATTACTGACTATTTTAGCTCACCCCTTTCTTATGTTTTCATTACCCAGGATATGAATATGAGTATAGCTTATCAGAAGTATATAAAGGATCCAAGCATTGTTTTATAATAGATACTTGTTTATAGGTCTTGTAAAATAAGGTGCTTATATAACTGGCCCAAAAAGACACTAAACCATCAGTTCTTAGGATTGTGTAATTATTTTGAGGTATAATTTATAACTATTGGATGTTATATAAAGTAAATATATACTGATCTCACTTTTTATCAAATCTAGTGTTTAATGAAATTGTTTTTAGCACAAGATATAGGAGTGTGGGTCTGGGGTGCCTCAGTTTGTATCTGAGTACAAGTTAGTTATTTTTGAGGACTAGTTTAGTGATTTTTAAGGATTAGTATTAGATAAATTTAGTGAAAACCATAGGGATGATTATAAAGGATAATTATAAGTATGGGATAACATCCCAATGTTTTAGTAAAGTAGATATTTTTTGGGTTATTATAGAAATTATATCCCTATTTGGATACTAGAATGTGGATGTGATTTTGGAACATATAAATGTTTTGTTAATCACCCTGAAAAAAATATGATTGAGTTTTAAATCAATATTTACTTTATCTCATGATGAGTTGGACTAAGACATTACAACTGGCTGGAAAATCCAAAAGATATGCGTTGGTTGATCACATTAAATTTATAATCCATTATGATGGATTTATTATGTTAAGGAATTTTGTTATGGAATATGATAAAACCAAACATAAATAAACCTAGACTAAACCTAAGTGATTTATCTTGAAATTAAAGTATAATAGTCTAAACATTGGATACCTTAGTCCTTCATAAGATGGAATCTTATGAATTTATATATTTGTTTACTTATATTCTATTTTGTTATTATTAATCAATCATGACTAACTATTTTGGGTTTTATTTGACAACTGGAAATTAGAGGAAACTAATTAAATAATAAATTTGGGTTTGGTAGTTCATTTGATGTATTAATTATGTTTTCTAAATAGATCAACGATCATTTATCAAGATGGGAAGGAGATAAATCTCACAAAACTCTCATATCCCTCATGGATGATTTAATTGCATTCATTATTGAAAAATATAGTTTCAGTGATCATACTCAACTTTCTAGAACTCAGATACCTTTTATATTACTTAAAAAATATACCACTCTACTCCTATTCAATGATATTATGATGGGTATTTCAAATCTTTTAACAATATTTTAATGACATAACTTTCTCATATTACTCTATCTGATAATTACCACAAGGGACATTATTTAATTTTCACAATATCAGAACCCAGTAGAGGTATTACTATCCGTTATAAATCTGCGGAGGAGGGTGATCTCTAAGAGATATATATCTATTTTGTTTTAAAAATTAGAGGATTCTATATATATTTTGACAACCAACCATGTTTTAAAGCATCCCACTCTGATTAAGTCCAAAGTTGTAATGGAAAACAACTCTAGAATGAAATTTCAAAAATTATATGCTCAAAATACACAACTATATAAAATTATTATTCATTACTCACACTAAATTTATCAAATATTTCACTTTTGTTCCATGAAAAAAATTTAGAGAATTTAGAAACCATAAGATGTAGTCCATCAACTCATGGATGCAACACGATGCACTATTGAGCCTCTAAAAGCAATAATGAAATTTAAGTACCCAAAGATCTTCGTTTTAAAAAGTCATGTCTCTAGAAACTCTTATGACTCATAACCCTATAAAGAAACATATATGTCAGAAATGGTTTTAAATATTAATCTATTCCAAAAATAAAGGAATATGTGTGTCTTCTAGTTTTAAATAAGATATTAAGGTAGGAAAATCATTTGAAATTACTTCTTGAGTAATGTATATATGTTAAATATGATGAAATATTTTTTGTATGTGATGATTAAAATTTTGAGGACACAATTTATTTTGTGGGAGGGGAAATGTAACAACCAGAAATTTAATTATATATTTTCCTTACAAAATATTATGTTAATAGATTTTTCTACAGGAAAAACAAAACCAAAACAAGTCACAACATATTTGATAAAAACTATTTAAAAATTATTGTAAGAATAAAATCTCTAGTAAATAAAAATATAGTAATCAATTAAAAATATTTATGCTTAGAGGATAAATAATACATATTATTTCACATTAATAAGGATTGTTCTTTCTTATATATCATTTTAAAATATTTATAAATTAAATTGGACACTTTTAAATGGTTATTGTGGTAATATATAATATTAAAATATATGAACTATTATATTATAATATTTTAAATTAGAAATTGGGATGGAACAATATGAAGAACACTTAATGTTCAAAAAATATATTTTTCAATAAAAGAGGGTTTCTTTATATTTTTTATTTTTCATTTAAAAAAAATTTCATATTTTATAACCCTAAATAGATAAAATATATCTTTTTTTAATTTATAATATCAAAATTAAATTGGTATGATTATTTGGATTTTTTTTGAAAAGATTGATTTTTAGGTGAATAGTGAAAAATCCTATTTTTTATAAATATCATGACATTTTTCAAATTATAAGTATGAATTAAAATTTTTTGAAACAATTTTATAGAAAATATTTGTAATTTATAAGATTCATTATAAATTAAAAAATATATGTTTTATTTTATAAACGTATGTTTTATATTTTTGAACATAAGTTTTACGATTCTCTAAAACTATTTTTAATACATTATACATTTATTATTTTCAAATTAATTTTTACCAATTTCATAAATTTAATATAATAAAATTAATCCAATTTTTGGAATTATATAGTACAAATTATGTAATAAGTATCATTGTATTTTTATTCTTAAATAATTCATTACTTAGATAATAACTAGTTACAACTGTAAGAGTCAAAAGGTCTATCTAAAGGGGTAAAAGTAAGAACATGTTAACAACATGTTTATAATTGAGTATATGAGGTTTTTGTTGAAAAAAAATTATCTCCTCTTAATTAGTGTCCATTTTCATGTCTTCTAGACGTGTGAAACATTTTATCACTTTATATTAAGTTTCTATATTTACAAAACGTAATTATCTCTACTTATAAAAGGGGCCCATCA
Source organism: Viscum album (assembly GCA_963277665.1). Lineage (NCBI taxonomy): Eukaryota > Viridiplantae > Streptophyta > Magnoliopsida > Santalales > Viscaceae > Viscum > Viscum album. The sequence continues at coordinate 802,366,007 of OY728167.1, read as the reverse complement.
ACACCCCTTCAAGACCACTATAAATTTTTGTATTTTATTTAAACTACCCCTTATTTTATTCCCCTATAATCATATTTTACTTAAGATTATATAAAAAATATTTTGGATTAAATCCTCCGTTTTCAAGGAACCCCCAAGTGAAATCTCAATGTTTTCAATGAAAGTACTAAAATTTCCCTAACATTGTTTGTTTTATTTATTTCATATTCGAATATTTTTCTCAATATTATATTATGAATTTAGTATTTATAATATAACTAATTTAGTTATATTTTGGGAATAAATTTTAATCACTTTTCCCATTTTCCCTTAAGAAAAATGTTAATGTCTTTCATGAGTTTGTGCAAACTACTACCTCCATGAAGCTACATATCTAATTTTTCTTCTAGTTTCATTATAATTTATTATACTATATTAAAATTATTTATCATCGTATAAATATATAAATAAAATTATTACAAATATGTAAAAATTATATTATTCCAAAAGAAACAACTTTTATAACAAAACTCATCCATTAATTATGGCATGTTTTTGTTTGCGTCAATCTAACCAACTACTTGAATGATGTTATAAAATAGTATCATGGATTACATTTAGAGAATAAATACAATAAATATACAATATAAATAATTCAATAATGATTTTATTTTGGTTCAAAAGTATCAATATTACTCACGAAAATATAGAAAATAGACAATTACTAACTAATATTCATATAGAGAATAATTATAAAAGAAGTACATAAAAGGATATATATATGAATAAGGTTATAGAATACATGATTAATATATTTAATTTTCATACCAAGAATTTATGTTCTTTAGTGGAAGTAATGAATTAAGGTAAGGGTTTCTTTGTCTCAAATATTAATCTATTAATAAATATTTCATATTGTGCACCGTGATATCTTTGATATTGTGTGATTGTATAAAAATAGATTTATTTTATCATATTTATATAATTGATGGGAATTAAATATATAAATGTTTTTATTTATTTAAATGGATTTCGATTTAAAGGAAACCAAGGTTTCAAGTGGATTTGTTAAATCAACTCTCTTTATTGAGTTACAATGCTTCTTACTGAACTTGTTTCTTTAAATATTTGTTTCTTACACTATAATATTTTATTTCATAATAATTTGGTTTCCTCTCTAGGGATAATTAATTTTTAATTTTAAATATTTCACCGTGATGAATATCTTCCTAAAAAATAATACCATTGTTGATAATTATTCTCATCCTCATTAACAAAGGTTCCCACTACTTACCTACATTTTACTTTCCCTGAAAAGTTATAATTTATATTTTTAAACATAATTATGTGTTATCTCATGAGACATTAATATTTACATTCTCTTATTTTCAAATGTATGTTTCATGATCACTTTATACGATGTGGGTTTTCAAGAAAGGTATTTTAAAATAGTAAAAATAATTCCATCCATTCAAAATAAATTTTTTTATCTCTTACTCCACATTTCATCTAAAAACCATTATATTAATTTTATGGATCCATTATTGAATATCTTTTGAAAATGTATATTTTTTTAAAGATTTCAATTCACCTTTTGAAAATGACTTTTGAATGTGTCCAATAGCTTTATATTTTTCAAGTGTTGTAAAAACATTTTCTGAAATATATTTTAAGGTTTCTATCACCATATGAACATTCTTCTCTACAAGTTTCCCTTATATATTTTTAAATGTTTTTCAAAATTATTTTAACTCTCTATTATTTTGAAAAGAAAATCAAATATTCATATATATATTTAAATTGTAAAAAAAATTATCTTAAAAGAAATTATTTAATTAAAAAGGATTTTAAAGGCTTTTATTTTTGAGATATAATTTTTATTCTGTTTGAATGAACCTTTATTTTATAAACTTTTTAATATTAATTGTTATTAGTTTTAAAGGATACTATTTAAAAATAATTATCAAGATAAACGTGTTTTGTTTTAATGAAATTTTTTGAGGAGTTTAAATTATTTAAAAAAGGGATGTTTCTTAATGTTTTTTCAATGTAATTTATCCAATAATCTCAAAAATGAATTTTACATATTTTCCAACATCCTTTGAAATTACATATGTTATACATGGGATATGTTCTTATGACACCAACTTTATTCTTTCTCTAGATATCTTATGGAATTTTATCGGTAAATTTTTTCTGAAACCCACCACCTTTCCATATGTTAATTAAGGGGTTTTTAAAGTATGAATGTATTCATGTTCTAAAAGCACAGAAATATATGGATGATTATTTTTATGAATTTTGGGGGACTATATATTCCTCCAATTCATTGGTTAATATTTTATATCACATGATATGATGAAATGGTATGTGAACATTTTACAGTAATCTTTGTTCACAAATTTGTCCTGTGAACATAATGCATGTATCTTTGTTCAAAGGTTTACTATGAAAACATAATGTGGGTATATTTATTCAAAATTTGTTGTGTGAACATAATTAAATTATCTTGGTTAAATTTTTTCCTATATTTATGTTTGTTAAATAATTCCTTATTGTGCAATGTTTCAATGTCCTGCTATATTTTCAATATGCCTATGATTATTCTCCTATAATAACCTTGATCTTTATTTCACATTAGTAAATTATTTTTTACATAAAAGTATACTTCACAAAACATATATGATAGAGAATTATATTTTATTTCGTAATTAGGTACATTACATATCAATTTAAATTTGGAAAACATCATCTTTACTGAAAACGTCGTTAACATGATCGCACTTAAAACTACATAGGATAACCTGGGGGCATGCATAAGAAATGGGTGAGCTATAAATACCAATAAGGGAATAAGAATTTAATAAGTTAATACATGTTATACAATATGTGTATCAATGGGTAATAAAAGGAACATGTATAATAAGTCCTGATATAACATGATTATTATGGCATGGGAAATGTGGAAATAACTTAAAACATTTCATCATAAACCTAGGTTAAGGATAAATTCAAAGAAATCATAATGGAAAAAGTATTATAAATGAATAAGGTTAACTAAATATCCCCAAATTATTTCTCATGAGACTAAAAATTACTTAATTCATTGGAGTGCTATATAATTTTGGGCTCACTCGTGACATTCATTTCATTCTCATGCTTAAGTGTGCCACATAGATCATACAATATGATTAATTCACCATCATATTTTATTCCAATTTCAAGAAGTATGGAATACATACATGTAATTCCAATGTAAATGTTGGATAACTGTATAATGGAGAATACCCTTGATAGAAAATGGGTTTTTTATTTACTAACCAATTATTTTGGTATGGAAAAACATGGTGAAATTTGGGCAACATATCAACATTGCTTAAAAATTCATAATAATGGGTTTATGAGATAAAAGGGGGTGTATCATATTTTGGAAATAAATTGGAAATTAAGGGGGATATATAATAACATATCCCATCATAATGAAATTACGATAAAATACATAAGGTAAAGAGGATACTTGAATAAAGAGGAGAAAGGAAAAGATCCATTACTTGAGTGTGTGACTCCAAATTCTTAGGAGGAGCTTCTTGAGAGATTCTATGTTCCTTGGAAGGACTCTAGAGATGGTATGAAAGAGTAAGGAAATGTTTCAATGGTTTTAATTGAATGGAAATGGGAGCCTAGATTGGTTTATATAGGTAAAGAGTGGGTAATTCAATAATATTTCCCAAACATATATTTTGGACTATATATAATAAAACAAAAAAAAGAAGAAAAAAAATCAATGTTTTCTCTCTTGGTTTCTGCCAAATTGTAGTGGTTTTCATTATTATATGATTACAAGGGCTGAAATTAATAAAATAATGTACTTACATATATGGAGGAGAGTCATACTCCAAAATAAATGATATTAAAACATTAAAATATATTAATGGTTATGGAGGATTCATAATAGATTTATAAAGTTAATAAAATAAACATAAAATAAAATTATTTTAAATATAAGAGATATATTAGGTGGTGGGTAGCTTTTATAGTATTTATTATGTCACTTTTGGATCATTATGATGTCATATTACACATCGTATATTTATACGACATTTAATTTTTACCCGAAAATTAAACTATGTCAAAAAATTATGAAAAATTAAGCATTGGATAATTTCAACATTTTGAATCCAAAATTAATATTCACTTTATAAAAATAATTTTCTAAATATGTGTATTTTCAATTTCAAAATAGTAATTGATATTTATTGAGAAATTATAGGTTTTTTTAAAATAACAATTTTTGAACCCTTATAGAAATTATATTTGACTTCATAAAAAATATATGTTCATTTATATTTAATAAAAATTATTTAATAATAATAGTTTATTAAAATATTTTTCATTTCTAAAACACATCATTTCATCCCAATAAATTCCTTAATTGAATTTGAATATTTAAAATACAATTTGTGATTTATTTTATCAAAATCAAAATCATTTATAAAGTAACAATAATATGATCAAAATATATTCATTGTACTCAAAAAAATAATGAACATAATCATATTTATAGGGTCTTGATATATATCCTATAATTCACCAGCAAACACCCTTAGGTAAAGGTGAGTGACTATGAGACTTTCATGGGGTTGTTCGGCGAACATTGTTTGGGTCGTGATCTCAATGAGCTTGAACTTCTTCCGTAAAAGGATTCCCTCATGTATAAGTTGTTAGATCTTAGTTTGGTATTGATCAAGGGAAAATAAAAATGATTATATCTCAGTCATAAGATCTGAAAAATGGATATCATCGGGTATGATCCTACTTATTGATGCTATCACTTCCTTTGTCTTTGTCCATTGTATTTGTTAAATCCCTATATTTTGGATAATAATGTGATCAATATTCAAAGGCTATATGATCAAAAATAATGATTCTTAATGGTATTTTAAATCCGATATAATAAAACCAAGAAAGTTTAGGAGTATTCTATAACCATATTAGATAAAAATAAATTTAATTAAATCAAAAGGAGAATTTTATTAATAATAGTTCGGGTTGTTACAATCTTCACCCCTTAAGAAATTTCACCCTTGAAATTTTCTTTTCCCACATTCAAACAGATGCAGGTTACTCTACTTCATCACCTCCTGTAGTTCCCATATTTATTTGTCAAACTTTTGGTTTCTCCACGGTATATTAACATGGTGAATTTTATTATTTCATAAAACATTGTTTATATGATCTAATATATTCATAAGCTGATCCTTATAGGAATATCCATTCTCTAATGGTTCCACATACAGATTGAGTACATGTGAGGGGTATGATATGTACATTCTCAAGAAGGATACATGGAATACATCATGTACTTGAGATACATTAGGTGGGAGTGCAAGTCAGTAGGTCAACACTCCAATGCGACTAAGGATCTCAAAGGGGACAATGCATCATGGACTAAGCTTCCCCTTATTCCCAAATCTCATCACTTTCTTCCATGGAGATATATGGAGGAATAACAGGTCTCCAACATCAGACTATATTTTTCTTCGATGATTGTAATCATATCTCTTATATCGACTCTTATCAGCCTTGATGTGATTCTATAATGTCTTTACCTTTTCCACCATTTAGTCAACCATTTCTGGACCTAGCAGTATGTGTTCCCCAAATTCATCCCAACATGAAGTTTGTTATAAATCTATTCCCATAAAGGGCATCATAGTGATCCATCTGGTTTCTTGGGTGGAAATTGTTATTGTATGAGAACTCTACTAGAGGAAGATGTTGATCCCATACTCCTTTGAAGTCAATTGAGCACGATCTCAACATTTTCTCAAGTGTCTGGATAGTCTGCTAAGATTGAAAATTAATTTGAGGTCGATAAGTCATGATGAAGTTCAAATCTATTTTAATATCATTTTGGATGCTTTTTGAAATAAAGGTGAATATCATATCTCAATTAGATACAATAGATAGTGGTAATCCATGTATTCTCACCACTTATTTGATGAATATAAATACAATTTGATCTAGTGATAATTCCTCTTGAATTGTAAATAAGTGTATTGTCTTTGTAAGATGATCAACCACACCCCAGATATCATTGTATCATTTGGATTTCTTTATATTTTTGGTTTCAAAGTCCATGGTGGAGTGTTTCCATTTCCCTGTATCTATGGGTAACAGATGCATCATCCCATTAGAATTTTGTCTTCCATCCTTCACTTTCTAAAATACCTGGAACTTTAATGTATATTTAGAAATCTACTTGTTTATATTATCCAAAAAATAGGGTTCTTAAATATCTTGATACATCTTTGTTCTTCCAGGATGTATAGAGAATGCCGATCTATGTGGATCATCCAAAAAATCATTCTTTAACTCTGGTTTTGATTATACACATAGTCTTGAACTAAATATTGCAACACCTTCTTCATTAACATTGAACTCTGAGGGTTTCAATTTTTTATAGTTTCCTATTTCTTCTGAATTCCCACATTATATAGTTGAGAATATTTTAACCTCTCAATAAGATATGATTGAGAAATTATTCGTGAATGGATTGATGACGTTCCTTCCATTATGATTCTTATGTGGATCATTTCAAAATATAAGAAGATCATATCCCTCTCAAATATCATCAATGATGGAATTTCAAGATATTTTTTACATAGATCATCCTCCAATTTACTCACTTTTATAGGATGGTAGTGAATTGAGAAGTCATAGTCCTTTATAAACTGTAACCATCATCATTGGAACATATTCATCTCTTTATATGTAAATATATAATTGAGGATTTTTTGATTCATATATATTTAACACTTCTCTCCATAGATATAAGTTTGTCATATTTTCAAATAGAATGTCACTAAAACCAACTCAATATCATTTTTTGGGTAGTTCTATTCATCAACTTTCAACTGACTTGAATCATAGGCTATGAATTTTTCATTCTACATTAACACAAAACCCAATACCTTCTTTAAAGCATCAAAGAATACCACAAAAGTTTCTCCACTTGTGGGTAGTGTGATTACTGGTGTATTGATAATAATTATTTTCAAATCTATGAATCCCTCTTCACATTCATCATTCCAATTAAACTTTAATCCATTATGAGTAATCTTGGTATGGGAGTTTTACAATGGTAATAAATTTCCCACAAATCAACGATAACCCCCAACTAACCCAAGAAAACTACAGATATATACCATTGATTTTTACATCATCCATCCTTAAATTTACTTTGTCTTCAAAGGTTCCAAAAATATCCCATTTTTTGGATGATATTACCCAAAAAATAGACTTCCTTCAACCGAAAATCACATTTTTTATACTTCGCATAAAGCTTCTCCTTTCATAGGGTCTCTAGCATAGTTCTTAGATTCTCCTCATGATCCTCCTTTATTTGGGATTATCTTAGAATATCATCTACAAATACTACCAAAAATTTGTCAAGGTAATCTCTAAATTTTCTATTTATCAAGTCTATGAAGATTTATGGTTCATTAGTGAGTCCTAATGGCATTATTGTGAACTCATAGTTCTCATACCTTGTGCGAAAAGCAGTCTTAGGGATATCCACCTTCTTCATCCGAACATGGTAATATCTTGACCTCAGATCCACCTTAGAGAAGTATTATGATACACGTAGCTGATCTAATAATCCATTAATCCATGGAAGTGTGTACTTGTTCTTTATCATTATCTTTTTGAGCTCACGATAATCAATGAAAAGGTGCATTAACCCATCCTTCTTATTGATGAAGAGGATTGGTTCCCCCATAGTGAAGCACTTGGACATATGAACCCTTTATCCAAATTATCATGTAGTTGTTTATTAAGATGCTAAAGTCCCATAACCTAAATTCTATATAGAGTATTGGATAATTGTAACACCCCAGGTATATGAATTATTGAAAATTCATCCTCTCGGTTTGGAGGAAGACCATGAAATTCCTTAGGAAACACATCCGAATATTCTCTCATAATAGGAATGTATTCAAGGATGATTATTTAATTAGAATCAAACATTTGAGTGAAATATGATTTTCATAGGGTAATAATATCCATTCAGGATATTTTGGTGCTAAATAAGATTCATCTTCTTCCTTGCACATGTACGGAATCTGGGGTCAATTCGTGATATAGAGAGTGATTTTCTTCTCGCAGCAATTTATGTTGGATCCATATAGGGAGAGACAATCCATGCCCAAAATTGTATCAAATTCCACCAAAGGGAGTATGACATGGTTATCTGGGAATTTAATCCCATAAAGATTAGTAAGGTATGAGTTATATAATTGTGATAAAATAATTTCCCTATTTTTTGATTTCAGTGATAGCTCAACTTCTATGCTTTGTGGTTGTTTTTTAATAGTTATACTAAATATTTTTGATATGAGGGAATGAGTAGAACCAAAATCAAAAAGTATGTTCGCTATTATTTAATAAATAAATAGAATACCTGTCACCAATTTTTTTTTAGGATCCAACTTAGTGGTTGTGATGGAAGAAGATCACCCTTGCTGCCTTGGAGGTTTTTGGTTGTCTCCCAAAACCCTTATCCTAGTCTAATGGTTTTCAAAGTTGCATGGTTACTTGCAGTGGAACCAATGAACAATGTGTTGAGGGTTTACTGGAGCATTCCATTCATTTATCTTATTATTTGTTTTATTATTTTGGAAGTCATTATCTAGGTTTCATTCATTCATACACCTAATGAATTTCCTTATTCCCCTTAGGCAATTTTCGAGGTTCTTCTTTCTATACCTTTGAAATGTTAGATGTAGAAATTTCTTGGAACTGTTATATTTCTCCATCAGACTAAAAAAATTAAACTCCAATTTCCGCTTTTTATCCCCACGATACCCTTGAGATCTTCTAATATCTATTTTTACTTTTCGGTCACATAAAAAATTCCCTCATAGCTATCAAAGACACAGATTGCTATGGAGTTTCATAGACTATGTTTTAGCACACCAAGAAATAGTCAATATTGTATTCAGGGGTAATAAAAAAGGTGAAGGTGTATCATGAAATAATTTTAAATTTTTCCTCATATTCCATGATAAATTCATCATATTTTTGTTTGAGGGAAAGTAAATACCATTCCATTTTAATTCGGAGAGTTCAAGGAAAATATTTATCAAAAAACATTGTTTAGAATTCCTTCCACCCAATTGCTTTGATTTATTCCTTGGGCTTCATTTTTCTGATCAATGTCCACAACTGATCATCGACTCCCTCTATCTAATAAATACCCAGTATAACCATCACTTGTTTAAAACATTAATAGATACAGAAGATATTATCAATGGAGTTGATTCATTGCTCCGTGGTTAAGGGATCAATTGATCCATTTGAATGTTTGAGGCCTTTTTCGCATAAAGGTTTCGATTATAGCTTATTATTTCATAGGGGGATTTGGATACTTATCTTGATCTATGTTTATATTTAGAACCAAAGTTAGTTGATATAGTATATTCACAAGTTTTGTGATTCCGGCTCCCATCAGTTTGGGTATCTCATTGGGACAGTCATCACATTACCCTTCACATTGATTGTTTACCCAATTCATCCTATTTATGGCTATTGGATATAATGAAGTGAAAATTAGGGAAGAGTATATTTATACTACTAAACACATAATAATGAATTTAATGACATGAAAGTGATAATTTATAACTTATATTTATTTCCTTAACTTATGAATTTCGAGGATTCAATTTATGTTATCCATGATCCATTTCCCAACATATATACTTATGGGATTTTTTTGTTCCTGTAATAATTTTTCCTAATGATATTTTAATTTTACTAAATCAGATCCCTTGAGAGTGTCAAACCAGGTGAACAGTAAGGCCTATTGTCATGTACCAGGTTACTTCGAGTCAAGATCGACACACCTTGTTAGAGTTGTTACCCTTAGGTACATCTATTCCAGAACCACACCCACATCAAGTATCCAAACAATTTTGTATTTTATTGGTGAACCACATAATCTATACTTACCAAAATTATGGATATTTTCTTATAATTAGTTCTTTTATAAGGATTTTGGTATATTTTTCTAGTCATAATCCAAAAGATATCATGACATTTCATTTGACACCAACTATGAAAACCCTTATATTTATTTCACATTAATACATGATTTATTACATAAAACTACACTTAATAAAACTGATAAGAATGAGAAGTATAATGTATTTGGGAATTAGGTACATTACATAACAATTTAAACTAGGAAAAAAAATATCCTTATTGAAAACTTCCTTAACATGATCGTACTTAAAAATGAATGAGATAACCTGGCGAAATACCTAAGAAAGGGGTGAGCTATAAATCCCAATAAGGGAATAAGAATGGAATAAGTTAATACATTTTAGACAACATTGATATATATGTGGAATAAATGGAACATGAATAATAATCCATGATATAACATGATAATCTTAACATGGGAAATGTGGAAACTACTTAAAATGTTGCATGATAAACATTGGTCAAGGATAAATTAAACGATATAATAATAATAAAAATTACCATAATGGAATTAGGTTCGCTCCATTTCCTAGATTGACTCTTTAGAATAAACATTACCCAATGAATTGGAGAACTATATAATTCAAGGCGGACCTGTCACATTCATTTCATTCTCATGCTTAAGTGTTCCACATAGATTACAAAACATGGATTGATTCTTCGTCATATTTTATTACACGATCAAGGAGTATAGTATACATAAATTTACATCCCATGTCAAAGAGGTATTAGTTGAAAAATGTGAATACCCTTCATAGGAAATCGGTATGGTATTCACTATAGATTTATTTTGGCATACAAAATCATGGTACAATTTCAGCATCCTAACGACATCACTTAAAAGTTCATAAGAATGGGTTTATGAGAGAGAAATTGGTATCTAATAAATTGTAAATCCATTTGAAATTAAGGGAGATATATAATAACATATTCCATATTAATTAAATGAAGATAAATAACATAAGGTAAAGAGGATTCTTGGATATATAGGGGAATGGAATTGAGTGTGTGACTCCAAATGCTCCTGAGGAGCTTATTGAGATCTTGGTGGAACCTTGGGAGGAATATATAGAGGAGAAAGAAGAGTAAGGACATTTTTCAAGGATTTTTAGTGAAGATAAATGGGATATTGGGTGAGATTATATAAGAAAAGAGTGGTGAATTCTTTAATATTTATGAAAATTATATTTTGGACTCTATATAATAAAATAACAAAAAACACCAAATTTCTCATAATGTTCCTAAGATTTATAAAAAATGGGAGTGTTTCTCCTTATTTTATAAGGATAAGGGTCTATATTAACAAAAACAATTCCATATTTTATGTGGAGGTGATTCATACTCCTAAAGAAATGATTTTGAAACTTAAAAATATATTAATGGTTTTGCAAGATTCATAATGGATTTATAAAATTAATAAAATAATCATAAAATCAAATTATTTTAAAGGGAATACATATATTTGGTCATGGTTACCTTTTATATTATTTATTACATCACTTTGGGGTCATTAAGATGTCATAATACACACTGTATATTAATATAATATTTAATTTTTCACTCAAAAATTTGAATGTCTCATAAAACTATGAAAAATTCACCATTGGATAATTTAGAAATCCTAATTGCAATAATAATATTCATTTTATCAAAATAATTTTCTAAATATGTTTATTTTAACTTTTGATATATGAATTGACATTTATTGAGAAATGCTGGGTTTTTGGACCATAATAATTTTCAAACCCTAATAAAAATTATAATTGAATTCATAAAAATTATAAGATAATTTATATTTAATAAAAAATATTTACTAAAAATATTTAATTAAAATATTATTTATTTCAAAAATAAATTAATTCATCACAAAAAATTCCACAATTGAATTTGAATATTAAAAATACTATTTGTGATTTATTGTATCGAAATAAAAATAATTTATAAATTAAAAATTATATAGGGAAAATATATTCATTATTTTATAAAAAATAATGTAAAAACTAATATTTCTAGGGTCTTTATACATATACCTTTAATACACCATAAAATACCCGAATAGAAAGGTGAATGAATGGAATAATTTAATAAGGTTGTTTGAAGAACATTGTTTGGGATGTGATCTCAATGAGCTTGATCTTCTAATGTGAACTATTTTGATCATGCTTATGTTGTTGGATATCACATTGGGATTGATCAAGGTCAAAGCCCTGTGATGATATCTCCCTTACAATCTCTGATAAATGGGCTTTATAGGGTATGATACTACTGGTTAAGGCCATGTCTTCCTTTGTCTGTGTCAATTGGAATTGTTAAAGCCCTATATTTATACTAATCATGTGATCACTGTTAAAATGATATATTGTCAATGGAAATGATGTATAATGGTATTTTAAATCTGATATAATAAAACCATGTATGTTCATGTGCTTTCCAATTCCTTATTAGATAATAATTAATTTAATTAATTATAAAGGGGAATTTTATTTATAACTATTCAGGTCATTACAACCCCTTGGATCATGTATAATGTATCATGATTACACAAAAATTTCCATGGTTAATGTTTGGTTATTAGAGATTACATGTACTTATATCATGACATATGGGGAACTCTTATTTTTCCATGTTATTTCAATCATAATTTATCCTTTTCTATTGTTTTATCTATTGATTGTGATCTGACCCTTGATGAAATGTTTACTAGTTTCCCCAATACCGAGTGTTTGGGATCACACCTTTATTATGGCTCTACTCCACATGTTATGAAGACAATTATAACCTATGATAAGTATATAAAAGATTCTAGTGTGGTTTCATTATGGAGAAATGTTTAAATGTTTTTTAAAATAATTTATATATATAATTGTTCCTCAAAGACACTGAACCTTCTATTGTTCTAATTATGTTATTATTGTGTGATGTAATGATTAAATTATGAAAATGATGTAACATAAAGATAGATTCATCTCGATCGATCAAAAATTTATTTTTTATTAATCAATGGGTAAAATGAAACCCATTTAAGAAAAAATAAGAAGACTCAAGGAGACCTAAATTGGTAAAACCCAGGGGAATCCCCATGGAAAAAATATTTCATTCAAGAAGGAAATAACCTAGACTGGAATAAATAACCATGGACTCATATTCCCTTCCTTCATGAGAAAGAGCATCTATAGAAAAATTAGATTCTATCCAAATATGATGAACATTGTGGACTTGATTGGTCTCCATTGAACATGTTCTAATAAAATAAATAAGATTCCATGGGGTTTCATTTTCCCTTGTAGAGACTGCACCAAAACCTCAAAGGCTGACACAACCTCTGAAATCTTTAGGCCATACCACTTGCATAGCGTGAAATAGGTGTGTAAAGATCTCACCTAAGCACTCAATGAGTTACCTGGACCATAAAACACACTGAATTCAATCAGAACTGACCCATTTGAATTCTTAAGAAAACCACCCCCTCTCATATGCCCATTTATGTAGGTGCCATACACATTAAGTTTGGTACCATTAGCGAGCGAGAACCATCTAACCCATCAACCATGAGAACATGTCGTAGTAATAGTCCTATTGAGAAATATGAAATCACATGCCACCTTGGTACTCCTTTAATAATTGAGCCTATATCTTAGATAAGAGCCTCCGATCTCACTAGGAGATAAGAAACCGAAAGTCGATTATCCATTCTCGTGAGGTTCATCACCTCCAAAATAGTCCTGCAAATGGTAATAAAAATAATTCTACGGATCTAGATCAACATCATACAATGTTATAAGCCTAGAAAACAGTTGGAAATGACATCCTGCATGGATTTTCTCTCATGAATGAAGCACCCCTGATGACCCATAGCAGACCATAAACTAACAAACTAGTCACTATTGACAAGGAGATGAAATAATGAATTGGTTTATTGTTTTTCACAATAATAACATCAAGAGGCCAATGTAATACCTTTTGTTTGAACATTATCCTCCATCTGTATTTCCCTATTCATCACCCTACAAACCAAAAATATCATATTCACAGGGATATCTATGCACCATTACCATGGATCCCACTCATCATGAACAAAAATAGTATGAATAGAATCTCTATAATCATGTCCATTGAAGTTACCCTAAATTGACATGATGAAACAACATCTATCCTCCTATTATTTTAGAGAAATAATACTAAATATTTCTATATATTTAGGGATAACTTTGGCCTCTAATAGAGGGGGATAATTTCTTTTTTCTTTAATAGACATATTTTCCTCCAGAAAACCTGGATAAAAAAGCTTCTAAATAACCCAATCTCAGAGTGAGGGTCTGGGGTACTATAATGAAAATGACTTCACTACCCAATTTACATTAAAATGATTTGTGGTGGAAGTAAATCATACCCTTAATAATGTCATAGATTCATATGATTCCCATTGACCTCTCATTACCATATGATATGGTTTAAATCGATCTATCATTTGAGTTGTTTGAACAACTCCCCCCCCAATTAAAATTTGTCCCACATTTCCCTTTGGTGCTTCTGATCCTGGAATGTTGATCTAATAGATGACTCTAATTGTAGATAAATAAATAACTTTTTTAGATTTGATGTGGGTATTATGGGTTATTTGATATATTTACATGGTTACTTCATTACATACCTAAACCCATGACATCAACCATGCTCTATTCCCAAAATTCAATGACAATGGTACAAATCAAGTCGAAATGATTATTCTGATTTGAAGATGTTTTTATCACCCACTAATTTAGAGTTAATAGTTGAGTCAAAGGGTATTGTAGTAATTATAAAGTCCATATGGTGATCATACTTGTCCACACAAATTCATATTCCAATATCACTAATTCTTCCATCTAATGTCTGAGAAATAGAGGCATGGTTCACTTGGTTAACGACATACTCCATTCCTTCAATGTAACGCCCCGACCCCAGCTACCCAGAGTCGGTGCATTACTTCGTAACATTGGCATGATCACAAGAAAGATCAAATCCCGAAAGACCGATTGGTTTAGTAGCCTTGGAAACACTAGATATAATCATAAAGTTTTACATTACATTTCAAAGTGAAAAAAAAAACTACTACAACAACAAAGTCTTCATATCCATACTATTAACCCCTCATAATATCCCTGCAAGTCATTCATAATTTACTTCTTCACTACCTGGGAAAAATAAAACATAGAAAAGGGGTGAGCTCAAATGCCCAGTAAGGATAACAATATAGCGGAAACTTTCATAAATAAGAATAAACATTTAAGGCAATGTATAACTAAAACAAAAGCCTTTTAAACATGAACATTAAACATGGTATGGCATAAATAAAATGAAATAATTCCATTTACTTATTCACATGGATATTCTACTAATCGAATAATCACATGCAAAAATCAATAACCACTTTCATAATGTTGGAATGCATAATGTCAAACGTTAATTTCATTGTCTAGGCCTCATCCCAAGACCTAGGGGTTACTTCTAACCGGAACCCAACCCGGAGTGCCTCTAATAACCGGACACCAACCCGGAGTGCCTCTAATAACCGGACACCAACCCGGAGTGCCTCTAATAACCGGACACCAACCCAGAGGGCATACTTTTACCAGTCCCTAACCTGGAGGGCTTACTTTAACCAGTCCCCAACCTGGAGGGCTTACTTTTACCAGTCCCCAACCTGGAGGGCTTACTTTTACCGGTCCCCAACCCGGAACATACTTTTTTAGCACATTCATCTGAAGAAAAGTTTGAAATATAACATAAACATTCGGATTAAAACTAGCATACAAAATGTCAATAGTTTCACCATAAACTATGAATGGTATAAAATAGCACATCCACATTCAAACATATCACAAAACCTTCAATACAATATATAAGTTTTGTATTATAATAAATCAACTTCAAATAATCTTAAAATCCATCAAAGGATGTTGACATAGATGAAATCAAAATTCTTTTTAAAGAAGTATCTCCATTTATTTTGAAACCATTTAAGATCCATATAAAATAAAACATTTTCTTTGAAAATATTCTTATAAGCTTGTATGGAAAGCTTCGACGATTTTATAACGGCGGAAAATAACCGCACCCGCCGTATAAGTTAAAAAAAAAACATTCTTACCTCAATTCTGTCGAAAAGGTTAAAAAGGACCTTGTTTTGAAAACGACGGAAAGATTCCTTTATAAACCTCTTATAAAAAGTCAAACAAGGGTATAAATGACTTTAACCCATATTCTTGTAAATAGTAAAAATGTTTTGAAATACATTTTTAAGAAACATGGATGTGGATGATAAAGAGATCCCAGTAGATTATTACATATAAACAACCTCGGATAATGAAGAGATTGTGAAATAACCCTTACCTTGTACTTTTCCTTGGTTGGGGTAGGTTAACCTCCTGAATAATGGTGAAATAATTGTTATTAAATTATACAAGAATCATATACATTAATATGATATCATATATGATCTTTTAATATTGATTTGATAATAAAATCTTAGTATTATCGTTGTTTCGGGTGTGAACTTACTTGTTTGCTTTTGTATGTTTTGTTACGTAAGACATGTTTGTAAAGGATAAGTTGTATATTATTCAAATCCAGAATGGTATCAAGTCCTTAAACATCATTTTTAAATTATCAAATGATAATTATACTTGAATGGATACGATGGAGAATGAATCTCATCGCGTTCGTGGAGACGGTAGTCCGTACGTACGCACGAACGCTACTTCCATTTAATTTTTATTTTAAAAGAATCAAATACAGATGATACATAGGTATATTACTATTCCAGTATAATATAATATTTTATACATGTTACTTAAGTTCATTAACACCATCCTTTATACGTTCCATGTGTGGTATGAACGAGTCATATCATTTTAAGGGGGCGGTAGTCCGCGCTTCCTCAAATGAAATTATCGTATGTATATACAACATGAAACGAATAATGGTATGAAATAAAATGGAATTACAGAAGCTTATATATAAAATATATATCATTAATATCATATTTAATTACAGTGCCATCATAATGGCCACCATGAGAGGCGGTAAGATGTATTTGAACAATCATCGTTTCGTGAGGCGTTAGTTTTCCATCCACAGAAACATTATGTTCATCATCCATTAGATGGAGTTGTGTGTATGTTTAGTTTGAATCCTTCTTATAACAACATCCTAGTATATTGAGGATACTGGTGTTGTTACAAAAGAAAGGAAATAAAAAGAGTTTGGGTGTTGAAGAAGCAAAATAAATGAAAATAATTTAAGAGAAATCGTTACCTTTAATTTAGGTAACTCACTTTGGTTGGAACCAAAGGACTTCTTGAAATGCTTTCTGCCTAAGGGGAAGCTTCAAGGAGGAGGAGAGGGATGTGGGGAGCTTAGTTGGGCAGAGTTTGGACGAGCCAAGTGGCTTGAGAGGTGTGAGGAAAAGAGAAGGAGGAGTGCCCTTTTATAAGAGGGGTGAGGGGCACCTTTGGAAAAGCTAGAAATATTAATTTATAATAAATTCATATTCGGTTTCCAATGGCTCCAAAGTTGACTATTCAAAGGTTGAGGTGGGGATGGGTCGAAAACAACTCATCCAATAGAATTTAGACAGGTTTGGGTACTTATATTAACCTTATCTTTAAGTATTAACTCTAAGTTAATTAGTTTCACTTTTACAATGTCTCTTTGTATTTTTATATAATATGGTTAATAAACTTACTATATACATCCAAGAGACCCCCAAGTGGTCCATTAATGATTAGCCTATCATGATATAAGTATCTTGGCCGAACCTTAGATTTTTAGGAATTTAATATCAATTAATAATATAATATTTGTTTTAAGAACTCTTTTATGTCAATTTTGACACTATTCATTAGTTGATTTTTGTGAAACTCATAACAGATTGATTACTTCGAAAAAAGTCAATTAAATCAATAATAATATATCATAGTATCCTATAAAATTAGTTTAATTCATTAAAAGTTTCATATTATATTTATTTGGGTATTTATAATATCACTTATTTTAATTTTTCACTATTATAGTAATTACTGCATCATCATTATGTCATAAATAAAATATATTATTTAATTTCTAAAAATTGTAAATAAAATATCATTATGTAGGAAATCTTTTTAGATTTCTAATGAATATTTATAATCGAAATTCCAACATGTATAACCCTATGTAAAAATTGTTCTTCTAAAAGATGTAAGTTTATGCCATTTTTATTTTTATTTTAACTTTATTAATATAATGTGTCATTATCACTTACAAGTGGATCCATGGGGTCCCAAAAATAGACCCAAAGATTCCCATGGTCGACCATGTATCAACCAATAGGGTTAAGACACGTTTTAGGGTAATTTAGTATTATTATAATATTATTTCTTAACCCTTATTTACCGGATTTACCCTTAACCATGGTAAATAAAATATTTACCGCAGTAATTATTCAAAATGTCTAAAAATAAAAGTTACCTATTTACACAATTTGAACATCCTGATTCCAAATATGGAATCCATTTTTCTAAATTCAAAACACAGAAGTGGCAGAAATTAATTTAAAATTAATTCCCGCTGTCAAAACAAAAAGCGTGTTTTTAATAGATAATAACTATCAAAAGATTGACACTTGTTTATGTTCGGTTTAATTGTAAAATTATGTCCAATGACAAACATTAAATTGAATGGTAAAAATATATTCTAAATATACTTTAAAACTACTAAAATTCATAATTTATCACTATTAATTATTTTGATTAAAAAAGTTGTTTTTAATTAAAATTTAGTAATTTTCACTATTCATCAAAATATGAAAGTTATCCGAAAAGAACCAAAATTTCAACTTAGGATAAATTCGATATTCCGAATCCAAAAATGAAGTCCATTTTAAAATATAAAATATATATAATTTCAAAAAGTAGGTATTACTATTCATAACGGCTAGTTTGATTGGTTGTGGCGTGTGTTAGAACTCAAGGTTGCGTACAACACACGCTACTATTTTATTCAAAGGAAAGCGTACCGTGGAAGCTTGGGATGTTTCATTTTAAATTTTTTTGATGTCCCAATTTATTCAGGTAGTTTAAAATATTTTATTTAAAAAGGTTTCACTATTAAAGTTGATAAAAGTGCAATACTGAAAATGAATCTGTTCTTGCATTATGACTAAGAAACTCATAATAGGGATTCTAAAATTATAAGGATTATATAAAGTTAAAAATGTTGTTAATACTATTCATGACCTCTTTTAATGTCTTTTTTTTGTACGTCATGGTGTGATTGAACTCGGTGTTGTGTGTAGTGCAAGTTATTGAATTATTTTTAAGAAATAACACACTATGAAATCCTGGGGTGTTACATTCTCCCCTCCTTCAATAAATTTCGTCCTCGCAATTTGAAATTGTTCTTCGAAAATAAAAGGTTGAAAATAGATAATATATTTGTGGGAAAACCCACATCAGAAATTGGGTTACTAAAATTTAGTCTTAATATGAGGAAAAGAGAAATGAAAGGGTCACCACCAAATTATGATCTCGATTAGTAGAACATTGGTGGCAATTTGAGACATATAATTGGAGGAAAAACGTAAATATTTATAGGTAGTGATTGAGGTCATCAATCACAAACAAGTATAAAATTGAGGTCCTTAAATTCATCAATCTATTATGATTTGAAATACCATCGGTTCAACAAAACATAGGGTATTAGGATAACACATTTTTGACGTTTCAAAATATCTTAGTTGAAATCCCACATCGAAAAATGAATTAATGAGGCCTTTATTTAAAATAAAGAGTCGAAAGTGTGAAGATTACTGAAAATAACACATACTAGGGTTCCATGTAGTAAAATATGGATATGGAAGAAAAATCTAACCATCAATTACCTGATGGAGAGTGGTAGAGAACATGGCTATGAAAAGGTCAACAATCCCAAAGCCATAAATTAGTGATGATTTAAGGTACCATCTAGGAAAACATTTTTGTTCTAATTTGCTTTTCTTAATATTGAGGAATTTTTTATGAGATTGGCTAAGATCATATGGAGATATACTTACTTTATAATTAGAGTTTTATCCATTAATAAATTTCTACCACATACTCATCTTTCACTCTAAAAGATAATAGAATGTAAAAAAATTCTATTTACACTATTCGTATAGGGTTCCAAAATAAACGAATTTATAATTCATCTAAAAGATCTTTTAATAAAAACTACATTATTTAATCCAGGACATCTCGTGGGCCAGTGGTAGGTGATACACCCTTGTCGCCCTTCGGTTGCGGGTTCAAGTCTCGCAGCCTTGCCGGACGCGACGGGTTGCCGCCCGAGCTCCGGGTTGTCCTTTTATGGAAATCCAAAATAATCCAAACTAGAACTATCCAAAATACTTCTATCCAAACTCACAGTCCAACATTTATAAGGAAGGTAAACATAATATAGATCCTTTTTACCCCGTAATAGCATATGAATACCTTCATCATGTATTACCATATTCCTTATTGATTACATTCATGTTCCCTTATTCCATATAGAATGCTGGATATACTTCATTAATCCAAAAATGTTTTAAACCCCAACAATGATGGAATATACAAATCATTAATCAGCTTCAAGGTAGTCAATAATATCCAATATAATTTATCCAAATCAATCATGTATTATTCTAAAATCACGTCCTCAGTATCAGAACTATATTATGATTTATCATTTTCTCAACCATATATTTTCCAAAAATTTATCCTGCTATTGAGTCACTTTTCTTTGTTCCACACAATCTCAAGTCCTTTATGAAATAGTACTGCAGTACAATCCTTATATACTACATAATTATTATAACAAGTACATTGTTGATACAACACTCAATTGACATAATCAACTTAAGAACTCTAATCATTCCTCTTCATCTGTGGTAGTATCATAACTTGATTATTATCCAATAACATCATTTGCGGCATAGTCTGATGATTGGGACATAGGTTCGCGTAGTGTCCAAACTCCTTGCAAATGAAGCATTGTACATTTAAAACCATTTTCTTACCCTTGCAGTCACGTACTTTGTGCCCTTTTCCTCCACACTTATAACAAACTCCCATTCCTTTCAGGCAATTTCTAGGGTGTTTCTTTCCACAGTTACCACATATGGGAAAATTCTTCTTTTCCCTCTTCCCTTTATCCATCTTTCTCTCTTCCATCCTTTTCTTCTCTTGCTTCCCTTCAAAGCCATAGGACTCAGTAAACTCTTTACTTATCTTATCAACACATGATATTATTTCTTCATATGATGATAATACATGGGAGACTATTTCTCTTATAAATTCTGGCTTAAGACCATGAAAGATATGATCCTTCTTTCTCTTTGGATCATGTGCATTGTTGGAGTTCTCATTCCTTCTACTGGGCGCCATTTCTAGACAATGGCATAAACTAGGTCAGTTTATGAATCAAAATACATAATCCCATACTTATAAAACACTTAACATAAATTGATCTATTTATAGATATAATCCATAATCATAAGAATGTTTTCTTTGAGGAAGTATATACTCATAATCCCTTAAAAATGATTTGTAAAGAAAATGAGAGTTATCCTAAGCATATCCCCCGGGAGTGTCGTAACCAAGAGTGCAGCAAGGCCCGTTGTCGTGCACCAGTTCCCGTTCGAGTCTAGCTCAAAGCGGTGTTTTCGGGTTTTACCCCTAGGTACATCTGTGCCAGAGCCGCCTCTACCTGCTCGTATCCAGACAGGGATGTATTGCTCGGAAAACTCACAAAATCTCTACAATACCAAAATTCTAGGAAGTTCTTCTATACTAATACTCAAAGTTCATCTTAGGTCTACGTGCTCTAATCAGAGTTTATCTAAATCTAGCTTCCAAGGTTTGTACTAAACTTCCTCTGATACCAACTGTAACGCCCCGACCCCAGCTACCCAGAGTCGGTGCATTACTTCGTAACATTGGCATGATCACAAGAAAGATCAAATCCCGAAAGACCGATTGGTTTAGTAGCCTTGGAAACACTAGATATAATCATAAAGTTTTACATTACATTTCAAAGTGAAAAAAAAACTACTACAACAACAAAGTCTTCATATCCATACTATTAACCCCTCATAATATCCCTGCAAGTCATTCATAATTTACTTCTTCACTACCTGGGAAAAATAAAACATAGAAAAGGGGTGAGCTCAAATGCCCGGTAAGGATAACAATATAGCGGAAACTTTCATAAATAAGAATAAACATTTAAGGCAATGTATAACTAAAACAAAAGCCTTTTAAACATGAACATTCAACATGGTATGGAATAAATAAAATGAAATAATGCCATTTACTTATTCACATGGATATTCTACTAATCGAATAATCACATGCAAAAATCAATAACCACTTTCATAATGTTGGAATGCATAATGTCAAACGTTAATTTCATTGTCTAGGCCTCATCCCAAGACCTAGGGGTTACTTCTAACCGGAACCCAACCCGGAGTGCCTCTAATAACCGGACACCAACCCGGAGTGCCTCTAATAACCGGACACCAACCCGGAGTGCCTCTAATAACCGGACACCAACCCGGAGGGCATACTTTTACCAGTCCCTAACCTGGAGGGCTTACTTTAACCAGTCCCCAACCTGGAGGGCTTACTTTTACCAGTCCCCAACCTGGAGGGCTTACTTTTACCGGTCCCCAACCCGGAACATACTTGTTTAGCACATTCATCTGAAGAAAAGTTTGAAATATAACATAAACATTCAGATTAAAACTAGCATACACAATGTCAATAGTTTCACCATAAACTATGAATGGTATAAAATAGCACATCCACATTCAAACATATCACAAAACCTTCAATACAATATATAAGTTTTGTATTATAATAAATCAACTTCAAATAATCTTAAAATCCATCAAAGGATGTTGACATAGATGAAATCAAAATTCTTTTTAAAGAAGTATCTCCATTTATTTTGAAACCATTTAAGATCCATATAAAATAAAACATTTTCTTTGAAAATATTCTTATAAGCTTGTATGGAAAGCTTCGACGATTTTATAACGGCGGAAAATAACCGCACCCGCCGTATAAGTTAAAAAAAACATTCTTACCTCAATTCTGTCGAAAAGGTTAAAAAGGACCTTGTTTTGAAAACGACGGAAAGATTCCTTTATAAACCTCTTATAAAAAGTCAAACAAGGGTATAAATGACTTTAACCCATATTCTTGTAAATAGTAAAAATGTTTTGAAATACATTTTTAAGAAACATGGATGTGGATGATAAAGAGATCCCAGTAGATTATTACATATAAACAACCTCGGATAATGAAGAGATTGTGAAATAACCCTTACCTTGTAATTTTCCTTGGTTGGGGTAGGTTAACCTCCTGAATAATGGTGAAATAATTGTTATTAAATTATACAAGAATCATATACATTAATATGATATCATATATGATCTTTTAATATTGATTTGATAATAAAATCTTAGTATTATCGTTGTTTCGGGTGTGAACTTACTTGTTTGCTTTTGTATGTTTTGTTACGTAAGACATGTTTGTAAAGGATAAGTTGTATATTATTCAAATCCAGAATGGTATCAAGTCCTTAAACATCATTTTTAAATCATCAAATGATAATTATACTTGAATGGATACGATGGAGAATGAATCTCATCGCGTTCGTGGAGACGGTAGTCCGTACGTATGCACGAACGCTACTTCCATTTAATTTTTATTTTAAAAGAATCAAATACAGATGATACATAAGTATATTACTATTCCAGTATAATATAATATTTTATACATGTTACTTAAGTTCATTAACACCATCCTTTATACGTTCCATGTGTGGTATGAACGAGTCATATCATTTTAAGGGGGCGGTAGTCCGCACTTCCTCAAATGAAATTATCGTATGTATATACAACATGAAACGAATAATGGTATGAAATAAAATGGAATTAAAGAAGCTTATATATAAAATATATATCATTAATATCATATTTAATTACAGTGCCATCATAATGGCCACCATGAGAGGCGGTAAGATGTATTTGAACAATCATCGTTTCGTGAGGCGTTAGTTTGCCATCCACAGAAACATTATGTTCATCATCCATTAGATGGAGTTGTGTGTATGTATAGTTTGAATCCTTCTTATAACAACATCCTAGTATATTGAGGATACTGGTTTTGTTACAAAAGAAAGGAAATAAAAAGAGTTTGGGTGTTGAAGAAGCAAAATAAATGAAAATAATTTAAGAGAAATCGTTACCTTTAATTTAGGTAACTCACTTTGGTTGGAACCAAAGGACTTCTTGAAATGCTTTCTGCCTAAGGGGAAGCTTCAAGGAGGAGGAGAGGGATGTGGGGAGCTTAGTTGGGCAGAGTTTGGACGAGCCAAGTGGCTTGAGAGGTGTGAGGAAAAGAGAAGGAGGAGTGCCCTTTTATAAGAGGGGTGAGGGGCACCTTTGGAAAAGCTAGAAGTATTAATTTATAATAAATTCATATTCGGTTTCCAATGGCTCCAAAGTTGACTATTAAAAGGTTGAGGTGGGGATGGGTCGAAAACAACTCATCCAATAGAATTTAGACAGGTTTGGGTACTTATATTAACCTTATCTTTAAGTATTAACTCTAAGTTAATTAGTTTCACTTTTACAATGTCTCTTTGTATTTTTATATAATATGGTTAATAAACTTACTATATACATCCAAGCGACCCCCAAGTGGTCCATTAATGATTAGCCTATCATGATATAAGTCTCTTGGCCGATCCTTAGATTTTTAGGAATTTAATATCAATTAATAATATAATATTTGTTTTAAGAACTCTTTTATGTCAATTTTGACACTATTCATTAGTTGATTTTTGTGAAACTCATAACAGATTGATTACTTCGAAAAAAGTCATTTAAATCAATCCTAATATATCATAGTATCCTAGAAAATTAGTTTAATTCATTAAAAGTTTCATATTATATTTATTTGGGTATTTATAATATCACTTATTTTAATTGTTCACTATTATAGTAATTACTGCATCATCATTATGTCATAAATAAAATATATTATTTAATTTCTAAAAATTATAAATAAAATATCATTATGTAGGAAATCGTTTTAGATTTCTAATGAATATTTATAATCGAAATTCCAACATGTATAACCCTATGTAAAAATTGTTCTTCTAAAAGATGTAAGCTTATGCCATTTTTATTTTTATTTTAACTTTATTAATATAATGTGTCATTATCACTTACAAGTGGATCCATGGGGTCCCAAAATAGACCCAAAGATTCCCATGGTCGACCATGTATCAACCAATAGGGTTAAGACACGTTTTAGGGTAATTTAGTAATATTATAATATTATTTTTTAACCCTTATTTACCGGATTTACCCTTAACCATGGTAAATAAAATATTTACCGCAGTAATTATTCAAAATGTCTAAAAATAAAAGTTACCTATTTACACAATTTGAACATCCTGATTCCAAATATGGAATCCATTTTTCTAAATTCAAAACACAGAAGTGGCAGAAATTAATTTAAAATTAATTCCCGCTGTCAAAACAAAAAGCGTGTTTTTAATAGATAATAACTATCAAAAGATTGACACTTGTTTATGTTCGGTTTAATTGTAAAATTATGTCCAATGACAAACATTAAATTGAATGGTAAAAATATATTCTAAATATACTTTAGAACTACTAAAATTCATAATTTATCACTATTAATTATTTTGATTAAAAAAGTTGTTTTTAATTAAAATTTAGTAATTTTCACTATTCATCAAAATATGAAAGTTATCCGAAAAGTACCAAAATTTCACCTTAGGCTAAATTCGATATTCCGAATCCAAAAATGAAGTCCATTTTAAAATATAAAATATATATAATTTCAAAAAGTAGGTATTACTATTCATAACGGCTAGTTTGATTGGTTGTGGCGTGTGTTAGAACTCAAGGTTGCGTACAACACACGCTACTATTTTATTCAAAGGAAAGCGTACCGTGGAAGCTTGGGATGTTTAATTTTAAATTTTTTTGATGTCCCAATTTATTCAGGTAGTCTAAAATATTTTATTTAAAAAGGTTTCACTATTAAAGTTGATAAAAGTGCAATACTGAAAATGAATCTGTTCTTGCATTATGACTAAGAAACTCATAATAGGGATTCTAAAATTATAAGGATTATATAAAGTTCAAAATGTTGTTAATACTATTCATGACCTCTTTTAATGGCTTTTTTTTGTACGTCATGGTGTGATTGAACTCGGTGTTGCGTGTAGTGCAAGTTATTGAATTATTTTTAAGAAATAACACACTATGAAATCCTAGGGTGTTACATTCAATATCCAAAATTTCCTTGATCATGTTTTCCACTCAATAACCACATCCATGTCATGAACTCATGAATCCACAAACACTATAAATATATTTTAATCTACCAAATTACTTTTGTTTGGAACCCATCCTTGTTTGAGCACTAAATTACATTAGGCACTAATGATCTATCAACCTTATAATCACTGAAGTTATATCATGGATATATGACTTCACATTGTTCTAAAATTTAATACATAGTGTATAGGTATCCCCCTTGGTTGGTCCATAATTAAATGGTTGTAAAACGTCTAAAAAAGAAATAGTTGGTGGTCGGCCATTTCTTAACTCCTACTTCATTCTCCTTGTAACCTGAACATCCCTTCCCATTTGAACAGATTGTACAAAAACCATTTGAAATGGGGAATAAATATATTCCTTTTCCAACAATCAAACCCCCATGAAACTAAAAATTTAATCATTGTTATTTCTAATTATTGACTAGATTGGAGTGTAATATAAGGACCAATTGACTAATATAGTCACAATAATATCAATTTCCTTTTGGGAAGAATAGCCATTACAGTTAGTATTGACATGGTTTGAACTCTTTTATATTGGATTCTAAAGGAACGTAAACCATGAACCATAACCCTTTCAATAATTTTGATGTAGGGAAACCACATTTGAAACCCATATTGATCCTTTGATTTTCTACTTTGTAGATCATCTCATTGCATCGATCACTGAAAAACATCATTTCCACAACAATCAACCTCCCCCTACCATCACTTAAAAACCCAATCCCCCACCAAATTCTTGAAATGATATTCCATTTATGATTCCATCATCTCCCATATAGGTAATATTTCTCATAAAATAACATAAAATAAAAACATTTCTATTTATAATTAAACCAAATCTCTAGATCCACTCTTATTCCATTCTCATAGCCTTTATGGAACCTCTGGTTAGTTTTTTGAGGCTTGTAGTGGAAATAGTGATTGTATGTTCAATTGGTAGTTGTGAATAAAAAATATGGAAATTATAGTAGTTGAAGTACCTATATAAGAGATTAATTGCACAAATGAGAGTTGGGACACTCAATTAAGATTATATAGTAGTAAAAAATTTGTGAGTTACTATAATAAAACTACAGAGAACATGGTGAGTTGGCGGTTTTCTTTTGAGTTTCAACACATCTGGATAAGAATCAACGGCATGGAAATTCATGGATGGAATGTAATGTGTTGGAATGGGAAGGGATATTCTTTGAATATTATATAAAGGCTCATCACACACATAAATATATTCATACCAATTATCATGGTAATAATAAGATTTGATTAGATCAAGGGGATAAACTTATAAAGATAGATATTTTCTTTCTACTATCCAACCTTCTCATATAAGGGATCACTCAAAAAGATCACTACTAAAACATAAGATATAAATGTAATATACTGTCATTAAGGGATCCAAAAAATGACTAAAACATGTGATTTATTGACAAAAGTTCAACCTAGTCAAACTACCATATGAAAGTGATTTTATAAAGATTATTTAAGTAATAAAGATTAGAAAAGTATTTTCACACGGGTCTTCTATTGACATAGGTTCAAAAACTAAATCACACAATTAAATAGAATATATTGCTTATTATTAGTTGGGACACCCAACTTCTTCCAAAAACCTAAATATTAGTCAAAAATAGAGAGATACTATGAATAAAATATTCAAATTAGATCTATTCTACTAAAATAAAAGTTTGACAATGACTATGGGAAACAACATGAGTTTTACTCAATCCAATTATCCATGACTTAGGGTTGAACCCACAAATATTTCACCTTCAATTTTTTAACATTATTTTAGGTCAAATCATTAATCTTAGGGAAATTATTAGATGAACCTAGAAAAACTATTTATATTTTCACATAATGAATTTTGAATATTTATAGGTATCACATTTTTTATATTATATCTTATTTATACCTACGATGGACTTCTTGAATGAGAAAAAATTCACTCATGTAAACCACATGAACTAAATTATGAATATAGTAGAGTTTGGTATTTTATATGCACAAACTCAAGTAAGGAGCATATTTCTAATCCATAAAGGTTTAATAATCCAATATATTGTACACTAAATACTTATTCTAAATTATAAATACATTTTAATTATATTAAATATAAAAAAAATGATATTTTATGATATATTTTCCCATGTAAATTTAATTTCCTCAATACCCTATGGCCAAATCATTTTTTTGGTATTTTCATAAAAGCCAATTTGAGGGTATAGTGGGAACCGACTGAATTACACCCTACAGAGGGAGGGAGGGACATTCAAAATTCAAATTTCAGGGGCACAAGACCCAAAAACAAAAACAAAATTCGAATCGTGTTCAGGGAACCACCGCGTCAACAACAGATCCTGCAAATCACGTGATTGCCTGAGAATCCCGTATTGAATGTCGAGTCCACTGCATCATCTACCTCATCTGCATCGTCTCCATCATCATCAAATCGCCTTAATCATCACGTCGTCACCGTCCATTAAAAACTTTCTAGGGACTGCCTTGATAGACACAACACATAAAATCCGCATCAAGCATGCCGCCGGAGAGTTTCACCAGCATCCTTCACCACCATCACCATCGACAACCGTCAACAAACTGGCCACCAAGTCGTCGTCTTCCCACAACAAACTAGTGACCACCAAGACAATCGAGCTCACCAAATCTTCATCGTGCATCACATGCCAACCATCCACTTCATGAGCTTGAACTAGCAAGCTATCAACAACACAGAGCCCAAGTGCTAGAACCAAAATGGGATGCACCCCACTGCAACGACGAACTCCTCCATCCGCATCCACAATAACCCGATGAAGAATACGGTCCATGGAGAAAGAAATCGGGTCTTCATCACCTAGGATTGGGAGAACTGACATAAACTCGAGAGAATGTCTGCATTGAAGGGATCCGAGCACATCAGAGCCTATAACTCCTCTCTGGGATAGAGCCAGACAAATCCCTACAACAGAAGAACCCTCAACGGATTTCTCCCGCTGAGACGAGACAATGACGAAAACCGAGTCTAAATGAATGGTAAAATAATATAACATTATAACCTATCAATTAAATTGGAAGTATGAATATAAATAAATATAATTTTAAAATATGTATAGAGGTTTTATATAATGAAATTATATTTTTAGTAATGTATTTATATGCTCCAAAAAATAAATTTTCCTCAAAAAATGGAATTTATTTCTTTTTGTGATAAAGTAATATAAATTTTTACACTTTTGGGAAATTTATTTGATAAAATTAACTTATTATTAATAATTAACAGGTTAAAATTATCTTAGATTTAATTTTTGAGAATTTTATAAAAAGTGTAATTTTTCAATGAATTGTGAAAAGTACTGATCATTATTGAAAACCATCTTTTCATTTAAATAATTTTAAAAGGTATTTTTTTAAATGGTTTTAAAAGTAAAATTAATTCATTTAATTATTAATAATAAAATTATTTCATTGGAATTAAATTTATATTTATTTTGTTATAAAAACTTTGTATACTTAAGAAAACATTTTTTTCTTGAAAAACGTTTTTATCATATTTTGTGAGTTTATTTTAAAATTGATCTTTTCTACTTTTAGATATTGAATTTAATAAATTTATCCCATATTAGGAATAATAATTTTCAAATTTGGTAATGAGTCTACTTTCATGTTTTTTTACAATGAATATTAAGAACAGTAAAAATTTATCACCAGAGTTAAGGTTAAAAAATGATTAGAGGCGGATATAATGGTAAATTATCCAATTAAACATATATAAACCCTATTTTATGACCATAGTTTTACCTCATACCATAAAAAATTAGAATATCTTTCCATTTATAAGTGTTATTCTTGAGAATGACTTTATTATAACTTAATATTTTAAAAAATTCGAAGTGTGTCCTCTCCCCTACTTATAAAAGGAAACCCATCATTTATCTTCTTTACACCACTTTTATTACTATAGCTCAATATAAACAATAAAAAATATATTATAAATTTTTTTTATTCATGAACCTCATGTTGTGGTCATCTCAAAATACCATTCTAAGGGTCATTAAGAATGGTCCTAAAGGAGGCCAACTAAATGAGAGGTAATTATCTTATCCAACATCTTTCAGTTTATTTCTAATTATAACTCATAAAAATATATGGTAGTATTTAAAAAATAATAAATTATTTATCCTAAATATTAAAAAAATTCATCATGATTATGGAACCTCTAGTATCCCCCTCTATTCCGTCAAATGGGAATTGAAAATATCACTCGGGAATACATGTGGACAACATCCTCCACTTAGTGATACTATTAATTTTCCATCACCATATATAATGGATGTTTATTATGATGGGTTTAATGTTTATAAATTATATTTATTAAATAATTATTATTTTCTAATTATTATATCATATCTACCTTCTTACATTTCAATTGTTTGTAATACGATATTGTTTCTTATGCGTAAGTGTGGACCACCACATCAACGAAGCGATACGATTCATTTTTTTATTATGTTTCACAAGGATTATAATAAGGTTATATTTAATGAATATATATTATATATATGACATAATAATTTTTATATAAATGTCAATTACTATTTACCTTTCTTTTCTTCCATATCAAAAGGTGAAAACAACCTTCATGGGTACATACAGTGTACCGTCTCCATGAATGATGTAATTCATTTTTATACTATTAACTTTTATGGATGACTATAAATATATAAATAATGAATATATATAGTATTTATATCATGATTGACATTATTTATATTATGTAACAATGATTAATGTTTAAGGACTTTAACTACCGAAGAAAAATTCTCTTGAAAAATGAAAAAATAAACACATGGAAATGATGATTTTAATATAGATTTATTAATAAATAGTTGTGAAAATGTTATAAGTGGATCATATATGATTTTATAAATATTTAAATGATTCTATTATATAATTATAATAAATTTAAATTTATTATACATGATTTTATATAAATTTCAATGAAATTAAAACTTTAGGTAAGAGATTTTCGTATCACTTTTATTTCTATGAGACACATACCATATTAACCCCTTGTTTCTTTTATGTGGTGTATATACTTGATAAATATTAATTTTATTATTATTATCATGAGAATAATTGGGATTTAAATATCATTTTAATGGTATTTATTTCATGAGGTTTTGATTCGAAAGTTACTAAAGTGGTAAGAGATTTTTGTTACAATCTCATTGTCTATCGAGATTATTTATAATCAGGTTTATGATGATGAAATTTTATGAATTGTATCTCAATAATCACATGATTTTTATTATAATATAGTTATTTCTATATATTAAATTTTTTCTATTCATTTTACTGTATTTATGAACTTAAGACACTAAAAGAATTTTTTTACGTAAAATCGATTTTATTTCACTCTTCGATTGAAAATATTTTTTCTTCTATATCCATGTTTTCTAAAAAAATTAAATAATGTCTTTATGTTTTCCAATTATTTCTTAAATTCATTTACAACCATGATTTAATGTATAGTTTTTATTTTTAAAATAATATTATTGATTTTTTTTGGATTATCCACTTTTGACATTTTATTGAAAATTTGAAAGGAATATTTGTTTTAATGTACATGACATGAATAGAATTTCCCACTATCATGAACACTCAATGTTATAAGATTACTATAAAATTTTATAAAGATATTTTCGAATAATTGTTTTTGATAATAATTTTTATTTTATTTTATTTTAAAGATGTGATTTTAAAATTAAAAGTGTATTTTCCTCAAGAAATATTCCTAGTGATCTTTTAAAATAATTTTCATTTATGATTACATCATTTGATGATAGATATAATTTAATAGGTATATAAACCAAAGATTCCATTCTTATTTTTTATGTGAATGGTTTCAAATTATGATGATGATATTTTTATGAAACACATTTATTTTCCATGGGTTTTACTATGGTAAGTTATTGAAATGTTTTTGAAACTTGTTAATTTTCCATGAGTTATGATATTTGATGATTATTTTATGATCTAATGGCACAAAAATTAATTAATTATAATTATTTGATTGGTGGGATTATAATTATATATCCCTCCAATGCATTGGGTAAAATGGACATCTCATGAGATAATAAGGGCTGTAATTAGAACTGAACCTTATTCAGTAGGGCTCTCCTTCCACAATGATAGTCCTCAGAGTGAAACTTGACTAGGGATATGATATATTTAGGAGTAAACCCAATCCAATTTGATAGTCTTGGATGGAATCCTTAATTAAGGTATTGATTTTCATTTCTTTTTTTCACAAAATTATGTCCTATGCCAATTCTATGTTCTCATAGATCATTTTATGTGATTCCTTTATGATTCATGTATTATGAACTACCATGATTTATTACATGACCCAAGATTATGATCTATGATATATAGTGTATTCTTTTTAAATGTTAATCTCATGTTCTCATACCCTTATACTCATGTTATATTTAAGTGATCATTTATATATCTATTTTTACCTTTACTAAGTATCTGATTGCACCCTTTCTTATGTTTTCTTTCACTTGATTATGAATAATGGTTTAATGTATGATATGCCTAAGAAGGGTACTAGTTATGAATAAATTTGGGGTAGATGATGAGTATCTCTTATTAAAAATGTTTTTTATGTATCCATGTTTCCAAACACACTAAAACTATATTATTCTAGCATGGATTGTAATTTTATGTATTGAATATTTATCAAATAATATATAATTTTTATGCATGTAAAGTACGAGTCTCTATATTAAAAAAATGAATAATGTTGACTAGAATTTTCCTATACATTGAAACATAAAAATAAAATAAAATATAGATAGTTAGAATATATTTGAATCTATATCTAGTGGGAACCAAAGTGGATCTACACTAAAAAATGAAAAAGGAAAACTTATATTAAAAAAAATCTCCCTAGACACATATTGAATAAAAAAATTCTAAAAATAAAAAAGTGTCACTTGAGGACTTGAAAATATAAAATTAGACCATATCCTAGTTCAAATCCGATTTCAGATACTCTGAAGTAAGATGATGAAAGTGCCTCTATCAAATATAAATGTAGTATTGATAGATCCATTATCCAAAGATCTCCACCCCGAGTCATCTTTGGAAATTATATTATTCTATTTATATATAGGCTATCATCATTATCAGTTAAATTATTCATGTTATATGATAATTATATCGAGAAGTGATGGTTGGATTGATGATTGATGGAATTACTTAACTTGGTTTATTAATTATAACTAAGGACATTAAAATTATTCCCCATTTGATAATATTTGAGGAATAATTGGAGATATTAGGGGAGTATTTGAGGAGTGGAATAATACCATTAGAATTCACCTCTAGCATAATTATGAATCAAATAGACTATAGTTTCTCAAAAACTTTCTCTACATAATAGAAAGACCCCCCATTTAAAAGATATAGGGTAGATAAAATATGATACAAGTGGTTTTGGAATGGGGTTTCAAGGGATTATTATTTAGATCAGGTGTATAAT
The DNA here is from genome assembly GCA_963277665.1 of Viscum album. Lineage (NCBI taxonomy): Eukaryota > Viridiplantae > Streptophyta > Magnoliopsida > Santalales > Viscaceae > Viscum > Viscum album. The sequence continues at coordinate 802,332,007 of OY728167.1, read as the reverse complement.
AGATAGAAAAATCTGGTGAGTGATTTCTAGAAATTTTATTCTTTGAAATTGAGGATATGGATTGTGATCTGGAAATTAAAAAAATAAATTTATCTCTCCATAATACCTTTTTCCACTCGATGCTATCATCTTGAACTCAACCGTTATTCAAGACCTATAATCCTCATTCATGTCGCACTACTAACTAGGCTCTCTATTAATCCTAGATCCCCCCTCTATGAGATCCGCAATCTATAAATATCTGTATTGAGCCTCAAATTATCATATGACGTTCTATTTAATAATAAATATATTATAAATATCTCAATATTCCAAAAATATCGAAATTATTTATTATTATTAGGTTTTTAACATTACCCTGAGTTACTAATATTATATAACACCTTGTCCATGAATATTTGATCATATCCACTCTAATAATGGATCTTATTCAATGACCAATCATCTCATATTTGAATACGGTATAAAAAATAAATCCTGAGAAATTACTCAATTTGGTTGAAAAATATGTTGGGATAATTAATCTTACTATCCTAAGTGCCTCATGTTTTTTTGAGATAAGGCTCCACATCATATTGATTTAAGGTATTAGTTGAACCCAATTTACATACTTGTAATCTCCCTTATAGAATCAGGGACCAAGCCTTGGAATTAAGCTTTGATAATGCAGGATTAACTAGTCTTTAACTAAACCCCTACTCTACTAATTCAATCTATAGTCATTGGATTATGATTAGTCATATAATTTTATCTTAGTTCACTCATGAAAAGTTGATTCGATTCTATATTGGGAATTTTTTGCCTAAATTATATAGGATATCGTTCACCTATGGTTTAAACCAAAATTGAAACTCTTTATCCTTGCTCATTAATACAATCTCCAAGAACAAAACTATTTTGAGAACCAATATCCACCCCTCACATTTCTATTATAACTTCACTCCCTGTCATTAATGTATTTTATAGTGACCCTATCCTTTTACACATTTCATTAAATTGTTTTTGGGCTAAGTAAACAGTAAATTATAATCAAAGTACTGTAAATTCTAATGTCTTGGAAGATTAGGAACATAGTTAAACATCATAAAAACATCTTTTATTTAATCTACATAATGAGATCCTAAATTCCATATTTCCCAAACATCTACATAGAATAATCTAGTGATAACATGAAAAATGGATGATCTAAAAATCATAGTAATGGAGTAAACATTAAATGAAATCTAAGAACATAGGTTAGAAAATATAACATAATGATATAAAAAGGCATGGAACATGATTAAACATATGGAATCATAACATACATAACATGGGATTATAGAATAATGGAATCAAAGTAATGTGGTGGAAACATGAAACAAGACTTTAGCATGATTTAGAGATCGTCTCACATAGAGTAGCATGAGTCAAGGATTACCACCAAGACTATTGCACATAGAGCATGAGTCAAGACTAACAACCATGTCCGTTTCACAAAACATCTCATGAGAATAAACTCTATCGAATTCATTGGAGAACTATCTAGGTGCACTAATAATAACATGTTAATTAATATTTTTCCACATAAAGAATCATATGTAAGGAATCAGTCATAAACATAAAGGTTACCCATGGAAAGAGATGAGGAACATAATCATGTCAAAAAGCAATATAAATGGACATAATATAAAAGTGTCCTGTAAAGAATGGAATTAAATAATATATGGAAAATAATATATTATTATAGTAATATATCATGATATTTTATGTCAAATTTAAGTGATAACATGTAAAAATATTAACTAATAAAATTTATAATTAAAACATTTTTGTACAGTTTTAGGAAATTATCAATGATCATTAAAAAAAGAATAATATTTTATATAAAACCATAATTCAACCAATAAGGTTTTCAAAATAAAATTAGTGATTTTATACAAATAATGTTGGATTAAAATATATTATGGGACACACATGAAAATGGGTAAGAATTCGGGAATTTCCCTTAAATCGAGCTTGCTTATCAGGAAGAATTGAGAAGGGAATCATTTTAAAACATGTATATCCCCAAAACCTAATGATGAATGGACCCTAAAAAAATATTTTGGAACCTAAAAATAAAATTTAATACATGTAAATAAAAAAATACGGAATTTCATTTGGGTAAAAAGAGAGTAAGAATAACCTGAAGGAATAATGGAGGTTCGGGTAGAATGCCTTACCTAAAGTCCAAAGGTGTTCTTCACTTGATCTTAATATCCTAGATAAATAAATTAGATTCATTAATTATTAATTCAAGAACCTATTATACATTTAATTTATTTATTATCATTTTATTAAGTTCTTTTATGCCCTTTTTATGAGTTTAATGTTCTTGAGTGCTCATTTTCATAGTTTTCATGATCGGTTTCCTTGTATAAGAGTATTGAAGTTAATGTAAAATGAGAATGATTTTCCAAAATGGTAATTATATTATTTTAATGAACATAACAAATATAAAATTATTGTAAAATAAATTTAATTATAAGTTATTTGGATGAATCATTAGATAAAATTTTAATAATAATTGCTTGGTTTAATTTGGTGGTTTTTCGATCACAACAAAATCATTTTGTTTAATAAATTAATATTGGTATACAAAATTATTCCATAAAATTAAATAAGAAATAATAAATAAATTATATTTTGGTTCAACCATTAAAATGGTTTCATGAGCATCTTTTAATATAGTAATAGAAATTGAGAACTCGTCGTCCAAAAATGTGATAAATTAACACATCTCCGATAGTGTTTTCATTTTTAGTATAAAAGGAGGGGGAAAGAGAGATGGGGATGAATTATTACACAAGAATAAAAAAATATCAGTATTTATAAATTACTACAATTATCATACTATTTTTACGAGGGGAGGTGTGGAGAGAAAAAGAAAAGAAAAATCATGAATGAAAATAAACGAAATGGAAAGAAGAATTTTCCTCTTGAATTTATCCTCCTTGAGATCCTCCATAGGGAAGAGGTTTCAGTCTTTTGGTGAGAACCAGAGCTCATGGACATGGGGTAGGGGCCTAGTGAGATATTTGAGTATAATTTGGACAAGTTACAATAATTGAGATGAGTGAGGGGAAGTGGTGGTGAGGGGTGGTATTTATAGTGGAGGAGGGGGTGTTTTCTAAATATTTAATACAATAGATCATTATTTTCCTCATGAAAAGAAATAGTTCTGATTATTAAGACTAAATATAGTAATTATATCATGTGAGTACAAATCAATGGTTCTTACATCAGTAATTACTCAATGAATAGTGTATTTAACTTATAATGTATACATACCGTAAATTGCCATATTTTACTATTCACCAAATATTCTAGTATTTCAGAAATATCCCAAAAATTCACCCAAACAATTTTCAATGTGTAGATTTCAGAAATGATCTCTGTTTTATGAAAAAAAAATTCTAAATATTATTAATTCAATTTTTAATTAAAATCATAACTTAGTTGAATTATACAAATTTTAAAATTATAAATCATTTTATAACACTTTGAAAAATTATCAAGGTCTCATAAAATTATTTTATAATAATAACACATAAAAATATTAATTTATGAATACATTTTATGAAAATGTTTTTTCTTTTAAATTACTAAATTAATCATAATCTTGTAATTAAATATTTACGACTTAAAAAAATACCAACAATTAATTAATAAATTTTAATATATTTACTTACTTATACTATGATATAATTATATAAAATTGGAACATATAAAATACATAAAATTTATTTATACTTTAATTGGTGAGGTTTCTATTCAATTTTCCATTTTACTATTCGTAAGGGTCACATTACTATTCAATTATTGAAGTTACTATCCATTTGGTTTAGGTTCCTTAACTTCTAGAGATACCTTTTATTTCACTCATTTTTCTTTTAAAAAGTTTGTATTGTGTTCTATATGTAATCTTATGTGATTATAAAATAAGGCATAATTATAAGGATGAAATTTCCATTGATAAAACAATGGGTCATTACATTCTTCCCCCTTAATAAATTTCACCATAAGAAATTCGTTAAACATTCTGAGCTAAAAACAAGTGTGGGTACTTTTACTTCATCACCTCATCCAATTCCCATGTTGCCTCTTCGTACTAATGGTTACACCACAGTACTTTTATCATGTGAGTAGTCTTATTGCATATAAATTTATCTCTTTGATCCAAGATCTTTACAAGAAACTCATAGTAATAAAGATCAATATATAATTGTGCCACTTATGAAGTCACTACATGTGAAGGATCTAGTGTGTACTTCCTTAAGAGTGATACATGGAATAAATTATGTACTTTAGATATGGTAGGTTGAAGTTCTTGTTGATAGGACATAAATCAGACAAGATCAAGGATCTCAAAGGGGACTATGTATATGGGACTTAACTTCTTTTTTTCAAAATATCATGACCTTATTGCATATAGATATGTAGATAAATACAATGTCTCTAACATTGAACTATAGGTATCATCGATGATTGTCTGCGTAAATCTTTTTTCGACATTGGGCTTCCTTGACATACTATTGAATGATTTCACATTTTACACCATTTCATCAGCCATTTTAGTTAGTAGTAGCTTATGATCACTGAATTCATCTGAGCATGTTAGCATTCTATACCTTTTCCCATAAAGGGCATCATATGGTGCCATTTGGATGCTCAAGTAGAAGCTGTTATTATAACAGAACTCAAATAGAGGAAGATGTTTGCCCCATCCTTCTTTTAAGTCCATAGAATACACTCTCAACATGTCTTCTAGTATCTGAACAGTTCATGTAGATTGACCATTAGTTTTAGGATGATAGACCATACTGAAGTTCAGATCAGTACTTAGAGAATGTTGGAGACTTGTCTAGAACATCGTGGTGAATCTCAGATCTTGAACAGATATAATTGATAATGGTACTCAATGAGGCCTTACCACATATTTTATATATATATGTGAAATTTTATCTAACGAGAAGTCCTCTAAAATAGCGATAAAGTGAGTTGTATTTTTAATATGATCCATAATAACCCATATAGTATTGTTTCCTATGGATGTCCTTGGATGTCAAGTGACAATGTCCATGGTAATTTTCTCCCACATCCATGTTGTTCTGGGTAGTGGTTTCATTATCCCTTAATAATTTTGTCGTTCAGACATCACATTCTAACACACTAGGAACTTTGATGTATACTCAACAATCTCCTTTTTCATATTGTCTCACCAATAGTTCTCTCAGAGATCTCGATACATATTTGTGATCCCTGTGTGAATAGATAAGGTTGTGCTATGTGCATTATTTAGAAGATCCTTATTTTTCATCGGTTCGGATGGTACACATAGTAATAACCCAAATCATACAAATCCTTTCTCATCCATTTGGAACTCTGAGGATTTCCCATTCCTGATATCTTCCACCTTTTTATGAACTTCCATATCATTTATCTAAGAACCCTTTATTTTCTCCATGAAGGATGGTTGATAATTACATTCAAAAATGATTGATGATGTTTATCCATTAATGATTCCCATTTATATCCTCTGAAAACCTAATAAGATTGAATCCTTCTGAATTCTCATCAACGATAAAGATGAAGGATCCTTTATACTAAGAGCATCCACTACATTATTTTCATAACCTAGATAACAGTGGATTGAGTAGTCATAATATTTATGAGATCCAACCTTGTTTACTAGAGAATATTATGCTCCATCTTTGTGAATATATATTTGAGACTCTTGTGATCAGTATATATCTCACACTTATCCCCATAGATATAATGTCACCATATTATGAATGAAAAGATCACAGCTACTAACTCCAAATTATGCATGAGTTAGTTCTTCTCAAATCTTTTCTACTTCCTTGAGGCATGGGATATTACTTTATTATTTTTTCATCAGTACACAGCCTAATAACTTTTTTGAAGCATCACTATAAAACAATAATAGTTCTCCACATTTCAGGACTATGAGTAATGGGGCAATGATAAGCCTCTTTTTAATCTCTATAAAGCCTTCCTCACATTCTTAAGTCCATAAAAACATCACTCCCTTCGGTTTCATCTAGGTCATTGGATTTGAAGATCATGAAACCTTCTTTATAAATCATCATCAATACCCATCTAGGCCATGGAAAATATGGATTTCTGTTACAGATGTTGGTCTAGGCCACTTTTTTATTGCCATTTTCATGGATGGGTCCTTAGATATTCCTTTATTAGTGATAACATGCACCAATAATGATAATTAATCCATTCATAACTCACATTTACTATACATTTATTAAATTTTATCTCTTCTAAATGTCTTCAACATAGTATTCAAATTCTCCTCATGTTCCACTTTTAGCTTAGAGTATTTCAGAATATTATCGATAAAGACTACCAAAAATTTGTCAAGGTAATCCCTAAAGACTCTATTCATTAAATCCACAAAACTTTATTGAGAATTAGTGACTATGAATGGAATCACTCTTAATTCATAGTGTCTATACCTCATTAAAAACGTATCCTTGGGAATATCTTCATTACTCACCTTTAATTACTGATATCCCCACTAAAGATCCACCTTAGAGAAATAACTGGCCCCACGTAGTTGATCGAACAAGTCATCTACCCGAGGTAGGGTATATTTTTTATTTATCATTATTTTTTGAGCTCATGATTATAAATTCACAGTACATTGATCCATCGTTCTTCTAAATGAAGAGGATTGGTGCACCCCATGGAGAAGAATTCAGGCATATAAAATCCTTTTCCAAATATTCATGTAACCCGTTCATTAGCACTTCCAGCTCAACGATGAACATTATATAAGGTCTCTATGATATATGAATAGGTTATTGAAAAAGTTCAATTGATAAACGAACCTCGTTGTTATGTAGATGACCAATAAATTCTTCACGGAATACATCAGTGTAATCCCTCATAATGGGATTGTCTTTGTGAATAATAATCTCTTTTGTCTTAATCATTTGAGAGAGATATTCTTACTCATAAGGTAGTAATATCCACACTTGAGATAATGGTTCTAAACGAGATTAATCATACTCCTTACACCTGTACATAATTGAAGGATTCTTCAAGAAAGGAAGATAAATCTCCCTTTTCTTACAATTAATGTTGGATTTTTATATAGATAGCCAATCCATGCCAAAAATAGCATTAAACTTTACCAAATGAATTTAGATGAGATTTTCTGAGTAGTTCAGTCCAAAAAAAATTAACTAGGGGGAGTTACATACTTTGGATTAAATAATTTCTCCTTTGATGTTATCACAGATAACTCAGCCTCCATATTTTGAGATGGGGTTTGAATAGTTCTACTAAACTTTCAAGATATGAAAGAATTAGTTGAACAAGAATCAAATAGTATGTTTTCTATTCTGGAATGATTAACTAGTGTACCTGTCAACACATCATTTTTCAGCTCCACCTCAATAGTATTGATTGCATAATACCTTCCATATTTCCTTGGAGGTTGACATTAATTGCCTCTAACAACCATTAGATTAAGGAAATGGTTTTCAATGCCCATGTTCCTTGTAGTTGAAACACTACAGTACTGGATGATCATTGATATCAACCATCCTATCTTCTTCCACATTAGCGTAATTCAGCATATCCCTTAGGTATTTCTTAGCTAGATGTCCCATTCTTCCACATTTGATGAAATTACTAGTCCCCTTTAGATAGTTACCATGATTCTTCTTCCCAAAATATTGACACATTGGATGTTTGGTCTTCTTTACATCATGGGATTTATTTGCTGAACCACCCATATTAGACTCCATTTCATCTTTTTTCCCTTGGGATCACGAGACCACTGAGAGTCTCCAATATCCATTTCAATCTTGTGGGAACAATAAGAAATCTACTCATAACTTTTAACGTATTTGTAGAACCCCAAGATACCCTGAGAGGGGATGAGTGAATCAAGGCGTCAACTTTTTCTTTTAACGTGACAGATCTTGTTCCCATGTTGGTAGGAACTCATTAAAACTGTCTGATGGATATGAACAGCAAATAAACAATCACATGCAAAGAGACCACACAACAATTTTTCTTGGTTCACCACAAAGGTCTACATACAATGAGCATTCACCGATAGTGTGTTAGTCGTACCTAAATCCACTATTGTTCACAAGTTTTTGGATTATAAAGTTTGGTCACATTCACTCTATGCCAGCCATACTGCCTTAACAATGGTTCAAGGAAAGATCACTGCATCCTTTGGATCACTTCCATCGATCCCCCCTTGCTCGCTGCCTTGTTATAAGTATAACTCAGTTTATCGACTTGAAGGTTGATTAAATAGATATGTATTGATTTCTTCATCTCTATTCAGCACAAGACACTTCTTGCATCAAAGTCCTATATTTATAAACTTTAAAGCACTGAACCAATGAACTGGATAATCAAAAGCCTATCGGATTCACAACACTACACTTGTGCGTAATACCTCATCTTATGCGCAAGATTTGGTATTTTTAATGCAAGATGACTTTCGCACAACCCCTACTTTCTGCGCAACCCTTATCTTTCACACAACTACACCAAAGGGTTCACATGGTCGTTTTGGACTAAAGTAACACCTTGTGCGCAATATTAACTCTCTTATAATCTTTCGTGCGCAAATATTCCACACAATAGAGAAACCAGATTTTCGTGGGAAAATTCATAAGTTTTCCATGGGGGTAGCCACCTATTTATAGGCAACAATGTCCCTATGCACAAGTTTCTGACACCTCTTTGTCAGTGTGTGCAAGATTATTCTGGATCACGCAACACCTATTTTTATGTCACATTGGGTGCGTAAGATTCTTCCATGCAACCTCATCTTTATTGCATATTTAAGAACTAAACACACTTTTTTTCCTTTTCCATATTTTTACATTCTAATACCAAATTTCCCCTTTCTCACAACATTCTAAACACCCTTTAAGCTTGAATGAAAATCCATTTTTCAAACACACATTTCTCTATTTTCTAAATTTCATGCACAAAAATTTGGAAAACAATGGGAAATGATGCCACGTTCAATACTGTTGTCCACTTGAACTGTATGATCCCTTTCCTTGAAAACATTATGAACTTCTAATGCGGATTGACAAAAAACACAAAACATAATCTATTTAAAACATATAACGACCATGGTTCCAATAGTCTTGAATCACCAAAAAATTTTATAGACTTCACTTTAGTCCTCTAAAGAAGCGATCCACCTTGCTTTCGGTGTTTGGGACAAAGCCGGAGTCATTTCCTGTAATCCATGCAAGTTTTTCTTCATACAACCCTATAGACTCATCTTCATTCCTATTATGTTTTATGAACCCTCTTTTCATATTGAGATGGAGTTTTCAGGGAAAATATTTTTTGAATTTGTTTTCTTGAATTCTTCCTAAACCATGAAATCAATTTCTTCCTTGGACTTTATGTTTTCGATTAGTGTCCACAACTGATCTACTTCCCCATAAAAACGATAGACCTCCCCCACCAATTTCTCTTCTTAAGAGCACTAAAAATCAGATAATTTATTTTTGATAAAGTCAATGCACTATTCCATGAGGAGGGGACCTGAAGATCCAATGAACATGGGAGGCCTTTTCCGCATGATGGATTCGACGAAAACATTCTTTTATTTACTTGGAGAAGGAGGCTGTTCCACACAATTAAAGTTATTATTCATATCATGAGACAATTTCATTAGTACTATCATAATATTTTGGACACTCTTTCCCATTTTAATAACAATGTTCTTCTTTTTGAGGTACAATTTCTTCTTCATTTTCCTTTCAATTGTTTTCATGAAAACAGGGAATATTTGGGTAAAGTATTGGAATCACGGGATAAACTCTTTTTTTTCACAAGAAAACATCATGTAATATGTCTGTGTATGAAGGGAATACATGTTGTGTGGTAATGTTGTCAAGGAATTGAGGAAAAAAACTACACACTGTGTACTTCTTGGTACATGTCGTGTAGTCATGTCGGCAGGTCTTGGAAAGTAAGTCAGTGGAATTCAATCGCCCATTAAACAATAAAATGAAAAAAAAACAATGTATAAGGAATTACAAACCATTTAATTTGTGTTTTTCTCTTAAAATAGGTATCATCCTCATTTTCTTTCATTTTGTATAGAGGAGGCCCCGGGTTCGTGAGGAAGCAGTGCCATAAGGGGATTTAGTTCCCGGTTGAGCTTCCGAAATCCGTTTTGATCACCGTCAGTCTTGTTTGAACCCAATAATGAGTGATCAATTAATATAAAGCAGTTATTGGAGATTTTAGTTCTTTAATAAGTTATTTAATATCAAATTATTATCCCTATCTTGTAGATCTATACCGTTCTAGCTTGAATTGGAAGATGAGGTTGTACAAAGAGAGTCATACTACGACGAGGTTGGTGGTATCATGATAATTGATTAATTTCAAGATGTTTATATTTAAATTTGTGTCATTTGCCCATGTTTTAGGTGTATCTTGATGAAACTTTAACCCTTGTTAATTCCTAAGGTTGGTTAAGTGATTAATTATACGAATTAAAGCATGTTGGGAGTGATTGTTTTGATTAATGACCACCCCATGTGTGAGTTTCACTTAGATAACTTTTTTTGGGACTTTTTTCTTAGGATAACTATGTCTATGCCTCTGTATTCCCTATTATGGTTTGTTTTAAAGAAATTGGTTAATTAAATCCTTACCAATTTGAATTGTTTCCTTGTTAACCATGTAATAGTGTAAAGATTGCATGTGTTGCCTTCTGTTAAACTGCTTAAATATCGGGCTTGGCCCTGTTGAATTATTCTGCCTACAGGAATATCTTTTTCATGCCAGTGGGAAAGGTTTTGTTTGTCTCTATGTTACATTTTGTTATTCCTATGGGAAATTGACTATGAGAAAGTATTTTTTTTGTCTGTAAACTGACTGAGGGTAAGCTTTGAACTAATATTTGACTATTGCAATGACTTATGATGTGTCTGGAAAGATAAATCACACACTTGGATTTAATTCTCATTTTACTTAACAGATTGCCTGCTGAGGTATTTTCTGTATTTACTTGAACAGGGGATTGAATGGCTATGGCCAGATCCCAAGAAATTATGATTCGATGTAATTTAATTTTTAATGTACATGAATTGTATAAATTGAACCAGACTTTTAGGAATGTTTACTTTTGAGTACATCCTAGATTAATGATTTCTGTATCATACAATACTACTGCATATACTCACTGACAGAATGGAACATTCCTTTGGTGGTTTCCTATTGGGATTTATTTCCCACACCGTTTTTGGGCCATGTTTTTGGGACTAAACATACTATATTTCTGCGTGTTTCGATAGGGGAAATTCTCTTTATATAGGTACTTATTTTCTACTTAGGATGAGGAGAGCATGGGACCAAGAGAAGGCTTGTGATTATACTATGTTTCATTTTTTATTATTATACCTTAGTATTTTGTTGTACTTGATAGTAGTGTATCTTGTTTTTCTAATTTCGTAGAACATGGGACATGCTGCATCATTCTGATATTATATGCCTTCTGGTTATCTTTACCTTTTAGTCTTCCATTGTTTACATCAGCTGAATGCTGTTTACAACTTCTGCTAATGTTATTATTTATTCGGCTTTGTTACACTCTACTAATGATGGCATAGATTCCCCATTATCACCCCCTAGTCCCTTGCTGCTAGTCAGCAGCCTCTGGAATTTGGGGAAATGCGGTTGAGGCCATGTGGCCTACAAGGTATGGGGCACCTTTTTGTGGATTCTAGATCCGGGACATTACAAAGTGGTATCAGAGTATGTTCTTTTCTAGTTTTCTTTTTTAGTTGGTGACAATATAAAATATTTGGAATTTGGTAATTAGATGTTCCTAGGAGTCGATACCCTGTGTACTAGGAAAATCCAAATTTCCTTGAATTGAATTTGGAATTTGGATTTTTGAGCTATTATAGTTGATTTGATTTCACCGTTAGGTGACACAATTGATTTCTACTATTACAATCAATGAAATTGTTGATTTTATTTCAGTTACAACCCGATGAGATGAGGGTGTTCCATCTCATGCATCATATAGACACTTGTTAGAATCACATTCCAAACAATATTCCATGCTGTCTAGGAGGCATTAGATATTGCATGTTGTTGTGATAGTGGATGTGATAGATGTTCCTGCTGTTGTGCTAGTTGGGTGTAGTAGATAATGGTGTGACCTCATCATTCAATCCATAAGGAGCATGGGACCTTGTGAAATGAAAAATGATTCACCAATGGAATGTATATATTAAATGAAATTGTTTGAGATATGCTCTTCTTGGGTGCCAAACATTGATTTTTTGGGAGTAGGGGCCCTCAAAAATCGAAATTTGGCATCCCACTGGTTGTTTTTTCTGAATAATAGGTGTTTTCTGTGAAATCTGATGTTTTTGTCCGGAAAACCCTAGTATAAACGGCGTGTAGTTTAGCCTAACACGTTGTGTGTTCTTCCTGTTCGAAGGAGATGATGTTCCATGTTTTAGAATAAACATGTCGTGTACCTCGTGTACATGTCGTGTAGCATCTGACTATGTAACGATCCATGTGAGAGGAAACACAAGCTGTTGATCTTTTGTCATAAAACATCATGTACTCTCAGTACACGCCACGTAGCCTTCCTAAGAAGAACATGTGTGGACCTGAACGTGGGGGAGTATAGGTCCTGGAGGTAATACTTGAGTGCACGCCATGTTTATTCCATGTACTTAGTAAATTTACATGACCAAAAATGTGGAGTTGCATGCCCATGTAAAATTTTAAAGTCAAACACCTTGTGTCATAATGACATGCCATGTATATGAGGTTGATACACACCCAGGTCGGTAGTGGAACACGATCATGTGAGCACTTAAAGGTATACACCATGTATCATGCATACACATTGTGTAGTATCTTTTTGAGAACGATTTCATGATCTTTTCCTTTTTCATTCTTGGCACTTTTGAATGGAAATCCATGACAATGAGTTTGAACTAAGGCATGTTCTTGGACATGTTGAGTCATTATATAGCGACAACAATGATCGATATTCCAAGAGAGCAGCGATCACCATACTATATAAATGTTAGTCCATGGGCTACAAATAGATCCTCAAGTAGATCCATATGTGGCACAAGCTGTTATATCAGACGTAGGTGCATATTCATAGTTCTGTGAAGGTTTTGCGAGGTTCAAGAAGCCCTTTCAGGGAGCACCACAGGCTGTCACATCAATGGAAGAGTTTACATGTATATTCCAGCAAAAAAATACACCAAATTTTTTAGGGGATGTTGGACCATAGGATGTGGAATCCTAGATGGAATCAGTGCTGACTATCTTCGAGCATCTGGAGATTCCACCCAAGAGGAGGGTCAAGATCACAACATATATGCTGCGTGATTATTCTAAGAGATGGTGGGATTTTATCTCTAAGGTAGGGAATTATCGGGATATGACATGAGAAGAATTTTAGGAAGCTTTATATGATTATTATTTTCCAGAGACGTTGAGGGACAACTGAGCCTGGGAGTTCATGCACCCGGAATAGGGCACACTTTCAGTTATGGACTATTCTAGATGGTTTACTAAGCTTCAGCATTTGGAACCTATTCTGATGGGTGATGACGTATCGAAATCTATACAATTAGAGGATGTTCTTAGGTTCTATATTCAATCATAGGTTAATGTCTTTAGGTTTTCTGCGGTCTCTAATATTGTGAATTAGGCACTGAGCACTAAGAAAAATCTGTGGGAAGCCAGTGGAGCGAGCCAGGGAGGTTCGACACTGACTTATGGTACTGTCTCAACAAACAAGAGGAAGCATCATTTGGTGTTCTCTCTCAGTGATAGTAACAACTATAACATCTCCTTCGATGGCTAGGTGATGTGCTACCAGTGTGAAAAGTTTGGGCACAAGAGACTTCAATCCCCAAAGGATCCAGTTGAGTGTCGAGCTTGGGGAAGGATAGACCATCTACATCATTATTGCAGGTCATTTCCTCCAGTGTCTAGTGAGAGTGGTTTTGTACAGACTCCACATGCAGGAGACATGTCAGTAGCTTCTCACAAGTTAGGAAACTGGAATACATCTGGGTGTTTAGGCCAAGGTGGTGGTCGTGGCCATGGTAGTCAGCCCCCAAGATTTCAGTGACTATAGGGAGGGTCATCTCAAGGTAGCCAAGTGGTGTCTCAGGGCCGCGGTGTAGGTTAGACTTATGCAGTGCACTACACCCACCAAGAGAAGGATCCTAGACCTTATACTGCCATAGGTAATATCCTAGAAGCATCTCTTTTATATTATGCACTTTTTGATACTGGTTCTATATATATTTTTATATATGTGGCCGTTATGGAAGTTCTTGGGATCTTTGTTTATACTTATTCTAAGATTATGATGCTAGAAACTCTGTTAGGGATTAGAATGGATGGTGTGTGTCAGAAAAAGTAGTTACCCTTTGATATTGGTGGGTTTCACTTTCTATGGAACCTCTATGTCTTAGATATGACGAGATTTGATGTCATCCTCAAAATGGACTGGTTGGTTTCTTTTCTAGCCTTTATAGATTGCTATCGCCACTGGGTGAGTTTCACATCAACATAGGGTGGATAGTTTCTATATAAGGTTTAATAGGATTTTCAGGAGAGCTGATCTAGACCCGAGCATCGTGAGCAGGGCGGGATAACAGCCCATATTATGAGTTTGAATCTGCATGACTAGGGAAAAGGTCAGATGGATTTCCCTCCAGTGGCTGAACATTTTAGGGATTATTTTCTAGATGACTTTTCAGGCTGAACTCCGGTCAGAGAGGTGGAGTTCTCTATCGATCTAGTTCCATGAACTGCACTGATATCCATTCCTCTATACAAGATGGATACGACGGAGTTCCAAGATCTCAAGAGGTAGTTGGAAGATCTGGAAGCTAAGGGTTTTATCCGAGCTAGTACTTCTTTTTGGGGTTCACTGGTCCTTTTCGTCAGAAAGGCGGATGATACCCTTAGGCTATCCGTGGACTATCGGAAACAAAACAAGTTGACTATTAAAAAAGGACATCCTTTGCCACAAATAGATGACTAGTTTGATAAACTTATTGGAGATCGTGTTTTCTTGAAGATTTTCCTATGGTCAAGATATCACTAGGTGTGTGTTCAACTGATATACATACCTCGTACAACCTTTCGTAATAGGTATGGTCTCTATGAGTACATGGTTATGCTATTTGGTCTCACAAAAGAGACAATAGTTTTCATGGAAGTGATGAACTGAGTGTTCCATCCTTACCTAGATTATTTTGTGGTGGTTTTTTTGGATGACATCTTGGTGTATTCTAAAAATCGACATGACCATGCCAAAAATGTTTATATCATTTTTAATTTGCTGAGAGAGCATCAGTTATATGCTACGCTTGTAAAATGAAACTTCTGGATGGATCAGATTCACTTCCTGGGTCACGTCATCTCAGAGACTGGATTGTCAGTGGACCTAGAGGAAAGTGAGAGTAGTATTGACCTTGGAGTATCCTAATACCGTTGTTGAGGTATAGAATTTTTTGGGGATAACTGGTTACTACAAACATTTTATACAGGACTTCTCATGCTTAGCAATGGTGATGATGGGCTAGACCAAGAAGGGTGTGATGTTTGAGTGGTCAGATTCTTGTGACGCAGTCTTTCAGGAGTTGAAGGGATGTTTGACTTTAGTGTCGATACTGATATTTCTAGATCCAAGAGAGAGTTACACTATGTACTGTGATGCATCAGGTATTGGGATGGGAGCTGTGCTTATGTAGGGGGGTGGAGTTGTTGCATACGAGTCTCGGAAATTGAGGCCACATGAGGGGAATTACAAGAAACATGATCTTGAGTTAGTCTCAGTTTTTCATGCTATACACTGTTGGAGATATTATTTATTGGGAGAACATTTTGTGGTGTACAGGGACCCCAACAGTCTCAAATACATATTTACTCAGTGTGATTTTAATTTGAGATAGTGAAGGTTGGTGGAATACGTTTAGTCATTTGATTTTTAAATATCCTATATGTTTGGAAAAGGCAATGTAGTGGTTGATGCACTGAGTAGGATGACTCAGATACATGCAGTGCAGGAGGCTAGTGGTGAGTGGAAGTATAAGTCTTTGTTATCTAAGATGCATTTAAAGGTACATGATAGTCATGGATAGACTTAACTTTCATCATTGGTAGTTAACTCTACCTTACTAGATAGATTTAGGATGAGGCAACTACTAGATTCTGAAGGCCTAGTTATGTGGGAGAGTTTGGCAGGTGATGAACCTCTTCCTGGATGGACAATAAAAGAGGTTGAAGTTTTGAATATCAATTGACGTGTGTGGTTTCTTGAGGAAATACACGAGGAGATGATGCAGAAGTTTCATGCTTCATCATGGGCAGTGCATCCCAGAGTCACCAAGATGAACCATGACTTGCGTCGTCAGTACTAGTGGCCAAGTATGAAGTGAGAAATAAATGGTTTTTTACGAGGTGTTCCACCAATCAGTAGGTGAAGGCGGAGAATCGGTGACCTGCTGGGCTTCTAAATTATTTACCTATTCCCAGGTGGAAATGGGATGATGGCGTGATGGATTTTGTGGCAGGGTTACCCAGGTCACCTAGAGTCAATGATGTTGTGTGGGTCGTAGTTTATAGGCTTACGAAGGTTGATCATTTCCTACCGATCAAGGATACCTTAAGTATTGGTGAACTCAAAAAGTTTTATATCTGAGAGGTTGTATGATTTCATAGGGTTCTTCATTCTATCATTTCAGATTAGGGTAACCTCTTTACGTATCGTTTTAGCAGTGTTTTTAGAGGTTGTTGGGTACACAGGTGCTTTTGAGCATAGTATACCACCCTTAGACTGATGGCTAGTCAGAGCGTACTATACATGTGCTAGAGGAAATTTTACGTGATTGTGTCATAGACATTAGGGGATCTTGGGAGAAGTATATTCCCCTGGTCGAATTCACATACAATAACAGTTTTTAGGTGACTATACTAATGGAACCTTATGAGACTTTATATGGTAGGATTTGTCATTCTCCCCTGTGGTGGTTAGAGGCAGGTGAGGTAGCCTTACTGAGACCATGTCTTGTGAAGGAGACTTCGGAACAAGTCAACT
This sequence comes from Viscum album, assembly GCA_963277665.1. Taxonomy (NCBI): domain Eukaryota; kingdom Viridiplantae; phylum Streptophyta; class Magnoliopsida; order Santalales; family Viscaceae; genus Viscum; species Viscum album. The sequence goes on along the minus strand of OY728167.1, from coordinate 802,314,840 downwards.
TCATTCAAAGATGATGGGTACTACACAGTCTGATCAAAAATCTTATGATGATCACCATAAACTACCTTTAGAGTTCAAGGTCGGGGATCTAGTTTTCCTACGTGTCATACCGAGCTTGGGACGCAATAGGTTTAGGAGACAGGGTAAGATTTCACCAAGATACCTAAGACCGTTTTACATTCTGGAGCAATTCGATTCGGTTTCCTATCGATTACAGTTACCTTAGAGGTATTGATCCATGCACGATGTCTTCCACGTATCTCAGTTGTACCACTATCACTCAAACTCGTCTCACATTTTCAGATTGAGGAGGTAGAGCTTCAGGTTGATGCATCCTATGAGGATCATCCAATTTGTATAGTTGATAGGAGAATGATGGTTCTACGAGGCTGGTAAGTTCCTCTCATATGAATGTTATGGCAGCATGGCCGAGCGCAGGGAGAGACTTGGGAGAGGGAGGCCGACATACATGCTCATTGGCTAGAGTTATTCTAAGAGATTCCTTCACCACCCATGGAAGGGAAATTCGAGGATGAATTTCTTTAAGGGGGGTTTGTAAGAACTCAATTATTCTTTTTGAGGTACCATTTCTTCTTTTCATTTCCTTTGAGTTGTTTTTAAGAAAACAAGGGAAATTTGGGAAAAGTACTGGAATCATGGGATACATACAGTGTATTCCCAACAACACGCCATGTAGTATGTCAATGTATGAAGGGAATACATGGAATGTGGTCATGTCAGCAAGGAAAAGAGGAAAAAAACTACATGTTGTGTACTTTATGTATTCATATCAGTATGTCCTTGAAAGTAAGTAGGCATAAGTCATCCACCAATTGAATAGTAAAATGATATTCACAATGTGTATATGCACTCACATGCTTTGTACTTTGTTTTTTTATCTTAAAATGGGATGTATCCTCATTTTATGTCATTTTGGACATAGGAGGCACCGAGTTCGTGAGGAATAAGTCCTGGAAAGGGATTTGGTTCCTAGTTGAGCATTCAAACTCCCTTTCGATCGTTGCGAGTCTTGTTTGAACCCAATTAGTGAGTGATCAATTACTATTAAGTCGTTCTTGGTTATTTTAGTTCTTGATTAAGTTATTTAATGTTAAATTATTATCCTTGTTTTGTAGATCTATATTGTTCTATCTTGAAATGGAATTCGAGGCTGGATGAGGAGAGTCATACTAAGACTAGGTAGGTGTTCTTGTGCTAATTTCATATTGTCAAGTTTTTTATATTTGCACTGGTGTCACGTGCCCATGTTTTTAGTGTGTCTTGGTTGATACTTTGACCTATGTTAATTCCTATGGATGGATAGGTGATTAATTATATGAATTAAAGCATGTTGAGACTTCTAGTTTTGATCAAGGGCCACCCCGTGGGTGTTTTTCCCTTGGATAACTGTTGTTGGGCCTTTTATCTTAGGAAAATAGTGGTTATGCCTCTGTTTTCCCTATTATGGGTTGTTTGAAATGAATTGGTTAATTAAATTCTTACCAATTTGAATTAATTATTTGTTAACAATGTATTATTTTAAATATTGCAATGGTTTCCCTATGCTTAACTTCTTAAATATCGAGCTTGGTCCTGTTGAATTAATCTTCTTATGGGAAGAGATTTTTCATTCATGTGGGAATGGTTTTGTGTTCCTGTGGGATATGTTTTTTATTCTAGTGGGAAATTTCCTATGGGAATGTATTTGTTATGTCTGTGGACTGCCTGAGGGAAAGGTTTGAACTGAGGTTTGACTATTGTAATGAATTATGACGCGTCTTCCAAGAAAAATCACACACTTAGTTTCCATTGACATTTTACATGATAGATTGCCTGCAGAGGTATCTGTTGTGTTTACATGAATAGGGGATTGACGGGTCATGGCCAGATCCCATGAAATTATGATTTTTTGTAATTGAATCTCTAAATGAACATGAATGGAATAAATTAGACAAGACTTGTATGAATGTTTAATTTTGAGTACATCCCATATTAATGCTTTCATTATCATACACTACTACCGCATATACTCCCTAATAGATTGGCGCAGACCTTTGGTGGTTACCTACTGAGATTTATTTCTCACACCCTGTTTGGGGCATTTTTTTGGGCCAAAAAAGACTATTTTGTTGTAGGTATCGATAGGGAAACTACTCCTTATACAGGTACTTGATTGCTGATTAGGAGTAAGAGGCAATGTGACCAATCAAAGTCTTGTGAAGTTGTTGTGTTTCATTATATATTGTTATACCTTAATATTGTATTGTACTTGATAAGAGGGTATCTTATTTTCTCTGATTTCATTGAACATTTGACATGCTGCATCATTATAATATTATATGCCTTTTGTTTTTCTTTACCATTCAGTCTCCCATTGTTTATTTCAGTTGCATGCTGTTTACTGATTCTGCAATTGTTATTATTTATTCCACTATGTTACACTCTACCGATGAGGTTATAGTTTCCCCACTATCACACCCTAGACCCTCGTTGCAAGCCAGCATCCTCTGTCGTTTGGGGAAATGAACTTGAGGCCATGTGGCCAACAGGGTATAGGGCACCTTTTTGTGGCTTCCATATCCAAGCCATTACACCCATCATATTTTTCATATCAGTAGGGAAATCATCACTTTACCTACCACATTTATTGTTTTCACGTATTCTTCCATTTCAATGCATTATCTTAGAAAAATAAAGTGCAATTAGGGGGATTGAATAATTAGATGATAAGCATAAAATTGAAACTTTAAACATACAAGGATAAACACTTCAAGGAAAAGTATATCCTAAATTTTGATTCCCTAGTTTTCAATCTAAGTTATCCATGATCTGTTTCCTAGAATATATTCTTATGGAATTTTTTTGTTCCCTTAATAATGGTTCATCATGATCTTATGAATTTACCAAAGAATATCCCCTAGGACTGACAAACTAGGTGCACAGTAAAGCCTCTTGTCATGTACCGGGTTACCCCGAGTTAGGACTAGAACACCTTTTCAATGTTTTTACTCCTAGGTTCATCTGTTCTAGAACCACATCAACTTGTAGTATCCAGACATGGATGTATTTCCTCGACAAACCAATTAATCTATAATTACGAAAAATTTGAAATGTTTTCTTATACTTAGTCTTATCCATAATGTTCTTACTAATATTTTCTATTCCTAATATCATTAAATAACTAGACCCTCATCTGATACCAACTATGAAGACCCTATCCTTTTACTGATTTCATTACATGGTTTTAGTTATAAATAAACATCAAATTACAAGCCAGGATCGTACATTGTAGTGTCTCCAAAAATTAGGTACATAGTTAAAAATCATAAAACATATTTTATTTAATCTCTATAATGAGATCCTAACTTCCATTATGCTCATACATCTATATAGGATAACATGGGGTTAACATGAACAAAGTTTTGAGATAAAAATCCCAATAAGGGAATAAACATTAAAATAAAGCTTAGCACATGGGTTAGAAAACAAAACATAATGTTATAATAGGAATGGAAAATGATTAAACATATGAAATCATAACATATAGAATACGATATCAAATAATCATGGAATCATAGTAATGTTACAGCAACATAAAACACGACTTTATCATGATTCAAATCTCATTTCACATAGAGGATCATGATTCAAGGCTAACCACCAAGACTGTTGGACATGGAGTACGAGTCAAGGCTAACCACCAAGACCAATGTACATAACGTCTCATGAGACTATAATTTAGCCAATTCATTGTAGATATATCTCGGTTCAACCTTCATAACAAGTTTATGAATATTTGTTCCACATAAAGAATAATACATTAGGAATCAATCATTATCACACCGGTTACCCATGGAAAGAGACGAGAATCAAAATCATGTAAAAAAATATGAATTGGAATAACATAAAAGTTTCCATGAAAGAGAGGAATGAAACAATAAATAGAAAATAATAAATTATAATTGTCATATATCATGATAAGTGTTGACAAATTTAAGAGATGACACATAAAAAGTGTATTTAAGAAACATTAGAATTAAAACATTTTAGTGCTTTTTATGAAAATTATCAAAGATTATTTAAAACAAAAAGGACCATAATATTTTTTATAAAAAAATAAGTGAGTCAATAAGGATTTCATAATTAAATTATTTTTTTTATAAAAATAATGATTTCTTAAAATATATTATGGGACACACTAGAAAATGAGTATGAATTCAAGAAGTTCCCTTAAATTGAGCTTGGTTATCAGGAAGAATTGAGAAGGCAATAATTTTAAGACATGTATATCCCAATAAAAGAAGGATTAATTGACCATAAAAAATGATTTTGGAAAATATTAATTGAATTTATAACATGTACATAAAAATAAAATATAATTTCATATGGGTAAAAAGAGAGTAAGAATAACCTGAAGGAATAATGGATGTTCGGATAGAATCTCTTACCTAAAGTCTGATGGTGTTCTTCACTTGATCTTAATGTCTAGGAAAATAAAATTAAGTTAATTAATTAGTAAGTAAAGAACCTATTATACATGTAATTTTTTTATTATCATTTTATTAAGTTCTTTTATTCCATTTTTGAAGAGTTTATCATTCGTGAGTGCTCATTTTCTATGTTTTCATGATCGGTTCTCTTGTATAAGAGTACAAAAGTTCATATAAAATGGGAATGGTTTTTCAATAGTTCAATTATATTATATTAATGAAATTATATAATATAAAATGGTTATTCAGTTAATTTGATTATATGGTATTAGGATGAATCATTAGATAAAAGTTTAATGATAATCTCTTGGATTAATTTGGAAGTTTTTCGATCACAGCGAACACGTTTTGTTTTATAAATTAATATCATGTATGAAAAATGATTATAGAACATTAAATAAGATATAATAAATATATTATAATATGGTTAAACCATAAAAATGGTTTCATGACCATCATTGAATATGTTAATAGAAATTGAAAACCCGTCATCCATGGATGTGATAAATTTACACATCTGGGATGGTGTTTTCCTATTTATTATAAAAGGAGGTGGAAGGAGAGAAGGCAATGAATTATTCCATTAGAAAAAATAATTCCAATAAATGTACCATTTTGAGGTTATCATACCATTTGGATGAGTGGAGGTGAGGATATAAAAATAAAATAAATATCTTGATGGAAAATAAAAGAAAGAGAAAGAGGAATTTACCACTCGAATTCATCCTCCTCGAGAACCTCCTTAGGGAATAGGTTTTGGTCTTTTGGTGAGATCAAGAGCTCATGGAAATGGTGGAGGGGATTAGTAATATATTTGAGTAGAATTTGGATAGGGAAAAAGTCTTGGTATGTTTGAGGAGAAGATATGGTGAGGGGTGCTATTTATAGTGGAGGAGGGGTGTTTTCTCAATATTTAATTCATTAGTTTATTAGTTTTCTCAAGAAAATAAATTGACCGGATTATTGAGACTAAATATTTTAATTAGATTATTTGAGTTATAAAAAATGGTTATTAAATCTTCCAAGACTAAATGATTAGTTTATTTAACTTATAAGGTATATATATCGTAAATTACCATATTTTACTATTCAATAAAAATTCAAGTATTTTAGAAAAATACAAAAAATTCACCACAACCTTTTTCCAGCATGTAGAATCCAGAAATAAAATCCATTTGATGAAAATAATTTTCTAAATATAATAAATTCAATTGTTAATTAAAATCATTATTTACTTGAAAAATAATGATTTTAAAATTATAACAAATTTTATAACATTTTGGAAAATTAATTACAGTCTCATAATATTATCTTATAATCATAGTAAATAAAAATATTAACTTAAGAATACATTTTTTGGAAATAACTTATCTTTTAAATTATTTAATTAATCATAAAATTATAATTAAATATTTTTTACTTAAAAAAATACCAACACTTAATTAACAAATTTTAAAATATTTACTTACTTATATTGTGATAAAATTATAACATATTGTCACATATAAGATGGAAAAAAGTTATTTATACTTTTATTGGTGAGGTTACTATTCAATTGGCCTCTTTACTATTCATAAGAATCATATTACTGTTCCAATGGTCACGTTACTATCCCTTTGTTATAGGTTCCTTAACTTCTAAAGATAACATTTATTTCAATAATTATTCATTTATAAGGTTTATATTGTGTTCTATATGTAATATTATGTGATTATACTATAATACATAATTATAAGAAGGTAATTTCCATTGATAAATCATTGGTCCATTACATTCTTCTCCCCTTTTGAAATTTTCCTTCAAAATTTCATTTTACATTCTAAGCTGAAAATAAGTGTGGGTACATTTCCTTCAATGCTTACCCAAGTTCCCATGTTTCCTCTTCGTAATTATGGCTCTACCATAGTACTTTGACCAAGTTAGTTGTCTTGTCACAAAGAACTTTATCTATATGATCCAAGATCTTCACTGGCTTCTCCTTATAAGAAATATCATTCTCAAGCTATAGCACTCCTGAAGTAAGTTCATGTGAAGGATCTGGTATGTTCTTTCTTAAGATGGGTACATGGAATACATTGTGTACTTTAGACATGATAGGTGGAAGTGATAGTCGATCGGACAAAACTCCAACAAGATCAATGATATTTAAGGGGATGATGTACCTTGGACTTAGATTTCATTTCTTCAAAAATCTCATGACCTTCTCACATGGAGATAAATAGATAAATACCATGTCTCCAAATTTAAACTCAAGGTCTCGCCGAAGATTTTATACCTAAATCATTTGTAAACATTGGGATGACTTGATATGTTGTTGAATGGTTTTAAACTTTTACACTATTTATTTGACCATTTAATCTTCTATAAGCTTACTCTCACTGACTTCATCCCATGATTCATGTGTTATTCACCCTTTCCCATAAAGAGAATCATATGCTTCCAATTATATACTTGAATGTAAACTATTGTTGTAAGTGAACTCAACCTGAGGAATATGTTTGTACCATCCTCCTTTTAAGTCATAGAACACTCTCTCAACATGTATTACAGTTTCTAAAGAGTTCACTTAGATTGTCCATCATTTTGGGGATGAATGGCCACACAGAAGTTTAACTCACTTCTTAGAGCATGTTGGAGACTTGTCTATAACATCAAGGTGAATTTGGGGTCTCGATCAGATATAATTGATAGTGGTACTCCATGAATATTTCCCACCTCATTGATATATATACGTGATAGTTGATCCAATGAGAAGTCCTCATGGATTAAGATATAGCGGGTTGTCTTTATTATATGATCCATATTAACCCATATAGAATTTTTTCCTATGAATGTATTTGGAGGTACAGTGACAATGTCCATGGTAATGTTATCCAAATTCAATGTTGGTATGGGTAGTGGTTTCATCACCCCTTTAGACTTTTATCTTTCAACCTTCACTTGCTGACATGCCATGCACTTTTATGTATACTCAAAGATCTCCTTTTTCATATTGTCCCACCAATTGTTCTCCCAGAGATCTCGATACATCTTTGTGCTCTCTGGGAGAAAATAGAAGTATGAGAAATGTGCATCATTAAAAAGATACTTATTTATCACTAGATCGGATGGTACACTTATTCATGACACAAATATTACAACTCCTTCCTCATCCATTTGGAACTCTGAGGATTTTCCATTCTTGATAGCTTCCACCATTTTATGTATTTCCACATCATTTCTCTGAGCATCCTTTATTTTCTCCAAGAGGGATAGTTGATTAATCATTTGAGAAAGGATTTATTATGTTCCTCCATTAATGATTCCCATGTCCATTCTCTGTAAATCTATGAATATTGGATCCTTCTTAATTCTCATAATTGATAAATATGTATGATCCTTTCTACTTTCAGTGTTCACTACCTTATATTCCTTATCGGGATGGTAGTGGAATGAGAAATCATAATCTTTTATGATATCCAACTATCTTCAATAGTGAATATTAATCTCCTTATTTGTGAATATATATTTGAGACTCTTGTGATTAGTATATATCTCACACTTCTCCCCATAGAGATAATTCCACCATATTTTCAATGCAAAGATAACATCTCCCAACTACAGTTCATGCGTGGGATGGTTTTTCTCATGGATTTTCAACTCCCATGAGGCATAGGCTATGAATTTATAATTTTTCATTACTATATGACCTAATTCCTTCTTTGAAGCATCACTGTAAACTACAGATAATTCCCCCACTTTTTGGGAGTGTGAGTACCGGCATAGTTATAAGCCTCCTTTTGAGCTCTTTAATGATTTCCTCAAATTATTGAGTCTATAAAATCATCACTCACTTTCGTGATAGCTTGGTCATTGGGTTTGAAAATCATCATAAGTTATTAAAAAATAATCGGTAATACCTAGCTAGGGAAAGGAAACTATAGATCATCATTACAGATGTTGGCCTGGGCCACTGTTCGATTTCAATTTTCATGGAAGGGTCGACAGATATTCCATTTTTTTGTGATACCATGACCCAATAATGATACTTCCTCCTTCCATAAATAACATTTAATATAATTTTCATAATGTTTCTCCCTTCACAATTTCTTCATAACATTATTCAAATCCTTCTCATGTTCCTCCTACCTCTTAGAGTATATTAGAATATCATCGATAAAGGCTCCCCAAATTTGTTATGGTGATCTATAAAGACTATATTCCTTAAATCCATGAACTTTTTTGGAGAATTAGTGAGTCAAAAGGGCATCAATATGAACTCATAGTGTCCATAACTCATTCTAAAGTCAGTCTTTAGAATATATTCTTTCCTCACAATTAATTTGTGATATCTTGACTGAAGATCCACCTTAGAGAAATAATCGTCCCCACATAGCTTATAAAACAAGTAACATATCCAAGGAAGGAGATAATCATTATTTATTTTGATTTTATTGAGCTCATGATAATCAATGCAGAGGAACAGTGATCCATCCTTTTTCTAAACTAAGAGGACTGGTGCACCCCATGGTGAAGCACTTGGGATTATAAAACCCTTTTCCATATTCTCTTTTAACTGATTCTCCATATATTTTAGGTCAAATGTGGCCATTATATAAGTTTTATTTTATATAGGAAGAGATCAAGGAGTAAGTTCAATTGAGAACTCAACCTCTCATCCTGGCGGAAGAGCAATAAATTCTTCTGGAAATACATTAGTGTAATCCCCAATAATGGGTATGTCTTTTAGCATGATCATCTTATTTGTCTCAATCATTCGAGCGAGATATTATTACTCATAATTCATTAATATCCAAAGTTGAGATAATGATTATAATGGAGATTCAACCTCATCCTTACACTTATACAGAATTGGAGGATGCTTCAGGATGTGATGAGCGATCTCCATTTCCATACAGTAAATGTTGGCTTTGTATAAAGACAACCAATTCATTTCCAAAACAGCATAAAACTCTACCAAAGAAAGTATGACAATATTTTTTGGGAGGTTCATTCCACAAACATTAATTAGGGAGGAGTTATATAGTTTGTATACAATAATTTTTCCATTTTATGTTCTCACGGGTAACCTAACCTCCATATTTTTATGTGGTGTTTGAATAGTTCTACTAAAAATTAAAGATAAGTTAGAATATGTAAAACCAAAATCAAATATTACATTCTCTATTATTGAATGAATAACCAGCATACTTTTCACCACATAATTTTATGTATCCACATCAGTAGTAGTGATAATATAATACCTACATTTTTTCCTTGGAGGTTTTTGTTGATTGCCTTCATCAAACCTTGTCTTAGGGAAATGGCTCGCATAATTCCCATGTTCCATATAGTCAAATCACTGTACAATTGATTTATAATTGATATAAACATTCCTTTATTCTTACAAATTAATGGAATTATTCATATCCCTTCAGCAGTTCTTAATGAGATGTATCATTCTTCCACATTTGAGGAAATTCTTGGTTCCCTTTTGAATGTTCACAGGATACTTATTCCCACAATTTGGACACATGGTATGTTCAGTTTTCTTTCCATCATGGAATTTGTTTTCTGATCCAACCATATTAGAATCCATTATCCTATTTTTTTCACTGGGCGCATGAGACCATTAAGAGTGTCTGATTTCTATTTCAACCATGAGGGAATGAAGAAGAATCTCCTCCTAACTGTCAAAGTCTTGAATCACCAACACTTTTCATAGACTTGGATTTAGTAAGCTAAAAAAGAGATCCATATTTCTTTCAGTGTTTATGAGAAAGATGAAGTCTTATCTTGAAATCCTAGTAAATTTTTCTTCATACAACCTGATAGACTCATCTTTCTTCTTCTTATGTCTGACGAAATGTCTTTCCATATTGAGATGGAAGGTTTGGGGGAAATATTTATGGATTTGTTTTCCTAAATTCCTCTTAATCCATGGAATCAATTTACTCCTTGAACATTATGTTTTTGATCAGTGTCCTGAACTGATCATCTTCCCCATCAGAATGATAGACCGCCATCACAACTTTCTCTTCTTCAGAGCACTATAGGATGGGGAATATCATTTCAATTGAGTTAATCCACTATTACATGTGAAAGGGATCATAATATCCGCTAAACATGTAAGGTCGTTGACCCATGAAGTATTTGATGGAAACATACTCTTTCCTTGGAGAAGTAGGGTGTAACACACGATTCAAGTTATTATTCATAACATGAGCCATCTAATCTAGTAATATCATAATGATTTAATAACCCATTTCCATAATATTTGGAATATCATTAGAGAAATCATCACATTTACTATCATATTGATTTTTGGCATGTGTTCTTATATTTCCGGCCATTAACTAAGAAATAAAAAGTACAATTAGGGGGATTGAATACATATCTAATAAGCATAAAAAGGACAATTTAAACATAAAAGGATAAAATATTAAAGGAAAAGTATATATAACTTGTGATTACCTAGGTTTTAATATAGGTTATCCGTGATATATTTCCTAGAATATATTCTTATGGTATTTTTTCCCTTAATAAAGGTTCATAATGAGATTATGAATTTGACAAAGAATATCTCTCGGGTGTATCAAACCAGGAGTGTATTAAGGCCCATTGTCATGTACCAAGTCACCCTGAGTCAGACTTGACACACCTTGTGAGAGTTTTTACTCCATGGTAGCTCTACAACAGAACCACATCCACTTTTAGTATCCAGACTGGGATGTATTTTCACAATAAACCACTTACTCTATACTTAAAAAAATTTAGGGACGTTTTCTCACACTTAGTATTATCCATAAGGTTATTACTAAAGTGATATATTCCAATCTCATAAAATAACTAGGCATTCCTCTAATACCAACTATAGTGACCGTAAAATTTTACACATATCATTACATTGTTTTAGCCATAAATAAACATCAAATTACTATCCAAGGTTCTTAATGTATAGTGTCTAGGAATATTAGGTACGTATTTAAACATCATAAAACATCTTTGATTAAATATCCATAATGAGATCCTAAATTCTGTTGTGCTCATACATCTTCATATGATAAGCTGGGGATATCATTAAAAAAGATATGATCTAAAAATCACAATAAGGGAATACACATTAAAATAAATCTTATCATAAGGGTTATAAAACATAACATAATGACATAAAAAAGAATGGAACATAATTAAACATTTTTAATAATAATATATAGAAAATGGGATCATATAATCATGGAATAATATTAATGTGGCAGAAATATAAAATATGCCTTTATTAAGATTCAAATCTTGTTTCACATAGAGGATCACAAGTCAAGGATAAACACCAAGATCGTTTCCCATGGAGCACGAGTCAAGCCTAAGCACCAAGATCGTTGAAAATAACATCTAATGGGACTAAAATTTACCTAATTAATTGGACAAATATCGAGGCACACCCACCATAACATGTTCATGAATATGTCCTCCACATAAATAATCATTCATAAATAATCAATCATAAACATAAAGGTTACCCATGGAAAGATATGAGTATCACAATCATGTCAAAAAGAAATATAAATGGGTGTAACATAAAAGTTTCCATGAATGAGAGGAATTAAATAATAAATGGAAAATAATAAATTATAATAGGAATATATCACCTTATGTAATGTCAAATTGAAGTGATATCATGTAAAAATAGTATTAAAGAAACTTTATAATTAAAACATTTTAGTGCAGTTTCAATAAAATTATCAAGGATCATTTAAAAAAAATAGAACAATATTTTATATAAAAGAAGTAGTGAAAAATAATGTTTTCATAATAAAATTAATGTTGTTATAAATATAATAGTTTCTTGAAATAGAATATGGGGTGCACTTGAAAATGGGTAAGAATTTGTGAATTTCCCTTAAATCAGGCTTGTCTATCGAGAAGAATTGAGAATGACATCAATTTAAAACATGTTTATCCACAAAAAACAAGTATGAATGGATCATAAAAAATTATTTTCTAACATATAATCATAATTTATAATATTTACATAAAAATAATATAGAATTTCATTTGGGTAAAAAGGGAGTGAGAATAACCCACAAGAGGTTCGGGTAGAATCCCATATCTAATGTCCGAAGGTGTTATTCACATGATCTCTATGTCTTGGATAATTAAATTAGATTAATTAATTTATAATTATAGAACCAATTATAAATTTAATTGATTTATTATCATTTTATTAAGTTCTTTTATTGCATTTTTAATGATTTTATCGTTAGTGAGTGCTTTTTTTCCAAATTTTCATGATCTGTTCGCTTGTATAAGAGTATGGATGTTCAAGTAAAATTGGAAATGTTTTATAGAAGTATAATTATAATATGTTAAAGATCTGACATAATATAAAATGGATATAAAATTAATTTTATTATATGGCATGATGATGAATCATTAGATAAAACTTTAAAGAGAATCACTTGGATTAATTTGAAGGTTTTTCAATCATAAGAAACTCATTTTGTTTTATAAATTAATATCATGAATACAAAACTATTCAAGAACATCAAATAACATATAATACATATGTTATAATATGTTTCGACAATAATAATATTTTCATGACCAGCCTTGAATATGGTAATAGATATTGAAAACCTATCATCATTGAATGTGATAAATTAACACATCACGGATGACGTATTCATTGTTTGTATAGGGTGGGGGAGATGATGATGAATTATTACATTAGCATATAAAAATTCTTTTATATATAATGTACTAGATTTATCATACCATTTGGATGGGGGTATGTGAGGATATAAAAAATGAAAGATCGTGAATGAAAATAAAAGAAATGGAAAAAGGAATTTACCTCTTGAATTTATCCTCCTTGAGAGCCTCCTTAGGGAAAAGGTTTGGTCTTTTTGTGAGACTAATAGATCCTGGACTTGGGGGAGGGGATTAAGAATATATTTGAGTAGAATTTGGATACAGAAAAAGGCTTTAGATGTTTGAAGAGAATAGATGGTGAAGGGTGGTATTTATATTGGAGGAGGGGGGGGGGGTGTTTTCCCAATATTTAATTCATTAGTTTATTATTTTACTGAAGAAAAGAAATATTACTGATTCATTAGAAGAAACACAGTAATTATATTATGTGAGTTCTAACTAATGGTGATTAAATCATCCACGACTCAATGAATAATGTAATTAACTTATAATTTATATATACCATAAATTACTGTATTTTAATATTCACAAAAATTCAAGTACGTCAAAAAAATCCCAAAAGATCACCCTAAACATTATTTGATGTGTATAATGAAAAAATTAAATCCATTTTATTAAAATAATATTCTAATTATTATAAATTCAATTTTTAATTAGAATCAAAATCTACTTCAAAAATATAGTTTTTATAATTATAACAAATTTTATGAAACTTTGAAAAATTAACTAAGGTTTCATAAAATTATCTTCTAGTCATAAGACATAAAAATATTAATTTATAAATACATTTTATGAAAATACATTTTCATTTAAATTATGAAATTAATTATAAAATTGTAAATAAATATGTGTGACATACCAAAATACGAACACTTAATTGGTAAATTTTAAAATAATTTACTTATAATATTATATAATAATATGATATTGTCATTTTTAAGATGGATAAATGTTTTTTATACTTTCAACGGTCAGATTACAATTCAATTAGCCAGTTTTCTATTCATAAATTTCACATTACTATTCCAAAGGTCAAGTTACTATCCCTTTTTTATTTGTTCCTTAACATCTATAGATACATTTTATTTCACTCAATCTTCATTTATAAATTTTATATTGTGTTCATTATGTAATCATATGTGAGTATACTATAATAAATAATTATAATAAGATAATTTCCATTGATAAAACATTGGATCATTACAACATTCCCCAATCCTGGTATGAGGTTGATGATCCTTCAAATCCATTGATGCCTTCACTATGATTGTTTAGGTGAAATGGTTCTATAGTATTTGTTTTCATACAAAAATAACACCCATGCAAGGAATATAGATCTAGAGAGTTTTACCTTAATGGGCTTCCTTCCTTTTCTTAGTGAGTGGAGTTTCTCTAATTAATTAGATCTTGGATTGGAGACTCCCAAAAAAAATATTTTCTTTCCAAGATGATTTATGACCTCTATACCCTCTATAAATCTAAGATAAGGATGATTATGATGCTTTATAAGAAAATGAATGGGTCAAGATGCAGTAGGAATTCAGTGGACAAGAGTGTGTTTCTAGGGTAGGGGAATATGTTTCCAAAAAATATAATTAGAAATTGAAGGATCATTGAGAAATTTTTGAACACCACAATCTATAAAAGGTCTAAATAAAGAGAAGATTTTTTACACACACTTATTCAATGATTAAGGTGAGGGTTTTATGCCTCATACATATATATAATAAAATGAAGCATCTATTCCACTCACTATTCTAGAGAGTAAACTATGATATTCTCTATTTTTTTCCTCCAAAATGCTCTAAGAACTGAGCTAAAATTTAGAATAACCTATATTCCTCAAACTGATGGCCAATCTAAGTGAGCTATTAATACACTAAAAGACATGTTGATAGCATATTATATGTACTTCAATGGAGGAGGTGACCAACATCTTCCACTGGTCTAATTCTCCTACAACTATAGTTTCCACTCTAGAATCCAAAAGGATCCATATGAATCCCTTTTTGGGAAAAGGTGAAGAACACATCCATGTTGGGATAAAGTCAATGAAATTAAGCTGCTAGGAACTGAAATGGTCAAAGAAATAGTGGGGAAGGTGAAATCCATTCAGTACAAAATCAAGGAATCCCAAATTTGACAGAAGAGTTATCCAGAAAATAAATAACAGGGCCTCGAGTTTAGGGTCGGAGACATGGTATTCCTACACATATCTCTACGGATGAAGGTCATGAGATTTTGGAAGAAAGGAATGTTAATTCCCAGGTATGTCTCCCTATTTGATATTCTTGATCGTGTTAGAGTTGTGGCCTATAGACAAGTGATTCCACTTGACATGGCTAAAGTAAACGATGTATTCCATGTATCCCTATTAAGTAAGTAAATAATATATCCTTCACATGTACTAAAGTCAGAGGTGGTACATTTGGAGAATGATTTTTCTTACGAGGAGAAGCCAGTGAAGATCTTAGATAATAGATATAAAGTTATACAAAAAATACTAATCAACGGGTCAAAGTACTATGATGGAACCATAATTACGAAGAGGCAACATGGGAACTGGAGGAAGCGATGACAGAAAAGTACCCACAAATGTTTTCATCATAGAATGTAAAATAAAATTTTGAGAGAGAAATTTTATAAGGGGGAAGAATAAAACAATGTAATGTTTTATAAAGAAAAATTACCTTCTTATAGTTATTTAAAATGGTTTAATCACAAAAATTTACATTGAGAACAAAATAAAAACATTATAAATGATGAATTCAGGAAATAAGAAGTAGTTCTAGTTGTTAAGGAATCTATACTGATGAAAAAGTAACATGACATTTGGATTTGTAATGTTACCCTTATGAATAGTAATTCACCCAATTGAATTAAAACAAAACCAATTAAGGTATAAATAAAATTTACCCATCTAATAAGTTACAATTTGATATAGTTATATCATAGTGTAATTAAATAAATATTTTAAAAATTATTAATTATGTGTTTTTATTTTTGAAAATCAAAAATATTTAATTAAAATAGTATGATTAATTTAATAATTTAAAATAAATTTTTTTTTCATAAAAAGTATTCATAAATAAATATTTTTCTTTCTTATGATTATAAGATAAGTTTATGAGATCTTAGTTAATTTTTCAAATTGTTATAAAATCAGTTATATTTTTAAAACTTGTATTTTTCGAGTAAATTATGATTTTAATTAAAAATTAAATTTATCTTATATAGAAATTTATTTTCATAACATGGATTCCATATTTTTATCATACACATCAAAAAATGGTTAGGGTGAATTTTTTGGATTTTTATGAACTACATGAAAATTTTGTAAATAGTAAAACACGATAATTTTCGATAAATGCTAGAAACATGAATTATAGAGTCATAGTTGGTGTATGGATGATATAAGAACAATTTGTTTGAACTAAAATGATATAATTACTTTATTTAGTCTCAATAATCAATACTATAGTATTTATTTTGAAAAATAATAAACTAATGAATTAAGCAATGATAAAACACCCCTCTCCTCCACTATAAATACCACCCCTCTCCATCTCTTCTCCTCAATCCTCTCAAGCCTTGTTAATTGTAAAAATTATACAAAAATATCATCCAACTACCCTACCCATAGTCTAGGTTATTTTGGTATCAACAAAATACCAAACTCAATCTCCAAGGGAGGTTCCCAAGAAGAAGGAATGAAGAGGTAAAACCCTCTTCTGTTTTCTTTCAATGTCCTATCAAGTTCTATTTTTTTCTTATCTTCTACTCTCATCCATTTTTCCAATTGTAATGATAAATCTAGTATAATACAAATAATAAAAGTTTATCATGTTTATGGAATAATTATTCATAAAATCTCTCCTACACTCAAATTTATTTTTTGAATGAAAAAATCGACTGTGAGGTGCCGATTTAACACCTTCGTGGACGACATGATTTCATCATTCAATTAAAACATCAAGTATTTTCATGAAACAATTTTTATGTTTTAACCATATTCTAATATATTTGTTATATATTATTTAATTCTCTGGAAACATTTTATAAACATGATTATTATTTATAAAACAAAATGACTTCATTATGGTCGAAAATTTCCAGAATAAACCCAAATGATTATCATTAACTCTTTATCTAATGATTCATCCTAATACCATATAAAAAATAATATATAAGACCAATTTAACCTATTTAATACAATTAATAACATATATGTTTATTTTTGGAGAATTAATCCCACTTTACACGACCATTCATACATGCAACCAAGTAAACCGATCCAAAAAAAAACAAGGAAACTAATGCTCTCAAAAGATGAAATTGAATCTATTAATGCATGAAAATGGAAATTAATAAACTTAATAAAGTTATAATAAATGAAATAAATTTATAAAATTTATTTAATTATTAATTAATTAATCTAATTTTTTTCTTTAGGAAATTAAGATCAAGTGAAGAACACCATAAGGCTTAAGGTCAGGGATTCTACCCGAAACTCTATTATTCTTTCTGGTTAGTCTTTATATCTTTTTTCCAAAATGAAATTCTATTTTATTTCTATGTACATATTATAAATTATGTAAATATGTTACCAATTAATTATTCATAATCCATTAATCATTTATTTTTGGGGATATACATTTTTTTAAAAGGTTACTTACTCAATTCATTCTGATAAGAAAAACCTTTTTAAGAGAGCTTCCAGAATTCTTACCCAATTTCAAGTGCACTATATGATCTATTTTAAACCCATAATATTTTTCTAAAATCACACATTTTATTATGAAATATTTCTTAGTTCACTTCTAGTTTTATATAAAATATTGTCCCTTTTTATCTTAAATTATTATTAATATTTTCCTTAAACTACACTAAAATGGTTTAGTTCTAAAGTTTCCTAAACATTATTCCAAAATGATTTCACTTCCGTTAGACAAAATTTATCATTATATTTTCCTATTTTTAGTTTTTTAATGTCCATGAGTGTTCTAAATCCATTATTTCAAGGACCCTTTAATGATACTCCCATTTATTACTCTTAAGGACATGATTATGATACCCAATTATGTACATGGGTAACTATTATGATTATGTTGGATTACTTGTATATGATTCTACATGTGACACACATATTCATGAATATTTTATTATCAGTGTGCCGATATATATATTCAATTAATTGGGCAATTTTTAATCTCATGAGACATTATGTGAAATGGTCTTAGTGACTAGCCTGGACTCGTTCTCTATGTGAAATGATCTTGGTAGTTAGCCTTGACTCATGATCCTCTTTGTGAAAAGAGCCTTGAATCATGATAAAGTAATGATTTATTTATCTTAAAAATATCTATTAATCCTTTATTATATAATCCCATGTTATTATTACTTTTATTTAATCATTTTCCATGCCTTTTTATATCATTATGTTATTTCTTCTAACCCCTGTACTAAGATTTATTTTCATGTTTCTTCCCTTACTAGTATTTTCAGATCATCCATTCATTCATGTTATCCATAGATTATACTATGAATATGTAAGGTATTAATGGATATTTGGATCTCATAATGTATGTTAAATAAAGAAATTATGTTTTAGTCCCATGTTTTATGTTTTATGTACCTTGTCTTCGAAGAAACTAGACATTATAATCCTTAGAAGGTAATTTTATGTTTAATCATGCTTAGAATCATGTAATGATACACATAAAATGACAAGGTCACTATAGGTGGGGAAAAAAATTATATATCCGCTTGATGAAATAGTATGTATCTTGATAAAAACAAGTTTTGATATTTGGTGTATGCCAATACATTTGGGTATAATGTATTGAAATTTTTCCTTAATTGTATAGTTATAATTATCAACATTATGCATTAATTTTTTTTATATTATTTATTTTTATCCATGGGATTATTTATTTACATTTTTATTTCATCCGTATATATATTATACACATTTTATTAGTTATATGGAATTATTTTATTTTTTATTCTTTTTATGTTCTTTTTATCTTGTTTATTTCCTGATAAATTCTACTATATGATACCTCATTCAATGTGATCAAGATCACCCATTTATATTATTCCCCAATTTCCCTAGAAAAATATAATGAATAATATATGTGTTCTAATTATAATAAAATTAGTAATAATAATATTTCATGTATTATAATGATTTTTCCCACGTAATGTATTATTAGTGAGTGTATCTAGTCTCCCAAGACTAATAAACATATGATCATATATGTTACAATCTATGTTTTATGTAACATTGGAATAAATGACTATTAACTATAGGTTATATGATTTGTTGTTTTTGGAATTGGTATTTGATAAAGTTTTGTACAAACCTTAGGAAATAGATTAAGAATAACATTATTGGAAAAGAGTACCATATAATAAAGGATCATGTAGTTCTGGATACTATTCTATAATTGATAGTATAATTTATTTGAATTTTTAATAAATTCATGGGAATTATTGATTATTCATAATTTATGTATCAACTAATTAAGTATATTCCATTATTAAGAAATAGTTCCTAATTTAAGGAAAAGAAACTATTTCAAAACTAATAATTAGTGTAGGTTTTTCCCTCCCGAACAAACTGACAAAGTTTGTGTTGGATTTAAGAGGATTATCGCAATATTAAATAAATTGAATTAGGTAATGATTATTTAAATTTCCAATTAA
Organism: Viscum album; assembly: GCA_963277665.1. NCBI lineage: Eukaryota > Viridiplantae > Streptophyta > Magnoliopsida > Santalales > Viscaceae > Viscum > Viscum album. Next base: position 802,294,951 of record OY728167.1, on the reverse strand, counting down.
GAGAAACCAATGGCCCCTTAGCAAGGTTTAGCAACATTATATCATTTAATGAAGAATATAACACAACATTTCATTGGAATGAATAATTAATTACTAGCAATGTGATGGATGCAATATCTAGAGATGATATAACTCACTTTTGGATATAGGTAATGGAATAATGTTAACATTTATTATATATTTTCTAAGGTAATATAATGAAAAACATTAGTAATTTATCCAAAAAAGAAGGAGTGAGAGATAGAAGGAATGTAATGTAATGATTTTAAGGTGAAATTAATTCAAAAGTATTTTCCTTAAGAGAAAGGAGCTAAAATTAAAAGGAAATTCCTGAATTTAAGATTAAAGGATAAGGAAATTTTTACAGTCTATAAGACTAACTTTACAATGTTATACTTATATGTTATAGAATATGTATGCAATCTAGAATGAAATATTTATCTCTTATTTGATGTCATAATACAATCAGTCATTTTTATCATATATGGATACAATGAAATGAGATATAAATAGTGAAAGACACTTCTATAATTATTATATTTTCAATGTAAAATAAGTAAATAATTGTATGAATGAGTTATATTTAGAAATAAATTTTTAAAAGAAGAAAAACAGATGGTAGGACTTTCTAACACGAAATAATTTTAGAAATAAATGCATAGTGATTACTTTAAATGCATGCGATTTCATCTCAAGGTTGGTGATAAAGGTCATAAAGCTCATTATTCTAAAAGGAATAAGGAATCAACTAATGTAAAAGTATTTAGTTACAAGGATATGGTACACTATTCTAATCAATTCCCCATATATAAAGGAAATATATATCTTAAGAAGTCAAGGGATAAAGGTAGAGATTATGTAAATAGTATAGAGGACGTTTAAGTCTCAAATAATGGGATAAAAATAATTTAATCATAAATTAAAATCTTTCCAAATCATTATTTTTTATGGATTTACACATTCATTATATATCTTAAGTTTCCTAGAAACAGTTTATATTCCCATAATGAATTAAATAATGTATTTCTAGTTATAAAAACTAGTATAAATATTATTGAAATGAAAACATATTGGGATGTTAATATAAAAGTTCATGTATATTTTATAGTTGAAAATACGGTTGTTATACTAATGGTTGACTTTTCCTAATTTTTGTGATGGGTTTTCTGTTGAAGTATAATACAAGAAATTCCCACCGAGTGTAAGAGATTATAATTTGTGGGTATGACATATAATCCCTTATTTTTATAGGATTGATTTAGTTTCCTATTTCTATTTTGTAACCACATTTAGTGAATCATCTTAATGGAATTCTTGGAGAAAAAATAAGATAAAATAAAATTGTGGAATGAGAAGGATATCTGAAAAATAATGGACTAAGTATAATTAGTAAAATTAAAGAATAAAATACATGAGTTGTATGATATGGAATTAATATGAACTAGTGACTCACCTTGGAGAGAACCCATCCAGTTTTTAAATAAGAATGATGGATTTATGATATTTTTATTGATTATAGGGAAATCAATAATTTTTTTAATACAAATAAGTTTAATTCACAACACATTGATGATATTTTTGATCAACTTCCAAGGGATAAATAATTCTTAACTATTGTTATTTTTTTATGGTTTTCATCAATTAAAATTTATGGTGGATAATATTCCAAATATAAATTTATACAATTTATAGGCATTATGATTTAATAGTAATGCCTTTTTTTTAAAATGAACCCCATGTATTTTAATATTTTAGGAATAAAATATTCAAGGATTATCTTGATAATTTTTTTAGCATTTATTGATGAAGTCTTGATATAATTTAATATATATGAATAGAATGATAACTATTTATAAATTATTATTATTAATTTTGGAAAAATAGGTATATGGAAAATTCAGTAAGAGTAAATTTTGACTTCAAAAAATTTCTTTTTAGCCATATAATCTCCAATAATGAAATATTTTTTTACTATTAAATGTATATGGTGGTAAAAGAATGACCAAAACCAATTAATATAACTGATATACATAGTGTCCTTGTATTTTCTAGTTTATATCAATGATTTTTTTAAAATATTAACTGATTAACTAACCCATTAACTAAGTTGACACATAAAAGGGTAAAATTCACATAGTTAATGAAATGTAAAGACAATATTCAAGAACTAGAAAATATATTAATAAATGCACAAGTATTAACTGTATCATTAGTAATAAATGATTTTTGATATACAGTGATGCATAAAAGAAAGAACTGGGGTGCATTCATTGTATAAATGACAGAGTTGTTTCTTATGAAACACAAAAATTAATGAATCATGAGAAAAATTATATAGGGAATGATTTGAAGTTGGAAACATTAATATTTTCCTTTAAGATATAACAATTTTAACTTTATAGTTAAATATGTGACACATATACAATTTAAATTAGTTTTGAACAATATATTCACAATGAAAGTGCTATACATGTGACAAAAGATATAGATAAAACTGCTCATGGACTATGACTATGAAATACACTACCACCCTGATAAGGAAAACAAGGTAACATATGTATCTAGTAGAAATGATCTTGATGTTATATATATTAAAAGGATGAGAAGGGACCCAAAATCCATGGATTTTATAAAATTGGACATGGAAATTATTAAGGAAATGGAAATATCATTCCTTGTCCGAGTAATTTCAAAACTATATTTATAGATATGATAAAGAAGTCCCAACATGATGAAAAGGGTCAAAAATGAATATTAAATCCATATAAGATAAGGGATTAATGTACATCAACTATGAATTTAGAATTTTAATGTTTGTAAAGAGAAAACATATACCATTAGTAACTAAAAAAAGAGTAAATTTATAGATGAATCTCATATTTCAAATGTATATATACAACAAGGAGTCACAAATATTTATAGAGATTTAAGGGAACACTTAGGGAGAGAAAACATGAAGAGGGAACTTTCTTAATATATGCCTTGATTCCTGGAATGAAAATAACAAAATTAATGGATAAAACATCTTAAGGGTTTCACGGAACCACTCCATATACAAAAAAGGAAGTGTTAAGATATCAAAATGGAAATTATTACTAATATTATAAGTACATTCGATAGGAATAAAGCAATATGAATTTTTTTGGTTCATCATAAAAATTCTAAACATTTCCAAGAAATAATAAAGGATCTACCCATTTAGAGACTTCCAATGTTATATATTATTGAAATTGAGAAGCTTATTGGTGAGACTGTATCAATTGTATCTTATTGTGAAAATAATTTAAAATTGAAATTTTAGAAGATCCTTCAGAAGGATCTAAACACTGAGGTACATTTTGGAATTTCCAATCACCCTAAAACATAAAGGTAGTAAAAACAATCCAATCATACAACACAGGTTGAGGTCATTGACACTAAACTTCTAAGGAAATTGGTACTATTATCTTTCTATAGTAGAATATAAATATGAAAAAAAATTCATTTGAACGGAAAAGTGGAACTGTATGAATCTTTTTATAGGAGAATATGTTATACTCCAACCTATTGGGATGATGTTGGGGGAAAATGTCTAGTTGGTCTAAAACTAAATCATGAGTGAACTAAGAAGTTATGTGCTATCCAAAAACATATAAATATAGATCTTATAATAAAAATATATTTATGCTAATAATTGGAGGGAAGATATGAAGTTTCAAGTAGGCGACCACATCTTCTTGATGGTATCACCATGGATAGAAGTTTTAATGTTTGGTAGGAAAGGGAAGCTAAGTACATGGTGCATTAGAACTTTTTATATTTCATATAGAAATAGAGTTATAAAATATTATATATCTATGACACCTAAATAATCAAGAGAAAATTATGTCATCCATGTCTCAATATTGTAGAAGTATGTGTTAGACCCAACACAAGTACTCAACACTTATGAAATAGATCCAGATATTAACATGTCTTATAATGAAGAGTCTATATTGATTTATATTAGATAGTGAGCAATTTGAAAATAGAAAATTTTCATGATTATGGTACAATAGAGGAATCATAAGTTGGAGGAACCAACATCAGAGCTTGAAGACAAAATAATGAGGAATTACCCATATTTATTTTTGGATTAACGTCTAACCCAAATTTCATGAATAATATTTATAACGACCCATACTTTACATACATTTTTAATTCTTCAAAATTTAAGCACACTTATTACAACATATGAAAAAACCACAAAGGACCGTATAGGTATAGTGTCTTTAGAAACTGGGAAACATAAACAACTGGTTCATAAATCTTCTACAGTGTCTCCCATTTATTTCATCATATCTAGGGTCACATTTAGCATATTCTACTTAATATCCATCTTCCTGACCTGGGGAAAAGAAAACATAAAAGGGTGAGCTCAAATGCTCAGCAAGGGCAAATAATGGAAATAAAAATCATATCATATCTTTTTGAAAATCATATCCTGCAAAAGAGATCATAATATCTTAACATGGAATAAATCATAGAAGTGAAAATGAGATCCCCATAATCATAACATGAAACATGAAACTTTGTGGCATGCACACATAATCATGGAAAATCATTTCTTGTTAGTCATGACTCATTGCCAAGACTATCTTAGTGGACAAAGTCCCTTTCTGAACCGAGTCACCCTCGTTCCAGTCCTGTTTCACTGAACCGGTATAACCTACCGTTCTAGCCATGTCTATCTCATGAGATATAGAATCTTTACCCAATTCATTGGAGGGAGATATAGGTCCCACCCATCTTATAATGAATCCTTTCTTATGTGTACCACATAATCATAAACCATACATCATAGCGTAACCCATGTAATAAAAATGGGATTCTTAAACAACATGACATCATAAAACAATTCATATAAGATAAAGGAATTCATAAAAATATTTCCATCACAACATAATCAAATCCATGTAATAATAGGGATAAAAACAGAACCCTTTTATTATCTTAGATGGAAAATAATTTTGATAAAATACTTGAACTTCATTCTTGGGGAAAATATCCTTTCTACTTCAAAAACACTTTTCCTTTCTTAACATGTCATACAATTTTAAACAAAAAGAAGTTGATTAAAAATAAACTTGAAAACATGTAAAGGAAGCTTCTTGGAAATAATGTTTTAAAAAACCATTCATGTCGTATAAGTTAAAAAAAACATTCTTTGTACTTTTGTCTGAAAAGTCAAAAAGTACCTCGTACGATAAAAGATTCCTTTCATACATATTACTAAAAACTCACCGAAGGGTAAAAATGGATTTAATCAATTTTAGGTGGACGGAAATAATATTAAATATTGATGAAACATGGATGTGGATGATGAAATACACCGCAGTAAATACTTACGAATAAACAATCTCGGATAAAAATGAGATTTTGATATTTCCCTTACCTTAGGTCCGATTTTCTTTGTACGTGTCCGAAGCTCCTGTATAATGGTTTAAATAATGTTATTGACTTATTACAGAATCATACATATTGATATGATATCATATATGGTCATATTCTTAGCTTCTTGTTAGTAATATTTCATTGTTACTTGTTACTCGGGACTTTATTGCCTTTTGTTCTTATGCGTGTTTTGCCGAATAAATTCTTATTCTTATTTTAAGGTTATAGATACCTTATATCCAGAATGGTATTAGTGTAACATATATCATATTTATTCATTCAATTCATTTATATAATTACTATGTAATGATGATCATGTAGAACGAGTCGCATCACATCGTGGAGACGGTATTCCGTACGTACGCACGAGTGATGATATCATTCCTATGATCGTGGAATTGTATTGGAGTATATATATATATATTATTTCAGTATCAATATTACTTTATAATAATCATAAATAGTTACCCATTACACCATTATACCCATCCTTGTAAGGTGGTGGTGGAAAATAGATTACACCACGGCGTGGAGACGGTATTCCGTACGTACGCACGCGCGGTGATTTCATTTTTCCGTAGGATGGATAGAAGGTGAATTAGGGTTGTTTCATATTTATAATAACATATCAGTATGTAAGTAATACTGATGTTATTACTTTATTATGAAACAACTAAAGAAGAAGAAGTTGAAGAAGAAAGAAATTGAAAAGATCGGTAATGGATATTACCTCTTCTTTGGAACGCTTCTTTGAATCCTCCACTTAGGGAACTAATATTGGTCTTTGAAGAAGACCAGGACCTCTAGGATTATTCTAGGGAAGTGGAGAGGAGAAAATGGCAGGGGTTGGCCGAGCTTGAGTGCTCAATTTGGTTTGAGGAGGAGGGGGAGGAGGTGCCCTTTTATAAGGGAGGAGAGGGGCACCTTAGGAATATCTCAAAATATTATTTTATATTAAAGTCAAAATCGGTTTATAATGGTTCTGAAGGGTCTTATTTCGAAGCTAAAGTGGGGAAGGGTCGAAATCCTGTCAACCAATAGGATTTATACAAGTTAGGTTATTATTTTAACCTTATCAATTAGATTTAACTCTAAGTTAAATAATTTAACTTTTACCATGTCTTTTTGTTTTCTTTCACTATATGGTTAATACAATTACTATAACATGCCAAGAGAACCCCAAATTGTTTATTATTAATATATATATCCTTATCTAAGTCATTTTGCCGAACCTTAGATTTTTAGGAATAAAATAACAATTAGTAATATAATATTTGATTTAAAAACTATTTTGTGTCAATTTTGACACTATTTGATATATGATTTTTGTGAAAGTCATAACAGAATTATATGTTCGAACCAAGTTGAATATATCAACACTAATATATCATAGGAACCTAGAAAATTAGTGTAATTTATAAAAAGTCTCAAATTACATTTATTTTGGTGTTTATAACATCAATTATGTCAATATTTCATAAATAAGATAATTACTCCATCATAATTGTGTCATAAATAAATTAAATTATTTAATGTCTAAAAATTATAAATAAAATACCATTATGTAGGAAATATTTTTATCTTTCTAATGAATATTTATAGTCGAATTTATCTTATGTATAACCCCATATTAAAAATGATTTACTTATTAAACTTTGATATTAACTCTTTTAACCCTTCTTTAAATAAATTAATAATAAATGTCCTAATCTAACCCAAGTGGGCCTAAATGGTCATATTTTATTCATAAGGTTGTTTTTGGTCGAATTACACTTATCCGATAGAATTAGGACATGTGTTAGGGTAATAGTAATATCATATTTACCCTTAGTTACCCTATTTACTATTAACCGTGGTAAAAAAAAGTAAAAAGTTACTATTCACCAAAAATTATTTTCATATCATTGAACCACATTTTAGTCCTTGATATTAACCGTGTCTGTCGGATTTTCAAAATTCCATTCACAGAAGCGGTAAAATTAAGTTTTATGCAAAATTCAGTTTTTAACCTACCACTTAGTGGTTTCACTATTCATCAAAAATTGAAAGTTTTCAGAAAAATACCAAAATTTCACCCTAGGATAATTTCTGTATTCCGAATCCAAAAATGAAGTCCATTTTAAAAAATAAAATTTATAAAATTTCAAAAAGTGGTTATTACTATTCATAATGGCTAGTTTTAATAATATTTTAATAGCATATCGTTGTTTAGTGAAACTCGGTATTGCGTACGACGCAAGCTATCGAGGAAGGTCTTGATTGCGTGTAAAGTAAGCCAAGAGAGTATGTAGTGAAAGATTCCTTTGATGATATATAAAAAACAAAATATTACTCATAAAAATCTCGGGTGTTACATTCTACCCCCCTTAAAAAGAATTTCGCCCTCGAAATTCGTCACTTTGTAACAAACAGATGAGGATACTTCTCCCTAATCATATCCTCAAGCTCCCATGTAGCTTCTTCAAGTTGGTGGTTCCTCCATAAAACTTTCACCAATCGAGTGGTCTTGTTTTGTAGGACTTTTTCGCTACGATCCAGAATCTCTATCGGTTCTTCTTCATAAGAAATATCTTGCTCGAGCGGTACAACTTCTGAGCTGAGTACATGTGAAGGATCAGGTATGTACTTTCTCAGGAGAGATACATGGAACACATCGTGAACTTGAGAGAGATTCGGTGGAAGCGCCAATCGGTAAGCTACCTTTCCAACACGATCCAGTATTTCGAAAGGACCGATATATCTAGGGCTCAACTTCCCCTTCTTTCAAAATCTCATAACCCTCTTCCAGGGAGATATTCGTAAGAACACTTTATCACCCACTTCAAACTCTAGGTCTTTTCTTCGGTTGTTAGCATAACTTTTCTGTCGACTCTGAGCTGCTCTTATGTGTTGTTGAATATATCTGACCTTTTCTTCCATTTCATCAATGAGATTAGGTCCTAATAGCTTTCTTTCCCCAACATCATCCCAGCAAGTTGGAGTCCTGCATTTCTTTCCATAGAGAGCTTCATAAGGAGCCATCTGAATACTGGAGTGAAAGCTATTATTATAAGAAAATTCCACCCAAGGTAGGTGTTGATCCCAACCTCCTTTGAAATCCATAGAGCAAGCTCTCAACATATCTTCTAGGGTTTGAATTGTTCTCTCAGACTGACCGTCTGTCTGAGGATGATAAGCAGTGCTGAAACTCAACTCTGTCTCCAGAGTATGCTGAAGACTTCGCCAGAACTTCGAGGTAAATCTCGGATCCCGATCAGATATAATAGAAAGTGGTACTCCATGCAATCTTACCACTTCCTTTACATATATCCTGGCAAGCTGATCTAGAGAGAAATCCTCTCTAATAGCAATGAAGTGTGCAGACTTTGTAAGACGATCAACTATGACCCAAATATCATTATTGCCTTTGGATGTTTTAGGAAGTCCTGTGACAAAGTCCATAGTGTTGTTTTCCCATTTCCATTCGGGTATGGGTAATGGTTGTAACATCCCCTTAGACTTTTGTCTCTCAGCTTTAACTTGTTGACAAACCAAGCATCGAGAGACATATTCAGCAACATCTCTTTTCATGCCATCCCACCAGAAGTACTCTTTCAGGTCCCTATACATCTTCGTGCTTCCAGGATGAATAGAGAATGATGAACTATGAGCCTCATCCAGCAGCTCCTTCTTTAATTTGGGATGGGAGGAACACAAACCCGATTCCTGAACTTTATTATCCCATCACAATCAAGGTTGAACTCAGGAACATTTATCACCTTCTTTTGTAACTCGACATCTTTTTTCTGGGCCTCTTTAATATTCACATGTATAGATGGTTGAACATTCATTTGAGAAAGATAAGATTTTTCCCCTTCCATTATAATTCCAAGATCCATCCTTTGTAAATCCATAAATATTGGATCCTTTGTGATCCTCATCATGGATAAACTAGCATGGTCTTGTCGACTTAATGCATCTTCCACCTTGTTTGCTTTCCCAGGGTGGTAATGGATTGAGCAGTCATAATCCTTAATCAGCTCCAACCATCTTCTTTGACGCATATTCAGCTCCTTTTGTGTGAAAATATACTTTAAACTTTTATGATCAGTATAAATATCACACCTTTCACCATAAAGGTAATGCCTCCAAATATTTAATGCAAAGATTACCGCAGCTAACTCCAAATCATGTGTTGGGTAATTTTTCTCATGGATTTTCAACTGTCGTGAGGCATAAGCTATCACCATATCATTTTTCATAAGAACACACCCCAATACCTTCTTGGATGCATCACTGTAGATCACAAACCTTTCTCCACTACAAGGCAGTGTGAGCACAGGTGCACTGGATAAACTTCTTTTCAACTCCTTGAAATTCTATTCACATTTTTCAGTCCAGACAAACTTAACTCCTTTCCGGGTCAACTTGGTGAGTGGATTAGATAATCGTGAAAAATCTTTTATAAAACGTCTATAATATCCAGCCAAACCAAGAAAACTTCGGATCTCAGTTACTGTTGTTGGTCTCGACCATCTTTCGATAACCTCTGTTTTTGCTGGATCCACATATATCCCCTCTTTTGAGATTATGTGACCCAAAAATGCAACTTTTTGAAGCCAAAATTCACACTTGGTAAATTTGGCATAAAGCTTCTCCTTTCTCAGGATTTCAATATAATTCTCAAGTGATCTTCATGCTCTTACTTGCTCGTTGAATAGACAAGAATATCTTCTATAAAGACTACCAGAAATTGATCAAGATAGTCTCTAAAGACTCTATTCATTAGATCCATGAAGATAGAAGGGGCATTAGTAAGACCATATGGCATCACTATAAATTCATAGTGTCCATACCTTGTGCGGAAAGCCGTCTTTGGTATATCCTCCCTTTTGACCCTTAATTGTTGATACCCTGAACGAAGATCAATCTTGGAAAAGTATTGAGCTCCGCGTAGTTGGTCAAATAAGTCATCAATGCATGGGAGAGGATATTTGTTCTTGATAGTGATCTTGTTAAGTTATCGATAATCAATGCAGAGTCTCATTGATCCATCTTTCTTCTTAACAAATAGAACAGGTGCTCCCCAAGGTGACGCACTAGGGCGTATGAATCCCTTATCAAGATTCTCCTGGAGTTGATTCTTCAATTCCTGCAACTCAATTGGGGACATTCTATAAGGTGTCCTTGAAATTGGAAAAGCGCCCGGTACGAGTTCTATTGAAAACTCAACTTCACGATTTGGTGGAAGACCTGGTAATTCCTCCGGAAAGACATCATCAAACTCCCGTACGATGGGCATATTCTTAATCGTGAGTTTCTCACCAACCATTTGAGATAAATAACCTTCATTTAGTGGAATCAATACCCATAAGATGGAAGAAATTTCCACTGGAAGGTTATATTCATCCTTGCATCGATAGACGATCGTAGATTGGTCTGGAATATGAAATGTGACTTCCCTTCTTTGGAAATTGATATGAGCTCCATGTAGAGAAAGACAATCCATGCCAAGAATCACATCAAATTCCACTAAAGGAAGTATCACAAGATTTGCGGGAAGCACTTTGCCACAAACTTCGATCAGAGAAGAATTATAAACTTTTGATGCGACTGTTGTGCCATTAGGTGTTGTCACAGCTAACTCAACATCTAATTGTTGAGGTAATACGGTGATACCCTTAGAAAATTTTTCAGAAATAAAAGAGTGGGTGGATCCAGAATCAAATAAAACATTTGCTACTTTAGAGTGGATGGTAAGTGTACCTTTAACCACTTCGTTATCGTACTCCACATCGCTGATAGAAATTGCATGTGACTTTCCTTTGTCTTTAGCCTTAAGATTTTGTTGACGTCGACCATCATCATCAACCCTTGGATTTGGGCATTGATTGGCATAATGTCCCATATCCTTGCACTTGAAACATTGAAGTGTAGTAGGTTCATTATGTGTATCCCTTCCTTTGTTTGCATCATTAGACATCTTCTTCCCATTATCGCGGCATTCAAATGCCCGATGACCTTCCTTTCCACATTTAAAACATTTACTTGTCCCTTAAAGACAACTCCCTCCATGTTTCTTTCCACACTTTGAGCATAAGGGAAAGTTCATCTTCTTTTCAGTGTGCTCTTTAGATTTTCCTTTGAAGCCCATCTTCCTCTTCTTATCAAACCCATGTGACTGATGGGTTACTCCAATCTCCATCTCGACTTTGAGAGCACATCGAACGATTTCCTCGTAGCTATTGAAGTCCCTTATGGATAACTCCCTTCGAAGACTTGGTTTTAAGCCACTAAAGAATCGATCGATCTTACTCTCAGGTTGGATAATAATACCAGAAGCGTACCTTGCAAGTCTTGTAAAATTTGCTTCATAGGTACCAACAGATTCATCATCCCTTTTCTTCAGTTCAAGAAACTCTTTCTCCATCTTTGTTCGGAGAATACGAGGGAAGTACTTATTGAAAAATAAGTTCTTGAACTCGTCCCATTCCATAGACTCAATTTCATCCCTTTGCCTCGTATTCTTAATAAGATTCCACCATTGATCAGCATCCCATTCCAAACGATACACTGCTAGGATGACTTTATCATGTTCAGAACATTGAAGAACTGAAAATATCTTTTCAGTAGTACTAATCCATTGTTCAGAAACTAATGGATCAGTAGACCCGCTGAAAGGAGGTGGACGCTGCCTCATGAAGGATTCAACAGAATTTTGCTCCTTCCTTTGCTCGTTTGGAAGTCCTGCATGATTCATAGCTTGAGAAAGTTGTGTGAGAATGGCTACAAGATTTTTCATTCCAGCTCCCATATCGTTTGGTTGCTCAGGGGGACAATCATTGCATTGCCCATCGTATTCCGCATTAACACGGTTCCTTCGGGTTCCAGCCATTGACTAAAACCAAGAAGAATAGTGTGAGCAACACTAATTATAATAGGAAAACCACATAATTAGGGATAAAATTTCACACTTAAGGTCTTATCCTAGGGTATTCATGGCCATTTCTAAAACACTAAGATTGTGTTCTATGCTTAGACTTATCCTTAGGGTTCTTACAAAGACTTTCACATCCTAGTTTCCAAAGGATGACTATACCTTTCCTCTGATACCAACTACAACGACCCATACTTTACATACATTGTTAATACTTCAAAATTGAAGCACACTTATTACAACATATGACAAAACCACAAAGGACCGTATATGTATAGTGTCTTTAGAAACTGGGAATCATAAACAACTGGTTCATAAATCTTCTATAGTGTCTCCCATTTATTTCATCATTTCTAGGGTCCCTTTTAGAATATTCTACTTAATATCCATCTTCCTGAACTGGGGAAAAAAACATAAAAGGGTGAGCTCAAATGCTCAGCAAGGGAAAATAATGGAAATAAAAATCATATCATATCTTTTTGAAAATCATATCCTACAAAAGAGATCATAATATCTTAACATGGAATAAATCATCGAAGTGAAAATGAGATCCCCATAATCATAACATGAAACTTGAAACTTTGTGGCATGCACACATAATCATGGAAAATCATTTCTTGTTAGTCATGACTCATTGCCAAGACTATCTTAGTGGACAAAGTCCCTTTCTGAACCGAGTCACCCTCGTTCCAGTCCTGTTTCACTGAACCGGTATAACCTACCGTTCCAGCCATGTCTATCTCATGAGATATAAAATCTTTACCTAATGCATTGGAGGGAGATATAGGTCCCACCCATCTTATAATGAATCCTTTCTTATGTGTACCACATAATCATAAACCATACATCATAGCGTAACCCATGTAATAAAAATGGGATTCTTAAACAACATGACATCATAAAACAATTCATATAAGATAAAGGAATTCATAAAAATATTTCCATCACAACATAATCAAATCCATGTAATAATAGGGATAAAAACAGAACCCTTTTATTATCTTAGATGGAAAATAATTTTGATAAAATACTTGAACTTCATTCTTGAGGAAAATATCCTTTCTACTTCAAAAACACTTTTCCTTTCTTAACATATCATACAATTTTAAAGTAAAAGAAGTTGATTAAAAATAAACATGAAAACATGTAAAGGAAGCTTCTTGGAAATAATGTTTTAAAAATCCATTCATGCCGTATAATTTAAAAAAAACATTCTTCGTACTTTTGTCGGAAAAGTCAAAAAGTACCTCGTACGACAAAAGATTCCTTCCATACATATTACTAAAAACTCACCGAAGGGTAAAAATGGATTTAATAAATTATAGGTGGATGGAAATAATATTACATATTGATGAAACATGGATGTGGATGATAAAATACACCCCAGTAAATACTTACGAATAAACAATCTCGGATAAAAATGAGATTGTGATATTTCCCTTACCTTAGGTCCGATTTGCTTTGTACGTGTCCGAAGCTCCTGTATAATGGTTTAAATAATGTTATTGACTTATTCCAGAATCATACATATTGATATGATATCATATATGGTCATATTCTTATCTTCTTGTTAGTAATATTTCATTGTTACTTGTTACTCGGGTCTTTATTGCCTTTTGTTCTTATGCGTGTTTTGCCGAATAAATTCTTATTCTTATTTTAAGGTTATAGATACCTTATATCCAGAATGGTATTAGTGTAACATATATCATATTTATTCATTCAATTCATTTATATAATTACTATGTAATTATGATCATGTAGAACGAGTCGCATCACATCGTGGAGACGGTATTCCGTACGTACGCACGAGTGATGATATCATTCCTATGATCGTGGAATTGTATTGGAGTATATATCTATATTATTTCAGTATCAATATTACTTTATAATAATCATAAATAGTTACCCATTACACCATTATACCCATCCTTGTAAGGTGGTGGTGGAAAATAGATTACACCACGGTGTGGAGACGGTATTCCGTACGTACGCACGCGCGGTGATTTCATTTTTCCGTAGGATGGATAGAAGGTGAATTAGGGTTGTTTCATATTTATAATAACATATCATTATGTAAGTAATACTGATGTTATTACTTTATTATGATACAACTAAAGAATAAGAAGTTGAAGAAGAAAGAAATTGAAAAAATCGGTAATGGATATTACCTCTTCTTTGGAACGCTTCTTTGAATCCTACACTTAGGGAACTAATATTGGTCTTTGAAGAAGACCAGGACCTCTAGGATTATTCTACGGAAGTGGAGAGGAGAAAATGGCAGGGGTTGGCCGAGCTTGAGTGCTCAATTTGGTGTGAGGAGGAGGGGGAGGAGGTTCCCTTTTATAAGGGAGGAGAGGGGCACCTTAGGAATATCTCAAAATATTATTTTATATTAAAGTCAAAATCGGTTTATAATGGTTCCGAAGGGCCTTATTTAGAAGATAAAGTGGGGGAAGGGTCGAAATCCTATCAACCAATAGGATTTAGAGAAGTTAGGGTATTATTTTAACCTTATCAATTAGATTTAACTCTAAGTTAAATAATTTAACTTTTACCGTATCTTTTTGTTTTCTTTCACTATATGGTTAATAAAATTACTATAACATGCCAAACGAACCCCAAATTGTTTATTATTAATATATATATCATTATCTAAGTCATTTGGCCGAACCTTAGATTTTTAGGAATAAAATATCAATTAGTAATATAATATTTGATTTAAAAACTATTTTGTGTCAATTTTGACACTATTTGATATATGATTTTTGTGAAAGTCATAACAGAATTATATGTTCAAACCAAGTTCATTAAATCAACAATAATATATCATAGGAACCTAGAAAATTAGTGTAATTCATAAAAAGTATCAAATTACATTTATTTTGGTGTTTATAACATCACTTATGTCAATATTTCATAAATAAGATAATTACTGCATCATAATTGTGTCATAAATAAATTAAATTATTTAATGTATAAAAATTATAAATAAAATACCATTATGTAGGAAATATTTTTAGATTTCTAATGAATATTTATAGTCGAATTTATCTTATGTATAACCCCATATTAAAAATGATTTACTTATTAAACTTTGATATTAACTCTTTTAACCCTTCTTTAAATAAATTTATAATAAATGTCCTAATCTAACCCAAGTGGGCCTAAATGGTCATATTTTATTCATAAGGTTGTTTTTGGTCGAATTACACTTATCCAATAGAATTAGGACATGTTTTAGGGTAATAGTAATATCATATTTACCCTTAGTTACCCTATTTACTATTAACCGTGGTAAAAAAAAAGTAAAAAGTTACTATTCACCAAAAATTATTTTCATCTCATTGAACCACATTTTAGTCCTTGATATTAACCGTGTCTGTCGGACTTTCGAAATTCCATTCACAGAAGCGGTAAAATTAAGTTTTATGCAAAATTCAGTTTTTAACCTACCACTTAGTGGTTTCACTATTCATCAAAAATTGAAAGTTTTCAGAAAAATACCAAAATTTCACCCTAGGATAATTTCGGTATTCCGAATCCAAAAATGAAGTCCATTTTAAAAAATAAAATTTATAAAATTTCAAAAATTGGTTATTACTATTCATAACGGCTAGTTTTAATAATATTTTAATAGCATATCGTTGTTTAGTGAAACTCGGTATTGCGTACGACGCAAGCTATCGAGGAAGGTCGTGATTGCGTGTAAAGTAATCCAAGCTAGTATGTAGTGAAAGATTCCTTTGATGATATATAAAAAACAAAATATTACTCATAAAAATCTCGGGTGTTACATTCTACCCCCCTTAAAAAGAATTTCACCCTCGAAATTCGTCACTTTGTAACAAACAGATGAGGATACTTCTCCCTCATCATATCCTCAAGCTCCCATGTAGCTTCTTCAAGTTGGTGGTTCCTCCATAAAACTTTCACCAATCGAGTGGTCTTGTTTCGTAGGACTTTTTCGCTACGATCCAGAATCTCTATCGATTGTTCTTCATAAGAAAGATCTTGCTCCAGCAGTACAACTTCTGAGCTGAGTACATGTGAAGGATCAGGTATGTACTTTCTCAGGAGAGATACATGGAACACATCGTGAACTTGAGAGAGATTCGGTGGAAGCGCCAATCGGTAAGCTACCTTTCCAACACGATCCAGTATTTCGAAAGGACCGATATATCTAGGGCTCAACTTCCCCTTCTTTCAAAATCTCATAACCCTCTTCTAGGGAGATATTCGTAAGAACACTTTATCGCCCACTTCAAACTCTAGGTCTTTTCTTCGGTTGTCGGCGTAACTTTTCTGTCGACTCTGAGCAGCTCTTATGTGTTGTTGAATAGATCTGACATTTTCTGCCATTTCATCAATGAGATCAGGTCCTAATAGCTTTCTTTCCCCAACTTCATCCCAGTAAGTTGGAGTCCTGCATTTCTTTCCATAGAGAGCTTCATAAGGAGCCATCTGAATACTGGAGTGAAAGCTATTATTATAAGAAAATTCCACCAAAGGTAGGTGTTGATCCCAACCTCCTTTGAAATCCATAGAGCAAGCTCTCAACATATCTTCTAGGGTTTTAATTGTTCTCTCAGACTGACCGGCTGTCTGAGGATGATAAGCAGTGCTGAAACTCAACTCTGTCTCCAGAGTATGCTGAAGACTTCGCCATAACTTCGAGGTAAATCTCGGATCCCGATCAGATATAATAGAAAGTGGTACTCCATGAAATCTTACCACTTCCTTTACATATATCCTGGCAAGCTGATCTAGAGAGAAATCCTCTCTAACAGCAATGAAGTGTGCAGACTTTGTAAGACGATCATCTATGACCCAAATATCATTATTGCCTTTGGATGTTTTAGGAAGTCCTGTGACAACGTCCATAGTGATGTTTTCCCATTTCCATTCGGGTATGGGTAATGGTTGTAACATCCCCTTAGACTTTTGTCTCTCAGCTTTAACTTGTTGACAAACCAAGCATCTAGAGACATATTCAGCAACATCTCTTTTCATGCCATCCCACCAGAAGTACTCTTTCAGGTCCCTATACATCTTCGTGGTTCCAGGATGAATAGAGAATGATGAACTATGAGCCTCATCCAGCAGCTCCTTCTTTAATTCGGGGATGGGAGGAACACAAACCCGATTCCTGAACTTTATTATCCCATCACAATCAAGGTTGAACTCAGAAACATTTATCACCTTCTTTTGTAACTCGACATCTTCTTTCTGTGCCTCTTTAATCTTCACATGTATAGATGGTTAAACATTCATTTGAGAAAGATAAGATTTTTCCCCTTCCATTATAATTCCAAGATCCATCCTTTGTAAATCCATAAATATTGGATCCTTTGTGATCCTCATCATGGATAAACAAGCATGGTCTTGTCGACTTAATGCATCTGCCACCTTGTTTTCTTTCCCAGGGTGGTAATGGATTGAGCAGTCATAATCCTTAATCAGCTCCAACCATCTTCTTTGACGCATATTCAGCTCCTTTTTTTTAAAAATATACTTAAACTTTTATGATCAGTATAAATATCACACCATTCACCATAAAGGTAATGCCTCCAAATCTTTAATGCAAAGATTACCGCAGCTAACTCCAAATCATGTGTTGGGTAATTTTGCTCATGGATTTTCAACTGTCGTGAGGCATAAGCTATCACCATATCATTTTTCATAAGAACACACCCCAATCCCTTCTTGGATGCATCACTGTAGATCACAAACCTTTCTCCACTACAAGGCAGTGTGATCACAGGTGCACTGGATAACCTTCTTTTCAACTCCTTGAAATTCTCTTCACATTCTTCCGTCCAGACAAACTTAACTCCTTTCCGGGTCAACTTGGTGAGTGGATTAGATAATCGTAAAAAATCTTTTATAAAACGTCTATAATATCCAGCCAAACCAAGAAAACTTCGGATCTCAGTTACTATTGTTGGTCTCGACCATCTTTCGATAACCTCTGTTTTTGCTGGATCCACAGATATCCCCTCTTTTGAGATTATGTGACCCAAAAATGCAACTTTTTGAAGCCAAAATTCACACTTGGTAAATTTGGAATAAAGCTTCTCCTTTCTCAGGGTCTTCAATAGAATTCTCAAGTGATCTTCATGCTCTTACTTGCTCTTTGAATAGACAAGAATATCGTCTATAAAGACTACCACAAATTGATCAAGATAGTCTCTAAAGACTCTATTCATTAGATCCATGAAGATAGCAGGGGCATTAGTAAGACCAAATGGCATCACTATAAATTCATAGTGTCCATACCTTGTGCGGAAAGCCGTCTTTGGTATATCCTCCCTTTTGACCCTTAATTGATGATACCCTGAACGAAGATCAATCTTGGAAAAGTATTGAGCTCCGCGTAGTTGGTCAAATAAGTCATCAATGCGTGGGAGAGGATATTTGTTCTTGATAGTGATCTTGTTAAGTTATCGATAATCAATGCAGAGTCTCATTGATCCATCTTTCTTCTTAACAAATAGAACAGGTGCTCCCCAAGGTGACGCACTAGGGCGTATGAATCCCTTATCAAGATTCTCCTGGAGTTGCTTCTTCAATTCCTGCAACTCAATTGTGGCCATTCTATAAGGTGTCCTTGAAATTGGAAAAGCGCCCGGTACGAGTTCTATTGAAAACTCAACTTCACGATTTGGTGGAAGACCCGGTAATTCCTCCGGAAAGACATCATCAAACTCCCGTATGATGGGCATATTCTTAATCATGAGTTTCTCACCAACCATTTGAGATAAATAACCTTCATTTAGTGGAATCAATACCCATAAGATGGAACAAATTTCCACTGGAAGGTTATATTCATCCTTGCATCGATAGACGATCGTAGATTGATCTGGAATATGAAATGTGACTTCCCTTCTTTGGAAATTGATATGAGCTCCATGTAGAGAAAGCCAATCCATGCCAAGAATCACATCAAATTCCACTAAAAGAAGTATCACAAGATTTGCGGGAAGCACTTTCCCACAAACTTCGATCAGAGAAGAATTATAAACTTTTGATGCGACTGTTGTGCCATTAGGTGTTGTCACAGCTAACTCAACATCTAATTGTTGAGGTAATATGGTGATACCCTTAGAAAATTTTTCAGAAATAAAAGAGTGGGTGGATCCAGAATCAAATAAAACATTTGCTACTTTAGAGTGGATGGTAAGTGTACCTTTCACCACTTCGTTATCGTACTCCACATCGCTGATAGAAATTGCATGTGACTTTCCTTTGTCTTTAGCCTTAAGATTTTGTTGACGTCGACCATCATCATCAGCCCTTGGATTTGGGCATTGATTGGCATAATTCCCCATCTCCTTTCACTTGAAACATTGAAGTGTAGTAGGTTCATTCTGTGTATCCCTTCCTTTGTTTTCATCATTATACATCTTCTTCCCATTATCGCGGCATTCAAATGCCCGATGACCTTCCTTTCCACATTTAAAACATTTACTTGTCCCTTTAAGACAACTCCCTCCATGTTTCTTTCCACACTTTGAGAATAAGGGAAAGTTCATCTTCTTTTCAGTGTGCTCTTAAATTTTCCTTTGAATTCCATCTTCCTCTTCTTATCAAACCCATGTGACTGATGGGTTACTCCAATCTCAATCTCGAATTTGAGAGCACATCGAACGATTTCCTCGTAGCTATTGAAGTCCCTTATGGCTAACGCCCTTCGAAGACTTGGTTTTAAGCCACTAAAGAATCGATCGATCTTACTCTCAGGTTGGATAATAATACCAGAAGCGTACCTTGCAAGTCTTGTAAAATTTGCTTCATAGGTACCAACAGATTCATCATCCCTTTTCTTCAGTTCAAGAAACTCTTTCTCCATCTTTGTTCGGAGAATACGAGGGAAGTACTTATTGAAAAATAAGTTCTTGAACTCGTCCCATTCCATAGACTCAATTTCATCCCTTTGCCTCGTATTCTTAATAAGATTCCACCATTGATCAGCATCTCATTCCAAACGATACACTGCTAGGATGACTTTATCATGTTCAGAACATTGAAGAACTAAAAATATCTTTTCAGTAGTACTAATCCATTGTTCAGCAACTAATGGATCAGTAGACCCGCTGAAAGGAGGTGGACGCTGCCTCATGAAGGATTCAACAGAATTTTGCTCCTTCCTTTGCTCGTTTGGAAGTCCTGCATGATTCATAGCTTGAGAAAGTTGTGTGAGCATGGCTACAAGATTTTTCATTCCAGCTGCCATATCGTTTGGTTTCTCAGGGGGACAATCATTGCATTGCCCATCGCATTCCGCATTAACACGGTTCCTTCGGGTTCCAGTCATTGACTAAAACCAAGAAGAATAGTGTGAGCAACACTAATTATAATAGGAAAACCACATAATCAAGGATAAAATTTCACACTTAAGGTCTTATACTAGGGTATTCATGGCCATTTCTAAAACACTAAGATTGTGTTCTATGCTTAGACTTATCCTTAGGGTTCTTACTAAGACTTTCACATCCTAGTTTCCAAAGGATGACTATACCTTTTCTCTGATACCAACTATAATGACCCATACTTTACATACATTGTTAATACTTCAAAATTGAAGCACACTTATTACAACATATGACAAAACCACAAAGGACCGTATAGGTATAGTGTCTTTAGAAACTGGGAAACATAAACAACTGGTTCATAAATCTTCTATAGTGTCTCCCATTTATTTCATCATATCTAGGGTCCCTTTTAGCATATTCTACTTAATATCCATCTTCCTGACCTCGGGAAAAGAAAACATAAAAGGGTGAGCTCAAATGCTCAGCAAGGGCAAATAATGGAAATAAAAATCATATCATATCTTTTTGAAAATCATATCCTGCAAAAGAGATCATAATATCTTAACATGGAATAAATCCTAGAAGTGAAAATGAGATCCCCATAATCATAACATGAAACATGAAACTTTGTGGCATGCACACATAATCATGGAAAATCATTTCTTGTTAGTCATGACTCATTTCCAAGACTATCTTAGTGGACAATGTCCCTTTCTGAACCGAGTCACCCTCGTTCCAGTCCTGTTTCACTGAACCGGTATAACCTACCATTCCAGCCATGTCTATCTCATGAGATATAAAATCTTTACCCAATGCATTGGAGGGAGATATAGGTCCCACCCATCTTATAATGAATCCTTTCTTATGTGTGCCACATAATCATAAACCATACATCATAGCGTAACCCATGTAATAAAAATGGGATTCTTAAACAACATGACATCATAAAACAATTCATATAAGATAAAGGAATTCATAAAAATATTTCCATCACAACATAATCAAATCCATGTAATAATAGGGATAAAAACAGAACCCTTTTATTATCTTAGATGGAAAATAATTTTGATAAAATACTTGAACTTCATTCTTGAGGAAAATATCCTTTCTACTTCAAAAACAATTTTCCTTTCTTAACATGTCATACAATTTTAAACTAAAAGAAGTTGATTAAAAATATACTTGAAAACATGCAAAGGAAGCTTCTTGGAAATAATGTTTTAAAAATCCATTCATGCCTTATAAGTTAAAAAAAAACATTCTTCGTACTTTTGTCGGAAAAGTCAAAAAGTACCTCGTACGACAAAAGATTCCTTTCATACATATTACTAAAAACTCACCGAAGGGTAAAAATGGATTTAATCAATTGTAGATGGATGGAAATAATATTACATATTGATGAAACATGGATGTGGATGATAAAATACACCCCAGTAAATACTTATGAATAAACAATCTCAGATAAAAATGAGATTGTGATATTTCCCTTACCTTAGGTCTGATTTGCTTTGTACGTGTCCGAAGCTCCTGTATAATGGTTTAAATAATGTTATTGTCTTATTCCAGAATCATACATATTGATATGATATCATATATGGTCATATTCTTAGCTTCTTGTTAGTAATATTTCATTGTTACTTGTTACTCGGGTCATTATTGCCTTTTGTTCTTATGCATGTTTTGCCGAATAAATTCTTATTCTTCTTTTAAGGTTATAGATACCTTATATCCAGAATGGTATTAGTGTAACATATATCCTATTTATTCATTCAATTCATTTATATAATTACTATGTAATGATGATCATGTAGAATGAGTCGCATCACATCGTGGAGACGGTATTCCGTACGTACGCACGAGTGATTATATCGTTCCTATGATCGTGGAATTGTATTGGAGTATATATATATATTATTTCAGTATCAATAATACTTTATAATAATCATAAATAGTTACTCATTACACCATTATACCCATCCTTGTAAGGTGGTGGTGGAAAATAGATTACACCACGTCGTGGAGACGGTATTCCGTACGTACGCACGCGCGGTGATTTCATTTTTCCGTAGGATGGATAGAAGGTGAATTAGGGTTATTTAATATTTATAATAACATATCAGTATGTAAGTAATACTGATGTTATTACTTTATTATGAAACAACTAAAGAAGAAGAAGTTGAAGAAGAAAGAAATTTAAAAGATCGGTAATGGATATTACCTCTTCTTTGGAACGCTTCTTTGAATCCTCCACTTAGGGAACTAATATTGGTCTTTGAAGAAGACCAGGACCTCTAGGATTATTCTACGGAAGTGGAGAGGAGAAAATGTCAGGGGTTGGCCGAGCTTGAGTGCTCAATTTGGTGTGAGGAGGAGGGGGAGGAGGTGCCCTTTTATAAGGGAGGAGAGGGGCACCTTAGGAATATCTCAAAATATTATTTTATATTAAAGTCAAAATCGGTTTATAATGGTTCCAAAGGGTCTTATTTTGAAGCTAAAGTGGGGAAGGATCAAAATCCTATCAACCAATAGGATTTAGACAAGTTTAGGGTATTATTTTAACCTTATCAATTAGATTTAACTCTAAGTCAAATAATTTAACTTTTACCATGTCTTTTTGTTTTCTTTCACTATATGGTTAATACAATTACTATAACATGCAAAACGAACCCCAAATTGTTTATTATTAATATATATATCCTTATCTAAGTCATTTTGCCAAACCTTAGATTTTTAGGAATAAAATAACAATTAGTAATATAATATTTGATTTAAAAACTATTTTTTTGTCATTTTTGACACTATTTGATATATGATTTTTGTGAAAGTCATAACAGAATTATATGTTCTAAGCAAGTTGATTAAATCAACACTAATATATCATAGTAACCTATAAAATTAGTGTAATTCATAAAAAGTCTCAAATTACATTTATTTTGGTGTTTATAACATCAATTATGTCAATATTTCATAAATAAGATAATTACTGCATCATAATTGTGTCATAAATAAATTAAATTATTTAATGTCTAAAAATTATAAATAAAATACCATTATGTAGGGAATCTTTTTATCTTTCCAATTAATATTTATAGTCGAATTTATTTTATGTATAACCCCATATTAAAAATGATTTACTTATTAAACTTTGATTTTAACTCTTTTAACCCTTCTTTAAATAAATTAATAATAAATGTCCTAATCTAACCCAAGTGGGCCTAAATGGTCATATTTTATTCATAAGGTTGTTTTTGGTCAAATTACACTTATCCAATAGAATTAGGACATGTGTTAGGGTAATAGTAATATCATATTTACCCTTAGTTACCCTATTTACTATTAACCGTGGTAAAAAAAAAGTAAAAAGTTACTATTCACCAAAAATTATTTTCATCTCATTGAACCACATTTTAGTCCTTGATATTAACCATGTCTGTCGGATTTTCGAAATTCCATTCACAGAAGCGGTAAAATTAAGTTTTATGCAAAATTCAGTTTTTAACCTACCACTTAGTGGTTTCACTATTCATCAAAAATTGAAAGTTTTCAGAAAAATACCAAAATTTCACCCTAGGATAATTTCGGTATTCCGAATCCAAAAATGAAGTCCATTTTAAAAAATAAAATTTATAAAATTTCAAAAAGTGGTTATTACTATTCATAACGGCTAGTTTTAATAATATTTTAATAGCATATCGTTGTTTAGTGAAACTCGGTATTGCGTACGACGCAAGCTATCGAGGAAGGTCGCGATTGCATGTAAAGTAAGCCAAGCTAGTATGTAGTGAAAGATTCCTTTGATGATATATAAAAAACAAAATATTACTCATAAAAATCTCGGGTGTCACAATATTATTCAAAAAGTGAGAATATAAGACCAGTGATTATAAAATTATAAATAAAAAATTCATTAAAAAATTCATTAAAAACACAATCTCGTTTATTTCATCATAGTTTGGAAATACACACTAGATAGTTACATTCACTAGAATAGCTACAAATAGTGCTACAGAACATATCACAATATAGGGAAGCATCATAATATTGAACTCTAGAGGATCAAAATCTATAAAGAATAAAAAAAATATGTTGTTATTATAAATAAAAATAAAATAAATTGAATATAAATGACAGAGGAATTAGGGAATGTATTAAAAGATTTAGGAATTTTGAATAAAGTGTATTTATAAGGGGTAATGTGATTGTAAGATAGGTAATGTGACTATCATAATAATCACATAATAATATCATTATTCCAATAAAAATGTAACATATAAATATATATATTGTAAGAATAAATATAATCATTCATTAATTTATAAATAAAAAATAATTTATACTAGTCAATAAATATGAATTTTATCATACACATATGTATTTGAATAATATAAAAAGTAGTAATTAGAAAGATATACAATTTTGGCATTAAATGAATGATTTTAAATTAAGGATGGTATTATTAAATTATTTATTTTATAATGTAGAGAAAATTATCTTGATAAAAGGACTTCATGTTTATAATTTTCACATCAAAATTATCTAATAGTGATTTTTTGTAATTTTTTGAATTTTTTTGGTGAATAATAAAATACATAATGAATATACAGTATGTATTATGACTTTGTTTTCAAATAAAAAGGATATAATAATTAATAATAATGAATCCATGACCTAAAATATGTTAATTTGTAAAAAAATATTGTATTATAATTTTTATAATCAATATTTTAAACTATAATGTGTTTTCCGAAGTCCAGAATGGAAATTGAGATTTAAAAAAATATATGTATTAGAAAATAAACATCCCATGGAAAAAATAATATAATTAAAAGTATCATTTAATCAACTTATAAATTTAAAAAAATGCCTTAAATTTTAAATACCATAATTTAAGCCCATGAGAAAGCTAACCACTTTAATTGTTTTACAAACTAGATTTTGAAAATCTATGTCCCAAAAATAATAAATAATTCTCCTAAATTTTTTATAAATACCTCCAATATCCATCCATTAAACTTCAGTCTAAAAACATTGATCATGATTTTCTGCTTCACATTCCTCCCAATATTCTTTAAAATAATATCTTAAGGTTTTATAGATTTCTTTCTCGTGTTTTATGGAGTTATATTTCATGGTCCGGGTTATTAATCTACTATTTTCATTTTTCTTTTTTAATCCTTCTAAATTACTTAAATTTATATATAAAATGTTATTATTTTCTATTATTTAACATCCCATATTATAATATTAATTATAGATTACTATTCTCTCTACTTTTATTTCCTTCCCATGTTGTTATAATTATAAAATATAAACATATACCTAATCTCCACTACAATAAAAATGGCCTATTACCATATAAAAAACTATGGTAATAAGCCATTGTACCTGATCATAGCCTATGTCTTTGGTATGGTGGATAATGAATATTATTTTTGTTTCCATATCCTATAAAAAATTCATCATATATGGTCATAGGCTTATTTCCATGTGGACATATAGTGGAAATAGGTATATGAAAATGGTTAATGACTGTGGCTGTAAAGACCCGTAAAATTCAAGGAAATTTTTTTCTTAATTTTCTTGGGAATTTTAAAAGAACACAGTTTCTGACGGCACCTGATTCCGAGGCCCGGTGTGCCCAGAATCATTTTTAGAAGTTTAGCTCGGGTACGTTCAGTGAACGAAGGAGCAGGTTTTTCTAACTTTTGAACCGGTGCCCGGAATCGGATTCCGAGGGCACCGATGAAATCACAACGCCGGTATTTTCTTAGAAATGCCATTTCCGGAGTTGCGTTTTCTTGGGTGTGGTTTTTAATTTTTGGGGTTAAGTTAATAAATTAAATAAAGTGGTGCGACAACTTTATTTTATTTCACTTAAATCCACTTAAAGCCACTTAAACCAGGTTAAGCGGATAAGGTAGGACCCATGATATCCTACCCACTTGGTAGGATATTTGGGAGGTGGGGCCCACACGAGCCCCACTGTTTCTTTCCCTCTAAGTAACGCACCCGTGAAAACCTCTTTTAAATGAAAGTCAATCGTATGTTTTTCTGGTTAAGAAATGCCCCATTTAATTGGGCAGTTAAGTCGTTACAATTAATTCATCGAATTAATTGTTCGTTTCTTAACTTTGAATTTCAAATTGTTGTCATGGGAATAAAATAAGACCAACACTTGTTTTGTTGAGGGGTTGCTTGTTGAGAGGATTTGGGGAAATCTCTAAAGCCTGAAGATCTTCACCCTCCTTCGCGAAGAACGTGAAGAACGCGAAGAACGCGAAGAACGCCGGCCTCCGACGAAGGGCGACGAAGAACGCCGAACCCTCGGAGATCGGTGACGCGACACCGACGATCCTACTTCTGCGATGCTTCTTCCGCGATGTTCCTTCCCCACGACAATCTTCGATCAACAACTGATTGAGTTTGACTGCGCAACGCCGTGTACCGCGACGACAGCGACACCCCTTCCGCGGCGCGACGATCCTCTCTCTCCACGACGGTTAATTCCGCGACGAACTCACGTTCGACGACAACGTTGAGGTAGGGGGGTTTTTTTCATTTTATTATATGTGATTATATCCATAGTTTGTTTAAATGATTGTTGTGAGACTTTTAAAACCGCTAACGCGGTGGGTGCAGACCAACGAACAAGTCTGAACCCACCGCCCTTTCACTATTGGTGTGTGAAACGGAGAACGACGGAAAACAAGCCGCACGGGTGATGTGAGGTCCTTTCAGTAAAGGACGGACCCCGGGAGGGCCATTGGCGAAGACGGCGCGCATTTCCGAACACCGGAACTCGTCCGGTGGTCCGCGGAGCAACCCGCAGGCGCGCCGCGCCGGCACGGCGGCGAGAGGCGGCGGCGCTCGGTGCGGTGCCGCGGTGAACCGCCGTGGCGGCGGGCCGGCAGTCCCGCGACCGCGCGGGACCACCGAAGTTGGGACGCGGCAACCCGGCCGCGTCCGTTGGCGAGAGGTGGCCCCCCATGCGGGGCCGTGGATCACTCAAGGGGTGGCACCCCCCTTGCGAACCGCTCGGCCGTTACGGCCGAGCCGCCTGGAGACCGGGCCGCGCCCGCGCCCGCCGATCCGGGTCACGCCCAGTCCGGGCCGTTCCACCCTGGCCGGGCCGGGCCGCGCCGGCCGGGTCGGACCCAGTTCGGGCTGACCCAGGGGGGTTGGGGTCGGGTTGGTCCGGGCCCAGACCCCCCGTTTTCGGACCCCTTTCTGTCTTTTGCCCATATCATGGGCTACGAACCTACAATCGACACACCGTCAGTGGAGATGTGATCCTTGGATCGAGTCGGTCGTTTTAGTATATCACACTCAAGGTTTTGGAGTACTCTGGGTTCGGTCGGGTTGGCTCGTACACGAAACCAACCGGGCCCTCGGAGCAGAAACGCTCATCACTTGAGCTCCGGACGTCCGATTGACGTGTCGTAGACTTTGATTGATTCCTCTAAGTGAGATGGATCTTTTGACTTACTCCGCCCGAGGTTTGGATGCAGGTGGAGTATGGTCGGGTTGGTTTTGACTTAAAAACCAACCGGGCCCCTGGGACGAAAAGGCCAATAACTCTTAGACCGGGCGTCCGATTGACGCGCCGTCTGTGGCGTTGAGTTCCTGTTGACGATACAGAACTTTTGGATACATCAACTATAGAATATGTGTCAGTTGATGTATCATCCTCTCGACTCGTGGAGCAGACCCTCCTGAACGAACTTGCTGTGTGCAGGAACCCTAGAGCTGGCTGCGAATGCTACTACGACGACGACTGTACAGAGATCCTCAGTGGATTCGACGGCGACGACTACATCACTTAGAGATCCTATGTGGATCAGTGCTACAGATCATGTGTGGGTTAGCGCTCTGCGGTCCTGTGTTGGCCAACGCCTACAGATCCTGTGTGGGTCCGATCCTATGGGGGTCTTTGCGGGCGTTAGTTACCTATCGATCCTGTGTGGGTCAGATCCTTTGTGGGTCATTGCAGGGGTTAGTTATCTATCGATCCTTTGTGGACCAGATCCTCTATCGGTCATTGCGGGGGTTATTACCTATCGATCCTTTGTGGGTCCGACAACTTAGATGAATCAGTGGAAATATCTGATCATCTCTATCGTCATACAAAGAAGTATACCTGTGTGAGCTGAATCATGTTTTGCTTTCCTTTGTGGATTGTGTTGTGCTATCCTATGTGGATTTACGTTTTTCATTCCTATGTGGACTGGGTTGTACTTGGGCTCGGAAGTTGTAGTGTACTGGAATTGATGACTTAGGTATATGTATGGGCATATACCTAAGCAGGGTCGGATGTTACTTCATGATTGTATCTTTCCTTGTGGATTATCCTTTGTCGATTTGAGAGACCTTCGTGGGTCTCGGGGTCCCTACTGAGTAGCTTATACTCACACCTGCATGGGCTATTCCCGCACTATGTTGTGTTGGTTGCAGATGATGGACAACGCTGATCGTGGTTGAGGGTTGCGGAGCAGGACGGTACCTGGAGGTGGACCACTGGGCGGGACATACTCGGAGTGGTCGGCTGGACCCGAGGAGCAGTGGAGTCTATCTTTACCCACCATTCAGGTGGGATTTTCCAGTGGAAAGCTCAACATTGCGGCTTTACTTTTCAGTTGCTGTTTTCCCTTCCAGTTGTACTTTACTTTCAGTTTGGGTTTGTATACTGGCCCACTAACTTTTCCGCACTTACTATTGTACACAGTTTTTACTTAGTGTTTACTACTACTGTTTGCTTGCTCTGTGTGTTTTTTTATATTACAAAGGAAATGCCTTACCTTTTTACCAGGAATTATGCCTTGGTGCTAGTCACCAGCCCCTGGCCTATGGAAGGTGGGCTTGGGGTATTCACGACCTGGGCCCCGAGGACAGGTTGTGACAAATTGGTATCAGAGGAGTTCGGTTCTACCCTAGAAGTTTGGACTCTGATCTTTTTCTATGTGAATCAATAGTGTTAAGCGTATTGGGTGTGGTTATCAGTCCAGGGAGTCCAGTGTTGGTGCGGAGGCCGACGTATCCGTACACCAGGACCCTGACTTATGATTTCCGACTTAATACGTGAAAACATTGATTGCATGTGTGTTTTAAGTTTTCATTGTGATTACTTTATGTCAGATCACTAGGTATAGTGTTTGATCGTGGCACACCTGTTTCTTTTCAGGATGACCCCATGACGGAAGCCAGCTAGGGTTCTGAGAGTTATATGTGACGACAGCCCACCGAGCGATGAGGCCTCAGTACAAGGCCCTTTGACAGCAGAGGCACCAGCAGTACGTCTACCCGCCGAGCCACCGATGCTACCAGCCCCAGCAGCTAACGATGCACGTCTCCTTAGTGTACTGCACGAGTTCCAGTGTCAGCGACCACCCAGGTTCCACGGGGATACGAAACCCAGGTAGCCGAGGACTGGCTGAAGGTAGTGGTGAAAGTTTTCAGGTTAGTGAGGACACCAGTAGACCTCATGGTGATCCTCACAGCGAGCCTAAGCAGGCGGCAGCAGGCAGATGGTGGAGCTTGATGCTCCAGGTGCACGATGAGTCATCTCTTCTCTGGATAGACTTTGAGAGCCTCTTCCGCTTTGATTTCGTCCCAGCCACCCTCCGTGCGGTGCGCATCCAGGAGCTTCTTCTGCTGCGGCAGGGTAACTTGACGGTCTCCCAGTACTCGGTGAGATTTACTGATCTCTCGCGCTACTCGACAGACATGGTACGGGACCCATTCTACCGGGCCCGGACCTTTGAGTAGGGATTGAGGCATGGGATCAGGGAATCACTGATCTCCCTCAATATTACGACTTAGGCAGGAGTACTGGAGTGAGCCCTTTTGATCGAGATCTTCCTTGATGAGCCTTCATCATCAGTGAGACCTATCGCGGGGTGGCAAGTAGCAGAGTCTTCTACAGCAGGAAGCCGACAGATGACTCTTGGGTCCAGGCAGACCAGACCCTTAGGCAGACGACCTCAGGACACTGGCTCAGTAGTGCGGGGCACACAACATGGAGCCAGTCTTTCGAGAGGCAGACAATGCTACACATGCAGCGGGCAGGGTCACATGGCTCGTGACTGCCCAAACCACCGTGCCGAGGAGCAGCAGACGGTTGAGAGGCCACCCAGGAAGAGGCAGAGGGTCGAACGTGGCGGTCCGCAGGGAGTAGGTGGACGATGAAGAGGAGATGGCCGAGCAGCAGGTGGTGGGAGACGCTTTGAGGCTCTACCACCACCACCACTAGGTGGTCCACCCCGACCACAGGGAGCTGGCGGGCAGAGACAGGCACAACTTTAGGCAGCGGAGGCCTACGACCACGGCGCCTCCAAGATGATTTGAGGTACTATCTATGTCTATTCCACCCTTGCTACAGTTCTTATAGACACAGGAGTGAGTCATTCATTCATAGCCGCTGCCCTTGTTTGGAGCTCGGAGATTCCGACAGAGCCGTTGGCTCGATTCTTACGGCTACAGACTCCTACGGGATTAGACTCGACGATTACACACTAGTGCCAGCAGTGTAAGCTTACTCTAGGAGGAATGATCTTCGGCTGGGATCTTCTTGTAGTGGCGTCGAGGCCTTACGACGTCATCTTGGGCATGTATTGGTTAATTACAGTCCATGCTCATATTGACTGTATTAGGCGCAAGGTGCGATGTGTACGCACCAACGGGAGCAGGTTCACCTTCACCGGCGAGAAGGGAGCCTTCGCAGCACAGGATGGACTCACACAGAGGAGAGGAAAACCCATCACTCATCAGTTGGCTAGCCTCATCCTAGGAGCAGTTGACATGTGGAGTCCTAGTTTTCCTGCAGTGGTGGATCAGTATGCAGACGTCTTCCCCGACGACGTTTATAGGACTACCTCCTCACAGAGAGGTAGACTTTTATATTGACCTGTACCCCGGGAAAGCCCCGATATCGACTCCAGCATATCTGATGGCTCTCGCCGAGCTTCGAGAGATACTGGTACAGTTGGAGGACTTGCAGGGCAAGGGATTCATCCAACCCAGTGTTTTACCCTGGGCTTCCCAGATATTGTTTGTCAAGAAGGCGGACGGGAGCTTGCGACTTTGTGTCGACTAGCATCACCTGAACCAGGTGATAGTGAGGAACAAGTATCTGCTACCAAGGATGGATGACCTCTTTGATCAGTTGAAGGGAGCACGGTGGTTCTCGAAGATAGACATCAGTTTAGGCTATCATCAGCTCAGAGTTCGGGACGAGGACGTGCAGAAGACGTCCTTCAGATGTCGGTATGGCCACTATGAGTTCTTGGTTATTCCCTTTGGCGTAACCAATGCTCCGGAAGTGTTCATGGGCTTCATGAATAGGATCTTTCAGCCATACCTCGATTGATTTGTCGTGGTCTTCATCGACAACATTTTGATGTACTCGACGACTGAGGAGGATCATGCCTACCACTTGCGGGTTGTACTAGACACACTCCGAGAGCACTAGCTTTATGGAAAGCTCTCGAAGTGTCAGTTATGGATACGTGAGGTCCACTTCTTGGGACACGTCATCTCTGATGTGGGAGTTGCAGTGGATCCTGTGATGATCGAGGCAGTGCTAGCTTGGGATCCACCTAGGAGCGTGACAGAGGTGTGGAGTTTCTTGGGACTAGCGGGACACTATCGGAGATTTTTCCCAGATTTCTCTAGAGTCGCGACACCACTCTCAACTCTTACAAAGAAGGGGAAACCCTTTGTGTGGTCAGACAGATGTCAGTAGAGCTTCCAGGAGATGAGACAGAGATTGACCATCGCCCCTATCTTGAGGCATCCAGAGGTGGGAGTTGGGTACGTAGTCTACTGTGATGCATTAGGGATTGGACTCGGATGTGTCCTGATGTAGGATCGGGTAGTGATCGCCTATGGATCAAGTCAGTTGAGGCCGCATGAGCATAACTATGCTACCCCTGACATGGAGTTAGAAGCAGTGGTCTTTGCTCTGAAGACATAGCGGCACTACCTGATGGGTGAGCACTTTACAGTCTTTTCTGACCATCAGAGTCTCACGTACATATTCTCTCAGAAGGAACTGAACCTGAGACAGCGGTGATAGATCGAGTTCCTCCAGGACTATGACTTTGAGATAGTCTATACTCCTGGGAAGGGGAATGTAGTGGCCGATGCTCTCAGCAGGAGCACGAGCATTCAGCTAGTTGAGGAGGCAACAGAGCAGCTAGTTGCCTTGCAGATATCCTTCATGGATAGAGATAGAGCAGCATTCCTTCAGTCTCTCACAGTCACCCCTCCACTACCGCAGTGGGTCAGAGAGGCACCGCGTGGGGACGCTGACTGTGAGACGCGGCGTGCACAGATATCCTCAGGACAGGCACCTGATGGTTTCTCTTTTGGAGCAGAGCACGAAGTCCTTTTCAGAGGATGTACCGTGGTACCAGTTTCTTTATGAGAGGAGGTGCTGAGAGAGTTTCACACGTCCCCATTGGCAGTACATCCTGGAGTGGAGAAGATGTACCGGGATCTCAGACGACAGCACTGGTGGCCGGGTATGAAGACGGCTGTGGCAGAGTTCGTTTCTCGATGCCTCACCTGCCAGCAGATGAAGGCAGAGCACCAGGTACCAGCAGGCTTGGTACAACCCTTGGAGGATCTGGAGTGGAAGTGGGATGGCATATCTATGGACTTTGTGACTGGACTTCTAGGCACTTCTAAAGGTCACGACTCAATTTGGGTGATTGTCGACCGACTCACCATGTCGGCTCACTTCTTACCCATCAGGGAGCAGGGCTCAGTGGAGAGCTTGGGACGTCTCTACATTCATGAGATTGTATGACTTCACGGTGTTCCATCATCTATCATCTCAGATCGAGATGCTCACTTTACTTCCTGGCTTTGGAAGGGGTTGTAGGAGGCATTCGGGACGCAGCTACATCTGAGCACCGCCTTTCACCCTCAGACAGATGGTTAGACGGAGAGGACCATACAGACTCTCGAGGACATGCTCCACGCATGTGTCCTCAACTTTGGTCGCAGCTGGGAGGACCACCTACCCTTGGTGGAGTTTGCGTACAACAACAGCTACCACTCCACCATCGGGATGGCACCATACGAGGCGTTGTATGGCCGACCTTGCAGATCTCCTTTATGCTGGACAAATCATGGGGGGTCAACACTTGTGGGACCGGAGATGGTCCATGCCATGACAGAGAAGGTCCAGGTCATCCAGGAGCGGATGAGGACAGCTCAGAGCTGGCAGAAGTCTTATGCTGACAGGAGGCGGAGGCCACTAGAGTTCGAGGATGGCGACCACGTCTTCTTGCATGTCTCACCTCGACGTGGACTATGGAGATTTGGCCGAGGCGGCAGGTTGTCTCCATGCTTAATCGGACCGTTCCAGGTCCTCAGCAGGATTGGCGAGGTGGCTTACCGCCTGGCTCTACCACCTCAGTTGCACCGGGTGCACGACGTCTTCCACGTATCTCAGCTAAGGAGATACGTGCACGACCCGACGCATATCATTGACCATGGGGAGCTGGACGTTGATGATGGGGCGACATTTGCGGAGGTCCCGGTGGAGATCGAGGATCGACAGGAGCGGGTCCTACGTTGATGGTTGATTCCTCTAGTGCGCATCAGATGGCAGCACGAGAACCTCTAGGAGAGCACTTGGGAGCGGGAGGCTCATATGCGTGCTCAGTATCCACATTTGTTTCCCTAGTTTATGATGTATATTTAAGGGGACGTAAAGCCCTGAGGTGGGAGTGATGTAAAGACCCGTAAAATTCAAGGAATTTTTTTTTTAATTTTCTTGGGAATTTTACAAGAACACTATTTCTGACGGCACATGATTCTGAGGCCCAGTGTGCCCGGAATCATTTTCCGAAGTTTAGCTCGGGTAAGTTTAGTGAACGCACGAG
Organism: Viscum album; assembly: GCA_963277665.1. NCBI lineage: Eukaryota > Viridiplantae > Streptophyta > Magnoliopsida > Santalales > Viscaceae > Viscum > Viscum album. The sequence continues at coordinate 802,260,419 of OY728167.1, read as the reverse complement.
CGGGTTTTTCTAACTTTTGAACTGGTGCCCAAAATCGGATTCTGAGGGAACCAATGAAATTGCAGCGCCGGAATTTTCTTAGAAATGTCATTTCTGGAGTTGCGTTTTCTCGGGTGTGGTTTTTAATTTTTGGGGTTAAGTTAAGAAATAAAATAAAGTGGTGCGACAACTTTATTTTATTTCACTTAAAGCCACTTAAAGTCACTTAAGCCAGGTTAAGTGGATAAGGTAGGACCCACGATTTCCTACCCACTTGGTAGGATATTTGGGAGGTGGGGCCCGCACAAGCCCCATCGTTTCATTCCCTCTAAGTAACTCACCCGCGAAAACCTCTTTTAAATGAAAGTCAACCGTACGTTTTTCTGGTTAAGAAACACCCCATTTAGCTGGGCAGTTAAGTTGTTACAATTAAATCATCGAATTAATTGTTCGTTTCTTAACATTGAATTTCAAATTTTTGGCATGGGAATAAAATAAGACCAAAACTTGTTTTGTTGAGGGGTTTCTTGTTGAGAAGATTTGGGGAAAGCTCTAAGTCTTGAAGATCTTCATCCTCCTTCCAGAAGAACGTGAAGAACGCGAAGAACGCGAAGAACTCCAGCCTCCGATGAAGGGAGACGAAGAACGTCGAACCCTCGGAGATCGACGACGCGATGCCAACGATCCTCCTTCCGCGATTCTTCTTCCGCGACGTTCCTTCCCCGCGACAATCTTCGATCAACAACCGATTGAGTTTGACTGCACAACGCCGTGTACCGCGACGAAAATGACGCCCCTTCCGCGACACGACGATCCTCTCCTTCCGTGATGAACTCACGTTCGACGAAAAAGTTGAGGTAGGGGTTTTTTCATTTTAATCTATGTGATTATATCCGCGGTTTGTCTAAATGATTGTTGTGAGACTTTTAAAACCACTAACGTGGTGGGTGCGGACCAACGAACATGTCCGAACCCACCGCCCTTTCGCTCTTGGTGTGCGAAACGACGGGCGACGACAAACAATCCGAACGAGTGATGTGAGGTCCTCACAGTGAAGGACAGACCCCGGGAGGGCCATTCGCGAAGACGGTGCGCATTTCCGACCACCGAAACTCGTCTGGTGGTCCGAGGAGCAACCCGCCGGCACGGCGGCGCCCGGCACGCCGCCGGGGAAAACCGTCGTGGCTGAAGCCGCGGTGGCGGGCTGAAAGTCCCGCGACCACACGGGACCGACGAAGGTAGGACGCGGCAACCTGGCCGCGTCCGTTGGCGAGAGGCAGCCCCCCACGCGGGGCCGCAGATCACTCAAGGGGGTGGCGCCCCCCTTGCGCACTGCTCGGCCGTTACGGCTGAGCCGCCTGGGGACCGGGCCGTGCCCGCGCCCATCGGGTCGGGCCGCGCCGGCCGGGTCAGACCCGGTTCGGGCCGACCTAGGGGGGTTGGGCCGGGTTGGTCCGGGCCCAGACCCCCCATTTTCGGACCCTTTCGATCTTTTGCCCATATCTTGGGAGACGGACCTCCGATAGACGCACCGTCAGCTGAGATGTGATCCTTGGATCAAGACGGTCGTTTCAGTGTATCGCACTCAAGGTTTCGGAGTACTTTGAGTTCGGTCGGGTTGGTTCGTACAAGAAACCAACCGGGCCCTCGGAGCGGAAACACTCATAACTTGAGCTTTGGACGTCCAATTGACGTGCCGTCGACTTTGATGGATTCCTCTAAGTGAGACAGATCTTTTGGCTTACTCTGCCTGAGGTTTGGATGCAGGTGGAGTATGGTCGGGTTGGTTTTGACTTAAAAACCAACCGGCCCCCTGGGACGATAAAGCCAATAACTCTCAGACCGGGCGTCCGATTGACGCACCGTCTATGGAGTTGAGTTCCTGTTGACGATACAGAACTTTTGGATAGATCAAATCTGGACTATGTGTCAGTTTATGTATTAGCCTCTCGGCTCGTGGAGCAGACCCTCCCGAACAAGCTTGCTGTGTGTGGGAACCCTAGAGCTGGCTGTGACTGCTACTACGACGATGAATATACAGAGATCCTCAGTGGATGACGGCGACGACTACATCACTCAGTGATCCTACGTGGATCAGTGCTACAGATCCTGTGTGGGTCCGATCCTGTGCGGGTCAGCGCTCAGCGGTCCTGTGTGGGCCAATTCCTACAGATCCTGTGTGGGTCTAATCCTGTGTGGGTCTTTGCGGGGGTTAGTTACCTATCGATCCTGTGTGGGTCAGATCCTTTGTGGGTCATTGCGGGGGTTAGTTACCTATCGATCCTTTGTGGGTCAGATCCTTTGTGGGTAATTGCGGGGGTTTGTACCTATCTATCCATTGTGGATCCGACAGCTTAGATTAATCAATGGAAATATCTGATCATCTCTATCGTCATACAATGAAGTATACCTGTGTGAGTTGAATCCTATTTTACTTTCCTTTTTGGATTGTGTTGTGCTATCCTATGTGGATTTACGTTTTTCTTTCCTTTGTTGACTAGGTTGTACTTGGGCTTGGAAGTTAGAGTGTACTGGAATTGATGACTTAGGTATATGTTTGGGCATATACCTAAGCATGGTCGGATGTTACTTCGTGATTGTATCTTTCCTTGTGGATTATCCTTTGCGAATTTGGGAGACCTTCGGGGGTCTCGAGGTCCCTACTGAGTAGATTATACACACCCCTACACGGGCTATGCCCGCACTACGTTGTGTTGGTTGCAGACGACGGAGAGCGCTGATTGTGGTTGAGGCTTGCAGAGCAGGACGGTACCTGGAGGTGGACCATTGGGCGGGACGTACTCGGAGTGGTCGGCTGGACCCGAGGAGCAGTGGAGGCTATCTGTACCCACCCTTCAGGTGGGATTTTCTAGTGGACAGCTCGACATTGTGGCTTTACTTTTCAGTTTCTGTTTTCCCTTCCAGTTGTGCTTTACTTTCAGTTTGGATTTGTATACTGGCCCACTTACTTTTCCACACTTACTATTGTACACAGTTTTTACTTAGTGTTTACTACTACTGCTTCCTTGCTCTGTGTGTTTGTTTACTTTACAAAGGCAATGCCTTCCCTTTTTACCGGGAATTACTCCTTGGTGCTAGTCGCCAACCCCTGGCCTATGGAAGGCGATCTTGGGGTAGTCACGGCAAGGGCCCCAAGGACGAGTCGTGACAGTGGCCATAACCACCCTAGGACCAACCTTTGTAGAAAATTTAGAATTATCCAATAGGGGTGGAATAATCCCCAAGAAAAATAATATATTTTTCACAACCTTATATTAAAACCTACAATGAACTGTGTGTGTATTGGTTACTATATATTTATAACTATATTCATTATATGTTAAAAAAATGAAAACATAAGTGATATTTGTGGGCCTATGGATATGACAAAAGAAGACTGTGGCCATAGGTGTTTCAATTGTCATTTTTTAGACATATTCCACTTAGGCCTTGTCCATATATATGTCTTATTCTTGTGTTCTATGTGGACCATCGTCATATATATGTCCTATGACCATGGTCTACATGGACCATGACCATAAGTATGACATGAGGAAAAATTCCAGGTAAAAAATCACCATAGGTGAATTTATGCCTACCAATGGCCATGTTCTAAGTAGACCATGACCATAATTATAGACTAAGGCCACAATCCATGTGTAATATGGCTACAGGTTATTGGATACGTACCAATGGACATAATAAACATAGACCATGACCTTTGTATAGTCATGGTCACAACCATGATGACTCTGGCTATTAATCCATGTTCATAGACCCATTTTACCCCTTATCCAAATCCTTATATGTTCTATGTATTTGTGGAATTGTATATGTATTATTTATAAAAGTGGGACTTTTACTAATAATGGATGAAAGATTTATATTTTGCAGATCCTCTATAAAGTACATTGGTGAAAAAACTCAAATTTAGCACCATGATCACCTTTTAAATCAATGTATACCAACATGAATTTTTCTCCTTGGGAAAATTATGTATCCCTAATGAAAATAATTTTTTTGTGTTTTATAAACCTTATTTCAATAATGGGTTTCTACATTATTTCGTTGGGTTTCTACCATTTAAAAATATTTTAATAATTGAATAATCCTTATTAGTACCCTTATATAGTTAAATCACCCTACTATGTTTCCCCATAATCATTCCTTTGATATGGGTACATTCTATTACATTGTGTATATCCCATAATTTACAATTTTATTGATGGATATTGACCTATATATCTATTTTATTCCCTTTAATGGGGAAACATTAACGATTCACATTTAAATTATTTTAATATGGATAAATATTTATTACATTGCTATGTTTATATAATAGGTTACTTAGGGTTTATAATGATATGCGTTATTAGTCATTATTTTCATATGATAGATGAATTTCAATTAGTATGTGATATGTGGGACCCAAAAAATATATGCCCCTTTGATAAACAACTAGGTCTCATTACATAAATTATTGTGGGAATTTAGTGTATGTCCACCCATTTATATGTGATTCCATGATATGATGCCTTGGAATTATTACTTTGATATCTAACATTATGCATTCCATCATTATAAGAACTTTTATTATTTTCCATGAGATTATTTATATATATTAGTATTTTAGCCATGGATATATTATGCTTATGCTATCAATTATATATAATAATCTTATTATTTACCCCAATCCTATTATAAATATCTTATATATGTCATGAGGGATTCTAATATACATTTTCATTTACTATTCATTTGAGATTACTATTTGATATTATTTCCCCATTTTACTAGGAAACCATGAAGAATACTATACATGATCTAAGGACAAAAATAGTAGGAATAATAAATTTTTATTAATTGTAATGATTTGTTGTTTAATGTATTGATCATGTATAGATCTAGTCTTTTAAGACCATTAAACATTAGATCCTATATATTTTCATCTATATATTTATACCATGGTTATAGACCCCCAATATATCAAGTTTACTAGAGTCAGGGTTGATATAGTAAATCTCTACAAGGTTTAAAATAATTATTAAAATTTCATATATTGTCATATTGATAATGAAAAATACATAATCCTAGTTTTGTGAAAAAATGTATTTAATAATAAAACATCAAAGAATAATAAATCTGGTCCATTTTTTAAATACTAAAATCCCACAAAATATCACAACCAATAAAAATCAATAACAAATTACCATGTTTTCAAATATAAATAGAAATAAAAATGTATATCCATGAATAGATATAGTAATATACTGAATTTGAAAAACTTTTTAATCAATATTATCATATGGATAAATTTTAAAAAAGAATAAAATATGTATATAACATAAGGGAAAGAAATTATAACCTATTATTATAGAAACCACCCTTAAAGAGATAAAATTATATTTTTTTATCAACATTTTTTTTAACTAAATGAAAATTATCTAAGGTATTTTTTCTCGGCCCCAAGAAGATTTCATTGTACCTAATAAAATAAATATAAATGAATGGAAACATACATAAAGATATAAAGAAATGGATATATGATATTATGTGGCATATGTAAGGACTTGAAACTAGATATACTCTATAGGATTCATAAGAAAGTAATTGTATAATTTCTTCATACATTTCTCATTAATAGGAAAAATTCACTCACTTCAGTTGTTAAAGACCCATGTTACACAAATTAGATAACCATATATAGGTATATAATAATTAATATAACATGAATAATGATTACATGGGAGTGGTTATATATTGGAAGTTCCTTCTCCCCACCATAGAAATAATTTTCATAAATATTATCATCATAGAAAAACATGGTCTTATGTTTTAGGATTTATAAGTTCTCTTATCCTTCAGGTTTGGTCGATTTTTTCACATATATGTATAATATATTATGTTTAACTTTATATGAGAGGTTTATATTTAATTTTTTATAAAGAATTTGTGCACAATTTTCTATATTCTTAAGAACTGGTCACAAGTTTATAAGTATAATATTATAATGAGAAATTCTATTACTTGTCTTAACACTAGTACAATAATCCCATAATGCATCATATAAGAAAACAATGTAGTCTTTATTGTCAATATGTACATTTTTCAATGATTCCCCTAAGTTATCTATAATATATTTTAATCTCTCCATTTTCTAGAGAATAGTATGAATTTTAAGCTTTATAAGGAACCTTATGCTTACTTGTTTTCATTTTTAGGCACCAAATTTTGTAAAATATATTAGAAAAAAATATGTGAAAATAATCTTTTAGAGGATAATGAAAATAAAAAATTATGTCAATAAATATTATTTTTTATGACTTCCTAAAACATCTATTTTTTGTTCATTGATTCTCATAAGATACAGTAGTATCAGTCATATATTGGAATCCATAAATGGTAAAAAGAAACATTTTTTAGAATAAAAAAATATTCAGATTTTATTATATTAAAAATTTTAACATATACTATTTAATTTTTAGTAAATGAATCAATAATAATTAGATATTTAAGATAGATGCTTCAAGAATTTTTTTTTAATTTATTTAGGTGGAAAATTAATTCAATATATATTTGATGATATAAAACTCACTCTTACATCATGTAAATAATGTGTTAACTCAAAAATTAATTCCAAAAAAAGGGAACAAAAAAATTAAAACACTTCCCCTTAATGATAAACATTTTAATAAAACATACAATTATGTATGGATTATTTACATATCGTATGCTATTTTAGAATTGGAATATTAATTATGAAACATTGTAATTAATAATTTGTTGAAAAATATTTTAATTTTAATGCATTATTTAAATAAATTTTTATAAATTTAATGTATTTAAAAATTAATTTTTATGGAATGAAAGGATAAGGTAACTCTTGAGAGTGTTTCACTCTAAAGAGGATAAGCTCTATGGTTCTTAAGTCATTATTCAATGATGGTAAATCATATGGTGCCTTAATATGGTTTTAGTAGTTTTTACGAGGAGTGATAAAATGGCCAATAACTATAAATAATGGAATTGAATGTAATTAAAAGAAAGAAAAAATCCATTGTTTGGATGTTTTATAATGGAAATAGAAAGGTTAAAAAAATTATTATTTGAAAAAGATAGAAAATAAATTCAATAATGTAATTTTTTTATTTTTTATTTTCATGTTTGTTATTATATTTTATTATAAGGCCCCATCCTTAAACCTTACTTAATATTGAATTAAATTAATAATTCACATTGAGGATCTTTTCAGGTTTAGAGTTTTAGAGAATTAGATCATAAATCATGAATTACATTCCACATTTAAACAAATGGGTTACATAAAAGATAGTATTAGTTTTTTCCCATCAACGAAAACATATTTAAAATAAAACATGGATTATTTCTTGACACTTCCTTGACACTATCATCATATCATGCACCTTTCCCTTGACCTGTGAAAAATATTTCTAAAACTTGGGATGAGAAAAAAAAAGCTCAGTAAGGGATATAAAAGTATGAAAAGAAAACATTAGTACATGTATGAAATTATACTTTACTCATAAAACATAATCATTTTAACATACCTCATCAAATCATGAATAAATCATAGAAATCATAATTCATAAAGGTAACTTGAGGAATTCATAATATTCTTACGTATGGAGTAACCCTCTTGGTTACGTTTGGAATACCCATCATAGTATATTACCTAAATCTTTTCGGAGAAACCTTAACGTTTAACTCCTTCGTGGTACCCAATGCATTGGAGAGCTATATCGGGCTCACTCGCCCTTAGTTTATCACGGAACCACCCGTCTTCATAATAATTCCCAAGAACCATAACATAATCGTATAATATAAAACATGTATAAAGGAAACATAACATTTCCACTTTTCAATCACAAGATATCAATAAAACACATTGATATAAAACATTATGAAAACCATTTTCAATACCAAAATAAAAGAAGAGTAAAGCATGGTATTTATTTTTCATTCAAAAAAAGTTATGGCTTGTAGAGGAAGCCGAAACTCAAATAATGGTCACGGCGGCGGTGAGGTCGTTGTCGCCGCAGACGTACGACAAGAAAAACATTCCTTTTTGTAGTTTAGTAAAATGATTCATATAAAAATATTCAATTTGAATAAACGAAATTTCAAAAGGGTTTATACACCATATAAAATAAATTTGTGTATTAAACAAAATATGCCTCAATGATAGGAGATTGAGAGGATGTCCCTTACATAAATCAATTACATAATTATGTGTGACAGACGAATACACAAAATATAAGTGGATATTAAGTGTAAAACAATCAGAGTACATTCACAAATATTCATATAATGAAATATTCAAGGAGTACAAGTTTATCCCAAAGAATCAAAATTGGGTTAAGAAGTTCACTTGCAAAAATTCGACAGCCTAACGGCATCACTTGAAAATTCAGAAAAAGAGTTGATGAGAGATAAAAAGGGTATCTCATCACTTGGACATAAAATTTACATCAATAAGGATATAGAATAACATATCCCAACATAATAGTATGTGAATTAAAATACATAACAAAATAAGTATTTTAAAAAGAGGAGGGTGAAAGGTTCCCTTACCGACTTGGGTAACTTTCGAAACGTTCACCCCATTGAAGAAGGGTCATAAAATGAATATGTAAATACCCATAAATGAACTTATATTACACAAAGAGTATAATAATGGGAATTACATACACCACTCAAAAGAAATGGTGGAAAATGTAGCATAAATCTCACAGGACTAAAAGTGAGATGAAAAATACCTTATGAAAACTCGGCAGCCTAACAGTGCCACTTAAAATATCCAAAAGGGATTGATGAGATCAAATAGGGTATCTCATAATATTACAATAAAATTTACAGAAAGAGTAATATAAAAGAACATCCCCCATTATAGCAAAGAGGAGCTTAAAATAAGTGACATAAAGGAGAGTACTCAAAAAGAAAGAGAGATGTTAGATCTCTTATGAAAATTCGGCAGCCTAACGGCGCCACTCAAAACATCCAAAATGGATTGATGAGAGAAAATAGGGTCTCTCATAATTTTAACATAAAATTTATAGTATTATTAATATAATAGAACAGCCCAATCATAAGAAATATGAGCTTAAAAGGAATGACATAAAAGAGTGTACTTAAAAAGAGAGGGGTAGGATCCCTTACCTCGGGTCCGACATGACTCGATCATTCATTAATCTCCTGAATAATAAAATTTGGTCAATTTATAATTTCTTAAGGACCTAATTTAAATATTATTATTCAGATAATATCACATATTATAATGTTATAATAACTGGTTAATAAAGTGAGTTCATATCAGATGTTTTTGTCGATGTTCGGTACATGAGTAAAAATCAAACATGTTCGAAATGAATTTTCCATGTAGTTATAGGTACATCATATCCAGAATAGTATTTATGTTTTTAATAACATATATATCCAGTATATATTCATTTTATACTATTCCATAACATTTGGAGATAAAAAATTAAAAGGACCCTTCATGGAGACAGTAGGCTGTACGTACGCATGAACGCTACTTTCATTTTTTGTTATATTAATGGAATCAAAACAAAATGAGAGATATATATATTATAATTCAATAATGATATCGATAATTTAGATATAATATATTAAATATATATCCATTATATATATGTACTTATAATAGTACATAACATTTGGAGATAAGAAATGAAATGTACCGTTCATGGAGACGGTAAGTCGTACGTACTCATGAACGCTACTTTCATTTCTTTTTTTGTATTTAATGGAATTAAATAATAATGATATAAAAGTATATTATAATTCCAGTAGTATATCATATGTAATACCGTTAATTCCATCCTTTATACATCCCACATATGGCATTAACGAATCAAATCACTTTGAGGGGGCGGTAGTCCGCACTTCCTAAAATGAAGATATCACGTTTACCCATAATGGAAACCATAAAAGTATGCCATAAATGAAAAATACATAAGCTTAAGGAAAACATAAGCATATTATATATCATATATAAATATAGTGACATCTTAATGGCCAACTTTTAAGGTGTTAAAATAATATTGAACAATCATCGTTTCGTGAGGCAGTAATTTTTCATCCACAGAAACAGCATGTTCATTAACCATTATACGGAGCTGTGTGAAAGTGTAGCTCGAATAATTATTATAAAAACATCCTAGTATATTTAATATACTGGTTTTGTTAAAAAAAATTAATAAAAATATTTTAGGGGATTGGAGAAGATAAATAAAACAAAAGAACACAAGGGAAGACATTACCTTTAAATCGGGTAACTCTCTTTGAATTGAGCTCAAAGTCTTCCTTGGAAATGATTCTGCCCAAAGTGAGGCTTAAATGATTAAGATAGGGATGTTGAGAGATGAAATGGGTAGGGTTAGGCCGATCCAAAGGCTTGAGAGGTGTGTGTAAGCTGGTAGAGGTTGCGGCCTTTTATAAGAGGAGAGGAGGGGAACTCTTGGAAAGTTATAAAATATTACTTTATTATAAAATGATTTTCGGATTTAAAAGGTCCCAAAAGGATATATTTTGAGGATAAGGTGATAAGGATTCGTAATCCACCCATAAACTAGGTTTGTGACAAGTGTAAGACTTAGATTACACCCTATCTTCTCATTTTATTTAAATCGTTCATTTATGAGGTAATCACTGCATCATCACGCTGTCATAAATAAATTAAATTATTTAATATCTAAAAATTATAAAAAAAATATCATGATGTAGGAAATCGTTTTATATTTCTAATGAATATTTATAGTCAAAAATATTACTTGTATAACCCCATCTAAAAATTGTTTTAGTAAAACAACCAATGTTTGTGACATTTTAATTTTAACTTTAAATAAAAAGGTATTAATGTCATTTTCCATCCAAAGTGGCTCCATGGGGTCCCCAAGTGGACCCATGGATTGTCTTGGTCGTCCATGACTCAACCAATGAGGGTAGGACACGTGTCTAGGTCATTTCATATTATTAAAACATTATTGTTACCTTAAACTACACTAATTACCTCTAACCGCGATTAAAACTTAAAAGTTACTATTCAACAAAAAAATTATTTTAATCCCATTGAACCACATTTTACTTCTTAATGACAACCATGTATGTTGGATTTTTTAAATTCAAAACATAGAGGTGGTAAAATTTAATTTAAATGAAAAATTAGTTTTTTAAGTACCACTTAGTGGTTTGACTCTTCATCAAAAATTGAAGTTTTCCAGAAAAATACCAAAAATTCACCCTTAGATATATTTGATATTCTGAATTCAAAAAAGATGTCTATTTTGAAAAATTAGAAAAATACAAGTTACATTAATTAATTTAATAATTAATTCCCGCTGCCAGAGCAAATACAGTGTTTTTATAAAATAATAAGTATCAAAAGATTGACACTAGTTTAAGTCCAATTTCAAGATTAAATTAATTCCAACAACCACTATTTGATTAAATGGTAAAAATATATTCTAATTTAACTTTAAAACCAATTAAAAAGATAATATAATCATATAAATAAATTAGATTAAAAAGTGGTTTTGAATTAAAATACAACATTTTTCACTATTCATTTAAAAATGAACTTTATCGGAAAAATACCAAAAATTTACACAAATTAAATTTTGATGTCCCGATTCTAAAGAAGAATTTTTTTTTCAAATATAACACATAAAATTTTCAAAAAGTGGATTTAAAATAGGTTCATCATCAAAAGGAGGTTAATCGACCTTTTAAAGAATATTAGAATGTTTACGCTTAAAATTGGATTGATTCGCATTTTTAATCTTCTAAAATTTATTGTAGAAAGTAAAAATATTTGACAAACATATATAATCATTTTGTAGTTAGTTCTGTTCATTCCAACCATTACAACGGCTAGGCGTTAACTACAATTTAAAATAATATTATTTTATTATTAGAGTGCAACGTAAGATTCCCAAAAAAACTCGTTGTTGCGTATTGGGTATGCCATCGAGCATAGCGTCCCCTTTAAAGTTTTATTAATATTTTATTCACAAATATGGATAAATGTGAAAATGTCATATTCTTTATTTGCTTGGGGTTTTATATCCTTCCCCCCTTTTGGGAATTGCGTCCTCACAGTATTAAAATTAGGCTTGGAAACTTCATTGAAAATCCCATATCGGAACAAGAGTCAGTAAAACAATCACTTTAAAATAAAGAAAGAGAAGTACAAAGGTCACCCGAGTTAACCCATACTAAGATTCCATGTAGGAAATCATGGATATGGAGGAAAAAACAAAGGGTCGTGTTCTGAGGGAGAGTGATAGTAAACATCTCTAAGAGAAAGTTAACCATAAGAAGATCACAAACTTGTGATGGGTTAAACGGTATTCGATTCCCCTGTAGGAAAATTTAATAGAAAAAATTTTTGTTTTAAGTTATTCTTCATTGAGGAATTTATTTTTGAGCTTAAATAAATCATAATGAAACATACTTACTTGTCACGTATACTTTCAACTTTTACTAGATTCCTTAATCAAACTCATATTTTCTCCAAAAGACGAGTATTTAGGAAGACTTGTTCGCATTAAGAGTACTAAAATCAACTTCTTGAGAATCAACTAATCCACAAAAGAGAACTATATATTTCCCATGTCTTTAGACAAAATCCAAAACCAAAATTGTTAGTATGAGATCAGATAATCCACAAAAGTATAATCCTTTATAAAAATAAAATCTATTCTTAATCTCCAAAATTTGTCCAAAAAACCCAATGTTCAACGAAGACCATTCGATAAACAATTGTCCATAAAATTCTTCAAAGTAAACCAAACTAATATTGAAACCCAAATATTTGAAGGATTTAATCACATAGTCTTCCAGGGTACAAATTAACTTTTATCTCCAAATAACATCAGTTGCTCTTGAATTCTCATATTGAAAAGCAATTAACCTAATCACATATCCTCAATGATAGGTTAATAATTTCCATAGATAACCCAAAATAAACTTACTCTTGATTCCTAAAATCATCTAACTAAAAAAGAATTAGTCAAACTAACCAGGGACTTCACGTAGTCCAGTGGTAGGCGATAAATACAAATTGCACTTTGGTTGTGGGTTTGATTCCCGCAGCTTTGTCCGACACAAGGGGTTGACACACGGTCTGTGTGTTGTCCTTTTTCCAAAACTATATAATTCTTAACACATTCCCCAAAACTAGATAAAATATTCAAAAATAATAATATCATATTTTAACAGCATGTTTATCTCATGCATTTCATTTTCCATCATAATATATAATAACCCATAATTACCTCAAAAGTAAGGATCATATAAACCCTAATGGTTACCTTTATAATTATTACCTGAACTTCCACATCGATTGGTCATCTCGTACATGATGAATTACATAACATACCATGGTACAAGTGGCTGATCATGACTCCTTGATAGTTGGTTTAGAACAACCACGAGTTTCCTCATTGAATCCCCCATTTCATCCAATCTCTTAATCAGACAACCCCCACAGTTTCCTTCAAACCTATTGTCACTTTGGTGCCTGATAGATCCATCCATTCAATAAAAACAGAAATGTTAGTGTGATTATATCAAAAAAACCATCATGTATTAATGAAGAAGATAATCACTAAGATATACTTAATCATTCACTTTATCTAAAACTAGGACTCTTTCTAAAATCCTAACCATTATGGTAATGTCAGTTATGCCTAGAGAATACCCTAACCTCTAAAGTTATCTAAACCTCCCTCTGATACCAACTATAAGGCCCCGACCTTAAACTTTACTTAATATTGAATTAAATGAATAATTCACATTGAGGATCTTTTCAGGTTTAGAGTTTTAGAGAATTAGATCATAAATCATGAATTACATTCCACATTTAAACAAAGTGGTTACATAAAAGATAGTATTCGTTTTTTCCCATCAATGGAAACATATTTAAAATAAAACATGGATTATTTCTTGACACTTCCTTGACACTATCATCATATCATGCACCTTTCCCTTGACCTGTGAAAAACATTTCAAAAACTTGGGATGAGCATAAAAAGATCAGTAAGGGATATAAAAGTATGAAAAGAAAACATTATTCCATGTATGAAATCATACTTTACTCATAAAACATAAGCATTTTAACATACCTCATCAAATCATGAATAAATCATAGAAATCATAATGCATAAAGGTAACTTGAGGCATTCATAACATTCTTACGTAGGGAGTAACCCTCTTGGTTACGTTTGGAATACCCATCACAGTATATTCCCTAAATCTCTTCGGAGAAACCTTAATGTTTAACTTCTTCGCGTTACCCAATGAATTGGAGAGCTATATCAGGCTCACCCTCCCTTCGTTTATCACGGAACCACCCGTCTTCATAATAATTCCAAAGAACCATAACATAATCGTATCACATAAAACATGTATAAAGGAAACATAACATTTCCACTTTTCAATCACAAGATATCAATAAAACACATTGATATAAAAACAATATGAAAACCATTTTCAATACCAAAATAAAATAAGAGTAAAACATGGTATTTATTTTTCATTCAAAGAAAGTTATGGCTTGTAGAGGAATCCCAAACTCAAATAATGGTCACAGCGGCAGAGAAGTCGTTGTCGCCGCATACGCATGACAAGAAAAACATTCATTTTTGTATTTTATTAAAACGCTTCATATAAAAAGATTACTTTTGAATAAACGAAATGTAAAAGGGGTTTATACACCATATAAAAGAAATTTGTGTATAAAACAAAATATTCCTCAATGAAAGGATATTGAGACAATGTCACTTACAAAGACGGTATCCTTGGATTAAGGATAAATCAATTACATAATTATGTGTCACAAACGAATACACCAAATATAAGTGGATATTAAGTGTAAAACAATCAGATTACATTCACACATATTCATAGAACAACATATTCAAGGAGTAAAAGTTTATCCCAACGAATCAAAATTGGGTTAAGAAGTTCCCTTGCAAAAATTCGACAGCCTAACGGCGTCACTTCAAAATTCAGAAAAAGAGTTGATGAGAGATAAATAGGGTATCTAATCACTTGGACATAAAATTTACATCAATAAGGATATATAAGAACATATCCCAACATAATAGTATGTGAATTAAAAGACATAAAAAACAAGTCTTTCAAAAAGAGGAGGGTGAATGGTTCCCTTACCGACTTGGGTAACTTTCGAAACGTACACCCCATTGAAGAAGGGTCATAAAATGAATATGTAAATACACATAAATGAAATTATATTACAAAAAGAGTATAATAATGGGAAGTACATACACCACTCAAAGGAAATTGTGGCAAATGTAGCATAAATCTCACGAGACTAAAAGTGAGATGAAAAATCCCTTACGAAAACTCGGCAGCCTAACAACGCCACTTAAAACATCCAAAAATGGATTGATGAGATCAAATAGGGTCTCTGATACTATTAAAATAAAATTTAGAGAAATATGAATATAAAAGAACATCCCCCATCATAGCAAATAGGAGCTTAAAATAAGTGACATAAAAGAGAGTACTCAAAAAGAAAGAGAGAGGTCAGATCTCTTACGAAAATTCGGCATCCTAACGGCGCCACTCAAAACATCCAAAATGGATTGATGAGATAAAATAGGGTATCTCATCATATGAACATAAAAAGTACAGTATGGGTAATATAATAGAAAATCCCAATCATAATAAAGATGAGCTTAAAAGGAATAACATAAAGGAGTGTACTTAAAAAGAAAAAGAGGGGTAGGATCCCTTACCTCGTGTCCGACATGACTCGATCGTTCTTTAATCTTCTGAATAATACAATTTGGTCAATTTATAATTTCTTAAGGACCTACTTTAAATATTATTATTCAGCTAATATCACATATTATAATGCTATAAAAATTGCTTAATAAAGTGAGTTCATATTAGACGTTTTTGTCGATGTTCGGTACATTAGTAAAAATCGAACTTGTTGGAAAATAATTTTCCATGTAGTTATAGGTACATCATATAAAGAATAGTATTTATGTTTTAAATATAATATATATCCAGTATAAATTCATTTTATACTATTCCATAGCATTTGGAGATAAAAAATTAAAAGCACTGTTCATGGAGACAGTAGGCCGTACGTACGCATGAACGCTACTTTCATTTTTTGTCATACTAATGGAATTAAAAAAAAATGAGAGATATATATATTATAATTCAAGAATGATATCCATAATTTAGATGTAATATATTACATATATATCCATTATATATATGTACTTATAATAGTACATAACATTTGGAGATATGAAATGAAATGTACCGTTCATGGAGACGGTAAGCCATACGTACGCATGAACGCTGCTTTCATTTCTTTTTTTTGAATTTAATGGAATTAAATAGTAATGATATAAAGGTATATTATAATTCCAGTAGTATATATTATGTAATAACATTAATTACATCCTTTATACGTCCCACATATGGCATTAACGAATCAAATCACTTTGAGGGGGAGGTAGTCCGCACTTCCTAAAATGAAGATATCGCATTTACCCATAATGGAAACCATAAAGGTATGCCATAAATGAAAAATACAGAGGCTTAATGAAAAGATAAACATATTATATATCATATATAAATATAGTGACATATTAATGGCCTCCTTTGAAGGTGTTAAAATAATAGTGAACAATCATCGTTTCGTGAGGCAGTAATTTTCCATCCACAGAAACAATATGTTATTTAACCATTATACGGAGGTGTGTGAATGTGTAGCTCTAATAATTCTTATAAAAACATCCTAGTATATTTAATATACTGGTGTGGTTACAAAAAAAATTAATAAAAAGAGTTTAGGGGTTTGGAGAAGAAAAATAAAACAAAAGAACACAAGGGAAGACATTACCTTTAAATCGGGTAACTCTCTTTTATTTGAGCTCAAAGGCTTCCTTGGAAAGGATTATGCCCAAAGTGAGGCTTAAATGATTAAGATAGGGATGTGGAGAGATGAAATGGGAAGGGGTTGGCCGAGCCAATGGTTTGAAAGGTGTGTGTAATGTGGTAGAGGTGGCGGCCTTTTATAAGAGGAGAGGATGGGCACTCTTGGAATGTTATAAAATATTACTTTATTATAAAATGCTTTCGGATTTAATAGGTCCCAAAAGGATATATTTCTAGGATAAGGTGATAAGGTTTCGAAATCCACCCATCCAAAAGGTTTTTTACAAGTGTAATACTTAGATTTCACCCTATATTCTCATTTTATTTAAATCGTTCATTTATGAGGTAATCACTACATCATCACGGTGTCATAAATAAATTAAATTATTTAATATCTAAAAATTATAAAAAAAATATCATGATGTATGAAATTGTTTTATATTTCTAATGAATATTTATAGTAAAAAATATGACTAGTATGACCCCATCTAAAAATTGTTTTAGTAAAACAACACATGTTTGTGACATTTTAATTTTAACTTTAAATAAAAATGTATTAATGTCATTTTCCAACCAAAGTGGCTCCATGGGGTCCCCAAGTTGACCCATGGATTGTATTGGTCGTCCATGACTCATCAAAAGATGGTAGGACATGTGTCTAGGTCATTTCATATTATTAAAACATTATTTTTACCTTAAACTACACTAATTATCTCTAATCGTGATTAAAACTTAAAAGTAACTATTCACCAAAAAAATTATTTTAATCCCATTGAACCCCATTTTACTTCTTAATGAAAACCATGTATGCCGGATTTTTGAAATTCAAAACAAAGAGGTGTTAAAATTTAATTGAAACGAAAAATCAGTTTTTTAAGTACCACTTAGTGGTTTCACTATTCCTCAAAAATTGATGTTTTCCAGAAAAATATCAAAAATTCACCCTAAGCTATATTTGATATTCAGAATTCAAAAATGATGTCTATTTTGAAAAATTAAAAATATATAAGTTACATTAATTAATTTAATAATTAATTCCCGCTGTCAGAGCAAATAGTGTGTTTTTATGAAACAATAAGTATCAAAAGATTGACACTAGTTTAAGTCCAAATTCAAGATGAAATTAATTCCGATGACCAAAATTGGATTAAATGGTAAAAATATATTCTAATTTCACTTTAAAACCAATTCAAAATATAATCTAATCATATAAATAAATTAGGTTAAAAAGAGGTTTTGAATTAAAATACAACATTTTTCACTATTCATTTAAAAATGATCTTTATTAGAAAAATACCAAAAATTTACACAAAGTAAATTTTGATGTCTCGATTATAAAGAAGAATTTTATTTTGTCAAATATAACACATAAAATTTTCAAAAAGTGGATTTAAAAGAGGTTCATCATCAAAAGGCAGTTAATCGACCTTCTAAAGAATATTAGAATGTTTACGCTTAAAATTGGATTCATTCGCATTTTTAATCCTCTAACATTTATTTTAAAAAGTAAAAATATTTTAAAAATATATATAATCATTTTGTAGTTAGTTCTGTTCATTCCCTCCATTACAACGGCTAGGCGTTAACTACAATTTAAAATAATATTATTCTATTATTAGAGTGCAACGTAAGATTTCCATCAAACTCATTGTTGCGTATTGGGTACTCCATCGAGAATAGCTTCCCCTTTAAGGTTTTATTAATATTTTATTCACAAATATGGATAAATGTGAAAATGTCATATTCTTTATTTACCTGGGGTGTTACATTTATACCTGTTTTATTTTTTATATTTTTTTTTAAAATATTATAAATATATTCAATCAATCAATTCCATATCTACCCAATCAATTTTGAGGGCTGAAAAAAACGTGGTTATGGTGAAAATAATGACTGGAAGGCTACTAAAGAACATCTCACACCCTCATAAAAAAATCTCCAAAATGATGGATTTTCATATGAATCCACTTCATCCCACCATAATTTAAACTTCGAAACAAACCATTATGCTTTATTAATCTTTTTCTCCCACTTATTCAACATTCACTTCATGTTCTATGCTTCTACACTCATATCCATTGTGATAAATCTCACCAACGAAACTATTTTTAGATTAGTGTATAAATCTATGTCAAATGAAGTTGAGTTCCATGTTCACCAATATCACATACATATTTATCCCATTTTAATTTCGTTGACTTCAGATATAGTCGACATGAGTAATTTTAAAGGGGGATTTGTTTCCATTGTTTTCTTATTCTTGTCACTATCTTCTATTCTTCTAGTGTTACATATATACTATCTTCTTTCACATATAAAATTAAGGTTTCTACATTAAGTCATCCCAAAAAAATTCATTGGTCTATGAGTTATCAATTTAGGTGTTTTAGTGGTTCATGAAATGATGTCAATGGATTCAATGATCTTCAATGTTTAGATCTCTTCATTTGGTGATTGTGTTCTCTCTTTTACACTATATTATTAATTTCCCTAGAATATATTGTTGGAAATAACCACTTGGGTTTCCAGAGATGGTACTTACCCCTTGTTATTTAAGAAGGGGGAAGATGGGGGATGGTGGGTGGGTGGATAACCCAACCCAATTGGATATAATAGAAGAGGATAATAGTTGGAAGAAACCTATATATAAATGTGGAGATACCCCATTGATTTCACTATCTCATCATGCATCTTCCCTTCTACTACTTATTCATTAATTTTAGTAGTGATTTATTGGTGTTTCTCAATTTATCCAATATAAAATATTTTGATTGTTTTCTCACTGTAATAGAGATAGAGTGTGTACCCACATTTTACTATAGTGGGGTACTTCTATTTGTTTCTGATTTTTTATCCATCTTTACTTGGGTTTTTTTACATTATATTATATGCCCAGTTTTATTTGTTTTTTCACTTTATTTTTGGCTCAAAATTATTACTACATAGAAGGGACATTAAATTTCATTCATAATAAGTGGTATTATAGTGAGGTTTCAGGCTAGTTTTTGTTTTGGTTATTAATATTTCTCATTAATTTGAGAATTTTATGCGATTGAGATATTGAGTGATATTTTTCATCAAAAAGACTTTTTTGATATTATTAAATAAACTATTCCAAAATATAGAAGGTTCTAGACTGATGGAGTTTCTAGGTGAAATAAAAATTTAAGATCGATAAATTCCATTGAAATAATTTTTCAATGTGGAAAATGAAGATGAAACCTGTATTGTGAAAGGATAATTTACTACAGTAGATTTATGGATGTACGACGGGTGTGACAGAGTGGAAATGGAATAACATAGATGGGAATTCCATTTCCAAAATTCATTTGGATTTTTCATACCTGGTGCTATAAAGAATTATGGATAAAAAGATAGTGGAGAAAATTCGTGATACATTAACGAACGTATATGAGGTCAAGTAACTCTACAATAAAATTTTCCAAAAGGGAACATTATAGGGTATTTGAATGGGAGATTCATCATCGGTGTCCAAGCATATAAAAAACATTAATACCCTATTTTTTATCTCATGAAATTGGGATACAAAATTAGGGTTACTGGACATGTGTATACTTTTCTCCAATGTTTTCTAGAATCTTATGATCAAATTATCATCAAACTCACCAAAAATATTTTTATAGATATATTTCTGATAAATGATGTTGTAGTTATGGTTATTGATGAATAGATTCAATACAGGAAAAAATGAGAAAGGAATACAACTTTACACTATGAAAAGGATCTGCATTGGAGACAGGAAGGATGATACAGAACGATTCTAGTGGGATACAAAGTCATGTTAAGTCTAAATAAAGGAGTAGGAAGAATAATGTCAAATGCTAAAATTTTGGGAATAAGAGGCACATTAAAATGGATTTCTATATTAATAAGAGTTGTATAAATAATTATCAAGGAAATGTTTTGGGTAATTATTGAAATGGAGATATGATAGTCAATAAAGCAACGAAGGTTGTTGGATGTATAAAATATATCAACAATACATAGATAATCAACCTGAGGGAAACATGGAACATGATGTCTCAATGAGAATGGTTTGATCAATATGAACATATATCAAGAAGACTTGTGTACAAGGTTAATTATCACACAATTAAGATCATTGGAATTGGTAAAATCAAACTAAATATGCGTGATTGTATTGTTCAAACCATATAAAGAGTATTCCATGTGAATTACCTAAATAAGACTTTATTATATTTGAAAAAAATTGAAATCGGATTAAAGAATCAAACCACGAAAATATTACTGACTATTTTTAATGGAACACTAGTGATGATGAAGGTGGAGAAGATCTAAAAGAACCTATACATTCTAATTATTAAAATATACATGGAGGAATATATAGTTTTCACACATGTTTCTTTAATGAAATAATTGATAATGTCATGGCATCAGAAGATTTTTCCATATATCGTAATGAGAAATTGAGATTTTTATTGATTAGAATTTGTTTAATTAACTTATAAAGGTATGCATACCATTTTTCAAGAATTTTTTATTAACCAATTGACACAAGTTAAAGATTTGGACATCAATGTAATTGATAAAGTAGATCTTCAAGAGAATCTATTCGGACATTTTTCAAGCACCAATTATATCCTTGATAAGATAAAAATATTTTAAATAATTTATTTATGATTATTATTTGATAGGTTGGGTATATCCAATACATAAGAAATAATATATTTTTTAATTTTTCAAAACAAAAAAGTGTATATGGTGATTAAATCAAGAAAGATGATCATGTGTTTCCGGACTGACAGTGGTGGAGAATATTTAATTGAGGAGATTGAAAAAAATATCCATGAGATGGTAACAAGACACAATTCATATAATTATAAACATCTTAATAGAATGCAGTATCAGATCATTTAAACAAGCCCCTATAGGATATAACAAGGGAAATGTGGAAGACTACATGAATTTCAAAGACATTATTATTACAAGAAATGAAGGCCACTTATTATTAGATCAATTGATCACCTTAAGTGGTGATTGATATGAAGATACTAATAAATATGTGGATAGGTAAACCCACTGACAATTCTATGTTACATAATTTTAGAATTTTCATACATGTGTTGTTGAATTACTAAGAATGATCAATGTATGATTTGAGACCTAGGAAAGGTATTTTCCAATGAAACAATAATAATGTGAAGGGGTATTATTTTAGTGACCCCATTTCCCACAAACTTAATATTAATAAAGATATCATTTTTTTAGATGATAATGAGAAAATGATGATTGATGGAGACATGGAGAAAGATAATAATAAAACTATAATAGTTGATTTAGAGGATGAATCAAAGGAAGAGAATATTTAATTGATGTATTTACTATAACATGATGATCAAATACTAGTTATGTATATACCATGAAGGCCATATTAGGAGAAAATAGAACCAAAATAGAACATAGACTATGTTAGTGAGTGAAATATTGTGTACTACTTAGTAAATGAGTTTGGAGTTATATCCTCTTTTTTAAAGAGGAACTAGAGTCTATACATATCCTCATGGATACAAATGATGAAATAATAACTTAAAGACTTATAAAAGAAAAATATTTGGGATCTTGTACTATTACATCATCAAAAGAAGGATATTGGTAACAAATGAGTAATTAAGTTAAAGAAGGATAGAATGGAAAAGGTGGAAAGATATCCTGAAAGGATAGTGGTAAAAGGATATAATCAAAAGGTAAGTATTTATTTCAATGAAATATTTCTTCTTATTTTCAGATTGATGACTAATTGTTTAGTTCTAGAAATGTGTGAAATATATATTTTATAAATGGACTAGATAAATGTGGGGAAATAATTTTCCATAGAGATCTTTATGATGAAATATATATGAACCACCCATAAGGTTTTTTAGAATATTTCAAATAGAACTTAGTTCAATGATTGAAAAATTATTTATATAGTCTCAAGAAGGCATCGATGTTTTGGTATAATAGATTTTGATTCATATATCATGAGACTTTGATACAATATACTTCATTAATATCATTTCCCATATTTCAAGGGTTTATATGGTAATGATTTTATCATTTATATATTGAATGTGGATGATTTATTGGTTCTAGGACTTAATGATGATAAACTCTAATAGATGAAGGCATAATTGGATAGGGTGTTTGATATGAAAAACATTTAGTCAACAAATAAGATTCTTTTGATGCAGATTTATTAAGATATAAATAATGTGAAGATTTATATATCATAGAAGAATTTCTTGAGGAATGTATTAAACCACTTAAACATGATTGACTATAAGACATTATCTACCCCTGTTCCTATTAATGTCATGTTATCCTATATGATGAGTCTGGGTAGTGAATCTGAGAGTATAGAGATATATTGAGTACCATATACAATGTAAATGGGAAGTATGATGTTCTCTATAGTTTATACTAGAACAGAAATTACAAATGTAGTCAGAGAATTTATTGAATACATAGAGAATCCTGGATGATAGAATTGAAACAAAGTGAATAGGATACTAAGATATATCAAGGAGATCTAATATTCTACATTATGTAATGGGGGATCATAGTTTATTATCAACAACTATGATGATTCATATTTTGTAGAATATTTATACCAGAATAAATACACTACATGTTCTTTTTTTACTCATGTTGTAGGATATGTGAACTAGATTTCAAAGTTACAGTAAATTTTATATTTATCCATGAATGAGGTAGAGTACATTGAAGAGACACTATCTTGAAAAACCTAATTTGAATGAGAAGATTGTTCGGGGAACTTAAGTTGATATGAGGGATCATTCCATTATTTTGTGATAATTATAGCACCATTAAAATTTCAAATAATCCATCACTCTATTCCAGAAAAATCACATTGGGGTACATTATCATTTTTCTTGAGATGTTGTGTAATAAATAAGTGTATACATGTATAAATTTCAAAGTGAAGAAAATTTGGAAGATTTTATAATAAATATGATTAAATATGATAAATTCAGATTTTGAAAATAATCTAGCATCCTCATAGATAAAGGAGAAGCATGGTTTGGAAGATTGAATTGATTTGTATAGATGTGATTGGTCCTCAATTTAATATCTAAGAAGGAGACACATCTAATGTAACCCCTTAGTTTTTTAGGGATTTAAATGAATACCTTATTTATCATGAATGGGGTAGATGAGGGTTTGTTCGGTGGGTGACCAACCCCATCCGCCATTAAGGAGGAGAATTGTTTTATGTATCATATAAAAGGGGATCACCCCCAATTATTTTATCATTTCCTCAAGTAGATTACCATATTCCATTTGAGCATTTATTTTAGTGGTATTGGTTGATGTGCTTCAATATTTATTCAATATATAATATTTTTTTTATAAATTTCTCCATTTAATAGTGAGAGTGTATAGACCCATATTTTACCATAGTTAGATCCTTATATTTTCCCATGGGTATTCCCATTTCATTTGGGTGTTTTTACACATTAGATCTGGTGTGTAGTTTTATACATTTTTTCACATTATATTTTTATAATAAATATATACAAATTACATGTCCAGTAATTTTCAATATTAATATATACATGACCTCTTATAAAAACCTTGACTCTTCTCTCAACCACTTCTAATGAGATTTGACACTCAAACATTTCTTCATCACTACTCGGACACATATTAGACTATCATCCCATGTTACATTATTCATAAATTCAGAGGTTTTATGGAAGGGCCATCCCCATTAAGATATTGGGGTCTACATACATGATTTGAATATTAAATATATATAAATTGGTAGCAAACTATTTATATATGGAAAATGTTTCTCCAGTTATAGATCATTGGTGTCATCTCTTTGTTATGTCTAATGTAGGGTTGGGGTCTCTGATGGGAAATAACAACATTGGTTGGCCAGTTTTATGCTTCTTGGGGACCATTATTTCTTCCTAATTTTTTTCCTATATACGTGATTTATAATATAGATCATAAGATGATGGTTTGGTTTCATCAGTTTGGAGCATGCCTCCACACATCCTTTAATCGATGGCATGAGTTTGTGGGATCTGAGTAGATGAAGATACTAGTTGGTGGGGAGTTTGTCTCTCCCCCATCAACTACTATTACCCATTATAATATGAACAACTTTTTATTAACTAAAAAACATCGCATTGGAAATAATATATATGTAACTTCTGGTAGAAATATATCAAAAATTAATTTCAAAATTATTTTATAATTTTATACATTTTAATTTGTGAATGAATTTGAAATGTTATGTTTTTAGTTAATTATATAAATATAAAATCTTTAAATGACATTTTAAATTATATATATGTATCCCTTTTACTTTACATACACTATAAATATCAAGCATTCTAAAAAAATAATCTTATAATGCCACATAACAAATAAAAAATGTGAAACCAAAATCTAAAATCTTGTAATATTTTACCATGTATGAAATTTTCATTCTCAATTTTTTTAAATACATTATAAAAAATTAATATACTTTTATATATTATTAACTATGAGAAAAAAATTCTATTTTTTTAATAATCATTAGTTACTTACTTCATAATCATTATAAAGAAGTGGTATCTAGAAACATATTAATCCAACTAATGTTATATAGGGTTGAGTTTGATATTAATCAACCACATATATACTAATATAATCCTTCCTTACTTGAAAATATATGTAGCCACAAATCATGGAACATGTCAATATCATATAGTAAAACTATGTAATTCTCTATACAATGAGTGGATAGATAAAAGTAGATAAATACGTTACACGTCATTTGTTTAATCGGGGTCTTGAATTAATTTAATCTCACTCAATCGAAGAAACTTGTATTTTAACCCATTATATGGTTAAAAAATAATATATTAGTTATAAATTAAACTCTTCATGATCAATTCTATATATAATAATCTTTATTTTCTCCTATTCAAGTAAATGGAATATGACTGATTCCAAATTAATATATTTTACATGGATTGAACCATGATAACATATATAAAAGGGTAATATCTATTATATATCTCAACTAAAACCAACTAAATATACATAAGACACTAGATGTGGTGTAAAAAAGTTGGATTTGTCTTACCAAAATGATCTTTAACTTATTTCCATGAGTATACTATATATCTTTATATGAGTTCTATCTCATTATAATATTAATATATCATTGTAACCCATAAATTTTCTTAATGATAATAAAATTATGAGATTAAATGTAGTTTATCGTAAGAGGTTTATTATCATATCATATGTTCTTTAAAAAGGAAAAAAATAAAAAACATTGATTATCTGGATTTCTATAAAATTTATTAATGATAAAACAATGTTCCTAATTTGAATTTGGATGTTTGTATTTAGGACTTATACCCCATTAATTCACCATTCATGAAACTTATTACTCTACGTGTCTAATTCTCACAAAAAAATATGTATTTTTTATTAGATCAAATACATTACCATCTATATGTATCAAATTTATCGAGAAACCATTCTTATTAAAATTTTATCTAATAAGATAGTATCTATGAAGACTATGTTTTGACTTCTGGTGGGATTGAGGTTCCTTATATTGTTTTAACATTCCATTTTTATCACAATGGAGTTCAAAAATATGCACAATGAATAGTAAAATCCCGATTTTAATGATAAAATTATTGATCCAAACAACCTCCTCTATTGCACGGTGTTTTCATATATGATGTTAGTTTCACATAACCCAAGATTTATTATAATCGAGAGTTCCCCATTCTCCAACAGACTTATAACATTAGTATGGTGTTTATTCCTTGGATATAATGGTTTAATTTTAATCCTTAGGTATTTTTGAACTAGTTGGGGTGAAAGTTTCTATTAAGGAAAAGGAAATAAATAATAATAATGCCCCTAATAAAAAAATCAAATAAAAAATGATCATAAAATCATGTTATAAAATAATTTTGTAAAAGGTGAAATGGTTTAAAATATATTATAGTTGTTTCATTTTAATTAAAATATATAATAAAATGAATCCATTAATTAATCCTACCATTAGAATTCAAAATCTCCATATCTATTTTATTTTTATAATTATAGATAACATTTTTTAAAGTTAATCCCTTGGTGTAAAGAATAAATTATGGTATGATTTTTTTTATCAAAATCTAATTGTAATGGTGTGTAAACTGAATATCTATGGATTTACTAACCATTTATTATCCCCCCAATTTTAATTAAAAAACTTCTATCCTAATCTATCATGAGACTTAAATAAAAATTATGATGAGGAAATAAGTTAAAATCATATATTTATTCAATTTTAACTATAACCATAGTTTACCTAGAAAACAACCAAACATGTTTAGATACCCAACCCTTGAAAGATATAATTAAAAATTATTAAATAAACTTTTCATAATAAAAAATAAATTATTCCCTAGATAAGAGGAAAAAAATAAAAATGAACCAATTTTACACCTATACATAAAAAAATAAAAAAATATCCACATAATAGAGATGATAGAGTCAGCAATTAATATATAGACCATGATACCCTTTTTCAGGGTTTATCCCCTTGATTAAAAACCCAAAAATCAGGGATTAAAATATTTTTATAGGGTTGGTGGAAAGTCTATATAGTTCATATGACCTAGATTTTTTAAATCACATATAGACCGTATTGATATAGAGACATTTAGTAGTTAGGATTTTGTAGGTAGAACACAATTTCCACAATATTTTTGGGTTTACACTTTTCATGGAATTATTAACTCATGGTTTGGGTAAAATCTATAAACTATTACCTTTTTAAATATAAAAAACATTATTCCATTTTTAATTACAGTAAAATCACTTAATGACTAAGATAATTACATCGTATGATAAGTAATTTAGTGAATCTCATTGATATAGTCTCATAAAACATTACAAGAATAGTGCTTAAAATGGTTATATTAATATTCCACGTACATGTATTTTTTATATCTCTAAAAAAATATCACAATAATTCAATCTAAAAAATTTATATTAAAAATGATAATTACATTAAACATCACATAGTATAAAGGTTATTTAATTTGTGAAACAATTATATATAAATATTCATTAAATTATCAATCATATGATAAAGGAATTGTAATATATCTAAGAAATAGTTTTCAATTTATTTTATTTATCATCATGTTAGTTTAAACTATATTTTATCATTCATATTCTAAAAGAGGTACCCACTCTCAAACTCGATATTTTCAAAAAAAAGATCCATTTTATAAATCACAATTTAGTAAAAAATAATTATTTATTTATTTCATAATTCATGTCATCTTCTAAGGGTTTAAATTGAAATTTATAATAGGAGGACGTAGTCATTAGTGATAGTTACCATTTCTATCTTATTTTTTATATTTTGTGAGATATAAAAAAATGGCATGATTTTTTTTTCGTGTTTTCAAATTTTCTCACCATACTGAAAATGAATTCAATCCAATAGAATGTAAAAATAATTCCATACCATTTACATCTGATTGGTATAAAAAAATTGATTATTTTGTGTGAAAATATATAAAGAATACACTGATGTCATTTTATTAAAGATTTAAAATAAACCCCTCCGTGTTTTGAGTTTTATCCACACATTTGTAGCATTTAATTTTTAAAAATTTACCCTTAACATTTCAAAATGAAATATTTTAGAAAAAATATCAAATATATTCATTCATATATATATATATGCAAATAAATAAAAATACCAAAACAAATACATATTCCCATAAGAAGGAATTGATTAAAAAAATCATAAAGTGATTTATTAATATAAATTACTTTCATAGATTAGTAGGGGAAAATGTGTAGTATAATGTATGGGAAAACTATTCCTAACATTGCTGGGAACCTTATAAAAAATATTCAAAATAAATACTTGCGGGCGAGAAAAAATAAGCTAAATCATAGGGTAATGTGATTGTGTAATTTAAATGGCTAATGGAAGTGATAAAATACTCCCCCACATGGTTTTTTATTATCACATAGTAAATATTTTAGTGGAGAATAATATTTCTTTAGAGGCATGTTAGATTTCCCAATGGTTTTTTTGGATTATCTAACAATAAAGTTTGAAGTCTAAATTAGATTGTCTTGAAAATAGATGAGTAGGAACATGAATTATCATAAGTAATGATGTGTTAATGTATAATAACATTGTAAAGGTCATGCTATTTTATATGGTTGTTTTGAAGATGTAGAAAAATCTAGGAGTTGGCCTTTCCCACATCATAGGTAATATTGAGAATAAATTCCCAATATGAGCAACATGGATAGTGACCATGTTGTAATGTTCCTCATGGTTAATATCTAGATCACTGTGCAAAATGTTTCATAGAAACATGAGTGTAATGGATCTTTTGGATAACTGAATATCTTCCATTTAAGTCATGGGTTTTTTAATCCCATCACAGCTAGTCCCACACCATAGAGTTGAGCGTGGTGGTTGATATATCTCTATGTGTAACACAAGGAAGGAAAAATTGATCATAGTGGTGATCAAGGTAAGATGGAGGACACCCTATAAAAAAATAGGTAATAGGAGAGGACCACACTATATTTGTTAGCATGTTGAGGAAAAAAGGACAAGTATTCTTCGCCACACCTTGTTGAAGTGCGTGTCAAGAGGTGACATATCAAAATTGAGAGAACCCATTATAAAAATTCTTGAATGGTTATTCAATATGATAATTGTATTGAGACTCTGTTTTGGGAAATTATTCCATCTTGATTTTATGCTAGTGAGTAGTGGTAATTTATGTGAATTAAATGTAATTATTTCACATCAAAATGAATAAAATATTAATCCATGATGTAGTTATGGATTGAATGAAATAGTGAAAATCATGAGATTTAATGGAGTAATAATGGGTGGTTTCTGATGACCCATGATGTATGGAAAGGTGTCCAACCTATTTGGTAGTTTTATTTCTCTATTTATAAGATAATAAAAACCTATAAAAAGTGAATTAATGTTTGGTGGTTCTTAAAAATTTAAGAACACAGAGAACCTGATATATCCTATATTAATAAGAAAATTGAGAGAGTTAAATCCAAGAGATATTCAAGAGGAAGAGAAGTCATGATACCCTGAGTATTCCTAAAGTTGAGGAGAATCCATATCACACTAGATATGAAATGATATTCAATGACCCGTAGTCATGCTTAATGACTGATGAAGATATTGAATAATGAGTACATGTGTAGACCTACTGATCCATATATTCATAGAGGAGGATATTAGCAGTTTTCCTTCTAGTTTGAATATTTTTCTTATTGAAGCTGAATCATTTAGTGAAATCTATAAGTATTAAAGATATAGTAGACTATGTTTTATAAGACATTCATTATATAGTGAAAACTCCATTTTGTGGGACTAACCAACATGGAAAGGAGTAAGAATGAGTGGTTAAAACATGTAAATATCATATTCTTTGATCTATTTTATCTCTATATATTTGTAAAGGTTCAGAGAGTTTATTGAGTGGATAGATAATATTCACTAGTTCAATATGATTACTTCAAAAGGATAAACTCATAAAATAAAAAGAGAATTAATAATTCACCCCCTAATGATACAATCTAATCTTAACAAGCAGTATCAAAGAGAGTTACCTATCAAATCTGAAAATTACATAGAATCAAAATTCTATGAATAATTGGGGAGTTCTTATATTTGATGGAACATAATACCACAGTTGGATGAATAAGATATTCCTTACATCCTTTCACTTGTCTAGAGTTCAGATATGCTGCTTCAGTGGGATTTTAACCCATTCCTAAAAATGATCATATGAAACATACTAATAAAATTATATTCATGATGGAAGAAAAGGAACAAAAATCTATTTTTTTTTGTATTTATCAAATAAGTTTTAGATTTAGTTAATAGGTTTTTCAACTATAAAA
This sequence comes from Viscum album, assembly GCA_963277665.1. Taxonomy (NCBI): domain Eukaryota; kingdom Viridiplantae; phylum Streptophyta; class Magnoliopsida; order Santalales; family Viscaceae; genus Viscum; species Viscum album. The sequence continues at coordinate 802,229,516 of OY728167.1, read as the reverse complement.
GATATTTTGGAAAAATTGAGAAGCAAATATGAGGCAAACTTAAATGTGAATGAAGCGAACCTCTAATTTTATAGGATCATATTTGAGGATGTTAAGATGGTTGATGATGAAGATATTGATATCTATTTCACATGGTTAAATGAAATTGTCCCTAATATTCATGGATTTGGTGAGAAACTAAAATAATCAACAAATTGTGGACAAGTTTATTAGGAAAATTCCGATTTAGTTTGACACCAATGTATATTCTTTGGAAGATCTAGGAGACCTTTCATTGGATAAACTTCACAATATTCTTATTTCATATGAAATGAGGAAGGAACTAGCTTTTAAAAGGAAATTTTTATATAGTATTTGATGAAATGAGAAAATTAAAAAATAAATATGAATAATGAGAACCATGATTTAGATGATAAGGATAATTTAGATATCAACCATATTATTTCTCTCTTTTCAAAAAGATTTGTGAAGGTAAAATAGAAGGGAAAATGTAAACAATTTCATTGATGTTTTCAAATGAAATTATATTTTTAATTTTTTAATTTTTTCCCCAAACAAAAAGGTTAATGAATATAAATTATATCAGTAATAAGAAAGGGCATTAAGAAGGTAAAGAGATTATAAGATGATAAAATTCATCACTAAAAGAAGAAGAATTATCTTGAGCATGGATGAATACTCATCTACCAATTATGATAATGAGGTTACTAGTGTTTCTCATGGGGAGAAAGGTTTAAATTTCTCATTTAGTGATTATTATTGAGAATAAAGAATATAAATTTAATGGGAATTAAAAGGTAAGTTTTAATGTTCTCTTGAGAATATTTCACATCTCATGAAATATAATAGAAAGCTGTAGAAATAGAATAAGACAATGGATACTCAAATGATTTCATTATTAGAGTAGAAAAAATTATATATTGATAATGAAAAGGAATGGATGATCCAGAAGGAATGACCCAATATTTATGAAATAAAAAGTATACAATTTTATATTGATGAAAATGAAAAGATAATATGTGATCTTTAAGAGAAGTTTTATACTAAAGAAGAGAATTTATTCAAGACACAATCTATTTTTATTGTAGTTAAAATAGATTTTAATTAATCTTGAGAAAAATTCAGAAAATATATTGAAATTAGAGGAAAATATTTTTATTTAATTGAATATATATGATAAAAAGGTAATCCTACACCTTTCTGGGCAACAAACCGAATTATTATTTCTAATGTTTCATATTTTGAAAGAAAATCTTAGAAGATTCAATGAAATAATAATGAAAATAAATACTCAACACTGGAGGAAGAGAGGACTATTCTATGTAAATAAAAATACACAATAAATAAAAACTCTCAATATAGATTACAATAACACCATTGTAGATACGTTTTGAATCGGTCGAGGAAATCATAATTCAAGGTATATTTTTTTTTGTTTTGGAAGTTATAGATAGAAAAGAAATTCATGTTCTTAACATGTACTTACTTGGTATGTGTCAATAACAATGGGTTGGTAGTGAGAAAAAGAATAAAAGATCTCAAATTAAATAGGATGTTTATAAAGAATAGTTAAAATCTCATGGGAAGTTTTCAACATGTGTAGATTTGAAAGGATGTTAATGTTGTGAGAAATATGGGCATGTATCAATTAATTGAATGAATATCTTCCATACCAAAGAAGAAATAATAAAAATTCAACATGAAACATAAGGATGTAAATATGTATTGAAACCTGTGGGGAAGGAAATTTCTTCACAAAATAAAGATATTTAAATTGTAAGGAATGAATGTCAATGGTTGAGAGAAAAATCTCATCCTAACTGTTACCTCTAAATGAATGTGGGGTCTCTTCTTATTTACATAACTTTTTATATATTTTTATAGAATTCCTGGAATGGAAAGATATTTTTGAGGTTGTAACTCTTAGATAGTAAATAATATTCATCATTCATGGAGTACCTATCCAATATAAAGATGATAGGAGTGTATCCATTGACGGGGATCTCTTTTGAGATGAAAGATTTAAAAATCTATAATTTTTGTTAATATTTAAGAAACATGGAAATTAGTGATGCAAATCACACTTTAACTCAATTTTTAAAAATATATTCAATATATTTATCAAGGGAGAGTGTTGGTTGATCAAAGATCTTAAAAAGGGGTATTTAAATTTCATACACATGAACTATTTTGGTAGTTTGTTGAGATGTATGTAGTATATCCATGTTAAATTTGTTTAAAGTAGCCTGATGATGAGAAATCTATTCTTATATAAGAATTTATCACATGATGATTTTTTATAGAAATATTTGAAGAATATGATTATGTCTATATTTTTTTCTACACTAAGTATTCACTTTTATACTTAGAGTGAATTGATCAAAACCTAATTTCTAAGGAACCGTGTGATATTGTAACTATCATTGAAGTGAGAAAAGATAGGAAAAGATGTTTATGATAAGAAACACTGAGAATAACCCATTATTTAACCTCTGAATTCACCTTTCGTTAAGGGGGAGTTATAGTTGGGAACTTAAAGATAAGTATCCACATGAAGATAAGTATTGTAAAAAAACACAAAGGGGGATATTGTTAGGTTCCCTAAAGGAATTTTTTGGATTAATTGGCATTAAAGTATGAATTAAAAATAAGACCACCTTGGAAATGGATGATTACTACCATGCCTTATCATAAAGAATGATGTGTTGAAATATCCCAAAATAGGAAAGGTTGTACTATAGTCATGGTTGTGGAGAATATAGAAAATAATCCATGATAAGCCCACACCCATAAAATAGTGTGGGTTGAAAATAAATTCCAAACATGGGAATCCTAGATAGAGACCATGATGTAGTGGTTCCCATGGATAATCTCCAACTCACTATGCAACATGATTCAGTCCAACACATGCATAATGTTAACCATGGTTTGTGGAAGGATCTTATATTTATGTATTGAGTTTTCAAAGACCATAAAAGATATCCCCAGACTATAGAGGTGGGTATGGTGGTTGGTATGTATTCATATGTAATATAGGGAAGTAGAAAATGTTCGTAGAGGTGATCATTGTATAATGGAGGAGACCCTATAAAAAATAGGTAATAGAATATGACCACACCATAGTGTTTGATGTGTTGAGATAAAACGACCTAGAATTATTCACCATTCCATGTTCAAGTGTGTGATTGTAGGTGATGAATCAAAATTTATAGAAACCGTTATGAATATACTTGAATAGTTATTAAACGTCTCAACAATCATGGGACTTGATTTTAGGCCATGATTCTAGATTGATTAGAAGGCGGTGATCTGTGGTTATATATATGAATTAAATGGAATTAATTCACATGGAAATTAAGAAAATGTTGATCCATGATATATTTATGTATTTACTATAATGATAGAATTTTTGGGAGTTAATGGAGTTATTATAGGTGGTTTCTGATGAACCATAATGCGCTAATGGGTGTCCAATGTAATTGGAATTTGTATTTATATATTAACAAGAGTATAAAAACTTTAATAATAAAATAAAATAGGAATAATGTGAGGGTTTTACTATAAATATAATATCTTAGAGATTCAGATATATCTAGTATCAAGAAAAGAAGTGAGAGAGTTAAATCCAAGAGATATTTTGAAGGAATAGAATTCATAAGAACATGAGAAATCAAGAAGTCGAGGAGAATCCATATTGCACTAGATCTATAAGGGGTTTACAAGAGAGAACCCATGATCAATGATACTTGAATATATTGAAGGAGTGAATGTGTGGAACTATTAAACCAGTTGGTAATAATAATCTCTATAATTATTATGAGATGACCAGTAAATATTCATTGTCTATCCATGGATCACTCCCCATTCTTCCCTTCTTTCACTACTTTTGTAAAAGAAAAAAAATAATATTATAGGGTTAATGGTAGTCTTTAGTGGAATAAAGATATGAAGGTTTATACTAGATCAGCATAGGTTATTGATACACATTTTATTCTCATCTCTATAGAGATTCGTTTATATGCTCCTCATTCTCTACTCACCTCTTCCTCAGGTTGAATGGGATTAAATCCTTGTAGGGAGTTGAGTCTTGTGTCATCTTCTTTTAGACCCATATGAGAGTATCCTCTCTTTATTTTTATTTACTCATTTTATTCTAGAACATCATAGTAATAACACTTCTTCTGCAGATGAAGATAATTCATAGACTAGAATTACAATGTTTTAATTTATTCTTCTTCTACAACCAAGTATAATAGTGATATTCCTTATTATTATTTTTTGATCCTTATCTATTTGAATTGAACCAGATGTATTGATAGTATCCTCTATCTCTCTTCTTTATCCATATTCATAGATTTAGGCATAACAATATTCTCATGATATCTTTTTCCAGATGTTCAATATATTTCCATATTTATCATATTTTCCAAAACTACTATGGGAAATTACATATATCATCCATGAATACAAACCATTAATACATGGTTTGGGATCAATTCTCCTCTAATAATCCTCTAAAAATATTATAGTTGTACCAAAAAGTCTTATTTTGGTCATTTCATACTTGTAAAAACAAGTCAAATCCAAAAAGGCTCATGTCATCTTTTTATTAGGAATTCCAATTGAATCTACCATATTTTTTCTAGAAATTTTTTTATATAGTGTTCCTCCCTTTATCATGTTGTGTACTTATTATTCCTCAATCGATAAAAGTGTTTTAATATTTTCCCTGGTTTGTTTCTCTATCAATATCTAGATTTAAAAATAAACCAAATATCATCTATTTAATTTACAAAATATGACAATGAGATATTTTAAATTATTCTCAATCCATAAAATAGCCATGAAATGTGAACCTTATTAAATAAATGAAACAAACCATACTGGTAGAACCATCATTATTCAAAACAATTGATTGGGAAATAATTCATTGAATAACCATTCTATTCATAATATGTGCATGATCAATCATATTTTTAAATTGATAAGGAGTATCATAATCCCCAAACCTATCACTGTGTGATCATTCATCCACAACATAGCACTTCTCTAGGGTCTTATTTCACTGAATCTTATCAATATATCATAACATCATTAAACATGCCCATTATGGTTCACTCTATTTTTCACCGCTATATTGTAATCCCAAAATGGCCTCTTCATTTACATGGTTCTCATCATCTCCCTTATTCATAGAAACGATGAATTCTACTATGGAACAACATTCAATATCTCATTTTTAGCTTCTCTAGGATTATTATAATTTTATGGTTTAATACTCTTTATGGTGTGTCCATTCGATCCATGTCAGGGATGACTCTTCACATCTGATAGTTACTTTTATACTTCCATTTATTTTCCATTTTCATGTGATTCTTAAAAACTTTTACCTTTATATATATAAGGAAATATTTACAATTAATCAATTTTTAGAATAACATATCACATAATGATGGATATAACATCATGTGAAAATATATTATGAATTAACTTAAAACCTTACAATGATTAGGAATTCCATTTTCTTTTTCCCAAAAACTATACGCAACTAAGTAATATTTTGAAAAAACCTTATGCACATAGGGTGTTTCATTTCCTTTACCACATTTCTTACATAACCAAATATTACGCATCATATGAAATTATGATGCCTTTACGAATTCCATATTATTATAATTTCTTATGCATCTCCAAAAAAATTAAAAATTAGATCAAATATGCTACATATCAATGAAAAATTCATTATTTTTCTAGTTTGATGTCTTCCCACAATATATTATGAAACTCTCTACATCTTACACATACATGGAAACCTCCCAGACATTTTTAATTTATCAGAAACCCAAATAATATCATTTGTCTCATGTAATATACCTTCTTTTACTGATTTTTAGTAACCAATTTATCATATTCCTTACATATTAAAACAAAAACTTCTAGAATTATTCCAAAAATCTTGAATAAGTTTTTTATTTCCAAATTATCTTTCATATTTTTAATTTAATTTGAGAATATATTTGTATCCTATGTCAAGATAACTTTCATACTTCCAAATTGAAAAATTTAGCTTATTGAAATGCTTTCATAATTTTCAAACTATTCTCCCACTTCTTCAATTTTCTGAATATTTTCATTCCATATTCTTGATATATAGAATTAGAAAGGGGTCTATTTACAAATCTCTCCATGTTCTTCCATGTGAAAATATTCCATATCAATCCAAAAATTCCAGTCCCATAAATTATAATTTCAATTATTCATATATCTCCATCCCCATGTCTTATAATCTCATCCCTAATTAATTTGAAACTTATATAATAGTTATTTTCAACAAATAAAACATACAATCTAATGGATGTAACATTCCCCCTAGTGGATTTTTTTGAAAATAGTACAATTATTATGGTGCATTAAACTCACTCCCATCCTACTCATTTTAGAACTTTAAGAATAAATCTTTATGGGGATACTTTTTTCCATGATTCCCATTATAAAAACACATCTTTCTCTTGATATTATCTATGTTATTCATATAAGATTTATTGCAGAAATCTAATTCATCTGAACTTATGAAATTTAGATTTAGAGGTTTTCTTATCCTTATTTTTCATACAATTAATACTCAACCCATTTTAAATTGGGCTCTCTATACCTCTTACAAAAATAACAACCTCTTCACAACCCAATTGATACAACTAATTAACATAAAAAACACTTGTAACTACATATTTTTAAAATATATACCTTCAAAAACATTGGGTTGTCTTAAATGTTTCAAAATTAACCTCAGTGCTTGAACTATTGGATCTATTTATCATCTTTAAATCTTAAGGATCTTCCTCAACCTCTTGTTAATAGAACCTTTTACTATTTTAACACTTTTGTTATTCCATATTTATTTGTTCATCATTAAATCTACTTTTTTGATGAAATAATTCTATATTTTTCTTTTTCTTTCTCTCCATCATTTACCCTTTACAGCTTCATTCAACTCATAGAGTTTCAATGATTAAATTTACTACATTGAAATGATTCATTAAAAATTATATAATCATATAGATTCAAAACTCAGTATAGGAAAAAAAATTAATTCAATATTATAAAAGCTTACCTTGTCACTCAAATACTACTATAAACATTTGTTTTTTGAAATTTTAATCCTTCAAAAAAATATCATATGATCTCGATCACAATTACACAAAATCATCAAATAAATAAATAATAAAGTGTCATGTATGTGAGATATACCACATTTTTAACCAATTGAAACAACTTTTTTGTGATAAAATTTTCATACCACTTTATATCTATGAATATTTATTTCATGATGTGGATACTTATCTTCTTCAATGCGGCTAACTATCCTTTGTTTTCTCATCACCCACTCCCCCAAAATTACTTGATCTCTTTACAATAAGTATTGATATAATATTTAATTCTGGGAAACTATTTATTGGTTATGAATATTTCTGCAAAAAAAATTTGGTATCCCGAAGAAAAATTAGTCAATACTAATCTATTAATACAATAAAAAATAATCATGAACTCGTAAATGAATGTCACAACTTTCTCTGTTGGATTGGTCTACTTCACTATTTAGTGGTTAAATACCAGTTAGAATATGGACAGATACCAATTAAGAACATCAAAAAACACAACTTCCCTTGTTTCATTTTTTTCCTTTTAGATTATAAAAATGTCTTATTTCATTAAAATATTACCATGGGTTATATCTCCAAATTATTCATGCACCACTTCTAACTACAATTATTTTTAAATATGGTTATGGGTACTTCTAAAATCCACATGTTAAAGATTTTGGTTGGTCATAGTAAACCAAATCTGTACTTATAACTTCTTTCCTAAACTTCTTAGTGGATGTTATTGGGATAAAAACACTTGTATATGCTTAATTCTATATTATTTTTGGTTTTCCATATTTGGAATGGTATTTTCCTTTATTGTGATAAAATGATCATTTCTTCATGTTTCCTCAAATAATTTTTTTTCTTACATACATAAACATTCTTTCTCTTCCATATGAGGGCTCTTTTACCTTATATTCTTCTATCAAAGTGGTAAGATTTTTGGAACCACTAAGGCATAATTCATTTCTTTCCTCATTAATGGATATAAGAATCACCTAAAAATTATGTATCCTCATTGAACCATTATTTATATATTAATTTATCTTTTTCAATGTTGGATAAGAATTATTTTTTTCTCCTTATAAAATTCTTATTTTCTCTCCATGATAGTTTTTGTGAGTTTATTTACATTAATTATTCGTTCACCATTCAATGTGAACCATTATTCTTTCGTCTAAAATAGAAAATAAGTAACATTAATTAATAAATTTTATTTTAGTTCATTTTATCTTCCTAAATGTAATAGGGATGGAATATTTTTTTATGAAACCTTTTGCTCCTTTATTTCTATAATTCCTCTCTATATGAAAATGGTTGTAACATATACAAATATCCCTTTAAAAACATACTCATGTAATCATTTCTCAGTCATTATATTAATGTAGCATAATTTCTTCCTCTTTTAATCCCTTGGGCTTCTAATCATACCATCATATTATTTCTGAAAATTCCAAAATAAAATCATGTAATTTTTACCATTAACACTATTCTATTATTGGTTTAGCATGTAATTTAACTTTATTAATTAGTTATATATTTGAAACCTTTTATGCACAACTTTTTGATTCTTTAATAGTGGAAATATATAGCTTCTATTTTATATTTGAAGATATTGGCTTTGATTCATGCTCCTTGATCTTCTCATATTTTTCCTTCAGTAGGGAATCCATATTCTCTAACCCTAAGATAGATTATCTTCATGATTATATGCTATATTCAAGTTAATTGTTGAGGGGGATAATGATTTATTTTGAAATAATTCTCTATTTCCATTTTTATCTATTTATTAGAAAATTTATTCAGGTGGATCACTTTTTCCCATCAATTGTGAACCCATATTCATTAAGTTTACTTTAAAGGACCCCTCCAATTCCCACTATAATTTATTTCACATTGATATATACTCTACAAGTATATAGTTTACTCTATGAATAATCACTAGTTGATATACATTCTCACCCATAGATTTAATGTTCTCTTGATTTCTATATGAAGAAAATTTATATTGAAAACATGATGTAGTTTTCATTTAATAATTTAAATCTACACATGTATGAATCTCAATTTGATAGTTCATATTCATGAGATTCTTCTTCCTATTTCTTTTATTCATAGCTTTTTTACATGTAGTTATCTTCATCAGGATTTGAGGAAGACTCCTTCATCTATTTTAAGTTCATTATTTTACCATAAATAATTTCCATAGGCTTACACATTTTGAATATAGTATAAAAATCATATGCATAGTTATTGGAATTATTGGAAAATATTTAATCAAAAAATATCTATCATTTTATTACCAATTAATTCACTTTTATTTCGAAATAAACATCTTAAAGGATGTACTCCTTAATCTCCTTGACACAATATTACATGAACATAAGAATATAATTTTTTACAACCATAATAGTTAGTTCCTCTAAAATGTTGAGGTTTTTCATTGATTATATGTGTGAAATAAATCCAAGTTAGATTTAGATATTAAACATCATGTCAAATCATTTTGGATTTGATACCACTGGTTTCCACCCAAGACACCCTACGAGTGTAGAGGTGAATTTAGGTGATTCAAAATTCTTGTTTTTCTTAAACATGATTATCTCCCTTTTTTATCATGTTTCTTTGTTATTCGAAAAAATACACAAGGTATTGATGAAGTTATTTTTTTATACAAACTCACCTAAATTAATGAATTAATTCAAAACTATTAATCATGTACAAGTCAGTGGGATATTAAATGGTTCAAAAAAGGGTTACATGAAGGAGTGTACATATATAGTTTTTTTAATACTCAAACATAATATTACTCACTATAATTTTTAAAAAAAAATTTAGAATGATTCACTATTAATACTAGGGTCACTCCCTCTTCATCACTTAATGCTCTTCTTTGGGGAATGAAACTATGATTTTATAAACATCTTGGTATTTTATGATATTTTATATACATGAAGGTTTATTATAAGTTATCATAGGATAACGACATATGTTTTATCCTCTTATTTTGATAGATATACATATATTCTTCTTATTCATTACTATCCTCATCCTCGGATTGGATATGACCAACTCCATGTAGAGAGTTGAGTCTTGTGTATTATTATTTTCAACATATATCATACTATCCTCTATTTATTAGTTTTCACTATTTGTCTTCCAGATGATAAGTCGAGTAAAAATTCTTCTCTAGATGATGATAATTCAAAAATTGGAATTATCTTGTTGTACATTGATCTTCTTATACTACTAGTTATAATAGTAATATTCATCCTTATTTTTATCTCATATAATCTCTCTTTAAAGTAAATAAGATGTATCAATGGGATACTTTTTCTCTCTTATTTATTTCTCTCTATAGATTTGGATATAATAATTTTCATATTCTCTATTTTTTCAATTGTTTAGTTTTTCACTTTATTTATCCTTTTTTTCAAAAATGCTTGATCAGTTAGATAGGTCTTCCTAGAATCCAACCCCTTAATTTGAGGGTTTGGATCAATTCTACTAAACTCATACATTAAGATTATTATAGGTGTACCAAATGGTTTTAACATTGTTAATATGTTCTAATTAAAATTTTCCATATCCTAAAAGAACCGTGCCATATTCTTATAATGAACTCTAATTGAATATGATAATTTTTTCTTGAAATATTTTATAAACAATGTGAATCCATTCATTATGGTGTGTGATTCTTATTCCTCATCTTGATCATGGGTTTTCTGGATTCTAAACATTGTGTTTCCTAATAAATATGTAGATAAAAACACTAAATAGATACTATTTAATTAACTAAATATTGCAAAATGTTATTTACAATTCTTCTTGATTAATCAACCCAGTCAAAACCTCTATACCTTCTTCATAGTGTGAACCACTCTATATTGGAATAACCATAATTATTCAAAAACCTATTAGTTAGTATTTCATTAAATGAATATTCTCTCCACCACAAGAGCACTATCAATCATACTTTATAATTGATAAGGCATATCATAATCCACAATACTATCATAGAGTGATCATTTTTCCATGGAATGGTGCTTTTCTAGGAACTGGTTTCACTATATCTTGTTTAAAATTCCAAACAGCCATGCACATTACCATTATGAGACTCCTCATATTTCTCAGGTACAATGTAATCATAAAATATACTTCTTTATGGTGTGGTAACGATCCTCTCCATGTTTATTAAACACTATGACTTCATCTATGGTGTTACCTTCATTATCTTGAAATTTAAACTACTCTAGGATTATCACGATATTATGGATTAATTATCTTTACAGTGCTTCACTTCAATCCATGGTGTGTTCGAATCATCACCTCTCTTAGTTAGTTTTAATCTTCCATGACTTTTCTATTTTCTTGTGCTTCATAAAAACTTTTAATTTTTTGAATACAAGGAAAGATAAAAATTAATCAATTTTGAAAACCCTAATAAAATGGAACAATTAATAAACTATGATGTGGAAATATCATACACATCAACTAAAAAACATACACATATTAGGATTTCCATTTTTCCTTCTATAAAAAACATATGCAACTTAAGAGGGTTATGGAAAACCCTCTTGAACATCAAGTGTTTCTTTTACTTTAAATAAATTTTGGTCCAACCAAATATATTACACATCTAGTGAAATTATCATGACTCCACAAAATCAATCTCTATAAATTTTTGATTCATCTCTAAAAAATTTCACATCATATATTACTCAAATTTTAATATCTTGAAAATGTATTAAAATATACAAGACTTTGTTAATATACAAGAAACTATAAGAATATATTATATATATGGCATCTGATATCTTTCTTTTCTAATTTTTAGTGTGATTTTCATGAAATTATTTATGTATGAAACAAAAAAACATTTATAATGATTATAAAACACAGGAATTAATTAAATCCTTCAAAATTTTCATGACACACCAGTTTGAGACCACTCAGCAATGCCCATGCTAGGGGTGTCATCTGACCTCAGGCATGCCTCCCCATACACTAGAGGTTTTAAATTTGTTAAAAGGGCTTAGTGTATTACCATAGAGAAACTATACCCTCATATAAAAGTAAAAAAAATATATAAAACATCTAATCAACATCCACATCAAATAATTAGAGTACCCAAAAACCCAAATAAAAAATAATCATGCTACATCAAATTAAATGTTTAATCTTACAGTCATACATTTAGCTAAACACCCACCAGAACAGTCACGTATACTAATTACTAAGAGAAAAAATAAAAAAGGCTATGCTACCATCCCCAAGACACACATCATCACTATATCCACATACCTATCGTGCTTCTCGAGTCCAATCAGGAAACATTGGGCCTTTACCCTACCCAAAACTAAAAACATGAGGTCTTCTCAAGTACCAATGGTGTGAGTAAAACTCCATAGGATGTAACCAATAGTGCCCCTAACATAAATAATAATTAGTGTATCTATAATATTATATGGTTTGAATTAATAAAAAATTTGATAAAGTAAAATAAAATAGACATTGTTGACCATCAGGTTATAAGGAGACACCTGGGATAGAAAATATCCTACTTTGACCCGTTCCAAATGTCTCTAATAAAAATTCTACCACCATAGGGGAACCATTTCCTACCCTAGAATAATAATAGAAATATTTTTGTGGGAACCTTTTCCTACATGATAACCATAATATTATCATACACTAGGTGGATCCATTTCTTGGATGAAATCGTATCAAAATGCACTTGAGGGAAATTCATATCACTACGGAACTAAATATCATACAATCTGAGGAACATAGCTTACCTAGAACCATACCACAATAAGCCAAGGTGAAACTTATCTCACCCTATAATCTTATCTCATACACCCCAGGGAAGATCACCTCACCCCTCCCTGGAATAGGTACCAGGAAATCATTACTCGGGGATACATTTCACCCCTCTGTCTAAACCCTCAGAACACATCACACACAGAGACATAGATATATGTATGTGTGCGTGTGATTAATCATGCATGTGTGTTCCAAATATATCCAAGGGTATGTACTTCTCAGAACCTGATGTCATGCCACACTGGTTGGACACTCACCCAATTATGACACACTTACCCTAGGCAAGCCTCTAAACTGAACAATCCAAATCATCCCTTGAGGCCTAGAATATTACTCAATGCACACCTATCATCCATATAGCCTCACATTTTGATTCCCCCGTGGAAGTCCTGAATGTGAAAGAATGTCCTATTGGTCCCTTCATCATTCCCACCTTTCCCACATGGGTTTCCACTAGGGTACCCCAAAACCATCCCAATCTATAATCATTAGGACCAATACATATCCAATTAACTATGATTTTCTCATGGCTCATTGACCCCATCTAACCAAATTCTCTAGTGTCAAGTCCAAAACCTCATCAAAATCCCTCATCACCTCTCAATACTGCTCAGTACAGACCATCTTGAAATATCCCATACCATGGACCTTGTAAATACCATATCCTTAACAGTAACCTCATCCATATAGTCTTTCATGACTTATCAATCCCATGGAACTTTACAAGTCTATAAAACACTCTATATCCAAGTCTACCATGTTCTCCCTTTATATTTTATATATAGACCCTAGGATATATGGGAAATATAGAACACTCACCTGATGAAGCCCTCAAACATCAAAGGTCATGGCATCTTCCTAGTGTCAAGGGTGTATCATGGCCAAAGGAACTGATGTTATACACATGGGATTTCAATGGAAAAAATCATTTTAATTTTTTGGTCAATCATACATACATGTGGATGCCGCATATCACATTTTCAAAAAACAAAATGCATAAACTTTAGAGATATGTTCAGGCACCACCTACTTAATATAGAGTTATTCCCCTTGATCATGCTTGGTCATCATCACCTATGATCAGATAAGCCTTATCTAATCTCATACCAGCTCCAGATATCCTATATCAATCCATCACATAAAAAATAATAAATTTTAACCAATTATAATCAATTAAAAAATTCAATTAATATAGGCATAATTTTCTAAAAAAAATTCTTAGTAATGTCTACTCAAAAAATCCTAACAGAAGGATATGCCATCATCCCATGGTATGTGCCTACACATCTCTGAGAAAAATTCTAAACACTAGACACCTAGTCACTCTATAATTTCATTCAATTTCATTAAAACCACAATAAAAATTCATATTGTGGTGTACCTTTTACCAAATAGTGTGTCTATCTAATCAAGATGTCCACTGTCCACTATACAAAAAAAATCATCGATAATGATTATTACAGCATGATCTAGTGGAATCGTCACTCAAAAACCTAAATTGAAGATAATGATGTTAGAATATAACAAAAGAGAATAAAAATAGTGGGGGGGGGATATGGAACCATACCACTAAATTCCATGATAATTTCATCCAAGAATACCCCATAAGAAGGGGAAATTGAGTGAGGAAGGTGAGTTGATGGAGATGAACAAATGGCTCTCCCTAAACACTCTTTAATCCTAAAATTCAAAGGGGGTAATCCTAGAATATTGGGTCTTCCCCTATTAAAAAATATGACCATAGATTATTAATGGAATGACCCTGAGAGTCACACCATAATGATCCTTTTCCTAACTAGGTCATCATGCGACCCCTATTGGTCATAGTATGACCACCCTAGAAACAAGGTTCGTCATCTTGGCTATCACCATCACCACATAACCCCTATGAGTAGCAACCCAAAAAATATCACTCAAGTGAGTATATATCCACAATACCTGACCTTACTATCCCATGGTGCATTGAATTTGCACTAATATCTAGGAAACTCCTCACAACAGGCTGTTAAGTAATTTCATAAGGTCCACATCATGATCAGTCTTTCTCTATGAAAAAATTAAAGGAAACAAATCATGAGTCTAAGAAAAAAATTATACTCGTAATCATTGTAAGAAACACCCTTCCAGGGAATGAGTATTTACCTATAGTCTTTCCCTTGTAAAAAATTTACAAAAAACCTATCACATCATGAATCCCTTGGTCACTGTAACGCCCCTATATTTCATAGTATGTTATCTCTTTAAAGTAATTCAATATCTTGTGCTAAACGCAATACCGAGTGCGAGCGCACCATGAATTACCAAAATATTCTTTCAAAAATATGTTATGAATAATATTAACTTCATTTTAAATTTTATATACTCAATATAATTTTATAATATATATTATGTCTTTCTTAGACATAATATAAGAACAAATTCATTTTTTTCAGAAAAAAGAAGTATTTTTTAAAAAATGCAATTTTACCACCTTTTAATGGAGAAACCTTTTTAAATCCAATATTTAAAAATTTTATATTAAATTTGACAAAATAAAATTCTTCTTTCTAATTGGGACATAAAAATTTAGTTTGGATAAACTTTTAGTGTTTTCCTGATAACTTTAATATTTCGATGAATATAGAAAAATAATAAATTTTAATTGAAAACAACTTTTTTAATCAAAATAATTTATAGTGTTAAATTATACATTTTTATGGTTTGGAGGTGTAATTAGATTATAATTTTATAATTGAATCCAATTTTGGTCATTGGATGTAATTTTACATTTAAATTGGACATAAACACATATTAATCTTTTGATTGTTTTTACTTCTCAAAAACCCGCTTCGTAGTTTATACAATAGGAATTAATTTTAAATTAATTAACGTAACTTCTATATTTTTAATTTTTTAAAATATAAATAATTGGTTAATTTGGAATATCAAAATTATCTAAGGATTATTTTTTGGCATTTTTCTCAAAACATTCAATTTTTCACGAATAGTGAAAAACTCTTCGTTACTGTTTAAAAATGACTTTTTATTTAAATAATTATTTTTTATTAAAATAAATTTTAATGTAAAAATATATACCTAATACTTTTATTAGTACAATTTATTTCATTGGAGTCATTTTATAATAATAATAGACACATAAAATTTTATTGAACTTTTTAATGTCTTTTACCTACCTAATATGAACATTTGAAAATTTGCATAAAACATAATTTTACCGCTTCAATGAATTGAATAAAAAAAATATGAGAGACATGGTTGACATTATTAAGTAAAATTTGGGTCAATAGGATGAAAATAATTTATGTGGAATAGTAAATTTTGAATTTTATTTACCATAGTTAAGAGTGAGTAGGGTGATTAAAAGTAAAAATGACATTATAATTACCCCAACACATGTATTAATTCGATTGGATAAGTTTATTTCAAAAAAAAAATAAACCTTATTAATAAAATATGATCCTTTTTATCCACTTTGATTATATTATTACATTTATTATTATTTTATTTGAAGAAGAGTTAAAAGTGTTAAATTCAATGTTTAATAACTAAACAGTTTTTAATATAGGGTTATAGATAAGATAAATTTGAATTAAATATTAATTGGAAATATAATAAAATTTCCTACATCATGTTATTTTATTTATAATTTTTAGACATTAAATAATTAAATTTATTTATGACACAATGATGATGGAGTAATTACCTTGTTAATGAATGATTAAAATAATTGATACTATAAATATTAAAATAAATATAAATTAAGACTTTTTATGAATTACAAGGATTTTATAGGTTAATATGACATGTTAGGGTTGATTAAATAATTTCTTTTGAAGTGATAAAGTTGTTATTACTTTCACAAAAACCAAATACTAAATAGTGTCAAAATTGACATAAATGAGGATTTCAAACAAATATTATATTATTAAACGATATAATATTCCAAAAAATCTAAGGTTCAGAAAAATGAATTATATAATGATATATATGTCATTAATTAACCAATATAGGTTCTATTGTCATTTTATAGTATGTTTATTAACCATGTAATATAAAAATATAAGAAGACATGGTAAAAGTTAAACTACTTAACTAAGAGTTAAATCTAAAAGATAAGGTGAATATAGTCACCTAAGCTTCTCTAAAACCTATTAGTTGAGATTATGTAGCCCCATCCCCACCGTATCCTCTAAATAAATCCATTTGGAGCCATTAAAAAACGAAAATGATTTTATAATAAAATAATATTTCAATCTTTTCTTAATGTGCCTGTCACCTCTCTTATAAAAGGGCACTTCCCCTTCCCTCCTAATGAAACCTCAAAATCCATTGGATCGGCCAAACACTACTCAAATATCCTACCAAATATCCTAATTTTAACCTAGAGTCCTAACATTGATCCTATAGCCAACCTATGGAGCCATTTTAATCAAATTAAAAGGAAGCACCCGAAGAAGAGGTAACAATTTCATCACCTCTTTCAATGTTTTTTCGTCTTCCATTTACTCTTTATTTGTTGTTTTCATACCAAAATAACAACTATAGTACCTTATACACACATTAATGTTATTATAAATATGGTACAACCATATTCGGTATTCTATTGATCCTATGAATGACAAAGTCACTATACGTGCGTACGTACGACATACTATCTCCATGTCGTGGTGGAGTTGTTATTAAACACGTCATTATTTGGATGAATATAATAATGAGTGTAATTGATATAAATAATAAATATAACATGTTAATTATTCTATATATATAATATAATATCTAATTATATTCTATTTTACAATCAAAATAATGATATCGTCGCTCGTGCTTTCGTACAACTTACTGTCTCCACGACGCGTTGAGATTCATTTCCACATTCACCATTGAATAATGATTATAAAAATATATATTATTAATAAGTATTTAATATATTACATTATAATTCTAATGGTTATATATATATATATGTTTATGTATTTATATATATCTCATTCACTTACTTCCATTCAATACGATATGAAAACAGAAACGACGTTTATGCGTACGTACGGCCTACAGTCTCCATAAACGGTGTTTTCCATTTCATATATCTATCTATTATACATATTTATATTATGAATATATATGATACATAAATAATTTTTTATATTCTAGATACAATTAAATCATGATATAAGTGATATGATCAAGAATAACAAGTTAAAACACGCATGATAAAGAAATCAATTATTAGCCGAACTATTATTTTAACACAAACATTATTATTAAATGGGTAGTATAAAACCATAAATGAATCATGTATGATAACATAAATATTAATTTGGTTATGTTATAATTTAATAACATACTATAGTTAATATATAGGAGGATAAACATACCCTTAACTAAGGAAATGTAGAAGGTAAAGGTTAATTACTCAATCTCATTATTATCAAAGATTGTTTATATCTTTGTATTTACTGGGATATATTTTTCATCCATTTCCATGATTCATAAAATAGTTTTCAAAATAAATGTTTGAAGGGTTTATTGAAGGGAATCGTTCACTGAATCATCATTTTAAATCTTTGAATGATTTTTTTTCTAAATCTATTTAATTAATGTCCATGTTTTCAAAATGATTTTAAGAATTTATTCATACGAAAATAATTGTTTTAAAATTTTAATTCCATTCAAAAGATTCAAATTGGTATGGGAAACTTTGATTAAAAAACCTCTTTTAAAGGAATTCCTTTATAAATTGTGATCCTTTTCAATGATTTCATGAAAAAATGATATTTCTCTCAAAGGGTTATAATGACTATTTTAAACTATGTCAACATCATTTTTGGATATTATTCTTGATTGAGGTTGATTTAATATAAATAACATCTTGAAAATTTTATTGAATGAGTTATGATATGTTTGATTGTGAATTTTTTATTTTTATAACATTCACGATTTATGGTTAAAGTATAGACATTTCGTATGCTAGTTTTAATACGAATATTTATGTAATGTTTCAACATTTTCATATGAAGAATGCATTGGACTTAGTCACTGACAGGTGGATCCCTCTATAGATCCTCGATTCATCAGTATGTCTCTTGAAACAAATTAGTGTCATGGCATAAGGCTTTGAAAAAATGTTTATTTTTAGTCTTGGAATGAGGCCTTGAATATTTGATAATGATGTTTTGTATTATGCATTCCCTCATTATGAAATTAGTTGTCACATGTGATTATTCAACTAATAGAATATTCATGTGAATGTATATATGGTAATGATTGATTTATCTTTTCCATATTATGTTCAAGATTATGTTTTAAAAAGTTGTTTTTTATTAAACATATTTTCTTAAAAGTTTAAAGATTCCGCTAAATTATTTACCCTTACATAGAATCTGAGCTCACCCCTTTCTTATGTTTTATTTTCCCAGGTTACCATGAAGTGAAATAAGATTTATATGAAGGTTTAAGATAAAAGAAAAATGAAATTCTCAAAGGATTATCTATGTTGAATATTATTTCAGAAATTGTAATGTAAAGTTCATGTATGTAATCTAATTTCCAAGACTGCTAAACTGATCGGTCATTTTGGACTTGATTCTTTGTAATTATTCCCAGGTATTAAAATAATGTACCGGATCTTGGTAACTGGGTTCGGGGTGTTAAAGTTGGTATTAAAGGAAGTTTTGTACAAACCCTGGAAACTAGATTTTGATAAACTCTAATTAGAGAACATTAGCCTACGATAAGATTTGTGGATTAGTATAGAAGAACGTCCAAAAATTTTGGTAGTTTAAATATTATGTGCGTTTTCCAAGAAATTCATCCCGGTCGGGATACGAGTAGGTAGAGGAGGCTCTGGCACAGATGTATCAAAGAGTGAAACCTCTGACAAGGAGTTTCGGGCTTAACCTGGGTTATCCTAGTACATGAAAAAAGGCCTTGATTCACTATTTTTTATGACACTCCTAGGGGATATGCATAGGATAATTCACATTTTCCTTACAAACAATTACGAAGTATTTGTGAGTAAAAACTTCCTCAAAGAATTTTTTTATGATTAGGAATTATATGCATAAATTGTTAAATTTATGTTTGGTATTTTACTATTTTGGAATTATGTATTGCGATTCATAAACTGATTTAGTGTATTCCATTTTTTAGAAATGGTGCCCAATAGAAGGAATGGGAACTCCAACAATATGAATGATCCAAATAGTAAGAAGGATCATATATTTCATGGTCTTAAGCCAACACATAGAAGGGAAATATTCTCCCACGTATTCTCATCATATGAAGAAATAGTATCATATGTTAATAAGATAAACAAATAATTCTATGAGTCCTATTACCATGAAGGGAAGACGGAGAAGAAAAGGATGGTATAGAGAAAGATGAATAAATGAAATAAGGGAAAGAAGGATTTTCCCATATGTGATAACTATGGAAAGAATCACATTGGTAAATCCTTGAAGGGAATGGGAGTTTGTTATAAGTGTGGAGAAAAAGGAAACAATGTACTTGATTTTAGGGGTAAGAAAAAGGTTTCAAATGTACAATGCTTAATCTACAAGGAGTTGGGACATTACGTGAATCAATGTCCCAATCATCAGAGTATAGCCCAAATGATGCTATTTGATAACAAAAAAGTTATGATACTAACATATATTAGGAGGAATAATTAGTGTTATCATATTTCTATTAATTAATTATGTCATTTGAGTGTTTTATCAATGATGTACTAGTTATATTAATTATGGAAATAACTAAGGATTGTACTATAGTACTATTTCAATTAGGATTTAAAATTATATGGTACTAAGAAAAGTGACTCAACAACAAGTTAATTTGTTTGGAAAATAAATTTTCAAAGGAAAGATAAATCTTTATATGGTCATGATACTGATTTAGTGATTTTAAAATTAGAGACAGTTGATTTAGATAAATTATATTGGACATTCTTGACTACCTTGGAACTGATTAATGGTTCATTTATTCCATCATTGTTTGAGTATTTAAATTTTTTGGATATAAGGAATATATCTAGTACTCTATAAGGAATGAGGAAGAATGAATGTAATCAATAAGGTTTTATGGTCATTCATCATGTTACCATGTTTAAAGAGAATACATGATGAAGGTACTAACACGTTATTATGTGGGAAAAAGAGATCTTCATTATGTTATGTTGGCCTTCCTTAGAAAATTTGTGTTGTGAGTTTAGACATAATTATTTTGGATAAGTCTAAAAGATGGAATGGATTATGTTGGATTTTGGATACTATTTTCTATGTTTTAAACATTTCTTAAGATTATTTTTTTGGACTTTTATAAAAATGATAACCTGGAGGTGGGTGACAACCCGTTGCGTTTGACAAGGCCACGAGACTTGAGCTCGCAACCAAAGGGAGACAAGGGTGCATCACCAACCACTAGCGTACTTGATGTTCTGATTTGTATAATGTATTTTTTTTAAATGGTATGAAAGATGAATTATAAATTCTATTTTTTTTGAAACCCTATACGATTAAGATAAATAGAATATTATTGAGTTCTATTATGTTTTGGCGTGAAAGATGAGTTTTTGGTAGAAATTAGTTAACGGATGGAACTCTACTTATCATGTATTTTTTTCTATAAAGAAATTGATTCTTAATCTTTAGGGAAAAAATCATAAAACAAAAAATGTGTTATCCTAATACCTTATGTTTTTATGAATCAATTATATTTTAAGTCATCATATATTTATGTCTTTGAAGCCCTTAATTTTCTATTTATAGTTCACTTGTTTTTGATTTATGACCTCAATCACTCCATATAAATATTTAAAATTTTCCTCTAATTATTTGTCTTGAATTTCCACCAATTTTATCCTATTCAAAATCCTAATTTCGTGGTTACTTTTTCATTTCCCTTTCCCTCTTTTTAAGACTAAATTTTATTAACCCTATTTCTGATGTGGGTTTTCCACAAAGGTATTTTCTATTTTCAACCTTTTATTTTTGAAGAAAAATTTCATATTTTGAGGAAAAATATTTATTTAAGGAGGGGAGAACGTAACACCCCAATATTTCATAGTACATTATCTGATTAAAGTAATTCAATTGCTTGCACTACTTGAAACACTGAGTTCGAGCGCACCATGACTTACCAAACTAGCTATTCAAAAAGTTGTTATGAATAGTATTAACATCATTTTGAATTTTATATACGCCATATAATTTTAGAATACATATTATGTGTTTCTTAAACATAATATAAGAACAAATTCATTTTTTCAGATAAAAGAAGTATTTTTCAAAAAATGAAATTCTACCGCCTTTTAATGGAAAACCATTTTTAAATCTAATATTTGACACTTTTATATTCAATTTTACAAAATAAACTTCTTCCTTATATTTGGGATAAAAAAAAATTACTTTGGATTAATTTTTGGTGTTTTCTGATAACTTTATTATTTTTATGAATATTGAAAAATACTAAATTTGAATTGAAAACAACTATTTTAATGAAAATAATATATACTGTTAAATGATACATTTGAATGTTTTTTAAGTATAATTATATTAAATTTTTGTCATTTAATCCAATGTGGTTCATTGGAAGTGATTTTAAATTTAAATTGGACATAAACACAAATCAATCTTTTGATAGTTTTTACTTCGCAAAAACCCGCTTCTTGGTTTTGACAATGAGAATTAATTTTAATTTAATTAATGTAACTTCTATGTTTTTAATTTTGTAAAATAGAGTTCATTTTTGAATTCGTTATATCAAAATTATCTTTGGATGAATTTTCTGTATTTTTCTGAAAACATTCAATTTTTCATGAATGGTGAAAAACTCTACATTATTGTTTAAAACCGAATTTTTATATAAATATTTATTTTTGATTCAAATTTATTTTAAAGTGAAAATAGATACATAATAATTATATTAGTCCAATTTAATACATTGGAGTCATTTTATAATAATAATAGAAAAATAAAATTTTATTGAACTTTGTAACGTCTTTTACCTACCTTATAAGAACATTTGCAAATTTGCATAAAACATAATTTTACCACTTCTGAGAATTGAATTCCAAAAATCCTAGATAAATGGATGACATGAGTAAGTAAAATATGGTTCAGTAGGATGAAAATAATTTTTGGGAAATAGTAAATTTTGAATTTTATTTACCACTGTTAAAAATAAATAAGGTGATTAATGGTAAAAATGATATTATAATTACCTCAACACATGTCCTAATTATATTGGATAATTTTTTCAACCAAAATAAACATTAGGAATAAAATATGATCCTTTTTGATCCACTTGTATTAGATTAGGACATTTATTATTATTTTATTTAGAGAATACTTAAAAGTGTTAAATTCAATGTTTAATAACTAAACAATTATTAATATAGGGTTATAAATAATATAAATTCGACTATAAATATTAATTTTAAATCTAAAAATATTCCCTACATCATGGTATTTTATTTATAATTTTTAGATATTAAATAATTAAATTTATTTATGACACAATGATGATGCAGTAATTACCTTATTAATGAAAGATTAAAAAAATTTATAATATAAATATTAAAATAAATGTAAATTATGACATTTGTTGAATTCCATGAATTTTATCGGTTAATATGAAATGTTAGGGTTGATTAAATAAATTTTTTTCTAAGTGATAATGTTTTTCTGACTTTCACAAAAACCAAATACTAAATGGTGTCAAAATTGACCTAAATGAGTTTTTTAAACACATATTATATTATTAAATGATATAATATTCCTAATAATCTAGGTTTCAACCAAATGAATTATATAATGATATATATTTTATTAATGACCCACTTTAGGTTCACATGGTATTTTATAGTAAGTTTACTAACCATGTAATAAAAAAATAAAGAAGACATGGTAAACGTTAAACTACTTAACTAAGAGTTAAATATAAATAATAAGGTTAATATGGTGACCTAAACTTGTCTAAAACCTATTGGTTGAGATTATTTTGACCCATAAACACATTATCCTAGAAATAAATCTATTTTGAGACATTAGACATTGAAAAAGATTATATAATAATATAATATTTCAATATTTTCCTAAGGCACCCCTCACCTCTCTTATAAAATGGAACTTACGCTTATCTAAAAATCATATCTCAAAATCCATTTGGCTCTTCTATCCACTGCTTAAATATCCTCCCAACTACCCCCACGTCAACTAAGAGGTATTACTTTGATCCTAAAGCCAATCTATGGCACCCTTTTGATCAAATCAAAAGGAAGCACCCAAAGAAGAGGTTACAATTTCATCACCTCTTTAAAAGTACTTTTTCTTATACCACTTCCTATTTCTTTCTTGATTCCATACCAAAACAGAAAATCAATCTCCTTATACATACTATTATATTACTATAAATATGTTACAACAATATTCATTATTCTATCCATCCTATTAATAAAAAAGTGAATATATGTGCATGTGTACGACTTACTGTCTCCACATCGTGGTGTTGTTGTTATTCAACACTTCATTATTTGTATGGGTATAATAATTATTATAATTGATTTAAATAATTAACATACCATTTTAATTATTCTGTATATATAATATACTATCAAATTACATACTATTTCACCATCAAAATAATGATATTGTTGCTCCTGCGTACGTACGGTTTACCGTCTCCACGACGTGATGAGATTCATTTCCACATTCACCATTCAATGATGATTATAAAAATATATAATATTAATAATTATGTAATATATTGCATAATAATTCTACTGGATATATATTTGTGTGTGTGTGTGTACTTACATATATCTCATTTACTTACTTACAATCAATAAGATATGAAAACAGAAACAACATTCATGCGTACGTTCCGCCTCCCGTCTCCATAAATTGTGTTTTCCATTTCATATATCTATCTATTATACATATTTATATTCTGAAAATATAAGATACATAAATAATTTTTTATATTCTGGAAACATTTATATCCTGATATAAGTGATACGATCAATAGTAACAAGTTAAACCACACATTATAATGAAAGCGATTATTACCCGAAATCTTATTTTAACAGAGAAATTATTGTTAAATGGGTAGTATAAAACCATAAATGAATCAATTATGATAACATAAATATTAATATTCTTCTGTTATAGTTTTATAACAAACTATGTTCAATATATAGGAGGTTAATCAAACCCTTGACTAAAGAAAAGTACAAGGTAAGGGTTAATTCCTCAATCTCATTATTATCCAAGATTGCTTATATGTATGTAGTTACTGGGACATATTTATCATCCATGTTCTGGTTTCATAAAATATTTTTCAAAATAAATGTATTATGGTTTTATATAAGATAATCTTTAACTAGATCATTATTTTAAATCTTTTAATGATTTATTTTTCTAAATCTATTTCATTAATGTCTATGTTTTCAAAATGATTTTAAGGATTTATTCATATGGACATAATTGTTCTAAAATGTTAATTCCATTAAAAATATTCAAAGTGGTATGGGACAATTTGATACAAAAATATATTTTAAATTAATTCCTTTATAAATTTTGAGACTTTTAAATGATTTCATGAAAAAAGGATATTTCTCTCAAAGGGTTTTAATGATTATTTTCAACTATGTCAACATCCCTTTTGGATATTATTCTTGATTGAGGTTGATTTATTATAAATACAAGATTTAATATTTTTTTAATGAGTTATGATATGTTTGAATGTGAATGTGCTATGTTTATACCATTCATGATTTATGGTTTATGTATTGACATTTTATATGCTAGTTTTAATACGAATGTTTATGTTATGTTTGAACATTTTCTTATGAGGAATGAATTGGACTTAGTAAGTGATGGGTGGAGCCTCTTATTTCCCCTAAATGCATCAGTAGGTATCATATAAGACAAATTACAATCTTGGAACTAGTATTTGAGAAAATATTTATTTGAAGTATTGGCATGAGTCCTTGACTATGTGGTAATGATGTCTAGTATTATGCATTCCCTAATTATGAAATTAGTTATCGCATGTGATTATTCAACTAGTAGAATATCCATGTGCATGTATATATATGGTAATGTTTGATTTATATTTTCCACATTATGTGCAATATTATGTTTAAAAAGGATGTTGTATTTATTTCACATATTTATTTAAAAGTTTATAGCTTCCGCTAAATTATTTACACTTACTTAGCATCTGAGCCCACCCATTTCTTATATTTTATTTTCCTAGGTTTCCAAGAAGTGTATTATGATTTATATTGAGGTTTGAGATAGAATAATATTGGAATTCTCAAAGGATTATATATATTTTTTATTTTATGTTAGAAATTGTAATATAAATTTCATGTATGTAAACTATTTTCCAAGACTACTAAACCGATCGGTCCTTCGGGACTTGATTCCTTGTAATAATGACAATGTATTAAAACAATACACCGAATCTGGGTAACTGGGCTCGAGGAAATATAGTTGGTATTAGATAATGTTTAGTACAAACCCTATAAACTATATTTTGATAAAATCTAATTAGATAAAATTATGCTAAGACAAGATTTGAGGATTAGTATAGAAGAACATCCAAAAATTTTTGTAGTTTAAATATTATGTGTGTTTTCCAAGCAATACATCCCTGTCTGGATATGAGTAGGTAGTGGTGTCTCTAGCACATATGTACCTAGAAGTAAAAACTCCGAGAAGGAGTTTCGGGCTGAACCAGAGTATCCTGGTACACAACAATGGGCCTTGCCTCACTTGTGGTTACGACACTCCTGGGGGATATGCGTATTAAAATTCACATTTTCCTTACAAACCATTATGAATGATTTATGTGTAAATACATTCTCAAAGATTTTTTTTAGGATTAGGGATTATTTTCATATATTTTTCAATTTATCTTAGGTATTTTACTAGTTTGGAATTATGTATTTGGATTCATAAACGGATCTAGTGTATTCCATTATTTAGAAATGCTGCCCAGTAGAAGGATTGAGAACTCCATCAATATGCATGATCCAAAGACAAAGAAGGATCATATCATTCATGGTTTGAAGCCAACATTTAAAAAAGAAATAGTCTCCCACAAATTTTCATCATATGAAGAAATAATATCATATGTTAATAAGACATGTAAAGAATTATTTGAGTCCTATGGATTTTAAAGGAATCCAGAGAAGAAAACAATGGTAGAGAGAAATATGGATAAACGGAATAAGGGAAAGAATGATTTTACCATATGTGATAACTCTGTAAAAAATCACCTTGGTAAATCCTTGAAGGGAATGGGAGTTCGTTTTATGTGTGGAGAAAAATAACACAAAGTACGTGATTTCATGTGTAAGAAAAAGGTTTCCAATGTACAATGATTCATCTACAATGAGTTTGGACACTACGTGAATCAATGCCCCAATCATCAGAGTATACCCCAAATAATGTTATTGGATAACAATGAAGCTATGATACTACCTCAGATGAAGAGGAATAACTAGTGTTCTTATATTTTTATTAATGAATTATGTCAGTTGAGTGTTGTATCAACGATATACCAGTAATATTAATTATGGAAATGAATAAGGATTGTAATTCAGTACTATTTCATTGAGGATTTGAGATTATATGGTACTAATAAATGTAACTCAACAACAAGTTAAACATTTTAAAAAATACATGTTTGAAGGAAAGATAAACCTTAATATGGTCCTGATACTGAGTTAGTGATTTTGGAATAAGATATGGTTGGTTTAGATAAATTATATATGATATTCTTGAATACCTTAAAACTGATTAATGGGTTTTTTATTCCATCATTATTGGAGTATTCAAAATATTTCGTTATAAGGAATATATATTATATTCTATAAGGAATAAGGAAGCATGAATTTAATAAATAATGTTTTATAGTAATTCAGGGTGTTATCATGTTTTAAGAGAATACATGCTGAAGGTACTCACATGTTATTACATGGAAAAAAGAGATCTTCATTATGTTATGTTAACCTTCCTTATAAAATTTGGGCTGTGAATTTGGACATAACTATTTTGGATAAGTCTAAAGTTTAGAATGGATTATGATGGACATTGGATACTATTTTCTAAGTTTTAAACATTTCTTAAGATCATTCTTTTTGTATTGTTATAAAAATGACAACCTGGAGGTGGGTGACAACCCGTCATGTCTGACAAGGCCACGAGACTTGAACCTGCAACCAATGGGAGACAAGGGTGAATCACCAACCACTGGCCTACGTGATGTCCAGATTTCTATAATGTAGTTTTTTTAAATGGTTTGACATATGAATTATAAATTAATTTTTTTTGAAACCCTATATTATTAGGATAAATAGAATATTTTTGAGTTCTATTATCTTTTGGCGTGAAAGATGATTTTGTGGTAGAAATTAGTAAATGGATGGAACTCTACTTGTCTTGTATTTTTTAATTCTATGAAGAAATTAATTCTTCATCTTTAGGGAAAAGATCTTAAAACAAAAACTTTGTTATCCTAATACCTTATGTTTTTATGAACCAATGATATTTTAAGTCATCATATATTTATGGCTTTGAGGCCCTTAATTTTCTATTTATTGTTCACTTGTTTGTGATTGATGACCTCAATCACTCCATATAAATATTTACATTTTTCCTTTAATTATATGTCTCGAATTTCCACCAATTTTCTCTTATTAAAAATCCTAATTTAGTGGTTACTTTTTTATTTCTGTTTCTCTCTTATTAAGACTAAATTTTATTAACCCTATTTCCGATGTGGGTTTTCCAAAAATGTATTTTCTATTTTCAACCTTTTATTTTTAAATAACACTTTCAAATTGTGAGGGAAAAATTTATTTAAAGAGGGGAGAATGTAACACCCCAATATTTCATCGTACGTTATCTCGTTAAAGTAATTCAATTTCTTGCACTACATGCAACACCGAGTTCGAGCGCACCATGACTTACCAAACTAGCAGTTCAAAAAGTGGTTATGAATAGTATTAACTTAATTTTGAATTTTATATACTCCATATAATTTTAGAATACATATTTTGTGTTTCTTAAACATAATATAAGAACAAATATATTTTTTTCAAAAAAAAAGAAATATTTTTAAAAAAATGAAATTTTACCGCCTTTTAATGGAAAACCCTTTTTTAAATCCAATATTTGACACTTTTATATTCAATTTTACAAAATAAACTTCTTCTATAGAGGTGGGATATAAAAATTTACTTGGGATAAATTTTTTCTGTTTTTCTAATAACTTTATTATTTATATGAATATTGAAAAATATTAAATTTTAATTGAAAACAACATTCTTAATCAAAATAATTTATAGTGTTAAATGATACATTTTAATTGTTTTATAGTATAATTATATTAATTTTTTATCATTTAATCCAATGGTGTTCATTGGAAGTAATTTTACAGTTAAATTGGACATAAACACATATCAATCTTGTGATAGTTTTTACTTCTCAAAAACCAGCTTCTTTGTTTTAACAACGAGAATTAATTTTAAATTAATTAATGTAACTTCTATGTTTTGAATTTTTTAAAATAGATTTTATTTTTGAATTCGTAATATCAAAATTATCTTAGGATGAATTTTTGGTATTTCTCTGAAAACTTTCTATTTTTCATGAATAGTGAAAAACTATACATTAATATTTAAAACCGAATTTTTATATAAATTTTTTTTTTGATTAATTTTTTTAAAGTGAAAATTGATACATAATACTTATATTAGTCCAATTTAATACCTTGGAGTCATTTTATAAAAATAATAGACAAATAAAATTTTATTGAACTTTTTAACGTCTTTTCCCTACCTTATAGGAACATTTGCTAATTTTCATAAAATGTAATTTTAAAAATTTTGTGAATTGAATTCCAAAAATTCGAGAGAAACGGTTGAAATCAGTAAGTAAAATATGGTCAAATAGGATGAGAAATAATTTTTGGGAAATAGTAATTTTTGAATTTTATTTACCACGGTTAAAAGTAAATAAGGTGATTAAAGGTAAAAATTATATTATAATTACCTCAAGACATGTCCTAATTATATTGGATAAGTTTATTTAAACAAAAATAAACCTTAGGAATAAAATATCATCCATTTTGATCCACTTGGACTAGATTAGGACATTTGTTATTATTTTATTTAAAAAACTAGTTGAAAGTGTTAAATTCAAAGTTTAATAACTAGACCATTTTTAATATAGGGTTATAAATAATATGAATTAGACTATTAATATTAATTTTAAATATAAAAATATTTCCTAAATCATGGTATTTTATTTACAATTTGTAGATATTAAATAATTAAATTTATTTATGACACAATGATGATGCAATAATTACCTTATTAATGAATGATTAAAATAGTTTATAATATAAAGATTACAATTAATGTAAATTATGAATTTTGTTGAATTCCATGAATTTTATAGGTTAATATGACATGTTAGGGTTGATTAAATTATTTTTTTTCTAAGTGATAATGTTTTTATGACTTTCAAAAAAACCAAATACTAAATGGTGTCAAAATGGACATAAATGAGTTTTTAAAACAAATATTATATTATTATATGATATAATATTCTGAAAAATCTAAGGTTTGACCAAATTAATTATATAATGATATATATTTTATTAATTAACCACATTAGGTTCACTTAGAATTTTATAGTAAGTTTATTAACCATGTAATATAAAAATAATGAAGACATGGTAAAAGTTAAACTACTTAACTAAGAGTTAAATAAAAAATATAACGTCAATATGGTGACCTAAACATGTTCAAAACCTATTGGTTGAGAGGATTTTGACCCATAACCACCTTATACTAGAAATAAATCCATTTTGAGCCATTAGAAACTAAAAATAATTTTATAATAAAATAGTATTTCAATCATTTCCTAAGGCGCCCCTCACCACTCTTATAAAAGCGAACTTACCGTTCCCTAAAAATCACATCTCAAAATCCATTTGGCTCAGCCATACATTAATTAAATATCCTCCCAAATACCCTCACGTTAACCTAGAGGCCTTACATTGATCTGAAAGCCAATCTATGGATCCCTTTTGATCAAATCAAAAGGAAGCACCCGAAGAAGAGGTAAAAATTTCATCACCCCTTTAGAAGTTCTTTTCTTCTTCCACTTACTCTTTCTTTCTTGTTTCCACACTAAAATAGAAAATCCATCACCCTATACATATAGTTATGTTATTATAAATATGGTACAATAATATTCATTATTCTATCCATCTTATTAATGAAAATGTCAATATACATGCGTACGTACGGCTTACCGTCTCCACGTCATGGTGTAGTTGTTATTCAACACTTTGTTATTTGTATGGGTATAATAATAAGTATAATTTATTTAAATAATTATCATAACATGTTAATTATTATGTATATATAATATACTATCCAATTATATACTATTTCACCATCAAAATAATGATATTTTCGCTCCTGCGTACGTACGGTTTACCATCTCCACGACGCGATGAGATTCATTTCCACGTTCACCATTCAACGATGATTATAAAAATATATATTATTAATTATTATTTAATATATGGCATAATATTTCTATTTGATATATACATCTATGTTTATTTATTTACATATATCTCATTAACTTACTTCCATTCAATACGATATGAAAACGGAAACAACGTTTATGCGTACGTTCTGCCTCCCATCTCCATTAACGGTGTTTTCCATTTCATATATCTATCTATTATACATATTTATATTCATAAAATATATGATACATAAATAATGTTTTATATTCTGGAAACAATTATATCCTGATATATGTGATACGATCGATAATAACAAGTTAAAACACGCATGATAAAGAAAGCGATTATTACACGAAATCTTATTTTAACACAGAAATTACTATTAAATGTGTAGTATAAAACAATAAATGAATCATGTATGATAACATAAATATTAATATGGTTCTTTTATAATTTTATAACATACTATGGTCAATATATAGGAGGTTAAACAAATCCTCGACTAAAGAAAAGTACATGGTAAGGGTCAATTCCTCAATCTCATTATTATCCGAGATTGCTTATATGTATGTATTTACTAGGACATATTTGTCATCCATTTCTAGGATTTATAAATTGTTTTTCAAAATAAATGTTTTATGGTTTTATAGAAGGGACTCTTTAACTAGATCATCATTTTAAATATTTTAATGATTTATTTTTCTAAATCTATTTCATTAATGCCCATGTTTTCGAAATGATTTTAAGGATTTATTCATATGGAAATAATTGTTTTAAAATGTTAATTCCATTCAAAATATTCAAATTGTTATGGGAATAATTGATTAAAAAATATCTTTTAAATGAATTCCTTTATATATTTTTAGCCTTTTAAATGATTTCATTAAAAAAGGATATTTCTCCCAAAGGGTTTTAATGATTATTTTCACCTATGTCAACATCCTTTTGGGATATTATTATTTGTTGAGGTTGATTTGTTATAAATACAATCTTCAATATTTTATTGAATGAGTTTTGATATGTTTTACTGTGAATGTGATATTTTATACCATTCATGATTTATGGTTAATGTATTCACATTTCTTATGCTAGTTGTAATAGGAATATTTATGTTATCTTTCAACATTATCATATAAGGAATGAATTGGACATAGTAAGTGATGGGTGGAGCCTGATATAGCACCTAGCTGCATCACTAGGTCTCATGAGACAAATTACTATCTTGGAATAAGGATTTGAAAAAAATCTTTATTTGAAGTCTTGTCATGAGTCCTTGACTAGGTGGCAATGATGTCTGGTATTATGCATTCCCTCATTATGAATTTAGTTATCACATGTGCTTATTCAACTAGTAGAATATCCATGTGCATGTATATATAGTAATGTTTGATTTATTTTTACCATATTATGTTCATGATTATTTTTAAAAAGGCTGTTGTTTTTATTTCACATCTTTATTTAAAATTTTATAGCTTCCTCTAAATTATTTACCCTTACTTAGCATCAGAGCTCACCCATTTCTTATATTTTATTTTCCCAGGTTTCCAAGAAGTGTATAATGATTTATATGCAGTTTTAAGGTATAAGAATAATGGAATTATCAAAGGATTATCTATTTTTGTATTTTAAGTTACAAATTGTAATGTAATGTTCATGTATGTAATCTATTTTCCAAGATAGCTAAACCGATCTGTCCTTGGGGATTTGATTCCTTGTAATAATTCCAATGTATTATAATAATGCACCGGCACAGGGAAACTGGGGTCGGGGCACTACAGTTGTTATCAGAGGAAGTTTAGTACAAACCCTATAAACAAGTTTTTTATAAACTCTGGTTATAAAACATTACGCTACGACAAGTTTGAGGATTAGTATATAAGAACATCCAAAAATTTTGGTAGTTTAAATATTATGTGTGTTTTCCAAGAAATACATCCCTATCTTGATATGAGAAAGTAGTGGTGGCTCTAGCATAGATTTACCTAGAAGTGAAATCTCGGACAAGGAGTTTCGGGCTGACCCATGGTATCCTAGTACACAAAAATGGGCCTTGCATCACTCTTGGTTACGACACTCCTGGGGGATTTGCATATGATAATTCAAATTTTCATTACAAACCATTATGAAGGATTTATGAGTAAATACTTTCTCAAAGAATTTTTTTTATGATTATGGATTATATGCATATATTGTTCAATTTATGTTAGGTATTTTACTAGTTTGGAATTATGTATTTTGATTCATAAACTGATCTAGTGTAATCCATTGTTTAGAAATGGTTCCCAGTAGAAGGAATGATAACGCCAAAAATATGCATGATCCAAAGAGTAAGAAGGATTATATCATTCATGGTTTGAAGCCAAAATTTAGAAGGGAAATAGTCTCCCATGAATTCTCATCATATGAAGATTTAGTATCATATGTTAATAAGATAAGTAAACAATTCTCTGAGTCCAATGGCTTTGAAGGGAATCCAAAGAGGAAAAGGATGGTGGAGAGAAATATGGATAAAGAGAAGAATGGAAATAAGGATTTTACCATATGTGATAAATATGGAATGAATCACTATGGTAAATCCTTGAAAGGAATGGGAGTTTGTTTTAAGTGTGGAGAAAAAGAACACAAAGTATGTGATTTAAAGTGTAAGATAATGGTTTCAAATATACAGTGATTCATCTACAAGGAATTGGGACACTACATGAATCAATGTCCTAATCATCAGAGTATACCCCAAATGATGCTATTGGATAAAAATGAAGCTATGATACTACTGTAGATGAAGAGGAATAACTAGGGTTCTCATATTTTTATTAATGAATTATGTCATTTGAGTGTTGTATCAACGATATAATGGTAATATTAATTATGGAAATGAATAAGGATTGTAATGAAGTACTATTTCATTGAGGATTTGAGATTATATGGTACTAATAAAAGTGAATAAACAACAAGTTAAGAATTTTGGAAAATACATGTTTGAAGGAAATATAAACCTTAATATAGTCCTAATACTGAGTTAGTGATTTTGGAATAAGATATGTTTGGTTTAGAAAAATTATATACGATATTATTGAATACCTTAGAACTGATTAATGGTTTTTTATTCCATCATTGTTGGAGTATTCATAATTTTCGGATATAAGGAATATATCTAATATTCTATAAGGGATAATAGAGCATGAATTTAATCAATAAGGTTTTATGGTAATTCAGGGTATTAGAATGTTTTAAGAGAATACATTATGAAGGTACTCACATGTTATCATGTGAAAAAAAAGATCTTCATTATGTTATGTGGACATTCCTTATAAAATTTGGTCTGTGAGTTTGGATATAAGTATTTTTGATAAGTCTAAATGTTGGAATGGATTATGTTGGAAATTGGATACTATTGTCTAAGGTTAAAACATTTATCGAGATTATTTTTTTGGATTGTTATAAAAAGGACAACCTGGAGGTGGGTGAAAATCTGTCGCATCTGGCAAGGCCACAAGACTTGAACCCGCAACCAAAGGGAGTCATGGGGCATCACCAACCACTGACCTACATGATGTCCTGATTGGTTTAATGTAGTTTTTTTGAATGGTATGAAATTTAAATTATATATTCAATTTTTTTGAAACCCTGCTTGATTAGGATAAATTTAATATTTTTGAGCTCTATTATCTTTTCCCGTGAAAGATGAGTTTGTGGTAGAAATTAGTTAATGGATGGAACTCTACTTGTCATGTATTTTTTTATTATATGAAGAAAATAATTCTTCATATTTAGGGAAAAAATCTTAAAAACAAAAATATGTTATCCTAATACCTTTTGTTTTTATGAACCAATGATATTTTAATTCATCATATATTTATGGCTTTGAGGCCCTAAATTTTCTATTTATTGTTCACTTGTTTGTGATTGATGACATCAATCACTCCATATAAATATTTAATTTTTTCCTCTAATTATGTTTCTTTAATTTCCACCAATTTTCTCCTATTCAAAATCCTAATTTGGTGGTTACTTTTTCATTTCCCTTTCCCTCTTATTAAGAATAAATTTTATTAACGCTATTTCCGATGTAGGTTTTCCACAAAGGTATTTTCTATTTTAAACCTTTTTTTTAAAGAAAAAATTCAAATGGGGAGGACAAAAATTATTTAAGGAGGTGAGAATGTAACCCCCCAATATTTCACAGTATGTTATCTCGTTAAAGTAATTCAATAGTGTGTACTGCATGGAACACTGAGTTCGAGCGCACCATGACTTACCAAACTAGCTATTCAAAAAGTGTTTATAAATAGTATTAACTTTATTTTGAATTTTATATACTCCATATAATTTTATAATTCATATTATGTGTTTCTTAAACATAATATAAGAACAAATTCATTGTTTTCAGATAAAAGAAGTATTTTTTAAAAAATGCAATTTTCCCGCCTTTTAATGAAAAACCCTTTTTAAATCCAATATATAACAAATTTATATTCAATTTTACGAAAT
The DNA here is from genome assembly GCA_963277665.1 of Viscum album. Taxonomy (NCBI): domain Eukaryota; kingdom Viridiplantae; phylum Streptophyta; class Magnoliopsida; order Santalales; family Viscaceae; genus Viscum; species Viscum album. The sequence goes on along the minus strand of OY728167.1, from coordinate 802,193,499 downwards.
AAACATCTTCCTTACAGGTGGGATATAAAAATTAAGTTTGGATAAATTTTTTGTGTTTTTCTGATAGCTTTATTATTTTTATGAATATTGAAAAATACTAAATTTTTATTGAAAACAACTTTTTTAATCAAAATAATTTATAGTGTTAAATGATAAATTTGAAAGGTTTTGAAGTATAATTATATTATATTTTTATCATTTAATCCAATTTTGTTCATTGGAAGTAATGTTACATTTAAATTTGATATAAACACATATCAATCTTTTGATAGTTTTTACTTCTCAAAAACCCGCTTCATGGTTTTGACAACGAGAATTAATTTTAAATTAACTTATTTAACTTTTATTTTTTTTTATTTTGTAAAGTAGAATTCATTTTTGAATTCAGAATATCAAAATTATCTTAGGATGAATTTTTGGTATTTTTATAAAACCATTCAATTTTTCATGAATAGTGAAAAACTCTGTGTTATTGTTTAAAATCGACTTTTTATATAAATATTTATTTTTGATTAAAATTTATTTTAAAGTAGAAATAGATACATAATACTTATATTAGTCCAATTTAATACATTAGATTAATTTTATAATAATAATAGACACATAAAATTTTATTGAACTTTTTAACGTCTTTTACCTACCTTATAGGAACATTTGCAAATTTGCATAAAACGTAATTTTACCGCTTCAGTGAATTGAATTCCAAAAATATGAGAGAAATGGTTGAAATAATTATGTAAAATAAGGTTCAATAGAATGAAAATAATTTTTGGGAAATAGTAAATTTTGAATTTTATTCACCATAGTTATAAGTAAATAGGGTGATTAAAGGTAAAAATGAAATTATAATTACCTCAAAACATGTCCTAAATATATTGGATAAGTTTATTTCAAAAAAATAGACCTTAGGAATAAAATATGATCCGTTTTGATCCACATGGATTATATTAGGACATTTATTATTATTTTATTTAAAGAATAGTTAAAAGTGTTAAATTCAAAATTTAATAACTAAACCATTTTTAATATAGAGTTATAAATAAGATAAATTCGACTATTAATATTAATTTTAAATCTAAAAATATTTCCTACATCAGGGTATTTTATTTATAATTTTTAGATATTAAATAATTAAATTTATTTATGACATAATGATGATGTATTAATTTCCTTATTAATGAAAGATTAAAATAATTTATAATATAAATATTAACATTAATGTAAATTATGACTTTTGTTGAATGACATGAATTTTATAGGTTAATATGACATGTTAAGGTTGATTAAATTATTTTTTTCTAAGTGATAATTTTTGTATGACTTTCACAAAAACCAAATACTAAATGGTGTCAAAATTGACATAAATGAGTTTCTAAAACAAATATTATATTATTAAATGATATAATATTCCTAAAAATCTAAGATTTGAACAAATGAATTATGTAATGATATATATTTTATTAATTAACAACTTTAGGTTCACTTGTCATTTTATAGTATGTTTATTAACTGTGTAATATAAAAATAATGAAGACACAGAAATAGTTAAACTACTTAACTAAGAGTTAAATCTAGAGGATAAGCTTAATATGGTGACCTAAACTTGTCTAAAACTCATTGGTTGAGAGGATATTGACCCATAACCACCTAATACTAGAAATAAATCCATTTGAGCCATTAGAAACTTAAAATGATTTTATAATGAAATAATATTTCAATCTTTTCCTACGGCGCCCCTCACCACTCTTATAAAAGGGAACTTAGCCTTCTCTAAATACCACATCTCAAAATACATTTGGATCGGCCATCCACTACTTAAATATCCTCCAAACTACCCTCAAGTCAACCTAGAGGCCTTAATTTTATCCAAAAGCCAATCTATGGAGCCCTTTTGATCAAATCGGAAGGAAGCACCCGAAGAAGAGGTAACAATTTCATCACCTATTTAAAAGTTCCTTTCTTCTTCCACTTCCTCTTTATTTATTGTTTCCATACCAAAAAAAATCCAGAACCTTATCCATACTATTATGTAATTATAAATATGGTACAACCATATTCATTATTCTATCCATACTATTAATGAAAAAGTCAATATACGTGCGTACGTACGACTTACCGTCTCCACGTCGTGGTGTAGAGTTTATTCAACACTTCATTATTTGTATGATTATTAAAATGAGTATAATTTATTTAAATAATTAACTTAACATGTTAATTATTCTTTATATATAATATAATTTCCAATTACATAATATTTGACCATCAAAATAATGATATCGTCGCTCCTGCGTATGTATGGTTTACCGTCTCCACGACGCGATGAGATTAATTTCCACGTTCACCATTCAATGATGATTATAAAAATATATATTATGAATAATTACGTAATATATGGCATAATAATTCTACTGGATATATATATATATATATATATATATATGTTTATGTATTTACATATATCTTGTAACACCCCGAGATTTTATGAAAAATATTCTTTTTAATTTCATTAATGTCTTGTGTTGTACGCTACACCAAAAGGATCTTACTCAACACGCATCCTTGACTTGCTTTGCATTACATGCAATCGCGACCTTCCTCGATAGCGTGTGTAGTACGGAATATCGAGTTTCACTAAACAACGATATGCTATTAAAATATTATTAAAACTCGCAGTTATGAATAGTAATAACCACCTTTTAAAATTTTAGAAATTTTATCTCTCAAAATGGACTTCATTTTTGGATTTGGAATATCGAAATTAGCTTAGGGTGAAATTTTGGTACTTTTCGGATAACTTTCATATTCTAATGAATAGTGAAAATTACTAAATTTTATTTAAAAACAACTTTTTTAATCGAAATAATTAATAGTGATAAATGTTTAATTTTAGTGGTTTTAAAGTATATTTAGAATATATTTTTACAATTTAATACAATGTTGGTCATTGGATGTAATTTCACATTTAAACCAGACATAAACAAGTGTCAATCTTTTGATAGTTATTATCTCTTAAGAACACACTATTTGTTTTGACGACGGGAATTAATTTTTAAATTAAATAATGCAACTGATATGTTTTGAATTTGGTAAAATAGACATCATTTTTCAGTTCATAATATCAAATATAGATTAGGCCTAATTTTTGGTATTTTTCTGGAAACTTTCATTTTTTGATGAATAGTGAAACCACTAAGTGGTAGTTAAAAAAATGAATTTTTCATAAAACTTAATTTTACCGATTCTGTGAGTGGAATTTCAAAAATCCGAGAGACACGGTTGATGTCAGTAAGTAATATGTGGTTCAATGAGATGAAAATAATTTTTGGTAAATAGTAACTTTTTACTTTTTTTTACCACGGTTAAAAGTAAATAGGGTAATTAAGTGTAAAAATGATATTATTATTACCATAAAACATGTCCTAATTCTATTGGATAAGTGTAATTCGACCAAAAACAACCTTAGGAATAAAATATGACCATTTAGGCCCACTTTGATTAGATTAGGACATTTATTATTAATTTATTTAAAGAAGGGTTAAAATAGTTAAAATCAAAGTTTAATAAGTAAATCATTTTTAATACGGGGTTATACATAAGATAAATTCGACTATAAATATTCATTAGAAATCTAAAAAGATTTCCTAAATAATGGTATTTTATTTGTAATTTTTAGACATTAAATAATTTAATTTATTTATGACACAATGATGATGTAGAAATTATCTTATTAATAAAATATTGACATAATTGATGTTATAAATACCCAAATAAATGTAATTTGAGACTTTTTATGAATTACACTAATTTTATAGGTTAATATGACATGTTATTATTGATTTAAGTAACTTGGTTCTAACTAATCATTCTGTTATTATTTTCACAAAAATCAATTACTAAATAGTGTCAAAAATTGACATAAAATAGTTTTTAAAACAAATATTATATTATTAATTTTTATTTTATTTCTAAAAATCTAAGGATCGGCCAAATGACTTAGATAAGGTTATATATTTTAATAATAAACAACTTGTGGTTCGTTTGGCTTGATATAGTATGTTTATTAACCTTATAGTGTAAGAAAACAAGAAGACACGGTAAAAGTTAAATTATCTAACTTAAAGTTAAATCTAAATGATAAGGTTCAAATTGATAACTAAACTTGTCTAAATTATATTGGATGAGAGGATTTAGACCCCTACCCACCTTATCTTTGAAATATATCAATTTGGAGTTATTAAAAACCTAATTTTACTTTATAATAAAATCATATTTTTAGTTATTCCAAAGGTGCCCCTCTCCTCCCTTATAAAATGGCACCTCCTCCCCCTCTTTCTCACACAACTTTGAGCATTAAATCTCGGAAAAACCCTGCCAATTTCTCCTCTACACTTCCATAGAAGCATCCTAGAGGTTCTGGTCTTCTTCAAAGACCTATTTTAGTGCCCTAAAAGGAGGTCTCAAAGAAGCACTTCAAAGAAGAGGTAATGTCTGTTACCGATTCTTTCATCTTTATTTCTTCTTCCACTTCTTCTTCTTTAGTTGTTTCATTATGAAGTAATAACATAAGTATCACTCATATACTTATTTGTCGTTATAAGTATGAAACAACCCTATTTCACCAACTATCCATCCTACGGAAAACGAAATCACCGCGCGTACGTACGTACGGAATACCGTCTCCACGCCGTGGTGAAATCTATTTTCCACCACCACCTTACTTGGATGGGTATAATGGTGTAAATAATAACTATATATGAATAATTTAAAGTGATATTGATTCTTAAATATTATACATACACTCCAATACAGTCCCACGATCACGAGAACGATATCATCGCTCGTGCGTACGTACGGACTACCGTCTCCACGACGCGATGAGATTTATTCTCCACTTTAACCATTCATGAATAATTATAAAGTATATATAATAAGTAATCATGAAATATATGAAATAATAATGATACTGGATTTATGTGTATATATATGTATGTCATCTACTTAATTCCATTCAACTCAACAAGGAAACGAAAACAGCGTTCATGCGTACGTACGACCTACCGTCTCCATGAACGGTGTATTTCTTTCCATTTACTGATTTATTATATATATGTATATTCTGAATATATATTATATATAAATCATTTTTTATATTCTGGAATTAAGTAATCACGATCTAAGTAATCATATGAATAATTACAAGTCAAAACACGGACGACAAATGAAACAATTTTACCCAGAACGCTCTTTAACATGGAATTTACAAATGAATGGGTAAAATAAAGTCATAAGTGAACCATATATGATATCATAACAATGAGTATGATTCTGGAATAAGTCAATGACATTATTTAAATCATTATACTGGAAGTTCAGACACTTACGAAGCAAATCGGACCTAAGGTAAGGAAAATATCACAATCTCATTTTTATCCGAGATTGTTTATACTTTGGTATTTACTAGGATGTATTTTATCATCCACATCCATGTTTCCTCAATATGTAATATTATTTCTATTCACCTACAATTGTTTAAATCCTATTTTACCCTTCGGTGGGTTTTTATTAAAAGGTATGAAAGGAATCTTTTGTCGTTTTTCGTATGAGGTACTTTTTTGACTTTTCCGAAAAAAGTACGAGAAGAATGTTTTTTTAACTTATATGGAATGAATGGATTTTTAAAGCATTATTTCCAAGAAGCTTCATTTACAAGTTTTCAAGTTTATTTTTAAACAACTTCTTTTAGTTTAAAATTTTATGGCATGTTATGAAAAGAAAATGTTTTTGAAGTATAAAGGATATTTTCCTCAAGAATGGAGTTCAAGTGTTTTATCAAAATTATTTTCCATCTAAGATAATATAGGGTTATGTTTCTATCCCTATTATTACATTGATTTGATTATGTTGTGATGAAATTATTTTTATGAATTCCTTTATCTTATATGAATTGTTTGATGATGTCACGATGTTTAAGATTCCCATTTTTATTACATGGGTTATGCAATATAGTATGATTTATGATTTTGTGGCACGTATAAGAATGGTATCATTATGAGTTGGGTGGGACCTATATCTCCCTCAAATGCATTGGGTAAAGATTTTATATCTCATGAGATAGACATGGCTGGAACGGTAGGTTATACCGGTTCAGTGAAATAGGACTGAAACGAGGAGTGAACTCGGTTCAGAAAGGGACTTTGTCCACTAAGATAGTCTTGGAAATGAGTCTTGACTAATAAGAAATGATTCTCTATGATTATGTGTGTATGCCACAAAGTTTCATGTTTTAAGTTATGATTATTGGGATTTCATTTCACTACTATGATTTATCCCATGTTATGATATTATGATCTCTTTTGCAGGTTAAGATTTCAAAAATGTTATGTTCTTATGAATATGATGTGATTGATTTTTCTTTTGTTTACCCTTACTGAGAATTTGAGAACACCCTTTTATGTTTTCTTTTCCCCAGGATATAAAGAAAGGTTTTAGGTAAGAAAAAAAGGGAAGATCTTTATGGGAGATGTTGAAGATCTTTCACCATGATTAGAAGATTACGTTCCGAGTTTCCAAAGACACTAAACTATTATGGTCCTTGTGTGTGTGTTTTTGTTATGTAATAAGTATTCCGAAAAAGTAATGTAATGTCCTTGTACGTTAAGCTTCGGGTCTCTACAGTTGGTATTAGAGGAAAGGTTTAGTCAAACTTTGGAAACTAGGATGCGAGAACTTTAGTGATATCCCTAGAGATATTTCTAAGGTATGTCTAGGGATGTCCCAAAGGTTAAGTATACGTATAGGTTATAGTCCTAGAATTACGCTAACGATCATAGAATTAAACCTATGATGTTAGATATTGAAGGTACTCCCCCTTTATTATGTTGTTTTCCCTAGCATGATTTTTGCCTCTCACACTATTCTTTTTGGGTTTTAGACGATGGTCGGAACCCGAAGGAACCATGTTGATCATTGCAATGGACAATGAAATGATTGTCCTCTTGAACAAACAAATGTTATGGGGGATGGAGTGAAAAATCTTATTGCTATACTTACACAAGATATGAATCATTATGGACTTCCAAATGAGCAGAGAAGGGAACAATATTCTATTGAGTCCTTCATGAGGCAACGACCACCTTATTTCAGTGGGTCTTCTGATCCACTTGTTGCTGAACAATGGATCAGTACTACTGAAAAGATATTTTCAGTTCTTCCATGTTCTGAACATGATAAAGTCATATTAGCAGTATATCGTTTGGAAGGTGAAGCTGATCAATGGTGGAATCTTATCAAGAATACAAGTCCAAGAGATGAAATTGAGTCCATGGAATGGGACGAGTTCAAGAACTTATTTTTCAATAAGTACTTCCCTCGTATTCTTCGAACAAAGATGGAGAAAGAGTTTCTTGAACTAAAGCAAATGGATTATGAATCTGTTGGTATATATGAAGAAAATTTTACAAGGCTTTCCAGGTATGCATCTGGATTTATCATCCAACCTGAAAGTAAAGTTGATCGATTCTTCAGTGGCTTAAAACCAAATCTTCGAAGGGAATTATCTATAAGAGACTTCAGTAGCTATGAAGAAATTGTGTGTTGTGCTATCATGGTAGAAATGGAAGTTGGTGTTACTTATCCATCTAGTAGTTTTGACAAGAAACGAAAGATGGAGTTCAAGGAGAAATCTCAGAATAATGGTGAAAAGAAGATGAATGTTTCCCTATGATCAAAGTGTGGAAAGAAGCACAATGGAGATTGTCTTAATGGGAAAAGTAAATGTTTCAAATGTGGAAAGGAAGGTCATCAGGCATTTGAATGCCGTAATGATAGGAAGAAGATGTCTACTGATGCAAACAAAGGAAGGTATACACAGAATGATCCTACTACACTTCAATGCTTCAAGTGCAAGGAAATGGGGCATTATGCTAATAAATGCCGTAATCCAAGGGTTAGTGATGATCGACATGAGCAACCACGTAAGGCAAAGGACAAAGGGAAGTCACATGCGATCACTATTGGTGACGTTGAATATGACAAAAATGTGGTGGAATGATTAAGTGTTTATGTAATGGGATTCCAAAATAATGTTGTATATAGTATCGTGGAATATTGGAATATTTATGTATTGGTATATTGTGGTTTTCAATGGTACCGGTAACCATGGAAAGTGATTGAGATATTTTTGGAAATAAGATGATATGTGCATAACGAAGGGAAAATGAGAAAATGAAATGTTTGACAGTATTCATGAGCTCATGATTGATATAAAGACTAAGTGATATCATGGTTTGAGTATATAGAATTTTGAGGATTTTGGTATGTGGAAAGAGTTAACATTTAACAGCACTCATGTTTTCAATAAGGTTCAATGGGTATTCAAGAGAGTACATGATTAAGGCCTTTGAATGTTTGTAATGTGACCAACAAGACATATCTTATGATATATGGGGATCAACGATGGTATTAAATCTCTGAGAGTGGACTGTAGTATTATGGATAATCCTAAATATTTGAATGGATTATGTTGGACATAAGTTAGCATTGTTTGTTTTTTTTGATATTATTGATAGGATGTTATAGTAATATAGTTTTAGAAAAAGGACAACCTGCAGGACATGCGACAACCCATCGTGTCGGACAAGGCCATGGGAATCGAACCCACAACCGAAGTGCGACTGGCCTTTAGCGCCTACCACTGGCCTACAGGAAGTCCCTGTTTAATAGAATACTAGTTTTATTAAATTAAGCAGTATGATATATGAAGTATAAGTCCATTTTAGGAACCATATATGATTAATCTCACTATAGATGGACTTATGTAAGTTTTGATAACTTTTCTAACCTTTTTGTATCAGACAGATACAATGACCCATCATTCTGTCACATGATCTGCTAACACATCACGAATGACAAATTCAACTTCATTTCATTAAGAGATGAAGTGGAAATTTTCCAACGGTGAGACTTTACAGAAATCACGAAAGTATTTCTTCTAATTTCAATTTCATCAACTTTAAGGAAATGATCTTGAAAACCAAAAATGTTGTCCTAGTGCTCTTATATCTGATGAATCAGATGGTACCTTAGATCGTCACAAATTTATGGCTTTGTGATTGCTGGCTTTTCCATAGCCATGTTCTCTACCACTCTCCATCAGAACATGATGGTTAGATTTCTCTTCCATATCCATATTTTCACCTATTGGAAACCCAGTGATTAGTTTATTTGGGTAACCATTACGTTTCATACTTTTGTTTTTAAAGATTGGTTTTAGTATTCCTTTTTACGATGTGGGTTTCTATTAAAGAAACTTTTGAATAGTAAACCATTTATAACCCTGACGAATTTTGAGGGAGAAATTCATTTTAAGGGGGGTAGAATGTAACATCCCGAGATTTTATGAAAAATATTCTTTTTAATTTCATTAATGTCTTGTGTTGTACGCTACACCAAAAGGAGATTTCTCAACACGCATCCTTGACTTGATTTGCATTACACGCAATCGTGACCTTCCTCGATAGCGCGCGTAGTACGCAATACCGAGTTTCATTAAACAACGATATGCTATTAAAATATTATTAAAACTAGCCGCTATGAATAGTAATAACCACCTTTTAAAATTTTAGAAATTTTATCTTTCAAAATGTACTTCATTTTTGGGTTCGGAATATCGAAATTAGCTTAGGGTGAAATTTTGGTACTTTTCGGATAACTTTCATATTCTGATGAATAGTAAAAATTACTAAATTTTATTTAAAAACAACTTTTTTAATAGAAATAATTAATAGTGATAAATTATTAATTTTAGTGGTTTTAAAGTATATTTATAATATATTTTTACAATTTTATACAATGTTGGTCATTGGATGTAATTTCACCTTTAAACCAGACATAAACAAGTGTCAATCTTTTGATAGTTATTATCTCTTAAGAACACGCTATTTGTTTTGACGACGGGAATTAATTTTTAAATTAAGTAATGCAACTGATATGTTTTGAATATGGTAAAATAGACATCATTTTTCAGTTCATAATTTCAAATTTATCTTAGGCCTAATTTTTGGTATTTTTCTAGAAATTTCATTTTTTGATGAATAGTGAAACCACTAAGTGGTAGTTAAAAAAAATGAATTTTTCATTAAACATAATTTTACCGCTTCTGTGAGTGGAATTTCAAAAATCCGAGAGACACTGTTGATGTCAGTAAGTAAAATGTGTTTCAATGAGATGAAAATATTTTTTGGTGAATAGTAACTTTTTACTTTTTTTTACCACGGTTAAAAGTAAATAGGGTAATTACGGGTAAAAATGATATTATTATTACCCTAAAACATGTAATAATTTTATTGGATAAGTTTAATTCGACCAAAAACAACCTTAGGAATAAAATATGACCATTTAGGCAAACTTGGATTAGATTAGGACATTTATTATTAATTTATTTAAAGAATGGTTAAAATAGTTAAAATCAAAGTTTAATAAGTAAATATTTTTTAATATGGGGTTATACATAAGATAAATTCGACTATAAATATTTATTAGAAAGCTAAAATGATTTCCTACATAATGGTATTTTATTTGTAATTTTTATACAATAAATAATTTAATTTATTTATGACACAATGATGATGTAGTAATTATCTTATTAATGAAATATTGACATAATTGATGTTATAAATACCCAAATAAATGTAATTTGAGACTTTTTATGAATTACACTACTTTTATAGGTTAATATGACATGTTAGTATTTATTTAAGGAACTTTTTTCGAACTAATAATTCTATTATTATTTTCACAAAAATCAATTACTAAATAGTGTCAAAATTGACATAAAATAGTTTTTTAAAATAATATTATATTATTAATTGTTATTTTATTCCTAAAAATCGAAGGATCGGCCAAATGACTTAGATAAGGTTATATATTCTAATAATAAACATCTTGGGGTTCGTTTGGCTTGATATAGTAAGTTTATTAACCTTATAGTGTAAGAAAACAAGAAGACACGGTAAAAGCTAAATTATCTAACTTAAAGTTAAATCTAAATGATAAGGTTAAAATTGATTCCTAAACTTGTCTAAATTCTATTGGATGAGATGATTTCGACCCCTACCCACCTTATTTTATAAATATATCAATTTGGAGCTATTAAAAACCTAATTTGACTTTATAATAAAATAATATTTTTAGATATTCCAAAGGTGCCCCTCTCCTCCCTTATAAAAGGGCACCTCCTCCCCCTCTTTCTCACACCACTTTGAGCCTTCATGCTCGACCAAACCCTGCCAATGTATCCTCTCAACTTCCATAGAAACATCTTATAGGTTCTGGTATTCTTCAAAGACCTATTTTAGTGCCCTAAAAGGAGGTCTCAAAGAAGCACTTCAAAGAAGAGGTAATGTCTGTTACCGATTATTTCATCCTTATTTCTTCTTCAACTTCTTATTCTTTAGTTTCTTCATTATGAAGTAATAACATAAGTATCACTCATATACTGATTTTCTATTATAAGTATGAAACAACCCTATTTCACCATCTATCCATCCTACGGAAAACAAAATCACCGCGCGTGCGTACGTACGGAATACCGTCTCCACGCCGTGGTGAAATCTATTTTCCACCACCACATTACTTGGATGGGTATAATGGTGTAAATAATAACTATATATGAATACTTTAAAGTGATATTGATTCTGAAATAGTATACATATACTCCAATACAGTCCCACGATCATGAGAACGATATCATCGCTCGTGCGTACGTACGGACTACCGTCTCCACGACGCGATGAGATTCATTCTCCACTTTAACGATTCATTAATGATTATAAAGTATATATAATAAGTAATCATGAAATATATGACATAATAATGATAATTTATTTATGTGTATATATATGTATGTCATCTACTTAATTCCATTCAACTCAAGAAGGAAACGAAAACAGCGTTCATGCATACGTACGACCTACCGTCTCCATGAACGGTGTATTTCTTTCCATTTACTGATTTATTATATATATGTATATTCTGAATATATATTATATATAAATCATGTTTTATATTCTGGAATTAAGTAATCATGATCTAAGTAATCATATGAATAATTACAAGTCAAAACACGGACGACAATTGAAATAATTTTACCCAAAACGCTCTTTAACATGGAATTTACAAAAGAACGGGTAAAATAAAGTCATAAGTGAACCATCTATGATATCATAACAATGATTATGATTCTGGAATAAGTCAATGACATTATTTAAATCATTATACAGGAGTTCCGGACACTTACGAAGCAAATCAGACCTAAGGTAAAGGAAATATCACAATCTCATTTTTATCCGAGATTGTTTATACTTTGGTATTTACTGGGGTGTATTTTATCATCCAAATCCATGTTTCCTCAATATGTAATATTATTTCTATTCACCTACAATTGTTTAAATCCTATTTTACCCTTCGGTGAGTTTTTAGTGAAAGATATGAAATGAATCTTTTGTCATTTTTCGTACGAGGTACTTTTTTGACTTTTCCGACAAAAGTACGAGAAGAATGTTTTTTTAACTTATAAGGCATGAATGGTTTTTTTAAAAAATATATCCAAGAAGCTTCCTTTACAAGTTTTCAAGTTTATTTTTAAACAACTTCTTTTAGTTTAAAATTGTATGGTAAGTTAAGAAAGGAAAATGTTTTTGAAGTAGAAAGGATATTTTCCTCAAGAATGGGGTTCAAGTGTTTTATCAAAATTATTTTCCATCTAAGATAATATAGGGTTATGTTTCTATCCCTATTATTACATTGATTTGATTATGTTGTGATGGAATTATTTTTATGAATTCCTTTATCTTATATGAATTGTTTGATGATGTCACGATGTTTAAGATTCCCATTTTTATTACATGGGTTATGCAATGATGTATGATTTATGATTTTGTGGCACACATAAGAATGGTATCATTATGAGATGGGTGGGACCTATATCTCCCTCCAATGAATTGGGTAAAGATTTTATATCTCATGAGATAGACATGGCTGGAACGGTAGGTTATACCGGTTCATTGAAATAGGACTGAAACGAGGAGTGAACTCGGTTCAGAAAGGGACTTTGTCCACTAAGATAGTCTTGGCAATGAGTCTTGACTAATAAGAAATGATTCTCTATGATTATCTGTGTATGCCACAAAGTTTCATGTTTTAAGTTATGATTATTGGGATTTCATTTCACTACTATGATTTATCCCATGTTATGATATTATGATCTCTTTTGCAGGTTAAGATTTCCAAAATGTTATGTTCTTATGAATATGATGTGATTAATTTTTCTTTTGTTTACCCTTACTGAGAATTTGAGCTCACCCTTTTATGTTTTCTTTTCCCCAGGATATAAAGAAAGGTTTTAGGTAAGAAAAAAAAGGGAAGATCTTTATGGGAGATGTTGAAGATCTTTCACCATGATTAGATGATTACGTTCCGAGTTTCCAAAGACACTAAACTATTACGGTCCTTGTGTGTGTGTTTTTGTTATGTAATAAGTATTCCAAAAAAGTAATGTAATGTCCTTTTACGTTAAGCTTCGGGTCTCTACATATCTCATTCACTTGCTTCCATTCAATACGATATGAAAACAGAAACAGCGTTTATGCGTATGTTCTGCCTCCCGTATCCATAAATGGTGTTTTCCATTTCATATATCTATCTATTATACATATTTATATTCTCAAAATATAATATACATAAATAATATTTTATATTTTGGAAACAATTATTTCCTGATATAAGTGATATGATCAATAATAACAAGTTACAACACGCAAGATAAAGAAATCGATTATTACCCGAAATCTTATGTTAACACAGAAATTATTGTTAAATGTTATGTATAAAACCATAAATGAATCAAGTATGAAAAAATAAATATTAATATTGTCATGTTATAATTCTATAACATACTATGGTCAATATATAGGAGGTTAAACAAACCATCGACTAAAGAAAAGTAAAAGGTAAGGGTTAATTTCTCAATCTCATTATTATCCGAGATTGCTTATATGTATGCATTTACTGGGACATATTTATCATCCATTTCTAGGTTTCATAAAAATGTTTTCAAAATAATTGTTTTATGGTTTTATATAAGGTACTCTTTAACGAGATCATCATTTTAATCCTTCTAATGATTTATTTTTCTAAATCTATTTCATTAACGTCCATGTTTTCAAAATGATTTTATGGATTTATTCTTATGGAATTAATTGTTTTAAAATGTTAATTCCTTTCAAATGTTTCAATGTGGTATGGGACACTTCGATTCAACAATATATTTTAAATGAATTCTTTTATAAATTGTGATCATTTTAAATGATTTCATGAAAAAAGGATATTTCTCTCAATGTGTTTTAATGATTATATTCAACTATTTCAACATCCTTTTGGGATATTATTCTTGATTGAGGATGATTTATTATAAATACAATCTTCAATATTTTATTTAATGAGTTATGATATGTTATACTTTGAATTTCTATTTTTATACCATTCATGATTTATGGTTAATGTATTGACATTTCGTATTCTAGTTTTAATACGAATGTTTATGTTATGTTTCAACATTTTCATATGAGGAATGAATTCGACTTAGTAAGTGATGGGTAGAGACCGCTATAACTCCTAAATGCATTAGTAGGTCGCATGAGACAAATTACTATCTTGGAAATGGGAATTGAGAAAATCATTATTTGAAGTCTTTGAATGAGGCCTTGACTATGTGGTAATGATGTCTCGTATTATGCATTCCCTTATTAGGAAATTAGTTATCACATGTGATTATTCAACTAGTATAATATCCATGTGAATGTATATATGGGTATTTTTGATTTATTTTTTCCATATTATGTTCATGATTATGTTTAAAAATGATGGTTTTTTTATTTCTCATCTTTATTTAAAATTTTATCGCTTCCGCTAAATTATTTACCATTACTTAGCATCCGAGCTCACCCATTTCTAATATTTTATTTTCCATGGTTTCCATGAAGTGTATTATGATTTATATGGAATTTTAAGATAGAAGAATAATGTAATTCTCAATGGATTATATATTTTTCTATTTTATGTTAGAAATTGTAATGTAAAGTTCATTTATGTAAACTATTTTCCAAGACTACTAAACCGATCTGTCCTTCAGGACTTGATTCCTTGTAATAATGCAAATTTTTTAAAATAATGCACTGTCTCTGGGTAACTAGGGTCGGGGCGTTACAGTTTGTATCAGGTGAAGTTTAGTAAAAACCCAATAAACTAGATTTTGATAAACTTTTATTAGAGAACATTACACTAAGTTAAGATTTGAGGATTAGTATATAAGAACATCAGAAAATTTTTGTAGTTAAATATTATTTGTGTTTTCCAATCAATACATCCATGTATGGATATGAGCAGGTAGTGGTGGCTCTAGTACATATGTACCTAGAACTAGAAACTCCTATAAGGAGTTTCATGTTGACCCAGAGTATCCTGGTACACAACAATGTGCCTTGCTTCACTCTTGGTTATGACACTCCTGGGGGATATGCATATGATAATTCACATTTCTCTAATAAACCATTATGAAGGATTTATAAGTAAATAATTTTTCAATTTTTTTATGATTATGTATTATATGCATATATTGTTCAATTTATGTTAGGTATTTTACTAGTTTGTAATTATGTATTGTGATTCATAAACTGATCTAGTGTATTCCATTGTTTAGAAATGGTGCCCAATAGAAGGAATGAGAACTCCAACAATATTCATGATCCAAAGAGTAAGAAGGATCATATCCTTCATGGTTTGAAGCCAACATTTAGAAGGTAAATAGTCTCCCGCGAATTCTCATCATATGAAGAAATAATATCATATGTTAATAAGATAAGTAAGTAATTCTCTGAGTCCTATGGCTTTAAAGGGAATCTAGAGAAGAAAAGGATGGAAGAGATAAATATAGATAAAGGGAAGAAGGGAAATAATGATTTTTACCATATGTGATAACTCTGGAAAGAATCACATTGGTAAATCCATGAAGGGAATGGGAGTGTGTTTGAAGTGTGGAGAAAAATAACACAATTTATGTTATTTAAAGTGTAAGAAAAAGGTTTCAAATGTACAATGATTCATCTTCAAGGAGATGGGACACTACGTGAATCAACGTCCCAATCATTAGAGTATACCCCAAATGATGCTATTGGATAATAATGAATCTTTCATAATACTGCAGATGAGGAGGAAAAACTAGTATTCTTATTTTTTTAATGATTTATTTCATTTCAGTGTTTTATCAATGATATAATTGTAATATTAATTATTGAAATTAATAAGGATTGTAATGTAGTACTATTTCATTGAGGATTTGATATTATATGGTACTAATAAAAGTGACTCAACAACAAGTTATGATTTTTGGAAAATAAATTTTTTAACGAATGATAAACCTTAATATGGTCCTGATACTGAGTTAGTGATTTTGGAATAAGATATGGTTGGTTTAGATAAATTATATAGGATATTCTTGAATACCTTAGAACTGATTAATGATTTTTTATTCCATCATTGTTGGAGTATTCAAATTTTTCGGATATAAGGAATATATCTAATATTCTATAAGGAATAACAGATAATGAATTTAATCAATATTGTTTTACGGTAATTCAGTGTGTTAACATGTTTTAAGAGACAACATGATGAAGTTACTCACATGTTATTATGTGGAAAAAATAAATCTTCATTATGTAATGTTGACCTTCTTTATAAAATATGGACTTTGTGTTTGGAAAAAAGTATTTTGGAAAAGTCTAAAGGTTGGAATCGATTATGTTGGAAATTGGATACTATTTTCTATGGTTAAAAAATTTCTTAAGAGTATTTTTTGGGATTTTTATAAAAAGGAAAACTCGGAGGTTGGAGATAACCCGTCACGTCCAGCAAGGCCACAATACTTGATCCCGCAACCAAAGGGTGACAAGAGTGAATCACCTACAACTAGACTATGTGACATCCTGGTTTGTATAATTTAGTTTTTTAAAAGCTTTGACATATGAATTATAAATTCAATTTTTTTAAACCCTATATGATTAGGATAAATAGAATATTTTTGAGTTCTCTTATCTTTTGTAGTGAAAAATGATTTGGTGGTAGTAATTAGTTAAAGGCGGGAACTCTACTTGTCAAGTATTTTTTTGTTCTATGAATAAATTAATTCTTAAACATTAGGGAAATGATATTAAAACCAAAAATGTGTTATCCTAATACCTTATTATTTGATGAACAAATGTTATTTTAGGTCATCATAGATTTATAGATTTGAGGCCCTGAATTTTCTATTTATTGTTATGTTGTTTAGGATTGATGAACTCAATCACTCCCTATATATATTTACTTTTTACTCCAATTATGTTTCTCAAATTTCCATCAATTTTATCCTATTCAAAATCCTAATTTGGTGGTGACTTTTTCAATGCCCTTTCCCTCTTATTATGACTAAATTTTATTAACCCTATTTCCGATGATGGTTTCCCACAAAGGTATTTTATATTTTCAGCATTTTAATTTCGAGGAACAATTTCAAATTGCGAGAAAAAAATTTATTAAAGGAGGGGAGAACGTAACACACCAAGATCTCATAGTAATTTATCTCTTTAATGTAATTCAATAGCTTGCGCTACACGCAACACTGAGTTCAAGTGCACCATGACTTAATAAACTAGTCGTTCAAAAAGAGGATATGAATAGTATTAACTAAATATTGAATTTTATAAACATCATATAATTTTAGAATACATGTTATTTTTTTTCTAGACATAATATAATAACAAATTCATTTTTTTCAGATAAAATAAGTTTTTTTTAAAATGATATTTTACCGCATTTTAATGGAGAACCCTTTTTAAATCCAATATTTGACATTTTTATATTCAATTGGACAAAATATTCATTCTATTTAGAAGACGTACATATAAATTTAGTTTGGAAAGTTTTTTGGTGTTTTTTAGATAATGTTAATATTTTGGCGAATATTGAAAAATAATAAATTTTAATTGAATACAAATTTTTTAATCAAAATAATTTATAGTGTTAAATTATACATTTTAATGGTTTTGAAGTATAATCAGTTTATATTTTTATCATTTAATCCAATATTGGTCAATGGAAGTATTTTTACATTTAAATTGGACATAAACTTATATCAATCTGTTCATAGTTTTTACTTCTCAAAAACCCGCTTCTTGGTTTTGAAAACGGGAATTAATTTTAAATTAATTAATGTAACTTTTATGTTTTTAATTTTGTAAAATAGTCTTCATTTTTGAATTCGTGATATCAAAATTAGATGAGGGTGAAGTTTTGGTATTTTTCTGAAAGCATTCAATTTTTCATGAATAGTGATAACACTGCGTTATTGTTTGAAACTGACTTTTTATTTAAATAATTATTTTTAATTAAAATTTATTTTAAAGTAAAAATAGATACATAATACTTATATTAGTCCAATTTAATTCATTGGAGTCATTATATAATAAGAATAGACGCATAAATTTTTATTGAACTTTTTAACACATTTTACCAACCTTCTAGGCACATTTGCAAATTTGCATAAAACATAATTTTACCGCATCTGTGGGTTGAGTTTTAAAAAATCTGAGATGAATGGTTGACATCAGTATGTAAAATATGGTTCAATAGGACGAAGATATTTTTTTGTAAATAGTAACTTTCGAATTTTATTTACCACGGTTAAAAGTAAATATGGTGATTAAAGATAAAAATGATATTATAATTACCCCAAAAAATGTCCCAATTATATTGGATAAGATTATTTAGAAACAAATAAACCTTAGGAATAAAATAATATCGTTTTTAATCCACTTGGATTAGATTGGGGCATTTATTATTATTTTATTTAAAGAAGAGTTAAAAGTGTTAAATTCAATGTTTAATAACTAAACCATTTTTAATATAGGGTTATACATAAGATAAATTTTAATATAAATATTAAGTTGAAATAAAAAAAATATTTCCTATATCATTTGATTTTATTTATTATTTTTATAAATTAAATAATTAAATTTATTAATGACACAATGATGATGTAGTAATTACCTTATTAATGAATGATTAAAATAATTGATATTATAAATATTAAAATAAATTAAAATTAAAACTTTTGATGAATTAAATTAATTTTATAGGTTAATATTTAATGTTAGGGTATATTAAATAAATTTTTTTCAAAGTGATATTATTGTTACGAATTTCACAAAAACCAATTACTAAATACTGTTTAAATTGACATAAATGAGTTTTTAAAACAAATATTATATTATTAAATGATATAATATTCTTAAAAATCTAATATTTGTCCAAATGAATTATATAATGATATATATGTCATTAATGAACCATTAAAGGTTCTTTTGTCATTTTATATTAAGTTTATTAAGCATATAATAAAAAAACAAGAAGACATGGTAAAAATTAAACTACTTAACTAAGAGTTAAATCTAAAAGATAAGGTTAATATGGTGACCTAAACTTGTATAATACCTATTGGTTGAGAGGATTTTGACCCATAAACACCTTAAACGTGAAATAAATCCATTTGGAGCCATTATAAACTGAAAATTATTTTATCATAAAATAATATTTGAATCATTTCATAAGGTGCCCCTCACCTCTCTTATAAAAGGGAACTTGCCCTTCTCTCAAAATGACATCTCAAAATCCATTTGGCTTAGAAAAACACTACTCAAATATCATCCAAACTACCACCAATTCAACATAGAGGCCTTCTTTTGATCATAAATCCAACCTAAGGAGCCATTTTGATTAAATCAAAAGGAAGCACCCGAAGAAGAGATAACAATTTCATCGCCTATTTCAAAGTTCTTTTCTTCTTCCACTCCCTCTTTCATTGTTGTTTCCATAAAAAAATAATAACTCCAGTACCTTATACATAAATTCATATTATTATAAATATGGTACAACCATATTAATTATTCTATCCATCCTATTAATGAAAAAGTCACCATATGTTCGTACGTACGACTTACCATCTCCACGTCGTGGTGTAGTTGTTATTCAACACTTAATTATTTGGATGGGTATAATAATGAATATAGTTGATTTAAATAATAAATATTACATGTTAGTGATTATATATATTACATACTATCCAATTACATACTATTTCAAAATCAAAATAATGATATCGTCGCTCATGCATACGTACGACTTACCGTCTCCACGACGCAATGAGATTCATTTCCACATTCATAATTAAACGATGATTATAAAAATATATATTATTAATAAGTATGTAATATATAACATAATAATTCTACTCGGTATACATATATATGTGTATGAATTTACATATATATCATTCACTTACTTCTATTCAATACGATATGAAAGCAAAAACGGTGTTTATGCGTACGTACGACCAACCGTCTCCATAAACGGTGTTTTCCATTTCATATATCTATCTATTATATTTTTTTATATTGTGAATATATATGATACAAAAATAATTTATTATTTTCTGGAAAAAATTAAATCATGATATAAGTGATACGATCATGAATATCAAGTTAAAACATGCATGATAAAGAAAGCAATTATTACATGAACTGTTATTTTAACAAAAAAATTATTATTAAATGGGTAGTATAAAACCGTAAAAGAATCAAGTATGATAACATAAATATTAATATGGTTCTAGTACAGTTTAATAACATAATATGGTCATTATAAATGAGGATAAATGTAACCTCGACTAAGGAAAAGTACAAGGTAAGGGTTAATTCCTCAATTTCATTGTTATCCGAGATTGTTTATATGTATGTATTTACTGGGAAATATTTATCATCCATGTCCATTTTTCGTAAAAATGTTTTCAAAAGAAAATTTTTATGGATTTATGGAAGGGTATCTTTAACAAGACCATCAATTTAAATCTTTTAAAGATTTATTTTTCTAAATCTATATAATTAATGTCCATTTTTTCAAATTGATTTTAAGGATTTATTCATATAGACATAATTGTTTTAAAATTTTAATTTCTTTCAAAATTTTCAAAGTGGCATGAGAAAAGTTGATTCAAAAATTTCTTTTAAATGAATTCCTTTGTAAATTGTGATATTTTAATGGATATCATGAAAAAAAGGATATTTCTCTCAAAGGGTTTTATTGATTATTTTCAACTGTCAACTTCCATTTTGGATATTATTCTTGAATGAGGTTGATTTATTATATATAAAATCTTCAAAATTTTATTGAAGGAGTTATGATATTTTTGACTATGAATATGAAAGTTTTATACCATTCATGATTTATGGTTAAAGTATTGACATTTTATATTCTAGTTTTAATATAAATGTTTATGTTGTGTTTCAATATTTTCTTATGAGCAATGCATTGGACTTTGTAAGTGGCAGTTGGAGCTCGCTATAGCTCCTTGATGCATTAGTATGTCTCATGAGACAAAATTAGTGTCTTGGAACAAGGCCTTGACAAAAGTTTTATTTGAAGTCTTAGAACGAGGCCTTGACTATGTGGTAATGATGTCTAGAATTATTCATTCCCTTATTATGAAATTAGTTATTACATCTGATTATTAGACTAGTAGAATATCCATCTTCATGTATATATGGTAATGTTTGATTAATTATTTCCATATTATGTTCAGTATTATGTTTAAAAAGGTATTTGTTTTTATTACACATCTTGCCTTAAATGTTTATAGATTCTGCTAAATAATTTACCCTTACTGAGCATCTGAGCTCACCCCTTTCTTATTTTTTATTTTCCTAGTTTGCCAATAAGTATATTATGATGTATATGCAGGTTTAAGCATGAAGAATAATGGAATTATAAAAATATTATCAATGTTTAATTTTATGTTTTAAATTGTAAAGTAAATTTCATGTATGTAATCTATTTTCCAAGACTAATAAACTGATCTCTCCTTCAGGTATTGATTCCTTGTAATTATCCCAATGTATTAAAATAATGCACCAGCTCTGGGTAACTAGGGTCTGGGAGTTACATCCACCATGTGGTCTATTTTCCTACCTTCATCATGACCTGACCTACACCTTTCATGGTGTAATGAGTTAACTAAAGAAAAAATATATAAAGGGGATCACCTCAACCCTTCTCCAAGAATCACATGAGCACCCAAAACACATCTTAGGACACTATCCACATAAAAAATCACCTCACAAAAATTTTCTATCCATTATAATTCTAATATGAATTTGTGTTCTCAAAGAATCCCCCCTCTGGGGATAAAATTAAAATTCCCACTAAATTTCATAGTCCATAAAGACAAAAGTCTTTATAACGTCCCTACCATAACAGTTCACATACCTAATAAGTATTAGTGTCCTTACAACCATTAAACTCTACATACCTCATCAATTCACCTATAACTAATCATAATGTATCCCCAAAGTCTGAAATGTATACGGTTGTGAAAATCTAAACATTAAGGGAACACTGTTCACCAAAAATTGAGCTACTCATTCATCATTATCACCAATATTGAGATGATTCTCAACCACACCAATCTATCTCATAAAGCTGAATTTTCATTTATTAAGGCATTCTTAGGATCATGGATCTTCCCACCATAAGACTAGGATCATAAAGGTTGATCCCAAACCATGGAGCACCCCATCATAGGAATCACCTACAAAAAATCATTTATAGTGATCCATAAACATGATCGATGTGGTTCCCACCTCAACACATCCAATTTCATGAAAAAACATTTCTTAATCCTAATATATTGGAATTTTACCAAAAATTATTAGCCACACCCACTGAAACATTATCACAACATTCAACTCGGGTACCATAATTTACTGAAGGAATCATAGAACCATCAAAACACCAAAACCAAAGTTCATACATGAAACTAAGTATAATTTCATGGTTATATCGCCACCCACCCACATGATCCATCACACTCTCAAGACAAGAACTGAAGCACCATTGATCTATATCACCCATATATCACATCAACTCCATCCTAAGACCAATGATAATATATAGACTCTATATAAATCAGTATCCTATTCCTAAAATGGGAAGCTAATAAGAGACTTTGAAAAATTAGATTTAAATTCTCACTAATATCCCATTTCCATATCAATTATCTATCGAATGGTCACACCACACCCATGATCCTTCAAACATAAGAGTCACACCTCCATGACTAATTTAATTCACCCCACTAAAGGAGTATCTTCATCATCACTCTACTGAACTGAAATAGTCGATCATATTAAATCATTATCAATCCACTATCATATTTAATGATTGGACAATGTAATCCCACTAATAACTAAATTCCAGTGAAAAATAGTAATTTGCACTCATTCCTAGATTTCTAGGAAGATCATCCTTGAAAATTGTAATGACCCCATTCAAAATGAGGTCTACACATTCCAACGACCAATGGATTACTACCCACCATAAAAATTTCAATATACCTCTCTTTGAGAATAATATGTAACATGTCGAATATCACACACCTATTTCTCCTCCCAATCCATGCTCACCCATATCACCAACCCAAGTTTTCACACCCATGACGAAACCAAATATTAAAAGGTAAACACCTCCTATTATAAATGAATCCCTAGGAAACCATCCTTGTGAACACCTAAATAAATCTATCATTCCTCAATCAGATCATATTTTTTCACCAATCTATAACTCAAATGGTAAATTCACATAAACAATTCACAATTTCCCTCACACACAAAGGATTTCTGAAAAAACCTTACCAATACTCACTCGCCTCATCATAGGTAGAGTGTACAACTAAGAACCATCTTCATAGACACTTATCCATTATCCATATCAATCTCATTTTAGACCCATGGATGTATTATCCCATACGACCTAATAAAAAATCTTGATTCAAACTCCCCTGAGTCATATCTCACGGATTCTTTTCTCATGCACCTTAATGACTAATCATAGACCAATACATGTTAATATCATCTTTCAAAAAGAACCATAATTATTTTCTTACACCAAGCCTAAGGAATCCCACTCATTCCAAGGCCTACCACATGATCACTCACCACTCATGCATCATTCCAAAACCGAAAGAACCTACCAGTGATCTATCCTTCCCAGATCCAACTATCTAGGATCAAAATCCATAATATATAAGGTAGATCCATGATTTCACTAAATATTTGATAGCCTTTCTCAATCTTAAATATCAATATAGGCATATACCCATGTTTCATGTCTCTACGGGAACTCACAAATCAATGCTAACCACTCTATCTAGCCACCATCAAATATTATAGCTCATGGTGGAACATCTCTCCACCCTTTTTAAATATAAACAGTTAACTCCCATATCAACACAACCACTCTATGATATTTTCATATATATTAGACCTCACATACCAAGTAAAACACCCAATATTAGGTACCCATCCTCAAAGTGAATACACATACTAGAATACCCCTTTGAGGACCAAGTCATATCCCTATACACATAATTAAATCATCCCATGATGAGTCATATCAAATAAAACTATAGTCATATGGCTCTGTTATGTATACTTTCACCCATAATATATATGGGAAAAGACTATATAAGTTATTTTTGAAATGTTAAGTAATCAAAACCAATCACAGCCACCCACAAGGGGTTCATTACCAAAGAATATAATGACTTTACTACCCCTATAAGGGGTACTATACATACCTTCCACGTAGGTAATGTATAACCACTATCTGTGAACATCCCTTGAAGGTATCCACATGATCTATCATCATAGAAAATATACCATGGTACATTTAAGTAGAATACTACCAATAAGTCATATATGAGAAATATATATATTTTTTTGAAACTATAAATTTTTTGACCCTTTGTAGTAAATAATATAAATAACACACAAGAATAATAATGCCATATAAACCCTACATTCAAAAAAGTATTCATGTACATGAGTGTATTACCAATAGAAAAATAGAAAAACTATAAAATAATTTAAAATACAATCCATTTTTGAATATATATATCTCAGTTATGATACTGAAAACAAATAGCAATAATCTGGTAACCATAGTAACAAAGAATTCCCATAAAAAATGATTTTGTGATACACCCGTACAAGCTCCATAACAAGTTCTTACATGTCCCTATTTCATGGATACCATAATAAAAATAGTAATATATGAAAAAGGAGGCATGATACCACTTTGTGATTCCTCATTGGTCTGAGAACAATCAATGTTGTTTGAGATGGGGGTGTCATGTGACCTCAAGAATGCCTCCCCATATATTATAGGAAGCTAACTAGTAGTCAGTATCTAAGTTTTTACAAAGGGGTACCTATAACACCATACTAATGTAAAAAAAGATGAAAAATTACCAATCAAAATTAATTTAAATTAATCAGAGTATTCAGAAACCCAAATAAATAAGAATCATTCCATAGAAAATGTAATGAAAAATCATACAGTTATACATCCCAAATTGTTAACCAATGTTCCAATCACATATAAAAACCCCTGAGAAATAAGTAATATAAGGCTCTATTTACATCCCCTCACCTCACCTCATCCTCATCTCTAAATCTCCATTGATTATATCCAACCTAATCGTGAAACACTAGGACTATACCCAACTTGAACCATTGAATACAATGTATAATTAGGTACCAAATATTGTGGTCTACTTGAATAGATAAGGAGTAATAATCAATATGCCACCAAAAATGGCATCCCGAACAAAACTATTAAATAGTTTATAAACAATGTGATGTGATTAAAATAAATAAACAATGTGTGTGAGAATAGTAAAATAAACACAGTTGATCGTCATGTTCTATGGTGACACCTATGATTAACGAAACCTACTTCATAATGTAATTTATTTATTTGAGGATAATTTATACCACCAATGGGAACCATGTTACCACAAGAGGAACATCGAGAGGAGACTATATCCTACAACATGACCATAAGAATTTCATACACATATGGACCACATGCCATTCCTTAGAACAAATAAAAATACACCCATGTGTAACTAAACTCACACTGAAACTGTATCTCATACACCTAGGGGTAACTCATATAACTTTAAAACCATATCAGAATACACAAATGGGAAACCCAAATCATCCCAGAACCGTATCTCTTACACATGGGGAAACCTTAGATCACCCTTCTCTAAAATATGTACCTAACTATCATTACCTAGGGTTGAATCCCATTTTGTTACATGAACCCTCATTAACACATCACTCACACACACATGACATATATTATTGGGGGTAAATACTATGTATAACCTAATGCAATACAAGACAGGTTAGCCACTTGCCCGAAACTGGAATACATCCCTTAGGCTATCCTCTCAAGAACAAAACCAATACTCATCTCTTGAGGCTTATCCCACACCTTGAAGAATGTCACATAATCCATGCATTCTCAAAGGATAATTCCTTAAAGATCATCAAATACACGAATGAATTTCATCCTAAACCCTTCATCATTCTCACCCGTATCACATGGTGGTCCCTTAGGGTCTCCCAGATCCATACTATTGAATACCTTATAGTTTTAATCCATATTCAACAACACATACTATTCTATATGATTGTGGTACCATACTAACATATATTTCAAGAGTCTATTCAAAAAATAATCAAAATACTATATCAAAACACATCCCCCTAACTAGAGACCTTCTCGAGCTAGCCCATACCATGAACCTTAGAAACTTAATGTCAAATCCTTAATACTTCCCACCATCCTCATTGGTTATATCTAACATCTCCCCTAAGAGATCTATCTAGTCAACATTTGGAGTAAAACCCCCTCCACCACACTGCATATAATCATGAAGGATTTATCCCACCAATGTCACTTTCTAAATATTCAAACCATCCAATCTCTTAATCCACTATGTTCACCCATTCCATTTGATTTATACCCCTAAGTATTCTTGAGTCACATAGCATGATCACCTAATCAATACACCAACCATCAATAGTCATGGAAGCCCCATAGTGTCAAGGGTCCATTGTGGACCATGGGAATCTTGTTCTACTTATCAGAGTTTAGGGAATGAATAATTTAAATTTTTCAGTTGATCTCAAACACATGAAGGCGCAGCATGTCACATACGACATCAAAAAATGTATAAACTTCAATGATATGTTCATGGACCACCTACCTCATATGTAGACATCTCATTTTTGTTAGATAAAACATCACCACCTAATATAATCTATTTTCCTACCCACTTTCAATAACATACCTAAATCCATCACATAATAAATAATTAATTTTAGCCAATTATAATAACTAATTCAATTTAATTCAAATGGTAATAATTTCATAAAAACTCACTTGGAAACATTCACTCACTGAATCCCCAAGAAATGACATGTCGAACGTTCATGGGATGCTCCTTGCAAATCTCTCAGATAAAAACCCAAATTCTCTACATCCAATCACTCACTAATTTAATATAATTTCGTTTAAAACACTAGAAAAATTAATATGGTGATGTATCTCCAACCAACCATCAAGAAATGATGTGTGTTCATCCTCTCAAAATTAACTCTATCCACATCACAAAAAGAACCATCATTTTTAATGATTCCACCATACTATGGTGGAATAATCAATAAAAACCTATTCCCATTTCAATTATATTAGTTCCCAAAAAATATAAGAATAATATAGGTAAGGAGAGGGAAACATACCTCTAATGACTATGAAAATATCCACCAATATCACCAAATATAAAGGGGGAATCAGGGGGGTAACGATAGGGGAATGACCTAGAAGAATGGCTCTCTCCATACCCTTTCTTAACCTAACATACAAAGGGGTTTCATCCTAAAATTATATATAAACACTTATTAAAATAATAGGACTACATGTCGATTACAGTAATACTATAATAGTCACGAATCAACACTCCATTATTTGTCTAGGTTGTGGCATGACCCATATGGATCTATGTGTGATGTGTTTCATTTAGGTGAGGCCCAAGCTCAAATGTTTGGATTCCCTCACTCAATGCATGGAACCTTCAAACAACTAGACATTCCATTCCTCCAAAAATTCTATCATAGCATGTATGGTCCTTCGCTATGGAAAAAAATAATTGAAAAAATTAATGGAAAAAATTATATGAATCCCCAGACCCTTCATAAGACTCACCATCACAATGTGACACCCATTTCATAGAATGACCATTTCATTTGAGTCTTTATATTGGAAAAATTCCCATAAAACCACCATATCATGAATTCCTTTTCCATAGTGTGGTTAATTTAGTATCCCTCATCAATGTGTGGCATGCACCCATCATGGTGTGAAGTGATTGCTACAACAATATTCAGCAAAGGGAGTCACCTAAAACCTCAATTAAACAATAACATGATAACCTAAAACAACTTATAATCCTTTATCTATCTCCAATGTAACCTCCTAGAGATGTTCCAAACCTCATAATTTTGACCTGAATCTTTTTTCTCCAGAAATCCCCTCTATTGAGACAAAAATTAAAAACCCCCTCTAAATCTCAAAACCTATAAATATGTGGGTATTTTGAAAAAATAACTTCGTGTTTTTAATTAAATTTTGGAACAAAATTCTCTCCCATTTCATTATAATTTTAAGACATTCAATATAACAAATCCATATTCAAAACATTTCAAATACTTGTCCCACATCCTCCATTTCCATATTTTTCACATAACATATTCTTTATATATAGAAATATCATTTTGTATCTTTATATCTCTCCATAATTGTTTCAATTTATAGATCTTCCATGCCAATCTAGAAATTCCAAAACCATAAATTCTAGTTTCAATCATTTTTATATCATTATCACCATGTATTGAAATATCATCCACAACTACCTGGAATTATATCCAACAATAATTTTAAAAAAATTCCAATGCACAAACCCTTGGTTGCAACATTTTTTAAATATTATATGTTATGTAATACTGGTAAAAATTATAAAAAATAAAAAATTCAATAAAACCCACAAAAAAATTTATGATGTCCATAATAAAATCTAGTTCATGAAAGATCCAAGACATTAAAGGATTTACAATGAATAAAATAACTACATAAGTGAGGATAAAAATGGTTTTTCAAGAATGATATGAAAATTAGGAAATATATTCTTTATCCTAACCTAAAGTTAGTGAAGAAAGTATAATATATTTAATAAATTCAAGAAAAAATTATATAAGAATAATAAATCCAAAAAATATTCCATATAATGAAAAGGTGTATATAATATGAAATGAAATATCAACAATTATGGATCATCATAGTCATCATCATAACCAACTCCTCCTCCAACATATAATATTTTTATTAAAGCACCTTTAATGAAAAAGTGGGAAACCATCCGGGTTCATAAACAGGAAATCAAACAACATCATAAGTAATGAGAGACTATTTGAACTACAGTTTAAGACTTTTAGAAAACTTACCTCTATAGAGACTACATTGTGGATCATTAAACTTTTCATCCAGATCTTCTTGGAGGAGTTCTTTGATATTATCAGCCACCTTCTCTCAGGCTTGAAAAAAAACTCCTCCACGGAGATCTTCTTTATGTAGTTTCTCAGGCCCTCCTGTGATGTGTTGGTCTCTAACTCCAGCTCTAAGGGTTCTTCATTGAAAATTATAATAAGATCCAAATCATCACACTCTACTAGTTCATTACTACTCGGGGAGACATATAACCTTGAAATATCCTTTTCTGCATGCACCTAATCCATAACTGATGCATCTCCTACTTGAGCTTATTGCTCCTTGTGAGTAACCGAATCCACAAGCTTGTTAGTGCATTTATGATTTATCTTATGGTTGTTGTCCCATCATGATAGAGGAAATATTTCTTTATTGTACGATCTTTTAATTGGGGGATAGGTATATTATAATACTCCATACGTCTTCAAATCCTATGGGAGTGTTGGATAAATCCATCTGAGTCTATGATAGTGTTCTTTACATTCTTCGATAAGTACCTCAAATAAACCTCTAAAATGTGCACTTCCTTGGACTCTACCGACTCCAAGGTAGATTCACTTTCCTCTTCATGGTGATCAAGCCCCATAGTAGGGCCCTCATCATGATCTTCCTCCACTTTAGTCAAATCTTCAGGTGCATTACTGTCCCCCTTACCATAAACTGAAAACTGATTATTGTAGATAATCCCTTTCCGACCTACCTTAAGGCCATTGTTAATAATGGATTACACACTATTGAGCTGGATGGGTCTTTTGAAAGAAATTGTTCGGGTCTGGTGGACCCAAGACTCTCACCTCTTCAGACCCTCCTAAACCTTGTCATATCCGAGTTTCCACCTCTCGCATTGGCCCCTCCTATATTGTGTTTCCAATTAACTTAATAACACTAAAATTCTATATATCAACATGTGAATCACCAATTAATGCATTCTGGACTCCCTAAATACATGTTGTCTTAGGCCCTGAAGCCTTCTGTATCCCGTTTGGGACACCCAGGTCCTACTTCAGGTGCCCAAAGATGTCTGCACCCACTGGGTTGGCCTCCATCTTCCTTTCCTCTCAAAGGGTGTTCTTGGTAGCCTTAGTCATCAACTGAAAATTAGAGGTAGGAATGGTATACTTCATTACATCTAAAAGATTCTTCTCACTGAAGTGGCTATATTACACCTTTCCATCATCAAAACCACCCCTCCTTTGAGGGATATGATATGATGAAACTAAAACCTCACCATAATAATAATGCCAAGTTCCCATGATGACGACAAAGACCAAAATAATCAGTCCAGGTTTCATATAATACCTTCTGATTTTATAGGAGTCCACCTTCAATCTCAATGATAATGTACTCCATAGGGCCCTTCGACACATCAACTTCAACACATATCCTCAGAGAGACTCGATGGCATACAACATTGGTACTAGAATCGAAGCAGATCTATCACCCTACCATGTTTCCAATCAGCTCGAGAATCTCCTGATTCTAGAATGATAATGGTAGTTTGGGAAAAGAAATACGTAGTGTAGAGACCGGATAGTCTCGTATCAGGTAGAATTCTAAGGACCACTAGAAGAGGGAAAAATGGAAACCCTCCAAATATCACGGAGCAGAATCCAAAGCATAAACCGGATCATCTTCAATTTAGAAAAGGATTTGAATATGCTTCGCATATAGAAGAACAACAATCACACATTCCTTCATATTCCAAGAAGTGTTCACAAACCTATCGAAAGCATCATTGAATGGACTTCTAATACAAAATAGGGCCACTAGAGTTATCATCAAGAGCGTTGAAGCTTTCGTGAACTCCAATGAATAAATTGGGACTGAGATAACTCTATCAGTGAGAGATTGGACCTTAGGACTAACTGTGATTAAAGGAAACCGATGTAGGGAAGACGAGTCAGTAATGGGGGAGAAGTTGGGGTTATGGGAAGGAAGTAAATTTGAATTAGGATCAACCCCCCCTACCACTGAGAACTGAGGAGGGGAGGCGACACCGCGGCCATGACCAACTCCATCGGGGAGAAGGTAAGCGAGAGGGAAGGAAAAGTCTTTATCATCAACAACTGATTTGGGTTTAATAGGGTGATCCATTGATAGTGGTAGGGGGTAGATAAGTGAATATTTTCACTTTTTTAATCCTTTAAAAAATCAATTTATTCTAAATTATACTTTCTGTTATGATAAATGTACAAATCTCTTTATTGTTTCTCTTACTCACTCACACATATGCTTGAATAATATATCAAAAAATAATACAATTATATTTTAATAAGGTTTACCCTTGATGTGAGATCTATTCCATGGTATGTAGTGTTTATTATCCCACATCACAAAACTCTATTCTTATTATAAAGTAAAATATATGTGTGAAAGGGGAAAACCACAATCCTTCAACAAATAATCCTCTTGTTCGTATCAATAGAATTACACTCACTATTAACTTTTTATTATTGTGTGAGATTAATTATTATCATTGAAGACCCTCCACCATGAAGTTATACAAAAGATATCCTTTCAAGAATATGACCGATATCATAAATGGATCACACAATGAATTTAAGAAAAATCAATTAGAGTACAAATATCCTATTATCATATTGCATTTTTTGATATATTGACAAATAAACCTCTCTCACTTAGACCATTTTGAAGATCTCAAGAGGAAAAAATTTACATAATTTTTTGAAATAATGTTTATTGATTCCATAATTTGAAATTTTAATAACTTTTATTTCAATAGAAAATATAATCTACTTATTTCATTTTCATTGTTTAATTAAGATAAGATAAATATGGATCTATCTCCTCAGGGTAAGACATGTTCTTTTAGAACATATTCTGCAATCTATCTTGGAAATATTATCACAAATATTTCATTAATGTCATAAATAAATATAAATATCTATAATAGGTGTTGAAATTAATATACTCTAGTAGTTTCGGATATATATTCCTCGTATCATTTCAAACATTTATATTAAAATATTCACATAAATTAGACTTCAATGTGATTTAACATATTCTAAAAATCTTACCATCAATTAGAGATACGATAATGTAGTATAAATTCAAATATTACTAGAATATATTTCCATTTATATTATCATTTTTATGATTTTATCATTGAATAAATCCATAAAATTTGATTTCCAATTTTAGTCCATATTAGATAAAAACCATTTCAAACAATTAAAAATAGACCAAACCTCGTTAATTTAAAAAATTTATGGGACAATATAATCTATTTGAATATTCAAAAAACACAATTAGATATTTTTCTATGTACTAAAATTCTAGCTGATGTCACCAGACATTGATTGCATTAATCCCTTTCTCATAGACAATTTATATGGA
Source organism: Viscum album (assembly GCA_963277665.1). Classification (NCBI taxonomy): domain Eukaryota; kingdom Viridiplantae; phylum Streptophyta; class Magnoliopsida; order Santalales; family Viscaceae; genus Viscum; species Viscum album. The sequence goes on along the minus strand of OY728167.1, from coordinate 802,160,547 downwards.
TCACTATATTTTTATTGTGTTTACTTGTAAAAAATATTTACTATAACCTCTCTATTAAAAATTCCATGGAGTGAACCAAATTTATGATAGATGAACCTCCCCATTACAAACTAAAATCTCTCGTAATCATTTATATATGATATATAACTGTATTATCACAAATTAATCATAATATGAAAGCTTTCATATTGTAATAGAAGTTAATTGATGAATCAAAGTACAATGATAAAAGTATTTTTTTGAAATGGGAGTGTAAAATGATTAATTTTTTTAATGAACATTTTATTATCATAGAATTATATTAAAAATTAACACTCATGGAGAGGATGTTAGAACACTATCATATGATAAATTATTTTCTAAGATAAAATCATTTTCCTTGGTGAAAAAAACTATTATTCTATAAGATAACTATATTTTCTCTTTCACATTGAGTCAAACTAACCATTCTTTATCTTATTTATCATTTTCACATCATATTAACTCATAGGTATTCATTATGATAAATTCAAAATATATACAACACTATGTATTCATGGTATCTTTAATCCTCCTTTGGATTTATTGTGAACCCATATGCATCAAAAATATTATTTTACTTTACAAATAAGCTTTGAAATTAAATAAAAATTGATTAGATAAAATTAATCAACTACCTATGAATTGATTATATACTTAGATAATAAATATAAACCTTCCCAATTATTTTATAATTTCATCATTGAATTCATGATCCTTTTACCAAACATCGACGATATAATTAAATTAAATTTTTTAAGGGAGTAAATATGATACCATAATTTCTTTTAGGTGATATAGGTTGACTATATATTTTTTCCACTTTCCTCTCTATGTAGAAAATATATATAACACTCATTTGATCAATGTTTGTGATCATATATTCTATATTCATAATTGAAACACCATCATCCATATATGATTTTACAGTAACTTTAATTGAGATGTATCCTACTCAAAGACTGTATATTATTATTTTTCCTTTTGGGTTAAAATACCAAAAAGTATTTAATGTGTTCAAAATAACCAATAATGTACTTGAAACCATTATCCATTGATTAATTTAATGATTTTTTCTCACAATGTTTATTTTTTATCTCCATTCTAGGACTTAATTTAATGAATATTTTTGAGGAAATAATTTTGGATTAAATTATATATGTTCTCTATAATCCTATAGTTTTATTATATTTTTTTGATCTATTTGAGAAAAATGTTTAATACATATATAGTTATGAGAAATATATTCTACAACATGAAAAAAATAAATTATTTCTTCATCGAATTATGATTTATTCTTCACTCTTGTAGTTGATTTATTATTATTAAAAGAGAAAATTTTGTATCATGATTTAATCCATTTCCAATCTTTATTAATATTCTTTTCATGTGTGATTGACCCTACAATTTCTTGTACCTATTATTTTCATGTGACAGTAACTTTGAAACCTATATTCTAAACCAATTTCATGAGGAAATTTATTTCTTCAATGTAGTTTATCTCACTAGAAACAACAATTTTTAGGATGATTATTATTTTTCATATATCTTTTGGGCCCTAAAATTTTTTTTGACAAAATAAATATTATTCTTATGGAATAATGAAAAGGATATTTTAGTCACTCATAGAATTTTTCAATAGTTCAAACCTTCTATATTTATATTTATAAATCTTAATTTTTTATTTAAATCCATAAAAATCTACATGATATTATTGGTTGATTTAATCTTAGTAAACTATCTTCAAGATAGTTTTTTGTTAATATTAGTTTTCCCAATTTCTATAAAAATAATAAAGTAAATCATTAAAATTGTATTCATCTGTTCATCCTAAATATAATATAAAATTTTAAATATTTAATTATTCCTTTAAATTTTTCATTTTGATATTCATATTTTCATTTTTATGTAATAAATCATTCATATAAACTCTATATAAATTATATAATCATATTAATGTATTTATATATGTGTATTCATGTTTGGATATTAATTTCTATGTATTTTATCATAAAAAATAATCTTTAAGCACTATAATTGGAATTATACCCAATAGATATAGCCCCCTTTTTCCTGGAACTCCTCTCACATTATGGGATTTCATCATATGAGGTTTCACTCACCATATCCCTTAAGATCAAAAAATTATAATTTATTTTTACCTTTATTTTTAGGACCATGTTCCACCGCAACACCACTCATGCCAGAGACAAAATTGACCATGATCTCAGAAGCCAACCTCCAATAATCCAAGGTGGGATGACTAGTAAAAACTGTATAAATAAATTAAATGTTTCACATTACCCTATAAATAATGTAATTTAATACTAAATAATATGATATAATCATCTATAGCTTGAATAATAAATAATACCTGATAAACTAATATCATAACAATACATAATTACAGAATTTCATACAATAAAACAAAAAATGATAAATATTTTACACTCTAAAGAAACGCTTATAAATCTCATCAGTAATGTATAATGAAAATGAACCATATAATTTTTTGGAAAAAAAATATCAAAAAATGTTATCATACTAAATACCATAGTCGCTGAGCTAATACAAATAAAAACTCACTTGAAATAAGGCCTAAGATGATCCAAAATCCTTAAATGAACTAAAATTATCAAAAATATTAATATCTTTTCTTAATCACCATGAAAATGACATAATTCAATTTCGAGTAACAACATTAATGAAGCTTAAATAAACATATCATATATAAATTCATCAATTAAAAAATAAATAATTTAATTTAATAAAATGTGTGAAAATAGAATGACCTATATTACTCACCAAACATTTTAACTAAGGTAAATATGAATTATAAAATAAATGGTGTTTTTAGAAAAAATGATTGAATCATATTACATGCTAATTTACCATTTTCATAATAATTTAAAAACTTCATAATAAGATTTGAAATAATTTATATTTTAACTTATCAACTGAACTATTACAAAAAACTCCTCAAATTACTTATTAATGTCAACCATGGGGTGAATAATATATTCTAAAATGAATGTAATAATCAAAAAAATATAGTTTAATTTATGAGGTAAAATTTTCATTTAACCCCTTCAATTAAAAAACTACCAAAATACCCTCAAAATTCTAAGACATTAAAAAAAAATTTCCTAAAATTTATAATAGGTGAACCATAAAAAATTTCTTCTATATAGAGCCTAATATTTTCCTTATAATCTTATGAAATCAAGTATGTTATGCCTTACATGGATCTACACACAATCATCCATAGAAGATACACCTTCAAAATAGTTCACACAAAAAATGAATACATGAATTACCATAAAATATAACCCTAAAAAAGAATCTTACATAATTATAGGTGAAAAAACCAGATCCTAAATCAAATACATGGTTTTGAATTAATTTTAATTACCCATTAACAAAACTTCATTACCAAATTACATCACGGTAATGAAGGGAAAGAGTACAAACATGGGTTTTATGTCCATTCCTAAGCTTTTAGAACTTACGTGCTCACATTAAAACATATTTCTATTAATAATACTTAAATTAAGGTAATAATACACCCCACATAGAACTTATGGGTTATGGGACAACATGCATTCGTTGTTCCACACTCGAACCCAATCCAAAATATTAAAAAATTATATAACCCTCATCCACAACATTCCTTCCTCATTAAATCTAACACCCACTTTAGGGAAACATAATCATCATGAAATGAAATAAATATAAATAATAATTCTTCATAGGCTTATTATATTGAAAAAAAAATTAAATTTCAAGGAACAAAAATCCATAATATTAAAAATATGATAACACATTTTCTACTGGAGAAAGTAAACACTAATATATATTAATCATGTTTAAAATAATGTGTTAGTATTATATTCACTAAATCATAATACATCAAAAAACATACTCACCCACTATTTTGAAAGGAAATAGATATCTTCATTGTGAATCCAATGAATAAAAATTGATAGTGAAGTAGGTAATGTGTTTTCTCCTGTAATTTTTATGCAAACAATTTTAATCACTTATACCAATAGTATAATTGTTTTAACCCATTATTTTAAATATCAAAATAAACTACCCTTCACAAAGGGTTTCAAAATATACAACACTCTACCCAAAAATAGTGCATCCTTTATAAGAATTAACAACATTACATATTAATCTACGAATATCATTTGAGATATATTTTTCACATAATTGGTCATTATATCATTCATATAGCCAAAATGTAAATATCAACTTATTAGCTAATAAAATTTTATCATTTTATCAAATAAAAAAAGTTAATGAAAATCCTGAAGAAATATGATATCTCCTTCTCCTGAGGGAGTTTATACTTATATTGACGAGTCCTTAGAATCCCATCAATCATAATATAATAAAACTTGAAAACCCATTAATCGAAATATATGATATATATATATTAGGGAATGAATCACCCATCACATATCACATATAATAAATAAATAAATTTAATCAATAATTAAACTCGAAAAAAAATTATGACATCACTTCTCCATGAAAATCCAATAACCCACAAAGAATAAATAATCATTATCTACCCCTAGTGTCACATTTGTGAAACCATCATCTTAATATATTATGTATTATATATATATATGATGTGAGGGTTTTTTGTCTCAAAAACTCAGATCATGTTATTTATCCCCAAGAGAAATGCAACATAGCAGTCCATAGACGGTGTATCGAAGAATTTGCAATTTGAGTTACAAAACTGTCACTTTTGATTCGTTTATTTTTATGAGGATTAAAATCTGGGGATTTGATATAAATTTATAAAACAGAAAATAAATTGGAACTAAAATTCCAAAAAAAATCAACTACTAAACATTTATTTTATTGGAAATTAAAAGTCCGTGAAATAATAATCGAAGCGGTAGTTTGGTATAAGCTTAGACCTTTTAGACACTCCCCTATTTATTATTAAAAAATGATTTCCCAATAAAATTTGTGAATTCCCAACCTAATAACACTATATTAATACACTATTTTTGATGTATATCATAGAAATACCTCATTATTATCATTTTATCTCATATATAATCTATTTAATTAAATTAATACCTCTATGAAAACACACCTAATCGAGATCACTATGTCTAACAACAAGATATCACTGAAGAAATTTAAATTGAAAAATTACTTATTTTACATCATAATCTTAAAAAACATACAAAAAAATTATTTATAAATTTATTCATGAATGAAAATAACAAATTTCATTCAAAATTATACATTGAAGATAAATTCAAAAGATATTAGAAATTAAAATCGAAACTCAAAAGAGAGTGTTTGTCGGTTGTCGATATCAAAATTCTCTTAGTGTTTAGCCTCACATAACTTAAGAAACCTCCATCATCCAAATTCTATAATTAATTCATATAATATTAATATAAATCTCTTGTAAAGACTTCCCCTTTCCCCCTAAATCCAAAAAAACACTTTAATGTTTTTGATATTGAATTATAAAGAGGATGAGGGTTAGAAATATTCTTTTGAGTTTCTTTTAGTATAAAGTTTTATTGATTTTTTCCTCATTAATGAACTAAAATACATATTAGGTGTTTAATAAATATGTTATAAAAATAACTTTAAATGAACCCTAAAAATTTCAGATCTTTTGGACACATGTAGTTAACATTACATCCAATTTATTGAAGTCCTGTTTTTCTCTCTGAAGAGACTCTTCAACTTCCTCATGTTGAACACTCTCAAATACCATATTAATTACTAAATTTGAATAATAAATGTAATGGAATGGTATGTTATATAATTGTATCTCATATACAATTTTAATAAAAGAATTTGTAAACATATATCCTGATATATTCCTCATTTAATGAGGTCGGGTCAATGTCATAAGCTAAAACAATTTCCACATTGATTGATTTCATTGGGCCTAAAGAAATTAAAATCAACACTTGGATAAGTTGGAAAATTTATTCCCATAAATAATAGAATCCTAAAAAAATAATTACTGAATTTAGATTATTATAGAAAAAGTTGTCCCCACAATATATAAGTGATTGAAAAGAGTTAAATTTACATAATTAATAAATTTTCACTTATAAGATCAAAACTCACAAATGTTTCAAATATGATTAAATTTAACATTAAATGATAAATATTTGTAAATTATATCATCAAATAAAAATAGAAAACAATTTAAATATTATCTCATCAATTCCCCACACTTAGAACTAGTAAGGCTTGGCAAGTGAGCACCAAAACCAAATCAAGCCAAATTCGAAACACTCACTAATGAGATCCAAAAATTTATCACCAAGAAACAAAAGATACCATTCATCATAAAATATAAATACTTAAAATTCTACACTCATATCCTTAAATCTATTTACACTTAATTTTTTCTTCCATTAACACAACATACTTACCTTACATTAATTTTCATTCAACACACAAATACGGATTTTCAAAAATTATTTTATCATCCAAACACATAAAAGAATAACTGTAGGATTGATAAATTTATATATATCCACAAAATGTGTGCCAAGAATATGTGAATATCATGAGTAATTTTCAAAAATTTTCTTTGGATTTTAGTTGGTAGGTTTTTAATTTGAAACATGCTAATGTTGAATTAGGAGGGTTTGGATCTTTCTGAATAAAAAATGTTTGATTCTAATATTCACTCAAGTATGGTCTCTTTATCACTCCCCTTAGAAGATAATCATATCTATGGATATTTTAAAATCTATTTTACTCTTACACCATAAATATTTCAGTAGTAAAAATGAAATTTATCTTCTCTTTTCTTATTGAAATATTAAGATAGCCCTACATTTTTTTCTTTGGGTTTTCTAGAAAGACGGAACTCAAAAGTTCCTTGAAAGATATAAAATTGAATATATTTTAGTAGAAAAAAAAATTAGAAGAAAACACATGAATTCAATGTTTTATTTTTCTACCCAAAGTAGAACCATATGATGTACAACACGACATGTTATCTTCTCCAACACTTAAATTCAACTATATATTTAATTTTTACTTCTAAATAAGGTTGTATAGGGAATGCCAGTTTAAAATTCAGCTAACCTAATAGGATGTACATGGATAATAAGGTATCAAAAAGGTCAAATGTATAGGGAATTCTGGAATAAAAATGATTCTTAGGGAAAAGGGGGATTTCAAAGAGAAAATAAATGAATCAATCATTTAAAGCACAAGTACCTTAACAATCAATTTTTGACAAAAATAAAGCATGTTCTAGTTAAATCAAGAATGGATTGGATCACTTAAGAAATGAGATAAATGTGATGAAGATATAAAAAATGGTTTTGAATCATCATTGGAAGGTGATTTCAAAGATAAAGGAAATGATATGCAGCATGATATTCAGAAATCAAAGGTCTTTTCATGAAATTTATAATGTTATTAACTTAAAACAAATTCATTTTTATCATTCATTTATGTTTAGTTTAATGGGATAAATTGGTTCAGTAATTGACATGGGTTTAAAAAATGAAAATGTTAATTGTTTGATCTCCTAAGGTTTAAAAAACATAAAATAATAAAAGTAAAAAACACAAAAATTTAATTATGAAATAAAAACGATAAGTAACACAAAAAAAATGGCAGAGGAGTTAAAAAATGAAAATAATGGAATCCCCATCCTAATATACCCACTATGTTCCTCCACCCACACCTAGTTTTTTGTAATTTCCTCACTATGAAATAATTTTATTTGAGAAAATGAAATTTGAGAAATTAATGATAGAATAATAAATAAGTGAAAAGTATATAAAAAACTAAACTTCAATTGTATTCTTCTTCATGAATATGGATCTCCACCCCAAGAGGCTCTTGAGAATTCTCTATAAACATCTTCAACCTATTAAAATTTAATATGAATGTTGTCCATTTGTATGTTTCTTATTTGGATTTCACCAAAAGGAAAAACACGAGTAATAATGAAAGGGACAGACCATTTGGAATGGAATTTATCTAGGAGAAGCTTTAATCTGAAATTAAACAGAAACACATCATCTCCTTCATTAATGTTTTTGTTGAGAATCATCCCATAATGAAATAATTTAGTTATTTATTTATACAAATTTCAATTTTCATATTAATTATTTTTAATTTCCTCTAAATCCTACAAGAAAAAATATCCTTCTTTTCCTGCAGAAAATAGATTTGTGTTATATATTTTAACCAAAAAATATTTTAGTTATAAATCAACTAGAATATTACATGACTTTACATAGACGATTGTGAATGATGACATGAGAATTTGGGTTTTCAATATAGTACTATAGGACTAGAGTACATCATCTAGTCTCAAAACCGAAACCTTTCTATTTGGGTTCACATTTTTTTCCAGATTTTTTTTGATTTCTCTATTTGATAACTTATCCATTCCATTTGTTCGGTGTTGATAAGGCATTGAGAACATATGAGAAACTCTATATTTCTTAAAATTAAATTCCAATGTTCAATTAAAAAATTTGGTGAATTGATCATTAACAAGAAACATTGGAAAGAAAAATCTATAAAATAAATTTCGTTTTACAAACATGGATACAGTTTTGGAATCATCTGAACTAGTTCGAACAACCTCTACCCACATGGAGATATAATCAATAGATGAAATTTTGCAATTATATAAAAAAAATTAAGTAAATTTCCCATGAAATCCATTTCCCATAATTAAAATTCATCATAAAAAAAGTGGAGGGTGAGGAATATTTTTACTTTTGGTAATGTTTCCTTGAAATTGGAAATATTTAAATGTTCAAAAAAATCGAAAATCATATCTAAAAAATGGAATGCCGATAAAAACCAGAATCAAGAACATTTATTTAAGTTAATTGTGATAAAAGTTGTCCCCCACAACATTAAGTGTGAAAAAATGATGGAAGAATTGAAATTTAGAATATGGAATGCATATCCTAATCATTTGATCATTACCAACATGATCTAGGTAAGGATAATACCAAATTTAATTATCTGAATCACTCATAAGTTTAGAAATTTGTTTCTTAGAAAACTAGTGGGGAACTTCATCACGATCTAAATAATTTACAAGATCATCAAACTGTGATATTTCACTCTTATAAGAGTAAAAATCCACATCTAGAAAGCTTTATTTAATTAGTGGTTAGATATAAATCTCTAAATTTAAATGTAATTATATCCTATTAAAATGGTCAAAAACAATGTTCTAACTTCCTTTCTTATCCATTGTTTCAAAATGAAACTCCTTTAATGTAAATATTCATCTCAACAGTCTTGGTTTGACATCATGATTCTTCATTAAAAATCATATTACAAAGTGTTTTATGAAAAAAATCCCTTTGGAGTCCAGCAGATAGCATCTAAATTGTTCTGCAGTAAAAATTAAAACCAAAAGTTCCATCTTAGTTGTTGTGTAGTTTAATTGGTCATGGCCTTATTTTCTATAGGCTTAATAAATCACATGATAGTTTTTCCAGAATTTGACCCAAAAATACCCCTAGAAAAAAGTCAGATGCATTACTCTTGATTTCAAAGGGAAATTCCCATTTAGGTGGTTTAACAATGGGAAGGGTTATCCGTTTTTTTTCAACTCCTTAATGGTATGTTTAAAAATTCCATAAAAAAAAAGTAATTTTATTTTTGGATGAATCTAGAGAGTACTAACTTAATAAATCCATTTATGAATATCCTATATAAACTAGTATGAATATGGAATAATCTCACATCATAACAGTTTTTGTATATAGAAATGAATAAATGACCTCAAATTTGGATTTATTAACTTGATTCTCATCTATAGACACAACATGACGAATTATAATCCCCTAATCTACTATGAAATGGATTTTTTCATAATTTTGGATAGGATTCATATCAATTAATGTTTCGATAACATGATTCAAAATTTTAAAACAACTTTTAAATGAAAATACATTAATAGTGAAGTCATCTATAAATAATATCATTATATAGAAATTTAGTGAAATTATCATCACACATATTTGAAAATTTTAAAGATAATTACATAAGTCAAATGACTTCTACTATGATAATTCTTTCCAAAGGGGAATTTGAATTTTATTTCCTATTGATCCTCTAGGAAAATATCAATTTGGAAATAACCAAATAATCCATAAAAATTAATAGTGGGTTTTCATAGCTAGTATTTTAAGGGCATGATCAATAAATGGAAATGTGAAGTGGTTTATCCTTGAAAAAAAATTATTTTCCTATAATCAACACACATTCCCCATTTATTGGGAAGAAAAAGAGGAAAAAGATCACCAAATTCATTCTTTGAGATTGTAAATCCACCTTTTTTGGGGACAACATGGACATGGATAACCCATTGAATATCATTGATGGTAAAAATAATTCAATCATCCAAAAAGGCACTGACTTATTTCTTGACAACCTCTAAAAGTCTTGGGTTAAATATCCATTGAAATATATTAATTGGTTTATCATTTTCACTTGATGAAATTATTTTCATGAAGACTATGGGACTGATTCTAGTTAAATCACATAGAGTCCATAATATGGATTTTTTATTGGATTTGAGGACTCGTAACATTTTTTTTTCTATTTTTTACCTTGAAATATGTTTTGAAATGCTGATAGGTAATTGTTAATTATTAATTAAGAAAGAATATTTTAGGTAAGAAGGTTTTAATTTTAGGTCTAGCTATTGTGGATTATTTTCATTTATTAGATAACACCTCCCATATGTGTGATTGTTTAGTGACTTTCCAAAATTTTAAGGTAATTCGTCATGTAGATCACATTCCATGTTCTCAGGATCTATTCCATATACATAATTGGTATTTTCACTTGGGAAACTGCTAGTAGGTTAAATGATTTCTAAAAATTTATCTACATAAAATCCAAAATAATCAGACTCTTAAAAAGATGCTTTATATTTTAAAGACTCACTGGAATCTTACTTTTTACTCTATTATTGATTGGATTCAACAAAAAAACAATTTACATCTTTTAAAAAATTAGTTGGTTTCTCAACATAGAAAATTTCAGTAAACATTTCATTGATTAAATAATTTATAATTCTTATTTGAGGGGGTGAATGATCCTCAATTGGGTGTTTCATGGAATGAAAAATATTTAGGTGAACAAAAAATCCTCCAAATTCAAGTTAAAGTGTTCCTTTGTTAACATTGATGATTTATTTTCCATCTTTCAGAAGTGGTATCCCTATAATGAGAGGATCATGGGAACTAAACCTATTATCTTCCAAATCCAGGACATAGAAATAAACTAGAAAAATCATTTCACTCACCTGAATGAGAACATCCTTTATAACTCCAGCGGGCTTGGTAGTACTTCATATGGTAAGTTGAATAAAAATTCCAGAGGTTTTCAGTTCTCCAAACTGAGGAGATTAGTAAACATAATGTGTCATAGAATTTATGGAATCAACTAAATAATTCATGAATTTCATCAATTCTCATTAAAATATGGTGCAGGGAATGGTAAATATTCGTGGGTATTTACATTTTATAGTTAAATAAAATTGAATCATGGATGAAAAATTACTTCCTAAAAATAAATTTTCACTTTATTTGAATTTCCAATTGTGGGTACACTCTATTTTAAAAACATATATTACCATGTAATCTATTTCATGTCATTAGGAAAAGGTATGTTGACTTAAAATTTATTAAAAGTTTCCGAAACCTACTTATACAACTATATTTCAACAATTAACTGCACAAGTGGTTCTATCCTAGGATAAGTTAGTGGTGGTTTGAATGTTTCTAGGCTATTTTGAGCCCAAATTTGAGAAATAAAATAATTGTAAATACTATTTAAATCCTTATTTTTTATTTTAAGAAAAAATCTCCTCTTACTTTTTTTCACTCAAATAAAAATAAAAAGTTCCATCATTTTCATTTGTGTTGGTATTCTTATTATCAATTTCAACTGAAGGAATGAGTTCCTCAATTTGAGTTTTATTTAATCTAGTTACACTCCTAAGTTCTATTCCACTCACATTTTCTATCCCTTTATCACTTATATTCACTTGGGGTTTCGAAGGTAAATAGCTAATATTTTGATTTATCATGCTACTAATATTAGAGGCTAGTTAAACCATTTGATTCATCAAGTCATTAAATATATTTTTTGTTAATATTATTTTTTTCTTATTTCTTCTAGTAATTTCCTCACTGATTATTCAAAGTTACTCTTTGACTTTTGAGTTTTAGAGTTACACTAAACGTTTTTCTATAAATAGAATTGAATTTATCATTAAAATATTTTTTTTAATAATTACTTGATTTACCAAATAAGAAGATTCTTGGTTATCCATGTTATCAAAATATTTCATTGGAGTGGTTGTTATTGCATTGATAGAAATATTGGTTGGATTGAAAAGGTATTTTATGGTTTTATTGAAATAGATTTTTAGGGAAAAACATTAAAATTCTAAAAAGGATCTTGAATTTCTTGAAATTGGTCATTAAAATGTTCATTGGTTGAAAAAATTCCACAACATACTTGAATTTGAGAAGAAAACATAGGTTTATGTGGGATAGGTAATTTGTTAGAAAACATCATCGACCTAACCATTGTGGTAAGATCAGAAAGTTAACACACAATCATGTTATTTTCATAACTGTAGTGGGGAATTCTTGGACAAATTTCACATGTAGATGGTCTCTTTTTTCAAATTGTTGCTCATTTTGGGAAATGTTTTCAATTAAAATATTATCAACCAATAGTGTTTTTTCAACTAAATACCTTCCCATATTAGAATCAATCACGCCCTTATCAATAAGACAAAATCCTTTATAAAAATATTGAATAAATATCTGGTCACTGATTTGATGTCAGGGAAAACAAAAATAAAGTATTTTGAATTGTTCCCTGTTCTCATGTAATATTTCACCATGATTTTTATGAATCCCACATATATATTTTTTAATGGAAGATGCTATGGATGCATGGAAAAAAATCAAGGAAATTTTTCTTTAATTCATTCCAATCTCTAATAAATGTTGAATGTTATTATAAAAATCACGCTTTGGAAACTCCTTATAAATTAAAAGAAAATGACCTAAATTTCATTTAATACGAATCAAATCCTTTAGTTTTAGTGTTGAAATAAAGATATCTTAATTCTTGAATGTTCTTATGTGGATATTCACCTACAAATCCATTAAATTTTTGAAGTTGGTGAATAAAACCATATTGAATTTTGAAACCAAGAAAGTGAATCAGAATATTCCACAGGGTTTTGTTGTTTTTCATCACAGGATGAAGAAAATTCATTCAAATTTCAATTTCATCCATTTAAATTTTAGGTTCAAACAAGTTCCTCCTATTTGTTTTAGTGGAATATTTGAAACTAGGGAAAAAGGATTTCTAATATCACTAACCCTAGAGTAATAAGTTCAATTAATTTAAAAATACAATGTTAGCATGTTTGGGTCATTATTTCAGAAAATGAAAAAAAATTAAAAAAAACTCAATAAAAATACTTATAAATTATGATTTTTGATTTCCATAGAGAAATGCATTTTAGTAGCCCCTATAGTGTCTCGCTATGAGGTTTCAATTTGAGTTACAAAACTATCACTTTTGAATTTTTTTCCTGAATAAAAATTTGGGGATTTGGTTAAAAGTTATAAAACTAAAAATAAATGTGGAATGAAATGAATGAAAATTAAACAACTAAATATAAATTTTATTGGAAATTTAAAGGTTATGAAATAAAAATCGATGTCGTAGTCGTGGATAAGATTAGACCATCCATACATTCCCTTCTTCCTTGATTAAAAAACATTTTCCAATTTAATTTCTCTATTACCATCTAAATACCTCTATATAAACACAATACTTTTCAAGGATATAATATCAATACCTCAATATAATTGTTTTCACTACTATATAATTTATTTTATTACTTGAATACCTCTAATTAATCCAACCTAATCAAGATCACGATGCTCAATGACAAGACCTCCTCAAAGAAATTTAAATATTTAAATAAATTATTTTAATTCATAGATTGAATGAACATAAAAAAATAGTTGAAAATATATTAATTAAAGAAAACATTACATTTTATTCTAAATTATATGTTCAATAAAATTTCTAAAGAGATTATACAAGAAGATCGCAACTCGGAAGAGAGTTTTTTTTTTCAGTTTTCATCATCCAAAACCACTTGGTTCTTAGCCTTACATCACTTGAGAAGCCCCCTTATTCTTTATTCCAATAAGAATTCATAGAATATTTATTAACGACTCTAGAAAACCCAAACCCATTGTCACTCAAGCCAACAAAAAACTATTGAAAATATGTGGATTTGGAAATATAATGTGGAGGAGGGTTGAAATCTTATGTCTATTTTCTATAAGTCCAAATTTGGATTGATTTTTTCCTCATTCCCTGAAAAATATCCATATAAGGTATTTTATAAAGTTATTATAAAATGAAATTTCTATCAGAAAAAAATAATTTCAATTCATTTTTACACATTTAGGAATTGTTACATAAAATTTATTGAAGTCATTTGTTTTCTTTCCATAGAGATTATTCAACTTTCTAATGTTTCATGCACTAAAAGACCATATTTATGAGCGAATTTGAAATTAAAATTTAATTAAGTGGGGTCATCTTTAATTATATTTCATTTTCATCTAGATTCAATGGATTTTAACTCTTTTAACCTGATAAAATCCTAATTTAATGAATCAGACGCAATTCTATTGACAGTTTTTTTTCACACTGGATGCTTTATTTGGGCCTCAATAAATTCAAATAACCACTTTTCATTATTGGAAATGTTTTATCGGATTAATAATAGAATAGTAAAAAAATATTTTCTCAATTTATATTAATATATAAAAACTTATTCATTCAATATATAAGTGATTGAAAACAAGTAAATTTCTAGAATTAAAAAAATTTAACTTTTAAGATCCAAACTCATCAATGGATCAAATATTATGAAATTTGTGATAAAATGATTAATTGGTGGAGGTTATACCATTTAAATATATTTTTTTAATATTAGCTTTATTAATTCCACCACACATAGCATTTGGAATCCCAGACAAGTGAACACCAAAATCATACCATGGGAAATTTAAAACACCTAACTATAAAATCCACCAATTTATCACCATGAAACAAAAGATATCTTGTCTCCTAATTTTTTTTAAATTTCTCTATTGATATCATTCAATCCATTTACACTTCTCTTCTCCTACCATGAAAACAACACAATTACCTTAAAAAATTATTCTCTCAACACACATATATGAATTTTCAACATAGAATTTCTCATCCTAACTAATTCAATAATCACCATAAGCTTGATGAATTCATATATATCCACTATATGTAAGCCAAAAACATGTGATTATCATAAACCTTTCACAGGTTTTTTCTATGTATTTAGGTTCGTAGGTTTTGAATGTCAAAAATAATGAGAACAGATTAGGAGCCTTCAATCCTTTTTGAAGTAAAAATGAATGAATATTATTTTCAAACAAGTATGGGACCATCCTCACTCACCTTAGAAGAAAAAAAATAATATCTAAGAATTATTGAAAATATCTTTTCCCTCCCACAATATCAATATTTCAGTAGTAAAAATGAAATTTCTCTTCTCTTTTATCCCCTTAAAATATCAAAATATGTAGAAAATTATTTATTTGGTAACTCTAAATAGGTACAACACCATTTTCCTTGAAAGATTAATAAAGTCAAAAAATTTAGCATAAAAACATCTTTTTTAGCATCAAACACAGCTTTATAGAGTTTTATTTTTCAATCTAATGTATCAAAAAATGATGTATCATGCCACAAGTAAGCTTTCCCCACACTTACAATCAAAAAGACCATGCATTTTTACTTCCTGAGTAGGTTGGATTGAGAAAAATGGCTTGTAATTTGGCTAGCCTAACAGGTTGTACATGAATACAAAGGGCTCAAAAGGTCAAATATATAGGATAATTCATAACAAAAATTATTCTCAAGAAAAAATGGTCTTCAAAAATCTAAATAAATTCATCCAAAATTTTAAATACAAGTACCTTAACCCTCAATTTTTGACAAAAATAAACCATGTTGTGATTAAAGTATTCAAGGAACAATTCTCTCGAGAAATGAGGTGAATGTGAATAAAATTTTAAAAAGGTTATATAAGCCTCATGGTGGTGGATTTCAAAGATAATGTTAGTGATATGTGTCATGAGATTCAGAAATCATAGGTCTTTTCTAGAAATTTCCAAAATTTTGAACTTGAAAGAATGTCATTTTCACTATTCATTTCTCTTTAGTTTCAATAGATAAATGGTTCACTCATTGGAATGAGTTTCAAAAATGAAAAGTATAATAATTTGATTTCTAAAGTTTCAAAAAACACAAAAAATGAAAAACAATTGATACAAAATAAATGAAAAGAAAAGAAACACACTAAAAATTTAAAGAGAAGTTGAAAACAAAAAATATTAAAAATAAAGAACACAAATTCATAATATACCAAACATGTTTCTCCCACACACTTTTTTTTTTAATTTCCTAATTGTGTAATGTTTTTATGTGATAAAATTTAATTCCAAAAATTGAAGGTATATTAAAAAGTAAGTGATAAGGAAAGACACAACCTAGATTCAATTATATTTAGATTCATGCGGATGGATCTACTCCTCTAGAGACTCATAAAAATATCATTATAAACCACTTAAATCTCTGACCATTGACTATGAATGGTTTCCATTTATATGGTTCTTTTATCTAGATAACACCAAAAGGAAAAAATGAGTAAAAATGAAAGGGACTGAGTATTTGAAATGAGATTTACAAGAGGAAAATTTCAATCTAGAATCAAACAGTTATACTTTATGTCATTCCTTGATGTTTTTTTGAGAATCGTCAGTACGGGAAAAATCGCTATTGCGACGGGCTATTTGCGACGAGAATAAATCACGTCGCAAATACCAAGTCCAGGAAACTATTTGCGATGGGGAGAAGTGCCTGTCGCAAATAACTAATTATTTGCGATGGGGTTTCATCTCCGGTCGCAAATACTTTGGCGCGGCTTGCGCGCCAAACTGCGTGAAAACTATTTGCGACGGGGAGGTGACTCTCGTCGCAAATAGTATGTGGCAGCGTGCGCGGGGTTATTTGCGACGGGACCCGTCGCAAATACCCGGCGGCGGTCAATAACTTTTTGCGATGGCATGTCGTCCCATCGCTAAAAGACGTCGACATGCACTATTTGCGACGGGACCCGTCACAAATAACTTTTTAACCACCGACTGTAATTAATGCGGGCGAGGGTAATTGCGACGGGACCCGTCGCAAATACCACCATTTGCGACGGGCTTTCTGTCGCAAATAATCTCGTTGTAACTAATCTAACCTATATATACCCCCATCCGTTTTTTCCAAATCATTCAGATCTTGCTCTCTCTCTCTCTCTCTCTCTCTCTTCATTTTTTAGTTTCAAAGAGAAATTTTCTTTTAGTTGAGGTTTTTTTATTTAAGAGCAATCAGAGGGCGTCAATATCTTCAGAATATAAATGTTTAAGGTATTAATATTTTTTTAATGTTTATTTTATTTTTTATGTTAATTTTAATTTTTGTTTATGTGTTCTAATTTAATCAGATTTCAATTTATTTTTTATTATATTTAGTTTTACTAAGTAATTGATATTGTTAGTAATAATTATAAATAATTAGTTATAATTATCATTAATTAGATATAATTAGGAATAAATAGATATAATTAGCAATAAAAAGTTATAATTAGTAATAATTAGATATAATTAGTAATAATTAGATATAATTAGTAATAATTATATATAATTAGTAATAATTAGATATAAAAAGTTATAATTAGAAATAATTAGATATAATTAGGAATAATTAGTAATAATTAGACATAATTAGATATGATTAGTAATAATTAGATATAATTAGTAATAATTAGATATAATTAGTAATAATTAGATATAATTAGTAATAATTAGATATAATTAGTAATAATTAGTAATAATTAGATATAATTATTAATAATTAGATATAATTAGATATAATTAGTAATAATTAGATATAATTAGTAATAATTAGTAATAATTAGTAATAATTAGAAATAATTAGATATAATTAGTAATAATTAGATATAATTTGTAATAATTAGTAATAATTAGATATAATTAGTAATAATTAGTAATAATTAGTAATAATTAGAAATAATTAGGAATATTTAGGAATAATTAGTTATAAATAGTTATTATTAGATATAATTAGATATAATTACAAATAATTAGCAATAATCAGGAATAATTAGCAATAATTTGGAATAATTATCAATAATTAGGAATAATTAGCAATAATTAGGAATAATTAGCAATAATTCGGAACAATTAGTAACAATTAGTAATAATTAGTAATAATTAGTAATAATTAGTAATAATTAGTATTAATTGGAAATAATTAGGAATAATTAGTAATAATTATGAATAATTAGGAATAATTAGGAATAATTAGGAATAATTAGGAATAATTAGTAATAATTAGTTATAATTAACATTAATTAGATATAATTATGAATAAATAGGAATAATTAGGAATAATTAATATTAATTAGATATAATTAGGAATAAATAGATATAATTAGCAATAAAATGTTATAATTAGTAATAATTAGATATAATTAGTAATAATTAGATATAAAAAGTTATAATTAGTAATAATTAGATATAATTAATAATAATTATTAACAATTAGATATAATTAGACATACTTAGTAACTATTAGACATAATTAGTAATAATTAGATATAATTAGTAATAATTAGTAATAATTAGATATAATTAGTAATAATTAGATATAATTAGATATAATTAGTAATAATTAGATATTATTAGTAATAATTAGTAATAATTAGTAATAATTAGTAATAATTAGTAATAATTAGGAATATTTATGAATAATTAGCTATAAATAGTTATAATTAGATATAATTAGATATAATTACAAATAATTAGCAATATTCAGGAATAATTAGTAATAACTAGGAATAATTATCAATAATTAGAAATAATTAACAATAATTAGGAATAATTAGCAATAATTAGGAATAATTAGGAATAATTAGTATCAATTAGTAATAATAAGTAATAATTGGTAATAATTGGTAATAATTAGTAATAATTAGGAATTACTAGTAATAATTAAGAATAATTATGAATAAATAGGAATAATTAGGAATAATTAGGAATAATTAGCAATATTTAGGAATAATTAGGAATAAATAGTTATAATTAATATTAATTAGATATAATTAATATGAATTAGATATAATGAGGAATAAATAGATATAATTAGCAATAAAATGTTATAATGAGTAATAATTAGATATAATTAGTAGTAATTAGATATAATTAGTAATAATTAGATATAAAAAGTTATAATTAGTAATAATTAGATATAATTAGTAATAATTAGTAACAATTAGATATAACTAGATATAATTTGTAATAATTTGAAATAATTAGTAATAATTAGATATAATTAGTAATAATTAGTAATAATTAGATATAATTAGTAAAATTATATATAATTAGATATAATTAGTAATAATTAGATATAATTAGTAATAATGAGTAATAATTAGTAATAATTTGTAATAATTAGATATAATTAGTAATAATTAGATATAATTTGTAATAATTAGAAATAATTAGTAATAATTAGTAATAATTAGATATAATTAGTAATAACTAGTAATAATTTGTAATAATTAGGAATAATTAGTAATAATTAGGAATAATTAGGAATAATTAGTTATAATTAGTAATAATTAGTAATAATTAGATATAATTAGATATAACTAGATATAATTAGATGTAATTTGTAATAATTATTAATAATTAGTAATAATTTGTAATAATTAGGAATAATTATGAATAATTAGTTATAATTAATATTAATTGGAAATAATTAGGAATAAATAGATATAATTAGAAATAAAAAGTTATTATTAGTAATAATTAGATATAATTAGTAATAATTAGTAATAATTAGATATAATTAGCAATAATTAGACATAATTAGTAATAATTAGATATAATTAGACATAATTAGTAATAATTAGTAATAATTAGATATAATTAGTAATAATTAAGAGTAATTAGGAGTAATTAGGAGTAATTAGGTGTAATTAGGACTAATTAGGAGTAATTAGGAGTAATTGGGAGTAATTAGGAGTAATTAGTAATAATTAGTAATAATTAGTAATAATTAGTTATAATTAGTAATAATTAGGAATAATTAGAAAAAATTAAGAATAATTAGTAATAATTAGGAATAATTAAGAATACTTAGGAATACATAGGAATAATTAGGACTAATTAGGACTAATTAGGAGTAATTAGGAGTAATTAGGAGTAATTAAGACTAATTAGGAGTAATTAGGAGTAATTAGGAGTAATTAGGAGTAATTAGGAGTAATTATGAGTAATTAAGAGTAATTAGGAGTAATTAGGAGTAATTAGGAGTAATTAGTACTAATTAGTAGTAATTAGTACTAATTAGGAGTAATTAGTAATAATTAGTGTTAATTAATTACAATTAGGATTAATTAGATATAATTAGATATAATTAGATATAATTAGAAAATAATTAGTAATAATTAGTAATAATTAGTAATAATTAGTAATAATTAGTAAATGAAATCTGCTTGGATTATGAAGGGAAATTTTTTAATCATCTCCACAATGATGATTACCAAATTTCGTATCATTATTCAAGTAGTTTAAAATTTTCCATGTATTGATAAGTATTGCTAAATTAGTAATAATAAGTGTCAGAAAGATGCAATTAAATGAGCTGTTGGACAGAAGTGTAGTCGTCCATCCACTGGAAATTGTGTCGCCCTTAATTAATGATAATTATTAAGTAGTTGTAATTATTTATCTTTTTTTAGATAATGGTTTTATAATTTCAAACTATTCAAAAACAGTGATGATTTTATAATTTATGTAGAAAAATATGGAATAAGGAAGTTGACATCAGTCAATATTAGATGATTGCACATGGATAAATCAGCGTTGAAATCCAAATGGTTCTGGATTAAATCCTGTCTATATTGTGGGTGTTGAAGCTTTCTTAGAATTTTCATCTTCAAAACCAAAATATGTTTCAGAAGGCACAAGTAATTGTCCTTGTAAAAAATGTGCTCTGAGAATGTTTGACACATTTGATAAAGTTGGGGGGACATCTCTTGCAGTTTGGTTTTCAACCAGATTATGTTTTTTGTTATCAACATGGTGAACACAGTTCTAGAGTTGATTCTAATAAATTGATTCCGGATCCATCACGATTTCAAAATTTAGTACATGATGTTGTAGGTCCATCTATTAAACAAATAGAAACTCACAGTGATATTGATTTAACTCCTAAGTTAGCACCATCAGAATTTTATGAGTTGTTGAGGTCTTTTAAGGATGCATTATATCCTAGTTTCAAGATAAGAAAACTTGAAGCGGTTGAAAAATTTATGGCTATTAAATCAGATAATGCAATGTCAAACAACTATTTTGAAGAGATATTTTCTTTGGTTAAAACACTGTTACCTGAAGGAAATGTGTTGCTTGCAAATTACTATGAGAGCAAGAGGCTGATTCGTAATCTGGGCTTAGTTATTGGAAGATTCATGCATGTCCAAATGATTCCATCTTATATTCTGGAGAAAATGAATCATTGGATATTTGTTGAAGCAACAAGAAGAGATGTGTCGGCAGCATCAACAGTAGGAGTAGCATTACGAGGAGCAGATCTGTCGAAGGCAGTAGCAGCATCAGGAGTAGATGGAGTACATGTGATGTTTGACTCGTAGTTTAGGGATCGAGTTTCCTCGACCAGCTCTTTCAGCTCCTCCACCTCCTCTAGACGACCCCCAGTGACTTTTGTTATGTTACAAACATTTGAATTAAAATTGTAATATGGATTATTTACATTTTTTGTCTTTTATATAGGTGAAAATGTTACATAATTTAATTTTTAATATTTTAATATTTATTTATATTTTTTTCTCAATATTGAGAATTTTAATATTTTTAATTTTTCTATTGTCTTAATAATAATATTATTATTTTTTCATCAATCGTAATATTTTTAAAATTTATTTTTTAAAAAATAAATTTATTATTTGCGACGAGGCTTTTTGCGACGGGACCCCGTCCCAAATAGCCCAACTAAATATTTTTAAAAACATATTTGCGACGGGTAAGTAAGCCCGTCGCAAATAATTTGTTGCGACAGGACCATCACAGAAAACGTTTATGTATATATAATACATATAATCGGATGTTTATTTGCAACGCGAAACATTCCCGTCACAAATAAAGGTTTTTGTGATGGGCTTGTCGCAAATAATTGTATTTGCGACATCATTTTCTGCAACGGGCTATTTGTGATGGAACCCCGTTGCTAAAGCTCATTTGCGACGGGATCCCATCGCAAATAGGCCGTCACAATTATGAATAATTCCAGTAGTGTATCCCATCATGAAATACTTTGGTTCTTTCCTTATACAGCCTAGAACTTTCATATGAATAATTTATGATATCATCCACCACCTGCAAACAAAATTTTCTACCTTTTTAAATAGAAATCAGATTTATGTTACATGTTTTAATAACCTAAAAGGATATGTGTTCTAACTCAAATGAAATGTTATAACACTTTCTATATAAAAATTAAAATAGAGATAGGATTTTTTTTTGAATCAAGTCATATAGGCTAAATGTTCTTCATATATTCTCAAACCACAATTCATTCTATTTGGGTTCATTATTTTTTCCATAATTTATTTTATTTCTCTATTTGATAACTCAACCATTCCATTTGTTTTTAGGGTTATAGGGATTAAATACCATATAAAAATATCTATATTTATACAGAATAGATTGAAATTTATTTTTAATAATGTGTGTTCTTTTATTAGTGATCCAAAACTCTGGCATTAAAAATCTAGAAAACAAATTCCCTTTCAAATACATGGATACAGTTTTGTAATCATCAAATCTAGTGGGATAAACCGTAAAAATTTTTACTCATAATCAAAATCATTCAAAAGGTAAAGATATCCAACATAATTGGAAAATATTCCCATGAATTCCATACCCAAAAAATAAAATACACCACAAAACAAAGGTTGTTACAGAGGAATCTAATTCTGTTTGATAATGTTTCCTTGAAATTGTAAATCTTTATATGCTCTAAAAAAATCAAAAGAATCTATAAAAATGGTGGTTCGATATAAACTAGAATAAACCACTTTTATTGCAGTTATTTTTGGTCAAAAGGGTCCCCTAAAACTCAAATTGTGATAAAAATTCTGAACATATTGAAATTTAGAATTTAGAATGCATCTTCTAATAATTATATAAATACAAACATTCCATAAGGAAGTATCATACAAAATGTAATTTTTTGACAAAATCATACATTTTTCAATTGCTTTATTAGAAAACCCATGGGGAAATTCATCAGTATCCAAATAATTTACAATATTATCAAAACCATAGTATTTTACTCTTTAAATCATAAAACTCCTCATCTAGAAAGATTTATTTCATTGGTGGGAATATATAAATAATTCCACTAAAAATATTGTATCATATTAAAATGAATAACAATAAGGTTCTAACATCTTTTATTATCAATTATTTAAACATAAAAATACAATAAAAATAAGATCTATCTCAAAAATATTTTTTTTTCATCACATTTATTCGTCAAAAATATGATTGCAGAATGGTTTATGAAAAAAATTAATTTGGAGCCCAGAACATAACCTCTAATTTTTTCTAGATAAAAATTGATAGCCTAAATTTTCTTATCAATTGTTTATTAGTTTTAATGGTAATAATATAATGTTCTAGAGTGATAATAAATCACATGAGAAATATTTCCTATCCCTTGAATCAATAATTCCCATTGAGAAAAGTCATATGTATTGGTCAATATATTGAAGTGAAAGACCTATTATTTTTGTTGAACAATGTTTGGGGTTTTTATTTTTTATTTCTGAAACGAAAAGTCTTGTTTACACCATTCATCTAAGACAAAGGGGGTTTATTTTGGGAGAAATCTAGACAATGGAAGTGATAATTTTCTAGATTCCTCTTTGAATCTCCTATAAAAACAAGCATGTCCATGGAAAGATATCACATCTCTCACTATTTTTGGATATGGAAACAAAGAATTTTCCTTAACTTTTGATTGATCAACTTTAATTCCATATAGATACACAACATGACCATGAAAAATCCCCTTAACTACCATGAAATGAAATTTTTCATAATTTATGAAAAGTTTTTTAACAATGAATGTTTCACGAATGAGGGAAAACTTTTCAAACAAAATTAACATGATGACACATAAAATTTGAATTCATACATTAAAATTTCCATAAATTTTTCTATAAATTCATTGAAAATTCTCATCATACATATTTTAAATGTTCTATGAGAATTACATAAAAGGAAGGACATTATACTATAAGAAAAGATCCCAAATGGGCACATGAAAATGGATTTTTATTGATCCTCCAGTGCATTATCAATTTGAAAATAATAAAATAATCCATCTAGAAAACAATAGTGGGTTTTCCCACCATTATTTGAAGTAATTGATCAAGAAATAGGAATGGAAAATGGTCATTACTTGTAAGAATTTGAGATTCATATAGGAAATTAACACTCTCCATTTATTTTGAATCCTAACAGGGATAAGCTAACCAATTTCATTCCTTAAGATTAAAAAGCATAATTTTTTGGGTACAACATGTACATGGATGGACCACTAACTGTAAGATATTGGAATAATAATTAATGGAGAAAAATGGAAGTGAATTTTTTATTAACAACCTATAAAAGTTTTGTGTTCAATATCCATTGAAATTAACATCACTAGTTTAGCATTTTACTCCATCAAAATTCTATGCATGGGCACTAGGGAACTAATTCCAGTTAAATATTATAGTGTCCATCCTCTGGATTTATTATGGAATTTGATCACTCTTAATAGTTGGTTCTCATGGTATAATTAATGATATTTTAAAATAATTATAGGGAATTATATACTCAATCCTATGAAATAATTCATTAGGTTCTCAAAGAGTGGTTTCATGTATAGCTCTTGTGGGATATTTTTATTGATCAAGATCATTGATCACATGTGTGTTTTCTTAGTAAAGTTACAAATTTGAAAGGAAATTCATCATGATGATCACCATATATGTTCTGAGGATCTATTCTATGTAAAAAATTGGAATTTTATCTTAGGAAACTAATTGAAGGTTAATGGGTTTCCAGAAGGTTATCCATCTTAAATCTAAGATCAGGGAACTATTTCCAACAATTTTATCAATAAAATACTAATTACAAGATTTATTTTCACTATATTGATTATGAAATTCAACACAAAACAAATTTCCATGTTTTTAAAATAGAATTTTGTTGTTCATCATAGGAAAATCAAGAAAATTTTCATTGGAAAAACAATAATCCATGTTAACTTGAGGGAATGAATGATCCAAAATTATATCTTTCATAGACTAAGAATATCTAAGTGATCAAAATATCCTCTAAATTCAATTGAAAGGGTTCTATTATAAACATTGATGATTTCTTTTGCAATTTTCAAAAATGTTCTCCCTATAATGAGATGTGCATGGGTACAAAACCGATCATCTTCCATATCCAAGACATAGAAATACGCATGAAAAATTATGTATCCCATTAGAAGACCTTGATCCAATCAAAAATAATTGTGATCATTATGCTCAAGGACTAAACATCACATAATAAATTTGAATAGTGAAATAAATTATTTTTCATCATAGATTTAAAATCATAAAAAAAACTAGTTAAAATTTTATTCCGGAAATAAAACAACAATTTGTATTGAAAATTATAAGTTCATGAGAAATTTAAAAGATATTAAACAAGAAGATCACAAATTTGAAGAGATTTTCCGTTGGTTTTCATCACCCACAACCCCGTAGTGATAATCCTTGTATCAATTGATAAACCCCAATAGTCTCCATGCTAGAATTAATTCATATAATATTCATCAATCTCTTCATTATATCCTTCTACTTTCTATCACAATACTAAAAACTCTTGAAAATTTGTGGACATGTAATTTTAAAGTGGAGTAGGGGTAGAAATATAATTTCTAGTTTTTGTAGGTCTGAAGTTGGATCGATTTTTTCCTCCTTCCGAGGTGAATATCTACTAGATGTCTTCTAGAAATTTATTCAAAAATGAATTTTATTTAAAATATAAAAATTTAAATTCCGCTGAAAATGTTTATTAAAATTTAATTTCTATTTATTTAATTCCTCTTTTTCTATCTAAAGAGTCTCTTCTGCTTCCTCATGTTGAACACACTAAAATATCATCTTAATAAACAAATTTTAATCTATAATTTAATTAATATGTGGTATTTATAACTATATTTCTTCTCTAGTTGGAACTAATGTGTATGGACAACTATATATCGAGATATGACATATCAAATTAGGTGAGGTCAATTCTGTTGGAAAAAAAATTTCACACTGAAATATTTATTTGGGACTCAATAAATTAAAATCAACTCTTGGAAAAGTTGGAAAAGTTGTATCCCACTAATAATAGATTTTTGAAAAAATTAATTCCTAAATTTATATTAATGTAGAAAAATTTATACTCTCAATATAGAAGTGATTAAAAATAGTTAAATTTACAAAATTGATCAATTTTCACTTATATGATCAAAGATCATCAATGTTCTAAAAATAATGAAATTTCACATAAAATAATAAATTGTTGCAGATTATATAATTTAAATAAAAATTAAAAATAATGTAAATATTATCTCTATCAGTATATATATTCAATAAATTAAAATATGTGTTGGTATCATCATGTTAAGGCTTTATCACCTAATATTATGACCACCCTATGTCGGTAGCATCAACTAATTGATGACCGTGGGATTTTAACATATCCCTTGTCAAATTTTTTATTTACCATGGAATGAAACAAAGTTCACTCCCATGGATTATCTCAAGGAGCCCACTCACACACACCAAATTTTATTTATAACTATTTATAAATTTAAATATACTACACTACTATATACTATTATAATGGTGGGTTTTATAAAATGTTGATGAAATTAATACAAATATATAAAAAAGATTCCAAAATAAAAAACAAAATTAATATATGATAAAAAAGACGAATATTTTTGTCTTCCTTAGGGGTTCATAGAGATGTTATCCTCATTCATTAAAAACCCATTTTTATTATATTCAATGTTTTGATCAATACCTATCACTAAAAACTATCTTGTTTTAATTTTTATTATACTACACTTAGAATAATGCATATCAGAAAATATCCTCCACTTAATCACCACAATTGCACCACACTATATGCAGAATTATAATGATAAAATGGAGTCGAATTTATGAACAAGAGGAATAAAAGGGTAGCATGGAAAATGTTTAGAATGCACACCCTGATAAATTTAACAACTACTGTAATCTTATAATAACATAAAAAGAATTAATTAAAGAATAATTAACTCAATGAATCCCCCTAGAACAACAATGAGGGTTAATTTTCCATAACCATGGATTTAAGAGAATTATGGCGGGGGAAACACAAACTAAAAAATGGAATAGAAAAAGATACAAAAATACTAAAATAAAATATGAATACATATTAATAATTTATAACAATAAATAATTAAAATTATTCAAATATACTTAAATACAAAATGACCATCTCCATTGAAAGGAGGTGGTGTAAAAATTTACAAGGAAATGGGTGGGCATATCACCCTATAAAATGTTTTTCTAAAATTTCATGCATGGTAGACACATTAAATGGAAAATATGGAAAATATTTATTCCTTATAGTTTATAAAATATGTATTACTTTTATACATAATATTTTAGATTTATTTTCCATGTGTATAATGGATTATGAAATAATTACTGATGAAAAAGTTTCTAAGAAGAGACATTGTTCATCTTCTCATCCTCCCATTTCCAATGAACTGATGGAAGTGAATAAGGAAGAATAAAAAAACACCATCTAAATGTAAAATATTCCCTAGAATGATCTATATTTATTTCAAAATTTCTACTCAATTGGGCTAGCCACTTGTGAGATATGATCCCATATTTAATATTCTCTAGATCTGGGCATAGATTCCAATGTACGTCTTGTGATCTTATTTTGTGCCTGAAAGAGTTATATTCAACCCATGGTATAGATTTATGAAATATATCCCAATTAATTTAGAATCCTAAAAAATTAATTTCATATTTTTACTAGTATAGAGAAAGTTATGGAACAAACACAAAATAAAATAAAAACATTCCAAAATATAAAATTGGGACATTTTGTAATTAAGCTCAATTTACTACTAAAACTAAAAATTGTGAAAATTTACAATAAAATAACTCATTGGAGGGATTAAAAAATTGAATTATATAATATAAAATGTGAAAAAATTATCTTTATTAATCCTAAAAATCTACCATTGTACTCTTGTGCAATCATCTATATTATGGTCAAAATAAAACATCCTAATATATCAAGGACTACACTACCTAATTATCACATCAAAGGAAAATATCATACCCCCTTCATGGATATAAAATTACCTAACTCAAAAAAAATAAAACTTTTAATTCAATATCATGTTAATCACCATGTTCATGTCAAACATACATCCTAAACAAATATTTCTCCCTTCACCCAAGGTTTTTTTATGAAATGTTTTTATAATTCCCAAAGAATGTCTAATTTTCAGAGCCTCTTTGTTATCCTATTATCTTCATATAAATTTGTCATATATATGTAAACCATGATGTAATTTACAAGGTTTTTTAAGGCTGATTGTTATATGGTTTTAAATGTAACAATACAAGAGGAATAATGAGGTGGTTTATCTGCTAATGTGAAATAAATACATGATATTGTTTCTTAATAATGGTACACTACTCAATACCCTTTTAAATAGTAACCATAAAACAACCCTTGATATTCATTGGCATTATACATTTGATCATTTTAGTAAAAATATCATTACTTCCCTCTTCCCTTATTTCAATGTATTTGATTAATTTATTTTACATTAGGAATTTGAGTTCAAAATGTTGTTTTTTAGGGAGGTATCTTTTATATAAAACAGACCTATAACGGCCCGATACAACACCTAATACATTCCATTAGAAAGCCTAAAATTAATTCTCAATTTCCCCTGGATGGGAAATGATTAATGGTGTCACAATTAAATGGGTAGGAATGATTTAAACCCCATTAAAAATAGGATCATAAATGGTTCCAATCAGGAACCCAGTGTATGGACTTCTTATATTGGATGACCATACGAAAATAAAAAAGTGAAAATGAAAATAAATTCAAACCAAATTAGGAATAAATATTAATAAAAACCAAAAAATATTTTACAAATAATTCTTTTTTATCCATAAGTGAAACCATTTTTATCAAAATAATTTTCATTTCCAAAATAAGGAAATAAAACCTAAACAAACACAAATTAAGGAGACCTAAAAGGCCTGTACACCACATGACTTGAAACAGGTCAAACCAAACTAGGACACAAACCCCATCATCTCTTTGTGAATCCAAAGTCACTACCATAATTTGAACACCACTTACTTCCCAGTAAAGAGTGGTAACAAAGCAACCTATAATCCATAACTGGGGAACATATATAAATCATTAAGACTACATACCCACCAACATGAGTATACATGGTGTGATCCACAGGCTAGTAGGACCCCACCATGAGTCCATTACATTAAATTTATATAAATAAAACAAGCTCTCTATTTTTAAATCAATATCCAAATATGTTTTCCTTTACTTTCTAAAAAATGGAAAAAAACATGCAACACCTTATATCAATTCTTAAAACACACACTTTTTAATACATTATTCAAAGAGGACATAACAAGTTAATGAAATCATAAAAATAATCCATCAATTTTTTTTGAAAAATTCCGTTCAAAATAAAACAAAAAAACCTTCCATTTACATTTTAAATACCTCTATTTGAAAAAAAAAACAACACATGGTTTACAAGAAAATTTAAATGAAACATTTCACAAGGCTTACATTTAAATAAACAATATACTTTCCATTTTTAAAACTCAACAAACATAGACTCACTCAACATGATTAATATAAAGACCCATACTTTATATACATTGATATTAATTCAAAATTTAATTACATTCATTACAACATATAATAAAGTAATGATAGGACTGTATAGGTATAGTGTCTTTAGAAATTGGGAAACACAAACCACTAGTTTATAAATCATATACATTATCTCTCGCTTATTTCTTTATAACTGGACTCCTTTTTGGAATATCTTACTTAATAAACTTATTCATGACCTGGAGAAAAGAAACATATGAAAGGGTGAGCTCAAATTCTCAGTAATATTAAATAAGGGAAATATCCATCATGTCTCAATCATAAGGCATAAGAACATAAAATTTGGAATTCTTATCCTGCATATGAAAGATCGTGATATCATGTCATGCGATAAAAGTTCATAAGAATTAATGGAAATAATAACAAAAGAAAAATCATAAAACATGAAGCTTTTTGGAATACAAATAAGCATAGAAAATTATTTCATAGTATTCAAGGCTCTTTTCTAAGACCATTTTACCAAACAAAGTCCATTACTGAACTGGGATTACTTGTCCTTCCAGCCCTATATTACTGAACCATATTTACTTTCTATTCCAGTCATGTCTATATCATGAGATATAAAGCATTAACCAATGAATGGAATGGATATATAGTTCTAACCCAACTCCTAATTAAATCATTCTTACATGTTCCAAAAAATATTAACCATTCATCATAGCATAACCGAAGGAACAAGAAATGGGTTTCTTAAACATCATTCAATCATAATGCATATAAAGTAAATATATTTCATAAAACAAATCCATCATAAACACAATAAAATAAAATTAATAATAGGGATATAAACATAACCCTATTTCATCTTATATGTAAAATAATTTTGATAAAACACCTGAACTTAATTCTTGAGGAAAATATCCTTTCTTCTTCAAAAAAATTTTATTTTCTCAAAATATAGAAAATTTTAAAAGAAATGAATTTAGTTTAAAATAAACTTTAAATAATGTATATTAATAATTATATAAATAAATTGTCATGAAACCATATAAATCCACTCATGTTGTAAAAGTTAAAATAACATGCTCCTCATACTTTTTCCAGAAAATTCAAAAAGTTCCTGAAATCGAATAAAAAAAATATCACTTTCATACCGTTTAATTAAAATTCACCAAAGGTTAAAATTAACATTAAAAAATTTAATATGAATATAAATAATATAAAATAATTAGGAAACATAGATATGGATGATAAATATAACCCAGTAAATACTTACGTATAAAAAATCTTGGATAAAAATGAGATTGCAAAATTATCAATTTCCTTGTACTTTTCGTTAGTCGAGGGTGTGTTAACCTCATGTATGATTGTTTATGTATTTTTTTAAATTATAAAAGAACCATATAAATATTTATGATATCATATATATTACTATTATATAATTTTTGTAATAGTGTTTCAATATTTCAATCATTTCAGGTGTTAACTGCTTCGTTTTGTCATTCAGGTTTTTCCATGTATGTAATGTTTGTTATGATTATGATATATTTTATTCAAGTAAAAAATTAAATTATGTCCATAATTGTTATTTTTAATCATAATATAAGGTTTATAAAAATTCTGGAATTGTTAACGTGGAGAATGAATCTCACCGCGTCGTGGAGACGGTAGGCTGTATAAACGCACGAGCAACGATATCATTCCCTTGATGGTTAAGTAGTATGTAAATAGATGGAATATTAATTATATTGAATAATTATAATTCTATATTAATTATTTAAACCCATTATACTCATCATTATAACCATCCAAATAACATATTGTTGAATAACAAATTACCCCATGGTGTGGAGACGGTAAGCCATACGTACGCACACATCGTGATATTGTTATCCATAGGATGGATAAAATGAGGTATAAGGTTTTCCAATAATTATAATAAAATTTTATAATGTATAATATAGTATATTTATTACTTAATTATGTAAACCAAATAATAATAAGAAGTATAAGAAGAAATGAATTTTGAAAGAGGTGATAAAGAAATTACCTCTTTTTGTAGTATCACATTTTGATTTGCACAAAAGGTCTCCTTAATATGGCTTTAAGCCTAAAGTGTGGATTATAGGATGAAGTGAGGTATGTTTTTAGGGGAAATGGGTAGGCGTTGGTTGAGTAAAAGGGAATTAGATGTGTGATTAAAAGAGAATGATAGGTTCCCTTTTATAAGAGAGGGGAGGGGAACCTTTCGAAATACCAAAACTATTAAACTAATATAAATTATTTTTTAAACTAAAATGCCGCAAAAGTGGATTATTTTGAATATAATATTATTATGGGTCAAAATAATCTTGACCAATAAAATTTAGAAATGTTTTGATTTTATTTTAAACATTATTATTTTTATTTATCCTTATTTAATCTATTTAATTTTAATTATGGTAATAATATTCTAAATATTAAATAGTTCTAATTATTTAATTATGTTATGTAAATTGGCCATAATTGGACACTTTATGAAATTTTAAACATTATAATTTTCACTTTGTAATTTTTAAATATTTTTTTTTATTTTTAAATAATTTTATAAAATGTTATTTTTATAAAATATCAATATTGTTAATTTTGACACTATTCATTTCATTGATTTTAAATAAAATCTAAAGAGAAGATAACATCGAAAATTTTTTGAATATAATCCAAACATGTAATAATTACAAATAAAATTCACATAGAACCTTAATTAATTCAAATTATATTTATTTTAATATTTTTGAAATCATTTATTAGATATTTCTATTAATAAAATAATTTATATATCACTATTGTGTCATATTTAACAGTAATTATTTATTTTATAAAAATTATAAATAAATTTATATGATGTGGATAAATATTATATATATCCATATAAAATCTATAGTCAATATTATCTCCTGTTTATATATATATTTTTAAATTAATATACTTATATAAAAAGAGAGTGTGACATTTTGTCACGTTCATTGATTTTACTAAAATTAATGTCATATTCATGGGAAATGGGCCATTAAGTAATTAAATTTAAAAGATATATTTAAATGGTATTATTTATTCATAAAATAGGTTTTTAACATGTGTTATGGTAATTTTCTAATATTATTTTTACCTTTAATAACTCGATTTACCCTTAACTACGACAATAAAAATTTTATAAAGTTACAGTTATTAATGTACAAAAAATAAATGTAACCTATTAAAATAATTTGGACCCAGTGATTCCAAATATGGAATCCATTTTTCAAAATTTAAAAAAAATAAGTTGCAGTAATTAAATTAAAATTAATCCGATTGTCGGAAAGAGAGAACGTGTTTTAAAAGCTAAAACATTGGAAAAGATTGAATTGTTTTTACATATGAATTTAATGTAAAATTAATGAAAATGATATAAATTATATTGAATGATAAAAATATATTATATTCATACTCTAAAAACATTAAATATTATAATTTAACCATATAAAATATTTTTATGAAATAGTTGTTTTCACATAAAATTTAGTGTATTTTTACTATTCATCAAAATGTGAAAGTTATCAGAAAAAGATCAAAAATTCCCAAAACGTAATTTTTTTATCCCTATTAAAAATAAAATGTTTATTTTGTCATATAAAAATTATTAATTTGTCAAAATCTTAATTTAAAATGTGTTCTCCATTCAAAGACATAAAATTACCCTTTTAAAAAATTAGGTTTTTATACATCAAACGGGGTTTATTCATACCCTATGAAGAAAATATCCATTGGATGAATATAAAAAATATTTTGTAAATTATAAAACATATATATATATATATATATCATTAGATTCATTAACAATAGTTTTTTTATAGTAGGATGAGATCTTTCCCAGAAAATCAAGACCTAAATACACAATTCATTTTCATAAATAATTTAATTATATTTTTCATAAATAATTGATAGCTAATGAATTCACACTTCATTTTCAAAAGTTACTTATACTTATTCCCGCTAACCTAACGACTAGGCAATAATGGTAATTTTATACTGACGGCGTCTTGTAGTTCTTTTAAACTCACGATTGTGTGAAAAAAAAGCTACTAAAGAATAAAAATTATTTAATGAAAATATTTCATAAAAAAATCCAGGTGTTGAAAGTAAAAAACCAAAAACAAAATAGGATACAAATAAATGAATAGTTATAATCAAATCATAATGAA
Organism: Viscum album; assembly: GCA_963277665.1. NCBI lineage: Eukaryota > Viridiplantae > Streptophyta > Magnoliopsida > Santalales > Viscaceae > Viscum > Viscum album. The sequence goes on along the minus strand of OY728167.1, from coordinate 802,126,052 downwards.
AACACAAGTGAAGCCTCAGAACAATAATTACTAACCATAAATAACCAATACCTCAAAGAAGGATCCCATAAATAGATAAGAAAATCACATGTGAGTACACAATAAAGAGGCATAACATAGAATACATATCACGAGGAAATAACCTAGGGCCTAATAGTTTTAATACTAGATGTGAAAAATAGGAACAAACTATCAGTGGGTTGATGCTCATATAACTCATTCCCTAAATCACATTCAATCATTCTCAATGGTGAAAACATCATAACTAGTTCCTAACATTCAACTAGGGGCTAATAGCCAGTCCAAAACCCACAACTATCATAGCCTTCATCCCTTGACTACCCACACTGTATCCTAGAGTGCCTCATGTTATAAATAATAGAGGAAGAACACTATCAATTTAATTTCATCACATGATTGTTAAATATAATAAATAAATACAACATATCCATGATAAAATTTCTACATCTAGCACACCCCATTTAATTATGACCCCTAGCCCAAACCATATATCCATGGGCCAAAATTCATATAACTTTATCACATAAACAAAATCATAAAAATGAAAAAAAGGGATCAAATAGTTTGAAAACATATATGAATAAACCACCATCCCTCAAGGTTCCAAACACGCCTTCTCTTTTTACATAAAAAGATATTAATTGGAAATACCTTTTTCAATAACCATTTTTAATCTAAACACAATTCCAAGGGAAATCACACATGACACCAAAGCGCAACCATATATAATATTTTAAATAACATTTTAAAAACACTATGAGAACATGGTAGATCCCAATAAACACATAACCAATATCGAAGCATCAATATTCCCAAAAAAAGGCATCATCTAAGATAAACAATAAAAAGGAATCACAACCCCCTTTTAAAACAATGTAACCTATTTTAAAATTATAGAACCCATTTATAAAACCAAGGAAAACCCTTTAAAAACAAGGGATATTATATTTAGAACAAGGGGATTCCTCTTAAAATAAGGAATCCACTTTAACCAATAGAACATTTCACTTTATAAATATTTATTGGTTAAAACACTATGGACCAATGGTTTTTCGTAAATAAAACCTTCAGTGGAATTTTATAAAAAACATTGAATGAATAAAATATCATTTAAAACTAAAGTTTCATTAAAAAAATAATTCATCAATACTTTCTAATGGAAAAACCAAAAAAACATAGAGAACAATTGATAAAAAATATAGGTATAATATAAATCATTAATTTAGTTCAAAAAAATATTCAAATGATCTCAGTATCAAAGAACTCTTTAATCAAATGAATCATAATGCTGGAACCTACCTCAAGTGGTGGAATCATGTTGCCTACAAAATTAATAACCGAAATATGTCTCTTAGGAAGGATCAAAACCTTTAAAAACTAAAAACCCCATTTAGAGCAATCCTAGAAAAAAATATAGGTCAACCATCACCACAAGGGTATGACTATATTGGAGAAAAGTTATGAAAATTACCTTAAAAGGAAGGGGAATCTATTACACATTGATTTGAGGAAGAAACCAACAAGAAATTACCTCTAAACAGTTTTGAAGGAGAATGGAAGAGGAAGAGAGAACCCAGGTAGGTTCCTAGGTTGGTGGTTTTTGAATGTGGAGGATTGGGGAGAAATCCCCACTAAAAATGAAAAAATACCCCAGCTAGTGTAGGATGCATGTATGCCTTGTATGGTTTAAAAAATCATACACAAACCATAAAAACACAAATATCCAAACACAACCCATTTTTCATGGATTTTATTGAATTATTTCCTAAATCATGCACCTAATTGTGAATACCTGGACAAGATTTTAAAATTTCACAATTTCACCACTGATACACCGTGGACCCAAGGGAAAAATCAATCGCATAACCAAAATCAAGAAAGTGAAATTTTAGTGTGTTCAAATTCTCCCCACCATACCACATTATACCCTTAGAAATCACACTCATATAACTTTTTTGACAACATAAGCCAAGGGAAAGTTTCATGATCAAATCATTCAAAAGAAGGCTCCATACAAAAGGTTAACTCATGAACATTAAACCAGAAACACGAGAACCAAATAACATGTTTCTCCAAAAGACCCAAAATACTAATGATTTCCCAAACACTTAAGAATCATGGATCATAATAATGTATTCCTCACATCATGGAACATTGGTATGACCACTGCTCTTGAAAAACTAATGTTAAAACCTCTAAACTAATGGCCCAACCCAGGAAAAAACATCCTTAAAGAATGATAAAGAATATAGTGACCATATAATGCTTTCTCAACAATTTATAATTAATCTAAAACGATGAAACACCAAATAACCTAAAAAAATGAATATCCCCAAACAACCACTAACCCGCTAACCCCAATAAAAATTATAAATCCCCACAAGAGAAAACACCCTCAAGGAATAACAAAAATATCACCAATCCAAAATATCATGAAAACATACTCCACTAGATAAGAGAAACACAACATGAATTAACATGAACCTACCAGGAATTTCGTAGTTTTGAATTCAGGTCATGAGACATCGTGGAGGGTAAATTGGGGAGAAAAATTATGAATACCTAACCATTGTTATTCTGAAATAAAATCCTATATAGATTACTCTAAAAGTAAAAATAGAAACCAAAATCTGAATCATGATACCCTAGTCTACACCCAAATAACTCCTAGGCCATTCATCATGAAAATATCAAACCATGGCCCACACCATGAATAATGATAACATGCACCGGAAATCAAGTAGGCATGAACAACTAAAAATCACTAACATAAGTCATAAAGATCTTCCATCCTCTAAAACAAGATATGTAGGGTATACAAAAAATGAAATTAATTCTAATAAAAACAATATCAGAAAAGGGTATTCTCCTCAAAACACAAAACATCTTCTGAGTCTCTAGGTGTAATAAACACTACATATCACTTCTCAAATCAAAACTAGTTTTGATAATTCATCTTATTATAATATTCATTCAACCTAAAGAAACTCTAGAGGTTACTAAGAATAACATAAAAATAAAAATTCTTCAGAACTATTGAACAAGAGGGTCTAAAGTGAACATACTTCCCACATTGGAAGCACGTAATTGGATTCCACTACTTACAATCCAAATAACCCTTAATGATAACTGAATGGTTTTAAGAATCTCTCATCACATGCTTCCCTACTAAAAAAGGTATTAATAACAATTACCTTATACACCACTTTCATGAATGAATTCCGAATGAACTAAATCATAATAGAATTAAGAACAAGATAAATTACTCGGAAAAATAATCAATCCTTCTTCAAATCATCAATATAAAACTCAGGAGAGAATGGTCCAATCTAGTGAAAAATTCAACATAATATTTTATCGAGTGATATCTCTAATGGTCACTAATGAATTTAATCACCCTTGAAATTATTACTCCCTTGGGATAAAATTGATAGAGGAAGGTGTCTTTGAACTCTCCCTATGAAAAATATTCACATGGATGGGTATTCATAGCAAGCTTCCACCAGTCCAAAACCCAATCCACAAAACAAAGGATTGGTTCATCTCACACTAGATGTTTATGTAGTTCCCATTAACTCAAATATCTCCTTAATATTAGTTATTCATGTTTTCTCATCATAAGATCATTTAATACCACAAAAAATTGGAGTATTTCAATTCTGAAACTCTCACACATGATCCACAAGCCTTGATGAACTAGGCCTTGAAACTTTTTTATGAGTGTGGGTGGAGTATGAGGATAGAAAAAATAATTTTGGATCACATTAGTTATTAAATGAGATATTCTATTTTATAATTTTTTAATCCATTATGTGGGTCACATTATAATAAATCACAAAAACACAACACTTAATCAAATCAACATAGGTTAAAAAGTATACAAAAGAACAAGACAAAAAAAGATCAAAAAACACAATTTGACGAAATATTTGAAAATCACAAAATGTCCTTATTCAATTTTAAAATTAAAACATTGAATCATGGAAATAATTAAAACTATTTAATCTCTATAATGAATAGAACCTATATTTTGGAAGACAATTTCCCTTTAAACCACACATGCCAAAATATTTCAAGAATTCAGTCACTTAATCACATGTAATTATTTCCTTGAAATACTTCACAACCCAAAAATAATTTCATCCACCAAAATAATTTTCACTAGTGTTGAAAATAATTATAAATATATTTTGATCATTTAAAACATAGTTTTCGAAAAAAACATAATTTACTTATGTACTAAAACATTGATTTAAAACATGTTAAAACCACATTAAAGATATATAAAGTTTCACTTAATAACTCGTAAAAAATACCCATAAAAACCAGAAGTGGTTAAAATTTCAAACTAGGGAAAACGACAACAAAAATCCACAACAATCTCCACTATATATGGTTTGGGTTCATGGGTTTTCAAACCATTCTCTAACTATGTGAGTGCCATTGAAGTTATCTAGGACATTTCTCACGAGATATGCATGGTTTGAAATATCCGGTGCCTTAACCATGAACCCTTGGATTTCACTCAGTTTAATATTGAAAAAATTATTTTCCCAAGACATCCCTTAAGAACTTATCACAACAAATATTAGTAGCACACCTCATCAAAATATCCCTAGAATGAACCACCATAAATCGAAAAATTAAACAATACAACTAAGCGCCTATGGTAACTCAAGGTATAACCCAAGGAAGAGTTGGCGAAGTGATTCTCTATACCCACCAATCGAGCTTAGATGGTCCTAGATATGGTCTAACATTACCCAAAAATAACAAGAAGGTACTCTGATACCATTTTTAATGAACTATCCTCTGATGTCCTAAAATTACACCAGATTCATTCTACCACAATCCTTGAGGCATGTTTCCAATTTCGCTAGGCTAGAAAAAATCACCAGGGTATCACAATCGAACATGTTAGAATGATTTCACCCTATTTAAAAAAAATATCACCAATGGTTCCAATGAGGAACCCAATGTAAAGTAACCTTATATTGTATGACCATGAAAAAAATAAATACTAGGAAATGAAAATAAATTCCAATGAAACATGGTTTGAATATCAAGATAATAAAATTAATCATTAAAAAAAATATTCTTATCCATAAGTGAAATAATTTTTATTCAAAATGACTAAAATTCCAAAACATGGAAATAAAAAACTAAATTTAAATTAATGAATTATTCCTAAAAGGATTATATATTAAATGACCTGGAAGTGGTCTAACCAAATTCGATAAAAAAATAGAACATCAACATATGTATCTCAAATCACCACCATGACCCACAAAAAACCCACTTCTCAGTATGGATTTCTAGAAAACCAACCTGAAATCTATAACCATAGAAATTGTAGAAAATAAGAAAACCACATACACACCAATGTGAGTATAATAGGTGTGATACATAGGCTAATAAGATGTCACAATGATTCCAATAAATATTATTTCTATAAAGAAACCAAGTCCTATAGTTTGAATGTAATAGAAAAATAGGTTTTCATTTCCTTTTCAAAAAACAAAAATAAAAATGAAATACCATATATCACATTTAAGACAAACCATTTATAACACAAGCCTCATAGAAGACATACCATGGTAATTCCATTTTAAAAAATAACTATACAATTTTTTAAAAAAACTTTTATTTAAAAAGAAACTAATTAAACTGTATCTATTCATTTAAAACATCCCTCTTTTAAAATAAAACAATAAAAGGTTTAAAATAAATTTCAAAAGTATTAAATTTAAATAAACCATACCCTTTCCCTTTTCAAAACTCAACACACACACACAGATTATCAATAAGAGTATAAACAAAGGAAAACATAATAAAACACAAATCTATCAAGAGTCAGAAACAAATGACAATTCTATATCATGGAAATACTTACACCAATAAATATTTACTATAAATAACCAATACCGCAATATGGGCTCAAATAAATATAGAAAATACTTCACATTACAATACAGAATAAAGAGTCATAACATTGACTACATAGCACGGGGAAACAACCCAGGGACTATTAGTGTGTTTACTATAGATGAAAAAGTGGAACCAACTTCTAGTAGATATGTAGTCCCAAAAATCATCCCCCAAATCCCTCATAGTTTGTCTCATTAGTGATAACCCCTTTTATAGGTCATAACATTCAACTATAGGTTGATATCTAGTCCATAAATATTGACTATAATAGCCAACATCCTTCGAATACACATTTAATAGTCTAAAGTGCCTCATGTCTTATGTTATTGAGGTGGGTCACTATTAATTAAAATTCATCACATGAAAATCAAATAGCCCAAATAAATACAACACATCAATCATATGAATTCCAACTTCAGCACAACACTTTAATAATGTAATTCAACCTGAACCACATATCCATGAATAAAAATTCATAAAAATTTAAATACTGCACAAAATAATAAAATATTTTTAAAAAGGGATCAAAAAGGTTTTAATCAAAAATCAATAAACCACTTACCCTCAAGGTTCCAAATAAGTATTATTTTTATAAAGTGAAATTTATGCTTTGGAAAGTCCATTTTCAATAAAAAAATTAATCCAAACACATTTAAAGGGAAAATCACACATAACACCAAAGAAACACTAAATACAACTGTTAAAATACCCTTTCAAAATCAGCCTCTAAAAAGGGTAGATCTTTTCAAAAAATAAAACCAATATCAATGAATAAACATTCCTAAATAAATAATGATTCTTCAAAGATAGATATTCCAAAATTTATCATACTAAATTTATTAAACAAGGAAACCTATTTAAAAAGTCAATCCTCTTTATATAAATATAGAAAAAACGGAATAAACAATAAATATTATTTTCAAAATTTTATGGACACCTATTTAAATAAATAAACCCCTTTAAAAAAAAAAGAAAACCCCAATTTAAAAAACTGGATTTGTTTAAAACACCATGTCCCTATAATTTTTCATGAAGAGAACTTTCAATGTAATTTTATCAACTGCCTTTAATGAATAGAATACCATTTAAACTGAAGTTCCACTGAACTAAATAATTAAAAAAATCTAATGAAAATTTTAAAAAAAATCTAGAAAAAATTTTACAACACAAAGATAGGTATCATATACAATATGAATTTAGTTCAAAAACACTTTTAAATGAGCAATAAAATAAAGAACTCTTTAATAAAATGAATCACAATGGAAACACCCCCTCAAGTGGTGGAATCGTGTTTCCTATAATGGAAACCACTATAATTGGTCTCCTATAATGACTCATAAACATTAAAAATATAAACCCCAACTTTAAAAAACCGTAGAAAATAAATTATGAACCAATTACCACTAAGTTTTGAGAATATTGGAGAAAAATTAATAAATATACAAGATAAGGGAGAAGAATCCATTAAGAATCGATTTGGTGAAGAAACAATCATGAAATTACCTCTAATCCACCATGGGGGAATATAAGGGAAATATATCCACATAAAATGTTACTTGATTAGGATATTTCAAATGGGTATTCTTGGGAAAAAATCCAAAATTAAAAAAATCCAATTATGATAAAATTACCCTAACTCGACCTTGTCATGTGGTTGTGTCACACGATTTACCAAACTATGTGCCAATCGTGCGATCCAAACTATCCCAACACTTCTTGGGTCACATGGATTATACTATATGGTTTTACAAACCATGTTACTAACTATGAAAACTTATAAAAAATTCAGTAATTATAAATTTCAATGTTGAGACACCCTATACCCTAGTGAAAAATCCACTACATAACCAAAATCAAGAAATTGACATTTTTCGGTGTTTTCAATAAAAAAAGGACATTTATATAAATATATAGGATTCATGATGGTTTTCTTAAATGTAGTTGGTATATAATGATGACCACTATTTTTTTGGTATCTCAATGAAGAAAGTCAGATTTGTTAATAATACAATTTTTGAAAACACATGTTGAATATAATCAAGGAACTGGTGTGTATCTTGTGAGATTTGTTTACCCAAAAGATTATGGGTAAGGAATGTTGTTGAAATTAAGAACTATGGATATGTAGGTGTTTAAAGAGTGATTATTAGTCAATTGGATATTTCATGATTAATTCTAGAAGTAAAATTCATATAGTATGTTTCACAGGAGTGAAATATGAAAAAAAGAGGCAAGACCACACCCTTGTGGTGGACGTAGCATTTAAGAAACACTATAGTGATCATGATCCATGTTGTAGTAGATATGTTTCAGAGTAAATATACACCAAATAAGAGATTTTGGGGGGTGGAAGACATCGTAGAACTAATGGTTTCACCACAATGAAGCCTGAGAGGGTGTAAAAAGAGCCAATCCTTTACTAGGATGCTAAGATGGCTCGACCCAACCTAAGTGGGAGAAAGGTTGGCCACACATATGAACCATCCATTCTAGATATCCATGATGAAAATATAGAAGTAATTGAGTGTGCTCACAAGGGTCAGCATGTTCAAGTTGGAGTGGTCCACACCATAGTGATGGTAATGTACAAAAAGTGGTACACGATATAGGGAAACACTATAGAGGAGGTCCGTAGTGGACCCCATTACTAACATCTGGACGATCAATGGAAAAATTTATGTTATATTATATGAGATTTAAAAAGTTATTTCCATTTTGGGAATGTAGGTTTTTAGGGTATGTGGTAATCAAGTTCACCATGGTGCATGTGGGTTCTAGAGGATTCCGGTGACACTAAAATTTTCAGGGTATCCACACCACAACACATAGGGCTATACTACAATTAGATCAGAGAATTAGTTTTACATTTTGTACATACGAATTATGAAATAGAGTTTCCAAAATTGATATAGGTAGGGAACTCATATTTCTCAGACCTATATGAGTCTGCCCCACATAAGGAAGCTTGCACCATATCCCTATTAGAAAAGTAGGTGCCAACGTCGTAGCTAGGATGTGTGAGGTGGAGTGTCCCAATATGGTAGGAGTAATTTTTTTGGGACCACGTATCCTGTAATAGGATACTCTATAATATTTGTGCCATGTCGTAGCCAGTTTTTGTGGGAAACGGTCTGAGGAGAACATCCATGAAACTGTGTGGGTGTTATGAAGGATTAAATATAAGATTTTTTTGATCTAGAAAAAAAATTGGACCACGCCACATGAAAAATTCTTTGTTATAGTGAAGTGTGAAGAGTTTAAGGTTGCACAATGGTTAAAAAAAATTCATAGAAGATTCAGAATTGGAGGTGTTACGTTGTAGGCCTTTAGACAGCACCACGACAAGTTGTTTTTGGGTGTTCACAGTAATTTATTTCTCAGTAATTTTTTTGATAAATCATGGAGGAATAATGGAGGGTTTATGGGGGGTTTTTAAATTCCATAATTGATCTCCCCATGTGTTTGGTTTAGAGTTGAACAAACCTTATATATCAAGAAGTGGAGATCAAATTGAAGACAAAGAAGTGAGGATGATTCTCTACGAACATCATGCATGTCCAAAATATAGTGAATATAAATAAAGGAATATATTCTTTCTCGATGATCTAAATTCCATAAAGAGAATAAAAAAGGGATATTTCAGATGAGGGGTTATAAGTCTTGAAGAATTGGTAATCATTGAATACATAGCCAATGAAAAAGATTGTGGTTTTTGTGCTTATAACAAATTGAGGTTGTTCCACAACTATTCATGAAATAAGAAGTGATGCATCATGTTATAATTCAAAAACATCATTTGATAATCTACCTATAATTGAATATAAATTGATTATTGCTAATGAAAAGTCATACAAGACCATAAATTGTGTGTGGATACTTTCTATAGTAGAGATAAAAGGAAGAGGAAAAAAGTGATTCTTTCCACTGGAAGAAAGAAAAAGAAAGAAGGTTTAAGGGGTTAGCCCTTGGGAAATTGTGAGATATCTCAAAAACTTTTATGTTAGTGATCCCAGGAATAATAGTGGCATATATTTAACCTATGTATATAGTGATCTTTGTAGTGGAATTTGGTTCATGTCATTGCACCAATTCATTCTCCTTGGAAGAGTCCCAATGAGGATGCACCATATAAATAATCATGTCTATAACTGATTTATAATTGAACATTAACATATATCAAGACACCTTAAGAATATCTATCTAAAAATCATGAAAATATAACCCTCAAGGTTGAGAGGTAAAGATCATATAGGTAACGTGAGAGAATTAACTAAGTGTTTTAATTTTTATTGGTAGTATATAGCCTGATTCACCCCCTATTATGGTAATCTCACTATAAGTCCCAGGCCTAAGTTTAAAAAGTGGTATCATAGGGAAGGTTCTTATTTTATTTTTTCTATGGTCTTGTTATTTTGTTTTTCGAAATTGAAGTTTCTATTTGACCCTATATTGTGGAGAGACATGGAAAAACGGAAAACTGCAAATAAAAGGACCAAGTAAAATGGAATCCATTTTCAGTGGAACTATTTTTTGGAACAGTGATATTCAATTTTATGAGTAAAAAAAATTCCAAAAGGAAGGTTTAAATGATTCATATTTTGAATATATTTACAATGATTCTATAAGAATGAATTTGTAACCTGATATGCCATGTGATGATGGAACTACGGATTATGTAGAGATCCTATGAAATTCAAAACAAGATTTTTTCCACCAATATAAGGAGATAGATCTACAATAAACAAATTAGAATATTAATTTTAATTTAATGAATAGGTCTAATGATTCCCGAATTCATGCGACTGAAAATGAGGTAAAAATGAGAGGCATAAAAAAATTATTTTTTAGATTTCAATTAATATTAGGGAATCAAAAGATTATGAAATAGGAGATTTCATGATTATTTAAAAAAAATATATAAATCAAAGAATGTTTAAATTAAATGAGTCTAAACTCGAAAGTGTTTCTAAATCTAAAGGCATCGAAGGATGAGTTGAGTAGTTGGATGGTTGAAATTGTTAATGTGAATAGAAAGATGCAACAAGAAAAGTAATTCTTCAAAGAATATATTTTTCAAATGAAATATAAAATAAAGCAACAAGATAAAATTCTAGTTATTATTAAACAATACTTTTTAGATGATTTATCTAGAATACATAATCTTTAGATACAATTTAGTGCTCAACTTGGATCAAGGAGCAATAAGATCTAGTGGTTGGTAGAAGAAATCGTTTCAATAAAACACATGTTATATTCCAAGGGAAATCCTAATATCAGTAATTATTATTTTTTAATTTATCTCCTTTTATAATGTTACGATGAAACAATAATAATTATTCCATCTTGAAGGTGAAATAAGAAAATATTAACTTTCCAAAAAAATCATGATTCATAGATAAAACGGGACTTTGTAATGAAAAAAATACACCAAGTAATTAGAAGAAGAGAACTATGTATACTCCTTGGAAAAAGGAATTTTTTAAGGTTATAGAAATTGATATAAATAGGACCACCCAAGAAGAAAAAAACTGAATAAGGACTCAAGGGATACAAGGAGAAATTTTTTACTTTTATGGGATATATGGATGTACCATTAGTTTTTGTGTTGATCTATGAGGATATATCAAATACTCTAAGGATGATGGAAAACCTAAATGATAGAGTCACCATGTGAAAAATATTGGGTATGTGACTTATCCTAATAATTATTAAATTTCTATCCATTTACAAAGTCAAATTTTTAGAGGAAATTATACAGGGGATAATGTAATGTTATAGGATACTTGTATGGGGAAATATATTTCCTTAAGAAATAGATTACAATGATTATATAATGAAGAATACATTACAGAAACTAAGGTAGATAAAAACCCAAATCTATATCTAAACCTCATACATCATGTAGATAAAAGAATAGGGCTTGGGTGAGAGAAAATATATCACTTAATGATGAAATCAATAAGGCCTATGAGAAAGGGACATCCTAAAGAATGTCAATCACTGTAAATATTGATAATTTTTCAAGGGATAATCAAGGTAATAAAAAGGTTTATAGAGAGAAAAATATTCATATTCATGGAAAAGAGTCCATTAATGGTAAATCTTTACAAGAAATAACAGAATGTGTGAAATAGAAAAAACCCATGGAATGTGGGGGGTGGTCGGATTCCATGAAATAACGTTCTAATATAATTATGGAATCTAAAATATATTACAAAAAATGTGTGGTCTATAGTGACTCACCATCATCTTCAACTTAAAGAATTTGTATATACACCTATCCCTATATATGTTATTATTTTTAACTATTTGTAAAGAGGTATATAATTAAGAGGGAGATATGATCCCTATAGTGATTGTGCTTCAAAATCATATGGTAGAGTGTGCTAGAAACACACAAGTGGATGGGGCTAAAAAATATACTAAAGGAGAACTTTTTATGAAAATATTAATTTCTTTTGTGTTACAAATCTTAAGGATATATTTTTTTTGATAAAAATTGTAATCAAGAATGAAAATGTCTATATATGAAGATTTACATACTGAAATTTCATGTAAATAAGGAAAAATATTATTTAACATTTCTAGCATTAGGTTTCTTGTCTAAATAAATCCTAAAAAATGAAGAAGTTTTTTTTCTGGAAAATAGAATTTGTTACAAATATTAATTTTAACTTGATATATTTGTTTTTCAAATGGGTTATTTGGAGTTTTTTATCCTCTATTACTTTTAGGATATCTAAAATATGATAAATTGGAAGATTGTTTCCAACATTTTTTACGACTATACTATACTCCAATAAGAAATATCAACAAATGGAGTCAAGAGGTAATGAATTTGGTGGAGTTTTGTTAAACATAAAAAGAAAATTAAGACTTATTAGATGATTTTGAAACTTCTAAATATGTAAAAGGCATGGATCTCAAATGATGTCATGTGTTCAACTTGAACCACTCTTGCAGTAATTGGTGTCAAATGTTTATCCAGTATTACCAATTACATAATCATATGGTATGTTTCTCATAACCAAGTACATTAGTGTTATGTACTAATGGGTTGGTGTTTTTTAATGGAGATCACTTGTTGTCCCTTGAAAGTGGAAAATACAAAGTTGTTATATGTGTTTATTTGTATTCATTAGTGAAATAAATCTGTGTTATCTTCTATAAAATTTTATTTTTCCTACACCATGATTCAACTTAGATGGATTATAGTATTAATTAAATTCTCATGTGCTAAGTGGTAAATTCACTTGGTGAATATGTTGTGAAAATGCTATAGGAAAAGTGATTCGATTTTGGGATTTTATGGAAAAGGGAATTGCAACTAGAAATTGTGCTCAAGTGTTTTCAAAGTATTTGTACGATCAACGTGTGCTTGATGACAATGAATTAATATTTTTTTGAAATATGCGAAGAATACATCCAAAAAGAGAGAGGTGATCCTTCTTGTAATCATTCCCTATATTATGATGGATGTTATATGGAGATGATGTTCCCACCAATAATGATAATACAATATAAATGTTCATCCCAATATTTACAGAAGGGAGTTTGGAGATAAAATTTACATTCGAAGGGACCTTTTTATTTCATTGACATTAAGGGGGACAATAAGATATCTTATTGGGGAAGAAAAAGATATTATTAAGTCGAAGATGATATCTCAAAATATACATTGAATTAGTGGTGAAAATTTATGTTTCCCATTTTCAATAAAATACAAAGCGTGGTATTGTTAAAAATACCATGGATATTGTACATAATACAAAATATTCGAGTTGGACTTGTTAAAAATGGGTGGGACAAGATTGATGCCAAGATGTGTGTTTTCATCTCAATGAATCAAGTTGGATTTGTTGATAATATCATTATTAACAACAAATATTTAATATTACCAATTAATTGGTTTGTTTCTTGGTATAATAGTTGATTCCAAATATGATGGAAATGGTAAGCTGTTAAAATAAATAACAATGGCTATTTATGTTTTGAAAAAGTAATGATTCACCAAGTGGAGATTCCTTAAGTAATTCCATAAGTGAAACTCATAGAGGGTCTTTCACAAGTGTTAAATAAATCCAAAATAGGCATGAACACACCATAGTGGTGGTTGTATAATTAGAGATACACTATATAGATCTTGATCCATTCCTTAGTGGAGATATTGGGGAATAAATCTATGATAAAAAGGATATTTTGGAGGTGGAAAACATCATAGTGCTAATAGTTGCACCGTAATGAACACTTGTAGGGTTAAAAAAGAGGTATAGTCATGGATGGGTAGCCATGATGTATCGAACATGCTTATGAGGGAGTATGATCTACCACATAGGGGGGCCATCTAGTATAGATGTCCTTAATGACACCAAAGAGGCTTGTGAGACTTCACATGTGAGTCAGCATGTGAAAGGAGCAATGATCCTTACCATAGGGGAGACAACATGAAGTAATTAGTGCATGATGCAGGGTAACACCTTGGAGGAGGATGGGGGAAGAATCTATTACTCAAATTTGGATTATTAACCCAAAGAATTAACATATATGTTGTCATATTTATGGAGGAAAGAATGAAGTTGTACTAGATATTTTTATGCAATGGAATAGCTAAGGTGACCACAATAGAGAAAATGTTCCAGAGGATTTTGGTGTCATTGGAATTTTTGGGATGCTTATACCAAAACAATGAGGGTTATTCTATAGTCGCCTTTGAGAATAAGTTGTCCAAATAATAGCCAATCATTATTAAGTGGAGTGTTTGTAATTGAAAAAAGTAATAAATTCATATTTCTTGGGACTACAAGAGGCTATGCTTCAGAAGTAAGGGTTATGAAAATCTCTGTTAGAAAAGAAGGATCCCACACTATATCTCATCATTGCGACATGGAGTGCCTGAAATTTTTAGAAACAATGATTTTTAGATCCCCTATCCTACAGGTGGCTACAACGTAGCAGTTGTGTCAACAGTCTAGATAGTTCAATGTGAGAATTGGTTTGAGGATATTATGAATGAAAATATGAAGGTGTTCGGATGTAGTTAATATCTGATTTTTGTGGATCTAGGAAAAAATAGAGTATCATTCCATAGTGAATTCAAAAGAGTAGAAGGCTTCATTGTGGTTGACAAAATCATGCCACGAAAGTATCATAGTTGGAGGTGGTATAATGTATTCCTAGGGAAAATGCATAAGATAGGCATTTCTTGGTCTCTAAAATAATTCATTTCTCATCAGTTATTTAGAGAAATAATGGAGGAATAATGGTGGAATTATGGGAGGTTTTCAAATCCCATAATTGATATCTATAAGTACTTGATTGAGAGGAAAAGAAACCTCATATATCAATAGGGGATATCAACAAGATGAAAAAGAGTTGATGGAGATTATATATACAGATAATAAATATATACAAAATAGAGAATATAAATAGTGGAAAATATTATTTCCTCATGATCTGAATTCCTTGAAGATAAGAAAAAGGGGATATTTTAGATGAGGGGATGAAAGCCTCAAGGAATTGGAACCCATTCAAGACATAGGTAAAGAAGAAGTTTGTGTTTTTTGTGAAAATAATAATGTGAGGTTGTTCTATAAATATTATATAAATAAAAGTGTTATATCATGTTATTCTCACAGAGGTAAAAAATATTTCCAAAATAAATTTAGTAGAGAATCTACATATAGTTTAATATGAATTTAGTGTTCTGATTTATGGACCGACATGACCTTAAATTGTGCATTGATCCTTTCAATAACATTGATCAAAGGAATAGGAAAAAAATTATTATTTCCACTAGTATTGATCCAAATAAGGAAGGTTCGAGGGAGTAACCCTTAGGACACAATGATCTATCCCTATACATTATAAGGTAGTAATACTAGGCATAAGAGTTACCTAGCCTAGACCTATGTAAGTAGGGAGCTTCATAGTGGATTTTGGTACGTGACATGACATTGATGCATTCTCCTAAGTCATAGCCTAGTGAGGATGAACTAAGTAAAAAATAATATCCGTATATAAATAATTCATTCACACTAAATAAGTTCAAGAAACATTAAACATATCTAGAAAAAGATCATAAAAAATGAACCTCAAGTTATAGAGGTCAAAATGCTACAGGTAAATTAATACATTTAACTAAGTATTTTTTTTTAATTTTAATTGATAGTGCACACCTTGATTCTCCCCCTCACAGGGTATTATCAGTCTAATTATTATGTATAATTATAAAATGGGGTATTACACTTTTGGTCTTCAAATAGTGGTGGACTCCAAACCCAAATTTTGAATGATATTTGGGCCACCCATGCATCTTTTCATCATGAGTTTTTTCTAGAAAAGAAATAATATATATGGTTGCACTTTCAATTCAGCCCAAAAAAATTCTACAAATTAGATCAACATAATCAAAATCCTTCGACATGCTAGAGTTTAATACTAATCATGAATTTAACTTCTTGGTATGATTATAAAAAGATAAATGTAATTCAATGTATCTTCCAAACATTGTATTTTATTAATATTAAAGGCATAATAAAGGCTTGATGTAAATGTTAGATAAAATAAGAGTTGAATTTAATAGTGGATTTCAAAATGGTGCATTAATCATACATGATACATTACATGAACTCTAACCACTTTTAATAAGAGGGGAAAAAATAAAATTTCCAGATCATATAACAAGTTTCAATACTTTAAAAAAATAAATGTAATGAATGTTTAGAAAAGGTTTAAAAATTTCCAAGGATGGGAAATATTTTCAATTTAGATATTAATAGTGAACCAGAGCTTCACAATCAGAAATACTTCCTTAAATGAAAATATTAGAAATAAGGAAACAAAATCCACTCATAAATCATTTTAATACACAGTCATTAAAATTGATAAGTGTTCCAAAAATATATATATCGTTTGAATATCCCAAATTATTGTATGTAAACTCAGTATACTAAAAACCCACTAAAAATAATTAAAAAAATTTGAAACATGAAAAACATTAGAAAAACATTAAAAGGAAATACAAATAATTTTATGAAAAGTAGATTGACGTCACCATCACTTATGATTTAACTACCAATTTATTTCAACATAAATTGTTTTATAAAATAGATGTAAAACTAATGGGATAGAAAGACACAACTAGAGTTTATTATTCAGTTGAATCCTTGAGAGAAGCTCCTAACTAATACTACTTTGATCTATTAAGAATGAAAAAATAGAATAAAAATAAATTTAAAGTTAATATAATGATAAAACTTGGTTTAACCCCCCAAGTGGTTTCTAGTTATTTACTACCACATGTTAGGAAGTTTCAATAATTAATCCACAATTTAATTTTGGATGATGTTTTTGTGGAATGAACCACCATATTTTATTTTTCATAATTTCCATGAGGGTATACCAAGAGTGGATACCCCAAAGAAAATAAACATTGTTCCAAACCACATGAAAGAAAAAGAGAGCCTTTGATGCCTATAGGTGGAGGGAAAATAAGATAGGGGTGAAACATATTGAATTGCTTTGTGTACCCTTCTATGTGACATGAATAGTGATATAGAGGAGTTAATCTCATCACCAAATGCTCCTCATGCGCTTATTTTTCTTCTTCAAATTCTAACACCATTTTATCCTCAATAACGGCTTCTCAAAGTTCTTCTTCATTACAAATGATAGTGTTGGTATCAAATAGATATAAAAATTAAAAACTAAGAGGGTGAAAAGATATTTCATGAATAAAAAATGATATATATTCAAAAACAAATTACACTCCCTTAGTATGACATTTGTTACACCCCAAGCTTCAATGGTACGTTTCCCTTAGAATAATTCAATAGCTTGCGTTGTACGCAACATAGAGTTTTAACACACAACGACCAATCAAACTAGCCATTATGAATAGTAATACCCACTTTTTGAAATTTTATAAATTTTATTTTTCAAAATGGACATCATTGTTGAATTCAGAATATCGAAATTAGCTTAGGGTTATTTTTTTGTATTTTTCTGAAAACATTCAATTTTTGATGAATAATGAGAAACACTATGTTATTGGTTAAACCCAAATTTTTATATAAATAATGAGTTATTTTATTTAAATTTATATTCATTAAAAATAGATAAATAATATCTATAAAAGTTCAATCTAATTCATTGGAGTCATTTTATAATAATTTTAGATATATAAAATTTTATTGAACTTTTTACCGTCTTTACCCACCTACTAGGCACATTTTTCAAATTTTCATAAAACATAATTTTACCTCTTCTGTGAGTTGAATTTAGAAAATCTTAGAGACATAGTTAATATTATTAAGTAAAATTTGGTTCAATAAGACAAAAATAATTTTTTATGAATAGTAACTTTTGACTTTTATTTACCACAGTTAAAAGTAATTTTGGTAATTAAATGTAAAAATGATATTATTCTAACCCTAAAACATGTCCTAATTCTATTTGATATCTGTATTTAGACCAAAAAAACCTTAGGAATAGTATTTTATCCTTTAGTTCCACGTGGATTAGATTAATACATTAATTATTATTTTATTAAAAGAAGAGTTAAAAGTGTTAAATTCAAAGTTTAACAACAAAACCATTTTTAATATAAGGTTATAAATAAGATAAATTCGACTATAAATACTAATTATAAAGAAAAACATATTTCCTATATAATTTTATTTTATTTATAATTTTTATACACTATATAAATTAATTAATTTATGACACAATGATGATTAAGTAATTACCTTATTAATGAAATATTAAAATAATTGATATTATAAATACCCAAATAAATGTAAATTGAGATTTTTGATGAATTCCACGACTTTTATTGGTTAATATGACATATTAGTATTGATTAAATGAATTTATTTCGATGTAATAATTTTTTTAGGACTTTAACAAAAATCAATTACTAAATAGTTTCAAAATTGACATAAATGAGTTTTTAAAACAAATACTATATTATTAATTGATATTATATTACTAAAAATCTAAGGATCAGGTAAAGGACTTAGATACTGTTATATATATCAATAATTAACCACTTGGGGTTCTATTGTAAGTTTATATTATGTTTATTAACCATATAATATAAAAATACAAAGAGGCATGGTAAATGACAAACTATTTAACTAACAGTTAAATCTATATGATAAGGTTAATATGGTGACCTAAACTTTTATAAAACCTATTGCTTGTGATGTTTTAGACCCATCCTCTTCTTATACACTAAATAAATAATTTTTTATCCATTATAAACCAAAAATTAATTTATTATAAAATAATATTTAAATCTTTTCATAAGGTGCCTCTCAACCCTTTTATAAAAGGGCACTTCCCCTTCTCTCAAATCCCACCTCAAAAGCCCTTTGGATCAGCCAAACCCTCCCCAACTATCCTTCCAAATTCCCTCAATTCACCCTAGATTCCTTAATTTGATCATAAAGACATCCTAGGGAGCCCTTTTGATCAACTCAAAAGGATGCACCCGAAGTAGAGGTAATAATTTCAGCAACCTTTTTCATGTTTTTTTCTTCTTCCACTACCTATTTCTTCATTGTTTTCATAACAAAACAGTAACCCCATTAACTCCTACATAAATTTATGTTATTTTAAATATAGTACAACCATATTATTTATTATATCCATCCTATAAATGACAAAGTCACCATACATGCATACGTACGGCTTACCGTCTCTACGTTATGTTGTAGTCTTTCATTCAACACTTCACTATTTGGATGGGTATAATAATGAGTATAATTGATTTAAATAATAAATAAAACATGTTAATGATTCTTTATATATGATATAAAATAAAATTAAATATGATCTCATAATCAATTTAATGATATTGTCGCTCGTGCGTACGTACGGATTGTCGTCTCCACGAACGCGAAGAGATTCTTTCCCCATCATAATCATTCAAGAAAAATTTTAATTTTATGATTAAAAATATTTTTTAATAACATAATATAATTCTTTAAATTAATAAAACACATACTATCCATGAAAAACATGTCTTACATAACCAATAATTTAAAGGAAAACAAACCAATTAACCCCCGAACTGATGACACTACTGAAATATTTTTAACAAAGCAATATTAGAGGATCACATATGATATCATATTTATGTATATCATTATTTTATAATTTAATTACTATGTTTTAACTATTATATAGGAGTTTAACATACCATAGACTATGAAAAAGTACTAGGTAAGGGTTAATTTCACAATCTCTTTACTTATTCGAGGTTGTTTATATGTAAGTAATCTACGTGGAATTCTTTATTATCCTCATCCATGTTTCTTAAAAATTAATTTCAAAACATTTTTTATATTTCATAGACTATGGTTTAAAGTCATTTATTCACTTTTATTACTTTTTATAAAATTTTTTGAATGGAATCATTCCGTTATTTTCCAAACAAGGTAATTTGTGACATTTTCGAAAAAATTAAGGTAAGAATGTATTTTTAACTTATACGGTCGGTGCCGCTATTTACTTCCATTATAACATAGTATAAGCTTCCCTTAAAATTATAAAAATATTTTTGAAATAAATTTTTTCTTTTATAATTAAGTGACTTTTAAATGATTTGAAAAAGAGATATATTTCTCTCAAATAGTTTTGATTTCATCTATTTCAACATCCTTTGTTCGATTTTACACTTGTTTCAAGTTGATTCATTATGATAAAAATATTCCATATTTTATTTAAGGATTTTTAAAATGTTTGAATGTGGATGTGTTATTTTTATACCACTCATGGTTTATAGTTAAAGTATTAACATTTCGTAAGCTAGTTTTAATATAAATGTTTACGTTATGTTTCATCTTTTTCATATGAGGAATGCATTGGACTTAGTATGTGATGGGTGGAGCCTGCTATAGCTCCTTGATTCATCGTTAGGTCTCAAGAGACAAACTAGTGTCTTAGAATAATGCCTCGACAAAATATTATTTGTATCCTTGGCACGAGGCCTTGACTATGTGGTTATGATGTCCGACATTATGCATTCCATCATTATGAACATGGTTATTGATATTGCATGTGATTATTATACTATTATAATATAAATTTGAATAAGTAAATGGAATTATTTGATCCATAATTTCCATATTATGATGAATTTTAATTTTAAAAGACTTATGTTTTAGTCCTACACATTTCCTTAAAATGTTTATGATGATTTATGAATGTTCTCGCTATATTTTTATCCTTACTGAGCATCTGAGCTCACCCCTTTCTATGTTTTATTTTTTCTTGGATGTGAAGAAGTATATTATGAATGACCTATAGGGATGGTATATGCGATATGAATGTGGTTAATGAAGACAATGTTGTTTTTGTTTTTCGTTATATAATGTAATGTAAAATTTATTAATGTATCTAGTACTTTCAAGGCTACTAAAATGAGAAATATTTCAGGACATGATTTCCTTGTATCATGCCAATGTTATGTAATAATGCACCAACTTTGGGTAAATGGGGTTGGGGAATTACAGTTGGTATCAAAGGAACTTTAGTACAAACCTTTTAATCTAGATTTAGAAAAACTTTGATTAGAGAACAATACCCTAAGATAGACTTTGAGGATTAGTATAGAAGAACTTCCTAAAATTTTTGTAAAGTATATATTTTGTGAGTTTTCCAAGAAATACATCCCTGTCTGGATATGAGCAGGTAGAGGAGGCTCTAGAACAAATGTACATACGGGTAAAATCCTAAAATACCACTTTGAGCTAGACTCAAATAGGAACCGATGCACGACAATAGGCTTTACTGCACTATTGGCTACGACACTCCTGAGGGATATTCTTAGGATAATTCTCATTTTATTTAAAAACCATTATGAATGAATTATGAGTATATACATTCTCAAAGAAACCAGTTTTATGATTATGGATTATATCCATAAACTATTCAATTTATGTTAAGTGTTTTACAAGTTTGTAATTATGTATTGGGTTTCATAAACAAATCTAGTGTATTCCATTGTTTAGAAATGGTGCCTATTGGAATGAATGGAAACCCTATCAATACATGTAAACATGTAGGGATTTCCCTCATACTCTATATAATTATAGTGGTGCTGGTGATGCAACTGGTGTTGGTCAGCTTATCATAGTATTGGGACAACTCACATAGGTTATGAATAATAATATTACCCGTATGGAGCACCCTGATCCACAATGTGGAGGGTCAATGATATACCACTTATTGAAGAAAAAACCACCAACATTCAATGGGACTATAAATCCATTTGTATATGAGCAATGGATAAGTTCCTTAGAGAAACTATTTCATGCTTTTGGGAGTAGTGAAAGGGAAAATGTTGTGATGGAAGTTTATCAACTCACGGTAGATGTAGATCAATGGTGGTCATTAATTCAAAACAAAAAGGAAGATAAATAAGTATCATGTATGGAATGGAGAGAGTTTAAATAGATTTTATTATAAAAAATACTTTCTTTGTGACCATCGAGCAGATATGGAAAGACATTTTCTGAGTCTGAGGCAAAAGGAGGATGAGAATGCCGCAAAGTATGAGGCTAACTTTACAAGTTTAGCAAGGAATGCAATAGATTATATATGTAACCTAAGGAGTAAGATTTATTGATTCATTGATGGGTTGAAAACATATATCTTTCAAGAATTAGTCTCACAATACTTCTTATCATATGAAGATATAGTCTAAAGTTCTATCCAGAAAGTAATGGAATTTTCTATGTCTTATGACTTTAATGAAATGAAAGAGAAGAAGAGATCTGTTGAACACTCTAGAAATGTAAATAAGGGGAAGAAGGGAAAAGTTGAATATCCATCCTATAGTAAATGTGGGAAGATACACCCTGGTACATGCCTGAAGAGAATGTGAGTTTGTTACAAGTGTGGTGAAAAAAGCCACCAAAATTAGGATTGCAAGGGGAAAAAAGAGGCTGTAGATGTTGAATACTATAGTTGTAATGAAATGAAGAATTATGCAAATGAATTTTCTAAGTGTCAGGGAAACGTACCTCAGAAAAGGACAAGGGTTAAAGGCCAAGCTTATGTGATCACTACTATTGAGGTTGAAGCTCTACAAGACGCGGGGGCATGTAAATTAATGGTTTCCTCAAGTATAGCCAATGCTTTATTTGATTATGGATCATTGCATTGTTTCATATCTTCCTAGTTTGAAAATAAAATTAGATATTTACAATTTGATTTAACAAGGGAGTTTTCAGTCAAAACTCCTAAGGGAAGTATGATTTCAACAAAGTTTTGTTAATCAATTCCCATTAGGGAATGTAAATGTTCGTTATCTTCTAATCTCATCATCATACCCATGATTGAATTTGATTTAATCGTCAGTATGGATTGGATTTCAGACCGTGATGCGCAAATTTATTGTAAGAAGAAGGAGGTTAAAATTTTCAATGATGAGAAGGAGTACCTTATCTTTAGAGTAGGAACATCACCACCCGATTCTTATTTAGATCCACCCACAGTAGCTATACTAAATTCAATTATTGTGGAAGAATAGAATGAAATAACTATGGGAGACGAAAAGAATGTTTGAATAGATGACGTACCTATTCTTCAAGAATATGTTGATGTGTTAACAGAAGATTTACCTGGACATCCTCTAGAACGATAAATTGAGTTTTCCATTGATTTAATTCCTGGTTCAAGACCCATATCGAGGACCCCTTATAGAATGTCCACTGTGGAATTAGTGGAACTAAAGTAATAACTATAGGAATTGTGTAATAAAGTATTTATTCACCCTAGTGTTTCTCCATGGGGATACCATATTCTTTTTGATAATAATAAAGATGGATTTTTGAGGTTATACATTGAAAAGAGGGATATCAATGCTATAACAATAAAGAACAAGTTTCCCCTACCTTGAATTGATGATTTATTCGACCAACTTCCTGGAGATCAATATTTTTCAAAGATTGACCTTTGATCTGAATATCCCTTGTTGTGTGTGAAGAAGGAATACATTCCAAATACAAAATTTCGAACCAGGTACAGGCATTACGAGTTTACAGTAATACCTTTTGGGCTTACTAATGCACTTTCTTTTTTCATGGATCTAATGAACAGAGTTTTTAGGGAATATCTTGATGAATTTTTAGTGGTATTTATTTATGATATCTTGGTATACTCCAAAATCTACGAAGATCATGAATATCACTTAGGAATTATCTTAAAGACTCTTAAAAGAAATAAATTATATGGGAAGTTTAGAAAGTGTGAATTTTGGATTCAGTAGATTTATTTTCTTGGACATATTTTCTATAAAGATGGAATATATGTTGATCCGTCTATGAAAAAGGCAATCCAAGAATGGAAATCACCAACAAGTATAACATAGGAACATAGTTTTATTTGTTTAGCAAGTTTTTATTTGTGTTTTTTCTAGAATTTTTCCCGATTGGCTAGCCCATTAACCAAGCTCACAAGTAAAGGGGTTAAATGTGTTTGGAAAAAAGAGTGTGAATAATATTTTGAAGAACTAAAGAGGAGATTAGTCAATGATCCTATCTTGACTCTACTATCGGAGAATGATGGGGTTATTGCATATGAATCACGATAGCTAAAAATTCATGAGAAAAACTATCCCACTCATGATCTTGAGTTAGCAGTTGTAACATTTGTTTTGAAAATTTGAAGACACTATCTCTATGGTGAAAAATGTGAGATTTATACCAATCACAAGAGTTTGAAGTATATTTTCTCACAGAAGTAACTCAACATGAGGCAAAGAAAATGGATTTAACTACTCAAGGATTATGATTTCACTATACACTACCACCCAGGAAAGGCAAATAAGGTGGAATATGCTTTGAGAAAAAAGGATCACGTAGTTTTGAACATGATGTGAGTTTAAAGAGATCCTATTTTCATGGATCTAGTAAAGATGGATATGGGAATGACCATGGAAGGTGAAACATCAATACTTTTTCAAATTGTTTCCAAAATATCTTTACTAGAAATGATAAAGAGTTCTCAAACTGATGATGAGAAGTTTCAAAAGAAGATTAAAGGAGTGAATGATGAGATATTGAGTGACTTCATTTATGAAGATGTAATTTATAAATTTTAGAAGAGGCTTTGTGTTCCCGATATACCTGATCTAAAAAGGGAATTGTTTGATGATGCCCATAGCTCCAATTTCTCGATACACCTTGGTAGCACCATGATTTATAGAGATTTTAAGGAACATTTTTTGTGGGACAACATTAAGAGGGAGATTTCTGAACATGTGACAAGATGTATGGTTTGTCAACAAGTGAAAGCTTGAAGAAAACATCCTATAGGAGTCATGAAACCTCTTCCCATACCTGAGTGGAAATGGGATGATATTATGATGGAATTTTTCATGAGGCTATCAAATACTCCTAGACAGAATGATGCAATATGGGTCATTGTTGATCTTCTTACCAAGTCAGCACATTTTCTTCCTATAAGAGAAGATTTACCACTTGAACGTCTAGAAAGACTATATATTAATAATGTTTTAAGACTTCATGGAGTACCGCTATTGATTGTTTCTGGTCGTGATCCCCCTTTTACATCAATATTTTGGAAAAGCCTTCAAAAGGCCCTAGATACTGAACTTCGTTTGAGCACTGCCAACCACCCTCAAACAGATGGACAATCAGACGGACTATTCAAACCTTAGAAGACATTTTGAGATATTTCTCACTTTACTTTCAAGGTTTAAGGGATCAATATTTACCTCTTGTAGAATTTTCCTATAACAATATCATCTATTCAAGTATTCATGTGGCACCATATGAAGCGTTATACGGAAAGAGATGTCACACACCAAATTGTTGGGATGATATTGGTGAAAGAGAACTCGTAGACCCAGAATGTGTTGAGGAAACAATAGAAATGGTGAAGGTTATCCAAACACATATCAAAGTAGCTCAAAGTAGGAAAAAGAGATATGCTGATAACCGAAGGAAAGATTTGTAATTTCATGTAGGAGATCATGTTTTCTAGAAGGTATCTCCATGGAAGGGTGTTATACGTTTCGGTAAGAAGGGAAAATTAAGTCCCAATTACATCAGACCATTCAAAATTCTATAACAAATTGGATTGGTATCTTGTCATTTGGAAATGCCTCCAAGTCTCTCCAAAGTTCATGATGTGTTCCACGTATCACTATTAAGAAAATACATGCCTGACCCAACGCATGTACTCCCCTATGAAGACATTGAATTGGAACCTGACATGTATTATTGATAAGATCCTATCATAATTCTTGATACTAGAGATCAAGTGTTGAGAAACCGAACAACTCTTCTGGTAAAAGTCCTATGGAGAAATCATAAGATGAATGAAGCAACATGGGAACCCGAGGAACTAATGGTGAAGAACCACCCAAATCTGTTTGTGTAGTAGTATTCTAGAAATTTCAAGGATGAAATTATTTGAAGGGTGGGAGAATGTAACTACTCATGCTTCCATGATACGTTTTCCTTTGAATAAGGCAATAGCTTGCGTTGTACGCAACTTGGAGTTTCAACACACCACGACCAATAAAAAAAGCTGTCATGAATAGTAATAAACACTATTTAAAATTTTATTAATTTTATTTCTCAAAATGGGCTTCATTTTTGAATTCGGAATATCGGAATTAGCTTAGGGTTATTTTTTGGTATTTTTCTGAGAACTTTCAATTTTTTTTGAATAGCGAAAAACACTGCATTATTGGTGAAAACCGACTTTTTATTTAAATAATTAGTTATTTTATTTAAATTAATTTTCGGTAAAAATAGATACATAATACCTATATATGTTCAATATAATTCATTAGAGTCATTTTATAATAAGTTTATATATATATATATATATATTAAATTTTAATGAACTTTTTACCGTGTTTTACCCACCTACTAGGCTCATTTGCAAATTTGCATAAAACATAATTTTTCGGCTTCTGTTAGTTGAATTTCAAAAATTGTAGAGACACAGTTGATATCAGTTTGTTAAATTTGGTTCAATAAGATGAAAATAATTTTTGGTGAATAGTAACTTTTGACTTTTATTTACCACAGTTAAAAGTAAATTGGGTAATTAAAGGTAAAAATTATATTATTATTTCCCTAAGAAATGTCATAATTATTTTGGATAAGTGTATTTCTACCAAAAACAACCTTAGGAATAAAATTTGATCAATTAGGTCCACTTGGATTAGATTATGAAATTTATTATTATTTTATTAAAAGAAGAGTTAAAAGTGTTAAATTTAAATTTTAATAACTAAACCATTTTTAACAGAGGGTTATACATAAGATAAATTCAACTAAAATATTAATTAGAAATAGATCAAGATTTAATATATAATGGTATTTTGTTTATAATTTTTAGACATTAAATAATGTAAATCATTTATGACACAATGATGATACAGTAATTACCATATTAAGGAAATATTAAAATAATTGATATTATAAATACCCAAATAAATGTAAGTTTAGACTTTTGATGAATTAAAAGAATTTAATAGGTTAATATGAAAATCTAGGATTGATTAAATGAATTTATTTCGAAGTAATAAAGTCTCTAAGACTTTAACAAAAATCAATTACTAAATAGTGTCAAAATTGGCATAAATGATTTTAAAAAAAAAATACTATATTATTAATTGATATTATATTCCTAAAAATCTATGTTTCGGTCAAAGGACTTAGATAAGGTTATATATATCAATAATTAACCACTTTATGTTCTATTGAAAGTTTATATTTAGTTTATTAACCATATAATATTAAAATAAAAAGAGACATGGTAAATCTAAAACTATTTAACTAAGAGTTAAATCGATAAGATAAGTATAATATAGTGACCTAAACCTATCTAAAACCTATTTGTTGAGTGTTTTTCAACCCATACCCACCTTATCCTCTAAATAAATAATTTTTTAGCTATTCTAAACCTAAAATTATTTTATTATAAAATAATATTTCAATCTTTTCCTATGGTTCCCCTCACCCCTCTTATAAAAGGGCACTTCCCCTTCTCTCAAAATCACACCTCCAAAGCCATTTGGATCGGACAAACCCTCAACAAATATCCTCTCAACTTCCCTTACTTAAACCTAGAGTCCTTAATTTGATCATAATTCTAACCTAAGGATCCATTTTGATCCACTCAAAAGGAAACACCCGGATAAGAGGTAATAATTTCACCACCCTCTTCCATGTTCTTTTCTTCTTCCACTACCTATTTCTTTCTTGTTTCCATACGAAAATAATATTCCAAGTACCTCATACATAATATTATGTTATTATAACTATGGTAAAACCATATTCATAATTCTATCCATCCTATAAATGATCAAGTCACCATACATGCGTACGTACGACTAATCGTCTCCACGTCGTGGTGTAGTTTGTCATTCAACACTTCACTGTTTGGATGGGTATAATAATGAGTATAATTGATGTTAATAATAAATATAACATGTTAATTATTATTTATATATGATATATCATCCAATTAAATATGATCTCACAATCAATATAATGATATTTTCGCTCATGCGTACGTATGAATTACTGTCTCCACGAACGCCATGAGATTCATTCCCCATCATAATCATTCAAGAATAATTTTAATTTTATGATTAAAAATAAATTCTAAGAACTCAATAATATTATGGATATGAATAAAAGAAATACCATCTATAACAATCATGTCTTACATAACCAAGCATATAATGGAAAATGAACCAGTTAACACCTAAAACGATGATTCTACTGAAATATTATTAACAAAGCAATATTAGAGGATCATATACGATATCATATTTATGTTAATAGTTCTTGAATAATTTAATAAAAATGTTTTAACTATTATAAAGGATGTTAACATACCATCGACTAAGGACAAGTACAAGGTAAGGGTTAATTTCACAATCTCTTTACTTATTCGAGGTTGTTTATATGTATGTAATCTACTGGAACTTCCTTATCATCCACATCAATGTTTCTTAAAAATGTATTTCAAACCATTTTTACTATTTACTAGACTATGTGTTAAATTAATTTATACTGTTGTTTTACTTTTTATAATTTTTTTTTAAAGTAATCATTCTGTCATTTTCCATAAAAGATACTTTATGACCTTTTCGACAGAATTAAGGTAAGAATTTATTTTTTAACTTATACGACAGGTGTGGCTATTTTCCGCCATTATAACATCATCGAAGTTTCCGTTACAATATTTTAAGAATATTTTTAAAATAAATGTTTTTTTCATGATTATGTGTCTTTTAAATGATTTTAAAAAATGATATATTCTTATCAAATAGTTTTGATTTCATCTATATCAACATCCTTTGTTGGATTTTACACTTGTTTCAAGTTGATTCATTATGATACAAATCTTCCATATTGTATTTAAGGTTCTGACATATGTTTTACTGTGGATGTGTTATTTTTATACAATTCATGGTTTATGGTTAAAGATCTAACATTTTGTATTCTAGTTTTAATATGAATGTTAATGTTATGTTTCAACCTTTTCATATGAGGATTGCATTGGACTTAGTAAGTGACGGGTGGAGCCCGATATAGCTCGTCAATGCATCAGTAGTTCTAATGAGAGAAACTAGTGTCTTAGAACAAGGTCTCAAAAAAATATTATTTTTATCCTTGGAACATGGCCTTGACTATGTGGTTATGATGTCCGACATTATGAATTCCATCATTATGAAATTGGATGTTGATATTTCATGTTATTATTTGACTAGTAGAATATCCATTGAATAAGTAAATGGAATTATTTGATATATCATTTCCATATTATGCTGATTTTTAAGTTCAAAAGGCTTATGTTTTGTTCATATACTTTGCCTTAAAATGTTTATTCTTATTTATTAAAGTTTACACTATATTTTTATCCTTACTGAATATCTAAGCTCACCCCTTTATCTATTTTATTTTTCCCAGGATGTGAAAAGGTATATTATGACTGACCTTTAGGGGTGGTCTATGGGATATTAATGTGGTTAATGAAGAAAATATTGTTGTTGTTTTTCATTTTATAATGTAATGTGAAATTTATGAATTTATCTAGTACTTCAAGGATACTAAATTGAATGGTCTTTTAGGACATGATTTCTTTGTATCATTCCAATTTTATGTAATAATGCACCAACTCTAGGTAACTGGGGTCGGGGCGTTACAGCATAAATCCCCTTCTCCAGAAATTATGCATCCTAGAATCTTATTGTAGGAGAGGTAAGTTGTTAATTATCAAATATAGACTCAAAATGTAAAAATTATTCATGAAATCTAAGAGGAAAATGCTTTTCCTTTTCTACATCATTATGTTTTTTAACCCATAGCATTTGGAATTCCTTGACTATAGTGGATAGATATACAATTTGTTTTCTCTCTCCTTCAAGCATTCTAGAAATTTCATCTTGAATTGTGGAACAATTTTTATTTAAATATTTCAAGATTCATTCTTAAAAAATGATATATTATATTATAAATAAGAAAATAATAAGAAAATCACTATGAAAATCTATCTTGACCTAAGGAATAAAAAATATAAAATTAACACTTTTTTTATGTTATTGAATTTTTTAGTTTTTTATGAAAAAAACATTTTAAAGATAATGTCCTATTTGGAAACATTTCCAAATAGATTTTAAAATGTTTTCCATGGATCATGAGTAAATATTTTTATATAACTAGAAATGCAATAGAGTTTAGGTTCAGGGTTGATCATAAGGAGTACACTCACACACAACGAATTTCAGTTATCATTATTGATAAATTAAAATATAGTACACTAATATATATTAATATAATGGATGATTATATAAAAAATAGATGAGATAAATATAAATGTATTAAAATTATTGAAAAATAAAAAACATAATGAAAATATTTTAGTAATAAGAATATTCGTGTCATCCTTGGGGGTTCACCTAGATTTTACTATCATTCTTTAAAAATATAATTTTTGATATATATAATTCAATAATGAGTTCAAGACATATCACTCTAAACCATATTGTCTGAATTTTTGATTATCCTATAATGATATCTATATAAATTTGCCAATATACCCACCCCCACTTCATCTAGACAATTCAACTCCACCGTATACATCATTATAATGAAAAAAGAGAGTAGAGATTATGAATAAGAGAAAAATAGTAAAATGGAAAAGGGGGAGAATACACACATTAATTAATTTAATAACTAATATAGTGTTATAATAGAATAAATATAATTAATTAAATCACAAATAACTAAAAGAATCACTACTCCCCTACCCCCATTGAATTAAAAAGTGAGTTATTTCTCCACAACCATGGAGTTATGAGAAGTATGATAGGGGAAAAACTAAATATAAAATGAAAGAGATGAATATGAAAAAGACTAAAATAGAAGGATAATATATATTAATAATTGATAACATTGCAAGATCAAAAACTAAATATATTTTTAAAGTGGATAAGTAAAATGGGTAACTTCGTGAAATGGGGTGGAGTATCAATTTATAAGGAAAAGGGTTTCCAGTATTCCCTCTAAAATATTTCTAAAAAAAAAGTTTGATGGTAGAAAAATTAAATGGAAAAATATAGGAAAGTTGAATTATTTATAGTTTTTCATCTATGTCTTGGATATAGGTCCACACATATAAAGACTTGGAAAATTCAAGGAAATTTGTTTCTTAATTATCAGGAATTTTACGAGTCTGTGGCTTCTGACAGCACTTGATTCCGAGGCCCGGTGTGTCTGGAATCAATTTCCAATGTTTTATTCGGGTACGTTAAGTAAACGTACGTGCATGTTTTTTTATCTTTTAAACCGGTGCTCGGAATTGAAATCTATGGACACCGATGAACTTGCAGTCCCGAGAATTTATTAAGAGGACCTTTACCACAGTTGCGACTTATGTGGGTTGAGAGATAATTTTTGGGAAATAGGAAAAAAGTTAAATAAAATTGTTAGACCAATTTTATTTATCTATGGAAGTTATTTTGTCCCCTAGAAAGTTGTTGGTGGGGCCCAAATCCACCCAACTTCACATGTGTGGATTTTTGAGAGGTGGGGCCCACATGAGCCACAACCTTTCATATCCAATAACTCTCTTCAAACCCCCCTATAACCCCTTGAATCTTTGAGCATCTATTTAATGTGCCAACTCCCCATTAATCTCCTCTTTCACTATGTTTGTTAACTCCCCCACCATAAATGAGACCTCTCATCTCCCTCTCTACGTATTCAATTATACCAACACATTTCAATCAATTAATTTGAAGAGTTGGAATTAATATGATTTGCATGGAACTTCCTAAAAATGGGAGAGCCGTTTTATTATTTTGTTCGGAAATTATTTTGTGGAGAAGCCTTGGAGGATTAGAAGAAAATCCTTCTTGGCATGAAGAACGCAACCTTCCTCTCGGCGAAGGGCACGTCCTTCAATAGAGGAAAGAATGTGAGGTGACGCCACTAGTAGCACCGTCATTATTCTTCTTACTCCGTGTTAAGGTAGAAAGACTCTTCCCGCGAAGAACACGAACGATGATTCCACTTCATATGCACCCTGACGTCAACGGAATTGACGTCCATCTTCCGCAACACCATGTTCCACAACACCGCATTCCGTGACTATGACGAATGAACCTTGAATTTGAGTTAGGGGTTTAATTTGAATATGTTTATATTCCCATGTTCTCCCCTTCTAAAACAAAGAACGCGGATCAACTCATTATCAAGTTGATCCGCAGATGTTTTCTTTTGCAGGTTGGGAATAGTTATTTTCGGGGGAATTGTAGGTGGTTGTTTTGTATATTTTCGTATGGGTGATTTGTACCCTAATGAATGGGCACACCATTATGATGAATTATGGTTTGAGCCTCTAACACGGAGTGCAAAGGCTAACGAACAAGCCTGAACCCTATACTGGTTGTTCGTTTGTGCGTGGGATGACGGGCGACAATTAAACAGGGCCACAATGGCAATTTGAAGCTGTTGTAGTAAAGAGCAGGTCCTAAGAGAGCCGCAGGCGCAGACTGTGGGTGAATAGACCACCAGAGCACATTCAGTGGTCCATAGAAGGTGGCAGCGGCGTTCCGCTGGAACAGTTCATCACGGCTGAGCCATTGCGGTGGAAGAAACCAGAAAGACAAAGCCATTCCAGGAAAGGAGGGGAGCGGTTTAATGTCGCGCCAGCTAGGGGAGGCTACGGCTTCCCCGCTCAGCCTGCTGGCCGAGCCAGCCTTCCCCCGGCCGGGCCGGGGAGGGCCACGCAGACCGGGCCGTGCCGGTCGGGGTCGGCCGGGCCGGGCTACGCCAGACGGCCAGGCCGCGCCCAAACGGGCTGGACCTAGACCTGGGTCGGGTCAACCCAGTTTGGGCCGACCCAGGGTGGGTTGGGCTGGGTCGGACCGGGCCCAAAACCCACCTTTTAGGACCGGTCACGGTTAAATGCCTGTAACATGAGCTATAGACCTTATATCGACGCACTGTCAGTTGAGTAGGGATCCTTGGATCGAGATGGTCATCTCGGTATATTACACTCAAGGTTTCAACGAAGTTTGGGTACGACCGGGTTGGTTCTAACCCGAAATCAACCAGGCCCTTGGAGTGGAAACACTTATATCTTAAGGACCAGATGTCCGCCGTCAATTACGATGGTTTCCTTATAATGAGAAAGTTCTTTTGGAATACTCCACTTGAGGGTTGGATGTAGTTGGAGTACAGTTGGGTTGTTTTCAGCTTAAAACCCGACCAGGCCCGAGGAGCAGAAAATCCAATAACTCTCAGACCGGACGTCCATTTGATGAACCGTCAGTGGCACATGTAATCTCTTTGTGAAATGGTCCGTTTGAGTATACCCCATGGGAGTTCAGGGTACAGTTGAGATACAGTCAGGTTGGTTCGTACACGAAACCAACGAGGCCCCCGGGAAAAAAGGCTGATAACTCACAAACTGGGCGTCAGATTGACGCGTCGTCTGTTGCATTGAGACCCCTTTGATGAGGCAGTCCTTAGTGATACTTATACGTGATATTTTGTGACACTTGGAAGTATCGATCAGTAGCTCATGGAGCGGATCCTCCCAGAGACGAGCGTACGGAGTACGAAGACCTTGTAGCTGGCTGAGACCTGATGATTGCTTGTACAATTCATTTCAGAGTGACATGACTAGCCCATTGGGGAGCGCTACTCTGTTGGGGCATAAGAACAATGGAGGATGAGCACTACTGTGTTGGGGAGGCATACCCACGGTATTTGACAGAAGGAGTGCCTCTGTAGGATATTAGGGGGAGCGCTACTTTGTTGTAGCGGCAGACCCATGGCGGGGTGCGCTACTATGTTGGGGCGGCAGACCCGCGATACTTGACAGGAGGTGTACCTCAGTAGTCTAAGGTTAGTGAGAAGCACCTTGGATTCGTGACATCACTACTATTCTTGATAGAGGAGGAGTTCTCCAGCATCCGTGATTTCGTAATCATGAATAAAAATCCTAGTTTGATCTGAGTCAATAACCATTGTATTTTTCCTCATGATTGAGATGGGTTACTTGATAACATAGGCATATGTATGGGAATTTAACTAAGTAAAGGTTATCTGTTGAGATATTTATTTTTGGTTTATCCTTATTGGATTTTCTTGAGACCTTTAGGGTTTCGGGGTCCCTACTGAGTGTTGTTATACTCACCCATGCACAGGCTACGACCGTACGTCGTTGTGTTGGTTGCAGATGACAGACATCACTGATCGTGGATGAGGCTTGTAGAGTTGGACGGTAAATGGAGGTGGACACTCATCTTGACGACACACAGAGCAGACCGATAGATGCGGAGTGCTGAGGAGGACATCGGTACCTACCCTTCATGTAGGAACCCAGAGGACGGTCTAGGAGCTTCTTCGCCATTCTGTTGTTTTTCTTTTCAGTTGTACTTTATTTCATTTGTGGTTGTAACTTTCTGTTGGGCTTAAATATCTAGCCCCTTTGTACTTTCAGCATGCTTGTTATACTGTATTACTTGTTCTTACATCTTTTGCATACTTCGTTGTGTTGTTTACCTTTATAAAGGAAATGCCTTCCCTTTTATTGGGATTGATTCCTTTGGTGCTAGTCGCTAGCCCCTGGCCTATGGAAGGTGGGCCTAGGGTAGTCTCGGCATGGGCCCTGAGGACGGGTCGTGACAAATTGGAATTAGAGGAGTCAGTTCTACTGTAGAACATAGGACTCTGATATTTTATATTTTGTGAAACAATAGTGTTCAGCATTCTGAGTGTGGTTTTCAGTTCATGGAGTCCAGTGTTGGTGCAGCGGCCGATGTATCCATACACCAGGACCCTGACTTCTGATTTCCAACTCAGTGCATTAAAACACTGATTGCGTGTGTGTTTTCAAAAGTTTTCTTAAAGTCATCTCAAACCCGATCACCTCACCAGGTAGAGTCTTTTGACTGTATCACATCTGTTCAGAATGGCTCCTCACAGACAATCAGTTGGAGTTCTTGAGAGAGTACACGATGACGGTCCACCGAGCGAGGAGGCTCCAGTGTAGGACCCTCTTACTATGATGGCACATTCGGGTGGTGTACCAGCAACACCACCACCCGTTGGGCAGCAGATGCCACCAGCCGTACTAGCGGACGATGCACACTGACAGAGCGCGTTTCACGAGTTCCAGCTGCAGAGCCAGCCGAGGTTACGAGGAGAGGCATATTCCCAGGCAGCAGTAGACTATATGGAGGTGATTTCTAGAGTTCTACACCTAGTTTAGAACCTAGTAGAGCAGATGGTGATCTTATCTACTAGTGTTTCCCAGTGAGTGACCATGAGGTTTGTCCGCATAGTGATGAGGCGTCGGAACGTGGACCGATGCCTGAGATAGTACCTTCGAGTAGTGTTCCATCTATATCACTACCTGATGGAAAGTAGTTCCAATCGGGGGAACTGGTAGATGACACATGTAGGCTTAGTGCATTACATGTGTTTCAACGTCAGATTCCCCTTAGGTTCTGAGGCGAGCCCGACTCACAAGCAGCTGAGGACTGTCTTGAGGAGGTGGCTGAGAGTTTTCTTGAGCTTATATAGCTTCGGCAGGATGGAATGTCGGTAGTTGATTATTCATCAAGGCATACCGATAGTTCCTGGTACTTGATGACTACGATACGATCAGTGCTTTAGAGCTCGGACCTCAGAGTGAAGTGTGTTTAAAGGTTATCCGAGCCAGCACTTCTTCCTCTAGGCATTCCTACTTATGCTAGGGTGATAGAGAGAACCTTTGTGATTGAATGTTCTTTGGATGAACGAATATAGCTAGTGAATGTTAGCAGTGGAAAAGAAGGGAACTTGCACTTGTCCCAGAGACTTGGGCATGTATGAAGTTTCTGGAAGAGGATGTGACAGGGAATGATGAGTCTGCAGGGCAACAGATGTGGAAGCAGAGCTAGGAAAGCAGCATGATGGGGTGTATATTTCGACATGTTACAACCAACTTCCTTTTTAGTCCTTGCCAGGATCAGGGAGCTGGAGGGTATGGTAAGAGAGTAGCTGCATGCGGTCAAGGAGTGTCACTCAAGGCTCAAGGAATGATTCGAGGTACGGTCGGTGTCTACTACTAGCTGTCGTAAGAATAGACATTGATACGAAGCATTCCTTCCTTCCAGGAATCTTGTCCGAGACCTGGAGTTTCTGGTTAATCCATTGACTTGACCCTCACGTTTGGAGATACCTTTGGGAGGAGACTCAATAATCACGCTTACGCAAATAGTGTGATCTAACCATTGAGGCAAGAGTTTCGGTTGGAACCTCTTAGTGGATGCGTCGAGGACTTACGACGTTAGTTTGGGTATGGACTGGGAAACCACGGTTCATACAGAGATTGACTGTATTAGGCAAAAAGGTAGTGTTTTATCTACAATGTTGGGATGAGTTTTTCCATGGTTAGTGAAAAGGGAAACCCAGGCAGCAGGATAAACTCATGCTAAGGAGGGTGCGGCCGATCACTCTTGAGTCGGATAGCCTTACCCTCGTGTCAATAAGAGTTTTGAGTATTCAGTTCCCCCAGGACTATGAATTCGATATAGTCTATACTCCTAGTAAGGGGAACGTTGTTGTAGATGCGCTCAGTAGGTGGACTGGAATTCAACTGCTAGGAGAGGTGACGGAGCAGCTGGCCGCACTGCTGATATCTTTTGTGGACAAGAGCGGAACTAGATCCAGGCATGGAGGCCTTTATTCTTGGTGATTCTAGCTTCCATGTTGTTGTTTTTTTTGTTTGTTATGTGTCTTTTTACAACGTGCTTCAGTAAAAAGAGACACTTATCTTTGTGATTTTTACATCCCTGTCTTTTTGGTATGGTTGATACTGAGAGGATCCGGTTAAAACTGTTGACTTGACCCTCAATATTGAGATTCCTACTGGAGGAGACCCAGTGACCACACAATGATGCCGACTGTGTGACTCATCCCTTGGAGGAGAGAGTTATGGTTGGATCTCTTGGGAGTTGCGTTGAGGCCTTACGATGTCATCCAAGACATGAATTGTATTGTTCATGTCCGGATTGACTGTATTAGGCAAATAATGTGGTTCATCCAGGGGATGAGACCAGATTTCTCTTTTCGGAAAAGGATAAATTTTAGAAGCTCTTGTAAGACCAGAGATGGTATAGGCTATGACGCAGAAGGTGCAGATCATCCAGGGGAAGATGAAGACTGCACAACACAGACAGAAATCCTATGTGGATAGGAGATAGGACCACTGGAGTTCGAGGATGGTGACCACGTTTTCTAAAGGGCCTCACCTCGACACTATATATGGAGATGTGGATGAGTCGGAATGTTATATCCGAGGTTCATCAGACCCTCCTAGGACCTCAGCTGGGTTGGCGAGGTGGCTTACTGCCTGACCATTCAACATTAGTTCCACTGGGTGCACGACGCCATCCACGTATCTCAGCGAGGAGATGCATGCATGACCTATCCGTCGTCATCGATCACGAGGCTAATTTCATGGGGTTCCAGTAGAGATTGAGGATTGACAGTAGCGGGTTCTAGAAGGACGGTTTATTCTTTGGTGGGCATTTTCTTGCAGCATGGGAACCTCCATGAGAGCACATGGGAGCAGGAGACTCAGATACATCCTCAGTACCCTCTTTTGTTTCCCTAGTGTGTGTTGTAGCTTTACAAGGACATAAAGCCCTGATATGGGAGTAAATTAAAGTCTTAGAAATTTCAAGGAATTTTTTTTCTTAATTCTTTGGAATTTTACGAGTCTGTGGCTTCTGACGACACTTGATTTCGAGGCTCGGTGTGCCTGGAATCAATTTACAAAGTTTTATTTGGGTAAGTTCAGAAAATGTACGTGCGTGTTTTTCTATCTTTTGAACCGGTGCTCAGAATTGAAATCTGAGGACATCGATGAACTCATAGCGCCAATAATTTCTTAAGGGGACCTTTACCACAGTTGCGACTTATGCGGGTAGAGAGGTAATTTTTGGGGAAATTGGAAAAAAGTTTAATAAAATTGTTAGAACAATTTTATTTATCGATGGAAGTTATTTCCTCCCATGGGAAGTTGTGGGAGGGGCCCACATCCACCCAACTTCCCATGTGTGGATATTTGTGAAACGGTCCCTTTGAGTATACCCCATGGGAGTTCGGGGTACAGTTGAGATACGGTAGGGTTGGTTCGTACACGAAACCAACTGGGCCCCCATGACAAAAAGGCTAATAACTAACAGACCGGGCATCCGATTGATGCGCCCTCTATTGCGTTGAGACCCCTTTGACAAGGCAGTCCTTAGTGATAATTCTACATGAGATTTTGTGGCACTTGAAAGTATCTATCAGTAGCTCGTGGAGAGGATCCTCCCGGAGACAAGTGTACGGAGTATGGAGACCTTGTAGCTGGCTGAGACCTGATGACTGCTTGTACGATTCATTTTGTAGTGACGTGACTCGCCCAGTGGGGAGCGCTACTGTATTGGGGTGGCAGACCCATTGTGGAGGAGCGCTACTGTGTTGGGGCGGCAGACCCGCGGTACTCTATAGAAAAAGTACCCTTGTAGGATATTAGGGGGAGCGCTACTGTTTGTTGGGGCGGCAGACCCATGGCAGGGTGTGCTACTGTGTTGGGGTGGTAGAATCGCAATACTCGATAGGAGGAGTACCTCAGCAGTCTAAGGTTAGTGAGAAGCACCTCGAAGTCGCGACAGGACTACTATGCTCGACAGAGGAGGAGTTCTCCAGCAGCCGTGATTTCGTCATCATGAATAAAAATCATGGTTTGAGCAGAGTCAATGACCTTTTTATTTTTACTCATGATTGATATGGGTGCTTGATAACATAGGTATATGTATTGGCATATACCTATGTAAATTTTATCTGTTGAGATATTTCTTTTTGGTTTATCCTTATTGGATTTTCGTGAGACCTTGAGGGTCTCAGGGTCCCTACTGAGTATCGTTATACTTACCCCTGCACGGGCTATGCCTGCATCTCATTGTGTTGGTTACAAATGATGGAAAACACTAATTGTGGATGAGGCTTGTAAAGATTGACAGTACCCGGAGGTGGACACTCGGCGTGATGGCACACGGAGCGGACCGGTAGACGCGGTGTGCTGAGGAGGACATCTCAACCGACCCTTTAGGTAGGAACTCAGAGGATGATCTAGGAGATGATTCACCATTCAGCTGTTTATCTTTTTAGTTGTAATTTCTTTTAGTTGTAGTTGTATCTTTCTATTGGTCTTGTATTTTTGTCCCCTTTGTACTTTCAGCACGCTTGTTATACTTTATTACTTGTGCTTACTTCTTTAGTGTACTCTGTTGTGTTGTTTACTTTTATAAAGGCAATGTCTTCCCTTTTATTGGGATTTATGCCTTTGGTGCTAGTCACCAACCCATGGCATATGGATGGCGGGATTGGGGTAGTGACAACATGGGCCCCGAGGACAGGTCGTGACAACACAATTTTATCTTCATTGGATATGTGTATCAAGCATTGTGACAGAATTACTTATGATTTTCTTGGTCAAAAAGAATATTCATATTCCCATCCTACTATTTACAATGAATAAATGGACTTCAATAGAAAAGAATAATTCATATCCACACAAATGAATTTTTTTATTTATGGTATTATATATCATCCTAAAAAATATCATATCAATTGGGTAATCCACTTGTGAGATATGATACAATATTTTAAAATTTTCAAATCCAGACACAAATTCCAAGGACTAGCATTTTATAACTCAAAATGTTTGATTCATATTCTAACATAGTTTTATGAAAT
This sequence comes from Viscum album, assembly GCA_963277665.1. Taxonomy (NCBI): domain Eukaryota; kingdom Viridiplantae; phylum Streptophyta; class Magnoliopsida; order Santalales; family Viscaceae; genus Viscum; species Viscum album. The sequence goes on along the minus strand of OY728167.1, from coordinate 802,085,793 downwards.
TTATCCCAATACATATATAATACTACATTAATGTATTTAAATAATTTAATTACATTATTAAAATTTATGGCCAGTATATAAAATAATATAAAAAGTTAAAAATCCCAAATTTGGTCAATTTTAATATTATGTTAAATTTACTACTAAAACATAAAAATGTGACAATTGAAAAAAAAAACATTTTTTGGATTAAAAAAATTGAATTATAGAATAAAATATATTAAAATATGATCTTCATCAATAATTAATATCATATTATTAGGTCTCCAAGGATCATTGAGAATGGCTGAATTATGGTGATGAAAATTAAAACCTTTTTAACTATTTCCTTAGTTGAATATTGTTCCCACTTTGGTAGGAACTGTGATCAATTGATTTATCTTACTCTAAACCTCACCAAAACCTCAAATTAATGGTGCTATGTAATGAAATCATGGACCCAATAATTTTTACGTGGTTAAACTGCACTAGGAAACTATAAGGAGAATGTCCTCGATGTTGTGTTAAAGAACCAATTTACCACTAATCTCACTTATGTTTAATTGGTACCCTATGGATGTGGTTACTCCATTCCAATGATCACTTACTTAAATGAGTCTTGGTCGGATCAATCCCACCCAAGGCTCATAACCTTTTCTCCTTTCACACATCTTTAGAGTATGAGACACACAATTTATATATGTATAATTATATATTCAATCAATATCACTTTCTTGGATGTATGTATCCCCAATTTTGTGTATATGAACTATTGATATTTATAAATGATTATTAATAATGAAATCTATGAACTTATCCTATAGAAACATCTTTTTGTTCATTATTGAATACGTTCTGAACTCTTACATTTGAGTGTAGTGATTAGAATGCCTTCTTCGTTTTATTTTCTTCACTATAGCAATATCATATTTCTTAGAATACGTATCTTCAATAAGTTTCTTAATTCTTTCTTTTCATTGACATAAATGTATTCAAAAATATTGATTAATGATATCCACATTCTTCCTACAGGTTTATTGATGATGTACAGTTTAATCACTCCTCTATCTCTCCCACTCACTCTATCATATCGTAGGTATGCGGTGTAATATCTCAAGAGTCTCTCACTCCATCCTTATTATATTATTATATAAGACTATAAATACATCTGTGTGAGATAACTTTCAATATTTAACATATAAATTACATTTTTCTAATTTTCTTAATAAATAAATTATACTCTCATTTTGATGATACATATTTCCAATTCTCTATGTGGTATTTAAATCGTTTATGAAAAATATTGAAAATTATCTCTATCCTGAAATTTCTATACAGATTATGTATTTGGAAATACATACCATTCCATATTTATGCATGGTGATGCTACCACCAATTCACCATCTCTATCTTCTCCTTATCATGTTATATGGACAAAGTATATCCAATATATCAAAAATTTAAAACATATAATGTTTCTCTAAAATATATTCCTCCCTAATTATAATATAATCATGTAGATTGATATTTTCGTGGGAGTCACCGCTTCATGGTGTAGAGTTTTTTCATTTCTATGTGATGTTTCAATAATATAAATATCACTTCAAATCCTTTTATTTTGGAATGAATCATGGATGTCAATTTAATCTACATGATATTTAAATCATTAATAAATAGGACAAGAATCATTTGATATAGGTACAAAACCATAAAGTCTACCACAAATAATATTTCTAGTAAGCATAGAATAACATCCCTAAAAACTCATCTTAAATATATCCATTGATGATTCATTTCATTCCTTGAAATATTTAAATAATATTCATATAAATATCAGTAAGGATCCTCATTTTTAAACCATTGACATTTCCCAGAATAATCAGCCTTTAAACTTGTCGGACTTAATAACATGATGCTAATACAACCCATCCTTCATGCATGTGATAGTCATACAGACCATGTGTTTATAGATGATGGTTATACATACTTGAATGATGTTTGCACATATTATAGATAAAGATTAAACAACCTAAGAAATTATTATTATGATTCCTAGAGATAATGGTTACACCAAGGAGATATATGATTAAGTAGGGAAGAATCAAGGATACATAACCTAAGATTATATTTATGTAGGACAATCTCATGGTTACACATATGATGGTTATAAAAATGATGGTTACACAAAACTATGTCCGCATAAAATCATACTTACATTGAATCTTCAATGATTCTTATGCACTATTAATTTTTAAAAAATTTAGAAATTAATTTTCAATATATTTATATAGTTTAATCCAAATAAATTATATAATGAGTCCCATACATTCCAAGTCTTCATGATAATCCCATAAATTCATCTAAGATATTTTTCAAATGGTTCTCATGGTATCAAAGAACCTATTCATTTTCATTGTCAATAACACTAATGATGACACACATTGAGCTCCATTTATTAAAAACTCTAAAATGACATTAACATATATCTCCCATTTGAGTCCTATAAACATGAATCCATAACACTCCTCATAGATCACATCAACCATATTACACATTCATTATAAAAAAATTTGGTTATATTTATTATATATTTTTGTCAAATAAAAAACAAATCCATAAGGATTCAACAAACCCCCCTTTGGATTTGATGAAAATATTTCAATTATTCTTTAACATGCCTCCCCCTTTTTCAATGTAATAAAATGGTGTTAAAAGTAAGAATATCTATCTGTTTTCAGTATCCACCTTTTTAGATGTCTTCGTATATGCTCCCTTTCATTATAAGGTTCTACCTTTTTAGATAATACTCCCTATTTTAATGTGTCTAAATCCTCAAATATCGCTCTTTATTTAGAAAAAAAGAGGGTTCTATTCATGGTGTTACACTCTTCCTATGTTATAAACATCTTCAGTTTTACCACATCATATTTATTTTGGGGAAACTACTTATAACTCATTGTGGATGGGGAAGAACCCATCATTTTCTTATATTCTATAACTTTATAATGGGAGAACTACTCCATAAATTTATTTTAATTCATCCACATGGTGACTAGAATTTAAATCATTTTAACATTTATTCTTCATTTTTGGTTGGACTTACTAATTCCAGATAAACTAATCCTATCCAATTTTGATAAAATTTGTTCACATTACTTATATGGACTCAATAAAATCCAAGTAAGTTAATTCACCAATTATCATCTGTGTTGTCAAACAATCATATAATCCTACTCGGGTTGGGATAAGTTTATAAAAACAATTTTTTAAGATAACTCCCTAAAAAATTATATATTCAAATAACTAATTTTCTCATTAAGAACTAACATTAAAAACCATTCATTTTCTATAAAAAACCCAACTTTGGTCTCACCACACTTTCAAACTAATCATTATTTGATAATAAGTAAAAACAATGATAGTGTGAATATACCACATGTTAAATCCGATGATACAAATTTATAATACTAAACTAGTGATATCAATTTTATTTTTATCTCACCCATACATTATCAGTTTCTTCAATTTATAATGAATCCAGATCACCTTGAAAAATCCAGTTCCAACTCCTCTAAATTTTATCACCATGATTGTTGATATTTTATTCAATTCAGAGACATCACCTATTTGGAAAATTAATAACATTACTTTTAGAAGCTTTTATTATCATATAATAGATGATACAATTTGTTAAACCATAAAGACAAATATGAAAATCCATTTATGTAACTGATACTACTAATAATTTATCTACATCATTTTAATTGTCTAATATCATTTATTTCATGTCATTATTACACTTGTTTTATACTAGATATATCATGATTCCAGTACTAGTCTTAGATATGGATTCGAAGCCTTCTTTTCTTACCATTCAGACCTTTTTTCATGTGGTTTTTAGATTCAATAATAAACATCATTGTGTTTAGTTTTCATATTCTATTTGAATTATAAATTATACTTGATACACTTATTAGGGAATGATATCATTGAGGCCTGAAATACCTATAAATCTACTTTTTACACACATATTTTAAACATAAACTGATATGGATTTTTATTCAAAAATATATGTCTTTCTAGTATAACTTATACATGGATCGTGTCCCCCAATAAATTTTTAACATCATTAAAAATAGAGAGAAAATATTTATTGCTTTAGGATAGGGGTTCCTCAAATTTTCTCAAGGTGATGAATGGGTCTTGTCATGAGGAACCAACCCTTCATCTCCACACATTCATTCTCATTTTTTTCAATTTTGAGAAAGTATTCCCAACACCTCATCAATGACATCATCATCAACTTGATCATATTTGACATCAAAATTATCAATCCACTTACGAATGGATATTTAATGTGTGGTCAAACTTAATCACATTTGTTCCTAGTTTTTGAAAGTATTTACCTTCCTTGGTTTGAAATTTGATACAACATTGGAATAGATTCCACTTATGGATACCTCCTATTGTGATGCAATTATAGTGTATTTTTCTCCTGGATTCCTTCTACATTTGAGGAAACATCCACTCGTCTTCATCTCTTTCCATGTAGTTGTTTTTTGGGACCACTATGGCATAACTCTTCCTTGATGTTCATTAGATCCATCTTAGACAACTTTTTATTTAGTGAATCATGCTTCCTAATTTATTCATCCTTCATCAAAATAGTAGAAACTCTATTCTTCTATTTCTAGATTTTAATTATTTACATCCATGTGGGATATTATGAGTAACCAAATTTTTGTTCATGGTGAACCGTTTATCGAGTTCCACATTTTCCTCCAAATTTGTAAACTTGTTTTCCAGATTCATGGGTCTTTTTCAAGATAAATCCTCTTCTTTTATGTCACAAGAATAGAGGTTCCCTTCATTTATTTATTTTATTATTTGGAGGAAAAATTCCATTCCAAATTGCAAGGGTTATAATAGATAAACAATTTTCAACAAACCATACCTCATGGAATCTATTTTTGAATGTGGTGACGAGATAGTAGGTTTCATATCACACTTGGAAGTATGAGATTCAAAACATGTTATCATCATACTCCCAAATATTCTAAAATAGTAGTTAGTTTTAGAAAAAATATTCTAGACCTCATTTTTCCTCATTATCCCAAAAAATTTTATTTGTTTCTAGATTAAATATTCCCTTTGTTTCTAGAATTTAGATATGAAATTTAATTATTAATAAAAATTTTGTGCTATCTGAAGGGGAATATTTATTTTTCGTCAGATATTTTTATCCTCTCCTTAGGTTCTCTAATTTTATTATTATTCTATTTCACCTTCATAACCAACTCCTTTATTCTTTTGGAAACATCAATCCCATATTTCATTATTTCATCAAGCTAATTTTTGAGGGGATAAAGATTACCTTAAATAATTTTTTTACTATCCATTTGTTTTATAATTTCTTAGGATAGGTCATAAATATTATCAAATTTTTCTTTAATCTTTGTACACCTATTCTTTATGTCAATGTTCAGGTCCACCTATGTTCTCTTTAGATTTGTTATTTTCCAAGGATGGTTATTCTATAATTATATAACACACTTCTTCCATGACATCCCACCGAGTATATTTATCTTATAAGACTAGAATATCCTCTTAGAAACTACCAGAGAACCCTATAAACTATTTTACTAGTATTGTTTCCAATTATTCACTACATTCACATCTCTTTTCAACTTCATGTGAGGGTATGATCTTGTTTATTCACTAGTTTTCTATAACTAAAGGTTTGAATATGATAAATAGTAGATTCATAATTTATTAACTCAGTAGGATAGTTTATCATGTTAGTTGACTTCTCCTTTTTCTTGTATCCTTTTAACATGAAGAATTATACAATAGATTCTTTCAATAGTTCATCTTGAGAGATTTTTAATTATTTTTTCAACACAAATTCTATATCACATAGTCACTTCAGCTTCATCCACATATATATATATATGGATAACTTCTTATAATAAAATTCATTACCAATATCTTCAATCAAAGATATATTTTCCGAATTATTATCCAAAGAATAAATCTGTAGGTTCCTTTGGTCAGTTTCAAAGATAATTGAATCCCTTCTTATACAACATCCTAGGGACAGATAAAACTCCTTCCATGTATGGAATGAAATACTTTTTCCACCTTGGGAATTTTATAACTTTTAAAAATGGTAGCTCCCTTATCTCCTTGATTTGTGTAAAAACTCCAACAACTACTCCTTTTATTGAACACATTATAAGAGCTTTATACTTTGATTCCACTTTTTAGGTGCCCAAGGAACCCCAAGAAGGCGGGGAGGGGGTGGTAAATCAAGGTTATTAAAATTTAAACCTGTTTATATCTTCCACAATTTGATCTTTTAACCACTTAGAAAAAAAATTTGATCAAAACATTTATTTTACTCTCAGCCTCACTGAAACCTCAAATTAAGGGAGGAATGTAATTAATGAAGATATATAATTATTTTTACTTTTTTTACCCATACTGTTGTTGTATTGATGCATGATTTTATCAATGGAATTTTCCTTTTGATTATACAATTGACTTATATTTAGTATTATTTTATTATATAATTCTCACACACCTTATGATAATATCTATATAATTTTGTTATATTAATTTCAAAACTTAATTTAGTGAATAAATATGGACATAATAATTGAAAATATTATAATGGGATAAATAATATATAATAATATAACTAAAATATTACAATTTAGATATGTTTTACTCCCCAAAACAATCAAACTCAAGAATAAAACTGTAGAATATTAGTAATTGAATATCAATCATGAAAATGAAAATATATATAACCTTGGGAGAAAATTGAATAGGATGAGGAATGAATAAAATAAAATATATATATATATAATGTAGGGAAGCCATATGATAATTTCAAATTTTACCATTGGAATTGTAATTTAACCATTGGAATAGTAATATGGTCATTGGAATAGTAATCATACCTCTATGAATGGTAACATGACCATTAGAATAGCATCCTCACCTATAGAAGTGTATAATAATTTTTGAGTGTCTTATAAAATGAAAATTTTAAATATTTATACCATGATACAAATAATTAAGTGTTTTAAAAATGAAAAAATTAAGTGTTTGTAATATTGTAAAGCATATATATTTTATTTTCATTTTTATAAAAAATACAATGATTTAAAGAAAAATTTATTTTCATTAAAATGTCTTATAAATAAATATTACATTCCACTATAATGATAATATAATTTTATGAGACGGTAAGTAATATTTCAAAATGTCAAAGAATTGATCATAATGTTATATTGGTATTTTTCAAATACATATGGTTTTTAATTAAATTTTAAAATTTTAAAATTTATAAACTTATTTTCATAAAATTTATTTCATTTTCATAATATAAACATTGAAAAATGTATTTGGTGATTTTTTGGTATTTTTCTAAAATAGTGGAATTTTTGGTGAATATTGAAGTATGACACAATTTGATATTTAATATTATAATTTTAATACATGATTAATTGTATAAGGGGTGATGTAAGAACCTATTAGTTCGAACTCACATGAAAAATTTACTATATATAGTCAAAATATATATCAGTATTAGTAATCTTGAGAAAAAATAATAATCTAATAATTATAATATTAAAACACACTCATCTCATCCCCATATAAATACCACCCCATCACCTCAAACCTTATAAGACATTGATTTAACCAAAACTCAAAAAAAAATATTCCCCTTTATCTACCATATCCTTATAAGTATTTTTTTATTAGAATAAGAAATCCACGGTTCTTTATTTGGAATCCCAAGAGAATACATCCAAAAAATAATGTAATACACTCAATAGTGTGTTATTTTATTTCTTCCTCTCCATCCTTCAAAAAAATGACATTAAATATAGAAAATAACATCAGTATGATATATATGACTGAATTTTGTTATGTTAATGATATATCTATCCTCCTCCCATTCCACTTATCCCCTTATTCTAAAAATGAAAATGTCCTCCATATTATTTTGGTTCATCACCTCCGTGGATGATGGGTTTGTTTTCATTATTTCCTTCATGAAAGGTTTAAATTCACTTATAATGGTTTTAAATGGTATAAATATATTTGTTATATATATATATATATTCAAATTCTATAATTATTATATAATTATAATATTAAATAAAATTGAACTAGTTTGTGATGGTTGGTAAAACTTCCCAAATGAACTAAACATATAAAATTTATATTTCTATTAAATGAATCATCCCTATGTCAGAACACATATGGATATCTAGAACCATTTAAATTTTTGGAAGGCCATGATTAAATTTTAATTTCATCTCTATAGTTTTATTCTCATTTTAAAATAACTATGATAATTATCCACATGTGATTTGACTGTGGAACCATGAAATATTCTCCCTCAGAGTAGTAAAATTAAACATTATATATCACTAAAATGGTGGTATGTGGGCATAAAATAATTATATAAAATATAAAATAGATGTAAAATTTTATTAATTAGGTAAATTATGAATCTAATTTGATTATGTAGGATGTTATGTTTAAGCGTAGAATGATTCTAGAACCTATGTTAAGGGATCTCTCAAAAACAACCCCATTTTAACTAGGTTATAATTTTAATATCATTAAATCACTCTCTATATCGATTAATATTTTTTAATTAATATTATATATATATATATTTCCCATACATATATACCTAGTGTAATTAACCATTAATTCATGTGTATATACATGTTTTAAATGTTCCCATATCAGTTTTTTCCTTATGAAAAGATGATTAAAGGGAACTTATTTGTTTTCTTTTCCCTATTTTTCAAGTAATATTCAATGATTTTTTTAAACATAAATTGTTTATTAAAATAATTATTTTTATATTTAAATCTATTAGATTTCATTTTTTATGGAAACTATTATGCTTGTACCCTCTTTAAATACTCTACCATTTTACTTAGAACCCACCTTAAGTGGTACATTCCCAAAGTAACCTATCAACCCTTTCTCTCATATTAAATTTAGTTGAAGTTATTTTTTCATGATCTATGAATATTTTTACCTATGGATGTTAAATAATTTTTTAACCCATTATTTCATGGAATATTTTATGATAATCCATCCATTTATAATATAATACAAGATTATGAAACCTATTTTTTTAATGGGAAAATATTACGTTTATTCTTTACAAATGATTTACATTTCTGGAAAACATTAGCATGTACATGTTATGATGGGTACAACCATATATCACTCCAATTAATTTGGTAATGTTTATTTCTCATTATATGATATTAATGTGATTAGGAAGTAATATTAACCCATTATTGAACTCTATCCACCATGTGATGTTGTCCTGGAAGTCAGCCTTGACTTATATGTTCGTCATGTTTCATATTGTTTCCACATTCATGTGTTACAAAAATATTATGATTCTATATTATTTATGTCAATATCCCAAATTATTATTCATGAACCTTGTCATTTATGATATAATATTATGCCTTTTGACTCATGTGATATTCTCAGTTATCATGTTTATTCCCTTATTGGGATTTTTAGCTCACCCATTTGGTTTTTATATTACTAAGGTTTTCCAACGCAGTCTTAAGAGCTCAAAAAAGATTGAGGAGATCATTATAGAGATTAAAATAACTAAATTTTATTTTAGTTTAATATTGATGACTTATTACCTCATCTTCTAAATATACTAGACATCTCGATATTTGGGTTGTGTTTTTGTAGTCCAAATAGGTTATGTACCCAGAGCGGGGGGGGGGGGGGGGTTGAATTTTTGTATGATAGAATAAAACAACATCCCCATTGGATCTTTTTTTATTGTTAAAGGAAACACTCTTCTATCCCTTCCTCAAAGAAATTTAAGATAAAAAATGAGAACATGAACGAGACCCAAAAATTTCACATGTTTCACCCTCACTAGGCTATGTATAAGGAGAATAAAATGGAAATGTGATGATGTAACAAATCTAATAAATTTCCCCACTATTACTAGTTTTGAAACAGACTCACCATCCCTCTTATTTTACATCCAATCACAATTTCAATGTTCAATGCTCTCTCAAATTTTATGTTATCACTTATCCTTCATAATATTCTTTTATTGATCACTTTAAAAATATAGTGTACACCTCATTTGGTGATTCATGAAGTTATAATTTCATCCAGTTGATGAATACCTCTTGCTGAAAAAATATTTGTGAAAATCCTTCGGGTTTTTGTAATATTATCTCTAATAAATTTCTATCACAAATTTACTGAAACTACCCTACTGTTCATAAACTATTGAATCCTTGGAGAAAATTTCACATTCAAAAAACTCAAATATATTTGAGAAATATTATATGATTTTTTGAAACTTCCTTCCTAGACAAAACTAATGTTTTTTGAATTTTTGACACATGGAAATCTTTTATGAAATTCATTCATGAATACAAAACCTTCATATTTTTGTTAAGGCATACTCTCTACAAATGAGTGGGGTAGAATCCTATTTATAGACATTATCTCCACTTTTTGAAACATTCAAGATAACCACCAAATTTTTACAAAACTATTCATTCTTCTTCACAAAACTCATTTTGTTCAAAAAACATCCAGGGAATTTTCCATTCATGAATCTTTTCATAATCTCATAACTTACCACCTTTTCCATTGTTTCTTAGTAGTTTTTCATGAAATATTATTTCATGAATGTTCAAACCTTCACAGAACAAAAAATTCATGAATTCTATGAACATTTCAGGTTTTCTTGAGGAAGTCTTGGAAATAAACCATTTAAGATTATTATCTCTTCCTCTATATTTTGGAGCACCAAAATATGGAAGACACTATGAAAGGACACCACCATGTACACAAAATTATCTATACCCCTCCTAGTGCTTCCCTACCTATGTCTTGATTCTTTTTCAACATACGTTTTCAATAGTCATTCAAGAACCTCACAAATAACCTTTCCATCATGCTTTATCAACAAACACAACAACCAAAAACAATACAATGTTACGTAGAGTAATTTTTTCCCAACATGTTTATTGGATATTTGTGTTAAATTTTTTTTATTGATATATGAAAAAGTATCGTGTCATTATATTTAGTATTATAGAAAGGTATATATATTATTGTTGATTAGGACTATAATAATATAGTGAGAACCCCAATGATAAGTGTAAGTATAGAAAAATATCATGAAATGTTAGTGAAGTATAGATAGAGTTATTCCCAAGAAATTACATCCAAATCTAGATACTAGAATTAGATATGAATCTAAAATAGGTATTCCTATGGGAAATAACATTGAATACTTTTGTTGGGTATTATCTTCACCTTTACATGGTTTATGAAACAAATTTATTTGGTTCATACTTGTTTTGATAGTACCAGGGGATATACATTTGAATACTCAAAAACTCTTTACGAACCTTTATAATTGACATAAATAGATTATTAGGTTAGTTAAAATAATATGGAAATTGTCATGGATAACCATGATTGAATCCTATAGAATCTTAATTTTTGATATATTTATCATTTATATGTTATTTCCTCTTAGGTTACTGTTTTATTTTTATATTATTATTATATTAATTATTATCATCCTAAGGATTATTTAGATATAGTAAATGACTAGAATTATAAAAAAATAGTGAATGGTGTGATAATTATCCATTTATGAGCTTCGAATTCTTTGTAAAATTATAGTTATACACATTCATTCATTATATCAGACCAACCCTAGTAATCATGGAGCCAATGTCTACTACCATTACACTAGTATGATTATAAGGAAATGAAGCCTAATGGATCGCTTAGTTTAGTAGTCTTGGTAAACTACATAGATACAAGAGTCTTCTATTATAAATGAATATACTAATTAAAACATAATTTAATTCTTCTTTCAAGGACAACTTTATAATACCTAGAATTTCCTGGTATATCATTCTTAGTACACTTCTTGTATTCCTAGTAAAAGAAAAAAAATAAAGGTAAGATAAAATTATCAGTGATGGTATATACAATATAAGATACAATTAATCAATGAGAGTAATCAATTTCAAAAGATAAAAACTGAAAAAAATATTCAATGTAATGAATAAACTAAGAATCAAGGGAATAAAACTATGGCATGGTTAACAACTAAAAGAATATAACTTTCAAACCAAAAATCAATAATGAAATGAATCTATATATATGTCGATGAAAAATATCATCGATAAAGAATACTGAATCCAAATGAAGGTAATGATAAATTATTGGATTTCATGTCTCATGAATCAGAAAACCTCTAATGTAATGTTCTATCATATAGATAGTTTAAAACTATAAGTTGAAACCAATTTTATTTTCACAATTAATTTGTCGCATGAGAACCTATCGATGCATCGAGGGGTAACATAATGTCTGGGCCTTACTCATCACTGCATGTCCAAATAAATCCTCATATCGAATAAAAAATATGCCCTATCAAATTTTAGTATTGAATAAAGGATTCAAATTTATCAATATTTCCCTATAAAATCAAATAACATTCATTGTAAACACAAAATGTAAAAATGATTTATGGTTTAAGAAATAAACATACCCATGATAAATGCTAAGAATATTTAGGGAAAATTCAATGTTTAGTGACTATAGGAAATTGAATATTTCAAGGGGATTTAAAAATAAATTAGGGAAGTGAATGTAAATAATACCCTTGAAAAAACCAATCATAAGAATCCAGAGGAAGATAAAGGATGGTATCAACACAAAATATCCCAAGTAGAGTAAAATATATGGTTGTTGTCATTGAAGAATGGAAATATTATAAAAAATATCTTAAAAAAATATTCTTGAGGATAATATCATTTTTATTTTGAAAAACATTTTTATGTATTTTTATTTGAAAATAATTTGAAAAAAAAATTTCATTAAAAAAATTACACTTTAAAATTTTGAAGGAAGAATCATGGAAATGAAAACAGGTAAATTTTTACATGTCATACAAGTTAAAAATAATATTTCTTTAACAAGGTAAGAAGGTTTGAAAAGTGACTTTTCCAGAAAGTGATAGGAATATTATAGTAAATTTTTTGGTAAAATTAACAAATAGTAAAAGTGTATTTATTAAATCAATTTATAAAGGTTAAAACACTTTTTAAAACCATTATAGAAAATAGGGTTTTTAGAAGAAAACAGGTTCTCCGACTAAAGAGAGAAATGAAGTTGTGTTTTCTTGAAAAATATTTCTAAAACATTTTGAATACCAAAGAGTGAAAAAATGGTATTATTATATGAAAAACGTCATGAAAAAAAAATATTCGAAATATATTAAATTTTTTTGTATAAAACAATAAAATAATTTAATCAAATGGAAATTCAAGTGTAAACAATCCCAAATAAAGTGACATTGTTAATTAAACCCTTGAAAATTCAATAAATTTGAAGTGAGATTCAAACAATTAATTTATTATTTGTATCAAATATAAATAAACATAATGGAAGTGTAAATATATCTATATATGGTCAAAATAATTATAGACATAATCAAATAATATTAATGATAATGAGGATGTAATATAACTGAAGGAAAAGGATTTTGGTTATGAAATTTCTTTACCACTTGGCAACATTAAGTGTAAATCCACATAGATGGAATAATTCAAATTGAAAATAAAATTATCATGAATATAGAATGAATCAGGACATTACATGTCAAAGTGGTCTTATGTACACCATATATAATAAATTAGGTGCAAAATAAGAATGTATACCTCCAAGAATTGAAATTGAGACGAAATCCATTACCAGTGTTTCCTTTTTGGTGAAAATCCTCTGACATGATGTATGGGGATTTTAATATGTAAATAAATTATTATAGAATAATTATAATATTTATTATATCATGTATTATCTTCTAATAATTTCTTAATACACATTTTTTAATAATAATTCATTCTTTTCATTATTTTGGGTTTTAATTGCATAGTTTTGATGAGTATATTTTGACTTGTTAATTTTTTCCCTATTAATTATATATGTATTTCATAATATATAAATTGTAAACCATGATTTAAATGTTATATATATCTAGTATGCATGTATTTATAAAAATCAAAAATTTTTGGATATAAGAGATGAGATGCATCATTCAAGGAAATGGTAGGTCGTATGAATGCATGAATACTACATCCATTTCATTGTTATATTTAACTAAATGAAACTTTAATCATATATATATGAAATAAATTTATTGAAACTATCCTTTATATGTTCCATGTATTGTGTGAATGAGTCACATTGCTCTGAGGAGGTAGTAGTCCACACATCCACAAATGATGTTATCATATTACCACAAAATTGAAAGCATGAAGGTATGAGTTATATAAGAATTTTAGAAGCATAAATACATTACCAGTGTCATATATAATTATTTTTTTGTTCATAATTCTCAACCATGATAGGAGATAATGGAAAATTGAACAATCATTATTTAACAAGGCAGTAGTTTCCCATACACGAACGGTAAGATCGTTCCCATTTAATGGATGTGTGTGTAAGTGCAGGTCAAACCATTAGAATAAAAAATATAGATATATTTAGGATACTATGTTTATAGGTAATTAGTGAATAATAATATTTTAGGAGGTGGAGATTTAAAATAAAACAAAAGATATTGAAGAAGGATCTTACCTATTCATTGGGTAACTCCAATTGGTTTGAACCAAAGGGATTTCTTGGATAGATTTATGAAAAAATGGAGGATTATAGGATGATGGAAGGTATATTGGGATCTTATTTGGGAGAATTTTTTTCTAGAAAATTTCCTTATAGGTTTGAATAAGTGGGAGGGGTGAGGGCCTTTTATAGTGGAGAAAGAGTGGAATTCTTTGAAATTTTTGACATGGGAATTATACCATTGTTTATCCCATGTAATGTGGCTCAAATAATGAAAAACATAATTTAAAAACGATGATAGGGTCTAAAAATTTCCATCCAAATTATTTTGTAAATGTATCTGGGTAAATTTGTCCTTTAAGATTAAGGTTTATTCCCTTGTTAAGCTATTTTTTGCTTAATTATTATAACTAATTTTAATTGTTTTCACAAATATTTCTCGTAAAAAACTAATTTTACCTTATAATAAAATATAAATTATTATTATTACAATTATTGGATAAATATCCCAGTTTACAATCACATATGTTTCAGAAATTAATTTAAAATTAATCCCACAGATGAGACGACAATGAAACTACTAAAAGGAAAAACTTTCAGAAGTTGTTATCTTTTTGTATCTAATTTCAAAGTGAAATTGATTAAAATGTCCTATATTAGATTAATTTAAATAAAATTTATTTATATTTAATTTATAATCAATTTAAATGATAAATTATCCATACAAATAAATTAACTGAAAAAACATTTTTGAATTAAAACTCTTTATTTTTTTTCTTTCATCGAAATATTAAATATTTCAAAAAAATAAAAAAGATTACCCTAAGCTAATTTTTAAGTTTGGATTTTAAAAATGAGGTTTGTTGTGACATATAGAAACTATAATAGTTACAAAATTTTTATTTAAAATAGGTTCTATATTAAATGGTAGAAAAGTTTCCTTTAGAAAAATACGCGTTTTTTATTCATAAATTTTGTTTTATTATTATCTTATGCCTATGAAATATATTAGATAAATATAAAACAAATTAGTGAATATATTTAAAATATATTACATTAATATCACATAATAATTATAGTTAAGTTAATATATTAGGATTAAACACCTAAAATAATAAATATTTCCTTTATATTCAATTTATTTATATTTATATTTCTAATTAATTGATAAAACATTAATTTATATAATATATTCATAAAAAATTTATTTTTATAATTTTGTTAATAATAATCATATCCCCTATTTTAATTGATTTTTATGCCTTATTATATTAAATAATAATATTTTAATAATTTATTGTTTTTTTCTAAAAATCGGTCTTGCGTATAATGGAAACCATCAAAGAAACTTATTATTGAGTGGAATTAAGGCTAAATTTGAATCTCACATATTCTAGAATATATCATAGATTTAATTTATTTTTAATAGTTAATATATTTTAAAATATTAGGATATTATATTCCCTTTACACGCTTGGTGTTACATGTCAAACACCCTATTGAAATCAATTTCCTTACTTTAGAATATTGAGGAGTTACATTAATATATTGAAATTTTAGTAGAATTATTTAAACAATATCTCAAAACATGGATTTTAAGCTATATCTGAGAAACTTAAGTGGAGAAATTATTGCATCCCATGTATATAGCTGCTTACAATTCAATGTTTGTGTACTGAACCTCCCTGAAAGTTGTGTGATAATTCTTTTAGTGGGGTTTGATGATATATTGGTCATGTATTGTCTATAATTATATAAATACAAAATCAACTATTAGTATAGGGATATGACTCCTGACATCTGACGTTATTCTCTAATTTTGTATAAATTTATGGAGGATGATGAATCTCCTTTGGAATATTCTTCTCATGTAGGGATATTATTACCTTTTGAGAAACAAAAACTATCTTAAATGATTTCTATAAACAAGATAATGATTATTTAATAAATTCCCATTGTGAGGGATTATACTGATGTATTCCCCAATGAGTTTTTTTAGCCTTCCTTTGGATCGAGAGGTTGAATTATCAATGGAACTTACACATGGATCTCTTACTATATCCAAATATCCCTATCATCTAGACAGTATTGAGTTATAATAACTAAAGAAGTTTCTCCAAGAGAATATATCAAAGATTTTTATATTCTTTAGTGCTTCACGATGGGGTGAACCGGTCCTCTTTATCAAATGGAAGGATGGGTCATTGTTCCTTTCCTTTTATTATAATGAAATCAACAAATTCATTATAAAGAAAAATAATACCCTATCATGGATTAATGAAATGTTCAATTAACTACTCATTGACTTATATTTTTATATTATGGACCCTGGGTTAGGATATCCCAAATTAAAGGTTAAGAATGAATATATTCCCAAAAGTTCCTTTTGAATAAGGTGTGGGAACAATGATTTTATATTAATTCCCTTTGTACTCAATAATGATCCAACAATCATTATGGAATTAATGAGTAGATTATTTATAGATTATGATGATAATTTTTTGTAGTATTTATATATGATATTATGATATAATCAAAGTAAAAGTAGGATCTTTAAGAGAATTTGAATACTATTTTGAAAATTTTTCCAAAGGAGAAGCTATATGAAAAGTGTAGTAAATGTGAGTTCCTGATGGAGG
The DNA here is from genome assembly GCA_963277665.1 of Viscum album. NCBI lineage: Eukaryota > Viridiplantae > Streptophyta > Magnoliopsida > Santalales > Viscaceae > Viscum > Viscum album. The sequence continues at coordinate 802,068,487 of OY728167.1, read as the reverse complement.
AAGTATCCTTATAAGGGAATGTTATCACCGATAAAGTGATATATATATGAAACCTTTTAAGATAAATGAAATTGAGGAGTGGCCAATAAAATTATATTTAACAGTGGTCCATAGTTTCCTTGAAAATATAGGCATTAACAATGGTTTGCAAGAAACATATAATCACATTAAAAACTTTTAACCATGCTGAATTAGAAGGTAGTAATATTTTTTAGACCAACGAATGTGAATAGATATTTAATGAATTGAAAAAGAGGTTTATCACTACACCAATAATTACACTACCCATAATTGGGGAACTTTTCCTGGTACATATAAATGATTCAATGAAGTGATTTGGTTGTGTACTGATAGAAAATGAGAATGTGATTTCCTACACCTCAAGGAAGTTGAATGTTCATGAGATAAACTACAAAACATGTGACTTGGAGTTGGATACAATGTTCATCACCTTAAAGATTTAGTGGAATAATCTCTACAGGGAGATGTATGAAATTTATTTGGATCATGAGAGTATCAAATATATGTTCACGTATAAATAGAATAATATGCACTAATGAATATGGTAAGAGATAATAACAGATTATGACAGCTCAATCTACTACTATCCAGGGAAGGAAAATAAAGTGGATGATTATCTTAGTTGGAAGTCTCCTACAACCTTTTCCATGACGAGGAATGAGAGTTATTTTATCGTAATTTACTATAAAAGTATGGGCATGGAATTAATAATGGAAGTATAAACATATTACCTCGCTCAAATTATTTCTCATCCATCCATTTCAGAGAAGATAAAAGATACTTAAAGGGATGATGTGGAAATAAAAAAGAATGTAGATTCCATAGTAAAAGTGAAATCCATTGAGCTAAAAATTGATGAAGAATCAGTTGTCTGATTTGGGTAATGACTACGTGTACCATAAAATACCAATACAAAGAAATATATATTTAATGATGCACAAATCTCACCCCTTTCTATTTACTTAGGTAGCATGAACGTGTGTCAAGATCTCTAATAGCACTATTTGTGGGACAATATGATGAAACATATTATGGAATATAAATAAATGTGGCTAGTATTCTAGTTAGTGAAGGATGAAAGGGAAAATGTAAAGGGGATGATGAAACCATTACCCATACCTATATGGAAATAGAAAAATATCACAATGGGTTTTTTTACCAGTGTTCGAAATACACAATGAAGAAATAATTCTATATGGGTTGTGATGGATTTTATTTCAAGACTGCTTACAAAATTTCAATTCATGAAGACTTCTCACTCGATCAAATTTCATGGATATACATCAGATAACAGGTGAGGAAATTTGCAAAACCATTATCAATTATGTTTGATGGAGATAAAATATTTACCACCATGTTATAGAAGATCCACAAACTTGATCTAAACACTATATTGATCTTTATAATGAATTATCTCCCACTAACTAATGTCCAATCTTAGCAGACTATCCATGAACATGAAGGCATGTTAAGATCATGCTTGATGGACTTTAATGGAGGATATGATCAAAACCTTACACTGGTTAAGTTATCATACAATAACAATTTTAACTCAAGTATCCAAATAGATCCATATAAATCCCATTATGGAATGTGAATTAGAACACCTATGTGTTGGGATGATGTTTGATAAAAATCTATCGGGACATTAAATAGTTGAAGAAATGGTAAAAATGGTCATGACCATTCAATAAAACATCAGGGTAGCTAAAATTTAAAAGAAGATCAATTCTAAAAATAATCAATGAGACCTAGATATTAAGGATAGAGGTAAATGTTTTTTCAAGATATCTCTAAATAAGATAGTTATGTAATTTTGGAAGAAGATAAAGATAAGTTCCAGGTAAGTCAACCCCTTTTAGATTCTTCACCGCATCAAATCTATTGCCTATTTACAAGCACTAATAGAATCCCTATACCAAATACATGATGTGTTCCATGTGTCCCTCACAATGATGTAATTTCTAGATCCCTCACATGTACTATATTCAGAGGTGGAATGACTGGAAAATCACTTATCTTATGAGGAGAAACCATTGAAAATCTTGGATCAGAGTGACAAAATTCTATACAATAAGACATCAAACCTAGTTAATATACTATGGAATAACCATAAGTATGTGCTGGAAACATAGGAACCAGAGGAAGCGATTAAGAAAAAGTAACCTCACCTGTTTTCACATTAGTATGTAAATTGAAATTTAGAGGGAGAAAATAATTTAGTAGGGAAGAATGTTCCAGCCTTGAATTTTATCAATGGAATTCCCCTTATGATTATTTATTTTCCATATTTATTAATATGTTATTATATAATTAAAACACACCACATGATAGAACTAACAAATTTTTATTATATTAATTTGAAAATTACATTTAGAGACTGAATATGTACTTATGAATTAAAAATAATAGTTTGTGATGAAAAATAGAAAATAATAAAAAAAATTGGATCTTATTTATTCTATAGAATTATTTCACTCACAAACAAATATATAGAAATGAAAGAAAATATTAGTAATGTAATATTCCTCTTGAAAATGATAATTTATATAATCCTTCCATAAAATATAAGTAAATAAAGAATGAATTAGATATGAGGTATTTATTGAAATTAATAAACACATATTATCATTAAAATCTAACTGTTGGAATAGTAATATGATCATTAGAATAATAATATGGCTATTGGTATAGTAATATGAGCATTAAGAATAGTAACATGACCATTATAACAGTATAATAAACTATGAAGTGAAAAATAATATTTATGTATATTATTAAATGATAATATGTAATATTTATATCATGATACAAGTAAATAAATGTTCTGAAAATGATAAAATATGTGTTTATAGTTTTGTAAAATATTAATATTTTATTCTCATTTTTATAAAAAGTATAATGAATTCAAATAAAATTTATTTTCGTTAAATGGTCCTATAAAAAAATTTATGTTTCATTATAATAAAAATATAATTTTATGAGACTGTATGAAATTTTTCAAAGGGACAAAGAATATATCATGTTATTAAAATTACTATTTTTAAATAAATCAGTGTTTTAATTAAAAATTAAATATATCAAATTTTGAATTTTATTTTCGTAAAAAATATTTTATATTTTTAATATACACATGAATAAATTTTTAGGGTGAATTTTTTTATATTTTTATAAAATATTTTCATTTTCGGTGAATAGTGAAATATGAAAAAATATGATATTTAACATTATAAGTTAAATACAAGATTAATTGCATAGGGGGTGATGCAATGACCCATTAGTTCCAACTTTTATGAACTATTTACCATATATATTCATAAGATTCATCACTATTGGTATTCTAGAGCCATAATGATAAACTAATGATTGTAATATCCAAAACACACCTCTCCCCTTTACAAATACCACCCCTCACCACCACTTCCCTTAAATACATATAAGCCCTGTGTATTACCCAAAATCTGAAAAAAATATTATTATCTCTCAACCACATCTTTCAAATCCTTTTTTCCCATAAAATGACCAATCCAAGGTGTTGTAAGTGGAATCCCAAGAGGATAATAAAAAGGAGAAGATAATACCCTCAACCGAGTCTTTTATTTTTTTTATTCCGCCTCTTCCTCTAAAAAATTCCATTCAATATGGAATAATAACTCAAATATTATTTATATACTAAAATTTTATTATAATAATGGAATATCTATCATCCATCCTCTTACCTTCTCATCTAATTCTAAGAAGGAAAACATCAACCATATTATGTGGGTACACCTCCTTCATGGATGATGAGTTTTCATTTTCATATGATTGACATGGGATACATGCACCTCTTACCTTAATTTTTCGACAATAGTAATAAATATAAAAACTAAGATATGACTTTCAAAAACTCAAAATTGAGCTTGAAATATGTCGCCCTTGTGAGTCTTATAAGTTTGAATCCATAAAAATTCATCAACTATAACTTTGACTATCATACACTAGAATTTTCAAAAAATTAATTTATCCATATTCCTTATACATTTTCAAAAAAAAGCAACAACAATCCACAGGGTTTTAATATATACAATTATTGATCAACATGAGTTATATCAGCTACAATTGTGGCCACTATAGTGGATCAATATTTGGTATGGAAGTAGGTGTTGTCATCTTATACACATTTAATTCATTATCCCCAGGATCAATAATGATTGACACACTAATCACTGTATATAATTCCGTTACTAGATTACAGTTTCAAATAAAATTTCCCACTTTTCAAGATAACATGTTCAAAATAAACTATAAATCTTAATTATATTACAGTACCGTGAAGAGAAGATTTATGATAACATCGAAATTTCCCAACTATTCATTCCCAGAACGTCACCCAATCACAAGATAGTATGTACACAAATCATATCCTAAACACTATGGATTCATGTACCAAGATAACACTTCCATTAAATAAATTCTCTAAGTAATCAAGATAGATAACATACAAATGAAGTCCATACATTAGAATACATCAAACATCACACCCTAGCTGTGGTATATGTCCTATTAGAATGAACTATAATGCCTCTAACACTATTAGAAAATTTTAACCAAATCATAATTTACTATAAAAATTTCTAAATAAAATTTATATATTATAACATAACCAAATTTTTTGATACCACTTTGTTTTGACTTCATTCCATTGTGACCCCACCTTAGCTAGCAATGAAACTGAGTGTTACCCCCAAATTCTACCTCCAATATTCAATGGTTTTGAGACACGAGACAATGTTATAAAACAAAATAATAGAGGCATTGACCTGTAAATAATCAAGTGTAAATATATAAAATCTAATTCAAACCATAGCACCATAAAAAAAATTAAAAACCATGATTAAATAATATCATAACAATATGAAATCCATAAATATCGTTCAATAAAACCAGCATGTAAAACTAGAACAAATATGATAAGGAAATGAAAAAATCTCAAAGATAAAAAATTACAAACCACTTGTATATCCATGAAGTACATGAAATAATGATAAACTATGATCTCTTATTATCCACCCCAATTTCCAAGCTAACTCCACCCAAAAACTCTACTAACATGATCCTTCAAACATGTATGTTAAGGAAGGGGTGATTATACCCACATACTTAGTAGTCAATCCCATATGTATGAATAAAAAATTCTATATCATGTGTGAATAATGATCGACGTGTTAAATTCCTAATACATGGTTATGTCCTCAATAATCAAACAAGCCATGGCTAAACACGGTAAAAACTCTACTAATGAATTACCTCATCCTAAAATACCATAATATATTACATATGAATTAAATCTACCAAAATAATATTGACATCTTATTATATATATATATATATAATTTTATTAATTATCCACACTTTGAGTTCAGAACAAAAATCAATCAGTAAATAACGAAGTATACATAGTATAATTCACGTCATCAAAATATAGAATCACTCCTATAAAAAAACTCCCACCAGATCCCACAAAACATAGTTACCAAGCATGTAATTAATCCATATAATTCAAAAAATAATAATTGAGAGTGTGGGAGGGTCAACAAATATGTTCATTCAATTCCCATAAACAAACTAATTTTTTGGTTATAGCTATGAAGGGTGAATTATGTGGTCAGCCTCCTAGATAATGATACTCCCATAACTAAAATAACATAAAAATATAATAATTAATAGAATTTACACTATTCCCCATGCATGTAAAATAAATAAGTTCAACTAGTTTACATAAAAATCAATTGATAAATTCATCTAGTCTGTATGAGTGTCTAATGAACAATGTAAACTAGTTCTTTAGAATATTTTTCAATCAAGGTCAACTAACCCACAAGAGAATAAAATATTTTTGTTAACATTTCCTCGTGATTATATTTATAATTATCATCTATTTATAATAATCTATTACAGGGTTAGGGAACCCATTCTCGTATGCATGACACTACCCTCCACATACGCATACAACTCCTGGTGAATATATATAAATTTCATTGTCTTGAGTAGTCGACATCAATATCATAAGGAAGTTTTAAGATGTATATCTCAATATATGAATCCTCTACAAAAAATATATGGGGTTAAGGAAATGTCCTCAATCCAAATTACATGATCATGGTTGAAATGAGTCACCATATACCCCAATTTCACCTCCCTATATGCCAGAGGATGCTAATCAATAATGATGGCCCTTTGATTAATGTGCGATGAAAATATGGTATTTGGTACAAATAATTGTAAATGAGTACATAATACAAATTTGAAATAATCACCCCAATATAAGAAAAATGATATTAACAATATAGCTAAGTGATAACCATAAATAAATAAAATCTATTATGCTATTTAAAATGAAATAACATCACTCGTGGTATGATCGTATATAGAATGGTTTTACATAAAAAATATTGGGGATAACTACAAAACTAGCTCGAAGGATTTGCTCAGTCCCATATACCATCTCTGACCAAACATCTCTAACACAATCATCCATTGTACGAAAATTAAACTTACTCACACCGTAAACCATTAAATCTTCATGCACATCAAGATCACTGTGCAATGTATGATTAAAACTCACTAGGCCCCTACCAATAGTGTCCCCAAACAAATATATAACATATAAGCGTATGATGAAGTGAAACGGAAATAATAATAATAATTAACAATAACAAAAATAAATTTCACACACTACAATGATAATAATATATTTAGGGAGATACCATACCTACCTTGGCTAATGTTTGAATAAATCTAAACTTATCACTATAATAATATAAGATCAATGGTGTTTTAAATTATTATTCCTATAGGATCTCAACCAAAAGTAATCTTGATCACTTCTCATAACAAAGTAAAAATAATGGGATATATTGACCTATATCTGCAATGATCTCATATCTTTGTCATCTAAACCCCTGATATCATTAATAAGAAAAATGGGAAGGTGAACCATGTCTATAAGGATAAAAAAACTAGTATATCGACCCTTGTATATCAATTATTAGAAAAATGGGAAATTAAATCCATGTCTACACAGATCTCAAAAATTAGTAACCTCAACCCTATATTCCAATAAAAGGAAAAATGGGATACAAAGCCTAGGTCTATAAAAATAATATAACTTAGGAACTTCGATCTCAGCTCATAACAATGGAAATGAATTAGGGAAAGAAGACCCCATATCTATAATGATTTCATCCCAAAGGAATCATGATACCATAATATCAACATAATAACAAAGGGGAGAGGTGGATATTATTTCCATTAATCTCAACTAAAGACATATCAACTCCAATAATATTATCCTCTCAAGGAGAACTAAATTAACCAATGTCAAATATAAAACATACAACCAGGTTTGACATAACTGCTGACACATTCAATGGTTTAGAAAGTTAGTTCCGGACACCTAAAACCTTTCAATACGTTTGATCCAAATAATAATCTAACTAGAAACATAAATTATAAACTAGGAAGATTATCAACCATTATACATAATAATAATACATTCAGGCTATGTTTATATATGCCAAAAAATCATCACATGGATGAATCCTTGTTATCTTCTATGGTAACCACAGATCTCCATAAAAATGGTGCTAAAAGGATGCCAAACCAAGTACACTACATCACAATAAATCAAGGAAAACCACATTTGGTTTAAGCATAAGGTTTATCTCAAATTATCCCAAGCGTATGGCCTTGAGTGACAATTACATTGAAACAAAACACATGAAGGAACCATCAAGGACCTTAACATCCTTATACTTCTCAAAAAGGATCAAGGGAGATAATTAAAATTATTTTCAGGTCAATCACATAGATTTTTCATAACCAATTATCACACATCACAAAAAAATTGAATAAATCGTTAGGTATGTTTAGACACCACATACATCGATATCATAGAATCCCATATATGATTTTTTAACTAATTTTCTCTCAATCAGTGTATTTAAAAAATATAATAAAACACATAAAATAGATATATCCAATGAATAATTATGAAATAGTGAGAGAAAATAATAATATATTTTAGATGATAGTAATCCTTACCTACAATAATCTCATAGGACTAATATTTTATGAATACAAGTACAAATGAAGGATAAACCGAGGTTAAAGGGGGAAAATACTAAATGGAAGGGGTCTAATAGATCATATTGTTGGAGAAGGAATGTGGAATCCAATTAACATGTTTATCATTTTATATTTATTTAATTATAATTAATTAAACTGTATAGGGGGCCATTTCAGTGGGACCACATGAGTCATGATGTAATTCCCAAGCCTAGGGTGATGTTGCAACATGATACATTGCATCATGGTGTAACTCCCTTTTCCAAAGAGACACCAAAAACTCACATATATCCCTATTAAATAATGATACGTGGATTTGTTCTGCAATCTATATATTATAATGTGACCAACTACTTACTCCATAGTATTAATCTTACACATCTTATCTCCATGCTAAAATACCCTCTATTTTAGTATGACCTTCTATATGTAGTTTAATTTTCTCTTGAACCCCATAAAATACCTAAATATTGACACCTAGTCTCTTACAACTCCTAAAAAACCTAAAAACATAAAAATAAACATTATGAAACTAAAAATATAAAATAATCCATACCTATAGATACAAGGAGATTTTTAGTTTTTACATTCCAAATAAGTTCCACTCACAACAATAAAAATTAAATAACTCATCCCAATCAAGGAACCTCTATTTGTGTATATTACCTCACAAATATACAAAATAAGGAGCAAGAATATAATAATGTGTGAAGTATTACCATAATTTTTTTCTCGAGCAGGTAGTCTATGAAATATTTAATATTCAATAAATCGAATTCATTAATCTATTTATTTCTTTCTTTTCACTATATCTATATTAATAAAAACCCATTAATCTTTGGAATTAAAAATTTAATTGAATAAAATGATAACATCATCTTTTCCTCATGATCACATAATAAAAATATCCACTACCATTTGATAATCTTATAACCAAAAAATCTAATCAACTATTCATTGAGGATCAACACTATGATTAACATCATAAAATAATCATATCATCTTAAATAATAAACAAATATAATTTTTATTAATTTTAACTATTCATAATGGGTCCCATATGGTTCTTATAATGCATTATTATAGAGAGAAAAATCACAGAACAACTTGAATTCACACTCATGTACAAGTATTATTTTAATAATTTTATCACTTTCAAAGATTTAGATGGAAAAATTGAGGTCCGCCTAATGTTTTAACCATGAAAAAATATACTTAGTTTCCTTATCATTGACCACGACACATGAAATATTTAAAAAATAAAAACAAACCTTAAATGAACTTAAACTATAACACCCAGTTCTAGGTGTTTGTGCATTATAATGGTTTATAACTTTTAAAGAAAGGTGGTTATATATTTCATATAGGGTATGGGTGATGTTTAGATGTATAATGAATGTTTATAAATGGTTTATGTCCTTGTATGGGTTGGTTCACAAGTATGTGGGATTTTCATGGGATCTTTTGAATGGGTGTCTAGGGTGGTAGTGATTTTCATGGGTGACCTAAATGGGCATGAAAAAACTATACTAGATCTTTTTGGCAGACTCTAAATGGTGATTAGGTTGTTTGGGTAACCTAAACAAGGTCCCATCATGGGAAACATACCTATAATGATTTTAAAACGCTAAAATATTAAAAATTTGGTATTTTATGTTTAAGGAATTTCCTCATATTTTATACCATACTCATCATCTCTCCCCTCTATGAATATACACTATTTATTACCCATTATCTATCATAAAAATATGTCAAATTTGGTTATTTCTCCCAAGTATTTCCACTAAAAACTTTTCCTCTATTCACTTTTCACAATCTCATTTTGTCTTACATCATGTTCTTCCATCCCCATGGTAAGGGTTTCACATGGAATGAAATTTATTTGTGGACGGAGTTCAATTATTATGGTTTAAATTCATCATATAATGGTATCTATTGTTATTTTATGGTGGATTGATCTTCCACACCCTTGTTTTATAATAGATTCATTGAATCGTGTTACTGGCTTCATTCATCTTCCATTAAATTAGAAACAATGAGTACTTTCGTTATCTTAATCCTTTTTTTAACCAAGATTGATGTTATAATGTTTATTAATTTCAATTAGATGTATTTTTAGGTGCATTTATTTAATGATATGTGTATCAATGAGCCTTTTAAATCTTTAAAAACCAAATACATCTTTCCATGAAAACAATGGACACAAGGTGTTTGATTAAATGAAAACAATATTTTTTATGAAATAATTAATGATACATCCTAGGATTAATTTCTTATAATTTATACTTATATGAAATCTAGTTTTTCATAATTTTCTTATGTTTTAAGGGTATTTTTTGTTTCTTTAAAACTGATTTTTTCTCAAATTCAACTATGTGATATACCTCAATTATGCATACCATTTTCGTGTGTTTTATTGAGTAAAAAGTTTCATTTAACATGTTATTTATTCCTAAATGGTTTAAATGACTAATTTTTTTATTAATGAATGATTTTTAGGATTTCATAGTTGAATGCATACTTCAGATAATTCTTTAAGTAAAGTTAGTAAGTACACGATGTTTAATTAATAAACACACACCATTTACATTTGAAGTAGGCATGACTCTAATAGATAGAGTACACACCCAAGTTCAAAACTAGAGTTCACACACTGTGTTTAACCTTGAGAATCATATGTATGCCCAATATATAAGAAAATTGTGGAAACCTCACGACTACATGAAATGTTTTTCATTCCTACACGTCGTTTACTTTCACCTATAGAGATCTACCACATGATATTTCAATGAGTAGAATGGTTGTTCACCGAATGATAGAGAAAGAGATGAAAAAGAGAAAGGACCATAGTACACAATATGAGAATTTATTACACATAGTGTAATTTATCATTCTATAAATACAAAGGAAAAGCTTTAAATTTTGGGATAGTTAATCCACGGTGGAGGTTATTCGACTCATCTGAATCAATCCTCCAGTGAAGTTATTAAGTGTTTTACATTTTTTTACACTCTAGTTTTATTTATTTTTCTCTCCTTTACACTTTTTTCCACTTATATCCTTGGGAAGGATTTAGTTTTCACTCGATCTTTGCACTCTCACCATGGTCATAAAAGGGTAGGAGATCTGTGTTAGGGTTGTAGTGAGACTTTGGGTCTATTGTAATTAAAACTATGATGTGTTTTTAATTATCTAGATTGGTATTTTATAATTAATTTACTAATTTTTGTTCTTATAATCACCTTCTTTGTTGTGTTATAACAATAAAAACAAAACTAGGGAAAACCAAAGAAATTATAACAAGTGATCACATGACCATTGGAAGAGCATATTTTTTCTATTCTGTTGATGTTGGATTTTAAAATATTTTTTTAAATAATTAATCACTTAATTCTGGGATTATGTATTAAAGAATGCACCATATAATTATCAAATAAATATGTAATAGTAAAATATAAAAATTTTATAAAAAATTAAAGGCAACGAATAATAATTGTTCCAATTAAAATCATTTGAAATTCAATGCCCAAGAAAATTCATTCCATATCTATTTTCCCTGTGTCATTTTTACTTATTTTTTATTTCATTTGGTATTGATTATGTTTTTTCTATATTATTTTCCTTCACCAATTTATGACAAGTATAACCTTCTAAAAGTCACTAACTCATGAATAATTCCTATTTACTAGTTCTATATTGATTGAACGTGATAGTCTTATACTACAGTAAAGTGAGGGAAGATAATTTTTTCACAACTCATGATTGGAGAGTTCAATATTTGTTTCCATTGTTGGGAAACAGGAAGTAGTGTGAATTTTATGTTTCTAATAATTAATACCGGTTAGTTATTTTTCATCCTTTCCATTTTCATTCTTTTTTTTGGCCACTTATACCTCACATCCAATATATTTTTGTTCTTCTAGAGATTGGTTTGGTTTTTTTGTGAGATTTTTTATCCATATTATCCATTAATGTAGTTTTTATATCTATTTTAGAACTATTTAAATATGCATAATGAGTTTCACCTTGAGGAATACTCATGTACATCATACACCCCTACTTTCTCTTATCTCTCAGATGCTTATTTAGTTTTCAATGATAAATTATTATCAATGATGAAAAAATTTACTGAATTCCCATTAAAACAAACTAAAAGGTTGATAAGTCTTAGAAATTTGGTGGAAAAATTTTCTATAATAATAATTACTTTGGACGATTCGATTGACTATGAACTTGAGTCTTCTTCTCCTATTTTGACTGAGGAAACACTTAATGATTTATCCACCTATAATCCTAAATATGATTTTTCTAAAACTTATTTCCCATATGTTAACATTGAAATTGGAGACATTCCATGTCTGAATTGTTAAAATATTTACCAATCATTTTTCATTGATACCTCAGTTGATTTATACCTTCTTCAAAAGTGTTTTAAAAATACTTTCAAGTAGTTATTATTATAGAGTATGATACTGAAGAGGTGGAGGCCATGATGAAACTAATTGACACACATTCTCACCCCTGATATCTTATATCCATGATGTAGGGATATTGTAAGACACATCCTCAACCTCTATAAAAACTAGACACTTTCTTTAAAGAGGAACGAACCAAATGCATGTTGAGCGTCATTGAGTGAAAGCCACACTAACCCTCAAATTAAGGGTATGTTTTTATTTCCCATGTCAATCCAAATACCTTAAAAAAGGGTGATAATAAGGAGGAAACATAGATTATATCTTCCCCTTACTTATTTTTCTATTTTTTAAATACATGATGTCTACCTATAGTATTCAAGTTGTGTACCTCTTCTTGGATTCTTTTATTTAATTCACTATACATATATGAGTATCTTATAAGTACACTCCATATGTACATGGTACACGGTTCGTGTTTATAGTTTTATGTGTTCATTAGAATATAATGTCAAATATATGTAAATAATTTTTATTTACATAAACAAAAACAAAACATGTTCTGATGAAAAGGATGATCAAGGGTATTTGAGCCACCACCGATTCAAATCCATGTATACCCCATATTTGAACATGGGACATTATTTTTCTCCTATGTTTTTCGTAAATGACATGTAATATTTATTTGGTGGAAGTAAATGTTAACTTATGAGAATTTTCATGATGCACCACTACTGATTTAAATTTTTTTGACCATTTTGCTGGTCGCTAGTGATCTTATTTACATTTCGGTATTTCATTCCACCATGTCTAATGGGATTCTGGTTGGACCTCAATCCATCTCACTTCTAGCCATACTCTGAGGCTGTTCTCCCAAAATTATGCATTCTTTGACACCTATGAAATCTTTCAATGGTGTGTTCTTTGGTTATAGCCCAGGGTCCGAGAGGTTGTCCCTTATGTTCATTTTGGCCGTTACCGTTTCTTCTCCCATGGTCTCAGTGGATGATGGTCATCCAATTCTCTCATTCTTGATAAAATACTTGGATACTATTGTTTTCTATCATCAATGGATACTGGTTATAATTTATGGTGTTTCATGTATGTCACTGATATTTTTTATGAATCTTTCCTCCTCGTGGGTTCACGATACCCTCCTAGTGTTCTCTTACCTCAATAAGAAGTCCTTTTGCAACAACTACTTCTCCAAGGAATAATTAGTGAAGGATTGGGAATAGAAAGGTAGGATCTATGGTAACTTAAGGCTTATCTTATTCAAATGGTCTTTTAATTTCCATTTTGTGTGTGATTCTTCTTCAGAGGCGGTGTGGGTGAGTTGTCTAGGTCTCATACGCCGCTTTCCCAAACCTGTGATGCTAAATGATATAGGTGAATCATTTGGGAATTTTCTTTTTTATGGGTGATACTTCCCATTGTTTGGAGAATGTTATGTCAGATCATATGTTGGTGGAACTTGATCTATTGAATCCCGAACCATATTGTTTTTATCTTCATATGGTATCTTCATATACGTGGTGGTAGAAGTTGTTTTTTCACTCAAGGTTGGGTTTTGGTTCAGCTTGTGGTATCCTTGTTCATTGCCTAGAATTTTTCAAGCGTCTCCTACACAACTATTCTAACCTACCTGGGGTGCTACCATCTTCTTCATCAACCCTTTTCCTAATAAAGGAGATAGATCTATGATTGGTTTTGATTCTCCTAAATCATTTGGTGACGTTTCTTCATATTTTGTTATTGAGGCTCCATCAGTGGGGGAGTTGTTCTTACTGAATCGAGGTCTCGAACTGATGCTAAATCTAATTTTAGGATTGTATGGTTCATTAACTTATTATGTTCTAAGGGGTGTCTACGAGGCACTCGGTGATCCTTCCACTCCTATGGTACCCTCGGTTCTGCCTTAGGATTTGGTAACTGAGGTGAATAATCCTTATTAGTCTGATCCTTATATAGTTAATCTGGTGTCAAATTGTGCTTCTTCTGGTGTGGTTTTGGAGTCAACTATGGAATTTCATATTAAAGTGGATCCATCAGATGGATTTTTTGGTGGGTCTATGAATAATTCTCTTATTTTTTGGTTTATGCACGAGTTTATGGTGTTAATGATGACCTCTATCTAGTTGTTTATGGATAGTGCTCCCAGCCAGGAGTGTCATTTGAAACCCTTACTTCTTCTTAAAATGCTTTTGTCGTGCACTTGGATATTGGTGAGGATTCTCTTAGGTCTAGTTTTCCTATTTCATAGGTTAAATTATTGAAACTTTCAATTTATTATTCTACAAGCTTGGTAACTAGATTTAAATCATGAGCTTCTTTTTCATTTAAGCTTGTTTTGGATAAAGCTGATAGTTTACTTGGGTGGTCTATGCTACTTAAAAATTTCCAATGATTAATTTTATTCTATAGAATTCTTTAGGTATAAGAACTATAACTAATTGTGACATTATCTCTAATGGATTATATTTAAAACAATATTCCTTAGTTTAAGTTTTGGAGCACAAATAGAAAACTGCTTATATCCAAAAGTTTGGAAGGAATATGGGTAGTGTAAATCTTTTACATGGTGAACCAATTAATTATCATATATGGATTATATTCAATAACTTTTCATCTATTATTAAGGTGAAAACTAAAAAAAACACAATACTATTCAGGATACTCTTAATAATATCATCATCTTCATCTGTTTTGTTTATGTAAAGTGTGATCCTTTAGAGGGGGAGGAACATTGTTAACAACATTCCAGTTTCAACCCGAGATCTTCTGATTGGTTAATTTGTGGTGATTTTAATACAATCATACACAATTATTTGAAGAAAAGTGGTAGTATATACTTTCAAATAGCCATTCAATATTTTAGGGTCTTTTCAGCTAAAATTAACCTAGTTGATATGAGTTTTATTGGTGCCAAATTTAAATGGTGTAAAAATAAAATACATAGTTAGAGGATATGGTGTCACTTGGACTATTGGTTTACAAATATATAGGGAATGTATTTGTTTCAACATGCTCAGGTGTCTCATATTCCTCTTGATCTATCAGACCATGGACTTGTGTTAGTCCAATTAAGGGATAATAATAAGAGGCATATATGATTTCATATTTTGAGAAGGTGGACAAAGAATGACTATTTTATGGAAGCGACGACTATGTCATGTAAAAATACCATGCAAGGAAATGCATTGGGGATACTGTATAAAAATATCAAAAATCATAAGGAGGATCTCATAATTTAGGAGTACTCGCTTTTAGATATCTGGGTAGGCATTTATAATATCAAAACTAATATTTATCAGTTGGATATAAGTCTATATGATCATTATTATGAATAGGTGTGTGGTTTCCTCATGGTAAAACATGATTTTCTCTCAAAAAGATTATTAGAGGTGGAATGGGAAGCTTGGAAGAGGGAACAAGTTTAGTGGATAAGATAAGGAGACTAAAATAATTCATTTTTTCATGCATGTATCAAAGAAAGTGAGTATACAGGGAGTTGGAATTTAAGGCCTGATAATGTTTATTTTTCTAGTGACTTGGAGGTGATTGGAAAGTGTGAAATGGCTCATTTCCAAAATCTCCTGGAATGGCTTACTCCAGATCAACTATGTGGATATTGAAGGAGTAGCTATAGTAAGCCCTATTTCAACCACATTCCAAGTATGGTTGATGATTCTGATAACTCAAACCTCTGAATTATTTATAGGGAAGAGGAAATTTAAAGGGTGGTGTTTTAGTTGGATCCTTGATGTGATCCCGAACTAGATATTTTCCTATTTATTTCCTTTTCCTCTTCATGGGATATTATTAAATATAACCTCATAGATGTAGTTCAGGACTTCTTCACATCAGGTTTATTCATTGAATTTACAATTCCACAACCATTTTTCTCATTCCAAAGGTGAATGACCCCATTTCCATTGGGATGTATCAAACGATTTCTCTATGTAACTTTTTTTATAAATTTTTGACCACCATCATGAAAAATAGGATTTCATTATGGATTCCTGTTATTAGTTCTGAGGAACAACATGGTTTCTATAACACCCAGACCCCAGTTACCTAGAGTCGGTGAATTATTACGTATCATTGGCATGATCACAATAGATCAGGTCTTAAAAAACTGATTAGTTTAGTAGATTTGGAAGCACTAGATACATTCATAAGGTTTACATTACATCATAAAATGGAAAACTACAACAACATTGTTTCCAAAGAAAACACTAAGATCCCATTGAATATCCCTGAAGGTCAGTCATAATATACTTCTTCACATCCTGGAATAAATAAAACAGATAAAGGGGTGAGTTCAGATTCTCAGTAAGGATAACAATATAGTAGAAAATTTCAAAAATAAGCATAACATTTAAGGAAATCTATAATACTAAAACAAAATCCTTTATAACATAAACTTCATCTTAATATGGAAAATATAAAGAAAAATAATGTCATTTACTTACTCACATGGATATTATTCTAGTCTAATAATCACATTCAATATCAAATAGCCACTTTCATAATGATGGAATGCATAATTCCAGACATTCATAACCACATAGTCAAGGCCTTGTGCAAAGACTACAAATAAGATTTTGTCAAGGCCTTGTTCCAAGACACCAGTGTGTCTCATGATACCTACCGTTTCATTGAGGAGCTATAGGGGGCTCCACCCGTCACTTACTAAGTCCAATGCATTCCTCATATGAAAAGGTTTAAACATAACATAGACATTCGTAATAAAACTAGCATACAAAATGGAAATACTTTATCCACAAACCATGAATGGTATGAAATAACACATCCATAGTCAAACATATCACAAAACATTCAATACAATATGAAAGATTTATATCATAATACATCAACTTCAAACAAACATAAAATCCATCAAAGGATGTTGACATAGATGAAATAAAAAACTTTTTAGTGAAATATCTCTTTCTATTTTGAAATCATTTAAGATTAACATAATTATAAAGAAAACATTTATTTTGAAAATATTTTTATAAGATTTTTAGGGAAGCTTCGACGATTTTTTAAGGGTGGAAAATAGTTGCACCCATCGTATAAGTTAAAAAAACATTCTTACTTTAAATTTTTCAAAAAGGTCAAAAAGTACATTGTTTGGAAAACGACAGAAAGATTTATTTTTAAAACGTATAAGGTAAAATAGGGGTATAAACGACTTTAAACCATTGTATATTAAATATTAAAAATGTTTTGGAATACATTTTTAAGAAACATGTATGTGGATGATAAAGAGGTCCCAGTAGATAATTACTTATAAACAACCTCGGATAATAAAGAGATTGTGAAATAAACCCTTACCTTGTACTTTTCCTTGGTGGAAGGTACGTTAAAATACTCTATAGTGGTGAAATAATTGTTATTAAATTATACAAGAATCATATACATTAATATTATATCATATATGATCTTTTAATATGGCATTGTTAATAATATTTTGGTATTATCATCGTTTCAAGTGATAAATGATTCGTTTTCTTTTATATGTTTCGTTACATAAGCCATGTTTGTTATTGATAGATTTTATATTATTCAAATCCAGAATGATATTAAGTCTTTAAACATTATTTTTAATCATCTAATGAAAATTATTCATTAATGGATACGATGGGGAATGGATCTCATCACGTTCGTGGAGACAGTATTCCGTACGTATGCACGAGCGACAATATCATTCTTTTGTTATTAAAATATTATAGAATTGGATGGTATATCATATATAAAGAATCATTATCATGTTTTATTTATTATTTACATCAATTATACATCCTTATTATACCCATCCAAATAATAATGTATTGAATAACAATTACACCACAACGTGGAGACGGCAGGCCATACACACGCACGTATGGTGACATGTAATTAAAAGGATGGATAGAATAATGAAAATGGTTGTATAATATTTATAATAACATCACCATATATATATGATACTGGAGTTATTATTTTATAATGTAAAAAATAAGTAAAGAAGAAGTGGAAGAAGAAAATATCTTTAAAGAGGTGATGAAATTATTACCTCTTCTTCGGGTGTTTCATTTTGAGTTGATCAAAAGGGATACATAGGTTGGCTTTATGAATAACAGAGGGCCTCTAGGATGAATTGAGGATAGTTTATAGCATATTTTGGTAGGGTTTGGCCAAGCCAAAAGGCTTTGAAGGTGTTAATTTGAGAGAAGGGGGAGTGCCCTTTTATAAGAGGGGTGAGGGGCACCTTATGAAAAGAGTGAAATATTATATTATAATATATTAATATTATGTTTATAATGGCTCCAAAGTAACCTATTTATATTATAAGGTGGGTATGGGTCTAAATAATTTCAACCAATAGGTTTTAGATAGGTTGCGTCACTATATTAACCTTATCTCTTAGATTTAACTCTTAGTTAATTAGTTTGACATTTACCATGTCTCTTTGTATTGTTATATCATATGGTTAATAAAAAAAATATAAAAAGACAAAATAACCTCAAGTGGTTAATTATTAGTATATATAACATTATATAAGTAATTTTTCAGAACGTTATTTTTTTTGGAATATAATATCAATTAATAATATAATATTTTTTTTAAAAACTCTTTTTTGTCAATTTTTACACTATTTGATAATTGATTTTTGTTATAGTCTTAAAAACTTTATTAATTCAAACTAAATTAATTTAATAAATAATAACATATCATATTAACATATAAAATTATTTTATGGCATCAAAATCATCAAATTATATTTATTTTAACATTTATAATACCATTTATTTGATTCTTTAATTAATAAGGAAAATACCGCATCATCATTGTGTCATAAATACATTTAATTATTAAATGTCTAAAAATTATAAATAAATTACCATTAGGTAGTAAATCGTTTTATATTTCTAATTAATTTTTATAGTCTAAGATATAACATATATAACCCTATGTAAAAATTGTTTTACTAAAATATATATGCTTATGTCATTTTTATATTTATTTTAACTCAATTATTTTAAAGTGTCATTATCACATAAAAGTGGCTCCATGGGGTCCCAAAATAGACACAAGGCTGCCCATGGTCGGAAATTCATCAACCAATAATGTTAGGACACATTTTAGGGTAACTTAATATTATTATAATATTATTTTACCCTTATTTACCAGATTTAACCTTTAACCATGGTAAATAAAATATTTACCAAAGTAATTATACAAAATGTGTAAAAAAAGTTAACTATTTACAAAATTTAAACCTCCTAATTCTAAATATGGAGTCCATTTTTCTAAATTAAAAAAGCATAAGGGGAAGAAATTAATTTAAAATTAATTCCCGTTGTGAAAACAAAAAGCATGTTTTTAAGAAATAATAACTATCAAAATATTGACATTTGTTTATGTCCAGTTTAAATGTGAAATTACGTCCAATGACAAAAATTAGATTAAATGGTAAAAATATACACTTATTATAATTTAAAACCACTTAGTATTATAATTTAGCACTATAAAATAATTTTATTAGAAAAGTTGTTTATAATGAAAATTTTTTATTTTTCACTTTTCATCAAAAATTGGAAGTACTCAGAAAAATACCCAAAATTCACCCTAAGATAATTTTGATATTCCGAATCCATAAATGAAGTCAAATTTGAATAATAAAATTTATAAAATTTCAAAATGTGGGTATTACTATTTATAATGGCTACATTGATTAGTCGCGGCGTGTTAGAATCTCGAAGTTGCATACAATGCAAGCTATTGCATTATTCAAAGGGAAACGTATTGTGGAAGCTTGGGGTGTTACATTCTACCCTCCTTCAAATAATTTTTCCTCATAATTTGAAATTGTTCTTCAAAAATAAAAGTTTGAAAATAGAAGATACCTTTGTGGAATAACCACATCGGATATAGGGTTAATAACATTTAGTTTTAATAAGAGGCAATGTGATATGAGAATGTCACCACTAAATTAGGGTTTCAAATAGGATAACATTGGTGGAAATTATAGACACATAATTAGAGGAAAAATGTAAATATTTATAGGGAGTGATGGAGGTCATCAATCACAAACAAATATAAAATTGATGGCCTCAAAGACATCAATCTATGATGATTTAATATATCGCCAGTTCAACAAAACATAAGGTATTAGGATAACACATTTTTGGTTTTAATACCCCTTCCCTAATGATTAAGAATTAATTTCTTCATACAAAAAGATATATATATATATATATATATATATGAAAAGTAGAGTTTCATCTTTCAACAAAATTCTACCACAAACCCATATTTCACACCAAAAGATAATATACCTGAAAAATATTATATTTATCCTCATCTTATAAGGTTATAAATGTTAACACATACCATTATAATGAAGAAAAATATTTTGTAATAACCAGGGACGTTATGTAGGCTAGTGGTAGGTAATAAAGGCCTTTCACACTATGATTGTGGGTTTGATTCCTGTAGCTTTGTCCGATGTGACGGGTTATCGCCCGACCTACATGTTGTCCTTTTCTGAAAACTATATTACCATAATATTCCAAAAATAATAATAATAAATTTTTTAACCTTAAAAAATACTATCCAAAGTTCTACATAATCCATTCCAAACATTATAGTTATCCAAAGTACCTCTTTCCAGACTCTCTATAAAAGGTATCTAAATTCCAAAATCAATTTTAACATCAGATTCCCCAAACAATGTAAAGTTTCTCTTATTGTCACATACTGAAAATATGATTACCTTATTCATATTAAAACCTTAATGAAAAAAAGTAACGCAGTACAATCCCTATATATATCACATTATTCTCATAACTAGAATATAATCCTTGAGTTCAAAAACACAAATAAATTAATTATTCCACTTCAACTGTAGTAACATCATAAGCTTTTCCTTGATCCCTTGTCCTTTTCCGAGGTAAGTTTCCCTGACGCTTATTAAATTCATTTGCATAATTCCCCATTTCTCTATAATTGTAGCATTCAACATTGACAACCTCTTTCTTTCCCTTGTAATCACGAGCCTGGTGACCTTTTTCTTCACATTTGTAACAAACTGCCATTCCTTTTAGGCAAGTACCATGGTGTTTTTCCCAAAATTATCACATAATGTAAAATAATTCTTTCCCTTTTTCCATTTATCTATCTCTTACTTCACCGTACTCTTATTCTCTTAATTTATTGTAATAAGATTTAGAGAATTCCTTCTCTATCTTGATAGCACAAGAGACTATATCATTGTATGTTGAGAAATATTGAGAGACAAATGCTTGATGTAGAAATGGTTTTAACCCATCAAAGAAACGATCAATCTTACTCCTTAGGATATGTATATAATCTACTACATGCCTTTCTAACCTTGTAATATTCGCCTCATACTTTGCGACATTCTAATCCTCTTTTTTGTCAGACTTAGAAATTGTCATTCCATATCCTCTCAATGGCCATGAGGAAATTATTTTTCTAAGAAAATCTCTTAAAACTCCCTTTATTCCATACTTGATACTTCATCATCCTACTTTGTGTTTTGAATCAATGACCACCATTGATCAGCTTCTCTAGTGAGGCGATAAAATTCCATGACAACTTTTTCCCTTTCGCTACTCCCTAAAGCCTGAAATATTTTCTCTAAGGAACTTATCCATTGCTCATCTACCAATGTATTTGTACTAACATTGAATGTTGGTGGTTTCTGCCTCATGAATCAGTCTAACATTGATCCTCTGAGTTGTGGATTAGGGTGCTCCATACAGTTAAGGTTATAATTCAAAACTTGAGTGAGCTGTCCTAGTATAGTGATAAGCTGATCAGTAACAGTTGCATCACTAGCTCCACTATAATTATCTTGAGCAGGAGGTAAATCCCTACATGGATTGTGTGCATTGATACGGTTTACATTCCTTCTACTAGGCACCATTTCTAAACAATGGAATACACTAGATTATTTTATGAATTGCAATACATAAATCCAAACTTTTAAAACCCTTAACATAAATTGAACAGTTTATGGATATAATCCCTAATCATAAAAGAGTTTTCTTTGAGGAAGTATATGTTGGATTTGGTGGCCTAGAACCAAAAACTTTTTTTCCTTATTCATTAATAAAATCCTTATCACATCCTGATTGTTCCTCTGCGTGACAATGCATGTGATAATGTCCTAAGGATAACTGTTGCATTAAGGGTCATAGTGGATCCCTAATATGATGAGAACCCGGATGTTCCATAACACAATTATTGAATATATGTTCTATGGCAGAATGATGTTTTTTGACGGACACAAATAATACAGGTCATTAGGGGTGAGGACTCATAAAACATTGAGGCACCTTCTCATGGTGTGCGCCCTTGGTAATATCGAGGAGGATATTATGAGAATGAGACCTGCCAGTAGGAAATCCATATTTCATAGTGTCATTAGATATTCCTATCTACAGATGTGTGTATTGGTCCTTAGACTTTAATATTATTATTAATGGGTATTTCAACTCGCGCACTTAGATGTATTGATGAAAACTATGACAACACACTGTTCGTAGTGAGGTAGGATACTTTGGGTGTGTCACAAGTAATACAACATTAATAGATAATGTGATAAAGGATTTGAACCGTCTGTTCCATAACAGAAGTAGATATCTCAGGCTCTTTGATGGAATTGATATAGCCTAAATAAATCCCTGGCCATGGTAAGGTATGGGAAAGTTCAATTTCAGGATGTCAAAGAATGAATAATCGAGCACATGGGTTGATGGAACTAGCATGCAACCCCACTTGATTGGAGATATCTAGACAAAGGAATTTCATTACACTATAAGAGTTCGTAAGAGGTGACATGTTATTGCGACGTTAAATGCTTTCTCTATGGGTGCCTTGGCGTGTTTCTAGACACTAACCATGGACTTTTGGTAGGATCTGCCGAATTCCACTGAGAAAGAGTCCTAGAGGGTCATACACAAAGTTTGTTCATGTATCGTAGTTAAATATTAATTTAACAAGTTGAATAAAGATTATTCTTGACTGTGGTTTAATAATTATTCAAGGATGCCTGATTGAATTTATTTTGACACTAGTTATCCGAGAGAATATATTCTGGGAGAAATAATATATATTTATAAGATATTAATACAGTTACATTTATTTAATAAATAAATAGAATTTACTCAAGTTCTAATAAATATAGTGGAGGAAATAAATTAAACTATAAAATTACTAGTACATGCCATGTATGTTTATACATACACGCCGTGTAGTTTGTTTTTTCAGGATATGTGAGAAATAATATTATTTATTTAATTAAATAATATTAGGTGTAATTCACTGGGCGCATGTCATGTAATAATAATACTCAACTATTATTATTAAGACATGGGGTATTCTTAAGAATTAAATGAAATGATTAAATGATCTCAGGTAATTAATTCATTTTATTATTCTAAGTGTTATAAATCCCAATTAAATTATTCTCGTGAGGGATACCCATTACTTTGGTTGTGCACAACGGATTCCGAAAAACTCTCAAGCCAAGCGAGAGTTCCTTTTCCACCAAGAATTCTCTCAAGTTATGAGAGGAACATCCACCTCCATCGGATCAAGGCAATCAAAGGTAGACATCACAAAGTGAAGGTTCTTCCACTCTAGCACCCAGAGATCTCTTCGGTGAGATCCAGAGATACGTACCGCACGTGTGGATCACTGCTAGAGGAATCCTACACTTGGATTCTACGACGCAATGACGGATCACATCGGATCATGACCGAAAAAATCAGTGAAGAAATAATTACACAAAGGTAAATCATTTGAATTAATTTAATTAATTATAACCAATATATGATGATCCTATCTCTATGGTTCCGGGATTCCCTCTTTTGTTTTTCGTTCTTCATTCTATTCCGAAGATCTGGCATTTTATATCATGATGGATCTCGGTTTGAACGTCGTTTAACGCTAAAATTCAAGTTGAGAAAACCCACTAACACACCTCCACTGTTCCCGAATCCTACCAGTGGTATCAGAGGGGTCATATCGTTGATTGTAATTATTTAATTTTTCATTGGTGATTTACACATTTAATAATTTAGTTGTTTCAATTGAAGTTAATTGTTCTTTAAATCTGAATATCGAGATATGTTCCTAATCTATCATTTTTCATTCCCCATACAGAAACGAAAATTTTCTTTTAATTTTGATTAAAATAAATTAGAGGATCTCATCTGGAGGAGCCAAACATTCCTGGCTGCACAACACGAGAATACACGACGTGTATTCGGAAGTATATTCCATGTAGTCTAGGTTCATGCATCAGACTGGTTCTCCAAATCTGGTCATGTATTGATCCTATCTAATTCATTTATGACACCATGTGTTGACCAGGAATAGGTGGAACATGGTTTCTAGATTACATATCGTGTAGTCCAACTGAACATGGCATGTAGTCCCTTAAGGTTATGGTTGAACCGTGTACCCTATACATGGCTTGCCTGGCCGGAAACCATGTAATGCGGAGTCTACAGGGCGTGTGTCCCACTGAACACCTTCTGTACTTTGAAAATATCCGAAGTAAATTAACACTCCATGTCTATGTGCATGTACTTCAGATTGAAGGTGAACAAAATACACGTAGTGTAGTCAGAACTACACGTCGTGTACTCGTTCAAATTACGCAATGAATGGGAATTAATTTGGTTGCCTCCAAGGTACAAGATACATATAAGGATAATTTTAAATGAATTTATTTGTTTAAAATTATGATGGATGAGAATCTCAAGGAAATTTAGAAAAAGGGTTTAAGATAGAAGGATTGAATAATTAAAGATAATTATTTTATTCGAGCGTGATTTATCTTAAACAAGAATGATTAAAGAATTGAATGCTAGTTTTATTTATGCATAAATATTGTTGCATATATGGATGATCATGAGCTAAACCAAGACCATTCTATGTGAATGGTTTCTTTTAATTTATTTGTTTAAATTAAATTTGTTGGCATATGAACCTTATCCTCATAAATATGTAGGGCATGTGTGCCCAAGGATTATTTTATGTAAAACCACCTTTTACCCTCACCTACGTGTGAGATAAATACATATGTAATGGATGGAGCTCCCATGCTAGTGGAGGCATCTCATGTCAAGAGCCAATGTGAAACGAATCCAAGGAGATACAAAAGTGGATAGGTGGAAAGCTGTAAACACAAACCCGCATGGTTCAAGGTGTTTCACCCCTAGGTCTTGGGTTAGTTTATCAATAGCTAGATAAATAACCAATAGAACAAGTTAATGATCTTACCATTTATTTTATTTCTTTCAGTTGCATGGTTTATCTATTGTGGGTGTGTTGTCACGATCACACAATTAATGAATTAAACAAGCATGCAAGATGAAACTAAAATAAAGACTGACTTATGCGTAAATATTATCTTTGACATGGTTAATCACTTATGTAATTCCCACTTAATATTAACAATCATGTAATCAAAGATAATAAAATGGCAATTTACGAATAAGGATAAAAATCCTTCAAAGAAATATTAAGTCGGTATAGCCTTCCATAATCTTGGTTAGAATCGAACTATAGTTCAAAGTGCTTGACCAACCCTAGTTGGGGTGATTTCAATTATCGGGGAATTATAATTCAAGGTTTTGGGTTTACCTGACTTGGTTCACATCAAGGGTTGACTACCACAGGATGACTTGGTGTGACCAAGAGGCAAAGGTTGTGGAAATCCAAAATAAAAGGATTTCAGGATTGGGGAGTCCACTCAACAGATCAAGGACCTGTGAGTTAATGCATTTGGAATTTGTAATGCCTACCTAAAACCCTTCAGGATGATTGACCAACCCTAGTTGGGGTAATTCGAAGGGTAATATGGATATTTTCCACTTGAATATTCAGGGAACAAAATATTCTGAAGTAAATGGTGAGGGATATTGGATTTTGATAAAATTGTGGGAGACTAATAAGTATTTATTGATTTGTTTCTCAGTTTTGTAATAAATTACTAAACCTTTGACCATCTTAATTTGTAGAAACGACAAGAAAATGACATCAAAAAAATCATTTTGAACCATACTCGAGAAGGAAAACCTTCTCACCGACACCAATTTCAAAGAGTGGCTGAGGCGTTTACGCGTCATCCTTTGCCACGAAAAGAAATTATATGTGCTGGATGAGCCTGTTCCAGTTACGCCTAGAAAAGAGGACAGTGATGAGGAAATATCTCTCTATATGGAACACATGGATTATTCCACGGATGTCCAGTGTTTCATGCTATTATCCATTTCTAATGAGATCATGAAGTAACATGAAAACATGGACGCGTATAGAATGATATCTCACCTTAAGGATCTCTACCAAGAGAAGGTGAGACAGGAGAGGTTTGAAATCTCCAATGATTTGTTTATAACTAGGCTTGGAGAGTCTTCACCAGCTGGGCCACATGTAGTAAAGCTTATTAGCTACATTGAATGCGTAGACATATTAGGGATTAAATTCCTAGATGAGTTGCATACAGATCTCATCCTATCACCACTTACCAATACCTTCTGTAGCATCATTTTCAATTATGACATGAGCGGAAAAGAGAAGAGTCTATCGGAACTTCTGACCTTGATTCACCAGGTAGATAGGGACATGGGTTGTAAAAAACCCACATTCGTTATGGTGAATAGGAAAGGGAAGGACAAGGCAAAGGGGCCAAGGACTTATAAACGGTATGAAGCCCCCAAGCACCGTCCCTCCAAGAAGGGGAAGATCCAGAGACAGGGCATGGAATGGGAGGCAGTGTGTTTTGAATGTGGCAAGCAAGTCCACTAAAAGAGGAACTGCACCTAGAAGTGTGGGGACGCTAAAGGTGCGTTCTTTATCGAGTGTAATATTTCAATTTCTACATATTGGGTATTATATATAGATTTTAGGGCTCACATATATATTCAAATGAAGGAACCAAGTAGATTTAGAATGATTTCTAGAGGATAGGTGGATCTTCAAGCTGCCAATGGCGCAAGGCTGGCTGCGTTGGATATTAGCGATTACCACCTCTCATTGCCGACATGGATGATTTTGGTTTTACATAATTGATATTATATGCCCAGTGTTACCAAGAACAAAATTTTTGTATCTTGTTTGGATATGGATGGATTTATTTTCATGTTCAGAAATAAGGGTTGTATCTTTTATAAGAACAATGTATATTATGGTATGGCACATTTAAATGATGGTTTTTATGTATTAAATTACGAAAATCAGGTGTTGGAAATAGATAACGACACAAATAATAAAGGTCATTAGGGGTGAGTAATCATAAAACTTTGAGGCACCTTCTCATAGTGTGCTCCCTTGGTAATATCCAGGAGGATATTATGAGAACCAGACCCCCAGTAGGAAATCCACATTTCATAGTGTCATTGGATGTTCCTATCTGCGGACGTGTGTATTGGTCCTTATACTTTAAGATTAATATTAATGGGTATTAAAACTCACTCACTTAGATGAGTTGACAAAAACTATGACGACACACTGTTCGCAGTGAGGTAGGATATGTTGGGTGTGTCACAAGTAATACTGCATTAATAGATAATGAGAGAAAGTATTTGTCCCTTATGTTCCATAACAGAAGTAGATATCTCAGGCCCTTTGATGGAATTGATATAGCCTAAATAAATCCATGGCCATGGTAAGGTATGGGCAAGTTCAATTTCGGGAAGTCAAAGAAAGAATAATCGAGCACATGGGTTGATGGTACTAGCATGAAACCCACTGGATTGGAGATATCGAGACAAAGGGATTAAATTACACAATAAGCGTTCGTAGGAGGTTACATGTCATTGCGGCATTAACTTATTTCTCGATGGGTTCCTTGGCGTGTTTCTAGACTCTAACCTTGGACATTAGGTAGGCTTCACCTAATGCCACTGAGAAAGAATCCTAGAGGGTCACACACAATGTTTGTCCATGTATCTCAGTTAAATATTAATTTAACAAGTTGAATAAAGATTATTCCCGACTTTGGTTTAATAATTATTCAAGGATTCATGATAGAATTTATTTTGACACTAGTTATTCGAGAGAATATATTATGGGGGAAATAATATATATTTATTAGCGAGTAATTCAGTTACATTTATTTAAGAAATAAATATCCATTACTCAAGGTCTAATAAATATGGTGGAGGAAATAAATTAAACTAAAAAACTAAAAGTACACGCCATGTATGTTTCTACATACACGCCATGTAGTTTGTTTTTTCGAGATGTGTGAGAAATATTATTATTTATTTAATTAAATAATATTAGGTGTAATTCGCTGGGCACATGTCAACTAATAATAATAGTCAACTGTTATTAATAAGGCATGTGGTATTCTTAAGAATTAATTGAAATGATTAAATTCTCTTGGGTAATTAATTAATTTTATTATTCTAACTGTTATAAATCCCAATTAAATTATTCTCATGTGGGATAGCCATTTTTTTGGATGTGCAGAATGGATTTGGAAAAACACTCAAGCCAAGAGAGAATTCCTTTTCCACCAAGAACACTCTCAAGCTATGAGAGAAAGATCAACCTCCATCGAATCAAGGCGATCAAATGAGGATATTGCAAGCGAAGGTTATTCCGCGCTAACAACCGGATATCCCTTGGAGACATCCATAGATACGTGGCACATGTGTGGATTACCGCTAGAGGAATCCTACACTTGGATTCTACAACGCAACGACGGATCACATCGGATTGTGATCGGACACATCAATGAAGAAAGAATTCCACCAAGGTAATTATTATGAATTAATTAAATTAATTATAACCAACATATGATGATCCTATCTCTATGGTTCCAGGATTCCCCCTTTTTTTCATTCTTAATTCTATTCTGAAGATTCGAAGTTTTATATCGTGACAGATCTCAGTTTGAACATTGTTTATCGCTGAAATTGAAGTTGGTAAAACCGACCAACGTGCTTCTGCTATGCCCGGAACCTATAGTATATACTCATAAACCCCTTATAATGGTTTGTAAAGAAAATTAGAATTATCCAAGGAATATCTCCCAGGAGTGTCGTAACCAAGAGTGCAGCAAGGCCCGTTGTCGTGAACTAGTTCTTGTTCGAATCTAGATCAAAGCGGTGTTTTTGGGTTTTACCACTAGGTGCATCTATGCCAGAGCTGCCTCTACTTGCTTGTATCTAGACATGGATGTATTTCTTGGAAAACTCACAAAATCTGTACAATAACAAAATTTTAGGAAGTTCTTATATACTAGTCATCAAAGTCTTTCTTAGGTTAATGTTCTCTAATCATTGTTTTTCTAAATCTAGATTCCAAGGTTTTTAATAAACATCCTCTAATACCAACAACAACACCCTGACCCCAGTTACCTAGAGTCGGTGCATTATTACGTATCATTGGCATGATCACAAAATATCAAGTCTCGAAAGACCGATTATTTAGTAGCCTTGGAAGTACTAGATACATCCATAAGGTTTACATTACATCATAAAATGGAAAACTACAACAAAATTGTTTCCAAATACAACAATGAGATCCCACAGAATATCTATGAAGGTCAGTCATAATATAATTTTTCACATCCTGGGAAAAATAAAACATAGAAAGGGGTGAGCTCAGATGCTCAGAAAGGATTAAAATATAGCGGAAACATTCATAAATAAGCATAACATTTCAAGGAATGTATAATACTAAAAAAAAGCCTTTTCAACATAAACTTCATCTTAATATGGAGAATATAAATCAAAATAATTCCATTTAAGTACTCTCATGGATATTATACTAGTCGAATAATCACATGCAATATCAAATAGCCACTTTTATAATGATGGAATGCATAATGCCAGACTTTCATAACCACATAGTCAAGGCCTTGTGGTAAGACTAAAAATAATATTTTATCAAGGCCTTATGCCAAGACACTAGTTTGTCTCATGAGACCTATAGATTCATCTAGGAGCTATAGCGGGCACCACCCGTCACATACTAAGTCCAATACATTCCTCATATGAAAAGGTTTAAACTTAATATAAACATTCGTATTAAAACTAGCATACGAAGTGTTAATAATTTATCCATAAACCATGAATGGTATGAAATAACACATCCATAGTCAAACAAATCACAAAACCTACAATAATATATGTATGTTTTGTATCATACTAAATCAACTTCAAACAATCTTAAAATCCATCAGAGGATGTTGACATAGATGAAATCAAAACATTTTTAGAGAAATATCTCTTTCTATTTTGAAATAATTTATGGGTCACATAATTATTAAGAAAACATTTAATTTTAAAATATTCTTATAAGCTTGTAAGGGAAGATTCGACAATGTTATAACAGTGGAAAATATCCACACCTGCAGTATAAGTTAATAAAACATTCTTACCTTAAATTTGTCGAAAAGATCAAAAAGTACCTTGTTTGGAAAATGACGGAAAGATTCCTTTTAAAACCATATAAGGTCTAATAAGGGTATAAATTAATTAAACCCATTGTATATAAAATAGTAAAAATGTTTTGAAGGAAATTTTTAAGAAACATGGATGTGGATGATAAAGAGGTCCCAGTAGATGATTATGTATAAACAACCTCGGATAATAAAGAGATTGAGAAATAAACCCTTACCTTATACTCTTCCTTGGTAGAGGATACTTTAACATCTTTTATAATGGCGAAATAAATTTTATTAAATTATACAATAATCGTATACATTAATATGATATCATATATGATATTTTAATATTGCTTTGTTAATAATATTTTAGTATTATTGTCATTTCAGGTGATAACTGATTTGTTTTATTTTATATGTTTTTTTACATAAGCCATGTTTTTTATGGATAGGTTGTATATTATTCATTTCCAGAATTATATTAAGTCTTTAAACATTATTTTTAATCATCTAATGAAAGTTATTCTTGAATGGATACTATGGGGAATGAATCTCATCACGTTCGTGGAGACGGTATTCCGTACGTACGCACGAGCGACAATATAATTCTTTTGATATTAAAATATTATATAATTGGATATTATATCATATATAAAGAATCATTATCATGTTATATTTATAATTTACATAAATTATACATCATTATTATATCCATCCAAATAATAATGTATTGAATAACAATTACACCCCGACATGGAGAGGGTAAGCCGTACGTACACACGTATGGTGACATGGCATTCAAAGGATGGATAGAATATTGAATATTGTTGAAACAAATTTAAAATAAAATCATAGTATATAGAATATACTAGATTTATTATTATATAATGGAAACAACAAGGAAATAAGAAGTGGAAGAAGAAAAGATCTTGAAAGAGGTGATAAAATTATTACCTCTTCTTTGTGTGTTTCCTTTTGAGTTGATCAAAAGAGCTCCTTAGGTTGGATTTATGACTAAAGGAGGACCTCTAGGACTAAGGGAGTAAAGTTGAGATATTTGGGCAGGGGTTGGCCAATCCAAAAGGCTTTGAAGGTATGAATTTGAGAGAAGGGGAGTGCCCTTTTATAAGAGGGGTGAGGGGCACCTTAGGAAAAGAGTGAAATATTATTTTATATTAAAATCATATTCGGTTTAAAATGGAACCAATGTGACTTATTTTGAGGATAATGTGGGTAGGGGTCGAAATACTTTCAACTAATATGTTTTAGACTGGTTTAGGTCACTATATTAACCTTATCTCTTAGATTTAACTCTTAGATATTTAGTTTGACATTTACCATGTCTCTTTGTATTTTTATATTATATGGTTAATAAACATAATATAACAAGCCAAGAGATCCTCAAGTGGTTAATTATTAATATATATAACCTTATCAATTTCATTTTGATGATACTTAGATTTTTTGGAATATAATATCAATTAAAAATATAATTTTTTTTTAAAACTCTTATTTCAATTTTGACACTATTTGATAATTGATTTCTGTTAAAGTCATAAAAACTGTATTAATTCGAAATAAATTAATTTAATCCATCCTAACAAGTCATATTAACCTATAAAATTCGTTTATGACATCAAAACTTTCAAATTATATTTATTTTAACATTTATAATACCATTTATTTGACTCTTTCATTAATAAGGAAAATACAACATCATCATTGTGTCATAAATAAATTTTATTATTCAATGTCAAAAAATTATAAATAAAATAAAATTATGTAGGAAATATTTTTAGAATTATAATTAATAATTATAGTCTAGAGATAACATATATAAATCTATGTAAATTTTTTTTTACTAAAAGATATATGCTTATGTCATTTTTGTATTTATTTTTACTTAATTATTATAAAGTGTCATTATCACATACAAGTGGCTCCATGGGGTCCAAAAATATACCCAAGGATGTCCATGGTCAGACATTAATCATAAAATATGGTTAGGACATGTGTTAGGATAATTAAATATTATTATAATATTATTATTTTACCCTCATTTACCGGATTTACCCTTTAACCATGGTAAATTAAATATTTACTGAAGTAATTATTCAAAATTTATAAAAATAAAAGTTACCTATTTACCCAATTTGAACCTCCTGATTCTTAATGTGGAATCCATTATTATAAATTCAAAACATATAAGTGGAAAAATTAATATAAAATTAATTCCCCTTGTGAAAACCAAAAGCGTGTTTTAAAAAAATAATAACTATCAAAAGATTGACACTTGTTTATGTCCAGTTTAAATGTGAAATTAGGTCAATGAAAATAATTGGATTAAATGGTAAAAATATAATAAAATTATAATTTAAAACCACTCACTAGTATAATTTATCACTATAAATTATTTTTATTCGAAAAGTTGTTTTTAATTAAAATTTAGTATTTTACACTATTCATAAAAAATTGGAAGTTCTCATAAAAATACCAAAAAATAACCCTAAGCTAATTTTGATATTAAAAATCCATAAATGAAGTCCAATTTTAATAATAAAAATTATAAAATTTCAAAAAGTGGGTATTACTGTTCATAACATCTACTTTGATTGGTCGCGGCGTTTTAGAATCTCGATGTTGCGTACAATGAAAGCTATTTCATTATTCAAAGGGAAATGTACCGTGGAATCTTGGGGTGTAACATTCTCCCCTCAAAATAATTGAATCCTCGCAATTTGAAATTGTTGTTTGAAAATAAATGGTTGAAAATAGAAAATACCTTTATGGAAAACCCACATCGGAAATAGGGTTAATAAAATTTTGTTTTAATCAGAGGGAAAGGGAAATGACAATGTCACCACCAAAATAGGGTTTCAAATAGGAGAACATTGGTGGAAATTAAAGACACCTAATTAGACGAAAAACATAAATATTTATAGGGAGTGATTGAGGTCATCAGTCGCAAACAAATGTAAAATTGAGGGCCTCAAAGCCATCAATATATGATGATTTAAAATATCATCAGTTCAACAAAACATAAGGTATTAGGATAACCGTTTTTTGGTTTTAATATACCTTCCCTAAATTTATGAATTAATTTCATCATAGGATAAGATATATAAATATATATATATATATATATATACTTTTCAAGTAGAGTTTCATTCTTCAACTAATTTCTACCACAAACTCATATTTCACTCCAAAATATAATATAACTCAAAAATATTATATTTATCCTAATCATATAAGGTGCTAAATATTAAAAAATACCATTATAATGAAGAAAATTTTTTTGTAACAACCAGGGACTTCCTGTAGGCTAGTGGTAGGTAATAATGGTATGCTGCACTATGGGTGTGGGTTCGATTCCTGCAGCTTTGTCCTACACGACGGGTTATCGCCCGACCTGCAGGTTGTCCTTTTCCTCAAACAATAGTATCATAATATTCCAAAAATAATCATATTAAATGTTTTAACCATAAGCAATACTATCCAAAGCTCAACTTAATCCATTCCAAACATTATAGTTATCCAAATTACCTCTATCCATTCTCTCTGTAAAAGGTATCTAAATTCCAAAATCAATTGTAACATCAGATTCACCAATCAAAGTAAAGTTTTTCTTACTGTCACATACTGAAAATATTATTACCTTAGTCATATTAAAAACTTAATGGAAACAACAAGTACTGTAGTACAATATTTATATATATCACATTATTCTCCTAACCAGAATATAATCCTTGAGTCCAAAAACACAAACACATTAATTATTCCACTTCAACTATAGTAACACTATAATCTTGGACTTGATCCCTTGGACTTTTCTGAGGTATTTTTCCCTAACGCTTAGGACATTCATTTTCATAATGACCCATTTCTCTACAATTTTAGCATTCAACATTGACAGCCTCTTTCTTTCCCTTGCAATCCCGAGCCAAGTGACCTTTTTCTCCACATTTGCAACAAACTCCCATTTCTTTTTGGAAAGTACCGGGGTGTTTCTTCCAACAATTATCACATAATGGAAAATCATTCTTTCCCTTTTCCCTTTATCAGTCTCTTGCTCCACCGTTCTGTTCTTCTCTAACTTTACATTATTTCAATAAGATTTAGAGAATTCATTTTCTATCTTGATAGTTAATGAGACTATATCTTTGTACGTTGAGAAAGATTTAGGGGTTTTAACCCATCAACGAAATGATCAATATTACTCTTTGGGTTATGTGTATAATCTTCAGCATACCTTGATAACCTTGTAATGTTAGCCTCATACATTGAGACATTCTCATCCTATTTTTGCCTCAGACTCAGAAATTGTCTTTCCATATCCGCTCAATGGTTATGGGGAAATTATTTTTCTAAGAAAATCTCTTCAATCTCCCTCCATTCCACACTTCATACTTCTTCATCCTCCTTTGTGTTTTGAATCAATGACCACCATTGATCAGCATCTCTAGTGAGGCGATAAACTTCCATGACAACGTTTCCCTTTACCTACTCCCCAAAACCTGAAATATTTTCACTAAGGAACTTATCCATTGCTCAGCTACCAATGGATTTGTACTACCACAGAATTTTGGTGGTTGTTACCTCATGAAGTTGTCTAACATTTATCTTCTATGTTGTGGATCTGGGTTCTCCATACGGGTAAGGTTATTATTCATAACTGGAGTGAGTTGTCCTAGTATAGTGATAAGCTGATTAGTACCAGTTGGATCACCAGATCCACTATAAGTATCTTGAAGACGAGGTAAATCCCTACATGGAGTGCATGCATTGATATGGTTTCCATTCCATCCACTAGGTGTCATTTCTAAACAATTTCATACACTATATTAGTTTATGAATTTCAATACCTAAATCCAAACTTGTAAAACACTTAACATAAATTGAAAGGTTTATGGATATAATCCATAGTCATAAAAAAGTTTTATTTTAGGAAGTATATACTCATAAATCCTTTATAATGGTTTGAAAAATAAATTATAATTATCCTAAGCATATCCAGTGGGAGTGTCGTAACCAAGAGTGCAGCAAGGCCCGTTGTTGTGCACCGGTTCTTGTTCGAGTCTAGCTTAAAGTGGTGTTTTTGGGTTTTACCCCTAGGTACATCTGTTCCAGAGCCACCTCTACCTGCTTGAATCTAGACAGGGATGTATTGGTTGGAAAACTCACAAAATCTCTACAATACCAAAATTTTAGGAAATTCTTCTATACTAAAACTAAAAGTCTATCTTAGGGCAATGGGATCTAATCGGAGTTTTTCTAAATCTAAATTCCAAGGATTTTACTAAACTTCCTCTAATACCAAAAGTAACACCCCGAACCCAGTTACCCAGAGTCGGTGCATTATTATGTATCATTGGAATGATCACAAAAGATCATGTCCCAAAAGACTGATTAGTTTAGTAGCCTTGGAAGTACAAGATACATTCACAAGGTTTACATTACATCATTAAATTTAAAACTACCACATTGTTTCAAAATAAAACACTAAGATCCCATATACTATCCCTTCAGGTCAATAATAATATACTTCTTCGCATCCTAGGAAAAATAAAACATAGAAAGGGGTGAGATCAGATGCTCTGTAAGGATAACAATATAGCAGAAACATTCATTATTAAGCATAACATTTAAGGCAATGTATAATACAAAAACAAAAGACTTTTCAACATAAACTTCATCTTAATATGGAAAATATAAATAAAAATAATTCCATTTACTTACTCACATGGATATTCTACTAGTCGAACAATCACATGTAATATCAAATAGCCACTTTCATAATGATGGAATGCATAGTTCCAGACTTTCATAACAACATAGTCAAGGCCTTGTGCCAAGACTACAAATAAGAATTTTTCAAGGCCTTATTCCAAGACACTATTTTGTCTCAGGAGACCTACCGATGCATCGAGGAGCTATAGAGGGCTCCAACCATCACTTACAAAGTCCAATGCATTCCTCATATAAAAAGGTTCGATCATAACATAAACATTCGTATTAAAACTAGCATAATAAATT
Source organism: Viscum album (assembly GCA_963277665.1). NCBI lineage: Eukaryota > Viridiplantae > Streptophyta > Magnoliopsida > Santalales > Viscaceae > Viscum > Viscum album. The sequence goes on along the minus strand of OY728167.1, from coordinate 802,031,476 downwards.
TCAATACTTTTTCCATAAACCATGAATGGTATGAAATAACACATCCACAGTCAAACATATCACAAAAACATCAATACAATATGGATGTTTTGTATCATAATAAATCAACTTCAAACAAACTTAAATTCCATCCAAGGATGTTGACATAGATGAAATCAAAACCTTTTTAGAGAAATATATCTTTCTATAATGAAATCATTTAAGAGTCACATAAATATAAATTAATAAAATATTTTGAAAATATTCTTATAAGCTTGTAAGGGAAGCTTTGACGATGTTATAATGGCAAAAAATAGCGGCACCTTCCATATAATTTTAAAAAATATTATTACCTTAAATTTATCGAAAAGTTCAAAAAGTACCTTATTTGGAAAATGACAGAAATATTCCTTTTAAAAACTTATAAGGTCAAATAAGGGTATAAATGACTTTAACCTATTGTCTATTAAATAGTAAATTTTTTTGAAAGACATATTTAAGAAACATGGATGTGGATAATAAAGAGGTCCCAATAGATAATTATGTATAAACAACCTCAGATAATGTAGAGATTGAGAAATAAAACCTTACCTTGTACTTTTACATGGTTGAGGGTAAATTACACTCATGTATAATGGTGAAATAATTGTTATTAAATTATACAAGATTCATATACATTAATATGATATCATATATGATCTTTTAATATTCCTTTCGTAATAATATTTTAGTATTATCGTCATTTTGGGTGATAACTGAATCGTTTTCTTTTATATGTTTTATTACGTAAGCCGTGTTTATTATGGAAAGGTTGTATATTCATCATATATAGAATTATATTAATTATTTAAACATTATTTTTAATCGTCTAATGAAAATTATTCTTGAATGGATACGATGGGTAATGAATCTTATTGCGTTCGTGGAGACGGTATTCCGTACACAAGCATGAGCGACAATATCATTCTTTTGATATTAAAATATCTTATAATTTGATTGTATATCATATATACAGAATCATTATCATGTTAAATTTATTATTTAAATCAATTATACATCATTATTATACCCATCCAAATAATAATGTATTGAATAACAATTACACCACGACGTGGAGACAGTAAGCCGTATGTACACACGTATGGTGACATGTCATTAAAATGATGGATAAAATAATGAATATGGTTGTACCATATTTATAATAACATCACATTTTTTATAAGATAATGGAGTTATTATTTTACAATTTAAACAACAAGGAAAGAAGAAGTGGAAGAAGAAAAGATCTTGAAAGAGGTGATGAAATTATTACCTCTTCTTCGGGTGTTTCCTTTTGAGTTGATCAAAAGGGCTCCTTAGGTTGGATTTCTGACTAAAGTAGGGATTCTAAGATTAAGGTAGGATAGTTTAGAGGTTATTTGGGCAGGGTGTGTCCAATCCAAAAGTGTTTGAAGGTGTGAATTTGAGAGAAGGGGGATTGCCCTTTTATAAGAGGGGTGTGGGGTACCTTAAGAAAAGAGTGAAATATTATTTTATAATAAAGTTATATTCGGTTTATAATGGAAAAAAGTGTCTTATTTCATGGATAAGGTGGGGTGGGTCTAAATCCTTTCAACAGAGAGGTTTTATATAGGTCTGGGTCACTATATTAACCATATCTCTTAGATTTAACTCCAAGTTAATTAGTTTCACATTTACCATGTCTCTTTGTATTATTTTATTATATGGTTAATAAACTTACTATAACAAGCCATGTGAACCTCAAGTGGTTAATTATTAATATATATAACCTTATCTAAGTCATTTATCGGAACCGTATATTTTTTAGGAATAGAAAATCAATTAATAATATAATATTTGTTTTAAAAACACTTTTATGTCGATTTTGACACTATTTGATAGTTCATTTTTGTTAAAGTCCTAAAAACATTATTAATTCGAAATAAATTAATTTAATCAAAACTAACTTGACATATTAACCTAGAAAATTTGTTTATGGAATTAAAACATTCAAATTATATTAATGTTAACATTTATAATACCATTTATTTGATTCTTTCATTAATAAGGAAAATACCGCATCATCATTGTGTCATAAATACAATTAATTATTCACAGTCTAAAAATTATAAATAAAATACGATTATGTAGGAAATATTTTTATATTTCTAATGAATATTTATAGTATAAGAGATAACATATATAACTCTATGTAAAAAATATTTTACTAAAAGATTTATATGCTTATGTCATTTTTGTATTTATTTTAAATTAATTATTATAAAGTGTCATTATCACATACAAGTGGCTCCATGGGGTCCCAAAATCGACCCAAGGATTCCCATGGTCGGCAATGAATCTGAAAATAGGGTCAGGACACGTGTTAGTGTAGTTTAATATTATTATAATATTATTGTTTAACCTTTATTTACCGGATTTACCCTTTAACCATGGTAAATAAAATATTTACCAAAGTAATTATTAAAAATGTCTAAAAATTAAAGTTACCTATTTACACATTTTGGACCTCTTGATTCTAAATTTGGAATCCATTTCTGTAAACTCAAAACACAGAAGTGGTAGAAATTAATTTCAAATTAATACCCGTTGTTAAAACAAAAAGTGTGTTTTTATGAAATAATAACTATCAAAAGATTGACACTTTTTTATATCCAGTTTAAATGTGAAATTACATCCAATGAAAAAATTGGATTAAATGGTAAAAATATAATCTAATTATACTTTAAAACCACCTAGTAGTATAATTTAGCACTATAAATTATTTTGATTAGAAAATTTGTTTTTAATTAAAATTTAGTATTTTTCATAATTCATCAAAAATTGGATGTTCTCAGAAAGATACCAAAAAATCACCCCAAGATAATTTTGATATTCCGAATTCAGAAATGAAGTCCAATTGGAATAATAAAATTTATAAAATTTCAAAAAGTGGGTATTACTATTCATAATGACTACTTTGATTGGTCGCGGCGTGTTAGAATCTTGATGTTGCGTACAATGAAAGCTAATGCATTATTCAAAGGTAAATGTACTGTGTAAGCTTGGGGTGTTACAGTTTCCTCATGAACAATAGAATTAAAGGGGCTATAGGCCTTTCCAAATAGATTATTAAAGATATTTATAGAAAGAGTATAGGTTCTAACATCATGGTAAAGGTATACATGTATAATAAATATAACAGATTTTAATGAAAATTTATTATTAAGGCTATGATGGACTTTGATTTCACAGAGGCTTTGTGTGATGTTGTTTTTCATTTCTATTTTTCTCCATAGGTTTTTGTTGTTATTAAGGGAAGATTATTGTTTCTTAATGTGTACTCATGGGCATCATCAAGGTGATCCTATTTCCCCCTTCCACATCATAATGACATAAGATGTGATAATAAGAAATTTCAATGCTGCTTTAGGAGAGGATAAGATCTTACCTCTTAAAGGGATATTGGGTTTTATTGGTAGGACACACCTCTACAGTTCTTAGGATATTTTGTTTTTCTATAATGACAACTCATGGTGCATCCAAGGGTTCAATAAAATTGTAGATGAGTATGTGAAATGGAGTGTATGTAGGGTTAACAATGTCAAGAGAAATGTGTACCTACCCAAGTCCCTTTCACATAAGAGAGTGATAAAAATTGAGGAGGGTTTGGGAATGATTTGGGGGAATTTCCAAATTGATTATTTAGTTTCTCCCATCGCTCCAAGAAGATATACGATTCTTCATTTTGTGGCTTTGGTGGGTCCCACCATCGATCTGGTTAATAATTGGAAAAGAATATTTCATTCCTTTTATGGTCGTATTATTCTAGTAAATAGTGTGATTTCTTCTATTCTCATGCATGTTATGTCCATGATTTGGCCCCCATAGTAGTTTTTAGGTCTATTGAAAGGGTGTTGACAAAATTCATCTGGGATTATAATAATTTTTTGATGTTTCATTGTGATAGATGGGATAATTTGGAGAAAGCATATAATGAATGGGGCATAAATATGAAGAATATTGAAAACACTTCCCTTTTCCTTCAACATATTCACTCTTGGGAGATCTTGGAGGGATGCACCATCTAGGATAGATTCATTCGGGATAAATATCATTATAGTTGAGATACATACGCTATATCTCATGGGAAACCATTAGAGACATGGAGATTCATTTAAAAACTTTTTATGATCCTTTATAACCACATGATATGGATTGTTGGGAGGGGCGTGTGGAGTCTCTAGAAGGGTAAGTTTTCCAGGCACATTCTATACTTTCCTAGATGTATGATTCCTAATAAATCACTTTAAGAGGCCAGTGCTCACCCATGTTATTTATAATTGATACTCATTAGTGAATAATAAGATCTTTTTGAGGATGTTTACTTTTTTAATGAGGATGACCGGTGCATTTTCATTCATTATGTTTTTGTATCTTTTAAGATAGATACTTGATGTAATAGTTTTCTTTTGAATCCGCTTGATGATGATTGGTCAGGGAAATCTCGGTGTAGAGGTTTCCCTATCAAATTTAGTTTTTCTGTATGGATCATCAATAATCATGCTATGCCCATCAATGAAGAGGTTCAAAGGAGAGGTATTCAGTTATCCTTGAAATGCAGCTACTGTGTGGCACAAAAACCTGAATCATTATTCCGTATATTTTTTGATTGTGAGTGGACCACTTTCCTTTATAATATTCCTGTTGGAATGATTCTCCTTGTTATTCACTCAATTTTGTTTGCATGATTTTTTATAGAAGTGTGTGAGTGAAATCAGTGGGTATGCCGATTATACAATTTGTTGATTGTTTCTTGCAATGGAGTGTTGGGTAATTTGGGAGGCTCGTAATAATGTTATATTTATTGTTTACCAATATTCGTTACTTGGTATTAAAGTGAGAGTTCAGTATCTTGTTTCAGATCATGGTGATCATTCTCTGTTGATGGATATCTCCTCCATTCTCAAATCTATCATGAAATAGTCTGAGTCTCATCAAAATCACTTATATGGAAAATGTAATTGGATTCACTGGATCAAGAAATATTGTGTAAGGAAACTGAATACCCATTGATCTTGTATTGTGATCATCATGATAGATGGTGGTATGGTTCACAATCTATGGGGATTTATTGATATTTCTTTAAGTTTATTTGTATGGTACCCATTTTATTATTTTGGAGGATAAAAAAGATCTTCTTAGTGGCATTCATATTTGTTGGATATTTAATATCTATATTCAATATATTGATCTAGATTCTTCATTGGTGTAGAAATCTCTCACAATCCATAATGACGTCCACTGGTCCATTTCCAATGAAGTTCATTCGTGAAAATATCTTTTGGATAGTTGTGTCATTATTAAACATACATGGCACATGGGAAACATAGTTTCAGATTTTTTTCCTCTTAAGGTACAGAAGGGAATAAACTTATAATCTATTTTAGTGTTGGGTTACTACCCAATGGTTTTATGAACATTATTCAATAATATTCTTTGGTTCTTCATAATTTAACCTACCTTGACAAACAAGGTGTGTCTTTTAATTTATAAAATTTATATTCTGTGTGGACATGTGATAATTTATTATATATCAAAATAAAATAAAAATAAAAATAATACTCTTGATGAGGATGATCTGGTTTATAGGAGCACAACTCATGGTCCAAAGGGCCAAGCTTTGAACCCTCCTTACCAATCTCGACTTCATCATTTTCTTTTAAATAAAACCACATGTTGAGTATTTTAGATTTTTTCATATATTGTAAGATTTTAATATTTATATTAGATATATAGTATATATATATATATATATATCCCTGATGATGTTAGATCTAGTGGTAGGGTTTCAACCAAATGTTCAAAAATACCCAGGTTCGATCCATTCCCGCAAACTCAATTTCATCATTTTTCCACCGAAATAAAATCACATGTCATGTATGTATATATATTTGACTTGTGTGTTTGTGTGTTAATATTTTCGTAAAATTTAAAATATATTGAATAAATTTGTACATGATGGTAGGTTTGGGGTGAATTTACGGGTCTCTACCTATGGTCCAAAAGATCTTGGTTTGAGTTCTTCTAATCTCCCCAACTTCATCCCTATTTTAAAAAATAAAACCACACATTGTGTACAATTTATTTATTTATTTTGTGTTTATTTAATGGATAAAATACTAAAAATATACAAATTCTTCTAAAGAATAATCTTCAATCCTCTTATTGAGAGAGAACAATGGGACCAAGCAAGTAATCCGTTCAAACCCATCATCGGGAGATTGGGTAAAGCTTGTCATTCTCCTTTCTAGTTTTTAGAACACACATCTTGCATCTATACAAACATTATGTGTCTAAGAATATATATATTTATTTTATAAAAAAGGGCAGACCACATGTGGACATGTATAGGTGTCTTTTACCTAGGGTTTGAAGGCGTGATCCTCTTCACTCTACTAGTACTTGTCACCTAACCCCCCATTTTGTTATGTCTAACTGAGGTTGAAACCAAAAACATTCTCCAGTCAGTTGACTTGGTGGTGGGGGGGGGGGGGGGTTCCACTTCATATCACTTGAAATCTATTCTCGAATATGGGTATGTGGTTCTACGACCCTTGATTTATTATTTACATCTTTTTTTTGTGTTATTTAGGATTTGAGGGATTTTCAGCTGAAGCATAGTAGCGCACATAAACACACATGCATAAAGAAAACATGATGTTTTGAATTAAAAAATGGCATATACCATATTTAGAAACACATTACATGTGTGTTTGGTACATGTTGAGTATATTTTACCCAACTCTGCTAGAGTGATGTCAGGTCCAATACTCCACATAGAATAGGTCCCCATTTTTGAACACATGATATGTTTGTTCAAAACATGTCTTGTACCTTTACACTACCTACACAGGTGGTGCCAAGGCGTACCTAAGGAGCAGACAAGGTGCTACTAAAAATACCGTACATGTTGTGTACTGTTAAGAACAAATTGTGTACTTTTCAAAATATAATATAATATTGTTTTCTATTCTTTTTCCCTTTTCCTTTTTTACATTCTATGATTACGGCCAATTAGGACCAATCAAACTAAAATCACTCATCCATCTGAGATAATTCACCGACCCCACAACATGTTCACATTGAAACACCACAGGAGCAGCTAGGAGAAAACCTTATAGTATCATAACCACTAGAATTGATGATTTTACTAATCATGTAGTCATCCACGACATCATCAGACACACCAACTAGTATTTTAGCACATATGGCACCACTACCTCTACCCACCTCCAACATATCAGAACATCCTGCTTTTAAAGTGAGGGAGTTCCCATAATCAAAACTCAAAGTTAATGCTCCACAACCCACATGTTCCTTATTTTTAATGAATGATTCCATTATAGTGACCAATTGATTCATTTCTCATGATACAATGTCCATTTAAGTAGTTGGTTCCTTAATACAAGCATTATGAATTTGTTGAGACACATGGAGATGATCACAAAGCTATCAGGACACCAGCATCTTATTAAATATCTTCATATCATCACTATGACCTATCTTGAATTATTATTAGAGGTCACTAGGAAATTTATGTTCAATAGGTTGGCATGTAAATAGAAATCAGGTGACACTATGAAATCTCCATTTTCTCTTATCATGAGTGAGTTCAGAGGAGGGTATATATTTTACCCCCATTCATCGACCCTAACCCCAGTTTCCACCCTCTACCAACCTAACAAATCTTACCTCCTTGGTTTTTGGTGGTATCATTCTAGAAATAATATATTGTATACTCCTACTTCACATAAGAGAACTCTAATCATCTTTACTCTTTTTTGGTTCATCTAGTGTTGTTTGAAGTCCATAGATTTATCATTCCATGAGGATGGGGGAGTTGTGTCCATGATATACATGGAGCTCCATACATACATTTTCTACTATAACTAACCCAACCTACCATTATTTACCACCTACTAATTCCACACTATGTTCACATACTATTAGTGAAAACAAAATGGTAGTTTCTACACCACACAGTTGGTGCACTACATGGGATTTTTTGAGCCCTCTCTCCCACATCTACTCTCAATTATTCTCTAATAGATGTAATTTCTCATTATTATTCATGAGTAAAATCTAGAAGTTGGGGATCACCTAAATTATTTTACCGGATCTCCCAGTGCCAATTATAGAGGGATTGGATCCTACTTCCCTTAAGGGTGTGGGTGCTCAGATACCAAAATGAGGTCCACCTCCGAAACCATAAGCTACATCCATTACTCCCTCTTCTATTGATACATCTTATATGACCACTATCAGAACACCGAAATCTAATCTGTTCACATTACATACATCCAAAACCCCACCACCACTGACAGCCTCATCTGTACCTTGGGTATTCCATGGGATGGAAACCTTCAATTTCCACTAGCTTACTATCAATGGCCACTCCTAAAGCTACAAATGTTTATGGATAAATATCATTGATAATTTGGGTAATTATCTTGAATATCTTTAGTAATATTTAGGAATTATATTTCCAGAGTTGGGTCATATGATTCTTCAACCCTCCACCCCTTTGATTGATCCACCATCTTTAGCTAACATGAAAACACCTTCTACCTCCATAGTTAAGGAGTTTTTCACTTTTTTGATGTGGGTGAGGTAATGAATCTTTGACCCTATGATAGAACAACTATGAAATATCAGATAGTTACAGATCTCTTAGCCTCGGTTCCCAATGATGCCACTCCCACAAAAAATGGTCCCCTAACTCAAAAATCTACCTCCCATGAGGCCAGTGAATAAATATTTTTTTACATGTTTTTATTCTATATATCTATTTTGGTTTTTATTGTGATTAATTGCTTATAAGTAGACTTATTTTTTTCCATTAGATCGATAATCACATGTTCTCGAGTGTATTATGTCTTAATAACTTACATGCTGAGAGAATCCTATCACACACCATCTTCTAAATTTTTAGACTTTCCCCACCCATGGGAGTATTATTTTAGTACCTTCCTTCCATTCCTTTCATAACTTCTTTCTTTTATTAATTTTCTAGTCTAGTTTTTTAAGCGTCTTATTGCATAACCTTTCCTTTGATCTTCCACATGGGGGAACATGTGCAATATTATGTGTGGGGGAGGGAATCTTAATACCACATACGTCATTTTCCATTTGTCTAATCTAGAAAACATCATTATTTATAATAAATTTTTAGCATGTTATAATTTTTTTATTGATTATTATTATAAATAAAAAGATATAGGTGAAAATATTGAGAAATATAAGACTATTTTAGTTTTATACAATTTTAAAATGATTGAGGATATAACTATTATTTTTTATTTTGATTCTTAGAAATTAACATTGAGTTAAATGATTATATTATTTCATCCCATGACCTGATTTAAAAAATTATTTTTATTCAAATTATTAAGGGGCATTCTAATCCCTTTAAAATATCATTTATTATATGATATTTCTCAAGATATTATCAAAATGTGAATGACTAATACAAAATTCAAGTTATTCTATCAAAAAATGATTATTTTGAACCATGGTAAAATGATTGAGGCATTTAACTGAAACTTTCACCCCATTTGAACTTGAGATCAACCCTAGATTTAATATTTTTTGAAACCATGAACAACTTTGATAGGTTTACATGTTATAAACCTAAGCATCCCCCCTACCCTAATTCTTTGGTATTATTACATTATTATTTATTTTTATCTAAAAATACAGTGTTTGGTGATTAATGGAACCATGAGGTGAGGTTACCATGGAGTGGTTATGGGGGAAGAATCTCTAAATTATATGGTATAGAGTACAAACAACATCACTATTTGTGATTATATGGGTCCTCAGTTTTATATTTTATAAAAGTTGTTGTGAAAATAGAAACAACATTATTTCATTGTACTATGAGATAGTTTTGAAACATGAGTGAAAAAATAATGAAGTAGGAATGCTTTATTCATGAGTACACTTGAGAGGGGGAGACTTTTAATTGAGAATTATATTGAATATCATGATTTATATTTAAATATTTTTTCCTACATTTTCAATCCTCTGAGTTGAATTTTGACATCATTACCCACCTACCCTTAGCCTTATATTCATGAGAACCTTAATAAAAGTCGTCATGTTTGTTGTGGTTTAATTTATTAGTGGATATTTATTATACTTTTAATCTTATAGATAGTGTAAATATACTTGAGATTTAGTTTTACTCTAGTCAAATGTTTTTAGTGGTGAGTGAATTGTTTTGTAGTTGAGGTAGAATATAAATTATATTGGTATGTATGAAATGTTGAAAATTGGAATAAAAGATACGAAATTTATTAAATTTAATTTAACATGATGAATAATTTTAATAGATTGAAATTAAATAAATATTTTTATTTTTTTAATCATCAATTATTACTTTATGTTTATAAGTGTAATTAATATAATGCATCCCCTATTAGAGTATGCACTCCTTTTAATTTTAGGTTAAGATTTTTCTTGAGTGAAAGAAAATGGCTACTTATGGGGGAGTTTTATGTGCCCAAGTAGTGAATAGTACATTTGTGTGTTTTATTATGTAAAAAGTAATTTTTTATTGGATTTTTATTCTTAAATGGTTTAAATGATTTATTTGGGTGTTTATGAATGATTATTAGGATTTCAAAATTGAATATACAATTCAAAAAAGTATTAGAGTAATTTTAATAACTAAACAGTTTGTAATTAGTAAGTACACATTTTGTAATCTTGATGGAGGAATGACTCAACCATCTAGAGTACAAGCACATGTTTCAGAACATGGTTCATGAATCATGTTTACCTTCAAGCATGTTGTGTATTACAAACTAGAATTTATTTATGGAAAATTCATTTCCAGATTCCATCTATGTCAGTGACACACACCATTTACATTCACTTACCAATGTCAACTCTATGAGAATTCAAAGGGTAGAAGAATTATTCACCTACTAATGGAGAAAGTGAGGAAAAGGTGAGTTGACATAAATAAACATCGTTTAATTTAGTTTTCAACAAATATAGAGGTAGAACTAAAAATTCATGGTTGTATATTCAATGTTAGAGGTGTTTCCACAATAAAAAATCGATCCTCCCTCAATTCAAATAGGTGGTTTTTTTAATTTTTGTGATTTTTAATTTTTTCTCCTTTCTCATTATTTTCTTCTTTTATCCATGGGAATGATTGAGTTTCCAATCATTTTTTTCACACTTACCATGGTCTTGAGAGGGTAATAGATCTATGGTGATGTTGTAATGAGACTATATGGGTTTCTTGTAACTGAAATTATTGTGTGTTTTCAATCATTTTTATTTCTATTTTGTAATTCTTTTTTATTTTAACATCAAAATTCACTGGTTGTGTTGTGTTGGACTAAGAATGAAAAACGATGAATAAACAAATAATTTACAGTGATTGATCCCTTGACCATTGAGAGAGAATGTTTCTACTATTTTTAGGGTTTTATTTTGAGATATGTTTTTAAAACATTTAGTCACCAGTCCAAGGGACTATGTATTAAAAAAATGAAACAACTCATTATTAGAAAAAGAAATGATAGTAATATTCAATCCCTATAGTATAGTAATTTATCAAAATTTCAAGACACTAAAGAATGATTTTTTACATTCAACCATGGGTAAAATTACATCCCAAATACATGTTTCTTCACATATATTTCTCCTATGTAATTTATTATTATTCTTTTGTCATTTTTTTCATCAATTTGTTATTTTCCATTTTATATTACCTTAATATTTCATCAATTGGATTATCGGTTGAAACTCACTAAACTGTGATTGTATCCTCTTCTCTTGTTCTGTAAGGATTGACTTTGATACTCGATTTATATAGTTGAGTAAGGGAAAACAATTTTTTCATTCCTCATGGTAGGAGCATTCACTATGTTATCTCTACATCACTTTATGGTTTGAAAATGATTTTTCTATGTTTTCAAAATTGTAATTTCCTAAATTTTCCTTAATTTATAATTTTTATTTCCTTATAAGTCTAATTTTAAAGACATCATTTATTTAAATCATTGTTTAAAAACATGAATATATTCCCCTTGATTTTAATTTATTTTTTAATTTCATTAGGGTCATGTTATTGAATGATCATGGATTTGGTACATTATTATTATGCCATTGATTATATAATAAAAATAGGTTGATTTATGATGGTTTTGTAAGGTGAGAGTGATCTATGATTTTTATTTATTATGGTTATTTTGATATATTGTATCTCATCCACAAAATTTATATGTCATGGTAAACGTTGTGTAGATAGTTTTAAAATCATGGTATGACTACTCCACTAGGCATGGTGAAAGTTTTTCTAATGGACCCATGTTAAGGAATTTTCTATGATTAGAATATCTTTCCACTCGGTTATCATAGTAAGGGTAAAAATTAATGTTTAGGTATTTTGATCACATCAAGCATACTAGGTGGGTTAAAAAAACATAATCTGTATTTTTTATTCTACGATATATGATGAGACGGTGATGAAATATTGTATAGAAGTCATATTTTAATCATTTTTTTCATCAAGAAAAATATTTCACAAGTTTGCACATTTTTATTAATTGATACTACTTACATACCAATGGGTATTGAAAACATACCTCAGTACTTCTGATAGTCTAGGTCAGGTGATGTGGTTGGTTTACCCAAGTGGGTTCATTACAAAATTGCATCAGAGTCACATTTTATTCTATATTGTTTGGAATGTTTGGAAGATGAAATATAAGATTATCAAGAAAGTGTATCTCAGGTTTTGAGTTTAATTTCAAAGCAGTTTCATAGGATGATATGCTATGGTGTATGGGCTATAGACCATGTATTAAAAATGTGGATGTTATTTGGAGAATTCATTGTGTGTTTTTGTTTGAAATTTTCCCTTTAGTAACTTTATAATATTTTATATGATTTTTTCAGACTTTTATATTTAAAATTTATGTTTTAATAGGGTTATAGTTTAAATTCAATGTGTTTCATAAAATTTTTCATTTTTAAGAAATTTTGAATTGCATGTACATAATTTATGTTTTACTTATTTTCTTTTTTCAACATGTTTCATTAATTTTTTATGAGATATCTGGTGACTGTTTCATTTGATTTATTGAATAAGGTATTTTCATATTTCAAACATATTTATTAATAATAGTTATAATAGTTATTTTTGGAAATGTTCATAGGAAAGGTTAGGATCTCTTTTAAATTAATGTGTTACCAAATAAAGGATTTTTCATTATATATGGTGAAATTATTGATTTTTAAATAGATTTTTAGATTATTTGGTGTACATGTTTATATTTTTAACATAATATGAAATGAATTTTTGGTAATTTATTGAAATTATAATGGTTATGTTTTCAAGGTCTCAAATGTAACAAAACCATATATTGAATGTGAGTGATATAACATTTAAAAATAAGAGATTATTAATGTATTGTAAAGTGATTTTGGTAGTGTAAAATTTTATTACATATGTATATATATTCTTTATTTAATGGGTTTCATGTATAACCATAGGTGTTTGGATGGGATTACATTATATTTATTTCTTTGTATATTTCATAAATATTATTTATTGTCATATTATTAATTTGTTTTATTTGTGATAGAATTTTGTAAAATGGAATGAAGCATATATAAATTTTAATAGTCACTAAATTAGTTTCATAAACAAGGATAAATGGACTATTATTATTGAAAACTCTTTGTTAAGGTGATTGAAGTTAATTTTGTGGCACAATATTCTTAAATTATATTTAAATAATTAATATAGTTTCGTATTTTCTAACTTGTCTCATTTTATTTTTCCTTTTTTACTTCATTTTTTCATTAAATAAATGGAGTTACATGGGTAATTAGTTATGGATTTTACTTGTAAGGTTAATTTTTTCTAGAATTTTGATTCATTCTGTTAGTTATAAATTTTTTTGAAGTGTTTAGTATTTAATTTCATTTTATTTTTTAATAAACTTGATTATTTTGATATCTAATGGTTTTTAACTAGTACATTTAATAAGGTGGTTTTAGGAATTATTAGTTGTTTTAAAGGTAAAATATCCTTTCATGGAATTTTTCTCTAATAATTGTTGGTATTGTTTTAGAGAACAAATATTGTAGTTTTCTAGTTGGTCAGTGGTTGGTATACATCTTGTTTTAAATTAATATCATTTTGAAAATAATACTATATATAAGAATCCATTTTTAAAATGGGTTTGAATGGTTGTTTTCATCAATATTAATACTTATAGTTTTTCTATATTTATTGAGGGTATTTTCCTATATAATTTTCATAGGGATTTCTAATTTAATGTGTTATATTTATAATTTATTTAATTTTTTTTATAATCATTTGTGATTATTCTTCTTAAGTGGGTAGTGTTAGTGTTGATTTATTTGGGATGATTGTGTATTTATGTTTAGTTTTTGTTATAAAATTGATGAGTCAGTTGTAAGTGTTATGACAATGCTCCCAAATCTAGGCCCACCCTAGGGTTTTTTCATGGCGATGGTTGAAAGATTTATCATTCCTCCTCATAAAGGGGGAGGAGGGACCCTCCATGACCTTGCATGTGGCTATCCCTTGGTGGTTTTCTCCTTCACATCCCTTAAATATTTCCCATAGTTTCCAGGAATATCGCTTCACTAAAAGTTCCATTCACTCATGGAAGGGATCCTAAAGGCATTACTCTCTCACCATTATTTTATCTATTACTTGGACCTTATTCATCATTTGTGGGGGGCATGGATTAACCGGAGGTCTCTATCAGTGGAAATTTATAATTGATCCATCAAATCTTCTAGGGGGTTTGAAGGCCCATGTGTTTTTACCTTCTTATAATATCAACATATTCTGATGTAGTTCACTATGGAAAAGGATTTAGCCTTTCCTCATCCAAAAATAAGAGAATTATATATATCTCTAATTATAAACATTTAGATATACGTATTCCTTTTATATCTATTGTGATCGTCTGAACATAGTGATTTAGGTATGTTTCTATAGAACACCCTCCCTATTTAAAACCCATTGATTATTCAAGTTCATAGAAATCATAGATTTAATTTCACTAATGGTATATCTAAGTCCATGTTCCCTAATTATTGTTAAAGAATATGTGTATAAGTATACATGTCTAATACTTCATACGAATCAATTTATATTTATTTAAACGAATAATTATTTTACTTCTAAAGGATGCACTTTAGGCCATGGAGTGACTTTTCTTCCTCTTTTTATCATCTCAGTTAACATCATAATGCTTTCTAGTGTGGTATTGAGAGACCTCAGATTTGTCTACATACTTTTCTGGATTGGGAGATTACCATGTCATTTAACGTTGGGGAAATTATTGTGTGAGAATCTTTCCCTTGAGCATGGATTCATTTCTTCCCACCTACACAAAGGTAGTAAGATATAACAGTATTCCTCCATCTATGGAGGTGAATAATAACCTTGGTAAGAATACATAGGATATAAATAGGAACTAAAAACCCATTTTGAGGATTAACTTGATCAAACCTAAACAATGGGGGTTTAACCAATTTTGTTGGTAGTCATGAAATTAGTGTGGATGAGGCTTCTATAGGTTCATTATTTCATAACACTAATCGTGGTTGTAATGGAAGTATACTACCTAGTAGGACATCTGTATAGGGTTTATCTTTTAGAATTATGTTACATAAAAATTTCAAGTACTTAGATGAAACTTATATTTCCAATAAAAATAATAATTGATTCAATGATCTGTTTTCAATATGCAGAAAGAAGAAGGCTAGCGTTTCCACATATAAAACAGGGAGTGAGAAGGATTTTCTTGAAATGGGAACTAATAAACTTTTGGATGTATCTACATAATTTGATGGGCCTTTTTAGGATAATTCAAACTTCAGGGAAGATAGTCAAACTAAATTTTATCTTCATTATAAAACTAAGAATGGGAAGAATTGAGTTTTTGACTCTAAGGAATAATCTTTCAATAAGAATAAAAAATCTATAAAATGTAGTTATTATTCAAAACTTATAAAGACCATGGTGAATAGATCAGTGGGTAAGGGTTTTGGTCCTAAGGTATTTTATATTAATAAATATGAGGGATTTTTAGTTAGAAATGGAATGAAATCCCAAGTGAAAACACTATTGGAGACCCCACCCCCTGTAGAAGGAGATGTTAAATGATTATATACACCAATCATAGATAAAAACTAGATATGTGGAAAGGTGTGAATGATTAATTGGTGTAGATTATCACTAAGTGACTTGAGATACCCTCAAAATATCATACCTGATTTGATCTTCCACATACTCGAAGGGAATTCCGAATCCCCACAGACTAGCGATTAGCACCTTGGAATCAACAAAAACTAGAGGAATCAATTTTTCCCAAAATGAAGTAGAAAACATGGAATACACATACAAAAATGAAAGAAATATTAGAAGATAAAACATGAATAAATATATACCACAACAAAAAATTAAACTATAGAAACAATACAACGTGAAAACCATGTAAAAACAAAGATACATGCCCAAAAAAATCCATGAGGACAACAAAACCAACAATCTCTACTCTATGTGATATTTTGGAATTTTCCTATCATCTCACAACCTAATACCCAACCCTACTGATAAAAAACCTCAATGACCCACTTTGGAACCTTTCCATTCCATGTATCAATAGAAAAAATTATTTCTATACACCATCAAAGGGATATGTATGGTGTGAGATAAACAGTCTCAGTAGGATCCCACTCAGGTGTTCCATAACAAGTATTTGTATAAAAATTTAACCATGCCCATCTTTAAAGAAAACAATGCCTAATAATCAGTTAAGCATTTATTATATCAAAATCATTCTATGACATTATCCCTTTCTAAAATTTCTAAATAATATAATTACAATAGTTTTAAAGAATATCAAATATATCGAATAGGTATTAAAATTAAACCTGAATAAGCTAAGGAACATGTAAAATCATTTCATGGATCACTACAGGTAAGTATATCTTCAATAATTTTACCCAAACATGTAATATTCTGCACTTCAATCCCCTATAAATATGCATGAAATCATGGGATCAATGGAAATCCCTGATAAATGAACCCCTAAAATGTTTCTAGCAAGTCCCTAGGAAACTTTTACGAAGGATTAGAGGAAATCCCCATGATTGGAACCCCTGGAAGTGACAACAAACAAGGCCTATTACTAAACCTTCCACTTAGACATCAAATTCTTCACATGTGATTACTTTTCAAAATCATTTCATCAAAACCATGACTTTAATAACATTAAATTAATACATTAAAAATCCCTTGAAAATAAATTTCCTTTTACTAGAAAAAGGGGAAAACTCCTTTTATTAGAAACTCATTTAAACACATGAAAAAAATAAATCATTCCAAATCATTTATAAAACAATTAATAAAATCATTTCATCTAAGGTTCAACCAACATGGGCTAGTTACAGAACCACCTAACTAAAAATTGGTCACACACATCCACAATGGGATCCACCAACACTAGAATGAATGCAAGGACAATAGATGAGCCACTATAGTAGATTATAATGTCTTTGTATAAAATTATATAAAAAAATAGATAACGAAGAAAATATGTCATAATACACCTCAAATTACATGCACCTACCACACTGCAACTAACAAAGAACCATCACTCTTATTATGATCACACAATGGACCTATAATAATTTCATGAGAATTTATATGTGATTATTGGATTCTATAAAATCAGTCTGACACCACTGCTGTGACCAATGAAAATGAATAAGTATAAATGTCACTTACTCGAATAGATGTCACATAACCACCATGAATATCAATAAATGAATTATGTGATTTTGAAGGTGAGAAGATACACTAAATAATCTTTTATAGAGTGATGATTCAAGTAGGAATCCTGTGTATTTAAATAATGAAAATAGGTTATGTGTGCATCACCTGAAACCGACATACCGTGTGGGATTCATTATATGAATACAATTTTCATTTTTTAAATCCTTCGACTCACATGAATTTCCAAAAATATGTTTCCATAGCTTAATTCAAGACATGAATATTTTCACATATTATAATTTTCTCACTCTAAAAAAGTCTCATGACATCTTCAAAGTAATATATCCATGTCATGTACCCATTTTATGGTGTGAATGTGCCCATAAAGCCGTGAACAATCCAGTTTCCGAAAAATACCCAAACCAACTCCAAAACCTTGGAAACACCAAAAAAATAAAATTAAACATTAAAAAGGGCATAAATTTTTATCTAGGTTGTTAGAAACTCCCAACCATATAAATTTACATCCCATGGAAGTCATGTGGAGGAAGGGTTCTTTAGAAATAGGCAAGGCCAATGCTCCGTCATTGACATTTCACACTCCCAGGTCTCAGGAGAATTTATCATGAATTTAAATAACACTCTAACCAATAGAATAGATTTACGATGTACTATTTGAATTTGATAATAAATGATCTCCACTGGGTTTTTCACAACTAAAATATTATTCTCCAAATTGATCTCCTCCTAAGACAGAACATGATAGTGATCTGGGTTGTACTTATTGAGCTGAGATATGTTGACAACATCATGAATACATATCAATAGATATTTTAATTACAATTAATAGACAACACTCCCATGATTCTACATGGCATAAAATGGTGAAAAGTATATTGAATCTTGATTTCTCTATTTCCTAAGCCAAGGGAAACCCAACTAAGGAGAAACCTTCAAGAAATCTTCATAACCTAAGAAGAAATACAAAGGATGACACCATCGACCTGTATATTATTTTAGTCAACTCTGAGCTATAACAAGATGCTAACCTATATCTAGAATCCTCTCTAGAATTTCCTTAATGAGTTAATGTTCGAAAAGAGTAGTACCTCCCACATATACCCAATAAATAGGTGACTTGTGTGTGTAACTATAAAAATCCTCGAAGGGATCCATTATGATCGATGAAATATAACGGTTGTTATATAAAACAAAACCAGTACCAAATAGATATCCCATGATAAAAAAATATAAGATTTAGGTGTTAGGTCAAATTATTAATACAAAGTAACACATGTGGCGTGAGGGGGGCGGGGTTGTGAATTGTGTCTTTTTGAAAATCTTAAAAAATTTTGGATTTTTCAAACCCTTGTGAAATATGTAGATATGAAGCATTTTTCTTTTGTATTAAAAATGAGAAGTAGATAAACAAAAATAAAGAAAACTATTTTTATAGTGGTGTGGAGCACAAAGGTTACCATGCCTACTCTACCAGTTTCCATCTCTACAATCTTGGTGAATTTCAATATAATGTTCCTCTTATCACAAGACCAAAAATACAAAAATGAGTGCAGGTAGTTGAAACCATTACAAATTCGGATAAATTTAGCATTTGTATTCTTTTACGGGGAACTTATTTTCCACATCATAGATTGAGAAGCTGATACTTCACCAAAACTGAGTTGGAATAGTTGAAACTCTAATAAATCAAAAGAGATTTATTCGAATATGGGCCAGATTAAACTTCACAATTGCATCAACATAAATTGAAAGTATATGGATCTTCATATTGAGAAATGAAAATAATTATGAAGGCGTAGTTCTAATGAAATCATAGTTTCAAAACGATCTTCAAATTCAAGTAGATATATATAGTAGTAGTAATCTTACAATAGTAAAAGATTGAACCTACATGTCTCTAAAGTGTAGCCTCTTTCTGAAATGATCATTTTTTCCAGTATCAATATAAAACATGTTTTCATGAATTAAATAGTATATAAAAATATGTGACTTATATATCCCATATATTGAGAGAATACACTGGTAGAATATACAAAGTACGAATCCTGCTTCAGAATCCCATATCAAAGAAAGTCACATAAAAGATCATGAATATTCAAATTTAAAAATTCCCTAGAGCGTCATATCTTCCCATAGAAATAGGTTTTAATTTCTTCATTTATTATGATCTTTTGAATAATTAACATTAAGGTTTTAATTAGTAACACCAAGATTTGAATCATCCTATAATTCTATCAAAACTGTTGGAGAAATCTCAGATAAAATCACAAAATTAAATCTTCAACATTGACAAGTCAAGCGTAGGATTCCTTTATAAAAAAATTACCAAATTTAGGGTTCAACTTTATAAAGATCATTCTCCTAACATAATATTGAAAACATAAGGTTTATGAACCATGAATATGTGTCCTCGAATGTTGGGTTCCTTACCTACATAGGGTTCTTTAAAGATACATTCTACTCTTTACAAAAGTAAGGTTCCATTCAAATATTGGTTTCTTTATACATACATTACTTCTAGTTTAGGGTTAATGATCCATACCTAGGTTCTTCTAATTTTTTTTTAAATACAAACATAAGTTTCATGATCCATACGTGTTGTTCCAAGCATAAGTTTTATTCCCTATGTTGCGTTCTGAATATAGGGTATGAACGGTGTTCTAGAAGACACTTATGAGTGTTTCGAATGCATTAAAAAATATTACTTTCATATTAAAATCTTAAATATAATTCTAGAATAAACATGGTAATAAATATTAATTTCCTAAAATAAAATTAAAATAATTAATTAGTAAAAAACAAGGGTATTTTTTAGCAGAAAAATCAAATATGATTTATAGAGTATTGCTGAGACAATACATTCCCAACATTCTCCTCTTTTATATGATAAAAAACCATAAATAATTAACTCAATTTTGAATTATTTAAAAATATTAAAATAAAATAGAAATTATTATTTCGATTTAACAATACTATTTCTATAAATATAAAAAATATAATTAAATTGAAATGTTATGTTTTCCCAAATTTCTCCCCATTGATATGATATCAAAAATAAATTATAAGAAAATTTATTATAACACATTCAATTTTTCACAGAACATTAAAGGAATACATTTAGTGTTGAGCCCTCTGGAAGACTGTTTAAATTCTTCCTATGATTGCTATTTTAATAATCACAAATCATCAATTACTTAATCCGGTTGGATTTCTCATATACATAATCACAATCTCTTAGTGAATCTATGTATATTGGGTGGATCATGTTTTTATCTCTTTGTTATTGATTTACAAGTATTCTTGAAGTCCTCTGGATCAAAGGACAATGGTCACACCGATCCATATCAAAGGACAACGGTCGCACCGATCCATATCAAAGGACAACGGCCGCACCGATCCATATCAAACGGACAACGGTCGCACCGATCTATATCAAAGGACAACGGTCGCACCGATGCAGATCAAATGAGTCACCAATCATGATTCACCGATACAAATCAAATGAGTCACCGATCATGACACACCGATGCAGATCAAATGAGTCATCGATCATGACACACCGATGTAGATAAAATGAGTCACCGATCATGACACACTGATGCTGATCAAATGAGTCACCGATCATGACACACCGATGCTGATCAAATGAGTCACCGATCATGACTCACAGATACAGATCAAATGAGTCACCGATCATGACACACCGATGCTGATCAAGTGAGTCACCGAAGATGTCTCACCGATGCTGATCAAATGAGTCACCGATCATGACACACCGATGCAGATCAAATGAGCCACTGATCATGACACACCGATTCAGATCAAATGAGTCACCGATCATGACACACCGATGAAGATCAAATGTGTCATCAATCATGACACACCGATGCTGATCAAATGAGTCACCGAAGATGACACACCGGTGCTGGTCATATGAGTCACCAAAGATGTCTCACCGATACTGATGCTGATGACCTACCGATCACTTGAGACACCGATAGTCATAAACAGTTGGAACTTTACCTCATACCTACAAAAAGAAATCATTTCTTTTACTGGAGATCGTGCCATAAATACAAGAATCCCCTACTGGTGCAAAGATATATGGGATTAACAACGACAAGACAGTAGAGCGCAATGAGTGGTGGATGAGATAGTCGTAGAAAAACACAGAACTTCATACACACTCAATCTTACTCAAGAAGTGTTCTGTACTTCCACGAGGACATTTGAAGAACTTCATTCACTAAATTTCTCACTATATTTGAATCTGGATACCAAGCAGACGACACTCTATTTTTCAGACAAAAACCAGATGAGGACTCAAAATCATCTCTGATCAAACTCAAGGATTCCAAAGCTTCATTGCAATCACTAGAGCTATTTCAAAACTCTACATCTCTGATCTGTGATTCATTATTTTACATTTCGAGCAGTGTGTGTTATCTCCTGCATTTAACACACACATTGTATCCTATAATTTAACTGGAGGATATGTAAATCCTCACTCAAACTCATAAATCATCTATTTCCCATTGAGATAGTGGTAGAGGTTGTGTGTGACCTGGACAGCTGGTTGCTGTTGTTCTGTTTCCCACGAATAACAGTGGTAGAGGTCTTGGACCTTGATAGGTGTAAACTGTTGTAAACCCCGATCCAGGGTGTGGATCAAATTTATACAAATTGTTGAGAGGACTAAGTCTCGGCTTGAGACTGAACCTCTTGGTTATATCTTCTATGTTATATCTGTTAAAGTTATTCTTTTATTCTGCTGCTAATTTCTTTAAAACCAAAACTGTTTTAAAGTCACTTTGATAATTAAATTCGCAAGTGTTTATATTAGTTGTAAATCAATAAGTTGGTTTCAAAAGTTAATCAACCTTTCTGTTTTGATTAACTGGGAAATAATCAATCCCTTGAGAACCCAACTGAACCCTTACTTTGATATAAATTCACTACAGTTTAATTCAGTATTTTATTTGGGTGTTTTTAAGACAAAGTTTTAAAATAGAAATTTTAATTGGAACTCAATTCACCCCCCTCTTGAGTATCCACTCCGACCAACAATTGGTATCATAGGAAGATTTAAATATTTTCTAAAAGTACTCTATTTTTCGACAATGATTTTAGTTGTATTTTAATGTTCTTAAAATTTCTGTTATTTCTAAATTTTTATCTCTTTAAAATCTTTGCTTTAGGTAAGCTATCATGGATAATAGACTTGAATGTGTTGCTACCAATAGGCCACCATTTTTCAATGGCACTAACTATGCTCAGTGGAAAATCAAGATGAAAATTCATTTAGAAAGAATGGGTTTTGATATTTGGACTGCTATAGAATCAGAAATTAAAATTTCTACTACTGTTAGAACTACTTGGAATGAAGCTACTAAGGATACCTACAATAATAACTGCAAAGCTATGAATGCCTTATACTGTGCTTTAGGAGATGAGGAATTTAATTGAATGTCTTCTTGTAAAACTGCTTATGAAATTTGGGATACCTTAGCTGTTTCTCATGAAGGGACAACTAATGTTAAGGAAATGAGATTGTACACTTATACTATTAAGTATGATAATTTTAAGATGAAGCCTGATGAACCCATTTCTGACATGTATCTCAGGTTTAATGTAATTTTCAACACAATAACATCTCTGGGAAAGGATGTTCCATCAAAGGAACAAATTATGAGAATTCTGAGATGTCTACCTGAAATATGGAGGGGAACTTCTGTCTCAATTAGAGAATCGTGTGATATTGGTGAACTACAAGTCAAGGAACTAATTGGAAAGTTGATGATGTATGAAGAGGAACTCAAGGTTAAAAAAGAAGAAGAAGATGAACCTAGAAGGAAGTCAGTTGCTTTCAAGACTTCAACTTCAAAGAACAAGGATAAGGAGTAGCTTCATGCTATAAATGAGAGTTCAAGCTGTGAAGACAGTGAAAGTGCTTCTGATAGTGATGCTGAGATGGCTCACATTGCCAGGAGATTTAAAAAGTTTTATAGGAAGAAGAAGTATTTCATAAAATCAAATTATAAAGGTAAGTATGATAGTAATGGACATTGGAAAAAGAATTGGAATAAATCTGACAAATCAGATGAAGTTGTCTGCTATTAGTGAAAAAGAAAGGGACATATAAAAGCAGACTGTCCAAAGTTGAAATACAATAATAGGTATGATTACAAGGACAGTAAATACAAAAAGGCTATGAAGGCTACTTGGAGTGCTTCTGAGGATAGCTCCACTGAATCTGATGTTTCTGAAACTGAGCACAGAAATAAGGCAAACATGTGCTTTATGACAAACACCTCTGAGGTAACATCTGAAACTCCTGCTTTAAATTCATATTATCTTGAAGGTGATTCTAACTCAGAAAACATGTCAAAATCTGAACTATTTGAATATTGTGATATGTTAGAAGAAACCCGTAATGAGATGAAAGACAAATACAAAGGGTTAAAGAAACAGTATTCTTTAACTGTTAAACATATATCTGATCTTGATATTGAAATGGAAAAGAATGCTCAGTTGATTAAAGAAAACACTGAACTGAAATTATCTAATGAGTAACTCAAGAAAGTGTTAGAGAAATTTTCAAATTGTAAAGATACTCTTACTCAGATGCTAGGTAAGAAAATAGCACCTAGATACACTATTGGTATAGGATACCAACCAGGAAAAAGGAAGATTACCAAAACTAAATTCATTCCTAAATCTGGACAGAATGTAGCTAGTTCTGAAACTTTATATGATTCAACTAGATATATTCATTGTTATGGATCTAATAAGGTTTAGCTTTCAAAATCTGTTGATTCTAAAAAGTTTATGAGACCCAAAAGACAAATTTGGGTACCAAAAGCTCTGATTGCTATCCTTTCTAGACCCAAGAAGATCTGGGTACCAACATCATTTCCTATCTTAATCTGTTTTGTAGGGAACCTGCTTAAAGAGCTCCTGTAGAAAGACTTGGTATTTGAATAGTGGATGTTCAAGACATATGTCTGGAGACTTATCATGCTTTAAAATCTTAGTCGGAGTTGATGGAGGTTTTGTCACCTTTGGTGATAATTCTAAAGGGAAAATCATCGGCTTAGGCCAGATTGGTAACACTGACTCAGTATTAATTTCTAAAGTTTTATTTGTTTATGGACATAAATACAATTTGTTAAGTATTTCTCAGTTATCTGATGATGGTTTTTATGTTAAATTTGAAAATGATTCTTGTAATGTTTTTAATTCTAAAAATGTTTTAGTGTTTGCTGCTTTGAGAAATGAAAATGTTTATGCTGTTGATTTAAATTCTTTAGCTAAGCAAAATATTACCTGTTTAAATTCTTTTCATAAAGAGTCTTGGCTTTGGCACAAAAGATTAGGACACTGAAATGTGCATTAACTTAGAAAACTTTCTAGGAAGAACTTAGTTAGAGACCTACCCAAACTTGAATTTCCAGCAGACAATGTTTGTAATCCCTGTCAAAAGGGAAAGAAACATAAAGTTTCTTTTAAATCAAAGAAAGAAGTTTCAACTTCTCAACCTCTCGATTTGGTTCACATGGATTTATTTGGACCTTCTAGAGTTTCTAGTTTAAATGGGAAGCATTATGTCTATGTTCTTGTAGATTACTTTTCTAGATATACTTGGGTATATTTTCTAGCTCACAAAAGTGAAGCATGTTCTTGCTTTGTAAAATACTCCAAGTCTGTAGAAAACCTTAGTGGACTTAATATTAAAACTCTGAGAAGTGATCATGTCCGTGAGTTTGAAAATCATGAGTTTGAATCTTACTGCTCACACAATGGCTATAGTCACAATTTCTCTACCCCTAGGACACCTCAACAGAATGGTGTAGTAGAACGGATGAATAGAACCCTGCAAGAAATTTCTAGAACTATGCTTAATGAGTATGACCTACCTGTTTATTTTTGGGCTGAAGCTGTAAATACAGCTTGTTATGTTATCAATAGAGTCTTGATCAGACCCGTTCTTAAGAGGACCCCTTATGAGTTGTGGAACCATTGGAAACCTAAGGTTAACTACTTCATAGTTTTTGGCTGCAAAGTCTTTATTCTTAATACTAAAGACAATCTCGACAAATTTCCATCCAAGAGTGATGAAGGAATTTTTCTAGGTTACTCAACATCTAGTAAATCCTATAGAGTTTTAAATAAAAGAACCAAATGTGTGGAAGAATCTGTTCACATCAAATTTGATGAAACTGATCCACATGAACCTAAGACCTCTCTTGAAAATCTTGAAGATGATCTCTCTAGTTTGAACCTTAATGATAAAGACAGTGGACCTGTAGTTAAATCATCCAGTTCTGGAAATTTTCCAGACCCTGCTTCTGTTGAACCTCAACCTGTAGATGAACCTGAAATCTCGAGCCCTACCTTTTCTAGATCAACTAGAATTCTGAAGAATCATCCTTTAGATGTTGTTGTAGGAAATATTGATAGAGGGAAACATACAAGAGCTTCTCTTAGAAATCAGCTTGAACATTAAGCCTTATTGTCACAGCTAGAACATAAAAATATCGATGATGCTATCAATGATGAATTTTGGGTAATGGCTATGCAAGAGGAACTAAATCACTTTGAAAGAAACAAAGTCTGGAAATTAGTAGAAAGACCTAAGGACACTATAACCATAGGCACAAAATGGGTGTTTAGAAACAAAGTTGATGAATCTGGAAACACCATTAGAAACAATGCTAGGCTAGTTGCACAAGGTTACAATCAATAAGAAGGAATTGACTATGAGGAAACCTTTGCACCTGTAGCTAGATTAGAGGCTATTAGGATCTTACTTGCCTATGCATCACAACTGAATTTCAAGTTATATAAAATGGATGTGAAAAGTTCTTTTTTAAATTATTTTATTGTTGAAGATGTTTTTGTAGAACAACCACCTGGTTTCACAAATCCTCATTTTCAAAATCATGTCTTTAAACTTTCTAAAGCTTTATATGGTTTAAAACAAGCTCCAAGAGCTTGGTATGAAAGACTTTCAAACTTTCTTATTTCAAAAGGATTTACAGAAGGAATAGCTGATCCCACTCTTTTTATAAAAAGGATTTCAAAAGATGTGTTAATAGTACAAATCTATGTTGATGATATTATTTTTGGATCTTCTAAAAATTCTTTATGTACTGAATTTTCAAAGGTTATGCAAAATGAGTTTGAAATGAGCTTAATGGGAGAGCTTAAGTATTTTCTTGGATTTCAAATCTTTCAAACTAAAGATGGTATTATTCTAAATCAAAGTAAATATACTAAGGATTTATTAAAACGTTTTGGTTTAGATAGTATTAAGGAAAGTGATATACCTATGAGTACTACCTGTAAGTTGGATGTTGATGAAACTGGGAAACCAGTTGATCAAACCTATTATAGAGGCATGATTGGGAGTTTACTTTATCTTACTGCTAGTCGACCGGATATTATGTTTAGTGTGTGTATGTGTGCTATATTTCAAGCTAATCATAAAGAATCACACTTACTGGCTGTTAAAAGGATTTTTAAATATCTTAAGTATACTGTGAATTTATGTTTGTTTTATCCAAAAGGACAATCATTTGACCTATCTAGTTATTCAGATTCTGACTTTGTTGGATGTAAGTTAGATAGGAAAAGCACATCTGGAGCATGTCATTTACTTGGAAAGTCCCTAGTATCATGGTGTAGTGAGAAAAAGAACTCAGTTGCATTGTCTACTGCTGAAGCGGAATATATTTCTTCTGGTAGTTGCTGTGCACAGATTCTGTGGATGAAACACACTTTATTGGACTATGGATTTGATTTTAAACAGGTTTCAATTAACTGTGACAATACTAGTGCGATCAACATATCTATGAATCCTGTGTCTCACTCTAGGACTAAGCACATTGATATCAGACATCACTTTCTAAGAGATCATTATCAGAAAGGTGATATTTCTCTAGAATTTATTAGTTTTGAAAATCAATTAGCTGATATTTTTACAAAGCCTTTATGTTCTGAAAGAATGAATTTTATTAAACAAGAATTGTGTATGATAGATCTGTGAAACTGATCTATGAAATAGATCTGTGAAACAGATCTGTGAAACCGATCTGTGAAACAGATCTGTGAAACCGATCTTTGAAACCGATCTGTGAAACCGATCTGTGAAACCGATCTGTGAAACTGATCTGTGAAATCGATATGTGAAACCGATCTGTGAAACCGATCTATGAAACCGATCTTTCTTTATATTAATTTTTATTTTGTTGTGATTAATTAACTACTTTTATCTTTATTATGGGAACCCTAAATGATGAAATAAATGATACGCGACTATTTCTATTCCCCAAACCATCGACCTTTCATTTCTTTCCCGCAAAACCTTATTTCCTCTCTTTTCCGCTACTTCGAACCTTCGAACTCCTGGTTTCCCCAGAATCGTCAAATGGATAAGCAGAAGAGACTGAGAAAAGGATCAGAATGTCCTGTACCTTCAAAGCGTGCTCGAGGCGAGTCGAGTAGTACCACTCAAAGATCAGTAAATCCGAACCTGGAAACTTGGATTGTTGCTGTAGAAAAGGAAGTCAGCTCTACCTGGATTTTGACAAGTAAGTCGCTGTTGTTAAAAGTTTTAGATTCGCAAGGATGGAAATCCTGGTTCTCAGATAACACTCGTGTGTACTACCCAAATCTAGTGCATGAGTTTTATATAAATCTGCAAGTTACTTTAGATGGTGTCGAGGCTGCCAGAATGTCTTCTGTAGTGAAAGGAAAGAAAATATCTTTTTCGTCTAAACAATGGGATGAATGTTTGAATGTACCCCATGAGGGTCGGTATGAGGATTATGCTAGAAACATTCCTCCAACCACTGAATACTTCTCTTATGAGTTATCTTTGGAGCTTTTGACTAGAAATAGAGAGTCAAGGAGAATCATAGCCTCAGAGCTGGATGGTGAATGTAGACTTCACTTTAAGTTTATTTAGCACCAAATTTTCCCCAGGAAAGGAGATTTTGCTGCTATAAGATACCAGGATGTTTTTCTATTGTTTTTACTAAAGACCCATGAGAAGATAAATTTGTGTAGATATCTAATGGTGCACATAGCTGGAATGGTGAAACCTTCTAAGAAAGCCACTGCCCTGTTCTATTCCAAAATGATCTCTCCTATGTTAAAGAATCTGGAATGTGTTGATAAAGATGATGAGATAGACGAATCTGATAGTGCTTATTGTGTTAATAAAGAAATTTGTAAATGGATGAAAATAAACTGGAACCCATGGAAGAAATGTTGGGTTGCTGATGAGGACAGGTTGTATGAATCTTACAATCCCACTGATCATGGAAAGAGGCCGAAGGGTTTGAGAGACCCTGGTTTGAAATTAGATGAGGATCCAATTTATTCTGATGATGAGGAAGAAGTAGATGTTGAAAGGAATAAAGATACTGAAGAGTCTGGTAAACAAGGGATGGAAGTAGCTGAAACAGAAGAAGGAAGTTTGTCACCTCCTGATGATAAGAGTGACCCTGATACTATGATCCCTAAGAGAAGAATATACTTTGGATCTGCCAGTCCACCTTTATCCTTACCTGAATTAGAACCAGTTCTATGTGATGAAGAAGCTAGTGACACTGAAGTATCTGACAGTGACGTTTCTGTGAAGAATAGAAATGAGAATAGAGAGGATGATGATGATGGTAATGATGATGATGGTGATAACCGACTAGTGGATAGTCTTGATATACCTCCAACAGAAACACATCAAACTGTACAAGAAACAGATGCCAATGGCAAGAGAGAATCTCTTGAAATCAGTGGAAATGCAAGTTATGATAAACCGAAATATACTTTGTGTTCTGCTGTCTGGGATGATTACCCTGGTTTTTTCTGTTTTGGGTTTAGAGTATTCTGAAGAAGAAGAAGAAGAATCAGAATCTACAGCGGTTATGATGGAAAGCCAACCAGTTGAGGCACGGTCTTCTCATGTTGTTGATGATGCAGGTGCTCATCTACCTAGTTCTACTATCTCTCAGTCTGATTTTGATAAGTTCAAAAGTGAGCTGTTTACTGCTGTGAGAGATACAGTTAGAGAAGAGATTTCAAATGCTATTAAACTAGACCTGGCCAATACTGGTGAGTTTATTGGCAGGCACATAGCCTCTATAAATCAGATTCTGAAGGATCTACAATCTGGCTTAGTTTCTTTATCCAATGAATTTAGATCCACCATCTCTGGTATGATGGAAGTGTTGAGAAATCTAATTGAACATCTTAAGAAGTCTGATCTAAGAAAGTTGAAAGCCGAGACAACTCAGATAGTTGCTCAAGCCAGTACAAACAAAGTAACCAAGATCACTACTAGTGAGCTAGAGGCTCTAAGGCAGATTGTGCATGATGAATTGGCCACCATTAGGCAAGTTCTAGATTTGGACTCGTTGAGGAAGACGAAGGAGCACAGTGATCACATTCATAAGATGGTAACAGTATATTCAGCAGATGCCACTAAAGCTCCGAGAGAGATAAAGGAAAATGTTGATCATTACTTTTCAAAAATCTATACCAAGCATGAGATGACCACGAATTTCAAAGTGTTAGCTGACAATCTGAGACTACCTCCAGTCACTCAAGCTTTCAAGAATCATGTTCGACAGTTGAAAGATTTTACTCCAACCTTGGAAGAGTTTATGGAGAATAAGGATGATTTTGAGAAGGCTATACAGTATGGTGCAGAAGTTATTCAGAATTTCATAAATATTTTGAAGCCTTATCTGAATGCACAAGACACCGCCACTGTGCTTCCTACTTCTGACCCTCTCAGTGCCTCTGATGTTGCTCCAAATCAGATCTCTGTTGCTCAAGCTCTATCTCAACTCTGACCAGTTCCTCTGCGATCTTCTCAACCAGCTCCTACAGCTCCACAGCAAATCCCAGTGGCATCCTCTCCTCTAACCTCCAGAGTCATCTTACCACCGTTTCAAATTCGCCCAGTTCAACCTGCCTCCAAGCCTTCCAACTTACCAACCATTGATCCTTCTGACAAGGGAAAAGCCCCGTTACATCCCCAGAAATAGTTGTTCATTGTTGTTGATAGGGTGAACCCTGTTGTAATTATACTGTGATGTCTTATAAACATTATTCTCTTTTATTTTTATTCTCACTGATGCCTTCTTTTAATCTCTTCCTTTTCTTTTTTCCCTCCTTTTTGATTATCCCAAAGGGGGAGAAATCTTTATATCTATGGATCTATGTGGATATGGGGGAGATGCATCTCCCAAGGGGGAGATTTATATCTTTTTATGTCAATGCTTGCATAAGTATTTAAAGGCATAAATTCAGGGGGAGATTTATATCTCATTATGTTTTTATCCTTATGATGCCTTATTATTGATGATATATTATATTTATTTATGGCTAAGCTTTGTGATTTGATAAGATTTGTGATTATCAAAAAGGGGTAGATTATTGATCCCTCTGGAAGACTGTTGAAATTCTTCCTATGATTGCTGTTTTAATAATCACAAATCATCAATTACTTAATCTGGTTGGATTTCTCATATACATAATCACAATCTCTTAGTGAATCTATGTATATTGGCTGGATCATGTTTTTATCTCTTTGTTATTGATTTACAAGTATTCTGGAAGCCCTCTGGATCAAAGGACAATAGTCGCACCGATCCATATCAAAGGACAACGGTCGCACCGATCCATATCAAAGGACAACGGTCGCACCGATCCATATCAAACGGACAACGGTCGCACCGATCCATATCAAAGGACAATAGTCACACCGATGCAGATCAAATGAGTCACCGATCATGACTCACCGATACAGATCAAATGATTCACTGATCATGACACACCGATGCAGATCAAATGAGTCACCGATCATGACACACCGATGCAGATCAAATGAGTCACCGATCATGACACACCGATGCAGATCAAATGAGTCACCGATCATGACACACCGATGCTGATCAAATGAGTCACTGATCATGACTCACTGATACAGATCAAATGAGTCACCGATCATGACACACTGATGCTGATCATCTATGTCACCGAAGATGTCTCACCAGTGCCGATCAAATGAGTCACTGATCATGACACACCGATGTAGATCAAATGAGTCACCGATCATGACACACCGATGCAGATCAAATGATTCACCGATCATGACACACCGATGCAGATCAAATGAGTCACCGATCATGACACACCGATTCTGATCAAATGAGTCACTGAAGATGACACACCGGTGCTGATCATCTGAGTCACCGAAGATGTCTCACCGATGCTGATACTGATGACCTACCGATCACTTGACACACCGATAGTCATACACAGCTGGAACCGTACCTCGTACCTAAAAATAGAAATCATTTCTTTTACTGGATCTCATTCCATAAATACAAGAAGCCCCTGCTGGTGCATAGATATACAGGAGTAACAACGACAAGATAGTAGAGCGAAAAGAGTGGGGGATGAGATAGTCGTAGAAAAACACAGAACCTCATACACACTCAATCTTACTCAAGAAGAGTTCTGTACTTCCATGAGGAAATTTGAAGAACTTCATTCACTACATTTATCACTATCTCTGAATCTGGATACCAAGCAGACAACACTCTGTTTTTCAGAAAAAAACCAGACGAGGACTCAGAATCATCTCTGATCAAACTCAAGGAGTCCAAAGATTCATTGCAATCACTAGAACCATTTCAAAACTCTACATCTCTGCTCTGTGATTCATTATTTTACATTTCGAGTAGTGTGTGTTATCTCCAGCGTTTAACACACACACTGTCTCCTATACATTAACTGGAGGATCTGTAAATCCTCACTCAAACTCTTACATCTTATATTTCCCACTGAGATAGTGGTAGAGGTCGTGTGTGACCTGGACAGCTGGTTGCTGTTGTTCTGTTTCCCACGAATAATAGTGGTAGAGGTCTTGGACCTGGACAAGTGTAAACTGTTGTGAACCCCAATCCATGATGTGGATGAAATTTATACAAATTGTTGAGAGGACTAAGTCTCGTCTTGAGACTGAACCTCTTGGTTATATCTGTTGTTCTATATCTATCAAAGTTATTCTTTTATTCCGCTGCTAATTTTTTTAAAATCAAAACTGTTTTAAAGTCACTTTGATAACTAAATTCTCAAGTGTTTATATTAGTTGTAAATCAGTAAGTTGATTTCAAAAGTTAATGAACCTTTCTGTTTTGATTAACTCGGAAATAATCAATCCCTTGAGAACCCAACCGAACCCTTACTTTGATATAAATTCACTACAGTTTAATTTAGTATTTTATTTGGGGATTTTTGAGACAAAGTTTTAAAACAGAAATTTTAATTGGAACTCAATTCACCCCCCTCTTGAGTATCCACTCCGACCAACATATAGTTTATTGTTTGTAAAAATAAGTCAATGGTTCTAAAAATAGAGATATACATATAAAATAATGAAAATAAAGCATACAAAATAAGAAGAACAAAGTAATAACATTAAAAAAATGATAAAACTACTATGGAGGTTTTGACTCAAGGGAAACGTTTAAATAGATGGTCATGTGGAATGGGAAAGGGTTTAGTTATGGTTGGTTGTTGGGAATCGGTCTGATAGATCCTGAGGCACCTGAAAAACTCATTTCAATTCTGTCCTCTTAGCCTATAACATCTCTATAGGATTGTCTCCCAAATTGTTTATCAAAATTTTTGAATCTTGACTGACATTAAGATTCTCAATCAAATGGAATTTCAAAAAGTCATGGAAATTCTCCAATGTTTGCGAAAACTGGGTTAAATTATCACTGAAATTATTGAGTAGCAACTTGATACCTAGTTTACTTGAAGTTAGTTGCTCAATAAGATACTTCTAGATGTCCAAAAAAGCATAGAAAGGTGCACTATTGCACGAAAGATTTTGAAGACGACCATTCATATCTTCCATGACAGATGTGTTAGCTTGAAATATTCTAATCATATTTAGTGAGGTTGGAAGTGAAGAGGTAGAAGTATTGTCTTGATTCATACTTCCCATGATAGATTAAAATTGACTCACCAAATTCCATTTCAGATCTAAAAAATCTTTTTTAGAAATAGATTCATGACTTGAGCTTCCCAATTTGATCAAACATTTCTCCCTTAAAAGCATCAAAATCTCTTTTTGACACTAATTTTTTTAATATCTTGAAGTTTAGTGTAAACAGACTCTAATTCTACTCATGGAGAATTTGAATTTTTAAAATCAAAAAAATTATTTACTTAAAGCATCCAACTCCTATATAAGATTCAAATTATCCTCTTGTATCATATTAAATTTGATCACATGATCCTAAATATGATTTTCTAGTGAAGCAGATGTCCCTTAAACTAGATTCTTTGACTAAAAAAATAGCTTCCAAAATGAATAATGTATTTTCAAATGATTTTTTAAAGACTTCTCACTTGAACAAGATATACCATCAAGCAATCCAATCCTATATCTAGAGATAGAGGGATACTTCTCTAAAGAATGACCAATGGTTGAGATTTATTGATTTTCCACAATCTCAGTGGCATTAGTTACTAATTTTTTCACTTGTTGTTATCCTTGAACAACTACATCCTTCTCAATTATTTGAGGAACATCCTGATGCTCTTGAGCTTTTCTCTTATCTTGTTGATCATCAGCTTGATCAGGTCCTTCTAATTGAACAAAATGAGTTGCTTCTCGAGATACTAACATTGTTTCTTCAATATGTTGTTCATCTATGTTCAATGGTTTCAAAATAAGTTCCTCTTGAACTTCTTCTTCGTATTAATCCTTTTATATAGTAGTGTTTGAAATATCATCAAATATTAGTTTTCTCTTTGTAGACTTAGCAACACCTTCTGTTTTAGATTCTCCAACTCGTTCATTTCTTAAGGTACTTATCTCTCCCTGAGAAAAAGATCCAGATTTTGTTTGGTCATCCTACCAAATGGCATGATATTCTTCTCAAAATACTCCAATAAAAACTGAAATTTATTAGATTCCATCATTCAATGCATTGATATGATGAAATTTAACTCTTGAATCAAAAAGACGAGTCAAATTATTTTTATATAGAATTAAAGATAGTATCCTACAATAATGATAGAACAACATCCTTACATCTAAATGGAAGAAATAACTTAAATAACACAATATATATCTGGGAAAATTCAGAATGATGGAACTAATGAAAAAAAACATTAGATTCATATCTAGGTATAAAATCATCTCTATCTTAGCAAATCTCAGGGTAATTGAAGTTTGAATAAACTTAAGTAAAATTTATTGGTGTACCTGAAGATCCATAAAAAACATTTTCATAATGTTTTTTGAACTGAAAAGAAAATACACTATATACTCATACATATGATCTTGAATTCTGAATGATCAGATATCAAAATGGAATAATCCATCATGAGGAAATTTAAAACTTTCATAAATTTCCATTGAGGAAATTGAATATTCCTTATCTACGATTTGATAGGATATTGTATCTTCTAATTCACCGAAACTAAACTATAAAATAC
Organism: Viscum album; assembly: GCA_963277665.1. Lineage (NCBI taxonomy): Eukaryota > Viridiplantae > Streptophyta > Magnoliopsida > Santalales > Viscaceae > Viscum > Viscum album. The sequence goes on along the minus strand of OY728167.1, from coordinate 801,996,096 downwards.
AATATAAATGCATCAGATATAGTTTTTAAAGAACAATTTTATTCTACTCGTTGAATACAAATTCCAAACCCTGAAATGCAAGTGATTTATTGAGTAGAAGGTTTTTCTCGTATAACCACTCGAAATGTACAACCTTTCCTTGAAGAATATTTCTAGAGGGAACATATTAATTTTTTAGATAACTAGGTTCACCTTCATCAGTTCACTTGGTCTTCACCATCTCTTATAATCTAAAGGGTGAATGTATTCAGATTCAAGTGTTTAGGAGAAATATGAGGGTTTTTGAAGGTGAAATGGGTTGAAAATGAAAAGGTAAGATAATTCGAGGGGTTTTAGGATAGATAATGGTGTGTTCTGGTTTCTCATGCCGATTTCATAGGGTGCTAATTAATTTTTTTAGTTTTTGAACAAACATGATTTCAAACTAAAAACGAGGAAGAATTTATTTAATGAAATAAATGAAATTATAATTTTAACAGTGAAAAAAAATGAATAAAAAGCTTTGTCCGAAATTAATTGAAACAATTATAATTTAAATTAAATGAATTAAAAATAATAAAATAATTAAATGAATTAATCAGGTAAATAATTATTAAAAATTAAATAAACCAAACTACCCCTTAATTAAATAAAAACATGCAGTATGAAGTGTTTTAGTAAAAATATTAGCTAATTGATATTCGGTATTAAGAAATTCAAAATATATATCATTTTTTAGATCATGATCTATCAGAAAATGATTCCTTGTATCAATATTTTTAATCCTTAAATGAAATATTGGGTTTTTTGAAATATTTTTAACACTGGTATTAACACATTAAATAGGTATAATATAGGAATTAATTCCAATGTCTAGTAGAGAATTTTTCATCCACAACACTTGTGCACAACAAATGCGAGAAGAAACATATTCTTCCTTAGCTGTTGATATGGAAATTGTGTGTTGTTTCTATCTTGACCATCATACTAATTATTTTCTTAAAAAGTGATAGGGTTTTGAAGTAATTTTTTATCTAATCTAAAACCACAAATATCAGCATATGAATATGTAATTAAATTAAAATCAGATGTTTTGGAGTAAAGAGGGTATTGAAAAATAATTCTTTTTAGATATCTACAAATTATTTTAAAATTAATACGATTGGATTGTTTTGGATTTGATTGAAATCTAGCACATCGGCATACAGAAAACATAAAGTCCAGTATACTAGTAGTAAGATATAACAAACTACCAATCATACCACTATATAACTTTTTGTCATCTAGTTTTCAAGATTCATCTAAATCAATTTTTATATTGGTACAATATGAGTTTTGAACGTATTACTATTCTCAAGTCAAAACTTTTTTAATAAATCTATAATATATTTACTTTTATTTAAAAAATCATGATATTTTTTATAAATCTGAAATCCTAAAAAGAAATTCAGTTCTCCCATAATACTCATTCTAAATTCTTTTTGAATATGTTCTGAAAAATGATTTCAAATATTTTTATTTTTTTAACCAAAAATAACATCATCGACATAAATTTATACAAAGAAAATATTATAAAAAATTATTTTTCGTAAAAATTGTTGAATCTTCGAATTCAATAGTAAATTAATTTTTCAAAATATATTTAATTAATCTTTCATACAAAGCTCTATGTGCTTCTTTAAGTCCATAAAGAGCTTTGGTAAGTTTAAAAATAGAGTTTGGGTTTTAAGGATTTTCTAAACAAGGAAGTTGTTGAACAAAAACTTCCTCTGTTAAATATCCATTTAAAAAGGTATATTTAATGTCCATCTGATATAATTTAATATTCATATAAGATACATGAGATAATATGATTCTAATGGCTTCTAATATTGCTACAGGAACAAAGGTCTCATCACAATCTATACCTTCTTCCGAATTATATCCTTTAGATAATAATCTATCTTTATTTCTAGTTATGATTTTTTGATCAACCTATTTGTTTCTAAATACCCACATACTTCCTATAACTGGATAATTGGATGGTATTTCTACTAATTCACAAACATCATTTATTTTAAATTGGTTTAGATATTCTTTCATTGGTAACATCCAACTATAATCTTGTGAGGATTCTTATATAGACTTATGTTCAAACTAATATAGAAAGGAAAATAATTTGGATATGTTTCCTACATATATTCTAGTTCTAATTCTTGTGTATAGTTGTCCTATAAAAGTTTCTAGAGGATGGTTCATTAGGGTTATGGATTATCTAGGGAAGACACATTCAGGTTCTTCAGTATCATATAATTCTATACTTGAATTAATTTTATTAATATTATTTTCAAAATTATTTTTAGGTGTTTCAAGTCTCATTTTATTTAAAGAATCAGTAACTTCATCTGTTTGATTGTTCTCTTTAATGAACTGGTTAGTTTCACTAAACATCACTTGAACCGGTTCTTCAACAATCCATGGCAATTTATTAAACACTCTATAAGTTTTACATGTAGCATAATATTCTAAGAATATTCCTCCATAATATTTTGGATCAATCATACCAAGATTTACCTAAGTATTCAAGATATAAACCGTACATACAAAAACATTAAATTACATTACTTTTGGTTTTTATTATTCCAAAGTTCACAGGGTTTCCTTTTGAAATTTGGCCTTATTAAAACTATATTACTGAAATATCTGGATATTCTTATAGATTCGGCCTAAAAGTAGGTAGGTAGACTATATTTATACAGTATAGTCCCTTACATTTCGTGAATAGTTATATTTATCCTTTCAATAATACCATTTTTGTTGAGGTGTTCTGGGTGAAGAGAAGGTGTGTTTAATACCAAATTTTGAACTCGAATAATTAAATTATTGATACTAAAACTATCCACCACGATAACATCTCAATGAAATTATATTAAACCCATTTCCATTTTGAACAATTTTATAAACACTTTCAATAATAGTGAATACTTCACCATTGGGTTTTAGAAATTATACCCAAGTAAATCGAGAATAATCATCAACTAAAACATAAAAATATAATTTACCAGCTAAAATTTCTATTCTTTATGGTAAAAAAAATAAATATGGATAAGCTATAATGGTGTATATGTAGCAATTTTTTTAATATATTTGAAAGAATATTTTTGATGGTTTACATTTTTGCATGAATAAATGAATTTTTCTCTATCAAACTTAAGACTAAGAAAATAAGACACTAACTATTTATTTGACAATTTATGAAAGGAATATATATTACAATGACCAAGTCCCATATGAAAAATCCATGACTAATTTTCCTTAGTAGTTAAACAATTCTCTTTCTATTTACATATGGAATTTAAATCCAAAGTGTAAACACCATCAGTTCTAGGTTCTCTAAATTTATGCTGTTAATATTTAAAGACATAGCATCAATTATTAGAAAAATCAACATAAAAACCATGCTTAAAAAGTTGATAAATATCTATCAGATTATTTGTTATCCATTTTAAATATAGTACATTATTTATTGATATAGTTTTTGGATCTCCAATAGTTCCAACTCCAACGATATTTCCTTTTGTATTGTCACCAAAAGTGACTAAACCTCCAATAATTTGAGTTAGTATATGAAAATTTCTTAATTATCTTTTATTGTTCCTAGAACATAACATATCTATATAAAATATATCTTCTCTATTCCCATGTCTTGTTTCCTAAAAAAGAAATTAAACATTTGTTTGTTTTGGCACCCATATTTTATTAGATCCTGTAGTGTTAGCAAGAAATTATATGGGAATCTAGATCTGCTTTATTTTTCCAAAATTCATATTACCTGATTTTGAAAAACTTTTAGTAATAAAAGACTTTTCAATACCACCAACTTGATGATTTGTCTAATAAAATTTATTTGTGACATGACCTTTTATTCCACAATAATAACAGGTATCATTTTTCTAATATGAACATAATAATTCTTATATAGTTTTTATTTTTCACCCTTTCTTCCAATTACAAATCATTATCTTTTAATGAAATTATTTCCAAGAATGTCATTTAAAATTTTTTATCCATTGGTAGAAGTAATTGAAGTACACATAAAAGATTCTACTTTACCAAACAGTTCTTTAATCCTTTTTTCACGATCAATGTAGTTTGTTGTTGATTGGTTAAATATTTCAACTAGTTATTTATGTTTTTTTTAGAAGAGTGTCTCTTTTACCTAAAACTTAATTGTGAATATTTTTCAATGATATAAGCTTCTTTATTAAAGTATATTGTTTCTCTTCGAACATAAAATAATAAGTAAAAAACTTATATTTTTAAGAAACTACTAGTTTTTTAATCAGAGGAGTAGTAGGATTGTACCTTTTCTTCTTATTTTTCCATAAATCACATGTTAAATTTGATATTTGATTGATCCTTCTCTGAATCATATTTTGAGAAACCGATGAAGGTACCAGATACACTCCATGTATCTTTCATTCCTCTCTTTTATGATCAAAATCAGTATTATTTTTATATTTATTTTATTGACTTTTTATTTCATTATTCTGTCGAGGATAATCAAGTCTAATATGACCCAACATATCTCATTTATAGCATCAAATATCTCCAGGTTCTTTGTAATATTTTTATTGACTTTCTAGTGCCTCTTTTATTCTTGTAAAATTTTATGAACATTCTAGCAGGCAGGGCCAGTTCCATTTCAAAATATGAGGAATATGAGTTTTTGTCTATTGTTTCTTATTGTTTTTTATTTATTCTATGATTATATGATAATACTTTTAGAGAATTATTTTGCTTTTTTACTATAATATTATGATCTTCAAATTCATCTTTCATTTCTACTGCATACATCATCAATGTTCCAATTAATTCCTTCATAGTCACATCCTTGATAGGTCATGATTGAAGAATAACAGAAGATATGTCATTCCATTTTAAGGGTAGTACATTGAGTACATTTAGAGATTTATCATATTATTTTATGGGTTATATAAAGGGATTAACATTATTTATGATCACCGTCAGCCTTCCATTCTGCCGTGTGATTCTTTATCCATTAGGCATTCTAAAGGTGTCAAATTTTAGCTTTCCTGTAGTATACCTCAACAATCTTACGTTGTCTATTATTTCATATGCAACTTCAATAGTTTTCCACATTTCATATACTTTAGGAAATTGTGAAACACCATCAAACTCATCTGTTCCAAGTCCATAGATAACAATATTTATTTTTTTGAATTAATATCATATTCATCTTTGGTTTCAGTAGTCCAAGTCTTTAGATTCTCAAAAAAATTATATGGAGTAATGATTTTTGAATAGACATTAAAGACAATATTCTTCAGATATATTATCAATTGAGATTTTCAGCATCCATAATTTTCTCCATTAATGTATGGAGAACAAACCATATAAATTCATTCTCTTATATCATCCATTTACATTCTTTGTATTGACCTTATAGTTTTAGATTTCTAAAAATTTATCTCAAACCCTCTCTCGAATACAAATTGATAGTTCGAAATTACAATAAAATGTAACAGAAGAGGGGTTGAATTGTTTCTTTTCGAAAAAAACATCCATAATTCTTGATTTTGAAACCCTTTGTGAAATATGAAGATATACAACATTTTTCTTCTCTATGAAAAATGAGTAGTGGATAAAAAAGGAACATAAATTTTTATAGTGGTTCGAGGAATAATGGTCCCCTAGTCCAATCCAACAATTACTCTCTCTTTGATCTTGGTGAATTAAACTTGAATGGTCCTATTATCATAAGACCAAAAATCTATAATTGATTGATGGCAATTGACACCTTTACAAATAATGGAAAACAAATCCTTCTAGTTCCTTAATAGGGAACCTGGTATCCAAATCTTAGATGAAAAAAAATATACTCCACAACAATTGATTCTGAGCTGTTGAAACTCCAAAAAATCAAAATACATTGATTTGAAGATGTATTGGGATGAACGCCATAGTTGTAGTAGCAACAATTAACAGTAGATGGACTTTATTATTCATAAATAAAAATATTTAATAAGGTGTAGGTCTGAAGTAATACCGGTTAAAAATTATCTTCAATTAAATGTAGAAACAAATAGAAGCAGTAGTCATACAACAGAAAAAGATTAAACATGTATGTCTCCAATGTGTAGAATCTTCTAGAATCGATCATTCGTTGCAACATCACTATAAAATAAATTTTCAAGAATGAAATAATATATAAAAATATGTGACATGTATAACTTGTATATTCAAATGATACACTAGCAGAATATATAAATCATGAATCCTTCTTCGTAATTCAAAATCCCATAAATCCGCTTGAAAGTTCCTGAATATTCAAATTCAAAAACATCCAAGAGAATCATAACATCCCTTATAAATAGAATGGAATTTCTCCATTTAATACGATCTTTTGAATCATTAATATCAAGATTTGAATCGGTCGAATGAAAAGATTTAAATCAATATATAATTATTTCAGTGTTGTTTTAGAAATCGCAGATAAAATCTTGAAATTAAATAACACATGTTGAAAATTCAAACATAGGTTTCCTTCATAAAATTAAAAAATACAAAAAATAGGGTTAAAAATAATAGAATTAATTCTTATAATGTAAGGTTGATCATAAAAGTAAGTTTGATCAACCATAAATTTGTGTCCTCAAATATAGAGTTCATTAACCATACTTTATTCTCTTTATAAACATAATGTTCCATTCAAACATCAGGTTATTTATCCATATATTCCTTCCATAATAGTGTTGATAATCTATACACACCTTCTAACCTATCGTTTAATTTAGATGTAAGGTTCATGATCCAAACATGTTATTCCAGGAATTAGGTTTATTCCTTAAAATACATTCTGAATGTAGGGTATAAACTGTGTTTCCAGAATACACTTAAGAGTGTTTTAAACACTTTAAAAAATATTCCTTGGGTATTAGAAGTGTTAATATAATTCTAGAATAAAAATTTTAATAAATATTAATATCCATAAATACACTAAATTAATATCATTAGTGAAACATGAAAGGGTATTTATTAGCCTAAAAAATAAATTAACATTTGTAGTGTATTATTGAGACAATACATTCCCAATAGTAGGGAAAAATTATATCCTCCAAGATATGAATAGCATGTTTCGTCAGACCATGTGTCTATGGATGATAAGCTATAGTCAACCAAACCTTAGTCCGCATTGCCTCTTGGAGACTTTTCTAGAACTGGGAGGTAAACATGAGATAACAATCCAAGACGATAGTAATGGGATCCTTATTTAACCTCATGATCTCAAACAAATATTGCTTACCTAGATCATAAACATTAGTGGTGTCCCTAATAGGATTGAAATTTGTGGATTTGATGAACCGATCAACCTCCACATAGAGAGAATTCTTCCCCCTGGGAGTCCAAGATAATCTATCAATAAATTCCATGGAAACCTCATACCATTTATACAATGATACAAGGGAAAACCAAAATATTTGATATGCTCTTCCTTTATCTGTTGGAAGATGTTATACTGGGATACAAAATCTACAATTTCAAGTTTCAAACACACCCCCAAAAATGTTATCTCTCGTAATAATAAATCATTATAGTGACTAGATGAATGAATCCTGATGAACTATGATAGTTAGAAAAATGATCTCCTCACATATGTTGGGATGAAAAAACAACCCCAAATGCATATAATACAATGAGAATAGATATACCAGCCATGGAAGGTATCCTCTGATCACCATATAAGGTTTCTATAAATACCCTAAATTAATCATCCTATTGCTGACCCTATATAATAGACTCAAGGAGAGATGATGATAACTAAACACTAGTTATAATACTACCTTAAACATACTTTTAATCATCAAGATGAAACAGAGTGATGTTCCCCATAAGGGTCTACACTTCATTCGATTCCAAAATAGCTTGTGATGGAACTTTCCTACTAAGATAGACTATAATGACATTATCCTTACCTAGATTTTAGGTGATGTTCATGTCTAATGTATAAAGGTATTCATGACAACACCTATATCTGTGGTTCAGGTAATTCCGAGAAACGATATATCTCAAAATATTATGGTTTGAAATGACTATGATCACCTCCCCAAAGATATAGGTCCACCAACATTTTAGCACATAAATAACTAAAAAAAGTTTCAAATTATTAGTGAGTTAATTATTATCATGTGGTTGAAGCAGTTGAGATCCATATGATTCCACTTGATCATCTAACATAAGCATTCATCCCAAACCAACACAGAAGCATTACAATATACCACATACACCTTTCAAGGCTCAGGTAAGATCATAATATAAGACGATTCTAGAAGCCATTTAATTTCATCAAAATAAGACTGAAATTTTACATCCCATGTGAACCTCACTTGCTTACCAGTGAGTATAAAGAAAAGTGATGAAAACATCTATAAATCCTTGATAAACCAATGAAAATATCCTGTTAGGAAAAGGAAGTTCTAGAAATAAAAAATATTTTGTGGCTCTTCCCTTGACAATACAACATTCACCTTCTTAGGATCAACTGATAATCCACATTTAGAAATCATATAACCCATGAAAATCACTTATTGGATCATGAAATTTCAATTCAATTATTTCTATAAAGATAATTATACCCCAATTTTCCCAAAACTAGATTCAAATGGGGCTGATGAACAAGTTTATATCACTATTAGACTAGAATACTTTCTGTAAATATAGTTTAAAAGAGGTTTATATATGAATGGAATATTTGGTTCCTCAAATCCATAAAAAAATACAAGAACCTTTATAAAACCAACTAAAATCCATATTTATTATATCAGGCTCCAAAACCCTGAGATGATGATAAGATGACCGAATATCAATATTTGAAGATAACTTATCCCCATTTATCTAATCAAACAGTTCATCCACAATGGGAAAAAGAAACTTATTCTTAACCGTCACCCATTCAATAATCGATAGTCCACACACAATAGAATTGAACCCTCATCCTTCTTGGAAAAGAATACTAGGACTACCCAAGGTGAAAGACTAAGGAGAAAAAAAACGTTCACCATTAGACCATCGAAATAAATATTCAGCTCTTTCAGCTCAATTGGTTTCATATGATAAGAGGGTCTTGAGAGAGTCTATGTACTCATCACTATATCAATTGAAAACTACACCTACCTCACTAGGGGAAGAAAAAATAAATCATCTGAAAATAAATCATAAAAATACATGATACCCAAGGTATGATCACCAACAAAAGAGACGCCATTGAGATCAATTGAAATAATATATAAAAATGACTGAGATCTAGATGGAAAGGTCATGCATGAACAAATCATAGATCTCACTCTCTCTAAAACACCCAATAGATCCCATCAGAAACAACCACATCCCTATCTTCCATCTCCGCATATGTAGGATTCTTCATCATGAATTCCAACAATATGATATCTAGTAACAAAACCAATAAGTACTTATGAGACTTTATTTGATCAGTCTTCACTACCTCTATAAAATAAATAACCATCTTCATGAATCTATTGGTGTATGCTGACACCGAACTCTCTCCCTTATGCAAGGAGAGGAAATCCAGATAATTTTACATCATCAGAGACTCATGATAGAACTAATGGAATAATTTGTTTTGGAATCCCATATACTATAAGACCATGTTCCTATATTCCTATACCATGGAATCCCACCATCACTTTCTGGGACCCTTGAGTCTAAATACCATACACTTTACCTTGATATTCTCAGGTCGGTACAAGATGTTGAAAATCTATTCAATCTTGTCTAGCCTATCCTCTACATCTCAAGGACCATTCATATTCTTAAAGGATTGTGTATTCAGATAAAAGAACTCTCAAGATTGATCCATTTCCCCTCTATCTGCTATTTGTATCTCAACAACTAGATTCTGGACTTATGTTATAATTTGGTCCATGGAAATTACTGCTCACATTATAGCCTCTATAATATTTTGATCTAAAGGTAAATTCCCTATAAGATCATCTGTTATAGAATTCGATGGAAACCATGTGACGCATCTCAGAGGCACTCTTAAACACACCAATAATAGAATAAATGATCATACAATAAGATAATATAATTTGAAACCATAAAACCATAAGCAGAAACTAAAGTTAAAATGAAGAATTCAACATAGGAGACACACATACCCACATCCCCTAGTAACTTAAGTCTCGTCATAGAAAGAGATTTCCAAGAACTCACCACAACCTACCTATCAGGCACGAAAATATTATTTACAGTCTAACAACATCCCACGATTGAAATTAACCATGATCTAATACCAATTTTCTCCAAAACTAACCAAGGATACCATCACAACGTGGTTCCTGACCTGATCCAATAAATACTCGAAGGGTGTTCCTGATCCCCATTGATTGGTGAAAACACCCAGACATCAACACAAACTGGAGGGAAAGGTTTTTCCCAACCTAATGTAGTAAAAATGGAATATACACACATAACTAAAAGAAATGGTGGAAGAGATAAAATGAATAAATGTATTCCATAAACAAAGAGAAACTATGGTAGAAATACAAAATTAATACTAGGTAGAACAAAATATACATGTCTAAAATAAAATTTGAAGGATAATAAAAACAACAACTGATACTCTATGTGATATATGGGAAATGCCCCCAAATGTAACAAGTTTCTACCAAACCAGGATAACATAATATTCCACCTTCTTACTATGATTCCTTGTCTTTCCCTGCACTAAAAGACATAACTAGGTCCACATACTACTGAAGGGGTGTGTAGGGTGTGAGTTTAATTAGTTTAGTAGGATCCCACGTTGGTGTTCCATGACTATGCTCTACATAACAATATGAACATTATCAACCTTAATGAAAACAAGGAATGATAATTAGTTAGTCAATTTTAAAATCAAAAGCATTGTAAAACATTCCCCATTTTCAATAGTTCAAAATAATATAGGTAAAATAGTTTCAAATCATATCATTTTTATCAAAATAAGAAATCAAATCCAAGATGTAAAAACAAAATCATATGTGAAATCATGATAAGGTTCACTATATTTCGGTCCATCTAGAACACTCATACCCAAACATAGACAATCATGTGCATCAAGTTCCTAGACATATGCATCAAATATTTGGAGCAAAAGAATAACATAGAGTGAGAACCTCAAAATAACGTTTAACTATTCTATAAGAAACTTTTCATAGGGAGAAAAGTAACACCCCAGGAGTCCCCCCCAATAGTAAAAATGGACGAGGCATGTTATTACACCTTTCACCTAAGTTCCCATGGATTCCCATACGCATCCTTTTCCAAATCATATCATGAAAATAATTATTTGAAAACCATTGCATAAATTCAATTAAAATGATATGAAAAGAAAATTTCTATTAACAAAAAATAGAAAAACGTTTTTTATCAAAAACCCATTTACACATGAAAAAAAATAAATCATACCATATAATTTATAAATACATTTATAAAAACAAACCATTCATGTTTCATCCAGTATAGGCTAGAGATTAAACCACCTACCTCAAATTTAGGTCATTCATGACTATAATGGGATCCACTAACACTAGAGATAATAAAAGGACAACAATACATGACCATTAATTGATTCCCATTTTTAAGAATAAAATTACACAAACAATATAGAAAATGAAGGGGATAGGTCACAACATACCTCAAAGTAAATGCACTCAATGCACCGTAACTATCAAAGGAACCACCACCAGAAGATGATCACACAATGAATCTTAATGAATCACAGTAGAATTAATATGTGATTAAAAGATTCTATAAATGTGGTCTAACATTACTGCCTCGACTAATGGACATGAAGAAGTAGAAATGTCTCTAAATTAGAGAGACACAAGAAAAAAACCATAGAGGTCAAGGGATGAATTATATAATCCAAAAGGAGGAGAGATTACCAAAATTTCATGGCATAGACCTAGGGTTTGAGGAGGAGGCTTTTATCTAGAAATAATGAAAGTAATTTATTTGTACAATAAATAAAACCTACCAACCATTTATGATACATGATTTGAATTCATGTTTTACATCCTGAATCCTTCAACTCAAATGAACAATGAAAACTCCTTACCTCAGGTTAAATTAATCACGATGAACCCATTGTCAACATGAACATATTACATGGCTTGTAAATATTTTCAAAATTCAAACTAGGTTCATGAATTCTCCTCAAAAACAGATTCATGTTGTGTACCCAATTCATGATATGAAAGTTTCCATCAGGAAGATCACAATCTTGGTTCTATAAAAATTCACTAAACAGACTCAGACACCCTCAAAACCCAAAATACACTCTTAAAATTAAAATAGGTGTACCTTTTTTAAGGGGTATGTTGCATCTATTCCAATTGGAAAAGAATAAAAACCTTATAATACCAAAGTATAGAAAAATATTTCTACAAAAATGCTCCTACCTCTACTGAGAAAATGACATTTGAAAAGATCAAGAATAATACCTCATGTATTTAATGTATTGGGGGTGTATGAAGGAAAATGTTAGACATAAAAATTAACTAAAAGGATGGAATAAAGGGGTTGTATATTTTTAATTCCCCAAAGGAAAACTTTAATAGGATGTGTGCTAGATCTCTTCGAGTTGAAACCAATCAAGAACAATCAGAATGTATTAACTCAAGAAAACACATATTGATTCAAGGGTTTAATATATAGAAGATAAATATGATGGAGTTAATTATGATTTAGGAAAAGTTGGCTTCATAATTTTATGAGGTTATACATGGGGATCCCTAGTAAAAAAAATTATGATTGTTTGGATACTGAACATGATGCATGGGTTGAATAAGTTAAATTTTTACTAGATCAGTTTGTTATCTATCGTTGCGTATAATTTCATACCTGAAAAGGATCCCAATACACCATAAAAAATGTTTTACCTTGAAAAATTAACAAAATGATATTTATAATAAAGGGTATAAATTTTTTAATAGGAAATCAAATGATAGGTTCAAGTTGACATTTTTTGGTGTTGAATCACCTTATTATTTTTTATTATCATCTTAAATTATGGCTATTTGGATGAGAAAAATATTTTATTTGTGAGATGTTTGATTTTGATTTTTAATAATATTTTATGATTATTTAAATGAATAAATCAAAATGTTTGTTGATAAATATGTGGTTTCTAACGGTTTTTTATGAATTATAGCTTGTTTGGTTTAAAATTATACAATTATATTATTTCAAGAGGATTTTGGGACCTAAAAGGAATTATTAATTAAAAAACAATAGATTTATTAATTTATTTGATATTTGGTAGTCTTATATATTAGAAAATAATTTTATTTTTAATGTTAAGTTTCTTCTTATGGTATTTTTTAATCAAAATTGATTATTTTAAATTGAATCATAAAAAATTTGATTTTCATCATTAACTTCATAGTGGTTTAATCAACCATTTACTATTTTTTTTCTTTAAGTGAAGAAATAAATAAATGGTTGGGACTACTCAACTTGTGTGTGAGGTTTAAATAAATAGATTTATTCTGTTTTATGTGATGTTATTGAATTTATGAAATTATCTTTTATTTTATAAGTATTTTATTCATAGGGAAGTCTTTAGGACATTCTGACAGTGAAAATGTTTAAGGAGGGTAGAATTATAATGACTTTAACCGAGTATTTGTGGGATAAAATGGGTTAGAATGATTATAGAGAGGAAGTTATATAATTATAAGAGAGTTAATGGAATGTATTTATTTTTAATAAATGTATGGAAATATATTTGGGATTATTTGGGATGTTTTATAGGCATGCAATATTTATACGGGATCTTCTGAATGGGTTCCCTAAGAGGTACTAAGTATCATAGGTAGACATTATAGGAATGAAAATGATGTATGGTCTCCTAAAATGATACCTTTCAAGGGGATGTAGGTTTTATGGGTAACCTGTATAGGCTCTCCCCTCATGAAACTTACCAATGTTGATTTTAAAACCTTTATATTTTAAAAAATTATGATTCGATTTTTAAGTTATTTCCACCTATTTTCTCCCTTAATCATTGGATCCTACATTTTAAAATCTAATATATTTTATCCCTTATCCATGGTGGAAGTCTAGAAAAATTTGTGATTTTCTAAGTAATTCCACTAAAAAATATTCATCTATTCTCCTTTCAATAACATCCTTCATCTTTTTTCTTATTCTTCCATCCCTATGGCGATGATAACTAGGGTTTTTTCCTAAATGAAATTATCTAGGGGGAGGGGTTCATTTTCATGGTTCCAAATCATTATATAAGTTTTCCTCTTTCTCTTTTATCCTGTGTTGACTCATTTCCACCTAATTGGATAATAGATTCATCAAATTTGGTAGGTGGATCTTTTTATGTTACATTAATTTTGGAAGAGTGAGTGTTTTAATGATTTTAATTCTTGTTTTGAATGAAAATATGTGTTATAATACCAATTATTTTAAATTTTATGGATTTATATTTATTTCTATAAAATTTTATGGACATTAGTGGAAATTTTCAATATTTAAAAACATATGTCATTTTTCCATGAAAACCACACACACAAGGTGTATGAATAATGAAACCATTTATTTCCCATTAAATAGTTATTATGTAATAAATTAATCATTTATTATTTTTTATAAATATTTAAAAAAAATTAAAAATTTATATTTAGGGGTTTAGAGTGTTTCTGATTCCTTCAAAGTTTACCTTTTACTGTTACACAACCATATTATTTCTAATTCCCTAAATGGTTTCAAAATTGTTTAGATATGTTACCAAAAAATGGGATTTAATTCTTTTTCCTTAAATTGTGATGTATATTTCCTCATAAGTCATGTTTTAATGATATAATTTACTTCGACAATTTTTTAAAACCATTAATATATGCCCCTTATCGTTACTTGAGATTAAAATGGAATTGTGGCTAAAATATGAAATGGTCATGGATCATGGATATAATAATAATTATTATTCCATTTATGTTAATATAGAAATGGTATGTTTTTTATAAATCATGTACATGGGCTAGAAAGGTT
Source organism: Viscum album (assembly GCA_963277665.1). NCBI lineage: Eukaryota > Viridiplantae > Streptophyta > Magnoliopsida > Santalales > Viscaceae > Viscum > Viscum album. The sequence continues at coordinate 801,981,051 of OY728167.1, read as the reverse complement.
TTTAATTTTATTTATTCTTGTTTTTTTATATGTGATATTTTGTATTTTTTACCTCCATTTATATATCATGGGGAACTCTGGATATCTAAGTGTGAAATTTAGGTATGAACACTCTACTAGCCTTGATGAGACTTCCTCTAGTGAACCCGTGTCTAGTAATTTTATCTATTTAGGTTATTTTTCCTCCTACACTAGCAACGAAGGGTAAAACCATATTTTTAGGAAGTTGGATGACATCATACATTCCAATTAGATGGATTTATATATTTTTATATCATTGTTGTTAAGATTAATGTTATGGTTATTTATTTAAATTATTTTAACTAAATTCATTTCTATTACTCATTTATTTATGATTTTAAAATTTTATTTTATTGGATAGTTTATTAAGGGTATAAATTAACTTCTGAGGAAATTGTTTATTTGATAAAGTATGTCTATATAACATCAATGTAAACATGTTTTCTGCATTGATATATTTATCTTTATGGGGTTTGTTTCTTTAATGTTTTAATCATTTGTAAAATACAATTTACTACAACTTTTTAAGGATCGTAAAACACATAATTCATGGATCAGAAGATATGAAAAACCTTAAACCCAAGATCACCATGATATGAAAAACTAAAACCATGTAAAAGGAAAATAATGAACACATACCTTTCACCAAATATGGGTTTTATACTATTATTACTAATATTTATTATATAGATCACTAACAATATTCAAATAAATATTCCCTCAATGGTGTATCCCTAGCTTGACTAAATCACTTAACATTAAGTAAATGCCCTCCTTTCAACCATGGTATTCTAGTACCTTATCTACAAAAATAATGGAGGAGAGGAGATCTTCAGGGGGAATGAAATTCAAATGAACCAAAACTGTATCAATTTCTTGTCTTATTAAAAGAGTCCTCAAGGTTGTTCTTTATCCCATGTTTCATTTACTCATAGGTTATTAAATGTATGAGTTAATGTAATTGTTCATAAATTTTTATAACCTATGACCATCATGCAGTTATTATATAAATGTTGTTCTCATTCCCTACTGTGTTGTAATAATCAATGACAATTAATGTGAAAGATATATCAATATTAAATATTAATAACCAAATTCCATGATCAATCATAGGGTATAATGTTAAAAAGAAAATACATTTATCTTTCTCGTATGGTTTGTTTATGTCTTACACTACAAATCATCAGGATAATGACATGATATAATATTCCATGTTGTATGATATACCCTATAACAAGGTATATAATATTCCTTAGATTCTAATATGTTTTACAATGAAATATATATTTATATTATCTAATATTATATAACCTAAATACATCACATAAATATTGGATATAGTGAATATATCCATCAATCTACCACTTTCACTAAAGCCTCATAGACGTAGTTTCATTCCACCATTATATTGTGTCATATAAAATAACATGTAAAACCACATCCATGTTCTTTTTAGATTTATATAATTAAATTCATCATGTATCAAATCATACACAACACCATGTGAATATTTGATAATATTTATTTATATATACATATTTGATTCAATTAATTAATAATTATTCATGATTTATTTGATAATGATCTGGGTTTCAGTTTGTTTTCATGGGAATTTGGAATTATGGACTCAATGGAAGAAATGGATAAAAAGGTAAAAAATAGGATTTACACATTGTGTAAAACATACATGGCAGGTATCCCTCATTTATGGAATCCCTGTGGACGAAAGGCCCGCTCATGAAGACTTTACTATATGTGAAGGAAGTACACAAAGTGTACCTTCATTATTCAACATTTTAATTTCAAAATAACAATCCCACTAAAATTAACTCTCATAGAGAATGTACATAGTTTTCATATTTGGAAATATTGAGAGGCCCATAGAACAATATACGAGTGGATTTTTAGGAGGGTATCTTAGATCATAACAACACAACATGTATAGTGAGAACCTGAAATGTAGATGTTGAGAAAAAAATCACTTGAAGATAGTACAAAATGTGAATGCTTTACGCATCATGTATCTTTTAAGAATATTTTTTTCCATTGCCTCCACTGCACTATAGAGTGCAGACCTACAAATATTCACTAATTTTATTCTCTTGTTTTCTTCTATTTTCTATTTTAATATATATTTAATTCATTCTTTTACGTGTTTTATTAAATCCATTCACATTGTTTACTTTCATCATCTATTCTTCAATCAATTCCCTTCCATTTCTGATTCAATTCTCGTTTTCTATACCATTTTCCAATAATCATCGATTCTTACTATTTATTTATTTGTTTACATTACAAGTATCTATTTTATTGGATTTTAATTTATTTTAAATGTTTAAATGTTAACTCATAAACATTTTAATCTCTGATTTCCAATTTCTCATTCATTTAATTATAATGCATGATTTGTTTGATCTTTCTTTTCATTTGATCAACATCTCTATAAGCCGATAATATTCATAGGGTTTGTGGTCAAGAGTAGGGATGTTTCTAAGACTAATGAATCCATAAGTTAAATCTTGGTAACCCTATGAATATTAATTAGGTTAAAAATAACTTTTCATTACATTCACCTTCATAGACTTAACCACAAGTGGTTCAATTGAATGAACATATCCTAGTTGGAGTTGAGTAGGCTATAACCCTTAGACTATAATGATTTCTTCATATAAGGTAAGCATAATTCACCTATGATTCTATCCAAACCAGGACCAAGGGATAGTAGAAGTATATTTAGATCCTTTTGGTTTGAACAAAAGAAATTGGCGACCCTTGCAATGCTTTGCATCCTAAGACATATGACTATTCCAAGCTATATTTATGATTATCTTCTATAAAGATCCATGAAATTTACCCCAATCCCTTCTTAGTTATATGAATTAAATCCAAACTACCTAGTTTTAGAAAAAAAACAAATCTTGAAGAGTAAACATGAGGAATACTTTAAAAGGGGGTTGGTCACTGGGTTACTTGATTTCCAGTGATCCCAATGGGTTCGTCCTCACACTTACTATTTACTATGACATAGTAGTAACTGTAGTTCAGGATAATAAGTTTCTAATCAGATCATTGCTTCCGTGAATTCAACAATATGCGTGGGAGAATCAAATTTTGGAGTCGTTTCTAAATATTTATGTTTCCAATGACTAGTATCCTTTCGATCTAACCTTTGATTACCTCACACTCCACCTTTCTTCTTTTCCTTCCCCTTTTAATTTTACATTTTTATACTTTATATGCACCAGTATCCTTCCTTTTTTGGGACCATGATGGATGAATGTTGTTTTGGGTGCTAGAAAGATAATTGTTTTGAAATTATAATTATTATTTTTCTAATATAAATGAAATCAACTCACTTTATAAAATTTTACAATCAGATGAAAAAATACTTATAAAATTCCATCATTTTGAGATGAATATTTCTGGGTGAAAAGGTTTATTGGACTCACCTTGGTTCTGGAATGGAGTTTTGATCATAATGATGATGTATTTTATAGTCTAAATGGTTCCAATGAGAATATGATGATGCTTTTCTGATATTGGAGTTCTCATAAAGAATCAGTAGTCCGTAAAACATGTGATGATTTCTTCATGATGGAAAGAGGGAGATAAAGTACTTCTAATTGGATTGATGTTTGGTTTCACAAACGAAAATAGTTTCTAGAATTATGGGAAGCTATAATACTTTCTATTGAAATATAGGAGATCCTAAGAAAATATTAAATGATATAAATATCATGAAGAATTCATGATATAATGAAATGTTTTTGGTGAAAGAAAGTTGATGAATTAAATGTTTTATGGTCTCAGTTCATCTATGTGAGAACATCATATGAATAATTGTTTGAAGGATGGTACAGTTTGTTTGGAATGTGATAAGAATAGAGATGCTAGTTTTCAGTCAGACCAATAATCCACAAGATACAAATATTCCTAGAAATAATTTGGTGTTACTGATTTATCGGTTACATTGTGAAACCAATAATCAAATTAATCTTGATACTGATCAATAGATGAATTATTCTCTGTGAAAGGGAAAAAGAGAAAGATAATTTTGTTGTTTCATATTAGTAAGTGAATATTCATTAGAATGCTGAAAATGAATGAGTTGTTGGGACCAAAGAAAATTGGAATTGGATATCAACAAAAAAATTTATTTAACCATTTTCACCAAGATAAATTATTGTTTGTTTTCAATTTTGATCAATAGAAATGAAATATATGATTTTTTTCTAAACAATTCTGTCTATATAAAAAAATAATGATACTAGAGGGTACATTGAAACATCATAGGAACATAATGACTGACAACCGGACACAACATATCACTAATAACTCCATCAAACATAGGGTCATCAGATTGAGGAATAGAAGAAAAGGAGAATGAATTAAAGTATTCCAAAGTGTTTTCAATGGGATTATTGCAGTTTTTTTTGAAGTAGTTTCGAGAGTTTAGTCAAGGAGGTTATGAAGCTATTGTTGAAATATTTCTGAGAAGCGATGATATCTTTAGATATTGTGACTATGTATATGGAATAATGATTTCAAAGTTTTATGGTTGTTTTCATTAGTTTTTATGGGGAAACATAATGAATTATCTACTATCATACATTTGTATTCATCATAATGAAGAAATTAGAATGAAAATTGTAATCAGACTGAAAAATGGCCAAAATGTCAGAAGAAAGATAAAGTTGTGAAAATATTATAGAATGTTCAAGAAGATTTGAGTAGAGTTGAAAAGCACTAAAGAAGACAAGTATAAAGCATAAATGAAGGATAAATTTATGTTTCTAGATATTTGGTTGAGCAATAAAAAATTTCATATTCCCACCAAAACTATTTTGGCATACTTATAAAAGAAAATACACAGTACTTTCTGATGGATCAGAACACTTCTCACGTGTAGATTAGGAGTGAGAAGTTATTACTTTTAACTGAGATGGTTTTTCCATTTTGAGAATTCATGGAGCTATTTTATAGATAGAAGAAAAATAATTAACACCATATCCAGTGGTTTCCACATCATACTAAATAATCACACAGGGATTTCCAAGTTGAGGTAAAAGTGATTTAGATTTGTTTTAGTGGTATTTTGGAATAACTATATTTCTGGATTGAGCAATTAGATTGGGAATTCAGACTGGAAGATTGCACTATGTATTATTTAAAATTCCAGAGAATTTCATACCTACTACAAGGTAGGAAAGTGAATTTTGTAATATTATATATGTGAATGTTGATAAGGAACCACAATAACATGTTTTGAAGAAACTGGTATAAATTTCGCAACAATTTATAGAAATTATATTACATCATTTTGTGAAACATGAACCACTTGAACTGTCATATTAAACATAGTGCTAAATAAGTGTAAGGGAATATCCTAATTTTTTTATCCACAAAAATATTGATTTTTAGAGGATTTTATGGTATTGGATTGTTTCAAAACCATACGTAGGACTTAGGTACATTTTTTGAGTAGTGAAACTTTTAAATTCTTGTCTTCCTATAGATTTGTGATTGTTTTGTAATCAATATATTGATAAATTATTAATAATAGAAGAAGGATGTTTCAAAATATAGGAAACATAAAATAAAAAGATATCACTGATTCAACTTCTTCCCCTCTCAGTGACACAATGATCCTGGGTGGGAAATCACCAACGGTATCAGAGTGATGGTTCATTTTGTTTACTCTTTTTTTATTTTTTTAAGAGTAGTTTTGATGTAAAATATTAATTGTGTGAAAATTAATGGTATTATGATCTTTGATGGTAGGAACTATCATATCAAAAAACATATAATGTTACCTTATCTTATGTATTTTTGGTATTATGTTCTCGAAGCTAAAAAACATGTAGTTCCTCCAATTGATGAAAAAGTTCCTCTTACATCTATTGAAAATAATAATCCAGAGAATGATGAAATATCCAAGAATTATTTAATCTCTTCACTTTTTGAAAGTGATTTTCCATGATTGAATGGTGTAACCACTACCAATGGTATCTATGTTAAGATGATGAAAATTTATTAAGGAAATACAATTTCAAAGAAAAAAGGTTACAAATCATGAGGCTGAAGTATGAAGATCTCAAAATGCGTGAGTATGAATCTATTGGTGACATATTCAACTGGGTGAATGACATTGTTAGCTCTATCAGATCTCTTAGATAAATTTGGAATATTCTATTATTGTTGAAAATATATTAGGAATTCTTCTTGACAAGTTTGATATCAATGTTTCCCTATTAGAAAATATTGATCCAAAAAAATTATCCCTGGATGATTTTAATAGTAATATCATTACATATGAAATGATATGAGATAATATTATGAAAGGAAAAAAGATGATAGAGAATTAATTTTCATGGATTTATAGAAAAAAAATCTTAATAATATTTTTTAAGAAGAATAAGATGAAGATTATGATTTTGAAAGTAAGTTATGTAAAAATATTGAGGAATTTTTATCCTTATTTTCTAAAAATGTGAAAAGAGGCACAGGTAAATATAAGGATAAACCTCTCTTTATTATTTTAATGTGGAGACATTAGAAACATTGTGGCTAATTTTCTCAAAATTAACAAATAATAGGATAGTGATTAATACTAAATAAGGCAAAGAATATAATAGAAAAAACAAGGTGAAAAAGATAAATCTTATTCCAAAGGAAAAGATAAACAATTTTACAAATCCAAAAGGTCAATACATTTTTCAAATGTTGATGAAGAATAAGACAATAAAGATAAATAAGAAAAGTCTTTTGATAATGATTTAAATAATAATATCATTTAAACATTTAACAATGAAGATTTTGGAAGTGTAGTTATGAAGAAGAAGAAACTTGTTTAGCCTGAATTGCTAAAAGGAAATAAATTTTTTATTTATTTTTGATAATCCCCCTTTTAAGGGATGATGGGGAAACCTTACAAGGACCCAAGTCTTAGGAGACAATTACATTAACCATATCTCTTAGAGGAAATCATACAGAAAAAGGCAAATTGAAACCGCCTCTCCCCCACTAATCTCATAATATCAGCACTCCACCTTTGCAAGGATGGTCATCTATCATTCCTTTGCTGATCTTCACATTCCTGGTACTAATGTAAATTCTATACCATCCCTTGTAATCTTGATTATAATTTCATCTAAATGAACAATTGAATTTATTCTTGAGAAATATATGGAGGCTTTAGAAAGAGATAAGGAACTTAAAAAAATTCAACAAAAAAATAAAGAATGTTTTCCTAGTGATAATGCTAAGATGCTGTAAGATATTGATTATTTTTAATATTATATTGAAAAATAAAATAATCATAATGAACATCTTGAATTAATTTTTAGGGAAAAATAAGAAGAGTTTTAACATTTAAAAAATCTAAATCTAAACAAAGGGTTATAATTTTCTATAACTCTATCTCTGAAGTGGGAGAATTTTATAAAATGTGTGAACCTGAGAAGGATCAAAAGTTACATTTAATGTTTGAGAAGATTGTCGAAAAACATTATGAGATAAAGAATGTTGTGAATGTTATGTATGTGGCCAAAACCAACAAAGTGGAGAATTATAGATTCTAAAAATTTTGGTTCCAAAAAAGTTTCTACAACATATGGTTTTGATATGTTTGAAAAGAAAACTTAGTTGAAAAATAATGTCAGGGGTGATAACAGAAACATTGGTGGTCATTAATGTCTTGATAAGAAAGACAAGAAGGTTGTTGAGAAACATGTTCACAACTCTAGAAATTATAGAAGCTATAGAGGTAAGTATTTTTTCTATGAGTACTGATAGTATTGTGGAAGATTCATACATATGAAAAAAATGTGTTAGTTCAAACAACAACATTACTACTATTCCAAAAAATAACAAAGGTAATGTTTTCTTGTGATTCAATCCTCTCAAAGGAATAATTATGAGAAAGATGTCTTAAAGAATCCTAATAACGTTGGTGTAAAAGTTGAAAATATGTTACAAGATATAGAAAATATTTGTTAAATATATTAACAAACTATATATATTATAAAAGGATGTCTTGTTTTGTTAGCAACATACCAAAATATTATGAAAAATTCTTAGAATCTGGACATGAAGAAAAATAAAGGGAAATAAAAAGCTCTTATTGTAGAAACTGCTCTCAGTGACATGAAAGGAGAATGATCATGTATCATGGATAGTGGGTATTATTATCATATGATAAAAGGGTTAAATTTTTTGAGTAATGTGAAGGACATAATATTAGGAACTATGAAATTTAGAAATGATGAATCCCTTAGAATCAATGATGTTGGATTTTCTATTATTAGGGAAGAAAAGTTATTTCCCAACAAATATTTTTTTTTCAATGTTCTTAAAAAAATCATTATATGTGTTTCATAACTTTTTTATGAAGGGAAAAAACTTATTTGACAAAATATGGGTTTTTTTGAAAATAGAGGAAGATGGAAAGATAGTTATAAGAGGCTAATGTACAAAAGGAAACCTGTTCCAAGTTGGTGTGGTTAAAACACTTGTTACTTTAGAATGATGGAATAGAATCAATTGTGGCATAAAAATATGAAACACATGTGTCAGAGAAATGTGAGAATGTTCTCAAAGTGAGATTGTGTTTTTGGTATTCATGATATGAAAATAGAAAAGGATTGGTGCTTCATAATTTGTCAAAAAAAATATTACAAACCTAATGCATCAGAAAATTGATATTTTGTTCAAAAAGACCCATGGATCATATTCATTATTATATCTGTGCGCCAATGAGAACAAAATTATCTCATGAATACAATTACTATATTACTTTCATCAATTAATTTACACACATTACTTTTATTATTTATATGAAACATATGAAAGATGCTCAGAATATATAAAAAAGTTTTAGGATAAAATATATGAAGTAATGTGATTATTCAGTGAAGAAGTTGAGAGAATAAAATTACATGTAATACAAAGAAAAAGAGTTGGAAAATTATATTTAAAAGAATGGAATTATAAATGAGTTTAGTACAGCCCACAACCCTCAACAAAATGTCGTATCTAAAAGAATGAATAGAATATTTTTTGAAATGGAGTGAACTATGTTACTTGAATATATAATTACCCAACGAGGATCCAACTGTCACTCATAGGGGTAGGGGTGAATAAGTGATATCTTTTTCTTTTATGTTTACTTATTTTTTAATCAACCACCACCTCGTGTTAAAGGTTTCATTCCCTTTTCAAAACTAAATAGACAGACATCCATAGGAACTGAAGAATTTACATGGTTCACTACTCAAAAAGAGTTTCTACGTCCTTATTATGGTTGGGAAACAATCCAATACAACAAAATATAAAAGAATAAAATCCTTTTTGGTGGAATATAATGAGTATGATATGCCTTTACACTCATGTAACAATTTTTTCAATAAACAATTTCATGTGATTTAAATAGAACGAAATTATGTAGTACAATTTTTTGTGAATATTTTTCAACTTTCACAAAAACAAAATCATTCAGAAAAATTATTCACTTTCTTACCGAGGAGGATGTAAGAACTTCTTAGACATCATAATGATACTCAGTTTTATTTCCCAGTCAAATTCCCAAGTCTTATTTCACAATACAGAAATATAACCTTGTTAGAATATGACTGAAACAAATATGAACTGATTCTGTCAAAATATATAAATTCCTATATGGTTTCCCACTTCATTTTGGAAAAACTAATTACAATATTTTCTCTTTTTCTTATGATATTATATATAGGAAAATTCATTAATAATTCATAATACATAAAATTCTTCACTAGCGAGAAATGCAGAGCTTCTCTCTCCTATTTTACAAATGATGCAAGTCATTGTATAATCAAATTATTCTCCACCTTTAATAGTCATGGAAAATGTATTATCCGAGAATGTAAAAACATTTTCACACAATACCAAATTTTTTGAATCATCAAACTACCTTAAATATTAGATCTCTCTTTGACTTCATCAAAACCTTTTCGAATCATAAAATCTCGTTGAATTTCGGATATATCATTTACTTCTTCAACGCCATTTAGAATCTTTAAATCTCTTTGAATTTCAGATCTCTATTTAAAATCTTCAAAACATTATGAATTCTCACAAATCTCTAGTACCACTCTGATTCCAATTTCTGAATAATATTTCCTCATTACAATAATGTAATTCAGTCACACTGATTTTCTTGACACTGTTGCAAAAAAATCAAACCTGAAGACTTCCCACTGCATTTCTATGAACGAATTGAAATACTAATATAATCATTCCCATTTCCTCATTACGATGAAGACAAAGTATTCTTTAATATATTTTGATTTTTGAAATGATAAAATAAATTTATTCTAATTATGATACTTTGAAACATTTATTCAATTAAGTACTTCTAGAAAACTGTTGAATCTCTACTTGAAACCACCTTTGAATTTCCTTAAAAACTATATTGTTGTCATGACCCGTCCCCTAGGGCCTGTTCCGTGACTACCCCAAGACCACCTTCCATTAGATAGGGGCTGGAGACTAGCACCAAAGGTGTATTCACTAAAACTAGGAAGGCGTTGCCTTTATAACCTGTAAAACCACACAACCAAGCACACAACAAGATACGAACTCAAGTAAACTAAATAGTAAAAGAGTGAGTACAGTAAGTAAAAGGGGATAGAATACAAGACCAACTGGAATGTACAAGAAACTGAAAGTAAAAGTGTACTAGAACAACTCCTGTGATCTCCCACCAAGGATTCTACCTGAAGGGTAGGTACAACTCTCGAATAGTCGTCTCTGTGGTATGCCTCGTCTAGGGTCCACCTCCGAGCTACTTCATGTCCTAGTACTCTTGTCCTCAGTCATCGTTGTCTGTCATATATACCAAACACAATGAGGTGCGGGAATAGCCCGTGCAGGGTGAGTATAAAGATACTCAGTAGGGACCCCGAGACCCTCAAGGTCTCACAAAATCCACAAAGGATAAACCACACAACAAGAAATAACTGACAAACCTACTTAGGTATATGCCCATACATATTCCTAAATTATCAAGTAATCCCATCTCAATCATGAGGAAACAAAAGGCCCAACTCATTAACCCAAAGCTCAACTACTCCACAAAAGAATAAATACCATGAAGGTAAGTACCACCCAGGTACGCCACACAGAAGAATACCAAATGTATTACTACGAAGTAAAGTACCACACAGGTACGAACTCAGCTCACACCAGGTATAACTTAGGTACGGTAGTGAAGATGATTCGATATAACTAATGAATCATCTTAATCCGTTAAGTGGTAGACCCACGAAGGATCTTAAATGATCATCAGAACCATAGAGGATCGTAGAACATCGTCAGACCCACACAGGATCCAAATACCTCGTTAGACCCATAGAGGATCGTAGTACATTGTCAGACCCACACAGGATCCTAGTACATCAACAGTACATCGTCAGACCCACCCAAGATCCTAGTACAGTAGATTCACGTGGATTCCTAGTGCGGATCTGTGTGGGATCCTCAATTACATACCCACGATAGATCCCTTTCTCAGGTTACAGCAAGCTACAGGGTTCCCGCACTAAGCTTGCTCATCTCCAGGAGGATCCACTCCCCAAGACACTGTTCGATACTCCAACATCCAAGAAGTCCCAGGAAGAAGTATCCCAAAGTACCTCCATGTCATCGAGGTCTTAACTCAACAGTCGGTGCGTCAATCAGACGCCCGGTCTGTGAGTTATTAACCTTTTAGTCCTAAGGGCCCATTTGGATTCGTGCTCGATCCAACCCAAAAATACCCCAAATTTATCAAAATCTCTATTGGGGTATACCAAATGGATCCTCTTGCTCCATGGTTCCCAGAACCATAGATATTTCATCAAACGGACGCCCTATTCCAGTGTTATGGCCAAAAGATTGTATAGGGTCGAAACTCGTCTGGGTCCGATCTGACCCGGTCGAACCGACCCGGTTCGGCCCGCACTGGGCGGCCCGGGGGCCGTATAGTCCGCGGGATCGCGTGGTGGCTGTGAGGGGCCACAGAGGCCGCTTGGGTTACAAGGCTACGCGGAGGGCCGTAGGGGGGCGTGAGGGGCCACGGAGGTCACGGGGGCCGCGAGGCGGTGTGGAGGCCACATGGATCGCAGAGGCCGCGAGGCCGCAGGGTGGTAGAGGACGCAGAGGCAGCGAGAAGATAGAGGTCGTGGGGGTGGCAGAGGCCCCTGGGTCCGGGAGGGTTTGCGGATACCGCGAGACCACATAGTGGGGAGGCTGCGGGGGCCGCGAGGGGCCGCGGAGGCCGCGAGGCGGCAGGGTCGTGAGGGGCCATCGTGGCCGCGAGGCCGTGGGGCGGCGCAGGCCGCAGGGGCCACGAGGGGCCACAGAGTGGTGAGGAGGGCCGCAGGGGACCGTAGAGGTTGTGGTGTAGTGGAGGCCACTAGGGCCACGTAGGCCGTGGGGTCGCGGGGCAGCGGAGGCCCTAGGGTCCGTGGAGGCCGCAGGGTGGAGGAGGAGTCACGGTTGCGTTTTCACCTTCGTCGCGGCCGGTAGTGGTGCCGACCACCATTCTCATGACCCACCATTGTAGGTAACTTTCCTCCTCCATCGTGAAGAATAAAAAAAATAAACCACAAGAATTTAAGAGGTCGGGCCATGTTTTTTTGGAACGCACTCTCCGCAATAGAGCAGTAGCAAGCAACTATATTTTCTCCCTGATTTATGAAGAATTGACAAGAAAAAGTAAGGGGGGGAAATTCAAACAACCATCCTCCCTCAAATTCTCTTTGATGGAAAATAGGAGGGAATAACGGATGTTGGTTCATCGTAGTTTAAGATGTTGCACGTTGGAGGAAGTCCGAGGAAGGAGTCGAAGTCGTTGGAGAACGACATAATTCTTCATTGGAGAAGCGTTCTTCGTTGGAGAAGAAGAGTTCCTCCAAAAGCTCTGCTCTTCCAATACTTTCTCCCAATTCCATCCAAAATGAAAAGTTGCCAATATGATATGTTTCATCAATTTAATTATTGGAACAAATTAAATTGGCATCATTAATTGCGATAAGGTTGGCATAATAAATTTAGGGGAAACCTAAAGGTCACCTCCCTCATTAAAGAGGGAGTTCAAGAGGTTCCTCCTATTAAGAGGGTTCGGGTTGTCCCAACCTTCAATTTTAAAATTAATAATTTTTAATCTCAGTGGTCCCCACCTCCATAACATACATGTGGGAGGTTTCAAATATTAATAAAATGTTAAACAAATATTATTTTTATTCTTCCATGAAATAGTGAAAAACTATCTTTCACCCGCAATCTACTGTGGTCAAGGATTTGGTCACCTTAAGCAAATATCGGCATTGCGAGTTCAATGGCGCCCTCAGATTTTAGTTCTGAGCACTGGTTCAAAAGTTACAAAAACCCACTCGTACGTTTATTGAAGGTACCCAATTTTTTTTCAGAAATTTATTCTGGGAACACCGGACCTCGGAATCATGCTCCGTCAATTTTAGCAGACTCGTAAAATTCCCAAATATTTAAAAAAATACTTGGAAGTTCCGATTATTTACAATTTTAATCATGGAAAAAAAATTCAATGATTTTTATTATATTTATCGAAAAAAATAACCAACACTTTATCTTGATGAAATGGTTGACTACACTGTTGATGGATCCCAAAATTTCTTACTTTTATTAGTCCCAAAAAACATTCAATTATTTTTGTTCAATGGTCCCAACATCTTTCAACATGAAATTGTACCTTCTATTTATCATCTAAATCCGAAAACATAATGATAATAACAAAATAGTAATGAAAAATAGGTGTCATATTTCATTTCATGATTAGTGTCATACCATGTCTGATTTACCAGTATCAGTAGAAACTTCTTTCTACATTTGTATATGACACTTGAAGTCATACAGACATCAAAAAAATATAAATATGGTGTTCCTATATCAATGAAATTGAGACCAAAATGTTTTGACTTCAATAATTTTTATTATTCAATAAACTCTTTCCTGTATCATGACATCATAATGGATTTGAAAATGTTAAATAACAGCTTCTGCATCATCTGACTTACTATGGAAATTATTATAACTTCTTTATCTTTTTTCAATATGTTTCTTTCCAACCAAACCTTAATAGAATTATCCCATTTTTGGTTTTTTAATCCTTTCATAAAAATGGTATTATGTTATAAAGAAAAAAATGTTCTTTGTAATCAAACCCACTAATTAACAAAAATAGTTGTCACCTTGGTTTTATATAATAATTCGACTTCAATCTATGTAAAAAAATTGAATTTAAAACCATTTAATCTAATGGATGTTCACTAATAGCATATAAATTCAATTCGGGAAAACCATTTTCATCTTACTTGTTTATCGAAACATAAATATAAGCGAACCGATCATTAAAACCAAGTAAAGAAACAACCAGAACAATGAAATTGAACCTCATAACCAATCAAAAAGGTTATTAATGAACATAAAATGATTATAATAACCCAATTAAATATAGAATAGGTTCTGGAATTATTAGTTAATAAACCTAATTTGTATATTCAGGTCATTAATAACAAGTGGATAACACCAACATATTTAAGGTAAGGGATCCTCCGCATTTCACTTTTATTTCAAGATTCCCCTCTATATTATTCCATTTTACGTGTGATCCCTAATGATGGGGAATTATTTCACAACTCACCCATACTTCCCTAATGATGTTTATGTTATGATAAAACCCATTATCTCTCATAAAATCCCTTTTAGGTACACCCGATACCATGCCATTAATCCGTAATGAATTCTACCGGAACCTCCTTTACTCCTTTGGGTTTCTCTGTCTTTCTTTTTACCCACATGAAGTTGTATTTTATTTTTATGTAAAAATTCTACATACTTTTTATTTTCTCCAAACTCATGTTTCAAAATCTATCCCAAATTCTCTTTTGGGGATATACGTGTTTTTTAGTGATTCCCACCTCGATACCCCCGATAAGCAATCTTGTTTTAAGGGAACTTCCCAAATTTTTACTTCAATTAAAGTACACTCTATACTCTGTTTTAATCCACAATTGTATTTATAAAATCATTATTTTTATTATGAAAAACTTCTTGGTTCACTTCTGGTTTTATATAAAAGATTGTTCCCTTTTCTATTTTGTAAGCTCTATAGTATTTTTCTTAAAACTACAAAAAAAAATAATTCTAATTTTTCCAAATAAATTTTTTTATATTTTTTCTGTACTGTTTGACATTAGATACCATGTTATATGCCTATTTTACATTATGAACATCCATTTATGTTCTAAAATATTTCTTTCATGGAAAATTTCATGTTACGCCCATTGGTTATGATCTATGTCATGATTGTGGTACCCAATTATTTCCATCGGTTTCCTTATGATTATGTATTGTTGATTATGAATGACTATTATTTATGTAAGAATATTCATGAAAATGATGATATGGGTACTCCCAAATAGTGATTTAATGCATTGGGTAAATTTAAGTCTCATGAGATGTGATGTGAAACGGGATTGGCGGTTAGCCTTAACCCATACTGAAGAAATGTTTTATGGTTCTTGCACATTTATATGATTCCATGTTTATATGATCCCATTTTTATGTGATATGGTTTCATATGTTACATGATTTGTATATCATTTGTTCATGCCTCTTAACTAATTTTCTTAAGATGTATCCTTATGTTCATTCCCTTACTAGGATTTTCAGCTGATCCATTCGTTCATGTGTTCCCTAGGGTACCCTATACAGATGTAAGGGCTCAAAGGATGTTAGGAGATCTCTATGGAGTCTAAATAAAGAAGTGTTTTTTATCAGCCCCATGTTTTATGTTCTATTTATTTATTCTTCCAAGACACTAGACTTAACTATCCTTGGCTTGTACTATGATGTATAATTATGCTTAAAATCATGTAATGATATATATAAAAGGCTTGGGTCTCTATATTAGGTATCAGAGGATGATCTAGTAATTTTTAGAGATTAGGAATTTAGAACCATTGTGAGAACCTTAAGGATGAGACGAATTATAATAAAACATCCCTAAATTTTGGTAACTATAGAGTAAGTGGTTTATCACGAAAATAAATCTCCATCTGGATACAAGCAGGTAGAGGAAGCTCTAGAACTGATGTACCTAGAAGTGAAAACTCCGACAAGGAGTTTCGGGCTTGGCCCGGGGTATCCTTGTACACGACAACAGGCCTTTTTTCACTCTTGGTTATGAAACTCCTAGGGGATATACTTTGGTATATTCATGAGCTTTGTACAAACCATTATTAAGGGAAAAAATCCAATAAGAATATAAGTCAAGAAATATATCATGGATAACCTAGATTTAAACTTAAGGAATCACAAGTCAGGATGTACTTATTCTTTATAAGTTTATCATTTATGTTCAAAGTTTCCTTTATATGCTCAATAACTAATTATTCAAGACCTATAATTATACTTTTTTTTATTATTTAATGGCGGGAAATAGAAGAACATGTTCCAACAACCAATGTGATAGGTAATGTGAAGATTACCCTAATGATATGCTTGATATGACAGCAGTAGGTTCTTATTTGTCGTACCTATGTAGAGCCCAATGATCCTTTTCCTCCAGAAAGCATCTTCTCAATATAAATTACTTATCAAGCACTCTGAATCATATTTTTTAAATATAACAGTTGGAATATGATATACATCTTTTACCAAGTGAATTGATCAATATTCCTTGAAAACAAAGGACAACACAAATGTAAAAAATATTTCTTATAACTTCTAAAAAAACCATCTCCATCTAACATCGTCCAAACAGAATAATTTATCTCCAATTACATCAGGAGGAAAGACATGGGAACTGATATTTATATTCAAAACCGATGTTTCTACAAGGCATGTTCTTATATGACTCCATACGAAATTATTTATGACAAAAATACAAATTTTCAACACTCAAGAGTTTTTGGGATTCCATTCATAATAATGATGAATGGTGGAAACTTTGAAATGTTTGAGAAGATAGGTGAATATATATTTTTTCATTAATATTATCTAGAAGGAAGAAGATACATATGTTTCAAAAAATTTACAAGAATAATAGTTGACTAGGTTGATGTTAAAGTTATTGAAAAATCTGATGAAGATAATAAAAATGCATATGAAAATAAATAATATGAACATGATGAAATAATGTTTGTTAAAAATACCGACATGGATGTAAAAAATGATAATACTATTCAAAAAAGAAGCCTTAAACTCATCTATTTCGAGTGATGAGAAATAATCTCAAAAAAAATCATCTCAGACTGAGGAAGAAAGTGGTAGCTCAAAACATAATGTGTGATCAACATCAAAAGTTTTAAATAAGAACAACCTCAAAAGCTATTAAAAATGTCCTTGTAATCAAAATTTTATCCAACATTTTAGAATGAAGCTTTTAAGAATCTATAATGGGTCAATGCTATGAATAAATAGGAGGATCATATTGAAAACAATGATACTTGGGAACTCATACCAAATTTATATAAAAAATATTATTGGTAAAAAGTGGGTTTTCTGGAACATGCTAAATAAAGATATTGAAGTGATGAGAAATGAAGTTGTATTAGTGGGAAAAGGTTACTCATGTATTGATGAAATATATTATTATGAGTCATTTTATTTTGTGGAAATATTAGAAAAAACTAGAATTTTTATTGATACTGCTTCACAACAGGGCTACAAATTTTTTCTGATTGATGTGAAATCAAACTTTTTTAATGGCAGTCTTAATGATGATGTTCATATTGAACAACAATGTTGAATTGTTGTTAGGAAAGAGGAATTTTATGTGTATAATATAAAGAAATCATTTTATGGGATAATTAAATATCTGAGGGAATGATATTCCAAATTGGATACCTATATAAGAATGTTGATTTTTCAAAAATGAGGGGATTATAGAAATATTTACATCAAAAAATGAAAGGAGATTATAGTCATTGTAATTTTTTATATTGACAACATTATATTTTATAGTAATAAGGAAATAAAATTTTAATGATTTTCTGAAGAGATAAAAAGTTGTATGAGTTGTTCATACTGGGTGAAATGAAATACTTTATTTGGTTAAAAATTTCTCAAAAGAAAAAAAACAAATTCATTTCTCAAGAAAAGTACGCTAATGAACTTATTAACAAGATTGGTATGGAAAATTATAAACCTGTTTCCACAGTGATTTCAGTGATAACTAATTTGACTAATGATGGAAAAGGAAAGGAAGTTGAATTAATAGAGTTTTGGAAGCTGATAGGGAGTTTGTTGTATTTTCATGCCTCAATACCCAACATTGTTTATGAAATTACCATATGTTAAAATATTAGAGTATTCTAAAATAATCACATATATTGGATGAAAAAATGAATCTCAGATATATCAAAGGCACAAATTTTTTGGAATCAGGTCTGTTATCTCACAATTTATTGACTTTTTTGGCTATTCTGATGATGATTGGGATGGAAATGTTAATTATAGATGATCTACATCTGGTGGAATTTAATTTTTTGGTTAATAGTTCTATTTGATGGAATACAAAGAAATAAAATCAATAACTCTTAGCATAGAAGAATATGAGTATATTGATGCCACTCAATCTGCTACCCAACTGATATAGATGAAAACTATATTATAAGACTTGCATGTTGAAGTAATGTTACACTTTCTCTTGGGTTGTGATAATCAAATTAAAATAAACCATACAAGAAACCAAGTAAATCAATCTCATTCAAAACATATTGATATCAAATATCATTTCATCAAAGTGCATGTAGAGAAGAATGAATTAATGTTGGAGTATTTTTTTTATATTGAAACATGTTACTAACATTTTCAAAAATCATTTTTCAAAGGTATATTTTTACAAACTAAGGTTGAACAAGGATTTCCAACCCCTTTCTCATAATGTGTAAGGTATATATTTTTTCCCTTATCTCATCTAGTCTTTGGATAGTGTTTTCAAGAGGGATAATTATTTTATAAATCTATTAATTTTTATGTGCTAAAACTTTAAAGGATGTATGTATATAGGGGGATTTTTGGGTAATCTATGAATATATCATGTAATTGTGTGAAATTTTTTGAATGTTTGTTAGAGTGGTTTGAGGGAAATTTTGTGAATAGGTAAGTGGAATAAGTGAAGAAAGATGTGAAAAAATGTTGAATGGGTTTCATGAGTCACTACTTCTGGACATCATGGATTTTCTATCATGGATTCTTGTTTCCTACAATGAGTTAGATCACATAGTCTTAGAATTGGTGATAACTTATCCATTTCTTATGGATACAATGTCCATATATTTATTTTACTTAGTTGAAAAAAATCCATAGGGAGATATTATTGGGACAAAGTTGGCTATATGTTTTTTTAAAATGCTGAAAGATGTTTGTTTTGAAAGTGTTTGTTTTTTATTGTCATGAAGTAATAAATCACCTTAATTTGTAACATTTTTTGATCAGAAACACAATTTTATTCAGAAAATAAGATTAAAAATACTTATTAAAGTCCATTAGTTTAATAAGAATTTTTCTTGGTGAAAGGGATTATCAAACTCACCTTGGGTCCAGAACAGATTTTCAATCATAATGAGTAAGTGTTTTGGAGTCTGATTGACTCTTGATGAAAATTTGATGATTTTATGATGATCTTAAAATTCACATAAAGAATATTTAATATGTAGAACATGTGATGCATGAATTATGAAGGAAAGGGGGGTAAAGTTTTTCCTACCATATTGAAATATGGTTTGGGAAAATAAGGATGTTTTTGGAAGGATAAGATGTTATTATAATTTACAATTAACTTTATTTGATGATATTTCAATCTTAATAATTCTCAATATCAAGAAAGTTCATGATAAGAGAAAAGGCTAGTGGGGGGAAATGTTTCTGAATTCAAATTTTTTCTGGTATTAGTTCATCGGTGTGAGAGCATCAAGAAAATAATTGATTTATGGTTGAGTAGGTTTTTTTTGAAATGTGATAAGAATGAAGATGATATTTTTTAGTCAGGCCGATATGGAAAAAGAAAAAAATATTCAGATAAATATGTTTTTGTTACTATTTTATCATATTTAGTGTTCCACAGACAATTGGAGTAATCTTGATGCCAATAATTAGATGCAATATAGATTGAAAAAGGGAATCACAGACAGAGATGTTTGTTGATTCAGATTAGGAAGTGAATATGGTTGGGATCGGTGAAGAATCTGGACATATTGGGACCAATGAAAAATGGAGTTAGATATAAATCATCAATGTAGTCAACCATTGTAATGGATATTAATTTCTGATTGTTTCTAATTTTGATCAATACAGAATAAATGTATGAATTTTTTCATAAAAAGTGGGTCATGAGAAAATGGAAAATTGTAATATAGCTGACACCGACACATGGGTTGAATAGAGAGACCAATAATCATACACAACCTAACATTGATAACTTCATCAGATTAAGGGTCATCAGCCCTAGGAAAATCAAAAAAGGACAATGACATTAATTTTGATGAAGTGTTGTCAAGGGGAGTCTGGAATTTTTTTGAATCTATTGAAAGTAATCAAATAGGTTCTAAAGTTTATGTAGAAATGTTTTTGAGAAGTGATGATATATTTTAAATTTTTAGACAACATTAGGAGGTTTTTGTGATTGTGGTGGTGGTCAGTAGTGAAGTGGACATTGGTGATGAGTTGATGGCGGTGGAATTTTGATAATAAAGATGATATGTGGACCCAACAAGGCTCACCTCGATGTAGGTCCTCAGGCTTCCCAATGGATTTTTAGTGATTTCATTATTGTGATCTTCTAGTTATATGGCTTTCGAAATTTTGTTGGATTTTAAATTTTGATCTTTACCGATGAATTTTGTGTGATTTGATGATGTGTGGGTTCCCACTATATCCCTATAAGTGGTTTTATGAATATTTAAAGAATGACTTGGAAATGAAGAATATGATATCACAAAAATGTCTTCATCATAATGAATAAATCATAATGAAAATCATAATTAGAATTAAGAATGGTTAGAATATATGAAGCGAGTTGAAGTTCCTAGATGATTCGAGAAGGTTTGAGAATATATAAAAAGAGTAAATAAGCACCTATGAAGTCAAATATGAAGCGTAAATGGTGGTGAACTTTATGGTTCAATAAATTTTTTGAGCGGAAAAAAAGTTATGATTCCCGTCTAAACTATTTATAGAGAACTAATTAATGGAAGAAAGTACATGGTACATTTTGAGTGATCATAACACTATTCACAGGTGGAGTAAGAGATATAATTTCTGATTTTAAAGTGAGAAGGAATTTATGAATTGAGAATTCCAAAGGAATTTTATTGGAAAGAGAAAGAAGGAATGAAGATTGTATTCAGTAGTTTCTAGATCAGAATGATATATTAGACTAGGATATTCATACTAAGGAAAACGTCATTTATATTTTTTTCAATAGTATTTTGAAAAATTATATTTCTATACTGAACAATTAGACTCAGGAATCCGATTGGGAGATCATACTGAGTATTATTATGAAGCTTAGAAAAGGTATGACCTATTACAGAGTTGGAATGATAGTAATTGTTTGAAGATTATATATGTGAATGTTGACGAGGAAGCACGGTAACATGTTTTGAATAAACTAGTGAATGTTTTAGATAATGACCATATACTTTTACACATATCATTATATTATTTTAAGCATAATTAACCATTAAATTACAAGCCAAGGGTTGTAATGTTTAGTGTCTTTAGATGATTATTTACAAAAAACTAGAAACATGGAAATAAAATAAAACATATTTATTTTTATCATCAAAAGGATCTTCAAACTTCCATCAATCTCCATAATTTTCATATGATAAACTAGGGAGAACAGTAACAAAATAGATGAGCTAAAATCCCAGAAAGGGCATATACATAGGAGTAAACCATGTATAATAGAAGGCATAATGTGATGACATAAAAAGGAATGGAACAATAATAAACATAAGTATGAATAACATGAAGAGAACGAAGACATATAATCATTGAAACATAGGAATGTTGAAATAATACACAATATAACATAAGTATGAGTCCAAGATAACTAACAATAAAATTTCACATGGCGTAAAACCTACCATAAAGTAATCAAGTTCACTCATTTTCCCAACATGAAATCTCATGAGAAAAAAAACCCAATAAATTAGAGTTCTAGATGGTAACACCCATCATAACATGTTCATGAATACTTGATCCACATGATGAGTCAAAAATAAACATATGTTTTACCCCTGTAAAGAGATGGGTTTCATAATCATGTCACATGGCATAAAAATGACTATATCATAAAGGTGTCAATGAATGAATGGATTTAAATCATACATGGACATTAATAAGGAAAAATAGTCACAAAAATGACAAGTTATGCCAATATAAAGTGAAAACATTTAAAAATATCATTTAATATCCTTTAGAAAATGATTTACTTTAGTGTGGTATAAGGGAAATTTTAATGGTTCGTTAATGTGAAACATGATTAAATGTTTGTATGAAAACATAAATAAAACAAGATAGTTTTTCATAGAAAAAGGAGTGATTTTATAAAAATAATAGTGGATTAAAATATAATATCAATATCACATGAATATGGGTAATAAATTGAGAAGTTCCCTTTAGTAGGGTTTTCTTATCAGGGAAGAATTGAGAAGGGAATTTTTTTAAAAAATTATATCCCCATAAAATGAGGATGTATTGTTCTAGATAATTGTGTATTGAAAATATAAAAATAATTTAGAACAATTATCTAAATAATCATATTTACTTTTGTGTAAAGAGAGAAAAATCACACCCTAAGATAACAAATGGATGTTTGAAATGAATCCCCTACATTATGTCCGAAAGTGATATCTACATGATATTATTGTCCCAGATAATCAAATTAAATCCGTTAATTAAATAATTCATAAACATATATACATGTATTTTATTTATTATTATTTTATTATGCTCATTTGTGGAATTTTTGATAAGTTATAAAATATATTTTTATCATTTGGGAAAGTTCGTTTCTTTGGTTTTCCTGATTAGATTACTTGTATACATGTATGGAAAATCAAGTCAAATGATAAAAGCTTTCTAGAACAGAAATTATATGCTATTAATTAAAATACATAATATTAAATGGATATATAAATAATTTTTTTATATGGTCTAAGGATGAATCATTAGATAAAACGTTAGTGACAATCATTTAGACTATTTTGGGTTTTTTAAATCATTGTGAACTAGTTAGGTTTATTAAATTGTGCTATGTATAAATAAATGGTACCGAGAATTAAATAATTCGAAATCCATATTTTATAATCTTTTTTAACCATAAAAATAGTTTTATAACCTGACTTGAAGGAAGAAAAGGAAAATGAAAACACAACGCCCATGATGTCAGTAAATTGACACAACACGGTCGATGTTTCCATTTATAGAATAAAAGATAGTAGAAAAGAATGATGATGGGTTGTACCATTAACAAAAAAAAAATATGTTATATAAATGTTTCAAGATTTATAAGGTCACCTAGTTAATGGTACGCGGGATTGGAGAATAAAATGAATTAGATTGAAAACAAATTAAAAGAAAAAGAAAGGGGTTTTTACCTATTGAATTATTCTTCTTGAGGGCCTCCTTAGGGATATTGGTTTTCTTATTTTTTTGATACCAGAACCTCTTGAACATGGTGAAGAGGCTTTGGAAGAGGATTGGGTAAAAATTGGACAATATTCAAGGCTTAAGAGGTGTGAGGTGAAGAGGTGGTGAGGGGTGGTATTTATAGTGGAGGAGAGGGGTGTTTTTTTATTCTAATCATTAGTTTATTATTTTGGCTCAAAACTATGAATATAATGGAATATTTTTACTAAGTAAATTAAATTGTGTGTTTGAGTTTAAACCAATGTTTCTTACATTAGCTATAACTCATAAACGGGTCAATAAATATTGTATTTTTTTATACCATAAATTACCACATTTCACTATTCACCAAAAAATCTACTATTTTAGAAAAATACCAATAATTCACTCAACCCATTTTTTGAAATTTATAATTCAAAAAATTTATTCGATTTTGTTAAAATAATTCTCTAAATATGTGAAATTTATTTTTGAAATAAAATCATCATTTACTCTAAAAATACTGATTTCAAAATTATAACTAGTTTTATAACACTTTATAAAATTAATTAAGGTATTATACAATTATGTTATAATCATAAGAGAAACAAATATTAATCTGTGAATACATTTTATTAAAATATTATTAGTATAAACAATTATTTTAATTTTAAAATTATAGATAAGTATTTATGACTTTTCAAAATACCAAAACATAATTTATAATTTTCCAAACATTTATTTACATATATTATGTTATAATTATATAATATTTTAATTTATAAGATTCCTAAATTATATATATACATTTATTGGTGATTTTACTATTCAATTGGCCATTTTATAATTCATAATGGTCAAATTACTATTCTAATGTTCATGTTACAATTCCATCAGTATATGTTACTTAATTTCATGAAATACCTCTTATTTCATTCATTATTCATATATAATGTTTTTATTCTTTTTTATATATGATTTAAAATAATTTATACTATATTAAATAATTATAAGAATGAAATTTCCCTTTATAAAATTATGGGTCATTACATTCTCCCCCCCCCCCCCATGAAATTTCGGCTTTGAAATTTCTTTCTAAAACTAAGGAAAAACATTTAAAGGTACAATTATCGTCACATTGTTTGTTGGAACAAGTTATTTTATTTATATCCATTTAATAGGAAAAATAATGTAAAATTATGGGGCTTCAATACTTATCTAATAATCATTCAAAAAGAAAACATTCAACATCAAAGGATAAAATTGTAAATTAATAGCATATCCTAAATTGTGGTTACCTATTCTTCAATATGGGTTATCCATGATGATAGAATTATCCATATGGTTATTACTAATGTTTGGTAGTCCAAATATTCAAAAATAACTTGACAGTGTTTTGATACCAAATATAATATACCTATCCTATTACACATATTATTACCTAATTTTAAGCATTATTAGCCATCAAATTAAAAGCCATGTATCATAAAGTACAGTTTCCTTGGATGAATAGGTACATATAACTAAAATACTGAAAATAATATAGAAAATATGTATTTTATTATTCCATAAAGAGATTATAACTTCCATTGGGCTCTTATAGTGGCATATGATAACCTGGGGAAAACATGAACAAAACAGATGGGCTAAAAGCCCATTAAGGATACATACATAGGAGTAAAGAACATAGGTGAGAACCCATCACATCATGACATCAAAATCACAGAAAATGAATAAAATAATGAGGTAAACCATACAGATAATGAATCCATATAATCATGGAAATATAGTAATGTATCCAAAAAACACAACATGACATAAGCACAAGTCAAGGATAAATGCCAAGACCATTGCACATGGTGGACAAAGTCCTAAATAGGAATCAGTTTCACTCTTTATCACAACAAGATTTCTCATGAGACAAAAAATTATCCAATTCATTGGAGTGGTATCTTGGTTCACCCATCACAACAAGTTCATGAATATTTGTTCCATATAAACAATAAAAGATAAACATATGGGTTAACCATAGAAAGAGAAGGGTTCCATAATCAAGTCATATGTAATAAATAGTGATAGAATAATAAGGGTCCACGAATGAAAGTATTTAAATAATACATGGAAATTAATAAGGAAAAATAGTAATATAAAATGACAATTTATGTCACAATTAATTTAAATCATACAAAAATAGTGTTTAAGAACCTTTAGAAAATGATCCATGTTAGTGTGGATTAAGGGAAACATATAATAAATCATTATATTAGAAAAGGAATAATTGTTTTTATAAAATCATAAATGAACGAAGATATATTTTCATGGTAAAATTAGTGATTTTATAAAAAATAATTTTGGGTTAAACTATATTATGAAGAGCACTTGAATATGGTTAAGAAATCGGGATGTTCCGTTTAATTGGGCTTGCTTATTGGAAAGAATTGAGAAGGAAATCTTTTTAAAACATGTATTTCCCGATAAAATAATGATGTACTAATTTGGATACCTGATTTTGGAACATATACACGTAATTTATAATAATTATAAAAAACAAATAAGATTTAAACTAGGGTAAATATATAGAAAGCATATCCCAAATGAAAAATGGAGGATTGGTAATAATCCCTTACCTTATGTCGGAAAGTGTTCTGCACCTGTTCTTAATAACTGGGATAATATAATTAAATCCATTAATTAATTACTTTATAAATTTTTTTAGATGTATTTGATTTACTATAATTTTATTAAGATAATTTATGGACTTTTTGACAAGTTTTAAGATATAATTTTATCGTTCAGGGGCATTTGTTTCCTTTGTTTTCATGATTAGTTTACTTGTATAAATGTATGGAAAATCATGTAAAATGATAATACTTGTCAATACTTAAAATAATATGTTATGAATGATCTTATAGAATATTAAATTCTTATGAAAATTTTTTATTATATTGTATGGGGATTAATAATTTGATAAAACATTTGTGAAAATCGTTTAGATTATTTTGGTTTTTATTATCATCATGAACTAGTTATGATTATTAATTAGTATTATGTATATATACTGGTTCTAGAGCCTTAAATAGGTTTCAATTAATATTTTATAATCTGGTTTAAAAATAAAAATGGTTTTATAACCACCCATTAAGGTAGTAATGTAAAATTAAAATGCAACTCCCCTGATATCAGTAAATTTACACATCACGAGTTATGTTACCATTTATAGAATAAGAGGGAGAGAGAGAGAGGAAAAGAAATTATGATGGGTGGTTCCATTAAAAAAACAACATTATAGTATATAAAATTTACTAGATTTATCAATTCACATGTATATGGCGAGGTGAGGAGAGGTGAAGAAAATAAAATAAATAGAAAATAAATTAAAAGAAAAAGAGAGTAGTGTTTACCTCATGAATTCATCCCCTTGAGGGAATCCTTAGGGAAAATGGTTTGGGTATTTTGTTGAGAAAAGAACCTCTTAGACGTGGGGAAGAGTCTTGGGAAGAGGATTTGATAGAAATATGAAAATATTAATGTCTTATGAGGTTTGAGATGAAGTGGTTAGGGGTGGTATTTATAGTGGAGGAGAGGGGTGTTTTTTATTATTTTAATCATTAGTTAATTATTTTTTCTCCAGACTATGAATAGTGTGGATTATTATGATTAAGTACAATAAAGGTTTCATTTGTGTTTGAAACAAAGGTTCTTACATCTGTCATACCTCAATAATGAAACAATAAATCATGTATTTACCTTATACCGTAAATTATTCTATTTTACTATTCACTAATAGTCAACTATTTTATAAAAAAAATTCAACGTAACCATTTTTAAATGTTTATAACTCAAAAATAGACTCCATTTCATATACATAATTTTCTAAACATGATAAAATTAATTTTTAAATAAAAGCATCATTTACATGAAAAATACAGATTTGTAAATTATAACTGATCTTATAACTCATTGAAAAATTAATTATGCTCTAATAAAAATATCATTTAATCATAAGAAAAATATAAATTAATTTATCAATATATTTTATGAAAATATATTTTATTTTATATCATTATATAAATTATAAAAATTTAGATAAATGTTTACGATTTTTAAAAATACCAATACTTAATTTATCATTTTCAAAAACATTTATTTACTTATAATATATTCTAATTATATCTTATTTTCATTTATTAGATTTATAAATTTTATTTATGCTTTTATTGGTGATTTTACTATTCAATTAGCCAGTTTACTATACATAAGGTTCGTATTACTATTCCAAAGCTCAATTTACTATTCTATTAGTATATGTTCCTTAATATCTAGAAATACATCTTATTTAATTCATTATTCCTATATAAATTTTTTATTGTGTTTTCTTTGTGATTTTATGTTATTTATAATATATGAAATAATTTTAAGAAGGGAATTTCCATTGATTAAATTCTAGGTCTTTACATTTCATAATTTGTTACACAAATTGTGTTGCATAATTTCGTGCTACATAAAGCACATGTACAGTTGTATTGAACATCGTGCTACACTAGTGTAAGGGAATATTATAATTGTTGCATCCACACAAAAGAATTGCTTTCTATTTTTTTGTTGTTTTAGAGTGATTTCAAACAATAAAAAGGACGTAGATACACTTTTAGTGTACTGAACGTTATAAAATATTGTGTTCATGTGGATGTGTGAGTGTTTTGTTTTTAAAAATGTTGATAAATATTTAATAGGAGGCGAAGGTTATTTCAAAATAAAAGAAACATAAAATAAAAATATATCACAGAGTCACCCCCGCCCCTCCCAGTGATTCATTGATATTTTCTAGTAAATCACATCCCCCATCTCTCTTTCTTGGAAAGTGCATGTGTTAAGGTCTTCTAGCTCATTCAATGATCCTTTACAGACAGTAAATGAATTCATTAAATCATGAGATCAATCCTTATTTAACTTCACATCACATATTTTCAATGAATGATCATAGTAATCCAGTACAACCCAACAATAAAACGTGGAATATGTGCCACATGCCAATCTGGGTGGTTTTCCACTGCCACAACTTCACATGATAAGGGATTGAGGCTTTCCATCCATTAAAATTACTACTCCAAACATTATGCGCCGACAAATTAAGGTAAATATTTGAGATCAAACCTATAATAATCCACCATTTCTAGAACATGGGACAATTCAGTGGGAAATGAATTGAAGACCCCCAAGAGTACATTTCTATCTTTTTATAGGTTTACAATACCTTTCGCAATAAGGGAATGTCATTAGAAGGAAAAAAACCATTTCTTCCCATTTGTCTTATGAAACATGGCTAAAATTCCAATCTCCCGAGTCATTAATTACATGGAAAAAACTAGCCAAAAGGTTATTGTACAAGTATTTTCCATCCATATAAATTTGGAAGTTAGGAAATGAAATTCAAAACATCTCCCATGACGATGAAGAATTAGTTTGGGAGGAATAGAATATTTTTAATGTATCACCCCCTGATTTGAAGTATTTTGCATCTATTTATGCCTTTTTATGTGTTTAAAGTGTTTAGGATGAGTTAGTAATAGTTTTTGAGAGTTTGGAATGGTTTTTAATGAGTTTGGATGCTTTTCGAAGGGTGCACGGTTTGACCACGGTGGGGGGAAACAATGAATGTTCTCCAGGAAACTATGTAGGGGGAGATAGTAGCCTTCACACGGTTTCATTGTGGTTTCCTCTAGATCTACATATCCCTCTCTCTCGTTTTTCTAGATCTACACTCATTGTGTGTCGATATAGGGTTATGGTTTCCTTGGATGTTAATTTTAAGGCTTTTGGATGTTATGGAAGGGGATATAGGGAGGTTTCAGTGGTCCATTCGCCGGATTTGAGGTGTGATTGCTTGTGGGTCGATTTCGCTGGAAACCTAAAGGCAGGTGGCTTCTCTCTCGACTCCAATTGGTTAAAACTAGTGGTTTTTTGTTACAATTTTTTTTTTGCTTAAAATTAATTGTGTTTTTACGTGAGAAATTGGTTAGAAATTCTTTGGTAATGTTTTTGGGGATTCTTTTTGGAAAATCAAGTGTTGTGGTGAAATGCTCTTGTTGTGGATTTTAAAATAGAGATTTTAAAACGGGTTACTACGAATGATTGGTGGAAATGGTTGATGATAATGGGTTTCAATAAAGATATTGTTTTATTGAAATGTGGTTTGGCATGGAAAATGATTTAAGGGTGTTTTCAAGAAATGTGTGATTTATTGAAGTGGTTTGGCATGTTATGGAAATGGTTATTTGAATGTTGTTGTGGCCTTGTTGGGTTATATGCTTGGTTATGGCTTGTTGGAATGTTGTGTTCATGTGGTCAGGATGTACCACTATAAAAAGGTGATTGATAGTGGATGTAAGGACCACCATCAAAAGATATGTGGTCGTGATATACCACTAGTAGAAATGGGTGAATGGGTTGGACGGAAGTTCCACCGTTTTGGTTTCCTTGTTGTGCATTTCTTTGAAATATGGAAATTGTTGTGCTAATGTGTAAATGATGAAATTTCTTGTGTCATGTTTGTTTGTCTTTCCCTTGGTTGCTTTGTTTTGGTGAGATGTCTTGGTAAGGGTGTGTTTGGCTTATGGTAATGGTTTCACTTGTGATTATTTTATATAAACTGCTTCATATAAATGTTCCAATGGTTTATCCTAGTGGCATGTGTAGGGAAGTCATTTGGGGAAAACCTAATGAGTATTAGTACTCACCCCCTACTTTGGAACTATGACGATTTTGCAGATTTTGTATTCCAA
The DNA here is from genome assembly GCA_963277665.1 of Viscum album. NCBI lineage: Eukaryota > Viridiplantae > Streptophyta > Magnoliopsida > Santalales > Viscaceae > Viscum > Viscum album. The sequence continues at coordinate 801,950,575 of OY728167.1, read as the reverse complement.
GACAAAGGTAAAGGTAAGGAATCTCATTGCTAGTGGTTCATGGTGATTCTTGGGAGATGCGGTGGTGCTTGGAGCATGGAGCTTGATATGGAGTCGTGGAGTGTATCTTGGTTTATTTTCAATCTCTTTTTTAGTCTTCCAAATAGTACTCTGATATCGTGTTGGATTGTATTGGTTTTGGATTGTATTGTGGAACAACTTGGTTGTCTTTTTGGAATACATGTTTGAATGTTTTTTTGACATGCATAATATAGTGGTTGTTAGTGGATGTTTTTTCTGGTTTTTTATTAAGGGAAAATCATTCCCCAATTTGTTCTCGAAGCCCTGGGCATTTGTTTCCATCCTTTGATGCATTGGGAACGTCTCTTAAGGGAAAGTAACATTCCCCCGCCCTCTCAAGCTAATGGGATGGGGTGGGATGTTAAAAGTGGTTCAATTTGGTTGGTCCTTAGCTTTCAAGTGAGAGTAGTTGTTCAATCCTTGGTGTTGATCATTGGTCTTGGTGTTGACATTCGTTCATGGCATATTCCTTGATTCAGGATGGTATATGGGAGTAGGATTGTCGGAACATGGAATGTATAGCATAAAAGGACATAGATAACCCTTTTATGCTAAACTTCATGTTACCTATGAGTTGGGTACATAAGTTGTTGAAGACACTTATAGGCATTGGATATCTCATTGTCGTGGGTGTAGCCAATGAGATGAGCATGGAATGCATGGTAGAAATGACTTCCCAGTAGGATGCATATTTCATTGGGGTATAATGATTTATGGTCTGATTTGAATGTGTGGAATTTGAAAATTCTGAATTGGGTTTCAAAACGGAAGGATTTGAAACATGGAAACTGGTGGTATTCTCAAATTGGGTTGATTTTCAAAACATGGTGGATCTTTCAAAATAGTGCAATATGTGAAATGTGAACTTGTGGAAAGCCTAGTAGTGATAGTTTTAGTATAATTTAATGGGAATTTGTGAATCATGTGTTTCTAAAATAGAAGGACTTATGGTTGTTTTTGTATTCGTAGAAATGGAACTGGGTGGGCATCGTAGAGACCAACCAGAGGAGGCTGCTAAAAATGTGGTTTCACCTGAGCCTCAAGTGGACCTGTAGTTAGTGAAAAGTATAGTTCAAGATTTCCAAGCTGTGGAAAGTGGAAATAAAGAGGATGAACTAAGGCATGTGGATCATGCGGTTCAGTTTCAAAATCAAAGTCCACCCATCTTCAAGGGTGATTTAGATCCAGAGAGGGTAGAAGAATGGTTGAGTAGAATGAACAAGATCATCGAATTATTGGGAACACCGGTATAGTAGAAAGTGATGTTGTCCACGTATATGTTTGAAGATATTTCCCTTCAGTGGTTGGAGTTGGCGGTCCAAGCTAGAACGAACCAAGGTATGACATGGGACAGATTTGATGAATTGTTTAACAAATAATTCTACCCTAATAAATTCAGAATTCAGAACACAACGGACATCTTGTGTTTGAAATAGGAAAACCTTTCAGTAATGGATTACGACACTATGTTTATGAACTTAGTGAGATTTTCAACAGAGGTGGGAGGTAGTACATCATTGAAATCTCGTATCTTTGAATCTGGTTTAAGGCAGGTCATTCGTTCCAAGATAGAGGTTATATGTATAGATGATTATATGAAGATGGTGAAGAGAGCCTCGGTGGAAGAAAGGTATCTATTAGGGGATGTGAGTGGAGGAAGTGTATTAGTACCCATGGTGAATAGTGGGAACTCGAATTCTGGGTTCAAGTGGAAGAGGGACACTTATTTCTAGGCTGGGAGTATGCCTCATAATCCAACTACATGATCGGTGAATTTTCCTCTGAAGCCTCAGAGTAAGCTGGGATGTTTTCAGTGTGGTTCAATGAGCCCCATCAACCGGGGTTGTATGGAAAAACCTCGATCATGTCATAATTATATTTAGATGGGGCATATGTAGCATTATTGTTAGAATTCTCTAAGGTCGGGTGTCCATGACACTCCTCAGGGTTCTCATGGGTCTTATGCCTTGAAAGGACGGGGGCAGCAACATACCCCTCGACAGTAGAGTAAATTGGGTCATGGTGATTCTTGGAATACCACGATGCCTCAGTAGGGAAATAAAGAACCGATCGTGGCAAGAAAACAGTTGTTTAGAGCTGAGCAGGTTGTAGTGGATGACCAGTCGGGACCATCCATGGTGCGAGGTATGGTTCTTTTAAAATCCACTTTGATTAATGTTTTTTTTGATATGGGTGCTTCACATTCTTTTATTTCTTATCACATCATTGATTTGTTGGGTTTAATGGTAGAAATTGTTCCTATGGTTCTCAAACATCATACTCCTCCGGTTGAAAAAGAGTGTCGAGCCTTCCTATGTAGATCATGTCGTGCAGTGATGGATGAGGTTGAGTTGATGTGGGACTTCTCAGTGATTGAGATGGATGTGTATGATATAATCCTGGGAATGTATTGGTTGACAATGTTTAAGTCCCACATTGACTATTATGCATGAATGGTTAGTTTTGTGATGGAGGATGGTGTGAGACATCTCGTTAGAGAGGAGAATAATGAGAAGCCTAGTGCAACAAGTTTTTTGGCACCAATAGTTGTCACACTCTCGTATCGATTGGCGGCCTTGTCATTGGAATCAGTGGAAGATGTTGATCATATAATTTTTCCAGCGGTTGTGGACCATTTTATGGATGTATTTCCCGAAGAATTCTCAGGATTTCCACCCATGAGATAAGTGGAGTTTATGATTGATCTCCTTCCTAGGACCAGCCCTATCTCACTTCCGTCTTACCGAATAGAACCAACAGAATTGTGGGAATTGAAGGTGTAGTTGGAATAGTTAAAAAACAAAGGGTTCAGCCGGCCTAGCACATCTCTGTGGGCAACACTGGTTTTGTTTGCTAAAAAGGAGGATGAAACCTTGCGAATCTGTGTTAATTATAGTAGACATAATCGGGTTACAATAAAGAACTGATATCCACTTCCATGCATTGATGACTTTTTTGACCAGTTGATGGGTGCTCAGTGGTTCTCCAAGATTAACTTACGATTAGGGTATCATCAGTTGTAGGTGTGGAAGGAGGATATTTCAAAAACAGCTTTCAGAAGTAGATATGGCCATAACGAGTATGTGGTTATGCCCTTTGGTCTAACAATTTCACCAGTAGTGTTCATGGCATTGAAGAATCAGATATTTCAGAGATATCTGGATGCTTTTGTGGTGGTATTTTTCGATGATATACTGGTGTATTCGAGGACAAGGGTAGAGAATGAGCATCACTTGGCGATCGTATTGAGGATCCCGAGGGATCATCGGTTGTTTGTCAAATTTTCAAAGTGTGAATTTTGGATACAGGAGGTTCGTTTCCTTGGCCATGTTATTTTTGAGAGGGTTGTTTCTATTTATCCAGAAAATATAGTGGTGGTTATCTCCTAGCAACCGCAAGAGAACATTTTAGAGATATGAAGCTTCCTTTGTCTAGTTGGGTATTATCGACATTTTGTTTGTGATTTTTCATGATTGGATTCTCCGATGATAGATTTGAAAATGATGAAAATCCCCTTTCAATGGGATGGGTAGTGTCATAAATGTTTTGAAAAGATAAAGGGTTTCCTTACATCGGCACCAGTCTTGGATTTCCCAGAATAAGGGAAAGGGTACGTGGTTTATTGTGACGCATCAGGATCGGGGTTGGGGGTGTTCTCATGCAGGGGGTTATGTGGTTGTGTATGGCTCATGGAAGTTGAGGTTGCAGGAGAAGAACTACCCAATGCATGATTGGGAGTTTGCAGCAGTGGTCATGCCTTAAAAATATGGCATCATTATCTCTTCAGTGAGAAATTTTTAGTGTTTACCAATCACAAGAACTTAAAGAATATCTTCTCACAAAAAGATTTGAACATGATGTAAATGATATGGATGGAATATCTCCAAATTTTTGATTTCGACTTAATGTACAAACCGGGTAAGCGAAATTCATTGGTGGTTACATTAAGTAGGAAATCATATGCTCAAGTGGGGAAACAAACATCAGATTAGTGACAGTTGATGTCGGTCATAAATGACAAGCGGTTGGAATGTGAGGACTAGGGTGACAGAGCGGTCTTATTTGTGGTTTCGTTTGTTCCTGACATGTCTGATTTGGTTAAAGAGGAACACGCTTCTGATTCCGAGTGAATGGCGATGAGGTCGAAACTCAATGGCGGGGAGATCATTGAGAACTGGGAACTGAATGGGAATTCATTCTTGTGTTTTCGGAATCGGATGGTGGTACTAGTGGCTTGTTGGGTGGAACTTCTCAAGGATTATCATCATTCAAAGTGGGTTTTCCATCCTAGAATTTAGAAATTGTATAAGGCATTGAAGGCGCAGTTTTGCTGGTTGGGTATGAAACGGGATGTGGATGAGTTTGTTTCAAAATGTTTGACTTGTCAGCAAGTCAAGGAAAAGAATCAATGGCCAGCAGGCATATTGCAGTCATTACCCATCCAAGTGTGAAAATGGGAGTAGATAGCAATGGATTTTGTGATGGGTCTCCCAAGAATGGTCAGGAAGCATGAGGCCATATGGGTGATTGTGGATCGGCTCACAAAGTCAATCCATTTCATCCCGATTCATGAATCTCATATGGTAGAGGATCTGTACAAAATCTATATCCAGGAGGTGGTAAAGAGGCATGGTGTTCCCATTTCCATTGTATCAGATAGAGATCTAAGGTTCTCATCTCGTTTTTTGAAATCCTTGTAGCAATCCCTTGGGACATAGTTGACTATGACTATGACGTATCATCCTCAAACGGAGGGCTAATCTGAGAGGATGATACAAACCATGGATGGTATGTTAAGGCCTTTTGTGATGGATTTTTCTAGTTCATGGGAGGATCACTTACCATTGGTGGAGTTCTCCTATAATAATAGTTATTAGGGTTCAACATATATGGCTTTGTTTGAGGCTTTGTATGGGTGTCTGTGTCATTCTCCACTATGTTGGGTGGAAACGGGTGAGACTTAGATGATCGGACCAAGCCTTGTTCAGGAAACTATGGAAGAGATCATGTTGATCAGGAAGAGGATGGAGACAGCTCAAAGTCATCCAAAATCATATGCAGACCGTCATCGAAGACCGTTGTTGTTCAAGGTGGGTGATCATGTGTTTTTGAGAATCTCTCCTAGGTTGGGACATTGTCGGTTTGGGAAGAAGGGTACGCTATCTCCGAGGTATATTGGGCATTTTGAGATACATGAGCAGATTGGAGAGGTTTCTTATTGTTTCTCTTTTCCACCATGATTTAGTGTGGTGCACAATGTGTTTCATGTGTCACAGTTGAAAAAGTATCAGCTAGACCGTGACCATCGGATTTGTTGGGATCAAGTTCAGCTAGAACTGGATGCTTCCTTGCTGCACGTGCCAGTGTGGATTGTGGATATCCAAGAGAAAGTCTTGCATGGTAAAATAATCAGTTTAGTTCTTATTTTGTGGCATCATGGTCAGATTCAAGAGGAGACTTGGGAGTTGGAGAAAGAGATGGTCGAGCAATGGCCCGAGCTCTTTCGGCAAAGCAATGGTTTCCTACTTTCCAAGGACCAAAATTCAAATAGTGGGGAGAATGTAGAACCCTAGGATTTAAGTATGTAGCATGTATTTGTGCCTTTTTATGTGTTTAAAGTGTTTGTAATGAGTTTGGAAGAGGTTGGGATAATTTGGAATGGTTTTGAATGAGTATGGAGGCTTTTCTAAGGGCGCACGGTTTGAGAACGGTTAGGGGAAACCATGTAGGTTCTCCAGGAAACCGTGCAGGGGGAGATAGTACACTTCACAGAGCCGGTGCATGGTTTTCCAAACCTTGCGAGGAAACCATGCAGACCCCTTCTCTCGAGACAGTGGCGTGTGCATGGTTAGTGCACGATTTTCCAAACCGTGCGGGCTAACCGTGCGGCCACTTAAAAAGGGGAGTTTTAAATCTGGGTCCCTTGGTCTTGACCTAAAATACTCCATATCCTCTTCCACTTTACCCTCACTCGGGATTTTGGGTTCTCATGGGTTGGAGGTGCTCTCGCACTCATTTTGGAAGCGATTCAAAGGGGTTTCAATGTGGTTTCTCCCAAGTAAGTCACTCATTTTGGTTTATTTGATGTTTACTCAAGATCTACATCTCCCTCCCTCTTTAGTTTTTCTAGATCTACACTCGTTGTGTGTAGATATAGGGTTTTGGTTTCCTTGGATGTTAATTTTAAGGCTTATGGATGTTATGTAAGGGGATCTAGATAGTTTTCAGTGGCCCGTTTGCCAGATTTGAGGTGTGATTTCTTGTAGGTCAATTTCGTCAGAACCATAAAGGCAGGTGGCTTCTCTCTCGAATCCACTTGTTTAGAACTTGTGGTTTTTGTTACAATTAATTTTTTTTTCTAAAAATTAATTGTGTTTTGATGTGAGAAATTGGTTATAAATTCATTGGTAATGTTTTTGGGGATTTTTTTCGGAAAAAGATGTGTTGTGGTGAAATGCTCTTGTTGTGGATTTTAAAATGGATATTTTAAAATGGGTTTCTAGGATTGATTGGTGGAAATGGTTGATGAAAAGGGTTTTCAATAAAGATTTAGTTTTATTGAAATTTGGTTTTGGCATGGAAAATTATTTAAGGGTGGTTTCAATAAATGGGTGATTTATTGAAGTGGTTTGACTTGTTATGGAAATGGTTATTTGCATGTTGTTGTGGCCTTGGTGGGTTATATTCTTGGTTATGGCTTGTTGGAATGTTTTGTGGAAGTGGGTGGGAAGTACCACTATAAAAGGGGGTGGATAGTGGATGGAAGGACCACCATCAAAATATAAGTGGGTGGGAAGTACCACTAGTAGAAATGGGTGAATGGGTTGGACGGAAGTTCCACCGTTTTGGTTGTCTTGTTGTGCATTATATTGCAAGATGGAAATTGTTTTACTAACATGTAAATGATGAAATGTCTTGTTGCATGTTTCTTTGGATTTCCCTTGGTTGCTTGGTTTGAGTGAGATGACTTAGTAAGGGTGTGTTTGGCTTATGGTAATGGTTTCACTTGTCATTATTTTATTTAAACTACTTTATATAAATGTGCTAACAGTTTATCCTTGTGGCCTGTGTAGGGAAGTCATTTGGGGAAAACCTGCTGAGTATTAGTACTCCCCCCCTACATTGGCACTTTGGTGCTTTTGCAGATGTCGTATTCCAAGACACAGGTAAAGGTAAGGCATCTCATTGCTGGTTGCACTACAAGATAAATGTCATTTAGCTGCGGTTTAAACCACCACTACATTGTTTGGCGGCGGTTTTTGTAAACAACCGCCTAATATGGCGTCTCCAATCTATTAGCGGCGGTTATTTCCATTTCGCAGTGGTTTAAGGAAATCATCATAGCTTCCACATTTTGCATTGGTTTTAATGAATTTAGCGGCGGTTTTAACGATCCACTGACATCAGTTTATTCATGGTGGTTATAACCGCTGCGAATAAACTCAAATCCAGTAGCCGTGAAACTACTTCTAAAGTCACAAGAACCGCCACAGAATGAGCAGTCACAATGTGACTATGTAGCAGCAGTTAAAACCTCCACGAAATGTAATTTTTTTACATTTCGCGGCGGTTTTCACCGTTTAGGAGCAGTTTAAACCACCGCCAATTTACATTTCTTGGCAGTTTAAACCGCCGCTAAAAGATGACCAGAAAAAATTTTCTTCTGCTGCACCACTACCCTGAAAGAAAAATCAAACAAGAAATACCATATTGTACATACCAACAGAAAACAAGAAACATCAACCTAGGAAATCAGTATAGAATAAATTGAAAAAAAATAAGTAAACATTGACATGCTATATAAGAATAAACCATATTGTACATACCAACATACAACAAGAAACATCAACCTAGGAAATCGGTATAAAATAAATTGAAAAAAAATTTATGATAGAATCAACTATAAAAAATAGGTCCATTATTTAATTACTCTCCAAAGATACATCTAGTCAATCCTTCTTGATCCCAAATAATATATATCACTTGAAAATGAAACATTAGATCTACATGTGTGTCGGTGTTCCCATATAGGGAGTAAGCGTAAAACACAGTTATATTTACCATGTGTGGGCCTCCTACTTGGTTTAATACCCCAAATATACCATCACCACACACATCTACTATAACAAGTGTCTTAATGAAGCTCATGTGTTAACCTCACTCAATACCTTATTGTGCACTTTTATGTAACACAAATAATCTTCTATTAACTTATTTCTTAAAAAAAATTATGATACACAAAAACATTATGTTCTATTTGAACATAATTTAAAATAATTATTGAGATACCTTATAGTAATCACCTTCTAAACCTGGTAGGAAGACTCTAAAATTCATTAAACATGTCATTTAATCAAAACATTAATCTACGATGAATCATGTCACATTACCTTAAAATGCTTGCCTTCAATTATACTATATTTTATTCCTCTTAACTAGGATACAATATATTCCCCTCTGAGGTTCAATCCCAACATCATAAAACATGCTATTATTCTAATGCGATAAGAATAATATGATTCACTTTTACAAAATACCATAGTTAAAGACTCTAGTATTGGATTCTTTATATAGTCCTTAATTTTAGATACCCCTCCTAGTATCACAATATGATATCCACCTTCAAGTTGTATGCCCCAACCTCTTAAGCATTCATCCATTGTCATCATATCCACATATATGATATTGAAACCAATATATGGGCCCTCTAATAGGTGTAATCCACAACCATACCTTATCCAAATTAGTCATTGAAGAACAAGATGAAACAGAAATGGAAACTCATGATAAATTCAAACACTATCTATTTCTAGGTACCTTTCACAAACTGTTCCCCTTCTGAAAAAGATAATATTATTGAAATATTATCATTTAAATTTAACATAAATGGTATGATGTATCCCACTAATCATTAATAAACTATGTGTATTATGATTCTATTTATAGAGATTCATATGATGCTCATCGCATGGGCCTGATCCCAACAATGTAAACACATACGACCTCTTTGTATGAAAAAAATGAATAATTTCCTAACTATTTGGCCTTAAACAAATGAATCATAAACATGTATTGTATGTATGATTAACTTAAAAATCATATATTTTCATATCTACACATATTCCGAGAGATCATAGGAATAGGGGTAACTCGTTAAACACTAGTATTTTGATATTATTCATTAAAAAATCATAAATCTTTAAGGGAATCCAATAATTAAAATGATTGCACCCAAAGAATATTTGATGATCCCAAAATCTCACACCTTTTACCAATACCTATTTTGAAGAATCTATAGTATGAATCACTAGTGAACACCTTTCATTGTAATTCAGTTCTAAAAGTACATCCATACCAAATATTCATATACATGGAAGCCCATTGGAGATTCTCATAAAAAAATAGATAACCTAATGTGAATCCACTAACATGGAATTGGATTGATAAACTATGAACTCTTACATTTGATGATGTATTGATGGGTTTCTTCATTGTGTTTCCTTTTCAATACCTTCATCACATCCTTCAATTAAAATTGAATCACTAAATGCACCAATTATGTTCAAGACCAAAAACAAGCTGATAGTACCCATAAGGAACACAATGGTGGGGCATGAAAACAATTGTTATGTCATACATAGGACTCAATTTCTATGAATATATGTTACCCATACCCTGACTATCATTGTCTCATACCCTTGTAAAATGAGTGCATGATGGTTCACACCTTATTTCAAGAATACCATCTAAATGGATCTATCCTGGAATTATATGACACTCATGGTAATCTATAGGGAATATTTCCCCATAGGTTTTCCAACTAAAAGTATTCTATGGAAAAACCATTGGTCCATAATTTCACATCCAACCTTTTTGAATCCTTTCAATAGATCATGAGAACACGTTCTTCTCTTATCATATTGATTTGGATAAATATGTCCACCATAAAGTAGAAATAATCTTATAACATCATTATGAGTATCACGTTCACTATAGTCATTTTTATTAACATGTGACCTTGAGTACTCAAGAAGATATATAGGGTGTTTTTCCCTATTGTCTTTACACAAGCATCTAAAAGTTGATCCCACTAGGGATATCCAACCACTGACACTCAAGAGTATATTTATACCCCTACTAGTTTAAACACTCTTGAGGCCCATTAGAATATCTATATAATATACTAGGGATGGTTACAATGCTCTAATATCTAAAAGCATCAGAATCTATCCTAAGAGGCCTTTGTGACTATAAAATTACAATGGAAAACATAACCCACATGGTTGGTTGAATTTTTTATCATTTTTTCCTCATGGTCATCTCTAGTATCATTCATCCTATGGGATCACACCCAAATTAATGATATTCCTCATACAATGTAAATATGTGTTTCTTATTTGTGGTAACACATTAGTATAATTCTTCAATGTTAACCCAATTGATGTTGGTAAACATGATTATATTGAGTATGAAATAGGTTTGGATGAATCCACTACCACTTCACCACTAAAAAATAGTAAAACCATCTCAGCATAAGATAATATTACCTAGTTCAAATTCAAAATAGTATAACATGTGAAAATAAATATTAAATTTATATAGGAAAAACCCTCATTATGTATGGTGGTTTGGTTGATGTTATCATACCTCATTTATCTAATATTATATAATAATAGTTGATTAATCAATCAATAAAGTTCGATCTAAGATGTCCAACTTGATTAGGATCAAATAAATTGATGCAAATAACCACAACATTATTATTTTATCTATAGTTACCTTCATGGGTCATATATCTCAATCAATATAAGGAAATTATCCCAATGGTATTTTAGGATGTAGTATCTTAGGAGTCAGTAGATTCCTTCACTTCTCATATGGATTCCATTGAGTTTTAATGTGAATGAGTACAACCTTATTGTAATTCATATCTTGAGTCTGTGGATTCAAATCCTACACCACCCATATTTGGAACATCCATCATATTGATATTCTATATAGTGGAGAATATATATAAGTATATTAGGTGTTTTTAATCCCAATGTGTCATAATGTTTGGTTCTGTAGAACAAAGACAGGATTCGCTACATGAGAAACGTCGTTTAGCGGCGGTCAATTACTACTCACAAGGGCCTCCCGGTAAGACAAATTACAAGGGCCTCACCAAAGTGTCCACAACACTATCCCCTTGATCACTATGAAATGAACCAATTTGTTCAACACATCAATAATGTATTTAACTCCTAGTCATCAAAAATCTCAACAACCAATTCAAACGAATGCCTAAATGGAATGATGTATCCCACACTCGAGAAATCAATACATAAAAAGGAACATCAGAAATCAATAAAATGCATAAAAGAAAACATAAGAAATCAAGGAAATATTAGGACATGAAAATGTTTGGTGGAAACTATGTGCCACAAATGTTACATATAAAAACAAACTATTCCCATATTTGTTCAACACATGAACATTAAAACTACTCGCGGTCCTATAATGCATCTTCACCCTCGCCACCTTCATCACCACTTTCCGTTGCCACCTGTAAGAACATTATATTGATAATTAAATACAGTTGCATATTTATATTAAAACGTAAAACCAATGAAAGTTACAACAATAAATGATTTTGATTTTTTTTGATTTACCTACATACCAACAGTTGATGCACTACCACCAGGGGCATATCTGCTCATATGCTAACGTATTTCAATCAACTCTTTCTACAAAGTAGATATCTGATCCCCCTTCTGGTGAACTCTGTTTCGTAGAGAAACAATCTCTTTCTGATCATATCTGGGTATGGGATAACTAAATCCAGGAGTAGATGAAGCTACCATCCTCGATGGCCTGCTAAAAACCTCAGATGGTATGGGTCCCAAACCCATCCCGTGCACTCTACCAGGATGCTCCTTCCCAAGGAATTTAGCAATTGGGTCATCCTGGGAGACTGAGTAGGACTGTGCAAGATTGGCATCCCATAGTTCTTTAATTTTTACCTATAAATCAAATATCAATATATATTAACACATTAAAAACTGATAATAAGTTATTATAATAAAAAATTGACTTCATACCCCAACTTCCTTAGCAGGATCATTACCAACACTTCCATCTGATTTCTTGTGAACATCCAACCACAGATCAATTCAGGATGCTTCATGCCCTAAACTCTGTGACTACATTAAGAAAAAATAAATCAACAATTCAATATATTAAATATATAATACTGTCTTATAAATATTTATACTAATTAAAATTATACCAATGTCGTTTGGCTTCTATAATAGCTTTTGGAGCCCGCAGTGTGATGGACGACTTGCTTAGCCTGGTTTGATGTATTCTGTCTTGAGAGATCCTGAAATAACTAAAATGCAATTTAATAGTAATTTATTCAATGTCATGTCCTCATAATATACATGTATAAATGTAAAATGAGGATAATATAATAATATATATTTCAATACCATACGCTTCTCATCACGATGTCTGTCAACAAAAACGTTCCACTGTTCTTTTGGTACCCCACTGGGTAGCTTCTCATACATTTGTTTCACATTCAATAGTGTATCGTTGACATCACACAACAATCTCCATTTGAAATCATTCCATTTCTTACCTAGATTTTTCAATGTCCACTTCCGTGCTATCTCATCAGCAACTGTAAAGTGGAAGAACATCTGTATACAAAAATTCATTTTGAACATATTAGTAACATGACATTTAATTAAACCATAATGTAATAAATTTATCTTTATTTGAGAATCGAAAACTTCATTTTTCCAGCTTGGAGGCATATGTCTCCAATCATCATATGAAATAGGAAAGGATATGGGCTCCGCTGCCAGCTGGCCTAGAATCTGGCCATGTAACCCAATGGCGTCATCCGTCGGGACCCCATAAGAATCAAATGGCACGACTATCTTTTTTTCAGTTATATTCCAAACATCTGAAAATTTTATGTTTTTCTCCACGGTTTTATTTTTTTCATCTTCAATGAGCAAACAATTAGTATAAACAAAGTGCAATAAATTTATTTAATTAAAATTTGTACATATGATAGTGACACTCCAGTATGCTCGTGATGAACTGGAAGGGGCATGTCGCTGCCCCACTACTGAGGCTCCTGAAGGGGGAGTCGATGACTCAACCTCTAATCGGACATCCAAAGATGGTGTGATAGATGGTGTAGGGGGAGATGGTGCAGGGGTGTAGGCAGCTGGTGCCACAGATGTTGTGGGGAGGGATCCAGATGGATCATCATCTGTCGTAGAACTAGATGAAATAGTGTACCGCTTCCTCCATGGAATTCCTTTCCTTTAATCAAATAAAATTAAGTTCAGAATATATATTTGAAAAAAAATTATGCTAAAAAAAATTAAAAATGATAATAGATGCCCAGTACTAACAGAAAAAATATATATAACAATGATAATGAATGACTGCAGAAATGAAACAAGTGGTTGCTGACTAAATAAATAATTGTACATAAAAACATTTTTCCCTTCAATTATGTCGGTTTCCTATCCATTGCTTCATCCACTTTATTCTTCCTTTCTAGACTAATATTTTCAATATCATGATGGAAAAATAATTCTGCTTCCTATTGTTGATTAAATTAAATTTCAGAGGTCAAATTTTCCACTTAATCACCCATATCATACAAATCTCTTTGTATTATGTGAGAAACTACACTCCACCCATCATCGACAACATGACTCACATAATATAGAATTTTTTCTTGCGATGATAAGATATATGGATCATGCATTTCATAATCACCAACATCCATCAAGCGAGAGAACTTCACAGAAGTAAATTGAAAGGAATCTCTTTTAACACCTCTGAAAATATCGACACATTTGCATTTGAATAAAAAACAGAAAAATGTCCGTGTTAGTTTAAGTCAATAATATCATGCAGCTTTCTGTAGTATTCCACTTCATCAAATGTAAATATACCACTATTCTGTGTTTTCAAACCCACTTCTCGATCGACTGTACGAAATCTAAAGCCATTCACATTATAAGTGTTGAACTTTCTAACTTGTTTTAGAGGACCTCTAGAAAGAAACATTAAATATTCTAACACCTCTGCTCGAGTATCAGTATTCATGATCTGAAAAATTAAGTATACTTTATTAGATTTAGAAAATGTATGTTTCAAACTAATATTCGTACTTATTGCAATATTTATGAACTTACACGTCATGCAAACCATTCTACAAGCTCTTTATTAAAAGATTTAGTTATATCTTTCTCATTTCATGTTCGTCCTGTCATTCATATCTTTGTTTTTATCCTCAACTCTTCAATAAATGGATCTACAATTTCACTATTCATCATCACATATCTTTGTGCATGTAATAATTCCAATTCTGTCAGTGTCACATTGGAGGTCCTCCCAACTGATCGACCAATAGTAGGAAATATTTTTTATTTATGATGCATTTGAGATTGAGTAGATGTGTCATCAACACGTCCAACTCGATTAAATCTTGTCTCAATATCGTCCAAGTATCGAGAAAAAATGGTAAGACACCCCTCAGCCAAATAGCCTTCAACAATAGAGCCTTCTGGTTGAGCTTTATTTCTCACGTATGATTTCAAATGCCCAAGATATATGTGAAATAAAATAATCATAATTATGCATTTAATTAAGTACCCAAAATTTTTTACATAACTAAAAAACATATAAATAAAGTACCTCTCAATTGGATACAGTCATCGATAATGAACGGGGCCTCCTAATTTAGCTTCCTAAACCAAATGCAGAGTTAAATGCATTATTACAGTAAAAAATGATGGAGGAAAGATCATCTCCATTGTACAAAGGGTCAATACAAACCTCTCCTGGAGGTTGTCAAGCTGAAATGGATGTATAGATTTCTCACATAGTTGTCTGAAAAATATGCATAATTGGAGTACAACAGCAATAATTGTTTCACTTAATAATGTAAAAATGCCAATGGTAGTAACTTTTGTAACAAAATATGTGAATCACGACTTTTCAATCCATGTACCTTACGATTATTCAAGTCAACACACCTCGAGATGTTACTTGAATACCCATCAGATACCTTAACATTATTTAAAATTCTATGGAATGTATCTTTATCCCTATTTTTCATTGAAAAAATTTCTGGAGGATACTTTTCATTCACATCTAGCCGGAGATCGCGTTTTATGTTCATTGCTTATAAGTATTTATGATAATTGAGATGATCCTTCGACTTTCCATGCTCATTAAGCAATGTGAAAATCAAATTGTCATAGACATTCTTCTCTATATACATCACAACAAGATTATGCTGCAAAAAATTAAATTCCCAATGCGGATATTTTAAGAATATACTTTTTTTCTTCCATTGTTGCATTCCGATTTTTCTTGACAATGCACTTCAGACCCATTTTCTGCTATCATTCAAATGATGAACATTCCCAAATTCTTTTTCAACATTTTCAAGATGTGTCAATATTTCAGAACTAGTTAACGACTATGGAGGTGTTCTACGATCAATGGAACCATTAAATTTTCATCTGTTCAGCTGAAATCTATGAGATGCATCGAGAAATCATCGATGACACAAGTAGCACCATTTTCTACTGTGTGGTATCCATTTGGCCACAAAATCAAAGTTACAAATGGGACAATCCAATCCCGTGTAAGATTTCTAGCCAGATAAATTCCCAAGCCCAGGTAAGTCACTAATGGTCCACATTAAAGTAACATTCATTTTGAACATTGTTTTAGAAGACGCATCAAATGTCTCAACACCGTTGCACCATAACTCCTGCAATTCATCAATAAAAGGTAGCAAGTATACATCAATATCATTTTTGGGCATTTGTTTTCTAGGAATAATCATTGAAAGGATAAAATATTTTTGTTCCATACACATCCACGGAGCCAGATTATAAGGGATCAAAACAACTGTCCAAATGCTATAATTAGTACTCAAAGTCCCAAATGGGTTGAATCCATCGGCAGCCAATCCCAATCAAACATTCCTAGGATCAGCTGAGAAATCTAGATGTAATGAATCAAATGACTTTCACAATTTGGAATCTCGTGGATGTCTCATTAACCCATCATTGTTATTATCTATAGAATGTCACTTAATGTATTCAACAGTTTCCGATGACATGAATAATCATTGCAATCGAGGCTTCAAAGGAAAGTAACGCAAAACCTTTTCAGGTGTGTTCCTTTTCTTATTCTCCATGAAATTATGTTCATTCAGACTTCCAACATCACCCTTTGCCTACAATCTAGAGGAAGAACATTTCTTGAAATTCTATCAACTTGAATCCTCTCCCCAATATAGCATACAATCATTGGGACACACATGTATTTTTATATAATTCAGACCAAGCTTGTTAACAACTTTTTTCATATCATAAAAATATTCTGGGATTTTTGCTTCAGGAAATGCATCACGAATAAATTCCAATATCATGGGCAATGTCTTATTTGTAATTCCACTTAGACATTTGATATGGTACAACTTTAGCAGAAATGAATGCTTTGAATATTTCAAACACCCACTATACAACTCTTGATTTCCAACGTCAAATAAATCATAAAACACATTTTCCTCAGTGAATTTTTCTCTTAAATTTGGCTCCATATAATCAAGAGGAGGATCCAATGATATGTTACAATCTTGATCTACCTGTGTTACAGTCTCAAAAACATCACTTGTCATGTTGCAATTTGTAGCACCCTCTTCTGGTTGTTCTGATATGTTTTTATTCTGATAGTTGTGTCTTCAAGTGCCGAATTCATCATTTATGAGGTTTTATATTTCATTTTCCATAATCTACGAACTTGGGACCCCATTATGTGGATTAGCATTAGTGCTCAATATTTCTGTAACATTCGATTATCCATTCCAAATCCAACACAAATATTGACCAGCGAATTGCTTCAGTATTAAACGTTCATAAATTTCATCTCTCATCAACCATGTTCTAAATTTACATTTATGACGTGTAAATTCTATTATCCCTTCAACAGATCGATTAGAAATTTCAAAATCTAAAAACTCATTCAATCCCTTAACATACTGAGATGTGTTCCTCGGTAATGTGATCCATCCTTTATCCATGTATATCACAATGTGCCTACAAAATAATAATAAAAAATTAAAACACATAGTTACTACTAAATATAGAAAGATATTCATATATACGATAGTATAAGATTACAAAAACATAATATAATAAAGATGATCCCTTGAGTTAGATATGAACCCTCTAGTGTTTGGGATAGGAGAAGTTTCTTTGGTTAAGAGAAACAGTGTTCTAACAATGTGGTAGCTACATTACCATGAAAACCAAAGCACGTTGTTAATTTGAAATAACCCTAACCTATGTTCTCTATAGAGTCTTCATATAAAACTCTAATATCAAATAAATCTATTATAAATAATGTTTAGGGAACACCATATGATACTTAAAAAACACAACACATTGTAAATTTGGAGTGACATGAACCATGTGAGGGAAGGTAGTCTTGAGGCATGATATGTGGTGGTGTTCTTGGAAATACATGATGAAATAACTTGGGATATTAGGTTTTGAGGTTATACGAACCACTTGTGGATTGAATTCCTAGACCTCTCTTTGGTGTATTCACATTGAAAGGAGTGGTGGTGTGACTTGAGGGTGATTTGGATCATATATGTGTTAGTTCTCATGAGTGGAGAATTATGATTAAATGGGATGATCGAGGATCTGACCATGGATTTTAACTAAGAGTTAGATTCAGACTTCGGTGTGGGCATTGAACTTTTTTGTTATTCCTTGAAGTGGCCCAATATTTATGGGGAGATATGATCCATTGGGTGGATGTGCTAATAAAGTACATGTTATTCAACTAATGGAAGAACTGATTAAATCCAAAAAATGCATGAAATATGTGATGTAACAATTATTTCAAGTCTCATTTGATATAAAATATGATCAAAAAGTGTCATGCCTGATCACGAATTGGCAAGTGGTGTTAAGAAACTTCTTTTTTTCTTCAAAACATGATCTATAAGTTTCATTATGAATTAAAGTCACTTGTTGAATCTATAAATACATAAGAAAGAGATTATTCTAGAATAAAAATAGGTTTCCTTGTCTTAACTAAGAGAATCAATGATCTAGTATTGAATCTAGATTATAACAAGGGATATCAAGCACTAAGTTTAGTAGAATTATACCACTAATAATAATAATAATTTAGAGGATGTAGTTATTCCCTTACTATCATTAGTGTGGTTTCAGTGTGATTGGTAAGTTTTTATTGACATGATAAATCTAATTTTGAAGTTATATTGATATTGTGCAATTTGATTAATGTGGATGATAAAGACACCGCTTATGGTTCTATTCCATAGGTATCTCACCCCTACCTAAGGGATAAATGTCTGTCAATGGCCACATTCCCAACTCATAAGGTTTGAGAACCTATCATTATCCACATAGTCCATTATGATTTCTTATCGAGCAATGGAACCTAACTTGGTTCCATACTGGGTCATTCATATGTTCTCATAGATTTTCATACCATAGATGACCATTACCACAAAATCCCATATCCTCTCCCCTAGACATTTCTTTAGGAGAGAATCAATTACCTAAAACAAGACGTTAATAGATAACTTGACCCATAAATACATGATGGAATCCCTATTGGGGTTTTAATTTCCCTATAGTTAATCCTCTCACATAAATAACATAGCCATTAATGGTAGTATAATAAATGCATCATAATAAAGGGAAGTCTATGAACCCAACATGAATCTCTATCCTCATGTATCATAAGGTAAATAACTCATGGATCCCATTCATGTCACATACCCACCAACATGAAATTTCAATCCACACAATAAATTCATAACCATATCCTATGGTAATATTAGTCATAAAATACCTTGTCCATAGAGTTATCCCTTTAAGAAATATCTGTCCATCCTCATCAAAGCCTTCTCTAGGAACCAACTCCATCCAAATCCCCTAAATCATAAAATTACAACATATATTATAAAACAATAATAATTAATTAAGAGAATTAATCCATATTAACCCAATTAGTCATACTTTAGAGACATCTCACCAATTCTGTATCCTCACTGTAACTTCAAGCAATGGGGTATGGATCACTCTTGGAACACCTCTGTGCTCATTTCTAAACAAAACCCAAATATAGGAAGTCAATCAATTAAATGAATTAATCCAAATTTGATGATAAACCAAAATAAATTATGGCAATGTCTCAACAATAATGAAACTACATAAAACCTTATGCATTTTTCCTCCCCATGATTCCTCTAACCATTACACACACAAAATCCACCGTAACAGGATGATCCCACCAACGACAAGGGAGGGGAGCATACCTAGGGTACGAACTCTACGGGGTCGGGGGAGAATCCAGCGTCGTAGGTGTCAGTGGAAGAAGTGGGGTCAGCAGAGACCGGCAGCGAGGTCACCGGCGGCACGGGAGGGCAGTGGAGGGGATCGATGGTAGGGTTCACTCATGATCGTTGGGGTGAGAAGACTCACAGGGTCGGGGTTGGCTCAGGTGGGGGGGGGGGAAGTGTCGCCGATGTAAAAAACTAAATGGGTTTTGTGGCGGTTTTTAATAAACCACCGCTAAATCTTTTTAACGAATGTTTTAGTGGCAGTTTTGTAAACCGCCGGTAAAAACCCATCGGGAAAGGTGTTTTCTGTTGTAGTGTGGTTTGTGGTGATTCTTTAGAGATGTGGTGGTGCTTGGATCATGGATCTTGGTGTGGAGTTGTGGAGTGTGTATTAGTTTGTTTTGGGTCTCTTGTTTAGTCTTCCGCATAGTACTCTGATATCGTGTTGGATTATATTGGTTTTGGGTTGTATTATGGAACAACATGGTTGTCTTTTGGGAATTAATTCTTGAATTTTTTATTGACATGCATCATATAGTGGTTTTTAGTGGATGGTTTGGATTGTTTTGTCTTAGGGGAAAATCATTCCCCAATTTTTTCTTGAAGCCCTTGGCATTTATTGGCAGCCTTTGGTGCCTTGGGAAAGTCGCATTAGGCCAAATAAAATTCCCCCACCCTCTCAAGCAAATGGGATGTGGTGGGATGTTACATTTAAGTAGCTCACTAGAGAATAAAAACATCACATACTAGATGTGTCACTTATATTACACAAATTATTTCAAGGACATCAACCGGATGCACGAATTGAAGTATATGTTTCTATTGATTGAAGACTCATTATTAAGAAATCTTGTGTGGTATAATACATTCTATTTGAGGTTTCTCATAATTAAATTCCATAGAAAAGTGATATAGGACTTCCTAGGTAGGGAACCTATTAGGTGGAGGAGACTTTCTACCTCACAGCCCAAGTAGAAGCCCAGGAAAAGATGCTTTAGTATTTCCAATTACCTACTACACCAGCACCCCCTCCTACTCCTATAATAGAGATGTAATCTTGCAAGATGTGTGAGGCCCTCATTATTACCAAGACTATAGGGAAGGAATATAGGAACCCAAATTTCAATATTGTAATTACGTCAATTACAATTAACAAAATCAGAAGTGACAATATCCCCAACAATTCCAACAACAACAATAATACCAACAAAGACCACTCTAGCCACAACAATAGAAACCCAACCAAGGGTATTTTCCATAGAGGTACAGTAAAGTACACAAAAGAAATCATGGACCACCCAAGTACCCAACGTGACCTTTATATCCTTGACATCAACAAAAATTACCATAGTAGGATTTTCCACTAAGATATCAATAGAAATTATAGCCCGCTCCGCAACAACTAACACAATTAGGCTAAATCTAAAGTCTAATCATGAAAATTTTTTATCTACATTTATTTAGAAATGGTATCAAATAATACCAACAGAGATATGGAGTGGAAACCCTAAAGATAATCCTTGCGTAACCTCGATCACTAAATAGGGAAAATCACAAAAACTATTTCAAACAAACTACGAGGTATATTTCTCAACAACACTATAACACATCCAAGTTAAGAGGAAAATGAATTCGTTATTTGGTGGGAGAAAGTTTAATATTTTCAGAAAACATGAAACTATGAGAAAAAATGTAGGAGGAACCATAGAAACAAGTGACCATCATCAGTGAGGATTTCAATAATAACTCAAATGAAGCTGGTTGATAAACAAGTCTAAAATCATACACTACTGAAAATTCTCCAAAAAAAGAGCATCCAAAAATCATGAATCACATGTTGGACCACTAGCATACAAATCACATATTATATTCCAAAATGAATGAGTTAAGGCATGATCAAATGGAAAAAATATGTTTCTATCATTGTTAAAACAATTACACATCAACATTCCCTTCACAGAGGCCATCTCTAAAATTCTTTCCTACACCGCATTCTTAAATGAATTGTGTTCCAACAAAAGGAAGATGGAAGAATTAGGTTTAATTTAATTAAAATAATAATGTTATTCTATCGTTAAAATAAATCTTCCCCCTAAAATGAGAGAACATGGAAGCTTCTTGATTTCGTTCACTATAGGGGAATGCAACTTCATAAGATAATTATACGATATAGGTATAAGAATAAGTCTCATGCCCATAAGTTTGTTCAATAATATAGGGATTAAATAATCAAAACCAACAAGAGTGTAACTTCAACTAGATTTATAATCAGTCATGTATCCTCAAGGACTTATCAAGGATATATTAGTTAATGTTGTAAAATTAATTTTCTTTGTTAATTTAATCATCATGGACATGGAAGAAGAAGGATATGTTCCCCATATTTTAGGATGAAAATTTCTCAACAAGGGGGAGGAACTGATTGATTTTACGAAGGGATATTGATATTCATGTTTGGTGAATAATAGATTGTGTTCAATTTGGTAAAAGGACACTAATAAAATATATGATCCTTTGAATTATCACGACATTTATCATACAGATAAACAATATGATCATGTGTCCAGTAAAGAAGGAAGTAAAAAAACCTACCTCCTATTGATAAGGGATACCGAACTAAAAAAATGAAAATTGAAAAACACCTCTGATAAAGAAGGTCATCCCACCCTTAATCCCATCTATTTTTAGGGATTCACACAAAAAGGAAGTCTTCTCATAGTATAAGTCTTTTTCCTTAAAACATGTCTATCTCTAAATAATAAATAAATAACTATTTGGGAGGAAACCCAGGTTAGGTTTAATAGGATTGAGTAAGTTATTATTTTATTTATGGAGATTTTATCATAGATGTGGGATTTTTAGGAATACCTAGTACAAAAGGTTAAAAATATGATAATACACACCATGTAATCCTTACACAACATGTAAATTTTTAGTTCTATAAGAAATAAGAAAATTCATGTTTTTCACATCGTGTATGAATTAAAGGACGTGTAAATTATGGGGTGGCTTGAAAATATGCGAACCTTAGGTTCAGGGAATCCTCTATTGTTCAACACTCCAAATCCCATACACAACCTCTCCTCTTTTGAGAGATCCCTCACTTGATGCTGCTTCCCCTTCCTTACACCCTCACCACGGACCATACCCTCATATCCTCCCATCTCAACACACATCTTCATCGGCATCCATTACTCCTTCATCTCCCTCATAAATGGAAAAAACCAAAAGGGTCTATACACATCCCACCAAATGAGCATCTGATCATGATGAGATAACTTCTCTGTCCACGAAGTGGTGGGATACACCTTATCCACCACCTGAAGAGAAATTATTTTTAACCTCCAATTCCACCTCTGCCTCTTCATTAGATTATAAGTGGTTTAGTTCATATTTCAGTGGGTTATAGGGCATGGACCACCCACACATTCATCCATGCCTCTATTTATTAGTGCCTAAGAACTATGTCTGGTTGGTCCATCTCCAGGTGAAGACTATAAGGACAAACTATATACTTGACCTCACTATGCTTGAGTGCATCGACATTCATTAGGAGGTCGTTGACCTCCTCATACCGCTTAACATCTTCTTGATTACCCTGGTATGAGACAAGACATTCTGCGACCTCTATACCTTATTCCTGTCCACCTTTGTGTTGGGTGTCAATTCTATTTCCTTTAGACTCTGGTGTAGGCTATGAGATCTCACCATTAGAATGTTTGTAATTGGCCTTGACATAGATTCAACTGAATTTGTTGCCTCCCTAATCTTCTCAACCATGTAAGTCAATCCTAACAAGACTGAAGCTTCAAAAATTAGGGTATTAACACCAAATACCTACACATCTTTCTTTATCCACACATGATGAAGAGAATCCTTATCTAAGGTGATTCTCTTCAGATCATTAAAGGCTCCCTTATACTATTGATTATTTTGAGATTCCGCAATAATATTCTTTAACTTTTCTACTTCTTCTTTTCAAACATATATTTTCCCCTTGCATGGTGCACACTTCTTTTTTTCTTTGATATATCTTCATCATTATGTAAAGTAAGAGACACTTGATTATCATATTCCCTCAAAATTTTACAAACATCATAGTTTTTCTTCTATAAAATTTTGAAATATTCTATTTTTTTCTTATCCCTCCAACTTATTCATCACAACATTTTCTATCAACTTTGGGGATCTTTACCCAGTTGATGAATATTTTTAGATTTCATGTCCCCAATTTTTAATTTTTTTAATCGTAAAATGCAACCTCATTCTTAATTAATATTTCATAAAGATTTTTAAGGGGATGGATTTTTAGAAAAAATAAATTTTCACATGGATATAGTTTCACCTGGATTGTATGTATTGAAATATTTACATTATCCCTTAAATATGACTGATAAACTCATTAAAATGTTTTATTTTATTTTCCATTCATTTGATTCTTATACTTGGGGAATATTTAGTAGAATTAGAAGAAAAATCCAAAATAGTGGTTGTAGTTTTCTTTGATGGTTCGGGTAATTTTCATTAAACATATTGAGTTATAGAAACTTCCATAACATGAATTTCTATATCAGATGAAACTTTTATTGATTCTATTGTTTAGGATCATTTATGTTCAATTCCTAAAGTTAATTATTTTTTTTAGGCTCCAAGATAATCAAATTTTTGAGATTGGGAGGATAAATATGTTCAGTTGTTAGAAAACATATTTTCAATATTGAATTTTTTATTTAACTCATTAGAAATATCATCCTTCTTTCTCAATTTATCCATACCTGGTTTCTCAATAACTTTTTCAACTTTATATTGACCATTTTCAGACTAAATTTTATCCATAACAACTTATTTTCCTGTTACTTTTAAAATTATATAGAATTTTTTGGAAGTTAATTTGATTATTCTACCCGTTTATCAATTATAGATTCTTTTGGTTGAATGAAAATATGTTTTTTAGAAGGAAGATCTTTTCCCTTTATTGAACCATTATTTTTTTAATGGATTTATTCAATGACCATTAAAAAATCTTTATAAAACATTTATTTTTTTTATTTTTATTCTTACCTATTTTTATTTTCCTCTTCCCTAAGTTTCTTATATGTTTACTCCTTCATATCCAAATCCTTATCTTTATAGAAATACAATAAAAACTATCATCGGTATTTTCACCCTTATTTTTAAGAAGTAGAGAAAAAAGTTCATCTGACATAGTTTTTTCCTTATTACATGGAATTTGTGATTATTTTTCACAAACATTATTCCTTTCCGAAACCATTTCTTCAGGGTTTTTGGTTTCACCAAAAGATATAGATTTATAAATTTTTCTAAAAACATGTTCATATGAGGAATATAAACATTCATCATTTTGTTTATTTTTTTTCTTCAATATAAAATGTATTTTATCTAACTATACCTTGTTCATTATTTATCTTATACTATTTCATGAGTTTTACCACAACAATATTTATAAAAAATGGTAAAATAATAATCCATAACTTTAGAGAACCAACTTTTAATACTTTGATGAAACTTATCATGAAAAACATGATGTTTAATGTTATCATGTTGCATATAATCAAATACATGAATTCCATGAATATTAAGTGTTTCTATGTAGTATTTTCTCAGAATTTGAAATTTCTAAATCCACAAATGAAAAATTCTTACATACATAGATAAATTTGAATATTTCCTCACTTTTTCATAGAATGAAAAATAGTGGTTTCAGTTTAGTACTTCTCAAATATTACATAATTTTTATAAAACTTATGAGTTACGCTATTGGATTCACCTTCCATTGTAATTTCAACCAAATCATATAATTTATTGATGTTCAATTTGTAGGACTCCACAAAAAAAGTGAAAAAAATTCTTCAAACCATTAATTTCACTAAACCCAAGAGACACATACAATTATATAACCAATTTCTAGAATTGAAAATCAAAATCATCTTTTGAGATAGTCCAGGATTCACAACACATAAAATTTATCGTAGAATTCCCCAAATAATGATACCTTTCATACCATTTTATCTCAACCAGTCATTATTCGAAACTCATTATGTTATATAAATTGCATGAGGATGAAATTTCTTTATATTAGATAAAATTTTAGGATCAAACGCACCAAAAAAACAGATGGATGAAATTAAAAAAGGTAATAGGTATCCATTATAAACAAGAGGTGAAGAGTGAGTAGGGACACACTACTGAGTTATATATTCACAAATAGAGAATTAGTTAAACTTATCCAAATCAAATTTCATATATTCAATCCCTTAATAAAATCAATGGTTGATAATGTTTCTCAAATAAAGAAAAAATAAAAAAATCATTAAGTTTTATAAACTTTCATATAAGTGCTACCAGAAAAAAATTTATTCCATTAAAACTAAAATTATTATAAAAATATATATTGTAAAATTTTCTATAATAATACAAACAACATATATATAATTACATCAAAAAATAAGGAAATATAAAATTAAAGATTGAAAAATTAACTCTGAGATAAAAAAATCCATAAAAATTCTAATGATTTTTTTTCCAATTAATATGAACTTCATGGTTTAATAAAAAAAGTGTTTTTAATGATATTTCATATAAACCTTTGTCAGATGAAGCATAAGAATTTTATAAATAATAATTTGTTTTGGAAATTTTAATATAAAACATTTTCAGAATTTTTTTTTAAAAAAATCAGCAAATTTTTTAGGAAAACTTTATCCATAGTTTTTTATGAAAAAGTTCTCTGATTTTTTTTAATAAAACATAATCTAGAAAAATTTTAATAGAACTTTGTAGGAATTTTTTAAGAATACTTAAGATATTTTATTTGAAACATAAGAAAAATTCACTCCCCTTTTTATAGGATTTTCTTACTATAAGGGGACAAGTTATGATAATTTAAATAAATGATCATTTTATGTAAAAAATTTAATGATTATCTTTATTATATTAAAATGTATCTGAATTTTGGTTTTTTGTTAAAATAACAACATTTTTTTCTCGCATTCATTTGAATTGTAAAATAAAATATCCTTATTTGGTTTTATCTGGAAGTAAATGATGTTTTATTTTGATTTAATTATCTCATGTGTGATGTTTCGGGTTTTTAATAAGAGATATGGAACTTGTATTATCATAAAAAAATATGAGTTTTAATAGAAATAATTCCAAAAATAGTGAGTGTGTGTTTCATCTACAACACTTGAGTACAATAACTTCCCACTGCAACATATTCATCTTTAGTAGTGGAAAGTGCAATATTATATTTTTGTACAAATTACAAGAATATGAATACACTCATTATAATTGAAAAGTTCTAGATATAAATTATCTTTACATTTTACATCATTTAAAATTAGTGTATGAAAAAAATAAAAATAATTTACAGAAGAATAAAATAGTGCAAGATCCATAGTTCCAATAAAATAATGAATTATTTTAATTCGTTATTATGGGAAACTTTTGATTATTTATGAATCTCACACATAAGAAAAAAAATTATTATTCTTGGGTGGCTATCTGTTAGGTATAGGAGGCTACGAATAATTCCTCTAAAAAGTTTTTAATCAACTCGTTTCCCGTATTCATCAAGATCAAATTATTTTTAGGTTCTGATTAGTGAACTAATAAAATTATCATTATAATATACCAATATTTTAAATATATATTTTATATACTTAAAATAAGAACCCAAATAATATTATTCATTTAATAAAGTAATTATTTCCTCTTAGTAACTATTTATTATATTTTACAATATAAATACATATAAATAATTTTACATTTCACAAGAAATCTAAACACAATGCCTTAATATAGAATAATACAACGAGGAAAATTAATTTTATATACACTTGTATGAGTTATAAATTTAATAAAAATACTCTAGTTGCTTGAAATTCTCTAAGAACATATGTTATGCCATAAATATCATAACAAGAAAGAGAAGTGTTGGGAAAAAATTGGCCTGATGAAATGATTTATAGGAACCTTTCATAGTGAATTAATGTGTGATAAAACAATAATTATTGTTTATATATATGGAATCGTCCTTTTTCATTATAATTATCGACCAATATGTTGATGGGAATTACGACCAGTAGTCATTAAAATATTTGATCATTTTTTTGTTACATAGATGCAATTATGTGACCTTTTAAAATAAATTATACTATATCCAAATTTTATTATTAGATTAAATTAATATATTACATTTAAAATTTGATTTATGATAAATGTATTAGTTTTAAATAAATATTATTTTCATTAAATATTCTTATAAAATACCATTTCAATAATAATATAAATTAATAATATCTTAAGTAATTTTTTCAATGGTATGAAAATTTACTATATTATAAAAGCTATTAAATTTCATTAAATAATGATTTTATATAAAATTTAATATTATAATATATTTATTATTATTTTAATTTTAATTTCTAGACTCAACATGTAAAAAATATTGTAGGGTGATTTTTTTGTGTATTTTTTTGACAAATTTTATTTTTTTACCAAGAATGTAAAAAATAAATATTTACGACCACTGTAATTTGATGACATCATTTTTATTTCTGAATGATTTAAAAATTTATGAAACATTTTACTAAATCAAGATTTCATTTAATAAGTATAAAAAATGAAGTTTAATATTTCTACTTTACTCTTTTTTGAACAACAAATTACTTATTTTCAAATCTAATTTATTTTTAGATTATGTGCATTAATTGGTTTAGCTAGAGGTTATGGTTTGGTTTTGAATGACCTTTAATGTCCAACCACACACTCCCACTCTCTAATAGTCCTTATTTTTTTGGAATTTATTAAACCAACAAGTGGTTTTCTTATATAATAAAATAAGCAATATTTAGTCTGTCAAAACTCACCCTTCCTCAAGTATAAATACCACACTTTCCCATTCCTATTCTTACCAAATTCATCATTCATGGTGTTCTAGTCAATTTTACACTCAATGACTAAATCTAAGGTGCTTTAATGGTGTCACGATACCACCCTCATGTTTTAGGAAGAACGTTTTCTAGGTAAGGGAATTTTATTCTTCTCCCTTTTTCATTTATGTACCTCCCTTTTGAATGTTATATTAATGTCAAGGAGTTTTTATTTTCATGAACTTTTTATCTCCATCCTAATTAAAAAAATGTGTTTTACCAATGGGATACCCTCATTCCCTCTCATTATGAACTCCCTTTAATCTACGTTGAATATCATCATGCTCCCAAATTGTAAATGCAAATTATATTTTTATTATAAAATTACTTTTTTTGGACAAAGTGGGATAACTCCAAGTAAAATCCCAAAAATAGAAAACAATATAAGATATTAAAAAATTATTTAAATAAATCAAGGACCAATTTGAATAAATATACACATATAATTTCTGTAAAATATCACTTACCTTATTATCCAGTTAATATTTTATAATATCATCAAATTGATAATCCATTTTATCCCATGCTTTGAAGAACTCCTCTATGATTATCATCCTTTATCTGAATCCTCTTATAAGAAGTAGATATTTCTTGTTGAACCAATAAATATTTTCATTGTTTTTATCCACTAGAATTAGACTCTGTTCCATCCTATTTGTATGCTCATTGGAAGCATGAATAATTTGGGCCCCCTCTAACAATTCTTCCTCAGAGTACCAGAGAATTTCCCAAGACTCTTCCCTTATATCCAAATATATTGCCCAATGTGTACTATATGTAATATCCAATAGTTCATCAACATTTGAATCATACTTTACTAACATCCACTAAGGAATAACAATGGAATCCTTAATAGTTACATAGCCTCCCTGAATCGGAGACCAATCTTCCAACATAACTCCCATCTACTCAAGATGTTGTTCCTTAGAATTACAACCTTATCCCATTGTACTTCCACTTAGAAAGCTCAAGATAACATCTTTCACATGATCATTATTAGGGGGATCGCACTCCTAGACCTTGAAACCAAATTTTTTTCTGACCTTTTCTCCATTAGTTTAGGTAGGTATGAGTAATACTTACACCCTTTAGATTTCCTCCTCTAGATCACTATAAAACTACCTAGATCCCTATTTTCATTCTTCCCCTTCTTCCCCCATGGGTAATGAATACCTCTACCTTTTCCTCCATTTTTAATGTTTTGTACAATTTGTCCATTGATCTACCCTTGATTCTTCCCTTGAGAATCACACTGAATCACAATGATCTTGACCAAGGCTATCAGTTCCCAAATATTTAAAATGATTATTGATATTAATAACTAACAATGTACATATCAGTTTTGTTCTTCCAATGGCATTCACCCAACCCCTTGACACATATGGATAGTCATAAAATTGATTCCTATGTCCCTTGGAAGACACTACCTCAGGTGAGGAACAATTTCCTATATGGGAAGCTTCTGTATAGAAAGAAACCATTGTACTAATGGTATCTAATGGAAGAGTATCAGCTGTACCAATTTTCACATAACCTCAATAGTACCTACAATATTGGATTAAGATCATCAAAGTCACTTCTTATCCTATCAAAGATATATACCACCTTTTTATTTGAATTTGATGGTGTTTCCTCCTATTGATTATGAATGAAACATGTTTCATCATTTATAATCAAATTATCCATAGAGAGGGAACCAAAATCCTCATACCCAATCTAATTTTGAGCTAAATGATAAAGAACCATATTCTAGTTCATGTAGACCCATCAACATGTGGAATAAAGGTGACCTAGGTGTTTATAGGATGAGAAAAATTCAGTCAATGATTCAAATACCACCTCATGTTTACATCGAAATTATTCCCCTACAGTGATCGAAATCCACTCCACAGGTGGTCTTTATATGTCAACTTCAACAAATATATGTGGTGAAATGGGGAGAACAATTGAATTAGTCCAACGATCAGAGAAAAAAATCATCAAACCATGTTCCTAATCATATGTAAAATAGTGATATTTTGAAAGGGGATAAGATGTTATAAAAAACATACCCACAACTCTGTTATAAGAGTATCAAAATTCATATGAAAATAATAAGACCATCAAAATAAATAAAAGGGACTACAGTTTGAAATACTTAGTTCTATAGATTAGGAAAGAATAAAATAATTCTATGAAGAAAATTGAATCATTATTGTTCATTTTTTTAAAAGTCCCACCACCTATCAGTTCTGAAGACCCAAAGAAACGAAGAAGTACCTAAAATTTGATTCAGCCGAGGGATGATAATTTTGGAATTTATCCACTAGAGTAAGATTATGGAGATCTGAATCATATTTGAACTCTAAAATCAAGATTTCTAGATGTGGTGATTTGTAATAGAGATATAGGACCATAGATCTAATCATGATAGCTATAAATGATGGAAGAAATTCTGGGTTAGATAATTGAATAAAATGATGAATCCGAGTATGATAAGATGGTGGATGGAGATCTTTCCCCATCTCCAATAGGGGGTGGGGGTATGGAACCAAGATCATTCCTGCCTTGGGAATTCCATATAGGGAGAGAACTTGGAAAATTACAATCTCTTTTGTCAGTATTTAAAATAATCATTTCTTTTTCATCCTATTAAATTTATTTCTGAAATTTTTCTCTTTTAAATAATAAATTCTAATATTTTAAATATCCAAACCACTTCATTTTCAATGTGCATTCATCCAAATTTAAGGAAAATTTATTGATTTAGGGATTTACATGTATGAAATCAATATAACCTCTTCACGGGTTAAAAAGGATGTAATGTTCAAATACCAAGGAAGTACACCCAGAAGAAGAGCTTCTTACCATTTACTAAAAAGGTAAGAAATGATACATAAGGAAATGGGTGGGATAAAACAAAGGGACATTTCCTCGTCCATAAAAATAGTATTAAAGATCATAATAATAAAAGTCATATTAATATTAAAAATCATCAACCATTTCCCACTCATATTGATACTTACCATTATTTACGATCCTTAGGATTTCTACATTGGCCTCCTTTGACACCTTAGAAGATCTAGTAGGAAAAGTCAGTGGTAGGTTAGAATAGTC
Organism: Viscum album; assembly: GCA_963277665.1. Lineage (NCBI taxonomy): Eukaryota > Viridiplantae > Streptophyta > Magnoliopsida > Santalales > Viscaceae > Viscum > Viscum album. The sequence goes on along the minus strand of OY728167.1, from coordinate 801,919,048 downwards.
TTTTTGTGGCCTTTTATTTGAAGGGGAAGGAGTGAAACCATAACTATCAACAAACTTTTTCTTTAAATTTATGGTTGCATCCACAAAATAGGAATGACCGCCACTACCCGATGGCTTCAGGGTGGTACTTATATTCACCCCTTAATCATTATAGATGTTTCAAATCTTCTCAAATTTTCTATAGGCATTAAATGTTTTATAGATCTTCTGATGAAAATTAACATGATTCTGAGCATCATTTTTATTGAAACCATCATCATGTGGGGTTGAATGATTATAATCCATCAGATGCATCCATCCTTTCCCAAAAGAGGCTGCATAGAGATATCATCTAAAACATCTTGATGAGTCTGGACATTTTCTACAAATGACATCTCCTGCTGCACACCATTACAACCTGGGTCAGTAGAAGATGATTCCACCTGCACATTCCCATCTAAGAAAGTACTAGTACCTTTTTTATAAACCATCTTACCTTGATGAGATATTGCCTTAATACTAGCATTAATGTTAGGATTTGTAATTCCCATGACAAAAATAAACTCCGGACCATGCTTCATTGTTGAGGAAAAGGCATTCCCCTTCAAATCATTATCCACAACCTCATACATATTTTTCTTCTCAGATTTATGTCTATTGCCCACAGGATTGACATTATTATGCACCACATTCCTATTTAATTTATTCCTACAATATGTCTCATGACACCCTTTTAAAGAGAAATATGTTTCATAGAATATGTTTTTGACATGTGCAATTGTTTGATAGTCTGAAAAAGTTAGGAAATTGATTCCTATTACACCTTTATAGGGATGAAATCATCAAATTATTATAGAACTATATTATCAATTAAGCACAGGATTAAGTCAATCTCCACAAATACCCTAGAAAAAAATACATAAAAATGGCTTCCTTGGTCTCTCTGTTTATTTTGATTGGAATACCAACAGGAGAGGATATATTAAATAATATTTTAGGATTCCATATGAGCTAGTCAAAACCAAAAATTTAAATCCAAAAGTCATCCTTATATTTTTATATAAAATGGGTTAAACCGAAAATTCCATTATTGAATGAAAATATTACTTGGATACAAAGAAATTTATGAAATCATCCAAGACCTATGATTAATTTACTCTGATGGGAAAATGGCATGGAAGAATCCCCTACACATGGGTATAAATCTACAATTAGAATGATTCAAGAAAAAATCTATGTTTTTAACAGATTTTTTTTCAAAGATATCCACCACTTGGGAAAACATTCATAACAATAATGGAGTACTTTAAAATATTAAATATCTCACTGATAACCTCTTTTTTAGAAACCACATGACCAATGTCTCCCATATTCACATTTTGATCTAAAATAGAATCCTTCATATGTGTCAAATGTCTTCTATTCGAATCCCTTTCAGCTTTCACAAGACCAAAATCACTCACGGCTATATTTTTATTAATAGATATATATGTAGGAGATCGAACCACCCCCACCACTACACTCATAGAACTAGTTCAAATAATCCTCTAGGAATCATCTACCAAATGCACCATTTAATAATGGTATGCATAAAATGAGGCTGCCGCCACCACCTCAGCCTAATTAGATCCATTCAAATTAGTCTCCATTATAACAGTATGACATAGATCCTACAACACTAGCTTCGCCAATGAGGATATATACTCACTTTTCACCTCATCCATCCTCATCATGGTCCACCATGATCCTTTCATATCAATATCAAACATTACAGATCAATTCAAATTATTCCTCCTTATCGCCACCACCAGATATTTATGCTCATATATCACTTCGATCATCTCTCTGCTCTTCCAATCACCACTTTTCTCTGCAATCATGGGAGGGAAAGATGTGGTGTTATCAATACGTCTTTCCACCCTTGTTTGAGGTTTGAAAAAGACCAAATAGATTGATCGATATTCACATTCATCAATTTCATATCCATTCAGAAGAACATAAACAAAAAAATGAGGCAACACCGTATTCAAGTAGTGATAACCAACTAGTACCCTAGAGATTACATCAAATAAGAACTCCAAAAACCTCACACTTTCCATCTCCCTCTACAAAATACCAAATGTTAAAATACATAATCACCTATGTAGTCAATGATTTTATATGAAAACTATTCATTATTCTACTCAGGTAATTGATGGAATGTTTTATTATGATCTCTGTGGAAGAAATGAATTTATTCATATAAAGGGTGGGCCATGATATTTTTACAAAGAATTGGGTAATGAATTATTCTCTATAGATGACATGTTATAATATACCATGAATAATTACATATGTAATTAATATTTATGACACCTTAGTGATAAAACTTTTTATTATTCTTATGAATGTATTATTTTTATATTGTATCCACATTTCCATGTTATAAATCATGTTCCTTATATTATGATATGTATCAGGTTCTTGTTATCATTCTTTATTGATATGAATCTTTGTCACATGCTAAGTACTTATTTATTATTCCATTAATGTGATTTATGAACACTCCATTATATGATATAGGTCCTTAGGATATTAAACACAATAAATGAACCTTTGGACCAACATATGAAGAGGTCTTCAAGTGAATTAGAAGAATGTTTTATCTTTTCCATGTATTATGTTACTAATTTCTAAGACAGTAAACCAAAAAAATCCTCTGTATTGTAAATTTTACTATCATGTAATGAAAGGTTTATGAAATAAAAAGAGTGTTCTACATATTTGGTATCAAAGGACAGATTAGTTAGTTGTGAAAATTAAGAAAACAAATCATTAGAAAATACCATAGGGATAAGTGTAAATATAGGAAAACATCCTATTTTTTGGTGAAAAAAGTGTAATTGGTTTTCAAGAAAGCACATCCTCATATAGATTCTACATGTGAAGGTGGATCTGGCACAAATTTACCTTGGACAAAAGCCCTAATACATCATATTTACCCTGGCTCAATCAGGAAATAGTGCACAAAAATGGTTCTTACTGCACACCTGATTTGACCATCCCAAGGGATTTGTTTTTTAATCACATTCTCGAACAAACACTTATAAGGGATATAATGATAACATATAACATTTATTAATACTGATGTATATCATCCCATAAACATAATATTAGAAAATTTTAGGATTAGTTATTTCCTTTAGAATCCACTATATTTACTAAACCTGGGAGTATCATTGACGACTTGTCACCACCACATTAAACCACGTCACCATATTCTAGTATCCAATTTCCATTAAACCCTCCAATATTCACTCACTCCCCCACATTACCCCTCAGTTTTCATCTCCGAGAAATGTATAACCACGAGTATCTCCACGCCTAGGGTTACATCTCCTCTTCTTCCTCAATATCACCTACATTTATCTTCCACCGCTCAGCTCCCGCTCGCATTTTCTCTCCGCTCATAGGGTTCCCCCGCAACTCCCTCTACCACACCAGATATTCCACATATGCATGCACCTCGTCTGGCTACTCCACCTCCATTTCCTCCTCTACCGAGTTCTTCGAAAGTAGAACCTTCGCATTCGGCTGCTCTGTCTACACCTACTCTAGGTAAGGCTGCTTCTCCTTCTCCAACTATGGCTACGGCTGCTCCGACTCCATTTACTCCTCCTCTAGATGGTCCGGCTATGAATCTGATACCCCCTACACCCGCATCTGAGTCTCTCAATTCAACCTACATCCCGACCTCCCCATTCTCCCTATCTTCAATGATATTAATTGTTGCACACAAGGGATTCACCGAAATTCTATTCGTAAACCTTTAAATGTGACATTGGGGTCAGATCCATGCTCGGGTGGACCTCAGAATGTCAGTGGATCATCTTCATCGATTAGGTTTGTTGTTTCTTGAATTAGATCTGGTTCAATAAAAAATTATTATTATTGGATCCAGATTCTTAGGTTTCGATTTCAACTGACGTGTCGACTTCAAATTCTATTGGTGCTTCGAGCGTCGGTTGCTCATCTTCAAACCGTACACTCACATCAAGGTATGGAATGAATGACATTATTTTCATTTGGGTTTTAGGTATGGACTTCCAAAGATCTCTACTTTCCTTCATGTATGTATCACTGAACATGCAGTTGTTTTCTGACATTCACATACATGTGGTGTATTCTAAGATTCTTAGGTTGATGTAGACTTCATATAATTATCAAGTTCATGCTTTACCTTCAGCTACTCACAACATATCTATAACTCATTATCAGGTTTCTATTCATTTTTCTTTATCTTCATTTCCTGTTTTAAAATATAATGGTAACAATATTTCAAGGTAATTTTTCATGGAAGCAATTATTTAATTTCTATTTATAAATTCATAAATTGATGAGGTTTCTTTTATCACAAACAATATTAATATTTCAAACCATGCTTTTCACAGGGATTAACATGCCACTATTTTGGTCATAGATCCAATTGTGAGAAAGTCATTTTATCATTGTCATTGATTTTTTATAATCATGAACCATGTTGTATATTGTTTTCTACTTCTCCTAATATATTTTTGTATTTATTCTAATAAAATTTTTGTCACTTATGCTGCTTAATTGGTCATGTGACATGCAATACCTCATCTATAGTGTTAATTTTATAATTTAAGTTGTTTTTGGTGTCCCTGCTACTGGACACCACTCTAAGGCTGATTTACATAATGGAAACCCATATATAATAGCACATACACAACATGCTACAATATGAGTTTGAAGTTTAAAGAGGAAATTAATGGTAAGGTTATATATTACATTTGTAAATTACCTCTTGACATCTTTGACATAATTTACTACTATAATATATTATATAACATTCTATTATATATCCTAATGTTGGGTACCTCAAGGTAGACATGTCACCTCTATAATGTTCAACGTCACCCAAAAAACACCCTTCCTTTCATCCCTCTGTTTCTCACATCTCATTCACATTAATATGAGCACTAGCTAGATGATGTTTTATAGTAATCCCACCACCCGGTATAGGTGGCCTAATCCAAAATAATGGTTCTATCTTATGGGACAATATGATTATTCATACCAGGAAATGAAATAATCATGTAATGGTGTAGATAATTTGATCAATTATATGTGTATTCCTTATATTATCAACTATATGTCTACTCTGCTTACAATACTAATCCTGGGTACCCTTTCATTCCACGTGTCATATATGTTACTATTTCACCAATCAACTTCACCAATATACTTCCATTGATTTTCATTTTCCTACATTTCTTTTTTAATGATTTTTTTCTCTTCCCTAGATTCTTTCATCATCTGCATCGCCAAAGTTTGTTGACTTTGGTTGTGTTCGATGTGAGGTATGCGTCTTTTCCTATTTTATCATCCTAATGAAAACATAGTGATCCCTACTTATTGTCATGACTAATGATGATGAAATTTTCTTTCAATAAACAAGAGATGACATGGGTCTACTATTTCTTCCAGATCAGTGCCCATGATTTCATAGGCTCCTGAAACACTGTTTTAAATTTTACATTCTAGAAAAATATAATAATTGATTATGTATTTAATTCATATAAATTAATGGATGTTACATATTCTATGTAATTAGTTTCATGAGGGTTTAATATAGAATCCTGAGTACCCATGCATTATTATTTACTTAATAAGAAGTTTCACATAATGTTTTTATAATTTATTCACAGTCATTATTCTTATTCCAACAATATCAACATTCAATCACTATTTGTGTTTCATCTTCAATGTTATTCTATTGTATGTGTTTCCTATTTCTATGATTTTGGTTCTATCATTTATTTTTTGTTTATAGTGTTTCATAGTTTTATTTAGTTATTATATTATAATATTACTTATATGGATCATATTGTCATTAAATTTTTTTGGTTAGGTTTATAATAGAATTTTTTATATTTCATTAAACTATGTTGATGTTTGAAATCCCATTTTATGTGTTCTAATAGTTCATCTGATGTCTCTTCAACTGTTCAAGAAATCTAGAATTCCTAATATATATATATATATATGATACTTAATGACATAGAATACGTACTAATGATATATTTATTCTATTTGAAATATCTTGATTCTGTATACATTTAAGTAAAATTGACAATTTTCTGTTTCTATTGTTTATAAGGGATAAAAAAATCATCAAAATATATGATGTGAAGAGTTTTTTACCTACAGTAAACCATATTTAAAGTGACTGTAACATCAGTGTACCTAATTGGATGTGTGTTATCTAAAGCAAGGCAATCACATTATCATTTTATAGTTAATGAATTAATGTTTTTTAGTTATAAAAGTTATTCTACTTTATCAAGTGAGAAAAGGATGTTCTTAAACCTACTACGTGTTGTTTTTATAGGCTTCTAATTGCACTGAGTGGAGGCCTTCAATGAACATTTTATTGGCTACACATGCAACCATTTATGTAGCATGAGTTATCCACTTCCATGGATTCACCTTCCCAAATCTTGAAAAAACATTGAAGCTTACATCAAATAGGATTTTTATCCTCCCATACTATACACCAATATAGAATATTTCACATATATTATGCATTCCAATATATTTCAATTAGTTTCCCTTTTTTTATATTGTTATGCTACTCATGCTTATTCATGTAAAACCAAATGTGCATGAAATGGTTGAAGATTCAATGGAGTATCAAGGCATGTATAGTTACTAAATGATGATATTTTCTACTGACCATGCATTCGAGGTCAGTGTTCCCACTCCATGTTAAATCAAGATTCCACACACTATGTCCACATCACGGTCAATATAGTTACCAAAAAATATGATTTTTTACAAGATAATTATCATTTTATAGTTATTGAATTATTATTTTTAGTTACCAGGAGTAATGCTACTTTATGATGTGAGCACATGTCATTTTTAGACCTAATGCATGTTGTTTTTATAGGATTCTATTTGTAGTGACTAGAGTACTTCATTGAACATGATATTGGCTACACCTGCAACTATTTATATACCATGACATCTCACAAAACAATGATAATAAATTATAAGCCAAATCTTCCTTTGTTTAAAGAAAAATGAAGACTAAGAATATAGAACAACACTCTTTGTCAATTAGGTAATTCATCTACATTAATCCTTCATTAATTTTTCCTTCATAATAATTGCACATTATATATTTCATATTATACATTCAAAATATTATTTAATTTCCACTATTTTATAATACACTGTTGATTGTGTTTTCATTTTGTTTTGCTATGATTTATTAATGGTTGTTTTATTAGAATGTAGCAAAACATGTTGGGTATTTATAGTTACCCTCCTGTTGCAGGTGGGTCCATTGAAGGAGTCCACTGGATTTCTACTGAAAATATTTCTAGCATGGATGGGTATTTTTGGTAGCTGGTTTGTTCATCCCATCATTTTTACTTAGTGTTGTAGTTGTGTATTATGGTTGTTGTCTTGGTGTTTTACTGCTCCTACAATTAGAACTGCTTTGGTTAGCTTTGAGATTTCGTAGGTTATGTTCAAAATGAGATTGATTGAAATTACGGTAACATCCATATTGCTGAATAATTTGGTTTGTTTAATTTTCAGGACCATTTTGGTTGTCTCTGTTTGCATGGTGGTGTTTTTTTCAAGCATAACATAGGCTGGTAGTGGTGCAATTTTGTATGGATGATATCTGAAAATGTTTTTTGCATCTATAACCTGTTTCTGTTTTTCCAAATGTGATGTTTTGATTGGTGTTCTGATTTCATGTTGGTTCTCCTATAATGGTTCCCACATCACTGAAAAATGAATTTAATTTGAGAATACATAAAAGGGAACCTGAGTACAATATGTTTTTGAGAAACCATACCAAAATATATTCTGCACTGACCAAACTACAGATGGGTTTGGTGGAGGAAAAGCTTAATTTGGTTGTTGAATTGTAGTCAGATGCTCTGTCACCATTGGGTTGATTCACCAGAGGTAATTTCAGGCATTTAGAAAGATTCAAATCTTTTCTATTTTTATTAGTAGACTGGTAATGATTACACAACTAATATCATTTCTAAATTTGAGATTTGGCTTCTATATTGATCACGTTTAATTTATATTTGATACGTTAATCATGTTTGGAATAATATGGATGGAAAATAATATTTTATTGTTTTATTTTACATTTTATTTATCACATTTACAATTTAGTATCCATCTCACACTATTTCACTCATAACATTGTGTTGGGAACCATTATAGGAATGGGTGAAGCGACCTATTGGATCACACTTCTTTAATCATAAATGAAAAACTAAGGTGAATGTTGGAATGAGGATTTGATGCAAGACCTAAGTGAGAAGAATATTCACAAGGTGATTCTTAAGTTAAGATGTTGATGATTCCCGTCTCTGGTGTCACCAGGGTTTCCATAAAGATAACTAAAAATGTGAGCCTTTTCCTGTTTCTTCATTTACCTTCTGATGGATCCATCATTAATGACTTTTGTGCTGCTGGATCAGATTCTATTTTTGATTTCCAAGTGCGATATTTGTAGATGTCCGAATATTTGTGGAGGCATGGATCAAGGATCTCAGCTTGTAGCTACAGAACAAGGATGCCATGTAGTTCATGACCCCTAGCAAAGGATCCACAAAACCAGACAATGTTGTCGCTATCATGGAGACTGAAGCACAAACCTCATAGGAAGAAGTAGAGGTTGATGAGAGCTAGGAAGAGGTGAAGGGAATTGATATGGTGATGAATCAGGAAAGCGTGTGGAGGAGTAAGGTCTTGAAGGCACTCAATGCACAAAATCGAGACATTGTGATTTCCATTATGGTAACACCACAGAGCAGTGTCATAGGTGCAGTTAATAATTTCTCCATATTTTGATTTCATTTTGCAGGAAGATTATATGTTTATATGTATTAAGACCTCCAACAGTTTTATACATCGAGCTATACTTAATTATGAAAACTAACATTAAGCATCAAATTCATATTAATTTCTGTTCTAAAATTTCTGCAATAGTCAACAAAATAGTAATACTGATATAATGTGTTTTTGCTTATTTTACTTTGAAACACACAAAAGATCACATGTATCCATAGCCATGGTAATCCATAGCCACGGTTATACAAAGACATGTTATTAAATCTATAAATATTTCCATTTCTCTATTAATATTATGTATTCACATACCTGTATTTACAATATATAGGATATTGTTTTCTCAATTTCTTCATAAAAAAAATCTTTAATTAACTTATATGATTAATTAGGTTAAATAAATTTACTTTCATTTGCATTATCAGTTTTTACTTATATAGAAAATTTCATATGCATTATCAATTTCCACTTGCATAAAAACATTGTGGCATGGCTACTATATGTGATCCTGTAATCAATGTCATTCCATTATGCATTACCTGTATGTACTTATATAAAATATAAGTTTATTCTTTTATGCATTTACTTTCCAGAAATTTCATATTGGAAAAAATACTTATTATATTTAAATGAATGTAATTATATGATCATGTCGTGCAAATGCACATGGTGGGTACTAAATATAGTTATACAACCTTGGGTTGTTGACATTTAGTGAAGAAAAAACCAGATTCAATTAGTCTTTATCTATTTTTTTATTCAATTTCATGTTAATTATTATGAAGTGGGTGTCGACTCTTTGTCTTCATAAATTTATTTTATTCAATTTCATATTTTATTTAATATTTTTCTATGATCTCTACATACATCATTCCATATTGTTCCATATACATGAAGAATTGTTTGACTCCGTTTTTTTCAAAAGCATCCCACTCATTAAATTTATTATTATTTTATTTATTTTCACATTTCTCAATTTTATTATTACAACCACTGTCTTATCATTGAATTATCTTTCACTTTTTATTTCAGTGCCCGCATTATAGTTATTTTGATAGAAATTGAAAATGAATTCAAATATACTTCCTCAAAATTTAAAAATTCATATACTTTTACTCTATTCATTTTCTTTGTCAAATATTTGAATGGTGTATTCATATTCTATGCACTCCTATTCCATTATCATACACCATTACTTTCTAATTAAATTTTTTTCAACATTAATTTTTCTTCTCAAATTTAATAAATATAAATATCTTATTAAAAAAACCATTAATCGAATACATCATGCAATAGAATGGGTGAGTACTAGTTATTATAAGATTCCCAATTGTAAAAAAAATGACTTAGGTTTTTTCCTTCTAGAAAAATGGGGTGAAATAGAATGACTTGATAAAATAATAAATACAATGAACAATCTGATGATGACATTCCCAATATGGGGGATATAGACTTGAAAAAATAATGATGATGATGAAAAATTTAACTCATGTCATGAACAAAAACTGAATCCATGTGAATCATCCTACTTCACCAAGAAATGAACGACTAGTAGTTGAATATTTCTTGTTTCAATGACCACATATTTTTAGTGCAACCACTAATACACTAATTTCAAAAACATTGATCTTCACTATAGAAAATATATTTTTTAACTCCATTGTTTTATGAAAAAGAAAGTTACGTTGGAAGTATATCACATAGAGGTAGAATCATAACAGAGGTGGACATTGATAAAGAACACAAAGACAAGGGATGAAGTGGATACCATGGGATGGGAATACTTAAAAAAGTCAATTTTCATTCAGTATTTTCCTAACAACCTCATTAAGAAAATGCAGAGGGAATTTATTGATTTTAAACTAAAAATAAAAATGAATCGGAGAGGTAATATGAGATGAAATTGAAAAGGAAATCACATTATGATTCAAGATTTTTCATCAACTCTAATGGGATGACATATGGATTCACTAGCTAACTAAGACCCTATCTATAAAATGATTTACCGATCTGAGACATTAGTAGTCATGAAGAGATATTGTGGTGTTCTCTCAAAGTTGTGATAGAGTTATCAATTTCACGTTAGAGTCATGTACATAATGATAAAAAGATAAAGTTGGAACAATTGTTTTTTAGGCATCTGAATGAGAAGAAATTACAACATACCATGTGATAAAAATTTAGGAAGATTCATTAGAGTGATTATTTAAAAGGAAGGGGAATGTGATACATGTTTTTCTAACAAATTTAAAAACAAAAATTTAATAGAGGGAAACCCCCATCAAAACTTACAATCGAGAAGGGACCATGGTTGTGATTTTACAATTAAGAAAAATTATTCTGAGGTTGTAAATGATGTTGTTGAAGATACACTCATCGTACAGTCAATGCTAGCAAGTAATTTTTTTTATTATAGTTCTACACTTTCTATAATTTATTTCATGTTTGTAAAGAACATAAAGGTTATCCATGAACATCTAGTTTTAGAGTTTTCAATTAAAACTCACTGAGGATCTAATGAATCATAAATATATATAGGGATTTCTCTATTAACATTGGTGAGTACAATATATCTAATAAAATAGAGATCATTTTGATTGTGGAATTTGACATGATACATGGGATGGATTGGTTTTTGAAGTATAATTATAAGATAGACTGTATAATAGAGGATATTTTAGTAGTATTGAAGGTAAAATGTGTGATCATCATGAACGTATAGATTTCCAAACCTAGGTATTTCCAATAACCATCTCCTATTTCCTTCTTTATGGAAATGATTAGTCACGAGGAATAAGAAAGGAAAATCCTAACAATGGGAGATGTTCCCATTTATTTGGAATAAATTGATATATTTCCTATATTTTTTTGAGACATCCCATAGAAAGATAGGTAGAGTTCTAAATTTAACTCATGACTAGATCCAAGAAAATATCAAACACCCCATATAGAATTTCATAAATAGAGTTAGAGGAATTAATGAAGAAACATAATAGTAATTTAAAGAAGGGTTTTATACTACATAGTGTGTCCCCTTTGGGATAATATGTTCTCTTTGTAAAGAACAATGATGGATCAATTTGGTTGTGTACTGATTATATATAACTTAATGGGATCACAGTGAAGGAAAAACATTATCATCTAATGATTGATGATTTGTTCGAGTAGCTTCATAGAGAACAATACATTTTCAAGATTGATCTTTAGTTTGGGTTTCATCAGTTGAGGGTGAAGAAAGATGATGTCCAAAATACTACCTTCTAAACAAGATATGGGCATTAACAGTTTGTTGTTATTCCCTTCATCATGAAAAATGATCTAGTCATATTTATGGATTTAATGACTTAATTCTTTTAGGACTACCTTTATAATTATTTGGCAGTATTTATTTATGATATTTTGTTATATATAAAAAGTATTGAGGAGAATTAAGATCATATATGGGTTATACTACAGTCTCTAAGGAAATATATGCTGTTTTGTAAATTAAAAAAATGTGAATTTTGGTTAAAACAAGTTGAATTCAAAGGATACTTTGTGACCAAAAAAGGAATCCAAGTTGATCCATCTAACAAAAATGATTTAGAGGAGTGTCCACATACTATAACTGTAACATATATTCTCAGTTTCCTTGGTTTACCATGATATTATAGAATGTTTTTTAATAAATATTCATGCATTTATAAGCCACTAAATAAGTTAACTTTAAAGAGAGTTATGTTTATCTAAAAAAATGAAAGTGAAGATAGTTTCCAGGAACTAATAAGGAGGTTGGTTAGTGAACCAATGCCAAATTTTCCCTATAATGGGGATGTATTTATCATTTTTAACGACTCATCATTAAAGTGTCTTGTATGTGTGTAACAACTAGGCCCTACAAACAGTACCACCAACCTCACCTTAACAGGGTCATCAGGTCATGGCTAGGTAGGTACTACCAGTTTCCTTTCTGACACATTGTCCCCTACCTATGGCCCACCCACATACCCAAACAAGTCATTTTACTAATTATTTTCCACAAATACCAACAAATGTTCTTTCTAGTGTTCTTTTTCCTCATTCACACACACCATGGGAATATTCCCATAATTTCACCAATCTATTTCCATAATCCAGGCCAATCAAGATTAAATTTGGGGTTATAGTTTCCTAGGCTCCTGAAACGAATGGTGAACCTTGTTGACATGAGTCAAATCACTTATTAATTTAACCCTTTATCATTCTATTTTATTACATTAACCCCTATTTAGAGTAAAATGTCATCACTGTGGTCCCTATATATTAACATAGGAAGTACTAATTTATTTATGAATGGGTTTTTGTTCTGATAGTAATGTAACAATTGGTCCCTGATGATAGTTCATACATCCTGGATTAACATTTTCTTCGGGTCATGTCCCTCTAGGTACCACCAATTTCCCTACAAACAATTGAACCCATTCATTGTTTCCACCCACATTCCTAAATGGTTCATCTAACTTATTAGTGTCCCCATATGCCAACAAATGTTCTTTCCAGTATGCTTTTTCATCACTTTCACACTCCTTGGGAAACATTCCAGAATGTCACCCATCCAGATCACTACTCTAGACCAAGAATGATTAACTGTGGAGTTCAAATCAGGTAGGCTCCCAAAAAAATGTGAAGGCTGTTGACATGAGTCGTATCAATTAGTAATTTAACACTTTATCATTATGGGGTGTTACAATGTGTACTTGTAAAAAATGAAAAAAATTATTTACTATGAATTTCGATAGTTAACAACTCATAAATACAATTATCCTACCAATGATCTGGATTTAGTTGTAGTAATTGTTTCTCTGAAGATATGGAGTTTCTATATTTATGGGGAAAAGTGTGATATATACATAGAAAAAAAATGTTTGGAACATATATTCACACATAAGGATATAGACATGAGACAAAGGAGATGGTTATATTATCTTAAATACTATGAGTGTTACATTCATTATCACCCTGCACACATAGTCACTAATGCGTTGAGTAGGAAATATCACAGTGTTCATGTATTGATGATGATTGAATGAGATCCATTGGTCAAGGACCTAGTATGTTTCGACATGGGAATCATATGGAAAGATACATCGTCAAACCTATCCTAAATTATTTATCAATACACATTACTTGAAAGGATCAAGAATGATCAAAGAGATGATACTCTGATGCAAAATAATATAAAAGAAATGAATGATGGGAGTTTTCCAAAATTCAATATTGATTAAGAAGGTGTATTCAAATTTGGTTCACATCTATGTATTCTATCTATTATAGTGATAAATAAGGATCTTATTAGTGAATCTCAAAGCTTTACATTCTCTATAAACGTAAGATCCTGAATTTTTACATGTATTCGTCCCTCTGATTTTTTTTGTTAATATTTTCATTCAATGTTGTTTTCATCATGAAAGTATACTATTTAAATAAACATAGTCTTGGGGTGTGAGGAAACATGAGAAAATATTGATAGTATCCATGTGGAGATCTTTTTTGGGAAAAAACGACTTAATGTTCCTGGATGTATTCTTGTTTGAATTAATGGAGTCCGGGTATAAATAAGTTAAGTCTTTCGTTGTATCGTAGTTTGTTGAGAATCTTTAAAGTAGTTTCAGATAGTTAAAAAGAAAAATGGGTTGGAAAACCATATGAGAAACATTTATACACCGTGTAAAGGGAATACACATCATGTAATTGTTCAAGGATTTTATTAAAATATATCCAAAGATATGGTTTTTTCATCATATTCCTTTAAAAACATTTACATGATGTGTAACTAAATTACACACCATGCAGTTCTCCAACCTTCAATTTTAAATATGATATGTGGTTGAATTGTCTTCTTTTTTCTAAAACTATTCTACTCTCGATGCATGGGAATTCTACAACAAATTTTGGGGTGTCAACCTCCCTTCTAGACATTCCATTTTTGTGGGAAATTCTTTGTATGTTTTTTTATTTGGTTTCTTCATTCTCTTCCTTCTCCTCCAACTATTGTGATGATATCCCTTGAACAAATGCATTTTTGTTTTTATCCTGATTAGTTTTGATATAAGTAACCTCTTTAAAATCATCCAAACCTTCGTCCTCATTGATGTTTCCCATTGGAAAAATTGTTGGATTAGTGATTAAAGGTAGGGGTCTGAATCTTTAACCTATGTTATGATAATTTCAATGATTATGAAATATTTTGATTACTCCAACATAATGTGGTTCCAAATAAATTAAATGAATGAATGATATTATTACATGAAATACTTTTGGTTAAATGGGGTTTTAATGAGATTATGGCTACCAATGTGAATAGAAAAAAATGAATATAGTTGAATTAGAAAACAGCTTAAGGTATGTTTTGAATGAAATGTAACCTAGGATGAATTATTGTCCTGGAATCCCTAAATTGTTGATTTTTTTCAAAATTATATAATTTTTAACCAATTGGTATTTATATTTCAAGTGATATATGAAAGAATAACAGTACTAACATAAGTAACCACTGATAATTGTTATTTCATATTTTCATATCCATACTGTATGATAGGAATTTTGTTTCATAATGTAATGCTTATATATTGGGGTTGAACCTAGAAATTTAAAACATATATGTTTTAATGTTGATATTGAGTGGGCTAGGCTAAGTCCCATTAAAAACTTCTCATTGAGATGGTGCTCTTCCTATTCCCATGTTGTAATGCTTATAGGGTTTGAACCAAATGTTTTAATGATTATAGGGATTTTACAAAGATTTTTGGAATATAACTTGGTTATAAAATGGTGGTGGTCATGGTCGTAAGACATGTTATGCGATATTATGGCATAGTGATGAAGGATGTTATTATACCATGGTTATTTAGTGGTGATTGGAACTGTTGTAAGACATTCTTAGAGATAATTTGGAATGGATCCAAATTCGATTGTTGTTGTTGTATTTTATTAATTATTGAAGTAACTAATACAAATTTTTATTGATTTATTTCATACACTTGTTATTAGACTGATTTAGTTTAGACATGGTTGTGCCAACCTACTGATTAATACTCTCACCCTATTTGTATCGTCATTTTCTAGCTATGTTGTTTACATGGAAATAGGTTTGGAAAAGGGAAAAGGAGCAACTGTTGATTGCTCATTTTATGGATGGGATGGAGGTTGGAATTAGGACGGATATGGGGATTAGGACATGGGACCTTCACCCTATTCTTTGAGTCTTATAGTGTTTTACTTATATTTTTCAAGCATGAAATTTAGTTTCATTCCAACACATTAATACATTATTTTTTTATTATTTATTGGATTATTCATTTTACTTTTACTGTTGTCTCCCTCTATGTATATACTTTTATTATTTCCATTTATTATGATTTTTTATACTACTATGACACTTAATAATAGGGGGTATATTCTCACCACATTAAAATTTACAACCAAAATTTTAGTCAGTGGCCTCTTACATATGGGGATGCACTCTTGAGGTCTTGTGAATAACCCTTTCTGGCCACAGGATAGAATGCTGGATCGGGGGACGTCACAAAGTTTCATAAAATTAGTTGGATTTCTTTTTAAATTTTCCTTACTACTTGGGAATGGTAAAAATGAGGTAAGGATGTGTCAGGATTTGATAATGAGCTTGATCATCAGAGTATCTAACCCATGTATGGAGGAAAATCCGAGTGCCTAGGGATGGGATTTCTATTTGTGTTTTGTCCTTGTTACATTTGATGTTATTTCACCTTGGGTGATTCACATGTTTTGTGATGTTATTATTTTATGATATTTCTATTTATTTAATTTAGTACTCATGAACCAATATGGAACGAGATAATAATACATGAATCATAATAGGAACATAGATATATATTGACATTCATTTTTCATGATAAGGACATAACTATTTTTTCATATATTATATACTTTACTATTAGACCATGATAAGAGATATATATTTCCCTGCAAAAATGAAATGAGTTTTCATGTAATTCTAAAACATTGTTAATCTATGTCTAAAGAGACCACGATTTTTTGGTTCTCTGCTGGAGACACCTGTTGTGATTAAACTTCTTGTTAGCCAGTTCTATAATGTGTGTGTATTTATTATAGAGAAAATTCATTCACATCATATTAGACTTGAGCTCTAGTATATTGGTAATAATAATTCTCTTAACACGGCTGAACCGGAGATTCTAGTAGTTCCCAAGGAGAATATTGATGTTCAGCCTCATGACAGCTTCCTGAGGGTCATGTGATCTATAGAAAGGGAGACTATTTGTACTATTCCTTCAATGTTTGAGCTAATAAGATATTTTCAGGTGTATCATCTACCATTTTTTATAGGAGGAGGAGGAACCCAGGAATCCGAGTTTAGGATTGAGTCACTCTAAACAATCTTTAAGAATCTCAGGACACCTGCAGATGGGAGTATGTTGCTTTTTGTGTATATTATTTTGGGAACATCCAATAGTTGTTGGGATATTCTAGAATAATATGGGAAGTAATATGAGCTATCTTGGATGTAATTTTAGATGATGTTCCTCATCTATTTTTATACCGACAATTTGAGGGATGAAAAGGATTGTGCGTTCATGAATCTAATGTAGGGGGGATTATCGGTGTTGGACTATGATGAATTTCACACCAACCTACAGTTCTTTTATCCATATTTGTATGCCAATTATATTTCCAGTGTGAGTTGTTTTTAGGATGATATTAACTAGGAGATTTAGTCACATGTGAATGTTGCTTTATTAAGACTATTTCAAGATGTTATAAACCAAGCACTCATCATGGAAGGGAATTTGAGATATCCCCTATGAAGAGTCCATGTGATTTCATCAGGGAAATCAGAGTTAATATTTGAGTGGAAATAAGAACTATTATAAATGTTTACACAAGGTTTTAGTGGGCAGAGCAGTCAGGGTTGTGGAAAATCATCTGAAGACTATGTTTCATTCCAGTGCTATTAATGTAGAATGTTTTCCAGAAGATAGTGTGATGAATCCATAGTCGACTTTCATATATGTCATAGTATGGGTAATATTTAGAGTTCTATATGAACTTTTCACAGTTTACCAGTGGCAGAGGATTAGGACATGCATTGGAGTCAAGAAGTGGCTCAGCTACCCCTCAACAGATTATTAGATGGAGTCCACAGTCTGTTCAAGATGAATCAGGGGACATGGTATCCTAGTGAATTAGTTGTAATACCCATAAAGGGAAATATCTCATGGTAGTAAGAATTGAATCCAAGTTGGCTGGAAAATTTCATCTCATGTTATGTATACTACTCTAGGTATCATGGATGCACAACTGTCATTTGTCATATGAACGATTTTTGTACCATATATGTTATCTTGTGGCTTTTTTTATATAGATGAATCACATTATTTTCTATCTTATCTTTTTTAAAATGTGTTGTGATTTTATTTGTAATTATTAGATGGAATTTTAACCATTGACGCACCATTTGGAGTGCGGTCGGAAAATATCAGACCTTGCAAGGCGTGTTCCCTTAAAATTGATGGTTAGTATTTCTTTTAGGAACCATTCACACTGTTAATGAAAGGATTGAACTTGATTATTAGTATGGATTTGTTAATAATATTCCAAGATTATATAGACTATTAGAGGAATAGGGTTACATTCCTATCTCTAGAAGGAAGCAGTTATTCTCACTAGGGTGAGTGGGATCTTCAGGATGGTCATGTAGAACCAAATTAGTGAAAATTGGATTGTCTCGTTAATTAGATCACTGGTCTTGCTCTAGATAATGGTGGAATGAATAATGATGATTTTCCTCCAATATAAGACCATTATCTGGATGTTTCCCAGAAATGTTCTTGGCTTACCGACCAAGAGATAGATCGAGTTCGCGACTGAGTTGGTGTCAGGAGTAGATCCAAGTTCAATCGCACCTTACCGAATTGAACAAAAAGAGATTAAGGAATAGAATGTTCAGTTGGAAGATCTATAATCTAAAGGACTCGTATAGATTAGTACATCTCTGTTGGGTTCTACAGTTACCTTCTCTAAAATGGAGGATGGGACTTTATGCATATGTGTGGACTATTGGAGGTTAAACCAGATGAGAGTCAAGAATTAGTATACTTTCCCACGCATTGATGATCTTTACAATTATTTGAGAGGTGATAAGATTTTATACAATATTTGATTGAGATTAGGATATCATCAGTTAGTTGTGGGACTATGAGAAATACCTTAGACTAATTTTTTCAGCAGGTATGGCATGTATGAATTTGTAGTGATATCGTTTGGGTTTATTAATACACATGTCATATTCATGGACTTAATGGATATGATCCTTAACCGGTTTATCGATTTATTTGTGGTGGTTTTAAAAATTGATGACTTATTTTACTCCCATTCAGTAAATGATCATTCCAAACATATTTACATCACTCTGTTTACATTGAGATAGAATCATATCCATGCCAATATAACGAAATTTTTTATATGGATTAATAAAGTGAACTTATTGGGACATGTCATATCCCCAGAAGGAGTGTCTGTGGACCCAGATTAAGTCACATATATGAAATATTGGGAAAAACACAAGTAATTCTTCAAATTTTTTTGCCTTTTGGGTTTAGCATGTTATTACCGGCATTTTATCTAATATTTCTCTTGTTTGGAAGCACCGATGTATAGGTTGACAAAGAAAGGTCTGATGTTTGAGTGGTGTGAAGCTTGGGAGAGGGATTTTCATGAGTTGAAAGGAAGGGTAATCTCTGAACCTATCCCCACATTAAATATTCTGAGTAATGAATATACAGTGTTCTATGATTCATTTGGAGTTGGACTCAGAGTTATTCAAATGCAGGACGATCAAGTGGTTGCTTATGACTCCAAGAAGTTGAGACCACATGAGAGGAATTATCCAAATCACGGTCTATAGTTCGCAGTTGTGGTACATGAATTGATATTTTGGATAAATTATCTCATGCATGGTACATTTTTGGTATACAGGAACCACAAGAGGCTTAGGTATATATTTTCTCTGTAGCACCAGATCCTTTAGTAGAGGAGGTGGGATGAGTATCTATAATCTTTCAATTTTGAATTGTATTATACACTAGGAAAGGTAAACTTCATGAATGATTCATTAATCCAAAATAATTAGAAAGAGGTAGTACAAGAGTCTTTTGATGAGTGGGGGATAATGTAAATTTTTTGCAGACATTCATCTAGATGTTATGGAATCTTAGGGGAGAGTATATCTGATATTGACATCTATTACACTTATGCTTTTGGAATGGATAAAGGTTGAGTAGTTTTATGATCTAGATGGATTTTTTATGAGAGAAAAATTTTATGGTGGGGAGATTCTATCAGGGTAGTCTCTTAGAAGTGTAAATTATCTTCTTTTTTCGGCCGATCATGGGTTTCTACAGATTTCTTCAGCGTGTTGATAAGGGAGTTTCATGCTTCTGGATAGTGGTTCATCCTAGTTTATCAAATATATATTATGATATATATAGATATTACTGGTGGTTATGAATGAATAAGGAGGTGGTAAGTTTCATGCTTATATGATTCACTTGGCAGTAGGTTAAATATGAGAATTAGAGGCTTGCTAGGTTTTTACAACATGTACCCGTTCTTGAGTGGAAATGGGATGATGTCACAATGGATATTGTTAAAAGATTACCTAGGATGACCCCTAAGAATAATGTTTTATGGTTTCTTGTGGACTGACTGACTAAGCTATCCCACATATTAACTATTAGGGAAACCTTCATTGTTGATGATGTGGGAAATCATTACACGTGTGAGGTGGTTCGGTTGCATGTGTTTTGGGGAGTATCATTTTATACAGAGATCCTAATTTCGCAACAATTTTTTTGGAAGGGTCTTTAGAAATCTATGTGATCAGGATTTCTTTTAAGAAAAACCTTTCATCCACACATCGAAGGTTAATCTGAGTGACTATTTTGGTTCTGGAATATTTTTTAAGATCCTTTTGTTTTATATTTCAGTGGTCCATGACTGCAAGAGATGGAACTCATAGAATTTTCATATAATAACACCTTCCATGACTTGATCCAAATGGAACCTGTTGAGGCATTTTATGGAAGGTCATGCCATTTTCCTATTTATTAGCAGGAGGTAGGCATGCATCTCTTTTTGGGAATAGTCTCGTTTTTGAGTCATCAGAATAAGTTCTTCTAATCAGACATCATTTGGTGATTATGTAGAGCATGTAGAATTTTTATGATGACCATCAAAGACAACCTATGCAATTCATGGTTGGTAATCATGTTTTCCTTTATGTGTCTCCTAGGTTTGGGCAGTTCCATATCATGAGACAGGGAAAGCTAGTGACTAGGTTTTTTGGGGAATTTGAAATTGTGTCATGTGTCAGTCTAGTGGCGTACCATTTATCCCTTCCACAAAACTAAATTTCCATGAATTACATGTTCCACAAGTCTCAACTATATATATATATATATCCTATAGAAAATTCTTATGGGGTAGATGTAGTAGAAGGTAAGATTTGTACTAATTCATACTTTGAGAAGAATCTGATATGGGTTGTAGATCATAGTGAGAAATATCATTGGGGTATGAATATAATATTGGTTCAAGTGTAGTGGAAGAATGTGTGAGTTTAGTAGGAGACCAAAGAGAGGGAGTCTGATGTGAAAATACAGTGGCTAGGCTTCTTCACTGAGACCTCATAGTGATTCTTGGAGAAGCTCTTAGATGAGTTATTATTAGGTCGGAGGTTGTATGATCCTTCCCTTTTATAGGTATGTCCCTCAATGGGTTTTTATTTAATATTTTTCTTCAATTTTGTTCATCATGAATGAATTTAATTGGAATAAACACAATCTTGGGTTGTGTGGAAAAATGATAAGTCCAAAGAGTATCCATATAGAGATATTTGTTGGAAAAAATAATAAAATTTTAGGGATGTATGCTTGTTTGAATTGATGGAGTATGGATATCAATGGGCTAAGTATTTGATGTGTTCATGGTGAGTTGAGAAGAGATAAAAGAGGTTCTGATAGTTAAAAAGTAAAATGGGTTGAAAAACCATTTTATAAAAATAAACACTTTGGAGAGGGATTAAATGTCATGTAATTGTTTGAGGGTTTTCTTAAAATAATTCCCAAGAGATGGTTTTTTTAGTGTATTCCATTAAAAAAATTCACAACATGTAACTATATTACACACCATAAAATTTCTTGACCTAATATTTTAAACATACCATATGGATGAATTATCATTTGTTTCATCTATAGCTCTTATCCTCTTGAACCTAGGGGATTCTCTAAGATATTTTGGGGTTCCAAACTCCCTTATGGAAATTCCTTTTTTGTGGGAAATTCATGGTAAGTCTTTTCAGTCAGGTTTCTTCCTTCTATTCATTATTTTCAATCCTTTTAGTGATATCCCTTGACCGAATGCCTTTTTGGGGTTTATCTTGATCAATTTTGATCTAAGGGACCTCTTTGAAGTCATCTACATCTTCTTATTCATGGTAGGTTTCCATTATAAGTGTTTTTTGATCATCGAATAAAGGTCGAGGGTATAAATCATAACCCTATGGTTTGATTATTTCCATGTTTATGAAATATTATTATTACACCAACATAACGTGCATCAAAATAAATTAAATAAATGAAGGAGATTATTGTTTGAATTCCATTGGTTTCAAATTGATTTTTAATGGTATTATGTCTACCCATGGGGTGAGTGAACTCGGAATATAATTTAATTGTGAAATTGATTAATGTATGTTTAGAATAACATGCGACTTAGGATGATTTATTATTATAGAATCCCTAAATCTTGGGTGATTTCTTACTGCTATAATTGATAATCATTTAATAATCAAATTGAAAGTGACAAATGAATTCAGAATGGTAATTTTTTTAATTAGTAATTACTGATTTGGATTTGATGTCCTAATATCCATGATGTATGAAAGGAATTTTGTTCCATGCTATAATGCTTATATATCGAGGACGACCCTGGAACATGCACACTTATATATTGTAATGCCAATATTCAGTGGGCTTGGCATAGAACTGTGTTGTAATGATTATAGAGAGTTGACTATTCCTAGTCTCATGTTGTAATGCTTACAAGGATTTGATCTAGATACTGTAATTCTAATTTTTCATTGATATGGATTTTTGTGACTATACCATAATTATATAGAGGTAGTTTTCATGATCATAAGACATGATTAGAGATATTATGGCATGGTGAGGAAGTAGGTTATGTTACCTTGATTATATTGTGTTGGTTGTCATGGTCGTATGACATGACGAGAGATATTTCAGCCTAGAGACGAAGATGGTTGTTTTTGTATTTTATTATATGTTGAATTAATTAATATACATTTTTATTGATTTATTTCTTGAACTTCATTACATATTGGTTTAGTTTTTACATGGTGGTTTTGACCTAATAAGTTATACTCACACCCTATTTAGGCTGCCATTTGGTACCCGAGGTGATTATGTGGATGCATAGTTGGATAATGGAAAAGACCCCATTGTTGATTGCACATTTTATGGATGGGATAGAGTTTGAAGTTGGAACCGACATGGGGATCAGGAACTGGGACCTTGACTACTTTCTTTGAGCCTTCCATTCTTTTAATTTCATTATTCTTTAATTATATTTAGTTACATTCAAGAACATCATTACATTATTCTTTTATTATTATTTGGATTATTCAGTTGAATTTTATTGTTGCCTTTTTCATTGTCTATATTTTTATTATTTTTATTTATTGTTATTTATTTAAACTTATATGACACTTTGTACTAGGGGGTATAGTCTCCTCACTATACAACTCACACCCCTGCTTCTAGTCTTCAGACTTTGGCATACAGGGAGGCATGCTTGAGGTCTCATGACCAACTCCTTCCAGCTATGTGAGAGAGAGCTGGATTGAGGGAAATCACAATACACCCCATAAGCACTAAAATGTATAGGGTCCTTCATGACCATTATTGATGGGATAAAATGAAAAATGAGATTTCTAATTACACTACAAGGTTCTTTTTGTGTCAAAAAAGTAAAGGAAGGGTGATAAATTCCTAAAGGATAATTAAAACCACTACCCATACCTATATAGAAGTGGGATAACACCACTATGTAATTCATTACTAGAAATCAGAAGATACAAAAGGGTATAAATTCTTTATCTCTAATCATAGATAGATTGAAAAAAAATTCTGTTTAATTTACATAAGAAAGTATTTATCACTAGAGTAGAAAAAATGCCTCTATATTCACAATGTAGTGGAACTTCCTTGAGTGCAGCTGTCGATTGTTTCTAATCAATATATAGGATTTAGTTCTAAATTCTTGAGACACTTAAAAAGGAAATGAATATAGAAGTAAACCTAAGCACAACCTACCTTTATCAAACTGATGGGAAATGTGATAGGACTATTAAAACATTTGGACATATGTTATGGGCTAACCCACTTGAATTCCAAGGGATTTGGGATCAAATCTTCCACTTGTCGAATTTTGTTATTGAAATATTTTCTACTCGAGTATTAAAATGGAAAATTTTGACATTTTATATGGAAAAAGTTGTAGAATTACAACATGTTTGAATGAATTTGGAAATGGAATCTATTAAGACTAAACAATATGAAGTAAACAATCAAAAATATTAAAGTGGTTTATAAACTCATTAAGGATGCTTACAGTTGAAAAAAAGTTATTCCAACAAACGAATGAAGGAATTGGAGGTTCATATTGGGGATCATGTATTCTTCATGATTTCATCGTGAAAATGAGTTATTATATTTAGAAAGAATGAGAAACTGAGACCAAGGTACTTTGGACCATTTGAGATTCTAGAGTTTGTTATAGAATCTTCCCATCGATTAGCACTACCGCTAACTATTTCCAACATCCATGGTGTCTTCTACGTGTCCCTATGAGAAAGTATATGTATGAAATATAACATATAATCGATACTAATGATATAAATTTGGAAGAATAAGTTTAATATGAAGATGAAAAAGTCCAGTTCATTAGCATAGGGGAACAAGTGTTGAGGATTGATACAACATGACTTGTGAAGGTTCTGTGGATAAAAAAAGTATCAAGAGGCTATTTGAGAATTGAAGGAAGCCATGAAGATGAAGAACCCTAACCATTTTTCACAATAGTCTCTAAAATGAAATTTTAATGGATAAATTTCTTTAATGTGGGAATAATTTAATGACCCATAAAATATTATTCTATTAATAATTTAATTTTCACCTCTAAAAAACCTTTTATTATATTTTCATCAAAATTAAAGAAAATAATTTGGTAGTTCATAATAACATTAAACATAATGAATTGATATGTAAAAATATAATGAGGAGTGGTAAAGGGATATAAAATAGTAAGATTAATATATTAACTAAAATAAACTCCATTGGTTTGAATTCTCCTAATAATATCACCCCTTCTATAAATATTGTAAAAAAATAGACGCTTTAGGAAAATGATTGAAATTAAAAAAGGATTTGTAAGAAACATTATAAAAGATGTAGTATATGATAAAGAAATAAATATAGAGTATTTATAGGGAAATATATTCTTTTTTTCTATCATTATTTTCCAATATGTTTTAGTTCATTATGACTATTAGTCAATTAAATATTTTTTCATTTTTTTTGTTGGTTACATAAACAAAATTAAAAGAAATTTGAAATTACATTATAATATAAACAAAATAGTATTGTTGGAGAAAATAAATATATTCCATTTAAAAAATGTTTTATTATAAATGAATATGTTTAAAAAAATTATTTTCATAAAATAATATTATAAAACAATTTTTAAATGTTAATATAAATTAAATTTTCATTAAGAAATTTTTCAAATGGTTATATAATTTACTATATCATAAAATATTTTAATTTAAATTAAATAATTATTTCATAGAATAGTAAAAATTATTATATTTAGCGGATTTTTTTAATTTCATTTTAAACTCATCCCATAAAACATATCTGAGAGTTATTTTATGTGAAATTTCTAACAAATTTGTTTTTTTTTGAAAAAAAGTCAAAATTGACGCTTTTTGAGAACTGTGAGTTTATGAAATCATTATTATGTAAACATGATTTAAAAATTTATGAAACATTTTATTCTATCATAATTTAATTTAATAAAAATAAAAATCATTTTATAAATTTTAATCTGATTTTTGAAGCTATACTTTACATTTGTTTATTCAAAAATTTTGGGTTTTGAAAATAAATTTATTTTTGGATACTGCACATTAATTCGGTTAGACAGAAGGGGTGTTTATGTTTAAGAAGGCCTTGAAATTCCAATAACTCTTATTCAATATTTAATATTTTTGAAAAAGACTGGAAATGATTGAAACCATAAGTGGTTCTCTGATATTATAATATAACCAATATTTAATCCTTTAAAACCCACCCTTCCTCAATAAGAAATACCACCCTTTCCCCATTCCTCTCAACTCTAAATTCATAATCCGTGAATTGTTTTTCATTTTATCTCCCAAGTAGTCCCTAAATGTTTCCTTTAATGTGTCAAGGTTCAACCATCATGTTTTAGAATGAAAATATTCAAGGTAATATATTTATCCTCTTCTCACTTTTTGATCCGTGTGCCTTCCTTTTGTGAGTCTTATTTGTGTAAAAGTCTATTTATTTTCATGGACTTTTGATCTTCCCACTACCAAAAAAATGGTTTTTACCATTAGTAGACCTTCTTTCCCTCATAATATTCGCTCCCTTTAATCTATATTGTATATTTTCATGCTACCAAATTCATTTTGTTAATTTCGGTCTTTTACCTAAGAAATTTAATTATTGTGAATAATAAAACCACTTCATTATTATAGGTATTAAACATGATTTAATAAAAATTTACTAATATGGGAATTTTCATGTATAAAACCCATAATCCCTCTTTATGGGTTAAAAATTATGTCATGTTAAAATCTTTTAGAACATGTATACTTAATGATTTTATTAAAAACTCATCCTTTATTCTATTAGAGTTATTAATTAAAAGTTTTATTATGATACATGTGAAACACATGAATTTAGACATAAAAAGGGTGAACCCTGATAGTGCTCCACCTAAAGAATTAATCTCTAGAGATGACATGTTTTACGATACCTTAGTTAATAAACATGATAATTATGATTTATTACACACTTGTGATAAAACTTGGTGATATGATTATGAATGTCTCATTTTTATTTTCTAACCATAATTTAGTTTTATAATTCATTTTATTTTTTTAATGATATTCCCCATGATTATATGATAATTTTATATTGATATTTATCTTTTTCACATGCTAAGTATCCCCTTTGTTTATTCCCTTATTGGTCTTCATGATCACTCATTTCTTTAATGTATGTTACCATGAGATGCAATATAATAAATGTATATTAGGATGAACCTATAAATAATTATTTCTGGTGGATTAAAAGAATGTTTTCTATTTTACATGTATTAATTTCATAATTTCCTACACCATAAAACTCAAAAGTTAATCTATATTATTAAATGTTGAATTATTTAATTAAAGGTTTATGTAATAAAAGCTGGTTCTATAAACTTATGTTGAGATATAAAAGCTCTATCTTGTTTTTGAGAAATTCTAAAACCAAGGTAAAAATTTAGTTTACCCATCATACTCATTCAAAACATGAACTTCATTATATCCACAAAGGGATCTGAAATTGATTTTTGACATTACCCAAATATAATTTCATTGTATTAAAATTAAAAAATGATTGCTTATTTAAAAAAATTAACAATTTTTTTATTATGACCTCTCTTAATAAAAAATTTTGGAAAAAATCAATAAGTATATTATACCGGGCTCTTGAGGAAAGTTTATTTCCTTATAGTACCATGGTATGTCTGGAAACATTATCCAAGGATTTTTATTTTTTAAACTAGGAGTTTATTCTAGAATACAATCCTCATGGACATATACGTTAATAAAAGAACATATCACATCCATTTGATAATAAGTAAAATTTAATAATTCTTAATATGATAGAATTATATGAATAAATTCAACTCTAGCTACTGGAGTTAAAGTTTCATCAATGTCTATTCATTCTTGAGGGTCATATCCATACTATTTATTTACTCCTTATAATTATTCCATTTTATTACTCCCATTATAGGAAAATATTTAGCATGTTCATCCGAAGTCCAAACTTTTTCCCTTTCAAATTTATTGAGTTCATCCTAAATTTCCTTTATCTTATATTCATTACCCAATGCCTCATCAAAAGTCATAGGTTCGAGTTGTCATATAAATGAAAAATTTTATATTAATTTGTTAAGGAACATCATTTTTTACTAGTTTATCTTCAAATCCAATGATATTATCAAAGGAATGATTCATTAATAATTTCAAATTTCTTTTTTTGATAAAATGTTGGTCTTCAAAAACAGGTTGGGTTTCTTATAGAGGTATAACATCAGAAAAAATTTCTTCAGTTGTTTAATCATGTGAAGAATTTTCTAGCATTGTTTGAGAAATATTTTTGAAAAAATAATCAAAATATGTGGTTTTAGGAAATTTAAAAACAAAAGGACTAGTTTTATCTGAAGAACCCTAGGTCACCCTGGGGGGGGGGGGGTGAATTAGGGGGTCAACTTTTTCTCCTTTTTATTGGATCTTATTCCCACGTTGGTAGGAACATAATATAACATGTATGGTGTATATGTGAATAGATTAAAACATTCACATGTAGAAGGAAACACATCAATTTTACTTGGTTCACCACTAAGGGCTATGTCCAAGGAGTATACGCCGACAGATGTCCGGTTGTACCTAATTCAACTAATCTTCACTAGATAAGGATTACATGGTCTGGGTATAGCCACTCTATCCCAGGAAAAAGTCCTTTACAAAATTCAAGGGATATCCCATTGCTTCCCTTATATCACTTCTTTTGATTCCCCTTGGATCACATCCCTGGGTGAAGTCGCACTCAGTTTATAGATGTGAAGATCCCTTCAATGCATATGCCTAGAAGTCTTTGTCTCCCATTCAATATGAGAATTTTTTTCCATCGAGGTCCAAAGTTGATTCTCTTCAATGTTCAATATTCTTGTCCAATGCAACAACCAGATGTACATAGACTTCTTATTCTTCTTGGCCAGAATCACAAATCCTTTTGTGATTGTTCAAACTCTGAAAAATAGCTCACTAGGTATCAACAGAATCGGCTCTTCTTCTTCCATGTGTGCATGTGACCATGCATGTGACAATTGAGATGTTATCTTCCTCTATACATATTTACACATGTGAACCCTAGGTATAGAAAGCTTCTCTTCAAGTACTTCACGTATGAACGTGCATGCAAGAATTCAAGAACCTCCTCTTTCTACTTTATTGAGTGAATAAACAAATTATTATGGTTCTATTAAGTACACATGCGGCCTCATGTACCCTTATCTTTACTTTATTTTCTTAACATTTGGTTTGGATGTTATTACAAATTATGTGTGTTCTTATTCAAATCATGCATAAGAATATATACATGCACCTCCCATCACCATGGACAATCATCCTTCTCCATTCATCAACACACACTGTTCACTTTGATTTGTTTATATTTATATGAATGTGATTTTACTCAATCCTCAAAGTGTGTATTTTGGTATGGTATGGTGTTATTGTTCACTTTTTACACACCATGGGTATAGAGTTATCCTTTTCTCAAGTGTGATTGTCTCCTCTGCCAAATAGGATGGTTCGTGGCTCCTCCTTGCGCAAGGGATGTGAGAGCTTCCTTCACACAGGAAGTGCGGACTTCTTTAACATACCAAGAGGCACGCAGTTCTCCTCCATGATCTGAACGATACATGGGACCTCCCCTCATGGGACACTCTACACCGTGAACCATATCATTACATGGTTGAAATGAGTGGTATGTAGGAACACTGCTCTGCGAATCCAAAATTGTATGTGGGACCTTCTCCTCACGAACCAGAAGTGGTTTGTGGTTCTTATTCTTCACGAACTGGATGCTATGCGGTTCAACTCTTCATAAACCTGATTGGTACATGGGATACTCTTTATGAACAAGGAACAGTTCATGGATCGTGCATGCCCCTTCTCGAACTTGAAGATCATAGAAACTCTGTTTCTCATAACATGATATCTCCAAAGGTTTGGAAGTAGCATCCCCTTATCGAACCATTGGATCAATTTTTATCAGTAGAGATAAAATCTTTTCCAGGTCCAAATTATTTGATATTTTTGATGAAGATCATGGTTTTGAAATATTCAAACCACTGTCCTGAGATACTCCAAGAATCTCAGTTGTTTCCTTTACATCTATGCAACTCGATCCCTTTATTCCTTCATTCATGAATGCGTGCATTAATTGAGAGTATCATGCAAATTTCTAATGCTCGATATATCATGGACTCCGGTAACTTCTTTTGTGTTGGCCATTCGTTGATCTTTTTGTTGCATTTCATGAATGAAAAGGTAATTGAATTCATGGAATCTTGACAGTCAGACAATCCTTATGAAGTAGATTTTCTCTTCAACAATGGTTGAGAGCTCGATCAAGGTTTACTGGTATTGGAAACTGTGTAATCGAGTTAGTCAGGTGGCCGGAGGTTGAAGACTACCCTCGGTCAAAGATCGGACAACTCCGATTCAATTAGTTGGGATGCTGGATCTGATGGGCAGTAGTGATTATAAGCTTAAATCCGGATTGACATGTGAGGCTGAGATCTCACATGAGATAAGATTGGTGGCTTGGATGGCTTCCGTGTTTTTAAAATCCATCCCACATTGAATAAAAAGAACATGATTCTCACTGTTAAAATATCAATCTACCTCAGCATTTTCCCAAATTACTCCTCTCCCCAATCTGGTGTCGCCCCACACCGGTTCTCTGCGGGCATGCTCTTAGCTCCCATTATGCCTCCTCGGGCATACATCTTTCACCCACTATGCATGACCTGGGGGATTACAGGTGGCCCCCATGCACCTCTTTCTAGCTGGCCTGGATGGCGTCCCTATGTGCACGATCGAACACTGTGGTCCTGCATGATCCTCAGGTTGAGGCTGGCTAGCTGGCTAGTGGGATGTCCCTATTTTTTAGGTAAGTCTTATAAATATAATAAGTATGAATTGGCCACCTTACAATTCCAGACCTCCTTTACACCATCTTCTTATCCTTTTCTTTTACTCCATACAAGGAACACTCCAACCATCCTTAATTGTTTTAGACACTATATCACTTCTGATACACATATTTGGAACATAGGATCAATCTCAAAAAATATCTGATTTCCATCCCCCATTTCAATTAGGAGAGTTTCGTTCTTCATTTTGATCATCATTGACATCCATTGACACCCATTTACAATAAATAAAATCTTTATACACAAAGTGGTCCAAAAAATCTCCCCCTTTCCATTTTTTTTTCAATACATCAACATTCTCTAAAACTAGCATGTCAATGTAAAAATGAGAGTCATGTATCTTCTCTATCCCTTTCACTTTTCAACATTAATTTCACTTTCTCTCCCCCTTATTGACATGAAATATAATTTTTAAAGTATAGAGGGTATCATTACATACTTAGAAAATTTTTCCATCATTAATTTCACTCTATGTATACTTGAGCAATGTGTGGTGTAGAAAACAAGAGTATTTGATCTAGATAACAAAGTTTTCCATTATCCCCTGATCATGATACCTCATGTGATTGGAACTCGTGTACTTGTCTTTAAGGAACTTTTCAATTTTCGTATGTCACTGATTGATTTAGTTACTCCCCCTTTTAAAATTAATTTTTATTTTGAGTAACTGAAAGCTTGGAAAATTATCACCTTTCGACCGGTCAAGTCTCCGGTGTTCTACTAAGGTGTATAGCATCACTCGGGTTGAATCCTCGACGATGATAATTTTTAGTTGTTGATTGTTT
Source organism: Viscum album (assembly GCA_963277665.1). Taxonomy (NCBI): domain Eukaryota; kingdom Viridiplantae; phylum Streptophyta; class Magnoliopsida; order Santalales; family Viscaceae; genus Viscum; species Viscum album. The sequence goes on along the minus strand of OY728167.1, from coordinate 801,887,216 downwards.
TTAGTAAAATTAATTATGATTGGGGGTTTTTTTGCAGAGATTCTGAAATTATTGATTTTTTAAGATTGATTTAACAAAATTATAATGATTGGGATGAGTTCATCATTAGGTAGTTAAGCTTGTGATATCCTTGAGCCTTGCTTTATATTGCATTAAATTAACACCCATGTACCAAGTAGACATTGATTGGAATTCTCAAGTGTTAAGGATTAAATTCAAGACTTAACTTAACATAAGGTTCTAATCTTAATCATATCTTATTTATGGTAGTGTTTTTATAGTTCCAGTAATCCATGGAAACCACTCGTTAAACAAAATAAGTCATTAATCCATGACATGTTAAGTCCAACAAACACAGTGTTAATTCAAATAATACTCATCGAGCAAAAGCTCTCAATCGATTAAAGTCTCTAAATAATGAGTCAACCCAATGGTATATTTACTCAAAAATTAAGTTAGATATTAATCTGGTAATATAAGTTTATGGTGATGAATTATAAATAGAATAAAAAGAATGGGATAATAAAATATTTGTGCGTCGAACACACACACACACATGGAGGGTGAAGAGTATTAGAAACAAACATTAGATTGTATGAGAAAGTGAATGAAGGGAAGGGATTTTAACTTGATTTAAACCATTTTAAGAACATTAATATTAAACTACATAAGGTGTATGAGAATAAGAGATATTTAGGAAGAAACTTGATTTAAAATATTATTACAAAAAACAAACACTTAAACGATTACAAATGATGAACAACACAAAAGTAAATGAAAACAAAGAGAGGAGGAAAGGTCTCTATGGTGAATAATTGAGTATGTAAGGTCCTCCCAAGCCATTATAAATACTTATGTCATGCCAATATAAGCTTCACTCATCTGAAATTCCAACCCTTTTGAATGAAGTGGAGGGGAAGTATTTATAGCCCGAGGTGGTGGGCTGTTTGCATTCCAAAACTACCCCTCCACATGGTTCAATGATTTGGACAACCAAACAGCTGAATCTTGAGATATATCCTTCTTCAAAGTTTTTATAATAATTTTGGTCAACTAATCTAAATATTCTGAGGCATTTGGACTTATGGGTCCAAAGTTATGGCTGTTTAATTAAACAATATTAATATGTCCATTGGAATCCATACTTTTTCAATGGACTAAATATGAACGGATTTTTAATAGAAATATTCCTTCAAATACGAATTATTTATTTAAAAAAGTCATCCATATATATTTCCTCTTTCACACTGAAAAATATAAGCTTTTTTTGATTACTAGATCATGAGAAAATTCAATTTTTGTGTGATGATTTCATTTCCTAGATAGAATGGTGGGATAGAGTTAAAAGCTTCATTTGGCCCACTTTTTATTGGAGTTCGGCCCTGAAATTTATATCCATGATTATTATGGATAATAAAGAACATATGGAGGAGTTTTATAAAATTTGGTCCTCGGGATTTAGACTAGTAACTCAATCATCATGGTTAGTCCAATTTCATCACAGATTCTTTGGTTTTTCTTGTGTGGAACATATGACCCTCCAAATGGATGATTTGTCCAAATGTCCATTCTAATTAAATGTTTGAATATGATTAATGATCCCTAAAAAACAAGAATTATGACATTTGGATAAATAGGGTGAGAGATATTATTAAAACATTAAACAGACTTGAATCTGAATGAATTCAAATAGTGCTCTAAAATTATATTTAATATTTAATCATTAATATTCCACACAAATTATTCAAAGGTCATATAAAATCAGTAAAGAGAGTATATAATAAGTTATGAAAATATTAATAACATCAACTCCCCCACACTTAGTCTTGTGCATGTCCTCATGTGCAACAAATATATAAACACTACAAAATCATTTTTACTCACCAAAAAAATATTAAAATTTTGTTTTCCCCAATCTTGGGAGGTTTAAACCATTTTAATCATCCATATTTAATTCCACAAATAGTTGTTACAAAAACAATGTTCCTAAGACAATTCATTTTTTCATGCTCCAGTTTAGAAATGGAAATTGGTGGCACACAAAACTTACTCCTCTCAAGATGATAAAATTAATTTATGGAGCTTCACTCATTAACCAACCAAAAGTGAAAACATAGAGTTTGTAAGAGCTATCTTCTTCCAATACCTATCCTAATGTGCTAAAAAATCAAGAGGTATTTTTAGGGGGTTTTTTTGTGGCTATGGTACTGTAGGAAGATGATATCCAAAAGATATGAAGAAAGAGGGTAAAACACCAACATGGAAAAAGCAATGCACATTTTTTTAAACGAGGCATGAAATGAAATAGAAACACATATTTAAGAGGGAATGAAAATGTGAAATTAGACACAATAGTGGAAGGAAATTTGAATTCTATGAGAATATGAAATATTTACAAACCACAAATCTTCTCCCAATGACATAAGTGTTCATTTTTTTTTGTATTTTTTAAAAGTTGAACTTGAAATAAATATCACACTCATCTCCCAACCCATGATTGATATCCTCACGACACTAATTATTATAGTTATAACAAGTTCAAAAGTTTATGAAGAGTGATTTTTGACCCACCCAAGATTCAAACCATTCTTATTTTCATTTTTTTATTTTTATTTTTATTTTGTTTTTTAACACATTTCAATTGTACAAGATAAACATATATACATTCCCAAACCCCACTGAAGGACAACCTCTCCCCCACACTGATATGGATACTTTCCCTCAAGCCTATGATAACATGGTGAAATCAACAAAGGGTACCCAAAATTAAATCCATTCCCACACACTTAAATTTCAAAAAATTATGCAATGAAAATCCATGTTGATATTGGGTGGGATAAATAATTGGGCTTGTAATGTGGCTATCTAAGAAATATTTTTTTAGGCTTTAAGGATATTTCAAAAGGAGTATTAATTTATGTCAATGGTAAGACATTTGGCTATAATAATTCTCATGTGGTTCAGAAAATGTCTCCATCATATTAATGGAAACAAAATTAGGAAATTCATCTCAAAGGTCCACAAACTCAAGATTCACAAATGGGGGTGAAAAACAACACATTTTGAAAAGATGGTCATAGGTGGCCTTAGCATGAAATAAAATGTTGTCCCTCAAGGATGGGGAAAATCATTTTCCAAATCAAAAAATTGAGCTTTCAAAATTTGTTAGTTTTGAAACAATATTATTTATCCAAGGTCATGATGAATATACAAAATGTTTGAGATGAAAACATTTCTTTTGACTCCCCCAAATGGTTGGACAAATTTTGAAAATTGGAAGGTTTGTAAGCATGAATCTTGATATTTCATATTTTTTTTATGTTTTTTATGTTTTTTATGTTTTTTACTTTTTATGTTTTTATAGTTTTTTATAAAGACACACCCAACAAAATATAAATATTAAAAAATAAAAACAATTTGATGAGGAAAGTGGTAAAAAATTAGAATGAGGGAGGAAGAAGAAGAAAGAGAGAGAGAGAGAGAGAGAGAAGAGGAGATAAATGGAAAGAGGTGCCCCTGGTTTGGATTTGGTGGGTTCCCATCTCCATCCAATGGCAGATAAACTGCAGAATTTGGGGATCCTATGGAAGTCGATGTGGTTCTAGGATTGTGTTTCCTAGCATGGTGATGCTTTAACCGATGTCCATTAACTGTGAATGTCCTTTTCAATGAGGGGTCTTGGACTTGCACTGGGTTAAGACAAAATAGATAATTGAAGAGCATTACATATTCACTTTCATGGAATACCTTTTGCATGATGTGTTTTTCCTAGAGTGCCTTGGATATTTCTTTGCAGATATCAGAATTATTGTAAGAATCAAGTCTAAGCTCCTCCAGTTCATCCAATTGCAAAAATATTTCTTCACCAGATATTTCAAGATAAAAATTACAGGTTTTCACATCCAAAAAGTCTTATTTTGTATTTTAATAGGTAAATGAAATTATTTACCAAATACTATCCTAAATGGAGACATACCAATGGGTGTTTTATAGGAAGTTCGATAAGCCCAAAGTGCTTCACCAAGTCTTTCAGGACAGTCTTTTCTGGTGGGTTTTACAATTCTTTCAAGAAATCTTTTCAATTCTCTATTATAAAGTTCAAACCCTCCATTTTTTTGGGGGTGATATGAATTTGAGGTTTTATGTAAAACGCTATAATTTTTCAAAAAGAGATTCTATGGTTTTATTACAAAAATGGGTCCCAAAGTCACTTATCAAGGCACGAGGAGTGCCATATCGGTAAAAGATGTGTGTCTTTAGGAACTCACTAACAGTATGTGAATCATCATTTCTAGTGGTTTTGGCCTCAACCCACCTTGAAACATACTCAAATTCATGAAGAAAGTATGAGAATCCATTGGAAGGGGGAAATGGTTCCATGAAATCTATGCCCCAAACAACGAAGCTCTAAAAGAAAATTAAAGGCTTTTGGGGAATTTCATTTCTCCTTGAAATTGTGCCAAACTTTTGGAAAGTGGGAAATGATTGAAAGAACTCATGTGGGTCCTTGAAGAGTGAAGGAAAAAAATAATCTAAAGTCTAAAACATTTCAGGGTTTCCTTTGTGGTCCAAAGTAGAAACCACCAGGAATTGAGTGAAAGAATTCTAAGATGGAAGAATGTTCATTTTTAGCAACACATCTTTTAATTACCATGTCTACACCAGTTTTACAAAGTTTATTTTCTTCCCAAAAATAGTATTTTTAATCACTTTTCAACTTCATTTTATGTTCTTTTGAAAAAAATTCATGAAAAACATCAGAAACCAAGTAATTTACAATTGGGGCATACAATGGTATTATTAGAGTGAGAGATGAAAGGTGCTTAGTTATAAATTTTGGACAAATTATTTCAACTTGAGAATTTTTAGAAATTCTACTCAGGTGATCAGCCACAGGGTTTTCTTATCCTGGTCTATCTTTTATTTCATGGTCCTACTCTTGGAGTATTAGGATCCATCTTATTAGCCTCGGTTTGGAATCACTTTTCATGAGTAAGAACATTATAGTATAATGGCCTGGGAAGATGATGATTTTGGAACCTAAGAGATAGGTCCTAAATTTTTCTAAGGAAATAACCACTGCTAAAAGTTCATTTTCAGTGATAGTGTAGTGAGATTGAGTTTCATCCAATGTTTTTGAGACATAATAGAAGACAAGAGGAATTTCTTCTCTTCTTTGACAAAGAACATCCCCAACGGCTCTATCGGAAGCATGACACATCAAATCAAAGGGTAAGGACTAATCTGGGTGTTGGATTATTGGAAAAAATGTAATAGAAGTTTTGAGTTAAATGAATACTCTCTTTAAAACCTCATCGAAATGGAAAGTGACATCATTTTCGAGTAACCGAGTGAGTGGGAGAGAAATCCTACTAATGTTATGGATGAATCTCCGATAGAAACCTTCATGATCGAGGAATGAATGAATGACTCGAACAAAAGTGGGCTGAGGAAGTGGTTTAATCACATCAATTTTTGTAGGATCAACTTTAATACCATCTTTTGAAACTATGTGCCTTAGAACAATCCCATTTTCAACCATGAAGTGACATTTTTTGAAATTTAACACAAGGTCACACTTAATACACTTTTGAAGGACTAGAGTGAGTGAATTCAAGAAAGATTCAAATGAATCACCATAGATGGTAAAGTCATCCATGATTACCTCTGTGCAATGTTCAATGAAATCAGAAATGATACTCATCATATACCTCTAGAAAGCTGTTGGAGCATTATAATGGCCAAATGGAATTATACTATATGCATATGTTCTAAAGGGGAAAGTGAAAGTATTCTTTTCTAGTCCTGAGGTGCGATTAGAAGTTAGAAGTAGCTAGTGTATCCATTAAGGAAGCAATAGTGCAACTTTATAGCTAATCATTCTAGCATCTGATCATGGAATGGAAGAGGGTAGTGATCTTTTCTTGTTTCAACATTCAATTTCCTATAGTCGATGCACAAATGCCATTTTTTTCACTCGTGTTGTGACTACCTCACCATGTTCATTTGAGACGAAAGATATCCCACACTTTTTTGGTATAACATAAATTAGACTAACCCATTCACTATCAGAAATTGGGAAGATAATACCATCTTGAAGAAGTTTGGTGATCTCTTCCCTAACTACCTCAAGTATGAGTGGATTGAGACTTCCTTGTGGTTGTCTAATTGATTTGGATGATTCCTCTAACACCTGAACAAGTTTGGACTCGTCAGTTTTGGTAAGTGAAGCGGATATAATGACAGGATAAGGCTGTTCATTGAAAGGGAATGAATATTTCAGGTGTTCAGGAAGAGGTTTTAGATTAGTCTCATCTTTCATTTTTGGGTTAGACAACTCATGAATGGAGGAAGGGACTTCAGTATCTTCAGATTCATTTTCCCCAATACAATCCACGGTGGATCAGTAGAGATCAGAGTTTATGTGGGATTAAAGAGAGTTTTCAAGTTCCTCTAGATTGATGGAGTCCATGAATGAAAGGTCCACATCAACTACACCATTTATGACTAGGTTAATCATGTTTTATATTTGACTAGATCCTTTGTCATTAGAACATGGAGAAAATGATGGAATAGTGTGTAATTGACTCTAAGAAGTATCCTCAGAAGAATGGATTGAGAATGCAGAGTGATCCTTAGAAGGGTATCACATGGCTAGGAAAATGTTGAACTTGACCAATTGGTCACCAAATTCCATGGATAAGATGCCAGAATGGACATCAATTTTGGTTCTAGCAGTCATGAGGAATGGTCTTCCTAGAATTAGGGGAGATCGAGAAGGGTTCATCTCACCTTCCATGTCAAGGACATAGAAATGAGTAGGGAAGATAAGATCATTGGCACAAACAAGGACATCCTCGATTATACCCTCAGGACTAGTATTGCATCGATTGGATAACTAAATGACAACACCCATTGGATGTAAGGGACTGAGACCATGTTTGGAGAAGATGGAATTGGTCATGACATTAATCGAGGCTCCTAGGTCTATGAGGGCATCATCGAAGTTGTAACTTCAAATTTGGCATAGAACCGTAATGGTCCATGGATCCTTGCACTTTATGGTAATAGACAGATGGGTGGAATCATTTTTAAAGGCCCTAAGTTGCCTATTGTGGGTGCACAATTCTTTAAGAATCATGGCATACTTAGAGATTTATTTATGGAGTCTAAGAGGGGTATGTTGACTTCAACACGTCTAAACATGTCGAGCATTTTCGGATCGGTTTCAAAGGACTTCGTTGGATTAAAAATGGCCTGAGGAAAAGGAATTGGATTCCTAAGTGGAATATAAGGAGGTGAGGGAATGGCTTTATGTTCCCTTTCAATTTTTTTTTATTTTTATTTTCCAGGTAAATATTCAAAGGGGGGGGTTGGAGGACTTATCATGATGCATAACAATTTTTATTTCCTGATCTAACTGAAATTTAACTTACATTACCCTTGGGGTTGGGTAATGGTTGAGCTGGGAGTTAGGAAGAATTTTATTTTTGTTGCAGGATCAGGTGGTATGCAAGTTGACGAATTTGGGTTTAAATTTTCTTGAGGCTGGAATAAGTGAAAGATCCAAGATATTCAAATGCACTTTCCCATGGTTTCGTAGAAGAAAAGGCTTGTCTCGAATTGGGATTACATTGATTTTAGTTCTTGGTAAAGCGATTGTATTGGTTTTGGAATTGTAAAGGATCACTAAGATAATGGATTATATGATGTGGAAGATGAGGATTGATCCTTTGAGTTTGAGGAAAAAAGGGTAAGGTTGTTGGAAGTTACAAACACCTTGACCATATTGGAATTGGTTTTGGTTTTGAGGAGGTAATTTAGGGGGATAAGAAATGGGATTACCATACCTCAAGACTTGGTTGAAGGTATAAGAGAAGGGATCAGAATGGGGTTGGTTGAAGTTTTTATCAAACTGACCTAATTATTGAGGGTTGTGGTTCTGCTGAGCATATGATTCATTGAGATCCATTGGTCCAGATGAATATGAGGTATCCTCTTGAAGTTGTGTAAATCTGTCAGTTGGATGAGATGGGGAACTACAGATTCCACAGTTCTTGATAGGTCCAGGGAACATAGATTTTGGAAAAGATGAGGTTGGGGATTTCGTATCCACAACTAGTTCTCGTAGAAGACATGTAAGTTCACTCATACACTATTTCATCTTGTTGGGATATATAGATTAAATATCTTGGGCTTTTTTTACTTGATAATGTACTTGAGTATGGAATTTTTGTGTGTTTGCATCCATGTTACTTATGAGATCTCTTGTAGCTGCATGAGTTTTATCAATAAGAGAACCTCCACTTGCGGCATCAATGAGGGTTCTCTCCATATCCAATAACCCCTCATAGAAGTATTGGATCAATATTTTTTTGGGATTTGGGGTCATGGGAAGGTTTCAACAAGTATTTTAAACATATCCCAGTACTAATGGGGTGATTCATTTGATAATTGACAGATACCACTTATTTCTTTTTGGATTGAAGCATTACGAGAAGCAGAAAAAAATTTCTCTAAGAAGAGTCACTTCATGTCATTCCATGTGGTTATGGAACTAGGGGGTAGGTAGTAGAGACATGACTTGGAATAGTCATATAGGGAGAAATGGAATTCTCAAAGTTTGATTTGTTCCTCAGAAACCCATGGAGGCTTCATTGTAGAGCACACCCCTTGGAACTCTTTAAGATGGAGATGTGGATCCTCACTGGCTATCCCATGGAAATGTAGAAGAAGATGAATCAAACCTGATGTGAGTTTGAAGTCATCCTCTATGTTTTTATATTGAATACCAAGAGTTTGGTAAATCATATCAGGGGAAGAAATTTCTTTATGTGGTTGTTCCCTAATATTATCCATATCTAATTGAACTGGCTGGACAAGAACTGGTTCTTGAATTATTTGATTATCCCTAACGTTCCTCCTAAGTTGGAGAAGTGTTCCCTCAATTTTAGGGTCAAACAAATCTGAGGGATTTTTTAGGAGGCTACAGGGCATTCAGAGAGATTTTGGAATAACGAGGAAGATAGGTTTTTCTTTGTGTTTTTTTCAGTTTTTTTAAAATTTTGTTTTTTTACAATAACCAGAAACTAAAGACTATTAAATTCCACCATCCCCGGAAATGACACCATTTGAAATCAGGGCTGATTGTCTCATATAAACTAGTCAAGTATCTGGTGCCCTTCTAATGTGTATATCAGCACTCAGGTCGAATCCTTGGCAATGATACTTTTTAATAGTCTATTGTTTTTAGTTGATTGTATTCTGATTGGGGTGGGGGGGTTGTTTTCCGAGATTATGAAATTATTGACTTTTTAAGATTGATTTAAAAAATTGATAAATATTGGGGTGCGTTCATCATTAGGTATTTAAGCTTGTGATATCCCTGGTCCTTTCTTTATATTGCATTAAATTAACACCCATGTCACAAGTTGACGTTGATTGGAATTCTCAAGTGATAAGGATTTAACCCAAGATTTAACTTTACTTAAGGTTCTAATCTTAATCATATCTTTTTTATGGAAGTGTATTTCTGGTTCCAATAATCCATCTAAACCACTCCTTAAACAAAACAAGTCATTAATCCATGACATGTTAAGTCCAACATACACAATGTTAATTCAAAGAATACTCATCGAGAAATAGATTTCAACCACTTAATATATCTAAATAATGACTCGCCCTAATGGTAGATTTACTCAGCCATTAATATATTTATTAATCTAGGAAAATATTTTTATGGTGCGGAATTATAAATAGAACAAAAAGAATGGGATAAGAAAATATTTGTGTGTCGAACACACACACACACGAAGGGTGATGAGAATTAAAAACAAACTTTATATTGAATGAGAAAGTGAACGAAGGGAAGAGATTTCAACTTTATTTAAACTATTTTAAGAAAATTAATATTATACTACATAAGGTGGATGTGAATAAGAGATATTGAAGCATAAACTTGCATTAAAATAGAATTACAAAAACAAACACTTACATGATTACAAATGAAGAACTACCCAAAAGTAAATGAAAACAAAGAGAGGAGGAAAGGTATCTCACGTGAAAAATTGAGTATGGATATTTCTACAAATAATTTTTAAAGGATTTGGTCGTGAAAATATATTCCCTTATCTTCTAAAATTTTAACCCTCTTTAAAGGAGAGGAGGGGATGTATTTATAGCCCAAGGTGGTGGACTGTTTGCATTCCAAAAGTACCTCTCCACTTGGCTCGACAATTTGGACATCTAGACAGTTGAATCTAAATATGTCTCCATATTAACAATTGTAGATAATAATGTTTTCCAACTACTCATAATATTTGGAGGCATTTGGACTTATGGGTCCATAGTTATCACCGTTTGATTAAACAATATTAATTTTTCCATTTCAATCCATACTTTTTCAATTTCCTAAATGTGAATGGATTTTGAATAGTAAGACGCCCTAAAATCTGAATGATTTCTTCAAAAAAGTCGGCTTCCTATATGTTCACTTCAATAATAAAAAATATCAGCTTTTTTGGATGATCATCATGAGAAAATTCAATTGTGGTGTGTTGATTTCATTTCCCAGACAGAATGGTGGGTTGGACTTAAAAGCATAATTTGGGACCCTTGTTCTTGGAGTTAGGCCCTGAATTTTTTTTCCATGATTCTTTGGGATAATCACGATCATATGGTGGAGGATCATAAAATTTGGGCCTCTGGATTTAGACTAGAAACTCAATCAACATGGCTGGTCCAGTTTCCTTATAGATTCTTTAGGTCTTATTTTGTGGACCATATGACCCTCCAAATGGACGATTTGTCCAAAGGTCCCTTATAATGAAATGTTTAAATATGAGTAAAGAACTTTAAAAAATAGGAATCATAAAATCTGGATAATTAGGGTGATATATATTTTTAAAACATTAAACAAACTTGAATTAGGATAATTCAAATAGTTCTCTAAAATTATATTTTATATTTAATCATTAATATTTCTCACAAATTATGCACATTTCATATAAAATCAATAAAGGGAGTATATAATAAGTTATGAAATTATTAATAAAATCAGTAACTAAGGATGAGAGATTGATAATTGAGATACCTTTTCCAATGAAATGATCTTCATATAATCTTCAGAGTAATTGAATTTGATACCAACTGATGTTGACACTTACTGAAATAATAACTCGTGTAGATTATATATGTTTCTCCCCATCAAGGGAACACTTCTTAGGTTCTCCCCTTGAGTGATTTATTCCCCTTCAATTCCCTATGAAATATTTACAATACACAAAGTGTTAATGGAATATGGTGTATCCTCCTTGTTCTTCAATTTGAGTAGGAAGGATGAGATGATTTTCTCAACCAAGATGCTCTATTTTCACCACTCCTCAGACTTCCTAATTTGATCTTCAATTATGAAATTGGTTGTGTGGATCTCAATATTTTTAATATCTCTTTGTGTGTGAGTGTACTTTCTTAAAGAGATTTTAAAGAAGTAGAATCTCATGGTGAAACCTTCATCTTCTTGAGGAATTCTTCTTGAGCTAGAAAAAATACACTGCAATTCCTAATAGTGTGACTAGCCTTGTTGCACCTCACACACAAGACATCTCTATATTCATGTGTAATATTATTATTTTATATTTCACTAGCCTTAGCATGTGCATATCCGTTCATTCTCATTCTTTCCAAATCATTAGGCTAGATAACCAATGTGTCCCTTGGAACTATGGTATCAAGTTTGTATTTTCCACATGGACTCTTCAGAGTTTCATCTTTTTAAGATTAATTTGGATGTACCAATCTTCAACTTCATTGATATGAATCCATGGACTTATCATCTTCCCTTCAAGAAGTCTTCTTGGGAGAATTTTTTTTAAAACATTCTTCTTATTTCTTCCCAAGGTAGCTTCTAATTTCTTAGCTAGATTAGGTGGTCTTATGTTCTTATCATCTTTGGATATATGTTGAGATAAGCATTCTACACTCTCGTGACCACTCCCATTCAATACATCACAAATGTTATGTATCATTTGAAAACTGTTTAATGTATACAGATGATTTTGGATCTTTTGATGTTTTTTTTCTTCTATGGATTTCTCCCTTTTTGACATACGCTTTGTATGTGCTTTTTCATTTAATTGTTTGTACCAGTAGTCCAGTGCACAATTCCTAAATCTGTTGCAGCACCAACATTGACCCCCAAATCTTGTCTTCTTGATATATTCTATATATGGTTTGTTGGTATTTCTTCTTAATGTGTTGTGCTCTATTTGGGGAACTATCTCCATATTCTTCTTCCTATCCAACCTATCCATGTTGATTGGTCCCTTTTCATCAACTTTATTCATCCATACTTCCTTATAATTTTAATTCCAACCTTCACTTTTTGTAGAAACATATTTAGAAACAATATTACAAGTTGGTATGGATGGTAACTTTTCTTTATCAAATGACTGATATAGATCAATGAGTGAAGTCATGATCTTCTTGTCACTTGTTGGATATCTTTTGACAGTAGAATCTTCTAGTGAGCATTGAGTTCCACCAACAACTATTTCATTCTTTTGTGAACTCTCAATATGTGTCTTCTCAATATTTGTCAACTAGGATTCTAATTATAGAAATTATTTGTTCAGGATGATCTTATAATCTTTAATCATGATCATCTTCTCATGATAACCCATTTTCAATAATTCAAACCCATATTCATGAATCTTAATTATTCATTGTAACAAAGAGTCAATCTCTTTGTTCTTCTTGGATGTTTCTTCCAAATTTAAAACCTTGACTTCAGTTCTCTTTTCTAGATCATCTTAAATTCATGGATCTTTTATTCTAGAGTCTTATTGACTCCCTCTTTCTCTTTAAAGGATTCAATCTATCTGAAAGGCTTTAAAAATTAATGAATTTTTTCTTCCAATCCATTTTCCACATTATCAACTTCTCTTTACAGTCGGGTGACCTCAACCTACATCCAATGAAATATTCTAAAAATTGAAGCAATTTTTTATTCATAAATATCATATAGATAGGTTCTTAATTTCTCTATTGTCAGCTCATGTGAAGTAATGTTTTGATCATCATCACCACTTATGTTTGAATCCTTGCTTTTGGTGGAAACCTGAGCCACCTACTTCTTACTTTCCAAGCTTGATATTTATTCATTATTAATAAGGAATGGATAAGAATAAATTGCATATTCATTAGGAATGAGGGTCTTCTTCAAATTATTCTTCTCTTTCCTTTTTCATGTTCTTCATGGTCCTGATGTGGATAGACTTCTACTCAGAGATAATTGATCTTTCATCAAGATTGCTCTTTATTGTTGACTCTGGAAAGAAAACTCAAATCCTCTTCTGAATAAAATTACTGAAGATTATCCAACATACGTAAACCATTGCACTCTGATACCAATTAATGGACCCTAGGTCACCATGAGGGGGGAATCAAGGTGTCAAAATTTTCTCCTTTTTATTGGATCTTGTTCCCACATTGGTAGAAAATTAATTAAACCTGTATGATGGATATGTGAAGTAATTAAAACATTCACATGAAGGAGGAAAACACATCACTTTTACTTAGTCAACCCCTAAGGGCTATGTCAAAGTAAAAAACATTGATAGATTACCAATCACACCTAATTCCACTAATCATCTCTAGATGTGGATTATAAGGTCTGGGTACAGTCACTATGTCCCAGGTGCACTGCCTTTACAAAAGATTAGGGATATCCCACTGCTTCCCTCGGATCACTTCCATTGATTCCCCCTAGCTCACTACCAAGGGTGAAGTCACACTCATTTTATGGACATGAAGGTCCTTTCAATGGATAGGCATGAAGGTCTTTGCCTCCTATTTAGAATGAGACATTTCTTGAATCGAGGTCCAAACATGAGGCTCTTCAATATTAAATAGCCTTCTCTAGTGTGATAACTAGATGTACTAAGACTTCTTATTCTTCTTGGACAGAATCACAAATACTTCTATGATTTTTCAATCACTGAAAATCAGCTCACCTTGAATCATTAGAATTAGCTCTTCTTCTTCCATGTGTGCATGTGACCATTCATATGACAATTGAGATGTGCTCTTCCTCTTCACTGATTTACACATTTGAACTCTAGGTTTAGGATTATTCTCTTCAAAGACATAACGTATGCACGTGCATGCATGAATGAATGCACCTTCTCTCTATACTTTCTTGTGTGAAGGACCATATGGGTATGGTTCCATTTAGCACACACATGGTCTCCTATCCCCTTCTCTTTCAATTATTTTCTTACCACTTGGTTTGCATGTTCTTACACCTTATGTGTGTTCTTCTTCAAATCATTCATAAGAATATATACATGAACCTCCCATCATCATGCACAATCTTCCTTCTCCCTTCCTCAATACAAATTCAGCATTTTGATTTGTTTATATTTATAAGAATGTGATTTTATTCAAACATCAATGTGTGTATTTGGGTATGGTATGGTGTTCTTGTTCACCTTTTACACACCAAGGGTATAGAGTTCTCATTTGCAAAAGTGTTCTTGTCTCCTCTGCCAACCAGGATGGTTCACGACTCCTCCTTGCATAGGGGATGTGCAAGCTTCCTACGCACAGGAAGTGCGGAATTATTTCACGTACCAAGAGGCATGTGGTTATCCTCTAAAAACTGAGTGATACGCAGGACTTCCACACATGGGAAACTCTTCACCGCGAACCAGAGTGGTACGTGGTCGAACCGAGTGGTACGCATGAAGTTTTCTCCGTGAACCCAAAATGGTAAGTGGGACCTTCACTTCACAAATCATAAGTGTTTCGCCACTCTTATTCTTTGTGAACCAGAGTGGTATTCAGTTCAGCTCTTTGTGAGTGAGTTCGGTATGCAGGTTACTCTTCACGAACAATGAATGTTTCACGGATCGTGCATGCACATTCTTGAACTTAAAGATCGGAGAAACTCTATTTCTCAAATCAAGATCTCTTGAAATGTTCAGAATCATCAAACCCTTCTCGGATTAGTGGATCCCTTTTTATAAGTAGTGATCAAATATTGTACGCATCCTAAATCCAAGATCTTTTTCATGAATATTAGGGTTTTAAAATCTTCAAACCACGGTCATGTGATACGCTGAGATTCTTAGTTATTTCCTTTACATTCTTGTGGCTCCCACCCTTCTTTACTATATTCATGAACACGTGCATTCATAAAGAGTATTGTGAATATTTTGAACGCTAGATATGGAATGGCCTCCATATACTTCATTTTCGCCGAACATTCATGAATATTTGTGTTTCATTGCATGCATGAAAATGTAATTGGATGCATGGAATCTTGATAGTTAGATGATTTTTATGTACCAGATTTTGTCTTCAATAATGGAAAGGAGCTCGATCAAGGTGTATTGGAATTGGTGATGGTGCACTGGATTTAGTCCGGTGGACGGATGGTGAAGATGAACCTTGGTCGAGGATCCAACATATCTGTTTCAATTAGGAAAGATGCGAGATCAGATGACAGGAAGTGATTAGATGCTCAGATCTAGATTGAGATTTATATCCGAGATGTAACATGAGGTAAGATTGATGGCTCGGATGGCATACATGTTTTTAAAATCCATCCCACATAAAAACTGAAGGATGAGATTCTCACTGTTTAGATATAAATTCACCTCAGCATCATCCCAGATAAATCCCCTCCCACCTCCAGTGTCACCCCGAACTGGTTCTCCACGGGAGCTCTCTTAGCTGCAACTATGCCTCCTCAAGTGCTCATCTCAAACCCATTATTCATTCCCTGAGGGCATATACACGACCCCCATACTCCTCTTGTTTCCTTTCCTAACTGGCTTCTCCGTGGGAGCGGGTGACCCCTGTAGTCCTGCATAAGCCTCGGTTTGAGGCTGGCTGACTAGCTAGTGGGATGTCCCTATTTTTTAGGTAAGAATTATAAAAATACTAAGTATGCATTGGACACGTTATAATTCCAAACATCCTCCACACCCTCTTCTTATCCTTTTCTTTTACTCCTTACAAGGAACAATCCAACCGTCCTTCATTGTTGTAGACAATGTATCTTTCCTGATACACATATTTGGAACATAGGACCAATCTCAACAAACATCTGATTTCCATTCTCCATTTCACTTAGGATAGTTATGTTCTTCATTTTGATCATCATTAAAATCCATTGAAACCCCTTGAAAACAAATAAAATCTTCATATACAAAGAGTCCCCAACATTATCTAATTTTACATGCACGATTTCCTAATAATACTGGCATTTTTATAATAAAATATGATAATCCTTACTAGTTATGGAATGTCCAAGGAAAGTATCTTCCTTATCTTTTGGAGAAATTTTATATATATTTTATTTAGTATTAATAAATAATAGTTTAAAATTTTAAAACAATGAACTAATAATGTTTTTTACTTTCTTTACGTATACAACTGAAATGGAGTTTATTAAGAAATTTCTATGTAAAACATGTTTTATAGTATAGTTGGTATTATTAATAGCTTCATACCCAAAATTTTAATCAATTGATAATCAACTATACCTGGTTCTAGATATTTTTTTGATGAAATCTATTTCTAAATATAACTTTTTATTTTCATTGAGGTGTTTTTGGAGATAAGAGGTTATGTATAATACCATTTTACAACAAAAACGTTCAAAATATGAATTTTCAATCTCTCCAAAATGATCATTATGAATAGTAATGAAATGTAGGTTTTTCTCTTTTTTAACTCAGGCTACATATTTTTTAATATAGAAAAGGCATTTATACATTTTTTTCTAGAAAATACACCCTTTTATATCTAGTGTTTTCATCAACTAAGACATATATATAATATTATCCACCAATAATTATAGTTTATATTGGATTTTATAAATCTATTTTCACTAAATGTAAAGAATAAATAGTTGAAACTTCCTCAAAATATTCAAATATTTACATAGGTATCTTTTTAAATTGACATGGATCATAAAATTTATAAGAATTAGACCGAAGCTCTCATAAATATATAAGTATCCCTTTTATAGAGTGTTTAGATAATGTTAGAACAACATAGTTCCCTAAACATTTATTCAACAGTAAATATTGATTATTCATTTCAGTTATTCAAGGTAGATTTTGGATTATATTGTATTCTCAGCTTAAATTGTTTGCATTCACATGATTATTAACAAAAAGAAATAAATTTACATTTTTAACTTTGAGAAGTAAATTTATCATTCCTAATGTTCACAAGATAAAATTCATCACATAATTTAATTATGGTAATTGTGGTTTTCTTATGTTCTAGGATAAATAGAAAAATTTCAAAACAAATATTTACCAAAAAATTCAGTATCACATATACCATAAATTTCACTTAGAAAATTATATCTGAAAGTGTTTTTCCCACATTTTATCTTGATAATATTTTAGAAATACTTATTATTTCCACTCATATTTCTAAAACATCCAAAATGAATGCTCCATATATATATAAATATATGGTTTTTTCCTTTTATCCCTAAAATATAAAATTTAATATTTTTGTAAAAAAAATAATAGGCCCGTTATTATTAAAAGAAATTACTTTTGGAATCTAAATCTATCCAAATATTTTCTATTATACAATTTCCATTTTTAGTGATATATCCATTATTAATGAAAAATGATTTCACCTTGTTTAAAAAACATTTTTATTCTAATGTCCACCAATCTTAAATTTCATATATAAGGGCTCACTTTTTAGAAAAAAATATTTATTTTGGAAATGAAGTATGGATGTGGTAGAACCTATCCCAGATATATTTCTGTGATTTCTCATCTGACTATATCAACAAATTACTTACTATAAGTAAAATCTCTTCATAGTTTCTTTATATATAATATCTCAGAAATTATTTTCACAACTAAATCCTTATTTTAATTAGATGCGACAGAATTAGATTTTTATCTATATCAGAATTAAGATTTGAAATAAATATAGAGTGTTTTGAAATTATATATTTTTTTAGAATATGGTTCCTTATCATTTTCAAGGTTTTTGGAAAATTAATAATTTTGTTTTTTCAAGAAATGTTTCATATCTCAAAACAACCTCAAAACTTCTTAATATATCCTCATCATCATATGTGATTTAATTTTTTTCTTGATAATTTGTATAAAATTAATCATCCAATTATGGATAATTTTCATTTAGTGCTATTTTTAAGGTTTTAGTAGATACCATAGCCATTTAGAATTGTTTTTTCTTTGGAATATTAGTATATAAATTAATTACACTTTGAATATCATTCTTGTAGTTAGAATATTGTTTAGAAGAACTATCACCCCGAACTACACTCTATGTTTCAGAGGCTTTCAGACTTTACCGGCCTTTATTATTGTATTGATTTCTAGAAATCTCATCTTTCTTTTTCAACATTGAAAAAAAATTATGTGCCCAAGATTTTCTCATTAAATTTCATTTTAGAATTATCCTTCTTATCACTTCATTCTTTCTAGATTTTTTTATTTATACTGAAAATATTTTATACCAATAATCATATTCATCCTTGTAGAAGGATAAGAATATTCATTTTCACTTTTTTCAAATGAAATGATTTCATCCTTAACTTTCACTTTATTCTTATTATAAGATTTATGAGCTTTCTAACCTGATCTAAACTTTTTAGAAACATTCTATGTAGATGAAAAATATATTCCATTATTCTTTTTCACTTTCTTAGAATCTCTTTTCAATATACCCTCATACAATATAAGGGTACCAATAAGATCATATAAGCCCAAATTTTTAAGATTCTTCATATCATCAAGAGCTATTATATTAGATTCCCATTCATTAGAAATTATTTAGATTATTTTATTAAAGATTTATTCATGAGTAAAGTCTTTATCTCTAATATATTTCATATTATTAACAATGGTCATAAAAAGTTAATTCATTTTTGAAACTAATTATTCCAGTAAAAAAATCATGATAGTATTCTAATAACATGGCTCTTATAGTTTTAATAAATTTTGTAGTTATAAAGTGAGTAAGTTCAAGTCTCTTCCAAAAAAAAATTTTAGTTTCACGATAAGAAATATAAATGTGGATATTTATGTTCATTGAGAAAAATAGTGTCTCTAACTCTTTATTTAAGGTTATATATGAAATTTTCTTATTAAAAAAATATCAATTTTCTTTCCTTGAATTTGATACCTTCTTATCAATATAATAAAATTATCAACTCCATAATTTATAACAAAGAAATTCTTGTTGTCTCTCAAATGTTCATAATCAGCACCATCGATGATAGGTAGCCTAATTGGATTCAAATTTTATAATATCCAAATTGATAAATCTTCCCTATTAGAATAAAAAGATATTATTTTCTATAAATACACATTAGTGTAATATTATATAATAGTAGAAACTATCCCTAATAAGAAATATAGGATCAATAGAGTATATGTTCACTAAAATAGGGGGGTTGATTTTAGTTTATAAAATAAAAAATACAAAATTTCCATCCACTTTTAAGGAATTTTATCAGATTAATATTCACTCTAAAAACAATATAGTCATGGTTTAGAAGATATTATAGAAATACATATAAAAGTTTTTTTTTAATTTCCAAAAGACCATAAATTTTTTTTAAAAAAATTAAAAACAACACATATAAAAATTATATAGGAAATAACTACAAAAAATTTTATAAGAAGATATCCACACATTGGCATAAAGTGTTAAGAAATTATTTACTACAAATAAGGTATCCACAGTATTAACCTTACCCTGAATATTATCCTTCATAGCCTTAAAAGTCGCTAATAAAAATATTGTACTAAATCTCTATTTCCCTATCCTCATGAACCCCAATCAAATGATTGGTATATCATTTATCTTACTTAAAAATGGAATTCCTCAATCACACCAGAAAAGAATAGTGATTACAAAAAAGAAACTAATGGAATTTACAAAATTAATCATCAAATAAGATTTATTAAGAAAAAAACTCCATATAATATACAATTGATCAAACTCAAGTAACAAGATGTTACAAAATATTCACATAAACTATAGATAGATGAGGATGGAAAAATCTTCATCCTCCTAGAATACAACTCTAATTATAGATTTTCTTCAACTATTCACATTCTATATGTCTTGTTGGTGTGTCAAATGAAATCATATCAACACTATATTCATTTGGAATTTCTATCATGTCTTATATGTTTTATACTCATCTTGATATAAACCACCACATTATATTTCAGTTCCATCTGATATAATAAAAAAATATTTTTATAGCGGAACGTATGAAGTTCTTCATCCACAAGGTCATTATAAAAGTTTTATTGAAATCATGTCTTCCTCCATCAGATAAATTCTATCTTGTAGACTTGGTATAACTTCCTCTATTGGGACATTGTTAAAATTTGTCTTCTAAAATTTACTAAACTCCATATGGTGAACTTTATATATGCCATCTGACGTAAAAATTACATGTTATTTAGGTAATGATCTTCCTTTAAATATCCTACATCTAGAAAACATTAATTATGTTTTTCTATAGGTAAGTAAATTATCCATCTGATAAAAAAATTCCCTATATAAACAACTTAAGAACTAAAGAAGTATAAAACATATAAATGTATAAACATTTAAGTAATTTGAATATGTTGTTAAAAACTAATGTTGGAAAGTGTTGAAATTATACTTTTGAATCAACAGTCATCAATGTAATAAACACAAAATAAATATTGGTTAAACTAAAATGCATAACACTAAAATCATGATGGTTACACCTACTTCTAAAGGTAGCATATGGATATTAGAATAATTTAACCTAAGATAGTGACAACTAGACCGAAGATAAATTCTTGGCATCCACTTGACCCCTTTTAGTTGTTAGAAAATCATATATTCAGAGAAACAAATATTTGTTTTTTACCATGACCTGATTTAGATTCTGGTAATCAACACAAATGAAAAGGGTTACACCAGACTTCTTGGGGAAAAGCATTGGTTCTATACAAGGAGACACACTAGGTTGAATGAATCCTGTTGATATAAATTCATCTAACTAAGTATTTAAATCCTTAAATTCAACTAACATATGGTAATAGGGAATGGAAATAGGACAGGTACCTGGTATAAAGTCAATATAAAACTCCACCTCCCTCCCTAATGAGAAACATGAAAATTTGGAAGTAAACACATCAGGTAAATCATTCACCACTTGGAGTAAATAAACAACCAAGGATTCATGATCTAGTTTAGAGGAAAAATGTGTATAATTATTCATGAATATGGATTCAAATTTATGGATTGACTTGACCTCAGGTCATATTCTCCCTAAAATACATGACACATCCCATTAAGGATGGTAAAGAAGAGTCATCTAAGATAAAAATATATATGAGCCTTATGAGCAATCAGAAAATACATCCCAAAAATCACATCTAGAGTTTTCATATACAAAATCCAAAGTACCAAATAAAACATTATTTCTTGAAAAGAGAAGTGAAATAGGATCATCGAAGACCCTTCTCTCCCTTTTTCCTAAGAGTCATGATTAATACCATACAATAATCCATGATATCCATAGAAAGATTTATCCATTTGAAAAAATGGGTAGATATGAATGAATGAGAGACAAAAATATAAAATAAAGTAGCCACTAAAGATTAATTAATGACAATAGTGCCTCTCATGGTCATATGACCCACATCAACATCCCCTAGAGACTTATAAAATATGTGAATAAGACTTATTTTTGTTATCCGTGTCTAGACTAGCTTTGTTATTTTGGTATCTGACATTATTCTTTATTATTTCATTATTATTGAGCTCATACCAATCTGAAGATTCATAAAGACATGGAAATATTTCTGTATGTTACCTGAGCATCCACATGAGATATATCTCTTTAGTTCCTCTGTGCAAGTTCGTTCTGAGGGCCTAACTTTTTCACACTAGAAACAATTTACTGGTCCTTTACTAGATACAACAAAATATTTGGATGAAGTATTCATCCAAGATCCACCATAACTATTTCCACCATGAGACTCATTTTTATACATCTTTCATTTAAAGGTACCATTCAAGATACTATGGGGAGTAAGAGGAACTCCTATAAAATCTGACTTACCAGTAAAGTCAAGTTAATCTGTCATATCTATATTAAAAAAATTCTTATACAAGGTTAGCTTCAGTAGAAATATCAGAAATTAGATATCCACTCAAAGAACCATCTAAAACCTTCAATCCTTTAGTTTCTCATTCAATACCACCACAGTTTAGAAATTAACTATCTTTGATAAATGGTTTGTATACTAATTAACTGTTTTTTAACCTTGCTAATGTTTGAGAAACTCCAATGAATTATGTAACACAATTTATTTTGGATATAATTGGTCATAAAAAATACTTGACGTCCTTCCACTCAAATCACATACTCTTTCCATCTTGAACTATCAAACCCCACCAACTTCTTCTTGTCCCTTTAAGTTTCAAGATGACATATTTCACCTTAATAAGATATGGTACCTCCAAAAAACTCAAAGAGTTTATCAAACTTTTTAAACCAATCATATCACTACTGAGGTTCAATGATGATCTACAATGATGGTGGTTTTGGATTAAGTAAATTTTGGAAAAAAATTCTTCTGTCATCTTTATAGGGTACAACCTCTGCATCTTGAATGGGAACAAGTGCAACTACCTGGCCTAGATTGTGAAACTCATGCACAAAAACCTCAATAATGTTTTAAAAAACTGGATGGCTTTCATATGGTGGTTCATTTGTAGATCCCTCCAAATGTCTATTAAAACATCATATTAGGGTCATGGTACTACACAACGTCATTAAATATTAAAGGAAATGTCAATTAAGATACATGATATCACTAAATCTAAAAATCCCAATTCAATTGGGAAAAAATAAAATCACATCTATGCTATAAAAAAAATATAGAATTAGATTAAAAAATTATTTAAATACATCTTTTCTAATAATAAATTTTATCTTAAGCATCGTTATAATGAGACATGGCCAGTAACTCTCTCTTGATCTGTGCCTTAAGTCCTGTAAATCCTATCTCAAATATACCAAGACTTTTAAAACTATAAACCGACATCTAAAAAGAGGCACAATAACCATTTTACTAATTAGTCATGAAAAAACTGAATAACCCACTAAAATGATACCCAAATCAGCCATGATATATATCAAAGGGCATTCCTGAACCCAACAAGATAAAGACTAGTTCATGGGTATCAAATCAATCAAGATGGAATGAATTATCTGAAAGAATAACTCTGAAAGAAATATATGTTAATATAATAGAATAAATATTGAGTCTGAAAAATAATCCACAAGGGAGAAATTATAAAATATATAGAAAATCAAGTCTCAAAATAGAACATCAACCAAATTAATTGAATGATTCCATCATGAAATCATCATGTAAACTCTATGGGACAAGTGGATCATATACACCACTAGCCACTACCAACATCCAAATCCTTCTAATCAATAAAATATACCACTACAAAGAGTTACATTTAATTTCATTAAACCTATAATAAGAAAACATACAAATTCTATATGGAAAATTTATGGTGTGATAAATAAATCCTAATGGGATCTCACTAAGTATTTCATAAGAAATATTTAACAAATATACAAAATTTTCTCAATTTTAAAGAAAACAAGAAATGTAACTATCTTAAATGTTTACATAAATGTTTGATTGACAAAAATATTTGATGGATAAGATAAAAAAATTTCAAATTTTATTTCCATAAAATAAGGTAGATATTAGAATATTTATCAAAACAAGCATGAATAATCATTTCTATCAAAAAAACTATTGATATAAATTTCAATAGAAAACTAGAATAAATAAATAATTTACAATCATTTAACCATGGTTAAGAGTCCTGATCATAGGTTAGTATGATTATTATCACACATATCATAAATATAGATCCATGTGTATACATGCTTCCTCAGATCCTCAAGCCTATAGGGAATAGGTTAACAGCCAAAATAACGTGTTTCATTCCCTCATCATACATTAGTTAGAATTTTTTTTTGTAAATCTATTGAGTGGATGAAATATTACATTACTAAAATGTTTTCATACCATATAACTACCCATTCTCCCATATGTATCAAGGAATCAATCATTCATACAAGGGTTTATCAAACATTTCCTTCAAAATCAAATCATGAAATCAACTATTTCAAATCAGCCACATGTTCAAGTTCCCAAACATTAAATTTTATTTAAAAAAAAGTATCAACAATTTTAATAAAAAATCATGAATTTTGGTTCAAATATTAAAAAAATTCATTCCTTTTCATCTCATCAAAACAATGATTCAAATCATTCATCTAAAATCAATGTCATTTTTTGGAAATCAAAACCTAATTTTAAAAATCCATTATCATGGTGTTTCTTCACAAACACCATTCCACTTTAAATAATTTATCTAGAGACTCAATTTATCCTTTATAAAAAAATTATAAAACTAATTTAAAATAAATAATAATAAAATGTTTTAATTGTTAGATATTTTCTTTTAAAAAAACCCACCTCAATCATTATAAAAATATCTATATGGTATCCACTTATGGAGAGTCAAGGGATAAAACCATCAATGAAGAATATTTGGATAAAAATTAAATATGTAAAGATATTTATCCATCAATGACCTGTGGAATCTCCAATATCCAAGAGATATATATATGAGTAAAGAATAATCCATGATTAAATTGAGATAACGAATAACAAAATAAATCCAATTCACCATCATTCACTTAGATCCTTGAAGAATTAAAGTTGGGAGAGCCAAATTCATCACTAGAGAGTCTCCAAAGAGTATAGGGTTGAATGAAATTTGAAGGAGGTGTTTTATTTGACAAAATTATTTAACAAAATGAAAATATGATATTAACCAAACAATTTTCAGCTCCATCGACGTCACTGGATACATATTGGTTCTTTGTAGAATGCCATTCATCTTGGGAACCCCACCAGTTGGCAGATGGACTTCCATTGGCTTCCTAGTGGAGTTCCTATAGGAACTCCCATTCTTACATTATCCTACCATCTATGTGGTGGGATTCCAATAGGATGACCCCACTACCATCTCCCATTGGCTGTCTGGTAGACCACACTAGTGTGCTGGTAGGCCACCTATAGCTTTTATAGCTACATGAGCATGTCCACTCTCAAGTTAAAATACACATTCAACTCTCAACCTATAAATCCAAAAACATATACTCCCCCACACCCCTCAAAGAACTCAAACGAGTATAAAATTATAATAAACAACACGAATGTCCAAAAAATGATGAAAAAACCTGGAGATCATTATAAAAATAAACCTAATTAAGGAAAAAAGGTTCACACATGAAATTTAGTAACGAGATGTTATATATCACATCATACTACCACACTAAATTCCCAAGGTCAATGCATCTCATTTATTATGTGAGTAGAATTTGGCCTCCCATTGGGATGAAACCTGGTAATATCATGACCTAATGTTGGAAGTTCAAATGATATGGTAAAATAATTAAACTCTCCAACATGCATTTGAGACACATTATAGTAGTAAACCATAGTGATCATGTGATATGATAAACTGGAAAAGGGTTTCCAATATAAGTTCACCAATGAAAAATATACAATGAGATTTGCATAGGGATACCTCAATACCTTAGAAGAATGACAATAAAATAATGTTTTCTCCAGTAATACCATTAGCACTTGAATATTTTTTCTTATGGGTGGATCATGGAACTTGATTACCTAAAATTATCTCCTTACAAGATAAATTATTCAAAAATAATTTGAGGATTATCTTGTAATATCTTATCAATTTCCCTATAGAACATGTTACCAAAGTTCATACACTGACAAAGATATTGGGAGAATTTGAAAAAAGTGCTTCACACAATGATAGAATGTCTCTTGTACTAAGTATGTGAAGAGTAGTTTATGAACACCCTTGAAGATGTAGTTTAAGAACTCCATAATATTAGTTGTCATATGTCTACATCTCCTATCACTATCCAATTCTGATGATTGTTTTCCTTCCCAATACACAAAATATAATCATATACATCTTTACTTTCCCTTTTAATTCCTTCTATCTTCCTATCAAATATTATCTGTTGTGGTTCATATTTCGAAATAAGAAGACATCATTCCAATTAAAATAGTAAACAAATTATTCTGATATAAATTTGTTTAAATAAATATATCAAAATAAATGATTACCTTATGTATTACCTCATATTTAGAATTCTTATGGAAATTACTGATAATATATCTCATGAAATATTAATGATAAAAATTTATTTATTTCCATAAAAACTAATCAATGTTAAAAACCTATATTATCACCTTATGGAGATAGAAAAATAAGAAAACTCATTTGATTTGCATAACATGCATGCGTAAATAGGCCAAGATCCAAATCATTTCATTTAAATGAATTTTTTGTAATAAGGAAATGCAACGATACACATCCTGGATACCCTGAATAGCCTACTAAGATTCACCATTGTTCGATGAACCCTATTGTCATGGGAGACAAACTAAATGGTGTTAAGATGATAAAAAACCTAATATTTGAGAAAAAATCCCATTATCTATGGAAAATCTTTACTCTATTCATCCCAATCATCATACACTTTTAAAATTTCTTTCTATTTTCTATCTAATCCTTAGAATAATAAATCATGTACTTAAAAACTATTTTAATCTTTCTTAAATGAGTAACCTATGAACATATTAACACATTCATATCATGTAAATAATAATACTCGATATAAACTATGTATCTAGTGACTAATGATCTTGTGAAAGTTTTGGGTTGACACAAGTATGTGATCCTAACAAATTATGTATCTTCAAACATGAAAAGAATTATCATTTAGTGTACACATGGAAAACGTAAATTTAGACTGTATTTGTCAGAGTGAATGTTTTTTTACCGTATTTGAGTCATCAGAAGAAAAGGAAAAATGTATCTTTATGTGGTATTTCTTAACCACATTCTTTAATGTAATTTCACATTCAAATTATTTTCATACACAAAATTTTTTACTAGTTGAATCAGATGTGTTACCTATATTTCATAATAATTCAATACATAGTGTAACAACACACAAATAAAAATAATGTTAATGATACATTCCCTCCACTAAGTAAGTTAATAAAATATATTGGTTACAAATCACTGGTTGTTTACTATATATAAAAAACCTGAAAAGGTTCACTGGACACATCATCCTCACCCACATCATCTCATGTCCTTCATCAGATACATCCTCATCAGAAAAATTCATATTCCTTAAATAATGAGTGTCAATTGGGATTCCTTATATAATTCTATTAATATTGTGATCATATTATTCATAATTTGTCTCTATTACTATATCCATATGAGAATATAATTTATTATAAATTTTTGAAGAATCAACCTCAACATATGTCCCATAATAGGGTTCTGTAGTACATGGCTTCATATGTTCAATAATATAAATACTGACATATAATTATATTTTACCATTACTACACTATTTCCTTAAAAATGATAATGCTTCCACCCAATACTCATCATTTGGAATAGGATACTCATTGTGACACTAAAAATCAACATATTAAAGATGTCGATATGTGATTGAAGTAATTTCTTGATCTGCCCTCAATTTTAAGCGACCATATATTTTCCTACGAACTTATTCCAATGCCACAAATTCATGAAGATTAACCAAGTTTACATGTGTGAACCTATATTTGAATACTGGATCATTGTAAATTACTTCACCATTTCATTATATGGACAAAAATATGATAACCTATAAATAAAATTTAGTAAATCATTATATATATCTCAAGAGAATCATGAAATGATTAATTTTTTTTTGTTAAAGTAGCATTTAAAAAACAATTATTTTATTTTGGAACTATTTATATGAATTGTTTTTCCATTAATTGATAAACCAACCGAATCCTATGGGTGTATATCTAAGATCCTCACTTGTCTAATATTTTAGTTTCCACCAATATCCTTTTATTCATAGTGTATTAATCCAATATCGGACATCAACACCTCTTGTCATTCCTCTTTTTATTACAATAATACTCTTTTGCATTTTTGTAGCTCTATGGTTTTGGGATAAATAATATTTTAATCCAAAAAAATATAACATTACATTCTTAGTGGGATGGATGACATGTAGGACATCAATGAAGAAAAAAATGGATTTATTACATTTTATATAACCACGTACAAACTAATGAAAAATTCAATTAGAATCATATATCAGTTGATCATCTCAAGATCAGTCACTAGTCGATAATATTACTTTTTTTAGGATTCTTATTATTTTCTACTCATAGTAAATATTTAGTAATAATATTTTTAAGTATAATTAAAAATATTTTTGTAAGTAATGATATATGTTCAATATAAATTTTAACATTTTTTAAATTAATAATACACACACACAAATAGATATATATATATATAAATCTATTTGATGATTTAATTTAAAAATAAAAAGATAATTTTATTTAACAATTATTATGATATATTATAACATTACATAAAACTAATATGGTAAATAATAAATAAATATATATATATATATTAAAAATAAAAAAGGATGACTTGATGTAGTGGGATTTTCAAAGGATTGGTTTTTGATTATTTGATTAACCCCCCAAAACATTGGGGGCTCCTAGAGCCTCCATTTTATCATATTTCAGCAGATTCTAATATCATTTTAGTCATGGTTTACAAATACAACATCAAACATCAATGCCTCATGCAGAGCCTCCTTTTATTACAATAATACTCACATGAATGTGAGGGGTTCTAGGGGTTTTGGATAACTAATATTTTACGGTGTACACATAGTCCCTTATATTCTTCGACAATGGGATGAAATGAAGGAAATAAATGAAGAAGTAAAATTAAATAATTAAAAATAATATATCCAAATGAAAAATAATCATGACATAAAACTCGAATCATAAATTGGTCGGTCATCTGATGATTAGTCGTCAGTCAATAGCATTACCAAGTACTTTTTACAATAGTTATTCCTATACTAAATATATAATAATATATTTAAATATAATTATATATATTAACTAATGACTATGAAATTAATGGTATATATATTATTCAATTCGCATCCTATTTAAAATTTCATTATGATAAAATTTATAATATATATATATAGTTATATTAAAAATACGTTACTAAATTTTTAAATAAAATATTACTAATAATACACCTAAAAATCATTTGGAATTATTTTAGTAGTTTATGTATCCAGTAATGTATTTTAAATTTCATTTAATTTTAATATAATCTATAACATTATATATATATATTATCAAATGTAATTATTAATATTCTAAATTATAATTATATAGATACATTTTTGAACTAATCATGCTTTTATAAATATAAATAATTTTATTTTTAAAAGAATTACTCATAATATTATATTTATATGATAATTTTTTTAGAAAAATACTATTAATATTAAATTGTTGATGTAATTAAATTAAATAACATTATTTGCCTTTATATAACCAATAATATATTGAAAACTTATTTTAATTTATATATGTGTGTGTATGTGCACTTCTTGATAATTAATTATACTTTACAAAATATAAATACCTTCATTTTATACATAAGTACATATGATATTTATTAATCATAATTAATATTTTTAAAAAATATATATTATTAATAGAAAAAAAAAATAATTTCATTAAAAACAATACTCTTATTTTTCTATATATTTAATTTTGTAAATTAATTTTATTTAAATTTAAATATGAAAAATAATTAACCACATATATATTCATATTCAAATAAAGTGAAAAATATTTATCACAAAATATTTTTAGTAATATAATTTTAAAAAAATATTTAGATAGAATAATTTTATTTATCGAAGAATATATTTTCAATTTATTTTAATTTATATGGGATATGTAATATTATATTTCAAAACAAATAAATTTAGATATATTTATTAAAATTATAAATTTTAAAATACATATAAATTTTTTAATGCCACTATATTTTTCTAAATGTAAATAATATTATTTTATACCAAATTACTCATAATTAAACACAATTTGAATTATCCTAACATCATATTTTCTATTTCATTCAATATAATTTAAATCATACAATAAACATATTAATTGAATCTTACTTTCATGTAATTGTACAATTTATATAAATAAATATTGAAAAAAACAAATAAAAAAATAAAAAAACAAAATATAGTTGCCCGAAGGCCGCTGATAGAGTTTTGAGAAAGCTAGAATCCAATTCAATAGAGATTTTCTAAAATTTCATAGTAGTGGAATTGGAGAAAGGTAGGGGTTGTGGCCTTTTTTATTTTTTGGAGATAGACATGGACCCAATTCATACCTCCTATTTGTGAGTTACACATGAAGCATGAATGATATTCACAAATCTATTCTTGAAGTTGAGGAGGCGTAAATCTTGTTTACCCTTCCTTAATGAAGAAAGATGCATTAACTTGTTCATGAATTCTTCATCCTATTTTAAAAATTAAAAAACCCCAATCTTCATTGAAAAATATTCTAAAACCTAAATTAATAAAAAAAACTATCCAATGAACCACACTAAGCTATCATATGCTTGTCGCTTTACCTCCTCAAGCACCACAACATCTTATATAGCCTCACCAATTAAAGAATACAAATGGACCCACTCTTCTCAGATCTACTAAACCAAATAATGGTCTCCACTCTCCTCATTCACCCAACATTAACAGAGATCCACTGTGAACTGGAACCTTAGTTTCAAAGAAATCAGTTTTTTAACTAGTTTTTACGATTAAAAAGAAGAGGGGTGGGCTTTATGGTTTTTATAAAATGGGTCAAATGTTGTGTGAACTTCGTGGACACCTCCAATTTGATCATGAAAGCATGAACAAGGTTCGATCTTCCGTGGGTGTGTAAATAAGTGTGAACCCCATTTACGCATACTTCTTAAAGCACTCAAAGGAAGCACAATGTGTTTCACGCCTTCCACCTTGATGTTTTGTAAAATGATGGTCTCTCCCTTTCATTTCATTTACTCCAACCCCATAATTTATAGTGAATATCTATCAGATTTCTTTTTCAATATATATCTCAAGCTTCTAAGATGGTAAAATTTCAAATTAAAAAGTTTAATTATGTAATTTATTTATTTGTTTTGTTTGTAAGATTTATTTATTTAAAATATATGGTTGTAGGAATGTATGAATTAATCCAAATTTTATAATTTAATTTCTATATTAATTAATGTTATTTATATGATTTAGTTTATATTTAGTGAATTAGAAAATTTAAAAATGGTGTTTTCACTATTTATATCGTATGCGATAATATAAGTTATATTTATAGAAATATTATTGTTTTAAATATTTATATATTTATAATTTAAATTGTGAAAAAATAAATATGAATCTAATTGTATGTATATTATATTTCATAGTATATTAAATAAATTTAAAAATATGATATTTTATACATATAGATAAATAGAGTGATTATGCCAAAATATTTAATAAAAATTATTATAAATAATTTTTTTATAAAAACTATTATTTACTTTAGGAGAATATATATACTTGTTTTATTATGTATCATATTGATTTTTTCAATATATATATACAATATTATTCGATATATATATATATACAATATTTATGTTAATAGAACTAAAAAAATTACTAATAACAGTAATTTTTAAATTATATGAATTATAAAAAATTATAATTCCAACTAATAATGTATAAAATATAATCATTAAAATTTTTGAAAGTTTAATTACTTCAAAAAATTTATATATACTGTACTTATATTATCACAGTGAAAGTAAGTGAAGCTTATAATATTTTAATGGTTATTTATGTGTGAATTATTCTGCTTTTTTAACTAGATATAACAAAATTTAACTGTTAGTAACATGCTTGGTTGTTATGTATGAAGTAATGATTTTTCATTTAAGAAACAATAAATGTATAAAAAATTATATAATTATATTTTAAAATATTAATAAAGACAGTTAAATATATTAAAATGTATATATTAATATTTATAGAAGATTAAAAATTAAATAAATGTTCAATATAATATTGGATTCATAGATAAATAAAAGTATTTTGGTAAAGTGTTTTCTAAAAATAAGTTAGTAATAATCATTACATACAAACATGCATATCATAAATTAAGTGAAAACATGTATATTGTTACTGAGATAATATAAGTTAATGTATTTGAATATAGTATTTAGAAAAATAATAGTAGGAATATTTAAAATTCATCATTAAATAAAAAATTTTAATATATATATATATAGATCTTTAAAAATTGATGTCATAAATATATTTATATACATATAGATATTTATTATTTATTAGATTTAGTTATAAGTAATGTTATAATAGGTAAAACATAATAAGTATCCCAAAAATCAAGATAAGAGTATTGTGTGATGATAGATCCTGACATGATTGGCCAATGTATGATTGAAATTCCATATCGTATTTTTTTATATGTAGTTATATAATTTTTAATAATTGAATTTTTATTTCCTTGTTGATCACCTCTGTGAAATCCCTATTTATAAGTATTAAATGACATGTGTGTTTGTGTAAATATGTTATGTATATCAAAATCCAAGACCCATCACATGCATGCGAGTAACATTGTATGAAAAGTGAATTTGAAAGAGGTGTTTCTATTCGAAGCTTTATTTTTTACACCATGACTAAATAGGCTGTGATGGTTACTAAAATCTGATATAATAGAGTCTCTAGGACTCCCCACTTAGATTTTGGTTGGTTTATTAAATAATGAGATACCAATCCAGAGAAAAACTATCCAGATCAAGTCCAATTTATTTAATCATAACAAATTAAAACATGTTAAACATTTCATGATGTAGTATAAAATGTTTGAATAAAAAAAATTATAGGTAATAATTTCAATGTCCTTATACATTAATAATGTGCTTATTTATATTGATCGAGGTTTTAGTTATAGTTTTCCACCTATAAAAGTTTGAAATATTCATGAATGTATAAATATATATATATATTATAAATTATTTATTATACATAATTATAAGTATATTTAATATAGATAGAAAATAATTAGTATCCCAAAAAAAGATGTCATCTGTATTGTATGACGATTGATCTTGAGTTGACCAAAAAATATATAATTTAAATTGAATGTAATAATTTTTTATATCTTACTATTTAATTTATAATTAATGGATGATCTTGAGATGACTGACCAATGTATAATTACAATTCCAAATAAAACATGTTGTATGTTATTATATAATTTTTAATAATTGTATATTGTTTTAATCATTGATGAAATTTTCACCATCCCTATATCACAAATATATGAGGACCTTCTTGTCCACGTAAAAATATTGTGTATCTGAAACCCCTAGACCCCCTCAATTCTACAAGAGTAACACTGTAATAAATAGGAATTCAAGAAGAGGAATTACAATCTTAAGATGCATTTTTTACACTATGACTAAGAGGACACTAATGGTTACTAAAATATTAGATAATAGAGGTTTCTAGATTTCTCCCTAGGTTTGGATTGGTGTATTAAATAATGATAAACCAATCCGTCGAAAAAGTTACAAGATCAAGTCATTGTTATTTAATCATCACCAATTAAATCTTGTTAAACATTTGAAGATGTAGTATATAACATTTAATTAAAAAAATATAGGTAATAATTATTACATCAATATAGTCCAATGGTTAGGTAATTATACTAATCAGGGTTTTAGCTATTGTTTTCCACCTACAAGAGTATAAAATATTCTTGAATCCTAGAAAGTGGATAGAGTTTTCATGAAGATTCATAGTGTCCTAAAACTAATCCCTAATCAATCAATTACTTATATTACATATAATCATCTTCAATATCCAAAATTTATATGGAAAATTTAGAATCATCCACATGATATTGAGGACTTCGTGGATTCATAACATTCTTTCAAGAATAAATGCAATAATGTTTTAATGGAATTATATGTGGATATTTTTTATATTGATGAGGTGGGACTTACTTTTACAAAACAATGTTGTGTTAGATTTATTAACTTCATTCCATCATAACATTTTCATCCATTATCTTCTAATATGTCTACGAGAATAGAAATAACTTATAAAGAATATGATAAGAATATGGAAAGTACTGCAGGGGACATCCCCATCAATCCTCATGATTTAATGAATGAAAATTTATCTAACGAGGATGTATCTGATGATGAAATAATAGATGAGGTAGGTGATGATCATGTGGGGAATAAACCTTTTGATATTCCTTTGATAGATATGCATCAACCAGCTATTGGAAATAATCCAAAATTATTGACTTGTCTAGTGGAAGGAATGTTTGTACACAACATTTTGATTGGGATGTGATTACACCAACTACAAAATTACATATAATTATGGGCAACACATATACATCAATGGATAACATTATATATATTGGAAAAATAATTAATTTAAAATTGTATTGAAAATGGTTTAATGTAATACCATATGGAGATATATTTTTCATTTTTGGTTGATGAGTCCAAGAAGGAAAAATACCTATTCAAGGGTGTTCATAAACTATGAATCACATGGTTAGTACATGTGACATTTTATAGATGTGTGAAGTAATTTTATGAATGATCCTAACATACCTATCAGAGGATTACACATGTAATACCTTTGGGTTAGAATTTCTAAAGATACATTGATAATATATTGTTGGATGCATCAGAATTTTATGCTTAAAAAATTGATAATTTAGGGATCCACGTTCATGTACCGGATTTCCATGACCCTCTCAGAGTAAATTCTGATCGGGTGTTAGTGGTCTTACTTGAAAGAATGTAATATGATTGAGGTTCTTTCTAGGCATTGAGATATCACCGTGCACATGTTATTTCTTATTTCACATTAGTGAACATTTTATTGGAATCCAATATTGAACCGATGTGTTGTGTGATCACATTGGTTTAATGTTGTAGGTCACCTTATATGAATTTTGGTGATTTTCATAATATTTCAATGGATTATGATCAACCGAGTGTGGTCTTTGATGTTACTAGGTTGCATATTTTGGATTTTTCATTTATGGAATCTATCATTTATGTAACTTTTTCATTTTTGGATTCTTTCTGTGGTGCCTGATATTACCATGTTTCTCCCTCATGGATGACCAAATTCTACTCATTTCAGAAATGAGATAGACTATCCTCGATAATGGTGAGTGGTACTATGATGCATCATTTGTTACACCAAATGGTATACTCATAAGATATGCCCTCATATTGAAGGAAGGGGATACACTTCACAACATCATTGATAGATTTTATGTGTTTTTCATGAATATCTACATTTTTTCATATTTATGCCTTTGAATTTAGGGTTACTTTTATTTCAATATTGTTTTAATTATTTCTGGTTTCACCATTGGCCTGTTTAATTTCTAATTTCAATCAGATTTTTTGTATATTCCAACTTTTAAGAAACAAAAGAGAAAATAAAAATGAATTAAAAGAGGTTCAACCTCTAAATTAATGGTCTTTACATCTTTCATTGAAATCACATTACCTATTGAATTTATCATGCAGCTTTTTATACTATGTAGGATTTTCATCACAATTGATGCACATAGAAATTTTTTGAAATAAATTAATCAATATTAGATATCATTAAAAAAAATTAATAAAATAAACTAAGAACATCAATCACATATATTTTTTTAAATTAGTTTTCATCATAAATATTAATTATGAATGATATTTTTCGAACTCATTTTTATTAATGTTGTTTTTTTTAAAATATTTTATAAATTTTATTGAAATAACTAAAAAACGTAACAATGATATCACATGTATATATGGAGGGCCCTACATTTCTCACATTACAGGATAGAAATGTGTCTCAACTAGTTATATATGGATGTCCAGTTCCCACATTGAGTGTACGGAGGTCTCAACATTCCCATAATGTTGAAAACCCTCTTACCAACTTCCCCCATATTCACAAAGATGGGTTCTAAGTTATATTGATGTGAGACTTCACAATCATGGATCATCAAATCACTGATACCACAGTATAGAGATTGAGGATAGTGACACATAAAATTAATTTTTAGAGGGTGATATGCCTATTACACTGGAGGATGTGTCCATTATGATGGTCCTCCCCATCGGCGGTGTGGTTGTAATGGGAAAAGTTGGTGGAAATTGGTTTGATCTAGTTTAAAGAATGTTGGAATTTGAGGTATGAGATGATGGAAGGTCTTTAATTAGGATTAAATTATGCATACCATGTATAGATGAAAATTTTTCCAATCTAGTCGATGATGTTGGTGATATGGTCGTTTTGGGATTTTCAAGTTCATATATTCTTAGACTTATTGGTAGCATGATCATTATCAAGAATTCAACTACATTTTTCCACTTGATGTATTTACCATTATTGGAGAATTAGGACAAGATAGGGAGGTATAACTGGTGGTATGAATCTATTCTATATAAATATTTAGTGATATGCAGTGCATGCTTCATCTATAAGATATATATTATATGATGTATTATTCTTATCCAGATGTGGATATGGGAGCTCAATCCACTATTTTCTCTACATGTCCATGTACCATTGCTCGTTAATATTTTACGAGAGTCTTTGCATGGATGATAGAATTTTTCAATACTTCTTATGTTAAAATAAAATGTATAGATTTTTATTATAAAATATAAGTATAAATTTGTTTTCTATAGGTGGAGTAAGGTGTGTTTATATTTAAATACAACTAGACAAGATGTCCCGACTTATAGATGTAGGCCGGAAAGTCACAAACTAGACGATGTATGTGGTTACTAAATATATAGTAAAATTATTATTTTGTACAAAACATGAATTTATTTACTAATTAATTATTTTTTTGACATTTTAGGTTTCATGGATGCCATATATTTAGAATATAATCTCGAGTCTCCCACCTTACTTTATGTTGATTGTTGTTATATGTTGATGCTTTGTACCTATGATTAATTTTAATATTATTGAGTATCATCATGAAGGTATATTTATGAGGATGTTCAGATTAGATTACCCCATTCCTACCCCACCCAATTAGATTTATTGACTTTATTCCATGAAGATGTTAGGAAAATAAAAATTGGGCCGGTGGCAGTATCATGCACACTATATTGAGATTTGGGACATTCAAAATGTGTCTCGATTATAGAGGTAAGAAATATTACATATTCATATATCATATTATCTATATTATGGTCCCTAGTACTTCATGTCCCTATTGAGATATCTTATGTGACATAGAAAGGACCATCATAAGTTGGTAATCATTCATCTTTCCATTATTTATTTTTTCATTAACTTTGGTTAACTGTATAATTTTTTTACAAGATGTTTGTGTCACCAAACTTGTTAACATCTTTTTCTATGTTTATGACTCAGGTTGTTCTAGTGAGTCACATAAAAGAGGAACTGGAGGAGCATCTCACGGATCATAATGGACATTTTCCTCCCACACCACGTTTGCATCTATAAGAGTCTCGTCACCCCATCCCATGAATATCAATGATATGAATAATTCCCAAAACTATACAATAATGTAAAAATATAACCTAAAAAAGTTTTATTTTTTTAATAGTAATTTATTGGACTTATTGTTTTATTAATAAAAAATATTATCAATTCATTGATTCAATTAAAATGCAAAAATTATATTGAAAGGGTTGTTCAACCATACCTCAAGGGGGTCACCAGAAACTCTATCCTTGTCATATGATTCTGTAGTTCTCACCCTTGAAACAGATTCCATAAATGATGTTTTGAAAGAAACATAATATATTTATATAATAATATAAAATTAGGCGGTCATTTAATAGGTTAAATTATAAATTTACAGGCTTAGGTAAAAACTGTAAAAATTCCTTTGGAATTTTATAAACATTAATACTGAAATTTTTGAACCTATCTATACATTTTCCCTGTCTTCTTTGCTTGATGATTTATAAATCATGTTCATTTTTGAATCTATAATAACTATAATAGAACCCACCTATATCAGTTCTACAAATTGGTGTTTAGCATAGAAAATTGCTAACAATTATATAACCCTTAAAGAGTTCATCCTTTACAAAGGTTTTAGTTTTAGAAGTGATAAAGAGGACCTTTATCCCATTATTAGCACTAATAACGGAGTCATCTATTAGTGATTTATTTTAGTTCTGATAATTTTCATGATAGAAGCTAAATAACATGAAACCAGTCCACATCCCTATGGAAAAACCAGATTTGAAAAATATAATGAAATTAGAATGAAAATTTTACAAAAAACTGGATTACAGTAAAAATATAACATTCCACTATCATTTTGATTGAAAATTTTCATAAAAAAATTTACATTGATGTGAAATTTAGAATTAATAAAAAAATAAAAACCAATATAAAAAATATCTACTCCTATAGAAATATTTTCCAAATGATCAACCGATATACAATATCATTTCCCTGCAATAAAATTGTTATTTATTTCAGTAAAAGTAACTAAAAATAAAGCAATTTAAATTTAAATGTTATATAATAAAAAAATTATAAATTATATTGTTAATTAGTGAATATAATAATAATTTTATCAGTTATACAACTAATTATATTATTAATGATTAAATTTTTAACTTTATATTAATTATTAATTATTAGTTATTCTAATAATTAATAATTATAATATGTATTATTAATTACATTGTTATTTAATAATATATATACGTATATATTATTGTTAAATACAAAATATATTAATTATATTATCATTTATTAATTATCCTATTTATTAAATAGTTGATAATAATTATATCATTAAACTCAAATAAAATTTTCATATCCAAAACACAAACTTCGAGTCATACTAGACACATCATGTGTCATAATGATGAATGATCAATTCATACACATCAAAAATGAATTTTGGAGCATTTTTTAAATTTTTAAAAACAATCTGAGTTCTTTTACATTATTTTGACAATGTGACACATGTTTTACACTAAAATGAAACATTTTTATTAATTACACACTCTTTGAATCACACCATCAATATCATGTTTTAGATTGATGTGTGGTCAATTATTATATTCAAAAAATGAATTATGGATTATTATCATAAATTATCAAGGAAAAATGATCTTGTTTACTCTATTATATATGTTTGATGTGTTCATTAGAGAAAATGACTCTTTTAATGAGAAAATATTGACTTCGAGTCATACTGAACACAGTGTTTGTCTGGTGGATGTACAATTGATTCCAAAACATCATAAATGACCTATGAATCATTTTTTAAAGAATCGTGAAAATAAAAAAATCTCAATATTGGATATGTGATGCATGTGTTTGAGTAAATTGACACATTTAATGTGAAAACACGTACATTGAGTCATACCGGCCACATTGGGTGTTGGATTGATGTAATGTTGATTCCTAAATGAAAAAAATCAATTACTGATCATTTACCTAAATTTTTAGGATAATTATATCTTGTTTACATAGTTTTGGTTATGTGATGTGAGTTTTAGAGTAAAATGACATTTAAATATGAAAACATACACTTTGAGTTAGACTAACCACATTGGATATCATATTAATTGGTGGTCAATTAGTGCACATAAAAAATGTATTATGGATCATTTTACTAATGTATTAGGAAAATCAAACCTCTTTTACTCAGTTTTGGTTATACAATGTGTTTTTTAGAGTAAAATTAAACTTTTAATATGAAACACGCACTTGGAGTAATAATGGTCACATCATGTGTTGATTTGTGTGTGACCAATTGAT
This sequence comes from Viscum album, assembly GCA_963277665.1. Taxonomy (NCBI): domain Eukaryota; kingdom Viridiplantae; phylum Streptophyta; class Magnoliopsida; order Santalales; family Viscaceae; genus Viscum; species Viscum album. Next base: position 801,847,261 of record OY728167.1, on the reverse strand, counting down.
ACACTTCAAAAATGAATTTTGGATCCTTTTCCTAATGTTTCATGAGATTCTGAGATTTTTTACATAGTTTTGGATTTATAAAGTAGGTTTTACACTAAAATAATAGGAACATTGTGTCATACTGACCACATCATGTTTCCTAGTGAGATATAGTAAATTACTATATCTCTCAAATGAATTATGGATCATTTTCCTAACATTCAGAAAAGGACCTTTTTATCAGTTTTGGAAATTTGATGCTTTTTAAAAATTATAATGAAACTTTTATATTGAAAACACACACATTGAGTCATATTGGCCACATCATGTGTTGGATTGATGTGGTTTCAATTACTACCAATAAAAAATAATATATGGATTCGTTTCCTAGAGTCTGAAAATAAAATGAGCTTCTTTTTTCATCTTTGACAATGTAGTCTTCATGTTAACCTAATATGAATCTTTTATATAGAAAACATGTACTATGAGTAATATTGGATGAATCATCTATGGGATTAACGTGCGGTCAACTCATATACATCAAAAATGAATTATAGAGTATTTTTTTAACATTCCAAGATAAGATGAGCTCACTTACTCAATTTTTTCTATGTGATGCGTGTTTCACACTAACATGAAAAATTAATATTGAAAGAAAACAATAGTGTCATGATGGCCACATTTTTTCTTAGATTTATGTACAGAAAATTCCTAAATGTCAAAAATAAATTATGAATTGTTTTTATAATTTTTTTAAAAAATATGACATCATTTTATCACTTTTGGATATGTGACGTGCATTTTAAACTAAAATTATACTTTTATATTGAAAACATGTACTTTGACACATAATGGCCACATCAGGTGTTATATTTATATTGGGTTGGTTCCAACAGGTCAAAAAATTTATGGAACATTTTACTAATGTATAAAAAAAATAAAAGCTTGTTTTCTCGGTTTTGACACTATGGAAAACATTTTAAACTAAAAAACACTTTTATGTTGAGAACATAGACATAGATTCATGAAGAATACATCATGGGTATGAATGATATTTTGTTGATTTCTATATGTCAGAAATGAATTATAGATTATTTTATTAAATTTAGAAACAATCCAAGCTTTTTTTATATGTTTTGGAAATGTTATGCATGTTGTAAATTGAAATGACACTTTTATATTGAAAACATGCACTTGGAGTCATACTGGCCATATCATGTGTTCCATTTATGTTTAAGGGATTCCTCTAAATAAAAATAAGATATTTAAAATTTTTATAATGTTTCAATACAATCATAGATCACTTACTCAATTTGTGCTATGTGACATGTATTTTACATTAAAATGACATTTTTATATTGAAAATCCACACATGGAGTCATACCAACCACATCATGTGTCTTATTATAGTGAAATTGATTCATAAATGACACAACTGAATTATGGATTAGTGTTATAAATTTTGAAACAAAATCCAAGATCATTTTATCAGTTTTGTCTATGAAACATGTGTTCTAAACTAAAATGATTATTTTATATAGAAAACATGAACTTTGAGTCACACCAGCCACGTAATGTGTCATTTGGATGTGATGTCAATTCCTACATATAAAAAATAAAATATGGATTATTTTTCTATGGTTTCAAAACAATATGAACACATTTTCATAGTTTTGGCTATTTGATTCACATTTTAATCTAAAATGAAACATTTATATTGAATACCCGCATTTTTATTCTTACTGACCACATAATGTTTTAAATTAATATGTGGTAAGTTTATAAACATTAAAAATGAAATATGGTTTAAAAATTAATGTATAAAAACAATATGATCTCTTTTTCTAGGTTTTTTCTATATGAAATGTGTTTTAAACTAAAATTATACTTTTATATTGATAATGCACACTTGGGGTTATATCGGACATTTCATATGTGGAATTGGTGTTTGGTAAACTACTATAAACGACAAATAAAAAATGGATTATTTTTTAAACAGTTTTATGACAATTAGAGCATATTTACTTTGTTTTGGATATGTGATGCGTGTTTTACACTAAATTGTCACAATAATATTGAAATCCCACACTTAGAGTCATATTGGATACATTGTGTGTTGGATTAAGGATTGGTTGATTCCTACATGCCAAAAATGAATTATGGATAATTTTCTAAAATTCTGAAAATAATTTGAGCTCATTTTTTCAGTTTTTCTATGTTGAGAATGTTTTAAACCAAAATGATGCATTTATTTTGAAAACATGGAATTTGTGTAATACCAACCACATCATGTTTCATATTCACACGTGGTCAATTCATACATGTCAACAATAATATATGGATCATTTTCCTAAAATTTTAAAACTATATGAGCTCTTTTCTTGGTTTTAGCTATGTGACGTGTGTTTTAAACTATAATGACACTTTTATATTGAAAAAAACTTCATTTCATATCAACCAAGTCATCATTCAGATTAAATTTTAGTCAATTACTATAATATAGAAATTAATTAATGTTTGAAAATAGCTTGAGCTCATTTTCTTGGTTTTGTCTATGCTATATGAATTTTAAACTAAACTGACACCTTAGTATTAAAAAAAACACTTAGAGTCATATTAGCAACATCATGTGTGGAATTTTTTTCCAGTTAATTAATACTTGCTAAAAATTAATTATGGGTTCTTTAAGAAAAGTTTTGTCAGAATCCAAGATTGTTTACTTGGTTTGGCCATGTGATGTGCGTTTTATACTTATATGACACTTTTATATTTCAAACATTCAATTAGATTAGTACATTCGGAATAGTGTATGATATTAAGGTGATTTTGATCCATAAATTTTAAAAATAAATGATGGATCTATATCCTAATGTTTGAAAATATTATAAGCTCATTTTCTCAATTTTTTCCTTTGTGATGAAAAATTTAAACTACAATATCATTTTTTCAATGAAAACACACACTTTAAGTCATACCAGACACATCATGTTTCAGAATTATGTGTGGCCAATTAATACACATAAAATATAAATTATGGATCCTTTAAATATTTGATTAAAAATAATCAAATCTTGTTTTCTTGGTTTTGGATATGTGATGCAGGTTGTAAAAATAAAAAAACACTTTTATATTAAAGAAATGCACTTTGATTTCTACCAACCAAATTTTGTCTAAGATTGATTTGAATTAGGTTCATATATGCAATAAGTAAACTATGGACCATTCTCCTAATTTTTTAAAACCATATTATAAAATTTTATTAGTTTTGAAAATGTGACATCTGTTTTAGACTAAAATGTAACTTTTATATTGAAAATTCACATATGGAGTCATAGCAACTATATAATGCGTCAGATTAACATGTAGTCAATTCCAACACATAAAAATGAATTATAGAACAGTTAACAAATGATTTAGGAAAATATAACATTTTTTCCTCATTTTGACAATGTGGTATATGCTTTAAACTAAACGACCCTTTTATGTTTAAAACACACACTTTGAGTCATACTAACCACATCATGTGTTTGATTAACAAGATGTTTATTCCTATATATCAAAAATGAACTATATTTTAGTTTCATAATGTTTGAAAACAATATGAGCATGTTTCCTCAATTTTGACAATGTGATGTGTGTTTTAAACGAAATAAAAAACTTTTATACTGAAAAAAAATCAATTGGAGGAATATCAGCCATTTCGTGTGTCAAATTGACATGTGGTCAATTCCCACACATTAAAATTAAATTATGGATATTTTTTCTAAATGATGAATATAATTAGATCTCATTTTATCAATTTCGACAATGTGACACATGTTTTAAAATAAAATGACACTTTTAATGTGAAAACATTATCTATACATCATATAGAAGACATCTTATGTTGGATTTATTTATGTTTTATTTCTACAAGAAAAAATGAATTATTTATCATTTTAATAAAATATCTAGAAAATATATTCTCATTTTCCCAATTTTTTCAATGTGATGTTTGTTTTATTGTAAAATGGAAATTTTTCATTAAAAACACGCACTTTGAGTCATTCCAAACACATCATATGTCATTTTCCATGTTTTTTATTCAAAAACATTAAAAATTAATTATGTATTCATTTACTATATTATGAATGTAATCCAAGATCATTTGATCAGTTTTGAAAACATGAAACGTGTTTTAAACAAAATTAATAGATTGAGAGAAATCAGCCTCTCAACATTTTCAATATCAAACCCCAGTTCAACCTCCTTCATAGTTAATTCCCCATTTAAACATTGATAATTAGAATAGGATATGGGTGTGTAATATCAATTAGTATTTATAATTACATTCATGTTTATGTATTTTGTTGAATCAAGCATGAAGCTAAAGGAATTAATCTTGCTTCTTCATCGTAGAGGTGGAAGTGATTATGATAGGGAAAAAAATTTTAGAATCTCATAAACATTTATCAGGACACAAAATACAAATTAAAATAATAAGAGCATGTAATTACCTTCCCCATAAGTTAGTAATATGCCTTCAGATTTGTGGGTGGCAGGATCCTCAAACCATTTCCCTCTCACTATTATCTCAACTAAATATTTTAATTACAATCTCCCATGAGAACTAGTAGCTTCAGAATTGTTACTATGTATGAAGGATCCATATAGAATAACCCCCGTGATACTTCTCATTGAGAAATAACTCAAATATTTTTTTAGGTTCATCACCAAAGCATTTTTTAATTTCTACCAATTCAACTTAACCCCCAAATGAAGAAAATTATTGAAAATTTGAATTTTTTTTTGGAAAAATAATATATAATCATTTTGATATTGATGCATCACATATAAAATTTATCTCTAAGGTAATAGATTATAATAGATAATAGATATAATAATAAATCAGCTAAACTTGATCCTCAAAAAAATTCTAACCCCAAGTACTCTATTCACTCATCCTGAAAAAAATTTACTTCTTATTTTGAGTAATTATAATATTAGTTGTCCTTGTAGTAATGAGAAAATATAAAAAAACAATCCATTCACCAATATTTTAAATGAATTTTTAATCATCCGCCAAAATCACCTATTTAGGAAGGTTGGTTTGTTGATGGCATATAATAGCCTTCATAAACATGCAAACATATTATCCACAATCATTGTGGTTATTTTGTTTCAGACACTATAGAAACATTGACCAAAATGAGTAGTATTTTTTCAAAAAATGTTTTTATAGTTAAATATTTTTACATATACTGAAATTTAATCCAATTTAATGAAATACATAGGGTTTTTGTGTTTAGTTTCCAACCACTTACCATGATTTAGAATATATTTATAGATCACCCTATCTTAACATAATTATTATTAAAACACAAAATAAAATGTATAATTTTATTTTTATCTAAAAATTTTTGACTACAATGCATTAAAAATTCACAGTGTACATTATGTGTGGAGGCTTCTTTTAAAATCCATACTTTGAATCTAATAATTAAACATTTTTTTTATTCAAAATATTTGTGATTAACATCAAGATCTTTGTAAAAAATAATTAAAAAGTAATGAAAGATATATTTTTTATTATTAGATTGTATAGTTTTAACCTTAAATTTTTGGAATCATGAGGAGTATGTTATCTATTATTTTATTTTCAAATATCATGCTTAGATCATATTTTTCTTATCCATATCATTCATTTAAAAAGATTTTTTCCATATAAATGATAATGGGATTAATGAGTCCAAATATTAAACTGATGGGGTTTCCCTATATATATTAGTAATATATACACATATTGAAAATATGAATATCTATTAACTATAATAAACCTATTATATAATTTTCTGGATAAACATATTATGAAATTTAACCTCATGGCTGTTTTCAAAATTAAGACTCCCAACCATTAAAACATTTTAATTTTATTTATAATCCTAAGAATAACAAAGTTTTTAATGGGGTCACCAAATCTATATTCTTCACATTAAATGGGGGAAATATTTTCATATATTAATGTTGTATCTTTATGAACTTGTAATGTTAATATATGCGGTAGTTGAACTGGTGGGATGAATGTACTGTCAAAGGACCTTGTGATTTCGTGTATGATCCACTAGGTTGTCTTGATTCGACCTCTGGTTTCCCCATTTTCCCCATATATAATATAACAAGTCATTTTAGACTATTTATCATCAACTATTAAGGGTTTTTTGTTGGAATAAATTTTTAATTTCATGAATCATGAATCTTTATTAGACTAATTAATCGGGCTATGAATGTTTCAATAGAATTATAGATAATGTTACCATCTATATCATCAAGAGAAACATGAAACTCATTACTCAGTTTAAGAGATACATCGATATCCAACCTCACATGATATTTTGGGATTTTTTATTATCTATCATGTCTCCTTGGATATTTTACACCATACACTTTGCCACAAGGTGGTGTGTGGATGTTGATTGTTTTAAATCACATAAAATTTTACCCTAAAAATTATAGTAATATAATGTTATATACAGTTGTCTAATTCACATTTAAGAGAATGATTTATGAAAAGAATTAGAACCTCATTTAAGGGAGGTGATTGAGGGGAATTGGTAGCCTCAATGATAGTTGGGTCATGTGGATATCCATGTTCTGATTATTATTTCAAACTAGTTCCCTTTTATCCTTCTACATATATTGGTCTCCAAAACTGGATTAGGCAATAATATATTTTAATGCATCTATCTATTGCATCATGACTTTCTTCAGAAAAATGTATCTCCATATTGCTCTGACTTATCGAAACATGTCTGAGGTGAAACTCCAAAACCTACACCTCAAACACAACCATATTTTATTGGACACTTCAAACAAGATAAAAGCAGTTATTCCTTAGGAAAATCCAATATTAATTCTTATATATAAACCTTATAAGAAACATGAAAACCTAAACACATATTTTTATATAGTATTGTTATAAATCATAAAAAATTACTATTATGTCATACTTTCACATGATTCCCATATGGCTTGTGTGGTTCCATCTACTAGTTTTCTATCATAATTTACACAAGGATTCTTCCATTTCTCATGAAGTGGTATGGAAGTGGGGTTGGATTCTAATTTATCATTCTACCTATAAATAAGGTAACTTATGCATTTTATATCACATTTAACTTTAACATTATATTTAAAATAAATAAAAAAATTTCAAGTGAAGCGTACTACACCCTTTCTTTACGGTAGGGGTACAATGTTTTTTATGAATTTTTATTATTTTCATTAATCCATTTTTTGATTTATAATTTAAATTTTTTATATTAAAGTGTATAAAATAAATAATTTCAAATAAAATATTATCAAATTCAATGCACCTGAAAGGATTCCTTATCACAGATACAACTGAATGATTTCGATGTTCCTTTATTTAAAATGTTTTCATTTTTAGCCAGTTAGTGGGGTTTTAATTTCCCCTCATCATACTATAGACGATTATTTATTAAAAGAATCTTGATATCTCTATGTTCTTTTCGAGAGACCATTAAGAAAAGTTTCTTATAGAAATCCTCTAAAATAAATGAATTCAATAAGGGATAACGAAAATTAAATTAACATTTCTTTATATAATTTTTCAGTAAAGTAGAGAAAGAATATTGAAACATTACCCTAATATCATACCAAATGGTTTCCTTAAATATAGGAATAAAATTTCACCAAATATTAATATCAATTGGAACATTAATTCCCACTATGACACCAATATTGAAACATTACCCTAATAAGAATTACTCCACTTTTTATATCGTATTGATTCCATCTTTTTTATTTATATAAAACATATACTAATTAATTAAAATACTAGTGTAAGATATAATATTTAAATTTTGACCCCTATATATCCATAAAAGTTGTTTTGATAATTGAATTCATATTTGAAGATAACTTATTATAATTAAGATCTTGGAACCATATTATAATCTATCTATTATGGGTATTTTATATTAATACTTTATCCCTTTATTGATTCAAATATCTATGAATTACATTTTGGGATTCAATGTATGGAGAGACCTATACACTATTATAAATATTATAAAGGTGAGCTTTCTCTTGATATATAATGGTAATTGTAACAACATATCATCTAGAAAGACCATTATCTAGAAGGCGTCCGCTATGATAAGATTTTTGGAGATCAATGATATCAATATATGATAGGTAATTGATAAAAAATACAATAACATCTTCAAAAACAGAACTCACTGTAATAAAATCTTAAGGATTACTTTGATTCTTGACACACCCATTTAAAGTCATCACATACTATTCAAGGGGTCACATCCTTCTATAATGTACATAGCCACATGGTTGAATCTATCTAACCAAAGTGAAAATTTCATCAATGAATGATGGTGGGAAGAACATCTATAATTAAAATAATACGACTAAAATTTCATTATTTATGATTGTAAACATCATGGGTCTATAACATTACTACACATGGCTTCAAAAAAAGAATCCATTTATATTGAATTCGGTTCATATTTTTATGCAGAATTCAACATAAATCTACAAACATTAAATCTTGTATCCAAACATTCCAATAGGGAAATTTTTTACCATATAAATTCAAATTATTCATTAACATGAAATTCTTTATATTTTATGAATACCCTCTAGAATATTGACACTGGTGAGTTAGTTTCTAAATTGAAATTTTTATATTGCATGGATTGATTTGAGCTACCGGTGGAAGAAATGAGTGTCTTTCAATATTTACTTATGCTAACTCTTCCCATATCCCCATTTTATTTGTGTCTAAAATAGCCTTCATTCCAACTTCTTTCTCTATTATATTTAATAATGTTAAAAAAACACCATCATATACATTTTTTCTTTATGAATGACATCAAGAAAATATTCAATGTACAAACAGTTAAAGAAAAAAATTCAATGAAAATTTATCTCCATTTCCGACCTGATTTATTAAGGTTTTTCAAAAAAAGTTTATTATAATCCATTTCAATATTTTTTTACACTCTTGTTTAGTTGATAATCTATTAGTGGATATGGTTTTGTACCTTGATATTTATTTCCATCAAATGGTGTCTTTGAGGATCGTGATTTATGTCATTTGGCTAAAAAATTGGCATTTCCTATAAACAATGTATTTTATGAATTTTACAACTGAATTGAGTGTGTACCTTCTTTGAAAATAGGGAACCAAAAAAATCCTTTAATGTTGTATCAGGAAAGAATTCCACAAGTAGGGACTTTATTTATCATCACATAAAATATGGCTATCAACGTGAATTATTCACTTTTATGATCATTATACAATATAAAACCTGTATCCCACATCAATTTCAGTTCTTCAATAAATGTATCCAAATAGACATAAATATCATTACCAGGTTGTTTTTAGATATAAAAAGATAAAATAAAATTTATTTCTATTTCATATATAACCAATACATAAAGTTATAATATACAAACTTAAATGGCCACATACTTTGAGTAATACTTTTTGAACCAAAAGGATTTATTCCATCTTTATATAACATCAGACAGAGGCTTCTCTGCTAGTTTCCAAATTCAGGATACTCCTAATCTATTTTCTTCCTCTAAGGAGATTCTAATGGGTGACATGGTTTCCCATCTTCAATTCATGTATCTATGTGACATTTCATTTGTCTATAAGCTTACGGATATCCATATAGTCTTATATATATTGGAATAATGGGAAAATAACATACATCATTCTAAGGACTTGATACATCTTTCTTATATTTATACAAAAATCATTTTGGGAATTTTCTAAGTGATTCATAGTTATTGTGAAACAATATAAAATCATTTGTACATACATGTATTATTTTATAGATCATACCAATTGAATGTAGTATTTTATTATAATTATATGTTAGAAAAGGAATATTATTAGATTTTGGTTACATATTGTTCATGAGACCATGTAGTTATGTAAAATTGGAGTCACTACATCCACTGATAGCTTTCAAATTATATAACATCAATACAGCTGAAAATGTTGTATATTTAGAATAAACAGAATACAATAGTCTCATTTCACAGTCATTTAAATTCTCAATCAACTTTGGAAAAACACCAAGTTTATATTTAATTTTCATTGTCATTTAATCAATACAATATCCATCATCATTTACTCTAGTATTCATATAAAATGATACATAAATGGAAGTGTCATCCAGTCATTATGCACATTAATTTTTCCCCATGTTTATTTTAACAATTATTTCTCTGATTTATACCATGAAAATTAAATGTTTTTCTAACTCTTTTATATGAATTAATCTTTATTAAGAATGAAAAGATAAATTATTCCCATTTTTAACTCTCTATTAATAATTCATTTGTTTCTCATTCTTCAAAACCTATTATTTTCACACTCAATTTTCAATAAAAAGCACTATTTTGAATTTCATCTTAAATGTATTTTCAATAAATTCAATTATAGATATTTTGAATCAATTAACATTTGATGTGACAAAGAACTCATTTAGAAACCTTCTTGTGAAAAAATTCTAGAAAACTATATATTATTCTTATGTAGAAAATATTTTGAGTATCCAAACCCTTTGGAAATGTTATTAATAATATGAAGAAATAATGTGAAAAAAATCACAAGTTAATAATATGTATATGAATATCTATGATCATATAATCTCGGTAACATGTTAATAATATTGTCATTCACACTTTAATTACATGCAAGGAAATAAAATTTAATCGAAAGAGTAATACACATATGAGAAAAAAATCCAATGGATAATTGTCCAATCAATTTCCATGCACACTCAGTTATTAAAATACACCTGAACTATATCAATCTTTAAGGACTATACATAAACCTATAATTTATTCAAACACGACCATGCCCAAAATACACAACTGTTACAATACCATATCTATGTATATGATATATATATATATGTATATAGCTATATGTGTGTGTATGAACATATATAATGGGATATATATGTATATTCATATAAAAAAAAATTATATTCCATATGTTCTTGTGTGTTCTATAATATATCTTATACATGCATATAGTTTCAAAAAATTAAATCAAGTCAAATTATTTTTAATTCATATTATCAAATGAGGCAATATATAGTGAGTAATACCATGCATTCTTACCAATTTACATCAATTTTTTGAAACTAATTATTATATAATTTTATTTTATATTGAAACTTAAATAATGTAAGTATGTGGTAATTTTTCAACAATTACTGTAAGAGGCATGATAATAATTTCAATGTGATTTATTAAATATCATTCAGTTTCCAAAACAATGAGAGCTGAAATATTTGGGATGTGTTTATTCAAGTTCCATATATTGAAAATCCCTCAACCATTCCAGTCACCACTATAGATAATGGTAATATTTCACTAATATTATAAAAAAGGGTGAGTTAGGTTGAGATGGATCCATTCTCCCCCAGACTACACTCTTAGGCACACTTCACCTCCATCTAGGGTTTTCTCCTTGGTGATAGAGTGACCACTTTCGGTACAAGATTCTCTATTCTCATGTATATTTCAATGCTTCTTCACACCCATCTTGACATTTTGGTATCTTAAAAGGTTCTAACACCCCAAGGTTCAGGATTAATTATTTTATAAACTTCTTTGATGGGGTTATCCTTCAAAGGCATAGGTTTTTACCCTCTCACCTTATTATTCCAATTATATATGGTGATCTTGATTGTCCACTTTGTTTATATATCTCATGGTGACCTTTGTATTTCTTCTTTTAACCTTATTATTATTATTCAACTTTTAATGAACACATTGTCTATTTTTTATGGAGGTTAGGTTATATTGGTTCCATTTTTGTGGAATGTTTACTGTCACTTTGTGGAAGTCATACACTCCCCCACATCTCTTTCCACCTAAACCTTTGTGACAACATTCATCTTGGTTTGTCACAAAGGCACTCAGGTGGTTTGGTTTTTTTTGTGTGAGGTAAAGTGGCTTCCTCATTGGGGTTCTCACCATCCTATACTATTTTTACCCATACCCTTATGCTTGGACACATCTCAGTTTAGTACAACAGTTCTTGTGGTGGTTTTGGGATGGTGTTGGTAGTTTTGAATCAGTGTTGGGGGATCATCTTGACTGGTTTCGTCAACCTATTTGGTTCCTGGAATATTTGAATGGCTATATGGTTATCTTTTTATTTTGTTTCATATTGTTGAATAATATATATAATCTAGTCTTATAATGGCATGTCTTTATGGAGTTACGGTCTCTATTTTACATGTGATGGTTCGAAAATGAAATTTTTGGGAGGTATTGATGGTGATTTCTCGGTCGTTTATTATTGTGTAGGTCTCGTCCACTTTTACATTACTCCAGAATCTAGGTCCACTACTACATCCTAGGTTGGTTTGGTTTAATGGTTACCAATGCGGTTTTGGGATGTGTTTGTTTGAATAGAGGGGTGTTCTAAGTGGTGTGACCTGCATCGGTGATGGATGTCCTTGATCCAGTTAAGGTGACTATGGAGTTTACTTTTATTGTGAAATGTCGTGAACTTTATGATGGTGTGATGACTATTACTAGGTATAGGGAAATTATTTCGACGTTTATTTTTTGATGGGTTGGTGGTTCTACATTGTTCTGGGGTTGTCAGAACTGGACGAACATCATGTCGGTAGTTGTGTGATGATGATGGTGTGAGGGATGTTCTACTTGGCTCGAGGATTGAGGTGAAGGTTTGGTGGGTTTATTTCTATGGATTATTGCTTTTGAGTTATCACCATTGAAGTAGACATGATGAATAAGCCTAAGTTTCATGGATTATGGCTCAAGGTGGCTCAGAGTTCAAGATCTTGTGGCCCATGGTGATTAGGTGGTGTTGGGATTGATGTGGGTTTTCAAATTTTGAATTTGGGGTTTAGGTTGATTACCATTTTGAATTATAAATTATAATTTTAAAATGTCAGGGAGTTTTATTTTTATTTTTAAATGTGTGGTGGTTACCACTAAACCTTAAATTGGCTTTTAGAAAATAGAAAAAAATTGATTTGGTGGAGGTGGGTTGAGTTAAATTTCACCTTAAAATATTTTTATTTAATTACATACTATGTAATAACAAATATTCTTGGTCGAACATGAATAAAATCATATATAGTAGTATGGAAATGACCAGAAACAAAATACATATTTTGGTGTTTTCATAAGGATATTGTTAAAGTCAATTTATATCACAATTAAAAATAATAATTATCATAATCAAAACTCAACACCCTTCTAGTTGTATTATCTGAAAAATTATCTCTTAAGACTAATAAAAATATAGAAACAAGATTAATGACGTACATAAAAATATTTTATGAAGATTATAAATCACACTGAGAATTAAATTGGGGAGAAAATAATAAAATAGGTATCACAGGTGCTTTGTAATTATTTATTTTTTAAAAATATAGTTTAAAATGTACCTTCCTTTGAATGAATTTCCTTTCTCCATTTAATGAATTATATCCTAAACAATTGGGGATATCACTCCATATATCTTACAATATATTTTTCACATTTTATAATCATCTATTTAAAAACTTATGGAAAATTTTCAACAAAAAATTAATTCAAAATTGAATTGTCATTTTCATATAAAATTTTCCCTATGTAACTATAAACACTCAAATGCAATTCTACCAATAATACGTTAATGTCCACTTTGAAACTTGAAAAATTAAAAACACCCAAAAATTGAGCATCCAAACCCTTTAGAATTTGAAAATGTTGGTTGAATGGTACATGAGCAAGCTAATACAGTATCCTAAGGAAAATGAGGGTCGTATGGTACACATACAGGCAAAGAAGAAGTAAAAAATCATGAACCAATGTAAGTTCAAAAAATAATAATTAGAAATAATTTTATACCATGATTTTTGAATGTTTTAATTCATGTAAGAAGTTAGAGGGGGAGAAATTGCTATGGTTTAGTTCTGCAATAACATGAACAACACAAATGATGAGTTTCTCTATTAGGGATGTATTTAAAAGACAGTCAGGGCTTTATCAGTGGTTTTAAATATTGGGTTTATCAGCACATTATATTTTAGTGCTAATAAAACCAATATTTTTCATCTCTTTTTTTGGAAAGAGTTGATATAAATTATATAAAATAAGTTAAAAATATTAAATTAATATATACATATATATATAATGAAAAAATTAAAAAAAATAAACAATTAGTTAATTTGATAATGAATTAATAATTGGAATTGTAAGAATGTTATAAATGAGTGAAATTTAATAATTAAAAATAAATAGACATAAAAAATATTATAGAAAAGAATACCTTTTATTAATTATATAAATTATTAATAAAATTAAAAATTAATATAAAATATAATAAAGACGAATACATATTAAATATGTAGATTACAACCATATTAAAAACATTAATTGTTAATGAATAAACATTTATAAATAAATAAATAATGAATAAATTATGGAAATACAAAACAAGTAAATATTTAAAATGAGTAAATTATAATAAAAAGTAAGAAATATTTAACATTATTGGTGAATAAATAATACTAAATAATATTAAATGAATGAATGTAAACAAAGAGTGAAATATATTAATTAAATAATCAATAGATTCCAAAATATTAAAAAATTGAATAGGAATTATTAATTATATATATTATTAATAAAATAAAAAAATAATATATGTTAAAATGAAAATGAATACTTATTAGTTAGATAAATTACAACCATATTAAAAAAAATGTCAATGAATAAATCTTTATAAATGAATATGAAAAATAGATAAAAATTAAAAAAATAATCTAAGAAAATTTTAAAAGTAATAAATTTAATAAATATTTAAAAATAATAAATATTGTTAAATAAAAAATAATATTTAAAATGAAAAAATTTGAAAAAATATTCAAAAGTAATAAATTGTAAACATTGAATAAAAATGTAGAGAATGAATGAAATTTAGCAATTCAAAACATAATATATATAAAATATATTATGTTAAAAAATAAAATTCCAAAATAAATATGAAAAATAGAATAAATTATAGAAAAATTATGTATGTGTCTTTCTCTATAAAATTTCATTAATTACGTATATGTGTGTGAAATTATTGTAACATAATTTTGATATTTATTAAACTAAAAAAACAAATGACATTTTATTAAATATTTATTACTCAATACTAACTAGTCAATATTTCTATTTAATATTAATGTTTAATTATAAACCATTTTCACCAAACATGTGAATTATTATATAAATGCTTATTTTTTATTATATAAATCATATTTAACGAAATATTATATATATTGATATATATATATGTGTGTGTGTGTGTGTGTGTGTGAATACATATATATATATGAATACATTTCTATATTAAAAAAATTAAGTATATTAATGGATAGTTATGTATACAAAAATTAAAAATTAATAAATCAAAAATAAATTAAAATAATAAAAAATTAAAATGGTTAAATTATAAGGAAAAGTAAAAAATTATTAACACTATTAGTAAATAAATAATACAAAATGAATGAATGTTAAAAAATAGTGAACTATAATAATTAAAAAAATCAATTGATTGAAAAGTATTAAAAAAACAATAAGTGTTATTATTTTTTAGATTATTTTAAAAATTATAAATGAATATATGTTTAAATGGAAATGAACACATATTAATTATATAAATTAGAACCATATTAAAAAAAATAAATTATTATGAATAAAACTCTATAAATAATTATTAAACAATGGATAAAATTACAAAAAATATTAAAAAAATTGAAAAAAATAAAAAAAAACTAAACTAAAAAAAATTAAAAAATATATAAGATTATTAATGAATAGATAATATTGAAAATGAAAAATCATGATAAAATATTCAAAAGGCATAAATAATATATATTGAATAAAAATATAAAAATGAATAAAATTTTCCAATTAAAAAATTGTATATATTAAATATATTTTGTTAATAAATAAAATTCTAAAATTAATATTAGAAATTCAATAATTATAGAAATATTATATCTATGTGTGTTTTTATAAAATATTTCTTTAATTACATATATGTGTGTTTTTAATTATTATAACACATATTTGATATATGTTAAATTGGTAAAAAAATGAAATTGTATTAAAGTTGTATTACTCAATACTAATTAGTCAATATTTTGCATTAATATTATTTTTTTATTACAATCCATTTTCACTAAAAATATTACTTATTCAATGTAAATACAGATTTTATATTAAATAAGTCATATTTAAGAAAATATTGTATATATTAATATATATATATATATATATGTTCTCATATTAAATATAATAAATAATTAATGAATAATTACATATAAAGAAACAGTAAAAATGAATAAATTGCAAAATTATTGAATGATCTAATATTTAAAATGAATAAATTATAAAAAAAGTCAAAAAATTACCATTATTAATGAATAAATATTATTAAATGAATGAATGTTAAACAAAAGTTTAATTCAATTAAATGATAAATGGAATGAAAAAAATAAAAAAAATGAGTAAGTGTTATTAACATATATTTTTTTAAAAAAATTATAATAAATATACATTTAAATGAATATAAATATATAGATTAAGTAATTAAATTAAAAATATATTAAACACATTAAAGTTTTATAAATAAAAATAAATATATATTAAAAATGGATTAAATTACAAAAAATTAAAGAAATTTATAATTTAAAATGAATAAATTACAAAATATTAAAAAAATTATTAATTAAATATATAATAATATAAAATAATAAATTTAATAAATATTTAAATTAATTAAAATTTAATAAATTGTATGTATTAAATTTAAATAAAAAATGAATAAAATTTAAAAAATTAAAAAGTAATATATTAAATATTAAATTTTAAATTTTAAATATTAATAAATAAAAATTTTAAATGATACTAATAACAATGTATTTTTTGTGTATGTATGTCTCTATAAAATTTAAATAATTTCTTATATGTGTGTGTGAAATTATTGTATGAAATATTATGTGTAACATATTTAGTCAATTTTTTTAATTAACAATAAAATATTTATTATTTTATTTGTATGTAAAATTTAATAATCAAGTGAAATTGATAATAAAAATGTTAATAAATGTCTATTAATATTAATTAGTCCATATTTTTTAATTAATATTAAATTTTAATTAAATTATAATCCTTTTTTTACTAAATATATATGACCTATAAATATGATTTCTAATACATATTTAGTATTATATATATATATATAAGAAAATTATATATATATATATATATATATATCAATATATATTTCTATATAAAATATGTTTTTTAATAATATATAATTTCTATTTTATATGTCATTTTTAAGTAAATATATTATATAACAAGAGTAAATATATATTTTGTTAGATATAAATCATATTTGATAAAATATATAATATTTTTATAAATATAAATGAATTAATATATTAATATATGTTATTTAATGATATTTGTTTTAGGAAATATATCTTTACTGAGTAGTTTTAGAAAGAGCTGATAAAGGGTTCCATTGTTTATCATGAGTTATATAGTAGTGAATGTTAATATTTCATTTTTTACAGTAGTTTCATGAGATTTATTTTTTATTCATTAATGACATTGATATTTTTTTTCACAATAATAATATTCTTATTCTTAATATTTTTTATTTCAAGGAATATATTCTCCTAAACAAATTTAATATTATATAACATTTTTTACATCCCTCATAAAGAATTACTCATTACATTTTTATCCAAATTTAGATCAATAAATATTAATATGGATCATCTTAAACTCGTTTTAATGTATCATAAAGGAGAAATAAAAATAGGAATCACATGTTCATGGCTAATTATTAGGCCCAAGAATGTGATTCATACCTATGGGTACGAGGTTATTTGGTATATATTTCCTTATCTATTTTAAAAAAATTATGAAATCATTCAAATTCAATATCTTCTATCAATAAAGATAAATAAACCAATATATTTATATTAATTTTCTTCCACACACTCCCATATGAATGAATGGAATATTTTAAACGTATATATAGGGATTTTAAAAAAGATCACCCTCAATATGGGCCTTATTATTTTGTTTTTTATGGTTATTATCCAAATATACATAGCTCTACTATTCATATCATGTATAATATATGAGAAAAAAATAGATAAATCTAAACCCTTATAATGATCCCATTTTAGGATCAAGGAATATTGGGGGGGGGTTATAGTGGAACTATGCTATGAAATATTTTAATAACATCTCTAATCTCACTATCAGTTAGAACAAACTTATCTTTGTCACTTTCAAACATGGTTCGAGAATTTAAGAAATAAAAGGATTTTATACAAAATTTACTAGTTGATATGAGTATCAATCACTTGGTGTAATGCCCCAATTTTTTAAAATAGAAAAATTTGTTTCGATGGCGTATGAGATACGCCACACTGAACCCAAAAAAATAATGATTATTTAAATATGACCATTTTATCCTTTCCATTAATTTACTTGATATGAGTAGGATTAAATAATTTATGAAATGTATATATATTTCATGAATATATGATAAATTCTTATTAAATAATCGATCAAGTTTTTTGGTAATGTATTTTTGTTCTTCAAAATAAGTTTCCTTCAGAAAAGATTTATATTTTACTTTATTAAAATGATATTATAATTATCTTCTAGAACATTAATAATTTTTTTGATACAATTATATCCATTTTTGGTATCATCATATAAAAATTCACTTATATTGAAAATTTTGTATTTTTTGGAAAATATAGATTCTTTAGTCACTAGTTAAAAAACAATTTTCATATAAAATTTTCATTTATTTTGATAATTTAATAAATTTAAATGTCAAATTTTTATTTTAATTTGATTTCAAGGTAACATAAGTATTATTTAGTTATATTTAATTCAATTAAGTACATTTTAATCATTTTTATACAATATTTTAGTATAATTTTACATTAATTATTAAAAGAACATTTTTTGAAATTTTTTTAAAATAAATTATGTATATCCATTTTAATTAATTAAAATAAAACCTAATGAGAAATTATCAAAATTAATATTTTATATTATATATCAATGTTTTTGAATTGAAATTTATATAATTAATATTTCTAGTTATACATTTGTAAGAACCCAAATCTTCTTTTCACCCATAGATCTTGATTTCAGGTTGTTTTGAGGAAAATAGAAGAAAATATGATATTTTAAGTACATGTCATGTACTTTTGTGTACAATCCGTGAACCTAGATTTTGACATACAACCCTGGGTTGATAGTGTAATGGATGAAAGGAAGACCCGCTTATGTTGGGGCCGTTTGGGGCTACTACATAGTGTGTAGTGTTAATAAATATGCCTTGTAGTTTTCTTTGTATTTGATATATCAGAAGGGGGTTGTGTCTTATGTCAGAAAACCCACTCTTACTCTCGTGTTTTTTACAGGAGCACCCCAGAACGATGGATGAGGTTCGAACCCATGATTCTTTATCAGAGCTTCGATTGAGACACCATCAGGTGCATTGGAATCCTGCGAGTGAGTTCTCAAACCGTCTTAGGTCATTCTTCCTAATTCATCCTCTCTTGTGAGTTATTCAAGGTTGGGAATTTTTACCTTTTTGTTTATCTACACCGACCTAGGCCGATTGAAGGACTGACGTTCAAGTATATCAATCGTACGACATCGAGTTAGGTGGTTTGTGACTTTTGTTGTTGGTCATTATATTATATATGCTAAAAGTTCCACATACCCACCTTTTGGGTATTGCGTGATTTTGGAGTTAAACTACGTCATTACCTTATTTGGTTTTATTGTTTGATAAATGGTTGTTTCTTATGTGTAAGGTCAGTTTCCTTGTCTTAAGGAAAACCCCATGGGTGAGTTTCACCTTAATTGATTGTTTATGGTCATTTGGCCTAGGTTTCCTTTGAGGTATACCTTGTTTTCTATGCCATGTTTAATTAGGATGGAGTTTTATTGATTATATGAAATTCCAGGGATATGAATTTTGAATGTTTAAGACATGTAGTAGTTTCAGATTATATGTGATGCTTTGATGTAATATACACACTATTTTTTTCAATGGATCGTAAGAGCCTTGGACCAGGAAAAATGAGGGGGATTCCAGATTACATATACTTATTATGTTTTTCCAATGAACCATGAGAACCTTAGATGAGTAAGTCTGAAGGGACATCCAGATTATTTGCATAGGACCGTGAGTTCCGCGATGTAGAACATTGACTAAATGGGTTAGACCATGAGAGATTTTACAAAGGTTCGTTATTTAATGAATTTAGGATACATTAGACTAGGGGTTAGACTATGAGATATTTACCAGAGGTTGATTGTGAATAATTGAATAATTTTGATGAGTTTTCCTAGCCAAATCACAATCTTGGATTCAGTCATCTTAATTGGTTAAATGGTCTTTTGAGACATCTGTTTTGTTACATTACATGGGGATAAAAATCTTAGGCTAGATCCCAGAGTTACATGATTCCATGGATGAATAATTAATCTTAAATGAATGTAATTGAAAACTGTAGGATCTTTTTACTTTTGATTAATTCATAGTTTATTGATTCATGTTTTTATATTACCAACACTATATCTTTACTGACAGATGGGCACATATCTTTTGGTGGTTTCCTACTGGGATTCTTCTCACTCCTTGTTTGGGTAATGCTTTTGGACATAAGAAGATTATATTATTTCATGTATATATAAGGAAAATCTCCCTTCTTCATCAGGTACATGATTATTGATTGAGATGGAGATAATGAGGCCAAGCTCAGTCTTGCGATGCTGTTGGGGTTTACTTGCCTTTCATTTGTATTGGATTATATTATATTTCCAACATTGGGATATATTTTGGCTACTTTCCTATACACATGTATCATGAATCAATTATATATATATATATATGTTCCTGTTTTTTTATTACTATCAGTCTTCTGTTGTTTACTTCTGTTGTTTTTTTTAAATTCCGCTATGTATACTATACTAATGAGGGCATAGTTTCCCCATTATCACACATTGTCCCTCACTATTATTTGGTAGCCTCTAGTGTTTGTGTAAATGCGCTTGATGTCATGTGACCAACTGAGTACAGGGCACCATTATGTGGGACCTAGATCCAGGACGTTAGAATATTTAAAGTGAAATCATCTTTTCTTTAAAAAATGTATTTTTCAAAAAACCGCTTTTATACAATCTTGTAGGTTTGATATTAAATTAATTTACTACACCTTTGTGAATTGATTTTGATAAAATGGAATACATATTTTTAATCATCATAATTAAATTTAGTTAATATGGTCGACCTAATATTTGCACAATAAGAATAGTAATGGTAGTAAATATTTATTACCACAGAAAAAATAGGTTAATTAACAGAAAAAATAATTTAAAAATTAGTAGATAAAAAGTAACCCTAAAATTATGAATATTTATATTTAATTTATATTTAAATTATGTTTCTATTAATTTCCTATTTTTACTTTATAAATTATTAAATAATTAGTTTGATAAAAAATATATTTTTATATGATAAAAGAAAATTTTCATTTTTATGTAATATGAAATTTCAATTAAGACGTTTATTTTGATGAATTAATGGATTTTATAAATAAATAATATTTTTATAAAATATTACCATAAAATTATTATATAAAAATGAAATTTATCTAATAATTTTTATGATGTCAAAGGTTACATTAATAGAGGTTCAACAAACTGGTTTTTTAAAAAAACACAACATTTCACAATAAATGTTAATTCTATATTAAAATTTAAAATAAAAATATTTAAAAAATTATTTTCAAAAAAAGAATATTATTTTTTTAATCACAATGTTGAAATTATCCATTGGTGAATTTTTCATCATTTTCCGAGATAATGGAATTTCTTTTAAAAAATTAAATACTCTAAAAATCTTTGGTGTGTATTATGACTTTATATTAACACAAAAGGGATGCAATAAATACTATAAAGTGTTCCAAGACCAAATATATCTTTTCCATTTAAAATAATGTTAATTTAGGTTTATTTTATTAATTTTATAAATCCATTATGAATCCCCCAAAACCATTAATATATTTTAAGGTTTCAAAATCATTTATTTCGGAGTATGACTCACCTCCACATAAGAAAGGGAATTATTTTATTAAGTTCATTCTATATAATTATAAAATAATGAGACACAATCCCAGTTTTTAGAAACCATGGGTTTTTTATGGTTTTGGTTTTTTTATAGAGATTGGAAAACAAAAGTTTGAGACATATTAAATAAATCTCCACTATTTTCCTATATAAACTCACACAAGATCCCATTTCACTTCACTCAAAATCCTTTTCAAACATCCATAATCTGACCTACACTCTCTAGAGTCCTCCCAAGTCTACCCCAAGATCTAAAGAATCTCCTCCCATACATTTGGGGTCAAACACTCAAGTAAAGGATCATCCAATCTCGGTTGTGAGATTATACTGGCATAACAACATATTGTTATAATCAACTTACAAAAACCATTGTTCAATATGATCATATCCCTACACAATTCCAAACTATAGGTTAATATGTTATGACATCAATGTATAACATGACCCATAATACTAATCTACTCAATAGCAGTGTCCTTGAGGTCATTCAAGACACAATATCAACACCACAAGGGTCCATCAACTCTTTAACTAAAGTATAAGACCATCATTAACATGACAGTCCTCCTCGCTGTATTGTGAAGATTTATCATAGGGACCCTACTCCTAATATCTACCAATGTTAACATCCCCATGGGGAAATATCATACAAATAAGTAAATCCTCCCCTTCCCCAGATACCTCTATATGGAGAGGTGTTCGAAACTAGGATTCCCTAATACAAATAGGTGATTGAAGCATTGTCATGAACCATATATAGTTCCCCAGAATATTTTAGTACCACTCTACTCTAGTTAATAGGTGACCATCAGAATCATCTTTTATGGTATCCGTAGATGGAGAAATGTGAGATTGGACTAGACATATGGAGAAAGTTAGCTAGAAAAAACCCCCCTTTATGTTCTCCCACCTCGCCACTTTTGACTATGAGGTCCCATATGAGCTTCAAAAGGGGTACATGCCTTATCTATACCGAAATATATGGGATAATATACAAGGACTAAAATCTAGAAATATCTCATATCCGTGATAGGAGTGTAACCATTATACCATCAATATAATCTACTATCACTTGGACTAGGCTACTATCTCCATGGCTTGAGACCTAAAACTGTAAAATTATAGTGATAATCTACACCATGATTTACACCATTGCATTATAACAGTTCATTAATTGATCTTTGAAACCACATCATGAATCATTAATCATGTATGCGAAAGTATGGAGCATTACACATATCCTCACCTTGGGAACAACATAACCCCAAATATATGACGTCTTATAATGTCATATCCTCTAGCAAAATCAGGTGATTGGTTAATTTTCATGCCAGATCATTACTACAAAAATATGTACCCACTTCAACGATGCCTAGAAATCATGAATTGATGGAGAGTATATCTTCCATACCTTTTAAATGGGCCCCTAAATGTAATAGGAATTCAGTTTAGACACAGAAACCAATGTTGCGATCAACTGTAATACTACTCATAAATAACGATTCCCCTCATGGGATGCCATTACACATAGATCCTAGGAGAGAACAACTATACTAAATCAAATAGTCCACAATAGCAGCTTCCATCTAAAATGTCTAAGAGAAAACTCAAACTTCCGGGTTGGGGGAATATCTACCACCACCTCTACCTCTTGGATTGTCAATTCCAAAGAGGATTCATGACATGTTTGTAGTAGCTATAAGAAAACACCAACCCACTGGGATGTGGGCATTTGTATCTCAATATCTATCACCATGTTCATAATCTCCTTAGTGAGTATTGGGGAAATCAATGTAGATTCCATATCAACCCCAACTCATTGGGATGAATGCATTTATATCTCAAGGTCTATCCTGATAGTCATCAAATACCTGACTAGAATCATTGGGCTCTCAATAATAGGATTAATGAATTACAATTGTGTCCTAGAATAACACACATCCTACAGGGCTAGGGGAATTTTCCTTATAATCATCACAACAGATAGAATCAGTCTACCCTGGGATGGGAGGTAAAAAATTATGGCCAACATCCCATATGTTACTCCCACTACAAGAAAAAACTCAGTTATTTGGGTTATGTTAGGTAATCGTGGCTGGAAAATCCCTCAATGTAATTACTCATTAACCAAGACTTTAAGAGAATATGATGAAAATAATTAGACACTTCTGGGTTCACAAAATAAAATGGACCAATATGGTTGGGGGTTTGAATAACAACCCTAATGAAGGTAGTGAAGAATCTTCCAGTTGTGCTGAAAGTAATGGTACAACCACCATTTACCGATATGACTATGTGAATGTCGTCAAATTCAACACAATAGATATGGAATATCAAGATGAAAATACAGTGGGATACAACATATAAAATTTTCCCCAAGTGAAGAGTTATATGTACTCACCAACTGAGGTTGTATGCACCATGAACTAATGAAAGATTCAAAATATGGAACCCCTGATTATTAAGTTCCCACCTCTCTAGTGGAATGATTCCAAATAAAAATTGAAGGGTTTGAAAACATCCCAATCACTACATGGAATATTTTAGTTTCCTTATATAGAAGATAAATTTTCATAATATAAGGGTGGGATACAAACTCTCTGATGACTCAATGGGGAGTTACTCAGGGGAAATATTCTCTCTCAGAATCATCTCCTAGAAGAGATGAATATTCAACATCCCATAGTCGATCCTCCAGTAAGACAAGTATCAATGTGTCAGACAAGATCTAGATCTAATAATCTATTCTACAAAATTGTGAAGTAAAAAAATGATCATGATTTTCCTTTGTTGGGGTGATAGCCTCTCCCTCACCCGTGAAATCATTCAGCCTTAGGATGAATCAAGGATCAGTGGGAGACAATGGCTGGACAAAATCAATAACCCCCACTAGCTCCCTGTATATGGGAGGTGGCTCGTAAATCAGTTCACTAGAGGTACATAATGTCCTAGAGTCCCAAACCACTCAAATGGAATCCATGGAAGGGTGACACACACCTATGCATCCTAGGAGGAAAACATACCCTGAGTGGGTGGTTAATACTCTACCCACACCCAAGTTCACCAATCCTACCTTCATCATTTTTAATATTGTAGGAGACCCAAAATAGTTTATCACACAAATTCATATCCAAATGTTCTTTGATGATGGGACCTAGAGATCAATACGAGGTAAAAAAAACATAGGTTTTTTTTATAGACACCGATAAAGATAGTCATTATTTAGTACAATAGTTTTCTAAGAGGACCCATTATAGGATGGGACAACCTTCATCGTCAATTACTTCTTTAGTTCAACTCCACACTGAGTAAAATTAAAATAAGAGAACTAAAAAAATGAAAATAGTGTGAAAATGAAAGGTTGTATAACTTCATAACTAGATGGAATGTTTAACATATTTACTCAGCATCCCTCTCTCAGAAAATCAACTGCAGGAACATTGTTCTGAAAATATTTTTGGTGATTTTCAGTTACCTATGATCCCAATGATGTTTCCATATGGGTTTTGTGTGTCTGTAGAAATGAAATAATGTCTTCAGGATTCTACTCTGTAATCCCTATCTAAGGCTCAACTCGTTCCGTCAATGTAAGGGAAATGTCTAGGCAGAGTAGAAAATATATCTATCATTCTCAAGCTTTAAACAGTGTAACGAAACATTGTTTTATCAGTGGGATCCCCTTATTATAAGTATGACTTAAAGAATAATCACTTTAGGAAACACAATTAAATGATACTAAATACTATGTTAGCAGTAATTTTTTTTCCACTTCTATGTTTTGAATTTTGAAAATCTTACACGCACGACTGCGTTCAGGGTGATTTTTGGAGTCTAATAAAACAAATTTAATATTTGGTGAATAGTAACATACCCTTATGAATAATAATGTTACCCTTATAAATAGTGACCTACACTTATCAATTGTAACCTCACTTATGATAGTATATATATATATATAGTATTTAAGTGAATGTATGATGTTCCTATGTTTTGGAATAAGTAAATAAATGCTTTAAAAACTGTATTTTTCAAGTAAATTATGATTGTAATTAAATAACTAAAATAATCATTTTTAGAAAAGTATTTTTGAAAAATGGACATCATTTTTTTATTATACACGTTGAGAAATGTTTAGGGTGAAATTTTGGGATTATTCTGAAATACATGAATTTTTGGTGAATAGTAAAATACATTAATTTACCTTATAAATACATTATAATTTAAATCCACTATTCCAAACATCATGAGTGATGTAAGAATCTAGATATTGAACTCTTATGTCATCTACTATTCTTGGTCTTGAAATTATCACTATTTCTGGTATTGAGGGAAATTAATAAACTAATGAATTAAATTTTAAGAAAACCCTCCTCCCCTCCACTATAAATACCACCCTTCACACCCTCAATTCCTCACACCTCTAAAGCTTGAATCCTTGACTAAAATAATCCCAAAAATATTATATATCCTTTCCCCCATGTCGAATAGATTCATTTCTCATCAAAAGACAAATCCTAGGTTCCTTAAGGTGGATCTCAAGAGGAGGATTCATGATGTAATTATCCTCTCTATCTTTTCCTTTAATTTCTTTTCAATTTCAAGTTCTTTTCTTAATATCTACCCAGCTATCCTCATAAACTTGGACTCTTAACTCTGGTATCTCAAATACACTATAATTTTATGATAATAATGGGATAATATATCATCCAAACCGCTTCTCCTCTACTTTTTATTTTAGAAAGGATAATGTTGTTCGTGAGGTGTTAATTTATCACCTTCAAGAATAACATGTTTTATTTTTCATTAAAATCATTCAAATCTTGTCATGAAACCATTTTTATTATTTAAAAAGATTATGTTATATTTATTATATCCTATTTAATGTTCTGGAACTAACTTATGTACATATTACTAAATTATTAAACAAAACAAGTTCGTTGTGGTCGAAAAACCGCCCGAATTAACCCAAATGATCATCATTAAATTATTATCAAATGATTCATTTTAATTTTATATAATAAAATTATTTATAAGATCATTTTATGTTCCATAAAATCATTAATAACATATCATTAAAATTCTATATGTTTATCCACATTTTAAATGATCTTCAATTCCTGAATACAAGTGAACTGTTCATGAAAACTATAAAAATGAACATTCCAAAACAAAGAATTTAAACTCTTTAACTCGTCCAAAAGACCATAAATGAAATTAATAAATTCTTAATGAATCTTATTAATGTATTAAAGGTTCTGGAATTGTTAATTAATGAATCTAACATGGTTATACATGAAATTAAAGTGAAGAAAATGTTTGGATACAAGGTAAGGGGAATTCTCGAACCCAACACTAATACTTTGGGTTTTCCCACTTTCAACACATTTTCATCATGGATATGCCTTAATAATCATTTATTCATCATCACATTAAATATTTTTGGATATAAATGTTTTCTAATTGAGTTTATGACAAACCCAATGTTCTTCCAGAAGAACTCTTCTTACAAATAAATACCCTCTTTTTTACTTCTCGAGGATTGTTTCTACTTCACTCATCATTGATTGTTCTATGTGAAGAATGTTATCCCAAATTTATTTCTAGATCAAAATTTTTATTAATGTATTATTTATGATGTCAAACCAATTAATTTCAAAGGTTTATTTTATTCTTATGTTTGACATATGTTCTATGTTCCATGCTTGATAATCAAAATGTTATGATGTGACAGGTGTGCCCATAACTATATAATTCAATATGAATGTTATGATGTGAAGGATGTACCTATAATTATACAACACTCTAATTAATTGGGTAAAGTGATGAATCTCATGATTTAAATGGAAATGATGCGTGAACATGATGATAGCACTGTTCACAACTATGTGTGGTAGTTGACCACTAAGACATGATGTTTCATTTTTATGCATTACCACATTTCAAGTATTTTATTAATGCTTGCTCTAATGTTCACGATCTATTGACTATGTTATGATTGTTCTCACCCATTGTTATATTGTTCATATATATCCTCTTACTCGTATTTTTTCTCACTGCTTTTTTATATATATATCCTCAACTGACTATGTGTACTAAGGTTTTTTCAAGGGACAATAAGAATCTTGAAAAGAATTGATTAAATAAATGTTTATGTTTTATGTTGTAAATGTTATGTATGGTCCTAGTTTTATAAATAATCTAAACCATTGGATACTCATTGTGAATTAATATTATGATTTTTATCTTTATAATGATGTAATAGTGATGTAAGAAAGTGAGGGGTCTCTATAGTTGGTATCAGAGGAAATTTTTTTTTAATTTGGGAATTAGGATTAGTGAACCCAAGAGAAAACCTCTAATATCAACTTGGTTCAAATATGAACACAGTAATATTTTCTAAAAATAATGATCCCATAAGATATTTTTTAGTGTAAACTGTTCAAATGAATAATTTATTTATTCATGACTCATCAACTTATGTTTTTTCTAACATTTTCAATTTAAGAAAATGTTTGGAACCTGGAGAAACCAGGTGAACAACCCATGCGAGGGGCAATGCACCGAATTCCCAAATGAAATACACAATTATTTTGGAGGTGGAATTCAAAACATGATAGTGATTCTTACCCAACTATATTAGGTTATTAACAATAACCTGAATAATGAGTAACTTCCTCCTTCACCAAAGAGGGAGAAGCTGGCTATCGAATGTTTTATACACAATCGACAACAATGTTTAGTGGATCTTCTGATCCACTAGTGGCTAAATAGTGGTTCAAATCCATGGAGAAGATCATTTTTGTACTTCACTGTGTTGAGATAGATAAGGTGACATTAGTCGTTTATCGTCTATATGGAGAGGTTGATTAATGGTGGGCTTTGATTAAGAACACCATGCCAAGTGATGAAATTGATGAGATGGAATGGGAAGACTTTAAGATTATGTTTCACAATAAGTATTTCTCATGAAATCTTCATACAATAGTGGAGAGATAATTCATAGAGCTCAATAAAAAGGAAGGATAATCTTTGATAACCTATGAAGAGAGTTTAACATGGCTTTCAAGGCACGCTCTGGGTTTTGTTATCAACAATTATAAAAAAATTGATATATTCTTTAGTGGATTAAAACCACACCTTCAAATGGCTCTTGAAATTTGAGACTTTGGGAGTTATGGATAATTTGTTCAATGTTTTCTCAAATTAGAGACAGAGTTTGGATAATGGTCCCATGTCTATTTTGATAAGAAACAAAATATGGAGTTTCATGAAGGAGGATCTAATGATAATGGTGGGAAGAAAACGCAATGACCCACATGCCAAAAATGTGGGAAGATGCATCATGGGAACTAACTGAAAGGGACAGGGATATGATTCAAGTGTGGGCAAGAACTCCATCATGCTCTAGAATGTCGAAAAGACGTGATAAGGAATGGGAATTTTGTGGATGAAAGGATAAAACCACCCATGGTCCAATGCTACAACTATAGAGAGAAAGAGAAATATGTAAGTCAGTACACTGATCCTCGAGTGCTCGAGGGTAAATAGTATTAGTAGCCACAAAATACAAAGGAACAGGGGGAGGATTATTCCATCACTATTGTGGATGTGGAGCATGATAAGTAAGTCATACAAGGTAGACTTCCTATTCACTCAATAATGGGGAAAGTCCTATTTGACTCTGGTTCTACGCATTCCTTTGTATATTGGAAGTTTTCTAGAACTCTAGGATCGAATCCCCAAAACCTTGAAGTAGAGATATCTATAAAACTACAAAGTGTTGAAATCATAGCAACCCAAGTGTTTTACTCTTCTCCTGTTGGCGTATGTGGGAAGATTCTTCATGTGAATCTCGTAATACTTCCCTTGGAGGAATTTCATGCTATAATGGGATTAGATTGGAACTTGTTATATAGGAAATATATCAACTGTCAGGAAAAGGAAATATATTTTCATATTCTTAAATATCCCATTCCCCTCTAAAAATTCAAGGAATATCATGAATCTCCTTTAAAAAATATTTCAACGGTGTGGGTGTTGATACCCTATGAACAAGCATACCATTCCCAAATGGTTGAGTAAAAAATGATAAAACCTTTGGGAAATGCCAATCATGAGGGACGGTGATGTATTTTCTAAAGAGTTATCCAGAATTCCCCCGTATTGTGAGGTAGAGTTCTCAATTAAACTCATACCCGAAGCTACTCCTATCTCAAAGTGTCCATATTTGATGGCTCCTATCGAACTAGAGGAGTTAAAGAAGAATATTCAAGAGCATTTTGAAAATGTTTTAATACACCCTAGTGCATCACCTTTGTCTGTGCAAGTTCTCATTGTCAATGAGAAGGATGGATCAATGTGGTTTTGTATCGATTATTGAGAACTCAACAATATCACCATAAAGAGAAATTATCATCTTAAAAGGATTGAAGACCTTTTCGATCAGTTAAGAGGTGCTCAATACTTCTTAAAGGTTGATCTTCACTCTGGATATCATTAGCTAAAGATGTAAAATAAGATATTTAGAAGACTGCCTTCCGTACAATGTATGGGGACTATGAGTTTCTTGTAATTCTATTAGAACTTACATATTCCCCTAGAATATTAATGGATTTGATGAATAGAGTCTTTAGACATTACCTCAACAAACATTTGATAGTTTTTAGTGATGTTATTCTCATTTACTACAAGAGAAAGGAGGAATATGAAGAACATCTATGATTTATGTTGGAGACATTTAGAGGGGAGATGTTGTATTCCAAGTTCATAAAGTGTGATGTTTTTATGAAGAAAGTCACATTATTGGGACATTTGATCACATGTGAAGGAATTTTATTTGGACCCTTCAAAAACAAAGGCGATTGAGGAATGACCTAGTCCCTCTAGTGTCATATAAATTCATTTTTTTCTTTGATTAGATGAGTACTATATACGTTTTGTGAGAAATTTTGATGATTGTCAAGCCCGATAACCATTTTGACAGGGAAAGGGGTAATGTATATGAGGGAAGCTTCAAGGAGGTAAAGAGAAGGCTGATCATTGCACTTGTACTCACATTACTGAAAATTTGATAATTTTTTGTGATATACATTGATGATTCAAATAATTTATTGGGTTGTGTACTCATAAAAAATTGTAATGAGATAGCCTATGCCTCATGGCAGTTGAAGATCCATGAACAGAACTACCCGACACATGATCTAGAGCTAGCAGCTGCGATCTTTTCCTTGAAAATATGGCGACACCACCTTTATGGTGATAAGTGTGACATATACACTGACCACAAGATCCTAATGTATATATTCACACAAAAGGATCTAAACATGCATCAAAGGAGATGGTAAGAGATAATAAAGGACTACGATTTCTCTATTTACTATCATCCTAAAAGGAAAACAAGGTAGATGACGCTCTATGTAGAAAATAACATGCTACTCTATCCATGATGTGGATTGAGAAATACCCTATCTTTATGGATATGAAAAGGATAGATTTGTAAATCATAAGGGTAGGTAACAAATCGTTCCTTTCCCAAATTATTGTGAAACCATAAATCCAAGAGATGATTAAGGAGGTACAAAGGGGTGATCTGGATTTACAAAAGAAAGTGAATGCATCAAGGGAAGGGAAGTTGCAAGAGTTCCATATCGATGATGATGGTGTGATTCGGTTTTGAACACGACTTTGTGTGCCTTCATCAAATAGTATAATTAATGAGCTATTGGAAAATGCACATAGATCAACATTCACTATCCATACTGGTAGCACCAAGATGTACTGAGATCTCCAAGAACACATCTAGTGGGAAAACATGATGAAGGATAATGTGGAATATATCTCAAGGTTCATGGTATGTCAGTAAGTTAAAGTAGAGTGAAAAACTTCCAAAGGGGTGATGTAACCATTCCCTATAACCATGTGGAAATGGGATAATGTCACTATATATTGTTTCATGTGTCTCCCAAAGACCTCCAATGGGAAATAATGTGATATGGGTTGTGGTTGACTGACTCACCAAGACTGCCCATTTTATCACTATTCGGAAAGATCTATTTCTTGAACAACTTGCAAAGATATATGTGAATGAATTGGTGAGACTATGTGGTGTTCCACTCTATATTGTCTCTGACCATGATCAAAGGTTCACATCTAAATTATTGAGGATTATTCAACATGCCTTGAGTACTGAATTGAATTTCATCAAAGACTATCACCCCAAAACTGATGGGAAAACTGGAAGGACTATTCAGGTTCTCGAATATATGATAAGATCAAACTATTTAAAATTCAAAGGTGGATGAAATGAAAATATCCCATTGGTTGAATTCTTATACAATAATAGCTTCCACTCGAGTATTCAAATGGCTCCATATAAAGCTCTATATGGAATGTTATGTATAACTCCAACCTATTGGGATGAAGTTGGAGAAAATTACTTTCACCTAATCTTGTGAAAGAGATGAAATAGAATGTTCAATTGATCCAGAAACCTATCAATACTTCTCATAGTCGGCAAAGGAGCTATGATGAAAACTGTCGAAGGGACTTAGAGTTCGACAATGGAGATAAAGTCTTCCTTCGAATATCATCAGGGAAGAGAGTCATGTGGTTTGGAAATAAAGGGAAGCTAAGACCAAGGTGTATTAGACCCTTTGAGATCCTTGAACGCATAGGATCCATGGCCTATCATCTTGAACATCCACAAAAAATGCCTCATGTTCATGATGTATTTCACATATCGCTCCTAAGGTATTACATACCATATCCGTCACATTTACTAAACTTAGAGGTGGCAGAGTTGGAAGATGATCTCTCTTGTAAGGAGCTGCCAGTAAAGATTATGTACAGGAGAGATAAGGTCCTATGAAACTAGACAACCCATCTTGTCAAAGTGTTGTGGAAGAAGCATAATTTTGAAGAAGAAACATGGGAATCAGAGGAGGCATTGAAGGATAAGTACCCTCACTTGTTTGTGTAAAATGAAATTTTTAGGGTGAAATTTCATATGGGGGGAGAATTTAACGAACCAATGTTTTATTAATGGAACCCCCTTATAATAAGTATTCCTTAAAGTATAATCACATTATGAAACAAAATGAAATGATAATAAATATTGTGTGACCATTAAGCATAATTTTCCCACTTCTATGTTTTGAATTTCGAAAATCTGACATAGATGGTTGCGTTCATGGTGATTTTTGGAGTCTAATAGAACAGAATAATTTTTTTTATGAATAGTAAAATAAACATATGAATATTAATTCTACCCTTATGAATAGTGATGTACCCTTATGAATAGTAACATCACTTATGATAGTATATATATATAGTATTTACGTGAATGAACGATGTACCAATGTTTTTGGAATAAGTAAATAAATGTTTTAAAAACTGCATTTTTCAAGTAAATTAATATTTTAATTAAAATTTTAAATTAATCAAATTCATAGAAATATTTTAGAAAAATTGAATTCATTTTTTGATTCTACTCATCGAAAAATTGTTAGGGTGAATTTTTTGGATTTTTCTAAAATACTTGAATTTTTTGTGATAGTAAAATACATTAATTTACTATATAAATACATTATAATTTAGATCCACTATTCCTGCCATAATGATTGATGTAATCACCCAAATATAGAACCCACATGCCCTATATACTATTTATTTTCCTGGAATTATCACTTTTTCTGGTCTTGTGGGATATTAACGAACTAATGAATTAAATATTAAGAAAACCCTCCTCCCCTACACTATAAATACCACCCTTCAAAACCTCATTTCCTCACACCCCTCAAGCTTCAATACTTTCCTAAAATCTACCCAAACATCATCCCTATCCCATCCCACACATCCATGATATTCTGTTCTCTTCCAAGGATGTATCATAGTTTCATTAAGGAGGATCTGAAGAAGAGAATTCAAGAGGTAATTACCCTATATCTCTTTTCTTTTAATTTCCTTTCAATTTCATGTTATTTTCTTAATCTCTCCCATCCTATCCTAATAATCATGGTATTTTAACTCCATTATATCACATATAAAGTAATTTTATTATATTAATTGGATAATATATCATAAAACCCCCTTATACTCTTCTTTTTATTTTAGAATGGAAAATGGTGTTCGTGAGGTGTTAATTTATGGCCTTCAAGAACGACATGTTTTCTTTTTTCCTTAACCTCCTTCAGATATGGTCATGAAACCATTTTTAGGGTTAAAACAGATTATTTTATATTTATTATATCCTATTTAAGTTTATGGATCTATCTTATGTACATATTACTAAATGATTAAACAAAACAAGTTCGTCGTTGAAAAAAAAACGCCTGAATTAACCCAAGCTATCACCACTAAGTACATGTCAAATGATTCATTCTAATGGTATATAAAAAAATATTTATAAGATCATTTAAAGTTATGTAACATCATTAATAACATATAATTACAATTCTTCATGTTTATCCACGTTTTAAATAAACTTCCATTCATGAATACAAGTAAACCGTTTCAGAAAACAATAAAAACAAACATTCCCGAACAATGAATTTAAACTCTATAACTCATTCAAAATCCTACTAATGAACATAATAAATACTTAATGAATATTATTATATTATAAAAGGGTCAATAATTGTTAATTAATGAATCTAACATGTTTATACAGGACATTTAATTGAAGAAAGTGTTTGTATACAAGGTATGGGGAATTCTCGAACCCAAGTCTCATACTTTGGGGTTTCCACACTTTAAACACATTTTCAGTTTGGATATTACTTAAAATATTTATTTATCCTCAAATTACCTATTATGGGATATAATTGTTTTTTAATTGTGTTAATGAAAAACCCAATGTTCTTCCAAAATAACTCTTCATAGAAATAAACACCATCTTTTTACTTCTCAAAGATTATTTCTACTTCACTCATCTTTGATTGTTCTATATCATTAATTTTATCCCCTCTTTATTTTGGGAGCCAAATTATTATTAATTTATTATTTATGATGTGAAATCCATTAATTTCCATGGTCTATTTTATGTTTGTGTTTGACATATTTTCTATGTAGAATTCAAGATAATGTAATTGTTTTGATGTGATGGGTGAACAAGAAATTATATAGCGCAATATGAATGTTATAATGTGATGGGTGCACCCATAATTATACAGAGCTCCAATGCATTAGGTAAAGTAATTATTTTTATTAGTTAAAGGGAAATAATTTTTGAACATGATTATAGCATTGTTCACAACTATGTGTGGTATTTGACCACTAAGACATGATGTTTCATTTTTATGCATTCCCACATTTCAAGTCATTTATTAATGCTTCCTCAAATGGTCATGATACTTTTCGTATGATATTATTGTGATCACCCATTGTGATATTGTTCATATATATCCTCTTACTAGGATTTTATCTCACCTTTCTGATGAATATCCTCATGTGACTATGTGTACTAAGGAGTTTTCAAGGGACAATAAGAAGCTGGGGAAGAATGGATTAAATAAATGTTTACGTTTTATGTTGTAAATGTTATGTGTGGTATATGTTTTCCCAAGACACTAAACCATTGAATTACAATTTTGTAATACTATTATGATTTTTAACTTTATAATGATGTAATATTAATGTAAGAAAAGGTGGGGTTGCTATTATCGGTCCCCTTCCAAGCACCTGGGTAGGTCCCAAACCACCCAACATGTCCTGTCAACCTATGACAAAAAAAATCATACTCTACCGAAAACAAAGAGAAATCAAGGTTTCCTAGGATTTGAGGAACATATCAATAAACCACAATCCTTCTAAAATAAGAAAGTTCCCTATTATTTATTGGTAGTCATTCACAATGAGCTACTTAAGCTACCACAACCTAAGAAGCCTAATGAGGTTAACATCATTGGCCATCCCAACTACTGCCCTTTCCTTATAAGGTTGATTCATAATATCCAAGACTTCTTTTTCCTCAAAGATGTCATTCAAGACATGGTTGATTATGGACAGTTGATTTTAGATAACTCTAACAACACAAAATTTTGAATAATGTTTGTTTCTGGAATTTGTGTGTTTCTTTTATTTTATTAATGAAGTGAGAATAATTAAAATGATACTGTTAGGTTTCGAATGTTATATTATTGTTGTCCAAAATGACTATTGGAAACTATAACCTTAAAATTATTATTATTGTTTATAATTACAAATGATCATTGTTCATTAATACCAAAATAAGAGTCGATGGCCTCATCCATTAGACTTGGGTTGTAGAAAGCCCATATGTCGGAGCATTGGATGAAGGTAGCATCAGCGGGCTTTACTCTGGACCAAGACCAATCCCAACTTGAACATGTTAAGTTTGAATGGAATCACATACGGGATATGTTCAAACGGATAGAAATCACAACTCGGACAATGTTGTCCGAGCCGCCCCAAGATTCGATCACCATTCCACACCTTACTCTTACGTCCTATGCAGCTATTATAAGAGGATGTGTAATGAGGATTTAGTTACTTTGTGTAATCATTTTTTATAAATAAAAATTTTATTTCTTATTATGCTAAAATTTTTGAATTTAAAATGTCAAAAAAATATAGGATGAATTTTTAGAAGTTTCATATTATTGATGAATATAAAAAAAGATAGTATTTAAAAATATATATATATATATACATTAAATAATTAATTATGTGAAATTATTTTAAAAAAAAGTATTATATAGTTGTTATCGTTAAGAAATTTATAGTCTAATAAGATCAAATTTATTTTTTTTGAATAGTAACTTATGAATACTAATCTTACCACTATTAATTGTAATGTGACCAATGGAATAGTAACATCACTTATGAATGTACAAATATAATTTTAGCATCTTGAATGGTAATGTGATATAATAGTATAAGTAAATAACTGTTTCAGAAATTATTAGTTAAGTATTTGTATTTTTTCGGGTAAATGGTGATTTTACAGAAAAATTAAACATCTCATAATTAAAAAATTAGTTTCATAATATAGGGTAATTTTTTGAATTCAGAACATCAATATTAGGTTAGGGTGAATTTATGAGATTTTTATAAAATGTTTTGTTTTTCGGTGAATAGTAAAAATACACTTTTTTAGTTTTAGGTGTGTTTTATGACATCATAATGATGTATTAATTAATATAAAATGATGTTCAACTTTTGTACAGTAAAATATGATATAAGGTGTCCCAAGTGACTAATACCTTGGGCAAATACCATGGTCATGCACATGGTTTTAAAAATACCACTAATGAGGTGTCCCTTGGAAATTAATAAAATATTCCCTCACTTATGCTATAAATACCACTCCATTCCTTCATTACCTTCATTCAAAATTCCGCCTCAACTAAGATATGGTATTTTTACCTCCCAAGGAGTCCTCCCAAGGTTCCCTGAAATAGCCCAAGGTCCCAAACATTGATTTTTTGAAGTTACTCTTCACGTTAAGGGAACCTTTCACCCTCCTTTTTAGTCAACACTTCTTTTATGTTATGTCTTTGAATTTCCATTTTTCATATGTTGGGGTATGATATTATGTATACCAATTACTATACTTTATATTTCCACATGATGAGACACCCTTTTTTCTCTCATCATTCATTTTTTGAATTTTTAAGTGAAATCGTTAGGCTTCCGAATTTTCTTAAAAGAAATCGCATCTTCTCTTTTCTTTTATGTTTCCTTTTCATTTGGTATGTCATTAAAATATCCATAACCGGATATTAATTAAATTTTATTCTATTCCTATAATTTGTTATGAGTTATTTTTTTGTGGGTGACCCTTTAACCTCTCTTTTTAATGTTTTCAAAAACCATGTTGTATAGCTGTTATGCTGCAGAATATTTGTCTCAAAATAACTCTCTTTTTTGAAACAAATTATCTTATTTTATTTATGTGAATACCCAAACCTATTTATTTTCCAGGAGTATTAATCAAGAAATTAAAATTATATATGTTATTATGTAATTCACATACATAATACCCTTATTCCCTTTAATGGGTTATAAATGACATAATGATCTTGTTTTTAAGCACATTTTAAAATGTAATGATTTTGATATAAAACCCATTTATTTTACTATCATAGGGTTATTAATGAAATTTATGTTAGTGATATATTTGGACCACATAAAAATAAAGACATATGAATGGTAAAACCTGATAGCGCTCTTATTCATTGGGTAATAAAATTAATCTCTTGAGATGAAAAGTTTTACGATACCATGGTGAATAAACTTGGTAATTTTTACGACACATTGAGGATGGACCTCGATGATATGGTTATGAATGTCTAAATTAAATGTTGTTTCCACATTTTCAATTTATGCTTCATGTTATTATTATTATTATGGGCCTCTTTATCCGCATGTTATTATTGTTATCACTGAAGTTCACATCTTAATGGTTTCACTTGTTTTCCTTACTGGGCCTTCTTCTCACCATTTCCATTGATGTATATCTCCATGTTATGAGATTAAGTAATTTTATGTCGGATGAAATTTTCATGAATCTTTTCAAGGTTATTAAAAAAAATTTATGTTTTCATGTATTATGCACCTTTTTTTCAAGACACTAGATTTTAGAGATCCTCTATTTGTAAAATGAAATGAAAAGTTATGAAATAAAAAAGGATGGATTCCATAGTTGGTATAAAATTATTGTTTAATTATTTATAAAAATTAGTATATGAAAATTTTATGAATAAATCTATAGAAAATTTTAAATATAGGAAAAATGCCTAGTATTTCTGTGAAAAATTAAGTAGTTTCCAAATAAATAAACCCCTGTCTGGAATGAACAAGTGGATGTGGCTCTGGCACAAATGTGTCTATGAGTAAAACCCAAAACCCTACATTAATATAGTCATGAATAGGAAGTGGTGGAAGACAATGGGCCTTGATTCACTCCTATTTTGACACTCCCATGGGATATGTTTGATTAATCAAAATAATTTTATGAATCACTATGAAGGATTTATAGAGAAATATAATTGTTGTTAAAGAATAATATATTTAAGCATAAAGTGTTAAGACATAAAAATAAATTATAGTTAAAATATTCGTAAATGAAATTAGTTTATTAGTAAGGTTTTATTATTTTTTGAGAATGGAGGGAAATAGGATGAACCATGAAAATGGTGCCTGCAATGGACCATGAGATGACAGACCTCCGATAGAAGCCAGAATGAAAAATCTCATGGGAACGATGAACCAACTAACATAAGTTATAGAAATGACTTGAATCATGCTGAGAGAATGATTTCAACCTAAAGGGAACAACATTATATTGATTCCTTTATACGTCAATGTCAACCAACCTTCAATGAATCTACCTTCCAATTAAATGCTGAATAGTGGATTAGCTCTATCGAGAAGATCTTTTTTTTGATACAATGTTCTGAACAAGAAAAGTCTCCCTGTATATTTACCACTTAAGGGGAGAAGCTGATCAGTGGTGGGAACTTATTACAAACACGAGGTCAAGAGTATAGGTTGAAGCTATGGGGTGGGAAGAGCTCATAGGGGTCTTCTTCAATAAGTATTTCCATCATTCTATGAAAAAAATCTAGAATGAGTTTCTCGAACTGAAGAATAAGCAGAATGAATCTATTGGAAGCTACGATATTAACATCACAAGACTTTCCCAGTACACATCAAGATTTTTCATGGATACTAATGGGAGGGTTGATAGATTATTTGGTGGACTAAGAACTCATCTACAGAAGAATCTATCCAACCGATACTATGATAGCTATGAGGAAATTGTGCGGAGTGTGATGAAAGTCGACTTGGAGTTCAGTGAGATGTAGTGGTCTCATAAATCAAATTACAAGAAGAGATGAATTGAGCCTATCTTAGGGAGGACCTTTGACTAGGGAATAGGAAGAAAAAAGTGAAACAACCCACATATATTAAATGTGGGAAGAAGAATTCGAGGAACTGCCTGATTAGGAGTGGGAAGTTCTACAAGTGGGGAAGAGATGGCCATATCATGCGGAATTTTCATTGTAAGGTAAAGCCCCAAATTCTCAACACTAACGAAAAAGTGAAGATGGTGCAAGCCCTGCCTGAAGTCCAATGCTGTAAGTGTGGAAAATGTGGTAAATTTTATAATCACTATCCAAATACGAGGGCAGTAGAGGAAAATCGCCATCAACCTCAGTAAAGGAAAAGTGAACAAGTTCATTATTTTTCTATCTCTACCGCTGAATTTGAAGCACTAAATGATGTGGGGGAAGGTACACTTTTTTTATCTTAAAGAAATAAAGTAATTTGTTTGATTCTTGTTCTTTGGATTCCTTTATTTCCTCCAAGTTTACAAGGAATTTATAAGAAAACCCCGAATTTTTAAAAGTAAAGTTATCAGTCAAGACTCCTGGTGGGATTATCCAAGCATCATCAATATTTAGAAACACTATTATTTACTTTAGTGAGAAAAATTTTATCACAAATCTAGTATTCATTCCCATGCTGGAATTTGACATTATACAATTGATGGACTCACTCTCAAAGTATATTTATAATATCAAATGAAGAAACAAGGAAATATTCGTAGTCTTGAGTGGAAAACCTAAAGTTATCTTCCAAGGATAGATATCTCAACCTGATAATTTTCTAGAAATACCTCATGCATATTTCTTTGTGGATTTCATTAGTGATGAAAAAAGAAGGAAATGACAGTTTAATGATAGAAAATTTCCCAATCATCCATGAATACATTGACTTATTTCTTGAGGAGTTGCCCAAACCTCCCCAAGAAAGAGAGGTAGAGTTATCCATTGAACTTAAACCTGGATCTCATCTAATATCAAAGACCCCGTATAGGATGAAAAATGTGGAGTTGGATGAATTAAAGAAACAACTCCAAGATCTTTTGGAGAAGGGGTTTATCTAACCGAGTGTGTCTCCATGGGAGAACCTATTATATTTATAAAGAAAAATGATGGATCAACCTTGATATGCATTGATTATAGAGAACTGAACGGGATCGTAGTGAATAAAAAATACCATCTTCCATGAAATAATAACTTATTTGACCAAATTTATGGGGATAAATTATTCTCTAAGATTGATATCTGATTTGGTTATCATCAATTGAGGGTGAAGAAGGATGAAATTCCCAAAACTAACTTCCAATCAAGATATGGGAATTATGAGTTAGTTGGTATTCTCTTTGGACTGACTAATGCACTTGCTAATTTTATGGATATAATGAATAGTCTTTAAGGACTTCCTTGATAACATTGTGGTAGTTTTTTTTGATGAATTTATGATATGTTAAGAAATTACTGAGGAGCATGAGGATCATATAAGGGTTATTTTGCATACTCTATGGAAGGAGAGGCCTTTTGGAAAGTTCACCAAATGTGAATTTTGGTTACAAAATGTTGCTTTATTGGGGAACATTGTAACCAATGATGGAACCACAATTGATCTGAAAAGAAAAAGGATGTAGAGGAGTGGACTCAGCCTATTAAAATAACTGAGATTCAAAGTTTCCTTAGATTTGTTGCATATTATAGAAGGTTTTTGAAATAAAATTCATGAATTTATAGTCCATTAACCTTTTTAACTCGAAAAGGGGTCAAGTTCATCTAGAAAAAGGAGTGTGAGGAAAGATTACAAGATCGTAAGAATATATTGGTTACTACACCCATGTTAACTCTTCCCTCAAATAAATAAGGATTAGTTATTTTTAGAGATTCATCTCTGAAAGGTATTCGGTGAGTCTTCATGAAAAATGACAAATTCATTTATTATGCATCTCGAAATTTGAAGACTCATGAACAGAACTGTCCTATGCATGATTTTGAGCTAGTTGCAGTTGTTTTTGCTCTAATGTTATGGAGGAACTATCTTTTTTGGGAGAAATGTGATATATACACAGACCATAAATGTTTGAAGTATATTTTGACACAAAAGGAACTGAACATGAGAGTGAGGAGATGGTTAGAAATTCATAAAGACGATGATTGTTCAATTCATTATCATCCCGGAAGAGAAAAAAATTCTCTAATTCATTAAGTAGGAAAGAAACAATTTTTATTTCCATGAAGGGGATTCAAAGAGATCCCTTGATCCAAGAACTACTGAAAATGGACATGGGAATTATAAGGTAAGTGACATCATCACCCCTATCCCAAATTATTTCTCACCTGTCATTACTAATGAAGATCAAGAAGGATCGGAAAGATGATCATTTATTACAAATGAAGTTTGAGGCTGTGAAGGATGGGATATTTCCAAAGTTCAACATTGATCAAGAAGGTGTACAAATTTTTCATACAAGTATTTATGTTTGTTCTATTCTTCAAATAAAGGAGGAGTTGATGGATGAAGCTCATTGCTCTAGTTTCTCTATAAATCCTGGAAGCACAAAAATGTATAGGGACCTTCATGATCGTTATTGGTGGGATAATATGAAAAGAAAGATTGCTGACTACACTACAAGGTTCCTGGTATATGAGAAAGTGAAGGCATGGTGACAACATCTTAAAGGGGTATTACAACCACTACCCATACCAGCATGGACGTGGGAAAATATCACTATGAAATTTTTCACTAGTCTCCCGAGATCGTCCAAAGGAAATAGTGAGATG
This sequence comes from Viscum album, assembly GCA_963277665.1. Taxonomy (NCBI): domain Eukaryota; kingdom Viridiplantae; phylum Streptophyta; class Magnoliopsida; order Santalales; family Viscaceae; genus Viscum; species Viscum album. Next base: position 801,804,416 of record OY728167.1, on the reverse strand, counting down.
TGGTTTATAGTGGACCATCTCACCAATATTACCCATTTTATCTCTACTCGGGAAGACTTCTCTCTTGACGAGATTTCCAGGATGTACATGAAGTTTTAAGGCTACATGGAGTTCCACTTTCTATCATATCTGATCATGATCGAAGTTTCACATCAAAAATTTGGAGAATTATTCAACATGATCTGAGTAATAAATTGAATTTTAGTACGGCCTATCACCCCCAAACTGATGGAAAATCTGAAAGGGTTATTTAAACACTCGAAAAAATGTTTTGAACATGCTCAATGTAATTTAAAGGTGGATAGGATCAACATCTCCCACTAATTGAGTTATATTACAATAATAATTTTCAATTGAGAATTCAAATGGAAAGGTATATATGGTAAGAAATTTAGAACTCCTACTTGTTGGGATGAAACTAGTGAGAGGAAGCTTCTTGGGCCTGATCTTGTCAAGAGATGACATAGAAGGTTCATTCCATCTAGCAACACATTAAGACTGCACAGAGTCAGCAAAAGAGATATGCCAACAACAATTGATGGGACATGGATTTTGATGTTGGCGACAAATTCTTTTTTAAAATTTAACCTTGGAAGAGAGTCATGAGGTTTGGGAATAAAGGAAAGCTTATCCATAGGTACATTGGTCCCTATGAAATCCTTGATTGTGAAGGAGGAGTGACCTATCATCTTTCACTTCCTTCAAATCTAGCACAAGTTCATGATGTATTCCACGTATCTCTACTGGGGAAGTACATACCTAACCCTTCACATGTACAAAATCCATAGGTGGTAAAACTAGAACATGACCTCTGTTATGAGGAGAAGCCAGTGGGGATCTTGGATCATAGAGAAAATGTTCTACGCAACAAGACAACCTGCCTTGTTAAGGTGTTGTGGACGAAGCAAAAAATGTTAAGAATACACGTGGGAACCAAAGGAGTCTATGAGGCAGAAGTACCCACACCTTTTCTCTTATGAGGGTACGAGATAAAATTTCAGGGATGAAATTTCCTAAAGGGGGAAGACTGTAAATTATTGAAATTTTGAATAATGTTTGTTTCCTGAATTTGTGTGTGTTTTTATTTTATTAAAGATTTGATTATAATTAACATGAGATTATTGGGTTTGAACTGTTATATGAATGTTGGTCAATATGACTGTTGGATACAATACCCTTAATGTAATTATTGTTGTTTATAAATAAAAATGATCATGGTTAATTAATACAGATAGAAGTGTTGATGGCATCTTCCAGTAGACTTGGTTCATACAAAGCTCGTCTATCAAAGCTTGGGAAGGAGGTAGCATCCTTGGGATTTTCTCTGGACCAATCCCAATCTAAACTCCCACATGTTATTCTTTAACGGAATCGCTTACAGGAGAAGTTCAAGCTGATAGAAATCACAACTCGGGCAATGTTTTCTATGCCATCCCAAGATTTTATCACCACTGAACACCTTACTTTTTTGTCCTATGCAGGTGTTATAATGGGATATGTAACGAGGCCTCAGTTACTTTGTGTAATCCTTTGGTATAAATAATTTTCTTATTATGGTATGTTTCTAATTTTAAATTTCAAAAAAAATATATGATGAATTTTTAGAAGTTTCATATTATTAGTGAATATAAAAAAAAGATTATTTTAAAAAAATTATACTTTAAATAATTAATAATGTGAAATGATTCTCAAAAAATTGTCTTATACAATTTTGATCAGTATGAAATTTTAATTCTAATAAGATAAACATAATTTTTGGTGAATAGTAACTTATGAATAGTAATATTACCCTTATGAATAGTAATCTAACCAATGGAATAGTAACCACACTTAAGAAAGTATAAATATAATATAGGCATCTTGAATGGTAATGTGATATAATAGAATAAGTAAATAACTATTTTAGAAATTATTTGTCAAGTATTAGTATTTTTTCAGCTAAATTGTGACTTCACTTAAAAATTTATTATATCATAATTAGAAAATTATTTTCATAAATTGGATTTCATTTATGAATTAATAACATCGATATTATATTAGGGTGAATTTATGATATTTTTATAAAATGTTCTGTTTTTTGGTGAATAGTAAAAATATAGTTTTTGAGTTTTTGATGTGTTTTATGAAATAATAATGATGTATTAATTAATAGAAAATTCTGGAAGACTTTTTTATAGTGAAATATGGTATGAGGTGTCCCAAGTGGCTAATACAATGTGAAAATACCATGGGAAATCCCATGGTTTTGCAAATACGACTAATGAGGTGTACCTTGAAAATTAATAAAATATTCCCTCACTTTTTCTATAAATACCAACACATTCATTCATTAAATTCATTAAAAATTCCTCCTCAATTAAGGTATGGTCATTTTACCTCCCAAGGATTCCTCCCAAGGTTCCCTCAAGCCCTCCAAGGTCCCAACCTTCAGGTTTTTTATGTTACTCTTCAAGGTAAGGGAAACTTTCACCCACCCCTTTTAGTCAAAGCTTATTTTATGTTATTTATTTGAATTTAGATTTTCATATGTTGGGGAATGATATAATGTTTTCCTCTTACTATCCTTTTTATTTAAATATGATGAGATACCCTTTTCTCTCATAAATTCCTTTTATGTATTTTTATGTGATGTCGTTAGGTTGCCGATTTTTTATAAAAGAAATCGCATCTTCTATTTTCTTTCATGTTTTCTTTTTCATATGTTATGTCATTAAAATATCCATACCATGATATTAATTACATTTTATTCTGTTACTATACTGAATTATGAGTTATTTATGAGTGGTTAACCCTTGTCCCCTCTCTTTTTAATGTTTTCTAAAACCATGTTGTATAACTGTTATGCAACAGAATTTTCATCTCAAAATATCTCTCTCTTTCTCAAGAAATTACCTTATTTTATTTATGTGAAAAAAACATATTTCATTTCCATGGGTATTCATAAATAAATAAAAATGATAAATTTTATTCTTGAATTTACATACATAAAACCCGTTTTCCCTTTCATGGGTTATAAATGACATAATAATATTTTTTTTATGCACGTTTTAAAACGTCATGATTTTGAAATGAAACCCATTTCTTTTATTCTCATCGGGTTATTTATAAAATATATGTTTATGATCTATGTGGATCACATGAAAAAAAATAAATTTTAAGGGTGCTCCCTGATAGTGCTCCAATGAATTGTGTAAAGAAATTAATCTCTAGAGATGACATATTTTATGATTCCTTGGTGAATAACATTGGTAATTTTTATGAAACCATGGGGACAGACCTTGGTTATATGCTTATGAATGTCTAAATTAAATGTCATAGCCACATTTTCAAGTTATTTTTCAAGTTGTTATAATTATTATATGCATCTTTATCACCATGTTTTTACTGATATCACTCATGTTTAAATGTATATAGTTTCGCTTGTTTTTTTTACTGGTCCTTCTGATCATGCATTCCATTGATATATGTCTCCAGGTTATGAGATGTATTAATTGAACATAGGATGAAATTTTCAAAAAAAAATCAAGGGTATTAAAATATTTTTTTATGTTTTCAGGTATTATGTACCTTTCTTCCAAAACACTAGCCTTTAAAGATCCTTTATTGTTAAAATTTAATGAAATTTAATAAAAAAAAGGAGGGATGCCATAATAACCCCTCAAAGCCGGTGTTCTGCATAACCATTTCCCAGTTAGAAGAAGATAGTAGTTTGTAGAAATTCCCAACCAGGCATATGAAAAATTTATACAACTGGATGGCTCGAAAAATAGTTTTTTATGATCATGCTACCCTAAGAGAAGAGCTCCATAGACCCAAAATCGCTCAACCGACAAAGAAGCTGACATAAGAAATGTATCCTAATAATGGATGTGACCACAGAATGTAGGATGAAGAAGAAGAGGAGGAGCCATATTCTACTCCAACATAAGAAAAAACTCATTAAAATTTCATCCCTACGATATCCAAAGTGCCGGAACCACCCCGCAAAATGGAACCATCATTAGAAGAGGGTCTCATCATTAATTATACCCACATGATAAACCTCGAAAGATAATTCTCCAATGATGAATATTCCTTAGGATATGGGTTCCATTCACATAACTGGGTAGCAAGAGGTGATGTTGACATGAAATAAGGATACCGGGGACAACATGGGTGCCTTCGGATCTAATATATCAGTAACATCCACACAGAGGACATATATGTAGTTGAGACCCATGAGAAATCACTCTAGCTAGCCCAAAGGAACCATGGGGATGTCTCAAAACCCTACAATCACTACTACAAATATGTCCTTTATCTGCGCTAGAAAAGGGCATTAACAGCACAAGAAAAGCGATATTAATCGAGGAAAAGATAATGGGGGTCCCATTTATCAGCACTCAGAAAAGCGTTGATAAATGCCCCTTTTATCAGCACTAAAAAAAGAAATGACAAAAGAGGTATTTTGTCAGCGCTAAAAAAATAATCAATAAAAGGTAAAAAAATTAAAAGAAATAAGTAAATATTTCTTCATTTCGGGGAGGGGATTTAACAGCACCCCAGCCCCCAAAACCCAAGCCCACACGCCCCAACCACACCCCAGGCCTTTAATAGCACCCCTACCCCCTTTATGAGAGCTAGGACTTATTCCCCACTCACGCACCGCCCCTGCCTCCCCCAATATTCGAACTTGGGACCCCTCATATATGTGCCTAACGCTTTTCCACTCCACCACTCTACTTTGATCTCCATTTATTGATATATATCTATATATATAGTTATAGTTATTAGTATATTAATATATATATTTTTTAATATATATTGTTATATTAATATATATATATAGTTATATTAATTTATATATATTTATATATATTTATTTATTCCTGTATTAATATATTTATATATATATATATATATTTATATATTTATTTGTATATTGGTATATATTTATATCTATTTATATATTTATTTGTATATTCATATATTATTATATATTTATAAGATCAGATTTTAATACATTTATAAAATATGTTTTTTTGTGCATTAAAATAAATAAATAAATACAGATAAACAATACGCACACACACACACACACACATATATATATATATATTATATGTGTATCTGTAAGTATAATTATACATATTTATATATATTCACAAATATTATATATTAATATGTATATACATATGTTTAGAATATCTAAATAATATATATCAGTTTGTCAATACAGACGCACAAAAATACACACACACACACACACACATTATACAGGTATATAAATATTCATATATTTGTATTTTAAATAAAATTTATATTACTTTCTTATTTATATAAGGCTTATAAATTGGGAAATATATTTTATATATAAATATGTTTAATTATTTATTTATAAAATTAAATTTTTATGTGTGAATATATAAAAAATATGTATATATTGTTATATATTTGACTATAAATAATATTACATTCGAAAAAATGATAAACTTTTCAAAGCCATAATATGAATATGAATGTAATACATTGAAATAATTTCATTCCCCACGGAAAAAGGGCAAAAAGACCCCCTTAAACGAGGTTAAAATTATATCAGATGTAAAACAATTGGGGTATCCTGACTAAGAACTCAGTTTTGGAGGACTTCTGGGCCTTTTTTGGCCTAAAAAATGTGAAATAAGGTTCCCTTCGACCAGTAGCATGTAGATCTCATCGCAAGCTTTGATTTGACATGCTGTAGAGCTCAAACGTACACCCAGATCAAAACTTATGTCTGTTTGAAGTTTGAGTTACATTTTCAGCTTATTTTAGATCTCTTGTGTTAATTGTTTTTGATTTTTTTGTCTCTTAATTTTTTTTAAATAATTATTAGTCAATGATAATTAGAAAATTATTAATTAATTATACTTTTTGATATATTTTAAATCCATTTTCACAATATTTCATATATATTAAATGTAATAGTCTATTTATACTTAACTAAAACATATTTAAAATATATATATTATATTTTTATCAATATAAATATACTTATATATCAATATATTATTTTTCATTATTTTTTTGAACTATACACCCTTTCACCACTAAGAAAAAGAACTAATAAATCCCCCCCTTTATTAGCACTACTAGAAAAAGAGATGATAAAGGTTGGCGTTGCGGAAACCCTATTTTGTGGTAGTGAATAGTCACATGCATCAAGTTGTCTTTTATAAACACCTCGTGGGGGTTCAATTATCTGATCATCCCAGTTAATAAGGAATGCTGGAACAACCTGTTCCATTAGCAGTAAAATATCCTTCATCTTCTAAAGAAGCACCAAGTCCATCCACCTCAAATACCTTTTCTCCTGAGCCACATATCAAGGAGTAACCCCACAATGGGTAGTGCTGACCATTGACAGAAAAGTATGCTATTATCATATAGATTACGATTTCCCCAACCAAGCTCTCAATCATGGATTCAATCAATATTTCGAAGGAATTCGTGGACGCAATCATTGATACCATCTAGATCCCATGAGAATTTGGGAAAGATGTCTCTAAATTCGAGGTCTATCAAATGGATACCACATCAAAAAAATTCTATGTCTCTATATTGTTCACTGACCAAAATCAGGAATAATTCATTCAGGGACATATTAGAACCCCCAAATGTTTTGGGCAGACACAATGATGTTGATGTATGAATGGCTTTGATTGAAAATGGATTCGAGATCAACCTCATCCTGATTCGGACCATCTAATGTTTGGGATATAGAGAAGGGGATTTTTCTCCAAAAATGTTGACCATTCAATGGCACAATATATGTGAGAAGAGATCTCTTGGGACGATCAATCTCAATGATCTATTTGGGGAACTCGCATCTGATGTTGATTTTTTTGTTATCCACCAAGAAACCACATAAAATGTCATTCTCAGAAGGAGCTATCTCCATAGCCACGTGGAGGCACCTTCAAAATTCCATAAATGTCTCAAATACCCTATCAAAGGAAAGTTCAGAATAATACATTTTTATAGTTCCCCCTTTGATACTTGTGAAACCAAATATGATGAATTGGATTTCTATAAAAGGTAAGACAAAAAACTAATGATGGATGATGATATGCATGTACCAGTCCCAATGGAATAGGAACCTCCCCTAAAAATCCCTGGAGTATTATTGAAAACGGAAATGTGAATCCCATAAGTCCAGTTGAGGTAAATGATCTAACCATCGAGTCCCAATCCCATTATGTTCCCAGTGATAGTGTAAAATACAATCAGCTTCGACAACTCTCTGTAGTGTCTTTGGTATCTAGGGATGATAATTTATCTTCTCATGGACTCTATAACCTTGAATGTGGAAAATATTCCCCTATATTTCCACCTCTTTCTAAGCATGTCTCCACATAAATAAAGGTGGAATAAGAGTAGGAAGACCTCAGGAATGCCCCTCCCACATTTGAGGAGGGCATCTCCACTACAATTGATGATCTCAGACAAGTGAATCTGGGGAAAAAAGAGGACTTGAATCCTATATTGATTACTACCACCATGCCCCATGAAGAGCTAGAGATGTATATTTCATTTCTAAAGTATCCCAATATGTGTTCTCTTATAATAATAAATAAGTTCCCATACTGAATCCAGATGTGGCTATGCACCATCTCGGCCTACCTATTGATAATCTAGGAATCTTGTAGGAATCCAAGAGGATGCACCCCTCTCATTCCATAAATATAGAGGTGAAAGTTGAGAAATTAATCAAATTCAATATTGTCCAAGAAGATAAATACACAACATGGATCACCAACATCATCTCTGTTATGAAAAAGAATGGGAATAGTAGGGTCTATATCGATTTGAGATTCCTTAATCGACAATTGGCAATGGATTATTTCCCATTACCAATCATAGAACTCTTGATCGATGAATCTGTTTGATTCTAATACCTTTCCTTCATAGAAATGTATTTAGGGTACAATAAAATAAATATTTCCCCTGAAGTTGTGAATTCCAATTCCTTCAGAGAACCTCAGGGGGGTCTCTTTTTATCCGATCATTCACTTTGGATTGATGAATGTTGGAGCAACATATTAGTGCTCCATTAATCTTATATTTAAGACATTGTTAGTAAGGATCATCAAATGTTATGTCAATGACCTTGTAGTAAAATCCAAAAAACATTATGATCACATAACAGATCTCCAAAAATTCTTTGGAAGGATGCAACAACACATTGTAAATATGAAGTCAATGAAATAGACCTTTAGGGAAAAATTAGGGATGTTCTTTAGCTTTGTGGTATTCCACCATAACATTGAGGTTGACTTAGAGAAGAATATTGATTTTTTAACATTTTCACCCCCTGAAATCTAAAGAAATTAAGTGGATATTTGGTAACCTTTCCTAAATTCAGTGATTCATATCCAACATGGCTATAAAATCTCTCCCCTTAAACAATCTATTAAAGAATGCAATCACCTATTAATGGGAATATTTCTACTATGAATCCTTCAAAAGTCTCAAGCAGTATCTACTACACCCACAAGTTATGATGGTCATAGTGGAAGGGAGGTCACTCATCCATTATGTGGACACCATGGAACAGTCAATGGGTTACCTATGGGAATAGAAAAATGATGAAGGGAACAAGATAAATCTTTACTACCTCATCCAAACAATTCTAGGTACTATGACCCGATACTTCGTTGTCGAGAGGAACTTCCTTGAACACATGTTCACAGTGAAAAAGATAAGGCATTACTTGCAGCACCACGAATTCCACATGTTCTCTTATATTGATCCACCCATGTACATATTCATCCTCCCATGTTGACTAGGCTCTTCAACCGATGGGAGATCATTCCCTATCGATATTAAATTCAGTTATTATCATAGAAATTGGTGAAATGGAAATCCATGGATAATTTCCTAGCTGCACATACAGCCCCAAAGAATAAACTAGTGGAAACCAATCTTATAGAATAGGATTTAAGCTATACCCATGAAACTACCCACAAATGGGAGATGTATTTTGATGGTGCTTCCCATTGTCCTATCGAGAAATGTATAGAAAACCTGTAACACAATTGTATAAGCTTAGGGATTGTATTTTTCTCTCTAGAAAAATTATTATTTCTCGAATATTTCTCAATATTTGAAGGATACATGAGTAACGATGTATAATATCAATCCCTCATCACTGGGTTAGAACAGTACATAAAGATACAAATAGGCTACTTGAATGTCAAAGATGATTTATAATTATAGATCAAGTAGAATAATTGTGAATATGACATCAAAAAGGAATAATTGACCCCTCTCACTATCTAAGTCAGGAGACTAATGTTAGATTTCCCTTTTGACCTCAAATTGGATCATGAATGATGATCAAAAAATTCTAGCACTGATGTATTGGATAATGAAACCGTAATCCCAAAATACCCTAAAAAGTAAAAAATAAATCATCTGTATCACCCACCAAAGAATCGAAACATCGATCATTATATGTGTTATAGGAAAAATTAATCATGTTAACACTTCCTTAGAGAGTGATGAACTGAGGTACATCCCGAGATGAATGGATTCCACAATCATTGTTCTCCAAAATGAATCTCTCCCAATAGATCAATATGAAAGGGAATAGATTCGACACTATGATGTGATATTTACCCTGAAAATTATCCCAAATGAATAGAGGAACATCTAAAAGTGTGGATTCTAAAAAATCCTCCTCATATTCATAGTATAAGGAGTGACTCTTACTATGATGGATGAATTCTATATAGGCTTCTATGACACTCATCAATCTAGGACTATGATCTCTCATCTTGTTAGGAGGTTGGGTTAATACTGTAAGATCATGATACAGGACTCTGTGGAATTCCCCCAGAAATTTTAGGCATTCCAAGTCCATGAAAACACCATCCATCAACACCCAAATTTTTTACATAAAACTAAATATTACCTGAAATTTTCTGTTTGAAAAATGGATTTTGTGGGGAAATATCCCCTATCAATAACTAAGTAGTTCATGTACATCCTCAATTCTACTAACTTTTTCCCAAATGGGATGAGGCTATACATATCAAATAATTCAGGATAAGGAAAAAAATCAACATCTTTAAGTCCCGTATCATCTCAATGTTTGGAGTCCCTCACACAATATTAACTGATAATGAAACTAACTTATGTACTATGAATTTGATGAAGTTGTACCAGGAGTACAACATCGACTCCAATCACCCATCTCACTATCATGTTGTAGAAAATGGATAGGTAGAGGAATTAAATAATACTCAATAAAATATACTCTAGAAGATGGTGACCAGTTATAATAAGTCCTTTCTATATAATATTCTACATGATTTGTGGGCCTACCATACCACCACATGTACTACTACAGAAGAAACACCATACTCATTGGTGTACGAGATCGAGGAAGTGTAAACCATAGATTTCCAACAACATTTTCTTAGAATATCCATTTCTAGATAGACCTCAAATGACATAAAATATCACAGGAGACTATATGAATTGGAGTGGATATATGAGAAAATGTTTAATACATTTTTCTACCATTAAATACATTATAATCAGATTTCATGAGCCTTTTATAAGAAGTTTCACCTCTATTCATTCCTCTAAGGACAACTGTTGTTCTCCCTTAGGAGCCCAATGATACCAAAAAAGAAGACTGTAATGCCGGAACCCAAATGGAAAGGACCGTATATCATATGTAAGGCTTATTATGAAAAAGATTAATTGTTGGACACAATGTATACAAAGTGTCCCCCCCCCAAATGTGACATTTCTCAAAAAATAGTTTGCATCGATTTTATCATGAAAATTTCCTAGAAGAAGGAATCTAAAAAACATGGTATTCTATGTACTGGTTGTACGATGTTAAACTACATGAGCTATTCCTAACAATTTGACATTAAAATATACAGATACATCCTTACTGCATGAAATTAAACTACATGGATCTCTCAGAGAATCATGTTCCATCACAATAGGTGACCCTCTTCCTTACCACATGATGTCAAAAAACACGACACATGTAACTATCACAAGATTTAAAACTAAAAAAAATCCATAACTTTGTTTCCCTTTCACATAGGATGACCAATGTCCTCACTAAAATACTTTAAACTGGACAGAAGTTTCCTTTTTTACATGAAATTAAAATAAACTTGTTTTCAAGAACTATATATTTCTTGATTCTCATTTTCAATGAGATTCATTGGGATACCTCAATCCTATATTTTGATCCATCCACTACATGATGAAAAATGCCCCTATCCTATCCTCATTTTTCTCTACATGGTGAGAGGACCCCTTATCATTCATTGATTCTCACAACGATCATAGATCATGTGAAATTAAGAGTTTTAGTAAGGGCTTCCCTTCACAAAAAGGCATAATATGTTACAAGAGACTCATCAGGTTACTAAATTCAAGACCTTAAAAATCATACCATGAGTCCTCACCACATGACATTAAACTACATGGTTAATTTCCCTTAGATAGATATAAAACTAGATATTTTTTTGGACTTCATCTGAGTGGATCATTATTTTCGATGTTAGTCCCCTACCACACCTCCATTAAAGAACTGTGTGTGAATTTATTATTGGAACCATATTATATATAGAAATTCTGATATCATCAATATTATGTGTAGTTTTAACAAATATGATATGCACCCTATCTGTGTATAGGCCATACTTGTGTAGGTAATTACGTAAGAACTACATATGACATTATTACAATTACCATTGGATACATAGTAGCGCCTACATTTCTATCATTAGGTCCCGCCACTATACCTATTTTCATGTTGGGAATCAAACATCCTTGGAGCATGCTGTTAAACTACATGGTTACTAAAGAACCACATGTGTCTTTATTCCTATCATCACAGGATACATAGTGATGCCCAGATCTCCAATACTAGGACTAGCTATAATAATCATTAAATAAAATGGCCACATGTACATATAGTCCAAACCTGCATAGAGAATTTCACATTCAAGAACTATGTCTGGATTGATTCTTATCATCACAAGAAACATAGTGACTCCCTTCTTTATAATCATGGGTCTAGCTATAATAACTGACGAAAAAATGCACTGTAAAATTAATAGGGACCGGTCCATACAATCTCACTTTTCTTACGTACAACTCATTTCTTCATATGACCTGCTTTCACATGTAATATTCCTTGAAAAAAAGTTCGCATTAGTTCCCAAATCCATACCAAATGGAATTATACTGAATGTAAAATGGCATGGTTTCATGACATTAAAACTACATAATGAAAATGTCCTTACCACAAGATGATTAACTGCATGACTATAAGCCAAACCTCATAACGTTAAAATTCACAGAGACAAGTATGTACCTAGTACATGATGATGAAATTTGCATATCATCACCCATTTTCTATCCCCCATAAAGGGACCACAAGAGCCTTACCCTAGTTATCCAGAGTATGTTGTGCTTCTTTCATCTTTTAGTCATCTCAATTCATAAACCATAATTCATGTCTCAAGTTACTTGGGTTCCCAAAAAAACATCCATGGCCCTTAGAAATGATACCCATATTCAAGGGACACATTTTTAACTATGAACATATATATATGGATCCTATATATGCATCTATGGTAGTCATCCAAACATATCACTCTGCAAATGGGATTTCCCTTTCATATGAGACCTGACATAACTGTGAGAGAACTTTTCACGTCAGTGTGTTTTGGTTCATTCCAGGTACAATTGTCCCACACAATTACTCATGACCGGAGAACCTCAAACAATGATTTAAAATATTTTTATCCCTCGCTCAGAAGGATGATTAGGTACTCTTGACACTACGTATCCTAATAAGGTTCTTGTGTATCACCCCCAATATTTGGTTTATATGTATCATGAACCTAAACAGTCTCTAATTTGGTCAAAGCTATAAAACAATAAAATATATCCTATAATGGCCCAAATTTCATGATTTTAACCTTCTAGAGAATGATACACAAAACTAATCATGTTGGAAAATCATAATGTGAAGCCTGAGAAACATTCAAGTCTTCACTCGCTAAACTCTTCATCTCTAGAATTTTGAAAAAATTTAGGCCACTAATAAATAAGGGAAAAAGCTCATAGGATATACACTATTTCCCTTGTGAAATCCACTCTATACTCACTGGATGTCCTTCTTTAAGAGAATGTTTGAGTAAGGGTGTATCCCATATCATCTCCACAAGAAAATTTTTTCTAGGTGGTGAAAACAATTTGAGGGTTCTTAAAACCTTCTTGGATATTAAACATTCCAAAAATCAAAATTCAGGAATTAAATGGTTCAGATCACCACAACCTTCCACAACCCCTAGAAAAGGATACCTAGTTTCAAGGGACTCTATTCATGACTATGCACGTATGCCTATTTCTCATAGATATGTGCATATGGTCATCAACCAGATGTTTTACTCTGTAAAAGAGAGTTCTAATCCTTGTGAGTTGTAACATCACTATAGAAGAACACATCACCTCAGTGTTTTTTAGGCCATTACCAGTATGATTATCCCATATCATCGTCCTAACCAGAACTCTTTAGTAAATGGTTTACAATCTCTATAAAAACAATTTGAGTGTGTTCAATATCCTAGATGTTACATAACCATTTATTGTACCATTTATCAAAGAAAAAATATGGAACTTCATTCCTGAATCATTGATAGACGACACCTAGTTATTTTAATCCACATAGCATTGGGATTGAGCTTCACAATTATGATCTGAGATGATGTAGGGTGATATAAAACTTCTTGGATAGATTTATTCCACACCTGATATCATAATATGGATATTTGAGTCTTCAAAAAACTCTAATTTACCTTATAAAGGAGTGGATATCATCTTTTCATTCCCGTGATATCGAAGAATAAGGGATTTTACAACCCAAATAAAGGAATCTTATCCTTGCAAGAAGGGAACTTCAATCAATGTGAGATCTGTAAGTACCATGCAAGACCCTAGAAACATAGGGTGTTACTGGTAATCCTCGACATTTCTTCCCTATCCCATATTCACAAAATCAAACTTTTGGGTTATGACTTACATCATGCATACTCCAACTATCCAGGTGGACCCCACATCACAAGTATTTCTCCCATTACCAATATTTTCCTCCCATAAATCTTCCATGTCCCCTATAAAATATTGAATACACCTATGTTTGACAACTATAATGATGCATAAGGGTATTGACCAACCAACCAGAGGAATCTCTACCTTGTAGGAAAGGATCTCTTATCGTTATGAACCTCAACAAAACCCTAAAAGATATCCAAAACCTTGTTTGTTTTGGGTCATTCATGGAATGGCAGCACCATGTTCCGTGACCATCCATCATGTTCTGGTGGAAGGACATTAAACTACATGACATTCCAAGGTCTGATATTAAATACACTTAAGAAATGTGATACAAGATTTGAGCTAAAAGACTATAAATTAAAATGATAGAAGGTCCAAACTAAAATAGCATAAACTAAATTGATAAAAGGTCCGAGGTAGAATACCATATTCTAAAGCGATAGAAGGTGTGATCTAAATGATCCTAAACTACAATTATATATGGTCAAAGATAAAATATCGTAAACTATTGCGATATATGGTTCAATCAAAAATACCCTAAACTACAATGATAAAAGGTCCAGGCTAAAAGACAATAAAACAAAAATGATATACGATCTGTGATAAAAGAACTAAACTAAAAAAATAGTGAAGCTACTCTCACAAGTCCTTTTAGATTTGTAAAATAATAGTGCACTCTCCCTCGAGGATATATATTATTCCTAATTATCCTTCTTTTAATCAGGTAATCTCATGATAACTGGAGAAGATATATTAGTAAGGAATCTCATGTTAGTCGGTATTCGTGATCATTTCTCAAAAAGAAAATGTTATGATTTAAATATTTAGATCCAGGTAGTCAGGTTTAATTGACATTATTCAAAGGATGTGTATCATTGGGGTTCACATGATCTCAGACTAGCAAATAATCATGTCCATCATGAATATAAAGGAAGAAACTGGATAATAACATTAAAATTTTAGAAAATATATTCATTAATAGCCTAAAATCAGGAGAATCACAACATTTCTAAGTCTCCCTATTAATCTTATAAAAGAAATACATATTAATGGTCATACTACAATAAGACTCAATCGTCTGAGTTGGATAAGTCTTCTAGAGATTAGTGAGATGTGTCCATTGAGAACTGAAGAACCACTCCCCCCACCTCTTCTGATTCTTCCTCAGGACGACGATTCTAAACCAAAGCTATTATCTTGTCAAATATCACATGATAAGTTTACAATGAGGATAATGATGTTTAAAGATTATAAGTTAGTATATCTATGACTTATTCATATCTCCATGTTTTTACATTCCAAGAATCCATTGAGCCTTTAATTTTCTATATAATATATATACTCTCTTATAGTGCCTCCAATTCCTCTTTCATCTCTTCAGCACGAGGTGCCTTGCCTATGAGATCATGCAAGCCCCTCCCATTAGTGGGAAAATATTTTTGGGTCACAATAATTTTTTTCAAGATTTATAATAGTGGTTTTTGATCAAAAACACCAATCCCCATGTCATGAAATAGTTGTTGAAGGCATTCCTCATGGCCAAAAAATGTTTCCAAATGTGTCTCAGTAATCATGGTGTCAATGTTCTTCTAAATTTTCCTACATCATATTTTAGCATCTATGACTGGAGGAGAATTGCATCAAGAGGAGGAGTAGAAAACTAATATTTAATGGAAATAGGATAGGAGACTCTATATATCCTTCCCCCAATAGAGGCATTACACGTTAATTTTTTTGGATGTATTCTTTCCTTGATAGATTCACTCCCACTATCGGGATGGTCATTTACATTATAATGGATATTACTCATAGTCTCAACCAAGTATTTAATAAAGTATTTGATTTCCATGGATAGAGTGGTTGGAGAAGAAAATTGATTTTCCAAAAGAAAAAATATTCATCTTATCACACAACTTGGGTAGGATACTATAAAATCCTGGGCATAATCCTGAGTGAGAAAGGTATAAGAAATAATTAATAGAATAATGATCTCAGTATCAGTGTCTTCATGCACCAACATCATCCAAATTGGTAAAATATCCTGAGTTTTTTCTCTCATAATACACCGGCTGGGGGAAGAGGGAAGACCCCATGGGTGTATCCAAACTGATGAGAAATGATTAAATGTATATTTCTCATAGTTGATCACCCTTTCCATCCTAGTTGTAAGAACCCCATCTCAAAGGGATATCTTGTATGGCCACTTATTGACGAAGATAATTTCATTTTCAATTATTATTGTAGTGGAAACATGATAAGCGGTGGAATCAAAGCTATTGGATCGAAGAAATGTGTATGTAACCTCATCATGTGTTAGAGAGATATCCACAAACCTGGAAATGTTCATATATCTGGGATGAGATAAGGAATTGGGGACCCTGGAGGCATTATAGTATTCATAGAAATTGAAGTGATCTCTTATCTAGAAAAATATAATCATAAATGGTCCACTAATCCTATATCAAAAACTTTATTATTGAATGTGTCCCAACAATTGTTAAATGAATTATAGGGTCAGTACTACCAGAATAAGACGTTGTACCTTCAAAAGAAGCGATGCCATTACCTGCATATTAACTCAGACCCCTGAATGCATATCCCCAGATGGGAAGATCCATCCATTTAGATACATGGCCATAAATCCCCCCATTTTAAGGCTTAGATATATTCCATACATCACTCAATATAATCAGGAGGTATGATCCCCATCTTCTAAAATGGCCTCATACGAGACATCACTATCTCAAACTTGTTGGGAAGGGAATCAATGAGGGAATATAGCAATTTTATTAACCCCAATGCATTAGAGGAAAATATTGTTCTAGTATTTGAAGGTGATAATAGAGATCATTGTGAGATCCATTCTCAACTTCTCCTTCACAATGGTGAGCATGCACCTCTCCAAGACTGGAGTTTATGAAGGGTCATTCCAGACATTTACAGTAGGGAGGAACTCATATCACATCTCTCTGAGAGGGGGGATACCACTGAGTTGGTAGATATCCCATAGGATGATCCCTACATCTTTTTTGGATTGGATAAATGATTTGGTTCTAGGACACTAGT
The DNA here is from genome assembly GCA_963277665.1 of Viscum album. Taxonomy (NCBI): domain Eukaryota; kingdom Viridiplantae; phylum Streptophyta; class Magnoliopsida; order Santalales; family Viscaceae; genus Viscum; species Viscum album. The sequence continues at coordinate 801,787,229 of OY728167.1, read as the reverse complement.
TGTTGATATGTTCTCAATGAAGGTTGGGATAGTGATAGATGATAAATTGGGAAATCCAGACTACTTCATAAACATGGACGATGTCTAACAAGTTGGAAAACTCCAAGAAACATTCTTGAACCAAAATCCTCTTTCCCATTCATCAAAAATATTACCACTATGACCAAGATTCGATTTAGAGCTCCATATACCTCATGTATTGTTTAAATAAGAGACGTGTATACTCAAGTAACTCTACAAAATTGGCTGATGAGAGAAATCACAGCCATCTGGACTAAGGGAGAGTTTAAAAACATATAAGACAACCCCTATGATCGAGTTGGACGTGTTTGACCTCCTTGGAAATTATAATTTGGGTAAAGTTAAGAAAACAATACATCCAACATGTTGGAATATTGATGTAAAATTGATAATGACAACATCATCCACCAAGATGAACCTGTACAAAGGAACCTTGTGTGATAGTGAATAATCTTGAAGCTCAGATAGGAGGAACCTCTTCAATATCTTGTTATCAGATGTCATGATATATTAGGGGTCATCATTACATTTTCTAGCCATCATGGAACTTTATTTATTTGTTGAATAATATATTTAATGTGAACCAGAATCCATATACATAAAAGTATTTGGAATATGTCAGATAGATTAAAATATAATACTATCAAATAAAATGCATAAAACTAATAGCATCAGGCAGATCACATTAATCAAAATGCATTCACGAAACACCTAACTCTTAAATATCTCATAGATCACATAAAATCCCAAGACATCACATAGCTACAAGACCCCTCAATGGATCATGATTGTGTGACCTTGGAATGGTCACACGGGCCACATGATAGTCAAAGGATCATTAGATTGACCCAAAAAATTTCACAATACCCTTAGGATGATTATTTATCACTATATCCAAATGTTAAAACAATTATCAATGGAAAGTTCATGGTTGGTTTGATCATGCACCTGGAAAAATGCATTCTGGTGGGATAACTCTAGTAAAAATATATTCATGGAAAGGTCTCGTGAACAAGTCTTCAATGATGCTATAGCGATGAAGAAATGTGATGGTAGCATGGAACAAGACCTCTATAAAATGTATTAGTTAGTGAATTAATCCCTCTCCACTCCCCTATTTATAGGGAACCCTGTAGAATACCAAAGGTCACCAAGAAGACCAAGTAACACACAAAACAACCGATGAGTGATAGCACCAAAGACTCAGTTGTGAATTTACATTCCTAAGAACTAATCCATTTTCCCCATGCACATCACTCATGGGGGGGATTATTTTATTCCTTCATAATGAGCATCGATAATTACACAAAGGAGAAATACTTGGATATGGGTATTATCTTCCCCAAAAAAGAAATGGAATAAGATGGTGGCCAAGACTCATGGATCACATGAGAATCTAGGATACATGTTATTAGGTAACCATAAGAGGGACATGAAAATGAGCTACATGTAACATATAGCCTGAAATATATCTTATATTTCCACTGTGAAATGTTTTTCTTCTATCATCAAGGTGGCCTACAAAATCATTGAACATTCAGTGAAAACCATAAAAGCATCCCCATGTTATGTGGCATGAAAATCAGTGAACGCCAGACAAAAAATAAAAAATCACTTGTAAAGTGGGAGGAAAACATATAAAAGGTACGAACTTCTTACGGTAGAAAAACTCACATGATACATCATCAATTGGTAGAATGGTTATTCTTGAAAACATTCAAACCAACTCACAAGATCCCTAGTCATTGTAAAATACACAAAGGTAATAAAAAGGGGAGGAGGAAGTAAATTTGCTATGGTTGTAAAGCATCGCATGACCAATCCATGGAAATTATCATGAAACCAAAAAACCCCAATTACATGTCCTCCAAGACTCATGAAATCATGTTGGCATGTCATCCTCATCAAGCGATGGGCCTTGGGTCTATCCATGAGACCTCATACTCCCCATTTGGCTTCATAAGGACTAATAGATGGAGTTTTCCATGAAATGATTGGGCATATCCACAGGAATGTTTTTGGTCATGTGAAGAATCGCAAATTGGTGGAGTGAGTGAATTTGAAAATACCTATACAACCTCAGGAATACCCAATCCTTTGTAAAATAAAAAAAGTAAGTCAAGATGGTGTTGATGGGGCCCTATCAGTATTTTGAAACTCATGCAACGCACCCAGGATATCTATAACACAACCACACTAGAACCCTTAAAAATCCAATATGATTTTTAATTCCCCTTGAAAAGTAACCATTGCCTCATAGAATTCCCTATAAAATTTTCTTAAGATCACGCGAAGGCCTTTCAGTAGGGACCCTAATGTCGTAAAATTACATAGACATGCTGGTTTGAAAATATGAAAAGCACTTGGAATGTACAAATGAGAAAATAAGACCCCCATTATTGGAAATAATCTAATAAATTAGTCATTAATTGGAAAGTCTTGTGATCAATTAAAATCATGTGACACCCCTATATTGATCCACAACTAGACGTCGCAAAGACACTTAACACTAAGGCCCTCCACCGACTCTAGCATGGATTCACATGATCTGTGACATGAAAATAAGTGAAAAATCAGGGATTAAATGCCTATAAATCCCCCATCCAACCAATAAAATTTCACCATGATTCTCAAGACTTAGACACTTCACATAGACAAGATTTTCCTTGAAACCTCACACCGATATCCCATAGGATTTCATAGAAAAGTTGATCTCATGACTGGGAAGTTATCCATCAGGTAAGATCTATTGAAAAACCGAAGAAATCATTCTTCATGAATAGAAACATTGTGCGATCACTCAAAGATAATGTGTAGGACTTCTAGAAGGTCCATGAATAACAACCCCCATATCTGATAGATCACGAGAGACATAAAATAATCTAACATTGAAAAAAAATCTAAGTAATTCTAAAAAAATCTAGGGAAAAGACAAAATATAAGAGGATTACATGAACTACATATATGAATATCCTCACGATATTCTCATGAACTATCTTGGTCATGTGATAACACTAGGATATATCACCCATATCTCACACAGCTATATATGAATATCCTCACGATATTCCCAAGCCTTATGATGTCCTTTAGACATGTTTTCAGATTCATATGGTTACACCAGTACATGTCTGCCGATTCTCGCAACGCACCCATGAATGTCAGCTGACACATGAAATGCCCTCCGGTCATGACAGCTATATATCGAGATGTCCCCCATAAATTTTATCATGGATCATGTTTTACACTCCATACATATCACATTGACTGTTGTGACATCCTCCAAGTATGTAACCCAAATTTTGCGATGACACCAAGGAATTTCATATGGGTCATGTGATTCCCTTTGGACATGCCAACTGAGGTCGTGTGATTGATTCTAGGGTTAGCTATCCAAGTCTCATGATGTCCTCCGTACATGCCACCCTTTACGATGATATGGCACTCAAACATTCCTTCTAGTATATGAAATGTTCCTCTGATAGGTCAACTGGATCATGCGAATGACTTAGTGAAATTTAGGAAGACACCCTACAACATGAAATATATACAATCAAGACATGTTGAGCAGAAAATCAATGAATGTCAGGGAGTCAAGTTGGCCATGTAAATAGGAAATCCTATGACATGGTAAACGTGTTCATCCTTAATGTGTAAGCTCCAATTATGATGGAAACATCAATGTGTAATACCCAAAACACTAAACTATAATGACTCTGATTCCTTCTATAGTCAAGACATGTAGGACGACTTCTCAAGGATGGATCTCTATATTTAGAATTTAATGGGTAGTCTTAGAACATAATACCCACATTCACAAAAAATGAGACTAGTTACATTCCACCCCTTGTTTCAAAAACCGAGCATTTCTCACATGGTCTTAGGGAGTTACAATGGTCATATCATTTTCATAAAAAAGTATCTATGAAGATAGGGCAATGTAAGAGTGTAAGACATAATCAATGACATAATATGATATTTCCTATATATAAGGGAAATGTTAGTGTGTAAGACCATTCTTATTGAACTACGAAGACTGTAATTCATGACATAACTGGGATACGTAGTATACCTTCTCGCAGCCTGAACATGCACTCAAATGGGCATCCACCTAAGTGTAGGTCAAGTTATGCCTCCAACATTTTAGCCATATACATCCAATCATTCTCATGGGTAGATAATTATACATCATCCATCAGTGGACTGATACCCAATCAAACTACAATAACTTTGATTCCTTCCATAACCAGGATACATAGGATTCCTCCCTGAGGATAAAAATCTTTATTAAACATCCCAGGGGATTTCATAGTACATAAGCCTCACGTCCACATGTAGTGAGGCTAATTACTTGTTATCCCCTATTTCAAACACTGAGAATAGCTCACGACATCTTATAGAGGTATAATAGTCACACCATTCTCATCTTGAATCTACACTAGCTAGGTATATTTATGTATGTAATCATAGATAATTGATATGATATAAAAACCCCTCCCTTATGAGGTAATCTACCATGGGGCAAGTACCAAGGGCATGATTGAACAATGATAACACTAATTCCTACTATAACCAGGATATGTAGGAAATATATTTGAGAATCATGCTCAAATATCTAGTGTCCTAGTGCCAAAAAATATGTCATCTTAGCATGAAATTAAATTAAATAGGTTTCATAAACTATGTGGGTTTTTATTCCATATTTCAAAATGACACGTAGGATTCCTCATAATGGATCAATATCCTCCTCAAGATACTAACCACCTAAATAAATGGAAGAAAATTATGATGTATCTGGTTATACAACATCAAAATATAAGCAGATACCCATCAATTAGAAATTTATGAAGAACGTTCCATATATAAAAATGGATTCACTAAAGGTATCCCTTTCTCTTTCACATAAAATGGGTTGAAATACGGTCATTTTATGATCAAAAAATGTGTTAACCTACGATAGTTATGTTGGGGAAATTAGTCCCACACTGAGATTAGGAAGATTTTCTCCAACATATATTAAATCTATATGATATTCCCAAAGTAAGAAACAATTCCCCCCAAAAGGATTTTATGATCTTGATCCTCCATCCACTCGACCAATGTGAGCCCCTATGTGTTGTTAGGTATAAAACCATAACTGACCACCTAAATTTAGAAAGGAGGTCCAAACCTAGTTATGGATGGGGGAACCAATGGGAGTTTTTTTAAGAGTAAAATGGTGGCCCGACATTAATGACCTAGCGAGGAATGAAACCCTCACAATAAATCACAGAGAAAACCCAAATTCACCATGTTCAAGTCTTTCCCATCGAAACAGTCTCCCACTTATGTATTATTCTCCATGATCCTTGGATAAATATATGTAACATCCACCTCATTACAAATATAAGATACACACACTGGATCCTTGTGATTATAAAAGGGTGGATGGATGGGTGTATAGTGATGGGATAAAATGGTGAATATCCTATCATGGTATCATATTGAATATCTTATCAGTGCTTCCGAAATTTTTCCATGAGAAGGAATATGAATCCTGAATGATGAGAATTGTGAAATGAGAATATAATAAATAAAATCATGAAGTATTATATATAAGTAGAGAGAAAAGATTTTGCATGTATGTTTAATACATAATCCAAGCTATATGACCAAAGAAGAGTGAAGTATTTAACTCTAATATATGAATAATTTTATGTATCCCAAGAAATGTTAATATTTTCTCATTTTGGAATTGAAATTACTAAAATGCATCACCTTATTTATTGGTGTAGTGGGAAATACCTCCCTAACAGAGTAACTTATGGAATATATCCTATGGTTATGAGTAATATATATATCTTTATTACATAAACGATCATGTTTGAGTTTTATAAGTACACATGAGAGGAAATAAAAATGTTGAGGAGTTCAATAAAGTTTATCATCTGTAGAGTTCATTTATAGAGTGGATAATGTTAAATATGATAAATATGAGTTTAATAATCTTATATATGATGAAAATTCTATCAATTAAATTATCTTCTGAAAAAATGAATATTTTTGTGGATTTTTGACCAATAATTGTTAAGATGAAAATTTAAATGTATATTTTGGAATATTTTTTTGGTGATCATGAGATGACTCATTGATTTATATGATAGTGTTTTTAAATAATAATGTGAAAAATAATTAATGAACTTTGTATCTCAGTGAAATGTTGATTAGGACTTTTAAGGGAATATAGTTTGTTCACCACTGAGTACAGATCAAATATATTATCCACATTATTAAAAAAATTCAAAAAGGAAGTCTCTCATTATATAAATTTTTAGTAACAAAAATATATATGTGTGTGTGTGTGTGGGTGTGGGTGTGTGTATGTGTCTTTTAAATGCAAGAATGATGATGAAAAAATATCAGGATTATTAGAGATCTATAAGATAATGTTTAGAGGAAATATTTTATAAACTACATACCAAGAATGTATGCCTATATTCTTGAGAAATACCTACATAAAACTTTTAGGGAATCCTCTATTTAGCAATGATAGATAACAAGAACCAAGGGTATTAAATGAGTAATAAGGTAAAAATTCCCATCAAATAAATGTATCCAATATTTATTGGTATAATATAATTGAATCCAAAATAAATCCTGTATCCTAATCCCCATAATCTCAACTCTTGTACTACACTTAATATAATCATTCTACAATTAAAAATATAATTGAAAGAAATTAATTAAAATAAAATACACATTCACTAAAAAAATCACATCCATGCATTCCATATTTGTATGAGTCACATATAAAATATATCTCCCTCTATATGAATATAAATAAAACATTATTTGAATTACTATAGTTCGTAATCTATCAATTGGAGGCTCTTTCTAATCACATAACATTAACTTTCACCCTAAGTCAACACTCTTATATGAAGAAAATATTAGTTTCAAATAAATTTTTTTAAAATGTATCATTATAATAATATCTTCATATAATCACAATGGGACAATCTATATGTTGGTTTTTGGGAACTTATGACCATTTTTGGTTACATCATAACCCCCCCCCCCAAAAAAAATCTACCAAGAGGTTACCATTTATTCATGTTTTGGGGTTATAGTGTAATATGTTGGTACAAGAATAAAAAATAACTCAATTATATCATATATATATATATATATATTCCTTCAATTTAAAATAAAGTAGTAAATGTAATTACTCATTATCCAATAACATACCAAGCCCATTTTCTAACCAGCACACCATAATTATCACCTATCTATATTAAGGCTATCTTGATAAGAACAAGCTAATGGAAAAATCCTCAGGATTCCATCTTGGATGGACCAACTTCCAGATGTAATGGGGATTATCCTCATAATATCAATCTAGGAGAGATCAATTTCAAACATGTAATATATTACAATATCTAATTCAAAATAAAACAATATTAAATGGGTTGTCTCCTTTTATAAGTTACATAATGGAAAAAATTTCACGAGATAACATTACATTATAGAGGGGATCATTTTAATACTAAAAATCACCAGTAATTATTTGAATTCAATGATAATATAGGTCCATTAATGGTGAAAAAATTTAGATACCACATCATAAAATACCATGGTTTGAAAATCCATTAACGTTAGTAAAATAAGAATCAATAAAATGTTCATATAAATTAGTGATTACTATTACTAACGACTAGAAATATGACATAAAAATGTGACCAACCTCAATACTACCAATTAATAATATCTTTAATATTATAAATTTCATATTGTTGATGATAATTCATAATAATCATAATATAATTTTTCAAATTCATCATCATTCATTAATTTTATTTTCATAACATTAAGTAGCCCTCAAGAATATAATGTATTTAATAACATTTGTAATATAATGATAATTATATAAATTTACAAATAACCCATTTATCATTTAAAAGATAACATAATATCACAATAGAAAATTTCCTCTTTTCGTCCCCTAAGGTTCCATGTACTATCAGTTTACCGAGTGAGTATAAATAAATTATTCTTTAAGAAAAAAGTAATGTGATTTTCTCTGTAATAATATCTCATGTTTTCATTTTATTTTGGATGTCAGGAACTCCAAAATATTATTAATTATTTACAATACCAATCTCTACTCATTCATGTACACATATAAATTAATAAAAGATTATGCTAGTATGGGACCACATGTCATAAATAATTTTTGCAGTCTCGAATGAAAAATATTAATTAGTAAAACAAACATGATATAAAATTACTATAAAACCTAGCACAAATATCATAAACTAACATCCATATTATTGGATAAGGAATAACATAATTTAATAGAAAATAATAATGGGAATTACCTACACCATCCCTCATAGGTCACACTAATATAGATACCATGAATATTTTACACCCGAAAATGGTTAAATCTATGGGGAAGAGAGGATGAAGTGTAGGGGAAGGTGAAGATCCTTCTAATTAATTATCTTAATGTTTAAAAAACTAATATGAGTTAATAAAAATACCATTTTAATAACCAAAATACCATTAAATAAAAATAATCTTGTACAATACCACCAAATTCCCGATGGCCCTCCACGTGGCTTTATATGGTCGACATATTCCCAATGTTGTACCATTTGGTTCTTCATTGAAGTTTCAGTGGATCTGCCACACTTTGAATTAATAAAAACATTTTTACCCCTACTACTCTCCAATTTATTTTAACTAAGGCCACTAAATAAATTTTCAATTACCCATCCTCTAAAAACAACTATAGCCTATACTTGTTCCTGATTCAATTTTCAAATATGATAAAATTCATGAAATTAATATAAAAAACAATACCAACATTATTTCAAAAATATTTTCCTTACATTTATCACAAAATTGGACTTTTTAAATTGGAAATATTCATATATTTATATCCAAATTTTATTTATTTTTTATTATTTGGATACAATAAAAAATTATATTATTTTAAGAAATGCTAATTGAATTATAAACTATATATAATATCATTTGTTTTGAAATTTATTTTCCCTAGAACTGATCATTAATTCCTATATGAAACAACATTTTATCCCTCACATTAAATGATTTTTTTTAAAAGGTCCCTCAACCAAAAGGTTGAGGAAGTTATTCATAAAATTTAAGAAGAATACAAGAGATGAAAACAAGAGATCTTATTACAATCAGCCTCATATAAAGAGATTAGAGTCTCAGGAAGGGTATCAGACTAGGTAATGTGTTCACCAACCACAATGATCACAAGACCATCCACAACCATGTTTTCCCCTCGATAAGCATGCATGATGATGATCTTGAGATCCAAAAGAGTCTCCATGCATTGCATCCACTTTTCTGCAAGCCGCCAAGAGATATTCATTTCACCATTTCTGATGTCATGTGCAATGGTAGAAGAGTCCCTTTCCAACCAGATATTATTCCAACCTTTAATTTTCACAAATTAGACAGCATGTATAATTCCAAGCATTTCCACCTCAAGATAACTTGTCACACCACAAGAGCCATAGAAACATCCTTTAACAGAGTCAGCATGGGCCCTAAAGACCGCACCACAACCGGAAGGTCTAGGATTTCCCTTAGAATTTCCATCTATATTAACATTAATCTAAAGTGGTAAGGGGGAGAACCAAAACACGTCAATATTAATCGAAGAAGGTCTGTAATTTCCTTGGACACCCAGATTTTTCAGAACCACAAAGTCCTGAATGTAGTTGTAACATTAACCCAAAATAAAATTGGATGTATCCCTTGTAGCAGCAAAGACCTGCATCATGACCAGCTTCAAGATACAACCATTACCATTGTGAAAATAATCATTTCAATTTCTCCAAATTGTATGAAACACTTCATCAATAGCCACGAAGAGAAGATCCCAAACTGGAGGTGATAACTGGATAACCGAACAGCAGCAGAGGAGGGCTTACAGTCTCGAAAATCTAATCCCATCCAGATCAAAATCCACCAAAACCTCCCTCCCTATGGCTGATGCCATTACACAACTGAGGAAAATATGCTCCACATCATCATGATACTGTTCGAATATACTACACCAAGAACAAATCTGAAAACCAAACATTTGAAAAACCTCATCAGTGGGTAATCTGTTGTAAAGAAGCCTCCATATAAGTGTTAGACGTGAAGGCCTAATCCATGGATTATTGAAAACAAACAACCATTTATAATCATCAATGAGTCCCTTGGTAACATGAGTATAGTATAATTTTCTAGTCAAAACACCATTTATAGCCGGCTCCCAATATAGAAAATCAGAGCAGGAGATAAAATTGTAACATTCAATAAGATCATAAAGATCATCAGGAAAAGTTGTAGGAGGAGCATCTAGAAAATCCTTGTTAGAGACCTGCTCACCTGAACCTAGTGCAGTAGGCTGAAAACCATAAGCGATAATGTCGCCTGTCTAGTTATCAAGACATAACTTAAGGATGGATTTCCTATTCACAATCCATCTAGAGCTGGTCATAACCTTCTAAAAGGATGATCTAACTGCTGAACAGAGAGAGGAGACAATGAATGAATTTCTACCCAACCACAAATTATCAGCAAATTGAGATTTAATAAAACCCATCAATTCTGAATTACAGTGAATAATATTCCAGGTTAGGTTGGTTTGAAGGGACTCATTAAAGAGAGAAATATTCTTTATACCCATGCCACCATAGTGTAAAGGTCTGCAATAGACCTTCAAGGGAATAGTTACCAACTTCTTCTCATGGATGTTACCACTCCAAATAAAATTCTTGATGGACGTGTTAGGGAATTTGAGAAGTACCCTTGGACATTTATAGACTACAAATGAGTAAACCAGTTTAGATGTGATAACAGATTTTACCAAACTGATTCTCCCAGATATAGAGAGACTCTTATCTTTATAAGTGGATTTTTGTCCATTGACACTATCCACAATTTCATAGAATAAGGAAGTTCGTGGGCGCCCCCAGAATAAAGGAACACCTAAATAGTGGAATGAAAAAGATCCTTCCCTAATTCCAAACTCTGAAATAATCCAGTACTTCATGGAAATAGAGAACCTCTTCCTGATGTGAATGGATGATTTTTCCCAACTAATACACTGTCCAGAGACACTTTCATAATGCTGAAATATTTGCTTCAATACACAAAAATTATTCTTTCCCCACTTTAGTAATATTATGATATCATCAGCATATAGAAGATGAGAGGGGGAAATGAGGGACCTGGATGCATGGATCAGCTTAAGATGTCCCTGAGATACCATGTGAGTAATGATTCTACTAATATAATCTTCCGCAATAGAGGAGAGGAGGGATGAGAGAGGATCCCCCTACTAGACACCCATAGAGCAGGAAAAGTAGCCCATAGGTGAACTATTGAGAAGATCCGAGAAATGGGTTGAACCAAAGGGATGAAATCCATATAATCAAAATGTCATTGAAACCAAATTTTCTAGGAAATTTATATATAAATGACCAATCCATAGTATCAAATGATTTTTTAATGTCGAGCATGAGGGAAACTCTATAGACTCTTGCAGGATTTTTGAGAAGATTAAGACACTCTAAGGAAGAACGGATACATTCCTAGATAGATCTTCCTTTGATGAAACCAAACTGGTTCCAAGAAACAATCCAAGCAGTAATACGTGAGAGAATATTAGCAAGAATCTTGCTTATGACCTTGTAACTAGTGTTAACAAAGTCAATTGGCCAAAAAAGATTAATCTCACAAGAATTATCAACTTTAGGAATAAGAGTAATTAACTGAGAGTTGATACCGTGAGGGAGTTCCCCTGGGGAAAAGAAAGAGGAAACTAACATGAAAACATCACCTTTGATAACATCACAATATTTATAATAGAAGAAATTATAAAATCCATCCATTCCTGGAGCACCAGAAAACAACATCCTTAATCTCAAATTCCAAATGGGGGGAAGTGTGGGTGATATTATCAGAAGTACTAGTGAAATACTCAACAATATAATCGAAAATGTAATATTTATTGTCCAAAATCATGTCATCAACTTTTATAAAGGAGAATGGATGACTAGCCTTTCAAATTCTATGAAGAGAGTTAATGAACATTGTATTCTGATCACCCTCCTGAAGCCACTTAATTTTAATTGTATCTTTAAGAAAATTTTATTTAATAGTAAGAAGAGAGATCAATTTAGAATCAAGAATGACCTCCTTAGAGGAATATAGATTGAAATCCACATTAGAGGCCTAATATTGGAGCTGTTGAAAAAAGGATTCAAGTAAAGGAATCTCCTTTTCCAACTCACTATAAGTCTCTTTTCCCCAAGATTTTAATTTTCACATAAGAATTTTCATTTTAAACATAAAATCAGCACCTTGCATGCAGTTCTAGGATCTTTCAATTAGCTTACTACAATCACTTTGAGATGAACAAGAATTGTTGAAGCAGAAGGGAAGAGGAAAGCGGAGATCTCTGCCCTTAAAACAAACCATAATCGGGTGGTGGTTAGAAGAAAATTTTGGTAGGGTAATACTGAAAATTGAGTCCCATTAATCTAAAGAAGTGTTATTTACAAATGCCCGATCAAGAAAACTAGCAATCATGCAGTCGAGACATATTTTGTACCAAGTGTACTTGGAACCAACCAAACTGAACTTAGATCATTTTCATCAACACATTCCTTGAATTCCCTAAGAGAAATTTTAGAATGAATGGGGCCCGTTTTCTCACTAGAACAAAGAATCATATTGAAATCACCAATATCAAACCAAGGGGAAGATATGCATCTTAATTTTCCCAATTCCTACCACAACCTTATATAATCCGGATATAGACTTCTAGCATAAACAAAGGATCCCACCAACAACTCAGAATCCCATTACAAAGAGTAAGATATCACTTGCTCACTAATAGAAATTCTATAGACTCTTCCAATAGAATCATGAGCAAATACCCATATAATTTCATCCAGATCAGTTTTACCATTGGTAGAGACCAAAAGAAAACCATATTTTTTGAGACCCTCAAAACCCAATGAGAACAATGATTTAGGTTCAAAAATTACAGGGAAATTCTTCTTGTGAATATGAATGTGCCAATGAAGATCAATAACAGTAGAGGAATTAGCAAGACCCTGACAATTCCAATAAAGTAAATTCATTTTGAACCAGATTTATAATTGAAATTTCCGTTCATATTTTTCTTCTTTGCATTCTTCTTTTCAGAAGAGTTTTTGGAACTGGGGGAGATCTTGGTGAGACTCCTGGTTTTCATTATATGAGCCAAACATTCATCAATACCCAAAGCAGATACATGATTCATTTTCTCCAAGGAATATTCATTCACCTCCATGGTGCACAGGGGGAACTTCTGGCCTCTAAAGCTTCCTCCTCCTCAACCATGTCGCACCATTTCATCCTAGTGGGACTTGAATATTTTTGTAGGGTCGCATCTACTAGGGAATCCATGTTTTTGTCATCCCCTTCCACACCAGCCTCCAAAGGGGAAACCATGCTAAGAAATGTACCATTTCTGCATCCTTTTAACTCATCCTCTACAGAAATAATGGCAGCATCAAGAGAAATGAAAAGTAGATTAATGACTTACAAGTATATCTTGGAATCATCACCTTAAAATACATTAGAATGAGGGCTTGAGGGGTTTCCACTAACAAGAACCACAGGCAGAGGGTCAACCCACACATTAGACACATGTTAATCCTTTCTAGAGTGTTCCCCCTTCTAAGTTGATGGATCCTTTTCCTTTCTGTTCTTACAAACCACCTTCCATTGATTCACTTTATCAGTAGTTGTGTCTCAAAAAGACCACTGCAATTTTTTAATATTTCTACAATTGGAAACAACATGACCTACTATTTTATAGTAGTCAAAAAATAGGGGATTTTTCTAATACTCGATTATGATTTCGAAATTATGATCATTATCAATGAAATTGACCATGTCCGGAAATTTGGAGTCCATGTTTACCTCTACAAGAACTCTTTCATAGAACCCAAGCTCCCCATCAATAGTAGGTTGATCCATCTTCAAAGGCGTCCCCACATAAGAAGAGAGTTCACTAAGGATTTTAGGATTCAAATAACACCAATTAAGACCATGTAAGCAAATCCAAATTTGGGTTGTAGTTTGGCACTGTGTATATGGGTTGAAATGCCTATCCCATTCGGCAAATTTGAAGATAACAGGCTTAAGAGATATCACCCCCTTGTTCTATGCCATCTGAAGTTCATCCCTACTATTGAAAACTATGTAAAAGAAACCTCTTCCAATCGGAATTAATTTTAAATCACTCACCCCCAAGATTGACAAAGCCAAAACATACGATCAAAGTTAATCCAGGGTTTATCTCCCTTGATTAGGGAAAAGCGACCTAAAGAAAAAAATGTACAAGTCCCGAGCTACTGTTTAACCGCATCTTGATCAGCCATAACTGAAAATAAACCATCAACCAGCCGAGTCAATGAATCAGATTGTGGTTGAGGAGCGTTCACAAAGCAGGGGACACCCTTCAAACCATCAGAGAAGGAGACCCCTTTTTCCCTAGGCGCGTGATCCAAATTTACATCTGCAGCCATCGCATTATCCAAGGCCATTTCAGGAAGCGCAAAAAATTCCCACTGTTGATCAAAGGTGCCCATGATAGATCTCCACTAAATCCAATTTAGGGATCGCAAGAATCTCTTTGATTAGTTAGTTCCTTTCATCTCGTGCATTGGAATCCAAATCATCCCATGAGTGTATAGGTCCTCAGAGTCAATGTCATATTATACGTAAATTGAAAATAACAACTAGGGATATAAACAAATAGATAATAGAGGAATTTTTTTTGATAAAACAAAGGTCAATAATATATATATGAATATCATATAATATATTAATGATTTCAATAAATACTAATATCCGGTATAAATAAGTAAAAAAATTGAATTTCATATAATGAAAAATCCCAATGAAATTTTCTATAAAAAATGCATCTTAAAATATCAATATCACTCAAGGTAGATAAATTTCATGTTCAAAAATCCTAGTCCAATAAGATCTCAATGTGATTAATCTAGTATCCCACAACATCACCTTCTATTCTCTCATGAAAATATAATGAAAATTAATATATAAGGTATGAATAAGTATATATATATATAAACACACACACTTATTTGATACCATACTAGTGCCTCATTTATCTATGTGATTTTATAATTCTAGTATTGAAATTCTGTTGTCTTGATTCAGTACAACAATAATAGAGATAACTTACTATATCATCTTATACATGCCTCTATGTATTTCAGAGGAAAAAAAATTTGGATGAGGGTATAATCTGTGAAATGTAGAGGCTAAATGCTCAGTATCAAAATGTACATTCAAAATAAATAAATTAATAATAAAACCAAGTGGTAATTCATAATATGAAATTACAATAAAATGATAACCAAAACAATGAGATGTATCTTGAAATATAAAAACTAAACTCAAGCTAAATATATAACATTAAAATAAAATAGGATTGCAATATATTTAAAAAATATACCTCAATGGATAAAAAGTAAATAAATAAAATGAAACATTATACACTATCACAAACCTAGTCTTTGGGATTGCCTCAGAAACAACACTAAACCATGTTGTGGTACTCTATCACCAATACAATCAATAGACCATTTTTCTAACTTGTATCTCTAACATATGGGTTGTATGTAAGCTTAAATTTGTTTGTTGGGTGTTAATAACTAATAAATAGGATACCACCAATGAGTCTTCTAAATGATTCTATATAAGATATATGTGAGTGCATATAAAAACTAATAAACAATTTCATAATACACAGCATGTGACACACAAGTCAAGATTTTATACACTTACCAGTCCACTAAAACACTTGATCTAATATACTTTTACCATTTAAAAAGAGCAACATCACTCATCTTCTAGAATTCATACTATGATATAACACCTCCTCAAGTAAACATATAAAAAAATTAACATCTTAATATTGGGAGAGTCACAACAAAGATAAACCCCTATAGAATATTAAATTTGTATCTCAATAATAGGTGTTTCCATCTCCCTTGCGAGTCACCTAGGATACATAAAATTAATGGGAGTCCTTATATCCATATTAAATCATCCTAAAATCATTTGAATAATTATATTATTTCAATCCCTTGGGAATAATCTAGTCTATACCCAAATAATAGTTATTTCGATCTCACTTGGGAATTTTCTAGATGAATCAAAATAATGGTAGTTTCTGACTCCACAAAGAATCATAAAGGATATATAAGAGTGATGGTAGTCTCTAGATCCATAAATAATTTTATAGGAATTTCCTAAATAATTAGAGTTTCTAAATCCATCTTTATACAATATTTAATGAGAAATGTGATATTTGTTTCAGGTACCTTACATATGACACCTTTTGAAAATAAAAACCACCTTGGCCCCACTGAGACTTATACACAACCTTTATACATTTACTAATACATCCATCACATCTCACAAACCATATTAATAATAACCCACAAATAAATGTCACCTATTAAAAATACTACATATCAAACATTAAGGAATAACTCACTCTCTCCATAGCTTGACCCTAATGTCTATCTATACTGAATACAAAGATAAAAACACCACTATCCTTATAAAAAATTGACTGGTTATGATGAACCAAATGTATTCCTAAAACATACCCCATTCACCACTAACATGTCTATATATCCTTAATTCCTATCATATACACACACCACATCCCTATCACCTTATGTAAAATATTAATTAGATTTCACATTCATGGTCCACTTTGAGTAGGCTATCCTATTTCAAAACATTATACTCTAGTCTAACTGATGGAAATTATCCAAGAATCCCCACCATCCACATTCATCGTGTAGCCATACAACCTACATAATGACACATAATCACGAATAAGGTGATTATCATATGTTTCTAAGACCATATATCAATGGTTACAGGAACCAAACCCACATGGGTATCCCATCATCATTCCTTATATCACATAATCTTCTCTCATTGTAACTACTTACACAATTAGAAGATGCTAACCTAGCCCCCTACACTCAAGTTTCCAGCATAATATCCATTGTATTTCTTTACCTACCACCTACATAATAATTTTAGGATATAATGATTAAAAATTCCATTATATTGTGATTAGTATTTATACATTGTTCTTAATAAGTTTTTTATATTCATTATATAAACAAGATCCATCTTTATTCACAGATGAATCATAATGACATGATTTCCCTTGATCACATATCAGCTTGCATAAAAATACACATTATACCAATGCATTAATAATTTACAGACCACCAACCTCATTATTGGACTTATAATACTTTAACCACATTCATCCAATCTTTTCCCAAGCATGCACTAAGATGATCAAGATCCTAAGTTCCTATCTCATGTCAGAAATTAAAATTAATTAAATATAAACATTTTCAAAATATATAACAAGTAAAATTAGAGTAACCATTCAAAAATCCCCAATTAATTTGGAGAAACCAAAACCATACCTATTGGTATTCTAAGGGACCAGAATGCATCTTCGACACACACACAAAAACACTAATATGATTTAACACCCAATCAATCATTATTTTTAGAACAAATTTGATAATGAATTTAAGAAAACTCACTATGTGATTTACCTTTACCTAAATAAAGATTAGAAAAATTCATTAATTTCTATCAAGAAACCTATAGCAACTGAACATGGAATCCCAACACTATTATTCAAAATCCACCCTGATCTAGATATTATAAATTAAACTCCAAAATAGAGAAACCCTAAATATGAGATGGTGATAATATAATGAATATGAAGGATAAAAAATGATCGATTGCCTAAAAATTAATTGAATGATACCACAAAAAAACATCTTAAAAAAATTTGGGAAAATAAGAAAGAAGAGTAGGGAAGAGATTTCAAAATAAAACACAATATAGACAATTTCTTATTAAAACCCATGGGGGACCATTGTGAAATGATATTCATGAACCAGATTTTTTAAATGTTTTACTAGGTGTACTGGGTACCAAATTGAGTCACACTATCCACTTGAAGGACAATATAGTAGTGTAACACTAATGAACCTCTTACTATGAACCCATTGTACTGAACTATGTACCTGATGCCACATATGGGCACCCTCCTTTTTCTTATCATTTATTTATGCCCCTAAAATATCTTATGATATTTTCCACATGAATATCAACCTATTAAACTTCCATTTTCACATTAAACACACATATAAATATAGTTACCTCCAATCAATATTCAAGAAATTAAAATTTATTCAGTTACTAATCATTCGAAACAATATCTTTTATGGTTTTTGTGACTTAAAAAAAATAGGTCATTTCTAACTCTCACCATATGGATTTCCATCTCAGTTAAGAATACATAAGAAAATCTAGGGAATAATTCTAGTTTCCATGAGTTATGATTATAACCATTGAGTTCCCATGGGGTACTAATGTACCATCATTACACCTAACCATAATGAATTTTTTGTTTTTTTAAGAAAACTCAATTTAAAATCCACCATACACATTTAATTTATTTTGTGTAACATGTAATACTCTAAATTCCTCTACAAACTAGTCATCATGTGTATAATGAATCAATTTTTTTACTTCACTATATTGACTCCTTAAAGATCCTCTAATATAGAATTTTGGATTTAATAATTGATGAATATAGAATCACCAATAATCCTAATATTATAACATCCTTAAATTTATTAAATTATTGATATATAACTCTATCGGGCGGTGTCAGTATCCCCTGTAAAGATGTTATTCACTTTAAGTTATCCCTCATGTTTTCACTAAACCACCGTAATAATTAATAATCTCTCACTATATATCACTTGAGATTTGGCATCTATCTTTATCTAAAACCATCACCTTATGTTATTTTAAAAAACCCCACACCACCAAACTATTACCCTTTATCTAAGATCAATTGGTAGTTTTTTCAATGAATCACTAATATACTACTTATATATTTAAATCATACTTCCCTAAATATAAACAATATGAGATCCAAAGACACACATTTAACCACTGAAAAATACAAATCATCCAAAGTGGTTAAACCACCTAGCTAATGGTGGATAACTCTTGAATATAAGACTTTCCATATTCTTTTCTAGCTATCATCACCTCCCTTGAAACCAAAAAATTAGTCTTATCCATGAAAAACCTAGTTTTCAAATAAGTGTTAGAAACTTATGAAAGGTATAACTATATAAGGTTAAATTTTCATGATTTAATGGAATTAGGGAAACAATAGAAGTTTCTTAGGAACAAAAGAATAAACAACTTATAAAAGTGGAATTGGAGGATAAATTTTCAAACTCATGAATTGTTGACTAGATTTATAGGTTTATTAAGTGAATTTAGCATAATACTATCAAAGACCATGACCATGAAATAGTTCTCCATAAAGACTAAAAGGTATTGGAATTGATAGAACCAGATGACTACTATGGAGATCAATTATAAATAGCTTGGTGAGATCACTTTCTAATAAGATATTCCTAAGATATTACAATTATTCTTTTTATCATTTTCTTAATAAAATATTTAGTATTACTCCTATGGATTATATACATTCTTGAACCATATAATTCCTTATTTTTTCTTCCATTTTCCATTACATGTGTTTCTTCTGGGTCATTGTGGTCAATTTGTTTTATTATGGTTGTCCTATGGCATGTTTCTAGGCATTAAATTCCTATTGATTTTAGATATGTAATTTTTTAAATGTTATTATATTTCTATATTTTTTACCATGTTTCATATTTTAGGTTCCATTTGGTGCCTTCAAATCAATGGAATATTACATAACACGTGGCAGAAATGCTTAGAAACAACGATTGGTACGAATAGACCATATTCAAGGGTTTAGATCTTGGTGTTGAGTAGTATTCTAAGATTCTCATTTTAAGATACTTTTGTAATAAAATTCCAAAATCATTTATGATTTTATGATTCAATGGGAATTCTATTTTTGAAATATGATGCTGAAAGAACGTATGGTCTTGGTTGATAAATTTGACAGGTCATATTTTAGATATTTGAGGATTTAGATTTAGAAATATCCTTTTATATATTTATTTAGAATTTTTTATGGGATTCATAATAGAAGTGATAAAAATTAATTCTGTGAATTTTTCAAATGGAATTCACATGGAGTTGTTCAAATTAAACTAGAATGAAAAATTGCATTATACATATAAAAAGTGAAAACCAATATTGAGTTATGGACTACACTTTCCAACATAAATGAGAAGCATTTCATAATGAAAAAATTATTTCTAATGCGTTTAATTTTCATCATGGTGATTTTAGAAAGAAGGAAGTTCTATATATGATCATGAAAAATACTTCAATGTGATTCAATGTTAGTAAAAGTCTATGATTGTTTAGTTCACTATATATGTTTAGAATATAACCCTTCTCTCAAAAATTTATGAATCGCGGGATGTTTTGGTTACTTTGGTGATAAATTATAGTGGTAATACTGATGTGGTCCTTTAGGACGTTTGTTATTTGATTCTGAATGATGAAATTAATTAGAGAGAGGTCTAATGTGCTGTCGAGAATTCATATACTGAAAAAGGTAAAGGATTCTCAAATTAATGAAAATTCTATAAGGGAAATGAAATAAGATAAAGGATTCAAGGTGATATGGCTAGTCTTAGTCTCATATAATGGAATTTCAAGAAAATAGTGAAATTGAAAAAGGACACTAGGGATAAAAGGGGGAATTCTGTAGGATCTTATTTCAGAAGTTCATTCACAAATCCTATTTTATCAAAAAATGAATAGTTCTTTTGGGAGTATTTCTAGGATTCTTGAGTCATGCACTATCAAATATTGGGATTATTTTCACAATGAAATTGAGATAAGATGAATTAAAAAAATATGTATTCGTAATATTCATTAATTCTCATCTTCCGGGTGATGGAGCTCTTAAGATTATTAGAAAGGTTAATGTTTCTATTCAAACTTCAAATGGATGATTAATGGAGTTTCAAGGTGTATGACACATACATGGGTTATAGTGGACACTGATCTCAATAGGATGGTTGTTCTATGTGGGTTTCTATAAAATATTTTTGGATGGTATCTGGAAAATCACATGAGGTTCTATGGTTGTTACCAAAGTAATGAAGGATTACGCATTTTATCGAACCCAGAATTCAAAAAGAGAAATAAATAATGTGCTGTGAAATTCTTGATCTATCCGATAGTTTCATGAGTTTCTTGGTCTTATTATTTATAAGGATATTAAACACCTAGATTTAACATATATGATGAAATATAGAAACATTTAATACATGATATGATAAAATTGTATCCATGGGAAGTAGTAAAAGGAATCCTTCAATACATAAGGTAAAACAGCAATGAATATGAAGTTAGAGCTTCTGATATGAATATCTGGTTTCCAACCCTATTTTTTCTTATAAAATATCATTATTATATTATATCTTCATTGTTTATCCAATATGATAGGTGTGGATTTTTTTTAAAGAATTTTTTAGAGGGTTTTAAAACATTTTCTAGATGGAAATCCATGGTTAAAAATGAGGCCAAATCAAAGATGAAATGAATGAGGTATAAAAATTTTAGAGATTATAAATGTATAGAGTTACAAATATTATATTAGAGGAAAGGTATATTTATGGATAAGACCATGGATAGAATATTATATAAGAATGGTTTGATGGAACAGATGAATCAAACATTTAATGATATGGACCAAAACATGAGTTCTCGTTCTAGATTCCTCCCGAAGTTATGGGTTAAGGTAGTTAATTATGAATCCTATATTATAAATCTAATTCCTACCACTTAAATGGGATAGGATCATTTAGATGAACACTAGTATTAATGTATTGTTGATATCTCCCACCATTTTTTAAGTGTCACTTATATCCATGTTGATGCTATGGAAATGGAAAAGATGGATGTAAAGTGTTAGGTGTGTTTCTTTATGGGTTATGGAAATGATAAATATGGATTCAAAATCTAGAATAATTACTTATTGTGTTTTATCAATAGTTTAAATATCCTATTTAATGAGGGGATCCTATTAAATGATCTGAACATGGTGGAAGACATTATGGATAACAAACCATCGAAACATGAAAAAGTTTATCTGGATATAATATTCAATGATTATGTTAGTTTAGTGAGTAATAAATATTAAAATATACTATAATTTTTGAAATGTGAATATTTCTATGGATGTTAGGTTCTATTAGTATCAGTAAGGCCAAATGTATCATAATTCTTGGTGATTTTGTAAGCTATATATAGAGCTTCTCAATGAGAATTTCCATAATTAGTTGTTTTAGAATAAGAAAAATCTCAGGTTAAGTTAATGAGGTCTACTAGGGTTAAATTCCAAATGTAGATATTTTTTATTGACATACAATTATTTCTTCTTATGGATGTAGTAGAACTAGAGATCCCATAAGTGTTTGAATTTTATAGTGAATAGAAAATGTGGGAGTTTGAAATGAGGGAAAATAAGGACTTATTACATGTTTCTATAACTTAGAAGATAATAGAAATTCTTGCTAAGAAAATGGAATTTTATAAAAATGAGTCTATCAATTAGAAGAATAAATGTATGGAATGTAGCGATATATGGAATTTCTTAATGGGAATGTATTTTAATAAACACAAGGTGTGTATTTCATGGAAAAAATTTCTATCATGATTAAGATTTCAATAATTCAGTTAGTTCTTACAATGGTATTTCTTATAATCTTTATCATGATAAATTAGATGTAAATATGAAATTACATCATGGTGATTTGGAGGATTAAATATTCATGGAGCAACTAAATGGTTTTGTGGAAAAAAAGAATATTTATTGTGTTAGCTCAAAAAGAGATTATATCATCATAAACATGTACTAGAGAAATAAAACTAGAATTTCAATTCCATTATACAAAAAATATGTTTCCATATATAGTGATGTGTACCATTTTGATTACCATTTTTTGTTGTTGTCGACTATTAAATAATATTTCTTCTCAATAGAGATGATATGTTTTTTACAGTTATGAGGAGATATTAGATTAAGGAAATCAAAGCTATTTTTTGTAGAATTTTTAATATGACACATATATGTGATTAAAACTGGATATTGTGGATAAGGATCAAATATGTACCAAGTTTCACAAAACATCTATTATATCATTTGGAGTAAATTTATAATTTGTTGCAAGGATTATTAATGAGGGATTCCAATTCAATAAACACCCATTGACACACATCAAGTTATTTAGGGAGATGGCACTAGGAATGTAAGATGATTCTAGGTAAAAGGAAAATGTTACATCCAATTCAACAGTTTTAATGCTAATTCATTGTATATTTTTTGGGAAAAAAGTACATATGTAATAAGAGTCATATAATGGTTTTCAGAGATTTCGAAAATAGAGCCCCATGAAGTGGTGATGTGGATATTCCAGTATCATTAAGGTTTTTCAAATAGTTCACTCTATTTTAGAATGGATGGGTTATTTCATCAGTTTGTGAATGTTGAAATTAGTGGATACACACACACATAGAGAAGTACCACCAGCTATGTGTTCACATTCATAAGAATGACGTTAGTAGGATGTCAAAAATTTCACTACTAGTTATGTTGTCCACAGGGGAATAAGAGTATATAAATATTATAAAAACTATGAAGGAGATGATCTAGTTGAAGGGGGTAATGGAGGAATCTCATATGAATCCAATGGAATTGATTGGTTTTAATTAATAGGTAGTGCATGATCTTTTTTCTGAAGAATCCAACCTTTCACACCAGGAAAAAGAATATTCAGTTGAAATATCACTCAATTTGGAAGTTATTAGAGGATAGAGTATGTGATCTATTAAAGGTTTATAGATGTCAGAATCTAGAAGATATTGCAGTTAAGGTAAAATTACATGACATTTTTGGGTGTTCATATTCCATAGTGTTTCTTGGATGACTAGTAGCATGGTTAGTGGACCATGGTTTTGTAGTAAAAGTGGAAGGATGTTTCTAGACAGACATACTGTATTCTTGAAAATAGTCTTCAAGTTGGATATTTTTAGGCTTGGATGTGAAGAACTTATTTTTCAATAATGTGTCCAAAACAACAAAGTGGGATGATTCTATATGTTCTTGTTTTTGAATAAAATGAAATAGGACAGTAGAATATGAGTGTTTGGAAGGACAATAATGACAACTTCTATAAGTGGCTTATGTGGTTGAGTTGCAAGACATGTTCTTCACTCACATGATGTATATGTTAGGTTGGTGTGGTATGTGGGATGACAGAAGTGGGAATGATCAAGTATTATCCATACTCAAAGATAAGTTATCAGTGGAACCAATAGAATCAACTGACTGGTGTGGATATTGACATCAAATAGTTTGGCAGCTCACATGTTCATTAGAATTTTTAAGTCATTGTACATATTATATTTGTTCAATTTTTAATAAATGTTATAGTGTTCATCCCATGGAGTAGGTAAAATCTCATTGAATGTAATTAATTATGTGTTCTTATATTTTGTGTTGAGTGTGTTTTTTATGGGTCATTGTGTTCATAAGGACTTGCTTCCCTTATTTTTTTGATTTATTGTTTGGGCGGTGTGTGATGTCCTCTCAGTTTCAGATACATAATTTTTCATTTGTTGTTAAATTTATATATTTACATAATTTATCTTTTGATTTATGTTGGAGGGAGTACATAGAAATTAGTGGGATATAAAACAAAACCAACAACCCATAATAACTAATGATATCAATCCCTTTTTAGAAATAGTTAATCTGATCCAACAAGCCCTTCTCTTAGGTACTATAACATCCAGGTTCTTTTTGAAACCACTAACTTTAATTATAAACCATTATTTATAATTATATACTACCACAATTCTCTAATACTTAAGGATAAATCATATTTCACCCATTTAACTAAGTCAAACCTAAACTGGAAACCCCCAATATTTATCTCTTTCTTACATTTCACAACCTAAAAAACATTACATTTACCTACAGAGAGTCTTTTATAGCTTCACCAACATCACACCTCACTGTGAAAGGTTTATTTCCATTTTCCATTATAGATTATTTTTCCTTAAATACATTGATTTCTTACATCATTTTATTAAATGATGACTCAACCACTATTTCCATCTACAAACCAAACCACTCTAATACGAATTGAATAATTCCATCCCATTCCAAGAGTTATATACTCCTCTAAGGATATTATAGTATTTTTATAGAAAATTATTTCAATAATAAAAACCATATATCTAATTTCATGAACCCATTACAGAGAGTTTATAATATGAATAACATGCCAACATCAAGGGTATTTTATCTATAATATTCTTGATAGGAGATGAAGCCTTTCAACACATTATATTCCATGTTAAACCGCCTATCATGAATCACTCATTGAAACTAATCTATTCACCTACCGGTCACATATCAATGACACATCCCTTATATGTTTAACATCAGTAATCTAAATTCAATGTTTCCTTGAAAATTTCTAATAATATATACAATAACATTATAAATCATGCCTTGAAATAATGTTAATTTATCTTTCCTTTAAAAATAGTACATCCAAGATATATTTATAACTATAATCCATAAAATATAATCAATTTATCATTATATTTATCTACTATACTTCCCAATCCATGGTCACAACCCAAATCTATAACATTAACATACTTTTTATGCATTTCATACTTAATGAAAATAACTAAGCCCATCACTACTCAGTCTAGCTAACTTGAAAATATCCCATGTATCTAGTATATTGCAAAACCAAGAAATTTTTTCCTATAAGGTAATAGATAACCAATACCATAGGTAATTCCCCATAACTCATCCTTGTACTTCACATGATACTGAGACATTTGCCTTATTTCCACCACAGAAATATTGGAACCAAAAAACCATAACCTCGCATTAATTTATAATCACCTTATAGAATCTATATGTATTACTTTTCCACCCCCACTTTCCTCATTGGAAATAGTAAATAAATCCCTCATAACAATTTCAAGACATATTGTCTCAAAATCAAGTGATCTTAAGATCCCATACACCCCTATTATCCTTCACAACCCATGTCACCTTGAGTCCTACCACAATAAAACTAGGGTAACCTACCTAATCAACCATGTTAGGATTAAATAGTTCCTACCTGTTCAAACTGTATCAATATCCCATGGATCACTAACTATATTTTAATTCTCATTATATTCTAGCCTCCCTAGGTAATCCACTCTACCAAATCATTGGTTTATAACCTATCAAAGAATCCTATGTCTATATCAATCCATAAAAAGGTATCCCATGCATGTATAAACTTATTACATGACATATATTCCTTATAAAATTATATACCAATATATTTCTATGCCTCCAAAAGAGAATAAACCTAGAATATAATCACTTTCCCACCAATTTAAGTGTTTTATCACTCCACAAGCACATAAAAATATATATAATAATGAAATAATTCCTAAAAAATACCCTAATATGTTTTATTTAATTAACATTCATCCAGTAAGTTATTTATAAAAATATTGAAATCATTTTTATTGATTGTAAAATATCCAAAACCTCTTTCAAATTTGATTTTAAAAAACATTTAATTTCAATTTTTGTTTCATAAAATCCATATTCTAAAAATATTTTCCCTCATCACATATTTTATACACATTTTCATGTAGCCAATGAACCATGTATGATACATAAAAAAATTCACCCTTTACACTCTAGGAAAAGAGTAAAATAAATTCAAGATTTTAATGTCTTATTTGTTCTAAAATGTAAAAAGTTTAATAAATAATAAATAATAACTAAATCCCACTACCCTAAAAAATTCAAATTTCACCATAAATGTGTTCTTGATGAATAAGCCTAGTCTCTGTCCTTTTTATTTCAATATTATATCTATATATCATTCACCAAAATCATAAGTGAAAAGGTAAAATAAAACAATATGGTGATAAAATACATTTTTTAATTTCATTTGGCCAATTTATAATAGTAAATGATTTGTGCTTCCATGTCACCTCATGCATGCCTCTCCTTATACCAAAGGCTCTTACTCATGGAGAGGGTCAAATATATGAAATTATGAGACTTTATGCCCAATATCATTAATATTAAATAATAATTAATAAATAAAACATAAAACCAAACATCAAGACATAACATCATATATTAAAAAATGATATTAATAACAATAATATTTCACATGATATATCAAAATTAATTGCATACTAAACATATATCAGTAATAAAATATAGGATCATACTCTATGATTAAATCATATAGATGGAAATATTTTGCAAGAATAAATTATATTAAACTAGAAACACCATATTAAACCTTTTTCTTGGCCTCCCCTAAAAAACTCCAAAACCTACAAATCTAATCCCTTTTAAACATATTCACAATACCATTTCACATACCATTATGCCAAATAGAAGGGATAAATTTTTATCATTCTACATGTGTAGGTGTGATTATAAGACATAATATGACAAAAAAACAGATCCCCCTAAAATATATGATAATGAATTTATATGATTATATGCATATAGTAACAAACAAATTAGTAACACTGTAATATGATGCACACGTTAATCTATCATATGCTAACTAGAACACCAATAGTCTTTACCCTACATTCATTTTATAGTGTTAGAGATAATTTTAAATCATTTCACTGATTAAATAAAATGTTATACCACAAAATAAAGTTAGTTTGAAATGATAATGTTAGTATATGAATACTATGTGTGAAAAAATATAGAAAATCCATTGAAAAAAATAGGTTACATCCAAATAATTGGATTCTCTAGGTTCCTTAAGAATAAACTAGGTTAAAATTTAATAATTTGAGTTTTTATCTCTATTATGAATCATCAAAGATACATATTAATAATTGGATTCATCAACTCCATTTGGAATCATCCAGGATGAATCCAAATAATGGGATTTTCCATCTCCCTTTCGAATCACCAAAACTGTATCCAAATGAGAAGAGACCTTCATTCCATTAATAATTATTTTGGATAAATCTTAAAAATTAGAGTTTTCATCTCCCTTGAGAATCACCTAGCCTATATTTTAATAATAATATTTTTCAACTCCATTTTTAAAAAACATTTGGTGAGAACTGTAATATCCTAGTCATCTCCCTAACATCCAAAACATGTTATATATAAAAAAACACTAAACTAACCTAGAATAATATTAATATAGTATAAATAGCCTAATGAATACCTTATATCTCTAGTATCCTATAAATTCTATCCATTACCTACCAGAGACCTCTTACCAGTAACACATACTGACACAAATTATCAAAGTGATGACTATTTCAATTCAATAAAAATCACTGAAAACATCACATAACAGACAAGCCACTTTCCACACTCTACAAACATCATAAATTATGTCAAATCATGATGAATACCAAGCTAACCCATTCCACTATCCTTATAGTTAGTCAACTAGATATGAATTTTTTAGGTTTGTATGGATATATTTTTTAGATTAAGTGTTAGAAGGAAAAAATTTAATGTCTATGGAATTTATACATAAGGTATTTTAGATGAAGAAAATGAACCTTCACAATGGAGTTAAATCTTTGTTCGGTGAAAGTGGATCACCAGATGTTCATTCAATAGAGGCAGATGAGTGCATCTAGTGATGAAAGTTCACTATAAGGTGTTTATGGAGAGTATGTTTAGTGGAAGTAGGCCAACAGTAGTAGAAAAATGATGTCTTGGTGTGGGAATGTATGGGATGAGCTTCTGATGTATGCACTTGTAGTACCCAATCATGTTCTGGAGTAAGGAGTGATGTGGATGGAATGGGAAGGTTATGGTGGTAAAACAAAGGTTCAATGGTATTGATGGAAAGTCAGATATCTATATGGGATATATCTTACACTATTCATTAGGATCATATATTTAGGTGGTGGTATCCTTAAAATGTATGTGAGGTATCCAAATAATAGTTAAGTGGAGTGGAATTCTACCCTTGAAACATGATAGGGGAGAGACGAATGAGTAAATGGAAGGCATATTTTATATATAGTGGGGTTGGGCCACTATTATAGGATATGATAGAGTTGGAAATGAAAGGAAATAACAGAAATTTAAAATTTTAATTTTAAAGGCTACATTACTTAGGGATAAAGGTGGATGATCACAACCTATGAAAGGGAATATGACCAGATTGAGTAACAACTAAAGGCATTGGTACTAGAGGAACCACATCCTCCCATCGATGAGTCTTCATGATGTGATCACTAGTGGTAGGATCTTGTTATAGGAATCCATTGTATGATAATTTTATGTTGAATCTAGGTAGGGTTTTTTTTCATGTAAATCATATGTGACTTGTTCAAGTGAAATGAAATATGTCATTTTTTGTCCCATGGATATAGTAAACCTTAACCAAACAACGCTATACCTTTTGTTTCATGAAAGAATGTTATATTTTTATTATTGGAAACATGATTTTTTTTCATTTTCTTGAAGGATGGTATTCAAGTGTACCATATTGGTGATAATAAACTATAGTTGTATGACTCATTATTGTGACTATGTTTCAATGATTCCTATGTTTCAGTCTTTGTGGTCATGGGGGGTCTACTGATTGAAGGATGGTGTCATGCCATGTTCTAAAATATGTATCTTCTGATGGGTTACTTATGGATTTTTAATAGGTTATCATCCAACAATTTAATTGGATATTGTATTGGATTCCCAACATGGGGTCTAAAATATTTTCGATAGAGAATTAGGAGCATAGTTTATCAATAGTCGATAGATGAGCTCCATTGGTAGACAATGGAGGTCCTGCAGGGGTTGGTTTTTAGTGAATGTCTAGAAGAACATCTACTAGTGTATATAGAGTTGATATATGAGATTTTGGGTTTTTTGAAAAAATATTCAATGAAATTGTGAGTATGGAGGTATGTTTCTATCATCAAGGTGGAATCATGGATCTTAGTGAATAGATTGATGAATACTTCCATGGATTTTCATAATCAATATGTTACATGAATGAAATGTATTTCTATGTATATAATATAACATGTCGATAGGGAAAGGTCTGGTTGATGGTTTAATGGTGGGATATATGAAAATTTGAGGATATTCTAATGATACTCTGTAAGGGATTCAAGGTTTCATTGGATGTCGAGTTATGAATAATCAAGGTGGATTGTATACTGGAGTGCATGATTGAATGTAGAGGGATGTTCTTAGTATTTTAGTCAGGTGGGATGAATCATGTTCATGAAAGGTTTATTCAATATAAATGCTAAAGTGTTCAGTTGGTTCATTCACGTGATGAATCGAAGAAATTAATACGCCTCACCTTGTTCCTATTATTAACATTGTATGAAGGAAGATATTGGAGATTATATCCATACATTTGGGATGAGAAGATTTGTCTCAGAATGTATCTTTTAGAGGATTATCAAATCTCCTATTTGAAAGGGGTATCTATAAAAGGTACCAAGTGTTTTCTATCACAAGTTTAGGTCTGAATAACTTACATTGGGTTTCATTGGTCAACATCATAGAGGGAGCATGTAGAATGTTCTAGTGAACTCAGGGATATAGAGGCTCTATTAGAAGCAGTTTGGAATAGTTTCAAGTTTAAATAAGATGGTTCTGAGTTTGTTTTAAATTTTATGTATCTAAAAAAATATTTAGTTGGATTCATATTAATGCATGGGGATTATGGTTATGTAAAATTCTTAAAAAAAATTACATAGAAATTAGTGGAAAATGTGATCTGGATTCTTGATCATTATTGTGAGAGGAGGGTGTAGAACCCTTGTTTTCATGGATTCATGTTGGAAATTGTTTGAAGGGTGTATAATGATTGCATAGAGTGCATTAATTGGAATAAGATGGAGGACTTATATCTACACAAAGAGGAGAAATCTTATATTATAACAGTTTCTAGTTCTAGTTGGTTTCTTATGGGTGCCATTTGTACTTCAAGGTACCTTCCTCAATGAGCCGATGTGAATGTGTATGTGTGGTTCCTAAATAAAAAAGGTATATAGTACCTTTAGATCAATCATTATGATAACTATGATATGTTTTAGTTATCAAAAGATGTATGTGTGATGATAGTGTGAGGAAAGTGTGAGATTAAGAATAACTAATGGGGGGGGGGGGGGTTTACTACACTTTTAGGAGACTATCAAAGAACATTAGAAGGCTTCATAGAGATGAAATTGAATTCATTGGGGAAAAATAATTCTTTTGGTACTCTATGTCTGGATACTGGGTGTTTTGATTCTCCCTAATTAGAAAATTCATCGCTAACTGACCAAGATCATGTTCATACATTAAGGTGAAAAATAATTAATTCTACATTTTCATTTTTGTGAAAGGTGGTGATGGAGACTTAGGTAATTTCCACGTTATTTGGAAATATTAATCATAAGATTGATGGAGTATTAGAAGGACCTATAAATTATTGTTGGGATCTTAAAGAGTGGGTACCAGGATGAATGATAGTTGTATCAAATACCATGTTTGTTCTAGTTTCATGTATCAATGTTTCAATGGGAGTTTTTCAATATGATGGAATCTGACTTATCATATGTCAAAACTATGGTTGGAGCTCTATTTTTTTATGTTGTCACTAGATTATTTTTATACTATAATGATTATATAAGTTGTAGAATCCTGGTGGTATATCATTTAGAAATTTAGTTTCTGCAAATAGCGAGGCCCTGAACGAGTTCACATCACAACATATTGATGAGACTTCACAATAGTATGGGGAAGCTAGCTCGTGCATGTTTTCTTAAGGAGTAAAATTTCCATGGATGCATTTAGATGGGATCAGAGTTCCATATGACTAAAAATGTTTTATTTATTGGGATCATGGATGATTTTATGGTGAATTTTGGAGAACCATTCTGACACTATATGGTTTGATATATTTCTACTAATGGGTATTTTTTAAGAGAATGAAAATTTCCTTGGAGTAGGAGATTCTTGGATTTAAATTGAAAAACAAATCTCAAGTGGGATATTGTTATGTTTGGTGTGAGAAATATTTTCTATCTTGTGTGTTGGAATCATTTAATGTAATGTATCATGAATTTACACTTGTGGAAAGCTTTATAAAGATATTAAATCTTTACTATAGATTTTGGGTTCATGTTAATGGAAGAAGTTTACCATAATTCTATCTAGAGGAAATTACAAAGGGATTCCTAAAGAGGATGTTCACCATATATTTTTACTAAATAGTAAGTTCAATAGAGGTAGGCCCATAGTAGAAACACTATGATGTTCGATTATGGGAGTGTAGAGGGGGAATATTCGATCCATGCCATTAATGTACCTGATAATGTTTCAATAGAAGGAGTGATGAGTATATAAGGGGAAACTTATAGTACCCAAAAAATGCTCTGGTGGAAGTGACGAGAAGTGAAATAGATACAACATATATCATTCACTATTTAATGCGTACATCAGTTGAGTTTGTGGAATCCTTTGACTATGTGGGAGGTCACCTGCAGAGAGAAGGGTGGAGTGTAATTCTACCTATAAATATTGGGAAGTGAGTAATGATTACATTACTTGAATTAATTAACTCTATATATAAGTGTGGATCCATTTTTTCAAGATATGGTAAAACTGATAATGTAATGGAATAACAGTTCTTAAAGCATCAAAAATTTATGTTTGAAGTATTTAGTTCCAATAGTGGATGGTTGAATCCTTGGTAGGGGAATAGGATTTTGTAGACAAGTAGAAAAAGATGGTTCTACCAGAGAAATCACATCCCCTCATCTGTTAGTCTTCAATATGAGATCCCAAGTGGCTAGAGCATGATATTAAAGGAAGTTGTATGTTATGTTCCATTGAATTTGGGTAGGATATGAGTTTTTCCAGGTCACTCTACTTTACCAAGTTCTGATTATATAAATGATGTTTTCTATTATCCCAAGGATGTAAGAAAACTTGTATGAACCACATTATCTTTTATACATCATGCTTAAATATTATTTGATTTCTTATTTCATGTTTCTCTTGTTTGTTAATTATCATGATGAATGGTTTTCATTTGTATCGGGTGGGGGTGACAGAACCAGATTTGGATGACCCAATACGGTGATTAGGGAGCACTTATTTGTATGTTCTGATCTTGGAGGTCATGGGGGAAATTACAATCATAAGTGTAAGAATGGATATGCTCAAAAAGTTTTAGAATTGTTTGAGAAAGTTTTAGTAGATAAAGAGGTTATCATATATTCAGATTATCAAATTATCGGAGGGATTCCCAAAAAAAGGGCTTATTCAGTTCCCAAATCATTCCCCATTAAACGCCAAAGATAAATGTCCAATCCCAAGGTCTCCCTCATACATATACCTTATCCAATTTCCTAAGAAAATATGTTATCCAGATATCAAATTCATGGACCAATATAAGAAATCTAGTCTAATATAATATACCAAACTCATTTCAAAACCTTATACTATCTACAAAAAACACCATAGGATTCAGTTGTCCTTAACCAGTGAACATGTGCCCTAATATTTAGCCAATAGTATAGCTATTTTATAAATACATTGATACCATACTTAAAATCTAACATGATTCATAACCAACATGGCGATCTTAATATTAGGCCCATGGTCACTTAAATTTCACCCAAAAGAACCTCTCAGATAACCTCAAGAGGCCAACATATCCCCTTTCTCCTTACATTCCACTTTGATACCCACTGAGTGTCTTTATAAATAAAAAATACAAGCATCACATTACAACATGATTGATAATAAATTATATGTCAATTCTATTGTGTTAATAATGTTTATTCCATGACTAGTAGGCTCTACTAATCCAATGAAAAAGTTGAGACCATTTATTCTTTAATTGACTCAACTTGATTCAAGTTTCCTTTCTAAAATATATTATTTCCCACAAAAACACATGATATTATTGGTTAAAAAATTTAGTGTCTAATTACATCATTATTGGAGTTAAGGTCTTCTTTCCATGTTTATACAAACATTCCACAAACCTATACATATCATTTTAAAATTCACATTAATATATCTCACGTCATGAATGAGACAACCTGAGCACACTAGAACCTCATAATAGTTAATTTTAAATAAATATTCATTAAAAATCATAATAAATCACACCCCATAAAATATAGGTTCTTTTTATTTGATATTATATTATAAACAACAAATTTTACAAAATTTAAAACCTTTATTCATAGCCACACCACACAGACCCCTTCTTGACATATCATATGTTATAATCCTATTAATATCCTAGGGAATGTAAACCGAAGAAATAAATGAGCTCATATGCTATGTAAGGGTAACATAAGAGCTAAAAATGTAATATTATAAGTGATAATAGGATGATCATGTGGGTATGAGAACATAATTTCATTGTATAAAAATAACCAAGTAAAATCAAACCTAATAAAAAATATATAAAAAATAATAATTCAAGTCATTAGTTATTTGGAATAACCAAATAAGTTAGTCAACAGAGTTTAAAAACATAAGTCAATAATATCAATATAGTTATCTTGCATATCATAAGAATTTTTCATAGACATAATAAATGAAATTGTAACATATGTCATTTTTTACCACCAATATATTCATATCATAATGAACTAGGATAACAACTAAACCATAATAAAGTGGAATTGGGATAACCACCATCACCTCATGACCCTTAAGAATTAGTCATTGCACATATTCTGCATAACCTTTAGGGCTTTTTCTGACCACCTTCACCGCATATTGTTTAGGACTTCATCTAACCACTATTGTCATATTACCTTGTGGACTTTGGATAACCTTATGTTCCTAATAACCTTTAGGACTTGAGATGACTACCCATGTCCCATCCTTGTATCATTACATATAAAACATTACCCAATGCATTGGAGGTCCACAATGGACCCACTAATCATATAATTATAAACCACATATACACGTTCTATGTGAACATGAAATGGTTCTTAATTCCAACATATATTATTTAACACATGGGAAAGAAAATTGTTTCATGCAAACAATCACATGTCATTGTAATAATGTATCTAGATAAATAATTTGGATGATGTAATTATTGCATACCCCCAGTTAAGTATAATAAATTGAAATGGTTGTGGGAATAGATTAAATAAACTTTATTAGAGCATTGTAAACTTATTCTAAAAAATTAGAATAAATACCCTTTACATTTTTAGTATATTTTATAATAAATGAAATATTTTATAGAAGGATGTGAATATATTTTACTTTGGAAAACCCTAAAAAAAGTAAGATTCATAATGAAAATTTAAGAAGGAAATAGGAATATGAGATCATACAGAAAGTGTTAAAAAATAATCATTTTAAACTTTCAAAAGAAATTCAATAGAAAATAACCAGTGTTAAAAACATTAAAAATTAGTTACTTTCATCCTTTTGTAATGTTTGGTCTAATAGAAAACTACCTTAAGTAAACATAGACATTTAGAGAGAGACATATATAAATGAAATTAAATAATATAATCATTTTGAATCATGATTCCTGATAGAAAAGATGAGATAAGTTTAGCTCTACTTATAGGTAAACATTTGGCTGAATTTTGAGCCAAAGGTAGATGAAATTGTAAGTGCAGATATAACCTCCATTAAAACCTAGAGGAGAAAAAAATTGATGTTGTTTTAGAGATAAATAACATAAAATCTCTACAAAAAATAATTTTGAATATAAAAAATCTCAATTTTAATGTTATAATGGAAAATGAACCCTTACCTTTATTCCCCACTTCCATAGAAGTTCTTTAACCCCTTTGATGAATTCTCTCCATATAGAAATGGATTAGCTCACCAATGAAGAGTTTATGATTCTTTATTGGGACAATAGGCTATCAAATCACTAAGAATATCTTAGGATAGTAAAAATGTATAGATATTCTAGAGACAACCAATGATAAAGATTGGTTTGGGATGGGTAGTGGAGGAGTCCTTTATAGGAGTGTTCAGAGTTGAATATCCAAAATACCCATTCTTTAATGTAAGAGGTATTTATTTTAATAGGAGATATAATTAAAAGAGAATAATTAATGGATAATGGGTGAGGAGACTCTGATCATTCCCAAATACACTAATTTAGATAAAATGTTTATAGTATTTTAGGTCTTTACCCCTTCGTTAAACCCATTTACCTTATTTTACATTCACTAAGATGACTCAATTTTTACCTCAAAAACTTATATTTAAATATAAAAATAAAATTGACCATATTATATAATTTTTAAATTAAAATTCAAAATATCAAATCCATTTTATTTTACTAAATTTAAAAACTTCATAAAAATTTATTGCAACGTATGAATGTATAACAATGAAAACAAATTTAGAAAAAAAATGAAATTTTAACCATAATATAAATATATTATTATAAATTATCATTTAATAAAAATTAAATGAATGTTAATTTACATTATTTTTGACAGTGTCAATAAATTTAATCCTAATAATTCTGGATTAATGATTAATTTCAATATTTATGACAAAAATAAAAATACACACATAAAAAGTTCTTTGAAAAATAGGCCTTTTAAACCTTTAATAATTTTATATTTTTTTAAATATAATTAATAATAAATGTTTGAA
The DNA here is from genome assembly GCA_963277665.1 of Viscum album. Lineage (NCBI taxonomy): Eukaryota > Viridiplantae > Streptophyta > Magnoliopsida > Santalales > Viscaceae > Viscum > Viscum album. Next base: position 801,750,418 of record OY728167.1, on the reverse strand, counting down.
TATTTATTAATTTTTTAATTTATATATAAAATAAATTTTATAAAATTTTATACTCTGTATATGGGAAATTTAGATTTGAAATGTAAACAAATAATATACAATAAACATATTGTTTTTAAATAAATAAATTCTTTCTAACTCTAAATAGTTAAATTATTTATTCCTTATAGTACTCTAATTATATATTGGATCTTATTAATACATTTTACTAATGATTTCTTGTATTTTTTTGATACATTTTGTTGATATCATTCTTTATGAGTAATAAATTGATCAAATATATGTAATTCAAAAAAAGTATCTTTATACTCAAAACATTTTAAAAAATCAATTAATATCACCTAATTGTAATGAAATTGTGTATTTTATTGTAATAATAGTTTTTATAAATAATATGTATATTTTATTGACATCTTAATAAGAATTTTTCTTATTTCCTATTTACTGGTAATTCCAAAACTCATAACAGGTTTATTGGTATTATACCCAATGAATATATATCCTTTCATAATGGTCATATAAGATAAATTTTACTCCCATTGCGTTATATAAATTTATCACATCATATCTTCACATATCAAGATTCTCATTCCATTTGTTTTTTATCGTATTTTACAACAATCATTCTCTTTTCATGATTTTTTATTGTAGTTTCAGTTCTACTAAACGTGATTCTGAAGGGGGAATATGATCTTTGATATTTATAATTTTTGAAAATATTATTATTTTCTATTTACTACATAATTTTAATTTATGAAATTATTTGGGATTTAATCATCCATCATATGTAAAAATACAATAAATACATGATTTCATGTACATTTTTTAGTAATGTTTTATTATGAGTTAATAAATTATTGTTATTTTAATTTATATCCTATATGACATATTTTATAATCAATTTCATTTATTTTTAAAGGATAGAAAAAATATTTTATAATTATTGAAATATAGTTAAATGGGAATAATATTTCCAAAAACATGGGGTGTTACATTTTTTCACTTAAATAAATCACGTCTTATCAATTTTAATTATCTCTCATAGAGAAAAATATATTGAGTGTTTACATAATATAGACATGACACAATTTATAATTTCTAATGATAAATATTCCTTAATAACTTTTATAATATTGAAAAATCATTCTTTCCTTGATATTATACATATATTTAGATTCTAATTTGTCATAACCATTTTTAATGAACATTAATCCGTGTGTTTTGTGAAAATATTAACATTGTAACCTCCAGATCATGAATCAATAGATTTTTCCATTGATATTTAGTTGACATTCAATATAATAAAAAATTCATTTTGCATCAGGAGGACACATCTGAATCTCTCTTTTGATGAAACACTATATATAAAAAATCCACTACAAATTAGTGTGTTTATAGGTGTATTTTACAATATTCTCATAGGCTCCTTGACATTTCTTCTAATTCAACTATCCAAAGGAACTTGAATCCCTTTCAAGTTAACTTACTTAGTTGATATGATAGTTTCCAGAAATTTATCACAATGTGTCAATAGTATCCATTGATTCCAATAAAAATAGATATCTCTATTACTATAGTTGGGTGATTCCATAATTCAATTACGTCTTTATTTGTAGGATCCATATGCATACCCTCCCTTATGATTTGATAACATAACAATTTTACTTTTATAGCCAAAATTCACACTCGATAAACATAGAATAAGATTTATCAATTATAATGGTATTCAATATAATCCCATAATGATATTTATAATCATAATTTATATAGGAATATGTGATAATATCATTTATAAATACTACCAAAAATTTATTGATTTAATCTATAATGACTATTCAGTATATCCATGGAGATAGCTGGGGTGTTTGTAATACTGAATGAAATCACTATGAATTCAGAGTGTATATATCTTATATGGAAGGTTTTCATGGATATATCCTCCATTTCACCCCTTAAATGATGATTTATAGGTCAAAGGTAAACATTTTAAAAGTATTTTACCCCTCACAATTATTAAAAAAGTAATCAATTAAAGGTAGAAGATATTGTTCATTATGATAGTTGTTTTAGGTTCATGATAATTAATTAAAAGATGAAATGATCTATCTTTATTTATAAAAAAGAGGAATTGTGTACCCATTGGTGAAGAACATGGTCCTATAAAGCCCTTATCTATGTTTTTTGGATGCTTCTTCTTGAATTCATCTATCCCAATAAGGGCCAATTTATAAAGAGTATTTGATATGGGCATAGAACCAGGTTTCAGTTCTATAGAAAATTTTACCTTTCTATTTAGGTTAATATAGAATAACTATTTATAAAAAAAGTAATGTATTTATTCACAATTGTAATATTCTAAATATCATGTTTATCCCAAACCATTGGATCTAAATACTATTGATGATTTGTTATTGTGATTTATATAATGTATGTAATTTCAATGGAGATTACATAGTTATCATTACACTGATATATGGTCATGGGTTGATTTATGATATGAAAGGTTATTTCCCTCTCAAAAAAATTAATATTTCTTCTATGTAGATAGACTTAATCCATGACCAAAATCAAGTAAAATTTATCTAGTGGGAGAATCATGTGATTTTTACGAATACCTTTACCAGAAAATTATAACGGAGAATAGTTATAAATATGGTATACAATAATCGCATCATTAAGGATATTCAATCATGATTAAATTTCTAACCATTTGGTAAGTGAAATGATTCTACTTGAAAAAATTTCAATGTATGGATTAAGTATAGTTATAAATAAATATACATTTTTAGTTCTTGAGTGGATGATGAGTATACCTTTCAACAAATAACTTTTATGACCCACATTATTAGTTATGATTTCATAAACCTTCCATTTTCCCATTGGATCATGATGTTTGCTAAATTGATTGTACTTATTAATGTTTGGGGAAGTGCATTTGATTATATATTTCTTAAAGTCTACACATTTAAAGTAATAAATTGTTAATGGTAACCTAAAATGAAATTTATTTTCCTCTATCATGGAAACATTGCTCTTTTTTCCCTTGATAGTTAGTTTCCCGATGAACTCCTTAACCATAGATCAAACATATTACATTTTGTTTGAGATAGTCCCTAGTGTCCTTAATCCCAAATTTTTGTAGGGTAAAAAGGTGAATATTCTATCTTTCATAGTATTTATCACATGAACCTCCCTGAAAATATATTTTTATCCTTTTTGTTGTGTTGGTGAGTTTCACAAGGTTTCATTTCTTAACCAAACATGATATATTTGGGTGATCATAACTATAATTTTTAAAACAATAACATCTTTCCTATTTGGGTTCTCAATGTGACAATCATTTTACAGTCCATTACGATCATTTTTAAGTCAATGTTTCATGGTTATAACCTTTGAATACAACCAATAAGGTAGGTTTGATTTTCAAGACACAATAATCAAAGTATAATATTATATGATAAGGTAAATATATCCTTTAATGTTCTTAATAATGGAATATTAATTTCAACCTATGACATATTGGGTTCATCCTACATCACATTTGGTTCGTCATATGGTTTTTAGGTTCTTTCTTCTTATTAATCATATCATAATCTTAAAAAATAACCAAATTTCACTTAGATACAGACTATATTAGCTCAAATATACCATACATACATAATACATAATTTTAAAAAAATATTCATCACATCTCACAATAAATCGCACCCCAAAAACATTAGGTTAAGTGTATTTCAAGATTACATCCATAAATAATTTATTTTACAAAACTGTGAACATTTCTCCATTTCCATACTACACTATAACCCCTTTTATAAAAATCAAATGTTATATTCATATTCATATCCTAGGGAATATAAATATGAGAAAGGGGTGACCTCAGATGCGTATTAAGGGTACAAAAAGTTCTAACATTCAAAGATCAGAAGTGAGAATAAAAAGAAATATGTGGGTATGAGAAAATAATCAGGGTGTAAGAACATGAAATAAGAAAATAATAAAAAATAAAACTAATAATATAAAACATGATTCAGGACATATAGTTGTTTCATAATATATAAACTATGTGATAAGAGTGTAGAAACAGGATGTAATAATCATTACATAGGTATGATTAATAATATAAGAATGTGGTATATACATAAGAAAAGAAATTAAAACCTATGTTCTGCTTAACCACTAATAAAATCATATTATAATGGACTAGGATAACCATATTCCCATAACATAGAGGACTTTGTATAACCACCTACACCCCATAACATTTATGACTTGGGAAAACCGCTTGTTTCGTATATTGTTTGGGATTTGGGATAACCACATGAACCCTATAAACATTAGGAATTGGACTAACCACTTGCTCCCTATAATGTTGAGGACATAGAATAACCACTCATTCCCCATAACCATTTAGACTTGGGATAACCACCTGTGTCCCATCACAAACTCATGATGTATAAATAATTATCCGATGCATTTGTTAGATATAACATACTCACCCATCACATAATTATTTGCATTCATATGTGTGACAAATGAATTTAAAAACTATCATAAATCCACCATTTTATAATTAACCAATGGGAACGAAATGGGTTTCACAAATCCTTCTATAATACATTATAATAATACATCCAAAGAAATAAGGTGGGTGACATCATTAAAGAGTATCCATAGGGAAGCACAAGAAAAATTAAATGGTATTAACATATATGGAAAACAATTTATAAGTTCATTGGAAAATTACAATAAAAAATAACAACAAATAACCTTTATGTTTTTAATAACTCTTATTTCATTGTAAATATTTAAAAAACTAATCAGAAGAGAAATTACATTGAAAAATAATTAAAAATTGGAAAATAAGATTCATAAATATTATTAAATAAGATAATATGAAAATTCAATCACATGGAAAGGGTTAAAAATTATTCCTTTTACACCTCATAAATAAAGTCAATATAAATTTCTAGTGTGGAAAATGTTAAAAAGGTATTCCTTTGATCATTTTGTAATTAAAGTTAAGGAAAATATAGAATGACCTTAGATAATCATAAAACTATATAGAAGAGAATTTATAAAATAAAATAAATAATATGGACAAGTATGAAAATAATTATAGTCCAAAAAGATAATATAACTTCAGCTCCACCTGCAGGAAACCATTCTGATTAATTATGATGTAAAGGGAGGTGAAATGGTAAGAAGGTATGTAAACCCCAAATATAAACAGAGGAGAACAAAATAGATGAATTTTTAGAGACAAGGGATACACAATTTTTTCAAATGTAATTTTTAACATAAAAATATCAATTTCAAAGTGATATTGAAGAATAAACCCTAATATTTACATTTAACTTCCATGAAGGTTATTTAACATATCAAATGAATTCTATATTTCTCAAAATGGGTTCCTTCATAATAAAGTACATGAGTTTCCTTAATTTTACTAGATAATAAAAAATTTATATGAAGAATTTATAGGGGAAAAATGTGTATATATTCAAGTCATAACCAAATAAAATGTGTGTTTTGGGATGGGTTAAGGATGGGTCATTTTGTAGGTTAGTTTTTATTACCATTTCGAAAACCAATTTTTTTATGTATAGGGTTTTCATTAAAAAAAGATTATTCAAAAGAAAATATAATGGATAACATATTAGGGGAGGTTAATCATTACCTCAATCTATCATTTATAGATCACATTTCATGATATTTTAGTTCTTCACCGCTTATTTGAACTCTTTACCTCATTTTACCTTCATTGAGATTACAAATCTTTTACCTAGATAAATTATTTTTATGCCTCAAAAAATTGAACTTATTAGTTAATTTTAATATGATGATTCTAAATATTAAATCCATTTTATTGTGTTAAATTTATATTGGTGATAAAAATAAATATTAATATATGAACACATAATGCAGAAAGTCATTTTTAGATAAATTACAAGTTTAAACCTAAAATGAATTTATTCTGATAAATTAAATTTTATTATAATTATATGCATTTTATATATTTTTCAATTTATAATATCAATAAATATAACTAAAATATTATTATTTAAATATTATTTAATTTTATAAAATTAAAATATAATACAAACATAAAAATATTCATTGAAAAATAGTTCTTCTTAACATTTAATGATTTTATATTTATTTCTATCTAACTAATAGTCAACTAAATAATATTTATTCACTATATATATATATATATAAACTAAATTTCACTATGTTTTATATGGTAAAAATAATTATTTTCCTTCTAAATAAAAACATATATTATAAAATAAAAATAATGTTTTTAACTAAAACATTTTGTTTAGTCTTGAATAATTAAATTTGTTTTAATTATAGTTCCATAATTATTTCATGAATTTTGTTGAGTTTTTTACTAATAATTTTTTAAATTTAATCAAAAAAATTTATTAATTTCCATATTTAAGAGTGATAAATTAATTAAAAATATGTAATTTATAAAAACATTTTATTTATAATCAATTTTATTTTCACAAATGAGTTATTTTATATTAATTTTATTACCCAATAATTTATTATATTTCAATGATAATTATTTATAATTAAAATTATTATTATTTTTAAAATATGAATAATAATTTTGAAAATTAACAATATATGTATACTTCCATACTAGAAAAATATTAACTAGTATTATACCTAACCACTATATACACTTTTATAATCGTCATATAAAAACTATATTATCCTCATTACATCCTGTAAATTCATATTATTCAATCTCCAATGTTTGTATTCTTATAGTTTCAATTTTGGATTTTGAAACATGTTTACTCCTTTCTTTATGAATTTTTTATCATTGTATGTTTAGTTCTACTAAAGGTGATTATCAAGGGTGAAGTTGATCTATCAGATTTCCTAATTATAAATCTAATAATTTTTTCCATTTATTATCCCATTTTAATTTATACACTTTTAAGGGATGTAATATTTTATGGTATGGAATAATCTATATAATACATGGTTTCAAGTAGTTTTGTTTTAATATTCCATTATGCATGAACAAATTTTCGTTAGTTTGATTTAATTCTTATATAAATTTTTATAACCATGCTAAATTTTATAAAAGAATGAAAATAAATATTTAAAAACTTGGGCATGTTGTTTAAGGGAAATAATGTTTCATAAAACAGAGGATACTACATCCTCCCCCTTAAATAAATTGAATCCTAATATTATTAATCATAAATCACCGAAAAAATAGTATTGGGAATCCATAATATAGAAATGACTCAATATATAATCTCTAATGAAATATCAACCTTACTGCCTCCTATAAGACTAATAAACTCATATTTTCCCTCGTAATAGGAATATGTATATATTTTCATTTTCCAAAACCATTTATGCTAAATATTACTTTATATATTTGATGCTCATATTACTTTTTGTACCTTCAGATCATTCATTAGTAGTTATTATTATAGACCTTTAATTGATGTAAGGAATAATATACCACCATGTCATTCTTCATTAGGACCCATACTAATCAATTGTTTTATGCATCATTGTATATCACAAGACAATATCCACAAGGTTGTTCGGAGAGTACATGTGTAGTGACCCATGTTCTCTTAACATCCTTGAAATTTTATTAACATTCAACTGTCTTGAGGAAATTGACTTCCTTATGAGTGAACTTGGTTAGTTTGTTTGATATCCATGACAAAAAACTCTTAGTGAATCAAATGTATACTACCAATTCAATAAAACTACATATCTATGTTACTATATTCATTTTGGGACATTCTTCAATTACCTTTATCTTTTAATTATCATTAGAAATATCCTTTCTTATGAAGGATACTTTTAGTAGCCATAATTCAAACTTTCTAAACATGACATATAATTTTCCCATTCTCAAGGTATTAAACACAATACCTAAATGATATTCATGTTCTTCCCTATTATAGGAATATATGAGAATAACTTCTATATAGACTACCGTAAATTGATCAATATAATAACCAAATGACATATTTGTTTGATCTATGAAGATAAGATGTGAGTTTTTATGTATGAATGAAATCAATATGAATTCGTAGCTTCTACATTTTATACACATTGTGTTATTACGTATATCATCCATTTCCACAAAAAATTTATGATATCCAGATCAGAGTACATTCATTTAGAAGTATTGAGGCACTCTCAGTCGATATAAAAATCCATTAATATGGGGTAGTGGATATTGTTCCTTGATCTTGATTTTATTATATTCATGATGATAAATTCAGAGATGCATTGATCCATATTTTTTCATAAATATATAGGAATGGTGTACCTCATGAGGAATCACATGGGAATATAAAACTCTTATCCAATATCTCAAGGTGTTTTTTCTTTAACTCTTCCATTTCAATCTGGTCTATTCTGTAACAATTCTTTAATAATGGAATAACACTAATTAAGATTTTTATGAAAAAAACGACCTCCTGATTTGGTGGAAGACTATAAAAATATTTATAAAAACATTTATTTATTCATTAAAAATTAGTGAATCCTCAATATTGAGTTTATCCCTAGCCATTTGAGATAAATACCCCTCACAATTGGGTATTAGGACACTTATAATGGAAGTAATTTCCATAGAGATTTCATAGTAATCATTACATCGATAAATGATCACGTCTATATTTGAGATATGAAATGTGATTTACCTATCCCAAAAAATAATATTTCCTCTATAGAGAGTCAATCCATGAACAATATAATATGAAATCATAAAAGAGGAATAATAATAAGATTTTATAGAAGAACATTCCCACAAAATTCAGTTGGATAATAATTTTAGATATGGGATGAAATCATTACACCATTAATATGTTTCACTAATAATAGATTATACATCCATTAAGGTTTTAAATTTATGATCAAATAAAAAAAATTAGATATAAAATAGTGGGTAGAGATATAATTACATAATAAATTTTCATTTATTATGTGGATGATGAGTGTACCTTACACCAATTCATTTACATAACCCACTTTAGCCATATTCATTTCATATGTCATCCCATTGTCCATTGGATTAAGAGGTTGATCATGTTGATTATTTTTATTAATCCTTGGATTTCTAAATTGGATTTAATAAAACCCAAATTCCTCACATTTAAAACAATAAATTGTTGGTAGTACCTTAGGAATAAATTTATTTTCCTCTATCATGTTAACCAAACACATACATTTTTTTTGGTATTTTGTTTCCCGAATCTCTGCTTTACCACATGTAGAAAATTTTAAAACTTATTTAAGACATTCACTTGGGTTCTTCATCCTACATTTTTGATACATAAGAAGTTGAATCTTCTTTCCTCTATGGTCTTTATCAAATGAACTTCAATGAAAGACAAAATTTCTCTTTCTTGGTGTGTTTAGAAGTTCATCAGGGTTCATTTTATTTACCATAATAGGAGACAGTTTGGTGTGAATAACCATAATATTAGAACAATAGTTACCATACAATTTTCTTAACTAGGAATTTTATTACATTTTCCATTGGACTCATTGTTATCTTGGTTCCACCGTGTTCCAAATATTGTATAAATCAAAAACATTACTATGGTTATTAATCAAAAATAATTTGTTTACAAAATTATATGATATGGTAAATCAATCATAATATTTCTTAAAGTATGACAAATATATTTCCAAAAATTACTTTCAGGTTCATACTAAATCACTTTTTGTTCATCATAGGTTTTTATGTTAAATCCTCTAATTAATCATAATAGAATCCCAAAATAACTAAAACATTCTCGGATATAAACTATGATGACTCGAGTATAATATACTAACATAATATATCATTTTATATAAATATTTTTTATCCCATAATAAATGATTTATTATAAACTATAGGTTTTTTTTCATTGGAGATTAGATACTTAAATAACTTATTTTACAACACTATGGATATCTGTCCAATGGAATACCACAATATCCCCCCATATAGACATATCATATATTATACTCTTATTCATATCATGGGGAATGTAATCAAAAGAAAGGGGTGAGCTCAGATGATCTGTAAAGGTAAGATAAGAACCAACAATCAAATATCATAACTCGTAATAAGATAAACATGTGGGAATGATAATATAATTAGGGTACATGAACAAAACATTATAAAATAATACCCAATAAAATAGTGATCTTAACACATTATTCATTTCAATATTATATTGATATAACATAACAAATAAGTCATTAACCTATGCAATCCTGAGTCAATTATCATGAAATAGTCATTTTTTATTACATAAGAATGTTGTATAGACATAAGCAATGAAATCATAACATATGTGAAGGTTAACCACCACGGAATTATTATCATAATAGACCAAAATATCCAATTTATTATATAATAGTGTATTTGGGATAATAAACCACACCCCTAACTTTTTGAACATGTTTTAACCACCCGTTCCACATAAACTTTACAACATTGGTTAACCACCAAGACCCCATTACCTTTTAAACATGGGATAACCACCCATACAACATAAATAGCAGAAAATGGGCAGATGAACCTTTTCAAATAACCACCATAACTTTCTCTAACCGCACATTCCCCATAATCATTAGGACATTGGATCACCACCAATTCCCCATAGCCTTTTTGAATTGGTCTAAACACTTGTTCCCCTTAACCATTAAGACTTGATTTAACCACACATTTACCATCCTAATATCATGTGGTAAAAAAAATTACTCGATGTATTGGAGGGATATAACTTACCCACCCACCACATAATGATAAAACATGAAAATGTGTTCCATATGAATATGAAAATAATCATAATATCATCATTTTTTAAACCATGGGAATCAAATGTGTTTCAAAAAAATTACATAATAAATTACCATAATCCTTACATAGAAAGAAGGTGGATAATATTATTATATTATATCCATAGTGATGTGTAAAATAAATTAAAATATTTTGACATAGGTAAAAACACATTATAATAGAATTATTATATTACATTTAACTATAAGAATAAATTCACTTTATGTTTTTAATAACATTAATTTCAAATGAAATATATTCTAAAACAATGGGAATATAAATAAATTTTTAAAACTGTGAAAATTTTAAAAGGATGATTCAGAAATAATACATAATAAGGTGGTTGGAGAATGAGTTCATATAGAAATAAATAAATAATATTCCACTAAAATTTTATAAAGAAATTCAATTGAAAATGACCTATGTAGAAAACATTAAAAACATATTCCTTTCACCATTTTCTAAATAATTTCAATGCCAATAGAAAATGTCTTTAATAAATAAGAGAAGTATAGATAAAGTAATTTATAAAATTAAATCAATAATATCAATATATTAGATAAATATTCTTAATTAAAGAGATGAGATAAGGTCGACTAACCTTAGAGAATATATTTCAATTGAATTGCAAACAAAATGGTGGTAAAATGGTAAGAAGACATATAAACCCTAGAAATTACCAATGGGGAAAAAATAGACATCATTTTAGAGATAATATACATAAAATATCTACCAATATATATCTACACCTAAAAAATTATCTATTTTAATGTGAGATCATAAAATAATCCCTTAGCTTTACTCGTGACATCTATGAAAGCTTTTAACCCATTTGATGAATTCTTCCCTTCATGAAATGTGTTCCTTTAGAATGATGTATTTAGGCTTACTTCTTGGAATGAGAGGCTACTACGCATCTAAAAAACAATAGAAACGGAAAATGAGTGTAAATTTAAAATATAACTGAATGAAAAGAGTGGTTTTGTAGGGGTAGATGAGATATTATTTAATATGTGTGTTTTGAGTGGAATTTCTACCAAAACACACTCCTTTATGAATTATATTGTCATTTTAAAAGTAAAATGGATTCAAAAAATTAAAATTAATGGATAATAGATGATATAAGGTAAATCGTGCTCTCATAAACTCAATTATTGATAATTGTTCATGATATCTTAGGTCTTTACCCTTAGTCGAACCCAGTTACCTTATTTTACCATCACGATGGTAACCTAATTTTTACCTTGATAATAATTTTTTATTTATAAAAAATATGGACTAATAATCTAATTTTAGAATTTTAACTCATAATTTGAAATCCATTTTACAAGATTAAATTTATAAATTTGATAAAAGGTAATTTTAATATAAGAATGTATAACATGATTATTTTTTGAAAAAAAATTAATTTTAATAATTAAATGAATTTATTCACATAAATTAATATTGAATAAATGTTGTATGATTGTTAATTTATTTTATTATGTATATTTTTAATTAATCAATTAAAATAAATCTTTATTAGTTATTAGATTAATTTAATATTATAAAAAACCATTGGACAAAAAAATAATTTTTTAAGACAAGGCCTTTTTATAAATTGATGATTTTATCTTTTTCTAACTAAGAAATAATCTAGGTATAAATTTCATTTAATTTTCCTATATAAAAAATATGTTTGATTAATTTCATGTTCTAAAATTTAGAAAGGTATATTTTAAATTAAAACATGCATTATGATAAAAACATTTTATAAAATTTATTTTTTCCACGGAATATTTAAATTAGTTTTCCTCATAGTCCCATAATTATTTATTTACTATTATTATTTTATTTTCCAAATAGTTCATTTAATTTTATTAATGAAAATTATTCACATCATCCTTTAAGTTTAATAAATAAAATAAAAATATGTAATTCCCAATAACAGTATCATTATGATCAATAATATTTTTACTAATGAATTAGTATCTCTTAACTATAATAAAAATACTTAATTTTATTGTAAAAAAAATTATACAAAAAATTTATCTTTTTGACATATAAATAAAAACTGGGTATATTAAATGTATACAAGAAATTTTAAACTAGTAACATGTTTTCTGGTATTACACCCAATGACTATAAAACCTTAAATATCTTTCATATGATGACTATATTCCCTCTAATAAATCCTAAAAATTCACCCTATTATATGATTAAATATCAATAATCTCAATCCAATATTTTTTATTTTTTATTTTAAAACATCATTTCTCTATTGAAGTTGTTTTTTATTGCATGTATCCTTCTACTAATGATGATTCTAAAGGTTGAATATGATCTAGGGGATTTCAAAGTTGTAAAAATGTTATTGTTTTCTATTGACAATCGCATTTTGTTTTATCCACTTTTAAGGGTTATAATAATCAAATTTATGTAAAAATCCTTATAATACATTCTTTCTTATAAATTTTTTTAATTGTCCATTGTGAGTGAATACATTGTTGTTTATTTGATTAATATCTTTTATGACTTATTATTTGTACTAGTTCAATTCTTGTGAAGGAATAGAAAAAATATTTATGAATTTTAGAGTTATATTTTTTGGGAAAAATGTTTCCTAAATAATAGGGTGCTACATATAATCATAATTAATTAATTATAAGAATTTATAGTTATTTTTTATAATAAATAAAATATAAATTACCTATGAGAAATTCAATAAATGGTCCGGGGAAACTACAAACTTATCCAAAAATGTATAGAGGGACCATGGCGTGTCTCTAACACTCCCATGAGAAATATATATTTGATCACATAGCCAATGGATTTTTAAATTTTAAATGAAGTTGATGAAATCCAAAATAAAACTCATCGGGTAATTTACCTTCATTGAAATGGAGACATGTGGTGTGTGTTCATCTCCGTGAAGGTTTATCTCACATTTTTGACATGGAAACCCCTTAACATTGATTGGAATTCAACATCATATAATGTAATATAAAATAAAACCTAAATAGATAAAATTTACATTATAGTAAGATAAGAGAGGAAGAGGGTATAGTATAAGAAAATAATGATTACAGAAAAACACTGTGAATGAAACCACCAAAAGAATCCTGAACTAAGTGATAATAATGAAAATGAGAAGAGGGGTGCATCTAAAAAATATTCCTCCCTATGGTACCTTTATTTTCAAAATTTAGGGGGGGGGGGTTGACCATTAAATGATAAACATGAATATCCTTTTTAAAAATAAACACTTAGCCTACTGGGTACTAGATAGAGTCCAACTGGTTACTTGATGACGTGAATGATTGTGCAATTTTTTTATCCTTTTCACTGATTATGTAGTGGCACTAAACTGGGTACACATTGGAATTGATAACTATATTTCATGATTATATTTTATGGTATTTTTATGTATTTATTTTTGTAGTTAAATTATTAATCTTTCCAATTTTGTAATGGATTGACATTTTTTATGATTTATGTTAGGAAACAATGAATATTTGGAAAAGGAATGAAAAATTGAGAATTTAAGTGAAAAACACTAGATATTTTAGGATTCTACATAGTTGGAAAATTGGAGTAGAATAGTTACACACTGAGTATTCAAGTTAGTCAACGTCAAATTAAAATGGAGTTTCCACCGCTTAGGAAAAGTTTTGAAGAGGTTACAAATTGGGAAAATAAGTTTCATGTCGTGTAACATAAATAAACATAATGAAAGAGAAGAGTTTGAAAGATGTAAAAAATACAATACTGATAAGGATTACACATGATCTAAATTATTACACATCATTAATATTTTAATGGATAGAAATATAATTATGCCATGGCAAAAAAATTTGAAAAGATTTTCTATATATTCATACCTCGGCTGCATAAAAACATTCATTTGGGGCCAGAGGAAGTAGCATGACGCCAACAACCCATTGATGTACACATAGAGTGACGATCCAGAGTCGTACTTCACCACCATTCTTCACAGCCTTTCTTCTATGGGTATCCATGTTGCTTGTTCTCATCATTTCTAGCATGAGAAAGTTTTTTTATTTATTCTAAGTGATGTGATTATAGGTTGATGTGATTTTTATGGATCATTTTCATTTATTATTCATGTTTTGGATTGTTGCAACTCATTTTGTCAATTCCAAATAGCATTATTTTACAATTTCATGACCATTTCCCATTTCTTGAAGAGTTTTATCATATTACATCAATTGATTACCCTATAATATGAATAATCATCATGAAATCTCGTTTATTTATGTTTAAATAAGGTTTTGGGTCACCTATATCTATGATGGAATCTAGTAGATGGCCATTAAAATGGTGAAATCATATGATTATGGTAGGATACAAAGACCAAGGATCCTTGATAACCTAATGTCGACACTAAACCTGAATAAATCCATTATAAATTGAGTCCTTAGAGAACAAAAATTAAAATCACTAAACCTGGAATGTTCCCTCTCTTGATATCAAACCCAATCTTTGCTGTATTTTTTTCTTTATTCAAACAATAAAAAAATTTCCATTTTAGT
This sequence comes from Viscum album, assembly GCA_963277665.1. Taxonomy (NCBI): domain Eukaryota; kingdom Viridiplantae; phylum Streptophyta; class Magnoliopsida; order Santalales; family Viscaceae; genus Viscum; species Viscum album. The sequence continues at coordinate 801,735,052 of OY728167.1, read as the reverse complement.
TTCCTTTATTAATTTATAACATAAAAATCATCCTTCTGGCATCGACAATTGGAATTTCGAGATAATAAATTTTTAGTTAGTTTTTCTAATTTCAATAAATTATTGAATTTTTGTAGTCCCATAGGAAATTTACAATTCCCTAAATGCTATCAAGAATCCTCTACCACTATTGTTTTCTTATCATTTACGAAACAATCCAAAATCCACTTCAGTAATTTTCTTCCCAAAATTTTACCCTTGAAAATATACTTTCAAAACATTAAAAAATTCTAAAAACCCTTGAATTTAAATCCATATTGTGAAAATTTATTTTTTTTGGGATCTCAAACCTCTCACACTCAACATTTCTCAATTCAATAGATACATAAGTACATGTTTCATTAAGAATTTATATATTGAATAAATGGATAAAAAATTAAACAATATAAAAATAGATCCTGGTATTTGTACATAAAATGGTTTATCACATAATTCCATGTTTTTCTATATTATGAAAATTTATCTTTCCTTTATTCTTAATCTACAACATCACACATCTCTAGTAATACTTTATATATAAGAAAACACCAAAACATACAACAATTGATCAGCCAACTCATATTCAATGTTGATATATTTGTAAAAAATGAATGTAAAGGACTGTAAAATTACTATCATGAAAACAATATATCTATAAAAATATCAAAATTAACCAAATTATATAAAATATGAAATAATAGCGACAACAACTATATAAGCATATAATAAATAACTCACACACAGACAAAAACAACAACACTAAAAATAGTTTATATGATACAACCTCACTTTTAGCCCTTGATCTCATATATTATCAAAAGTATCATCTAATAACCACAATTAAATTCATTTTACCCCACTAATTAAAATTCCACACCTAATCTATACATCCATTTTCTCCTTAATTATTAGATAATAATTTACAAAAAAACCAATAAAATATACTCAAAAGCTAGTAATCTAACATTTTTCGTCCAATCCCAGTACTATAACAACACCTAACTGTAAAAAATATCAAGAACTAAGAGAAATATTTTATCAATAATCATAATTTAATAATTTATGATATAAAAACACATATTTTTTTATTTACTAATTTATTTCCTCCATTGTCAAATATTAATCTTGTCTCATCTTTCATCATTTCAAAATCATTAATCACTTACAAAAGTTTTTTTATAGAAATAAAAACCTTCATTTATCAACTATAATATATATATATATATATATCAATAACATCAAATGTCAAATTTAATAACAATATTAAATTTGGTCTTTAATCTACATAGTTACCTTTAAAATAATTAAACATATTAAAATCAAATATTCATGGAGTACCAAATCACAATTCAAAACATATTTTATAAATTATCTAAAATCGTATTATTTCCATATAAAATCATAAAAAATAAATTTCATAAATTTCATATATTCCCCCTATTTCACATCATTTATTTTTTTTATTATTAAATTATTGCATACATGAAATAATTCTTTAATCATATATAAATAATGACATGATATTTAGAGTAAAAACACAAGAATCCTGTATTTAAATTTACATATCCAAATAGAATGATATTCACATATCATAATTCTAAAGTAAATACATTGATCCACAGCTTTATCTCCTTAGAGATCATATTCTAAAAAATTAAGATCTCAATAATGAAATAAGTATTTTAATCTATAATAATAAAATATCTAAATTAATTCCAAAATTTGTTTAATTCCCCAGATGTTGGTCTCTTAGAGTTAGTGGGTTATTCGTTACATGGTAATCAAATTATATGATATTGAACTCCCTTGATAAAGGTTTAATATTCCATAAGAGACTAAATAAAAAAATTAATAAATTATAACAAAACATAATAAATCATTTGAGTCAAAATTATAATTCTTTAATGGTATCCATAGAGTCAATCATACATAATATTCTGCATCATTACATGTGGAAAATGGAAACATAATAAAAGGGTGATATTATATGCTCAATAAGGGATATCATACGATATAACTAATATGTAATGACAATAGAATAGGAAATATAACCAAATTTAATAAACAAATTATTATATTCAAATGGATATACAAGAATAAAATAATCCAGGTATAACATATGAAATAAATAATATCATGGAGAAAATTGAATAATCTCATAACGATGGGAAATAATAATATAGTACATTATAAACATAACATACCGGCCTTATGCCAATACATAATACATAAATGGTGATGATAATCTTATAACACTCTCTTAGTTGTCTCAAAAGACCCACCTATGCACTGAGGGGATATATAATTCTGGGCCCCATACAACACATAAAATTCCAGTGGATTTCATTATATACTAAAAGAGAATTTAAAATACTTGGGATAATGTTCAATATTGAACATTTTAGAACTAAGTAGCATAATTTCTCAAAGAAGCTTATATTATAAGACTTTCCTGTATATAAAAATGGATTATAAAGTCATGAAAATATTTTCCCCCTATGAATAAATTAATAAAAATATCAAATGTAATTCCCATAAAACATATTAAAGATAATTAGGGATTCAACATGTTAAAATAATAACCCTTACTAAGTGAAGAATACAAGATTGTAGTTATCCCATACTAATAAATATTACAATAATCAATGAGTTTAATCAATTTTAGACACGTATTTTTTATGGTATAATCCCAAGGTAATTATGGATAAATACCTTAAAATATTTAGATTATGTGTTCACACATATTTGATATGCATTAGGGATATAAAATTTTCTTAAAAAATACTTCTAGGTTATAATGAATTGATTAAAAAGCTGAAATTATGCCAAATTAATGTTTATTCTACATGGAACTCAATATAGTATCAACAATCTATAGAGAATCCATCCTTATATGGAAAAATTCCATCCTTTAAAAACAATACATTCATAATTCCATAAACACCAAACATGATTGGGGATTTGGATAATGAATTTTTTAGTTATCTATACATAATTCTCCTTAATAATGAGTAGAGACAAAATTTGGAAAATGGTGCTACATTAGAAAATATAATTCATGATTACGCAAATATGATTTCATAGTTATCATATTCCTCCAGATTTACCAACATATGATATTTTAATGAAAAAATTTCAAATTCCATCCTTTATTTAATTTTTATATCTTGAATAAAAATATGTAATTCTTTTTATAAAATACATCCTCTAATTATACACATTCAGATTTTTAATATTTATGTTTCATTTAATAAAAATGTTGTATCAATGTAAACACCATTTAATTTCCAAATAAATTTATAATTTAATACTACACAACCCCTAGATACATAACACCTTATCACGTCAACCTAAGCCAAAAGGGTATGGTGGGAAATGGTGGTACCTTCATGGGATAGTTTCATCCAACATTGATCTAGAAGTGATTTCCACTAACATGAAAATATATTGTAGATTATTATTCTGTGACTAAAATTATTGATGTTCATGTCAGTATTGGTCAAGGGATGACCCTAATATTGCTTCTTCTCTCCCTATATATTATAAATGAGCATTATAAGTTATATTCCTACTTGTTGAGTCCATATTTTCTCTGTTCTAAATCAATTATATCTCATTATTTCCCTTAATATACAATAATTCTAATATTCACTTTATAATCACTATATTACCAATAGTCATAACTCCAAATGTTTATAAGAATTAACAGTCATGTAATATCCATATTTAATCTTAATTCTTATAAATTCATTAAAATTAATCTCCTAAATAATAATTCCAATTTTTAATTTATTCTATATTTTGATAATTTGGATTTAATTATTTTTCTTTTATACCTTTATTATTATATACATTATTGTTATTGGATAATATGATCTAGGAGAAATCTAAATTGCTCATTAATTATTTATTTTTGTCTATTGTCTATTCTTAGTCATAACCGTCATAATAAATTTGTATCTTTGATTTCTCGTACATTTTTTTTATAATATAATATGCTTATTTATTAGTATAATTTCTCAATTATTACAATATCCCCCATTTATCAAAATTTAATCCTCAATGTCATATTTCAATCTAAGAACGAATGAAGATTTGACTTTATCATTGCATCCGTAGGCTCCCATGTTTCCACCTCTAGTTAGTGATTCCTCTACAAAATACTCACCACATGAGTTATTATATTCTCCAGTAATTTCACTCTCATATGAAGAATCATAATCACATGTTGAAGGGTTTCAAGACAATTGGGGGACTATTTACCCTTTTTGAACATACCACAGAACCAACAACCATAACCAAAACTTAATCAACTAAATGATGCATGATAAAAGCTATGACAACTCAACCATTTATTTTAACATAAACCAACGAAGAGTACCATAGCGGAAACCAACACTAAAACTTCCGAGTAAACAGTGGATAGACAAACTCAAAGACTAAAATAAAACAACCCAACTCCATGCTCCATAAGCTCCAAGATCCAACATCCCGAACCATACCAAATATCACGAAACAATGCTCTAAACATGTGACACTTTACCATTTCCAACATCTAGGTACATGATATCTGCAAAAGCACCAACGTGCCAAGAAGGGGGTGAGTAATTAAACTCAGTAGGTTTTCCCCGATGACTTCCCATCTCATGCCTCTAGGATCAAACATGTTAGCACATTTATATAAAACAATTTATATAAAACAATTCCAGAACAGTTCATAATATAACAAGTTCTATTTCAAAACCACTTTCCAACAATAACCATCCTTCTCAAGAAAAGAAACCAAGAAAAGTTCCCGATCACATTAACATTTCCATTGGGCACATTCGTTCCATTTCACCAATCCATACAACAAACCATGCATGTGACCTGGACCTCCCTATACTTGAGAGTGGTGAGTTATCCTTCCACTAAGCCATCACATAGTGGACTACCTTGACGGGGGTACTTCACGACCTTATCCATCCCAACCTAGTGATGGGGGGGGGGACTTCTTGCCCTTATCCATCCCAACCTATTGATGGGGGTACTTCTCGCCCATATCCATCCAATTTCATATGAACACACACCACAACCCATGCAATCCATGCCAAAACCAAGTGTGTTCAAAACCTTTCAATAAAGAATCAACTTTTTTATTGAAAACCATTTATTTCAAGCAGAAAAGCCATAACCAATTTAAAATCACCATTTTAAATTCACATAAACCAAGAATTTCCAAAAACACACAACTACAATCACTCGTTACTAAAAAGGGGTTTAAACCATTCTTTCACAGCAGATAAACAAACCATTTCAATCAAGGAAAACAATTTGAAACTATGCCTTCACGTTATAAGAAAGAGGAATCAGGAGTGAAGCCACCTACCTCAACAAAAAAGGCGAAACCAACCAACGGATGAAGAACGTTAATAAAACCGAGTCAACTACTCCCCGAACCTCCTTAGATTCCTTCCCATAGTACCCAAAAAAACCAGAACCCAACTTAAAAGTCATCCACTACATTATATCTACCCACCTAGGGCATAGATCGAAGGATCCATCAAGAGGGAAGAAGTATATCTAAGAAAACTAAATGAAATGAGACTTACCTCGATCAACCAGCCTCTAAACGCCAAGGAAAACCCCCAGATCGCTTCCAAAATGACTGGTAAGTGTTCTCACACCTTCACCAGAAAGAAATCCCGAGTTAGGCCCATATAGGAGAAAAAATGAATGGGTTTAAAGATAAACCGGATTAGATCCTTAAAAATAGGGTCTAAGTTGACCATGCGCACGATTAATCCGCACGGTTAGGCAAACCGTGCGCTAACCGTGAAGTAGACACTCCTTGGAAGGGGTGCTCCGCATGGCCTCCTCGCACGGTTTGTCCAAACCGTGCACACACTGGGAAGTCTTCTCTATCCAAGTGACCATCACCTGCACAGCTTCCGCACTGTTTGAGAAAACCGTGTGTAGCCTGTGCGTCACCCCTTTTTTCCCTTTTTACTCTCTAAAATTTTCCAAACTTTCTCCAATAATCACCCATAGGCTTCATGTACTTAAAAATCATAAAACAAGGGTTACTTAACATAAATTAGGGGTACTAAATTCTCCCCACCATTGGCCTTTCTGTCCTCAGAAAGTAGAAAACCACTGCTCGGAAGAAAGAGGTCTGGACACTGCTCTTTTATTTCCTTTTCATGTTCCCAAGTTTCTTCCTGAATCTGACCATGTTTCCACGAAAATTGTACTAGAACAATGATTTTTCCATGAAAGACTTTATCTTGCCTATCCACAATCCGTACTGAGATGTGTACCAAAATAGCATCCGACTCTTGGTCAACGTGATCCCATCTGATCACATGGTCAGGATCGGGTTGATACTTCTTCAAATGAGATACATGGAACACATTGTGCACCAAATTGAACCGTGGTGGTAATTCCAACAGATATGACACCTCTCTAACCCATTCTAGTATCTCAAAAGGGCCTATATATCGAGGAGATAATTTGACCTACTTCCCAAAACGACGATGTCCAATCCTTAGAGATATTTTAAAAAAGACATGATCACTCACCGAAAATGACAATGGTCTTCGGAGATGATCCGCATAAGATTTCTGACGACTCTGAGCCATCTCCATTCTCTTTCTAATCAACTGAATCTTCTCTATTGTTTCTTGGACGAGGCTTGTCCCAACTAGTGAAGTCTCACCTGGTACCACCCAACAAAGTGGAGAGTGACAAGGACGCCCATACAATGATTCAAACAGAGCCATGTGTATCGAGGCTTGATATCTGTTATTGTATGATAACTTCACTAAGGGTATATGGTCCTCCCATGAGCCACCAAAATCCATTTCACAAGCCTGCAACATATCTTCCAATTTTTGTATCGTCTGCTCAGATTGTCTATCTGTCTGAGGATGATACATCATGGTCATCGTCAACTGAGTCCCAATGGCTTGCTGTAATGATTTCCAGAAACGAGATGTGATCCTCGAATCTCTATCTGAGACTATAGACACTGGTACACCATGCCTCTTTACCACTTCTCAGATATATATTTTTGAACGATCTTCCACCGTATGAGTTTCAGGAATCGGGATGAAATGGGCCGACTTGGTTGATCCACTATCACACAAATGGCATCGTGTTTCTGAACCTTTCTTGGAAGACCTGTAACAAAATCCATTGTTATCTAATCCCATTTCTACACTAGAATATGTAGTGACTTTAACATACCGTCTAGTCTATGATGCTCTTCTTTAGCCTGCTGAAAAGTTAAACATCGCGAGACGAACTCGACCACCTTCCTTTTCATGCCGCTCCACCAAAACTGATCCTTCAATGCCTTATACTTCTTCTATGTACCTGTATGTACAAACCATCTCGAATGGTGGTAAGCATGAAGGACTTGTTCCTGACAGACCATAGGTACAACCATCCGATCTCTGAAACACAAAACTGAACCCGCTTCCAGTTTCCAGCCATCAATGGTCTCCCCAACATGGATTTTTGAACTCAATTCTTGACATTCTATATCAGACGATTGTTCCTATTTGACCATTTTTACCAAATCAGGAACAAGCTTAGCTGAAAAGAAAACCGTAACGTCACCTCAGTTTTCACATTCCACATGCATGTTGTCTAAGATTGAAATCAAATGCAATTCGTCTGAAACTTCTTTCACCAATTGAGCATACGACTTTCTACTTATTGATCGGACATCGAATTTCCCTTACCCGGTGTATACATAAAGTCAAAGTCGAACATTTGGAGATACTCCATCCATATCCTCTGCCTCAGATTCAAATCTCGCTGTGAGAAAATGTGTTTTAAGCTTTTGTGATCTGTAAACACAGTAAATTTCTCACCAAAGAGATAATGTCTCCATGTTTTCAAAGCATGGATGACTGCAGCTAACTCCAAATCATGTGTTGGGTAATTATTCACATGCACCCTCAACTGCCTTGAACCATAAGTAACAAAATGGTATCCTTTCATGATAAGACATCCCAACCCTGATCCTGAAGCATCCCAATACACCACATACCCCTGTCCTTATTCTGGAAAAATCAAGATGGGTGCTGATTTAAGGTGAACTTTTAACTCTTTAATAGATCTACGACATTCCTCAGTCCATTGAAATGCATTGTTCTTCTTTGTCAATGTTGTCATAGGAGAAGTTAGTCGGGATAAGTAACGGAAAAAAGCATCGATAATAACCATCTAGACCAAGAAAACTTCATATTTCAAAGACCTTCTTCGGCGGTTTCCATGAAAGAACAGCTTCTATCTTTTCTGGATCCACTGAAACACCTTTCTCAGAAATGACATGGCCTAGAAAACGTACCTCTTGTATACAAAAATCACACTTTGATAATTTGGCATACAACTGATGGTCTCTCAATATTTCCGACACTATCGCCATGTGTTGCTCATGCTCAGCCCTTTTTCTTGAATACACCAATATATCTTCCAAAAACACCACAACAAAAGAATCCAGATATCGCTAAAATATCTAATTCACAAAATCCATGAAAACTGATGGTGCATTGGTAAGACCAAAAGGCATGAATACATATTCACAGTGGCCATATCTGCTTCTGAAGGCTGTCTTCGGAATATCCTCCTTCCGAACTCACAATTGGTGATATCATGATCGCAAGTCAATTTTGGAGAACCACTGAGCTCTCCTCAATTGATCAAATAGATCATCAATGCGTGGAAGTGGATATCTATTCTTTTTCATAACTTGGTTAAGCTTATGATAATCAACACATAGCCTAAGAGTTCCATCTGCCTTGTTCACGAACAAAATCGGTGCAGCCCACGGAGACACGCTTGTCCGAATGAAACCCTTTTTTTGTAGCTCCTCTAACTACACTTTAAATTCCCTTAACTCCGTTGGTGCCATCCTATAAGACAGAAGGGAAATTGGTCTGGTCCTCAGAAGGAGATCAATCATAAACTTCACTTTTCTTATAGGAGGTAACCCTGATAAGTTTTCATGAAAAACATCATAAAATTGATCCACCACAGTGGGAAAGCTATTTTCCTCAATTTCTTCCAATGATGAAAAGTCAACGCTGCCAATTGGTAAGAGATAATTCCCACCATTGGTTCCAACAATCTCTTTTCACCTTTCTTTTCCATCTTCTCTCCTCTGAAGAGATTCTCAATGTCGTCCTCAGTCGTGAAACTAACTGTTCTCCCATAACAGTCGATGTGAGACTTAAACCTTGTCAACCAATCCATACCCAGGATTACATCATAGACATCCATATCCAACATGGAGAAGTCCCATTTCATCTCAAATCCATCAACATTTATATCACATTCTTTACACGCGAAGCCTTGACATTCTCTTTCACCAAGAGGAGTTTGCAGTTTCATAACAGAACGCATCATTTCCAGTTTTAAACATAGCAAGTCAACAACATGAGAAGCAATGAAGGAATGTGTTGCACCAGTATCAAACAACGCTTGAAAAAAGGTAGAATTAAAAAGAACCATACCTCTTATTATTGATGGTTCAATGTGATCATCAAAAATCATATGCTCATCTCCATACAATTGCTTCGTCGCTGCACTGTTCTCATTTTTGCCTTGCTGAGATTGCCCTGGAAGAACAGTCACGGTATTTCGAGAATCACCATGGTTAGCTCTGTTATGATGAGGAGACTGATTCTACTATCCTTTTCATGTCGATGCATATGATGCTTACGACACATGCGAAGTGTCACGTGCTCTCGACCTCAGAGCATTCCTACAATAGCACGATAGAAGCCCCATATGCTTGAAATTGTGACATTCTCTAGGTTGCGCCGTACACTCTCTCTTTATATGGAGAGTCAAACCACATTGAAAGCAACCTCCTCTTCTTTGGGGTCGTGGAGGAAGATTCACTGATCCAACTGTTTGGTTCTGATTTGCACTCCCACCATGGAAGTAGGTGTCCCTCTTCCGCTTGTTCCTTGAATTAGAGTTCCCACCCGTTCTTGTGGGTATCATCATACTTCCTCCTCCCATAACTCTTGAGATGTCTCTTTCAGCTACTTTTTCTTTGTTTACCATCTCTTTATAATTTGTAATACAGAGCAAAACTATCTTCGAGCGAATATCCTGTCGCAACCCTGACTCAAAGATGTGTGCCTTCAGCGACACACTTGCAGAAACTTCCGGTGCAAAGCGCACTAAATTCATGAATTTATCTGCATACTCCGTGACAGAGAGATTCTCCTACTTTATGCTGAAAAATTCCATTGTCCTTTGGATCTCAAACATGTGAGGATAGAATTTTTTATTGAACAATTTCTCAAATTCCTTCTAGGCCAGGCCATGATCCACCTTATTCAGCACCACTAGCTCCCACCACTGTCATGCAAGATCCACCAGCATATACGTCTCCAACTTTACTTTCAGTTCTGTTGGTGTGCTGATGAAATCGAAGATACGATTCATCCTACTCAGCCACACCTCTATCCTTTCTGGTTCAGAATCACCCAGAAAAATAGGTGGATTCTGTTAATGGAACTGGATGCAATGGTCTACATGTCTTGACTCATCCCACCAATTCCCCGTGTCCACGGCCTGGAACACTTGAACTATACTTTCAACCAGATCATAGTTTACACATGGTTCAGGTGGAACCACATTCTCCAATGCTTCTTCAAGTTGGTTTCTAAGATGCCAAACGGGTGCCATTTTTTATACACACAACACACGTCGTTAGTCTCACTTCCTAGAAAATAAAGGCATAGCATTTCAAATTCTATCACATCAATAATCACCACAATTTTTTTTCAAAACAATGTTTTCCCATGTTCAACCATTTTTTAAAAACATCACACTTGATTTTTTGAAAATTAGAACATTTTCAAAATACAACAAACATCCTGTTTCCCCAATCATTCATTTGAAACTCAATTCTACATTTTTCACAAATTTACATCTTTTCACAAAATCATAATTCATTCCTCCCCATGAGATATGAAATCTTAGTGTGAAGTCGTTCCTCTACAATTAATGTCATGCTCATCTCATTGGCTAAACCCATGATAGTGAGATTTACAAGATTCTAGAAGTGTATCCAAAACACTTATGTACCCAACTCCCTGGTAACTTAAAGTTCGTCATAAACAGGTTAGCTACGTCCTTTTATGATATACCTTTCATGTTAGAACAATCCTACTCATGTCTAATAATTTGACCTAAGGAATAGACAAGAATATATTTCAACTCCAAAACCAAGAACATTGATGATTACTTGTTAAGCAGGGACCGAACAAGCTGATACCATTTGTAATGACCCGCCACTTCTCATTGGCTTGAGATCTCAACGAGGCATTACTTGGCCTTATGTGACATCCCCAAGGCACCAAAGGATGGAAATAAATGTCGAAGTATATAAAGATAAGTGGGAGACAATTTACCCTTTTTGAGCATACCACAGAACCAACAACCATAACCCAAACTTAATCAACTAAATGATGCATGATAAAATTTAAGACAACTCAACCATTAATTTTATCATAAACCAACCAATAGTACCACATCGAAAACCACCACAAAAACATCAAAGTAAAGAACGGAAAGAAAAACTCAAAGACAACAAGACAGCAACCCAACTCCATGATCCACAAGCACTAAGCTCTAACATCACGAACCAGCCCAAGTATCACAAAAAAGTGTTGTAAACATGTGACACTTTACCTTTGCTAACATCCCGGTACAGGATCTCTACAAAAGCACCAACGTGCTAAGTAGGGGGTGAGTAATGAAACTCAGTAGGTTTTCCCTGATGACTTCCAAACTCATTCCTCTAGGATAAAACATGTTATCACATTTATATAAAACAATTTATATAAAAAAATTCCAAAACAGTTCACAATATGACAACTTCCATGTCAAAACCATTTTCCAACAAAAACCATCTTTCTCAATAAAAGAAACCAAGAAAAGTTCCTGATCACATTAACATTTTCATTGGGCACATTTGTTCCATTTCACCAATCCACACAACCAACCATGCATGCGACCTGGACCTCCATATACTCGTGAGTGGTGAGTTATCCTTCCACTAAGCCATCACTTAGTGGGCTACCTTGATGAAGGTATTTCACGACCTTATCTGTCCCAACCTAGTGATGGGGGGATTCTCGCCCTTATCTATCCCAACCTGTTGATGGGGGTACTTCTCTCCCTTAACCATCCCAATGCATATGAACACACACCACAACCCATGAATCCATGAAAAAACCAAGTGTGTTCAAAACCATTCAAAAAAGCATCAACCCTTTTATTGAGAACCATTTTTTTCAAGCAGAAAAACCATAACCAATTTAAAATCACCATTATTAATTCTCTTCAACCAACACATTATAAAAACACACAAATTCCAGCACCCATTACTAAAAAGGGGTTTCCACCATTCTTTCACAGCAGATAAACAATCCATTTCAATCATTGAAAATAAATTAAAACTAAGCCTTCAAGTTCTAAGAAAGAGGAATATGGAGGGAAGCCACCTAGCTCAACAAAAAAGGAGAAACCAACCAACTGACAAAGAACGTCAACAAAATCGAGTCATCTACTCCCGAACCTCCTTATTGTCCTTCCCCTAGTACCAAACAAAACTAAAACCCGACTTAAAAGTCATCCACTACCTTAGATATACCCACCTAGGGTGTATATCTAAGGATCCATCAAGAGGGAAGAAGGAGATCCAAGAAAACTAAAGGAAACGAGACTTACCTCAATCAACTGGCCTCTAAATGCCATGGAAAAACTCCGGATCGCTTCTAAAACTCCTTGTAGGTGTTCTCCCACCTTCACCAGAGAGAAATTCCGAGTTAGGGCCATCTAGGAGAAAAAATGAGTGGTTTTAAAGATAAAATGAATTAGATCCTTAAAAATAGGATCTAAGTTGACCATGCACATGGTTAATCCACACAGTTAGGAAAAATGTGCGCTAACCATGTGGTATCCACTGCTTGGAAGGGGCTCTCCACACATCATCCTCGCACGGTTCATCCAAATCATGCTCACACCGTGTGGTCTCCTCTACCCAAGTGACCATCACCTGCATGGCTTCCGCACGATTTGAGAAAATCGTGCGTAGCCCGTGCGTAGCCCGTGTGTCACCCATTTTTCCCTTTTTACTCTTTTAAAGTCTCCAAACTTTCTCCAACCATCACCCATATGCTTCACGTACTTAAAAAAGCATAAAACAAGGGTTACTTACTTGAAACCTGGGGTACTACAAATGTGCATTGGTCTTAGCTTCTATTTCTTTCAAAATATCATGACCCATTTCTATGGAGATAGCTCCCGGAGGAGACTTCCCCAATATGGATTTAATGTCCTGTCAATTAGTTTGTATCATATACTTTCTATAAAACATTTGATGTATTTATATGATTATTTATGGATAATACCTTTGATATTGTCTCCTCCATAAGATATAGACCTAATAACTTCTTTTCTCCAACTTTAACATAACTTGTCATAGGCTACAATCTATTTCCATAAAAGTAATTGTATGATTCCATTTTTATACTAGATTGGTAACTATTGGTTTACGAAAACTCCACTAGTGGTAGATATCAATCCCAAATTCTTTTTTAGTAAAAAGAAAATGACCATAACAATCCTATATTATTTGGATATTCCTTTCAGACTGCTCCCCATGGTGATGATTTAGAATGAGAGGAATGCATACTTTCTTTGACATGATATTTCCCCTCTGCCTCCATTGTCACACTTATTTCTTTCCTTCCTCCATTTGTTTCCCTTTTCTTGAGTCTCCTCGTCTCTTGCGTTCATTGGAAGTTTTCATGGAAGCCAAAGGAAGTATTAAAAGGTCTATTGAACTTCATATCTCATTCTAGTGAAGCTGGATTGTGGTTTTTTTTCATTGTGGTGGCGATCCTCACAACTCAAAGATGAAGGATTCTATGATGTTTTGGTTTCAATTTGTCATTAATTCTTATTGGTTTGGTTCCTCTGATGATGATGCTCTTGAGACTGTGGTGGTTCTGTAAAGGTGATTTTATGATCATAGGGAAAGGTGTAGTTTTCTATTAAATCCATAGGTGACTTCATATAAACTCTAGACTCATGATCTTATACTTATATCAGAATATAATAAGGATCAACGAACTTAAGGAGTTTTTGGGATGAGTGGTTTGAAAAGTTTCATATGTTCTAAGAACACCCTATTTCGGATGTTCTCCTTCTATTGATCTACCACTATACCTCTGGTGATTATGTTTGTTTACATAAGGAGTTATACATTTATTAAATATTATATTGAATGAGTTTTTATGGTTTGGGATGATGGAACTTCCATAGGAGAGGCATGATTTTTACGGCCTTTTCATCACCAACTCTGATCTAGATTATATGATCCCTTACTCCCCCTATTTGTGGGTTGGTATGGTGGTTCTCCAAAAGGATTTTAGATGTTCTTATCTAGCGGACGATGGAGGTATATGAGGATTGACTGGTGTAGGTCTACCCCCTTACTTTTCTCATTGGTTATTGATGTTTCAGTTATGAAGGGTTTCTTTCTATTCATTTTAGGTGAATTGTCACATGTGTTTTGTATTCATCGGTGATGTCTAAAATTGTGTGATTGAGTTAGTTGATGGTGGTGGTTAGGATGTGATTGAGTGATAAAATAATATATTGTATTTTTTTTTTATATAACCCTTGAAGGAAATGTAGGCATTTCAAATGAAGTTGGCTTGGGCCTGATGATGTCTGGAAACTAGGAATGGTCTGTAATAGAGTGTAGTGATGATATTTTCTTACTTCAAGGTTTTTTTTACGTGATAATTATTTGAATATATAACTTATGTTTTTATGTTGTGTTCCCCATCCTTCATATGATTTAATGTCTGAATGTGTTAGGGTGAACATTCTTCCATCAACATTTTTTTTAAATTTTAGTTTTTATTAATTATTTAATTTGAATTTGGATTTGTGTGTCAGGATAATGGTATCATGGTTTCCTAATTTTGGAAGTTGGTTATAAAACATATTATTGTTTGGTTTTTACTATGGTTTTTTGGGATTATTTCTTAGTTAGTCTCTCATAAATTCTATATGGGTTCCCAATAATCAATTAAAAGTGGGGATTTTGGAAAATCAAAAATACAAATTTAATAGATAGGTTATATTAATAATATTCCATATATTTAAATCCTTAAGGTGGATCCATCAAAATTTTGATGTAAAACTTGGGTAATGATAAAAAACTATTTATAAGTGTATTCCATTAAGTCTCTCAATTTCATTTCTATATAACCTTTTTAGTTTATCAAGAGGAAAATATTCTAAATTTTATAGGGAATGAGATGAATTTGGAAGATAATCTATAATGAACCATTTTTCATTATTCCACATGGATTAATTAGGTATCACTTTCATGAAATACATAGTAATGTTTTCCCATTTTCACTTTGGTATTGGTAATGGTTTCATAAATTATTTGGCATGTTGTCATTCAATAATCACATATTGAAATACTTAGCATATTTCAATGTAATCTTCAATCCTTCACATTATATTTTTTTGCCAAAAATATTCTTAGTAATTACAACACACCTTGGTGCTGAAAGGATTTATAGATAATTTTGATATATGAGACTCATCCAATTGTTTTTTATTCACATCTATTATTAATGGTAAACATAACTTCTTAACAAAACATTAAAAATTCCTCATTACTAAAGGTAAACTCTCATAATTTTCTATTCCTAGAATCTTACATACTCTTTTATGGAATTTTATAGTCATGTTAATAAACTTTAATCCTCTCCAATAAAGAATGTTGTGAAATTACATAGTATAATAATGAATTTTCCCCTTCTATTTTAATACCCATACCCATTCATGCCAAATTCATGAGGATTGGATCATTATCAAACTTCACAATGGATTAGATAACACAATATTTTCTACTTAATTTATATTCAGAATTTTTTCTTTCCCAAGAATGTAATACATATCAAAATCATAATCCGTATATAGTTTTCCATCTCTTTTTCCTCATATCATGATCATTTATAGAAAAAATATATTTCAAAATCTAGTGGTCTATGTATATTTGAATTTCCTCTCCATAGTGATAATGTCTCTAAAGTTTTTGTATAAAATTAACCACTTCCAAATATAAAATATTCTTTTTGTAATTAATCTCACGGGGTTACAATTATTGAGATACGTAAACAACAACAAAATCATTTTTCATTAGAAAATATATAACATTTCATTGATCAATCACTCTAAATAAATGACCCTTCTTTACCAGATGATAGATTTAATATATGTTCCTTAAATAATATCCCACTTAATTACTAATATATATTCACATTCCTTTGTACATATAAATTTTCCCCCTTATGAGTAAACTTTATTAATGGGTTAGCTAATTGAGAAATGTTTTTTCACAAACCACCGATAATGTCCATCCCAGACACAGAAACTGCATATTTCAGTTATGATGGCGTCTCTTTTTTCGAGTCCTTACAAACAATTTTAAGTTAAAATATATATATATTATTAACATAAATAATATTACCAAGGAAAGATAAATGTTGAATAAAAAATTCACATTTATTAAATTTCCGATATCACTCGGTGTTCATTAAAACCACCAACAAATTTTTTAAATAACTTTCACTCTCCAAATAACATTTAGAGTATATTATAATTTAATCAACAAACACCACCGTATAATATTTCATAATATTTATTTAATACACTTAATAATAAAATCCATAAACATATAGGGTGTATTTTTCAAACAAAAAAGGTATTACTATGAACTCATAATGACCATACCACATTAAGAAGATTGTATTTAGGATATCCACCTTCTTAACATTTAATTGATGATAACTTGAATGAAGATCAATCCTTTTTATGTATTGATCACCTTGAATTTAATCAAATAGGATAACAATATGTAGGAATTAATATTTATTCTTTATAGTAATTTAATTGATTTCCTACAATTAATGCATAACCTCATTAAATGTTCATTATTATTCAAAAATAAAACAATTTCCCCTATGGTGAAATACTTGGAGAAATGAAACATTTATCATAATAGTTTTAAAATTGATTATTCAACTCAACTAACTCTGCTGGATAGATTCTAAATGGTATTATAAATATGGTTATTTCATCAGTGATAAAACCATTAGAAAATTAAACTTCTTGATCAGGAGGAAATCCAAGTTATTATTTGGAAATAAATCAATATATTTTTTCACAATGGGAATGTCTTATATTATCAAAAACTCCTTACCATTTATCGATTTAATTTAATTCATTTCTTACCTAAGGATTCCATTAATACATGCCAGTGGGGGTGGTTCCAAAAGAAATATTCTACTAATAAAATATCCCCTTAAAATATAAATTAATTCTACACTTTCCTCACTAATTCTAACATCATTATCTCAATAAATAATATTGTATTTATAATTTTTTACCCAATAAATCCCCAAGATTACATCCAAATATACTATATGTATAATGGTTATATTTATACTAAACAAAAAAAATCATTTTAACGTTATGTTCTTGTTATATATTTATTATAATCAAAGAACCATTCTGTGTTTAAATTGGTAAATTATTCCTTAATATATTAGTGGGAGATTAAATATTCTTTTAAAGCATAAATGATTTAAAAAGGTGTGTAGAACAAAAATTGAACAATGTATTAGCTAACTTGGAGTTTATAATCAAAATAGATATTATCACATCATTTTGATATTATAAATCAACCATTTTATTAAAAAAGTTCAAATATTCATCTATAGGCCCATTCTTGGGTGAAATGAGAGTTTTAGATCTCTTGGATCACTGAGAAGGGGTGGGGTTAAATAGTGATATTTTTTTATGAGTTATTAACTTTTACACCCAACATATTCAAATCCTAAATGTTATTGATCCAGCAAACGATTTCTCACAGACTCACCTTCATATAGAGTAATGAAGATATAGAGCAACACACAATATTTACAATTTTGTATAAAAGTCCTACAACATTATATGATTGTTATTACCAAAAAAATGGATTATTCATTGTATGAAATCATCATTATACAACAAAAAGTACACTATGATCTATATATATTCACTATATCCATTAGCTAGTTATACTCTCAATCCTGATAGGTTATTTCACCCCAATCACTCATTCTGGTTTCTATGGAGTTGATCCATATTTATAAATATATACTTCTTATATTTCAGTTCTTATTCACAAAATTGATGTATGATATCCATCCAGGAGCTTAAATGATTAGGTTTTCTCAAGTACCCCCTCAATAAATTCAATAGCAGTGTTATTCACAAGACTCCTTCTAAATCAAAAGTGATCTGGATCTTCCTTAGCGTCCTGAATACTTGGGTGTACAATAGATCATGTTCTTATACAATGGTTCACATCTTCATATCCTTCTATATCTATGATACTAATGTGTATTAGGATATCAAAACTATCTTTTATGATGTATTAATGTTCTCTCAATATTACCTATCATCACCTTTTTCTCTTAACTACATATTTACAAGTAAAGATATTACATTTACATAGTCTTTCATTTTTATTTTGAAACTCCATAATCTTATATAATAGTTCCAATTTTACCTGATATATCATATAAATTCATAATAAAAGTTTCCTTTTTAATATCCATATGTATCAGGTATAAAATAAATAACTTTAAACTCATTGAAATACCTATATTCATGAGTTTGTTTTTATTTTCTATAAAGACCTTGATATTTGTGACTGTTAATATTATCTTAGATTTTCATTTAATTATACATTCATCTAAAATTTATATATGTACTGAAGCTCTATGTTTAATCCTTATTGTGATGATTAAATATCATTATTAATGATTTTCAATGAATCTTTACATTCTGAATCATGGATTAATGATCATCCATTAATAGTTAAAATCGATGAATTTTCCTTTTTTAGTGTATAAAAAGGATTACATTGAGGATTTAAGACTATTAGTCAAAGCTTTATAATCAATGACTTTTACATTTTTCTAGTTTAGCTAAAAATAACAAACATTCTTTAAATGAATTCTGAAATTTTTCCAAGAGACTCAATACCTTATTAATCAACTGAAAAACACCTCCAACATGTTATGGATAATGTATACACATTAACCATTACATATATTTGATTTATTTGAAGAACCATATAGTAAACATCATATTAAGTTTGATACATTGATTTAGTCTAATCAAAGTCTTCATGAAGTAGCACCACACCTCCTTTTCTGGTTTATCTTGGAAACAACTCACAATACTAATAACATTGTATGATTTATCAAGATTATTATAAAATACCAATTCATGAATCCATAACAATCATTCATGAATCATAACATCTTTCACCAAACACATATATAAATATTTATTATAATTGAATCCAAAGACCTCTAAATCAAAAAAATATAGCCATTTTATAATTTTTTTCAATATCCTCACACATTTCTAGAGATTAATATTTGTGCTTATATATTTCTCTTCAATATGGAAAATAAAATGCAAAAGTTCAATACTGTTCTACACACATCATCCAAAAAACCAATTATTCTTTTTTTAAGAGGATCTTGAGTAACATATATGATAAAAAATACATCACATTTATTTCCTTATTAAATATCCTTATGTTATAGTAATTTTTTTTATACATATTCATATCTAGAGTATGAAATAGGTGGGATTTAAACAAGGTTGTTCACACTATCCATAAACAACAAGACATGTGATAGAATGATAAAAATATCATTTTAGGGGCTTCTCAAACTAGATGTATCATTAAAATCCATCACAGTCGATAAATAATTAAATAAAAACATAAAAAAAGTTCAAATACCAAGAATAAAACTCCCCATTTGTCTCATATTTTTACAATCAACACCCCCATCACATGTGAATTTACAAAAATCTTAACTAAGGGATGTATGTCTGAATTTCATTACTCATACTCATGATTAACCCAAATTGTGTTATATTGGTAGCTTCTTTTCAAAAAAAAATATCCCCTTAAATAAATTCACTTACATTTCTAGTTTCTTAAAGTTGAAATACCATGACGTCGAACATATTTATTCTCAGTATGTGTCAACCTTACATCCCCCCTTTGATTCCCTACATGTTAGAAAAAATATACAATAATAATAGATAATAAAGAGGAACCTATTAATTCCTAAAAGAAAAATTCTAGTTGATATTTCTTCCTCAATTTAGGACATTCCATCCTTCCAACCATAGAAAACTTCCTCCTATTAGAATTCAAAATAGTTTATTTATTTATTTATTTGAGCTTATAATATTTTCATTCTATCTTTTGAACCTTATATAGAATGTCCATAATTTTCACCTTATTTTACTTGAACCTTCAAACATGAATTTTTGGACATATTCTCGTGTATTCCAACACATTTATGAGTATACATTTTTTTACTTTAACATTATAATATGTTTATTATTTCTCTAGACTCTTGGATAGCACTGCCTCTTTAGATTTTCCACTTTTAATTTTAAAAGTATTAATATTACATTATTCATCCTCTTTTTATTCATGAATATGCATTCCTTTAATATCATAATGTTTCTCACCCAGTACTATACCCATTCACCACTAAACCATGTATCCTTCCAATCCATATCTACCACACACATATTGTAAACATCCAAACCATTTTTTTTGTATTATTTTAGTATAGATATAGTCACAAATTATTTTTCATACAATATATTATAACAGGTTCACTAATATTCCTCCTTGGGTCTTTTAAATTCTTTAGTAAAGGCATTTTATACTAGAAAGAGTATGATTTTTGTCCACACCTTCTGAAACAACAATAATAACCTTTGAAATTGGATCTTCCATTTTGATAAGCAATATTCCGAAAATTTCCATGATGATATTATAATGTAAAAAATCCTCAATTTTTCTAGGGGGATGTGGTTTCAAAGTAATATTATTCCAATCCTTTTATTTAGATGATCACTTTCTAGTTTTCATGGTCAAAAAAATTTCAGGCTTGATTTTTACATATATACTGTTAGATAAAATATGTTTATTTTGAAACTAATTATGTGAAGATTTATCTTTTTCCCTTGTACTATTATTCTAATTATTTTTAGAATAATCTACATTTACAATAGAAAAAGTAGTTTATTATTCGCTGGCCTTTTCCAAATTGTGTTGTACTTTGAGTCATATGGAATGTGATTTTTCCAGTTCTTATTTCTTTTTAACCAATTCCTCCTTCGAATCTATAATAATAATTTCTTATTTAGCTTCTCTAGACCTATGATTCATGACACCATCAATGTATATCACATTCATATTGACATAATATCCCTTATTAGTAGCCAAAATTTTTATTTCTTTCTCAAGCAACTTATTTTATTTACAAATGTATTTTATATGTCTCATCTATAATTCTAATTTTTGTTTCAGTTACCACTCAAGTAATAAGGATTATTCTCTAGTATAAATAGTAATTAATGAATCAAATCCTCCATCAGTATGAGAAAACATAGTTAATTCATTATCTGAGTCACTAGATAAGTCATCTTTATATTTCTTTCTCATCAAGATTCTTATTTTTACACTGAACCACTTCTCATTATTTTGTTTAGGTATTCTTACAATCCTTATATAATTAAAGTTATTTAACATATTTATTTGGTAAATACCATGAAATAGGACCAATATCATTAAAATTATAGCATATATATAGATTTTTAACTTTACTTTCTATTTAACCTTAAGGAATATCTTTGACAAAAGTGAAATAATTTGGATGAAGACTTTTTCATCCTCTGTATTCAAGTCTTTAGATTCAAAAGTATAATTTTATGTAACTTTTCTTTTTCTCATGGATTAAAAATACATTTCTACATTTTTATTATTTCTTAAATAAGGTTCCATTACCATTTCATAAGCTATGAGTATTTTTTTATCTCATAAATTTCTATGTCTTATCAATCGTGTAGTGATGAGATTTTTGAATCAAACTGATTTGGAAAATTCTTCATTAGTTTTTTGGAAATGATTGAATCATCTAGCTTCTCACTATATCAACAAATATTTCTCACAGTCTAATTTACCTAGGGGAAATAGATATCAATATCTTCATCAATATCAATTTAAATGTATTTAAAATTCCTTCTCTAGACTAGATGTTTTGATTGATTGACAATGACATTAGCTTCATAGATGATTCTAAAGTTTTCTATATCTCATTGGTAGTCTAGATAATCATAACCTTTGTATAAATTTTTTTTGATTGATACATATTGATTTAATTTTGAGCCTTTCTATCCAACTCTATAATCATCTTGTCTGTTATATTCAAAGACACCTCATTAGCAATGGGTTGAAAAAAAATATTTAATCATATGTCACTTTGAGGATAGGTTATAAGAGACAGGGTAGCATCATATTTATATAATTGTGATAATTCTTCCCATATAATGTGGGAACGCATTGGATACTTAAAAATATGAAATTCCCCATCAAAAAAATTATACCTCAGATATTTAGAGGCAATCAGCCCATATGATACCAATTAATATTCCCAGATCCATTGGATCACTTAAAGGGGGAGGTGGTGAATTAGTGGTCTCTTTTATTTTATTATTTATTCACTTTTTATCCAAAAATATTAAACCCAATATACTTATAAATCCATTCAATTATATTTCACAATGTCACCATAATATGCAGTAATGAAAAAAGTGATTAGCACATAATATTGAGAAGGTTCGGATGAAAGGATTACTTATTTCCATATAGGTTATTCCCCCAGCATTGATTCTCAATAATCTACCATAATAATCTTAGAACAAAAATTCCACTATTTTCTCTACACATCCACTACAGCCTCTAGTTGGTTATTCCCCTTCCACTAATCACAATTCATAGCTTCAGAGGTGTTGAAACATAGTTATGAAGTCCTAATTCTTGACGATATCCCTCCATGATCCTATAAGATTAGGTTTTCTTATGTACTCAATTAAAGAATCAGTAGTAGTTATGATATTGAGACTCCTCCCAAATGAAGAGAGATCTATATTTTATTCATATTCAAAAAATATTTGGGTGCACAATGTATCTCTTTGATATTCAATAGCACAAGAATTATTCTCCTTTTCTGTCAAGGATACATTTGTGTATTAGGATCCTATAACAATCTTTCATAGTGAACAAAAGTTTTCCAAATATTCTATCTCACCATCTTCTTCACATAACTAATTATTTATAAATATAAATATTTCTCATACCAAGTTTCCATTTATGCACATAAACTCCCTAATCTTTAGTAGCATGTTTGATATACCTCAAGATCTCGTTTTAATTTTGGAAAAATATTCATTTTTAATATCCATTCATATCGAGTATAAAATATTCTAATTTAAACTAATTCAAAATCTCCACATGCATGGAATCATGTTTCGTTGCCACAGATACCTTCTTGTTTGCAGGTGAAAAGTTTATCTAATTATTTCCTTCATTTATAAATATATTTTATGCTTCATTAAGTCACAATGATCTATATTGAATCCATACAGTAAAGGAATTTTATTATTTTTAAATAAATATGATGAATATTTACATTCATAATGAATGTATTACAATCATCCATGATGACTTATGATCAAGGAAATTTCCATTTTTTTGTCTGTAGTAAAATCTTACATTAATGTTTTATGGTCATTAGTAAATAACTTATAATCGTGGACTTTTCCATTTTTTTATTTAATCTCCAAATAAATAACATATATTAAATGAAATTGGATATTTTTTAAATAAACTAAATTTATTTTTAAGAAAATAAAAAAAATATTTTATATTGTAAAAAATGTATATACATCCACAGACACATTTCCTTGATTCTATGAGGTTCTATACACCAAACGTCGTTTTAAGGTATCTACTTTGAATCTATCCACCCAAAGTCATAACATAGTATCACTGCATCTCCTTTTTCATTTTATCATAGTATAAGATCACTCAACTAATAGACATGGTCACTTTATCATGTATGTCATACAATGCAAAATCATAGATCTATAATAATCCTTTAACATCATCACCTATTGGACACAAAAATCTATGGGAAGAATATATATTTTATGACAACCCTACTTTTATTACAAACATAAACATGATTTATTACATAAAACTTCACTTGATACAACAAGAAGATCGAGAGGTTTAGTGTCTTTGGGGATTAGGATCATTAAATAAAAACTTAAAACATGAAATACAACATCATTATTGAAAACTTCCTTTACATGACCACTACATTCCCTCGTACTTAGCATTGCATGGGATAACCTGAGCACGTACATAAGAAAAGGGTGAGCTATAAATCCCAGTAAGGGAGTACACATGGAATAACATGAGGAGTGCAATACATGTTAGGAAATAGGAATATAAATATAGCATAAGATAAACATGAACATAAAGGCATGATAAAGCATGATAATCATAACATGGAAATGTGGCAATAACACTTAACATGGAATTAGCATGAGCCAAGGCTCATTGCACATGAAGCATGAGTAAACCCTCATTGCACATGAAGCATGAGTAAACCCACATTTCACTTGAATTAGCATGATTCAACACTCATTGCACATGACGTATCATGATACTATAATTTACCCTATGCATTGGAGCGCTATAAGGGTGCACCCTTCTTAAACATTTCAATTCATGCATAAGTGTGCCACATGGATCATAAAACATGGATTCATAAAACATAATCATTTATTCCACGATGAAGGAATGTGGAATTAATACATGAAACTTTATAATCAATAAGTAAATGTGCATAAAGGTGAATACCCTTGATGGAGAAATGGGCATGGTATTCACTACACAATGGCATTGGATTAGAAAATCGGTGTGATTTCGGAAGCATAACGACGTGACATAAGAATTCATAAAAAAATGGTTGATGAGAGAGAAAGGGGTTCCTCATCATATCTATATGTAATGGAAATTATGTAGGTCATATAGATACATGTCCCAACAATTTTAATGGCATATAGATTCATGATACAAAAGTATTTCTTGAATGTAAAAGAGGAGAGAGGAGTTCCTTTCAGAATTTCGGCATAGTAATGGGTGTACATTGGAGGAATTTAATGAGAGAGAAAGGGGTATCTCATCATTCAAACATAAAGAGGGCAGTATGAGGGAGGTGCGAAACCATACCCCAACATTCATAATTGAAATTAAAAGGGCAAACAACTTATAGAAAATTGGACAAAAATGAGAAAGGATGAAAAAACCCTTACTTGGAAGTATGCTTCCAAAGGCTAGAGAGAGGCTTGTGAGATGCTTCATGGGAGCTTGGGGCACATTGGGATGATTCTAGAGAGATTAGGGTAGAGGTTGGGAGAACTACAAAGGCTTTGAGTGAGGAGGAAGTGGGATCTTGGGTGGGTTTATATAGGAAATGTGAGGGAATTCTTTATTATTTATGTTTGGGACCCCTTACATTAAATTAATCCAAACCACAAACCATCCCATTGTTTTTGCCCATTGTGTTTGGAAAAGAAAATAGGAAAAAAATATTTTATAATTCCAAAGTCCTAACTTCTTAAAATAATAGGGTTGCTTATGTGGAGGTGAGTCACACTCCCATGGGAAACAATTTAAAAAGACAAGGTGTTTAATAAGTCTTGAGGGGTCCATTAATGCTTTGAAAAGTTAGTCAAACGAACCCAAAATTACATTATTTTAATGGTAAAACATATATTGGCCGAACATAAAGTTTATAGTATTTTATTACATCACTATTAGGTCATTATGATGTCATAAAACGCATTATATATTTAAATGGTATTTAATTCTTACCCAAAAAATTTACTGTCTCAGAAAATTATGAAAAATTCATGGTTGGATAATTTCGATGTCCTGATTCCAGAAATAAAATCTATTTTATCTAAATAATTTTCTAAATATTTTAATTTTCACTTTTAAAATAAAAACCGACATTTATTGAAAATTCATGGGTTTTGATAGAAATGGCTTTCAAACCTTAATAAAAATTACAATTACATTCATAAAATTATAAGATCATTTATATTTAATAAAAATTAATTAAATAATAATAATAATATTTTATTAAAATATTATTTTATTCAAAAGTCCCTTAATTTAATAAAATAAAATTCTTATTTAAATAATAACTAAAAACATTATTTGTTCTTTAAAAACTATTTACAATATATCAATAATGACTAGAAAGTATATTCATTATTATATACAAACAAATGTACATAAACATAGTACTATTTATTTGTTACATAACCCCTTAAAACAGCCGCATAAGACCTAAGGGTAAGGTGTGTGATGGTGACAGACTCTTGGGGTGGCTTAGATAACATCGCTTGAGTGGTAATTTCTATCAACTTCCACTTCTCCTGTAGACGGTCCCATTCGAGCTTGACATGATGAAGCTCAGCTTGGGATTGGTCAAGAGCGAAGCCCAAGGATGCCACCTCTTTTCCGAGCTCTAACAAATGGGCTTTGTATGGGTAAATTCTACTATATGAGGCAATTGCTTCCTTTCTCTGAGTAAATTTGGATTTGTTAAAGCCCTATATTTATACTAATCATGTAATCACTGTTCAACGGCTGTATTAGAAATGGTCAAAATTATTAACATAAAACCAAAGAATTTGACATTTTATATAAACATAAAGAGACATGTAATTAGATCAAGAGGGATTTACATTAATGAAACTTGGGGTCATTACAATATCCCCCCTTAAGAAATTTCGCCCTTGAAATTTCGTTTTCCCACAATAAAACAGATGTGGGTAACTCAGCTTTATCATTTCCTCAAATTCCCAAGTCTCTTCGTTAAACTTGTGGTTTCTCCACAACACCTTGATGAGGGGAATTGTCTTATTTCGTAGAACTTTTTCTCTATGATCAAAGATCTTCACTGGTTGCTCATCGTAAGAAAGAACATCTTCCAAATGTACCACCTCAGAAGTGAGTACATGTGAAGGGTCCGGTATGTACATCCTTAAGAGGGATACATGAAAGACATCATGTACTTTGGCCATGGTACGTGGAAGTGCTATTCGATAGGCCACAACCCCGACACGATCAAGAATCTCAAAGGGGCCAATGTACCTTGGACTTAACTTCCCTTTCTTTCCAAACCTCATGACCTTCTTTCCATGGAGATATGAGTAGAAAAACCATGTCTCCAACTTTAAACTCAAGGTCTCGTCGACGATTATCTGCATAACTCTTCTGTCGACTCTAGGCTTCCTTGATATGTTGCTGAATGGTTTTCACCTTCTCCACCATTTCCTCGACCATTTACGGTCCAAGAAGCTTACTTTCACCAACCTCATCCCAACACGTCGGTGTTCTGCACCTTTTTCATAAAGAGCTTCATATGGTTCCATTTTGATGCTCGAGTGGAAACTGTTATTGTAAGAGAACTCAACCAGAGGAAGATGTTGATCCCATCCTCCTTTAAAGTCCATTGAGCATGCTCTCAACATATCCTCATGTGATTGGATAGTCCGCTCGGATTGGCCATCATTTAGAGGATGATAGGCCATACTGAAGTTCAATTCAGTATCCAGAGCATGTTGAAGACTCTTCCAAAACTTAGAGGTGAATCTTGGATCTCAGTCAGACACAATAGATAGTGGTACTCCATGCAGCCTTACCACTTCCCTGATATATATCTGTTCCAGTTGATCCAATGAGAAATCCTCCTAAATATCAATGAAGTGTGCAGTCTCTGTAAGACGATCCACAACAACCCAAATTGCAATATTGCCTTTGGATGTCCTCAGAAGTCCGGTGACAAAGTCCATGGTGATGTTCTCCCATTTCCTTTCTGGTATGGGTAATGGTTGCATCATCCCCTTATACTTCTACCTCTCTACCTTCACTTTCTGGCACACCTGGCACTTTGATGTATATTCAGTGATCTCCTTTTTCATATTATCCCACCAAAAGTTTTCTCAGAGATCTCGATACATCTTTGTGCTCCCTGGGTGAATAGTGAAATTTGAACTATGTGCATCATCCAAAAGTTCCTTCTTCAGCTCTGGACTTGATGGAACACATAGTCTTTTCCTAAACCACACAATTCCTTCTTCATTAACATTAAATTCCAAGTATTTCCCTTTTTTGATAGCTTCCACTTTTCTTGAATTCACACATCATCCTTTTAAGCATCCTTTAACCTTTCCAAAAGCGATGGATGAGAAATAATTTGTAAAAGGATTGATGATGTTCCCTTCTCTATGATTCCCACGTCCATCTTCATCAAGTCTAATATGATTGGATTCTTCTCAATTCTCATCATTGATAGAATCGTTGGATCCTTCCAACTTAGGGCATCTGCAACCTTGTTTGCTTTCCCAGGGTGGTAATGTATTGAACAATCATAATCCTTGATGATCTCTATCCATCTTCTCTGGCACATATTAATCTGTTTCTATGTGAATATACATTTAAGACTCTTGTGGTCAGTATATATCTCACATTTCTCTCTATAGAGATAATGCCACCAGATTTTCAAAGCAAAGATCACTGCCGCCAACTACAGATCATGCGTTGGATATTTTTTGTCATGGATTTTCAAATACCTTGAGGCATAGGATATAAATTTATCATTCTGCATCATCACACAGCCTAATCCCTTATTTGATGCATCACTGAAAACAACAAAAAGTTCCCCACTTGTGGCTAAAGTGGGAACGGGCGCAGTGATAAGCCTCCTTTTGAACTCCTTGAAGCTTTCTTCGCATTCATCACTCCAAGAAAACATTACACCCTTTCGAGTTAGCTTGGTAAGAGGGTTGGAAAATAGTGAGAAACTTCTCACAAATCGTCCATAATATCCAGCTAACCCCAAGAAGCTACGGATATCCGTTACCGATGTTGGCCTCAGTCATCCCTCAATTGCATCTATTTTGGTGGGATCCATAGATATACCATTGCTTGTGATGATATGGCCCAAGAATGAGACCTCCTTCAACCATAAATCTCACTTGCTGTAATTTTTATAGAGCTTCTCCTTGCTCAAAGTATCTAGTACAGTTCTTAAATTCTCCTCATGATCCTCCTTGGTTTTGGAGTATATTAGAATATTATCTATAAAGACTACCACAAATTTTTTGAGGTAATATCTAAAGACTCTATTAATTAAGTCTAAGAAGATTGCTGGAGAATTAGTGAGTCTGAAAGGCATTACTATGAATTCATAGTGCCCGTATCTTGTGCGAAATGCAGTCTTGGGTATATCTTCCTTCTTCACCCTTACTTGATAATATCCCAACCGCAAGTCCACCTTGGAGAAGTATTGTGCTCCACGCAGCTGATCGAACAAGTCATCAATTAATGGGAGAGGATATTTTTTCTTTATCATGATTTTGTTAAGTTCATGATAATCGATGCAAATCCGCATTTACCCATCCTCTTTCTTGACGAAGAGGACTGGTGCACCCCATGGGGAAGCACATGGGCGTATAAACCCTTAATCCAGATTCTCCTATAGTTGTTTCTTCTGCTCTTCAAGCTCTAAAACATCCATTCTATATGGATTCTTGGATATTGGTAAAGCCCTGAGTATAAGTTCAATTGAGAATTCAACATCTCTTCTAGGAGGAAGACCAGGCAGTTCCTCGGGAAACACTTCCAGGAATTCCCTCACAATAGGAATTTATTCAAGGATGGTTTCTTCCTTGGAATCAATCATCTGATCCAGATACGCATGCTCATAGTGAAGTAATATCCATGCTTGAGATGATGTATCTAAAGGAGATTCATCTTCCTCCTTACACTTGTAAAGAATCGGTTGTCAATTCTCTATATGGAGTGTGATTTCCCTCTCCCGACAATTTATGTTGGATCTATATAAGGAAATCCAATCCATGCCAAGAATTGCATCAAATTCCACCAGAGAAAGTATGAAGAGGTTTTCTAGGAAATTCAATCCACAGATTATAACAGGGGAGGACTTATATTTGCGGGATTCAATGATTGACCCATTTTCCGTACTCACCGACATCTTCACTTCCATGATTTGTGGTGGTGCTGGGATTGTTCTACTAAACTTTCGAGATATAAAAGAATGCGTAGAACCTGAATCAAAAAGTATGTTCGGTATTCATGAATAAATAACTAGTGTACCTATCACCACTTCATTGTCGGGGTTCACTTTAGCAGAAGTGATGGAAAAAGCTCTTCCTTGCTGCCTTGGAGGTTGTTGGTTGCCTCTGAAAACCCTTGGATTAGAGCACTGATTTGAAAAATTCCTTGGTTCTTTGCATTTTTAGCATTGAACAACATGTTGAAGTTTGAATGGAGTGTTACTCTCCTCTGTCGCAGCCGTGGGTCTTTCTTGCCGACAGTTAACAGATAGGTGACATTCTCTTCCACACCTGAAGCATTTCCTCGTCCCCTTAAGGCAATTTATAGTGTGCTTCTTTCCGCACTTTTGGCAAGTGGGTGCTGGATCTTCCTAGAACCGTTGGATTTATCCATCAGACCACCAGAATTTATTTCCACCTTGCACTTCTTATCCGCATGATACCCCTGTGATTATCCGATCTCCATTTCGACCTTGAGGGCACATCGAACAATTTTTTCATAGCTTTCGAAGTCACGGATCGCCAATGCTTTCCACAGGCTAGGCTTCAGCCCACCAAAGAAGAGGTCAACTTTGCATTCGAGGGTAACAACAAAGCCGGAAGCGTATCATGCAAGCCTTGTGAAGTTTTCCTCGTACGCTCCAACAGATTCTTCGGCTTTTTCCTTGAGTTAAAGGAAGTCCCTTTCCATCTCAAGCCAGAGGGTGCGCGGAAATTATTTATCGAAAAAATCATCCGAAAATCCTTCCATTCCAACACCTCGATCTCCTCCTCTGGCTTCGTATTTTTGATCAACGTCCACCATTGATCGGATTCACCCTCCATACAATATGCCTCCAGGAGAACCTACTCTTGTTCAGAACATTGAAGGATGGAGAAGATATTTTCAATGGAGTTGATCCACTGTTCAGCGGTCGTGGGATCAGATGATCCACAAAAAGTAGGAGGTCTTTGTCTCATGAAGCTCTCGATAGTGACTTGTTCTTTCTAAGGGGGTTGAACGTTTATCTTGACCCGTGTTTCTATTCAAAACTTGAGTTAGCTAAGAGGGAATCATGACAAAGTTCGTGATTCCCACTCCCATTGGATTGGGCATCTCATTAGTACAGTCATCACACTGATCTTCAAAACGGTTGTTATCCCGAGTCCTCCTGTTACCGGCCATTGGATGGAAAAAAAGGAAAGTTAGGGGTAACACATAAAGGGTAATCCAAAGACAAAAGATGATGACTCATAAATAAACTTTTATTTCCTTAACTCATGAGTCTATAGGCTTCAATCTAGGCTTTTCATGAACTACTTTCTGTCATATATTCTTAGGGGCATTTTTTAATTCTCTTAATATGGGTTCATACTAAGCTTTTAAATTTATCAAAACATATCCCCCGAGAGTGTCGTAACCAAGAGTACAACAAGGCCCATTTTCATGCACCAGTTCTTGTTAGAGTCTAGCTCAAAGCGGTGTTTTCAGTTTTACCCCTAGGATACCTCTGTGCCAGAGCTGCCTCTACCTGCTCGTATCCAGACATGGATGTATTTTTTTGATAAACCACTTAATCAGTACTCACCAAAAAATAGGGATGTTTTTATTATACATAGTCTTGTCTCTAAGGATTTACTAGGGTTTTCTAATCCTAATCCCAAAAATAACTAAACCTATCATCTGATACCAACTATGACAACCCTGCTTTTATTAAAAACATAAACATGATTTATTACATAAAACATAACCTAATACAAAAAGAAGATCGATAGTTTTAGTGTCTTTGGGTCTTAGGATCATTACATAAAAAATTAAAACATGAAATAAAACATCTTTTATGAAAAATTCCTTTACATGACCACTACATTCCCTCGTACTTAGCATTGCATGGGATAACCTGAGGACATGCAAAAGAAAAGGGTGAGCTATAAAGCCCAGTAAGGGAGTGCACATGGAATAACATGAGGAGTACAATACATGTTAGGAAATAGGTATATCAATAGAGCATAAGAGAAACATGAACATAGAGGCATGATAAAGCATGATAATCATAACATGGAAATATGGCAACAACACTTAACATGGAATTAGCATGAGCCAAGGCTCATTGCACATGAAGCACGAGTAAACCCTCATTGCACATGAAGCAAGAGTAAACCCTATTTGCAGTTGAATTATCATGAGTCAACAATCATTGCACATGACGTATCATGATACTATACTTTACCTAGCGCATTGGAGCACTATAAGGGTGCACCCTTCTTAAACATTTTATTTCATGCATAAGTGTGCCACATGGATCATAAAACATGGATTCATAAAACATAATAATTTATTCCACGATGAAGGAATGTGGAATACATACATGAAACTTTATAATCAATAAGTAAATGTGCAGAAAGGTGAATACCCTTGATGGAGAAATGGGCACGATATTCACTACAAAGTTGCATTGGCTTAGAAAATCGATGCGATTTCGGCAGCATAACGACGTGACATAAGAATTCATAAAAAAATGGTTGATGAGAGAGAAAGGGGTTCCTCATCATATGTAAATGTAATGGACAGTAAGGAGGTCATATATACATGTCCCAACAATTGTAATGGAATTTAGATTCATGATACAAAAGTATTGCTTGAATGTAAAAGAGGAGAGAGGAGTTCCTTTCGGAATTTCAGCATCGTAACGGGTTTACATGGGAGGCATTGAATGAGTGAGAAAGGGGTCTACCATCATTGGAACATAAAGAGGGCAGTATGTGGGAGGTGAGAAACCATACGCCAACATTCGTAATTGAAATTAAAAGGGCAGAAAAACTTAAAGGAAATTGGACAAAAATGAGAAAGGAAGAAAAAACCCTTACATGGAAGTGTGCTTCCAAAGGATAGAGAGAGGCTTGTGAGAGTCTTCTTGGGAGCTTGGGGCACCTTGGGAGGATTCTAGAGAGAGTAGGTTAGAGTTTGGACGATCTCCAAAGGCTTTGAGTGAGGAGGAAGTGGGAGTTTGGGTGGGTTTATATAGGAAAGGTGAGGGAATTCTTTATTATTTAGGTTTGGGACCCCTTACATTAAATTAATCCAAACCACAAACCATCCCATGGTTTTTAGAAAAAGGAAGCAGAAAACAATATTTTATAATTCCAAAGTCCGAACTTCTTAAAATAGTAGGTTTGATTATGTGGAGGTGAGTCACACTCCCACGGAAAACAATTTAAAATGACAAGGTGTTTATTAAGTCTTGAGGGGTACATTAATGCACTGAAAAGTAAGTAAACCAAACCCAAAATCACATTATTGTAATGGTAAAACATATATTTGGCGAACATAAAGCTTATAGTATTTTATTACATCACTATTGGATCATTATTATTTCCTAAAACACATTATATATTTAAACGGTATTTAATTTGGACCCAAAAATTTGACTGTCTCATAAAATTATGAAAAATTCACCGTTGGATAATTTCGACGTCCTGATTCCAGAAATAACATTTATTTTATCTAAATAATTTTCTAAATATGTTAATTTTCACTTTTAAAATAAAAACCAACATTTATCAAAAATTCATGGGTTTTGACAGAAATGGCTTTCAAACCTTCATAAAAATTACAATTGCATTCATAAAATTATAAGATCATTTATATTTAATAAAAATTAATTTGATAATAATAATAATATTTTACTAAAATATTATTTAATTCAAAAATCCCTTAATATAATAAAATTTAATTCTTAATTAAATAATAACTAAAAATATTATTTGTACTTTAAAAACTATTTACAGTGTATCAATAATGACAAGAAAGTATATTCATTATTATATACAAAAAAAATAATATAAAAGAACATAATACTATTTATTTGTTACATAACCCCTTAATATAGCTGCATAAGACCTCAGGGTAAGGTGTGTGATGGTGACAGACTCTTGGGGTGGCTCGGATAACATCGCTCGAGTGGTAATTTTTATCAACTTCCACTTCTCCCGTAGACGGTCCGATTCGAGCTTGACCTGATGAAGCTCAGCTTGGGCTTGGTCAAGAGTGAATCCCAAGGATACCACCTATTTTCCGAGCTCTGACAAATGGGCTTTCTATGGGGCAATTCTACTGGATGAGGCCATCACTTCCTTTGTCTGAGTAAATTTGGATTTGTTAAAGCCCTATATTTATATTAATCATGTGATCACTTTTCAACGACTATATTAGCAACGGTCAAAATTATTAACATAAAACCAAAGAAGTTAAAATTTTATATAAACATAAAGAGACATTTAATTAGATTAAGAGGGATTTCCATTAATGAAACTTTGGGTGGTTACATATTCTCTTGGTGCTTATGGAATTTATTAGAGTAATTTTTTTAATTTTTTTAATTAAACCAGTGTACATTTATGGCTTCTCTCTTGAATTATCACTCATGAGTCTAATGAACAATCTCTCCACATTAAAATAATAAATCCAATCACTTGGGTGTTTCGTCCCAATTTTATTTCATATAGAGAAATCCTTTGGTCCCTTCTTTTCCATTAAAATAATTAATTCCATTTTTGACCAACCATCCTATTATTCTCAGAAATCCATTAATAACTGAATGATTTTGAAAAACAATTCTCTTTATTGATAACACTTTTTAGTATAACATCATTGTTTAAAAATTGTACAAGACTAATGATCATTTAAGACTTGGATTTATAACATATAAAATAATAAATATTACTTTTTTGGGATCATAGATAATACACAAAATACCTTTCTAACATTTTGAAATTATCCTCATACTCATACACTATATCTTCTTCCTTTGACTTTCAATTTAAAAAGTTTATTTCCATTTAAAAATAATTCTCTAAAGTAAAACATTTTTCAATAAAAATAATCCTAAATTTATTCCACTCAATGTTTTATATCTTCATTACCCTCTTAGTATTCTGAATCAGGTACATCCATCGGTCAATATGTCCCATTAAATTTTACCTATAAATGATAAATTTTTCCTTCATAGTACACACTAATTTAAAAGATATATTCTATAGAGACTTTATGCATTACTATTCCACCATTATATTAGTGGAACCATTGAATGATCGTGGTTGTTTCCTAATAAAATAATCTAATGAGGTTGATCATTGTTGAGTGGGAAATTGTTTATCCATATATGAAAATTTATTTATCAAAACCATAGTAAATTTTTGTATCACCCCAAGCTTACATGACAAACTTATTTTTTAAATAATTCAATAATGTGGGATGTACGCAACACCAAGTTCAATCGCACAATGGCCTATCAAATTAGTCGTTTAAAAAGAAGTTATGAATAGTATGAACCCCACATGAAGTTTATATATCCCATATAATTTTTTCATTCATATGATGTGTTTCTTATACATAATATAAGGACAAATTCTATTTTTTCAGATTGAAGTTGTTTTTTTTCAAAAAAATGCATTTCATCCACTTTTTAATGGGGAAACATTTTTAAATACAATATTTGACACTTATATATATTATATTTGACAAAATAAAATTATTATTTAGAATAGGAACATAAAAATTTAGTTTGGATAAATATTTGGTGCTTTTCTGAAAACTTTCATGTTTCAATTTATAATAAAAAATACTGCATTATAATTAAAAACTACTTTTCATCTAAATTATTTATATTGTAAGATTATATTTTAAATTTATTTTAAAGTATAATAACAGTATATTTTTATCATTTAATATAATTTAGGTCATTGGATGTAATTTTTCATTTAAATTAAACATAATCTTATGTCAATCTGTTGATTGTTTTTACATTGTAAAAACCCACTCTTTGGTTTTGACAATGGGAATTAATATTAAATTAATTTCTTAAAATTATATGTTTTTAATTAGGTAATATATATTCCATATTTGTAATTATAACTTCCAATTTTTTTAAAAAATTTCCTTTTATTTTTGGACATTATTAATAGTAACTTCAGTAATTATGTTTATTTACGATGGTTAAAGGGTTAAATGAGATAAATAAAGGTAGAAATAATATTATAATACTATAAAACTACCCTAACACGTGTCTTAATACTATTGGATGATATATGGCCAACAATGAGAATCATTAGGTTTATTTTAGGACCCCATGTAGCCACTTGGGTTTGAAACTGACATGTTATAATAATTAAGTTAAATTAAAGGGAAATATAACATTAACATGTATCTTATTACTAAAGCAATTATAATTAAAGTTATAAAAGGGATATATTCAATAATAAATTGTAATTTGGAAGACAAACATATTTCCTACATCATGGTTATTATTTTAAAATTTTTATAAATTATATAATTAAATTTATTAATGAAACAATAATGATGCAGTGTTTGTCTTATTAATGAAGGAATCAAATAAATGATGTTCTAAATATTAAAATAAATTAAATTTGAAAGTTTTTATGTCGTTCACTAATTTTATGGAATATTATGAAATATTATATTTTATTTAATTCCTCTAGTTCTATGTAATAAAATTTTATGACTTTAACAAAAAATAATTACTAAATAGTGTCAAAATTTACATAAATGAGTTTTTGAAACAAATATTATTTTATAAAATGATATAATACTCATAAAAATATAATATTCATCTAACCAACTTATATAATGTTTCAAATTTAATTAATGATCTACTTTGGGTTCTATTGTAATTTTATAGTAACTATAATAACCACATATTATGAAAATAAAATAAGACATGTTAAGAGTTAATGTTTTTGACTAAGGGTCAAAACCAAAAGATAAGGTTAAATTCATGACTTAAACTTGTCTAAAACCTATTGGTTAAGTGTATTTAAAATCCTACTCATATTAAACTAGAAATAATTCACTTTGGAGACCTTATAAACTGAAAATAAATTTATAATAATTTAATATTTCATGACATTATTGAAGTTCCCATCACCTCTCCTATAAAAGGGAACTTATACATCTCTTTTTTTCACACCACCGAAAGAATTTGGATCAGATAGACCCTACCCAAATCTCCTGCCAACTTCCCTCACATCATCCTAAATACCACCCTTTGGGAATAAAACCAACATAAGGATTACTTTTGTGAAAATCAAAATGAGACACCTGAAGAAGAAGAGTTTACGACACGTGCGGAGAGTATCAGAAATAAAGTAAGGGTTAATTTTGCAATCTAATTATTATCCAAGAGTGTTTATATGTAAGTATCTACTTGGAAATATTTATCAATCACATTCAGGTTTCTTATACATGTATTTCAAAATAATATTTATATTCCTAGACTATTGACTAGAGTCACTTATACCCTTGTTTGACTTTCTGTAAAACATTTTGAAATGAATCTTTCTGTCATTTTCCAAACAAGGTACTATGTGACCTATTCGAAAAATTAAAGAAATAATGTTTTCTTAACTTATACGGCACAAGTGGCTATTTTCTTCCATTATGACACCTTAATATTTTGATTATTCGCTTAAAATCTTACTAGATTATTTTCAAAGGAAATGTTTTCTTTTATAGTTACACCAGCTTTCAAATGATTTAAAAGTTAAAAACATACTTCTAAAAGAGTTTTTATTATTTATTTTGGATCACTTTATTCTATGATAACAATCTTTATTTGATTTTATTCTTAAATAAGGTTAATGAATTATGATACAATTTTCCATATTTTTTTGAAGTTTTTATAATATGTTTGACTGTGGATGTGCAATTTGGATATCATTCATAGCTTATGGTTTAAGTATTAACATTCATATTAGGTTTTTAATATGAATTTTTATGTTGGTTATGATTTACCCCTTTCATAAGAGGAATTCATTGGACTTTTTAAGTGTTTATCATGTCCCGTTGTAGCCCACGATGCATCGGTGGTCTCGTGAGATAATTATGTTTGGGTTTTGGCTAATGTCTTACCCAATTAGGTATGGTGTCTTGGATAAGGCCTTCATGGTATGTTTAAGATGCCATGCATTAAGCATTCCCTCTTTATGAGATTAGTTATTGAGTTTACATGTGATTACTAGACTAGTATAATATTCATGTGATTGTTTAAATGGAAATGTTTGATTTATTCTTGCTATATTATGATGAAGATAATGTTTTAAAATGATTGTGTTTTATTTTTTACCTTTCCTTAAAAGTTTATGGTTATTTATGATATCTTCCTCTCTGTTGTTTATCCTTATTGAGCATCTAAGCTCACCCCTTATGTTTTATTTTCCTAGGATGCTAAGAAGTGTTTTATGGTTTATATGAATGTTTAATCTTGGAAAATAATGGAGTTCTCAAAGGATTATCTATGTTGTGAATTATGTTAGAAATTATGATGTAATGTTAATGTATGTAATCTATTTTCCAAGACTGCTAAATTGATTGGTCCTTCATGACATGATTCCTTGTAATCATGCCAATGTATTAAAATAATTCACATCATTAAAGCATCTAGGGTCATGGATTTTATAGTTGGTATCAGAGTAATTTTAGCAACAACATTGGAGATAGATTTAGAAAAATTAGATTAGGTTCTATAACCCTAAGGTAGAATTTGCGGATAACTATATAAGGAACCCCTAGAATATTGGTAAAGTAGGTATTATGTGGTAATTCTAAGAAATAAAGCCTTGTCTTGATACTACAAGTGGACGTGGTTCTAGAATAGATGTACCTAGGTGTGAAAACACTAAAAATGTGTTCCGAGCCTGACTTGTGGTAACCTGGAACATGACAACATGCCTTACTATTCACCCGATTTGACACTCTGGTGGGATATGCTTAGGATAATTCAGATTTACTTTACAACCCATTATTAAGGATTTTTGAGTAAATATGTCCCCAAAGGAACCATATTTATGATTAAGGATTAGATATACATAAAATTTTCAATTTACGTTATTTATTTTACTAGTTTGGAATTATGAATTATGATTCATAACCTAATAAAGTCTATGTAATTATTTAGAAATGGTTTCTCGTGGAAGGAATGGAAATTGAATCAACAGACATAATCCATATAGTTATTTACCTCCTATTTAAGATAATTATAGTGGAGCTGGGAATGAAACTGGTGATTAAAAACTTATAACCATACTGGGAAAACTAAATCAGGTTATGAAAAACAACCTTTCCCATATGGATCACCCCGATCCACAATGTTGTGGATCACTATTAACTGATTCATCAGACAATAACCTCCAACATTAAATGGGAGTACAAATCCATTTTTAGCTGAGAAATGGATAATTTCCTTAGTGAAAATATTTCTTACTTTGTGAAATAACAAAAGAGAGAAAGTTTTCATGGATGTTTCCATATCTCCGGAGATGTGGATTAATGGTGGTCAATAATTCTAAACATAAAGAAGGATGAAGAAGTATAAAATATGTAGTTGAGGGAGTTTAAAGAAACATTCATAGAAAAATACCTTCCTCATGAATAATGAGATGATATGGAATTGAAATTTATGAGTCTCAGGATAAAGGAAGATGATAATGTTACAAAGTATGAGGCTAACATTATAAAGTTATAAATATTTTCTGCAAACTATATATTTAACCTAATAAGTAAGTTTGATCAATTTTTTTATGGGTTAAAACCATTCTTTCAAAGGGCGCTGGTAACCCAAAAATTCTCATCATATGAAGATATAGCCTCATGATCCATCAAGATAGTGAAGGAATTGTCTAATTCTTAAGACTTTAGTGGTAAGAAAGAGAAAAAGAGGGATTCTAAGAATTATGATAAAGGAATCAAAATATATGGGAATAAGGGAAAGGTTGATTTTCCATCCTCTAATAAATGTGTAAATAAACATCCTGGAACTTTCTTATTATGGAAAAGAACCTATTACAAATGTGGAGAAAAAGGCCACCATGCTCGTGATTGCAAGGGAAAGAAAGAAGATAGTAATGTGATGTGATTTAATTGTGAGGACATGGGACACTATAAAAAAGAAATTCCTAAGCATCAAGAAAATATAGCTCAGAAGAAGAAAATAGATCAAGGTCAAGCTGATGCTATTACTACGATCGAAGTGGAATAATTAATTTATTTGTGTTTATGGATTCAAGATTTATATTTTGGATGAAATAAGAATTTGATATATATATATATAGGGATTGTACTTTAGTACTTTTTATTTTCATTAAGGTTTTAATATGATCATATTTTCATTATGTGATAATAAGAGCAACATTCGTTGTTCGGGGAATATGATTCTATAGTTGATTTTTGAAATTTAGAGACCTTTTAAATAGTGGTTGGATATAAGTATTTTGTATAACTCTAAAGTTTGGGATGAATTAAGTAGAACTTTGGATATTATTTTTTATTGTTAAAAAGTTTCTTCAGGTTATTTATGGACTGTTATAATAATATAGTTTGAGAAAAAGGACAACCCACAGGCCGGGTGACAACCTATCACATCGAACAAGGCTGCAGGATTTGATCCCACAACCAAAGTGAGACAAGGTTTTATCACCTACTATTAGCCTACATGATGTCCCTGGTTAGTATAACATAGTTTTCTTTATTTAAATGGTATATGTATATATTTGGAACCTTATACGATTAAGATAAATAGAATTTTTTTAAGTTTTATTATCTTTCGAATAGAAATATGGGTTTGTGGTAGGATTTTGTTAATGGATGAAAAATTAAATTCATATTATGTATTCTTCCTTGTGTTCTTATTATACTAAGTAATTATTCAACTCTGGGGAAAATATCATTAAACCAATCATGTTTTCCAAGTACATTCTTTTGTGCTGAATCAAATGGTCCCTCAGATCATCATAGATTTTTGGATTTCATTTTGTTAACTTTATTCTAATAATATTATCTATCACTGTCCATCAGAACTTGATGGTTATATTTTTCTTTAATGTCCATGTTTTATACATTGAACCCCAGTATGTGTTACTTCTGGTAACCTTTGTACTTACCTTTATTTTAAAATTGAGTTCTCATTAATCCATTTTTTGATATGGGATTTCAACTAAGATATTTTTAAATTTCAAAACCCTAGTTATAAATCCTAATTTTAAATTCCAAGGATTAAATTTATTTAAGTATGGGATAATGTAACACCCCAGGCTTCCATGGTATGCTTCTTTTTTAGATAATTCAATAGCATGCGATTTATGCAACACCGAGTTCAAGCGCACCACGACCTATCAAACTAGCTGTTTAAAAAGTATTTATGAATAGTATTAAAGAATTTTGAATTTTATATATCCCATATAATTTCTATAGTAATATTATGTGTTTCATTGACATAATATAATGAAAATTCAATTTTATAGATAGAAGAAGTATTATTCAGAAAAACCAGTTTTTCTGTCTTTTAACGGAGAACCCTTTTTAAATTGAATATTTGACACTTTTATATATACAATCTGAAAAAATGAAATTATTATTTAGAATTAGAACAAAAAAAATTATTTGATAAATTTTTGGTGTTTTTTCTGACAACATTCATATTATAAAGAATAATGAAAAATACTACATTTTTATTCAAAACTGCATTTTCATCTAACTTATTTATGTAGTTTGATTATAATTTTAATTTGTTTTAAAGTATAATTAGATTATATTTTTATAATTTAATATAATTTATCTCATTGAAAGTAATTTTACAATTAAATTGAACATAAATAGATGTCAATATTACGATAGTTTTTATTCCTTAAAAACCATCTTTCTGGTTTTGACAACGAGAATTAATTTAAAATTATTTTTTTGTCAATTATGTGTTTTGAGTTTGGTAAAATAGATTCCATATTTGGAATCCTAAGATCAAAATTGTGTAAATAGGATCATTTTATTTTTGAATATTATGAACAGTAACTTTAGGAATTATTTTTATTTACCATGGTTAAAGGTTAAATCGGGTATATAAGGGTAAAAAATAATGTTATAATAATATAAAACTACCCTAACATGTATCCTAATCATATTGGATGATATATGGCCGACCAGGACAATTATAAGGTCGATTTTAGGACCCCATGGAGCTACATGGGTGTGAAAATGACATATTATAATAATTAATTTAAAATAAATGGAAATATAACATAAACACGTATCTTATTACTAAAATAATTTTAATTCGGGTTATATAATTGATATGTTAGCATATAAATATTAATTGTAAATATTAAATGATTTTATACATCATGGTATTTTATTTAAAATTTTTAGACATTAAATAATAAAAAATTATTTATGACACAATAATGATGCATTATTTTTATTATTAATGATGGAATCAAATAGATGATATTATAAATGTTAAAATAAATGTAATTTGAATGTTTTTATGCCATAAAAGAATTTTATGGATGATTGTGACATATTATATTTGATTTAATCTCTTTTTTTAATGAATCATGTTTTATGACTTCAAAAATCAATTACTAAATAGGGTCAAAATTGACATAAATGAGTTTTAAAACAAATACTATTTATTAAGTGATATAATTGTCCTAAAAATCTAAGATTCTTAAAACTAACTTATATAATGTTCCAAATGTCATTAATTATCTACTTTTGGTTCTCTTGTCATTTTATAGTAACTATAGTAACGACTTATTATGAAAATACAATAATACATGCTAAGAGTTAATGTTTTTAACAAAGGGTTAAAACAAAAAGATAAGGTTTAATTCATGACACAAACATGTCTAAAACCTATTGGTTCAGATGATTTATACCCATAATCATCTTAGCATCTAAATAATTCACTTTTTATCTATTAGAAACCGAAAATAAATTTATAATAAATTAAACTTTCTTCACTTTCGTAAACTGCCCCTCACCTCTCCTATAAATGGGAAGTTCTCCTTCTCTTTTATTTACACCTCCAAAGCCCTTTGAATTGGTCAAAACCTACCCAAATCTCCAAAAAACATTCATAAATGCATCCTATAGGTCACACATTGGGTAGAAAACCAACATAAGGAGTCATTTTGTGAAAATCAAAAGGATACACCCAAAGAAGTGGAGTTTCAGACACATATGGAGAGTATCAGACCTAAGGTAGGGGTTAATTTTACAATATCATTATTATCTAAGATTAGTTATACGTAATTATCTACTATGAAATATTTATCATCCATATACATTTTTCTTATACATTTATTTAAAAAATTATTTATATTCCTAGACTATTATTGAAGGTTATTTATTCCCATTTTTTGACTTACTATAAAACGTTTTGAAAGGAATATTTCAGTCATTTTCCAAATTATGTATTGTATAAACTTTTCGAAAAATTAATGAAATAATGTTTTTCAACATATATGGTGTGAGTGGATAGTTTCTACCATTATTATTCCTTAAAATTTGAATCCTCCATTACAAATAGAGAAGATTATTTTCAAAGTAAATGTTTTCTTTTATAGTTACACATGCTTTCAAATGATTTCAATGTAAAAAATGGGATACTTATAAAAGCGTATTAATGATTATTATTGGATAAATTTCATCTATTCCAATATTATTTATTGGATTTTATTCTTAATTAAGGTTAATATATTATGATACCATCATTTGTATTGTATTGAGGGTTTTATGATATGTTTGACTGTGGATATTCTATTTTAATATCATTCATAGCTTATGGTTTAAGTATTGACATTCATATTCTAGTTTTAATATGAATGTTTATGTTGGTTATGTTTCATGCCCTTTATAAGAAGAATTCATTGAACTTTGTAAGTGTTGTGTGGGTCCTGCTATAGCCCCTCGATGCATCGGTAGTCTCATAAGACAATTATGTTTGGGTTTTGGCTAATGTCTTACCTAATTATATATGGAGTCTTGGTTGAAGCCTTGAAAGTATGTTTAAGATATCCCACATTATGCATTCTCTAGGTATGATATTAGTTATTTATTTTAAATGTGATTATTTGACTTGCAAAAATCCATGTGAATGTTTAAATGGAATTATTTAATTTATTCTTTCTATATTACATTGAAGATAATGTTTTGAAAATGTTGTGTTTTAATTATATACCTTGAATTAAATTTTTATGGTTATTTGTGATCACTTCCGCAATATTGTTTATCCTAACTGGGAATATCATATCACCCCTTTATTGTGTTTTATTTTCCCAGGATGCCAATAAGTGTTTTATGATTGATATGCAGGGTTAAGCTAGTGGAATAATGGTGTTCTCAAATAATTATCTTTGTTGTGTTTTATATTAGAAATTGTGATG
Organism: Viscum album; assembly: GCA_963277665.1. Classification (NCBI taxonomy): domain Eukaryota; kingdom Viridiplantae; phylum Streptophyta; class Magnoliopsida; order Santalales; family Viscaceae; genus Viscum; species Viscum album. The sequence continues at coordinate 801,690,625 of OY728167.1, read as the reverse complement.
TAAATTTCATTTATGAAATATATTTTCCAAGACTTCTAAACTGATCAGTCCTTGAAGACGTGATTCCTTATAATCATTCCAATGTATTAAAATAATGCCTCAGCTCTGGGCTTCTCGGGTTGGGGATTTACAATGTACCTAGAATGCTAATAATTTTTTTAGCAACAACATTGATATAGTATCCTTGGTTTGAGATACTCCATCATTTTATGCCTTTTTTATGTTTTAAATTATTATAACACCATTATTGAAGGGTTCATAAGTGTAATAGAAGAATATTAGATAATCTATAAATAGGAAATTACATAGGAAATATCATGTCATGAATGTTTAATTCAAGGTGTGAGTTCATTAGGGCAGATACCATGAGTTTTCATGTAGACTGAAACTCACTGTAATTTTCTTTTAAGACATGAATCATATTCATGATGTGAATTTGGTTTCCTTATAAAATAAAAAGAGATGATGGTATTTTGGTGGATTTTCTGTCATGATGAATTCATGATGTGAAATCACAATTCACATCAATAACTAGTCTTGGACAACACATTTTTTCTAGCACCTGCGTGTAACCTCTTATTCATTTTCCTCTATTTCCCTCTCAATTTTTAGGGTTACCCAAGGAAATTTATAGTGATATTTTATATCTATAATGTAATGACATGTATTTTCCATGTATTATTTTTATATATTTTATGAATTATTTTTGAGATAAGGCACTGAGACGACATACGATTCGGAGTCTCGGAGTACCTGAAAAAATATTTGAAATACATTTAATACATTAAATATAATCTGTGAATAATTTACCTAAAAATGGAATAACATATAAAAGGAGGCTCATATCATAAATATGAGCGAACCATTGAGTTTAGAATGTGGTTTTTACCTTAGGAATAGCTTGACCTTGGTAATTGTAGTGATTTTGTATAAGATTCATTGCGAGCATGGAAATGAATAAAATAATTAAATAAAAATATTTTAACCCTATTTCTTTATGTAGAAATTGATTTGTCTTTAAATATAAAGTAACGGATAAATCATAGGGTTAGGTTTATAACCCTGGAACCATTGTAATGCCATTGGAGAGTGATTTAGAGGTTTTTTCTCTTATGAATAGTGACGAGAGCATATATCAATGATCGATGCATGACATATTCAAATAATCATTCCAAAAATCATGACACATATCTATTACTCAATGGTGATTGATCAAAATTAACGTAGTTTGGTGGTTTTTTTTGTTTTCAATATTCGTTATTTATTTCTAAGATGAACATGAATCAAAAAATGAACATATTGATCCATGATTCGGTCATGTTGTGGGATGGGGTAGATTAATCATGTTTTGGGAGAATTACTTTGAAATTTTATATTTCGATATTATTATTCTCATGGAAACGAATTAATGTAGACACAAACATTGATTGATGTTCATTCATACCATCTATTATTGTTCGATATTCCCACGGTTCTTCAGTAACCATAGGAATTATTTGTTTCACCCATGTTTTGTTATATCTCTATCAATCTATTATTGCATAACCATTTCTTGGTGCAACAATATGATATCATGGATCTGGGATTGACACAACATGATGGTGTTGAGGTGAAGGAGATGAAAATGAATCAGATGGTGTAGATAATTGAATATTCTGTTCTTCAGTACACAACTTTTAAAGATGAACATCACATTTTTTGAGAAGATTGAAGGCACATATCTTATTGATTCGGTGATGGCATGACTTTATGAGGATTAATCTATGATTTTCAGGTGAAGTTATTTCCATATCAAAGGCTTGAGGAATGGACGGGATGTGCGGAACTATATCATGGATTCTAGGAAATCACACGCTACACAATGTGTAAACCAGATATACACGTTATGTGCCCCCTATGTTCTTTAGCATGGGTTTCAGTGGACTTATGTATCACATGGCATGTTACCCCTATCACATGGTGTTCTGTCCCTCCCCAGAGACTCGGCGGGTATATAAAAGGGTACATGGACATGGGGTGGAGTATATGGGTTGGATCACACTGTGTACTCCCCTACACAAACATAGGTACATGGGATAATCCATGTACTAGAACACAGGTAGAGTACAATGGAATCCAATAAACCATGTATAACTACACATACATGACTTGAGACATGGGTCAGTTACAAAGGTAGAACACGGGGTCAAGGGACCTTGTGTGTGACCCATATTATACACCGTGTATGCATTTTATACATGGATTAGATCCCCTATGCTCTGTTTCGTGGAAAATATTCATTAGTGTTCATTCCCCTTATATGTTCCATGAATTTTACTATGCAAATTTCCCCTACACAGAAGAAAACAATCCCATTTGTAGTACTTCTTGGATAGAGTCATCAAAATCACTCTGTGAGGCCTAACGTGGGATCATCTATTCATCTTCATGACCTAGATGGAGTACTTGGTATGATCGTTACCAACACTACATGGGCATCGATCCGTTACTTAGAATTTTAATCTAGATTGTGTTGTTGGTATCACCCCATAGACTTGGGTGTGATATTCATCTATTTATCATATCTCTTAAAACTATCATCATGTAATTCATATGGTAAGACCTAAGGTGTAACACCGTAATGATTTATAAATAACTACATGAAACACTAAGTCTCCACAAAACACTACTTTGTTATAACCTATCCAATAAACATAATTTTCCTATCTCTGTGATTAGAATTTCGAAAAACCGACATACACAGTTGCATTCAGTAAGATATTTAAAGTTTGATAAGATAAACACAATTTTTAGTGAATAGTAAACTACTCTTATGAATAGTAATACTAATATTAAAATGAACCTTATTAATAGTAAATCATATTATTATTTTATTGTCTTAAGGTTATAAAATAATGAGATATTGATTAATTTTTTCAAGGTGATATAAAACGAATTATAGTTGTAAAATTGTTATTTTTTTAATAAAGAATGCTTTTATTTAAAAATTAAATTATTTATTTTCATAAAATTATTTTAAAAAAATGGATTTCATTTTTTAATTTTACCCGTCGAAAAATGGATAGGGTGAATTTTTGGGATTTTCCTAAAAATCTTAAATTTTTTGATGAATAGTAAAATACAGCAATTTACAGTATATATACATTAACAGTTAAATTCACTATTATTAGCATCATGGATGATGTAAGAGAACTTTGTCCGAACTCACATTCACTTTTTACTATTATGGGTCACATGAATCCATAATATTGGTTTTCATCAGGGAAATAATAAAATAATGACTAAGATATTCACAAATCACCCCTCTCCTCCACTATAAAAAGCCCCCTCACTCCCTCTTCACTTCACTCCTCTCAAATCTTGTTCCTCGTGTAAATTCTACTAAAATATCATCCCAAGATCCTACCCCATGTCCATAAGGCCATGGTCTTATAAAAATACCAAAACCTTCCCCCTAAATCGGCTCTCAAGGAAGATTACTTCAAGAGGTAAATTCCTCTTTTCATTTCATTTATTAGAAGTTCAATTCTTTTCTTTTTATATACTGAGCTCCTTTAATATAAGTTTTGTGATGACTCTAGTAACTTAAATGTACCTTAATTTAATAATTATAAAGTTATAATCCTTCATCATCTCTCCTTTCCCCTTCTTTTATACTAGAAATGAAAACATCGTCTGATATGTGTTAATTTATCACATTCAAGGACAACGGGTTTTCAATTTCTATTGCCATATCAATTATTGTCAAGAAACAATTATGATGGTTGAAACAGACTATAGTATATGTATTATAACTTATTTCAAGTTCTATAATCCTTTTTTATATATGCCAATAATTTGTAAATCAAAATGAGTTCGTTGCGAACAAAAACTATCAATTAACAAAAACAATTGACATTATAGTTTTATATAATGATTCATCTTCACTTAAAATAACCAAATGAATTTTATGACCATGAAATCTTTTGTTTTTTCACTAATAACATCTAACTTCAATTCTGGACCACCATTCTTATTCTACATGTTTATTCATACATGAATATAAGTAAACAGATCATGAAAACCATGGTTGAAAGCACTCCCATATAATGAAATTGAATATCTTAAGCCATCAAAAGACAATTAATGAACCTAATAAGGCTATAATAAATAAATATAATGTATATGAGGATCAAGAATAATTAATTAATGAACCTAAATATTATTATTCATGTCATTAAGATCAAGTGAGGAAGACCTTCAGACTAATGGTAAGATTTTTCTACCCGAACCTCCATTTTCATTCAGGTTATTCTTATTCTATATTTACCTCAATTAAATTATTATTTATTAATATTAACTCCTAATATATTTTAGGATAATTTTCTATATATTTTTACTATCCATAATCTTATTTTCAATTATTTAGAGTCGTATGTTTTAAACAAATCGTTCAAAAATTATTCTAGAAATAAAATCCCTGTTCAAGGAAATTTCTAAAATTCATACCTATTTTCAAGGGAACAATATAATCTGTTTTGGAAATTATTATCTTTGTGAAATAACTCATTTTTTTTCAAAATACTTACTTACTTCAATTATGGTATTATAAAAATATTTTTTCAAACCAACTATTCTTTTCAAAGTAAAAGAGTATTTATCTCAGGAATTACTCAGCGATTTTATAGGAGTACCTTCATATATTTCAAACACTTGTTGATTATTATGTATTATTGGGCTTAATATATTATGATATCATATATAATATTTAATTTAATGGTTTATATTCAGTTTTACTATGGATTTTATATTTTAAAATCATTCACCAATTTACTCTGAATGGTTACTATTTATGCTTATTGTTCGAGGAAAATTATTTACATTTAATATATTACTTACAATATGAGTGTGTATGTTGTTTATGTTTATCCTCGTTAATATGAGGAATAAATTGGACTCCATATGATTTGGGTGAGTCCCTATATATCCCCTTTATGCATCGGTGGGTCTCATGAGAAAAATTATGATCATGGCACGAGGCCTTAATGAAATGGGTATTTATGGTCTTGACATGAGGCCTTGATGGTATGGTTATGATGTCCCAAATAATTAATTACCTAATTATGAAAATATTATTGACATTTCATGTGGTTTTTTGACTAATAGAAAACCCCTGATTATTTTTTATTATGTCATTATTTATTCAGCTCTTATTCATTCCATAATGTGTTCAAGTTTATTTTTAAAGGCACATGTTTCTAGTTATTCACCATGACTAATGTTTATGTTTGTGATAAATTCCGCCGTATTGGAAACCCTTACTAAGCATTTGAGCTCACCACATTCTTATTTTTCATTTTTTCTCAGGACATGAAGAAGTTTATTATGAATGATCTTTAGGGATAAATTTGTAGTTGTGGGTGTTCCCAATAAAATCATATGTTGTATTTCATTTCAGGTTGTAATGTTGAACTTATATATGTATCTTTTTTCCAAAGATACTAAAATACTTAGTCCTTTGGGTTGCATATTTCTTGTTTATATTCCTATGTAATAAAATAAGGCACTAGCTCTGGGAAACTGGGGTTGGGTCCTTAGAGTTGGAATCAAAGGAAGTTTAGTAGAAAACAAGGAAACTAGATTTAGAAAATGTAGATTAGGGAACAACCCATAAGATAGTCTTTGAAGATAAACATACAAGAAAATACTGTAATATTGGTATGGAATGATTATGTGGATATTTCTAGAAAATACATCCTTCTATGGATACTACAAGTGGACATGGTTTTGGCACAAGTGTACATATGAGTGAAAACTATGATAAGGAGATTGAATCTAGAATCAAGGTATCCTGGTACATGAATATATGCCTTACTACACACCTGGTTTGAAACTCTTGGGGTATATTCTTAGGATAATTTACATTAGCATTACAAGCCATTATGAAAGATTTAACTATGTATTTCCCCCCAAAGAAACCATTTTGTAATTATGGGATTAGCCATGAATATGATTTCCATTTATGATAATTATTTTTCTACGTTGAGACTATACATTATGATTCATAACCTTATTTGGTGTATTCTATTATTTAGAAATGGAACCTAGTGGAAGAAATTGGAACCACAGGAACACGCATAACCCATGTAGGGATTTCCCTCTGATGTAAGATAATGATGTTGGATTTGGAGATATGACTAGTTCTGAGATTATTATAACTATACTGGGACAACTGACTCAGGTTATGAACAATAACCTTACCCATAATGTTCATCCTAATCCAAAATGGGGAGGTGATAAGTTTATCGCTTTATGGAACAACACACTTTATCATTAAATGGGTCTATAAATCCATTTTTATCTGATTAGTGGATAAGTTCCCTAGAGAATAAATTTCACTCTTTGGGATGTAAAGATTGAGGGAAGGTTGTCATGACAGTTTATCGATTATCGAGAGATGAAGATCAGTGGTGGTCATTAATTCAAAAGACAAGGGAGGAGGAATAAATAGAAGAGATGGAACGAAGTGATTTTAAGGATATATTCATAGAAAAATATTTTCCCCGTGAACAACAAGAGGATATGGAAAGTCTATTATTGAATCTGAGGTAGAAGAAGGATAAAAACGTTTCCAAGTATGAATCCAACCTTACAAGGATAACGAGGCATGATGTAGACTACATAATTAATCCAAGGATAGATATTTGTTGATTCTTTTATGGTATAAAAACATTCCTATGAAAGGAACAAGTCTCCCATAATTTCTCATCATATGAAGATATAGTCTCATGCGCTATCAAGGGAGAAAATTTATTTTCTATGCCTTATAACTTTAAAAAATTAAAGAGAAGAATAGGACAGTTGAGAACTCAGGAAAAGGAAATAAGTAAATGGGGGAAAAGGGAATACTTGACCTTCCACCCTATAATAATTTTGCAAAGAAACACCCTGACACTTTCCTAAAGGGAATGGCAGTCTGTTACAAGTGCGGAGAAAAAGGTCACCAATCACATGATTGAAAGGGGAAGAAAGAAACAACCAATGTTCAATGATATAGTGGTAAATAGATGATACATTATGCACATGAATGTCCTAGGTGTTAGGTAAATGTTCCCCAAAGAAGGCCAATAGAGCAAGGCTGAGCTTATGTGGTCACAAATTCTACGGTTGAATTTTCTAACGATGTGGTGGTAGGTACTTTTATTGTTTCCTCGAACTTAGCCAAAGGTTTATTTGATTTTGGATCATCTCATTATTTTATATCTTCTGAGTTTTCCAAGAAACTTAGACATGTTAAATTTTTTTAATAAAGGAGTTTTCCGTCAAAACTCGTAGGAGATCTATCATTGCAACAATAATGTGTCGATAATCCCCCTCATGGAACATAAACCTTCTTATGTTTCTAACCTTATCATCATACAAATGATTTACTTGGGTATAATCCTTGGTATGATTTGGATTTCATGTTATGATTTGGATATCCATTGTAAGAAGAGAGAAGCTATGATTTATGAGAAGGATGCTGAATCCATTATCATTAGAGAAGAATCCTTGCCTGCTGATTCTTATATAGATCCACCCCCATTAGCTCTATTGAATTAAATTATTGGGGAGGAAGGGAATACAATATCTATGAGTGAGGAAAGATATTTCCAAATAGAGGATGTAACTTTTGTGAAAAAGAATGTGTTGATGTGTTTACAGAGGATTTACTAGACATCCTCTAGAGAGGGAAATTGAGTTTTCCATTGATTTAATTCCTCATTCAAGCCCTATATAAATGAATCCTTATAGAAAATGTGAGATTCAATCCAGGAAGAAACTGGGATCTATTTTTTCGGTGCTCGAGTAGGGAATCCCTAGGTGTCGATGGCCGCGAGCCCAGTCCCTCCCCTACTCGAAGGAAAGGGATTCCCTTTGTCTCTAGAGCCTTCAGATCTTCCTTCTCACCCTTTTAAAATCTCAACTCTATTCCCTCTTTCCCATTCATTGGCCACTTCCCAAAAGTCCCCGATCATTATGGCGGTTGTTGTAAACTTCCATTATCTCTATTAGAATTCAACAAAGCCTGATCTAGCTTAAACTTGGCCTTGTTGGCATTATTTAGGAATTGTTGTCCTTTGGTTGATGATTTTGATAGATTTGTATTCTCTTCCAAGGGTTTTCAAGACAGAGCAGATGTGGGGATCCTTGAGAAGTGTCACATGGTGATTCATTTCTTGTTGGAGGAAGACCAGATCTTGGCGTGGTCTAGAGCTCCACGCGTATACAATAGATACTGATTCTACCTTTCTCATTGGTCCTAGTATTTCTATATGAAACGTGACAACTCATATATGGTTGTGTGGGTTAGTCATCCCAAACTCCCCCTTCTCTCCCAAAATCCTGCTATAATCTGTAATCTTGGTAATATGATTGGTCAATTCCTGTGTTCGGATAGAATAACTGAGTCTATGTGTCACCTGATCTCCCCACACATTTTTGGTGAGGTGTATAATTCCAAACCTCCTGTAGATTGTATCTAGATCACCGTTGAGGAGGAATTCTGGTGCAAAAAAACCATGGTTTTTGAATCTTGGATAGAATTCTGCATTTCATGTCGTCGCTTGGAGCATTTATCCACTGCTTGTTGGAAGAGTCGCTCGATTCACCATGGGGTGGTGAGGGATGTTCCAAAAATGGGTTTTCATTTCCATCGGTTCTCACAGCTGACAATCTGGGTTCTAAGGAATCATGTACGAATTGTCATCTACAAAAAGAAAAAGGACATGAAAATCCAAAGGTCTCTAGTATTTTTAATACCGTGAAACGTGATTTGGGTGTCAACAATCAAGCATGACTAGTTATAGAAGGGGAATATTGGTTTTTTACTTTGGTTTATCCTTTATTTGCAGAAACTGTGAATAATGGAGGCTTTCTCACTAGGAAGGATGGTTCCTTGTGTTCCAGTCTCAGGACAGTTGATGTGCATCAAGTGTCAAGGCCTCCAACTGGGGTTGTAACAGACCAGAATACTTAAGTCCCTTAGAAGATATGATCGACAGAATAGAATGGTGTTCCAATTTTCTATGATCACGCCTCAGACCATGTAGGTGGGGCTAAGGTGGCAAGTAAGGGAGGCTCACCAAGATGAAAAAAGCTACAAAGGGTAGAGCAAATACATTAACCATGTCCAAATCAGAAAATGATCATGTAACCATCTTCCTAGTTAACAATTTTGAAGGCTTGATGGAGGAAGGTCCAGCTCAAGACCATTAAATAGAAATTCTATCCAGTGGATGTATTAAGGCTGACCTCCTGGCCTAGGCCATGGGGACTACTCCAGATGTGGGAGCACCATTGGAAGTGGAGTATCCCTCAGGTGTTCAGGTTCTCTCGGAGGGTGATAATGAAGCTAAGGACTCTATTAAATTTTCTATTAGCAATGAGGAGGGAGAAATAATTAGAGGTATCTATGTTCTAGGAAGAAGAAGGGTCGAAAGGGGCACCGTGACTTGGGGAGCTTCATTGTGACCAAAGGGAAAGGATCTAAAGGGAGGATGGACCACTTCCTGCTGCCTAAGCTGATGAAAACAAGATCAGCTGGTAAGGGAAAAGAAAGGGACTGTAAAATAAATCCTCAAGATCTGTAGTGTTCTATCCCAATAAGTGGAAAGCATAAAGCTAAGTGTGGTGAAATCCAAGGGGTGGGTGGTGCCGTAGGAATGAAGGAAGGAGAGAAGACTCTATCTTGACTTAATTCTTAATTCCAACAAAGAAATGAATGAAAATGATATCAAAATTAATTCCTCAATGGAGGAGGTTGAAAGAATCCATGAAAGTGAGTTTATAATGGATGTTAGTAAGGAACAATGGGAATGGATCAACCACCACGATTTTATTTTTGCATGGGGTTTCAATGCACAAAAGAACAATGAGGAGAAATATATCCAGAATGGGGACAAGCTTCCTACCCACTTTAAAAACGTAATCCGGGATGATCCAAGAATGATTGTTGAATCACTTCAATGGGAATTATATCGAGTATGAAGTTCTAATAGTCTTAGCCTTTTTTAAACAATTTTTTGATATCCTTTTGTGTTGGCTAACCTTTGGACTTCATTGTACCTATGTGGTATCTCACTTTTCAACAAAATTGTTTTAATAAAAATTTAATTTTCACTCAATGACTAATTATAGAATGGACCCTGTGGAATTAGTAGAATAGATGAAGCAAATAGATTAATTTAGTGATAAAGGATTTATTCGGCCTAATGTCTCTCAATGGGGAGCCCCTGTTCTTTTTGTTAAGAATAAACATGGATCTATGAGGTTGTGCATTGACTACAGAGAGATCAATGCTATAACAATAAAGAACATGTTTTCCCTACCTCGCATTGATGATTTATTTGGTCAACTTCATGGAGATCAATATATTGCAATGATTGACCTTGGATATGGAAATCATCTGTTGCTTGTGAGGAAGGAAAACATTCAAAAAGCAGCATTTTGGACTAGGTATGGGCATTGTGAGTTTACAGTAATTCCTTTTGAACTGACTAATGAACCCTCTATTTTCATGGATATATAGAATATAGTTATCAAGGAATATCTTGATGAATTTGTGGCGGTATTTATTAATGATATCTTGGTATACTCCAAAATCTACGAATATCATGAAAATCACTTGCGCACTATTCAGAAGGCTCTTAGAAAAAATGAATTATATGGGTAGTTTAGAAAATGTGAATTTTAGATACAATTTTTTTCCTTTCGTGGCCACATTGTATCAAAGGATTTAAAATATATTGATCCTATAAATACAAATGATATTAATTAATGGCCTACTCAAATGAACATAACTGATGTGTGCAGTTTTATTGGTTTGGGAGGTTATTATCGGTGTTTCTTTCAGAACTTCACTCGTTTAGCCAACCCAATGACCAAGCCTACGCATAAATGGGTGAAGTTCATACAGAGAATGGAATGTGAGGACTATTTTGAAGAATTGAAGAGGATTTTAGTGAATTATCCGAACCTAACTCTACTATCAGAGAATGATGGGTTTGTGACCTATAGTGATTCATAAAAGAAAGGACTTGGCTGTGTCCTTATGTAGAATGATAGAGTTTTTGCCTATGCATCAAGGAAGTTAAAAATTCATGAAAAAACTAGCCTACTCATGATATTTAGTTATCTATTGTGATATTCACTCTGAAAATATGGAGACTCTATCTCTATGGTGAAATATGTGAGTTATATATGGATCAAAAGATTCTGAAGTATATCTTCTCACAAAATGAACTAAACTTGAGACAAAGGTGATGGCCTGAACTACTCGAGTATAATGATTTTTCCATACACTACCGCCCAGGAATATAAAATAAGGTATTTGATGCATTGATTAGGAAGGATCATGGATCTTTAAATAAAATGAGGATTGAAAGGGATCCTATTTGTTTGGATCTAATAAGGACAGATATGAGAGTTATCAAAGAAGGAGAAACATTATTACTTTTTCAATTTGTTGCTCAACCATCTTTATTAGAAATAATTAAAAGATCTCATCCTGATGATGAGAACCTTCGAATGAAAATTAATGCTATAAAAGATGGGATGTTGGATGACTTCGTATAGATGATCCCGTAAGGGGTGCAGATGTGTTAGGGTTTCCCTTGTCGCCGCCCCTCTTCTCTCCGACTCAAGAGGGATTTTACTCATCTCTCAGTGATCCTTCTCAGTTTTCTCATGGTGGCGGGTCTCAGTGATGGCATCGAGGGTGGACTCGGTCGTCTCGACATATCCCACCATTTTCTGGCGTGTTCTCGCTCTTCCCTTATCTCGGTAGGGCTTCTTTGGCAGAGCGGTGTTGTCAGCGGTCGATGATCTATCACTATCTGAGGTTTGGTGCTAGTGTGTGTCAGCTGGGAGTGTGTGGGGTGGGTCGATTTGGCCTCTGGGAAGGATCGTGGTGGCAGAGATGGGATCTGGTTCTGATTTGTGGCATGGTCTTGTCCACGATGGTGTTTGGGAGATCGTCATCACAGTGCTGGTTTTCTTTTCTCTTTGATTTTCTGATCCTGTGTTTTTGGATGATTGTGTGTTTATGCAGGCTGTAATCTGCGGTGGGTTCGCGTTTTGATTTTCTCTAGCGGTGTCATTAGTAGTAGCAGCGGCGTGGAAGCGATGCTACGAGAACCCCAAGACTTCGGTGAGGTTTTAAACTGCTGTGATATGCCTTTTTGGATTTGGATCTACTGTCTGTGAAGAGTCTGGTGTGAGGGTGTTTTATTTTTGGTTTGGTATGATTCTGCTATATCGCTAAAGATTTGAGTTGAATATCTGAATATTTGGGAGTGGGTTCTTTGAAATTGGTTGTGCGGAGGCATTGAAGTCAGAAGGTTGGTCAGCGGTGATGACTATGACTAGTGTTTTCTTTGCCTTATTATGGAATGTTGGACGTTTTTGTGTGGTTGGATTGTTTCTGAAGGTAGGAAGGTTGTGCAACCAGACTTGATTTCATGGAACGTGCTTTAGAGGAGGATCCAGGGTTGTCTATTCATCTTTGTAATGTTTTTTGGATTTGGTTGTTTGAGAGGGTATGGCCTCAGCCATCGGATCGGGCCTGTGCTTTGTCACAGGACACTTGCTTGCCGAAAAGCCTTGCAATGGTGGGGTGCTTCATCATGTCCAAAATTCTAGTGAGTGGAACCTTCGTGTTGTCATTCTGGTTTTACTCTTTTTCATTCGAGTGTGATTTTTTCTATGTCTGTGAAGATTTTTTGGGTTTCTTCCTTCTTCCTTTAAAAGGGGGCTTTATCATATAATAAAAAAACTGAAGGCCTTCGGGCTGTTGGATGGAATTCTATCATTTGGGAAGAGGCTATATGTTCCCTCTATACACGAGATGAAAAGGGAGTTTTTGGATGATTCCCATAGCTTTAATTTCTCTATACACCCACATAGTACTAAAATTTATAGATATATCAAGGGACATTTCATGTGGTACAACATGAAGTGGGAAATTGCTAATTATGTATCAAGATGTTTAGTCTGTCAACATGTGAAGGCTGAAAGACAACATCCTAGAGGATTCATGAACCTCTACTTATTCCAACCTTGAAATGGAATGACATCACCATGGAATTTTTCTTTGGATGACCCAAAACTCCAAGAAATAATAATGCAATATGGGTAATTATTGATTAACTTGCAAAACCTGTACATTTCCATGCTATAGGAGAGGATCTTCCCCTAGATAACCTTACACGACTCTATATCAATGATGTTATATGACATCACGGAGAACCTCTTTCAATAGTGTTTGATCGTGATCCCCAATTTACTTCAAAATTATGGAAAAGTATTCATAAATATTTGGATACTGATCTTCATTTGAGTATTGATTGTCATCCTCAAACTGATGGGTAGTCAAAAAGGACGATCCAAACTATAGAAGACATGTTTAGATCAAGATCACTCGACTTTCAACGTATGTGGGATCATTATTTACCCTTGGTGGAGTTTTCCTACAATAATAGTTTCCATTCCAGTATTCAAATGGAACCATGTGAAGAATTTTATGGAAAGAGATGGTTTACACCAACATGTTGGAATGAAGTTGGAGAAATGGAGCTTGTAGGGCCAAAGCTTGTGGAGGAAAAAACCAAAAAGTTAAAGACTGTTAAAATTCATATCAAAGCTACTCAATGTAGGAAAAAGAGTTATACTGATAATCGAAGGAAGGATTTTGAATTTCAAGTGGGAGATCACGTTTTCATGAAGGTATCTCTATAGAAGGGTGATATAATATTTGGGAAGAAATGGGAAATTAGCCCTAGGTGCATTGGACCATTTTAAAGCCTATAGAGAATTGGAGCTATTGAATATCCTTTGGCTATGCTGCCTAGCCTTCCCAAAGTACACAATGAGTTACACATCTCATTGTTGAGAAAGTACATGCCAGACCCAACACATGTCCTCACTTTTGATGTTATAGAATTGGAACCTAACCTATCTTACTGTGAATATCCTATCTAGATTATAGAAACTATAGAATTGGTGTTGATGAATTGGATGACATGACTGGAAAAGATACTTTTGAAAAATCATAAAATCAAAGAGGCAATATGGTATCCTGAGAAGCATATGATGAAGAACAACAAAAATCTTTTTGTGAGGTAACATTATGGTAATTTCAAGGATGGAATTTTTGTAAGGAGGGTTGAATGTAACACAAAAAGTATTTATAAATAAATTCATCAAACACTAATTCTCCACAAAACACCACTTTGTTATAACATATCCAGTAAACATAATTTTCCCAGTTCTATGATATGAATTTTGAAAAACTGGCATACACTATTGCATTCAGTAAGATATTTAGATTCTAATAAGGAGAACATATTTTTTGGTGAATAGTTACATATCCTTATGAATAGTAAAATAAATATTAATCTGACCCTTATGAATATTAAATCATATTATCATTTTATTGTCTTATGTTTATAAAATAATGAGATCTTTTTTAATTTTTCAATGTGATAAAAAAAATTATAGTCGTAAAATTGTTATTTTTTTGAATAAATTATGATTTTATTTAAAAATTAAATTAGTAATAATTAGAAATTTATTTTCAAAAAATTGAGCTCATTTTTGAATTCTACACTTCAAAAAATTCTTAGGTTGAATTTTTTGGATTTTTTTGAGTGACTCGATTTTTTGATGAATAGTAAAATACAGTAATTTACCGAATATATACATTATTAGTTAAATTCACTATTCCAAGCATCATGGGTGATGTAAGAACAATAGGTTCAAACTCAAATTCACATATTACTATTATTAGGATCCTTAATGAACACTATTGGTTATGTTGATGGATATAATAAAATAATGAATAAGATATTCAAAAATCACCCCTCTCCTCCACTATAAAACCCCCTCACACTTATTATTCTCTTCACTCCTATCAAGCCTTGTTCCTTTTATAAATTCTACTCAAATATCCTAGAAAGCTCCTACCCCACGTCTACAAGCCCTTGGTCTCATAAAAAGGCCAAAATCTCTCCTCTAAAGAGGCTCTCAAGGAAGATTACTTCAAGAGATAAATTCCACTTTTCATTTCTTTTATTTCAAGATCAATTATTTTCTATTTCTTTCCTCGCCTTCATTCATCCATGTTTTTTGTGGACTCCAATACCTAAAATGTACAAAACTTTTATTATGATAAAGGAATAATTAATCATCATCACTCATTTCCCCATCTTTTAATCTAGAAATGAAAACACCATCCAAGATGTGTTAATTCATCACATTAAAGGACTACAGGTTTTCAATTTCTATTATCGTCATCAATTATTGACATGAAACTATTTTTATGATTTCACAAGACTATAATATATGTATTATAACTTATTTAAGGTTATGGAATTCTTTTTTACACATGATAATAATTTTTAATTCAAAATGAGTTAGTTGTGACAAAAAACTGCCAATTAACCCAAACAATTGCCATTAATGTTTTCAATAATGGTTCATCCTCATTAAAAATAACAAAATGAATTTTATGAACATGTAATATTATGGTTTCACTAATAAAATAAAAATTCTATTATGGACATCCATTCTCATTCTATAGGTTTATCCATACATACATATAAGTAAACTGATCATGAAAACCAAGGAAGAAAACACTCCCAAACAATGAAATTGATTATCACAAGCCATAAAAAGGCCATGAATGAACCCAATAAGGTTATAATAAATCAATTTCATGTATAGGTGGTTCTGGAATCACTAATTTTTGAACATAAATTAGATAATTTAGGTCATTAAGATCATTTGAGGAACACCTTCAGACTTAAGGTAAGGGTTTTCTCCCTGAACCTCCATTTTCATTCAAGTTATTCTTATTCTATACTTACATAAATTAAATTCTTATTTATTCATATCTACTCCTCATATATTCTGTGATAATTTTCTATATATGTGTACCAAATATTATCCTACTTTCAATTATGGGGAGTTTTATGTTTTAAAAGGATTTTTCAAATATTCTTCACGAAATACATGCCTGATTCAAGAGAATTTCATAAATTATTACCTATTTTCAAAGGCATTATATAATATATTTCTTATCATTATAAAATAACTGAATTTATTATTAAAATACTAACTTACTTCCCTTTTTTCTTTATACAATGATTTTTTCAAATAAACTCTTCTTTTCGAAGTAAAAGAGTATTTATCTTAGGAATCACTCGATGATTTTACAAGAGTATCTTAATAAATTTCTACAGTCTTGTTGGTTATTATGTATAATTGGGTCTATTATTTTATGATACAATATACTATAATTAATTGATTCGTTTTTTATTCGTTTTACTGTGGATGTTCTATCTTAAAACCATTCCCCAATTTAATTTGAATGATTAGTGTTAATGCTTAATGTATGGGTAATTTTATTGACCTTTTCTATATTATTTTCAATATGATTGTATATGTTGTTTATGATTATCCACATTCATTGTAGGAATGCATCAGACATATTAAGTGTTGAGTGGGGCCCTCTATATCCCCTCAGTGTATTGTTAGGTCTCATGAGACAAACTATTGTCTTCGCACGAGGCCTTAACAAAATGGATATTTGTCGTCCTTGAAAGAGGCCCTAATGGTATGGTTATGATGTCCTACATTATGCATTCGCTCATTATTAAAATAGTATGTATAGTTCATGTGGTTATTTTACTAGTATAATACCCATGATTATGTTTTATTATGGAATTATTTATTCATATGTTATTCCTTCAATAATGTGTTCACATTTATTTTTAAAGAAATGTGTTTCTAGTTATTAAACATGCATAATGTTTTTTATGATATGTTTTTCTATATTTCAGACCCTTAATGTTCATTTGAACCAACCCCTTTTTTATGTTTAAATTTATCAGGACATGGAGAAGTATATTATTAATGACCTTTAAGGATAAACTTATAGTTGGGGATTTTCCCAATAAAACTTATATATTGTATTTCATTTCAAGTTGTAATGTTGAACTTATGTATGTATCATGATTCTAAAGATACTGAACTACTCTATCCTTTAGGATGTATATTACTTATTTATATGCCAATGTAATAAAATAAGGCCTTGGCACTGGGAAACTTGGGTCAGGTCCATACAAGAGGATCATTAACTCTCATACGGATTTCATCAGCGATTTAGACATAAGAGTGTGTTCTCCCATATGAGTGATATGTGGAATATCTGAGCTTGAAACCTATGCTGGTTATTAAAATTATGGTTTAACATTTGACAATGTGTCTTTTTTGAGTATATCTGGATATATTATTATTACTTATGTTATGGATATATACATATTTAGAGCTGATTTAATTTCTTTTGTTGTATACGGTGTGGTTATAGGGTGTCCTGCTAAGTATTTCTATACTCACCCCTACACATTCATTTTCCTCAAGTGTCATGTCTTGTGTAGATGACTGACCATTTGATAGATTCCTAGAAATACCATGACCATATGGTTCTTAGTGAGACTGGATAAAATGATGTGTGTTCCTTTAGAATCATGGAATCATTCCCTATCTTTCATTAAAGGTTAGACTTGTTTTAAAAATATTTTTGGTGGGATTGTATTTGGACCTATTACTTTTTTCTTCTTATCATACTCTGGTTGTGAGATTCAAATGTATGCATTCCAGGTTGTTTAGTTTTTTTACATTTCAATATTGTATAATCTTGGAGATGCGTGGGTGTGTATAAGTACTTATGATAAGACCTCCAATGTTACTGATATTCCTTCTCAGGTCTAAAAACCTATCCCTAGTGTATTGGAGGGGGGCTTGGGGAGTCATGTCATGGTCTCTATTGGGATGGGTCATAATATAGTGGTATAAGAGGATTCGTTTCTAACTTATGACTTAGAGTCTATGATATTGGTTTGGGGAATCAATGTTAAGTGTTTCGGGTTTGGCTTTCTAGACAGAGACCCTAGTGTTGGGAGACAACTAACATATCTACACACCAAGACTCTCATCAAATGCTTTTTGACTTAGTACATGAGACACTTATTATAGGGAAAACAATGGTACATGCATCATATAGGAATAACATGTGGTTTCTATGTCCGTCTTGATTCAACTCTCTAGATATAGTCATTTACCATGGTACATATTGTTTACTTACAAGATGCCTCCACGGTTTATTCCTATAGGGTTCATCATTATGATCATTTGGATGATCCCCTTAGTGATGTGGCATCAATACATTGACCATTTTGTGAGGTGTTATATCAAGGTGGTGCACCAGCTATACCACCACCCGTTGAGCAGCATATGGTACCCACAATACCAGTGGATGAGGTGCGCTAGATTAGCACACATCATGTGTTTCAGTGACAGTGACCCCTCGGGTTCTATGTTGAGCCCGACCCATAAGTGATTGATGACTGTATTGAGGTTATGACCGGAGTTTTCTATCCTCTTAAGACACAAGTAGATTTGTTGGCGGTCCTATAAGTGAGCCTTATCCATGGATAAACAAGAAGATAGTTGGGGTTAGTGACCCTTTCAAATGATGAGAGGACTCTAGAGTGGTCAGAGTTTTATCCCTTTTTTAGAGAGTAGTTCTATCTAGCTTCACCATGGTATATACGTATCCTCGATATTCTATAGCTCTAGCAGGGAAACGCAATGGTATCTTAGAATTCATCGAGGTTTACCAATACATCCAGGTACTTGATGGATATGATTCATGATCAGTTATTCAGGTATTAGATTTTTTTGTGAGGTATGAATAAATAAATTTGAGCTACTGTATTCCCTCTATGAATTCCCACATATTCTGGGTACTAGAAAGAGATTTAGTGGTTGAAGGTTTCTTGGCTATGTACATGCAACCGGTTTTTTCCAATAGCAGCAAAGCCAAAGCATAGACCTTGGAAACAGGGAACTGACATCAGTCTCAGAGACCTGGATGTGTGAGATGTTTTAGGAGTAGGTCCCATGATAGAGGATCAATAGTTCTAGGCTGACATGTTGGGTCTAGTTATCCCAAATAGAGTCATTGCTACTCATGCGACGGTAGGAGACATCTTGCATGGGATTTTTTGACCTGTCTGACAGTTGTCAGAAAAACCATGGATGGTTTCCAAGGCAGAAGAAGAAGGAGGATCATACATGTTCACAGGGTGGTGGATGTGGAAGTAGTTCAATGATAGTATTTGGGTGTGGTATATGTTTTTAATTATAAGCACCAACACCCACAGGTGGTCCATGCCAGACTAAGGGAGCTGGAGTACAAGGGGGGCACCTGCAGGCGGTCGACGTTGATGACCCAGATGCTATGGGAATGGTATATGGTATGGTTTTCTCTTTTCTAACTTAGAAGTATTATATATAGACATAGGTGTAAGTGATTCATTTATTTCAAAATAACTTGTATGAGACGAGGAGATTCTGGTTGGGCCCTTGGATCGACCCTTGTGCTTGGAGACTCCTACTAGAGAAGACTCAATGATCACAAAATTGTATAGACAATGTCACATGACTCTTGGAGTTGAATGTTTCTATTAGGATCACATTGTAGTAGCAATGAGTCCCTATGACATAATTATAGGTATAGAATGGTTATCCACAGATCATGCCCAGATTGACTATTCTAGGTGGAGGTTGTGGTGTGTCCATAGTTGTAGAACTATGTTCTCCTATGTTGGTGAAAAAGAAACCTCAGCAGCGCATGATAGACTCATGCATAGAATGGTTATGTCGATTACTCATAAGTTGTCTAGTATTACCAATGATGTAGTGGATATTATAAGTTTCTCTTTTCCTGAAGTGGTGGAGGATCATGAGGACATCATTCTAGAGTGTATTCCAGGATTACCTCCCAAAAGTGAGATACACTCCTACATTGATTTACACCCTCATACTACATAGATATCAACTCCATCATATTGTATGGCACTCAAAGTGGGTTGTGAGCTGAGGGTATCATTAGAGGACTTTCAAAGGAATGGTTTTGATTGACCCAATGTTTCACCATGGGAAGTCTCATTTTTTACAATGAAGGTGGAGGTGTGATCGAGGTTATGTGTGTACTAACAAAACTATAACTAGGTGACCATGAAGAATTAGTTTCAAATACTAAGGTTTGATGACCAATTTGATCAGAAAAGAGGGAAAATAATGTTCTTAATGGTTGAACATAGGTCATGTTATCACCAGCTATGTGTAAAGGATGAGGATATACTAAAGATGACATTCAAATGTCACTACAACCCCTATGAGTACATGGTGATGCCATTTGGTATGATGCATCTTAGTTGTGTTCATGGGAATCATGAACCAAATATTTCATCATTTCTTAAACCAATTTTTGGTATTCTTCATCAATTATATCCTTGTGTACTCGGTGTCTAAGGAGGACCACAAGAGACACATGAGGATAGTTCTATACATACTCTGAGATAACTATCTTTATGGAAAGGTCATGAAGTACCAATTCTGTATTCTGAAGGACCACTTTTTGGGACACATTATCTCAGTAGATGGAGTGGTAGTGGACCCATACATGGTTGAGGCAGTGATATATTAGGTGCTACCCAAGAACGTGATGGGGTGAAGAGCTTCCTTGGGTTGGAATGATATTACATGATATTCATACATGATTTATAAAGGATATCATCACCGATGTCATCTTTGACCTAAAAGGGGAAGCCTTTTGTGTGGATGGAGAGGTGCCAACAGGCTTTTCTACAGCTAAGGAAGAGTTTGACAAGTGCTCCCATCATGAGATTACTAGGGGATGGTTTCGAGTATGTAGTGTTCTGTGATGCATCTGGAGCCAATATTGTTTTTTTATGATGTAGAGGAAGGGATTGATTTATTATGGTTCATTCCAGTTGAGACCACAGGAGAAGAACAACATGACCCATGATATTGAGTTAGAATTGGTGGTCTTTACACTAAATATGTGGAGACACTACATGATGGGATAACAATTTTTCATCTATTCTAACAATAAGAGTCTCAAGTTAATCTTTTATCAGAATTATCTTACGTTGAACAGAGGTGATGGTGCTATTTCCTCCAAGATTATGACTTTGAAATTGTTTCTACTCCTAGAAAGGGGAACGTGGAGGCTTATGATCATAGAAAAATATATTGTTCTTAGTTACTAAAAAAGGCATTAGAGAATTTTGACTCATTGTAGTTATCCTTTCTGGATGGAGATAGAGTAGCTTACTGATGATTGTCACCTTCCTCTTTTGCAGTGTGTTAGGGAGGAAAAACATAGGGATGTCAACTATAAGACTATACTTACTCAGATATCCACTAGACATTCTCATGATTTATTTTCTTAAGGTGGGGAGCCTGTTGTTCTTTTCAAAGGACTCATGATGGTACTAGTAATGTTTTCAAAATAGTTTCTAGGAGAGTTTCATATATCTCATTCAGCGGTACATCCAGGTGTAGAAAAGATGTACCAGGACCTCTAACATTATTTTTTATGGAAAGTGATGATGAAAGGAGTTTCAGAGTTCATCTCTTGATTCCTTAAATGTCATCAAGTGAATGCTGAGAACCATGTTCCAATAGGTTTTTCTCAATTGTTTCAGGCTCCATATTGTATGTGGGATGAGATATCCTTGGACTTTGTGACAAGTTTACCACATACTACTAGGGGAGATGATTACATTTGTGAGATCATAGACTGGCTCATGAAGTCAGTGCACTTATTATATATCTTAGAGAAGAATAATGTAGAGAGGCTAGGATACCTCTATGTTCAGGAGACAGTCTGAATCTATGGTGTTCCATTATTGATCATTTCTGATCATGATAATCACTTCACATCCAAGTTGTGTAAGGGTTTTTAGGAGGTGTTTGGGACTCAGTTATGATTTTTCACAATATTCCACCTCCAAATTTATGACCATACTGAGTAGAAAATCTAGGTCATGGATGAAATGTTGTGATTTTTCATGTCGGGATTCATCCACAGTTGGTAGGATCACCTACCCCTTGTGTAGTTTTCTTACAAAAACAGATTTCATTCCAATATTGGCAAGGAATAATTCAAGTATTTTTACGGTAGAACATGAAATTCACCACATTACTTGGCGGACCAAGGATTTTAAAAAATAAATTCCCTATAGTTGGTATGGAAAACTACCAACAAGGTTCATATCATCCAAGAGTGGATGAAAAATATGCAAAGCCTTCATAATTCTTATACAGATAGACTATGTAGGCCTTTGGAGTTCAGGGAAGAAGACCATGTGCCCTTCCATATTTCATCTCAATGTGGATTATGGAGATTTGGTGAGGGTGGAAAACTATATCCAAGATTAATTGGCAGTTTCAAGATACTAGGTCTGTGACCCATCGCATGTTATCCATCTATCCCCAGTCGATTACATTACTAGGCAGACCATCGCATATTATCGATTGTGGATATATGGATATCGAGGATGGAATGACCTTTACTAAGTACCCATAAGATATTGAGGATCGTTGTGAATGGATCCTTCATGGACAATCGATTCATTTGGTGCATTCCCAGTGGTGTAATAGGAATATCTATGAGAACACAACAGATTGGGAGGATCAGATTCATGCTCAGTAACCATATCTTTTTGAGTAGCCCTTGTTTTGTATTTTCAAGGATTTAAAGCCCAAAATGGGGAGAAAGTAATGACATAGATTTTCCATGTATTATTTGTAGATTTTTTATAGATTTTTTTTAATATCATGTGATAAGAAGATATGCAATTACAAGTTCTGATGTTCCTAGAAAAAATAATTGAAATATATTAAAAATCATGCATGTGATTTTTTTAAAGTTGAATTACATGTTAATGGAGGCTCGAATCATAAATACAAGGGCCCAATAGAGTTTATAATGTATATTATACCCTAGATGAAAAATAACCTTGGTCAACATAGGGTGTTTGTAGAAAATTCATTGTAGGAATAGAAATGAATAAATTAATTAAATAAAATTATTTTAATTATAATTATTGATGCAGTGACAAATGTGGATTTAATTAGATGGCTATGGAGAAATCCCAGGGTTAGCCGCATAACCTGAGAACCATTAGAAATATGTTAGAGAGATCTTAAAAGGATTTCTCTTGGACTAATGGTGACTAGATCATAGGTCGATGATCAATGCACAATATATACAAATGATCTTTCCAATGATCAGGGCCGAACTGTATTCTTCATCAGTGATCTATCTAAATTGAGGTAGAGATATTGTTTGTTATTTTCATTCCCCATTTTTTATTTCAATGATGAACATGAATAAATCAATGAATATATTGATTTTCTGTCTGGTCATGTCATGGGATGGGTTACATTAACTAGGTTGGGGAGAATTAATTTTATATTTTTAATTTATTCATTGTTATTCTCATGAAAATGATTGGAAACCGATATATACGTCAAACGAGGGTCGTTTCTCTCATCTATTCTTCATAATTTCTCCCCCGATTCTTTATTCACCATAGGCGTTCTTTGTTTGGCTCGATGTTCAACATATCTCAATCAATCGGCCATTGCGCACCTGTTTATTGGCACAATGATATGATATCATAGATCTAGGATTGACAAGACATGATGGTGGTGCGATAATAGATATGGAGGTGAAATAGACAGTGTAGATACCATATTTTCCAATTCTTCAGCGTGAAATAAATAATGAAAACAATCCTTTTTTTTCGAAGTAGATAGATAGAATAGATCATATTGATTTGGTGATGGAATGACTCAATGAGGCTTGATAAAAACTGTTGCAGTGAATTGATAGCCGGATCAATGGGTAGTGAAATGTCCAGGACCCACAGATCCATATCAAAGATTCCATAAAATTATGAGCTACATGGTGTGTAAACTGGATCTATATTCCATTTGCCCCCCTATGCGGTGGATAGGGTTTCAATGGATCATAATTACCACATGGTGAGTGACCCCTGTGACCTGAAACGTGGTACATCTGAAGAGACTCGGTGTGTACATTATAGGGTACATGGAAACTTGGTGGAGTAAAAATGTTGGTGCACATCGTGTGCCCTACACGGACACAGGTACATGTGATAATCAATATACAGTCACATGGGTAGAGTACAAAGGAAACCTACAGACCATGTACAACTACACTAACATGAAATAAGACACACACCGGTTACATGGGAATGACCTTGGGTCAAGGGACACCGTGTGGGACCCCTACTACATGTTGTGTACGCTTTAATACATAGATTAGAGCCCTTTTTCATTGTATCTTGAACAAGTTTCAGTGGGTTTTGTTCCCCTTATAATTAACCTATAAGTTGGTTAGGATTTTCTTCCTACACACAGGACAATGATCACTTCAGCAAGACTTCTTGGATAGAGATATATGAATCCATCCATGAGGCCCAAAGTGAGATCCTCTTTTCATATTTATTTCCCCGTTGGATTTATTGGTATCTTCATGACCTAAAATACATGGGAATCTATCCTGTACTTAGAGGGTTAATCTAGAATGAGTTGTAAGTATCTCTCTGTGGAAATAGGTGTGATCCTCATCTATGAATCTTATCTCTTCTGACTATGAGTTTGTACTTCCAATGGTGACAATCGATAAGTTATACCTCTCAAACAGACTCCATTAGTGATTCAGACTCAGGATCTTGTTTTCATAGATAAGTGATATGTGGATTCTTCGAGATGGAATCCTATAATGGTCATTTAAGTCATGGTTTACCTTTAAACTACGTTCTTTTGTTGAGTATATCTAGATATATTTGTGTTATATGTGTTTTATACATATACCTATGTAGAGATTACTATATTTATTTATTTTATTTAAATTGTGGTTTCAGGGTGTCATACTATGATTTTTTATACTCAAACCTACATGCGAATTTTCTACATGTTTCTTGTCTTATGCATAAAACCAAAATTTCAATAGAGTCATAGATGTACTAGGACTTGACTGTAATGCCCCGCCCTAGTTACCCGGAGTCGGTGCATTATTACATAACATTGGCATGATCACAAGGGATCAAATTCCAAATGACCGATCAGTTAGTAGCCTTTTAAATACTAGATACATTCATATGTTTTACATTAAATTATAAAATGAAAACAACAACAACATTGTGTCCATTTACCCTGTTCATATCCCATATACTATCCCTATAGGTCAGTCATAAAATACTTCTTCACATACTGGGAAAAATAAAACATAGAAAGGGGTGAGCTCAGATGCTCAGTAAAGATAACAATATAGTAGAAAATTTCACAAATAAGAATAAATATTTATGGCAATGTATAAGACTAAAACAAAAGCCTTTTCAACTTAAAATTCAGCATATTACGGAAAAGATAAAATCAAATAATTCCATTTACTTATTCACATGGATATTCTACTAGTCGAATAATCACATTCAATATCAATGGCCACTTTCATAATGATGGGATGCATAATGCCAGACTTCATAACCACATAGTCAAGGCCTTGTTCCAAGACTACAAATAAGATTTTTTCAAGGCCTTGTGCCAAGACACTAGTTTGTCTCATGATACCTACCGATGCATCGAGGAGATATAGTGGGATCTACCTATCACTTACTATGTCCAATGAATTCCTCATATGAAAAGGTTGAAACATAACATAAACATTCCTATTAAAACTAGAATATGAAATGTCAATACTTTATCCATAAATCATTAATGGTATAAAAATAGCACATCCACAATCGAAAAAAAACTCATTAAATACAATATGGAAGATTGTATTAACCTGAATCTAGAATAATGAAAGATATTGACATAGATGAAAATAATCATCAAAACTATTTGAGAGAAAAATCACCCTTTTTCTTGAAAACATTTAAAAGTCTCACTATTTATCAAGAAGCCGTTTAAAATAGATATTTGAATCAAAGTGTCCCATACCACTTTGAAACTTTTAAAAGTAATTTTAATTTTAAAACATTAATGTCCATATAAATAAATCTTTAAAACCATTTTTAAAACATGGACATTAATGAGAAAGATTTAGAAGAATAAATCTTTTAAACATTTAAAATGATATTTTAGTTATGGTTTCTAACCAAAAGAGATAAACTTGAATATAAATATTAAAGTTAATCAAAACATTATAATATCATTGTAATAAAGGGATTCATGATATACTATGTCAAAGTACATTATATACACCATATAAAAGTGAATTAGCGTATAATAACAAAGAAGTCTCAATGGAATGTAAATTGAGATGAAATCCCTTATAAAGACCATATCCTTAGGTTAAGGATAAATAAATGGCATAATTATGTGTGAAAAATATAAATACACCCAATAGTATTGGATATTCATTGAAAATAACTCAGAGGAAATTCACACATATTCTTGTAAATACAACGCCAATGACTTGGATGTTTAACTCAATGAATGGAAATTGAGTTAAGATTACTCTTATCAAGATCATATCAATGACTTGAGAAATTATCAATGGAGTAATTATGTGTATCAAAGGTATATCCACACAAAAGGTAGTGGAAATTACTACATAAATAATAAATAGTGATTCCACCCATAATCTTTGAGTAAAATAATCAATGAAGTATGCGTAAATCCCAATGAGTCGAAACTGAAATTTTGGAATTCTCTTACCGATTTGATAACTCAGGAAACATACACCCCATGAAAGAAGAATCATACAATGAAGATGTAAATACCCATAAATTATTTTATATTACACTAGGAATACAATCATGGTTAGTACATAATCCACTACATTCAATAAATAAGTGGCGAACAATGGAAATATCACAAAATTAAGAGTGAGATAAGAAACCCCTTAACTCTTGTCCGACTTGACTCGTTCGTTCTTTAATTTCCAGAATAATAAACTAAAGTTAATTTTTATTTTCCTAAGAACAGTTTTCATGTTTATTATTCATTTAATATCACTTATTACCATGTTATAAATATTATGTAATCATTTAATTTAATAATGGTCATTTTGTCGATATTTGGTACTTGAGTCAAAAATGAACTTGTTATAATTAAAAATTGTCCATGTCGTCAAAATTCTATTATCTAAAGTATCATATTCATGATTAAAATATCATATATATCATATATATCTAGTATATATATATATTTAAAATTATTTAATGATATTTGGAGATAAGAAAGGAAATTCACCATTCATGGAGACGGTAAACCGTACATATGCATAAACACTACTTTCATTTCTATTTCATATTTAATGAAATTAAAACATAATTATGCATATATATATTATGATTACAGTATAATATAATATGATATATATTGTACATAATTTAATTAACTCCATCCTTTATACGTTCGATGTATTTCATGAACGAATCATATCACCTTGAGGGGGCGGTAGTCCGCACTTCCTCAAATGAAATTATCATGTTCACGGATATTGGAAAGAATAAATGTGTGTTTGTAAATGAAAATTACAGAAAGATAGATAAAACATAAACATAATATATATCATATATAAATACATTTCCATCATAATGGCCACCATGAGATGTGGTAGGAGATAATTGAAAAATCATCGTTTCATGAGGCTTCAGTTTTCCATCCACAGAAACATTATGTTCTTTACCCATTAGATGGAGGTGTAAGTGTAATTTCAATCCTTCTAATAACAACATACTATTATATTGAGGATACTGGTGTTGTTATAAAATAAAGGAATAAAATAGTTAGGCGTTGGAGAAGTAAAATAAAAGAGAAGAAGTTAAGAGAAACCATTCCCTTTAATTTGGGTAACTCCTTTTGGTTTGAACCAAAATAACTTATTGAAGTGACTTATTACTAAGGTAAGGATTTTAGGTGGAAGATAGGGGTCTTGGGAGCTTATTTGGGTAGGTTTTGGACGAGCCAAAGGGATTGAGAGGTGTGAGGAATGAGTTAGGAGTGGTGTCCTTTTATAAGGGAGAGGGGGGCTCTTTAGGAAAGTTTGAAAATGTTATTTTATTATAAACTTATCTTCGGTTTAAAAAGGTCCAAAACTCATTAAAGTAGAAGATAAGATGACTCATATTTGAAATAAAATCATCCATTAAGAATTGGACAGGTTTTGGATATTTTTTTAATATTAATAATATTATTTATTTAAATCATTTATTAATGAGGTAAATACTGCATCATTATTGTGTCATAAATAGATTTATTTATTTGATGTCTAAAAATTATAAAAAAATACCATAATGTAGGAAATATTTTTATCTTTCCAATGAAAATTTATAGTATAAATCATTACTTATATAAACCCATGGAAAAATTTATATACTAAAATATATTTGTTAATGTCATTTTTGTCTTCACTTAAAGTTAATTAAAATAATGTGTCCTTATCATTCTTTAGTGGCTCCATGGGATCCCTAAATTGACCCAAGGATGACCATAGTCGTAAATGACACACACAATAAGGTTAGGATTAGTGTTATGGTAATTCTGTATTATTATAATATTCTTTTTAACTTGAATTACCCTATTTACCTTTAACCGTGGTAAATAAATGTCAAAAGTTACTATTCACCAAAAATTATTTTCATCTTATTGAACCGCATTTTACTTACTAATAACAACCATTTATGTCGAATTTTTGAAATTCAATTCATAGAAGCGGTAAAATTCTATTTAAATGAAAAAGTTAGTTTTCTAACTACTACTAAGTGGTTTCACTATTCATCAAAATTTGAAGCTTTTAAGAAAAATTCCAAAAATTCAGTCTAAGCTATATTTGGTATTCCGAATTCAAAAATGATGTCTATTTTACCAAATTAAAAACATATAAGTTGTATTAATTAATTTAAGATTAATTATTGTTGTCAAAACAAATAGGTTGTTTTTATGAAACAATAAATATCAAAAGATTTACACTTGTTTTTGTGTAATTTCAAGGTGAAATTAATTTCAATGACCAAAATTGGATTTAATGGTAAAAATATAATATTATTATACTTAAAAAACATTAAAATGTATAACTGAACACTATAAATTATTTTTATTAAAAAATTTGTTTTCAGGTAAAATTTAGTATTTTTCACTATTCACCCAAATATGAAAGTTATCAGAAAAACACCAAAAATATATTGAATCTAAATTTTTATGTCTTGATTCCAAAGAACAAGTTCATTTTTTCAAATTGAATATATCAAAGTGTCAAATATTGGATTTAAAAAAGGTTTTCCATTAAAAGGCGGTAAAATTTCATTTTCTGAAAAATACTTCCTTTATCTAAAAAAATGAATTTGTTATTATATTATGATTAATAAATACATAATATGGATGTTAAAATTATATGGAATATATAAAGTTAAAAATTTAGTTAATACTATTAGTAACCGCTTTTTAAACGGCTAGTTTGGTAAGTCGTGGTGAGCTCGAACTTGGTGTTGTGTGTAGCACAAGCAATTGAATTACTTTAATGAAAATAACTTACTATGAAATATTGGGGTGTTACATTATTCCCCCTTTTGGGAATTGAGTCCTTGAAATTTTAAAATTGGGCTTGGTAACTTTATCGAAAGTCCCACTTCGAAAAACAATTCAATAAAACTATCACATTAAAAGAATGAAAGAGAAGTATAAAGGTCATACTAGATAACCCATACTAGGATTTCCATGTAGGAAAACATGGATATGGAAGATAAAATATGTTTAAAGTTATAATGGAGAGTGATATAAAACTTGATCAAGAGAATGTAAACGATTTGAAAACAGTAAGCTTGTGATGGGTTAACGGTATTTGATTCCCCAGTAGGAAAAGTAAACGGAAAATGTTTTTGTTTTAATTTCCATTTCATAAGATTTGGGTATTTATTTATGAGATTGACTTAGATAATAAAAAGATATACTTAATTTTTAAGTATAGATTCTTATTTTAATAAACTTCTACCACTAACTCATATTTTCTCCAAACTATGAGTATTCAAGATGACATGATCACACCTGAAGCACTAGAATCAACTTCTAGAGAATCACATAATCCACACAGGATGAACTATATATTTCTCATGTCTTTATAGAATTAAGCAAAACAAAATGGTTAGTACAAGGTCAGATGATCCCCATAATGGATAATCTTTTATAGAAAGAAATACTAATCTTAATTTCTAAAATTAAACAAACAATACCCAAAGTTCAATAAAGAAAATTCAATAAATGATTGTCCTTAAAATCCTTTAATATAATCCAAACTAATATTGAAACCTAAAACCTGGTAGAATTTGATTACGTAGTCTTCCACATTAAATTGTATCTCTAAATAACATCGACTACTCTTAAAGTCACATACTTAAAAGTAATTAACTTCATCACACATTCTCAATGATAGGTTTATCATTTCCATAAATAACTGAATCACTATAAATCCACAATAAAAACCTAGGTAAAAATCCACCATTACTCCTCAAATGAAGTCCCATAGTATTCTATTTTCCTTAGGAATATAGTGTTCCCAATAGAACGAACGTCTTCCAAAATAACATTTATCACTTATTCACCAAATCATTTTCCTATACTAATGATAATTCATAAGTTCCCAAAATCAACATATTCTTGATCCATAAAATAATTTAACTAAAAATAATTACTCATACTAAATAGGGACTTCACGTAGTCCAGTGGTAGTCGATAAATCTTAGTTGCACTTTGGTTGTGGGTTCGATTCCCACATCTTTGTCTGACGCAACGAGTTGTCACACGGTCTGCGTGTTGTCCTTTTTCAAAAACTATAAAATTTTATAATATTCCCAAAAATGAGATAGGTTCCACAAAATAACTATAAGATAATTTAACAACAAATTTTATCTCATACCTCTCATTTTCATCCCAAAAATTATTAACTTGTAATTTCCTCAAATTTAAGGATCATATAATCATAAATGGTTTTTATAACTACATCCATAAAATAAGAGATAATACTTCCTCAAATATCATTTTCAAAAAAAAATTACATGGTTAAATATACAAGAGAATAGTATTCCAAAGTAATCCCATACTTTTAAACATTTCTCCATAAACTTATTTCCACATAGTATCTTCCTTGACTTAGAGGTTATCTTATATAATAGGGTATTGACTCAGGTAATGCCAAGGTCCCTTAAATTTATGGAAAATATATGTAATTGGATTCTTAGGATCATTTTTGTTTTCATCCACAAAAATCGTCATTTTTCTTCGGCAATTCTTTACTTTATGTCCTTCTTTCCCACACATAAAGCATTTCATTGTTCCATTGAGACACTTTCCTGGGTGTCTCCTTCCACATTTACTGGATGATGGAAAATGAGATTTATTTTCTCCATGGTCTTCACGGCTGTAGATCTTATTATTCACCACCTTTCTCTTCTTTATTCAGTCCAGGAGTTAGTTAATGTTTATGTTGTTGATCATATTTTTGGAAAACTGATTCGGCATGAATATGATATCTTTTACACATATCAACATTCCATTTAGTTTCTCATTTCCACCACTATTCCCACCTTGTACATCATCTTCAATGTTACTATGACTTCCTTGGAAATCATCCATTGACTAACACAAGAAATCATAGTGTGAGTCATAAAATCATTTATAGAATATCATAACACCGTATTTTCTATCTAAAACACCATAGCATTAACCAAGGTTATTTATTCTCAACTTATATTAGAATCCTTCAAATCGGTTTGTAAAGAAAATGTGAATTATCCTAGGCATATCCCCCAGGAGTGTCGTAACCAAGAGTGAAGCAAGGCTTGTTGTCATGTACCAGAATACCCTGAGTCAAGCCCTAAACTCTTTGTCGAAGTTTTCACCCCTAGGTACATCTGTTCCAGAGCAGCCTCTACCTACACATATCCAGACAGGGATGTATTTCTTGTAATATACACAAAATCTCTACATTACCAATATTCTAGGAAGTTCTTCTATACTAATCCTCAAAGTCTATCTTAGGGTAATGTGCTCTAATCAAAGTTTATCTAAATCTAGTTTCCATGGTTTGTATTATTCTTCCTCTGATACCAACTGTAACGCCCTGGCCCCAGTTACCTAGAGTCGGTGTATTATTAATAACATTAGCAGGATCACAAGGGATCAAATCCCTAAAGATCGATCGGCTTAGTAGCCTTGGAAATACTAGATACATTCATATGTTTTACATTAAATTATAAAATGAAAACAATAACAACATTGTCTCCATTGACCACGTTCATATCCCATATACTATCCCTGCAGGCCAGTCATAAAATAATTCTTCACATCCTAGGAAAAATAAAACATAGAAAGGGATGAGCTAAGATGTGCAGTAAGGATAACAATATAGCGGAAACATTCAAAAATAAGGATAAACATTTAAGGCAATGTATAAGACTAAAACAGAAATCCTTTTCAACTTAAACTTCATCATAATATGGAAAAGATAAAATCAAATAATTCCATTTAATTATTCACATGGATATTCTACTAGTCTAATAATCAAATGAAATATCGATGGACACTTTCATAATGATGGAATGCATAATGTTGTACTTCATAACCACATGGTCAAGGCCTTATGCCAAGACTACAAATAAGATTCTGTTAAGGCCTTGTGCCAAGAAACTAGTTTATCTCATGAGACCTACCGATGCATCATGGATCTATAGAGGGATCCACCCATCTCTTACTAATTCCAACGCATTCCTCATATGAAAATGTTGAAACATAACATAAACATTCGTATTAAAACTAGCATACGAAATGTCAATAATTTATCCATAAACCATGAATGGTATAAAAATAGCACATCCACAGTCAAACATAGCTCATTAAATACAATATATAATATTTTATTAACATCAATCGAGAATAATGAAGGATATTGACATAGATGAAAATAATCATCAAAACAATTTGAAAGAAATATCACCCTTTTTCTTAAAAACATTTAAAAGTCTCACTATTTATCAAGAGGCCTTTTAAAATAGATTTTTGAATCAAAGTGTCTCATACCACTTTGAAACTTTTAAAAGTAATTTTAATTTTATAACATTAATGCCCATATAAATAAATTTTTAAATCCATTTTTAAACCATGGAAATTAATGAGAAATATTTAGAAGAAGAAATCTTTAAAACATTCAAAAATTTTAGTTAGAGTTTCTAACCAAAAGAGAGACACTTAAATATAAATAATTGAGGTAATCAACGCTTTATAATATCATGAGAATAAAGGGATTCATGATATACTTTGTCAAAGTACATTATATACACCATATAAAAGTGAATTGGAATATAACAACAAATAAGTCTCATTGGAATGTAAATTGAGATGGAATCCCTTATAAAGACCATATCCTTAGGTTAAGGATAAATCGACGGCATAATTATGTGTGAAAATTATAAATACACCCAATATGATTGGATATTTAGTGTAAATCACTCAGAGAAATTTCACACATATTCTTGTAAATACAACACCAATGACTTGGATGTTTAACTCAATGAATGGAAATTGAGTTATGATTACTCTTATCAAGATCATATCAATAACTTGAAAAATTATCAATGGAGTGATTGTGTGTTTCAAATTTTTATCCACACAAAGGGTAGTGGAAATTACTAAATAAATAATAAATAGTGATTCCACACATAATCATGGAGTAAAATAATCAATGAAGAACTACTAAAAATTTGGTCTATAGCGACTGCCATTGGCGGTCGTTATAGGCCTCTAGAGACCGCCCAACTGCCTCTATTGGTGGTCACTTTAGGCCCGACGTTGTATCCCTACAGCGACCGCCATTGGCGGTCCCTGAAGATGGCTGAAATTCTATCCTACAGTGACCGCCATTGGCAGTCTCTGAAGCTGGATGAAATGTCGGCATAATGTGACCGCCACTGGTGGTCGCGGTTTGTCTGAAGCGACCGCCAATGGCGGTCGCTATTGAGGCTACCAGGCAACCTAGAGCGACCGCCTGCGACGGTTGCTAAACTGGAAATATTTTTTTAAAAAAAAATTCATGGTACAGAATAAAAAAACAGCATATTAATCATAAATATTGGAAAACAAATCCAAACACCATAAACCTCAAAATAATCATAAAAAATTAATGATAGACGTGCTTCAACGATCCACAACCATCTGCTTTAGAAACATACAATAAGATACAAAGAAAAAAACTAAACAAAACAAACATAAATTTGACATATTTATTCAGTTATTATATACATACAATAAAAGTAAATCTGACATCTCATGTGTTCTATAATAATTTAAAACCCGTAATTTAACAATTGTTACCCTTTTAGGATTTTGTTTCTTGTTTTGCAGTCTTTGATGTAGTTTCTGAAAGTGTTTTCTTGTTTAGAAATGAATTTTTATGCACACAACACATGTCCTATGGAAGTTTTTTCTCATCCTACATGTCACAAATAATATTCCTATTGTTCTCGTGTTGTTTCAGGTCATTCGGAGCACGTTTTCTCGGAATTCGACCGTGACACGCAGTTTTGGTCTTTTATGACTCCGGAAACGCGTTTTCGGTTATCGCTGTCAAACAAAACCTCCGATTGATGTGATGTCTACCCGACCATTTCACAATTCACACTAAGGTTGTTTTCGTATGATTTCATGGAATTCAGAGGTTGTTCGGGTGGTTTTGACCACCCAACACTCCCTTTTAGAGCGCATCGAACTGCTGCAAACGACACATTCGGTCGTACCGCACGCACCGCTCGTCTGATGGATGTTCCCCCTCCTCCTACATATCACGAATAATTTTCCTATTGTTTTATTGTGGTTTCAGGTCATTTAGAGTATGTTTTCTCTGAATTCGACCGTGACACTACGTTTTGGTCTTTTATGACTCCAGAAATGCGTTTTTTGTCACCACGGTCAAATGACACCTCCGATTGACATGTTTTCTACCTAACCATTTAAAAATTTACACCGCAGTTGTTTTCGTATAATTTCATGGAATTTCGAGGTCGTTCAGGTGGTTTTGAACACCCAACGCGACCTTTTAGGGTGCACCGAAGTGCTGGAAATGACACATTCGGTCGTACCGCAAGCACTGCACCTCTTATGGACATTCTATCACCTCCTACATGTCATGAATAATATTCCTATTGTTTCCATGTGGTTCTAGGTAATTTGGATCACATTTTCTCTGAATTCGATCGTGACACGTCATTTTGGTCTTTTATGACTCTGGAAACGTGTTTCCAGTCACCGCAGTCAAACGACACCTCCAATTGACATTATTTCTATCTGAACATTTCAAAATTCACTCCACGGTTGTTGGCGTATGATTTCATGGAATTCTGAGGTCGTCTAGGTGGTTTTGACCACCCAATGCGCCCATTTAGAGCGCACCGAACAGCTGAAAACGAAAAATTCGGTCCTATCGCGTGCACCGCACATCTGATGGACGTGTCATCTCCTCCTACATGTCACTAATAATATTCCTATTGTTTTCATGTTGTTTCAGGTCATTCGGAGCACGTTTACTCTGAATTCGACCGTCACACGCCATTTTGGTCTTTTATGACTCCTAAGACGTGTTTCCAGTCACCGCGGTGAAACGAAACCTCTGATTGGTGTGTCGTCTAACCGACCATTTATAAATTCACACCACGGTTGTTTTCATATGATTTCATGGCATTCTGAGGTCGTTCGAGTGGTTTTGACCACCCAATGCGCCCTTTTAAAGCATGCCAAACTGCTTAAAACAACACATTCTGTCGTACCGCATGCACCACATTCCCAATGGACTTTTCATCTCCTCCTACATGTCACAAATAATATTACTATTGTTTTCGTCTGGTTTCAAGGCATTCGGAGCACGTTTTATCTGAATTCGACCGTGACACGCTGTTTTGGTATTTTATGACTCTCGAAACACGTTTCTGGTCACTGTGGTCAAACAACACCTCCGATTTATGTTCTATCATCCCAAACCATTCAAAATTCACACCATGGTTGTTGTCTTATGATTACATGGCATTCTGACGTTGTTCGGGTGGTTTTGACCACCCAACACACCTTTTTAGAGCGTGTCAAACTATTGAAAACGACACATTTGGTCGTACCTCGTGCACCACACGTCCGATGGCTGTTATGTCTCCTCCTACATGTCACTAATAATATTCCTATTGTTTTCATCTGGTTTCAGGTCATTAGGAGCATGTTTGCTCTGAATTCGACCGTGACATGCCGTTTTGGTCTTTTATGACTCCGGAAACGCCTTTCTGGTCACCGCAGTCAACAAACACCTCTGATTGACGTGTCGTCTACCCAAAAATTTCACAATTCACACCGCGGTTTTTGTCGTATGATTTAATTGTATTATGAGGTCGTTCGGGTGGTTTTGACCACCCAAAAAACCCTTTTAGAGCGCGCTGAACTGCTGAAAACGACACATTTGGTCGTACCGCGTGAACCACACGTCTGATGGACGTTCCGTCTCCTCCTACATGACAAGAATAATATTCCTATTGTTTTCATGTGGTTTCAGGTCATTCGGAGCACGTTTGCTCTGAATTTGACCATCACACACCGTTTTGGTCTTTTATGACTCCAGAAACGTGTTCCCGGTCACCACGGTCAAACGAAACCTCTGATTGATGTGTTGTCTTACCAACCATTTCACAATTCACACCACAGTTTTTTTCGTATGATTTAATGGCATTTTGAGGTCGTTCATATGGTTTTGACCTCCCAACACGCCCTTTTAGAGCGCGCCAAACTACTCAAAATAACACATTTGGTCGTAACACGCGCACCACACGTCTGATGGATGTTTTGTCTCCTTTTACATGTCACGAATAATATTAATATTGTTTTTGATTGGTTTCAGGTCATTCAGAGCATGTTTGCTCTAAATTCGATCGTGACACGCCGTTTTGGTCTTCTATGACTCTGGAAACGCGTTTCTGATCACCGTGGTCAAAAGAAACCTCCGATTGATGTGTTTTCTGGCTGACCATTCCCCAATTCGCACCAAAATTGTTTTCGTATGATTTCATGGAATTCCGAGATCGTTCAGGTGGTTTTGACCACCGAACATTCCCTTTTAGAGCGCGCCAAACTGCTAAAAATGACATATTCAGTCATACCGTGCGCACCTCATGTCTGATGGACGTGTCATCTCCTCCTAAATGTCACGAATAATATTACTATTTTTTTGTGTGGTTTATGGTAATTCGGAGCACGTTTTCTCTGAATTCGACCGTGACACGCCGTTTTGGTCTTTAATGACTCCAGAAATGTGTTTCTGGTCACCACGGTCAAATGACACCTCCGACTGACGTGCCTTCTACCCGACCATTTCAAAATTCACACTAAAGTTATTGTCGTATGATTTCATTGAATTCAGAGATCATTCGGGTGGTTTTGATCACCCAACGCGCCCTTTTAGAGCGTGCCAAACTGCTGAAAATGACACATTAGGTCGTACCGCGCGCACTACACATTATATGGATGTTCCGTCTCCACATACATGTCATGAATTATATTCTTATTGTTTTAGTGTGGTTTCAGATCATTCAGATCATGTTTTCTCTGAATTCGACTGTCACACATCGTTTTGGTCTTTTATGACTCTGGAAACGTGTTTCCGGTTACCATGGTCAAACGACACCACCGATTGACGTACCGTCTGCCCAAACATTACAAAATTCAAACCGCGGTTGTTTTCGTATGATTTCATGTCATTCCGAGGTCTCTTGGGTGGTTTTGACCACCCAACATGCCCTTTTTGAGCGCGACAAACTGCTAAAAACAACACATTCGGTCGTACCGCGCGCACTGCACATCCGATGGACATGTAGTCTCCTCCTACATATCAAAAATAATATTACTAATGATTTCATGTGGTTTTAGGCCATTTGGAGCACGTTTTCTCTGAATTCGACCATGACACGCTGATTTGGTCTTTTATGACTCTGGAAATGCGTTTCTGGTCACCGCGATCAAATTACACCTCTGATTGATGTGTCGTCTACCCTACCATTTCACAATTCACACCACGTTTGTTTTCGTATGATTTAATGGCATTATGAGGTCGTTCGGGTGGTTTTGACCACCCAACGCACCCTTTTAGAGTGCGCTGAACTACTGAAAACGACACATTCGGTCGTACCGCGCGCACTGCACGTATGATGGACGTTTCATCTCCTCCAACATGTCTCGAATAATATTTATATTGTTTTCATGTTTTTTTAGTTCATTCGTAGAACATTTTCTCTGAAGGGGCGAATGGAATAATGACTAATTGTCGTAATGGTCAATTGGCCTTTTGTATAGTTGTACAATTGGAATAATGGCATACTGGCCCAATGTCCATTTGTTCTAACATCCAAATGAACAATTGGCCAATTGGCCAATTTCCCTAATGGCCTAACGACCAATTGGTCTATTGTATAGTGGAACAGTTGGGGGGGGGATATCCGGGTGTGGGGGTATTGTCCTGGGGTGGGGGCTGTCCGGGGGTGGGGTGGGCTGTCTGGGGGGCGGGGGTTGTCTAGGGGTACGGGGGGGGGGGGGGGGGGGCTGCCCGGGGTGGTGGGGGGCTCTGCCTGGGGTGGGGGGTGCTGTCCGGGGTTGGGGGTGCTATCCGGGGGTGGGGGGATGTCATGGGTGGGGGGGCTATCGGGGGTGGGGGCTTTTCGGGGGTGGGGCGGGCTATCCGGGGGTGCGGGGGGGGGGGGGGGGGGGGGGCTGTCCGGGGACTACAAATAGTGAACCTGAGCTCGGTCATCAAAAACAAGTTTCATGGATTATATTAGGAATCCCATTGTTTTTTAAAACTATTAAAGAACATTCAATTTAAAACATTAAAGGATTAAATTAACAAAAAATATCCAAATCATTAATCAGTTTCATAGTTACTTCTCAATTCATGCACACAAACATTGCATCAGGCCAAAACACACATGATACCCCCAAATCACAAAAAATATCACTAGAATCCCAACCTAAACATCAATAACAACCCCACAAGTAAAAACAGAAACACACCTCCTAAATATGACGCGTCATGCATAGTCATGACTACTACATCTATCTGGTGGGCCAGGGGCCTAGAATGAATAAACATTATGAATATTTTCAAAACAAAAATAATATAAATTAAATAAATAAATACAGTTTAAACCTGCATTATTTGATCTCCTGCACCATCACCTTGACGTACATATTCCCCCAGTGCTCTAACTTTAGTGATCAATTGTGCATTTGACTCCTCGGAAGTGCGTTGTCGTGCCTCGAAATCTGATAACTGCAGTGGCATATGAGTAGCACCAAGACCGAAAAGCACAGTGAGTGACACTACAAAATGAGGAATACCTATTCCATAGGTCAAACTATATACATGCATGTCCAGACCAATAATGCGAAGAAAGATCTCATCCCATCGCATGGGAAGCTGTCGCTAGTCCTCTGGCAGATTTTCTAACTCAACTTTAAATTGACCCTCTGAAATATTTAAATATATATACATATATATGTAAATATATAGATTTATATAAGTATTGGTAAGTACAATCACATACTATCAATGTTGCAACCTCTGGATCATTGCGATCACGAGTCCTCATCCACACCGACATTTTATCAGTCGATGCACCTTTCTACAGCAACTTTATATGAATAGAATATAAACAAAAAACCATATTAATTAATTAATTAAAAAATGAATAATAAATATCTCATGTCGGATCTGAGATGCGAGACGAGTCTCGAGCTTGTGAGGTGGTCCCTGCAATGCTAGATTCTCAGAATGGCGTGCTGACACCTCCAACATTCAATTCAGTCAAATTTCAAAAAAATCACACATTCCTGAAAATATATATACAAAAAAAAATATACAAACCACAACACCCTCAGTATACCAATATGCAACTAAATCACACCACTGAGCCGGGAGGACACCTCTCGAACTTTTTCCAGAATGTACGGGGCACCCACATTTGGTACCCAATGGTCCCTCTTCACATTGCCTTTATAGTAATTCCACATATTATGGAATTTCCTCATAGACACGGGCCGAAACTCATCGCGTAATACTTTCAAATTTTTCTATTAAAGAAAAATATTACACATATTAGTATTTTTTATACATAGGAAATAAAGTAAAATGGTCTTCTTACCTGAACCTCCCTCCAAAGATGATCTAATGTGTCCTGAGGGATAGAAGCCCAATCACACGTGGTCAATGGAAATTGATGTGGGTCACGTATGATATGACCCAACAGACAAATAAATGTAGGAGCATTCAGTCCCACAGGATGAAATACCTCATCATAGGAAACATCAAATGTCGTGTTGGAATTCCATGATATAATTCCACGACCAGGGCCTCTCTTGTGAGAGGAAGAATAAATCGAGTCTGATCTTGTTGAAAATAATTTTATATATAATTTGACTGATGTTATATATATATATATATATGTTTATCAGTTACCTAAAAAATAGAGACAATGACATTCAAAAATACCTTGAGCATGAGACGTAGATGCCTCAGATGGATGATGTGGATCTACTGCCTCTTCCCCTGACATGCCTGTAGTCATAGAGAAAATAGGTATGGGGACTATCGAAAGTGTCAAAAATATAAATTGGTTTGTTCTTAAAAAAACCAAACTTGTATAGTTGTTAATCAAACAAAAAGGGATTGAATAATTAGTTGTGATTGAATTTTAAAAAATCAGAAAGTTAACAAAACAGATATAAAAATTATGTACAAAACCAATCAACGTATAGCCAAATTTCAGATTGAATTAATAAAAATTCAAGCAGCACATAAACCAGATGAAGAATACCTCAATGGGGAGATACACTGACAATAATATCAATATACCAAGAGTTAAATCACCCTAAATATTTATAACTGAATAAACTTCCAAAAGAGAGGATTAAAACTTACAAGGATTTATAAAATGGTTAGATAATTTATGATATCCTAGGACATTCAATACTAAATAGTGGGAAAACAATTATACATTTCATTAAGAATGAAAATCGACCATTTCTCCTTCAACATCTGCTCTATCCCAATAAATATCTTCTTCATGTTTAACTACTATATGTTGATCATGCTGTTGGGAAACAAACAGAACAGTCTCGGGTTCATCTTCTTCAAATAAAAACACTCATCGCCGAGACATTTTGACAAAAACATGCCAACCGGGATTCGAAGGCAAAGTAATGAAGAATATTTGTTCCACTTGTGATGTCAAAATGAAAGGGTCATTCTCAACTCCTTCATTTATGTATAACATATAGTTAAAATTAACCAATGAAAACTGATATTTATCGACTTTACATCCACGCACTAGATCAACCCAATTACACTTTAACAATATGTACTTCAACACGTGTGTGTATAAAACTTCAATGATGTCTATCAATTGACCATAGTAATAACTAGAATCGAAAAATGAAAAAATTATGACACTGTTTTGTGTTGCTCATTTGTCATCAACATCTTTAATGTGAAATCAAAAACCATTAGCATCTATAGCTTTATAACGACGAGCCGTTATAGATGGACCCTCAGCCAGTTGGATAAATTCTTCAGTTAGCATGGGGTCCCCTAACTCCCTCAGCTTATGAACCTACATAATTCATAAAATTCAATACTGATATATGCATAAAGAAATTAGTATAATACTTAACTCATAATGAAAATCAATTTATACGTACATAATCCTTGAACCAATCGTGAAATGACGCATAATGAGATTGTTGAATTTGTAACTCAGTCACACGATACATCTCTTCTTTTATATCATTAATGTGTTTCCTACAAATGATAACGCGATGTTTAAATGATCAACTTATGTAAACAAAAAATTAAAAAGTTAAACAATAAAAGTGAAAAGATACTTACTGCATTAATGGTGCAACTGATGGAGTATTGAACAAGATATATCGATGTGCTTGTATCCACTCGATGTTGTCCATATCAAATGTGGTTCCTTCTCTAACTGGACTATCATGAATCTGAGAGAGCATATCTAATTTTGTTTCAACATCCATTACATATTATGAACAAAAAGTAGTACACTCATCCATCAAATAACCATTGGCTATCGATGCCTCTCGACGAGCTATGTTGCGTACAAATAGTTTCAATGTACTCAAATACCACTCAATAGGATACATCCACCTAAATTTCACTGGACTAGAAGCCACTATTTCATCAGTTACGTGCACTGTCAAGTGGACCATAACATCGAAAAATGAGGGGTGAAATAGTTTCTCAAAGTTACAAAGCGTAAGTATAATTCGGTCCTGTAAACTTTTTAAATCACTCATTCGTTGATTTATTAAACAAAGCTTTCTAAAAAATTACTCATCTCAATCAATGGCTGATCAAAATTGGGGGATAAATAATCACAAATTGTGATTGGAATCGACTGCTAAAGTAGTATGTGATTGTCATGACTTTTAAACCCTTTCAATGTCTTTCTTGTCAGATTCACACACTTTGAAATATTAGAAGAGTAACTATCAGGCACCTTGAGCATCTTCAAAATGGAATGAAATGTCTCTTTCTCCTTTGTATTCATCGTATACTGTGCAGTAGGCATATATGCCTTGTTTCCCTCAGCTAATTGTAAATGCAACTGTTTCCATAAACCCATTTCTTCCAAATCATGGCATGCATTAACATGGTACATTGATTTTACACTTCCAACTAAAATGGTACATAATATGTTATCAAAAACATTTTTTTCAAAGTGCATGACATCCAAATTATGCCTTAGCATGTTAGTTTTCCAATATGGAAGACTATAAAAAATAATTTTCTTTTTCCAATTGTGACTGCGTTCCCTACCCGCCACATGAATATTACGTACTGGAGGAGCAAGAAAATCCTGAATTTCATATACCATGCAGATGTTTTCTTCCTTAATCTGCGATAACATTTTGACTCATGGCATGATCTTTGGTGCTGGGTTGAACTCTCTAGTACCATCAAATACCACTCTGTCCTTTCTGAACCTGTTCTGAGGGGGGAGAAAATTTATGTGACCCATGTATGCCCATTTTTTGTAATGTTTAAGCCATACAAATTTGTTACTTTTATTGAAACAAGGGAAAGAAAATTCCACCTTCATACTCCAACCTGATAAATTTGCATAATCTGGGAAGTCATTGATTGTCCATAATAAAGCAGCCTGCAGTTTGAACATTTCATTTGTTTCACAGTCATAAGTCATCACACCATTGCCTCAAAATTCATTCCACTCTTCAATCAATGGATGAAGTTAAAAATCAATCTTATCCCCTAGAATTTTAGGTCCATCAATAAGAGTAGAAAGTAATATAAATTATTGCTTCATACAAAGCCACAAAAGAGGATTATACGGAACCAACACCATGGTCCATGTGCTATGCGTTTCACCAACCATAGACCTAAATGGATTGAAACCATCTACCGCCAATCCCAATCAGACATTATAAACATCTTTAGAAAAGTCAGGATGTCTCTTATCAAAATCCTTCCATGCATGAGTGTCTTCCAGGTGGGTTAACATATCACTTTCATGATCCCTTTCTGCATGCCATATCATTAAATTAGAAACATTAGATGACATAAAAAATATTTTCAACCTCGGTTTAAGTGGAAAGTAACACATTTTCGTTACAGTAATCGGTTTCCCCTATATCCCAATCTAACATTGATGAGTCTGATTTCCCCTATTCTCTTTCCACCTGGAAGCACCACAAACTGTACAAATATCTAAATTGGCAGTTTCCTTTCTAAACAACATACATTTGTTTACACATGCATCTATGGTCTCATATGTAAAACCTAAGTTCTCTGTCAACTAAGAGCATGGTAATACGACTCGGGAATCTTAGCATCGACAGGAAGAACCTTTTTCAATAACACCAAAATCATGTCGAATGAGGTGTCTGACCAATGATTCAAAGTCTTCAAATGCAACAACTACACGATAAATGACATTTTATTGTAAGAAGTACATCCAGGATATAATTCTATTTTTGCATCATCAAGTTCTTTATAAAACCTCCTAAAATCATGGTTTGCACCAAGGTGTAGATTTATCTCACCGGTCTCAAGATTCTGGAGTTCAATGCCTTCCGAATCCAACCCACGTACCATTTCGGTAAGCATTTCTTGCATTGGAACATTCATCCTTGCATCAACATTTATCTTAACTACATCTGTATTTTGACAAAAAACATATTCTTCTCTATGATGAGTCCAACTCTTATAATTTTTCAGAAATCCATTAAATAATAGGTGCTCCCACATAGTATCTCGTGTGAATTGATATATGTTAGCACATTTTCTACATGGAAAACTAATATAGTCACTTTCAAATCCTCTGGTGAAGTCAATAAACCGCATAATGCCATTGAAATATTCTCTAGATGTTTGATTTGGAAGATTAATCCAACTCTTATACATGATAATATCTGTATAACAGACATTTACACAATACTTATTACATTTTCATTTTTCAAATCAACTATATTCAAAATAAATACTAATCAATTGTTTTGTGAACCATTGATAAAATAATAATGTAAGTGAAAGCCCATTTCATATCTGATTGCGCTATAAACCTGGAAGAGAGGGGAGTCGAAGGTGGTGCTGCGAGGGAGAGGAGAGGTAGCGAAGGGGGGGTCAGAGCCAGAGGCGGTGCAGCGAGGGAGGGGTTGGGCGGTGGCGATGGTGGGGAACCGGAGGAGAGGAGGTAGTGAGGTGGGGAC
Organism: Viscum album; assembly: GCA_963277665.1. Classification (NCBI taxonomy): domain Eukaryota; kingdom Viridiplantae; phylum Streptophyta; class Magnoliopsida; order Santalales; family Viscaceae; genus Viscum; species Viscum album. Next base: position 801,645,880 of record OY728167.1, on the reverse strand, counting down.
GGTGCAGCGAGGGTGGGACGACGATGGAGGGGACCAAGGACAGTAGGGATCTGGATTGGATGAGTGGCAGCGATGAGGGGACGAGTAGCAACCGTGTAGGGAGGGAGGGGACCGGGCGCTGACGGTGCAGCAAGGGAGGGGACAGTGAGGGAGGGGACGGGTGGCGGTGGTGCGGAGAGGGAGGGGGCGAAGAGGGAGGGTACGAGGGCTGGCGGAGAGCCGGAGCGGAGGGCGGTGAGGGGTCGGGGGACGAGAAGCGGGGGTGGGTGGGGGTTTGTCTGGGGTGGGGGTAGTCCGGGGGCGGGGAGGGCTATCCAGGGTGCGGGGGGGGGGGGCTTTTGGGGTGCGAGGGGGGGGGGGGGTTGTCTGGGGTTGGGGGAGGGATGAGGGTGAAGAGGGCCAAGGGCCGAGGGCAGAGGCCGGAGGCCGAAGGGAAGACGGGTTGAAGACTGAAGGGGGTGGAGGCCGGAGGACAGAGGCCAGAGGGCGGAGGGACGCCGGAGGGGACGAAGGGTAGGGCGGAGGATGGCCAGAGGGCGGAGGGTGGACAGAGGGCGGGTGGAGCCGGAGGGCAGAGGGCAGAGGACGGGCGGAGGGTGGAGGCCGACAAGGGTGGAAGGTGGAGGGCGGTGAGGGTGGTGAGTGGTGGAGGACGGCGAGGGTGCGTGGCGACAGGGTAGGGCTCACAGGGGAGGGAAGAGGGCGGCGACGAGGGAGGGCATGTGGATAGGTTGAGGGCGAGGGAGGAGGGCTCGCGAGAGTTGGGGGCGCGAAGCCTCATTTTTTTGGCAAAGCTCAGCAACCACCAGAGGCGGTCACCCATGTCAGGGGGCTTCAAAGCCCAATATTGTAGTAGTGAAGTATGCATAAAGCCCAATGATTGGAAATTGAAATTTTGGAATTTTCTTACCAATTTGGTAACATATGAAACATACACCCCCTGAAAGAAGGATCATACAATGAAGATGTAAATGCCCATAAATTAATTTATATTACACCAGGAATACAATCACGGGAAATACATAATCCACCACATGAAATAAATAAGTGGTGAACAATGGAAATCTCATGAAATTAAGAGTGACATAAGAAACCCCTTACCTCGTGTCCGACTTGACTCGTTTGTTTTTTAATTTCCTGAATAATAAAAAAAAATTATTTCTATTTGCTTAAGAACATTTTTCAAGTTTATTATTACTTTAATATCACATATTACCATGTTATAAGTATTATGTAATCATTTAATTTAATAATGGTCGTTTTGTCGATATTTGGTACTTGAGTCAAAAATGAACTTGTTATATTTACAAATTGTATATGTGGTCAAAAGTATATTATCTCCAGTATCATATTCATGATTTAAATATAATATATATAATATAAATCAATTATATATATATAAATATAAATTAAGTTCATGATATTTGGAGATAAAAAAGGAAAAGCATTGTTCATAGAGACGGTAAACTGTACATATGCATGAACACGACTTTCATTTCTATTTCATATTTAATGAAAGAAAACATAATGATACATATGTATATTATAATTATAGTATAATATTATATGAAATATGTGTTACATAATTTAATTAACTCCATCATTTATACGTTCGATTTATGTCATGAATGAATAATATCACCTTGAGGGGCGGTAGTCCGCACTTCCTCAAATGAAATTATCGTGTTCACACATATTGGAAATCATAAAGGTTTGTTTTTAAATGAAAATTAAAGAAGCATAGAGAAAACATAAACATAACATATATCACATTTAAATACAGTTCCATCATAATGTCCACCATGAGAGGTGGTAGGATATAATTGAACAATCGTCGTTTCGTGAGGTGTTAGTTTGCCATCCACAGAAACATTATGTTCTTACCCATTAGATGGATGTGTGTGTAAGTGTAATTTGAATCCTTCTCATAACAACATCATAGTATATTTAGTATACTTTTTTTGTTATAAAATAAAGGAATAAAAAGAGTTAGGTGTTGGAGAAGTAAAATAAAAGCGAAGAAGTTAAGAGAAACCATTACCTTTAATTTGGGTAACTTCCTTTTGGTTTGAACCAAAAGTACTTCTTGAAATGACTTCTGCCTAAGGTAAGGCTTCTAGGTAAAACAGAGGGATCTTGAGAGCATATTTGGTAAGGGGTTGGAACATCCAAGGGGCTTGAGAGGTGTGAGTAATAGGTAAAAAGTGGTGTCCTTTTATAAGGGATAGGAGGGGCTCTTTAGGAATGTTTAAAAATGTTATTTTATTATAAACATATCATAGGTTTAAAAAGGTCCAAAACTCCTTAAAGAAGAAGATAAGATGACTCATATTTGAAATAAAATCATCCAATAATAATTGGACAGGTTTTAGATATTTTTTTAATATTATTAATCTTATTTATTTAAATCGTTTATTATTGAGGTAAATACTGCATCATTATTGTGTCATAAATAATTTTATTTATTTGATGTCTAAAAATTATAAAAAAATAAAATAATGTAGGAAATATTTTTATCTTTCTATTTAATATTTATTGTCGAAAATATTACTTATATAACCCCATTTAAAAATTTATATACTATAAGATATTTGTTAATGACATTTTTTTCTTCACTTAATGTTAATTAAAATAATGTGTCATTATAATTCTTAAGTGGCTCCATGGGGTCCCTAAATCGACCCAAGAATTACAATGGACGGCCATGACTCATCCAATAAGGTTAGGACAAGTGTTCAGGTAATTGTGTATTATTATAATATTCTTTTTACCTTGAATTACCCGAATAACCTTTAACCGTGGTAAATAAAATTCAAATGTTCCTATTCAAAAAAAATTATTTTCATCTTATTGAACCAAATTTTACTTACTAATAACAACCATGTATGTTGGATTTTTGAAATTCAATTCATAGAAGTGGTAAAATTCCATTTAAATGAAAAAGTCAGTTTTTTAACTACTACTAAGTGGTTTCACTATTCATCAAAAATTGAAGCTTTTCAGAAAAATATACAAACAATTAAGCCTAAGCTATATTTGATATTCCGAATTAAATAATGATTTCTATTTTAACAAATTCAAAACATAGAATTTGTATTAATTAATTTAAAATTAATTCCTGTTATCAAAACAAATAGCATGTTTTTAAGAAACAATAACTATCAAAAGATTGACACTTGTTTATGTGTAATTTCAAAGTGAAATTAATTCCAATGACCAAAAATGGATTAAATGGTAAAAATATAATATAATTATACTTCCAAACCATTAAAATTTATAATTTAACACTATAAATTATTTTGATTAAAAAATTTGTTTTCAGTTAAAATTTTGTACTTTTAACTATTCGCCCAAATATGAAAGTTATCAGAAAAACACCAAAAATTTATCGAAACTAAATTTTTATGTCACAATTCCAAATAAGTAGTTTTTTTTCAAATTTAATATATAAAAGTGCCAAATATTTGATTTAAAAAAGTTTCTCCATTAAAAGGTGGTAAATTTTTATTTTCTGAAAAATACTTCCATTATCTGAAAAAATGAATTTGTTCTTATATTATGCCAAATAAATAAATAATATAGATGTTAAAATTATATGGAATATATAAAGTTCAAAATTTAGTTAATACAATTCATAATCGATTTTTGAACGGCTAGTTTGGTAAGTCTTGGTGTACTCGAACTTGGTGTTGTGTGTATCACAATCTATTGAATTACTTTAAAGAAAATAACATACAATGAAATCTTTGGGTGTTACATCGATGGTTCTTAGTGAGACCGGACAGACGTAGGTGTGCTCCTAAAACATCTTGACAATAGTCCCAATCTTCCTTTATAGGTTGGATTTGTTTTTATACTCTTTTTGGTGGGCTTCTAGTTAGCCCTGTTTACAATACTTTATTTATTTTCATAATCTAGTTGTGTGATTTAGATATATGCATGCATGTTTGTTTAGTTTTTTTTTTGAATTTTCGGATTATATAATCATGGAGATGGGTGAATGTGTATAGGAACATAGGATAAGGCCTCCCATGTTAGTGATATGCCTACTCGGTTCTAGTCTCCATCCCTTGTCCTATTAGAGGCAGACTTGGGGAGTCCCAAAATGGGCTCTACTGGGATGGGTCATGATAGAGAATATAATTCCTAAAAATATTTTGGCTTTAAATTGTTTGAATCAATGTTTATGATTTTTTTCTTCATTACTTTGGATATCATTAGGTTGGATTAAGTGTAACCATAGATCATTGTTCAATAACTTGATATATGAGTATGGATTTGTGTTAATGGGGACTTCTTGGGGTTTTTATAGAGTACCATAAGGAAGCGGCAAGATCTGTGGAATCATCTTAGATATATCTTGCTAATTAACTTGAGGTATGTATCTTCTGTTTCACCCAACTATTTTGGAAATTGTTGTGTTGAGTTTTCCAAAAACAATTCATTTCTTTGGATTGGAAATCCCTTGAGAAAATTCACATCGAAATCAATGTATGATGTGATTTCAGAAGGAATGGTTTTGGAAGTGGCAATTTATGTTTTTATAAGTTTTCTAATATAGAGAATGGTCATGAAATACCACCCATATAGTGGAATTAAGTATAATCATGAAGTACCAATTTCAATTTATGAAAACAATCTTGTGTGTGTGGATGTGTGTTTTTATGTGTGAGCATTGGAATGATTATTCCAAGTAATAAGAAATGGATTGAAAAATATTGTTTAATTCATTTCATAGAGATCGTTCATAATTTTGGTATAAAGTACTTTTTTGATTCTCTCATGTTTTTTATAAAATGTGTTAATGTATTTTAATCCTAGTTTCATGTGTTGGGAATTCTCTAGGGATTATCTATTGAGTGTTATACTCAACCATTAAATAGGAACATTAATGAATTTTGAGATATCATATTTTGAGATACAAGTAAGTGGAAGGTTTCATACTTCTCTAGTGGCATTCCTTGACACTGTGGTTATGTTTAGTAGATTTTTAGATTTCTAGTGTCAATTTCATCATCTATTGTGGTTCCATATGGGTGTGTGTGTCATCATGTATTGGAGTTTTCTTCTTGATTCTTTTTATTTTGTTTTTCCTATCTCTATGATTTGATTCTTATGGATATTTTATTAAGATGTATAGTTTACATTCTCATGAATCACATTGATTTTCATTTATATTTTGTATTTACTAATAATTTTTTGAGTCCTTATTATAAATCATCCCCCAATGCTCTCTTGATCCCTTAGAATTTATTTCCAACCTTGGGTGGCTTCGGGATATCGTCTATGGTTTGTAGCACTCTATCTCTTCTCAAGACAATGTGTTGGGGAAGATTGTTACAAATGGTATCGGTCTTTTTCGGTCCTTGATTTGGGTTGGTAGGAAAGAGACATGAATCTTAGAACATGAAATGTATATCTTATGTAGAAATATCTAACCATTTTAGGTTGAACTATAATTTACCAGGGTGGTTTGTTTGTAAAAAAACACTTCTAGGTACTTTTTCAACTCATTGTCAAGGTATTAGCTGAGGAGTGTACAGAATAATAAATTAGTACTGAGAAATACCACTAGACTAAATTTTTTCATATTTTATTTAATTCATTTTTTTAAATGATAAAATTGTTAATATTGTTGATTCGTGAAATGTTAATGGCAGTGATGATTTTTTACCGTGATTTTATTTTTTTAATGATTCAGTTTCTAGAGTGAGATGAAAAAATGGTGTTTTATTATAAATAAAAAAATTTAACTCACTATATGACATAAAATCAACCAGAATAAACTACATAAAATGCAGTTAAACCAGATCAATAGGTGAACCAACAACTTGTATGGATTATTGTGAAATCTTTTCATTCCCTTAATAGAGGTAAATGAAATGATGAACCATTGTAGATGGATGATTTGGTTTAGTTTCAAAAGTAGAATACACCTTTATTTCGAGGAGATTGTAATCCTGAAAAAGATTAATTGTGGATCAACTGAATGAATAGAATTTTTATTTCCACGGTACAACAACAGAGATGAAAGTGAAGTTAAAGAATTATATGTTGGGATATATTACACGATAATGGTGGGATTTATCTTACTGATATATATACAACCAAGGTCTCCTGTGGGTGGAAATTGAGGAATTTTTTAACAAAAAATTGGATCTCCACTCATTGAGGATATAAAGAAAAACATACTTATTAAATGAAAGAATGAAAACCTACCAATGATAGAATATGTAGTAAAGTTCATGAACTTGGTCTGTTTCTCTATAGAAGTAGATACTAGTGTGTCCTTCAAGGGACACATATTTGAGTCTAAATTTTGACTAGATACTCGATCCAAGATAGTAGTCCTATTTATTTCAGATTATATGGAGATGATCAAAAGATAAAAATTTGTGAAAATGGGGTATTTTTTGGGATCCTCTAGGAGGTATAATATTTTTTTCCACAGTGATAGCTAGAATACTGAGTGATATAAAAAAGTAGATGATATAAATATATTCTTACGGAGGATATGAACCTTAGACATAGAGTTCAATTTTAGTTAAATTTCCTGTAAGATATGATAGAAAACCAAGGTGTTTCCAATGTGTTTTTCTTACAGATAGGAATAATGAATAAATTACCCCAATGAAAAATTTCCACCACTACATTAAGAAATAGAATATCAAGAGATAATGTCCTGGATATTATAAATGAGTTGGTGGAATAGGCTCAAATCATACTCATGTCTCTTATGCTCGAATGGAACAGTCTCATTAGACTAGTTTTCATTTATAGACACAGGTGAACTGGGATACCTCCAAGAACACGTCATTTTTTTATACCTTTACAAGTAAGAAAGTGCTATCATAAAAAAAATTATTTTCATATTTATGGATTAGGGAATCAAATTACAAGTGATAAACTGGGTCCCTCTATGTCATGGGGTATCATTCATCATAACATGAATCTTATTCATGTATTATTTGATACTAACACATAACATTATTTTCTTACTTATTCCTTGGTTAAACCATTTAGACTACATGTTGAAATGATGCATCATATCAATAATTCCAAGACATACCATAGAAAATGACAATGTAGAGGATTAAAATTCCCAGAATATTGATTACCATTCATGTAGCTCAGTTTCTTTGGGAGTTTACAACCCTAGAGATGAATATTTTTTATGTGATATTTTGTATGGACTGAATGGAGGGATTTTAATCCCATATCTAATACTACACTCATCATGTGATTCTCACATCCCCCTTAGAAGTTATTCATATATTCAAAGGGGATATAGATATAAAGGTAGATAGATAAAGTCCTTTATTAATAGTGGATTGATCCATAGCTAGCATGTTTGCAAGAAACGGCCTAGGAAACTACTAAAATATGGGAAATGTGACCCTTCCTATTATATTAGATTAGTTACCCGATGTCTTTATGAATAGTTTCTATAGGTTACCACCCAAATGATAAATCAAATTTTCTATCAACTACACCCAGGAAAAAGCCCTATTTTACTACCATATTATAGAATAGAATTAAAATATTTAAGAGTGTTTAATTCCCAACATTAATAGTTGTAAAGTATATGTTTTATTCCACATAATACAACACCTTGGGATGTAACTATTTTTTTATAGTATGTGGACGGTTCTATCCACTTAAGTGTTGATTATCAAAAATTGAATCATGTTATGATCAAGAATCTGTATCATATTTCTTGAATTAATGATCTGTTTGATCATCTAAAGGGATCCAAATGGCTCTCCAAGATTAACTAATTCTCTTGATATCATTAACATAGATTCAAAAAAGGGAATATTCTGTAAATGGAATTTCACAGTAAATATGATCTTTATGAATATGACATCAAGTCCATAGAAATTATACTAATCACATTGTAATATAATCATTGTGTGTGTAATGTTTTATAATTGTAACATCTTGATCCATGAGTACAGTTTCCTTGGTTCGTCATCTCTAAAAAGGAAATATCTATAAAACCCAGATATTTTAAAAGAGGAACATCATATTCGATAAAGTATATAACACAAAACAATATGTTTAGAAGTGGACGTAACATCGAGATAATTTTTGATATATTTATTTTTAAATAAAATCAATCTCTTCGATATCTCTCAATACACATAACACCAGGTTTTAAGGAAGTTTAATACTCTATTAAAATAAAATTATTTAAACATGACCATTATAACATATCCATCAAGTTGGTAGGTAAAAATAGTAATAACTAAAAGATGAAAATTATATGGTTTAAACATTTATGAAATAAATTCAATGGATATTTATTGATTAGAAATAGACTAAAAATCATTTAATAATAAATGATATGTTTTCTGAAAAATTGTATTTTTCAAAAATGCGGTTTAAAATCAATTTTTTTAAATTTTAGAAAACTTATTCTAAAAAAAATTTAAAATAAAAATTTCAATATTATATTTTGATGAATTTATGATAATTTTATAAAAAGATTAGTTTTTTGATGAATATTGAAAAATATTGATTTTTATCCAAAAAAAACTTTTAGTTTAAAATATTTACAATTTTAAACTATATTTTAATTGTTTTAAAGTAAAATTACTTCATTAATATTACAATTTATCTAATTTAGTTTTTTGGAATTAATTTCATAATGAACTATTTTTTTAAAATAATTTAATCTTTTTAAAAAATTTCTTTGGATAATTGATTTCGTTAACGTGCTTAGAGGTATAATTTAAAATTATATTCTCACACTTATGTGAATTTAATTGGTAAAAATGGATTCCATATTATAAATGAAATTAATTAATACTATATAATAATTTCAACATAATTAAAATTAATTTTTTACAATAATGAATTGTGAAAAAATAAAAAAAAAAATAATTACTTATGTTACGGTAAAAATGGGTTAGCGGGGGATTAAACTAAGAATATAAGGGTTAAAAATTACCTAAATCATGTACAATACCCATATTATGGTCATATGTATAACTTATAATGTATAATATTTTTAAATTACTCATTTTTTATTCTTTTTCATGATGAAAATGTGGGTATCGTTTTTTCTTTTCAAAAATACCAAGTATATCATATCCCTCACTTATAAAAGGCCACCCGCTCTCATGTCCACTTTACACTTCTGATACCCATTGATTCAGAAAATACCTACAGAATTAACTTCTCTAATACTCAACCATTATCCTTGAGACCTTGTTTTTACTATAAATCCAATCAAGATAGGTTTTAGGTATAAATCTAAATTGGTTCTCAAAAGAAGAGGAAAAATCATTAACACGCGTATTTTTTTATTTCTTCCTCCACTTATATAAAATGTTATTAATATATAATAATATAATAAAAGTAGTATCTAATATATAATAATATTTTATTATGTCAATTTCATAACCTAGATCCATCTCCACTTCAATCAAATGGGACAGGAAACTGTCGATTATGTGTAAGGCGGATTGCCGCCTCGCTAACAAGTGTAATTCGTTTTCCATCACAACATTTCAAGGATTGATATAATTATAGATTTAACATATTTTATGGACTTTATAACAGTATTATACTTATATAATTATAATATCACATAAACATTCTCACTTTCCATTCAGTGGGGGAAACGGTAACACCGATCATTTGTACATGGGCTTATCACCTCGCGAAATGATGCAATTAGTTTTTTATTAAGCTTCAAATGAACGGAATTAATGTTAAATTTAATTAATATATGTGATATTAATGATATAAAAACATTATTTAAATATAATATTTCATCTAACTTCATAGCTTCCAATTTCTTAGAAGATAATAATGTCTCTCATGTGCACATATCAACTAAGTCTTTCATATATTGATATGAAATGATTTTTATTTTATTTCTAGATGGAATATCATTAAGATTTATTTTATTATAATATATTAAATATATGAATTAATAATAATTATGGAAAGTTAAATTAATATTTATTTTCTATTGATTCAATTCGTCGATAAAAATGGAAACAATGTTCATGCGTATGTACATCCTACCATCTCTATGAACATTGTAATTGATTTTTTGTCACTAAACATAGTGGATTACCCTAATACATATCTAATGAATATATATATTATTTATATCATTTTTAAAATTATCTATATGATGTACCCTTGACCATATTAAATGGACTATAATTACTGAACTAAAACATATATGAAAATGAAGTAGTTTTCACATGAAATTTTAATTTTAAAAACAAAATTTTAATAAAAACATGATAAAGGACTATAAGTAAATCATATATTTTATGATATATATGATTATGGTTATATAATATATGTTTAATATACCTATATTTATTAAAATGGAGGTTTGAAAAAATATGAAGGAAAATATTTTATCCATTTACAAATGATTTATTACATAACTTTTTACCCATTTTGAATTTTTACAAAATTTTTTTAAAGGAATATTTATGTGATTTTCAAAACAATGTATGTTTTTATTTTACCAAAAATTTTAAAGGTGTATTTGTTTTAATGTGTATTACATGAAAGGAATTTCCTAAATTGTTGACCACTAAATATTTTTAAGTATATATTATTAACATCAAACGTTATTTTTAAAGAAAGGTATTTTCAATTTTTTTTTGAAATTTTAGTTTTAAAAGGTGATTTTCAAATTGAAATGATTATTTTCCTCAAGAATGGTTAAAAGGATATTTTCAAGTAATATATTTTCATCAATGAAAAAACCCTTATAATAATTTTTCTCAACTAGGGATATGATATATTCATACCATCCTTATTATTACCCAATATGATTTAAGTGAAATTTAACTTTGGATTTACAATTTTATTACCGTTCACCATTTTATTCTGGATGGTTTATAGGTATGTTTATTTTATTTGGTTAATAATTAACATTTTATATGTTAGTTTTTCAATATAATTTATTATTATGTTTCACCCCATTTATATAAGGAATGCATTATAATTAATACGTTATGGGTACGACCTAATAATAGATAGTCCCTCGATGCATCGACACGTCTCATTAGAAAAATCGGCTGAAAAAATTAGATGGGTTTCGACCCATATTACTAAACAATATTGTGAAATTTATTGAAAGTTTTCTCTAGATGTATAAATTATTCATTCCAAAATTATGATATCAGTTATTCATTTCCATGTGATTATTTTATTATTTATAATATCTAGGGATAATTATTTGGATCATGTGATTAATTATTTGGATTCATTTGTTCATCATTTATTTATATGATATTATGATCAATTTAATTATTAAATGGATTGTGTTTTAGTTATTTATATTTTCATATTAATTATGTTTATTTTTTTATGGAATGTTTGATGTATTTATACCCTTACCAAGAATCTGATCTCACCCCATTCTTATGTTTTATTTTCCCCTTGATATGATGCAATTTTTTGAATGATATGCAGTGATATTCTATGAGGAATAATATCATTAAAAAAAGAAAACACACTGTATATTTTACTTTTTCAAATCCATGTAAAATTCAAATATTTATCTAGTTTTCCAACACTACTAAACTATTTCGTTCATTGGGATGTGATACATTGTATATAGTTCCATTGTAATAAAGTAACCCCTGACTTGGGGATACTGGCATTAAGGTATTTGGAGTTGTTGTTAGATGGAATTTAGTAGAGAATTTATTTAATATATTTAGTGAAACATAGATTTAGGAATATAACCCTACTACTCTTTGGATAAGTCAAATTATAGGATAACATCCTAAATTTTTGTTAAGGTATAGATTTTGTGGTTTTCCAAGAAATGCATCCCTATATGGACACTAGAAGTTGACATGGTTCTATTAGAGATGTACTTAGGAGTAGTGAATCTAAAAAACACAGATTGGTCTTGATTTAAGAGTTACCTAGTACACGAAAATGGGCCTTTCTACACACCTAGTTTGACACTCAGAGGGGTTTTATTTGTTTAATTATCTATTTATTTACATCCCATTATAAAGGATTTTAAAATATTTCATTATTTGAAAATGTTTCCAAAGATACCATGTTTATGATTATGAAGTTTTCCATACATACATTTATTAATGTATGTTAAGTGTATCAATATTTTTGTGATTATACATTAAGATACATAATGTAATTGTCTAATCTAGTGTATTTAATTGTTTACAAATGGAACATATTAGAAGGATTGGGAACCATATCATTTAATTTAATCTAAAGAGTATGGATGATCACTTCTTTCCTGGGATATAGATAATATTTAGAAGGGAACCAGTCTCCCTAATCATTCTCATCAAACTAAGACACACTATCATGTTCTATAAAGATAAAGAAATAATTATCTATATATTATGTATTTTAAGGAACAAAAGATAAGAAGATGATGACATAGAAAAAATGAATAAGGGGTTGAATGGGATGAATGCTTTCCACATAGGTGTTAATTGTGGAAAGAAACTCCCAAGTACATACTTAAAGGGAATGTGAGTCTTCTATATATATGAATAGAAAGGAAACCATGCATGTGATTTTAAGGGAAATAAATAAGTTTCCAATATTAAATACATAAATTTTAAGGACATGGCGCACTACGCAAATGAATTCCCCAAGAAACAATGGAATATACCTCTGAATAAGCTATGAGATCAAGGTCAATCATATGATATTACTATAAATAAAGTGAAATGATTAATGTTCCTATGTTAAGTTTCAATAATTATGTTATAGGATTATTTTTATCAATGATAACATGGTTATAAGAATTATGAAATGTATAAGGAAGGTAATACTATGCTTTTTATTTAAGGATTTGAGATCATACATTGAATGGTACCAATGGAAAAGAAAAGAGATCAAATGGAAAGTAAAACTTATAGTAAAACACATTATTGGGGGATTAAAACCATTAATATGTGATATTTTTTGGAATAATAATGAAAACAAGATGTTTGTGGGATATAATTGGTGACCTTGAAATTGTTTTGTGATATAATATTTTAGGTTATATTTTCTTGGGGTTACTGTATGTTCAGATTTGTGGAAAATATTTTTCACCCTTAGATTTTATTTTTCGAACCATTCATGTTTTCATTAAGGTTTTATAGTGATCATGGTATTCACATATTTGGAATGTGAAATTAATATACAAAATATATTATATAGGTAATAAAATGTTGATTTAGTGACCTTCCTTCTTTTATTGGACATTGAATTTGGTCAGACATAATTGAGATAAATCTTCTGGTTAACTATATATAAATTAGATTAATATGAACTTTTGGTGTTATTGGATTAATTTAAATTACCATTTTGGTTTTACAAAATATCTACAGATGGATGGAATTACTTTTCATTATAATGATACCTTAAATGTTCATTGAGAAAAAAGATTAATTTGGGATATTCATTTACTAAAGTACGAAATGATGTTGGAATTGATAGAAGAACAACCAATGGATGAAAATTTTCATAGGAAATAGAAATATATCATGTAAGTATATTTTTTTATTCTGTTAGTCAATATGATAAAAAACTCCTCAACTCTAGGAAATAGACCTTGAAACAAAAAAAATCCCAGTACATTTATTTTCAATGAATCAAATGGACTTTTAATGCTTCGTAGAATTATAGATTTATAGTCATTGAATTTTATTAATCTTTTAATTTATTTTGACCGATGATCTTTATCAATTTACCTTAATCCTTCAACATTAGTATTTTCTTTCATGGTTATATATTCTCCTACCACAACTGTTTTTTATTTGGAATCATCATATGTGTTATTATAGATGAACAAGATACCTCATTTCCTCTCTTCTCAAGTGTAATATTTATTTGTAATTTTTACGATGTTAGGATTCATAAAGGTTATTTTTCAAATGTCAAAATCTTGATAACTGAGATCAAGATTAAATTTTGAGGTCTCAATTTATTTAGGTGGTAGAATTTAACATCCATAGATTTTAAATTAGGAACATCAAATTCGATTTCACATATGACACACAGAACCAAAACTATAAGAGAATGAAACCCCCCCAAGGATTTAAGATATATATTTTTTAAATAAATTAGATCTCTCTGATAGACTGTCATGCATGTTACACTAGGTTTGAATGAAACACGGTACTCTTTTAAAATATTATTATTTGAACATGCACAATATAACCTTATCTTCAAGTTGGTGAGTATAAATAATAATAAATATATTCTGCAATTTTTATTTTTTATACATCTATAAAATAAATTAAATGTATATCTTTAGATTATAAGTAAAATAAGAATCATTTTAAAGAAGAAAAAGAACTTTTTTATGAAAAATTGTATTTTTAAAAAAAGCGGTTTAGTCACGCATTGCAAACATAATTTAAAATTAATTTATACCAAATTTAGAAACATTATTTTAAAATATAAAGTATTAATTTTTAAATCTAAATTTCAAAATTATCTTTGGGTTTTATTTTGATAATTTTATTAAAAGATTAATTTTTTGTTGAATAGTGAAAAATATTGGTTTTTTTCTAAAACTACCTCTCCATTTAAATTATTTACAAAGATAAATTAGTTTATTAATTTTTTTTAAAATAGTATTTTTTTCAATTAGATTATAATTTACATAATTTATGTAATAGGAATAAATTTTACATTGAATTACTATAATAATTCTTCTTATAGTTTTGATGGTTTTTCATTGAAAAATACATTTTTTTGACGCTCCTATGCGTTTTATTTTAAAATTAATTCAAAAAAATTATTGAATTTAATTTGAAAAAAATGGATTCCTTATTTATAATAATAATAGTTTATATTATCTCAAATTTTCAACGTAATTTTTGATGATAATTATTAGTGAACACCTTAAAAATTAATTATCAATGTTAAGGTAAAAATGGGTTTACACGGGGTTAAATTAAGATGATAAGGGTTGAAAATGGAATAATTTGTATCCAGACCCACTTTTATATACATATTTAGCCCATTTATCTTATTAATTTATATAATTTCTCTTTTTGGAATCCTTTATCATGATTAAAACATGGGTGTCACTTTTTATCTAAAAAAATACCAATTGTTTCCTCTCCCTTGATTATAAAAGTCACCACCTCCCCTATCCTCTTTACATGTACAAAACCCTTTTGATAAACTAGTAACTACATGAATTCCTTCCTTAATTCTATAAAAATATCATAGAGACTAGGATTTAATCCTAAATCAAATATAGATATTATTTAGGTACAATTTTCAAGTTGTTCTCCAAAGCTGAGGTAGAATCCTTAACATGATTTTTTTATTTATTTCTCCACCTCCATCAAATATATTTAATATATGTTAATATAAGTAAATAATTATCTCCTATATTTTTATATGTTATTCTGTTAATTTAATAAACTATATCTTTCCCCACTTCCATCAAATGAGAAATCATACTTTCAATCGCATCCATGGAGGACTACGACCTCGCGAACTGATGTAATTAGTTTTACATCACCCCTATTAATGGAAGGATATAATTATTTATTTAAAATATTTAAATATTATATATGAAATTATTATTATTTTTTATTTATTACAGCACTTATACCGTATTATTTTCCATTCTACAGGGGATATGATAATATTTCTCATCTATACGCAGGATAATACCTTGTGAAGCGATGTGATTCATTTTTAACATACACATTATATGAAAGGAAGTAAGTTAAAAATTAATGAATATATATTTTAGATTTATGATATAAGAACGATTTTTTAATTTAATATCTCAGATAAATTCTTACCTTAAAATTCATGGGAAAATAATAACGTCACTTGTGCACATGTGTGGACTACCACCTACACATAGAGACATGAATTTTTTTTCATTTTATTTTTACATGGATTATAATAAGTATTTATTTGATTAATATGAAATATATATATGAAATAATAATGGTTGATGAAAAATTTATTTAAATTTATTTTTCTTTAATTTCATCCATCGAGAGAAAATAGAATCAAGGTTCATGCGTATGTACGACCTACCGCCTCCACGAACGATGCAATTCGTTTTCTAAATCTCACATAAATAGATTAATATAAAAAAATATAATTAATATATATTATATTTATATCATTTTTAAAAATTTTGAGATTATTTTACCATGATAAAATTAAAAGGAACAAAATTAGCAATCTAAAACATACCTGAAAAATGATGTAACCATCACCCAAAACAATGATTTTAACAAAGAATTGTTATTAAATGGGTGAAACAAATACTATATGTAACTCATATATGTTATGAGATATATGGTTATGGTTATAAAATATATTTATAATAAATCTATTTTTATTATATAGTATGTTAGGAGACGTATGATTGAAGTCAAACATGAGGTAAGGGTTTCTCTTCTCACTTTTACTTTCGTGAGACATATTCCATATTCACCACTTATTCCATAATGTGGTTTGTATAATACCCATTTTTATAATTTATAAAATAAATATAGTTCCATTAATGGTATACAAATTTTTATTTTTAGTTACTTCTTTCATGTAGATTACAATTCAAAAGTTACCAAATTGGTAAGGGTTTATTTCAAAATCCAATCATTATTCGGGATTGCTTTGGTATTAAGTCTCCCTTGATGGAATTTTTTGATATTTATATCTTAAAATAAATATATATTCTTATACTATGGTTATTCATGAGCTTTTTCAAGTAATAGTACCATTTTACCACTCTTTGGTACATAAAATGATTGAGAATTGTTTTTATGAAAATCTGACTTTTTTATCTCTTTAGTTAAAAATCAGTTTTCATTAAAATCATTATTTTGTTAAACAAAATATTCAAAAAAAATAACTATTAAAAAATTAAATATTACATTTATTTTTACCCATATTAAAATTTTTAAAAATGTTTGAAAGGAATATTTATGTCATTTTTCAAATAAGGCATGTTTGGCTATTATTGAAAATGTGAAAGGAATATTTGTTTTAACATGTACAACAAGGTTGAAATTTTACATAATCATGAACACTCAATGTTTTAGTGATTATTTTATTTTTAAAATGTAATTTTCAATGAAACATTTTTTCCAAATATTTTGTGAACTTTTAGTTTTTAAAATTAATTTTCACATTAAAATGGTTATTTTTTAAAGAATGATTTAAAGGATGTTTTCCTAGAATTTATATTCATCATTAGAAAAACCCTATTGTACTTATGAAAAACTAGGTAAATTATATATTTATACATTCCTTATTATTATTTTTGATGATTTACGATCATTTTTATATGGGATTTACATCTTTATTATCATTCACTATGATACTCTAGATTGTTAATGATTATGTTTATTTGATGAGGGTAATTATTAAGATTTTGTAAGTTAGTTTTTAAATAATTTTTTTTGTTTCACCCCATTCATATTAGGAATTCATTAGATTTATTATGTTATGGGTTGGGGCTGATTATAGATTTCTTTTCTATGCATCGATAGGTCTCATGATACCAATCAATTAGGAAAATTAGATGGGTTTCTATCCATAGTTTTAAACTACTTATGAAAGGTCTTGATAGTATGTCTTATATGTCTAAAATTTTGAATTCCATAATTATTAGAGAAGTTGTTAATGTCCATGTGATTATTGTATTAGTTAAAATTTCCATGGATAGGTATCAAGACAATGTGATTATTTATATGGATTTATTTTATCATCATTTATTATTTTCATATTATGCTCAGTTTATTGATTAAATGTAATTTTTTTATTTACCATGAAATATTAATTATTTAAATTTATTGATGATTTAATCTTAGTATTTTCTTAGATATATCATGTAAATTAACTTGAGGTATTTGTCTTCTCTCTCAATATACTGTTTGGAAATTTCTTGGATTGAGTTTCCCTAAATTGTTCTTATGTTTTTCTTGGAAATACCTTAATAAAATTTACATGGAAAATACATGTTTTATGTGATTTCAAAATGGGTGGTTTTAAAACATGGGATTTATTTATAAATTAATGTTGAAATTTCGGAATTCATTATAATTTTTGTGGTGTGTGTTCATGTGAATATGGGATGGAGTATGGTCATAATATTCCACCATCAATGTCGGATTAAGTACAGTCATGAAGTACCATTGTCAATGTGTGGAACCAATACTATGTTCATGGATGTTTGAGTGCATGTGTGAAAAATGGAATGGTTATTACAAGTAATATTAACACCATTTAAAAGAACTATTTGATGTTTTCAATGGATCTTGTTTATGATTTTGGTATAAACATCCAATTCTATTCTCCGTTGTTTTTTTTATAAAATTTAATAACTTGTTCTATCATAGTTGGGTATGTTGGGAAGTCACTAAGTAATATCTAAGCGGTGGCATGATCATCCCATATTGGGAACTTTTGTGCATTTGAAAATATCATGTACCAAGAAACATGGAAGTATTAGGTTTTGTATATCTCAAGTATCATTCATTGACATTGTGACTATGTTTAGTGGATATGGAGTTTTGGAGTTTCTATTTCTTGGTATGTTATGGTTCCCCCTAGGTGCCTTTTGTGTTGGGGTCAAATTGGGGCGGGTCAACTACCAGGTGATTTGTGAGTTGTACAATATGCACCAGTTTGTGAGGAAGTTTTAATGCCTATAGTTGTTGACTCCGAAGGTGTACACAGATGTGTGCTATGATCATCAACCTTATATGCTATGTAAAATATGATGTATGTTCATATGAAAGTATAGGAGAGGGATGAATGAGATTCCTCTACCTACTACCACCAATGGGCTCACCCATGATTATATAGTGAGATGTGAGAGCGTATATCCTAGGGATATGATGAAGCGGAGAACCATTCGGGATGACAATGGTTAGGCCCTAAAAATTTGAGGATAAGGATGATAAATGGTTGTATCCTAGCATGGGGGAAGAGTGGGACTCTAGGAATTGATATGACAGTTGTAAAAACAATAATAGAGGTCACAACATTGGCATAATCCACATAGGGACGATAAAAATTGAGCACAAATCTCCTGGGAAGTGATTGTGGGAGGATAGAAATCCCTCTAGGGAATTCCCAAGGATGTTTTTCCATGGATTGATGAAGTTTCTATGCTGTCTAAATATCCTCATTGATGCGTTCTTTATAGATTCTTGGGAGATATGGGGACTCATTAGACAGATTAACACCATACATGAAATGTGGAAACATCATAATAGATAGGGGAAATAACTCACATGAATGGATCTTTCCTGGTATATCTTCCATGATCCCTATGATTTTTTTGTGTAGTATAGAAGTTAATTTGAGGATTTGTTCGATTATTGAGGCACTATGCATTCTTTAGATACCCAAGTGAAGGTGTTTATGGGGATGAACTCCAATTTGGATCTATCAACCAGTAATTTAGCATCTCACACCACTCTTCATAGAGAGTTGGATGAGTCTTAGGATAAAAATGAATAATTGGACTCTCATATGTAATGGGGCCCTAGCGTAGACCAGATAAATACATTGATTCTATGTTCTTTGGAAGTTACCAAACCTCTAATAAGACTATCTAACTCTTATTTTACTTATGAAGGGATCAACAGAAATGAAAGAGGGGGTGGTTAGTGATGAACCTAAGGCAAAGGTAGAGGGAGTATCAACCCTTGAAGGGACAACCATGCGTCCCTTCCCATATGTTGCAACCCAGAGAGGCCAACTATCAGCTGATGTACTTCCTATGATTGAGGGGTGGCCACTGGGGGAATTCCATTGCCAAGGTGATTTATTGTGAATCTCATTGAGTTAATGGATGGGCTATATTATTCATACAATAATCTTCCCCAATTCAATTTTATTATTATTTTTTTATTTTTTGTTTGACTAATTGATATATAAATAGAAGATCAGCCCATTTTTAGGGCTCAGCTACCAACACCAACTTCCTATTGAGTTGTTATAGAGGTCGAGGTGGTGAAAACCTGTGATGTTCCCTTAGAGGAAATGGCATGGGAGGTCGTAGTGGTCAAACCAACCATTGAGGTTCCATATGAAGGTACTTCCAAGTCCTTGCTCTCAATGGAGTTGTTCAAGATAGTTCCCCTGACATGGATAGTTTAGGAGACTACGGTGGGTGATCCTATTATAGAGGTACCACCCTAAGAAAATATTGTTAATGAAGCCTCAACAGAGGAGGAAAAAATTTCACTTAAAACTAGAGAGACTAGGGAGGCATTTTTTTAAATTCACTCTTATAATTTCTCTTCATCATGGATACAGGAGATGTGGAGGATAGAAATACAACATCTACCTCATAGGTTCCATAGGAGGCATCAAAGGCATCTAATATATGTGAGGGGGTTGAAAATTATAATTTTTATATAAATATGGATTTTAGAAAGCCCTCCTCTGAGGAAATTCCCCTGTACAATACTTCCAAGTACATATTTGTAGTCTTCCCCCATATGGACCTACACTTCCTAGAGAAATTGTGGATTTTCGATTAGATGGAATTGAGGACAACTAGGTTGTTCTTCATAAGGTATGGAGTTACATGAATAAATTCATCACCCGCACTCTTATGGATAACCAGCCAAGCCAGGTTGGATTTTTCCTCCATTAGCGAGTTATCCTAGGCACCAGTGGGGTAGACTCCACCAACCTTCAAACACTAGCTCTGTGCTTCCTCATCAAGCATGTGTATTTAAAATGTAAGGTGATTTAAATCACTAGGAATAATCCCATGTATGATGTCTCCACAACACTTCAGGTAGTTGAAGAGGAGATCTCCCACTTAAGAGGTGTTGTTGTGGGAACATGTGGTCAATGTTGTTACTCAATACATGACCATTGACACTTTAAGGGACCAATTTTCCATGGAAAAGAATAAGGTGGTAGTGGAGGTATCACTAGTGGATGAGTGTCATGATTACTGGAACTAGGGGAGTATCAAGGATGAATAAATTTATCCTAAAGCCGAGGAATATTTTGGTGACCTGGAGAAGCGACAATGAACTCTGAAGGCTACTCAGTAGAGGCTAGATGAGTTTCAACATTTGATCGTTGAGGTCAATACTTAGGGAATCTAGTAAAGGATAAGATCTAATATGTGGATGACCATCCAAAACATATGTTGTTTTTGTTTAAATTTTCTCACACTCTAACATGTATATTTTATATCATTTTATTATCATCCTTCAACCATACAGTGGGACAACAAGAGACCAATACTTAATCTCATACGAGTCATTATTGGGGTGAAAACAATGGAAAACCATGTCATTGTTCATTTATATGATAATGATATACAATCCTTGAACACTCAAGGTCTTCAGTTTTTTATGGACCACCAAGAGTGTTCAATCTGAAAGGGTCTATTGATAGAGAATCGTGATATGTGAACTATATAATTACTTTCCCAATGTGCGCTGGTGTCCGAATTGGGTAACTCTGGGGGATTGAAATATACTCAAACAAAGGGTAATAGAGAGAGCGAATCACAATTCCCAACTTCTAGAACCCAAGGGTAGTTCCATGGGGATGGAGGATAATTATTTATCATGTTCGAATAAAAAAAATCCATTATCATATTACTAGGGAAGGTGACAAATAAATTAGGGTCAATCGCTGACCATGTTTGAAACATGGGACAAATTTTAAAATGTTTTCCAAATTACTCTTGGGTATATTCTGAGGATAATAGGGGAGACAATGTTTCATTGTACCATTCCCTTAATGGGGACCCATTAAAACATGAAGGAGCATGATGATCCAAATAAAGGGACATGAGAAGCTTGGAGGTGAAGTGATGGAATTTCTGAATAGAGTTAAACCCTGTAGGAATCACACCACCTTGAATTTGAACACATTCGTGTAGGAATATCAATTTGGAAAAAAAGAAAAATTCATCTTATTGAGGGAGAATCATCTCATATATCAAGTGATAGTATATGAATCTGAATGATGTGGTAGGTGACCGACACCAGAGGAAATGGATTCTCATGAAAGATCCTAAGATGATCCACATTTTTACATCCTGGAAAGAGAATGATAGACACATAATTTAACATATTATGGTTAGGACATTGGATATGATGTTTAATGTTTATGGCATGGATAATGGAAACACAGTTTAAAATCATACGGTGATGACTTTATATCACATAATTTATTATCTTGTGTTTAGGATTTTGGATCGTGTAGTTTAAAATCGTGTTATTGGGACATGAAGTTGGGCAGTTTTATGTCTTTTAGATCAAACTTGTGAACCATTGTTAATAGTACCATCCCAACTGATGTGGTGGGAGGTGCATCAGGGTAGCATAATAGGGTTACTCTCTAGAGGTTCCTATAAGGCATTTGGATCTTATATGTCTCTACACTAAGAAAGATAATATGAAGGTATTTGCATATAATTTAATGTTGTGATTCCTAGACCATTACTCTTAGTTTATATTCATAGTGATTTGACCATAGGGTGATCATCCCAAAAGGTTATGATTAGAATTATGAAGTGACAATGCGATGTGAATGGGGTGCTAAAAAGGCCTCACACCACATAAAACATTCCTAAAGAGGGTTTTACATGGTTTATAGTATTGAGGATTCGACTTGGACTCCTAGTTTAAGTTTTTAGAGTTTGGACCATCGTATCATAGCTCATTGTTTGATTCCATAGTGTTCAGACCATTGTGCACCCAAAAGTGCTTGGTACAATATGAAATAGAAGTTACCTGACATGAAAGGAGGGCTAGGGGATGAATTTTACCACGTGAAATATAAGGGGAAATATGAAAACAATTTAAGGTCATGTAGTTTGGACCTGGGCTCTTATTTTAAGTTCTAAGAGTTCAGACTATAGAAAATGGTTTAAGGTTGTAATGCTTGGACAAGAGGGGTTTGTGACTTGATGGAATGAAAGTCGTATTTAATAGGTTTTTCAATTTAAATGGAGGGTAATATGAGGCCACCTAATGACCCAAAAAACAATCTTGAGAAAACATTCACATAATTTAAGGT
The DNA here is from genome assembly GCA_963277665.1 of Viscum album. Lineage (NCBI taxonomy): Eukaryota > Viridiplantae > Streptophyta > Magnoliopsida > Santalales > Viscaceae > Viscum > Viscum album. Next base: position 801,622,867 of record OY728167.1, on the reverse strand, counting down.
CATGATACATGAACCATGAATCTTAGTTTAAGGTCATATTGCATGGACTATAGGTTACCATGTCTTGAAGGAACACACATGGCATCGAAGGGAGGTTATACAACATGATTGGAGGGTACTAGGAGGAAACCTAATGACCCCAAAAATATATTTGAGACACCATGCATATAGTTTAATGACTTGATGATTGGATTTTGGTCGTGAGAATCTCAATCAGAAATATTTAATGTGGAAGATTGACAATCCCATCATGAAATGAGGGAAAAGGATGCCCAATTATAACAATACATTACTAGGATGAATTTCACATAGTTTATAGACATGATTCTTTGGATTGGTATCCTATTGTAAGGTAATTGAGTTTGTACCAAGTGGATCTCATGAATCTAAACGTTTATTGAGGAGAACTTCCTTATAACCCCTATGCTAATCTGAGACAAGACCAGAACAAGAAAGGAGTTTTATGGATTTACCATTGTCCACAGGGGTGATCGTGACTTACATGACCTGGATAGTGAAAGGATAGTATCTAATAGATGGGAAAAACTATTTATCATGTTCAAAAAACAGGTTCAATAACCTCATTAGTTGAAGATAGAGAAAACAAACACATGATCGTCCATTGACCAGGTTTGAACCACAAGAGATGTTGTTTGTTGTTGAATTTCCTTTGAAGAATAAGCCCATTATGGTAAGTGAGCTAGTTTTACATGATATCGTTTCATTATGGATCTTGTTTAGATCAAGAGAATGATTATTATCCAAGTCGAAGGAAGTGTGAATCACAGAAGTGGAAGTGTGGAATATCAAGGAGGGAAATTTTGGTTCCTTGACATCTATATTGCTACATGCTCAAATGTGTTGGATAAGAATGTAGATAACTGAGAATCAAACCTAATCTTAAGGGGAATGACCTCGGGGGTGAGTCAATGGAAAGGATAGGCCTGAGATGAAATATCTGGGTGTCACTTCATATCCCATGAGAATAGAAATCAAGCCACACATGGTTATGTGGCACTACATGATAGGAGACCAACATAGGTAGGGGTTGTCCTCTCAGGTGGGGACACTAAATCATCCCATATTTTTATATGAGTAATCCCAATTTCATAAGGGATAAGTAATATCATATTAAGAGGAATTCAAGTTTTATATGGTGTAAAATTTTTGGTTATCCCATAAATATCATATGGGGGATTCTGTTTTTATAATTGTTATGATCATAGTTTAATGGCAGGAATTGGGGGTGTTGTGCTTTGTAGTTTAAATTAATAAAGATTAGAATATTATTTCAAGTAGTTTAGGGTCATAGAGATCAGACTGTAGGGGTTTCTGTTGGTTTTAAGTCACAAAGAATTGAACTAAGGGTGACATGGGTGTCCTTAGGTAGTTTTTGGGGAATGAAAGAGTGTAAAATCAACTTGGAATGATGGAAAAAGATATTATTTTCCAAATAAAACTCAATAAACCATACCCCAAGTCAATATAGACTCTATAATGAGTCTACAAGGGATGAGAATGAGATAAAGTATTCAAGAATAACTATGTGTCCCATGAGGATGAGAATAAATGTGCACATAGTTTTGAATCACATAGTGGTAGCAGACTAATGTAGGTAGAGGATGCCCTCTCAAGTGAGGAAACTAATTCATCCCATATTAGGATATGAGGAATCTCGTATTCATATTTCGTAAGTGTTCCACATTAAGGGTCATTCTCTTTTTATATGGGGTAATATTTTTAGTCCTCCCATACTTATCAAATGGGGAATCCAAACATTATACAACATAAGATCTCATTTTGACATTATGCATGGATGAAATTGGAACTTACAGTTTAATAATATAAAACATATACTATGATTGATCATATTTTATGGTAAGGGAGAGAGGGCCATAGGGGTAGCTACTGGTTTAGGGTCATGTAGCTTTGACTCAAGGGGGGAATGAGTTTCCTTAAGAGATTTTAAGGTCATGAAAGAGAGACAAAACAACATGAAAAGTGGTCCAAATGAACCCTTTACCACACAAGACTAAATAAACCGTACCCCAGATTGATATAGACCCCATAATTAGTCGAAAAAGGGGTTTGGACCAAAATAAAATGTTCAAACGTCACTATTTTTTCCATTATAATGATAATCTAGCGGCACATAGTTCTGAAACATATCATAGTCTAATACCAACACTGGTGGGGAATACCCTCTTGAATGAGGATACTAAATCATCTCATATTAGGACATGAGGCATTTCAAATTTATACTATGTAAGGATACAGTTTGACATCATGTGCTGAGGGAATTTGTTTTTGTTCACCTCATATTTTTCAAATGGGGAATTTTAGTTTCATAGGGGGTGAATAATCTAATATTAAGAGGAATCCCAATTTTATATGGGGTAAGATTTTAGTTTAACTTCATACACCAAGAACATTGGCATGGCTTGCACATCAAGATTCTAGTTCATTTCTTCCAAATTTTGGGTTATGAGGGCTTCTCGACTCACTAATGGGTCCAGGAAAATGAATGGGTATTATACCTAAAAAGGAATCCCATGTGACCTTTCGGGGTGATTGTTTCATAGGGAATTGATTTTTTTCATTGAATCTACAATTGGTACTAGATAAATAAGGTCTATACATAACTACATATCCCACGAGGATGGGAATCATGCCATACCTAGTTATTGAAGGTGGCGGCTTAGGGTTGATGAAAAAACAAGGAAGAATAAAAATATACGAAAGATGGTTGAATACAGACAGTTTAATGTCAAAATGTTTTCACTAGGGTAGGTGGAATCAATGATGTTTGTGGGTTGAAAACAAGTTAAAACTCAACTTTAAATGGGACATGGAGTCTCTACACCACATAAAGATATCCTGATGTTGATCGGACATAGTTAATGGTTGTATGACCTGGACCATGGAAAAAAAATTTAAATTCATGATTCTTGGACTATTGGAAAATATATTAAAGTCATGATGTTTGGACAAATGGGGGTGATATTATAAATCCTATTTGTACAGTAGGGAAGAGGTAATACACGATGTGAATGGATCCAAGGAGGACTGCATACCACATGAACACCTTGGGAAAAGATAAACATAGTTTAAGGTCATATTAATGGGATTGTAAATGGGAAAAATAGGACAAAGAGTTTATGGATTTGTGTCTTGGACAAAGGATAATAATTATAGGAATTTCTACGTATCCCATAAAGATGGGAATCAAGCCATACATACTTTTGGAATGCAGTGTGTTAGAAAAGTGACATCAGAAGCAGGGGATATCATCTCTGATGAGGTAATTGAGGCATCCCATAGTTTCTTATGGAGCATCTAATGCATATAACATGGGTTAAGACGACAACTTATCATTGTGTATTAAGAGAGATTTTTTTCTCCTCCCATATAATATGAGGCATCCTTATGTTAGACAGGTTAAGGTTTTTTCTCCATCTCATACTTATCATATGAGTTATATCATTTGTATGAGGGGTAAGATCATAGTTTAATGCAATGTATTGTGGATTCCAGGATTTTTAGTTTAAATTTGTTCAACTCATAATATAGATCTTATTAGTTAAAAGTAATAAATCTCAGAAAATAGGGGATGCAAATAGTTTACAGTCATAATTCCTCGACCAATTGTAAAAATATTAATATCATTATACTAGGACCATGGTTCTTCTATTGGTTTAAGGTAATATAGCCCGAACCTATCAAAAATAGTTTAAGGTTGTGTATCATGGACCATTATATATACATAACGGTCAAACTACATGGACCAAAGGGGCTCCCATGTGAAGTACTTATTGGGAAATTTGGTGATGGTGGGAGGTGTGATACATTCTCTATCTATGGTGATCAAAGAGTATGATCTGTTAGAATAGTCCTTTTGAATGATGTAAGATCCTTCCCACTTGGGATCCAAATTTGGTGTTTTTTTTTCAGGTTACCATCGGCGTTTTGAGAGAGAATTCAATGTCACCCTGGAGAATGTATTAGAGGTGAAACATCTTTTTAAACTCTCTCACTACCTTGTTTTGGTGCCTCTACAGAGTTTGAAAGGCATGGAAACTATTATCTTCAAGGGATTCCAACAATTCTAGAAATACATTATTCATTATTTCTAGAATCTACCAGTCATAAGAAGCTATTTGGGGTGATGAAAACTGAAACTCGATGAAAAATCTACCTTTTCCATATATAAGAGAGTATGGGGTCACCTGGGTTGAATTATGGGTTGTCATCTGATACTCCCAAAGGGAATTAAGAAGATAGTACAACCAAAACTTTTTTACAATTGCACCATATTTTGATGAATGATATATAGGGTGTTGTTAAACATCTCAATTTTCCCATTTTCCTTCTCATAGTAGTGGGAAGTATAGTTGGAATGGATATTATACATGCGATAAAATTTCTTCAGATTCGTATCCATAATTTGGTACCATTATCTATGATAATAGCATTTGAAACTCTAAATAGATGGATGATGTAGGAGATCAAGAACTCAATAAAAAAACTAGGATTTTACTCTTTGATAGGAATCACTTATGCCCAATTGGATAAGAAGTATGTTTTTTTCAGAATGAACCTACAATGGATAGATTCATTGGTTGGAATAGTCCCATGACATCGAGTCCCCATACTACAAAGGGACAATAATATTTGGTGGTGTGGAGAATCTCTGGTGGTCAATGAAAAAAGTTGAAATGGATGTGACATGCATTACACCTCTTGGTGTACTCGATGCAGTCATAGACCATGGTGGTCCAGAAGTATCCCAACCTCTAAATATAATGGGAGAGTTTCAATCATCCCTAATGGGCGCAAAATGCTATTGCATGCAACTCTTTCATAACACAAAGGATCTCATCTCCTTGGATAAAAATGAGGGCAATTCCATAGAACCCACATCCATAGAGGGTTGGTTCAAGTCTAGGCCCACTCTATAATATAAAATATGTTGAATATTGATGGATATGATTAGGATGACCATGATTTGATTAGAGAGTGCTATGCTGGAGATTATCAATGATGGGATTTTTCTAATCAGACATTTCCTATACTATGTGTGGACATAAGGGTACTAGAAAAGAAGTACCATCATCCAGTTGGTTTTCCAATTAACTTTCATCATTATATAATGTGGTGGGATCCAATATGCTATGATGTACCACATGAATTATCAAATCATCTTGTTCGGGTTTGGAAATATATGTGGTTAAACTGGCTAGGGAGTCAACTTGAATTTTATGTGACCTAGGAAAACAATTCCCTTCAATCTGAGCAGCAAACTAGTCCCCCAACTAAAAAGTATAGTCTATAAGGGCCACGATCACTTTATTTATAATTATCTAGTCACCAATAATATATTGGATAAATAAAAAAGAGTCTTCCTTCACATGTAAGTTGGAATCATCAACCTTAATGGACAACTCAAGACTAGTGATGAGAGCCTAGTGCTCTGCATCATTGTTAGATTATCCTTCTGAAATAAATAATGATAATGGAAAGATATGATATTCTAGTGGGATAAATACATGCCCTAGGACTACTCAATTATTCTTGGGATTCTTGAGACTTCTACCTATTGGGATTTGGGAGAGGCATTAAAAATGAATCCATCAACATAGAACAACCTGATCCACTGAGAGGATATCCTCATATGTGAAATCAAAATCCAGGGGATTTTTTTTATGGGAAGGATATGTGGCCAAAAATATCTAAAATTCCAATATTTTGACATCCTTATTTGGGACAAAGATGATGTCAAACTACTAGAGGATAACTACCCAGAATGCCAATTTTCCCATCAGCATAGGGAGATTAAGGATATACTTCAGCATATACACCCGGGACACCAACTATATATCATGATACTGTAGAAAATGATGAAATATATGCACACATAAACCTATGTAAGGAAACGTTTCTTGTTAATAGAGTATCTAGTCTCCATGTTGAGGATCATGCAATAGATATAGTATAAATTGTTCTCTATGAACTCGTTTTTTTTGGATTGAAGGTTATTGGGGGACTATTCTAGGGAAATCACATAGAGGAATAATGGTTTCTTATAGATGAGTGAAATCAGTACTGGAGGATATAAATGATACTTCCATATTTCCTCAAATGTGGTTTTGAACTCCTCATCCCACTAGAAAATAGTTCCTTTCTTCATGAGCCTCTAAAAGGTATTACACTTCATTTCCATATTTCAATAAATCAAACAATGTAAGCTAAGTGGACTTGGAGGCCCTAAATCTCTCAAATATTTCTTAGGGGAGGCTTTTGGGCTATGGACTTGATCTTATCATATTCAAACGTGATTCCTATATATCTCAAGAACAAAGTTGAGAAACTTCTCATAGGTAACCTTGTATGAAAACATCGAGGGGTTCAACTTCAAGTTTCATGAATGGATGAAGCTGAAAACTTTCTCATAATACCTGAGATGGTTCTAAGATTTTTGGGATTTTACAACTGAGTCGTCCACATATAATTATGCCAATTTCTTGAGGACCATCTTCATGATGTGGTGAAAGGCTCACTAATAAGTGTTCCATATATTCTTCAGCCCAAAGGGAATAACTTGATTATAGAACTTCCCTTAGGGATCCCTAAACGCAGTGGAATCTACATCTATAGGGGCCATCTAGATCTAGTTGTACCCAGAATATCCAACCATGAAAGAGAGTTCATGGAACCTTTTTGTATAATCAATCAACAAATTTTTCAATGGAATGAGAAAATCATTATTCGAAAAGTGGAATTTGAGGTCCCTAAAGTTGATGAAAACTATTATATGCCCATTCTTCTTACTAAAAGAGTATTGTTTCAATCTATCTGAGGTAATAAAATTCCATGATGAATTAGACATTGATAATATGGTCAAATTCATCCATGACCATAGCACCATGAGTCGGGTTCATCTTTCTAGTAGGTTTTATGAATCCACAATGACTCACATGGAGGACAAGATGGGGAAAAATGACCTGAAGGTCTAATGTATCATAATAATTCTATGAGAAGGATTCAGAATTCTCTTTCAAGAAGGTCAGATACTACTGCTTCTCAACTAGATACCTTTATGCACTAGTTAGTTTTAGCCTCATATTTTCCTTATTACTAAGGCTCACCCGGATAAACTCATCAATGGTGGTGGATAAACACTCTTAGAATATATGATAGGTGTCTTCTAAATACTCTTGATTGTCTGAGGTAAGATAACTAGTGGGAGGAGGTAGCTATTCATAGATATTCAACATTGGGGAAGCAGTAGTGCATTATTTGGTGGATTCCAAATCCTTGGAGAGGGGTTCCTAATCTACGGAGACCATGGAGATGGAAGACATTGATCCAATTCCATCCATCCTCTGAGTGTGAGGTCCATTATTAATTTCAAAGCAGTGGCGATGAGTTGATTCTGATGAGTCGTCCATTCTCTATAGATCATTAAATAATTCCACAAATCTATTATAATGGGGTTAACCTCTCAGTACCTCATTGGAGGAGGGGCCTTAGGTATCACTCGGGCCTATATAGTGTAAGAGTATGAGGAAATATGTAGCTCGTCATTCTTATTATGGATGATGAAACCTTTTTTTAATGGAGAAAACGAAACACCAACTTGGTCAGGTATTGTCTCCCCTAACTAATTAATTAGGAGAATGAAGCCGACATCAATCTATAACTACATTTTGACAGTGATAGATATCATATCATTAAGATAATTGATGCGCTCAACCACATTAGTATGAACCTACTTCCCCTTTACATTGTAGTAGATGGAATCCAGATATCAGGATTCAAAATATTCAAATGGGGATGCATAACCATAGAGGACCCATACTCAACCATTGAGAGAATATTGGGTGCACTTGTGATATAATGATGGGACCACTTCATGAAAATAATTACAGGGAATAACCAACAATGAATTGTAGGTGGTATCCTAAGGGATTTCATGAATTAGGTTCTTTATATCAATAAATTTAATTGTGTCTTCAGAAAACCATACCATGTGGGTTCTTCTTTCTCTTAATATAACCTATAATTTTCAGGTTGGATGGAGTTTGGTCTACTTCTGTCATTCCCAACTTGAGGAGCATTCGAGTTGCCATGAGGTTAATCATAGATCCAGTACTCAATAAGAAGTGGTAGATCTCCACACCATTAAATTATAATGTGATGTAAAATGGCCATATTTTATCCTACATTATGGTGACCTCATCTGCATTGAAAAAATGAGATGATGGATCAACATTCCTCTTTCTTGATCTCTTCAACACAGTAGGATGCACAATATCTCCCCCAGCTTCAAATTAGAGGGGGATTTTTAAATTTTTATCAAAGTCCTACAACATTTCATTTGACAACTGGAGAGCCTCAACAATCTAAAGTCTCATGGGTATGCCACAAATGTGCTTCAACACATAATATTTCCATTATAAGGGAATGATTTTACCCGAAGAGAGTTTCTTCTTGGTAGGGGGAACAATGGATGCAACTGGTTGAATTGATGTTCATTAGATTGTGATGACAATATTATGATATTGGATAGAAGAACTGACCTAGATAACTATAGTCTAACCATCAGTTGGATGAGGTCAGCCTCTGATGGACATGACTGATCACAACACGGTAGCATCTGAGCTTCTTGGTCAACTGACACCGTAAAATATAAAGGCATACCAGTCAAATAATACTTTGAGGAAAATTATTGCTAAGATCTATGAAAAACTTCCTTCCTGGTCTTGGTATCATGAACAAAATTGCATGGGGCATTAGCTTGAGCAGTCAAATGGATCATGTGTACTCATCCTTTTTTCAATAGCATCATCCTAAGGCACCCGAGGTTTTTTGCGATATTACTCACTATCAAGATTTGTGAAGAAGTATGATAGCTTGATTGTGTCAACATATGAGCACTCCTACTCATCATCAATTGGGTATTCTAGGGTTTTTTGGACCCTTGGTGCATCTCCCAACTTAATAGACATGAACTCACCAAGAGTGGTAGATGTTTTTGGTACCAGCCTCAGACTCTAATTTCGGTTTCATCATCGACACATGCTTTTTATGTGACATGGAATGTTGTGACATAGATGTAGAAGTAGTGGATAAAGTAGGTCCACCAATCATAGGTGGTTCAATCCTTCTCAAACATAAAATGATAACATCATGATTGTGAGTGACTAACTTGCGAGCCAACCGTCCATGATTTTTCCGCATTCCATGGCTGGGGGCCTATATCCATTCACCATACCCTTCATTGCCACTATATGGATCAGCACAAACATGTTTCACTTATCACAAAAAGTCATCTAACTTGACTATTCCATGATCCACTTGATCCTAGATCAAATCATTAAACCTAAATAATTCCTTGATATTGTATCTGAGGATCTTTGTTTACATGCAATGATCAACATGGTAAGTGAGATTGACCACCTAAGTACACTTAAACACTATAAATTTTATAGTTCCATTATCCAAGGTAAAAATATAGTAGCCTAGTAATTTTGAATCCTTAAAGTAGTATGAACTATTTCTCTTTTCTAAGAAATGCACCCTTTAATATTGGAATTGACAGGGGGTTGGAACAAAATTTTTGTCATCAAGGAATCTATTCTTGACAAGGTCATGCATGGCGGTTCTATACAAGGTGAGGATACTCCTGATAGTGCTTCACATAGTGATGATCTTTCAAAAAAGGAGCTAAAAGGTGCACCATTTTAATAACCCCTACTTGAACATCTGAGATATTCTCTTCTTTTTCAGGTATTCTCTTGGGTTATGGAAGAGGAAATATGCGTGAAAATTGTGTGGTATGCTTCAAGGCTTCCTCCTGATGATGATATATTTAATAAAACTCCCAAAATAGTTCTAGGTAGTTATAGGTATTTATTGTAGGGACCTAATCACTCTTAAAATTCCCCCAAAAACATCAGGAGAATCTATATATCTGAAAATGACATGTTGAATGGATATCTGAGGCCTTTCCATATGGCAACAAAGTATGCAACCCGCTCATCATGCCCTTATTTGTACTTGAAGAGGGAAGCGATACTTTTCTTGCATGTGATGGAGCTAAACTGGTAGAGGATATGTCTATGAAGGTCCTCCTAACTAGTAATGGACTATAAGGGAAGCTAGTTGTACTAAAAAATGTAGGTCCATCTAGTGTCTAAACAAAGCATCGGAGTATGGAAGCCTCTTACTATTTTGGGGTTCCCAACATAGGCCCACTCTTTGAAATAAAGTGGTCTAGTTTCTACATCGAGTCACCCATCCCATTTAATAGGGTGAATCTTGGATTTCTAGACACTATTGGAGCTTTAATTTTGTCCACCCACACTGGCAATGAATTTTCATCATGTGGGAAAGGCACGTACCATGTCTCCAGGGCCTTAAGATGATATGAACGAGTAGCTATCATGACATCTTGGTGAGTTTCTCTAGTCATCAATGTGTTCATAGTCTCATCAACTCGAGGAGATGGCTCATCAACTCAGAGAACAACCTCACCTGGATCCTGAGGAGGATAATTGCACTGGTTGGGAATGTTTGGCAACTTGTGCCTTGATCACAATCCATATCCCAAGACATCTGATCTAAATGGATGTACAGGGCCACTAGGATCGAATGGGGGTGCTTGGATGTGGATAAATTGGTGCCCCAATAGGGGATACATGAGGTCCCATAGGTAATTTCCACAATCTAGGTGTTGGTTAGTGATTAGTTCGGTGATAATCATTTTTTATTACTTATGCTAATGGATCAAGGAAACTATCATGTGTGTAACAACCCAAACAATTATAAATGAAATTTCCGTTTTGATTTAATTAAATATATTATTTATGTAAATTTTCTATATAAAACACATGAACTTACTTGGTTTTAAAGATTTAATAGACCATTAAGAATGTTGAACATTGTTAATATAACCGTTGAGTAGTGATCATATGATTAGTATAAATATATGGATTTAAAAAATCCAGTTGACTCAGAAAAATAAAGTAATGGCCTCAAAAAGTAGAATCATGCTCTATAAAGTATATTTGTTGGATATTCCATGGGAGATAGAGTCTCTGGAATTTTCCCTTGACCAATCCCATAATGAGATCCATATACTTAAGCATGAGAGGAACCGTTTACGAGAGAAGTTCCAGCTCATCAACATACGGGACCAAACCATGTATGCCGAATGACCCATGATAATCTCACAATCACACACCTTACTCATAGGAAATACTCTAGTGTAATAAAGTGATATTTATCTAGACCTTAATAATGTGAATATATGTATATTATATAATAATGTATATATTTTCGTTTTCATTTTTTCTTTTAAACGATTTTTGTGTTCATTCAATTAAACAGAAATTATATTTTTCTTGTAATATTCAAATGAAATTAATGGGTTTATTTAGATTAATTTATTTATTATTGAAATTATTATTATTTTAATAAAATATTATTATTAATTAATTATTATTAATTATAAATGCTTCTATTATTTCTGTGAAGTGAAATGCACTTTATATAGGGGTTCAAAAACTGTTATTGTCAAAAAACCCAACAATTTACAATAAATGCATATCTTATTTTAAAAGGGAAAATACACATATTTGGAAAATTATTTATATAAAATGAATATAAATTTTTTAATCATCACATCAAAATAATACAATCGTTAATTTACCATATTTTTCTGAGACAGATGAATTTTTTGGAAAAAATTAAATACCATATAAATATATTAGGTTATTTATGAAATAATAATGACCAAAAAATGAAGTAATAAAAACTATAATGGGAATTATAGGCCCAATATGTGTTTTATCATTAAAATATTGTTATCCTAAGATAATTTTATTATTTTTATAATTCCCTTATGAATCCAAAAAAATGTATAATATATTTTATTATTTTATATCCATTTATTTAATAATGTGACTCACCACCTCATAAAGAAGGATAATATTTCAATATTTTATGACCTTTGACTAATAAAATAATGAAATACACCCCTATTTTTCAAAAAACATCTGTATAAACCATGGTAAGTGTTTCGGTGCGGATGTGCGTCGGGTTACGCTGTTCCGCCAGGACGCGTTCGCGTGTGCACCCGTCAACCCGAGGGGATGGGCGCGCGGCTTGTGGTCCCGCAGTCCCGCTTTCCAAAGGCGGGCGACATCCGTCCCTTATTCAGGGGCGTCTGCTCCATGATCGAAACCGGGATGATGGGATGTCGGCTCCTCCTTCCTTGGACGTCTCCTCGGAACTCGTCGCCTAATCCGGGTCTCCCTCATAGATTTAAGACATGCTCGTGAATCTCGTTCCCGGCGCCATATCTTCATGGACACCGGTTAATTACGCTGCTTCCGCCCGGACGCTCCAAGGAGTCTGGTCGGGGCCGCAACCTGTGGTGAGGAGGCCGGGTGGCTCTGGGTGCTGGGGGCGTGTCGTGACACTTCGGCTCTGCATGTCTGCTTCCGTCCCTAATAGGGATTCTCGAAGGCATGATGACCTGAGGCATCCCGCACTGGGTGCGGGGAATTGTGTCCCCTGAGGTTTTCCTCAGCTTCCCATGTTTAACACGGGGTACGCCGCGAGTTTAACGTCCAGCGGGGACGGCATCGTACTGATCAACACGAAGAGTGGATCAGATGACAGAACCCCTTGCGGGGAACCTCCGACGTTGGGGCCAGCGCATGGGCGGCTTCCCAAGTGATGTGGAGTGGAGTGAAGTGGCATGACCCCACCGGGATGTGGCGGCCCAGGTAAGGATCAGGATGGATGATGGAGTGAAGAGCTTGGACCCCGTAGGGGCTTCCTACGTACCGCGCGTTAGCACGGATCAAAGTCGACGTAGTTCGGGTATACAGTTTAACGTCATGCTGGACGTCGGCAAGCCGACTCACGAAGGGGTCGAGGCCGCCGGGCGGAGGATTAAACCGAACCACCTCGCACAGAGGGAGATGGAACGGCCGGGTGGATCACAGTTTCACGTCATGCTGGACGATAAAAGGAGAAATGGAAAAAGGGGGTTGTGGGGAGGCACAGTGGAGATACACACGGGCAGTCTCCCATAGGGGAGGATTCATAGGTGAATCGACGCAAGCGTGAACCCTGGAGGGGTCCACTGATGGACGAACCGACGTGAATACGACCGGGACGACCAGGTGGTGGGCTTGAACCTCAGGGAGGCTTCCTATGTACCCTGTTTAGAAGACAGGGATCAAAGTCCACGTAGTTCATTCTGTCAGGACTTACGCACTTGAGGCAGCCCGGATGCGGCAAAACTTAGTTGGAAGGGACTTGGACCGAAAGTAGGAGACACCTCGATCTCAGTCACACCCTCTACTGGCTTCGGCAGTGGGGAGGCGCAATGGAGATACACACGCGCGACCCCCCACAAGAAACTAGGGGTTTGTAATACCCTACCCCCGTAGGGAAAAGCCGCTCCCATTAAATCGTCCCTAAAGAGGGGCAATCCCGACATCCCTACAGAGACGAGCGGGTGGGGGCCACATCCTAAACCGGGGGGGGGGGGGACCCTGCGTGCGAGGCACGGGATCGGGTGATGCGGACGGTTTAACGTCTTGCCGGACGAAGTACAGTTTAACGTCGTGTGTTGAGGACGAAGCGGACGGTTTAACGTCTTGCCGGACGAAGTACAGTTTAACGTCGTGTGCTGAGGAGGAAGCGGACGGTTTAACGTCTTGCCGGACGAAGTACAGTTTAACGTCGTGTGTTGAGGACGAAGGTGCTTGGCAGTTTAACGTCTTGCAGCACGGACGATAGGGGCTAGGCAGTTTAGCGTCGTGCAGCTTGGACGTAGTACAGTTTAACGTCATGTTGGACGGATGCAGTTTAGCGTCATGCGGGACGAATGTGCAGTTTAACGTCATGCTGGAAAAATGTGCAGTTTAACGTCATGCTGGACGTATGTGCAGTTTAACGTCATGTTGGACGTATGTGCAGTTTAACGTCATGCTGGACGTCGGTTGCCGCCGATGGGTCCGTGTCACTTCGCGCAAGCCTGGAGGGCCGCACGGGAAGACAACGCACGGTGCGGGCACCCAGGATGAAGATCATCGGGCGCCACGCAGGCGGGTACCCTCAGGGGGTCAAAGGGGGCGACCCCGGCGGTTTTCGCGCAAAAGAGGAGCTTTGCGCGCAATACCGTGGGTCGGCGCGCAATTGTGCGGGCTGGCGCGCAATCGGGCCAACCCTTTGCGCGGGGGTGATTGAGATTGCGCGCACCGGGCTTCGGGTAGCACGCGGGGGCAACGGCTCACTCTCTAACGAATGGCCACTTTGAAAATGGGGGGTGCGCGCAATTGGGCTGGATTGCGCGCACCCGGGGGCAATTGCGCGCAAGAGGCTTCTTTTGCGCGCAAAGGCCTTCGGGTTAAGGATTATTCAAAGGAAAGGAGCCAAGGGGATTGCGTGTGAAGGCGAACCCCAAGGCTCTATTGCGCGAAAGAAAGGAGGTTACCTGAAGATCGGCATTGCGCGCGGAAGGGGTTGGATTGCGCGAACGAGCGACGCTTCGGATTCTGGCCACCTCAAAACGTCGGGGGTCGCCCTATATTTATAGGCAACCCCGGGCGCGGAATCCGGTCTCGGGCGCGGAATTCCTTTCGCGGGCGCGGAATCAGGACCCGGCGCGCAAGGGAGCCGTGCAGGCCACGGGCGCGCAAAATAGAGTGTCGGCCCAGCACATTGCGCGCATCCCGGGAGGATTGCGCGCCGCGACTCAACTTTGCGCGCGGGCCTCTGAAATTTCGCGCAAGTCCTCCGGGCCCTCCGGAACGTGCCTCTGACTCCAAATATCACTTCGCTTTCCGCATCCGGAGCTTCGTTTGGGAACAAAGGACTTTTCCGGCGTCTACAAAAGCCCCCCCTCGGAATCTGATCGGCGAGAGGTCGCAACGATCGGGTTCCGAGGGAGACGCCAGAATGCCAAAGTCCTGGGCTGCGCGGGGCTTAGGCGCGCAAAAAGGGGCGCCGGGCGCGCAATTCGCAGCTGCGGTCGCGCAATCGAGCGTTCCGCGCGGCGCGGAATCCCGGCCTCTTCTATAAATAGGGGTCCGGGGTTCCGCGTTCCGTACACAGGCCTTCCGCGCGATAAGCTTCAACGCTCTCGTGCGCGAAATTGCCTTTTCCGGTCGCGAAATTCTCCCGATCGGCGCGCAAAACCATCCGGAATTCTCCTGTCTTTGCGCGAAAACCCGAAACTTTGCGCGACATTATTCCCAATTGCGCGCCGTCCACTTGGATTGTGCGCCAACCTTCACACTTCTCTACCAGCCTCGTCCGATCCCGCACGCTTCATCCCTTAACCCGCACGACTCCCGAAACTTCTGAGATGGCCGCGCATCAAGGAAATGAGGGGGATGCCGTCATTCACAGAGCAGAGATGGCGGCGAACGAGGAGGTTTACGGAGCCAAGGAGATTGTTTCAAACAATCAATCCCTGTTCGACTTGCTGACGCCGGCCCAGAAGACATATCCACTGTCGGACAACCTGCCGCTCTGGAACTTCGGCATCCTAGATGAGGTTCCGGTGCCAGGGTTCGAGGTTGATGCGCCACGGACCTGGGTGACTCGGGAGGACGAGCTTCCCCGCTATAACATCACCAACAATGGGCATCCTGCCAGGGAGACCAGGCACTTGGACGTCTATGTCCTGAACCCGAGGACGCGAACCATTGACGGGGGTGAGCCTACTGCGGAGAATTCTCCAGCCCTCTACTCGAGCACATACCGCCAGAGTGTCACGGACGACACCAAGGGTTGGCTGAAGGACTGGGACTTGCGATCTGGGGGCAATTTCACCAGCGAGTGGGCCTGGGCGTTCTGGGTACGCCACACTTGCGATCACTTCGCAGAGGAGCTGCGGTACATCGGCCTGTTTGAGGCGGTGTGGACGTCGCAGTTCCACTTCTACCAGCAGTCCGAGCTCGGGCCGGAGCTGTTCACCCGCTGGTCCTCGGATACCAACACCTTCCATCTTCACCATGGGGAGGTCGGCATCGGTCTCTGGGACATCCACTGCATCGGAGGTATCCCACTGGAGGGCTACCAATACGATGAGTTCCTGCCCCCGAAGAACATCTGGGGTGACAGGTCACGGACTCCCATCCTGACGTGGCATCTGCTGGACCTGGCTACAGAGCGGCTCGGGGTCAAGGACTTCCAGAAGGACATAGCCTACAAGGAGTGGTTCGGCCAGTTCTTGGAGCATGACCCAGCGGTCAAGATGCTAGGCAGGGGGAAGCGGTGCCCGACCGCAGCTCAGAGGAGCCGGAACGGGTCGTACTGGCGGGTCCTGGAGACGGGTGACTACCGCTCATGGGGGGTACCACGTCATCGAGGCCCGGGACCCAAATGTCCGGTACGCGGCGTTCCTGTCCGCCTTTCTGAGTGGGTGGCTCCTGCCAGTGCGGGACGCGAGAATGGGCGTTCGCCCGGCGACACTGGCGGTGAAGGGCGCTATGGCCGCCAACAAAAGATACAACCTCGGGGTCCCAGTGCTGGCGAGGCTGTATGCCATCCTGGGACGCATCTCACGAGGGGGGTCGCCACGGAGGATCTGTGGGCCCTTTCAGTTCTTCCACGGCTGGGTGGCTGCTCACCTCGGTGGGCACACGTTTCCGAACGCCAGCATTCCTCCGAGCAACGGCCTGCGACCCTCCCTGCTAAACATCGCGGGGGTCGCTCCGATGACCCTAAGTGAGGAGGGCGTGAGGATTCGGATTGGCAATCATGCCAATTTCAACTTCAGTCTGTTCCCCACTCCCGTCGGCCAGATGATCGACAATGGGCAGGGTCCGCTGGAGCAGCATGAATACTTCCTGAACATGCGAGGCGGGGTGCTCGTGGCTCGGATCGACGGGAAGGTGATCTGTGAGCCTTACGTGCCAACCCGGTTCGCCAGGCAGTTCAGGTGCCTTCAACGGATGCCGAAGAGGGTATTCACTGCTGTCCGGGAGGAGACGAACCCTTGCGTCCTTCGCCAGATGTGGCTGATGTTTGCCGCTTTCGGCTCTGGCGACGTCATCACTCTCCCTCCTACCGGGGTTGACGCAGGCTTGGCAACCGAGTACGCCGAACACTGGGCCATCGCGTACCCCGAGGGGCTTCTACGGAAGCCAGTTCGGCGGCTCGAGGTTACCCGTGCGGAGACTGGGCGTCAAGGAAGGAGGCGAGGCGCCGCCACACGGGGGAGAACGGAGGCGCGCCAAGCAGCGGAGCCGGCGCGGGCAGGGACTTCGGCGGCGGGCACATCGCGAGCTGCTGCTACGACCTCGGCGCCCAGAGAGGGGGCACGCGCGGTGGTCGAAGAGCGGCCCGGGAAGCAGGTGAGACGTCTGCTCGAACCCTCCCACGATGCAGTCTTCCCGGCGCTGTGGTCGGCCTGGATGACCCTGCGGCAGTCACTGGGGACCGACGCCATCTGGCGAAAGATTCTCAGAGAAGGAATCCATCTGCCAGAGGTCGGGCGCCTCCATATTGCCGACAGGGTGGACTTCAACCGGCAGTATGCGTATCTGACGGCCATGGACGATTACGCGCGCCAACGTGGTCAGCGTGCGGAGCCATCCCTTCTGGTGAAGGTGATGCTCGGTCTAGAGCCCGCTCCAGAACAGATGCCGACGGCGGAAGATGAAAGTGGCAGCGACTCCGAGGAGGAGGAGGAAATGGGGGAGGATGAAGGCTCCGAGGGAAGATCCCATCAGGGGAGCCCACGGGAGAGCAGCGAGGTGGCCGGCTCTGACAACGTTGATGTCACTGAGCTCCTCGAGGTCCACTTCTATCCCTACTCAATCTGCTTCATCCATTCTCTTATGCAGCTTCTAACCCATTTCTCCACCTTTCTCAGGAGCGCACGGATGTTGGTCAGGCGTCCTCAGCGGGAGTAGGAGGGGCGCCAGCAGGACAAGGCGGGGTCCAGGCACCCATTATCGAATTGACAAGCGCGGAAGGGCCCCCTGCTGCAACTGTTCCTGCGGCGGCCGGGATAGCGGAAGATGACGTTCTGAACTCCCGTAAGTCTCCTTTCTACTCCTTGATTTACTGCTAGTGCTTGCCATTGACGATCCGTGACTAACCATGGCATGCCCCGCGCAGTGATCTCAACACTGGAGGCTCGTCGGGTTGCCGAACCCGGGCCATCTACGAGTGGACCAGTGGTGGACATGCCGCCTGCTCCGGAACAGACTTCCCAAACCGAGCCGGCCCCACCAACTGCTGATCAGGGGGCTGCGGACGCCGGCGGTGCTGACATCGGAGAGAGGTCGGGGGCTGACGAGGGTGTCAGCGCCGCTGGGGAGAGAGAAGAAGGTCGCCCAGATGTTGGGGAACCTATCCCTCATGAGGACCTCCCAGGGGCGGACCCTGCAGCAGACCTGCTGGCTGCCTTCCCTGCCTACCGGCCTGCCGACCCCGAGGAGATGGACGACTCGGACGCGGAGGCGGTCGAGGAGAGCCGGATAACGCGCCGCAGGGGGTGGAAGTGCATCCAGCGCTTCCTCAAGCGAGACCCATCGGAGTGGCGGGGGCGCATGGGATCACTTCAAACCTGGCTGCGCTTCCTGTGTGCCGGGGGAGCTGATGCTCAACGCCTCCATCTGACGGTCCGTGATTTCATGGCCGAAAAGATGCACGAGAGCTGCCGGCGTGCCGACGTCACACAAAATCGGGACATGTCGGAGAGCACGCGGGCGCTCCTCGCGGCGGAGCAGGAAGTCCGGAGCCTCGAAGGGCAGGCGGCAGAGAAGGAGGCCTTCGTCGCAACGTGTACCGAGCTTGTGGAGCAACTAGCAGCCCAGCTGGTTGATGCCCAGGTACAGCTGACGGAGGCGGGCCAACAGATGGTCACAATTCAGGTCGAGCGGGAGCGTGCACAGGCCAGAATCGACGAACTGCGTGCTGCGACCGCCGACGAAGAGAGGGCACGCAGAGAGCGAGAAGAAGCTCTGGAGGCCACCAGCCAAAGGGTAGCGGCATTAGAAAGACTCATTCAGCACGCTAATCCCTAAGGGCTTTGTTTTGCCGTTCCCAAAACATTTGCTTCCGCTACTTTGATCCATTTGTATGAATCAATATATTTATCTGCATCTTTTGGCTTAACATGCTCAACCACAATTCACTGTCTTGCGGGAGCGTTAACCAAGCATCAGGCATCCATAGTTGGGCCTGGATTGCTGGAGAAAAGAGGGAGGTCATTCCTAGGAAAGGAGACCTCAGACCTAATCAATGTATCATCCCCCCAACTTGTTCCAACACACGAGCGGGACAACGCTAGGGGCGTTGAGATTTTATCCTAACATAGGGAAATGAGAAAGGGTGAATCGCGTGTCCCGAATCCAGACATCCACAACGGTCGGCCTTCCAGGAAATGCCCAAGACGGTAGGCGGACAGTGGATCGACCATAACAACTGCAATAGACGGACCGAAGGTCATCATTCATATTTCAGGAGGCGGACCACATGTCATCATGAATACCGCTTTGGGGGTCCCTTCAGACACAAGGGTGGAAATCCAGATCAACAGGGCATGCGAAGCGTGGGGTGAAGTGATGATTTGTTCGGACAGAATCCAACGCTCTCAAAATTGCGCCACCGTGGGGAAAGCGTATTAGGCGGATGCACTAATCTGGCCGTGAATCACCCCAATTCTCAGACAGCGCCTCTTTGACGAGGAAACCGTCACTTCCCATCATTGCAATGGGGCATCCCGAGCTGAATCAGGGAGAATATCACAACTGCACCACTCTACCCGAAGTCAGGCCAGACGGCCGGCGACGAGGAGGGGCGGGACTTAACGATCCCTGAGGCTGGACCCGAGTTGAGATGCCCGGGCATTCCTACGTACTCCATCAAGCTGGAGATCAAGCCACACGTAGTTCTGAGAGTGCAGTTTAATGTCATGCAGGACGTAGAATCCCATTTGGGGAGATCTTAGTTTAAGGTCTTAGAGCTCGGACCATAAGGGGAGATCTTAGTTTAAGGTCTTAGAGCTCGGACCATAAGGAGAGATCTTAGTTTAAGGTCTTAGAGCTCGGACCATAAGGAGAGATCTTAGTTTAAGGTCTTAGAGCTCGGACCATAAGGAGAGATCTTAGTTTAAGGTCTTTAGAGCTCGGACCATAAGGAGAGATCTTAGTTTAAGGTCTTAGAGCTCGGACCATAAGGAGAGATCTTAGTTTAAGGTCTTAGAGCTCGGACCATAAGGAGAGATCTTAGTTTAAGGTCTTAGAGCTCGGACCATAAGGAGAGATCTTAGTTTAAGGTCTTTAGAGCTCGGACCATAAGGAGAGATCTTAGTTTAAGGTCTTTAGAGCTCGGACCATAACGAGAGATCTTAGTTTAAGGTCTTAGAGCTCGGACCATAAGGAGAGATCTTAGTTTAAGGTCTTAGAGCTCGGACCATAAGGAGAGATCTTAGTTTAAGGTCTTAGAGCTCGGACCATAAGGAGAGATCTTAGTTTAAGGTCTTAGAGCTCGGACCATAAGGAGAGATCTTAGTTTAAGGTCTTAGAGCTCGGACCATAAGGAGAGATCTTAGTTTAAGGTCTTAGAGCTCGGACCATAAGGAGAGATCTTAGTTTAAGGTCTTAGAGCTCGGACCATAAGGAGAGATCTTAGTTTAAAGACTTAGAGTTCGGACCATAAGGACCTCAAAGTACGCCACATCGTGGTCCTATCCCCTAGATATGCGAAGATGCACTGAGGGATAGTGTCAAGAGTGTCGAGGTTTCGCCTGGTCATAATGGGAGGTGGAAAATGTGAATCATGCGGCCATTCACTCCAGGACTGGGGGCACCGGGGTAACGATATGGGAGCACTGCCGACCGTGGCGGAAAAGCAGCATCAATATCGCACTAACCGTTGGTGGAATGAGGCAGCAAACGAGCATCGACCGCTCAATCGCAGGATTCATATCGATTTGCTGCCCGAGGCCATTGGGGGTACCGGCCCGAGTCGGTGGGAGAGCACTGAGGCATTGTGTCCGAACCGTTCACGGGGGCTCCACCCAGGGCGTAGATGATGGGTCCGAATGAAAGGGAGAACGAAGCCTGAAAAGTGGAGGAAACCTGACCAAGCGGATCCTGACCCTCCTGGCAATAAACCAGAGTACTCTTGACACCGGTGGACCACTGCAAGGGGTCGGGGAACACGCCTTGAGGGTGACCTGAAGGCGGCGGATTCCCCAGAGAAGGGGGAATCTCTAAGAGGTGGGGGGCTGGACCCGAAGTTTCAAACATCCGGGTATTCCTACGTATCCCATAAGGATGGGAATCAAGCCACACGTAGTTCTTGAAGCGCGGCACAACACAATCGGGCACCAGCGCGGGGAAGAGTGCGGGTCTGACCCTCGCACACAGAAGGAGCGGCATTTGATATTTCTTGTTTGTCCTTAAAGATGAATGGTTTTTCTTTGTGCGGTGACATGCCTGTGATTGAGAAATCTCTGGCGTCGCCACAATAATCAAGCCATGGAAGGCATTGATGAATGGCGTGGTTATTAACCAGCGCCCAACATGAGTGTCCCCTGAGGAGGACATCACGATGCAGTGCCGTTTCTCATCGGACGGCCAAGACGATCACAGTTTACGGTCGTGTGGTAGGACCAGACAACACAGTTTAAGGTCGTGTGGTTCGGACCATGGAGGAACCCGCTTATTGCGGTACAGCGGACACGGCGGAGGTGGGAACATACCCAGCCCTGCGGTCACGCACGATTCCAAGAGAGGATTCTTCGGATCGGGGCCTGCGTATGTCCATCACTCGAGGGGCAGAGATGCTAGCCTCCAGATATACTGGGCCCAGAACGCAATTGTTCGGGCGACTCCTTCCTCCTTATGGGGACGAGGGTCCAGCTACGCATGGCCCTTAGGGAGGACATCCGCATATATCCTTGGTGCTCAGATCATGGGAGCCTTGAACGACACCATTACCCTGGTTGGTCTGCCTAACGTGTAGAGGTGTACTGAAGGTCAGTATGAAGAGAGTGTCGAGATTCCACTACAACGCACAAAGGCGGAGTGTGATGAGGACTGCGCAACCAATGTTCAGAGCCTGAAAGAGCCGACATGGCGATCAAGGACGTTTCTGACCATATTCGCAACACAACATCCGATCGCGTCAGCCTAAGATGGGGCAAGCAAACGAGCCTCGACCGCTCAATCGCAGGATTCATATCGATTTGAGGCCCAAGACCCGCTGGTAAATCGACCCGGAGCGGTAGGAGAGCTCTGAGGCATCGTACCCAAACCGCTAACGAGGATCCCTTTGAGTGAACGCTCGAACAAGAGGAAGCGCGAGGCCTGACAAGCAACACAGGACTTGTCGGGATTGAATCTGACACTACGAGTCATAGACCGAAGTACCCAAAACATGTTAACAGATCACCGGGAAGGGTCGGAGGACTCACCCTGAGAGCAACCAAAAGAGGGCAGATCCCCGTGATCAACCAAGAGACGGGGCTGGACCTGAAACACAAGCGTCCAGGCGGTCCTACGTATCCCATAAGGATTGGAATCAAGCCATACGTAGTTCTTGAGAGGCAGTTTAACGTCATGCAGGACGATGAGAGGTGTGAGGTGGTCCCACACATGGGGGGAGGCGTACGGCGCGGCCAGTAGACCAACGCGAATGAGGACATAATCCCCCGCTCACGCGATACGCCTCGCACAAAAAGGAGGGGAACTTGGGCCAGAGGCCCGACGCGGGATAGAGATTCCCGGGAAATGGGGCTGGGCCTGAAACATGTATGTCCAGGCGGTCCTACGTATCCCATAAGGATGGGAATCAAGCCGCACGTAGTTCTTGAAGTGCAGTTTAACGTCATGCAGGACGAGAAAGGAAGGGGGGAGCAGAAGGCATCCCCAAACGTGGGGGGCGTACAGCGTGGCGAGCAAACCGACGTGAATGAGGGCATAGCCCTGCGTTCACACCATACGCCGCACACCCGGAGGCAACTGGGCCAAGGGCCCGAGATGGAATGAAAACTCCCAAAGGATGGGGCTGGGCCTGAAACATGAACGTCCAGGCGGTCCTACGTATCCCATGAAGATGGGAATCAAGCCGCACATAGTTCTCGAGGGGCAGTTCAACGTCATGCGGGACGGATGCTGAACAGTTTAACGTCTAGTAGCTCGGACGTAGTACAGTTTAACGTCATGTTGGACGAAACACTTGGCAGTTTAACGTCTTGCAGCGCGGACGATATGCTAGGCAGTTTAACGTCGTGCAGCTTGGACGTATGCAATTTAACGTCATGCAGGACGTGGGCACACTCAGACAAAGTACTGCTTGAGGAACCTAGCGTTGGTGGGAGGAGTGACACGCTCACCATCCATAGTCGCTAGGGAGTAAGCGCCATTGGGATAGACCTTGTGGACAACAAAAGGTCCCTCCCACTTGGGCTCCAACTTGGGCGGCTTCCTGCCGGGGATCATCGGTGCTCTTAGGGCTAGCACTAGATCACCCTGCAGGAAGGAGCGGAGGCGAACCTTCTTATTGAAAGCTCGAGCCATTCTGCTTTGATGCCTCTCCAATTTGTGCAAGGCGCGAAGTCTATTCTCATCCAGTGCTTCCAACTCGACTAGACGGGCTTCAGCAACTCTGTCCGGCGCTTGCTGGTCGTAGACCGTAGTGCGCAAGGACGGAAACTGTATCTCAATGGGCAGGACGGCCTCAGCTCCATACACCAGGGAATAAGGGGTCATCTGGGTGGAATTGCGAGTCGTCGTCTGATAAGCCCAGAGGGCGTTGGGGAGCTTGTCCGGCCAACTCTTCTTGTTCTGACCAACCATCTTTTGCAGAATGTTAGAGAGGGTTTTGTTAAACGCCTCGATCTGTCCATTCGCCTGCGCATGATAGCGAGATGTATGGTTCGAGCGAATGTTATACTTGGTGTACAACTTCTTCAACTCGGCTGCTCGGAAATTGGTTCCGTTATCCGTGAGGATAGCGTGAGGCACTCCAAATCGATAGATGATGTTGGAGGTCACGAAGTCACCGATCGAACAGGATTTGACCTCTCAGAGCGGAATCGCCTCTGTCCATTTGGAGAAGAAGTCCGTGGCGGTCAGAATGAACCGGCACTGGCGAGCTGTCGCCGGCGGGTAAGGTCCCACAACGTCCAGACCCCAGACTGCAAAGGGCCAGGAATACCTAGTGGTATGGAGAGGCTCCGGCGGCCGATGCACAAAGTTCGCATGAACCTGGCACGCATGGCACCTCCTGGCATACTCGATGCAGTCATGGATCATGGAGGGCCAGAAGTATCCCAACCTCCGAATCTGGTGGGACAGCTTCGGCCCAGTCTGGTGGGCACCGCATGAACCGGCATGAACCTCTTGCATGACTCATGGGATCTCAACTCCCTGAAGGCAACGGAGGAGAACACCATCAAATCCGTGTTTGTAGAGGATCTGCTCCAGGTCGGGGCTGCTCTGGAGGACAAACTGCGATGCGCGGCGTCGAACTCGCTCGCGCTCGGCCCGATCCGATGGAAGAATGCCATGTTGGAGGTACTCAACCAAAGGCGTCCTCCAATCAGGGGCTGATCCGACTGTCATATCTGGGGTACTCGGGGCTCCGGGCATAGGGGCAACCGTGGTGAGATTACTTACCAATGGGCCGCGATCTTCTTCCGGGATAACGGGAGCGATGAGCCTGCGGAGGGTCGCGCGGACGATCAGGTTGTCCTGTTCAGGCTCCGCAAGTGACGCAGCAAGGCTGGCCAAAGCATCTGCTCGACCGTTCTGTGACCGGGGAATATGGACAATTTCCGGCCGAGAAGGGAACCGGGCCATCAGAAGGAGGGTGCACTCCAACAATGGCACAAGTTCCGGCTTCCTGACAACATAGTCGCCATTGATCTGCTTAACGACCAGCTCGGAGTCCCCTTTCACGCACAGACGGGGCACGTCGATCTCGAGAGCCAACTCGAGGCCGGTGATGAGGGCATGGTATTCCGCCTCATTGTTGGTACAGCCCTCTGACAACAGGAAAGAGTATGGCAGCACGGCTCGCTCCGGGGTAATGAAGACGATGCCCAAGCCCACTCTGTTGAGCTTAGGATTATCGAGTCTTCTACCGGTGGGGCTCCGGGAGGCACCGTCAAAGTGCATCTGCCAGCATGGATCTGCTCGATCAACCGAGAGAATGGTCTCATCAGGAAAGCCTAGATCCAGCGGCTGATCCGCGGAGGTCGGGTGAGCTGCCAGAAAGTCTGCCAATGCTTGCCCATTGATGGCCTTCTGAGACACATACCTGATGTCGAACTGCTGGAGAATCACAGCCCACCGCGCTAGATGGCCAGTCAACATAGGCCGGCTCAGGATATATTTCAACGGGTCTACCCGAGAAACCAACTGTACCTCATGGTGCTGCAAGTAGTGCCGTAGTTTCTGTATGGCAAATACGAGCGCCAGGCAGCTCTTCTCGATGGGGGAATACCTAACTTCCGCATCGAGGAGCATGCGACTGAGGTAATAGAGGCTATTCTCCGTTCCCTCGTTGTTCTTCTGGGCGAGAAGGGAACCCAGGGACCGTTCCAGGGCGGTCACATAGAGGACCAGCGGCTTCCCGGATACAGGCGGCATCAGAACCGGAGGTTGAAGCAGGTACTGCTTGATTTCCTCGAAAGCGGTCTGACACTCTTTATCCCATACATAGGTGGCACCTTTCTTCATGAGCCGAGAAAAGGGCTTACACTTGCCGGCCAGATTCGCGATGAATCGGCGTATATAGGCTAAGTGGCCTTGGAACCCTTGCAGTTCCCGGATGGTACCTGGGGGAGGCATCTGGCTAATCGCCCTGATTTTCTCTGGGTCGATCTCAATACCCCGGTATCTTACCACAAATCCAAGGAACTTTCCGGAGGTGACCCCAAAGGCACACTTCAACGGGTTCATCTTCAGGCAGCAAGACCGGAGGAAGCCGAACACTTTCTCAAGATCTTTGAGATGGTCCTGACGCTGGCGCGATTTGACAACCAAGTCGTCGACGTAGAATTCCACCAGCGTGCCGAGGATTGGCTTGAATATGCGGTGCATCGCCCGTTGATAGGTGGCACCTGCATTCTTCAGGCCGAAGGGCATGACCCGGTAGCAAAAGATACCTTGGGGGCCCTGAAGGCACTGAACTCCTCATCCTCAGGGGCCATCCGAATTTGGTTGTATCCGGAGTATCCATCCATGAAGGAGAGGGCATGGAACCCTGCCGTGGAATCAATCAACAGCTCTGTCACTGGAAGGGGAAAATCATCCTTCGGAAAGTGGCGGTTGAGATCGCGGAAGTCGATGCAGACTCTAATCTTCCCGTTCTTCTTCCTGACCGGCACAATGTTGGCCAGCCATTTGGGGTACTGAACTTCCCTCACGAAGTTGGCTTTGATAAGCTTGTCAACTTCAGCCTCAACCATGGCACTGTGGGACGGGTGCATCTTCCTGGGAGGCTGCTTGAACCCGCGATGGTTCGCCGGGAGACCAAGGCGGTGGACGGCTACCTGAGGATCTAGCCCCGACATCTCGTCATAGCCCCAAGAGAACACATCACGGTGCTGCTTGAGAAAGTCCACGTACTGCTGCCGCTTCTCAGAGGGCATGGCGGCACTGACCAATGTGGGTCTTGGATCGGCCTTGGTTCCAAGGTTCACCTGTATTAACTCATCGACCGTGGCGGGGATGCCCTCCTCAAAGGCTGGGGGTGCGTCTTCCATATCCTCTCCACTTGGGGAGGGATCGTCAACGGGAGAGACTGCGTTGGAAACTGCATTGGGGCTACCAGATCCTGCTGGGCCACTGGTGCTGGCGCGGGAGGTCGCGGTCATCTCATCAGGAGACTCGCGGGCCGTCGAGACCATGGCGACGTCCAACCGGTGAATCGGGAGGACGTAAGCGTCATCCAGACTTGCCCAGGGATCACTTGCAACAGCGACAGGCTCAACCTCACCTGCCAGGATCTGCTTATCCTTGCTCTTGTAATAGTCCGCGTCCAGATAGCGGGCTTCACATGAGGCAAAAGGAGAGGCATCTCCATGAAGCACGCCTACTCGACCATTAAGGGAGTATTTGAGGCATTGGTGGTATGACGAGGGAACCGCCGCGTGAAGGTGGAGCCATGGCCTGCCCATCAATGCGTTATACGCAGTGTCCTGAGAGACTACCATGAATTCGGTGTTGGCAACCAAGTCACCGAACTGGGTCTTCAAACGTATCTTGCCGACCGGGGTTTGCTCGGTGCGGTCGTACCCCTGGATCCTGAGGTCGGAGGGAATCAAGTCATCCTCAGACAACCCCAATCTCCGGAGCGTCCAAGTTGGAATCAGGTTAATCCCGGACCCCGTGTCGACAAGACAGCGCTGGACTTCAAGGCCATTGAACTGGCCAGTGACATACAGCGGACGAATATGTCCCTATATAGGAGGGTCTTCATCCTTACCAGAGAACGAGATAACTGCCTGACATTCGGCGTCCTCGATCGTTTCGGCGTGAAAGGCCTCTGCAGCCGCAACCTCTGTCTCAAACTGGAGGGGGCTCTTCAGGGCTTCAGCGAGTGCCTCGCGCATCTCAGATGACATGCGCAGAGCCTCAAGGATGGAGAGCCTTGCTGGGATGTCGGCAAGTGCTTCAGGACATCATACTTTTTGGCAAAGCGCGAGCCCCTGGTTGCAGGAGGTTGCTCTGCGGTTGGCGGCATGACGGGCCTTGCCGGTTGGATCGGCGGCCGACTGGTACTTGGCGCATCTCGTTGTTCACTGGCTGCAGTCCGGGAAGTGGTCACCGTACTGGGGTCAGGAGGCCGGGATGGACTCGTGGCAGGGCGGAGCTGGTCGCGACGCGGCTGAGGCGGTTCTGCCTGGTCCCACACCACAAACAGCGGCGGGGGCGAATCCGTCATCCCCGAATGGGGGGGCGGCGCACGTTGTGCTCGGTTTTGAGCCTGCTGCCTAGTCTCAGTGGCGTGCACGGCCTGGCTGGAGGTACCAACGGCTGTGCCCCGGCGACTCCTGCTGCTGCGGTTCTTCCGACGGTGGCGACGACCGGGGACACTAGGGAGGTCCACCTGGTGTTCTTCAACGTCGGGAACCGAAAAGGGATTTACCAGCTCGACGGTGTTAACCGAAGCGTACCCAATACCGTCATCGGACGAATCATCCATCACCGGGCGGATCCGAGGAGGGACCCCCATCTCCGGGGGCATGAAATCACCGAGAGTGCGGGATAGTGGCGGAACTGGCGGGGCGCGCTCTTCCTTCTTGCGCTGCCACCGTTTCCTCCTCTTGGAAGAGGCAGGCTGGGACGACGATGCCGAAGCAACACCCGCAGATTCTGGGGGCTCAGGCTGATTCAAGCGCGCACGGATGATTCCATGGGCGCGAATGGTCGTCTTGCGGGCCATCCAGTTATTATACTTCTGGGATCCGCGGTCGGAGACCAGCTGCCATTCGTCCTCGTTGCCACTATCGTCATCTGATCCCACGAACACGCCCGCCACTTGTGCTGGAGCTAGGCCCAACCTGATTACATTGTTGTTAATCTGGTCTTGGAGCCAATCCTTAAACACATAGCACCGCTGGATGGTGTGCCCCAGGGCCCGATGGTAGGGGCAGTAGCGGGGGTTATTCGTAAGATGTGCCTCCTATGGCCTCCAACACTCAGGCAGTCGCACAATCCTCTGCTCCAGGGCGCTCTGGAAATAATCGGGGACCTGATCCTCGTGGAATGAGTAAGTCAGGTGTCGCGGGCCCCTGGGAGCGTGGTCTTGACGAGGGGCTGGAGGGGCCGGCCGAGGAGGTGGACCCTGATTATCTCGCCTGGGTTGCGGCGGTACATTACGCGGAGGGGCCGGCCGGTTCTGAGGCTGCCGCTGCTGGGCCGGGAACTGAGCCCGTGGAGGCGGATTCCTGTGAGGCTGTGGAGCTGGCCTCGCCGGCAGCAGCTCCAATGGCCTGGGGGCCTCTATCTGGGCGACAGCAGCGGGCTCAGCCCTGCTGACTCCCCTTGCAAGAATCATTGGAGGCAGCGGGTGTGCCTGGCTGGCCTGTTGCAGGGCTTCCTCAAGACGTTGATCTTTGTCTGAGAAGTCCCTGAACCCTCCAGGGTAATTTTGAGTGATCAGGGAAGGGACCAGCTCGGTCTTGACGTTCCCGACGCACATTGTTAGCAACTGCTCCTGAGTCAATGGCATGTCAAGGGAATACGTGAGACCCTTCCATCGGGCGACGAAGTCCGCGACTCGCTCATCAGGCCTCTGCTTGCACTTGAAGAGGTCTGCGATACTTGTCTTCCAGGTCGTGGAACTGAACTGGTAGAGGAACTGTCTACGGAGGTCCTCCCAGCTGGTTACCGACCCGACGGGGAGCTGGCTGTACCAGACAAATGCTGGCCCTTCCAGTGTCTGAACAAAGCAGCGAAGCTTAGCGGCCTCTTGCTGCGCCGGAGTCCCCAACATAGGCCCGCACCTCGAGTTGAAGTGGGCTAAATGCTGTGGAGGATCTCCAGTCCCGTTGAAGGGAGCGAAAGTGGGATTCCCGAATCCCGGAGGCGCCGGCATGTCATCCACCCATGCTGGGTAGGGCTTGCCGTCCGGTGGGATCGCCACCTGCCGAGTCTCCAAGGCCTCCAAGCGGGCAATGAGTGCCGCCATCGGATCGTCCGGACATGGGTTCCAGTCCTGGCGAGGATCTCTAACCACGAGCGCATTGCATGGCCCTTCAATCGGGTCGTCGACCGGGTCGTCGAACTCGGCAGCTCGTGGGATGGCGGGCGGAGCGGCCCTTGGGGCAGCGGGAGGAATCCGAGCGGGGTCTCTCAGGTTGTCACACCGCTCGGGAGGGTGTGGCGAAACATACCACGCCCTCTTGCCGTAGGCAATGGCCTCTCTCCTGTCGGCGAACACGGCGTAATCACGGTTTCCCGGGAGAGTCTCGTCGAGGAGCGGTTGTTCCGGTCCCTGCTGTCCTGGCCTAGGATCACCGTAGTCAGGCCGCCGTTCTGCAGCGCGCTCGGCGAGGAGCTGGTCAACCAGCTTCTTCTGTTCGGCGAGCTGCTGACGTAGCGTAGCCTTCTCGGGATCCTCCTCGGCCCTCTGCATGGAGGCAGATGGGTCGGCGGGCTTTATAGCCTCGCTGTGCTCTTTTCCTTTGCTGACGTTTCGGCTCAACGTCAGTTCTTCAGTGGGTGCGGGGAGCCCCAGGAGGTTCCTCTGATGACGAGTGACTCTCACCGATGGCTCTGACGACGGCTTGTCTTCGGGGGGGAAGCCCCCGTCGAGAAGTTCCAAGTCGTTCCCCTCTCCCAACAGGTCAGCCATATTGACCGTTTCTGTCCCTGGGGATATACCCTCAGGGCCACCTAGCGAATCGGGCTGTTGGCGAATCACACTGAAGCGTAGGGCAGCGTACTGCCCCCATCCACGGATATACACGTGGGGAGTGGCCTCCTCGATAACTTTGCGGAGTACTTGAAAACACTCAACGCATCGTTGTTGGAGGGCCTCGTTGTGCTCAAATGACCCGGGGTGCCGAACCGCGGGGAGCATGGCCAGGTAAATTTGACGGCACTGCTCACCAATATCCTCCAGGTGCGCTTGACTCCCGGGGTATGGCATTCGTAGGCGGTGAAGACAGGAGCGAGTCTCCCGGAGAGTTCGGCGGAAGTATTCGAACTCATCCGGGGTGAGCGATTCGGGTGCATCAAAGCCTGGTCCTGCGACTGGCCAAAACTTCTCAGGGAAGTGGCCCTCTGCAAGGACGGTGCAGAAGCTCCACGACTCAAACTCGGGACCCAGATCTCCTTGGTCCTCTTCAATGGCTGGGAACGGACGGGGAACCGGCAGTGGTGCCGAGGCGGGCCGCCGGGCTGGCGGGCTGGCCGGCGGTGAATACGGCGAACAGGCCGATCGGCCTCCATATCCCGGGCCGCCCTCTGAGGGTGGCGGTGCCCTGGCTACCACATCACGATAGGACGGGCCGGCGAGCGAACATCCTGCCATAGCATCGGTGCTCGCCGAGGGTGCACTAGATCGTGGTTCGACCGTTGGTCCCCAGAAAAAATCTCCGGCTTCCCCGATCGAGGCAGAAGGCGCTTCCGGAGGGGCCGGTACCAACCGCAATCTTGATCCTTGGGGGTCTGCCAGGCCCTCGTTACTCCGGATATACCTTCGGAGAGAAGCGGGGATCATATCGACCACGCCCTCTGGGAGCACGAGGCTGACGTGCCGCATTCCTACCCCTGCCCTTGACTGGCGGGATTGGGGAAAGGGCTCTGTCGCCGAATCGTACTCCGCCTCTGAATCAGAGAAGCGAACCGGTCGGATCTCTGTCCGGAATTCCGTGACATTCTTCCCTCGGCGTCGACGCCTTGCCTTCCTGCCCCTGGGTGGTTCTTCGGGGCAGGGCTGATCTCTGTCCTGGCGTCCTCCGGCCGCACTGGTGCTGGGGCCAAGAGGACTGGAAACCAAGGTGTGAGGGGCACCGGGGCAGATATCAAAGGGGACGCGGGGAGAGATGATTCCGGGAAGGCCTCCGGGCCGGGATCGGAAGGTGGGATGACCCATGCCTCCTGGATCGGCCACACAGAGTAGATCCCGCTGGTGAATAGCACTACCGCGAGGTGGTCCGCGGTGGCTACTTCCTGCACCAGCAACCGGGAGAGTCGACCCAACCTGCCTTTGGGGCGGTCGAGGCCTCGATCCAGGTCGGGCATAGAAGTTCCCCTGCTCAGGATGCGCAGGGGCCTGGCGACTGGAGCCAACAGTGGCTTGGGCCAATGCGGCCGCTGTTGCTAGGGCCCCAAGGTGGGCATCCTCTTCCGCTCGTGCCCGACGTTGGCGTCGGGACAGACGAGTCGGGATGATCGGCGCGGGCAGGTGGAGAGCCCGCTCTTCGACTTGAGAGGCCTGGCGGCGGTGTCGCCGTGGCCTGGCGGGAGTCCTTACCGTAGATCCCTGGAGCGAATCCCAGATAGGGTGATCCCGGACATCTCCCACCTCATCCGCATAGGGAAGGTAACTGTCAGAGCGCTCCGAGGATAAGCTCCCGAAGTGGTTGGACGTTGAGGTGGGCAGTGGTGCCTCCCTGCGCGGCCCTCGGGGGCGGCGGTGGTGGCGAGGTGCAGCCTCCTCAAGGTCTAGGCGAGCCATGTCCCTAGTGGGGATGACTCCCTCTTCCTCATATCTCCGCACCAGGGTGTTGATCACCCTTCTCTGGATGACCTCCGAGGGGGAGAGAGGGCGTGGTCGTCCCGCAATTGCGGTTGCTGGGATGGCCGTGGAACGGGCGGGACCGCGCGGAGTAGCCGCGTCGGTGTTTCCCCTACCTCTGCGCCAGTGGGCGGGCGGTGATCGGGCACTGGATCGGGCGACCTGATTTCTGAAAGCAGGGGGAAGGACCCATTAACACTGACAGGAAAAAGGAATCGACAACCAACCATTAGCGCCACGACGCCTTCCGTGGGGGGAACCCAGGCCCTCGACGTTGCGAGACGGAGTGCCCGATGTCCCTTCCCCAGCCCCTGGTGGGTAAGACTGAATGCTTGGCCAGGCAACATGCCGGTCTTCCAACACCTCTGAAAGCCATCGGTCCTCGTATCGAGGAGAAGAGATTCACGTCAGGTTCACCATTTTTCTATTTCGGTGCGGATGTGCGTCGGGTTACGCTGTTCCGCCAGGACGCGTTCGCGCGTGCACCCGTCAACCCGAGGGGATGGGCGCGCGGCTTGTGGTCCCGCAGTCCCGCTTTCCAAAGGCGGGCGGCATCCGTCCCTTATTCATGGGCGTCTGCTCCTTGATCGAAACCGGGATGATGGGATGTCGGCTCCTCCTTCCTTGGACGTCTCCTCGGAACTCGTCGCCTAATCCGGGTCTCCCTCATAGATTTAAGACATGCTCGTGAATCTCGTTCCCGGCGCCATATCTTCATGGACACCGGTTAATTACGCCGCTTCCGCCCGGACGCTCCAAGGAGTCTGGTCGGGGCCGCAACCTGCGGTGAGGAGGCCGGGTGGCTCTGGGTGCTGGGGGCGTGTCGTAACACTTCGGCTCTTCATGTCTGCTTCCGTCCCTAATAGGGCTTCTCGAAGGCATGATGACCTGAGGCATCCCGCACTGGGTGCGGGGAATTGTGTCCCCTGAGGTTTTCCTCAGCTTCCCATGTTTAACACGGGGTATGCTGCGAGTTTAACGTCCAGCGGGGACGGCATCGGACTGATCAACACGAAGAGTGGATCAGATGACAGAACCCCTTACGGGGAACCTCCGACGCTGGGACCAGCGCATGGGCGGCTTCCCAAGTGATGTGGAGTGGAGTGAAGTGGCATGACCCCACCGGGATGTGGTGGCCCGGGAAAGGATCAGGATGGATGATGGAGTGAAGAGCTTGGACCCCGTAGGGGCTTCCTACGTACCGCGCGTTAGCACGGATCAAAGTCGACGTAGTTCGGGTATACAGTTTAACGTCATGCTGGACGTCGGCAAGCCGACTCACGAAGGGGTCGAGGCCGCCGGGCGGAGGATTGAACCGAACCACCTCGCACAGAGGGAGATGGAACGGCCGGGTGGATCACAGTTTCACGTCATGCTGGACGATAAAAGGAGAAATGGAAAAAGGGGGCTGTGGGAAGGCACAGTGGAGATACACACGGGCAGTCTCCCACAGGGGCGGATTCATAGGTGAATCGACGCAAGCGTGAACCCTGGAGGGGTCCACTGATGGACGAACCGACGTGAATACGACCGGGACGACCAGGTGGTGGGCTTGAACCTCAGGGAGGCTTCCTACGTACCCTGTTTAGAAGACAGGGATCAAAGTCCACGTAGTTCATTCTGTCAGGACTTACGCACTTGAGGCAGCCCAGATGCGGTAAAACTCAGTTGGAAGGGACTTGGACCGAAAGTAGGAGACACCTCGATCCCAGTCACACCCTCTACTGGCTTCGGCAGTGGGGAGGCGCAATGGAGATACACACGCGCGGCCCCCCACAAGAAACTAGGGGTTTGTAATACCCTACCCCCGTAGGGAAAAGCCGCTCCCATTAAATCGTCCCTAAAGAGGGGCAATCCCGACATCCCTGCAGAGACGAGCGGGTGGGGGCCACATCCTAAACCGGGGGGGGGGACCCTGCGTGCAAGGCACGAGATCGGGTGATGCGGACGGTTTAACGTCTTGCCGGACGAAGTACAGTTTAACGTCGTGTGTTGAGGAGGAAGCGGACGGTTTAACGTCTTGCCGGACGAAGTACAGTTTAACGTCGTGTGCTGAGGACGAAGCGGATGGTTTAACGTCTTGCCGGACGAAGTACAGTTTAACGTCGTGTGTTGAGGACGAAGGTGCTTGGCAGTTTAATGTCTTGCAGCACGGACGATAGGGGCTAGGCAGTTTAGCGTCGTGCAGCTTGGACGTAGTATAGTTTAACGTCATGTTGGACAGATGCAGTTTAGCGTCATGCGGGACGAATGTGCAGTTTAACGTCATGCTGGACAAATGTGCAGTTTAACGTCATGCTGGACGTATGTGCAGTTTAACGTCATGCTGGACGTATGTGCAGTTTAACGTCATGCTGGACGTTGGTTGCCGCCGATGGGTCCGTGTCACTTCGCGCTAGCCTGGAGGGCCGCACGGGAAGACAATGCACGGTGCGGGCACCCAGGATGAAGATCATCGGGCGCCACGCAGGCGGGTACCCTCAGGGGGTCAAAGGGGGCGACCCCGGCGGTTTGCGCGCAAAAGAGGAGCTTTGCGCGCAATACCGCGGGTCGGCGCGCAATTGTGCGGGCTGGCGCGCAATCGGGCCAACCCTTTGCGCGCGGGTGATTTAGATTGCGCGCACCGGGCTTCGGGTAGCACGCGGGGGCAACGGATCACTCTCTAACGAATGGCCACTTTGAAAATGGGGGGTGCGCGCAATCGGGCTGGATTGCGCGCACCCGGGGGCAATTGCGCGCAAGAGGCTTCTTTTGCGCGCAAAGGCCTTCGGGTTAAGGATTATTCAAAGTAAAGGAGCCAAGGGGATTGCGCGCGAAGGCGAACCCCAAGGCTCTATTGCGCGAAAGAAAGGAGGTTACCTGAAGATCGGCATTGCGCGCGGAAGGGGTTGGATTGCGCGAACGAGCGACGCTTCGGATTCTGGCCACCTCAAAACGTCGGGGGTCGCCCTATATTTATAGGCAACCCCGGGCGCAGAATCCAGTCTCGGGCGCGGAATTCCCTTCGCGGGCGCGGAATCAGGACCCGGCGCGCAAGGGAGCCGCGCAGGCCACGGGCGCGCAAAATAGCGCGCCGGCCCAGCACATTGCGCGCATCCCGGGAGGATTGCGCGCCGCGACTCAACTTTGCGCGCGGGCCTCTGAAATTTCGCGCAAGTCCTCCGGGCCCTCCGGAACGTGCCTCTGACTCCAAATATCACTTCGCTTTCCGCATCCGGATCTTCGTTTGGGAACAACGGACTTTTCCGGCGTCTACAGTAAGTTTTATGGTTTTGATTATTTAATTATATAGTTTCCAAAACTAAAGTTTGTGAAATATTAAAGAATTCTACTCTCATTTCCTATATAAAACCACCCAATCTCCCACTTCTCTTAACTAAAAATAATTTGAACACTTTATTACTCTTTCCTCACCATCCTATAATCCTACCAAGGCAGACCAAGCTCTCAAGAATCTCCTTCTTAAGCTTTTTAAGTCACACACCAAAGTAAGCGTTTATTCCTTTCTAATTTTTATCCAAGTTTCTATATATTGTTGAACCCATTTATTTTAAATTAAAAATGATGGAGTATGATCTTTTACCTCCCCCATAATTCCCTTATTATGTTTTAATTATGAGATACTTCTTTATATATCATTAATTCCTCCCATGTACACCTATTACCATGCCAAAATTCAGTAAGAGTTATTCCATTCCACCTCTTTCTTCAAGTTTCTTTTTTATGTTACGCCTTTAATTAAAAAATTACGTATGTTGGTACATGTATTTATATGACCATAGTACTGTTAAGTTAATTTATATATGATTAAATATCAATTTCTCTCTCATAAATCCTTTTTTGAATGTTTTTTTCATGCTATTAGGCTGTCGAAATTGCACTGTGAATTTTATTACATAACAATTGTATAGTGAATACCATACCCATTACCTATTAAGGGTGTTCACTTTTATGAACATATACCCTTTTATTTAGTAAATAAATTTATTTATTCCACACTTTTTGATCACAGAATAATTTATGATGATGAATGAATCCATGTTTTATGATCGATGTTGCGCATGTAAGCATGAGAATGAAATGAGAGTGACAGGTGTGATAGGAATTATATAGCGCTACAATGTATTATGTAATTTTTAGTATCATGATATGTCATGTTGGGACAATAGTTTACCTGATTCCTTTATGGTATATTTTCCTCTAGGATGTCTTTTTAGTTTATCCTTGACTTATGATGTATTGTTTTAAGTTGTTTCCACATTTCCATGTTATGAATATCATGCTATATCATGGTTTATTATTATTGTTCCTTTATGCCTCATTGATATACCTTGCCTAAAATGTATTAAAATATTCATGTTATTCAATGTTTATTCCCTTACTAGTATTTATAGTTCACACCTTTCTGATGTATATTTCTCAGGATATCCCATGTAGTTTTAAGCTCGAGAATGTTAAAGAAGTTTTCAATAAAGATGTTATTTTCTCATGTAAAAAGTTGTAATGCAATGTACCTAATAGCCAAATACCCAAAACATCTTGATAATTAGAAACATATTAATTTTAATTTTATATAATTACATTTTCCATGAATGTAATAAAAATAATGGGGTTTTTATAGTTTTTATCAGAGGAAAGTATGCTTATTTTTGGGATTATGATTTGAAACATTTAGTAAAAGCCTTAAGGGTAAGACTAAGAATAAGAAAAACATCCCAAAATATTAATGACTACATATGAAGTAGTTTATCAATTAAATACATCCCCTTCTAGATATGAACAATTGTATATGGCTCTGTCATGGATTTATCTAGGGGTAAAACCTGAAAACACCATTTTGAGCTAAAATCGAATGAGAAATGGTGCACAAAAATATACCTTACTACACTCTTGGTTTGACACTCCCAATATATTTTCTATGGTAAACGCATAATATTAGTACGAACCATTATTAATGGAAAAATACCATAATAATATAATTTAGGAAATAGATCATGTATAACTCAGATTGAAGCCTAGAAATTCACCAGTTAAGGAAATAAATGTACCTTATAAGTTATCCCTTTAAAGTCATTGGATTTTCCTTCATAAATTTAATAAATTAAAATACATACCCCTAATTTTACATTTATTCTATCCAATTGCATGTAATAGGAGTAATTGAGTTATCAACCGATGCAAAAAATCAATGTAATGAATACCTTAATGATATTCCCAATCCGATGGGAGTGGGAATCAAAAAAATTGTCCCAATACTCTCTTATTTAACTCGAGTTTTTATTAGAAACTTAGCTCAAGAGGAACTTCCAACCCCCCCAACCCTAATAAATAATAACTCCTAATGAAGCGCTTCATGAGAAAAAGGAATTCTAGTTTCAGTGGATCATTTGATCCCTTAATATCTGAAAAATGGATCAAATTTATTGAGAAGATTGTATCCATCCTTCAATTCTTTGAATAGGAGAAGGTTCTTCTGGATGATTATTGTATGGAGGGTGAAGCTGATCAATGGTTGAAATTAGTCAAAAATACAATGCCTGAGGAAGATATTGAGATGAAGGGACGTAAGGATTTATGGAAAATGTTTTTTGATAATAATTTTCCCCAAACCATATGACTTAATATGGAAAGGTATTTCCTTACCCTAATGAAAAATACGGCCAATCTATCAGAGCGCACGAGGCAAAATTCACAAGGCTTTCACAATACACCTCCGGCTTTGTCGTTACCCCTAAATTAAAGGTTGAATGCTTATTTGGTAGGATAAAACCTAGACTATAGAAATACTTGGTAATCTGTGACTTTGATAGAAATGAGGAAAATTTCCAATTTTCCCTTAATGTTGAAATGGAGAATGGATAATATCATGGGTATCATGGAGATAAGGAATTGATGGTTGAGTCAAATTATGGTGGTCTAATAAAGATATATAATGGGGATAATAAATTTTAACATCCCACATGCCAAAGGTGTGGAAAGAATCACCTTAGAAACATCTTGAAGGGAATAAGAAAATTATTTAGGTGCATGAAGGAAGGTCCCCTAGACAGTGATTTCAGGACAGAAAACTCCGTTACTGCGACAGAGGAAAGGAATTCTCCGATAAACTCTAAGCACAATTTTCATTGCTAAAACAACAAGGAACCTA
Source organism: Viscum album (assembly GCA_963277665.1). Lineage (NCBI taxonomy): Eukaryota > Viridiplantae > Streptophyta > Magnoliopsida > Santalales > Viscaceae > Viscum > Viscum album. The sequence goes on along the minus strand of OY728167.1, from coordinate 801,584,472 downwards.
TACTTTTATCAAACTAATTCACTAAGAAAATGGTTTTTTGAGGCAATCAAAAACATCTAGGGAATAATGGGAGAGATTTTTCCATCATAACTGTTGAAGTGAATCCCAAAAATGAAGTGGCAGCAGCCACGCTAGTTATTCATTCATGAATAGAGAATGTACTTTTTTATTATGGTTTTGTGCATTCCTTTATATCATGAATTTTTATTATAACTATTCAGTCAACATCAAAATTATTTGAAGTGAAGTTATTAGTGAAAAAAATGGAAACTATTGAATCCCAAGTATATAACTCTTCCCCTGTTACAATTTTGGGGATGAACATCCTATAGAGCCTTGTCATACTCCCTTTGGTGGAATTTTATGAAATCCTAAGAATTTATTGGATTTACCTGTATATAGAAAAAATAAATTTCCATGAGAATGAAATAACTGTCTATATTTCCAATCATCCACTGATTCTATACAAATTAAAGAAAATAGATGAATATTCTTTACCACCGTCATTGCAAGTATGGATATTTATTTCCTATGAGAATGAGTATCTAGCTCAAATGATTATTTCAAATGAAATAATCATCCTCGAAGACATGGTCATTGTGAGTGAACACATTGACATGTTTCCTGAGAAATTTTTTGGTTTTACTCCTAGCTGAGAGGTAGAATTTTCAATCGAGATCTTACCTAGGGAATTACCATTAACCATTAATCCATATAGAATGTCCATTTTTGAACATTAGGAAGTAATGAAACAACTATATGAGAATCTATATAATGGTTTCATACACCCAAGTGCTTATCCTATGGGTGCACCAGTCCTATTCATTAAGAAGAATGATGGGTCAATGCGCATTTTCATTGATTATTGTGAACTAAAAAAGAACATGATAAAAAATATGTATCATCTGCCATGGATTGATGACTTGTTTGATCATCTACATGGAGAAAAATACTTTTCCATGATGGATATGCGGTTGGGATATTATCATGTTAGGGTGAAGAAGGAGGATTTCCCCAATACTAGTTCTCATACAAGGTACATGCTCTATAAATTAATTGTAATGACTTTCAGACTCACTAATTTTCAAGAAGTATTATGGACATGATGAATAGAGATTTTATAGATTACCTCGACAAATATTTGGATGTCTTTATTGGGTATATTCATATATACTATAAAAGTAAGAAGGATCATGAGGGTAATTTATGTACTATGCTAAATACCTTGTGGAAGGAATATATTTATGAGAAGAATGACAAATGTGAGTTATGTTTAAATTAAATCTCTTTACTGGTGCATATAATCAGAAGTAATGGGATATCAATTGACCCTTCAATGAATGAGAAAATTGAAGGTTGTCCAAGGCCAACATATATGATAGATATCTATAGTTTCCTTGGATTAGATTGGTATTATCATTGATTTGTGAGAAATTTATCATGATTGTAACACCCTCTAACAACGATAAATCAGAAGGGAGTCACCTTTTCATGGAATGAAGAATGTGAAGAGAGGTTTATGTATTTTAAAAGGAGTATTATCACTACACTTGTGCTCACACTACCCACAAGTGGGGATCTTTTCATGGTATTTTGTGATTATTTGAAAATGGTCCAAGGTTGTGAGTTGATGAAAAATGAAAAAGTCATTTCCTATGATTAAAGGAAGTTTAAATTTCATGGGCATAACTATCCAACAATTGATCTGGAGTTGGATGCAGTGATATTTACTTTGAAAAATTGGAAACATTATCTATTTGGGAATATGTTTGAAATATATACTAATCACAAAATCCTCAAGTATATATTCACATAGAAGGAGTTGAATGTGCACCAACGAATATGGTTAGAGCTGATGAAATATTATGAATACTAAATTTACTACCATCTTGGGAATGTGAATAAAGTGGAAGATAATCTAAGTAGAAATGATCCTATAACTCTTTAATTGATGATAATTGAGAATTTTTTGATCTTCATAGACTTGAATAGGGAAGACATGGGAATCATAAAGGAAGGAACATCGTCAATTCCTTTAAAAATGATTGCTAAACCAAAAATTCTCGAGAGGCTAAAGGATAACCAATGAGATGTTGTGGGAATTAAGAAGAAAGTGGAAACTATTAGAAAATGGAAATCAATAGAGTTCAATGTTAATGAAGATGGTGTTGTTAGATTTGGGTCAATACTATGTGAACCATCAAATCCTGAGTTCAATAAATAGATTTTGTATGATGCACATAGTTTAACCTTATCTAGCCATCCTGGAAGCACAATAATGTATTGAGATATCCAAGAAATCTATTGGAGGGACAATATAACGAAGGAGATATCATAATATACATTAGGATTTTGCTTATGTTAGAAAGAAAAGTTATAAAGAAAAACATTTAAGGGTATGATTCATCCATTACCCATACCAACATGGAAATGAAAAAAAATCATCATGGACTTTGTCACCAGGATTCCTAACACATCTATAGGAAACAATTCTATTTGAGTTGTGGTGGATAATCTTAAAAAGACTACACACATCATTGTGATTCGAGAGGATTTCTCATTAGATCAACTTGTAAGGATATACATCAGAGAAGTGGTGAGGAAACATGGTGTACCACTATCGATTGTATATGATAGAGATCCACGGTTCATATTTATGATCTAAAAGAGTGTCTAACTTTCTATGAATATTGAGTTAAACTTCATCATTTCCAATCACCCTCAAACTAATTTCCAATATGAGTGGACTATCTAGGAACTTGAGGACATGTTGAGAGCATTATCAATCAACTTAAAAAGGAGGATGAGATCAATATCTTCCTCTGGTTGAGTTCTCTTAAAACAATAGTTCCCACCCAAGAATCCAAATTTATCCCTTTGAAGACATTTAGGGGATGAGGTGTAGAACACCTATGTGATGGGATGAATTTGGGGAATGAAAACTTATCAGTCCTAAAATGGTTAAAGAAATGGTGGAGAAGGTTAAGAGCATTCAGTGGAACATCAAGGATTCTTATAGTCTATAGAAAAGCATTGCTGACAATCATTGATGAGAGCTAGAGTTTCAGGTTGGAGACATAGTTTTCCTCTGCATATGTCCATGGAGGAAAGTGAATATATTTTTTGAAGAAGGTAAAGCTTATTATAGGATATATCGGCCCTTTGGATTTCCTTGATCACATCCGAGAAGTGGCATAACGACTAGCACTCCCACCTATCCTTTCTCAACTACATCATGTATTTCATGAATCACTCTTGATAATGTACATACCATAGCCCAAACATACACTCAATCCAGGGTTGGTACCATGGAGAATGACCACTCTTATGAGGAGAATCCAGTGAAGATCTAGAGACAAAGTTCAATTGAATAAGAAAATGAACCTGGTAAAAGTTTTGTGGAGAAACCACAAGTTTTATGAAAAATGTGGAAACCAGAGGAGGCGATGAAACATAGTTACCCTCATCTATTTTAATGTGGGAAATGATGATCTTGAGGGATAGATTTCTTAAGGGGGGAATATTGTAACGACCTGAACTATTATAAATGAAATTTACCTATTGATTTAATTAAATGTATTATTCTGTAGAATGGTTATATAAAACACATGAACATACTTGGTTTTATGGATTTAGAAGACCATTATGAATGTTTACAATTTCTAATATAGTCGTTGAGAAGTGATCACATGATTAGTATAAATATAGGGCTTCAACAAGCCAGTTGACTCAGACAAAGGAATTGATGGCCTCAACAAGTAGAATTGTGCCCTATGAAGTTGATTTATCAGGTCATCTGATGGATATAAAATCTATGGGTTTTTCCCTTAACCAATCCAATGATGAGATCTAGTGACATAAGCATGAGTGAAACTGTTTAAGACAGAAGTTCAAACTCATCGAGATCATGACCCAAACCATGTTCAACAAATGACCCCATAATAATCTCACCATCACACACCTTACTATTATGGTGTATGCAGGTGTAAAACGGGGATATGTATCAATACCTTAATAATGTGAATATATATTATATAATAATGTATTTATTTTCATTTTAATTTTTTCTTCTCAATGATTTCAGTTTTCATTCAATTAAATCGAAATTGTATTTTTGTGTAATATTCAAATTCAATTATGGGTTTTTGATCAATTAACAGATATTTGAAATAAATAGTATTTTTAAATATTATTATTAAGTAATGTTTATTAATTAAAAATGGTTTTTCTTATTTTTATGAAGTGAAATGTACTTTTTATAAGGGTTTAAAAAATCTTATTATCAAACAAACCATCATTTTACAATTAATGTCAAATCTTATTTTAAAAGTAAAAAATGAATATTTTTAGAAAATATTTAGAGAAAATAAATATTATTTTTGAATCATAATGTATAATTTATCTAAAGGAAAATTTTCCATGTTTTTCTATGACAACATAATTTTTGGGTAAAAATTAAATACCGTATAAATATAATGTGTGTTTTATGACAACGTAATGACCCAAAAATTAATTAACAAATACTATAATGGCTATTATCGTACCAATATATGTTATAAAATTAAAATAATGTGATTTTCAGATAATTTTATTATTTTCATAATTCCCTTATTAATCCTCCAAAATGTATAACTTGTTTTATGATTTTAAATTAATATCCTTCATAATGCGACTCATATCCACATAATAATTGATAATATTTGAATACAATATGCCATTTTCCTAATAAAATGATTTAATAATCCACTATTTGGAAAAAACCATGGGAAAAAACCATGGGAAGTTTTGTGTTTTTGAATATTTAATAAATAGATTACAAAACCAATGTCTATGAAATATTAACGAATTCCCCTCTCATTTCCTATATAACCCCACCCAAACTCCCACTTCTCTTCACTAAAAATCCTTGTATAACATCCTTAAATTATCATACCCTCTCTAAAATCCTCCCAAAGTGTCTAAGGCTATCAATAATCCCCTCTTCACACTTTTGAAGTCACACACTCAAGTTTGAGTTGTTTCCTTTATCATTTTTATCCATGTTTCCTTATATTGTTACACCCTTTTATTTTCGATTAAAAATGATGGATTATGATTTTTTATACTCCCCTATTCTTCCCTTATTATGTTTGAATGATGATATACCCCTTTCTCTCTCATTAATCCCTGCCATGTACAATAGTTATCGTGCTGAAATTTCGTAACAGTTATTCCATTTCTCCTCTTTCTTCATGTTTCTTTATTATGTTATGCCTTCAATTTCCAAATTGATTATGCTGGGAAATGTATTTATATGACCCTTTAATTTCCATTTCATGTATATTTTATGAGAGATCCATTTCTCTCTCATCAACCCTTCTATAGATTTTTATATCACGATGTTAGGCTTCTGAAATTGCACCACGAATTTCCATTCCATAACAATTCTATACTAAATACCAAACCCATTACCTATCAAGGGTGTTCACTTTTATGAACATATAACTTTTTATTTAAGAATTACATGTACATGTTTTACACCCCTTGATTTTGGAATAAATTATTATGATGAATGAATCCATGTTTTATGATCTATGTGGCACACTTAATAATGAGAATGAAATGAATGTGACGGGTGCGCTCAGAATTATATAGCACTCCAATGCATTGGGTAATGTTTAGTATCCTGATACATCATTTTGGGATAGAGGTTTACCTGATTCATTTATGGGAATTTCTCCACAATGATGTCTTGGAAGTTTATCCTTGACTTATTATGCAATGTTTTATGTTGTTTCCACATTTTGATGTTATGAATATCAGTCTATATCATGCTTTATGATTCATATTCCTTTATGCCTCATTGATATGCCAAGAATAACATGTATTACTATCTTCATGTTATTTCATTTTTAATTCCTTACTGGGCTTTATATCTCACCCCTTTCTTATTTATTTTTTCCAGGATATCTCATGTAGTTTTGATCTCGAGAAAGTTAAAGAAGTTTTCAACAAAGATGTTGTTTTTCAAGTTTAAAGTTTTAATTCAATGTAACAAATTCCCAATGAAACTAGACTTCTTGATATTTCAGGTTTTATTAAGTGTAATTTTATGTAATTAAATCATATATTAATGTAATAAAAATAATAGGGTTTTTATAATGGGTTCCAACTATGCTTTCGGTACAACCTCGAATGGATCATAGGGATTTATGTGTCCCATTACATTGTCAATATTCCAATAGGGAGAAAAAGATCCCTTAGGTAGAACAATGAGTATGGGTTCCCACATATGCTGATGAGTGATGACACCTACAAGGGGTTTATATAGTACTACATCCCCCCTTAAAGCGGGTCTTCCCTTTCATGCCCTTCATTGGTTCCACTATTTCTCGAATCCTTGATAAATTCATTAAAAATCCTATTAACCATTGAATTATCCAAAGGGGAACTACCATCATCTTAGGATGGGTGTGACTATTGCAAGATAGCGATGAAAAGGGGAGAAATAAATTGTCCCCATCCTTTGATTTTTATGTGGTGATATGCTTCATCCATAACTCGGTGGAGCACTATGTGGATCTTGATGAGGGTTTTTGAATGGTCTTTCAGTAGCCTTATGACTCTTGGTGATGATCTACAATGAGCACTAAGATTTAAAACTTTCTACACTACTGGTTGATGGAATGTTCATGCTCATGGATCCCTGGGTTAGACAACTGACTATCGTAGAGGTGGTGAAACATTTCCTAGAAAATCTAGAAGAATCACACTGTCATTTACCCTTTAAGGGACTCTGGGATGTAAAATTTGGGAGATTCAAGTGGCCAAAAATCCACTTATAGATGGATAGTGGACTGATCCTCCAACAAGCCCTCTTGTTCAAAGGAAGGTTCCTTCTCTTAGTCATCCAACTCCCTGATTATAGGGGTGAAATATTCATGGTTGCACCCACATAGAATGATTCAGTTGTTGGTTTACCTTGAGAGGAGTCACTATGCAATTCAAATATTCACTACAAGTTGAAATGTCTCTCGGGGGTGGTTCTAACATCATCTTCACAGCCATGTAAGATGGTGTGTTCACCACTCCCTTGTGTGAATGTCCGACCCCATCCATTTTTGGAACAGTGGAGTGATCTCCATCATATGAGGGAATCTACCCTTAACCCGAAATTTCACCAAATTCTTGTGTAGAGGTAGAGAAGAGGGAAACTAGCTGTGACAGATACAGTTTTACTATGATCCCCTAGAAGGGATCCAGATCAACCTCCACATATAAGTATTGGTAGAGGTATTTTTGGACCATGTGAACATCAAATTTTGGGATTGAAAATTTCATTTTTGGGGATTCTTAACTATACTCTTGTAGTTGGGAGAAATAACCATTATTGAGTCATTTGTGCCATCAGAATATAAGATTTCAATGAGGTCAATGACAGTATAGTGATTCTCAGGGATTCACCTCTAACAGATTGTATTTCCATCTCTTCCCCATGATGATTCTTCAAATAAAGGTTTGTATTTTTCATTATTACGACCTTCATTACGGTTTGTTATAATGTGTGGAAGACCAATGCTCTGGTTAGTATGAGAAAGGGGAGGACTTCTGTGTTGTTTGGTTATGGTTTGGGGAGGGACTTCAAACTTTTCATTAAATGACCAGGGATAAACTTCACACAATGTTTTAGCACCACATGCAGGACATCCCTTTTGGGAGAAAATGGAGGACCTCTGTTTTGAATAGTGGGATCATGAGGAGGAACTCTCTACTGATTTCCAATGGGCTAGGGAGTTCTCATGCTTTGGTTGTTGATGGCATGGGGAGGAACTTCACACCCATTATCATCATCACAAGATGACCCTTTATAGCTATCAATGGTGTCGAAAATGATAAAGTCAACATATAATTCCTAATAGGAGGATAGAATATTGATCCTAATCAGGAAAATATGGATCCTTATTCACACATTGTAGGGATCTTCTAGGATACACTGGTGGTGGAAGTGGTCATAGGAGCTGTGGAAGATATCCCTTGTTGGGAATCATCCTAGGATTTCCCTCTATGATGGAATCAAGATCACTACACCAAGGCTTGGACAGTGGGGGTGAACTCTACTTTATATGCAGTCTATGGCACAGATTAGTGTTGATGTTCATGATGCCTGGTGGGATCCCTCCTAGGACTCTCCTGGAAGGCTATCGATGCCAGTGTGACCCAAATGCCCCACACCTACTTAGAATAGGGTATTGAGTCATTATATATCTCTAGGAAGAGGCTCCGAAAGTGTTTTGTCATTATAATGGATGTAGGGTTTCCCCTATATGCCCCCCCCGGGGGGGTGGAGGTGTCGACAAGGCACGAATACTTAAAACTCTTGGCGGCTCATATCTCTTCTCGTAATGAAACCTTTGTGCATGTATCAGTGCACCGGGGTGTCTATCACCCACCTATGGTTGATATTTGTGGTATAGATAGAGAGTGGGTGCTTGTTAGCTGAATTAAAGGTGTAAGTCATAAAATAGGTGTAGTTGTTCAAGTTTTCCACATCCACATTTCTCCGAACCTAGCAAATGTGAGCTCTAAGTTGGTGACTTCCTGTCTCATGAGTCCTATAAGGAATGTGGATTCATCTATTCGTATAGGTATAAGACTAGTGATTTCCATTACCTCAAAATCATCTAATATTCTGAAGCAGAGAAGGATCCAGATTAATGATATCTTAGATCTTGGATTTCAAACGCAAACTACCCAATTCCCAGGTGAGTTTCTTGATAGGCCCACCATTTACATAGTGGAACTTGTCAATGAATATTTAAATATGGTGAAATTAAAATTTTATGGTTTCCTATATGCTACAATTCCTCATAGTTTAGGAGATTAGATTCACATCAGGCTCACCATTTCAATTTCATACACTTTTTTCAGGTAGTCGGCATGTTAATGCATGTACCTCTATAGACCAGTTTTTCCACATTCCAATGTAAGGAAACATTCAACAATTTAATTGATGATGTATTATCCTTGATCAAAATTATATGATGGGATTTCGATTTCTCCTTCCACGGATTCCTCCTTGGAACTCATTTTATACTATGGGTCTCACACATAGATTAATTCATGTTCATGGAACACATTATCGATGGAAGATCAATGTGGGTGTCACTAAATTAAACTTTTTCTATATCAACAGGGAATAAACCATCAGTCTAGAGAGTAGTCACTTTTGACACATCTAGGAATCTCTAGATAATCATTATATTGGTAACCTGTAATCTTTCTCTTTTATACGGAATCTTATATGAGTAATATTAGACCCGAAACCCAAGGAATCCCATGTCAATCATGGGGAAATTAACTCCTAGGGGGTTATTTTTTCAAGGATTTTAACCTTAGGCATACCATGTTATTTAATGAAGTAGGTATTATAGACAAGGTTTGATTGTTTATTTCCCATGGAGATGGGAACAGTGTTACTGTCTTGTGGGTATAGAATGGATGCAAGTCTAATGCCTTTTGGATATGAATCAGAACATCTTATTGAGATGGATTATTGGGGTCCATCCCTAGGAGGGAAGACTTCACACTATGATGATAGATTAGAACACCCTATTGAGGTAGATCGTGGATGTTTTCCCTTATGAGTTAAGATTTAACATATAGATTATGGATTCGAGCGCCCTATTTAGGAATATCATGGATGTGTGTCCATAGGAGGGAATATTTAACACCTAGATTGTGAATCAAAACACCTTATTGAGGAAGATAATGGAGGCATGTCCCTAGGAGGGTAAATTTCACACCTTTATGATGGATTATAATTCCATATTATGGTGTACCTAGAGGTTTATCCCTAGGAGGGATGATTTCATGCATGGAATGTTGAATGAGACACCTTATTGAGGAAGATATTGGAGGTGTGTCCCTGTGTGTAACACCCAAGATTTTTATGAGTAATATTTTGTTTTTTATATATCATCAAAGGAATCTTTCACTACATACTAGCTTGGCTTACTTTACATGCAATCACGACCTTCCTCGATAGCTTGCGTCGTACGCAATACCGAGTTTCACTAAACAACGATATGCTATTAAAATATTATTAAAACCAGCCGTTATGAATAGTAATAACCACTTTTTGAAATTTTATAAATTTTATTTTTTAAAATCGACTTCATTTTTGGATTCGGAATACCGAAATTATCCTAGGGTGAAATTTTGGTATTTTTCTGAAAACTTTCAATTTTTGATGAATAGTGAAACCACTAAGTGGTAGGTTAAAAACTGAATTTTGCATAAAACTTAATTTTACCGCTTCTGTGAATGGAATTTCGAAAATCCGACAGACACGGTTAATATCAAGGACTAAAATGTGGTTCAATGAGATGAAAATAATTTTTGGTGAATAGTAACTTTTTACTTTTTTTTACCACGGTTAATAGTAAATAGGGTAACTAAGGGTAAATATGATATTACTATTACCCTAACACATGTCCTAATTCTATTGGATAAGTATAATTCGACCAAAAACAACCTTATGAATAAAATATGACCATTTAGGCCCACTTGGGTTAGATAAGGACATTTATTATTAATTTATTTAAAGAAGGGTTAAAAGAGTTAAAATCAAAGTTTAATAAGTAAATCATTTTTAATATGGGGTTATACATAAGATAAATTAGACTATAAATATTCATTAGAAAGCTAAAAAGCTTTCCTACATAATGGTATTTTATTTATAATTTTTAGACATTAAATAATTTAATTTATTTATGACACAATTATGATGCAGTAATTATCTTATTCATGAAATATTGACATAATTGATGTTATAAACACCAAAATAAATGTAATTTGAGACTTTTTATGAATTAAACTAATTTTATAGGTTACTATGATATATTAGTGTTTATTTAATCAACTTGGTTCGAACATATAATTCTGTTATGACTTTCACAAAAATCATATATCAAATAGTGTCAAAATTGACACAAAATAGTTTTAAAATCAAATATTATATTACTAATTGTTATTTTATTCTTAAAAATATAAGGTTCGGCCAAATGACTTAGATAAGGATATATATATTAATAATAAACAATTTGGGGTTCGTTTGGCATGTTATAGTAATTGTATTAACCATATAGTGAATGAAAACAAAAAGACATGGTAAAAGTTAAATTATTTAACTTAGAGTTAAATCTAATTGATAAGGTTACAATAATACCCTAAACTTATCTAAATCATATTGGTTGATAGGATTTCGACCCTTCCCCACTTTAGCTTCTAAATAAGACCCTTTGGAACCATTATAAACCGATTTTGACTTTAATATAAAATAATATTTTGAGATATTCCTAAGGTGCCCCTCTCCTCCCTTATAAAAGGGCACCTCCTCCCCCTCCTCCTCACAAAAAATTGAGCACTCAAGCTCGGCCAAACCCTGCCATTTTCTCCTCTACACTTCCCTAGAATAATCCTAGAGGTCCTGGTTATCTTCAAAGTCCAATATTAGTTCCCTAAGTGGAGGATTCAAAGAAGCATTCCAAAGAAGAGGTAATATCCATTACCGTTCTTTTCAATTTCTTTCTTCTTCAACTTCTTCTTCTTTAGTTGTTTTATAATAAAGTAATAACATCATTATTACTTACATACTGATATGTTATTATAAATATGAAACAACCCTAATTCACCTTCTATCCATCCTACGGAAAAATGAAATCACCGCGCGTGCGTACGTACGGAATACCGTCTCCACGCTGTGGTGTAATCTAGTATCCACCACCACCTTACAAGGATGGGTATAATGGTGTAATGAGTAACTATTTATGATTACTATAAAGTAATATTGATACTGAAATAATATATATATATATTCCAATACAATTCCACGATCATAGGAACGATATCATCACTCGTGCGTACGTAAGGAATACCGTCTCCACGATGTGATGTGACTCGTTCTACATGATCATCATTACATAGTAATTATATAAATGAATTGAATGAATAAATATGACATATGTTACACTAATACCATTCTGGATATAAGGTATATGGAACCTTAAAAGAAGAATAAGAATTTATTCGGCAACACACGCATAAGAACAAAAGGCAATAAAGACCCGAGTAACAAGTAACAATGAAATATTACTAACAAGAAGCTAAGAATATGACCATATATGATATCATATCAATATGTATGATTCTGGAATAAGTCAATAACATTATTTAAACCATTATACAGGAGCTTCAGACACATACAAAGCAAATCGGACCTAAGGTAAGGGAAATATCACAATCTCATTTTTATCCGAGATTATTTATTCGTAAGTATTTACTGGGGTGCATTTTATCATCCACATCCATGTTTCATCAATATGTAATATTATTTCCATCCACCTACAATTGATTAAATCCATTTTTACCCTTCGGTGAGTTTTTAGTAATATGTATGAAAGGAATCTTTTGTCGTACGAGGTACTTTTTGACTTTTCCGACAAAAGTACGAAGAATGTTTTTTTAACTTATACGGCATGAATGGATTTTTAAAAAATTATTTCCAAGAAGCTTCCTTTACATGTTTTCAAGTTTATTTTTAATCAACTTCTTTTAGTTTAAAATTGTATGACATGTTAAGAAAGGAAAAGTGTTTTTGAAGTAGAAAGGATATTTTCCTCAAGAATGAAGTTCAAGTATTTTATCAAAATTATTTTCCATCTAAGATAATAAAAGGGTTTTGTTTTTATCCCTATTATTACATGGATTTGATTATGTTGTGATGGAAATATTTTTATGAATTCCTTTATCTTATATGAATTGTTTTATGATGTCATGTTGTTTAAGAATCCCATTTTTATTACATGGGTTACGATATGATGTATGGTTTATGATTATGTGGCACACATAAGAAATGATTCATTATAAGATGGGTGGGACCTATATCTCCCTCCAATGCATTGGGTAAAGATTTTATATCTCATGAGATAGACATGGCTGGAACGGTAGGTTATACCGGTTCAGTGAAACAGGACTGGAACGAGGGTGACTCGGTTCAGAAAGGGACTTTGTCCACTAAGATAGTCTTGGCAATGAGTCATGACTAACAAGAAATGATTTTCCATGATTATGTGTGCATGCCACAAAGTTTCAAGTTTCATGTTATGATTATGGGGATCTCATTTTCACTTCTATGATTTATTCCATGTTAAGATATTATGATCTCTTTTGCAGGATACGATTTTCAAAAAGATATGATATGATTTTTATTTCCATTATTTGCCCTTGCTGAGCATTTGAGCTCACCCTTTTATGTTTTCTTTTCCCCATGTCAGGAAGATGGATATTAAGTAGAATATGCTAAAAGGGACCCTAGATATGATGAAATAAATGGGAGACACTGTAGAAGATTTATGAACCAGTTTTTTATGTTTCCCAGTTTCTAAAGACACTATACCTATACGGTCCTTTGTGGTTTTTTCATATGTTGTAATAAGTTTGCTTCAATTTTGAAGTATTAACAATGTATGTAAAGTATGGTTCATTATAGTTGGTATCAGAGGAAAGGTATAGTCAACCTTTGGAAACTAGGATGTGAATGTCTTAGTAAGAACCCTAAGGATAAGTCTAAGCATAGAACACAATCTTAGTGTTTTATAAATGGCCATGAATACCCTAGGATAAGACCTTAAGTGTGAAATTTTATCCTTGATTATGTGGTTTTCCTATTATAATTAGTGTTGCTCACACTATTCTTCTTGGTTTTAGTCAATGGCTGGAACCAGAAGGAACCGTGTTAATGCGGAATGCGATGGGCAATGCAATGATTGTCCCCCTGAGCAACCAAACGATATGGGAGCTGGAATGCAAAATCTTGTAGCCATGCTCACACAACTTTCTCAAGCAATGAATCATGCAGGACTTCCAAACGAGCAAAGTAAGGAGCAACATTCTGTTGAATCCTTCATGAGGCAGCGTCCACCTCCTTTCAGCGAGTCTACTAATCCATTAGTTGCTGAACAATGGATTAGTACTACTGAAAAGATATTTTCAGTTCTTCAATGTTCTGAACATGATAAAGTCATCCTAGCAGTGTATCGTTTCGAAGGAGATGCTGATCAATGGTGGAATCTTATTAAGAATACGAGGCAAAGGGATGAAATTGAGTCTATGGAATGGGACGAGTTCAAGAACTTATTTTTCAATAAGTACTTCCCTCGTATTCTCCGAACAAAGATGGAGAAAGAGTTTCTTGAACTGAAGCAAAGGGATGATGAATCTGTTGGTACCTATGAAGCAAATTTTACAAGACTTGCAAGGTACGCTTCTGGTATTATTATCCAACCTGAGAGTAAGATCGATCGATTATTTAGTGGCTTAAAACCAAGTCTTCGAAGGGCGTTAGCCATAAGGGACTTCAATAGATACGAGGAAATCGTTCGATGTGCTCTCAAAGTCGAGATGGAGATTGGAGTAACCCATCAGTCACATGGGTTTGATAAGAAGAGGAAGATGGAATTCAAAGGAAAATCTAAAGAGCACACTGAAAAGAAGATGAAATTTCCCTTATGCTCAAATTGTGGAAAGAAACATGGAGGGAGTTGTCTTAAAGGGACAAGTAAATGTTTTAAATGTGGAAAGGAAGGTCATCGGGCATTTGAATGCCGCGATAATGGGAAGAAGATGTCTAATGATGCAAACAAAGGAAGGGATACACAGAATGAACCTACTACACTTCAATGTTTCAAGTGCAAGGAGATGGGGCATTATTCCAATCAATGCCCAAATCCAAGGGTTGATGATGATGGTCAACGTCAACAAAATCTTAAGGCTAAAGACAAAGGAAAGTCACATGCAATTTCTATCAGCGATGTGGAGTACGATAACGAAGTGGTGAAAGGTACACTTACCATCCACTCTAAAGTAGCAAATGTTTTATTTGATTCTGGATCCACCCACTCTTTTATTTCTGAAAAATTTTCTAAGGGTATCACCATATTACCTCAACAATTAGATGTTGAGTTAGCTGTGACAACACCTAATGGCACAACAGTCGCATCAAAAGTTTATAATTCTTCTCCGATCGAAGTTTGTGGGAAAGTGCTTCCCGCAAATCTTGTGATACTTCCTTTAGTGGAATTTGATGTGATTCTTGGCATTGATTGGCTTTCTCTACATGGAGCTCATATCAATTTCCAAAGAAGGGAAGTCACATTTCATATTCCAGATCAATCTACGATCGTCTATCGATGTAATGATGAATATAACCTTCCAGTGGAAATTTATTCCATCTTATGGGTATTGATTCCACTAAATGAAGGTTATTTATCTCAAATGGTTGGTGAGAAACTCACGATTAAGAATATGCCCATCGTACGGGAGTTTGATGATGTCTTTCCGGAGGAATTGCCGGGTCTTCCACCAAATCGGGAAGTTGAGTTTTCAATAGAACTCATACCGGGCGCTTTGCCAATTTCAAGGACACCTTATTGAATGGCCCCAATTGAGTTGCAGGAATTGAAGAAGCAACTCCAGGAGAATCTTGATAAGGGATTCATACGCCCTAGTGCGTCACCTTGGGGAGCACCTGTTCTATTTGTTAAGAAGAAATATGGATCAATGAGACTCTGCATTGATTATCGAGAACTTACCAAGATCACTATCAAGAAAAAATATCCTCTCCCACGCATTGATGACTTATTTGACCATCTACGCGGAGCTCAATACTTTTCCAAGATTGATCTTCGTTCAGGGTATCATCAATTAAAGTTCAAAAGGGAGGATATACCAAAGACGGCTTTCCGCACAAGGTATGGACACTATGAATTTATAGTGATGCCATTTGGTCTTACTAATGCCCCTGCTATCTTCATGGATCTAATGAATAGAGTATTTAGAGACTATCTTGATAAATTTGTGGTAGTCTTTATAGACGATATTCTTGTCTATTCAAAGAGAAAGGAAGAGCATGAAGATCACTTGAGAATTATATTGAAGACCCTGAGAAAGGAGAAGCTTTATTCCAAATTTACCAAGTGTGAATTTTGGCTTCAAAAAGTTTCATTTTTGGGTCACATAATCTCAAAAGAGGGGATATCTGTGGATCCAGCAAAAACAGAGGTTATCGAAAGATGGTCGAGACCAACAATAGTAACTGAGATCCGAAGTTTTCTTGGTTTGGCTGGATATTATAGACGTTTTGTAAAAGATTTTTCACGATTATCTAATACACTCCCCAAGTTGACCCGGAAAGGAGTTAAGTTTGTCTGGACGGAAGAATGTGAAGAGAATTTCAAGGAGTTGAAAAGAAGGTTATCCAGTGCACCTGTGCTCACACTGCCTTATAGTGGAGAAAGGTTTGTGATCTACAGTGATGCATCCAAGAAGGGATTGGGGTGTGTTCTTATGCAAAATGATATGGTGATAGCTTATGCCTCACGACAGTTGAAAATCCATGAGCAAAATTACCCAACACATGATTTGGAGTTTGCTGCGGTAATCATTGCATTAAAGATTTGGAGGCATTACCTTTATGGTGAAAGGTGTGATATTTATACTGATCATAAAAGTTTAAAATATATTTTCACACAAAAGGAGCTGAATATGCGTCAAAGAAGATGGTTGGAGATGATTAAGGATTATGACTGCTCAATCCATTACCACCCTGGGAAAGCAAACAAGGTGGAAGATGCATTAAGTTGACAAGACCATGCTAGTTTATCCATGATGAGGATCACAAAGGATCCAATATTTATGGATTTACATAGGATGGATCTTGGAATTATAATGGAAGGGCAAAAATCTTATCTTTCTCAAATGAATGTTCAACCATCTATACATGTGAAGATTAAAGAGGCACATAAAGAATATGTCGAGTTACAAAAGAAGGTGATAAATGTTCCTGAGTTCAACCTTGATTGTGATGGGATAATATAGTTCAGGAATCGGGTTTGTGTTCCTCCCATCCCCGAATTAAAGAAGGAGCTGCTGGATGATGCTCATAGTTCATCATTCTCTATTCATCCTGGAAGCACGAAGATGTATAGGGACCTGAAAGAGTACTTCTGGTGGGATGGCATGAAAAGAGATGTTGTTGAATATGTCTCTCGATGCTTGGTTTGTCAACAAGTTAAATATGAGAGACAAAAGTCTAAGGGGATGTTACAACCATTACCCATACCCGAATGGAAATGGGAAAACATCACTATGGACTTTGTCACAGGACTTCCTAAAACATCCAAAGGCAATAATGCTATTTGGGTCATAGTTGATCGTCTTACAAAGTCTGCACACTTCATTACTATTAGAGAGGATTTATATCTAGATCAGCTTGCCAGGATATATGTAAAGGAAGTGGTAAGATTGCATGGAGTACCACTTTCTATTATATCTGATCGGGATCCGATATTTACCTCGAAGTTCTGGCGAAGTCTTCAGCATACTCTGGATACAGAGTTGAGTTTCAGCACTGCTTATCATCCTCATACAGACGGTCAGTCTGAGAGAACAATTCAAACCCTAGAAGATATGTTGAGAGCATGCTCTATGGATTTCAAAGGAGGTTGGGATCAACACCTACCTTTGGTGGAATTTTCTTATAATAATATCTTCCACTCCAGTATTCAGATGGCTCCTTATGAAGCTCTCTATGGAAAGAAATGCAGGACTGCAACTTGCTGGGATGAAGTTGGGGAAAGAAAGCTATTAGGACCTGATCTCATTGATGAAATGGCAGAAAAGGTCAGATCTATTCAACAACACATAAGAGCCGCTCAGAGTCGACAGAAAAGTTATGCCAACAACCGAAGAAAAGACCTAGAGTTTGAAGTGGGTGATAAAGTGTTCTTACGAATATCTCCCTGGAAGATGGTTATGAGATTTGGAAAGAAGGGGAAGTTGAGCCCTAGATATATCGGTCCTTTCGAAATACTGGATCGTGTTGGAAAGGTAGCTTACCGATTGGAGCTTCCACCGAATCTCTCTCATGTTCACTATGTGTTCCATGTATCTCTCCTGAGAAAGTGCATACCTGATCCTTCACATGTACTCAGCTCAGAAGTTGTACCGCTGGAGCAAGATCTTTCTTATGAAGAACAACCGATAGAGATTCTGGATCATAGCGAAAAAATCCTACGAAACAAGACCACTCAATTGGTGAAAGTTTTATGGAGGAACCACCAACTTGAAGAAGCTACATGGGAGCTTGAGGATATGATGAGGGAGAAGTATCCTCATCTGTTTGTTACAAAGTGACGAATTTCGAGGGCGAAATTCTTTTTAAGGGGGGTAGAATGTAACACCCGAGATTTTTATGAGTAATATTTTGTTTTTTATATATCATAAAAGGAATCTTTCACTACATACTAGCTTGGTTTACTTTACACGCAATCACGACCTTCCTCGATTGCTTGCATCGTACGCAATACCGAGTTTCACTAAACAACGATATGCTATTAAAATATTATTAAAACTAGCCGTTATGAATAGTAATAACCACTTTTTGAAATTTTATAAATTTTATTTTTTAAAATGGACTTCATTTTTGGATTCGGAATACCGAAATTATCCTATGGTGAAATTTTGGTATTTTTCTGAAAACTTTCAATTTTTGATGAATAGTGAAACCACTAAGTGGTAGGTTAAAAACTGAATTTTGCATAAAACTTAATTTTACCGCTTCTGTGAATAGAATTTTGAAAATCCGACAGACACGGTTAATATCAAGGACTAAAATGTGGTTCAATGAGATGAAAATAATTTTTGGTGAATAGTAACTTTTTACTTTTTTTTACCACGGTTAATAGTAAATATGGTAACTAAGGGTAAATATGATATTACTATTACCCTAACACATGTCCTAATTCTATTGGATAAGTGTAATTCGTCCAAAAACAACCTTATGAATAAAATATGACCATTTAGGCCCACTTGGGTTAGATTAGGACATTTATTATTAATTTATTTAAAGAAGGGTTAAAAGATTTAAAATCAATGTATAATAAGTAAATCATTTTTAATATGGGGTAATACATAAGATAAATTCGACTATAAATATTCATTAGAAAGATAAAGAGATTTCCTACATAATGGTATTTTATTTATAATTTTTAGACATTAAATAATTTAATTTATTTATGACACAATTATGATGCATTAATTATCTTATTTATGAAATATTGACATAATTGATGTTATAAACACCAAAATAAATGTAATTTGAGACTTTTTATTAATTACACTAATTTTATAGGTTACTATGATATATTAGTGTTGATTTAATCAACTTGGTTCGAACATATAATTCTGTTATGACTTTCACAAAAATCATATATCAAATAGTGTCAAAATTGACAAAAAATAGTTTTTAAATCAAATATTATATTACTAATTGTTATTTTATTCCTAAAAATCTAAGGTTCGGCCAAATGACTTAGATAAGGATATATATATTAATAATAAACAATTTGGGGTTCGTTTGGCATGTTATAGTAATTGTATTAACCATATAGTGAAAGAAAACAAAAAGACATGGTAAAAGTTAAATTATTTAACTTAGAGTTAAATATAATTGATAAGGTTAAAATAATACCCTAAACTTGTCTAAATCCTATTGGTTGATATTATTTCGACCTTTCCCCACTTTAGCTTCCAAATAAGACCCTTTGGAACCATTATAAACCGATTTTTACTTTAATATAAATTAATATTTTGAGATATTCCTAAGGTGCCCCTCTCCTCCCTTATAAAAGGGCACCTCCTCCCCCTCCTCCTCACACCAAATTGAGCACTCAAGCTCGGCCAAACCCTGCCATTTTCTCCTCTACACTTCCCTAGAATAATCCTATAGGTCCTGGTCTTCTTCAAAGACCAATATTAGTTCCCTAAGTGGAGGATTCAAAGAAGCGTTCCAAAGAAGAGGTAATATCCATTACCGATCTTTTCAATTTCTTTCTTCTTCAACTTCTTCTTCTTTAGTTGTTTCATAATAAAGTAATAACATAAGTATTAATTACATACTGATATGTTATTATAAATATGAAACAACCCTAATTCACCTTCTATCCATCCTACGGAAAAATGAAATCATCGCGCGTGCGTACGTACGGAATACCGTCTCCACGCCGTGGTGTAATCTATTTTCCACCACCACCTTACAAGGATGGGTATAATGGTGTAATGAGTAACTATTTATGATTATTATAAAGTAATATTGATACTGAAATAATATATATATATATACTCCAATACAATTCCACAATCATAGGAACGATATCATCACTCGTGCGTACGTACGGAATACCGTCTCCACGATGTGATGTGACTCGTTCTACATGATCATAATTACATAGTAATTATATAAATGAATTGAATGAATAAATATGATATATGTTACACTAATACCATTCTGGATATAATTTATCTATAACCTTAAAAGAAGAATAAGAATTTATTCGGCAAAACACGCATAAGAACAAAAGGCAATAAAGACCCGAGTAACAAGTAACAATGAAATATTACTAACAAGAAGCTAAGAATATGACCATATATGATATTATATCAATATTTATGATTCTGGAATAAGTCAATAACATTATTTAAACCATTATACAGGAGCTTCGGACACGTACAAAGAAAATCGGACCTAAGGTAAGGGAAATATCACAATCTCATTTTTATCTGAGATTGTTTATTCGTAACTATTTACTGGGGTGTATTTTATCATCCACATCCATGTTTCATCAATATGTAATATTATTTCCATCCACCTATAATTTATTAAATCCATTTTTACCCTTCGGTGAGTTTTTAGTAATATGTATGAAAGGACTCTTTTGTCGTACGAGGTACTTTTTGACTTTTCCGACAAAAGTACGAAGAATGTTTTTTTTAACTTATACGACATGAATGGATTTTTAAAACATTATTTCCAATAAGCTTCATTTACATGTTTTCAAATTTATTTTTAATCAACTTCTTTTAGTTTAAAATTGTATGACATGTTAAGAAAGGAAAAGTGTTTTTGAAGTAGAAAGGATATTTTCCTCAAGAATGAAGTTCAAGTATTTTATCAAAATTATTTTCCATCTAAGATAATAAAAGGGTTCTGTTTTTATCCCTATTATTACATGGATTTGATTATGTTCTGATGGAAATATTTTTATGAATTCCTTTATCTTATATGAATTGTTTTATGATGTCATGTTGTTTAAGAATCCCATTTTTATTACATTGGTTACGCTATGATGCATGGTTTATGATTATGTGGAACACATAAGAAAGGATTCATTATAAGATGGGTGGGACCTATATATCCCTCCAATGCATTGGGTAAAGATTTTATATCTCATGAGATAGACATGGCTGGAAAGGTAGGTTATACCGGTTCAGTGAAACAAGACTGGAATGAGGGTGACTCGGTTCAGAAAGGGACTTTGTCCACTAAGATAGTCTTGGCAATGAGTCATGACTAACAAGAAATGATTTTCCATGATTATGTGTGCATGCCACAAAGTTTCAAGTTTCATTTTATGATTATGGGGATCTCATTTTCACTTCTATGATTTATTCCATGTTAAGATATTATGATCTCTTTTGCAGGATATGATTTTCAAAAAGATATGATATGATTTTTATTTCCATTATTTTCCCTTGCTGAGAATTTGAGCTCACCCTTTTATGTTTTCTTTTCCCCAGGCCAGGAAGATGGATATTAAGTAGAATATGCTAAAAGGGACCCTAGATATGATGAAATAAATGGGAGACACTGTAGACGATTTATGAACCATTTGTTTATGTTTCCCAGTTTCTAAAGACACTATACCTATATGGTCCTTTGTGGTTTTGTCATAAGTTGTAATAAGTGTGCTTCAATTTTGAAGTATTAAAAATGTATGTAATGTATGGGTCGTTATACTATGAGAGAATATTTCAAACCCGGATGGCAGGTCAAAATTTTCTATTGGTGAAGATCTTAGAGATGTATTCATGTGATGGAATATCTTACACATGGCATGTGGATCAAAACACCATATTGAGGAAAATCATAGAGGTATGTCCCTAGGAGGGAATATTCCACACTAGTAGTGTCGATCAAAATGAACTATTGAGGCAGATGTTGGAGGTGTATCCTAGGAGAGAATATTTAACACATATATGGTTGATCATGATTTGATATTTAGGAAAATGTTGGTGGTGTGTCCCTAGTATTAATGATTTAACACCAAGAATATAGATGTTGAGATTGAACCTTAGGGAGGAATCCTATGTACCATGTTTAAGAGATAAGGATCAAAAAACACATAGTTCAATGAAAGTATTTAAGGTTATGTGATTGGATGAATCCAAGAATTATAATGTCATGCAGTAAGGATGTTCATGTTATGAATGTAGAATCAATGAGTAATGGTGTGGGGATTATGGATGGAATCTTCCCGATGTGCAAGATCATCCAACGATGGAGGAGGAGGTTTCATCCCATGTTAATTATACATGTGGAATCCAATTTCTATTACACAAGGTAGTAGGTATGGGGTCATCCCATGTAAATCATACACAAGGAATAATATGGTCATTAAACATGGTAAGGATAAAATTTTACATCATGTGTGGATGATGTTGTTAAGGAGTTTAACATCACACGACAAATATACGGAGTTGGGCTATTTTACTTCATGTAGATTGGACATCATGTGGCATACTCCATAAGGAGTACCACATCACGGAGAGAGGATGACTTGAAATAAGACCTCCTCCATGATAGGTTCGTAGTTTCCCTTGAATATTCCACCTCTAGATTATAAATGAACACTACACATGCTGCTCTAGGCGAGATGTGGAATCCACACTTCCATGATGGAATTTCAATCCGGAGGGCTGAGGTTAGGGTGTTTATGCTTAGTAGAAACATGCATTAGAGTAATTATACATAGAATCAATATGTATGATGAAGGCCCATGTTTCACTTGGAGTGAAGGTGTGGTCACATGAGTGGGTGGAACTGGTTATATAGGGACTTGGCACAAGGTTGAACTAGTTGTAATTTTGTTATAGGGTCCTGATCACTAATCCTTCAAGAAAGTGCATTGGTTGAAATGGGGAAGCATGGAGAGACCTAGAGGAGGTGCTTCATGAATATTTTGGACTTATGGAGGATGGTTTCATGATTATTAGTGTCTTCAAGGAGGTCCCTAATGTCTCATGAAGGACTATACTTTGTGAAACAGAGTGAACCATTCTCATGGAAATGTTCTGGTTCCCATGGGGTTGGATTCACGAAGGATAGGATCCTTAGGAAGCCCCAAGTGCCACTTTGGGATTTCTTCTTCAACGATGGGAATGGTCCTTCATTAAAGGAATATCTTCTTTGGTTTTAGGTTCATATAAACCTATAAGAGTTGGTTTCATGAATTATGGATACCGTGGGAGATCCTGTTTCTATTTCACATGTGGAGTTCTGGATTATGCTGAACTCAGAGTGTTTTCAGAAGTCTAAGAGTTGTGTGTCCCCTTAAAAGTAAGAAAAAGTTGTTATTTATATGGGTTTGGGTTTTTTAAATACTTGAACCTTTCAAAATTCTCTATGATACTTATGAGGTAATGCGTCTCCAGGAGCCCATATGATGTTTCCTGGAGGTTAGCATAAACCCTCCACATGGTTGCGAAAAGGGTATTTGCGAGTCAAGATTTACATTCCATGGAGGTTACCATCTACCCTCTATGCGGATGGGACCTGAGTGAGCCAAAACCATTTGTGAAGGTGTCTAGATTCATGAATCCATTACTATATTTTTATTTTTTGGCCATTTTGTACGAGATTCTCTCTGAACCAGCCATTCCTTCCTTGATCGCTCCCATGACATGTGTATTTTGGCATAAATGGTCATATATATAGGATAAAAATCAAACCTATTATAGAATAATATCTAGAATTTTTATAATGGTAAAATATAAGTTCTCAACATATGTTATTTAAATATAATTTCTAATGTTTTTAGTAAAATTTTATCTAATTCCGACTATAACACCTCAACCCTGGTCTCCTAGAGATAGTGGGTTATTTATTACATCGTAATATGATCAAATTATATTACATTCCCAGGATCAGTGTTCAAAAGTCCAAAAGAAACTAGATAAATAAACATTACATTACAACATAATATATTACACCATTTGAGTGCAAATCATTAACCTGTAATGCTCTCTAGAGAGAAAATTATACATACTATTACTCCTCATTACATGAGGAAATGAGAATGATAAGGAATGGGTGAGCTTAGATGCTCAGTTAGGGATAATGTACAATGAAATCTTCCATGGAATTATATGGCATAAGAAATATAGAAGAAATAGAGAAATAAATGAAGCTATATCAATGGATAGAAAAGTAAATAAATAATCACATTGAAAAAAATTAAATGATATGATAATTATAGAAATATTGGGAATTCATAATTCCAAACATCATAAACATATCATTTAGGAATTGTTCTAAGAACAGCTACACAAATGGTAAGGGTTATTCCAATACCCTATCTTAGTTTTCTACTATAACAATACTATAGCAGCGGTGATATTGTAGCAACGACAGTACTATAGCGGTGACAAGACACTACAGCAGTGGCAGGGCACTGTAGTAGTGGCGGGAACTGTATGGGTACTGTAGTGGTACGGGGTATTGTAGCTGTACTATACCTATAATGTTATTTGGGCCAAAAATTTGGGCCTACGGGCTATGTATTCGGCTACATTCCCACTGGGCCTTCGGGTGATTTAATGGGTCTCCCTTGTCCCATTTGAAAGAGGCATTTGCTTTGATTTAATAATAAAATCAGGCATCGGCCCCAACCTTTAAAAAATATAGAACAAAGGTTTATAAGGGAATATAAGTTAAATTCGCTAGTAAATATATCAATAAGTATGTATAGGAGAATTTCCTTAAAATTTATTAAGGATAATTAGATAATCACAATGTTCAAATAAGTTCCCTTAGCAAGTGAAGAATATGGAATTATAGTTTTTTAGTACTTATAAAGATTAATATGATCAATGAGCTTAGTCAATCATACTGATGAATCTAAAATGGTATAATGCCAAATTATGTATGGATAAATCCCGTAAAAATTATCATTATTTTATCACACATATTTAATACGCATTTGGGATATAATTTTTTTAAGGAAAAACTTCCAGATCGGCATGCATTTATATAAAAGGATAACTTATGCCAAAATTGATTTTAATAGACTTGGAAATAAATAGTGGCTCCTCCAGTTATATCCTAATTATATCCCGCTTTAAAATCCTTCCTCATTGAAATAATACATCTATAATACCTCAAATACATGGCATATAGAGGTATTTAGAAAATAGAGTTTTGTGCTATGGGAATACTTAAGAATAATAATGATTTATGAACGATGTATAATCTGAATTAAATGGGAAATCAAATGTATATGATATATTAATCAAAATACATACCATGAAATCATAATAATTACTTGGAAATTGAATGGACACAAAAATGGAAATTTAAATTATATTTAAAAAGAGATGAAAAATGAACACTTACCTTTCTAGACCTTATTAGACTAGATCCATACCATATAACAAAAAAACTATCAATACTGGAGAGATATATATAGGACTCTTGAGAAAGATATAATGAGATAAATTTTAATTTTTTGGTTGATAAATGAGAATATTTGGTTGGTATTTATAGGCATAAGGAGTAAAATTTAATGGAATTAAGGATTGCATATTTTATTTTTCCATAATCCTAAGTGATCAACTACCCCCCCCACCAATAGTACCCCATATCCAACTATAATTCTCCAATATAATGGGTAGTTCATGAAATGGTAAATAGCACTAACTTGGATTCTTTGAGTCATGCATACACTTATATGATCTATTTCATTATATTTCATCATTTTTACATTATTTTACTATTTTTCTCAGAACATACCATATTTTTCCCCTTATATAATTTTTTATTCCAAATTAAAAATATTCAATTAATATTAAAAAATCCATCATATATTTTTTCAAATTTTATCTTTTAAAAAAGTTTGATGAATTTAATAAAAAGCTAGTATAAGTGTAAACAGAAATTCATTTCTAAAATAATTTACACTTTAATACTAATTAACCCTAAGATACATAACCGATTATCACACCAGTATATACCATAAGGGTAAGGTGTTAAATGGTATTACATTCATGGGGTGGTTCAATAAACATTTATATAGAAGTGATTTCAACTATATTAAACTTTCCTTACTAATGATTTCACTCAAAACTCAACTATTGAAGTTTTTCTAGGGATTAGTCATGGATAAAACTCATTGGTGCTACCTCCCCCGCTAATTATAATATTTGAGACACATGAGTGATTTTCCTACTAAATGAGGTGATGTTTTGTCCCTTATGTATCATTTATCTCTCTACATTACCCTCAATATACTCTAATTATTATGTTCACATTAAAATGGATATAATACCATTGTTCATAATTCCCAATGATCATAATTAATAATATTCATGTAATGACCATATTTACTCTCACTTTCTATAAATTCATTCAATTCAATCTCTTAAATAGTGCTTCTCATTTTTAGTTCTTTTAATATGTTAATCTAGTGGTTTGTATTTTTTTAATTTAAATTGTTCTTATTATAGTTGTGATATGAATTGGTGAATATTATCTATGAGACATCTACATTTCAAATTAATTATATATATTTTTCTATTTTTTATTCTTACTTATAACAATCATAATGTGTTTCCATTATTTATGTTCTGTGCATAATTTGTAACAAAATATGCTTATTTATTGATTGAATTTATCTTAGATTACAATCTATATCCCCCGAGAACTATTTCCCAAAAGAGAAATATAAAAGAGAGATAAATGTTATTAACATACATAAAAATCCATAACATTGATATTATTTTTAAATAATAAACAAAACAAATATTTAATCATTTATTGTTTATTATACTATGAAAATTATGGTAAAATGATGGTTATTAGGTGATTCGGTATTTAGATTTGTATCTTCATTTCAAATAAAAAATATAAATAAAAAATATTTTAACATTAATTATAGCATGAAATATTTATTGACAAAAATTTCTAATAAAACATGTTTATCCTTCATGATTATTTTACCATTGGTGTATGAACCCTTGTTTTTCCGAACAGTCTTTTTGAGGAGAAATTTATATTTTTGCAGTTGGATGCTCGTGATGGGTAAAATTATCATTTTCCCCTACCAGATGATCTCGGATAATTTTTTAACAACTCTTTTGGTCTCGGAAGAGGTATTTTACCCTAGGACAGAAGTTTGGTGGAAATCTGAGTTGTTCGAATTTTGGTGGACTATTTAATATTTAATATTATTAAATTAAATATTAAATTATTCACACATGTTCATTTTTCAATAACATCTAAATGGAGCATCGGATTGATATTTCTTCAGCACCATTGAGTCTGGAATGGGTAATTTATCATAGAGAAGGCATAAACTCATGTTAGGCACCGGGGCCGGCCCGAGCCCCATTTTCTTCTTTTTCTTTTCGTCTTTTCATTTCTTTTCTTTCTCTTCCTTCCTTCCTCATCCTCCTTGTGC
Source organism: Viscum album (assembly GCA_963277665.1). Lineage (NCBI taxonomy): Eukaryota > Viridiplantae > Streptophyta > Magnoliopsida > Santalales > Viscaceae > Viscum > Viscum album. The sequence continues at coordinate 801,556,864 of OY728167.1, read as the reverse complement.
ATTCTCCTTATGAGCTCCTACTTGGCTGTGTCCCATGGGGGTATTGGGATATTGAGAAAGAGGGAGAGTTGGGAGGATTGAGGGGTACCAATTTGAAGTTCTCGACGCGTAGAGTCGGCGGGTGGCAACCGGGAGCCGTGAAATTAACCTAAGCTTCGGCAGTTTCTACCCAAATGTAGGTCCGTTTATGTTTTCACCATAGAATCCCTTAAAAAAATTTGTTTTATGTTTTTAAATCCTTATATTTCTTGCCTGTAAGCCCATGGTGCTCGATCTATTGTTTCGGGGGCGAAAACGGGCGTTTCGGGCGTTTTGAGTGATTTCCTGCCGGAAAACCTAGAATACACAGCATGTGTTTGAGGGGTAAACACCGTCCGTTCTTCCAATTTAGGGAAGATGATGTTTTATTAAGTACACGCCATGTACTTTGAGTACACGTCGTGTAGTTGGTAGCCGTGTGGCTGGCTGTGTGAAATAGAACACGGAATAGTGGTTTTTAAGGAGTACACGTCGTGTACTTTGAGTACATGCCGTGTAGTGGTACATGGGCATGTGTTTTAGTGAAAACACACACGGGGTGATTTTTATCGAATATTACATACCATGTACAGTAAAATACACGTCGTGTACTATTACACAGGCATGCCCAATGTGCTATAACCATGTGCTTTGGCCATGTACTGCCTCAGTTTAGTTGTTTTGGGGATATCTTGGGCTCTGGAAGTCAGAATTGGGCGTGTGAGTTATCGATTGTCAGATTTTTTCTATGTAGATCGCAATGGTGGACTCCTTTTGACATTTAGAGGTTATATAAATAGTGTTTTGGGTGTTTTTATCTAAATGGAGGGTTTCTTCCTCTAGTTATCGAGTTCAGTTGTCACCTGAGGGTGAGACTTGGAATGGTCGATATGTTGGGTGTTTGGACCAACTTAGTTGAGACCGTTAATATGAGATGAGATGTGAGATATTTCTTGTGACATCTGCTAGAGGGTGTTCCCCTAGTGAGACGTTCCCTTCTGGCCTATGAGGCCGTGAGACCGGGCACTTCCAAGGATCCCCTGAGGGATGCCTTTACTTGTGTGATGTCCTAGGGAGTCTCTTGTAGGATCCCTCTCTCTTGTTATTTCATTAGTAGAACCCATGTTATGGAATCTCTAATTTTTCATTCATTTGAGGATTTTGTGTATGATTCCTCCCTTACTCTTCGCTAAGGATCCCGTGTAGGATGCTTTCACTCATGTTTTCCTGGAGGATCCTAAGTATGATGCCTCCTTAGTGTTTGACTTGAGGGACCCAAGGGGTACCTGTTGTTTGACCGACCCTAAGTTGTTACATTGGATTTGGGTATAGATGGTGATCGGGTGTTACCTAGAACCCGTGCCAAACTGGTGATCCCTTTGGGCTTTGGATGTATGGTTGGGTTGGGCGTTCTGGCCTCCCACACTTGTTTGTTTATATCTGACTTGGGTTGTTGATGTTGTATTGGTTACCAGAGGTGCTTCCTGGTTGTTGGATACTGAGCCAGATGCGATACATCTTCTTGTTTGTTGGGATTCCTACTTTTCTTTATGTGCCTGAGTAGTTGGTGGTCTGGTGTTTATTTCCAACTGTTGAGTTGATTTGTGTATCGTTGTGCCATGAGCCCATGTTCGGGGTGTTTTTTGGCTGATTCCTTAGCTGATAAGATATCTAGAATTGCATAGATAATCTAATGATAAATATAAGATTTTGTTTGGGACCGTTTAATGGATCGAGTGCCACCCCGTGGGTGCATTTCCCTTGTTTAGTCGTTTGGCCAGGATACTCGTGGGTATGTCGTGATGATAGCATGTTTTGAGTTTTCTTGAGAGGAAACATATATAAATTCTTGTTTGTATGTTGGGATCGGCCTGGTTACTTGATTTCCTATGGAATGCCTGAGGGAAGTATTTTATTTTTCCTGAGGGCAGTGTTTTGTTTTTCCTGAGGGAAAGTTTCTATTTAGCCCGAGGGCATTGTTTGTTTAGCCTGAGGGCAACGTTTCTCATGCATGAGGGAAATGCTTGTTTAGCATGAGGGTAGTGTTGTTTAGCCTGAGGGAAAAGTTTCTAATGACTGAGGGCAGTAGCTTCCGTGCCTGAGGGAAATATTCTTATACTCCTGAGGGCACTATTCATTTTTCCTGAGGGCGGTTACCTAAGGGTATCATTTCTATTCACCTGAGGGTAAGGATTCACATGTCTAAGGACAATTTTTACTTGTTTTGGTTATGTTTTTCAGAGTTATATTTCCAGCATTGGCCGAATCAGGTACATTTCGATGCGATTACGGACCCAGATATTGACTTAACAATACACGACTTGAGTGGCATGATGTCCAAATCAATGACCTTGTACAGGATGTCCAGGAGATCAGGCTTATGGTCCCAAGGATCGACTGCTGATATTGTTTCTTATTATTTGAATCAATTAATCATGAATATTCATATTTATGTATATGTGTAGAGGTATGGGACTATACATGTGTACGCATATAGATATAGACATCCAATGTGGCACTAGCCCAGTTGACAGGGTTTACATACCCTTGGTTTGATTGTGGTTGCACGTTTGGTTTACTTCCTCTTTTGTGTTCCAGCTAGGCTGAGCACATTGCTGTTGCATACACTTTTAGAATCACAGTTATAGGTTTCTTATTGGGGTGCCCAACTGAGATTATTTTTCACCCCTTCACGTGCACCTCGGTGTACGTGTAGAAATTATGTCTTATTTTCAGTTTGAGCTTGAGTTGCATGGTCGATAGGGCTGAGGCCCAGTGGTGCATGATCGAGAGGTGCTGCTCGAGTGGTTCTACTAATCGGGCTGCAGCAGTTCGACAGTGTCTAGAGATCGAGTAAGTGGATTGGCTCGTAGTTAGGAGTTGAGCCATTTAATTTTTCCATCAGTTTATTTTGTACTTATATATTTATGTTCGGCCTAGTTGGTGAATAGTTTTGTATTTTATTGCATAGTTTTTTGGGATTTTAGAACATTTTACTATTACAGCTTATTCTATTTCAGTGGTTTACTACTTCCGAACTCTGTTTACTTTCTGATGTGTATGATACTTAGTTATTTCTGTTGTTTGATTACTCTGGTACGAGGTAATAGTGTCCCCACTATCACACCCAAGGACCTCGCTGCTAATCAGAATCCTCTTCAGTACGAGGAGGCGTGCTTGAGGCCTTGTGGCGAACCAGCTCGGAGCACTGGTTTAGTGACTTCTGGGTCAGGACGTTACAATGTGGTATCAGAGGAGTTTCTTTTCCTTGTATTTAATATTGGAGATATGGTAGACAGGATTATTAGGAATGTGTCGGAACCTGTGATGGATATCAGGCTGCTGCATTGAGAACACTTATTCTGGTAAAAATTCCTAGTTTCCTGGGTTTGGGATTGTTGTTCTGATTTTTCTATGTTACAGTTGTATATGATTTTCGCCTTGAGCGACAAACATGTTGTCTGGTGTTTTGATTTACTATGGATACCTGGCTCTTGGGCATTGGTAAAATTCCAGGGATGGATTTTGACTCTTGGCTGGCAAAGGCCAGAGGCATCTCATGCATCATACTAGGAATGCAGGATTCACAGTATATAGGCCTACTAGTGTGTGTTTTTACTGACGACTCAGACCTTTGGTTATGATTACACATACTTTTTATCCTGATGGAAGGTTACATGGATCTACATTGAGGTGTTTTTATTGAGGATAATGACTCAGTCCTTATGCACAGGTGGTGCAGTGACCAGAGTTGGTCGATATGGCATGTGCTTACTTTCTTTTTAACCCCTTACTAGGTGTTGTTCATGGGTCTATGGTTATCTAGTTGGATCGTTCAGAACGATGTCGATAGGTACCAAGGCTTTTCTTGTGAACTGGATCTCCTTGGGGTATTTCTGTATATGAATACCCGATGAGTGTTAGTTCAGTTTCTCTTCTACTTGGGTTGTGAACTTCAGGGAGTAGATCCTTATAAGGATGCTGGGAGAGGATCAGGGACCTTGTAGGTTATGTTTTGGTTTTGACCTTCTTTGGTCGTTGTGACCTTTACCGTCATGTGAGAGGTTTTGTATCTTTTGGGCTAGGTGGTTAGACCTTGTGACCCAGTTGTGATGCTTTTTCTGCAAGGCTAGGTGGAAGACCTAGAGTCCATTGTTTTGACTCAAACCCTTGTAGGTCGATGTCTATTCTATTCTAAGGGAACCTGTGTGAGAGTGGTTGACATGTGCTTGATCCTTGTCAGGTTTTGGTAGGATGTTAGCACTGCTCAGAGGGAGTTGGACATGATTTTTGTGAAATATTAGTGTACTCCTCTTAGGGATGATCATGCTCTATATTAATTCGTCTTGAGTATGCTGAGAGAGAGCTTCAACCCTACATCGATCTCCTTTTTCTTTCCTAAGGTTCATCCCAGTTGATGATGTAACATGTTTGGGTTGTGCTCTCGGAGCGGTTTAAGGAAATCCATATGGTGGGGAGTGAACCATTGGCCGTTTGAGAGTGGTTATCCTTGTTTTGGTTAATCTTTGGTGTTTTCCAGTGGCCTTTGGGGATCAGAGAGGCTTTTAAGATGACGATAAGGGTATTCCTATGGTGGGGAGTACCAGATCGATCGTAGTTGAATATCTTATTTGTAGAAGGTGGTTGTTAATTATATAAGGATGGTCGTTGGACTATATAAATAGTTTGGTTGTGAAGATGCTCATGTTGGGGGCATGGTTTCTTGTCCTTTCAATGGGATTCTTAGGGACGTGAAGGTTTATGGTGGGGAGATTGTAAGAACCCGTGTTTTTCTGGACTGTGTTTTTGAGAAACAAATTTAAATTTTTGCTGTTGGATGCTCGTGAGGGGTAAAATGGTCATTTTACCCTACCATCTGATCTCGGATAATTTTTCTAACAACTCTATTGGTCCCAGAATAGGTATTTTACCCTAGGAAAGGAGTTTGGTGGAAGTCTGAGCTGTTCGAATTTTGGCGGACTATTTAATATTTAATATTATTAAATTAAATATTAAAGTCTTCACACATGTTTTTTGTAAATAAACTCTAAATGGAGCATTATATTGAGATTTCTTCTACGCTGTTGAGTCTGGAATGGGGAGTTTATCCTAGAGAAGGCATAAACTCATGTTGGGCACCGGGGACGGCCCGTGCCCCTTTTTCTTCTTTTTCTTTTCTTCTTTTCATTTCTTTTCTTTCTCTTCCTTCCTCCTCCTCCTTGCGCACGCTCCTTGTGTGGTCCTCCTTTTTCATGTCCCATGCGGGGATTGGGATATTTAGAAAGAGGGAGAGTTGGGAGGCAATAGGGGTATCGATTCGAAGCTCTCGATGCGTAGAGTCAGCGTGCGGCAACCGGGAGCTGTGAAATTAACCAAAGATTCGACGGTTTCCACCCAAAGGTAGGTCTGTTTATGTTTTCTCCATAGATCCCATTTAAATTTTTTTTTATGTTTCTAAGTCCTTATATTTATTTCTTGTAATCCCATGGGGCTCGATCTGTTTTTTAGGGGGTAAAAACGAGCGTTTCAGGCGTTTGGAGGGATTTCTCATCAGAAAACCTAGAATACACGTCGTGTCTTTCAGGGGTACAAGCCATGTGTTCTTCCCGTTTAGGGAAGATAAATTTTTATTAAGTAAAATCTATTTACTTTGAATAAAATCCATGAATTTGGTGGCCATGTGGCTGACCGTGTGAAATAGAACATGAAATAGTGGTTTTTAAGGAGTACACATCGTGTACTTTGAGTACACGTCGTGTAGTGGTACATGGGCATGTGTTTTAGTGAAAAAACACATGGGGTGACCTTTTTTGAATATTAAACGTCGTGTATAGTAAAATACATGTTGTTTACTATTACACAGGCAAGCCCAATGTGCTCTGGCCATGTACTACTTCAGTTTAGTAGTTTTTGGGATATCTTGGGCTCTGGAAGTCAGAATTGGGTGTTTGAGTAGTCGATTCTGAGCATTGTTTCACTTAGATTGTAATGGTGGACTCTTATTGAAATTTAGAGGTCATATAAATTGAGTTTCTGGGGTTTTATCTAAATTTATGGGTTCTTCCTCCAGTTATCGAGTTCATTTGTCACCTGAGGGTGAGACATGGCGTGGTCGATATGTTGGGTGTTCGGACCAACTTAGTTGATACCTTTAATATGATATGAGCTATAAGCTATCTCCTATAACATCTGCTATAGGATGTTCCCCTTGGGAGATGTTCCCTTCTGGCCTATGAGCCCATGAGACCGGTAACTTTCAAGGATCCCTTGAGGGATGGCTTTACTCGTGTGCTGACCTAGGGAGTCTCTTGTAGGAGCTCTCTCTTGTTATTTCATTGATAGGACCCATGTTATGGAATGCCTATGTTTTCCTTCATTTGAGTATTCTATGTATGATTCCTCCCTTACTCTTCTCTAAGGATCCCATGTAGGATGCATTCGCTCGTGTTTACCTAGAATATCCTGAGTATGATGCCTCCTCATTGTTTGATTTGAGGGACCCAAGGGGTACCCATTGTTTGAATGACCCTAATTTGTTACGTCAGGTTTGGGTAGAGATGGTGATCAGGGGTCACCTAGAACCCGTGGAAAACTGGTGATCCCTTTGGGCTTTGGATGTATTGTTGGGTTGGGCGTTCGGGCCACCCACAGTTGTTTTTTTATATCTAACTTGGGTTGTTGATGCTATAGTGGTTACCAAAGGTGCTTCCTGGTTGGTGGCTGTTGAGCCTGACTCGAGGTGTCTTCTTGTTTGTTGGGATGCCAACTTTGCCTTGTGTGCCTGAGTAGTAGGTGGTCTGCTATTTATTTCCAACTGTTGAGTTGATTTGTGTATCATTGTGCCACGAGCCCATGTTCGCGGTGTCATGTGGTTGAGGCCTTAGCTGATAAGATATCTATAATTTCAGAGATTTTAACACCCCAGGCTTCCATGGTACATTTCCCTTTGAATAGTGCAACAGCTTGCATTGTATGCAACTTCGATATTCTAACACACTATGACCAATCAAAGTAGCCGTTATGAATAGTAATACCCAATTTTTGAAATTTTAAAAATTACATCTTTCAAAATTGACTTAATTTTTGGTTTCGGAATATCTAAATTAGCTTAGGTTGAAATTTTTTTACTTTTTGGATAACTTTTATATTTTGATGAATAGTGACAATTACTAAATTTTAATTAAAAACAACTTTTTTAATCGAAATAATTAATATTTATAAATTATGAATTTGGGTGGTTTAAAAGTATATTTAGAATATATTTTTACCATTTAATACATTGTGGGTCATTGGACATAATTTCATATTTAAACCAGACATAAACAAGTGTCAATCATTTGATTGTTATTATTTCTTAAAAACACGCTTTTTGTTTTGACAGCATGAATTATTTTTAAATTAATTTCTACCACTTCTGTGTTTTGAATTTAAAAAAATGGATTCCATATTTAGAGTTAGGAGGTCCAAATTTTGTAAATAGTTAACTTTTATTTTTATACATTTTGAATAATTACTTCTGTGAATTATTTATTTACCGTGGCTAAAGGGTAATTCGGTAATTAAGGGTAACAAAATAATATTATAATAATATTAATTTACCCTAAAACGTGTCATAACACTATTGGTTGATAAATTTCTGACCATGGGCATCTTTGGGTCGATTTTGGGACCCCATGGAGCCACTTGTAGGTGATAAGGACACTTTATATTAATTATGCTAAAGTAAATACAAAAATGACATAAGCATATGCCTTTTAGAAAAACAATTTTTACATAGGGTTATATATGTTATCATTTAAACTATAAATATTTATTAGAAATCTAAAATGATTAACTACATAATGGTATTTTATTTATAATTGTTATACATTGAATAATTAAATTTATTTATTACATAATAATAATGCAGTATTTTCCTTATTAATGAATGAATCAAACAATCGGTATTATAAATGTTAAAATAAATATAATTTGAACGTTTTTATGACATCCAAGAATTTTATCGGTTAATATGAAATGTTAGGATTGATTAAATTAATTTGGTTCTAATTAATAATGTTGTTAAGACTTTAACAAAAATCAATTATTGAATAGTGTCAAAATTGACATAAATGAGTTTTTTAAACAAATATTATATTATTAATTGATATTCTATTCCTAAAAATATAAGGTTGTTCAAAGGACTTATATTATTATAGTTGTATCATTAATGGACCACTTGGAGGTCTCTTGGATTTATATAGTATGTTTATTAACTATATAATATAAAAATACAATGCGACATGGAAAATGTCAAACTAATTTACTAAGATTTAAAACTAAAAGATAAGGTTAATACAATGACACAAAACTGTATAAAATAGATTGGTTGAAAGGATTTAGACTCATACCCATCATAGAATTTGAATAATCCACTTTAGAGCCATTAGAAACCGAATATGAATTTATTATAAATTAATACTTTAAGTTTGTCTTAAAAAGCCTATCCTCCCCCTTATAAAAGGACACCACTACTAACCAATTCTTCATACCTTCAAAGCCTTTTGTATCGACCAACCACTACCTAAATACCCTCTCAGCTATCCTCCCTTAATCCTAGATGCCTTCCTTTAGTCATAAATCCAACCCAAGGATTCCTTTTGATCAAATCAAAAGGAAGAACCCGAAGAAGAGGTAATGTTTTCACCACCCTCTTTCAAGTTCCATTCTTCCTCAACTTCTTTTTTCATTGTTATTTACATTATAAAATAATAACTCCACTATCTTATATATAATATGATGTTATTATAAATATGATACAACCATATTCAGTATTCTATCCATCCTTTTAATGATATGTCACCATACGTGCGTATGTATGGCTTACCGTCTTCACGTCGTGGTGTAATTGTTCTTCAAAACATTATTATTTGGATGGGTATGATAATGATGTGTAATTGATGTAAATAAAAAATATAACATGATAATGATTCTTTATATATTATATAACATCCAATTATATATTATTTTAATATCAAAAGGATGATATTATCGCTCGTGCGTACATACGGACTACCGTCTCCACGAACGTGATGATATTCATTCCCCATCGTATCAATGCAAGTCTAATTCTCATTTGATGATTAAAAAAGATGTTTAAGGACTTGATATCATTTTTTATATGAATAATATATAACCTATCAATAACAAACATGAATTATGTACCAAAACATATAAAAAAAATGAGTAAGTTAACACCCGAAATGACGATAATACTAAGATATTATTAACAAAGCAATGATAAAAGATCATATATGATATCAAATTAATGTATATGATTCATGTATAATTTAATAAAAATTATTTCACCATTATACAGGAGGTTAACCTACCCTCGACTAAGGAAATGTACAAAGTACGGGTTTATTTCACAATCTCTTCATTATCCAAGGTTGTTTATAGGTAATTATCTACTGGGACCTCTTTATCATCCACATCCATGTTTCTTAAAATTGAATTTCAAATAATTCTTACTATTTTACACACTATGGGTTAAAGTCATTTATACCCTTGTTTGAATTTTTATAATAAGTTTATAAAGGAATTTTTCCATTGTTTTCCAAACAAGGTCCTTTTTAACCTTTTCGACAGAATTAAGGTAAAAATGTTTTTTAACGTATATGGTGGGTGCGGCTATTTTCTGCCGTTATAAAATCATTGAAGCTTCCCTTACAAGATTATAAGAATATTTTGAAAGTAAATGTTTTATTTTATAATTATTTTACATTTAAATGATTTCAAAACGAATATTTTAAAAAGGTACCCTTTATCAAGATCAGAATTTTAAATGTTTTAAATATTTATCTTTGTAAATATTTCTAATTAATGTCCATGTTTTCAAAATAATTTTAAAGATTTATTTATAAGGACATAAATGTTTTGAAATGATATTTCTTTTCAAAAGATTCAAAGTGGTATGGGACACTTTGATTCAAAAATATCTTTTAAATTAATTCCTTTATAAATGTGTGACATTTCAATGATTTCAAAAAAAGAGATATTTCTCTCAAATCATTTTGATTTCATCTATCTCAAAATCCATTAATGTATTTTAAGATTATTTGAGGTTGATTTATTATGATACAAAACTTCTATATTGTATTGATGGTTTTGTGATATGTTTGACTGTGGATGTGTTATTTTTTTATCATTCATGGATTATGGAGAAAGTATTGACATTTCGTATGCTAGTTTTAATACAAATGTTTATGTTATGTTTAAACCTGTTCATATGAGGAATTCATTGGACTTAGTAAGTGACGGGTGGAGCCCACTATAGCTCCTCAATGCATCGGTAGGTCTCGTGAGAAAAACTAGGGTCTTGGCACAAGACCTTGACAAATTCTTATTTGTTGTCTTGTCATGAGGCCTTGACTATGTGGTTATGATAGTCTAACATTATGCATTCCATCATTATGAAAGTGGTTATTTATATTCCATGTGATTATTCGACTAGTAGAATATCCATGTGAATAAGTAAATGGAATTATTTCACTTTATTTTTTCCATGTTATGCTGAAGTTCAAGTTTAAAAGGCTTTTGTTTTAGTTATACATTGCCTTAAATGTTTATGTTTATTTAAGAAAGTTTCCTCTATATTGTTATCTTTACATAGCATCTGAGCTCACCCCTTGAAATGTTTTATTTTTTCCAGGATGTGAAGAAGTATTTTATGAACGACCTATAGGGATAGTATGAGGGAATATTAAGACAATATTTTGTTGTAGTTTCTCACATTATTATGTAATGTAAGACTTATGAATGTATCTAGTGCTTCCAAGGATATTAAACTAATCGTTCTTTCGAGAATTGATCTTTTGAGATCATTCCAATCTAATGTAATAATGCACCGACTCTGGGTAACTGGGCTCGGGGAATTACAGTTGGTATCAGAGGAAGTTTAGTACAAACCTTGGAGGATAGATTTAGATAAACTCTGATTAGAACACGTAGCACTAAGATTGACTTTGACGATTAGTATAAAAGAACTTCCTAGAATTTTGGTATTGTAGAGATTTTGTGTGTTTTCCTTGCAATACATCTCTATCTGGATACGAGCAGGTAGAGGAAGCTCTGGCACAGTTGTACCTAGGGGTAAAACCCAAAAACACCACTTCGAGCTAGACTCGAACGTGAACTACTTCACGACAACGGGACTTGCTGCACTCTTGGTTACGGCACTCCCGAGGGATATGCTTAGGATAATTCTCATTTTCTTTACAAACCATTATGAAGGGTTTATGAGTATATACTTCCTAAAATATTTTTTTATCATTATGGATTATATCCATAAACTGTTTAATTTATGTTAAGTGTTTTACAAGTTTGGAATTATGTATTTTGATTCATAAACTGATCTAGCTTATGTCATTGTTTAGAAATGGCACCTAGTGGAAGAAATGGAAATCGTATCAATGCACGCACTCCATGTAGGGATTTCACACCTTCTAAATATAATTATAGTGGAGATGGTGATGTAACTGCTGTTGATCAGCTAATCACCATACTGGGACAACTCACTCAGGTTATGAATAATAACCTTACCCTTATGGAGTACCCTGATCCACAGCATGGAGGATCAATGTTAGATCGCTTCATGAGGAAAAAAACACCAAAATTCGATGGGGGTACAAATCCACTAGTAGCTGATCAATGGATAAGTTCCCTAGAGAAAATATTTCAGGCTTTGAAGAGTAGTGAAAGGGAAAAGTTTATCATGGCAGTTTACCGCCTCACTGGAGATGTTGATCAACGGTGGTCATTAATTCAAAACACAAAGGACAATGAAGAAGTATCAAGTATGGAATAGAGGGAGTTTAAAGATATTTTCTTAGAAAAATACTTTCCTCATTACAATCGAGCATATATGGAAAGGAAATTTCTCAGTCTGAGGCAAAAGGAGGATGAGAATGTCGCAAAGTATGAAGCTAACTTTACAAGGTTAGCAAGGCATGTATCAGATTATATACGTAACCCAAGGAGTAATATTGATTGTTTCTTTGATGGGTTAAAATCATTTCTTCATCGAGCATTAGTCTCACAATCCTTCTCATCATATGAAGACATTTTCTCATGCGCTATAAAGACAGAAAATGAATTCTCTAAATCTTATGACAATAAATTAAGGAAAGAGAAGAAGATAATGGTGGAACAAGAGATAGATAAATAGAAAAAGGGAAATAAGGATTTTCCATTAGGTGATAATTGTGGGAAGAAACACCCTGTTACTTACCTAAAAGGAATGAGAGTTTGTTACAAATGTGGAGAAAAAGGTCACCAGGCTCGTGATTGTAAGGGAAAGATAAATGTTGTCAATGTTGAAAGCTACAATTGTAGAGAAATGGGGAATTATGAGAATGAATTCCCTAAGAACCAAGGAAACTTACCTCAGAAAAGGCCAAGGGATCAAGGCCAATCTTATAATGTTACTACAGTTGAAGTGGAATAATTAATGTATTTATGTTTTTGACCTCAAGGATTATATTCTAGTTATAAGAACAATGAGATATATATAAGGATTGTACTACAGTACTTGTTGTTTTCATTAAGGTTTTAATATGACTAAGGTAATCATATTTTCAGTATATGACAATAAGATAAACTTTACTTTGTCTGGGAAATCTGATGTGACAATTGATTTTGGAATTTAGATACTTTTTACACAGAGTTTGGAAAGAGGTACTTTGGATAACTATAATGTTTGGAGTGGATTAAGTTGAACTTTGGATATTATTTTTTAAGGTTAAAACAATCCTTATGGTCACTGTTTGTAATATTATGATACTATAGTTTTATTAAAAGGACAACCTGCTGTTCGGGCGATAACCTGTCGCATCGGACAAAGTTGCAGGTATAAAACCTACAACCATAGTGCGGCAGGCCTTTATTACCTACCACTAGCCTACAAGATTTCCCTGGTCAATACAAAGTATTTTTCTTCAATTTAATGGTATATGTTAATGTTTGTATCCTTATACGATTAGGATAAATAATTTTTTTTGAGTTCTATTATCTTTTGGAGTGAAAGATGAGTTTGTGATAGAAATTAGTTGAAGGATGAAACTCTACTTGTCAAGTATATATATATATATATGTGTGTGTGTGTATATTTATCTTATTATATAAAGAAACTAATTCATAAACATCAGGTAAGGGATCTTAAAACCAAAAATTTTTTATCCTAATACCTTATGTTTTGTTGAACCAATGATATTTTAAATCATCATAGATTGATGGCTTTGAGGCCCTCAATTCTACAATTGTTTGTAACTGATGACCTCAATCAATCCCTATAAATATTTACGTTTTTCCTCCAATTATGGGTCTCTAACTTCCACTAATGTTCTCCAAATAAAAATCATAATTTTGTGGTGACCCTCTCATTTCCCTTTTCCTCTTATCAAGACTAAATTTTATTAACCCAATTTCCTATGTGGGGTTTCCCACAAAGATATTTTCTATTTTCAACCTTTTATTTTTGAAGAACAATTTCAAATTGCAAGGATGCAATTTATTGAAGGGGGGTATAAGGTAACACCACAAGCTTCCATGGTATGTTTCACTTTGAATAATTAAATAGCTTTCATTGTATGCAACTTTGATATTCGAACACACCGCGACCAATCCAAGTAGCTGTTATGAATAGTAATACCAACTTTTTGAAATTTTATAAATTTTATCTTACAAAATTGACTTCATTTTTAGTTTTGAAATATCAAAATTAGCTTAGGGTGAAATTTTAGTACTTTTCGGATAACTTTTATATTTGGATGAATATTGAAAATTACTAAATTTTAATTAAAAACAACTTTTTTAATCGAAACAATTAATAGTGATAAATTATTAATTTGAGTGGTTTTAAATTATATTTAGAATATATTTTTACCATTTAATACAGTGTTGTTCATTGGACATAATTTCACATTTAAAACAGATATAAACAAGTGTCAATCTTTTCATAGTTGGTATTTCTTAAAAACACGCTTTTTTGCTTTGACAGGGGGAATTAATTTTAAATTAATTTATTCCACTTCCGTGTTTTGAATTTAGAAAAACGGATTCCATATTTAGAATCAGGAGGTACAAATTTTTTAAATAGGTAACTTTTATTTTTAGACATTTTTAATAACTACTTCGGTAAATATTTTATTTACCATGCTTAAAGGGTAAATCCGATAATTAAGGGTAACAAAATAATATTATAATAACATTAATTTACCATAAAACGTGTCCTAACCCTATTGATTGACACATGTCCGACCATGGGCATCTTTTAGTCGATTTTGGGACCCCATGGAGCCACTTGTAGGTGATGAGGACACTATATATTAATTAAGTTAAAGTAAATAAAAAAATGACATAAGCATATATCTTTTAGAGAAACAATTTTTATAATAGGGTTATATATGTTATCTATGACAACCCTTCTTTTGTTACAAACATAATCATGATTTATTACATAAAACATCACTTGATACAACAAAGAAGATCGAGAGGTTTAGTGTCTTTGGGTCAAAGGATCATTACATAAAAACATGAAAAACGAAATACAACATCTTTATTAAAAACTTCCTTTACATGACCACTATATTCCCTCGTACTTAGCATTGCATTGGATAAACAGAGGACATGCATAAGAAAGGGTGAGCTATAAAGGCCAGTAAGGGAGTACACATGGAATAACATGAGGAGTACAATACATGTTAGAAAATAGGCATATAAATAGAGAATAAAATAAACATGAACATAAAGGAATGATAAAGCATGATAATCATAACATGGAAATGTGGCAACAACACTTAACATGGAATTAGCATGAGCCAAGGCTCATTGCACATGGAGCATGAGTAAATCCTAATTGAACATAAATCATGAGTAAAACCTCATTGCACTTGAATTTTCATAAGTCGGCACTCATTGTACGTGACGTATCATGATACTATACTTTACCCAATGCATTGGAGCGCTATAAGGGCTCACCCTTATTAAACATTTCATTTCATGCATAAGTGTGCCACATGGATCATAAAACATGGATTCATAAAACATAATAATTTATTCCACGATAAAGGAATGTGGAATTCATACATGAAACATTATAATCAATAAGTAAATGTTCATAAAGGTGATTACCCTTGATGGATAAATGGGCATGGTATTCACTACACAATGGCATTGGCTTTGAAAATCGGTGCGATATCGGCAGCGTAACGACGTGACATAAGAAGTCATAAAAACGGTTTATGAGAGAGAAAGTTGTTCCTCATCATATTTACATGTAATGGACAGTATGGAGGTCATATAGATACATTTCCCAACAATTTTAATGGAATTTAGATTCATGATACAAAAGTATTGCTTGAATGTAAATGAAGAGAGAGAAGTTCCTTTCAGAATTTCGGCATAGTAACGTGTGTACATGGGAGGAATTTAATGAGAGAGAAAGGTGTCTCCCATAATTCAAACATAAATAGGGCAGTATTAGGGAGGTGTGAAACCATACCCCAACATTCATAATTGAAATTAAAAGGGCAAACCAACTTAAAGAAAATTGGACAAAAAAGAGAAAGGAAGAAAAAACCCTTACTTGGAAGTGTGCTTCCAAAGGCTATAGGGAGTCCTGTGAGAGGCTTCTTGGGAGCTTGGGGCACCTTGGGAGGATTTTAGAGAGATTAGGTCAGAGGTTGGAAGAACTCCAATGGCTTTGAGTGAGGAGGATGTGGGAGCTTGGGTGGGTTTATATAGGAAAGGTGAGGAAATTCTTTATTATTTAGGTTTGGGTCCCCTTACATTAAATTAATCCAAACCACAAACCATCTAATGGTTTTTGCCCAAGGTTTTAGGAAAAGGGAAGAGTAAAAAAATATTTTATAAGTCCAAAGTCCGAACTTCTTAAAATACTAGGGTTGAATATGTGGAGGTGAGTTACACTCCCAAGAATATTAATTCAAAAAGGCAAGGTGTTGAATAAGTCTTGAGGGGTCCATTAAAGCATTGAAAAGTAAAACAAACCCAAAATCACATTCTTTTAATGTTAAAACATATATTTTCTGAACATAAATATTATAGTATTTTATTACATCACTATTGAGACATTATGATGTCATAAAACACATTATATATTTAAACAGTATTTAATTTTAACCCAAAAATTTGACTGTCTGAGAAAATTATGAAAAATTCACTATTGGATAATTTCGATGTCCTGATTCCAGAAATAACATTTATTTTATCTAAATAATTTTCTAAATATGTTAATTTTTACTTTTAAAATAAAAACCGACATTTATCGAAAATTCACGGGTTTTGACAGAAATGCCTTTCAAACCTTAATAAAAATTGTAATTGTATTCATAAAATTATAAGATCATTTATATTTAATAAAAATTAATTTATTAATAATATTTTATTAAAATATTATTTAATTAAAAAATACCTTAATTTTAAAAAATAGAATTCTTAATTAAATAATAACTAAAAACACCATTTGTACTTTAAAACCTATTTACAATGTATAAAAAATGACTAGAAATTATATTAATTTTTATATAAAAAAATAATGTACATGAACATAGTACTACTTATTTGTTACATAACCCCTTAAAACATCCGCATAAGGCCTAAGGGTAAGGTGTGCGACGGTGAAAGACTCTTGGGGTGGCTCGGATAACATTGCTCGAGTGGTAATTTCAATCAACTTCCACTTTTCCCATAGGCGGTCATGTTCGAGCTTGACATGATGAAGCTCATCTTGGGCTTGGCCAAAGGCGAAGCCCAAGGATGCCACCTCTTTTCCGAGCTCCAACAAATGGGCTTCGTATGGAGAAATTCTACTGGATGAGGCCATCGCTTCCTTTGTCTGAGTAAATTTGGATTTGTTAAAGCCCTGTATTTATACTAATCATGTGATCACTATTCAATGGCTATATTAGCAACGGTCAAAATTCTTAACATAAAACCAATGAAGTTGAAACTTTATATAAACATAAAGAGACATTTAACTATATCGAGAGGGATTTCCATTAATGAAACTTTGGGTCGTTACAATATTCCCCCCGTAAGAAATTTCACCCTCCAAATTTTTCTTTTCCCACACTAAAACAGATGTGGGAAACTCAGCTTCATCATTTCCTCTGATTCCCAAGTCGCTTCTTCAAACATGTGGTTTCTCCACAACACCTTGACAAGGGGTATTGTCTTATTTTGTAGAACTTTTTCTCTATGATCTAAGATCTTCACTGGTTTCTCCTCAAAAGAAAGATCATCTTCCTATTGTACCACCTCAGAAGAGAGTACATGTGAAGGGTCCGGTATGTACTTCCTTAAGAGGGATACATGAAAGACATCATGTACTTTGGCCATGGCAGGTGGAAGTACTAGTCGATAGGCCAAAGCCCCTACACGATCAAGAATCTCGAAGGGGCCGATGTACCTTTGACTTCACTTCCCTTTCTTTCCAAACCTCATGACCTTCTTCCATGGAGATATGCATAGAAAAACCATGTCCCCAACTTTAAACTAAAGGTCTCGTTGACGGTTATCTGCATAACTCTTCTATCGAATCTAATCTGCCTTGATATACTGCTGAATGGTTTTCACCTTCTCCACCATTTCATTGACCATTTCTGGTCCAAGAATCTTGTGTTCACTGACCGCATCCCAACATGTCAGTGTTCTTCACCATTTCCCATACAGGGCTTCATATGGTGCCATTTGGATGCTTGAGTGGAAACTGTTATTATAAGAGAACTCAACCAGAGGAAGATGTTGATCTCGTCCTCCTTTAAAGTCCATTGAGCACGCACTCAATATGTCCTCAAAGTGTTTGGATAGTCCGCTCGGATTGGCCATCAGTTTGAGGATGATACGCCGTACTGAAGTTCAGTTCAGTATTCAGAGCATGTTGAAGACTCTTCCAAAACTTAGAGGTGAATCTTGGATCTCTATCAAACACAATAGATAGTGGTATTCCATGCAACCTTACCACTTCTCTGATATATATTTCTTCCAGTTGATCCAATTAGAAATCCTCCCGAATAGAAATGAAGTGTGCAGTCTTTGTAAGATGATCCACAATAACAAAGATTGCATTGTTGCCTTTGGATGTCCTCGGAAGTCCGGTGACAAAGTCCATGGTGATGTTCTCCGATTTCCATTCCGGTATGGGCAATGGTTGCATCATCCCCTTATAATTCTGCCTCTCTGCCTTCAATTGCTGGCACACCAGGCACTTTGATGTATATTTAGCAATTTCCTTCTTCATATTATCCCACCAAATGTTTTCTCGGAGATCTCAATACATCTTTCTACTCCCTGGGTGAATAGAGAAATTTGAACTATGTGCATAATCCAAAAGGGTTTTCTTCATCTCTGGACATGATGGAACACATAGTCTTTTCCCAAAATGCACAATTCCTTCATCATTAACATCAAACTCTGAGGATTTACCTTTTTTGACCGCTTCCAATTTTTCCTGAATTCCCACATCATCCTTTTGATCATCCTTTAATCTTTCCAAAAGAGATGGTTGAGAAATTATTTGTGAAAGGATTGATGATTTTCCCTTCTTTATGATTCCCACGTCCATCTTAATCAAGTCTAAGAAGATTGGATCCTTCTCAATTCTCATCATTGATAGAATTTCTGGGTCATTTCTACTTAGGGAATCTGCCACCTTGTTCACTTTCCCAGGATGGTAATGTATAGAATAGTCCTAATCCTTGATGAGATCTATCCATATTCTCTAAAGAAAATTAAGCTCTTTATGTGTAAATATATATTTAAGACTCTTGTGGTCAGTATATATCTCACATTTCTCTCCATAGAGATAATGCCGCCAGATTTTCATGGAAAAGATCACCGTCGCTAACTCCAGATCATGTGTTGGATAGTTTCGCTCTTGTATTTTAAACTGCCTTGAGGCATAGGATATAACTTTATCATTCGGCATCAGCACACATCTTAAGCCCTTCTTTGAAGCATCACTAAAAACAACAAAAAGTTCCCCACTTGTGGGTAAAGTGAGCACGGGCGTAGTGATAAGCCTCCTTTTCAAATCCATGGCGATTTCTTTGCATTCATCACTCCAATAAAACTTTACTCCCTTTCGAGTTATCTTGGTAAGAGGGTTGGAAAATCGTGAGAAATTTCTCACAAATCGTCGATAATATCCTGCTAACCCTAAGAAGCTATGGATATCCGTTACCGATGTTGGCCTCGACCATCCCTCAATTGCATCTATTTTGGAGGGGTCCACAGATATCCCAATGCTTGTGATGATATGCCCCAAGAATGAGTTCCCCTTCAACCAGAACTCACACTTTCTGAACTTTACATAGAGCTTCTCCTTGCGCAAAGTCTCTATTATAGTTTTTAAATTCTCCCGACGATCCTCCTTGGTTTTGGAGTATATTAGAATATCATCTATAAAGACTACCACATATTTGTCAAGTTAATCTCTAAAGGCTCTATTCATCAAGTCCATGATATTTCTGGAGCATTGGTGAGTCTGAATGTCATTACTATGAGTTCATAGTGCTTGTATCTTGTACGAAAAGCAGTCTTGGGGACATCTTCCTTCTTAACCCTTACTTGATAATATCCCAACTGCAAGTCCACCTTGGGGAAGTATTGTGCTCCACACAGCTGATTCAATAAGCCATCAATTCGTGGGAGAGGATACTTGTTCTTTATCGTGATTTTGTTATGTTCACGATAATCGATGCAAAGTTGCATTGACCCAACCTTCTTCTTGACGAAGAGGACCGGTGAACCCCATGGTGAAACACTTGGGCGTATAAACCCTTTATCCAGATTCTCCTGTAGTTGTTTCTTCAGCTCTTCAAGCTCTACAACAACCATTCTATATGGAGTCTTGGATATTGGTAAAGCCCTGGGTATAAGTTCAATTGAGAATTCAACATCTCTTCTAGGAGGAAGACTAGGCAGTTCCTCGGGAAACACTTCAGTGAATTCCCTCACAATAGGCATTTCTTCAAGGATGGTTTCTTCTTTGGACTCAATCAACTGAGCCAGAAACGCATGCTCATAAGGCTGTAATATCCATGCTTGAGATGATGGAGCTAAAAGAGATTCATCTTCCTCCTTACACTTGTAAAGAATTGGGGGTTTATTCTCCATATGGAGTGTGATTTCCCTCTCCCAAAAATTTATGTTGGCTCTATATAAGGAAAGCCAATCCATGCCAAGAATTGCATAAAATTACACAAGAGGGAGTACGACGAGGTTCTACTAGAAATTCAATCCACATACTATAACAGGGGAGGACTTATATTCATGGGATGCAATGATTGCCCCATTTTCCATACTCACAGACATCTTTACTTCCATGATTTTTGGTGGTGCATGGATTGTTCTACTAAAATTTCGAGATATAAAAGAATGCGTAGAATCTGAATCAAAAAGTTTGTTCGCTATTCTTGAATGAATAACTAGCGTACCTGTCACCACTTTGTTGTCGGGGTTCACTTCAGCATAAGTGATGGAAAAAGCTCTTCCATGCTGCATTGGAGGTTGTTGGTTGTCTCTGAAAACCCTTGGGGGTACTGATTTGCAAAATGACCCGGTTATTTTCATTTTTGGCATTGAACAATGCGTTGAGGTTCGAACGGAGCGTTCCTCTCCTCTATCGCAGCTGTAGATCTTTCTTTCCGACATTTAACAGCTATGTGCCCTTCTCTTCCACACCTAAAGCATTTTCTCGTCCCCTTAAGGCAATTTCGAGGTTGCTTCTTTCCGCACTTTTGGCAAGTGGGGTGCTGGATCTTATTAGCACCGTTGGATTTGTCCATCGGACCACTATCATTGAATTCCACCTTATGATTCTTGTCCCCATGATACACCTGTGATTCCCCGATCTCTATTTCGACCTTGAGGGAACATCGGACTTTCCTCATAGTTGTCGAAGTCACGGATCGCTAATGCTTTCCGCAAGCTAGGCTTCATGCCACCAAAGAAACGGTCAACCTTGCATTCGGGGGTAACGACAAAGCTAGAAGTGTATCATGCAAGCCTTGTGAACTTTTCCCCGTACGCTCCAACAGATTCTTCATCTTTTTTCTTGAGGGAAAGGAAGTCCCTTTCCATCTTAAGCCAGAGGGTGCGCGGAAAATATTTATCGAAAAACATCTACCAGAAATCCTTCCATTCCAACGCCTCGATCTCCTCCTCAGGCTTCATATTTTTGATCAACGTCCACCATTGATCAGATTCACCCTCCATACGATAAGCCTCCAGGAGATCCATATCTTTTTCAAAACATTTGGGGATGGATAATATCTTTTCAATGGAGTTGATCCATTTTTCAGCGATCGTGGGATCGGATGATCCACTAAAATTAGGAGGCCTTTGCCTCATCAAGCTCTTGATAGCGACTTATTCCTTATTAGGGAGGTTGAACGTTCCTATTGACTCGTGTTTATATTCAAAACTTGAGTTAGCTGAGAGAGAAGCGTGACAAAGTTCGTGGTTCCCTCTCCCATTGGATCGGGCATCTCATTAGTACAGTCATCACACTGATCTTCACAAGGGTTGTCAGCCCAAGTCCTCCTATTACCGGCCGTTGTCTCAAATAAAAGGAAAGTTAGGGGTAACACATAAAGGGTAATCCAAAGACAAAATTTGATGACTTATAAAAAAACATTTATTTCCTTACTCAAGAGTCTATAGGCTTCATTCTAGGCTTTTCATGATCTACTTTCTAACATATATTCGTAGGGGAATTTTTTGAATTCCCTTAATAAGGGTTCATACTAAGCTTTTGAATTTATCAAAACATATACCCCAGTAGTGTCGTAACCAATAGTGCAGCAAGGCCCGTTGTCGTGCACCAGTTCTCGTTCGAGTCTATCTCAAAGCGGTGTTTTCGGGTTTTACCCCTAGGATACATCTGTGCCAAAGCCGCCTCTACCTGCTCGTATCCAGACAGGGATGTATTTGTTTGATAAAACACTTACTTAGTACTTACCAAAACTTAGGGATGTTTTTATTATACTTAGTCTTGTATCAAAGACTTTACTAGGGTTTCTGAATCCCAAAAATAACTAAACCTATCCTCTGATACCAACTATGACAATGCTGCTTTTATTACAAACTTAAACATGATTTATTACATAAAACATCACTTGATACAACAAATAAGATCGAGAGGTTTAGTGTCTTTGGGGTTTAGGATCATTACATAAAAACTTGAAACATGAAATACAACATCTTTATTGAAAACTTCCTTTACATGATCACTACACTCCCTAGTACTTAGCATTGCATGGGAAAACCTGAGGACATGCATAAGAAAAGGGTGACCTATAAAGCCCAGTAAGGGATTACACATGGAATAACATGAGGAATAAAATACATTTTAGACAATAGGAATATCAATAGATCATAAAATAAACATGAACATAAAGGCATGTTAAAGCATGATAATCATAACATGGAATCAGTATGAGCCAAGGCTCATTGCACATGGAGCATGAGTAAATCATCATTTCACATAATGCATGAGTAAACCCTCTTTGCACTTGAATTAGCATGAGTCAACACTCATTTAACATGACGTATCATGATGCTATACTTTACCCAATGCATTATAGCGCTATAAGGGCGCACCCTTCCTAAACATTTCATTTCATGCATAAGTGTGCCACATGGATCATAAAATATGGATTCATAAAACACAATAATTTATTCCATGATAAAGGAATGTGGAATTAATACATGAAACATTATAATCAATAACTAAATGTGCATAAAGGTGAATACCATTTATGGAGAAATGGGAATGGTATTCACTACACAATGGCATTGGCTTAGAAAATCGGTGCGATTTCGGCAGTGTAACGACGTGACATAAGAATTCAGAAAAACGGTTTATGAGAGAGAAAGTTGTTCCTCATAATATTAAATGTAATGGACAGTAATGAGGTCATATAATTACATTACCCAACAATTGTAATGTAATTTAGATTCATGATACAAAAGTATTCCTTGAATGTAAATGAGGAGAGGGAAGTTCCTTTCGAAATTTAAGCATAGTAA
The DNA here is from genome assembly GCA_963277665.1 of Viscum album. Taxonomy (NCBI): domain Eukaryota; kingdom Viridiplantae; phylum Streptophyta; class Magnoliopsida; order Santalales; family Viscaceae; genus Viscum; species Viscum album. The sequence goes on along the minus strand of OY728167.1, from coordinate 801,533,752 downwards.
CGTCTGTACATGGGATGAATTTAATGAGAGAGAAAGGGGTATCCCATAATTAAAACAAAATAGGGCATTATAAGGGATGTGTGAAACCATACCCCAACATTCATAACTGAAATTAAAAGGGAAAAACAACTTAAAGAAAATTGGACAAAAAAGAGAAAGGAAGAAAAAACCCTTACTTGGAAGTGTGCTTCCAAAGGCTAGAGAGAGGCTTGTGAGAGGCTTCTTGGGAGCTTGGGGCACCTTGGGAGGATATTAGAGAGGGTAGGGCAGAGGATGGACGAACTCTAAGGGATTTAGTGAGGAGGATGTGGGATCATGGGTGGGTTTATATAGGAAAGGTGAGGGAATTCTTTATTATTTAGGTTTGGGTCCCCTTACAATTAATTAATCCAAACCACAAACCATCCCATGGTTTTTGACCATGGATTTTGGAAAAAAAAAGAGGAAAACAATATTTTATAATGCCAAAGTCCGAAATTCTTAATATATTAGGGTTTCTTATGTGGAGGTGAGTCACACTCCCATGGAAATTAATTTAAAACGGCAAGGTGTTGAATAAGTCTTGAGGGGTCCATTAAAGCTTTTAAAAGTAAGTCAAAAAAACCAAAAATCACATTATTTTAATGTTAAAACATATATTGGCCGAACATAAATATTATATTATTTTATTACATCACTATTGGGTCATTATGATGTCATAAAACACATTATATATTTAAACGGTATTTAATTTTTACCCAAAAAATTGACTGTCTCAGAAAATTTTGAAAAAATCACCGTTGGATAATTTCAACGTCCTGATTCCAGAAATAACATTTATTTTATCTAAATAATTTTTAAATTATGTTAATTTTCACTTTTAAAATAAAAACAGACATTTATCGAAAATTCACGGGTTTTGACAGAAATGGCTTTCAAACCTTAATTAAAATTATAATTGCATTCATAAAATTATAAGATCATTATATTTAATAAAATATTATTTAATTAAAAAATAACTTAATTGAAAAAAACTAGAATTCTTAATTAAATAATAACTAAATACACCATTTGAACTTTAAATACTATTTACAATGTATAAAAAATGACTAGAAATTATATTCATTATTATATAAAAAAATAATGTACTTGAACATAGTACTACTTATTTGTTACATAACCCCTTAAAACAGCTGCATAAGTCCTAAGGGTAAGGTGTGCGATGGTGACATACTTTTGTGGTGGCTCAGATTAATCGCTCGAGTGGTAATTTAATCAACTTCCACTTTTCCCGTAGATGGTCACGTTTGAGCTTGAAATGATGAAGCTCAGCTTTGGCTTGGTCAAGGGATAATCCCAAGGATGCCACCTCTTTTCTGAGATCCGACAAACGGGCTTCGTATGGGGAAATTCTACTGGATGAGGCCATCGCTTCCTTTGTCTGAGTAAATTTGGATTTGTTAAAGCCCTATATTTATACTAATCATTTGATCACTATTCAGCGGCTATATTAGCAATGGTCAAAATTCATAACATAAAACCAATGAAGTTGACATTTTATATAAACATAAAGAGACATTTAACTAGATCAAGAGGGATTTACATTAATGAAACTTTGGGTCATTACATTATCTTTTCGAATATAAATATTCATTAGAAACCTAAAATGACTTTCTATATAATGGTATTTTATTTATAATTTGTATAAATTGAATAATTAAATTTATTTATGACACAATAATGATGTAGTATTTTCCTTATTAATGAAACAATCAAACAATTGGTATTATAAATGTTAAAATAAATATTATTTGAACGTTTTTATGACATCCATGAATTTTATTGGTTAATATGACATGTTAGGATTGATTAAATGAATTTGTTTCAAATTAATAAATTTGTTAAGACTTTAACAATAATCAATTATTGATTAGTGTCAAAATTGACATAAATGTGTTTTTAAAACAAATATTATATTATTAATTGATATTCTATTCCTATAAATCTAAGGTATAGAAAAAGGAATTATATAATGATAGTTGTATCATTAATGGAACACTTGGGGGTATCTTGGATATATATAGCAAGTTTACTAACTATATAATATAAAAATACAAAGTGACATGACAAATGTCAAACTAATTAACTAAGAGTTAAAACTAAAATGATAAGGTTAATATAATGACCCAAACCAGTCTAAAATATATTGGTTGAAAGTATTTCGACCCATTTCCACCTTAGACTTTGAATAATCTACTTTGGAGCCATTAGAAATAAAATATGAATTTATTATAAATTAATACTTTAAGTTTTTTCTAAAGAGCCCCTCCCCCCCCCCCTTATAAAAGGACACCACTTATAACCAATTATTCATACATTCAAAGCCTTTTGGTTCGTCCAAACTCTACCCAAATACCCTCTCACTAATCCTCACTTAATCCTAGAGGCCTTCCTTTAGTCATAAATCCATCCCATGGAGTCCTTTTGACCAAATCAAAAGAAAGAACCCGAAGAAGAGGTAATGTTTTCACGACACTCTTTCAAGTTACTTTCTTCTTAAACTTCTTCTTTATTTGTTATTTCCATTATAAAATAATAACTCCAGTATCTTATATATATTGTGATGTTATTATAAATATGATACAAAAATATTCAGTATTCTATCCATCCTTTGAATGACATGTTACCATACGTGTGTACATACGGCTTACCGTCTACACATCGTGGTGTAATTGTTATTCAAAACATTATTATTTAGATGGGTATGATAATGATGTGTAATTGATGTAAATAATGAATATAACATGATAATGATTCTTTATATATGATAAAACATCCAATTATATATTATTTTAATATCAAAAGAATGATATTATCGCTCGTACTTACGTACGGACTACCATCTCCACGAACACGATGAGATTCATTCCCCATCGTATCCATGAAAGTATAATTCTCATTTGATGACTAAAAAATAAGTTTAAGGACTTGATATCATTCTGTATATGAATAAGATATAACCTATCCATAACAAACATGACTTATGTAACAAAACAAATAAAAGAAAATGAGTAAGTTAACACCCAAAACGACGATAATACTAAGATATTATTAACAAAGCAATGTTAAAAGATAATATATGATATCAAATTAATGTATATGATTCTTGTATAATTTAATAAAAATTATTTCACAATTATACAGGAGGTTAAACTACCCTTGACTAAGGAAAAGTACAAGGTAATGGTTTATTTCACAATCTCTTCATTATCCGAGGTTTTTTATATATAATTATCTACTGAGACCTCTTTATCATCCACATACATGTTTCATAAAAATGAATTTCAAATCATTATTACTCTTTTACAGACAATGGGTTAAATTAATTTATACCCTTGTTTTACTTTTTATAATAATTTTATAAAGGAATCTTTCCATCATTTTTCAAATAAGGTCCTTTTTAACCTTTTCGATAGAATTAAGGTAAGAATGTCTGTTTTTAACTTATACGGAGGGTGCGGCTATTTTCCGCCATTATAAAATCTTTGAAGCTTCCCTTACAAGATTATAAGAATATTTTGAAAGTAAATGTTTTATTTTATAATTATGAGACTTTTAAATGATTTCAAAATGAATATTTTAAAAAGGTACAGTTTATCAAGATCAGAATTTTAAATGTTTTAATGATTTATCCTTCTAAATATTTCTAATTAATTTACATGTTTTCAAAATATATTTAAGGATTAATTTATATGGACATAAATTTTTGGAAATGATATTTCTTTAGAAAAGTTTCAAAGTGGTATGGGACACTTTGATTCAAAAATATCATTTAAATTAATTCCATTATAAATGTGTGACTTTTCAATGATTTCAAAAAAGGAGAAATTTCTCTCAAATCGTTTTGATTTCATCTATGTCAACATCCTTTGATGGATTTAAAGCTTATTTGAGGTTGATTTATTATGATACAAAACATCCATATTTTATTGAAGGTTTTGTGATATGTTTGACTTTGGATGTGTTATTTTTATACCATTCATGGATTATGGAGAAAGTATTGACACTTCATATGCTAGTTTTTATAAGAATGTTTATGTTATGTCTAAACCTATTCATATGAGGAATGCATTGGACTTAGTAAGTGATGGGTGGATCCCGTTATAGCTCATCGATGCATCGGTAGGTCTCATGAGACAAACTAGTGTCTTGGAAAAATGCCTTGAAAAAATCTTATTTATAGTCTTGGTAGGAGGCCTTGACTATGTGGTTAGGATAGTCTGGCATTATGCATTCCATCATTATGAAAGTGTTTATTGATATTGCATGTGATTATTCGACTAGTATAATATCCATGTGAATAAGTAAATGAAATTATTTCAATTTATTTTTTCCATGTTAGGTTGAAGTTCAAGTTTAAAAGGATTTTGTTTTAGTAATACAATGCCTTAAATGTTTATGCTTATTTAAGAAAGATTCCGCTATATTGTTATCCTTACTGAGAATCTGAGCTCACCCCTTTCAATGTTTTATTTTTCCTAGGATGTGAATAAGTATTTTATTAATGACTTGCAGGGATAGTATGAATGAATATGAAGACAATATTTTGTTGTAGTTTTTCACTTTATTAAGTAATGTAAGACTTATGAATGTATCTAGTGTTTCCGAGGATACTAAACTAATCAGTCTTTCGAGACATGATCTTCTGAGATCATGATGATCATATGTAATAATGCACCGACTCTGGGTAACTGTGGTTGGGGCATTACATAGATAATCTAATGATAAATATAAACTGTTGTTTGGGATCATTGCATGGATCCAGGGCCACCCCGTGGATGAATTTCCCTTGTTTAGCCATTTGGCCAGGATACCCGTGGGTATGTCGTGATGATAGCATGTTTTGAGTTTTCTTGAGAGGAAACATATATAAATTCTTGTTTGTATGTTGGGATCGGACCGGTTACTTGATTTCATATGGAAGGCCTAAGGGTAGTATTTTATTTATCCTGAGGGCAGTGTTTTGTTTCGCCTGAGGGAAAGTTTATGTTTAACCTGAGGGAAGTGTTTGTTTAGCCTGAGGGAAACGTTTATCATGCCTGAGGGAAGTGATTTGTTAGCCTAAGGGAAGTATTGTTTAGCCCGAGGGAAACGTTTCTCATGCCTGAGGGCAGTAGCTTCCGTGCCTGAGGGAAATATTCTTATACTCCTGAGGGTACTATTTGTTTTTCCTGAGGGAAGTTACCTGATGGTATCATTTCTGTTCACTTGAGGGTAAGGATTCAAATGTCTAAGGACAATGGTTACTTGTTTTTGGTTAACTTGTTCAGAGATATATTTCCGGTGTTGGCCGAAGCAGTAACATGTCGATGGGATTACGGACCTAGAGATCGACTTAACGATACACGGCTTGAGTGGCACAACATCCAGCTCAATTCCCTTGTACAAGACGTCAAGGAGATCGGGCTTATGGTCCCAAGGATCGACTGCTGATGTTGTTTCTTTTTATTTGAATTACTTAATCTTGAATATTCATATTTATGTACATTTTTATAGGTATGGTACTATACATGAGTACATATATAGATATGGACATCCATGGTGGAACTACCCTAGTTGGCAGGGTTTACATACCCTAGGTTTGACTGTGGATGTATGTTTGGTTTACTTCGTCTTTTGTGTTCCAGCTAGGCTGAGCACATTGTTGTTGCATACACTTTTAGCCGCATAGTTGTAGGTTGATTGTTGGGGTTCCCTACTGAGATTATTTATCACCCCTGCACGTGCACCTCGGTGTACGTGTAGTCCTTATGTACTCTTTTCAGGTTGAGCACAAGTTGCATGGTGGATAGGGTTGAGGCCCAGTGTTGCATGATCAAGCGGAGCTGTCGAGTGGTTCTACTGATCGGGCTGCTGCCATTCGACAGTGTCTGGAGATCGAGTACGTGGATTGGCTCGAAGTTAGAAGTTGAGCCCTTTAATTTTACCTTCTTTTTCTTTTGTTCTTGTATCTGTATGGTCGGCCTAGTGGGTGACCACCGTTGTATTGTATTGCATAGCTGTTCGGGCTTTTACAACATTTTACTATTACAACTTGTTCTATTTCAGTTCTTTACTACTTCCTCACTCTGTTTACTTTCCACTATATATGATACTTAGTTATTTCCGTTGTTTTCTTACTCTATTATGAGGGAATAGTCTCCCCACTATCACACCCTAGGCCCTCGCTTCTATTCGGCAGCCTCTGGCTTACGAGGAGGCGTGCTTGAGGCCTTGTGGCGAACCGGCTCAGAGCACTGGTTTAGAGGCTTCTAGGTTGGGATGTTACAAAGTGGTATAATAGGATTTTCTTTTCCTGTTATTTACTATTTGGGATTTGGTATACATGAGTATTAGGATTGTGTCGGAACCTCTGACGGATATCGGGCTGGTGCGTCGAGAACACTTGTTCTGGTACGAAGTCCCGGTTGCCAGGGTTTGGGATTGTTGTTCTGATTTTGTGATGTTACAGTTTTATATGATTTTATCCTTGAGTAACACACATGTTGTGTGGTGTTTTGATTTACAATGGATCCCTGGATCTTGGACATTGGTAAGATTTCAGGTATGGATTTGGAGTCTTGGCTGGTAATTGGAGGCATCTCATGCATCATACAAGGAACGTAGGATTCACAGCATATAGGCCTGCTAGTGTGTGTTTTTACTGATGACAGAGACTTTTGGGTATGCTTACACATACTTTTTATTCTAATGGCAGGTTACGTGGATCTATGTTGAGGTGTTTTTGTTGAGGCCGATGACTCGGTCCTTGTGCACAGGTGGTGTAGTGACCCAAGTTGGTCGATATGGAATGTGATGACTTTCTATTTAACCCCTTACTTGGTGTTGTTCTTGGGTCTGTGGTTTTCTAGTCTGATCGTTGAGAACGATGTCGACAGGTACCAAGGCTTTTCTTGTGAACTGGACCTCCTTGGGGTATTTCTGTATATGAATATCCGATGAGTGTCAGTTTAGTTTCTCTCCTACTTGGGTTGTGAACTGCAGGGAGTAGTTCCTTATAAGGATGCTTGGAGAGGATCAGGGCCCTTGTAGGTTGTGTTTTGGTTTTGAACATCATTGGTCGTTGTGACATTTACCGTCTTGTGAGAGGATTTGTATATTTTGGGCTAGGTGGTTAGTCCTTGTGACCCAGTTGTGATCCTCTTTCTTCAGGGCTAGGTGGAAGACCTAGAGACCATTGTTTTGACTCAAACCCTTGTAGGTCGATGTTTGTTCTGTTCTAAGGGAACCTGTGTGAGAGTGGTTTACCTGTGCTTGATCCTGGTCGGGTTTTGGCAGGATGTTAGCATGGCTCAGAGGGAGCTAGACACGCTTTTGGTGAAATCTCAGTGTACTCCTATTAGAGATGTTCATGATCAATATTGATTCATCTTGAGTATGTTGAGAGACATCTTCGACCCTACATCGATCTCCTTTTTCTTTCCTAAGGTTCATCCCTGTTGAGGATGTAACATGTTCTGGTTGTGCTCTCGGAGCGGTTTAAGGAAATCCATATGGTGGGGAGTGTACCATTGGACATTTGAGGGTGGTTATCCTCATTCTGGTACATCTTTGGTGTTTTCCAGTGGCCTTTGGGGCTCGGAGTGGCTTTTAAGATGACGATAAGGGTATTCCTATGGTGGGGAGTACCAGATCGATCATAGTTGAATATCTTCAATGTAGATTGTGGCTGTTAATGCTATAAGGACAGTCGTTGGACAGTCTAAATATCTTGGTTGTGCAGATTCTCAGGTTTGGAGCATGGCTGCTAGTCCTTTCAATGGGCTTCTCGGGGATGATAAGGTTTATGGTGGGGAGATTTTAAGAAACCGTGTTTTTCCGGACTGTCTTTTTGAGAAGAAATTTAAATTTTTGCTGTTGTATGCTCATGAGGGGTAAAATGGCCTTTTTACCCTACCATAAGATCTCAGATAATTTTTCTAAAAACTCTATTTGTCCAGGAATAGAGATTTTACCCTAGGATAGATGTTTGGTGGAAATCTAAGCTGTTTGAATTTTGGCAGAATATTTAATATTTAATATTATTAAATTAAATATTAATTTATTCACACATGTTTTTTTGTCAATAACTTCTAAACAAAGCGTCGGATTGAGATTTATTCTATTCATTTGAGTCCGGAATGGGGATTTAATCCTAGAGAAGGCATAAACTAATGTTGGCCACCGGGGCCGGCCCGAGCCCCTTTTTCTTTCTTTTCTTTTCTTCTTTTCTTTTCTTTTCTTTCTCTTCCTTCCTCCTCCTCCTTGCGCACACTCCTTGTGTGATCCTCCTTGGCCGTGTCCCATGAGGGTATTGGGAGATTGAGAAAGAGAGAGTGTTGGGAGGCAATAGGGGTACCGATTTGAAGCTCTCGATGCGTAGAGCCGGCGTGCGACAACCGGGAGCCGTGAAATTAACGAAGCTTCGGTGGTTTCCGCACAAAGGTAGGGAATTTTATGTTTTCGACATAGATCCCTTTAAAAAATGTTGTTTTATGTTTTTAAATCCTTATATTTCTTTCATGTAAGCCCATGGGGATCGATCTGTTGTTTCAGGGGAGAAAATGGGTGTTTCAGGTATTTTGAGAGATTTCCCATTGGAAAACCCAGAATACACAGCATGTGTTTCAGGGGTACATGCCATGTGTTCTTCCTGTTCAGGGAAGATGATTTTTTCTTAAGTACACTCCATGTACTTTGAGTACATGCCGTGTAGTTTTTGGTCGTGTGGCTGGCCGTGTGAAATAGAACATGGAATAGTTGTTTTTAAGGAGTACAGGTCGTGTACTTTGAGTACACGCCGTGTAGTCGTACTTGGGCATGTGTTTTAGTGAAAACACACATGGGGTGACTTTTTTTGAATAGTAAAAATCATGTACAGTAAAATACACGTTGTGTACTATTAAACAAGTAGGACCAATGTGCTCTGGCAATATACTTCTTCAGTTTAGTAGTTTTGGGGAAATCCTGGGCTCTAGAAGTCAGAATTGGGCGTGTGAGTAGTCTATTCTGAGCGGCTTTTAGGGTAGATCGCGATGGTAGACTCATTTTCACATTTATAGGTCATATAAGTAGGTATTTAAGGGGGGGTTTTATCTAAATGGAGGGGTTCTTCCTCCAGTTATCGAGTTCAGTTGTCACCTGAGGGTGAGACTTGGCATGGTCGATATGTTGGGTGTTCAGACCAACTTAGTTGAGACAATTATTTTAAGATGAGATGTGAGCTATCTCCTGTAACATCTATTAGAGGACGTTCCCCTTGTGAGACATTCCCTTCTGGCCTATGAGGCCATGAGACCGGGCACTTCCAAGGATCCCTTGAGGGATGCCTTTACTCGCGTGCAGACCTAGGGAGTCTCTTGTAGGATCTCCCTCTTGTTTTTTCTTTGATAGGACCCATGTTATGGAATGAATATGTGGTCCTTCATCTGAGGATTCTGTGTATGATTCCTCCCTTACTCTTCTCTAAGGATCTCATGTAGGATGCATTCGCTCGTGTTTACCTAGAGGATCCCGAGTATGATGCCTCCTTAGTGTTTGACTTAAGAGACCCAAGGGTACCAATTGTTTGACCAACCCTATGTTGTTACGGCGGGTTTGTGTAGAGATGGTGATCGGGTTTCACCTAGAACCTATGCCAAACTGGTGATCCCATTGGGTTTTGGATGTTTTGTTGGGTTGGGTGTTCGGGCCACCCACACTTGTTTGTTTATATCAGACTTGGGTTGTTGATGTTGTAGTGGTTACCGGAGGTGCTTCCTGGTTGGTGGCTGTTGATCCTTACATGAGACGTCTTCTTGTTTATTGGGATGCCTACTTTTCCTTGTGTGACTGGGTAGTAGGTGGTCTTGTGTTTATTTACAACTATTGAGTTTATTTGTGTATCGTTGTGCCATGAGACCCTGTTTGGGGTGTCGTGTGGTTGAGGCCTTAGCTGATAAGATATCGTGAATTGCATAGATAAAATAATGATAAATATAAAATATTGTTTGGGATTGTTTCATGGATCCAGGGCCACCCCATGGGTGTTTTTTCCTTGTTTAGCCGTTTGGCTAGGATACCCGTGGTTATGCCATGATGATAGCATCTTTTGAGTTTTCATGATAGGAAACATATATAAATGCTTGTTTGTATATTGGCCTCGACCCGTTTAATTTATTTCCTATGGAATGCCTGAGGGATGTATTTTATTTAGACTGAGGGCAGTGTTTTGTTTCTCCAGAGGGCAAGTTTCTGTTTAGCCTAAGGGCAGTGTTTGTTTGGCCTGAGGGAAACGTTTCTCATTCCTAAGGGTAGAGCTTGTTTAACCTGAGGTCATTGTTGTTTATCCAATTGGAAACATTTCTCATTCCTAAGGGCAGTAGATTTCATGCCTGAGGGAAAGATTCTTATATGCCTGAGGGAACAATTCGTTTTGCCTAAGGGTAGTTACCTGAGGGTATCGTTTCTGTTCACCCGAGGGTAAGGATTCACATGTCTAAGGAAAATGGTTACATGTTTTTGGTTAACTTGTTCATAGATATATTTCTGGCATTGGCCGAAACAGGTACATGTCGATGGGATAACGGACCCAGAGATCAACTTAATGATACACGACTTGAGTGGCACGACATCCAGCTCAATGCCCTTGTATAGGATGTCTAGGAGTTTGAGATTATGGTCCCAAGGATCAACTACAAATGTTGTTTATTGTTATTTGAATCACTTAATCATGAATATTCATATTTATGTATATGTGTATAGGTATGGGACTATACATGTGTACGTATAAAGATATGGACATCCATGGTGGAACTAGCCTAGTTGACAGGGTTTACATACCTAAGGTTTTACTTTTGTTGCACGTTTGGTTTACTTCCTCTTTTGTGTTCCAGCTAGGATGAGCACATTGTTGTTGCATACACTTTTAGCAGCACAGTTGTAGGTTTCTTGTCGGGGTGCCCTACTGAGATTATTTCTCGCCCCTGAACATGCACCTCAGTGAACGTATAGAACTTATGTATTCTTTTTAGGTTGAGCTTGAATTGCATGGTGGATAGGGATGAGGCCCAGTGTTGCATGATCAAGCAGAGCTGCTCGAGTGGTTCTACTGATCGACTTGCTGCAGTTCGACAGTGTCTAGAGATTGGGTAAGTGGATTGGCTCAGAGTTAGGAGTTGAGCCCTTTAATTTTTTTCCTTCAGTTTCTGTTGTACTTCTATCTATATGGTCAGCCCGATGGGTGACTAGTTTTGTATTGTATTGCATAGATGTTAGAGATTTTACAAAATTTTACTATTACAGCTTGTTCTATTTCAGTTTTTTACTGCTTCTGCACTATGATTACATTCCGCTGTGTATGATAATTAGTTATTTACATTGTTTTCTTACTCTTGTATGAGGCCATAGTCTCTCGACTATCACACCCTAGGCCCTTTTTTCTAGTCGGCAGCCTCTGGCGTACGGGGAGGCGCGCTTGAGGCCTTGTGGCGAACCATCTCGGAGCACTGGTTTAGTGGCTTCTAGGTCGGGATGTTACAAAGTTGTATCAAAGGAGTTTCTTTTCCTGGTATTTACTATTTGGGATATGGTAGAAAGGAGTATTAGGATTTTTTTGGAACATGTGATGGATATCGGGCTGGTGCATTGATAACACTTGTTCCGGTAAGAAATCCTGGTTGCTAGGGTTTGGGATTGCTGTTTTGATTTTGCGATGTTACAGTTTTATATGAATTTCTCCTTGAGCGACACACATGTTGTGTGGTGTTTTGATTTACTATGGATCCCCAGCTCTTGGCCATTGGTAAGATGCCATGGATGGATTTTGACTCTTGTCCGGAAAAGGCCAGAGGCGTCTCATGCATCATACTAGGCACGTAGGATTCACAGCATATAGGGATGCTAGTGTGTGTTTTTACTGACCAATGAGTCCTTTGGGTATGCTTACACATAATTTTAATTCTGATGGAAGGTTACGTGGATCTATGTTGAGGTGTTTTTGTTGAGGCTGATGACTCAATCCTTGTACACAGGTAGTGCAGTGACCCGAGTTGGTCGATATGTCCTGTGATGAATTTATGATTAACCCCTTACTGGGTGGTGTTCTTGGGTCTGTGGTTATCTAGTTGGATCGTTGAGAATTATGTCGATCGGTACCAAGGCTTTTCTTATGAACGTGACCTCCTTGGGGTATTTCTGTATATGAATACCTGATGTGTGTCAGTTCAGTTTCTCTTCTACATTGGTTGTGAACTCCAGGGAGTAGTTCCTTCTAAGGATGCTCAGAGAGGATCAGGTCCCTTTTAGGTGGTGTTTTGGATTTGACCTTCTTTGGTCGTTTTGATCTTTACCATCTTTTCAGAGGATTGTATCTTTTGGGATAGGTGGTTAGACGTTGTGGCCCAGTTGGGATTCTTTTTCTACAGGTCTAGGTGGAAGAACTAGAGACCATTTTTTTGACTCGAACCCTTGTAGGTTGATGTCTGTTCTATTCTAAGGTAACATATGTGAGAGTGGTTGACCCATGCTTGATCTTGGTCAGGTTTGGCAGGATGTTAGTGTGGCTCGGAGGGAGCTGGACACACTTTTGGTGAAATATTAGGGTACTCTTGTTAGAGATGATCATGCTTGATCTTTATTCATCTTGAGTATGATGAGAGAGAGCTTCGAACCTACATCAATCTCATTTTTATTTCATAAGGTTCATCCCTTTTGAGGATGTGACCTCTTCTAGTTGTGCTCTTGGAGAAGTTTAAGGAAAGCCATATGATGGGGAGTGCACCATTGGCCTTTTGAGGGTGGTTATCCTCATTCTGGTTAATCTTCGGTGTTTTCCAGTGGCCTTTGGGGCTCGAAGTAGCTTTTAAGATGACGATAAGGGTATTCCTTTGGTGGGGAGTACCATATCGGTCGTAGTTGAATATCTTCTATATAGAAGGTGGTTGTTAATGCTATAATTACTGTCATTGGAAAGTCTAAATAGCTTGGTTGTGCAGATTCTTGGGTTGGGAGCATGTTTGTTTGTCCATTCAATGGGCTTCTCGGGTACGAGAAGGTTTATGGTGGGGAGAATGTAAGAACCCTTGTTTTTCCGAACTGTCTTTTTGAGCAGAAATTTAAATGTTTGCTGTTGGATGCTCGTGAGGGGTAAAATGGTCATTTTACCATACCAGATGATCTCAGATAATTTTTCTAACAACTCTGTTGGTCTCGGAATAGGTATTTTACCCTAGGACATGAGTTTGGTGGAATCGGAGCTGTTCGAATTTTGGCGAAATATTTAATATTTAATATTATTAAATTAAATTTTAAATTATTTTTACATGTTCATTAGTCAATAACATCTAAATGTATTGTTATATTAAGATTTTTTCTATGCCATTGAGTCCGGAATGGGGTTTTTATCCTAGAGAAGGCATAAACACATGTTGGGCACCGGGGGCGGCCTGAGCCCCTTTTTCTTCCATTTCTTTTCTTCTTTTCTTTTCATTTCTTTCTCTTCCTTCCTCCTCCTCCATGCGCACCCTCCATGGGTGAAACTCCTTGGTAGTTTCCCATGCGAGGATTGGGTGATTGAAAAAGAGGGAAGAGTTGGGAGGCAAGAGGGGTACCAATTCACATCTCTTGACGCGTTGAGTCGGCATGCGGCAACCGGGAGCCGTGAAATTAACCAATGCTTCAGCGGTTTTCTCCCAAAGGTAGGGATGTTTATTTTTTCACCATATATATCCTTAAAACATATATTTTTTTATGTTTTTAAATCCTTATATTGTTTTCTTGTAAGCCCATGGCGCTCGGTCTGTTGTTTCGGGGGTGAAAACGGGCGTTTCAGGCATTTTGAGGGATTTCCTGTCTGAAAACCCAGAATACACGGCATGTGTTTCAGGGGTACACGCTATGTTATCTTCCCATTATTGTAAGATAAAGTTTTCTTAAGTACACTCCGTGTACTAGGAGTACACACCGTGTATTTGGTGGCCATGTGAAATAGAACACGGAATAGTGGTTTTTAAGGAGTACACGCCGTGTACTTTGAGTACATGCCGTGTAGTGGTACTTGGGTATGTGTTTTAGTGAAAACACACATGGGATGACTTTTTTTGAATAGTAAACGATGTGTACAAAAAATTACACGTTGAGTACTATTACACAGGCAGGACCAATGTGCTCTGGCCATGTGCTCTGGCCATATACTACTTCAGTTTAGTAGTTTTGGGGATATATTGGGATCTAGAAGATAGAATTGGGCGTGTGAGTAGACAATTCTGATCGTTTTTCTACGTAGACTGCAATGGTGGACTCATTTTGACATTTGGAGGTCATATAAATTGAGTTTGGGTGGGTTTTATCTAAATGGAGTGGTTTTTCCTCCAGTTATCGAGTTCAGTTTTCACCTGAGGGTGAGACTTGGCATGGTCGATAAGTTGGGTGTTTGGACCAACTTAGTTGAGACCTTTAATATGAGATGAGCTGTGAGCTATCTCCTGGAAAATCATCTAGAGGAATTTACCCTTGTGAGACGTTCCCTTCTGGCCTATGAGGCCATGAGACCGGGCACTTCTAAGGACCCCCTTAGGGATGCCTTTACTCATGTGCTGACCTAGGGAGTCTCTTATAGGATATATCTCTTGTTATTTATTTGATAGGACCCATGTTATGTAATTCCTATGTTGTCCTTCATTTTAGTATTTCATGTATGATTCCTCCCTTACTCTTCTCTAAGGATCCAGTGTAGGATGCATTCGCTCATGTTTACCTGGAGGATCATGAGTATGATACCTCCTCAGTGTTTGACTTGAGGGACCCAAGGGGTAACAGTTGTTTGACTGACCCTAAGTTGTTACGTCATGTTTGGGTAGAGATGGTGATCGGGTGTAACCTAGAACCCATGCCATACTGGTGATCCCTTTGGGATTTGGATGTATTGTTGGGTTGGGCGTTCGGTCCAGCCACACTTGTTTCTTTATATCTGACATGGGTTGTTGATGTTGTAGTGGTTACCAGAGGTGCTTCATGGTTGGTGGATATTGAGAATAACTTGAGGCGTCTTCTTCTTTTTTGGGAAGCCTACTTTTCCTTGTGTGCCTGAGTAGTAGGTGGTCTGGTGTTTATTTCCAACTGTTGAGTTGATTTGAGTATCGTTGTGCCAAGATCCCATATTCAGGGTGTCGTGTGGATGAGGCCTTAGCTGATAAGATATCTATAATTTCATAGATAATCTAATGATAAATATAAACTGTTGTTTGGGATCGTTACATGGATCCAGGGCCACCCCGTGGGTGTGTTTCCCTTGTTTAGCCGTTTGTCCAGGATACGCGTGGGTATGTCGTGATGATAACATGTTTTGAGTTTTCTTGAAAGTAAACATATATAAATGCTTGTTTGTATGTTGGGATCAGCCTAGTTACTTGATTTACTATGGAATTCCGAATGGGAAGTACTTTATTTAGCCTGAGGGAAGTGTTTTGTTTCGCCTGAGGGAAAGTTTCTGTTTAGCTTAAGGGATGTGTTTGTTTAGCCTGAGGGCAGTGTTGTCTAGCCTGAGGGAAACATTTCTCATGCTTGGGGGAAGTAGCTTCTGGGCCTGAGGGCAATATTCTTATATGCTTGAGTGCACTATTTGTTTTTCCAGAGGGTAGTTACCTGAGGGTATCGTTTCTGTTCACCTTAGGGTAAGGATTCACATGTCCGAGGACAATGGTTACTTGTTTTTGGTTAACCTTTTCAGAGATATATTTTCATCATTGGCCGAATCAAGTACATGTCTATGGGATTACGGACCCAGAGATCGACATAACAATACACAGTGTGAGTGGAACAACGTCCAGCTCAATGCCCTTGTACAGGATGACCAGGAGATCGGGCTTATGGTCCCAAGGATCAACTGCTGATATTGTTTCTTGTTATTTGAATCACTTAATCATGACTATTCATATTTATGTATATGTATATAGGTGTGGGACTATACATGTGTATGTATATAGATATGGACATCCATACTGGAATTAGCCTAGTTGACAGGGTTTACATACCCTAGGTTTGACTGTGGTTTCACTTTTGGTTTACTTCTTTTTTTGTGTTCCTGTTAGGCTGAGCACATTGTTGTTGCATACACTTTTAGTAGCACGGTTGGAGGTTGCTTGTCGGGGTGACCTTCTGAGATTATTTATCACCCCTGCACATGCACCTCGGTGTAGGTGTAGACCTTTTGTCTTCTTTTCAGGTTGAGATCGAGTTGCATGTTCCATAGGGTTGAGGTCTAGTTTTGCATGATAGAGCGGAGCTTCTTGAGTGGTTCATCTGATCGGGCTGCTGTAGTTCGACAATGTTTGGAGATTGATTACGTGGATTGGCTCGGAGTTAGGAGTTGATCCCTTTACTTTTACCTTTAGTTTCTTTTGTACTTTTATTTGTATGGTACGCCCAGTGGGTGACTAGTGTTGTATTGTAATGCATAACTGTTTGGGATTTTACAACATTTTACTATTAAAAATTGTTCTATTTCAGTTGTTTACTGCTTCTGCACTCTTTTTACATTCCTCTACGTATGATACTTAGTTATTTACGATGTTTTCTTACTCTTGTATGATGGGCATAATCTCCCCACTATCACACCCTAGGTCCTCAATGCTAGTCGGCAGCCTCTGGCATACGGGGAGGCGCGCTTGAGGCCTTGTGGCGAACCGGCTCGAAGCCCTGGTTTAGTGGCTTCTAGGTCGGGACGTTACAATTGGGGAATATTTAACGTGGATAGTTAGATATAATATTTATAGTTTTTCATTTCATATTTTTGATTATTCTACCAATTGATCTTATCATTGGTTTTTATGATTTCTTATTCTATACTTGGGAATATATAAAATAAAAAATCTTTTAATGGAATAACATACTACACCAATGAAGAATCATTAAGATGATGTTTGGAAAAATGAATTTTTTTGATGTTTTTTAAAAATCACTGCTACGGATATAAAATCACACCATTATTTAAAAAGTGTCATTTTTAATGGTATATTTTACAAATAGGGTTCATGTTTTATGTAAAATTTTTGGAAAAATAGGGTGTTATTATATATACACAATGGTTTTCTTACTTTAGAATAATGTATCCTTATGTGAAATTATTTTTTCATTGTTCATTGAACGAATGATAATCGTTTATGGAAATATAATTTCCATGAGAAAAAACTCCCAGGTAAATTTTATCTAGACATTGTTCATAGTAATAATATTAAATAATAAATATCATTTCCTGGTTAACCGTTTCATATCTCATGGTGGGAGCTTTGAGAAATTTTATTCCCAAAATATCGTGGGTGGAAATACCACATCATGGTTTATGGACATGGTTTTTTACAATAATTTTTTTATCACCATGGTGAATAAATGTGAAATTAAACCATATGAAATGAATTTTCAATACTCTTTATACTTTTTAAATGTTTTTATATCTCGTGTTAAAAATATTAATTGATGATTTACATATAAGTATATTAATATATTTGGAATGTATTAAATTTGTTTTTTTATTTATTTAGTATTATTTAAACCAATTCATATGATTTCAATTCCATACATGTAATAGTTACTTTCTATGTGTGCCATAAAATAATTATTTATTATTCAGTAATAAATATTTATTTATATTTATTTTAAAAATGAAATAATATGGGTTGGTTATGATTTAGAAGTATTATATATTAATTTTATTTTGGATCTATGCTATTTCTTGAGTATTATTCCATTTATATTAGGAAATTGTGATAGATGTCTCATTATCCTTGATTCATATTCCCTATCAATGAAATTTGGGGGTTGTCTACGTGTTGCAACATGCTTATTATTACTGGGATTTTGGTTTTGAATGATTCTAGGTATGTATATGAAAGGGTATTAGGAATCTTTTACATGTTCCTCATTTTTATAATTTTAGATATAATATTTTTTTTCAAAACCAATAATTAGTTATATACAATGTTATGAATTTATATTGTTTAAACTAATTAGTGTGTTTAAATAATTTTATTAAGAAACTAAATCATTAAAACCATGAATACATATAGGTATTTCATTAGATATATTGATTAAATGGAATTAGATAGTTATGTGTGATATAAATATAATGGATATGGTTATGGATAAACTACAAAAAACCATACATACACAAAATGATAGGCTCCTCTCAAAGGGGACACTTTTAAAATCCTTGATAATTTAGTATATATGATTCTAACCACTAGGATCCTATTAATTATCTTATGTAATGAAATTATCTTATAGGTAACCCTAATTGTTTGGTTATTATGTATCATGTGAGATTTGGGTTACATTTCACTGCTTGACCATAATATATATATTCCCAAAGGAATAATGTCCGGATAATTTATATGACGACTTGGATAAGGATTTTTAGAACTATATATCTATGAGTTATATGTGATATTATTGACCTGATATTCTACTAGATATAGTCATGGATTAAGTTGAAATTATAACCAGATTTATTGATGATTAGATATGGATCACAGATTACTAAATTTATATGATGTATGAGGTAATAATTATAAGTTGGATTAAAATAAATAAAAATATTTATCAAATTTATATAAAACATACCACTCGTCCAAAGATATGTATTTTTTTTATAATATAAACATCATGTATATCCGTTTTTGATATCTTATTGTTTCGAACTACAACAAGGTATATATTTTTTCTATGGTTGCGTTATTAAGGAAAAAAACTGTGAACATATTGATAGGAATTTTATAGAAAACAACTTGATTAATTTTTGACTCTTGGGTATTGGGTATCTGGTATGCATCACACAGTTGTGTTGATATATATAGACATAGAAATATAATATAAACGATAAAATGAGAATAATATCTATATGATAAAAATGATGAAATAGTTTCAAAATTTGAATTCAGTGAATAGGATCTATGTCTATCCACTAAATTAGTTTTAGAACTAGAAATATATTAATATGTTCTTTAAACTATGTGTAGTTAAGATAATGGTTTCATTATACCTAGGTCCTATCATGTATATCTATCAACTAGGGTTTCCCCCTTCATGATCATGTTTTTTGAAACCTTATTATCCATCTTTATGGTGATTCATAGGGATTTTTGACATTTTTCTTGAGTATATCTCTAAGGAGGGTTCCTTTTCATATTGTTCATTTTATTCCACAATTGAAACCACCCTCATTATTTTTACTTATCATTACCCATATTTCATTATTTACATTAATTTATCCTAGCAGTGTGACTTAGAATATTCTATATTAGTCATCTTGAGTTTTATTATTTCATTCCATGTTTGGGGTAAACTAGATAATGATGGCTTCTATTGGAGGTTATTTCAAATAGAATATTTAGTGGTACTATCTCACCTATGTGTCTCTCCTTATTAACTAAATAGGTGATCACCTAGTTCCCTTGAGTTAGAAATAAGAATGTTATTCCGTTTGTTAATTTCACTATAGTTGTTAATTGAGGGTATAAGTGATTTTATGGTTCTTTCATTTAGTTGAGTCAGTTTGTTTATCTTGATTTTGGTATCATTATATTTTTTTTGTCAAATTATTTTTTGTTATTTCATTTATAATCAAAGTTATTTTTCTCATTATTTGGTGTTTCTTGAAAATATCCTTTTTTCTCATCAGTTATGACTCCCTGTTAATCTCTCCAGATCATGGTGCATGATATAGTTTCTCATGGATCTATTGTATCCTTTATGTTGTTCATTGATCATATATATGAAATTTGATAAAAGGTTAGTTTATTGGAAGGTTTTATTAAAGTAATAATATTTGGTTAAAGTGGATTGTATAACAACGTTGAAATATTTTCATGGGTGGGTATTGTACGATAGAGGTGAAGTGATGGGTTTATTCCAAAGACCAGTGGTTTTTTTGGGTGTCTGGTTTCTTACTGGAAAGAGGTGCATGAAATCATATCCTTTTATAGTGATTCAATGGATTCCTAGTTTGATTATTATTTATTGTTGTTTCACAATTTTTTCTCAAGGACTCATAGGAGTTGGGTGGATGACTTTGTAAGTTCGAAATGAGAAAACGATGATGGGATCTTGATGTTGGTGTTCCCAGTCTGACCTATATGATTTTTTTGGGATCCAGGAATGTGTGATGTAAAACTTTGGTTTCCTCTCCATTAACATGCACTTGATTTTAATTTTTCTACCCCTATATATAGGTAATTGAGGTGTCCTAACAAGGTATATTGATGTCACCATCTATGAATGATGTTTTTCTGCAAGGTTTCATTCTTCTTTATGTTTTTATGATGTTAATATTCTCAGGATATGTCTAGAAATTTGTGCCACTTTCCAGTCAACATTAAAGTGGTGTATTCATAAATCAAAAAAATTAATAGACATGATTTGGTTCTATGCATATATAGAAATTTATTGTTTTTATATTTTTTATATAAGAAAGGATTTCCACACATGATTAAGGAAAAAATTAGTTCATATTGATAATTTAAATTTTCTCTAGTGTTATGAATATAATGAGATGTTTATATATCTAATATAGGGATAATATATTTTATATCAATAAACATAAAAAGTATAAGGTTAATTATAAATCTAGTAATATTTTAAATTACTTTTGTGAATCTAAATGATAAATTCATCTAGTGAGTCCAAAGGGATTTAATTTTGGATGTATTTAATTATAAACATTTTAAAAATAAAAATATTTTTTTATTAGATAAAATAACTATATGATATTTTTTTAGAATAATTTTATTCTCAATGGATTATTGGATTTAATATAATGAGATGTATGTGGACCAATGAGTACTTATGAATGTACATGGTATACTACTTTATAACTATTACTGATCATTTTAATAATTATGGTTTTCTACCTCTTAGGAGACATAATTTTGAAACCTTAAAAATTTCTAGGATTTTTTATTAAAAGTATATAATAAACCTATAAAAATATTAAGAATATCCAATTAGGGTAGTGTAGTTTATAGTTGATACAAAAAAAAAATTGAATCAAAGATTTTAGAATTGTTTGAAATGACAATCATCCTAGAATACCATCATGTAATAATTTGTTTAAGAGGATGAGTCATACCTATTTTGAAATGGTTTAGTTAATAAATAGGTATTATGAAATTCCTATATCACATTGGTTATATTTTTTGGGTTCATAATATTTTATACTAAAATTAATTACATTTAAGGAAATAAAAAATAAACCATATGTGATATGGAATGAGAGGCATCCTAATTTTTATTTTTTTTGGGATTTGGGGTTTTGAACTATATATATGATATTTTTCTTTGGAATTATTTTCCATAAATCATATAAAGAAAATTTTGTTGGTTTCATAAAAAATTACATGGGATATTACTTTTTTAATTCTTCTTTACAAAATATTTTTAGGGATATACAAGGTGTTTTTAATGAGAAAGATCACATTTAATGGAGTTCTATTAGGAGGAAATGTAAATATAGAGATATTCAAAACTAATATATGTGATTGGTTATAATGATGGAAACTGATTTAGTTTAATAAGGGTTTATGGAAAGAGAAACAATTAATGTTACCCAATAACATAAAAGGTGTTGTAAAATTATCAAATATCCTAAGAGATATGGATTTCTCATGGAAAATAGTGAATTAATATTCATAGATGAAAAAACTACTACCTGGAAAGAGGCCATTTATATTTTTATTCCTAATAAATACTTATAGTCTTTTAATTCTACTTGGGAATCCTTGTACACTACTATTCTTGGAACTTAGTATATATACCTTAAAGGGTGAGTCAAATAGGGTTAAAGTTTTTTTTATAAAAAATATCTAATATGGATGGTAGTTTCTATACCTATAATGATTTTACTGTAGAAAATATCTATAAAAATGTTTATAGTCTTGACTAAAAAAAGATATTTACACTAGTTATGATGATAAGTTCATTAAAATATTTCATACTATAAGTTCATATTTTTATTTTAGGATGTATCAAATAAATATGAAAATAAATTTTCATAATAATAATTAATTTTATGAAGTATATATTATTCAACATGATGATTTTATAATTCCAAATGATGTTTTTAAAAATCTTAATATAGAATATCCCATTTATAGTATGAATATTTTTTCTCAGAGCTAGATTAACTAGTTTTATGATAAAATTAAAGGTTTTTATATAAAAGAAAATTTTGATGATTTCTGTGATTAATTTTTCATATGTGGGAGGTTTTTGTGTTTTTTAGTGTTTTATGTTGATGGAATATACTTAGAAAAAGTGATTAAATGACATAAAAATATATAAGGTATGGTTAGGAATGTTCTTCATGAAAAAATACATGGGGAAATCATCCATAATACTTAGTATGAATATCAATAGAGACGGATCTAAGAGTTTTCTTAGTCTAAATTATAACATACATATTTGTAAATTAGTTAAGATAATTATCATAAATAATTCCATAAAGGGGGATCTGTTAGCATTTCATAACACGATTCTTATGAAGATTCAATTTCCTTCTAAATATTTATTAATGGGAAACATGAAAATGATCCTTATATATATTTCATAGGATTTATCTTGTATTTAATGTTTTTACTCAACATTATATCTAATTTTATTTGATTATAATAGGTAAATAAAAATTATATCCAACTAAGAGATGTTGAATTACTATGATTAACAGCCTAATTAATTTAGAAAAAGTAAGGATTTGTTTTTAGTTATTAAAGTGAGAAAGATCTCATTGTTAACATATGTTAGCTTCTAGACTAAAAGGTATGATGTAAGAACTCATTATGGTTTGGTGCTTATCCACAAAAACAAATAAATCAATTAGATAATTTTGAGACAACCCAAGATAGAAAACATGATAATAGAATCAATGTAAATTGGAGCATTATATTTTATAATGGAATGTATTGGAATCAATAAGTTCATCAGAAAAATGGGTTGGTTTAAAGTATTTTATAAGTAATCAATGTTTATTCTAATAATAATGGAGGTGTTATGAAAATTAATAAACCTCAGTTTCACCAAAGTAATAAAAACATCCTTATCAAATACAATATCAATCATGAAAATCCCTGACACACACTATATAAATATATATTGGGTTGATACATATCAAAATGTATAAGAACTATAGAAAAATTTGGTACCATGGTAGATTCATGAGGAAAAAGTAAGTTATCTAATATACGAAATAAAATAGTTGTTTTCAATGTAAATATATTAGGGTTATATAATAAATTTCATCAATGTATATATTTTCTACATATATTAAATGAATAGTGGAATAATAAAATCCCAAAAAATAATGAATATAATTTTTTCCAAATTACAGATCATCATTTTGTATTAGTGGTTATGATGATATGAAAACATTAGTGTGAGTATGATCTTATATATGATACTAAGTATACTCCTGAGATAATAAGTGAAGAATTATTATTTTTATTTATGAACCATGTTTGTCACATTAAATTTCATATGGTCATTAATATTCATAGATGTGTATGATTTATATGAATACACATTACCCAAGGTTTACATGATACTAACATATAAAAAATAATACAATTACACCTTTGTTACACAAGAATTATTGATGCCGTAATTTGAGGTTTATTCAGTTTGTTATTGACCATGTCATTAGTTTAGTTTAATCAAGATTAGATTTATACTCTCATATAAAAATAATGACATTTGTTCCATCAATTGATTTAAACCAATGGAATGAATATCCATTTTTAGTTGAGTGAATTGGGAGGTGAATTGTTTTTAGATTAATGACATATGATGTATTCATTAATCATGGATAGTTTAATTTAGAGAATTATAAAACTATTATATCATATATACATGATTGAAGTGATTAATTTATATTGGTAAATAATTGTCATTGATAGAGGTGTTATATAAACATATATATTATTTATATAGATAACTTTTTTTGGGCATATGTGTAGACTGAGATACGTGTGTCTTTGATCAAGATCTGGTAAGACCCCTATGCATATTTAGTTAAAAGTATGTCTCTATAGATTCCAATAATTATATTCAATTAGGGAATATGGAGTACATAATTTTTATCAATTCAAAAAAGGTCTATAGTTTCACAATTTATCGTATAGAATAATGATAAATTTTGGTAAAAAGTATTTTCCCATAATTTACAATATATTATAAGATAATCATTTCAAAAAAATATTGGATGAATTCCTAAAGTGTTGTTAATTTTTTAATAATTTTTTTGGCTTTAATACAAGTGGGATATTATTTAAAATATGAACTTAAACATATTCACAACACAATGAGGGTCAAAATTATATGGTTTTTATCTCTTTATTGTTATTGATACCACATCATGGTATATATGTTTAATGATATTGAATATAATTCAGTTAGTTCCCATATATTAATTATATTATTTTGTTGAGATTATAAAACCATTATGTGATGATTTTTAGAAATATTATATATTTTTAATGGTGTTTAAAAATTAATTTTCTAAATGGGGAGTTATTGTAAGAGTTACAAAAAAGGATCCATATATGTCACTATTTCATATTGTATAAAATGATAGAACACAAAAAAGTTCATTCATTAAATTAATGATTTATATAATTGGTATTAAAGGTAATATTTTATGGATACATTACACTGAAGATTTTTCCCAAATCCATAGCCATCTCTAACATCCTCTCTTCATTTTCAATATAGGGGGAGGTGTTAAAACACCATTGAAAGAGAAGGGGTATTAATGAAGTGTTCAATGATTATAATGGCTTATTTATACCCTTATAGATAATAACCACTTAGTTTATAGTTAATGAACATGATCAAACTCACTAATGGTGAATATTTTCCTTGGATAGTGAGGTATGATATATATTCCTATTTATCACTTTATCTTATTGATTCCACCCCATATTTTTCTTCTCCTGGGTTTTTTTGATTTAATCAAGTTTATTTAGGCATAATGGTATATCTAAAAATCCTTCATTACATTATTCCATGTAAGATATCACTTTTTTTTTCTTACACATCATTAAATGATCAATTTATTAAATTATAATGCTATTTTGTTATTATATAAGATTTTTAAAATCACATGATTAATGGAGAAAAATGTTATAATAAATAATTTTTATTATAAAATCATTTAAAATTTTTTAAAACAAATAAATACTAGGAGTTTTATTTATTAATAAAATTAATCTATAAATGGGCATTAATAGACCAATAACAAGGTATAGTAATTCGAGAACACAACTTTTTGGAATATTTATTCTTTCTTTATTTGATATTTTAATAAGATGTATTTCCACAATATCATTGGAGAACATAAAGGTCAATCCAAAAAATTTAAAGATATCACTTCTAGTGGATTATCTTAAGAGACAAGAACCTATTTTTTATGTGTGATCATTTTCAACCATAATGTATTAAGTTCAAATGGACATGATGTATATTATTTTTGTGTATTCCTTCTTTATTCTATCATTATTTGGAATCATCTTAGATTTTGTCTTTATATTTTCATTTTATATACATGTTTGATGTCAGTAAAACAAATATATGTTATCAGGGGAATCTATGATGAATAATTAATGGATCATTTGATTTGGTAAATATTAAAATATAATTACCCAGTCAATATTATATTTAGTCATATAAGGATATAAAAATTTTCATTATGAAATGAAAATATCTAAGTTATTGGATCATATATAACTGATAGATAAATTGGATACCATTTTCCATGGTAACATATTTGACAACTGAATATTGTAATGATAAAAGTGATTTATAAATTACATCAAATGTGATATCATATAAAAAATGTATTTATCATATCACGTCATGCTGTATAGTGATATTACGATCTATTATAAATGATGAAACCAGTGATATATGTGCATTGTAAATGATTATTTTAATTATTTATATTGTGGACAATGATATATTCTATCACATACAAATTTATTAGTCTAATTGTATGATATAT
This sequence comes from Viscum album, assembly GCA_963277665.1. Lineage (NCBI taxonomy): Eukaryota > Viridiplantae > Streptophyta > Magnoliopsida > Santalales > Viscaceae > Viscum > Viscum album. The sequence goes on along the minus strand of OY728167.1, from coordinate 801,507,717 downwards.
CATTATGTCCTTAGGGTAATATTATTGGATAGACCTATATCTTGAACAATGATATGAGATATCAATATCTATAATATAATATATATGTGTGTGTATACGTTTTTTTATTTGAATACCATATTATCATCTTTTCATGTTGTTATATATCATGATAAATAAATTGTTTAATTAATTAATTTAGTAATTAATTAATTATTCATCAGAAAGTTTTTTATATATTGAATTGATATATTAATTAATTTAAATTTTTTATATTAAGTATTATAAATAGTTGGCCATACACCCACAGAGTGTCACTCAATTTATAATATAATATTTATTTTAGTTTAACCATAACTAATGGTTTATTTCATTAATTATAAACAATTTTTTTAGAATAATTATTATATATGTTGGAGTTATAATTTGATAGTAATTTAATATACATCTCATGTAATGATCCAGGTGTAGTAATTATGTTTCAAATCATAAAATTCAGTATAGAAAATGTTACAATTATGTTTGTTATATTTTAGCATGGTAGTTGATTTTATTATGTGAATTTATTCATTGATGTTCATGTGTAATGAAGGAATGAACAATTTCAACTATTGCTTCAACATAGGGTATCATGATTAGTTTTTCATTATTAGATACTGATATAAAGGAGTTTCAAACATTACACATTTATTGTTTAACATTTTAACACTCAAATGTTTTTGGATTTTATGATATAATGTAAAATGTTACATAACAATTCTAAAAATTATTCTAATGAAGAGAGTGTATGATAGTTGTCCATTCTCTAAAGATTATTATTGGATGTATATATAAATATGTTTAATATTTTTGAAAAATTAGTATTATGAGTTGGATGTATGGGTTATTTGGTCATTGTATAACTACACAATATAACTCTTATTTTAACTATTGACTTCATCATATGGTATTAGAAAGATATTAGAAGGAGATAATCCCACCTAAGTGTTATGTGATTTACCAACCCTTGTACTTTCCAGGGAGGAAGGATTATTATAGTTTCTTAAAGGGTATCTCCCTCAATAACTTGAAATGATTGAAAGGTCCAGTTTTATAAAATAAAATGATTCTTGTTTCCTATTATTTAATTCAATCAATTAAAATTAATTTAGTTTAGATCTTATGGAATATGATTCAATGAAAATTTAATGATCATTTATAAATGTTTTATTCCCACAAAACCAAATAATTATATTAGATCCACATCTATTTCATTTGAATTGAATAATTGGTAAGATTATGATCTGGATGAAGATTTTATTTAGATCCACATTGTGTTGCTTAAAAAATGGGAAGCTTTTATGGTTATTTTCATAACCATAACATTTTTAAAATAAAATAGTTGTAGTTAATGAAAAATATTTATAACAACATTGTAATTTTATTAAAATTTCAATTGAAAATGTTTCTAGATTATACTGTATCTGAAAATACATTTTCACCTTATGGTTTTAATATAAATTGGTCATTTTATATATTGGAATCAGGGTTATATAAATAAAATCATTGAATAAAAATATAATAACACATCACATTGAAAATGAGTTATTTTTTAATACACTTATAGATAAGGATTTTATAAAGGAAATACATCACTGTCTTATTTTGAAAAGTCGCTACCTCATGTAATGAACTATTATATGTAGAATAATTTTTGTACGGTTTTTTAATATATTATAAATATGCAATATTCATCTTTAATTCCTTATTTTGAAAAATTATTTTAACAAATTCGAAATTCTTTTGTTCAATTTGATGAAAATATCAAATTAATTTAAAAAAATTATATCATAGAAATGATTTTTTTAAATTACTAATATAAAATTTTCCTTTATTAATGAATACAAACGGTTTATATTTCTTATATAATCATATATTTTAATATAAATAATTTTAATTTTTTTCATGTAAATAGAGAAATATGAACATTTCAAATTGAAAAATAAAATAGAATATATCAAATGTTAATGAATATATCAAAAAGAAAGTCTAAATGTTAAATTTTTTATAAATAGTATATTTCTGAAATGTTTATAAATGTATAAACGGTGTCCAATTATTTGAATTTTCTATTTAAATATTTATTATCCTCTTTTTTATAATTTATAAATATATCTTCTTTATATGATGAATTAATTTATAGTTATTTTAAATTATATATGTGAAATCTTACAAATAGCTTACCAATCCTAGTAAGATTAACATTATATGTACACCATAACATTTAGTTTCATTCAATATGATTTTTTTGGGATATAAATTCAATAATAAAGGATAATTTTTTTATATAGATTAGGTTTTAGTATTAAATAGAAATTTGGATTCCAATTGATTATTGATGTATAGATTGTGAGATTTTGGGATAGATAAATTAGCCTTAGTACTTTAGTTATCTTAGTATGTTGATTAGTTTACTACTTACCACCCATTATATCAATTGAGTAATATTTTAGTTTCATATAGTAATAAAACTCTACATGAGAGGGTTTCATATACTGTATTCATATGATGTATTTTGAAATGTTTAAATATGTATAAATATTATTTTCAGTGAGTAATAAAAATCATTTGTTTTATATTTTAATATGCATAATTATTATTAACATATACTAATTTTTTGATGACATAAGAAATAAAATTAAATTGTTATAAGATTTTTTATATATAAAAAATATTTGATATAATATAGTGTGATCAAACTAAATCTCTTTTAAAAATACCATGTTTACAATTCCTTTCACTATGAACTCATGTCAAGACATAGACTAATTAGTAAGGGTAACCCTAAAATTTAGGTACTCAAAGATTTTGTTATGTCAAGTATAAAGGATTTAGGAATACTTAAAATTTATTACATAACAATTCAAAATGAGATTTGGGTTACACATATCTAGGAAAATTTATAATTAAGGTATCTAGAGAAATACATTTTGAAAAAAAAACATATGATCTATTTGGGAGATGAGTTGAATTATCAATGAGTTATATATAATATGCCTGACATTATGATTTACATAAATAATTTATTGATAAGAGAAATTATAATGTAGATTAAAATTTTGAATGAAATTTGGATCTTAAACTACATAAATATATGATACAAATTTAAAGTATTGATCATTTTATTGGGATCACAGTTAATAAATTATATATTAAGTACATGTAAAACTTGTCACCTATATGATCATGTAGATTGATTTAGATAAAATAAAATAATCCATAAAATTTTATTTGAGATAAATCATAGAAAATGCGATGAAAAATAAAAATAACTTCATTTAATGGTATTTAATCATGATAATTACTTTAAACTGTGAATTAAAATTTTATGAATAATAGAAATATCTTCTTGAGAAACCAAATGGTGAAGGTAGTCAATAACTATATCTAAATAATTACTAGAATAATTAAAAGTAATGATTAGATGTTTCCACTTTCATGTTCATTTATATTGAACCAGAGTTTTAAATAAAACATCAGAATATATGTATGACTAAGAAATACTACTAAACCTAAAGAGGATATATAATGTATTATAATTGAATGTGTGGTAATTGGTTATGTAAGAACCTGAATCTTTTTTTCAAGTACGTTTTTCTTTTTTGGTCATTTTTGAGTAAAAGGGGGGTTTCTAGAAATTTCAAGAGTACATGTTGTGTACTTATAAGTACATGTTCTGTACTCTGTTTCCATGGGTGATCTTGTACTAGCCGTGTAACGACCAAGTACATGGCCGTGTGAGGTGACCTGGATACCGCCTAAAGTAGGGGTTAGTTAAAGTAAGTATATGTCATGTAATTCAAAAGTACATGCCATTTACTTTATTTTTATTTCATTAAACAGACTAGGGTAACGTCTAATCGACAGAACCCTCTTCTTCTTCATCTACCTCATCCAGGAGCATTCTTACAGCCATAGATCTTCTCCGAGCCCCTGAATTATCATCCGTTCTTTGAATCGACCACCTTCAGTTGTGTTGGAATCACATCAGTGAGTTATCCATTCTTCTTGAACTTCATCTCCTGATTTATCCTCTTTCATAGGTTCTTCTCAGTTGTGCGTTTTAACAGTTTTTGTAGTTCTATGGAGTTCTAGGGAAATTGAAGGCCTGAGGTTCGCGTATATCGATCTCACGATGCCGAGGTAGGTGGTTTGTGCCCTTCCGTAGATATTCTTTGAATTCTATGTGCAATAGTGCCAAATATCCAAGAACATGTTTTTGAGGTTTTATGGTTTTTAGCCCTACTATCACCTACTATGCCTTTTTTGTTTGGATAGAGGTCAATTTTTTTGTGAATACATTTAACTTTTCCATGCTATGGATGTTTTTCCCATGTTTTCTTATTTTGACTATTTGGTCTAGCATTATTGTAAGGCTTATTTTCCTTCCAGGCCTAGTATTATTAGGGTGGAGTTATTGTTACCATACATGCTATGATATGTTGTAGATTTATTAGCCAAGTATTTCTTGAGCTTTACTTTGGCTTCCATCCATCTTTTGTGCATGATTTACTTACACAGGGCTATGGGAACCTAGTGTAGTACACCATAGGGGGAATGGACACTCAGGGATTCCCCAGAGTGTCTGTTTGCTTTTACATTGTGAGATGATAGGGGGGATGGAATTTGTGATCCCTCTGAGTGTCTGTAGTTTCATCGATGCTGGCCATAGGGGGAATTGGACATTGAGTGCTTCCTCAGAGTTCTTATTAGTTACCGATATGTGACCACATAGGGAATTGACGGTGAGTGCTTCCTCAGAGTGTATTTTCTAAAGCTGAACCAGAGGGGTTAGACTGTGTGTACTTCCCAGAGGGTTACCTCTTGGTGATTAGTTTCTTACTTGAGATGTTATTTTGAATGCATTTGAAACTGTAGGAATGTTTACTTTTGATTACTTCCTTGTTTACTGCATCATTTTTTATTCCATGCCATATATATTCACTGACAGTTAGGCACAGATCATTGGGTGGTTTCCTACTGGTATTAGTCTCACACCCTATTTGGTTCATGCTTTTGGGCCCAAACAGATTATATTACTATAGTTATAGGTAAGGGAAATCTCCCTTCCACTTCAGGTACTTGACTGCTTTGGAGTAGTAGAGCATGGGACCAAGCGGAGGATTGTGATGCTGAAGAGTTGTTTACTTTCTTTTCTATGTACTTTTTTAGTACTGTATTCTAGCATTGTGACTTGTTTTGATGCTTTCCTAGACATATGTATCATGCATCATTTATGTATGTGCTCCACTTTATTTCTTACTATCTTCTTGTGTTTACCATTGTATAGTATTATTACTACTTACACTATTGTATATCTATTTCACTTCCACTTTGTTACTCTCCCAATGAGTGCATAGTTTCCCCACTATCACATCCACAGCCCTCACTGCTAGTCGGTAGCCTCTGGAATTCGGTAAAATTCTCTTGAGGGAATGTGACCAACCGGGTACGGGGCGCCTCTGGGCGGCACTAGGAATTGGGAAGTTATAAAGTGGTATCAGAGGTATTATTTTATTCTTGAATTACTGTTTGGAGACTATATCCAATGATAGGAAGGAACAGGTACTTGGTAATAAGATGTGCCGGAGAGCAACTAACCTGTGTACAGGGAAAAGCCAATCTACCATGTTTATTGCAATTTTTTTGGTTTGGAAATTTTACAGATGATTTGATTTTCACTATTGGGTGATTCAAACATATTTTGTTGTTATTGTTGATGTTATTGAGGTTCAATTTCCGTCGCAACCCGATGAGATGAGGGTATGACATCTCCTGCATCATATAGGCACTTTCTAGAGATCACATGTCTTTCTTTCTTGCTATGCCATTTAGGGTGCATTAGTTATTACATGTTGTTGTGATATATGTAGTGCTAGATATGCATGTTGTTGTGATAGATTCCTTGATTTAATACCTTATATTTGATAATGTATTGGATTGTGTAATGTTTTGTTTTAATGAATGCCAAACATTGGTTCTTGAGGTGTTATGGGCCCTCATGGATTGGAATTTGGTGGATCATTGATCTGTTATGCTGGTATGTGACATGTATAATATTTCAAGCTTTGATTCGTGAGGAGTATGGGCCCTCACGAATCATAATTTGGAACTTTAATGTTCGTTTCAGAGTTTTTCTAGGTTCCAGAGTTGTTTCTGAGGATTATTGTTCAGAAAAACCTAGAATACATGGCGTGTAATGATGAATATGCCATGTGTCCTTCTATTTGGGAAGGAACTATTTTTCTTTAGTACATTTTGTGTACTTTATTTACACGCCGTGTATTATCTAACCATGTCACTAGCTATGTGGAAGAGACACGGGGTTGGGAAATCTTTGGGGGGACACGCCGTGTACCCGTTGTACAATTGTGTTGTGTAGACCATGTGTCCACCCGTGTGACTAACGACACAGATGGATATAACATAGGTTATACACGCCATGCCAATCTTGAACATGTCATGCAGTGTATCCCTTGAATCTGTCCTTGTAATGAACAAAACGGGTTGGTGAAATCCTTCAAGTACACACCGTGTCTATCTGGAACACACTGTGTAGAGTGATCTGTGTAAATGGTCGTGTTACTAACAACATGGGTCGGTGAAGTTTGTCTAGTACACGCCCTTTCTGGCACTAACACATCATGTAGTCTTGTTCCAGGAGAACCGTGTGTCTTAGCCGTGTGAGGGAACTCGGGTAGGGGAAGAGGATTCAAGTATACGTCGTGTGTTAGGACAACACGCCGTGTGTATGGGGTGTTACACAACCTGTGTTGGAAAAATTACATGCCCATCTAAAGGATTAAGGGGACACACCATATAGTGTTCAAACACCCTGTGTATCCATGTTTTAAAAAACTTGAATTCTTTATTTCTCGTGTTCCCTTATTTCTTTCTCATGTTCCCTTTATATGATTCTAAGTTTCATTCCTTGATAATCTTGACCTATGGTGTGTGCTTGACCTTGTAGATTCATGCCACTGATATGTCCTATAATGCCCCAAAACCTGTTTCTCATGTAATAGTATTATTGAGGTTTTATTTTCTTATCCGAACAAATTTTCAAACTATAAATACCAAATATTTCATTTAAAAAAATACCAAAGTATTTACATTATAATAAGATCAAAAATGAAATCATACTAACCAAAAATACTTATTAAAATTCCTATAAGAATCACAGGAATACCACCCAAAATTAAAAAAAACCCAAGAAGATAATATGGGTCTTTTGGATCCAACACAACGAATATTAGAATTGCCTGAGCCACTACAAAAAAATTGAGCATCAATGGGATTATGTGCACCATATTAAAAAAAAATTATTTGGAAACACTGTGAAGTATGGTTTTATAAGATTCTTAATCTGACCGTTACCTCATTAGGTGACCGTTGGAGATTCTTTCGACCATTGAGTTCAAACGGATATAATTTTAGTCATTGTTCTTTTGGTGGATTAATTAAAAATATTTAAGTATAATTTATTTATTTAAAACATTTAAGTTTTGAAAATATAATATAACCTCTTATTCTGAACTTTAGAAGGAAAATGGTGTAACATTATGAAATACACATAGGTGATTTTTAAAATGAGATGAGGATTTTTAAAATCTTAAAAATATTTCAAATATATTATAAAAGTTTTCATTATTAATGATCAAATAAATATCTAACTAAACTATGTTTTTATTTCTATAATACTAGTATAAAAGTTTTCATATGGATATATTAATATTATAACTTTGTGTTTTAAATCTGTATTATTTACAAAAAATAAGGAGAAGTTTGTTTTGGAACTTAGTACTAAAGTTCAAAAATAAAAATAAACCCCACTTGGGACAGCCCTCTAATCGGGCCGAGGGAGGCAACATGCACTGGGTGGCTGAGCCTGGCCCTCAACCCCAGCACAGGTCGGCCCAAGCGAGGGAATAGCTACCCCAAAAGGCACACATGAGCACGTGCATGTGAATTAGAGCGTTCCACCATGGGTGTGAGGCCACAGTGAGGGAGGGGTAGGCCGAGGCTTGCGGGGATCCAGAGCCCATGTATAAGGCCCCCTTGTGTTTTTGTCTGTGGTGTGATTTCTGATCTTATTCCGGGAGACTCTGGATTATAAAGAGCCATGAAATCTCCCTCTGATTCGATGCGGGATAAGATTTTTGAGGCAAAATGTGATCCAGGCCATTGGATCACATTGAAAGCGATCTGGGCCGTCTATCATGGTCTGGGCCCCGACTCCCAGTAGTCGCAGTAGAACTTATGCATTTTTATACACCATCGGATTAAGCGAGATCTAATCACAACCGTCCACCTCTTTTAAAATTTATGTGTTGATCTACGCCATCTGATCAAACCTCGATCAAATTGAAGTATTCTATCCTTTTTCAAAACCTGAGGTTAGTCCTCCACCATCTGATATTCTTCATGTTTAATCCTCGATGTCCAAATCTTTCTAGATTTTTCTCCCACACACCATCTTCTTCCTCTCCCGCCTACGCCAGACCAATAACCTACTCTCCCTCTCTCTTCGTTTTCCATGCCCGTGACCCTACTGGCCCCCTCATTTCACGCATTTTCCATAAGTACCTTCACCTAGAATTTTAATAAACCATATGGGGCTCATTTTTCTAGTAGTAGAATTTAAAATATCCATTATATTTTATACATAATATTGTTTATAATCCACCCATTTCACCCAAAAAACCCCCTCAATTATTCCCCCACTCAAACCTCCAGAAATCTCCCATGAGTCTTCCTGAGCCCCTCCTCCTCCTCGAACTATGGTAAGGGTTGAATTGTCTTGTGATGTTGTTTTCTAGAGTATATACATATATATGTATGCTGATAAAAGTATATTTATAATCCTTGTGCTTTAGTTAAAATGTTCTTCTATGTCGTTCCTAGGCCTTTTGGTTTTCGAGTTCTAGTAGTATTATAGATGTAAAGGATTTATTTTTTCCGTGTTGTGTTGAAGGTATATATACTTATATATATATATATATACTCATATACATAAGTATAAAGCCTTTCGGTTTGGACATAAACCCTTCTATACCTGATTCATGACATCTAGATTCCAGGTTTATGTGGTATTAATAGACCCAAATAATAATTCATCGTATGAAAAACTTGTATACATGCCATATGTATATATATATTTGGTTACATATATATATATATATATAGACAACCATATAGTTTTATGTAAATTTTTATTATATTCAGTTTTGAGATATTTTTAAAAATTGAGTCTCATGTTTAAGGAGAACATTAAAACATAAGGAATTATGTGTTGTATAAAACTCTTATATATTGGAATACATTTATGTATATAATTATATAGTTTGTATAACTCACCCTCTGACCAGTTTTAAGTCTTTTAACATTGAACTTCTATGATTAATTTATGTTTTTGGTAAATATGTTTGTGCCAATTAACTTTAGTATAGGACTCGGTTATAAATGTAAGTTATATAAGTTTACATAAACATTTATGTAAGAATATTTAATAAATAAAACCTTTAAAAATTTATTCCATGATTTGATGTTTTATGGACTCTAGTTAATTAATGTGGATAAAATATTAAATTCATATGGTTGTCAATGGATTTTTGGTTTAATACCTTTTGTACATAATGTGTATTCAGATATGTGAAAATATGTGTATATAGATAAACATTGATCCTCAATTTTACTTATAATTTTCCAAGGATTACTAAGACGGAATAAAACTTGTGTTTTCAAAATATGTTTTTGTATAAAACAATACTCTTTAAATACGCCCTGTTGTATGAATAATTTACACAAACCCTAATTGTGGATATTCCAAATATTATACTTATGATGTGTTTGGTAATTGTGGAGAGTTCATGAGTATAATATTTGGGGTTATCAACTTTTATATTCATATGTATGAATTACTTATTTTTATATATTAAATGGTGTTATTAATGGTTGAAACTCATTCTTACCATCTTTTAGTATCATGTATATCCATGCGATTTGTTACAACAAAGAATTTCAGTAAAAACTGTATGAGCATCTGTCAGTTTAATACCCCGAAAGAAATATTTGCTTTATCTGCTAATTGATTATACATCGAAGTAAATTTCAATATGTGTTGATTTAAAAAGTTTTGGAATTTTATGGTTATCATTTTATGCGCCAAGACTTGTATTGCTTTTGAGAAATATTTGTCATCACTTATTCCATAATCTTCTTTTCATACGCACCATTCAATGACATAGCCATGTAGTTGATTATTTTGTAATTAATTCTTACATTCCTAATTCACTATATATATGTAAATGATAATAATGGTAATTAAAACTCTTTTGGAATTTTATGGAATTATGAATTAAATTATTCAAGGTGTTTTGAGACACCTTTGGTAATATGAAATGAGAAATTAAATGCTCAAAGTGGTATGAGACACTTTGAAGATACGACCTTACTTGACACATGAGGAATGTAATGGACATGTATGTGATGGGTGGGGCCCGGTACACCCCCTCGATGCATCTGTAGGTCTAATGAGACAAACTACGGTCTTGGAACAAGGCCTTGAGAAAATGAGTATTTATAGTCTTGGCACGAGGCCTTGACGTTATGGTTATGTTGTCCCACATTATAAATCTCCTCATTATGTTTATGATAATTAATTAACCAAGTGGATATTTGACTAGTAGAATATCCATGGTTAAGAGCCAGTACGTATAATTATCAAAATCAGTAAATCCTTATATCATGAATTTTATGTTTCACTCAGTGATTTATTAGTTAGTGAACGTTTCACAATAGTAAAGAATGTCACTGATATTTTTACCTTTATGTGCAACTCTGATTTTGTATTTCTCTTAGTTATTAAACTTGTACATACATATTAATAAGTCATACTTATTTAGAATGTATTTTACTTATTACCATGAATAAGCATGCCTATAATTGAATTATGTTCCCTTGTAATCCTGTTAGTATGCTTTTAATTGTTCTCTTTTAATCCTTGGAAAATTGTTATGATTTGTTACATGTGTTACAAAATTTCTTAAGAAAATATTTTATGGAAAATTTCAAATAGTGTTTTCAAATCTTATATTAGTATACTATGTTATTTTAAAACCCCTTACTGGGCATTCGTATGCTCACCATTAATTTTTGAAATAAATTTTTCAGGTGACATTTTTAATAGAAGAATCATGAAAGAAGTAGCTAGTTCCAAAACATGAACTGAATCGATCCTCTATATGGGACATGATGTGTAAAATATGAGTGAATTTTTTTTAAATGTACACACCATGTTTCAAGGAACCGGCTCTGGGAATTCTGGGGTTGGAAGGTCACACAGTCCTTCGGTTGTTTTCCAGTTACAGGGCAGTGACCAGACACCAGACATGGCTGATCAGGGACTACCAGTAGATCCTCCAGTTGTGCCAGTCTTGGCACCAACCGTCATTCCAGACACAAGTACTGACGCACAGTTCCAAGAGGGATTTATGAGGTTCATGCAGACCTTCCATGGAATACTGAATCTTGCCCTGTCTATTAAAGAGTTGACCTGGGTCTTTCAGCAGTAGCATCCTCCCACTTTTTCTAGGGATGGAGGACCGTAGGCTGTAGAGTCATTGCTAGAATCCATACTTTCTATCATCGAGCATCTGGAGACGCCTCGAGAGAGGATGGTGAATCTTGCTTTATATATGCTTCAGGATTCTACCAATAGATGGTGGGATGTGATGTCACATGTGGGATGCCAGTAAATCATGGCATGGGATGAGTTCTAGCATGCCTTCTACGACTACATCTATCTCGATACTTTGAGGGCTGATCAAGCCTGAGAGTTCATGAGTCTGGAGAAGGGTAATCTTTTAGTTATGGAGTATTCTTCTTACTTCATAGAGATTCAATGCTTCACACCCATTCTAGGAGGTGATGAGTTATTCCTATCAAGGATGTTTGAGGATGGTCTCAGTCATGACATCTGATCTCTGGTGAACAACTTCAGGTTGATTTCCATCACTTCTACAGTCAAACAGGGGCTGATCACAAAGAGGAATCTGAGGGATTATGGAGTTGTGATCCAGGGTGGCTCATCATCTGGGGTTAGTATCCCTCCTACTAATAGTAGGAAACTCCGTAGGGAGTCTATGCATAGAGATCTAATGGGGCGAGAGGCATCTTCTGGTAGCCAGGTGGTGTGATACCAGTGTGGGAAGAGTGAGAATACTATGCCACATTTCCTGAGAGTCCCAGTGCAGTGCTGATCTTACAGTAGGATGGGTCATCTTCAGTTCTTCTATCATATCATCTCACCAGAAATAGGTGACAAGGGTTCATCTATGACTCCGCATTCAGGATAAGCACCACCAGTTTCTCATCAGTCAGGGAACTGGAGTTTTTTCAGCTGTTTAGGCCGAGGTGGAGGTCGCGTCTATGGTAGCCAGTTTCCAGGATTTCCATGATATAAGGGTGTATTAGCTCTAGGTGGTCAGGTGGGTTCATAGGGCCGTGGTTCAGGTTAGACTTTTGCAGTGGAGAAGACCTGGTAGGAGCAGGATCCTAGACCATCTATAGTTCGAGGTACGATCCTAGTTGCCTCAGTTTTAGCTTCTGCATTTTTCAATATAGGGGATTCTAATAGCTTTATATATGTTTCTATTGTATATATCCTTGGGCTCTTTATATTTTCATTTTCTGATATCTTGACGATAGACACTCCGTTGGGGACTAAAACAGCTATTGTACGTTAGTGAAAGGAGTTCCCTATTTAGATTGGTGGGTGTCACTTCTTTTGGGACCTCTACATATTAGAGATGACATGCTATGATTTCATTCTCGGAATGGACTTGTCGGTTCCCTTCCAAGATGTTGTCGACTTCTATCATCATAGGGTGATTTTCACATCACCAAAGGGTAGATTGTTTCTTCATAAGGGATAATGGGATGTCCATGCGAGCAGATCGGGAACTGAGCATCATGGGTTGGGAGGAGTTACAACCTAGATTTCTAGTCAATATCTGGATGACCAGGGGACTTCACGGATGGAATTTCCTCCAGTGGTGGATCATTTCAGGGACGTATTTCCAGATGACTTTTCTGGTTTTCCTCTAAAGTGAGAGGTGGACTTTTCTATTGAGCTTGTGCCTGGAGAGACACCAGTGTCTATTCCTCCTTATAGGATGGCTACACCAGATTTACAAGAGATCAAGATGTAGTTGGAGGAGTTGCAGGAAAAGGGTTTCATATGACCCATTACTTCTCCTTGGGGTTCGCATGTCCTGTTTATGAAGAAGGAAAACTGTACCCTCAGAAATTGTCTGGATTATCGGAATTTCAACCAGTTAATGGTCAAGAACCGATATCCCTTATCGAGGTTTGATGATCTTTTTTATCATCTTTGAGGATCCCAAGTGTTCTTGAAGATCGACATGAGATCCAATTATCATCATTTTCATGTTAGACCACATGATATACCTCTTAGAGCCTTACAGAGCAGGTCTGTTCTATACAAGTATGTAGTTATGTCGTTCGGTCTCACTAACATGCCTGCAGTCTTCATGGAACTGATGAACCGAGTCTTCCATCCATACTTGTATTATTTTGTGGTAGTATTTGTGGAAGATATCTTGGTGTACTCTCACACTCGACAAGGCCATGCTACCCATATTTAGATCATTTTGAGTACACTGAGAGAGCATCAGTTATATGATAATCTCTCAAAATGACACTTTTGTATGGACTAGATTCACTTCTTGGGTCATGTTATCTCAGATGCAGGAGTATCAGTAGACTGAGAGAAAGTGAGACCAGTAGTTTCTTGGGAGCATCTGAGGAACATATTTTAGGTACGATGTTTTCTTGGGCTGGCTGGATACTAAATAAATTTCATACATGACTTCTCACTCTTAGAAGTACCACTGACGGGCCTGACTAAGAAGGGTGCAGAGTACTTATAGTCATATTCTTATGAGTCTGACTTTCAGAAGCTGAAAGAGAGGTTGACTTCAGCACCGATAATAGTTTTTCCAGATCCTGGAAAGAGATATATTGTGTACTGTGATGCATCCAGTATTGGGCCGGGAGCTCTACTTATGCAGGGGGAAGGAGTCGTTGCGTATGGGTATTGGCAGTTGAGGTCACATGAGATGAATTACCTGACGCACTATCTCGAGTTGGCAGCAGTTTTTCATGCATTACGCTATTGGAGAAATTATCTTCTGGGAGAGCATTTTGTGGTTTTTACCAACCCAAAAAGTCTCCAGTATATCTTCACTCAGTGTGACCTGAATTTGAGACAGTGAAGTTGGGTCGAGTACCTTCTGTCCTTTGACATTAAGCTTGCCTACATGCCCGGAAAAGGCAATGTTGTGGCTGATGCACTAAGTAGGAGGACTCAGATACAGGCAGTTCAGGAGGTCAGTAGTGAGTGAAAACTTATGGCTTCATTCTCTGAGATTCATTTGGAGGTGCATGATAGAAAGGGCCAGACATTTCTTTCTTCTGTGGTTGTTACCTCTTCTCTTCTCGATCTAGTGTGAATGAAGCAACTATCATATTCTGAAGGCCTAGTCCTATGGGAAAGTGTGTTTGGAGAGGACCCTATTCTGTGATGGACAATAGGCGAGGATGAGATCTATCATTTTCATGGGCGCATATGGGTTTCAGCAGACATACATGAGGAGCTGATGCGGGACTTTCATTCCTCAATTTGGGCAGTTCATCTTGGTGTCACCATGATGTATCGTGATTGACACGGTCAGTATTGGTGGACAGGTATGAAGAGAGATGTCGCTGGTTTTTTCATGAGGTGTTCCACCTGTCAGCAGGTGAAGGCAGAGCATCAACGACCAAAATGGCTTTTGCAGTAGTTACCAATTCCTGAGTGGAAATGGAATGATGTCGCGATGGATTTCGTGATAGGTTTTCCATGGTCGCCTCAAAGGAATGATGCACTATGGGTTTTCATTTACAGACTCACAAAGGTTGCTCACTTCTTACCGATCAAGGAGACCTTCAGTGTTGATGAGATGGAATGTCTATACATCTGTGAGATTGTACGTCTACATGGGGTTACACACTCCATTGTTTCAGACAGGGATGCACATTTTTCTTCTCAGGTCTGGAAGAGGCTACATAAGTCTTTGGGAACACATGTACTTTTGAGTATAGTTTACCATCCCCAGACAGATGGATGGTCCAATCGTATGATTCAGGTGCTTGAGGACATGCATCGGGCATGTGTCTGGGATTTTGGAGGTTCTTGGGAGAAGCACATACCTCTTTTGGAGTTTTCCTACAGTAATAGTTTTTAAGAAACTATTCAGATGGCACATTATGAGGCCTTCTATGGTAGGACCTGCCAAACACCCTTATACTAGCTGGAGGATGGAGAGGTGGCTATGTTGGGACCTCGTCTTGTCTAGGAGACCACATAGTAGATAAAGTTGATTCAGAAGTGGATGGCTTTAGCATAGTCAAGACAGAAGTCTTATGATGATCTACGGAGACAACCTCTAGAGTTCGAGGTTGAAGATTAAGTTTTCCTATGTGTCACACCGAGGTTGGGATACAAGATTATTTTGAGACATGGTAAGATTTGTCTAATGTATTTTGGGCCATTTGAGTATTTGGAGAGAGTTGGGCAGGTTTCCTATCGGTTGTAGTTACCTCAGAGGTACCTGGCTATGCATGATGTCTTCCATGTTTCTCAGCTCTGACGTTACGTTTCAGACCCAACTCATGTTTTCCAACCCAATGATGTTGATTTAGAGGTGGATGCCTCATTCAAGGAGCATCCTATCTAGATTGTTGATCAAAGTATGAAGGTTCTATGTGGCTGGTATGTTCCTTTGGTATGAGTGCTATGGCAGTCCAAGTGAGTACAAGACGAGACATGGGGGAGGGAGGTCGATGTACGATCGCAGTGGCCAGAGATATTTTAGGATTCATTTTAAATTCCACCTTTCTAGGGAAATTTGGGGACAAATTTCTTTAATGGAACACTTGTAAGAACACAGATATTCTTTTTAGGAACGTCTTTCTTTTCTGGTTGTTTTTGAGAAAAAGGGGAGGTTCAAGAAATTTCATAAGTACACGTCGTGTACTTATAATTACACGTCGTGTACTCTGTTGTTGTGGGTGACCGTGTACTGGCCATGTAACGGCTAAGTACAGGGCCAGGTGGGGTGATCTGGAGACCACCTAATGTGGGGGTCGGTTAAAGCAATTACACGTTTTGTACTTAAAAATTACACGTCGTGTACTTACTTTTTATTTCATTAAACGGATAGGGGTCACGTCTAATCGATAGAACCCTCTTCTTCTTCGTTTTTCTCATCCAGGAGAATCCATGTGGCTACATATCTTCTCTGAGACCCCAAATCACCATCCATTCTCCGAATCGACTGACATTGGTGGTGTTGTAATCACATTGATTAGTTCTCCCTTCTTATTAAACTTTATCTCCTGGTTTCTCTTCTTTGAAGAGTTAATCTCAGTTGAGTGTTTTAAGCATTTTTGTAGATCTACAATGTTTTAGGGTGATTCAAGGCCTGAGGTTCACGTATATCAATCTCACGACACTGAGGTAGGTGGTTTGTTCCTTTCCATAGATAGTCTTTGAATTTTATGTGAAAAAGTGCCCAATACCGAGGAACGGGGTATTACGGGTTTATGGTTTTTAGCACGCTTATTGCCTTCAAGGCCTTTTTTGTTTGGATAGATTTCAAGTGTTTTTGAAAATGGTTAAATTTTCTTTTTTAAGGATGTTTTTCCTTTGTTTTCTTTCTTTGACCGTTTTGTCTAGCTTTCCTGTTAGGCTTCTTTTCCTTCCATGCCTAGTATTATTATGGTGGAGTGATTGCTATCTTGCATCCTATGATATGTTTTAGATTACATATACAAGTAGTTCTTGAGGTTTACCTTGGATTCCATGCATCTTTTTTCCATGATTGACATATACAGAGCTGTGGTAACCTGGTGTAGTAGACCATTGGGGGAATGGACGCTGAGGGATTCCCAAAGTGTATGTTTACTTTTACGCTGGGAAACCATAGAGGGGATGGACTTTGTGCTCCCTCAGAGTGTCTATAGTTTCCTCGATGTGGGACACAAGGGTAATTG
This sequence comes from Viscum album, assembly GCA_963277665.1. Classification (NCBI taxonomy): domain Eukaryota; kingdom Viridiplantae; phylum Streptophyta; class Magnoliopsida; order Santalales; family Viscaceae; genus Viscum; species Viscum album. Next base: position 801,490,581 of record OY728167.1, on the reverse strand, counting down.
GACGTTGAGTGCTTCCTAAGAGTTCCTATTAGTTACCGATACGAGACTACAGAGGGAATTGACGGTGAGTGCTTACACAAAGTGTCTTTGCTAAAGCTGAACTAGAGGGGTTAGACTATGTGTACTTATCAGAGGGTTTCCTATGTTGATTTGTTAAACCAGAGGTGTTAGGTTGTGAGTACTTCCTATAGGGTAACTTTTTTGTGATTTTATGCTTACATGATATGTGATTTTGAAGGCATTTGAAACTATATGAATGTTTACTTTTGAGTACTTTCTTGTTTACTACTTCTTCTTCTTTTGCTTATTTCACACCATATATATTCACTGACTGTTAGGAACATATATTTGGTTGTCTGCCTATTGGGATTAGTCTCACACCTTGTTTGGGTCATGATTTTGGGACCAAACAGATTATATTGCTGCATTTATAGATAAGGGAAAGTGCCCTTTCACTTCAAGTACTTGACTGCTTTGGAGGTGGAGAGCATAAGACCAAGCTGAGGCTTGCGATATTGAGGAGTTATTTACTTGCTTTGCTTTGTACTTTGGTTTTGTACTATATTCTGGCACTGTGACTTGTTTGGAATCATTCATATACATATGTATAATGCATCATTTATGTATGTTCTCCAGTTTATTTCTTATTGTCTTCTACTATTTACATTTGTATGGTATTATTACTGATTCCGCTATTGTATATCTGTTTTACCTCCACTGTGTTACTCTGCCAATGAGGGAATAGTTTCCCCACTATCACACCTAAGTACCTCGCTGCTAGTCGGAATCCTCTGGAATTTGGGGAAATGTGTTTGAGGCCATGTTACCAACCAGGTACGGGGCGCCTCTGGGTGGCACCCGAAACCAACACATTACAGGTTACAAGGGAATTTTTTACATGTCCCATGATGACAAGAACTCCAGTTTCTACAGAAGTATTGAATTTTTTTAAATGAATGGTTTGGTGAGGATAATTATCTACTCAGGAAACAATTGGATATGGATTTGAATCAATAATGATTACCATAAATGTTTTAATAATTTATTTGGAACTATATCATGAATAGTTTTAAAAAATCCTTTCTAATCATCTTATTATTTTGAGTTTAACTAAGAAGACAAGGGATGTCTAAGATAATGTAATTTCATCATAGTGATAATAAATTAGAGTAAAATACAAATGTGGAATAATTGTATTTTTTTCCTATAACCATTCCTTGATGTGAATAAGTTTCATTGGGTTGAAATTATGAATTCACGCCTTAAATTTGGAATTTATAGTGTGAATTAATTTTCCAGTCATAAATTCCCCATTCCTATTATACCCATGAAATAATTATTCATACTAGATCAAGGCTCAATTATAAATGTTTAAAAAACAACCACATTTATGAAACATTAAAAAAAACCTAAGGAGAGATGTACATGTAAAAAGGTGGGATCATAAATTATTTGTTCAGACTTTATCTTATTATCACTTATGCTTTTGTTTGGTACTTAGAAGCACCACATGTGATGTATGATGGTAAGGTTCATGGTTACATCCCTGCCCGAGGATAAGACACTAGCTATTCAATATTGTCTAAGGTTAATATGCATGGGATAAAAACTACTTGAGGGTATGATTCATAGTTAATGTATACTGGAGGGAGAGGTTCTTGGGTGAATGTTGGTGAGATCCTTTTTTCCTTAAGGGTGGGTTCCACTAGTTTATGATATGACACAATACTATAAATTCATCCTATTGTTGGATGATTTTCCACTTGATAGAGACAAACTACATGGAGCCAATATAGGTTTGAAAGACCCTGGGTATCAACAGAGAACTCAAGGGTCATCTATATACTTTATTTTTTGTATTAATTTATTAAATCAACACCATTGATTTTTTTATTGCTTGCACTACATACATAGATTGGATTTTTATACCCCATTGGTGGTTATATAATGAGTTGTTCTCACACCATATCTAGTACACTATTTACTACCCATATAGATTTCATGGATTCATGTATGTACATGGGTGAGAGATCATATTATTGATTATTTCTGGTCGAATAAGTTAGAGTTGGATATAGTACCAAGGTATTTTTAGACTTTTTTATTTTTATATTTTTTATTTTACTTCTATAAAATTCCACATATCATTTATGTGTATTTCATCCTAACATTACATGGTTTTTGTTATTATTAGATTATTTTATTTTGGCCATTATTCAGTATTAGTTACAAGTTTAGTTATTTATTTTATTTTATCTATTATTGAATCATTATACCATAGGGTATTGTCTCCCCATTGTATTCCATAAACCATCACTTCTATTCAGTAGCCTATGGTGTAAGGGTATGTATTATTAATGTCCAGTAACCCACCTGACTCAGCTACAAGAATTGGAACCGTTACTGATAAGTTAAAATGTGGAATTAGTGCATTCAAGTTTCTTTTTTGTTACTTTTCTATTTGGGAAAGATAGAAATGATACAAGTATGTGTTAGAGATTGGAATTGATCTTTTTCATGGGAGTTGATAACCCTTGTATGGGGGAAAACTGGGTTCCTAGAGACGTGATTAATGTTTATGTGGTTTTTTTATAGTTTTTATGTAATTTCACCTTGGATGACTCACTTGTTCTGTGATGTTATTATCCATTGAGATTTTACTCATGGGTCGGTAAGAAATAAAATTTTTATGCATGTATCATGGTTTGAACATAGGGATATATGTTGACATGAATTTTTCATTCTAGGGATATATTTATTACATGTGGCATATCTTCCCATATAAACTGTGAAATCAAATCTATTTATATATTGGAAAAAAGGAATGAAAGAAAACGATTATGTATGGCCAATTCACATGTTAATACAAGTGCATGGGAATTAAAATCTAGGGGTTCTCTATTTATTTCCCCCGTTGTGGTTAATATTGTTGTGTTTCTATGTTCTAAGATATGCACTAAACCTTGTAGAGAATATACCTACCCATATTCATTTAATTGAGAATCTAGGGAGTGTGAATTTACATGATTCCAAACTAATTGATCCATATCATACTAAAACTCTAGATAAATAGATGAAAAATTGATACATTTCTTAGGGTCATGAGATCCATAGAGTGGTATCATGGTCATACAAGACAATCTATATCTTGGATGACTAAGAGTTATACCTGAAACATCTGATGATGTTCATAGGGGAGGGAGGACCCTAAGACGTTGATTTGTATATTGATTCAGTTCATATGATCTTTAAGCACATCAATATTCCTTAAAATATAAGGATAATCCTTACTTCCTACATTTCTTAAGGACCATCTGAGAGTTGGTGAGACATTTTGGAGTAGGTTGATTAGTAAGAGGAGATATCCCCGAAGGAATTTGAGGTGAATTTCCTTGTCCACATCTATCCATATATGTTTAGGGATGGGAGGGATTGTGATTTCATGCAATTAATGAGAGATTTTATATCTGTAATGGAATGTGTTGGATGTTTCACAGATCGAAAACTTTTTTCCATCTTTGGTAGAAGATAAGGTCTCTACGGTGATGTTTTTTGAGGATGGGATTCACTATATGACAAGGTTGTAGGTGAAAATATTTTTTCGAAGAAACTTTTCAGTCGTGATGAATCAGGCTCTTATAATGTATGAAAATCTAAGAGAGGCCCCAATTGGTTGCTAGGCAGTTTTAGCAGGGTGATCTGGGAGCTGGTCTTCTACCAGAATGAGGTGCCTCAATAGTAGTTACCGCTAGGGAAGTAGCGGGAATATTAGCTAGGGTAGTGAGAAATCATTTCAGGACTATGACCAAAAAAAAGATTTTAGTGTGGTGAGTATATCCACATGTGTCATTAGTGTTATTACCCCTCTAAAATGTGACATTATTGTGTAATGTTAGGAACTCTTCTGAGGTTATACGGGTTTTCTTGTATTATAATAGTGGTAGGGGATCAAGATAGGAACTGAAGATTGGGAAGGACTTAGAGACTCCTCATCGAGCTGGTATTTGGACATCCACCAGACAATTAGAATGATGAAAGGGACGAGGTATTATGAAATATTACCAGTAGTAATAAATAGGGGGTATAAAATAGGGGTGTCAGAATGAATCCCATGGAAGGGGGTGAGCTAGATACATTCTATACTATTTACTTTGAGTAGTCTGGATGTAGAACCTTCTACCATTAGAGGTATGATTCTTGTATCATCTACTCATTCATTTATTTTTTTGTATATAGGAGCATCACATTCTTATATATCTACTATGTTTTATTAGAACATTGGTTTAGTTGTCGAATTTTTGAATGTTGTTATTACCTTAAAAACAATAATGAGAGTGCAGTTTGAGGATATCAAATGTTACATGGAGTGTTCTCATTAAATTAGTGTCTTAGATTTTCTTTGGGAGCTAGTTTTACTTGAAATGATAGGCTTCAATTTTAATCTTGGTATGGATTGGATAGTCATGCAATATGATCCAATAAATTTTTATTGGAGGATAACTACATTTTTATCTATAGAAGGGTTTGGATACATCAATTAGTAAGATTGAGATCTTTATGTTGGTCTTTCCGAACCAATTAAGTTTATATTGGATTTTCTCATGGCCTAGTTGGAGAGCATTATTTTTTACGATCGTCGAATGTATTATGTTACTTTTCATCCAGTGGTAGACCACTACCGTGATGTCTTTCCTGAATAATGTTATCGATTATGACTCAATTGGATGATCATTTTCTTGATCAAGTTGGTGTTAGGTGCTAAGGAATTTTCTATACCAACTTATATAATTTCACTAGTAGAGCATCCTGAGTGCAAATTACAATTCAAAAATCTCAAAGAAAATATATCCATTCGACCTAGTACTTCTCCACGGTTTTATCCCAATATTGTTTTTCAATAAGGCATATGGGAATTTTTAATTATGTGTGGATTAATATAGGTCAAACCAGATGAAAGTCAAGAACTAGTATCCCCTTCCATGGATTAGAAATCCCTTAAATCAATTGGGAGGTTCCAAGGTATTCATCAAAAATGAATTCAGTTCAGGGTGTGATCAGTTGATGGTGAGACCATAATACATACACTAGACTTATTTTAGGATTATATATAACTTGTATGAGTACTTTGTTATTTCATTCTAATGAATGCATCCATTTTATTCATGGATTTGTTGCACCAGTTCTTTCATCCCTACCTGGATATGTTTTTTTGTATTTTTTTATGAAATATTGGTGTACACACACTATATATAAAATCATTATCAATATCTTGAAATCATAAAATGTACATTGAGATAGAATTAGATTTATTCTAAGATGTCAAAATAAATTTTTTAGATTGACAGAGTGCACTTATTGGGACATGTTGTCTTTAGAGGATGGATGGTTTGTTGACCTAGAGAAGGCTGCAGCCTTGGTTTCTTGGGAAAATCCTAAGAATCTATTCAGGATTCAAATATATCTGGGGTTATTATAATACCATAGGATCTTTATTCTTTAATTATCCCACTCAGTATCATCGATTCCTCGACTAATCCAGAAATGGGATTATAGAGCATATTTTGATGCATATGGAATGAGAATCAAAGAAGTTATAATGTATGATGACTAAGTGGTTGATTATAGCTCTAGAAAACTAATACTTACTAAGAGGAATTACCCTACTCACAATATATATTTATCTATGGTGGTAAATTCCATGATATTGTGGTGGAACTTTCTCTCTGGTGACAGTTTTGTGGTGTACACAGACTATAAAACCATCAAACACATCATTTCTTGGTGAGACATGAACTGTCGGAAGAAGAGGTTGGTTGAGTATATAAAGTCCTTCAACTTTGAGATGTATTATATTATAGGCTATGAAATTTTCTGATACCAATTCCTTAAACATAAATACAAAGATAGAGGTGATACATGAGTCCTGTAATGAGTGGCAGCTTATGAAACTCTTTGCAGATATGCATCTATATGTTCAGGAGTCCCATGTACGAGTATATCTTAATTCAACTAATGTTTAAACTTTTCTTCTATAATTGACCAAGAGAGATTATTTATCTGATATGGAGGGATTATATTTGAGGGAAAACTTTTATGGTGGGGATACCCATTCAGTGTGGTCCCTTGGTAGTGATGATGTTCGTCTTATCCCAGGTTGTATGGGCTCTTATGCACATATGTAAGGAGTTGATGAGAGTGTTTCATGATTCTAGATATGTCGTAAATATGGGATAAACCAAGATGTATCATGTTCTAATAAGAAATACTATTTAACATGATTAATGAAGAAGATAGTGGGATTCATGACGATTTGTTTCCCCTGTCAGCAGGTCAAGGACGATCAGTAGAGCCATGCTTGGTTGTTGTAGCCTCAATCCATTTTGTAATGGAAATTTGATGATGTAACTTTGGATTTAGTTATTGTATTACCTGGGAAACATTAAGATAATGATATAGTGTGGGTGATCATGAATTTATTGATGAATTCATACCACTTCATTCATGTTAGGGAGCCCTCCACCACTAATAATCTTGGTAGTCTCTATGTTGGTTAGATAGTTTGATTGCATGATATTCAAAGGAGTATTGTTCCTAATCAAGATCCCCATTTCACATCTCTATTATGGAATGTAATTTAGAATTATCTTGGAATGAAGGATATTTTATGTAAAAACTATCATCCTTAGACTGATAGAAAATATGAATCGACGATTCATATCCTAGAGGAAATGTTTTAATCCAGTGATTTGGAATTCAGTGGCTCATGGGAGTAACATCTGGAACTCCTATTATTAACTTTTAAAAGAAACATATATTAATCAACCCAAATGGATCCATTTAAATATTTTTATGGATTTTCTCACCGCTCTAATCTTTTATAGATTGAGGTGGGTGGGTGAGCACTCATTGGACCTAGTCTCATGCAGAAGATATCTATGAAGTTTTAGATGAACTGGAAGAGGTGGGTGACTACACAGAGATGGAAGAAGTCCTATTATAACCATTGGAGATGACCTATGTAGTTTTATGTTGGTCATCATGTTTTTATTTAGTTTTTTACTAGTCTTATTTAATATTGTATATGGAAATAGGTGAATCAAGCATGTAGGTTTATCGGACGGTTCAAGATAGTTGGAAGGGTCGATCTAGTGGAGTACCATCTGGCCCTTCCATAATGCTATAGTACCATTCCCAATGTGATTTTTGTGTATCTACTTTAGAGATATGATCTTATCCTTATCAGATGATATAAATTGATGACATTGAGAAATATTTTTATTCTTCCATTGAGGAGCATTTGATTTGTATTGTGGACCGTACTTAGATGAATGTTTATAGAAAGACCATACCTCCAATGTGAGTGTAGTGGGAACATGGGAATGTGAAAGAGGATAGGTTCATGAGTTAATATGATATATAGTCATAGTGAAAATAATTTATTACTGATACCCACCTATATTCTTTAGATCATATCTTAAGGATGAAATATTATGTAGTCGGGAGGTTGTAAGACCCTTCCTTTTTCCATGAATGTATCTCTTTAGGTTTTGTTTTGAACATCATTAATCTTTTTTTTGTTTTAATACTTGTAAATAAAAACTTGATCTTGAAGGATTAAGTGTTTTTGAGGAATATAAGGAAGATGATGGGATTTATGGGTACAGAATTAATTCAAATAGTAAATTCTACATTTACAACATAGATTAATTAGGTTGTCCCCATGAAACCAGTCCATGTCATGAACTTGTTCTAAGTAGTCTATAAATCACAAATTTACATAATTTAAGGAAATTGTGACTTTTTATCCTCTTACTTCATTTTTTGTTACTAGAAAACAAATTAATTACTATATATGGTAATCCTAGAATTCATGATGTAAATTCCCACTTTTTTTCTTGAATTAGATGTTCCCAACATTTTAATCATTAGAACCTATTATCTGAAAACATGTATCTCATTAATTATGCCAATTGTCCTTTATTTTATGTTTTTTGAGAGTTCCCCTATGATCCAGAATCATGCTCCATTATATCTTGGAATTTTAAACCAGTAGATCATAGGAAATCCAAGGGGTTCATAATTTATTTCCAATCCCATTTATTTTCCCCATGAGGAGAACCAAATAACGGATTGCCTAAACTGAAAAATGTTTTATTTCCTCTATTTTTAGTTTATTGGTTCAATTAAAAGTATGGAGGATCCTTAATGTACCACCGATGTGGAATAATTGTTTGTATATAATCTTCTCTTGAAGTATGTGGTATAAAACAACTCTCTAAAAGAATATATCATTTTTTCTACTATGTGAAATATTCGTGATCATGTAGGAACACCATGAAAAAATCATGTATAATTCAATAAATCATGGCTGAGGATAATATAATCATTCATACCATTAATGGATCATTTCAGATCATTTGGAAATGAGATAATACATTCTGTCACACGAGGAGTGTTATAACATTTTCCCATGATTTGACCTTATATTATCTATATATCCCTAAGAAGAATTGTTGTTTTTTTAAAAAATTTCATCATATTATAAAATGGAATAATATATGAGTTATTTTTATTGATTTAAATGTTATAATATATACTAAAATTGGTTAATTGGATTGTAATTGGATTAGTGTTTTAACATGAGAAGATATAGATATATATATTCGTGTTAGTGACATGGGTTAAATTTATAATTAAATAAAAAATTTCTAAAATTGTTATGCTAATTGGAATAATAAATTCTGGAATATAAATTGATATAAAAATGGTAATGGTATGAATTGATAATTTTTTATTATGATTACATATCTAGTGTACTTGGAACTTTGTTATGTTCTTTAAATTTTATGATTTCTTCTTGATATGAAACTGATTTTGAATGATGACTTGGGGTTGTATGTTACATGACTTGTTGAGTTTTTGTCTGAAAATGACTTATACTGTTGTTTTGTACATTAAGGGACCATATGTGATTCATAAGGGTATGTTAAATGGTTACATAACCACCTGAGGGTAAGATTTGTGGTATTTAATATCACCTTAGTGTAGGATTCATGGGATATGAACCAACTGAGGGTATGATTCATAGTCAATGGATACTTGAAGGCGATTTTCTTTTAGCCACAATCCATTTATTGTATTATTAAAAAACTACTTTATGGGTAATTGGGATCCTTACATAAAGTTTAACATTGTCACTAGAACATTCCCATAAATATTTTCAAATAAAACAAACCACAATCAACATCAAAAATAAAAAAGATTAGTCTACCACCATGTGCACCAAACAAACAAATTCATCGTGATGTAGTTGGATCTTACACATGAAAATTACATCCATCAAAGATCCAAATCATGTTTGAATGACATGGGTTGTGAACCCAAAACCTAAGGGTTGGACTGATATTTGATTTGTTGTATTAATGTATTGAATTAATACCCCTACTTATACCTATATTTTAACCACTGTATAGTCAGAATGGATTTTTTTTATACATAATTATTGGTTTCCTACTGACTTATACTCACACCTTATTTGGGACATTATTTAGGACCCAAACAGATTTCATGGAATTCAGTATGGAAAAGGGAAAGGGACTCCATTCATCATTAATGTTAGATGGATGGGTTAATGTTTTGAGTTGGTAATAACATGGGGCTCAAGACCAAGTATTTTTGGAGTCTTTAATATTTTCTATTTTTTCTTTCATTTTAATAAAATTAAGAACATCATTTAGTAAAATTTCATCCTTAAATTACATGGTTTTTATTATTATAGAATTGTTCCATTTTTTTTCTTTATTCTGATATGGTTTCATGTTTAGTTATTTATATTATTTCAAATGTTATTAAAACTCTATACTAGAGTTTATAGTCTTCCCACTATATTCCTTACACCCTCGTTACTTGTCAGCAGCCTCTAACATATGGGGATGCAATCCTAAGAACATGTAACCCACCTGGCCCGGTCACATGAGGGAGAAATGTGTCAGGGACATTGCATATGTTTTTAATGAAGTTTGAATGTGCTAATTGTTATATATAAAGAAAAAAGTCCAAAACACAGAAGTTGATATGAATAAAACATCAAAATTAGTTTCATAAAAAGGATAACATCATAAAGAGAAAAACATTCCTATGAGATTAATGTAATAGAAATGAAAAAGTATGACCATATGAATATATTTTTTATATCTATACTATTTACATGTAGCTATCAAATTTATAGCATGTCTTTATCAAAGAGTTAATTTTTATTCATATTGGTTGAGAGAATGTTAGAGTAATACCAATGGTGAAAGAGCATTATGTCATATTTCACTAATAATTTGAAAGAGAAATAAGGATTTAAGGATGCAGAAAAAAAATTAAATGTTATCATAAACATATAAATATTTCTCTTTAAAGGCTATGAAATCTTAAATTCATAGGATAGTTTTATGACTAAGTATACATCTTAAAATAACACTATCATATAGAGTTGAGAGAAATATTTATTGAAAAAATATATACCATAAAGTGAACCACATGGTCTATAATTTATCCTTTAGAATATAACCATTGTAGAAGAAGTACACTTGATTCTCGCTCAAATTTACCCAAGAGATGAAGGTAGAACGGTCCTTGTAGTTTAGCTTGGGTTGTCGAATCCTCAAAGACCTAATAAGAAACCTATAGACACGTACATTCTATGGACTATTTTTGGCTATGAAGTAGCCAACTTGGGTTGATTTTATCTGGTTTTAAAGGATAACTAACAGATTTAAGTGAATTCAATTTAAAAGAATGAGTTGATCCTAGGTTATCGCTCGGGGTGGATTGGATGAATTACTTTTTTAATGATTTCAATTTCTTATAATTGAGATGGATTCATTTAAGAAGATCAAACTAAATCATCACTTACTAGTTTAATGCCTACACACCCTAATACTAATCACCTATACACTTGAAGGATCAATGTTCTGAGCACTCCAAGGCAGAGGTTCGTATTATCACTTGAAATGTGTGACCTTAAATTCGATAAGGATGAAGATGTATTAAAATCATCAAATAAAAATATCATTTAAAAGAAGTTATTAGCCATTAATGGAGTGATAAATAACATCCAATACAGCCCCTTTCTACTCCCTTGGATAAACCCATAAATGATTTAGCCCTCCATTGATGAAATGTCTTCAACGGAAGCGGGAAGTAGACTTACAAAGGTGGAATTGAAGAAGTAAAAACAACAACAACAAAAAGATCACTCCTCCGTTGTGTGATAAATATCACAAAGTATCATGTGAATAAATTCACACCTTGAACCAAAGTTATCAACGTGATAAGTAGAGAACAGAATAAGAGTAAACAAAGAACTTTTATTATGAAACTAAGGTGAATTAAACAACTTACATGAGAAAGAAATGTGATTACAAACTCAAAGCGGCAGCATAACACTACAATGAAACCAAGCACCAAATATCCCTAAATCCTCCAACACTACTGCCTTAAATAGGAATTTTTAAGCCCTTGGGTCGATCCTCCAACAGTAAAAAGCATCTCAATTAATTTTGGTAGGCCATAGGTGGTGGAAAACTTGTGGAATTTGGACTTCTCCACATTTGACACGAGGTGGTCGCCAGCTTTCATCCACCAAACTGACGTGTTTGGATGACCTTTTATATGGACGAATCAGAGTGGCCCATAGAAGAATAAAATGTATCTACCTACGTCTTCTAACCTCCTGTAAAATTCGGTCCCATTTGGAGTTGTGGATTCTGAGATATGATCAAATTAGTCGGCTATTTTTCTGGGCCGCAAAATTTGGCCAAGAATTGTATCTCTAACTTGGGGCACCTTAATGGACGCTATAGAGGACGAATTAGCATTATCTCATGAAGAGTGATTTGTTCCTAAACATATATTATATCATCCCACAAAATTTGGGATTCATTGGGCCTGTATGTTGGTCCCCACAGTCTCATAAGTGTGATGGTGTCCAATCTTCCTTCTCTAGAATTGCTTCCGTTCATCTCCAAATATCTCCATCATCATTTATGAATCATCCATTGATCCCTGAATGAAAAATTTTCACATTTAAGTGTAGATATAGTTCCCTAAATATCAAATTAAAATATTTATAATTACATTCCTTAGAATTAGATGACTCATTGGGCCTAAATTGGTGTATATTAGGCATGAAGTGCACAAATGATGAGAATGGATGTTCATAATGAAAATGCACTAACTCAGACCCATAAGATCAAAAATGAACATTTAATACCATTAAAATGTCATTAAAATATATGTTTTTATTGGATAATCACACCCCCCAAACTTTAGATTTTCTAGTCCCGAGCAAATAATTCAATGATTTTATTTGAATTCCTTTCTTCAAACACATTATAACAAACAGTGCTCACAATGTAAACTGCACACAAATATATCTTTACAACCTATCAAGATAATTTAAAACAGGATGAATTTAAAAGCATATCCCAATCCCAATCTCATTCCTTTGATCAAATCCATCATTATACTTCTATCCAACTCAGTTAGGTGTAATGATGTGTTGTGTATCACAATAGATATGGGGGTTCATTTTCATTCAAGGGGGAAATCATGGAAGCGCTAGGTGTAATCAAATTTAATCCTAATATGAGTATTCTTCATTATTTTTTATGGATTTTTTTTCAATATTTCCATATTAATTGAGATTTCAGATAATCAAATTAACCCATGTAGCGAGACTTTGCCGATGACTCGCAAACTCAAAGGCCATAGGGCACCAAGTAAAGCCCACATACTCATGCATCATCTCGAGTTAACTTAATAAAAAACAAAGTGATATTACCATAAATAGAGATAGTTTGAAAAACTCAGGGCTAGAGAACTCTGGAGTCACGATCCCCAAGTGCCAAAAGCCTCACATTTTATCAATCCATTACAATACACGCAAAATTATTTATTTATTTATTTTATTATTATTTTTTTTGAATACTCATATTATTCATAAAAATCAAACCATACTATGCTATTTATTATGGGACCCCAAAATTCAAATTAGTACCCCACAGTATAAAGGACGTTCATTGTGGCATTTTGATTTAATGGATGAAAATAAAAATGATGACAATTTTCATTGGACAACCAAACTTCCAAAATCAATGATTTTAAACATAATCATGAATTAAATTAAGAGTCAATGAAATAAAAATTATTTGATATGTATTTTTTATGTCAGCAATGATGTTATTATATGAATGATAACGGAATTTTACTTCTTTTTTATCATTGTTTTTTTAAACAAACATTTTTTTTCCACACCCCCAACTTAGAATGAAACTGTCCCAAGTTTCGTAAAAATAAAATTTAGAATGGGGTAGAGGAATAAAAAATGGATTTCAATAATGAAATTGAAATATGAGGATCATGGAATGAAGTCACCTGGTGGTTGAAGTTTAAAGTTCTTGCTGCTCCAATTTAGTCCTTTGATATCCATGTCGCTTGCAGAGTTCCCTAGTGGAAAAAGGAAAACAAACAAACAAAACAAAACAGTATATATATATATATATTTATATAATAAAGAAAGTAAAATATATGTATATATATTAAAATTATATAATAAGGAAGCACAAAAGGCCGTAGGTCAGTGGTAAGTGTGCACCCCTGTCTCCCTTTAGTCTCGGGTTCAAATCCCTGTGGCTTCGCCGGTTGTGACGGGGTTTGCCCCACGACCTACAGTGTGCCCCATTTTTTATTAATATTATATTTTTATTTCTTTTTTTTGTTTTTATTTTTATTTTAACCTAAAAACACATAAAAATAAAATGAACGGATGATACATTGTCTTCTTTTTAAATTTCTGGGTAAGGTATTACTCGAGGATCACACCACGTGACACGGATGAATATGGTGCTCCTCTTTCGTACCCATCCATACTCAAAATAGAAGAACAGGTCAACAGTCTATATTTTTATTAAATATCAAAATGATTAATTAATCCTATTTAAAATATAAAGTTGATTAAAAAAATTATTGGAAACATGAAAACCATGGGTTGCCTCCCATGCAGCGCTTTGTTTAACGCCGTTAGCCTGACATGAACCCCCCATCTTACCCAATACCAACTTTAAACATTTTAATGATTAAATTTTTTACCACTTTAATTATATTGTTATTGAGTCTCCAATGGGGTTTATAGGAAGTTTTTGAAATTGATTCAAGAAAAACTATATAGGTCCCAATGAATGGGAAAATCCCAAGAATATCGATAAGGATCCATCCAATTGTCTTCTTAATACTTCTTTAGACATCAAGAATAATTTTATCTTTATTAGAATCAAGAGACGATGAAATTATGATAGAATGTTTTTTGCTATCCTCTATAATGTAAGACTTGAGAGAGGATGTAAGGACCTTGAATTTGAGCTCGGGTTCACTAATACTTTGAGACACTAGTCGGGACTTTGAATCAAACTCAATTTCAATTTGAAAATATTTCAATAGAATATGTTCCTTTGGAATAGAAGATTCAACCTCAAAATTGGAAAGATCAGTGTTAGGAATGGGCATGGACTCAATTTTTGTGATTTCTCTTAATGGTTCATGGATTGGTGTTTTTGAAAAATCGTCAATAGAGTTATACTTAGGAGACTCAATCCACGATGTCAAATTTCCATCTTGTGAATACATGAAATAAATTTCTTCATGATTTAAAGACCCTTTAACAATTTCTTGATTCACATCCCCTACCCCAGATCCAAAGGTTGGTTCTTCAATAAATTCATGAGAGGTTTTTGGGAAACTAGACACTTCACATAAGGTTTTTGAAGGTACACTTGGTGTATAAATGAGTTCCTCACAAGTATTAATGCATTGTAGTTCTAATCTCAAAGATGATACCTCAGAACTCATTATCTCCATTTGATTACACAATTGTTCAATTATTTTATGAGGATTAGGCTGGATAGGAGTTTTTAAATCGTGACCTTCATTAAGTTTGATCACATCAATCATCCTCGAGAGGGCTGGAAATTGATCCTTTAAACAATCATCATCCCATTGATTGTACATCTCACGAGTTGTGTGGTAATTAATCAAGGGTTGATTAAAGAAATTTTTTAATTGAGGGGATTCCCATTATTGATTTTCTATTTGATTCCAGCATGAGTTTGTGACATGATAATTTGAAAGATACTCCATTGGAGAAGATAGAAAGTTGGATTCCAGATTCTCAGGACACACACAAATAGAAAGGGGTAAAGATAAGAGAGATGGGGGTGAGAATAGAGAATGTGGGGTGAGAATAGGATGCTAGTGTCTAAGTTATCTTACTTGGATCCCCAGCAACGGCTCCAAAATTTTATTCTCTCTCAAATTTACCCAAGAGATGAAGGTATAACGGTCCTTGTAGTTTAGCTTGGGTTATTGAATCCTCAGAGACCTAAGAAGAAACCTATAGACACGTACATTCTATAGACTATTTTTGGATATGAAGTGGCCAACTTGGGTTGATTTTATATGGGTTAAAAGGATAACTAACAGATTTAATTGAATTCAATTTAAAATAATGAGTTGATACTAGGTTATCGCTCGGGGTGGATTGAATGAATTACTTTTTTAATGATTTCAATTTCTTATAATTGAGATGGATTCATTTAAGAAGATCAAACGAAATCATCAATTACTGGTTTAATGCCTACACACCCTAATACTAATCACATATACACTTGAAGGATCAATGTTTGGAGCACTCCAAGGTAGAGGTTCGTATTAGCACTTGAAATGCGTGACCTTAAATTCGATAAGGATGAAGATGTTTTAAAATCATCAAATAAAAATCTCATTTAAAAGAAGTGATTAGCCATTAATGGAGTGATAAATAAAATCCAGTCCAGACCCTTTCTACTCCCTTGGATCAACCCATAAAAGATTTAGCCCTCCATTGATGACATGTCTTCAACGGAAGCGGGATGTAGACTTACAAAGGTGGAATTTAAGAAGTTAAAACAACAACAAAAAAAGATCACTCCTCCAATGTGTGATAAATATCCCAAAGTATGGTGTGAATAAATTCAAACCTTGAACCAACGGTATCAATGTGATAAGTAGAGAATAGAATAAGAGTAAACAAAGAAGTTTTATTAAGAAACTAAGGTGAATTAAACAACTTACATGAGAAAGAAATGCGATTACAAACACAAAGAGGCAGCATAACACTACAATGAAACCAAGCACCAAAGATCCCTAAATCCTCTAACACCACTACCTTAAATAGGAATTTTTAAGCCTTTGGGTCTAGCCTCCAACAGTACCAATCATCTCAATTAATTTTGGTAGGCCATAGGTGGTGGAAAGCTTGTGGAATTTGGACTTTTTCACATTTGACCCGAGGTGGCAGTCAACTTCATCCACCGAACAGACGCGTTTGGATGACCATATAGATGGCCACATCAAAGTGGGACATAGAAGCAGAAAATGGAGCTGCATATGTCTTCTAACCTCCTGTAAAGGTTGGGCCCATTTGGAGTTTTGGATTCCGATATATGATCAAATTAGTGGGCTATTTTATGGGCCGCAGAATTTGGCCCAGAATTGTATCTCTAACTTGGGTCACCTTAATGACCACCATAGAGGCCGAATTAGCATTATCTCCTGAAGAGTAATTTGTTCCGAAACATTAATTATATCATCCCACAAATGTTGGGATTCAATGGGCCTGTATGTTGGGCCCCAAATTCTCATAAGTGGGCTGGTGTCCAATCTGCCTTCTCTAGAATTGCTTCCATTCATCTCCAAATATCCCCATCATCGTTTATGAATCATCCTTTGATCCCTGAATGAAAATTTTTCACATTTATGTGTAGATATAGTTACCTAAATATCAAATTAAAATATTGATAATTACATTCCTTAGAATCATATGACTCATTGGGCCTAAATTGGTGTATATTAGGCATAAAGTGCACAAATGATGAGAATGAATGTTCATAATGAAAATGCACTAACTCAGGCCCATAAGATCAAAAATAAACATTTAATACCATTAAAATGTAATTAAAATATATGTATTTATTGGATAATCAACACTAATATATTGGAGTTGATGATGTCATTAATTCTTCACTGGTGATCTAAATTTTATATGATATCTTCAGGATCTTTTTAGCCTAATTGCATTCAAAAATAGCATGGATTTTTTTAGAAATTTATTCATTTTATATTTAGTTCTATTATAAAATGAAATAATTGACTATATATTTGTGGTAGATTATTTTATTTCTATTATAGATTAGTTTCTTTTAGTAGATATAATATTAAACTAGATTTTCTCTTATTGGTGACATCTTCATTGCATCTGTCACATCTACATATATTCATCCTGAGTTTTGGTAGACAGTTTGTTATATTAATTTATTAGTATATTGATGTTATTTTGATAATATTTTCAATAAAATTATGTATTAAGTAATTAATAATGATATTTCTAGACAGACCATAATTGTTTTAGTAGCTATATACAAATTCACATACTATTACATCTTTTCTAACATAAAAATCTATAAAATAAACCTATATATCTAGAGGTCTAATATATTTGGGGTATTAGATGTGTAATTCAAACACATTGAAATAAAATACTTCAAATTTATTTGATTCCATACAAGGTGTTACTAAGTCCCGTTTTTCTTTATATATTATAATGGACACTCTAGGGAATATATAAATAAAAGGGTGAGATATAAATACCATTATGTGAACAATCAGGATAAGAAAATATAATATATGAGTCAAGAGGCATGACGTGATATCATAATATAGGGTGATCAAATCATGACATGGAATGAAAAATAATATATCATAGGATCATTAAATCATAATAATTTGGAAATAACATAAAATATGATATCATAAACATAATTCAGGCATCACTTCCCAAAAATATGACATACTGTACAAGGTTTACTACTCGTGCAACTTACATGTTATAACAATAGATGAAAACATTAACCAATTAATAGGGGATATATAAATCCAATACCACCCATTAAATAAAAATATTTACACGTATATGTGTTCAATATAAATAATTCATACATAAGGTATAAGACTATAGAAAACCTATGAAAAGAAAATAGGTTACATAATCATATCTCAAAACACAACCAAAATGTATATATTAAAGATTACCAATATAATAAGTAATTAAATATCTTTGTATGTTTATATTTTAATATAGAGTAATATGACCTAAATAATTATTTAAATTGATAAAAGTTCACAACAAATTAGTGGAGAAGTACATATAGAATACAACCTCTTAAATAAGGATTTAAGGGATGAATAAATAATGAATAATGAGAGCGAATGGTGTTTTAATTAAAACTAGTAATAGAATATAATGGTTTTCTATAAAATATTTATTATTTTTAAAAATATTGTATGGGAACATACATTAAAATATTTGTACATGTAGAGGAATTATGAATGGGAAGATTCCCTTTAAACAGTTTTCTTTTATAGAGGATTGTGAAGACAACATTTGAAACATATATAACACCAGTATAGAAAAAGAAATAAACTAAGTATATATGTAAGATACACATGAATAATATATATAATAAGTACATGGGAATAATAGATAAAAAATGATAGGCATTGAGAGAGAGAACACATAAACTAATGAAAAATTGAAGGGCTTGGATGTTCCCTTGCCTCAGGTCATGTATATCCTGGTATATATGCCTAGAATCCTAAAAAACCAAAATATTTTTTCCAAAATAATGTATTTAGAACCATTTTTATAGTAACCCAGACTTAACAGACATTTATAATACATTATTTCAGATGAATATTAAGCACATTACAAAAATACAAGTTGGGGGATTGTAATAGATCAATATATTTGGAAACAAAGAAATATAATATTATAACTTGGTGAAAGATATTAAACATCTACCTAAAATATATACCTTTATTTTACTCCTACTTAAAATATTTCATCATAAAATTGGGAAATTAATTATACGAAAGGGGTGACCTCAAGTTCTTAGAAGGGTGAAAATGGAAGATATATTAGTATAACATGATCATAAGGTTATGATAACATGATCATAACATTAAAATATCACATCGTGCATATCAAAGATAATAATACAGAGTCATGGAATAAATATTGGTAGTATATAAGACATGAATAATAAGGGAATAATGTCCATAATATATGATATCACAAAAGGGGAATAAGACATGGAATTGTGGCATACACATAAACAACAAAAATCTAATGTCAAGGAAACCTACCAAGACAATAATAACATTTTAGGCTTGGGATAATCACTCAAATACCTACTTCGATCTTGGGATTCCCTCTCATGTAACATCTTATTTCAGTCTTCTAATTTCCTCCCATTTACCCTCTTGTTTCGGGCTTGGTATTCCCTCCTACGTACCCTCATGTTTCGGGCTTGGGATACCCTCCCATGTACGATCTTGTTTCGGGCTTGGGATTCCCTCAAGTTTACCCTATTGTTTCAGGAATGGGATTCCCTAATGTGTAACCTCTTGTTTCTGGATAGGTATCCCCTCTCATGAACCCCTCTTGTTTTGGGTTTCGAATGTTATCCCGCGAACCCTATTCTTTCGGTCTTGGGATACCCTACCACGTTCTCTATTATTTTTTTTCTTGGGATACCCTCCCATGTACCCTTTGATTTAGATCATCGGATTCCCTCCCATATACCCTATTGTTTTGGGCTTGGGATTCCTTCCTGCGTACCCTTTGATCTCCTAAAGCATTTATCGTTACCCAATGCATTGGAGGGAGATATAGGTCTCACCACTCACATAATAAAATCACACATAAATATACTAAAAGATAATAAAACATTCATCATATCATGACCTATAAAAGATATGTTTTTTATAAACATCACAATATAACCCAGGAATTGATATGGGTATCATAAAAATTTAATCATCTCATTACCTATTGAAAAAACGATAGGTCCCATTTTTATTTAGTCAATGAATAGCCCATGAAAAAAACTAGATTTCAAAATCAAATAACTAATGGTAGATAAACAGGTGTCATAAAAATCATTCCATATAAACCATTTAATAAATCATATGAATGATATCCATGGATCATATCCCTAGTAAAGAATAAACTACAACTAGGTTTTAAAAAAAATATGGAAAATGACTTTTAAAGATCACATAGATCATTTCTAATAAAAAATAGCAATTCATTTAAAATCCCTTTCTTAAAACCATTTCCAAATTATTTTCTTATAAATACATCTTTACAATTTAATTTAAAACATTTCATGAGGAAGTTATCTTTTTTTCATTGAAAACCACTTTTTAAAACAACAATAATTTGAATAAAAATATTTTACAATTACATTGAAAATTTATAATGGAATATTGAAGGTATTTTTAAAACTGTTTTCATTGAAAATACATTGAAAAAATAGAAATAATTCTTGAAATCACTTTGGAAACCTATGTCTAGAAAACAATTAAAAAAACTCTAAAAATATTTATCCTTGAAAACTTATAAAATAATATTAAAAATATTTTGAAAAATATTTTCTTGGAAAACATATTAAAGAATATTTAAAACATTTAAAATGAATTTTAAATAGAAACCATTTTTTGAAAACATTTTTAAAAAAAAATTGTTTTGAAAGAACACAAATTTCTAACCAAAGAGAGAGATAATGTTATATATTTTTAAAAATACTTTGTTAATTATCTTATGTATTAAATAGGGGAAAATGGTACCATTACATTAATATATCATTAGTAACCCAAATAGAATGAAATTTATTAGTTTTCTTGAGAGTCATATCATAATATTTCCTTAATAGAAGAATAATCGTAAACAATCCTGAGAAATGATGAAATTGTTGCAATAAACTATTATCACATTGGTAACACTGACTCAAAATACACATGAGATAATAAAATTATATGAAACATAAAATATATTTATATATTTATATTTATGATATAACATTTCAAAGTGTAGTATATACATCTAAAATAAAAATATAGGTATATAACATAGAATGTTTCTTAAAAAATTTAAATTGACATAGAAACTACATCACCGATTTGGTAGCTTTTGAACCATAAAACCCATGAAAGATAGATCATATAATCGATATATAAATACACATAAATTTAGGTACAATAACCATAGAATACATTCATGTATCGTATATACACCACACAAAATAAATGAGTGTTGAATGAGGAATAAGTCTCAAAGAAATAAAAGTGAGATTTGAAAACCCTTACAATATGTCTTGAATTTATTCATACACGTTCAAAGATATTTTATAATAAATATAAGTTTATTATAAATATAACAAAAAACAATATTACTATATCAAATACCATATATTATTTTTTATGACTTTATATAACCAGTTTATTAACTACTCCTTGTTAATGTTATGTTTCGGGTAATATCTGATTTTTTCATATATGTTTTCGCTTGTTACTCTTGACCCTCTTACATAGATCATGATTTACATATTTCCTAAATGTAAAAAATTATATAAATACAATATTTATTATTTATATATTTATATACAGTAATCTATAAAATATATAAATATGAAGTGGAATTCACCATTCATGGAGATGGTAGGTCATACGTACGCATGAATGCTATTTAAGTTTTATTGTCACATTGACTGAGAGAAATTAAATTACATATATTTAGGTATATTATATAACTAATTTATAATTATTCTATTATATTTATCATATAAGTTCCTTGAAACTATCCTTAATATATTCCATTTAATGTGTGAATGGATTACATCGCTTTACGGAGGAGGTAGTCCACACATCCACAAATGAAGTAATCAAATTTACACAAAATCAAAGGCATGAAGGTATGATTTATATAATAATTATATAAAAATAGAGAAAAAAACCATATATGTTATATAAAAATAGATTTTCCATCATAATTTCCACCAATGATAGGTGGTAATGGAAAAACGAACAACATCGTTTCATGAGGCGGTAGTCCACTATAAACAAGAATGGTGAGTTCATTTCCCATTAGATGGAAGTGTATGTAACTTTAAATAGAAACCATAGAATTAAAACATTTCAGTATATTTAGTATACTTAGTATATAATATAATCATGTAATAATAATAATTTATGTGGTGGATAATTAATATAAAATGAAATAGATTATGAAAGGATGTTACCTCTTCTTTAGGTAATTCCTCTTAGATTGCACAAAAGGGATTCTTGGTAGGATTTATATCCAAAAGAAACACTCTAGGATAAAGTTAGTTATTTTTTAGAATATTTTGGCATAGTTTGGTTGAGAAAAAGGTATATATGAGTGTGAATAAGTTGGATGACTTAATGGTTTTTTATAGTGGAGGAGGAGTGACATTCTTGAAAATTTCAGAAAAGGGGATTCCACCCATGTTTTTTCAATGTAAAGTGGATCCAATAATGAACCAAAATCTATAAAAGGGATTATAGGGTAAAAATATGGCCATAAAATGAAATTTTGAAATATTTCTATGTCATTTTGGCCATTATGTTTATGGTTTAGTCTATTATTGATCTCTTTTTTCTCTTAACCACATTAATTAATTTTAAGTGCATTAACTATTTATTTTGTCAAAAAATATGTTAAAATTATTATATATTATAAATTATTTTAGTTCCAAATATTTATTCCATTTTTCCAATTTTTAATCACACAAGTGTCAGATATTAATTTAATATTAATCCTGATGACATGTCGTGAAGGCATGTTTTTTAAGAGAAAAGGGCCAAAAGATTGAGTTGTTTTTTTGTCAAATTTCAATGTGATATTGGTTATATGGTCCTAAATTGGATTAAATTATGTATAATAGATCAAATTATAATTTAAAAAAATTTAAAAATTAATTAATTTATATACATAAATTATATGAAAAAAGATTGAAATTAAAATTTAGTATTTTTCACTATTCATTAAAAATGAAACTTCTTAGAAAAATAACCAAAATTCACCCTAACCTAATTTTGATGTTTATATTTTAAAAATTAATTCAATTTTTTCAAATTAATTTTTTAATAGTGTAAAAAATTATATTTAACGTGGGTTCACAATTAAAGAGGTAAAATTAACTTTTAGAAAAATATACCTTTTATTGATAAAATTGGATTTATGCTTATGTTATTCCAAAAAAAACTAGTTTATGAGAGTAAAAAAATTATTTAATATATAATATTTAAATAGTATTAAAAACATTCATCAATAGTTTTTTGTTTAATTTATTGAGATAAAATGGTGTGTGTAGATAATTTTCTTAGAAAATGAGTTTCATTAATTTCAAATAGTTCATTCATTCATTTCTAACTAATTGATAGTGAATGGAATCTTTTTATATACTTGTGTGAACCCTATTTTTAAAATTTAATTAATCATATTCATTACTCCCATTCCAATAGCTATGTGGTAACTATAATGTTTTTTTAATAACAATATTAAGAGTATATTGTTGTTTGGTAAAACTCATCCTTCCTTGTAACACATGTTATCAACAGAACTTGACATTATGTGAAAAAAATCCAAATATAGTTTTGAATTTACATAAATATAATCTAGTTGATTCATATAGTGAATTATTAACCTAGTGTTGAATGAAACGTAATCCAAACATAGGTTTTTCATAAAACACAAGCTATATTTAGCAATACGTGAAATGAAAAAATAACCAGAAAAATAAATTAATTCAAAAAAAAATTCCCAAAATCATGATGTGTTTGATTATACCACAATAAAAATGAATTTAACCCTCAAAATTCATCTGGTTTATCAATGTTTTAATACTTTATAGTTCCTTTCATTGAAACCAAAATGGTAAAAATGAATACTAAAACATCCCATAAATAGGGAATGTTGGGAACCTAATGGTTATCCAAATTAGCTCATATTTAGGTTTCCATGTAATAGAACATAGGTTGGGAGTGAATATTGGAACTGGTGTAAAACCATAAATAATTATAGACATTGATAAAGATCATTGGTCATCATCAATTGAATGATCAGTGCAAAGTTAAGGGCGTGAAAACCATAAATCTATGAGGATTTATAAGACCATCAATTCAAAAAAATGAAGGAATTAGGATAAATATTTTTCAATATCCTTTTCCTAGAGTTGAGTATTACTTTTAATATTTAAGAACATAAGTAAATATAAATAATTTATTTAATTCTATATCATAGTCACAATCTCACTCTTTGGTAGTGCCTTTATTGATTTCCACTTCTTCTCTTACTCAAGGGTATGAAGGTGATTTTTTCATTAATGAAGTACTAAAAAATCATGATATCCTTATATATAATTATAAGTCATTCTATCTATGTTTATCTATCAAAAAAAATAGTTTATAACATGTTATCCAATATGGATAAATCCTCATTTGAAGAGAAAGTACTTTTATCTCTCAAACCTCATCTGATTTTTTAACGGAAACTATTCCATAAATGGTTAACCTTATAACCCTTCCAATATATATTTCACCCTTTATTCCTTAAATAATCCCTTAACTTATCCCAGAAACATTTTTTATTATATACTTGGGTTTATTCTTGCATCGATTGTATATTTAATGTGATTTTATTATTCCAAAACCATGTACAGGAAGGTAACCACCTGAAACATCACAATAAGATTTTCAGGGGGCTGAATCCTAAAAAACAGATAAGAAATTATGAACTAAGTAATGGATGATGATTGTTCCATAATTATCATTATTCACTTCATCCATTTTGATTACATAATATTTCCATTTTTCCTTTTTCCTCAGAGGTTTTTGCGGACTATCATTCACATTAGTCCTTGGATTGGGGCACTTCTAAACATACTATAAAAACTATATTCAATTGAAAAACAGAAATGTGTGAGGTTAATTATATGGGGATTTCTCATTATTCTGATCATTATCTAACTTATTCTTATTACATGGATATCCATCCACTTAATGACCTTCTCATACACTCATAAGTCATTTATTAATCCCCTTGAGAATATTTCCTTTGTGTTTCTTCATAAACGTTTCCCATAATGTAAGGATCATTTTATTTTCACCATGGTTGACATATTTTCTTTTGAACCCCATCTTCCTTTTCTTATCATAACCATGAGATTGATACAAAAATTTGACCTCCTTTTCCACCTTTAAATCACATTGAACAACATATTCACAGCTACTAAAGTCTATTATAGAAAATGATTTTTTAAGACAATGTTTGAGGACACCATAGAATTGATAAAATTTTCTTTCAAGTTGGATGATAATACACAAATAGTGCCTCTAAATCCTTGTAATATTTTCTTCAATGGTGTTAAACGATTCACCAACCTTCTTCTCGATATCTAGGAACTCCTTTTTCGGCTTTTACGATGAATATGAGGAAATTAATTATTGAAAAATATGTTCTTGAAATATTACCAATATATGGAGTCCATTTTATATTTTCTCCTCATATTATTAATAATATTACACCATTGATCTGCCTCTCCTTTAAAATGTAGACCATAAGAGTGAATTTTTCATGATCTGAAAACTAGAAAATTCAAAATATATTTTCAGTGGTGTTGATCCATTTCTCAACAACTAATGGGTCAGTAGAACCACTGAATGAAGGGGGTGTTTCTTTATGAAGTATTAAATGGATCATCATTCCCTCCTTTGATTTTTTGGGTGGTCACCACGATTCATAGACATAGAAATTTGTATGATAATAGAAGTGAGATTATTCATTTCATCTCCCATAGTATTCATTTTTGTAGGAGTAAACTCATTTAATTATTCATTACATTCCTCTTTAACATTTTTTTATAGGTTTCAATCATTGACTAAAAGTCATAGATTACGGAACAATCATCATAGTGGAGAACCACATAATCATGAAAAAAATATTATAGGATATCTAAATCATGAAACCTTACTTTTTTAAATATTACACATCATTTTTATCCTATTTAGATCATAATAATAATATATATAAATCCTTCTTGATGTTTTTTAATGCATTTGTAAATTCACAAAGCATATCCCCAGAGAGTGTTAAACTAGTTGTGTGGAAAGGTCCATTATTGTGCACCATTTCTCAATTTATTCAAGCTCAATACAGTGTTTTCGGTGTTGTTACCCCCATATACATATCTTCCATAGACACATACACTTGTAACATCCTGAAAAGGATGTAATTATCGGAAACCAATAACTCTATCTATTACCAAAACTATAGGACAATTTCAAATACTTTAATTTATCCTTAGACATATACTTAGAGTAATCTCTATAAATATACATAGAAATATTCCAAGGTATCTCAGTTAAGTTTTCTCATCCTTGTTTTAAAAGGTTGAGTAAACCTTTTGTTTGATACCAACTATAGAAACCAAGGATTAACATATATGGATATTACATCATTTTAGATGAATATTTAGGACACTATAAAAATACATTCATGAGGAGAATAATAGTTTAGTGTCATTGAAAAACATGAAAAAATAATATTCTAACATTCTAAAATATTTTCAACATATACTTTAATCATCTTCCCATTTTTTGTACTACTACATAAAATCATTCTTCATAACCTATGGGAAGGAAAAATAGAATGGTTTGATATTAGATGCTCAGTAAGGGTAAACCAGGGAGACATGTAAGAATAAAAAAAGAATAAGTGTTGAGAACATGATCATAACATTATAATATCATACCATGAAAAAAAATATTATAATCAATAGTCATGGCATAAGGATTTTTAGTTCATAAGACATGAATCATAAGTAAATCAAAATCATAATGCAAGGGAGAATAATAGAGGAATAAGATATGGAATTATGATCTTATTTATCTGTTACGCTCTCATGGATTTCATCCCATTTACCCTCTTGTTTCGGGCTTGGTATGACCTCCCATGTACCCATTTTTTTGGGTATGGTATTCCCTACCATGTGCCATATTTTGTTGGTCTTGGGATGTCTTCCCATGTACCCTTTTAGATCGTAAAACATTTATCATTAACCAATGAAATTGTGGGAGATATAGCTGACAACCATAACATAATTAAATAATACATACATGTTCCACAATATAAAAAAATCATCATATCATTACCCATAAAAAGAGTTTTATTTCATAAACATCATAACATAACCCCTGATCAAAATGGTTAAGATAAAAAATTCATCATATCATTATATATTAAATATATATAGGTCCCATAATCATTTTATTAATGCATAACTGGTGAAAAAAAGGGTTCCAAAATCAAATAACCCATTGAATATAAATAGGTTTCATAAACATACTTCCATATAAATTATTCAAGAAATAATTTGTATGGTATCCTTGGATAATATCCACATTAAAGAAGAAAATATAAAATGGTTTATCATGTTCAATTGAGAAGAATTTTAATGGATCACATGGATCATTTCTAATGGAAAATATGATTTCTCTGATAATACCTTTCAGAAATCCATTTAAAAATCCTTATCTTATAAATAAATCATTATAATTTCATTTAAAAAATTTCTTGAGGAAAATATCTTTTCATCTTTGTAAAATTCCTTTTAAAAAATCATGAAATTTGAAAAAAATCATTTCAAGTATCATTGAAGACTTACAAAGAAATTTTGAAGGTATTTTATCAAAACAATTTTCTTTGAAAGTACGTTCAAAATTTAGAAAGATGGCTTGAAATATTTTTGATGTCCTTTTTCAAGAAAACATATATAAAAGCATGAAAACATTTTGAAATCCTATTTCTTTGAAAAATTATAAAAAATTATTATAACCATTTTTTTCAAAATTACTTGAAAAAATATATAAGAGTATTTAAAACATTTAAAACACTTTTTAAATATAAAATATTTTTAAAACATGTTTTATAAAATATAGTTTTGAAATATAATAAATTTCCAATTGAAGAGAGAGTTGATGTCAGATTTTCTAAAAAACACTTTCTTAATTATTTTAATTAAAAAAGTGGTAGAAATGGTTTTGATGCATGAATATATCATGAATAACCAAAATATAATAAATTTAATGAGTTTTATTGAGATATGGGTTATAATATTTCATCAATGGATGCATAATAGTAAACCATAGATATAAACGAGGAGGTTGTACCAATAAACTCTTATCACATTAATAACTGTGACTCATAATAAACATTATAGAATAACATATATGAATATTAAAATATAATTAAATAATCATATTCATGATATAACATATCAAATTAAAGTATATACGTCCCATAGAAAACTATAGCTACATAAAATTTCATGTATCTCAAAGAATGAAAATCGAGACAAAATTTATATTACTGATTTGGTAACTTTTGAACCATAAAACCCATGAAAGATATATTACAAATTGGATATAAAAAACCCATAAATTTATGTTTAATAATCTTATAATACATTCATGGGTAGTATATACTCCATGGAAAATAAATTAATGGTGAATAAGTCATAAGTCTCACCGAAATAAAAGTGAGACGTGAGCACCCTTTCCTTAAGTCTTCAATAATTTCTTACACATTAAAACCTCTTTATAAAAAATATAAGTTTATTATTAATATAAAATAGTAACTAATTATTATATCTAATTCCATGTATTATTTTCTTATAAATCTATATTACCCTTTTAATAAGAACACCTTGTTAATGTTACGTTCCGGGTAATATCTACTTTGTTTTTCATATATGTTTTGGATTTTTCTTCTTAATCCTCTTACATAAAGGATTATTGACTTAATTAAAGAATGTAAAAATATTATATAAATATCATATATATTAATTTTATTTTTATTTATAATAATATATATAATATATTGATATGAAAGGGAATACATTGTTCATGAGAACGGTATGTCGTACATACGCACAAATGTTGTTTACATTTTATTGTCATATTGAAAGGTATAAATTGAATGAAATATATTTATATAAATATATATAGTATCATTAAATTATCATTATTATGTAATATATTTCATATAATATCACTAAACTATCCATAAAACATTCCCTTTAATGTGTGAACGAATCACATCGCTTTGAGGAGGCAGTATTACACACATCAAAAAATGAAGTTACCGTATTTACAAAAAATGTAAAGCATGATGGTATGTTTTAAATAATAATTAACTAAGAATAAATACATCTTTAATATCATATATATCATATAAAAAATATATTCCATCATAATCCCCACCCATGAGTGGTGGTATAGAAGAAAAGAACAACATTGTTTCGTGAGGTAGTACCCCTCCGTACACACGAATGGTAAGTTTGTTACCCATTAGATTTAAGTGTGTGTAATTTTAGGTATAAAATTTTTAATAAAAACATATATTTATATTTATTATACTTTGGTTAACATATAACCATTAAAAAATAATAATTTATCTGGTTGAGAATGAATAAAAAATAAAATAGCTTTTTGAAGGATGTTAACTATTCTTTGGGTAACTCCTCTTGGTTTGCAAAAAAAGGGATTTATTGGTTGGATTTATGCCCAAATGAATTATTCTAGTAGTAAGGTATATATTTTTTTGGATATTTTAATATATTTTTGCTGATAAAAAGGGCTTGAGAGGTGTGAATAATTGGGAGGGGTGAGTTTCTTTTTATAGTGGAGGAGTGGTATTCTTATAAATTTTTAAAAGGGAATCCACCCACATTTATCCAATTAAATGTAGCTCAAATAATGAACACAATTACATCCAATTGATTATAGGGTCTAAATATGTAAATCTAATGGATTATATACAAGTTTCTACACTATTTGGGCTGTTAATTTTACAGTTTAGTCCCTTGTTAATAAAGCTTTTCTCTAAAATAACTATAATTAATTTTACCTTTATTTACCATGTTTTTGTAAGAAACTATTTTGACGATAATAATTTTTTTACATTATTATTATTAAAAATATCTAATACATTGTCGAAAAATTCTAAAAATAGAAGTGGATAAAAATAAATTAAAATTAATCTCATAGATATGTGGCGACAACTGGTTTTTTAAGTGAAAATGTCAAAATGATTGAATTGTTTGTATATCCAGTTACAATGTGAAATTTGGTACCACGAAATAAATTGGATTATTTGATGTATAATGGATCTAAATTGACATTAAAAAAATTAAAATATAATTTATCCATATAAATAAATTAGATGAAAAAAAGTTTTCAATTAAAATTCATTACATTTCATTAATCACTAAAAAAACATATTAGAAAGATAAAAAAATAACCCTTTCCTATTTTTAATGTTTTAATTTCAAAAATTATGTTTTTTCATACAAAATTGTAAAAAAATAATTTTTAAAATGGGTTCTCCATTAAAAGGAGGTAAAGTTTCTTTTTCAAAAAATAGATCTTTTAATTCATAAAATTAGATTTACTCTTATCTTATGCCTATAAAAAGTACTGTATTAGTGTACAAAATTTATTGATTATATTATATATAAATTTTATGAAAAACAGTCATCAATAGTGGTTTGTTTAATTTATTGACATAAAATGGTGTTTGCACATTTTTTTCTTAGAAAAGGAATTTCATTATTTCAAAAATAGTTCTAACATTAATTTTTATCTAGTTAATAACTGATGGATTAATTTTATATACATTTGTAAACCTTATTTTCATAGTTAAATAAATCTTATTCATAACTACCATTAAAACATATATGTGTAACTATAATGATATTTTAATAACTATATTAATTATATGTTGTAGTTTGGTAAAACTCAGCCTTACGTGTAACATAAGATTTCAAATGAACACATCATTGTGTGTAACACAAGAAAAACATATCTTTTCATGTAAAAATATTTTATATAAGTGTTGTTTGTAGTGCAATATTAACTTATTGTTGTGTGAAACACAGCCCACACTTAATTTGTTCATATAACACAAGATATATTTAGCATTGTGTGAAATGAAAAATATCAAAATGATTAAATTAAATTAAAAAATATATTTCAAAAAATATCGAGATGTTAAAATTTTCATATATATAATTTTAAGGACCAATTATTGTCATACATCATTCATTTATTGTATAGTGTTCTTCTCTTACCAGCCACTTGGGATTATACAGTTAATTTCTTTAAAATGACTTCAATATTTTGAACAAAATAAAATGTGTAATAAAATAGTTTCATAATCTATAAAAATATAATGTAATAAAATATTTATCATTACATAGTAAAAAATTATACAGATCAATTGAATTTCTATAATCGATACCAATTATGAAAGGTGTTTATGTATTCTAGTTTTGGGTAGTTAAATTCACTATGAAAACTTAATATAAAAATTATTAATATAATAGCCAATTTATCCTAAAATATATTAATCATGTGATAAATAATATACCATTTCGTTAAATAAATTTTTAAAATTATCCATATATGGTCATACTGAAAAAATGAAATACATCATCCACAGAAGTGGTGAACCGACTATAATATGAGTGCTACTTTAAATTTCAAATAGATGGGAGAAAGGTAGATAATGATAATTTAATGAACATAATAAAATTTAAATATAATAATTAGTCTAATGTTATCATATTAGGATTATTATAATAGGTTTTTAGGTGGTAGTGGAATAAAATTTAAAGGAATAGAAACGAGAAAGTGATTAGTAATTGATACCATACTTCTTAGGATGAATCATTTTCTAATTGTATTATGCCTTTAAAGGGTGGTATTTTGATGAGAGAGGAGAGTATAGGATTTATATAATATTTTTGGGTAGGGAATTTGGAAACTCAGGGTCAACATAATAATCTTATGGTGCTTTGATAGGTCAGGATTTTAAGGGTGGTATTCATAATGGGGTGAGAATGGTGTTTTAAAGTATAGTATTGTTTATTTTATCATTTTGGACAAGGAATACGAATAAAAATGATTCACATAGAATTTATAGGTTTATTTTTAATTATAGGGGTTTTATTTTAATTTCAATTCCTTCCATAATAAACTGACATATTTTGAAAAAAAAATTATAGGAAATGGTCCAAAAATAGTTTTTTACTGGAATAAAATATAACTTATGTTACCAAATTTCAAACAAAGTTTCATAAATTAAACCAATTACTTTTAAATTTATCATTTTACTCTATAAATAAATCTTCGCTTGAGAAAAATGGTTGATAAAATTTTATGTCATTCTTACAGTATGATGATTAAATAAATGTACTAGTTTTTTAAAAAAACTGCATCTTTACTATTTATAAAAATAATAATTTTTCTCTAGAAAAAAACAAATATACACCCTAACATAATGTCAGAAATTTATTCAAAAGATAACACACATTATATCAATATAATTTTACAAATATGATAAATTTAATTTTTAAAAATATTATTATTTATTGGGAAATATTAATTTTTAAAAAATGATCAAATTTGAAACCCCTAAGAAAATTATTTATGATTTCGTAAATTTATATTTACATTTATATACAAATAAACAGTTTTTTATAAAACCACTGTATGAAAATAACTTTTATATAATCTTATTTAATTCTTTATAAAAAATATATTATAATGAAAATAAATTTTATATAGTTTACAAAAATATAAGTGTTCTTTCTATTTATCAATAATTTACTTTATCATATCTAACCTTTATTATTTAATGTTTTTTTATATTTATAATATTTTTATTCACTAGATGTGGTGTTCTAAATTAATGTGTTGCCTTATTTTTTAATATGTGGCGCATGTGTTTTATACTATACTATATTACCAATTATGTAATATGTTTAGTCTGAAGAAGAATCCATTTTATAATTGTATGGGTCATTAGATTATTTTACCTATTTAAAATTGCATCCTCAAAGTTTTATTTCAAACACTAAGATAAAAATATATGTGGATAATTTTGTTTTATTTCTTCCTTACGTTCCCATTTTTCGTCTTCATACTTAAAGGGTGTCCAAAATATTTTAACAAGGTGAGTTCATAAGTTATTTATAGATTTGTGTATATGGTTCAAGATCTTCAATAGATTCCCCATGTAAAAACTATAATGCTCTAACTATACCAAATCTAGTTTTAGTACATGTTAGAGATCTGATATTTACTTATTCAAGAGGTATATGTAGAACATTTCATGCACCTGTGACTGGTTTAGTGGGACTGTTAATCGATATGACACCACTCAGATACGATCAAGAATATCAAAGGGGCCAATGTATCTAGGATATTTCTTTACCTTCTTTACAAACCTCATATCCCTCTTCCCTAGAGATATATGAAGGAAAACTTCATGTCTTCAAACTATTAGTTTTTTTCAATTATTTTTACTCACTCAAAAATATATTTTTGTGAAAAAATCCCTAAATATTAGGGGGTCTGAAGTAGTGCAGACTGAGAGAATCTCCATTGGAAATTAGGTTATTAACATAGTGCAGGGATCCTATTCTATAATAAATAACAAGGCTATAACTATGAATCCCTTAAATATAAATATTATCTATAACGGTGTTCCCCTCCATCCATATAAGATTGAAAATTGTGCTATGAACAATAAGAAAATTACACTTCCTGATAAAAAAATATAATATCATGGAATGTTTGAATTTTCCTTAATATAACTAACCCAAAGAATATAGTCTAATTCAACCATTAAAATATTGATTTTGTAGAGTTTTTATATTGAAAGTCCACTGATCTACGCTCTTTTCTGCAACCCAATTTTGTTTCCTTAACTGTAAGATAAGTTTTATCCAAGAATCACTAACCCATTGCATCACATACATTCCCTCCTCCCCTTATAATAACTTAATACATGACCCACCCACATCTAATTTTTTTCCTGAACTATGTGGAATCCACCTGACCCAACATCATTGAGGAGAATTACCACCATTATTAGTGTCTTTAGAGAGAATTCCTCTATTTAAACCCAATGCCTCTCCACTAAAAAAGAAGTTCACTGATCTCCACAACATAATAATGAAAATAAACCATTATAAAAAAAATTTGTTGAATTTTACTTCAAAATACTTATTCCTCATATACCATATCACTTAACCTAAAAAATAAAAAATCATTCGATGGATCATGACCTCAAGAGAATGAAACTCCTCTCCTAAAACCAAGTGGAAAGAAAATGTGAAATGTATCCCCCTACACCACAACACCGAACCGCTTCTCAAAAATCTCCCAAGATAATGTGTCCTATTCTCTATAAAAAATAAGTTCCATATTGACTCGATATTTCACTTCTCAAAGAACATGAATCATAAATCCAAGTGGTTTGAATTAGTTTGAATGTTATCATCTGTTGGAATGGAATTCTTACGTATCATCAAGACCAAGAATTTATTATTCACTAGTATATTCTTACACCAATTTTTTCTAGACCAAATTTACAACTCCTTGTTAGAATGTAAGTAATAATGAATCCCCTCACAATTGAAAGAACTGGATTTCAACTCTGAGAACACACACATGTCTGCTATATAAAATAGGAGTATCCTTTCATGTAGTATCTTTTGATCCTCATCCAGCAACATAGAAATAACACCATGATAAAAAATTCCTTTCATAAGTGATATATATGAGATTTAGAATCATAGGAAGAAGATAAAATGTCCTTCCTTGTTCTCCTTCAAGTACCTCATGTCGCCGCATAAAACATCACTTCACACCGTGTCCTCAAAAATGGAGAAATAATTAGTCATGCTTCAAGCCATATCTAATAGTCTACCTGGGTGATAGTCCCATTACCTCCAATAATCTCCATACCATTCACCCATTAACATATCCTTCAATTATGTACCCTCAATGTTATCTCTCTCCACTTTAGCTTCCATTACCTGCATGGCCTCTTCCACACTTTTGAGGTTTATGCCTCCCTTGGATATGGTATTTTAAATTATTATTGATGATTTATGGTGGCACTTATTTCAATATTTTTTGAAAAAAATGAAAGAGTTTTTTTTCTATATCATATATGATACCTTTTGGCATCTTGATGATTGTATAAACAAGAATTGGCATTTATGTAAGAATAATTTTTACCATCATGAGCCTATCTCTAAATGAAAGGATCTTGTTTTTTAGTTTAAAATGTGGGATTTAATCCGAATAAACATGTTCTCAAACAAAACAATATTTAATTTATCATCTAAAATGGGGATCCCTAAATATTCCATTGTGAAGTTTCTTAATTGGATTTCCAATTTATCCTTATTTATCCTTTTATGATGCTTCAATTTGACTTTCATGAGGTACACACAACTCTTCATATGAAAAATAAATTTCCCACTCCATATTCTATAAGTATGTTTTGATTTATTGATTCCATCAATGGATCCTACCCTCCATTAATAAAGAAAAAATATTATATAAATACATAAGGTGAGACACTAGTCCAGTCTCATATCTTTTTCTAAATGGAAGGATGCTCCCTCTCACAATATCAAAATTAATATTACTAGTAATAGACTCCTGATCCAATATAAACAAGATAGAAAATATAGGATTCACCTATCTAAAGACCTCATACCTATTTGAATAAGACAAAGAATCTATCCATAAGAAACAATGAGAGATATTGAAATACGAAACATCTAGAAATCATATCGTGGATTCACTCCCTGAAGTTGAACTATTCCATGACCTTCAAGATATATATTTGTTCCAAATGATCATAAGATTTGTACGTATCCACCTTGATCATTATTTTAGACCTAATAAACATTCTTTTTATATACACCACTACCAATTTCATAATCATGATCATTGCCTAGATGGTCTGACCCTTCATGAGGTCAAGTGTTTTTTCAGAATGATCTAAATAAGTACGTGGTTCACCCATATAATAATTATTCTACTGGGAATCTTGAATGACATGGTTCATAAAAATACTAGTGTATACTATCCTAGTTCCATTGGATCTTTCACTATAGTTATCATAACTAGTTTGGATGCACAAATATCATTAATGAGTGAGTCCCCTCAAAATAAGTCTGATACTGCTTTGATGACCTAGGTTTTAAGTAAATCCCATGAACAAACATAAAATGTACCAGGGAATATATCTAAACATGGTGTAATTTCAAAATTTATGGAAACAATCAAATCTTTGATCACTTTATTGACTACAATGGACTTCATTTGACTACCATCATGGTATCCCTCCATCCTGCAGATGTTGTTAAAGAATTTTTCCTCATATCCTTCCCTTGATCTCATTCTATTTCCTCGAAAAGGAGGACCTATGATAAGGTTCTAAAATTTTAATTCTAAAAGTTTTCAAGCGAGTGTATGAGCCATAATCCAATAATAGGTTGATTTTTATTATAGTCTTGTTATACTTAACATGGGAATTGAATAATCTTGAATTCCAATTTCCCTCCCTTATCCAAAGACCACATGACTTCTCCCTAAACACCCTTTAGAACTCTGGTAATTTTTCATCCATAAGGGTTTTCTTTGCATCCCTTACTACAAACATATCAATCATAAACCCCTCTAGTATCTTTTCCTTCAATGTTATAATGTCATTATTTAATTATCCTATTGAAAAATTATTGGTGGTTCCATTATAGCTCCACTCATATAAATGACTTATTAACCTCTTGAGAATGTCACCGGGATTATCCCATGCATTATCCCTCAATAGTTGATTCCATAAATGCTAACTTTCCTTAAAAAAAGTTCACACAATTCCTAGAATGATGTGTAACCAAAGCATGAATCCCTTTTATCCTCACTATTTAACTGAACCAGTGTCCAGTGAGGACACAGGGACGATAGATGAACTTAACCTGTGGATAGGAGTCTATTCCTTTTAGATTGAATTAGTGTTGATCCATCCTTCCCCATATTATCCCTTTAATTTTATTATTATTTCACCAGGTGAATGGTTAACCCAAAAATCCCACATCTATAAGGCCTTTGGTTTCCAAGAACTTTTTGTAGTCTTTCGTAGATCATTGGGAGTACACCCCCCCTTCTTATATGCATCCATGCTGGAGTTAAAATTCCCTTCAATGAACCAAGGTTAATTTACTTGTTGAAAAAAAAGATAAGATAATCCATAAATTCATCCTATCATTGAATTCACATTAATCATATAAAAAAGTGTGAAAAAGGTATATCCCCTAGTGTCCACCTTGGAAGAGATGTGTTGAGTAGATACTTACACATTTTCTACAGTCTCCTCAATATATTCGGAATAACTCTTCTATCAACTCGATGATTTTATGATGCGTTTTTATATGGTTTGAAATTATATGTCATCTCCTCAACATATTCAGATCCTAACAAGTTTTTTCTACAACTACATCTCAAAATGTTTCAGTTCTATATTTATTTTGATAAAGCTATTCAAAAGGATCCATCCAGATTCTTTATTGGTAGATATTTTTGTATGAGAACTCAATTAGTGCTAGATATTAATCCCATAATCCTTTGAAATCCTTTGGGAATGATCTTAGAAAATCATCATGTTTTTTGATAGTTCATTCAGATAGGAAATCATTTGAAAGGTTACATTCCATAGTGAATTTCAATTCTTTGTTCAAGGAATGTTGAAGACATTTCCAGATCATTGAGTTGAACCTTGGATCTCAATTAGATATAATCAATAGTGGTTTTCCATATAGCCTCAATACTTATATAATGTTTATCATTATGATTAGATCGAGTTATAAGTCCTCTTTGATAGTAATTAAGTTTGAGGTATCCATGAGATGATCCACTAAAACCTATATGGCATTATTTCCTTATCATTTATTCTTAATAACCATGATAAGAACCCATAGTTTTGTTCTCCCTTTTTCATATAGATATTGGAAATTTTACATTATCCCCGTGGAAATTTTCCTTTCCACATTCACGTTATGGAATACCAAGATATTTGATGTGTATTAAACAATATATTTATTCATATTGTACCACCAATAGTGTTCTTAGAGATATATATACGTTATTGTTCTCGATGTGTGGATAAATAATGTTGAGTGATCAGTGACATTCAATATAATCTTTTTTAACTCATGATTTTATGGTATATAAAATAGTATCCAAAATCACAAATATCCTTATTCATAAATACTAAAATCTAATACTTTCCCATTTCTTATAGAATATAACTTCTTTTTTATATCCATATATTCCCATTGAGCTTTCTAAATTTTATCCAATATAGATGGCGGAGAGATCATTTTAGAAATATAGAATGTTGTCTCCCTTTATCATTCTGATAGAATATATATTCTATATATATTCACTATATTTTATAAATAAATTGATACTATATTATATATAAAATAATATATTACTATCTAGTTATAATGTTTTATCGGTTTCAATGATATAGTTATCCTTGGTTTGAAATAAAGATGAAACTAAGGAAAATTACGGGAAAAAGAATTCTTAAAAGCTGCAAATAGTTTATGCCAAAAAATCCTATTCATAATCTGACCATGTTGATCATATAAGACAATTCATATTTTTGGTGAACATTTATACCATGATGTGAATTTTCGTGACATGATAAAATTTTGTTGAAACTAAGGAGGAACTTTATAAGTTTAGAATTGGTTTTGTGACAATTTATTCACACTATGATCAGGGGTTGGAAGATAACTTGAAGAAGGGTCTTGGAAACACATGAAATGATAATATTGGTTCACGTTATGTTAATAGTAATAAAAAAATTTATAGGAATTCCACAAAATCCTCTCACCATGAACCACTTATTCACATCATGAAACACTTGGTCAAATGTAAAATGTGATTGATCTTAGCTAATTACCCAAAGATTTATCACCATGGACATTAGGAAAATAAAATGTTTTGGATGGGGAAATAATTATTCATTATATAAAGGGACTATTTATATAATGAAATATTCAATTCTCAAGGATTTATAGGAATTAACCCTTTATTTTCACACCGTGAATCACTAGTCATGCTGAGAGGGATTTAAGCCTATATTTTAAGAGATTGAGTTTTCCCTATCATTAAGGGATATTTATCCATGTTTATTATGAGATTTGAGGCATCAACACAGGGAATTTTAAAGGAATATTCAATCATATAGTGGGTGAATTTGGAGATCAAAGAGGAAAAGCTGGGGTTTAAACTTAGAGGAGTTATTTGTTAGGTTTTTTTTCCTTTTTTCTTATTTTGTAACTTTTGATATGTTTTATTCATTAAATACAATTATCTTTTATTCATTTCAATATT
This sequence comes from Viscum album, assembly GCA_963277665.1. Classification (NCBI taxonomy): domain Eukaryota; kingdom Viridiplantae; phylum Streptophyta; class Magnoliopsida; order Santalales; family Viscaceae; genus Viscum; species Viscum album. The sequence goes on along the minus strand of OY728167.1, from coordinate 801,451,311 downwards.
ATTAACTCTTTTATTTTGTTTGGTTTGTTCATCACTAATGATCACTCGATAATGATTTGATATACCCATATGGAAGAGTGGAATTGGTTTAGAGGGTTATATATCAGGATGTTTTTATTCATATCATTTAATAGGATAATCATATCTTATAGTATTTTTATGTTCTCACATGTTTGTGTTATTTTGTTATAGAATTGATCTAGTGTGTATAATTTTTAAATAAAAAACATGATAGAGGTAATTAATTCATGAACACAATTTTTTTTATTCTATTAATTTTTTGATCAGATATTAATGAACGTTAATTATTTCAATTCATATGATCATGAGGGGTAGATATGTTAAATTAGTGTTGATAATAATTTACCATATTATTTCAATTAGATTTTTGGATTCATAAATAGCGGATATGACTTTTTTTCAAGTATAATCTGATTAATTTTTTTGAAAATTCACACTTGGATGATAAATACATTATCTAAATACCTTCAATATACTATTCATATTTTGTTCCTTTAGTTTATTTTTTTTATAATTTGTATTTTTTCAATTATTCATCATGATTTTGAATATATTTTAGCTATCTAAAATGTATTCAATATTCATTGACATGATTCCATATTCCTCATATGATCAACCCCATACTTTTATTATTTTTTCCCTTAGTAGTTAGTGTATTTTAGGTCTAATAAATTTATAATAATTAGTATCCAATCAAAAGTAAAAAAATTATTAGGTCCAATAAATTTTTTGGCCTGATGGTCAGGTAATATTAGAATGTGGGAAAAACTGAAGACTAAATTATTAGGTAAATTAATAGTATTTTTTTCATTAAAATTAATTGATTTAATTTTAGTTCTCTAATTTTTTTTTCCTTTTTTCATGTTTGGTCATTATTGGTAGTGTACAGGATGGAGTACACAATAGACTAGTATTATGGACCACCTCTGTAATGTTCCAGATCCAGGTGCCACCCAAGGGTGCCCCGTACCTAGTTGGTCACATGAACTTAAGAGAATTTCCCCCAACACTAAAGGTTGCAGACTAGTAGCAAGGGATAAGGTGTGATAATGGGGAAACTCTTCCCTCATCGGCAGAGTAAACACAATGGAAAACATATAGTAGCAATAACGAAAGAAGTAATACCACAAATATATACAGCATAAGACTTAGGTATATCCAACAGAAGCCACAATAAATATATGACGCATGTAATATTTATCTAAGAAAACATCCAAACAAGTCACAATGCTAGAACAAATACACAATTCAACATACAAAGAAGAAAAGTAAAATCTAGTAGCATCGTAAGCCTTGACATAGTCCCATTCTCTTCAGCTCCAATGGAAATCAAGTACATAATGGGGAAGGGTGCTTTCCCTTATTATTAATTGCAACCATATTATCTATTTGGGTCTAAAATCATGACCCAAATAGGTTGTGAGACGAATCCCATAAGGAAACCACTAAAATATTTGTCCTTAACTATCAATTAATATATATAGAAGGAAATATAAAAAAATGAGGCAATAAACTAGGAAGTAATCAAAGGTAAAAAATCCTACACATTAAAATTACATTCATTTATATCTATTTTTCAATTTAAATAAAGTGAACCTTTAGATCTAGCCTGATCTATGTATCCCCTTTGATAGTAGAAAAATAGATGTCTTAGAAGACAATATAAACAAAAAAAGTAATACTGAATCCAAACTTGTGCATTGGATTGGTAGACGCTAAACAATCATTCAATTATTAAATGAAGACCATTTGGGAAAGTTCTCATAGCTTAATACCCCATGGTATAACATAGATAAAATTCAATTAACAATGTCTCTCTAGGAAATCTCCCATGGTCTAACCCCATTTGGTCTACCTTAGCACTAAACATTTACAATGACCATCTGGGCAGCTCTCACAGTCAGTACCCCCTTGTTCAACATAATACTAAAACATACGTAGATTACACTACCTTAGGAATATCTCATAGTCAATTCCCCTTGGTCAAATTTCCAAAAATCATATCATGTAATTAGTAACTCAATCCTAACAAAACATGGCATGGAAAACAAAGAAAGACTAACAGGAAACCATGTCCAAACGGCTATAAACACTCAATCAAGGGAAATGCACCCATGGGTGTCCAATAACCAAGGTACTTAACCATACACAGACGAAACCACCCTTCATCAATCAGCTATACAATAACAGGTAGTAAATAGGATTCAATTCCAAAACTCGTGACACCCCAAACGTGGGTATATGAAACATTATAAAATATAATCCCAAGACAAACAATGAAAGGCACAAACCACCTACCTCGATATAGTACGATTGATATACTTGGACATCAGACCATGATTCATCCTAGAGCAGCGTAGATCTAAAAAAGGTGAAATAATTACATCCTTGAATAACTTACAAGAGATGAAGAATTGGGATGAATGTCTCATGGGGTTTTGAGAACTCACTAGTGGGATTCCAACGTACCTAACAATGTCTCAATTAGAGCTTGGACGGAGAATCGGGATGGGTTCTAAATTCATTGGTTATTCCTCCTCTCACCTATACGAACCAAATGGATAATGAGATGTTTAAAAACATAAGACAAAACCCTGATCGAATATATCAAATAAAAAGAAAAGTACACAGCGTGTTCAGTAAATGTACACGATGTGTAGTGGCCTTAACCGGCCCCCCATCTTAAGATTTCTGTCAGGTTGTCACACAACCATGTACTTAGCCATTACACGGATAGTACGAGGTTGTATACAAAAACTGGGTACACGGCACGTGCTCAGAAGTACACATTGTGTACTTAGAAAAACCCAATTTCATCTTTGTTTCCTAAAAAGAAACCTGAAATTAAGATCCATACCTAAAAAAGAAGATCCAGGTTCAAACAACTTCTTTTGGAGTACATTCAATATCAATAATAGTATTTATCATGGGAATTATGGAGTTTTGAAGTGTGTCCATAATAATGAGTCATCTAGAAGGATTTTTATTCTTATGAATATGATTAATTTCAGCACAAACAGTGGAAGTATGGCAATAATCAGCACCGAGGAGGTAATCCCACTTATTATAATGACTTAGGTGGATCCAAGGATAAATAATGTTTTCAATAAGCTAATAATATTCGATAAAACCAGGAGATGAATTCAAAAGGATGATTAATGTAAGCACTCATATAGTTTACTAAGAATACTGAAAAGGTGATCCCTGAACATCAAACATTTCTTAATGAAGATAGAAATATGGCCATCAATATGGTTAAAACTGGTATGTTTTCTAAATACCTAGTAACTCATTATAGTTTATGTTTTTATATAGGGGATTAAAAATAAAAGGGACAAGTGTAATAGTAGTGTAACTTTAATAAATTGTGTTTTTGAAGAAAAGGAGGATTCCAAAGTGAAGGAATAATTCCATAAATTCATTGATAATTAAACAAAAGAAGAAAATAAACCACTAGAAAAAGGAGAATAATATTTGTATCATTCACTCAATCACTTATAATAGGAATAAGAGAAACACATGATGAAACTCATTAAGTGAATGGTATTAGAATCAGTGGAGCAGTCCAATGATGAAGGGATCCCATGAGTTGAAGAAGTGAGACAAGGGGAATAACATAAGGAGGAAACCTTGATGCTAGTTTATATTTTTATGGAAGAATAAACTCTATATATGGATTTATATACAGAAACTACTTTGTAATTATGAGGATCCACAATTATATCCAAGAAATAGGAAGAAAAAAGATGAAGTGTCGAAGGAAGATTATGGGGAGTGTGTTGAAATTATCATTGAAGACTAACATCTATCACCAATAAAATGAGAAATTACTAATAAAATACTGGATTATGTTAAATAATTGAATGTGAATATTGTAAAATGTTAATTGGTAATGGAGTAATGAAAAAAAATTTCTATAATTTATTGATAAAAGTTACCTCCAAAATAGAGTGAAGTAGATATTGAAATTCAATGATTCAGACTAGAATTCAAAAATTTATAGAATCAAAAAGTCATGATAGAGTATTAATTTTTTTTATAATTTTATTTCATGATTATTTATATAAATCCATCCATTATTTAGAGTATACCACAATTCTATGTCAAGGAAAAATAATGGAAAATAAATAGAACATGTGAATTAAACAATTAGGATTATAAATTAGTTCTAAATCTCAAATGGGTAACACTATATAATTCTCCAATTATTTGACTTGAATATAAATTTATATCTTAAATACATAAAATAAAAAACATTTAAGATCCAATATTACTTTATTTATTTCTACAATTTAATTTATGGAAACTATTTTAGGTTTGGTTATCTTCTCATGGTTAAGTTATTTTATTTTTTTTCTCCTATAATTCTATATAACCACACAATATCATATAGATATTTTTCTCCTTAAGGTTTTAAAATAAGAAGAATAATATGGAAATGAAGAGAATATATAAGGAAAGAAATTAATAATATAGTTGTAAAAATGTTACCTTATTTAATTTTTATTCTACACATAAATTTTTTCAAAAGTGTTTTGATAAATAAGATTTATTTTTGTATCAAATTAAATGAATTAAATTATCTCAAATTACATGAATTATGTGACTTATACTCATTGATCTAGGAGAATTGAACACTATGGATAATTATTTTAACATGTTATATTGTTTGATTTACATATTCCATAAGTGATAGAGTTATTGGTGGATAATTGTTAAAGGAACATTCATTATTCAATTTGGAATTGATTTAAAATTAAGGATGATATGATTTTGAATCATGATATTGATTCTAAAAAAATTACAATTAATAAACTAGTAATTGATGTTTGTATCATGAATTTGTTGACAAATATTACATGTTTCACATTGATAAGTAAGTTCTAGACCTATTTTAAAATATTATTTCTCATGTCATTTTTCTTGAGTGGACTCTGGGTAAGGATAACAACCATAAGTTTCTTGTTAGACTAATTATGTCTCAATAATTTTAAACCTCATAAAAATTATTTAGTCCACCGATTGATTTGTTTTAATCCATTTTGACCCAAAGAAATTCCCTGCATTTTATAATTAGTGAAACCTATAAAAACTATGTAATAAAATTATATTAATCCACATGAAAAGAAAAAAATTTCTTATCAACCTTAGTCTTTGAGTTTATTGCATTAATATTTTATTTGAGATTTAAATATAGAGTCGAGTGCTTCATTGAACAGTTGGGTGAGATTTCCCTGGATGAGTATGGTGAGGGTATCCATTAATTATTCATGGAAGGAGTTAATAGACATTGGTTATTTTTCTTTTATTAAATCCCTTTTATTAAGAATGAAATAAAACTAAGAATAAAAATAAAAAAAATAAAATGATGGAAAAATTGTGAACATGAGATACCATAGTTTTACCTTTATCTAGAAAGATTATCTACCTTCCTATGGAAACTATTAAATTTGTGTTTTAAGTATATTTATGGTGGGGATTTAGGTTCTACTGGGGTTAAATTCCAGTTGTGTGGGACATTTACTTACAAACACTCCATTAAAAATCACTAGAGGTAAAAACAATTGAGTGAAAATGAGGATTTACCACATTTTTTTACATTTTTTTTCTATACACAACACTGGAAAAGAAGTTAATGAAGTGGGGTGATGTTATATTTGGAAGTTAATTTGATGTAGAAATCGTTCAATTAATATTACATGAAAATCAATCATTATTCTTCAAGAATTATTCCCTCATTTTTCATCCTATGATTTTAATTTTCCAAACATAATCTGCCAATCTTTATCCTCATATGCATTAAGACTTTAAATACAATTTTCTCATGATTTTTATTGTTTTATTTATATGTGGATATGCAAAATAAATATAAAAATATGTATATAGTTCATATTTCATTATATTCATTATAACATCAATAATATGATCTTAAGTTATTGTTGAAATGTAATTATGGTGAGATAAATCATAAATGAGATGAATGTTAATGAGTATTTTAATGATGTGATTTAAAATGAGAAATGTATTTAGTTATGAATTTGAGATGAAGCATGATTTTGGAATTATCTATTGGGTATGTTTTTTTATTTTAGAATTGAAATGCCTGGATCGGTTGTGATCACTGAGAGGGGAGGGGTGAATCAGTGATAACTTTTTCTTTTTATGAATTGTTCCCTTTGGATTATCAATTCAACCTCTACAGCTGGTTAAAGCCTAGATCTACTCTTTTAGTGGTGCAGTAATAATGAGAGCACAGAACACAGAGATTTACAAGGTTCGGTACAAAGACCTACTCCTTGCCGTGTTGGTTACACCCCCCAACACGGAATCTTCACTATGCCAAAAGATGATTACACAGTAATTGGTTATACCCCCCAAATTACAAGTTGGTTAAACCCCCCAACTCCACAACATCATCTTCATCATGGATCCACTTCACTTCTTCAAAGGTGTTGTTCAAAACATCAAGTAGCTTCAACAGTCTTCAAAAGATCTCGTTGGTCTTGCTCACCAAAAAACCAATCACTTAGAATGATCAGTTCTTTTGCATTCACACACTTAAGTGTGTACTCCTCTTCTTCTCAAAGTTGGTCTTCATCACTTGTGCACACATACACAACTCATTTTGAATGTACTCAAATGGGTACAAGCCGAACCTCGGCCTCTTCCTTTCTTTGCACAGTCACAAGCCTCGGGCTCTTCACTTCACACACACTCAAGGTGTGTTCTTCACTTTGCACACAAGGTGCAAGCCTCCTCGCTTGCTAAGCACACTCATGCAAGCCTACGGCCTTCTTCCTTCATTGCACACACAAAGGCTACGGCCTTGGGTTCTCTTGAATGCAAATAACCCGTAGGGTCCTCTTACCCCATTTGCACACACACACTCAAAGTGTGAACTCTACTGTTCTTCAAGAACCGCGCAAGCACAATGGGTGCAAGGGCCGTGCAAGGGTGCGGCCAACCTCTTCCTTCACAACTGCCGTGCAAGTGATTACCGCGCAGGGGGCCGCGGTGCACCGAGGGGGCGCGCAAGTTCGTGCTGCTCACCCTCCTTCCTGTCGCACAAAGGATAGCGCGCAGGGGATCACTTTCGGGCCTCGGGTGGCACCGAGAACAACAGCCGCGCAAGGTAGTTGCGCGGTGGCTCTTTCTTCGCGAGGCAGAAGGCTCTCGCAGATCACAAATTTTTCAGCAAGCACTTCTCAAGGTCTCGGCCTCATTTTTATAGGCAGAGGAGAGCAAATGGATTCCGTGGAATTCAACACATGAATGCCCGATAAAAGCGGCGTTTTGAAAACTTCAAACGCGGGCCGAGAATCTCGTTCTTTCTCTCTGCACAACGCGGACTTCTTCTCCTTCTCCTTTATCCACGTGCATGCATTTTAAAACGCATGCAATCCTCTGTTTAATCCCAATCCATGCAAAGCATCAACACTGAATGGCCTCGCACCTTCGGTTGCTTCGGCCGAACTTCAAAACTCTCCAAACATTGAATGCAAGTGTATTTTTAAGCATGGATCAGTTCAGTGCGTCGAGACGATCCCAATGGACTCTTCGACTTGATCGGAGATGGCCGGGAACTCGAATTTTGTCGTCGTGGAGGCCTCTGGTTCGAACGGAGCTCGCGGGTGGCAGCGGTCGAGCTCAAGGTAGGAGACACACCGGGAGCCGTTGGATCAGGCGATCAGAAGACTTTGGGCGGCCTGGATCAGGATGGGCCGCGGCGGATTAGATGTGCGGCCGAGATCTGGCGCGCGATCAATCGAGCGGCTCAGATTCAATCCGCGGCAAAAATCTTTGTCCCACATCGAAACGGTCCGCGGAATTCTCGCGGTTTATCACCCAGCCGCTCCCAGAGACGGCCAGTTGAATCTCCTCCCCTCTCGGTGCCGCCCCGCACCGAGTTCTTCTCCGGGCGCGCTCTGCGCCCACCTATGCTCCCTGCGGGCGCGCCACTGGCGCCCACTATGCACTGCTTGACACTCGCGGGTGCGCTCATGCGCCCCTACTGCGCTCCTCCGGGCATGCCCCAGACGCCTATGCGATGTCTTGGGTGCGTCCTGCCGCCCTGGGCTCGACCCACGGGTTCCCCCATGTGTGTGGTGCCTAGCGCCCATGCCTTGGGGTTGAACCCTCAAGGTGTCCATGGCTGGCCAATTTTTTGGCAAAGGCATGAATAAGACTTTGTCAAATACAAAGTTCTCCAATGAGTATAAGCCAAATGCCAAGTCTTCCAAGCCATTCTTCTTCTTCATTTATTCTCATCTTCTTCTTAAGAATTCCATTACTTCTCCTCATATGATCTTCACTTAGGATATGGAATTCAAAAGGTTCATCTTCATCAACCGAACTCCTGAATCACATAGATCTTCAATGTTCTTCATTGATCCAATCAGAGATCAAATTGGATCTTATTCTGATTCACATGCACTAAGAGATAGTGCATGGACTTCTTCAGCTCACTTCATCCACTTAGGAGATGTGGATGGATCCCATTCACTTCCTCATGCATTGTCAATACAATGCATGGTCTTCTAAAGCTTGTTGTGAAATTGTATCCAGTTGATACAAGTTCTTGGAACTTAAAGATCAGTTCAACAATCGTCTGATATAATGATGCTCCATCATCATTCTTCAAGTGTTGTCACTAAGTATCACCTTGATACAAGTATTGGAACATTAATAACAGCTCTACAATCGTCTGATATAATGCTTCCTCAATCATCAATCTTCAAGATGTACTTCATCAGATGGCACACGAAGACAAGTTATTGACAACAAATGCAATCACTTCACTTGGGCACAACAATCTCCCCCTTTGTATTTGGTTGTCAATACTCCTAAGCACACTTAGAGAATGTCGTGTGCCTGATGATTTCTCCCCCTTATTGGCCAACAAATGCAAATGGATGAATGGAAACCATACTCAGAATATAGAGCTTTTGGAACCTGCACATCTTTAATTACCAATGCTCCCCCTCAGGGGATGCACTCATCTCCTTCAATTCCCTGCATGTCAGTACAAGAATACAAAAAAGATAGGGAATAAGGAGGGACCTTCTTCTTCCTCAAGTTAGAGGAGAAGGCTGAACATGAAGATTCAGCCTTAGCTCAGCAACTTTTTCTGTAGGCATAGCTTGTATCCATTGTTCAACTGCTTCAGCCACTGTGTGAGGTTCAACTTGAGAAACCCGTTCACTCTGATCTTCCAATCTCAACATTCTTCTAGTTCTTACTGAGGAGTGTGGTTCACCCAGGACATTTTCTGTGTCAGTATGTTTCTTCAATTGGTTGTATTTCCTTCCACTTTTATTACCTTCCTCTTCATCACTGGTGTATTCAGATTTGATCTCAATTTGAAATAGGTTTCCAGTGGTTCTTCTTCCTTGAGTGATGATCTATCCATCCTTCGAGCTCTTGATGATGCATGAATCTTTCTTGAACAGTACTTCATGACCATCATCACATAACTGACTTACACTCAGCAGGTTGTGTTTCAATCCTTCGACAAATAGCACATCATTGGATTTTAGATTTGTTGTTTCAACCAGTGCCTTTCCAACTCCCTTGATTTTCAGAGAACAATTATTTCCAACCACCACAGTTCCTCCTTCATGAATTTCTATGTTGTTTAGAATTTTTATATCACCAGTCATGTGTGATGAGCATCCACTATCAAGAATCCATGACTTGGTTCTGCTGCTGGCTTTTGGAGCAACTTCAGAAAAGCATGTGATTTCTTTATTGGTTTCCTGAATGCCTTTACCTTTCATGTCTTTGACTATTTGTTCGGGAAGAGTAGTCATACATTTATCAGCACTATGACCTTGTTGGTCACATTTTCCACAAGCTTCACTTAGGCAGTCAAATGTGTTCTGAATTGGAGGTTTTGATACTTTCTTCACAACACTCTGGGTTTCAGGATGTCTCCCCCTTGACTCATGCCTCATTCTTGGAAGAGACATGTTATACCAGCATGCATAGGCCTTATGACCAAACACACCACAAAACCAGCAGTAGCCTCTAAACTTTGAACTTTTCCGCTGATAAGAGTCATGTTGTAATTTCCTGTCCAAGATTTGAGTAGTCCTTCCTGAGGATTCCCTTTCTTCCACTGAAGATGATTTTGAACAGGTTTGTTTATGACATGTTTGTCTCAATTTTATCTTTGAACCTGCATAGTTAGAAATAACAGATGTAAATTGAGATTTACTAAGTGGTGAGTCGACCTGCCTCTGAGCACCAGTGTGAGATTATTCTGCCTTGACCTCAACAGCCTTGTTAAAGTCTTCTCTCATCTTTTTCAAGTTATTTTGTGCTTCAACCCACTTGGACTGTGTTACTGATTGTTCTTCTTCTTTGAGGTGATGTTTCTCCTCAAGATCTTTTTCTATCTTATCCAGCTCAGCTATCTTCAGTTTGTGTCTCTTGATTTCATCAATGTACATTGTCTCTTTCTTCATTCATTCTTCCAACTCCTCAGTCATCCTTTTGGTTTCCTTTTGTAACAATCTCTTCTCTTTCTTGAGTTTAGTGTTCTGTTCAAGGCAAGACACTAGTTCTTCTTTCAACATGTGTTCGAGCTCTGTTCGTTCATTTTCATCATCTTCACTGCTGCATGTGTCAAACCCTTTTTCCACATGAGCCATAAAATTCGTTTCTTCTTCTGATTGACTGGCTGAAGTGAAGTCTGATTCTTCCTCTCTGCTAACATAGCTTCTTCTTTCACCTGGAACAAACCTTTTCTTTCTTGCACCAAATCTGTTTCTTTCTCTTGGGTATCTACTCCATTTCTTATTTTGTGACTTATCTTCTTCAACTTCCGGAGCACTAGATCTTTTCTCGGGACAGTTAGCAGCAAAGTGTCCGATGTTATTGCAATTGAAACACCTCGATGGTAATTTCCTTTTCCCCTGAATTTAGTTTTTCCAAACCATTTAGATAAAAGAGAAATAACCTTGTTGAGATCTTCATCCATTTCTTCATTGTCCGACTCATTTGATCCTAATACTTCGTCATCTCTTATATTGAGTTGTCTCATGGCCTCGAAAGCCATCTCATCCTTGATCTTCTTTTTGAATACTGGAATCTTCCTCATTTCATATGTAATGAGAATGTTGTGAAGTTCATCAAGAGAGATATCATCTCTGTCTTCTAGTGCGAAGACTTTGGGATCAAACCTGTCAGGAAAGTTTCTCATTAGTTTTTTAACAATAGTTGAGTCCTCCAACTTTTCTCCAAAGCCTCGAATGTTACTGACAATTTCATTGACTCTTGTAAAATAATCGTCAATAATTTCTTCTTCTCCCATCTTAATATCTTCAAACCGACTTCTCCAAATTTGTAATTTAGCTTCCTTGACTTTCATGTTGCCTTCATAACTACTCTCCAATTTGTCCCAAATTTCTTTGGCATTCTTGAGTCCCATGACTTTTGTGTAAACCTTTTCTGAGAGAGACATAAGAATGGAATTTTGAGCTTTACCATCAACTTCCATATTTCTTTTCTCAGCAGGTGACATAGAAGCTTCATCAGCATGAGGAGGGAATCCAAATAAGGCTGCATTTCTAACTTCAAGGCCGAGAGATAGAAGGTAGGGTAACATCTGATTCTTCCAGCTGTGGTAATTCTTTCCATCGAATGTAGGAACACCCCTACTATTAACAGAATTCATATTGTCCATCTTCTCAGAAGTAGATCCTTACAGAGGGAACCTCCCTTTGATACCACTTGAAATGCCTGGATCGGTTGTGATCACTGAGAGGGGAGGGGTGAATCAGTGATAACTTTTTCTTTTTATGAATTGTTCCCTTTGGATTATCAATTCAACCTCTACAGCTGGTTAAATCCTAGATCTACTCTTTTAGTGGTGCAGTAATAATGAGAGCACAGAACACAGAGATTTACAAGGTTCGGTACAAAGACCTACTCCTTGCCGTGTTGGTTACACCCCCCAACACGGATTCTTCACTATGCCAAAAGATGATTACACAGTAATTGGTTATACCCCCCAATTACGAGTTGGTTAAACCCCCCAACTCCACAGCATCATCTTCATCATGGCTCCACTTCACTTCTTCAAAGGAGTTGTTCAAAACATCATGTAGCTTCAACAGTCTTCAAAAGATCTCGTTGGTCTTGCTCACCAAAAAACCAATCACTTAGAATGATCAGTTCTTTTGCATTCACACACTTAAGTGTGTACTCCTCTTCTTCTCAAAGTTGGTCTTCATCACATGTGCACACATACAAAACTCATTTTGAATGTACTCAAATGGGTAAAAGCCGAACCTTGGCCTCTTCCTTTCTTTGCACAGTCACAAGCCTCGGGCTCTTCACTTCACACACACTCAAGGTGTGTTCTTCACTTTGCACACAAGGTGCAAGCCTCCTCACTTGCTAAGCACACTCATGCAAGCCTACGGCCTTCTTCCTTCATTGCACACACAAAGGCTACGGCCTTGGGTTCTCTTGAATGCAAATAACCCGTAGGGTCCTCTTACTCCATTTGCACACACACACTCAAAGTGTGAACTCCACTGTTCTTCAAGAGCCGCGCAAGCACAATGGGTGCAAGGGCCGTGCAAGGGTGCGGCCAACCTCTTCCTTCACAACTGCCGCGCAAGTGCTTACCGCGCAGGGGGCCGCGGTGCACCGAGGGGGCGCGCAAGTTCGCGCTGCTCACCCTCCTTCCTGTCGCGCAAAGGATAGCGCGCAGGGGATCACTTTCGGGCCTCGGGTGGCACCGAGAACAACAGCCGCGCAAGGTAGTTGCGCGGTGGATCTTTCTTCACGAGGCAGAAGGCTCTCGCGGATCACAAATTTTTCAGCAAGCACTTCTCAAGGGCACGACCTCATTTTTATAGGTAGAGGAGAGCAAATGGATTCCACGGAATTCAACACATGAATGCCCGATAAAAGCGGCGTTTTGAAAACTTCAAACGCGGGCCGAGAATCTCGTTCTTTCTCTCTGCACAACGCGGACTTCTTCTCCTTCTCCTTTATCCACGTGCATGCATTTTAAAACGCATGCAATCCTCTGTTTAATCCCAATCCAAGCAAAGCATCAACACCGAATGGCCTCGCACCTTCGGTTGCTTCGGCCGAACTTCAAAACTCTCCAAACATTGCATGAAAGTGTATTTTTAAGCATGGATCGGTTCAGTGCGTCGAGACGATCCCAATGGACTCTTCGGCTTGATCGGAGATGGCCGGGAACTCGAATTTTGTCATCGGGGAGGCCTCTGGTTCGAACGGAGCTCACGGGTGGCAGCGGTCGAGCTCGAGGTAGGAGACACACCGGGAGCCCTTGGATCAGGCGATCAGAAGACTTTGGACGGCCTGGATCAGGATGGGCCGCGGCGGATTAGATGTGCGGCCGAGATCTGGTGCGCGATCAATCGAGCGACTCAGATTCAATCCACGGCAAAAATCTTTGTCCCACATCGAAACGGGCCGCGGAATTCTCGTGGTTTATCACCCAGCTGCTCCCAGAGACGGCCAGTTGAATCTCCTCCCCTCTCGGTGCCACCCCGCACTGAGTTCTTCTGCGGGCGCGCTCTGCGCCCACCTCTGCTCCCTGCGGGCGTGCCACTGGCGCCCACTATGCACTGCTTGACACTCGCGGGTGCGCTCATGCGCCCCTACCGCGCTCCTCCAGGCGTGCTCCAGACGCCTATGCGATGTCTTGGGTGCGTCCTGCCGCCCTGGGCTCGCCCCACGGGTTCCCCCATGTGTGTGGTGCCTAGCGCCCATGCCTTGGGGTTGAACCCTCAAGGTGTCCATGGCTGGCCAATTTTTTGGCAAAGGCATGAATAAGACTTTGTCAAATACAAAGTTCTCCTATGAGTATAAGCCAAATGCCAAGTCTTCAAAGCCATTCTTCTTCTTCATTTCTTCTCATCTTCTTCTTAAGAATTCCATTACTTCTCCTCATATGATCTTCACTTAGGATATGGAATTCAAAAGGTTCATCTTCATCAACCGAACTCCTGAATCACATAGATCTTCAATGTTCTTCATTGATCCAATCAGAGATCAAATTGGATCTTCTTCTGATTCACATGCACTAAGAGATAGTGCATGGACTTCTTCAGCTCACTTCATCCACTTAGGATATGTGGATGGATCCCATTCACTTCCTCATGCGTTTTCAATACAATGCATGGTCTTCTAAAGCTTGTTGTGACATTGTATCCAGTTGATACAAGTTCTTGGAACTTAAAGATCAGTTCAACAATCGTCTGATATAATGATGCTCCATCATCATTCTTCAAGTGTTGTCACTTAGTATCACCTTGATACAAGTATTGGAACATTAAGAACAGCTCTACAATCGTCTGATATAATGCTTCCTCAATCATCAATCTTCAAGATGTACTTCATCAGATGGCACACGAAGACAAGTTATTGACAACAAATGCAATCACTTCACTTGGGCACAACAAGAATCATTAGTTATAACTTCTTTTTATGGACATGATAAATCAAATATTATGTTGTTTAGATATGAACTATTTTTGTTGGATGTTGAGATTCATTTTAAGGTTGAGAAAATGTCTGAGTGTGGGTGAATTTAATTTTATATTATATAATTAGATATTAAAAAGATTTAATATATCAATTCGTTTGGTTTTTATTATCAAATTGGATATTCCTTTATGATTATGTTTTTTATGTGGTTTTATGTCTGAGTTTTCCTAACTGTGAAATGTGGTGGAATCTATGGATAAAAATGAAATTGAGTTTTAGGAAGTTGAAGAAAAATATTTTTTGATTATCATATTCACGGTGCAACCATGTAGAGAATATAGAACCATTTTGTTTCTTGATACAATGCATCATGATGTGAAAAAATTTTGGTGAACCCCAAAAGTACTTCATAAGGCTTGTATTTCTTCCACGACTACCTATTCACGCCATGACCATGGATTGGTAGAACACTTGGAGAAGGTAAGTGGATACTCATTGTATGGAAATTTTCATTAAATCCATGATAATAGTTAGGAATAATTCTATATGAATATAATAGAATCCTTATCCCATGATCCACTCATTCATATCCCAAAGTACATGTGAAAAGTCAAGATGATATTTATCTTTATTGATTCACTAAATATTTCACTTCATGTACATCATGTAAATTTTAATTTCATAATGGGGAAATATTTATTCATTTTGTGATGGAATATATATTTTTCCATGAATTATTCAAAGCTATATTATTTTTAAGAAATAAACCTTCCTTTTAACACCATGAAGAACTGGTCACAACACGAGGGGTTAGATGTTGAATTTGAAGAGCTTTATTTCTCAGTTCATCAAGGAATTTATAGTGATGTGTATGGTGGTATTTTAGGTGTGACATTATGTTATTTACTAGTAACCTTTAATCACTATAGTGTAGGAATTTGGTGATCGAAGAGCAATCAGAAGGTGTTTTAACCCTTTAATGTTTTTAGTTGGGTTTTTTTCTTTTCTATATTTTTCTTAATTCTGTAACTATGAATATTTTTTTGATTTTGATTTTCTTTTATTTACCTTTACAATATTATATTCTCTCTTATATCATGTGTGTTTTATTCATCACTAATGATTACTTGATGATGATTGTCCAAACACATGGGGTATAGTGGAATATGTTGAAAGGGGTTCATAACAATTTATTTTTATTCATCTCAATTCATAGGATAATCATGTTTGATAGTTTTATGTTGTAAAAACATGTTTGTGTTATTTATTATTAGATCCCTTACCTAGTGTCTTTAATAATGAATTAAACCTAAAATGATGGAGCTACTTAATTCACAAACACTTAAGTGTGTTACTCTCCAAACATAGTAGATAAATCTTAATGCATGTTAATTATTCCAATTCAACTGACCATGAGGGGTTGAGATGTTAAATTATATTTAATAATAATTTAACATATTTTTTCAAATAAATATTTACTTTTACTGATAGTTGGTATGGATTTCTTGCAATTAGATCTAGGTTAGTCTTTTAGAGAAACTACCCATGGGTTCTAATTCCCCCTAGTTTATCCATTTTGTCTTTATTTCATTTTATTATTTAATTAATTGATTGATAATTTAATTTAGTAAAATTATATTTTGTGATCTAGAAAATATCATCACTACCTGCCATTTAGTCAAGATTTATTATTTAACTTCATTATTCTTCTTCGGATCAACCTCATACTTCCACTACTCTACACCATAGTTTTTAGTGTGGTTTAGGTTTTATATATTCCTAAACATTGGAATCCAATAGAATTTAATGACACTAGTGGGTCCTATCACAAGTTCATCCATTACATGTCTAATAAAATTTGATCCTTCTCAATTCTCGTCAAGGATATGTTTGAATGATCTTTTTCTTCATTAAAAATCTAATAATATATTCACCTTCCAATGATTATAATGAATTGATCCATCATAATCTCTGATCATCTCTAACCATATTAATTTTTACATGTTGAGAACATTCTATGGAAACATACACATCATGATCTATTTATCAATATATTTCTTGCACTTATCTCCATAATGATGATTCTTTTAAATCCATAATTATAATATTCCTTAAACCAACTCAAAATAATGTGTTAGATAGTTTTTGTCATTAATCATCAGTAATATTAACAAATAGGCTATAAAATTACCATTTTTCATGAGGACGCAAAATCACATTATAAAAAAAACCACCCCATATGTCAGTAGTGTGAATATAGGTGCAATGAGTATCCTGTCCTTCAACTCTTTGAATCTCTCTTCATATTAATCATTTAAGACAAACTTTACTCCCTTTTGAGTTATCATAGTTATTGGATTTTTAAATTAAGATATTTTCCTCACAAATCATCAATAATACCCAACTAATTTGAGAAAACTATGGATTGATTATAGATGTTGGTCTTATCCATTTCATAATCTTTTTTTTCATAAAAGGAATTAATTATATCCCCTTTATTATTATAACGTGCCTAAATAATCTTAATTTCTCCATATAAGACTCTTATTTCCTATAAATTGAATATTTCTTGTCATTTCTCAAATTACTTATCAGTGTATTCCAAATATCCTCATCTTCATCCTTGGTTTTGGATTATGTGATAATATAATCTGTATAGACCACCAAATATTTACCCATGTAATTATTAAAAACACTATTCATCATGTCCATGAAAATTTCTAGAGCACTTTTGAGCCTAAATTGATTCACTATGAACACTTATGAAAGGTTTTATTTGTAATATCCTCCTTCTTCACCTTTAATTTATGATATCCCAACTGAAGGTCCACCATTGAGAAGTAGTGAGTCCCATATAACTGATTGAACAAGCCATATAGAAATGGTATGTTTACTTATTTTTATCCTGATCTTGATGAGTTCATGATAATCAATGATGATACACATTGACCTATCTATTAAAAAATAGAACCAGTTGATCCCATGGTGGAAACATTGGGTGCATGAAACCCTTGTTCAAATTCTCATATATTTTCTTCTTTAGTTCTTCATGTTTAATGGGTCCATTCTATAAATAATAATTAATATGGTCAGAGCTTCTGGTATAACTTCAAATGATAAGTCAAACTTCCAATCAAGAGGTATACCATAAAACTCTTTTAGAAATACATCTATTTATTCTCTAATAATGGTCATTTCTTCAATTTCAATCCTCTACTTTTTATCAATCCTTTATGATAGATATGCTTGCACATAAGGAAAAAATATCAATTATTGGTTAGGATTTTACAAAGATGCATCATCATCCTTTTTCACTTATATTGATTAAGAGGATGAATTGGGATGTTTAAATTGATTTAATTCTCACTATTGTTGATTTTGGATCAATATAAAGATATCCAATCCATGCCCATATAACATCAAATTCCACTATAAGTATTATAACATGGTTTTCTAGGATGTTTATTACACAAATGTAACTAGGAAAGGGTTATATACTTGAGATGAAAAAATTAATCAACTTGGTTTTTTCAGTATAACTCAACCTCCATGTCTTGAGTTGGTGTTTGGATATTTGTTCCCAATTTGAATGATGTGAGAGAATTAGTAGAATAAATAAATAGAAAATTATCTATTATAAAATGAATAAAAATTATACCTATCTCCAATTAATTTCCAAAATAAACCTTATTTGTACTGATGGAATAAAACTATCATTACTCTCTTGACCTTGGATATTTATGTCATCGATTATCCAAATAAACCATTTCCTTAGTAAACTAAATTTCATAGTGTTTATGTTACTTGTAGTTGTAACATTGAACCATTTGTGGAGGATTGATTGTGACATTCTTTTCATACATAATAATAGTTGGATTATTCAATGCCCTTAAATATTTATTAGATTTCGTCCCCACCATTCCACAATTATAAAAATTTAATATTCTTTTGAGGTATTATATCATCTTCTTCTTCTTACATTTATAACATCTGGTAATTTGATTTTATTCCCTTTATAATATTTATCTATTCATACTATATAAATAAAATTGATTCTTAAATTTTTATCTTTAGTCTCATTAGTCTATTTAGAATCACCAATCTCTATTTCAACATTAATTGGACATAAAACTATTTCCTCATAGCTATAAAAGACTCAAATTGATAATTATTCTTTAAGACTCAAATTTAGTCCACTAAAATAGTGGGAGAACTTGTTTCAAGGTCAATGACAAACCCATAGTCAAAATATAAAATCCTTATGAATTTATCCTTATAAGACCCAATTGATTCATCCACCCATTTCTTGTATGAAAGAAACCCCCTCTTTATTTTAGGATGAAGAGTGAATGGGAAATGTTCAATGAAAAGTATTTTATTACATTTACCCCAATAATTTTATTCAATGTGTTCCATGAGTTTCAAATTCTATCCGTAAATGAAAAATAGACAATATAACATTCTTATGATCAGATCATTGGTGGAAAAATAATATTTTTCAATAGAATTATACAATAGTTTTGTAATTAGGGGATCATAAGATCCAATAAAAGTTGGAGGCATTTTTCACAGAGGCAAATTAACGACAACATGTTTTATATTGTGATAAATGGATAATTCAATATGATTCAAGTTATTATTTTTTATGTTCAGTTAATTGTATAAGTACCGTAAAGAGGTTCTCAACTCTCACTCCAATCATATTATGTATCTTATTTAGGAAATATTTACCTTGTACATAACATAGTTTATCATAATGATTCCTCATGTTCCCAAATATTTACTAAAATATGAATGTTATGGTTGAAAATAATATAATTATTTATAATATAAGTGTAAATCTATAATATTTATAAATGAATAAATCATAACTATCATGTATATCCAAGATTTAGAATTTATAGGTTTATATCCTGGTTATTCATGGTTTATTTCCTTATATGTAATATAACATAATACCCAAAATAAATAGACCTTTATTTGATATTAAATATTTAATACTATGTCTGATGAACATACTATTTACATGGTCTTTTTATGTAAAATGTATTAAAACAAAAACTAGAAATCTAGATTTTTGGTGTCCTTGGAAGATTAGATAAATAGTAAACCAATATATAAGTAACAAACTTCAAATAATTTTTTTATTTTAATTTTATTCTCCTACGTACATTTTTTATTTTATTACTACAATGGATACCATGGTGACATACATAAAGAAACGTGTGAGCAATAAATCATAATAAGTGAAAAAATGATAATGAAATATATCAAAAGTGCCAAGAGGCATAACTTGATATAAAAAATGTAATCATATGGATCCAGGGAATGAATAAGTATATATCATAGTATTATATAATCATATGAATGTAGTAACAACATAAAATATGAAATTGTAGGCATAAGGTAAGGATCACTATCAGGACAACAGAACATAGTGTGATGGGATTACTTCTCATGCACTATACATAGAATACAATGAAATTAAAATATTACACAATGAATTGGGTGTTTTATAATGATGGTCCCACCCATCACATCATAATATGTAAATTCATATACTTTCCTCATTAACAATTCATACATAAGACATAAGCATAAGAAAACCCCCATAAATGGGGAATGGATTACAAAATCTTATCCCAAGACATTACCAAAATTTATATTTTCATGATTCCCAAGTGAAGAAGGAATTACATATTTTTAGAAATTTCTATTTCAATAAAGTGGTATTTTTCTTAAATAATAATTTTTAATGATGAAAATTCACAATAAATGAGTGAAAAATTAGTGAAAAAATTGAATATCTTAAATGATGTTTTAATGGAAGTGTAAAGAACCTTTAATGAATACTAAAACATAATTATTTCTCTAAAAACACAAATAAAAAATAATTACTTTCCATAAAATAGTAAATATTTCTTAAAATCATGTAAGAGAAAAAAATTAATGTATTTTCACCTCAAAATCAATAATGGATAGGATAGTTCCATTTAAAAAGGTTTGTGTTTTGGAATGATTGTGAACGGAAGTAGAAAAATCATTATAAATATAGGATAGAAAGGGAAAATAAGATAATAATATATATATGAAAATTTATATACAATATGGAAGAAGTTCATTGGAATAATAGAGAAATAAAGTGATGTTGGGAGATAGAATTCATAACCTAATGGTAATGACATAGGTGCAAATATTCCCTTACCTAAGTTCCCAACTCGCTTGGTATGTGCTTCTAACCTCCTAAATAAAAAAATATGTTTATAAAATAATTTATTCAGAACCTTTTTATTTTATTTTTCATTTTTAGGTCCATTTCATATTATATTTCATTCATTTGTTGTATAATATTTCTCTCATCGACCACTTGGGGTTATACGGTCAATTCCTCCAAAAAACTTTATTATGTCTAACATGGTCAAATATTATATCAAATAGTTACATTATCCCCATAATTATTGATTTATAGAGTACTTCTCAATTTAATTGGGATAAATTTATAAAAATAAATATATTTTCAAAAATAGATTCAAATTATGAAAGATGCCTCATTATGCTTGTTTTGGGAGGTTAATATCACTATGAGAAATTATTGTTAACATAATTAATATAAAAAAAAATTATATTTCAATAATTTTATTCCAATCATAAATATTATAATTATTCATTAAATCAACTTTTAAAATCATACATGTATGGTGGGGATGATAAGTTATATTTTTCTTCTGTGGAGGTAGTGAACAAACCATTATAAAAGTATTATATTCATTTTTGAATGGATGTGAGTGAGGTACATAATGTTTAGTCAATTAACACTGTAATATTTTATTATAATATAATAATTTATTCATTATATTATTATTGTCATTATATACTTTTAGGAGGTATAAAAAATAAAACATATTTAAATAGAAATGGGGATCTGATTAGAAGTTCTTACCTACTTCATTGGATGGATCCTATGAAATTTGGATTATGTCGTTAAAGGGTGGTATCTTGATGATACAAGAGAATATAGAACATGGAAAAAAAATATTAGAATTGATTTTGAGAAATATTAATTGATCTAAGAAGATTATTGTTTGAGGATATGTCAGGTAGTGAATGGTAGTATTTATAAGGGGAGGAAAAGGGTGCTTTAGAATAAAATATTAATAAATTTGTCATTTAGGCCAAGGAATAAGAATATTATTTATTCCTATAAAATTTATAAGTTTATGATTAAATCATAGAGGATTATTTGAATTTCAATCCCAGAAAAATCTGAATGGACTCTTTTTAAAAGATAATTAAATTAAAATAATTGATAACTTTTTTTATTTGAATAAAACAAAACTATGGTTCCAAAATTTCAAACATTGGTTCCTAAATTATTATTATTAATTACATATTTAATATTTTAATTCATAAATAAATATAGGGTTGAGAAGGAATTTTTTTAAATTTTTTATTCATTCTTATATCCTGATTATTTTGTAAGTGTTATGTTATTTATAAAAAATATATTTATAATATTCAAAATAAAAAAAAATACAAAAAATTCACCCTAAGAAAAAATTAATGTGTTGAGTCCAAAAATAAAGTAATTTTTTAAAAATAATTTTCAAAATATTATAAATATATTTTTTATATAATATCCATATTTATAGAGTAGTATTAATTTTTATAACAGTATCAAATTTCTTACTCGTAGAAAAATTACTTATTATTTTATAAAACTATATTATTCTTTATATATAATTTTCTTGTATTTTATAAAACCATTTTATGATAATATTATTTAATTTATCATTTTATATTTATCATAATAATATATTTTTTGGGAAATAAAACTTATATGTTTTACCAAAAATACATGCATAACCATTTCAAACATTTATTTTATCATATTTTACAATGTTTTTTATTGTATAGTGATTTAAATTTCTTATATTTTTATTCATTAAATTTAATGATCTAAATTTAAATATTTAAGTGTTTTTCCCTTATTATGTGGTACATGTATTTTATACAAAACTATATTACTAAATGTGGCACAAGGTTAATCAGACGGATAAATCCTTTTATAAAAGTCTGCATCATTATAATTTTGATAGTTAGTTATTTTAAATAATTAAATTTAAACTATTAGTTAAATAATAAAACTTTTTTTTGATAACCAAAACCATGAAAATGATTTAGAAAATTTATTTAATGATCAATTAATCCTAACATTTTTATTATCACATGATACATTCTGTTTATTAAACACAACAAAAAATTATAATTCAAAGTTAGACACCCTCTTCATGAAATATTCAATATTTATAAATTGAAACATATCATTTAAATAGTTATTTTATTTTTTTAATTATAAAACTCCAACATTAAAAATGAAACAATAGAAAATATATACACTATAAAAATGATGGTAGAAAAAAAAATATTCGAAAAGTGAAGAAAAAATAACTAAATTATATGGGAGTGTGTTAAAAGTTTGTTAAGATATTGGTTAAGGTCTTCAAGATGCTGCCAAACATTCTCAAGAATCTTTTGGTCAACATAATGACACTAACATATATTGATCAAATCATCTTCATATTTTAGGTCCTCACTTTTTAGGTGGTAAATAGCTTGATGGACAAAAATATTCTCCTAGAGAAATTTGACATTCTCTATGATAAGGATACTAGGAAATGGGGTTTCCCTATGAGGAACATGAGAGAAGGAGGTTCAGTTAGAATAGTGATTGATGAAATTGGAAAAAATAGTATAATTTTGTATTGTATGTACTTTATAGGCAACATTTAATTATTTTCAATTTATTAATAATTCCATAAATGTTTGTGAATGTCAAATCGGGTAGTAGGGTTTATAGGTGAAGAAAAGGTTAGGAGATATGTTGAGCATGGTTTCCTTATAAAGTGGATATAGAGATATTATAAGATGATGATTTAAAATATTCAGTATAATATTATTATTAATTAAAAGATAATTTATTGTGTGGAGAGGTAGATGGTTGATCCTTCAATGACATAAAGGAAAAGGACAAGGTAGTGTTTGAGTAGAAGATCCATTTTATATTATTAATTTGTAGAAAAAGTTTTATACTCTGTTATATTAATTTGAAAAAGGGACTATATAATGATATTCTAATAAATAATTTTATCATAAAATTATTATTTAAAGTATATCCTACATTTTGAAGAATAGAGTTTGATGTTGTGAAAGCATGAACTATCATACAATAATTCTGGAAAATGAATTTTTTACATTAATAAAAAATAATATACATATAACTAATTTTTTGATTCGTTATAGCCTAGTTTATTATATAAGAAATATGACCCCACTCAATTTATAGAAGTTAAGAAATTATAATCAACATTTAATGATATATAATTATCATAAAGGTTTGAGCCTCTAAGAAGTGATTTAAATTGTGTATTTAGAGATAAATTTCATGTTATTGAAGTTAAAAATCCTTATATGAATGTATATGATATTTAGATCATATACCTTGATGGTGTTAATATCCCATTTCATGGAAAATACAAGCATGTGTACCAACATAAAACATATCTGTAATAAGAGTTCAGGGAAATTGGGCTTGCATCCTTATACTACTATACTGATAAGTTTTATCAAAGAATCAATTTTTCTTAATTATCTATAATCCTCATATAAATTATAGTATATGAACAGAATTTAACAAATAAGAAGGACCATAATATGGTTATAATTATTCTCTAGGGAATGAATAAAACCCACAACTATGATGAAAATGATTTACAACGATTTATCTTCAGTGGTCACAAACACTATAAATAACTCTAATTTCGAGATGATACGGAAGAGAATTATCATTTCTTAGAGAAATATACTCTAATTTATAATAGGTAACAATTGACTGGATCCATGAATTTTAGGCTTTATACATGTCCATAATGACTAATTATCCATATCTAAATTCCGGAGTAACGAAATCATTATGCTTCAATTCCATTGTATTGGGGAAGAGACTCAATAATAATAAGAGTTGAATTGATGAAAAATGGTTTAATCTATAATAACAAGTTAATGTGAGTTCGGATAGGAGGAAACCATGTTCTATATAAATAAATGGGGGATACCCCTACACTATAAATATGAAAAAATATAAGATGATCATATTGAGTCCTATATACCCATAGATTTATATGACATAAATATTAAATATTTTATAATTTACTAAAATCCAATAATAAAAGTGCATGAATTAATATTCTGGGGAAAAATAAGTAGTTATTTTGAGGATAATATCAAGGTTACATCATGAAAACGAAAGAGGTAAATAATATATAACTAAATATTTTACAAATGTTTTCAAGTGAAGGTTTCCACAAAAAAGTTATAAAATATTATTTTTATTTAATATAAGATTACCATTGATGGTGATGTATCCAATTTTCTATCCATTCATCATGATATTAATGTTCTTGTAAATGATATAAATTTTTCTATTTATCAAGTATCCTGATAAAAAGATGTAAATTATAAATGAAAAAACATTATCTGCATTTATCTTGGAGTTAAATTAACTTTAAGATATTATAATATTATTTTTTTCAATTAAGTGAATTGAAAAATACTATATTCAATTTAATAATGTTAAACTTATAAGAAATTAATTGTTTTTTTTAATTGAATCATGTTGATAATCCACTTTGATTAAATCTAGAGTGATATATCATTTTTTATTTTTCTCTTAAATGATTTGATGTTGATTATCACTATATTTGAATCTATATTTATGTTCTCTATTTCCAAAAAGAGTGATAGATTTAGTATAATCCAAAAGTATTGATACAAAAGTGTACATAAAAAATTAAAGAGTATGTTTCATACATAAAAATAGGGAATAAATACATCTAGATTATATATATATAACTTATATATTGGAAAGATAAATAAAATATAGATTCATACTATAATGAGAAACAAGTGATTACCAAATATAATGAACAATAGTTAATTTAAATTTTCAATCAAATATATACCCTATATAGTTAGCATCAAAAAACCATTTAAGAAGGAAACCTCCTCTAGATGGATAAAATAAAAAATGGTCTAATGTTACTTTTTAATATTGTAAAATTATTTTAGAGAACTTTTGTTGAGATCCAATTATATTTTCTCAAAATATGGCACATAAAAATACTAAAAACATAAATTTTGTTTTATTTTATTTTAATTATAGTTGTTTACCAATCATTCCTCCATAAAGTGTTTGATAAAAAAATTCCATATTTATCATAATATAACATTTATATAGTAGTAATGAGAATATTTATACTGGATTCATCATCTATGTCAAGACATTTATATAGTCAATGGTATAATTTTTTAATTCTAGAATATTACCATTCAATGTTTTTTTAATTTGAAAATCAAGAAATATATTATATTCATAGATTATGGACATCGAAAATTTTAATTACATTAGATTTAAAAACATTTCTACAAGATATTTGCATGTTTCTCTAAAATTTTATAATATATATATATATATCAACTGATCAAAGTTACATTAAAGACATTATTGATAAACAATGAGGGATCATCCATTCATTTTTTAAAATTTTTAGACAAATATTATTTTTTAACTGATCACACTCGGCTCTTGGAATTTGTTTAATTCTATATTTATCTTTCAAAAGTTTTATATCAGGGTTTTATAGATTTTGGTTTCAAAATAAAGAGTTTTTTCAATATAAACATGTTCCATGTCAAAACCATTTAAAAAGGATATTTTAACCAATATTTGAAAAATAGTAAAATTCAGATGCACTATAATGGAAACTAAAATTTAAATAGATTCATGTATGGATACCCAAGAAATAGTTTCATCACATCTTATTTCATTATCATGGTTTTTAACTTGATAAACTATATTTCCCTTTTTCAGGTTAATTATACTATTCCTTTTACACTTACTTCCTGAAATTCATCCTTAACCTATAAATTGAGAGCTTTTAGGTATTTCTACCCAATTCCACACTTGATTCCTCTTAAAATAATTAATCACTTCTTTTATAAGAAACACACTATCCTTATCACCAATAAATTAATCTAAAATAATTATTTCAATATGAGACCCAATTAAAATAGATCACATTCATATCAAAGTTTAATTGACGTTGAAATTTTTGGATTGATATCACTAATGAAATTATCAATTGGATGATCAAAATACATTCTTTAAGACTTGGGTTGAAAGGAAATATTTTTACTCTTATAATAGTGAATAATCATCTAGATCAATATGTTTTAGAATTTTATACTCAATAATTGAATGTATTAAATCATACTAAAGTCTCAGAATATCATTCATATCATCCTATAAAAGATTGGAAATAATATTTTCCAAAGGGTTTATTTCTCAAATATCCATAAGTTATAATTCTTCAATGTTATATAACCGTTTGATTAAAAAACGTGAACTTTACATATGATGGATTTACATTGGTAGATTGATTAATTGAATTTTGAATAAAAAAATTCAAATATTTTCCTTTTTTTAGAATAAACATTTTAAATCTAAACACACCAAAGTATCTCATCATATACTTTTTTTAAATCCTTTATTTAAATAAGTTCTTTTAAAATATGATAAAGTAAAATATATGTTTTAGTATAATATAATATATTTATATCGTCATCCTAAATGTAATTTGGAAGTTTATATCCACACATTATCATTTAGAAAATATCTAGGATAGTTTTATTTCACCTTTTGACACAATCATTATTTTTTTATGTTATTGGTTATAAAAATTTATGTTCTATTACTTTTCACTTAAAAATATTTAAAATCCAAATTTTAAAACTCAACACTATGATATCTTATGTAGTAATAAATTTTAGGTGTTCTTCATTTTGAACCAAATTTTAAAATATTTTGAAAACCATGATGGATTTTTTTTCAAGGTAAACTGAATCAATGTTTAATGTGAATAGTCGGAAACTAGGAAATAAAAATTTATTTTCTACAATAATAATAGTTTTTTGTTTATATAAATTGGCCTTTATAAATATAATAAACTAGATTGAATGTTGAAAATAATTTTACGTGATTTAGGAGAAATTTATGTTTCTTTTCATATTGGAAAGGGTCAAATATTTTTATGAAAACATATCATATCTCTAGTTGGTCTTTTACTAGGTCATGATTAAATATATTTTTCATGGTATAATGTTTATTATGACTGATATATATATTCCATATATACAAATCAATATTCATATCTTAAAGGTAGGTATTGTTCTAACTAGAGATTTTAATCAACTTCAGAGTGCAGACATTAAGTTAGTAGTCTATGGATAATATGTGATATACTTAGAAATTATTTATAGAAGATTATTTTTTACCAAACACTATGTATTATCATTTATCACATAACTGATTTGTGATTATGATGTTTTTCTAAAGTCCTATTACATATACATTTGATACCATAGGTATACATTGTATGGTGATGTCACATTGTCCCAAAATGTTTCCCTGCATATTACCTCTAAAAGTGAGAACATCATCCATAAATTTTTGATTATTTATAAAATTATGGATTTTAAATTAGTAATATATTAGGAGATACCACTATAAATTTTTAGATTCATTTAATTATTCAATTTATCCTCAGTATACTATCCTGTAAATCATTTTTATAAATATTTTAGTACCCAAAATTTTAAGGGCATGAAATATTATAAAATCACCACTTTGGAACTCATATTTATTTGACCATACAATGTTCATGTGAAATAATGTTAATAGAACTAAAATAGTTTTCCTTACTAATGGATTTTCTATTTTTAAAGTGAATATGTTCTTCTATTTCACTATAGATTGAAAATAGGTTCAAAGGTTCTAACTTTGGAAATAGACTTATTACTATAGTTTTCTTAATCGAAGGATATGGTGTCTCTGAGTCATTTTTTAGACTTAGTAGATTCTTGTGTATTTTGAACTTTTTTATGTTTTCTATAACCTTTATGAACTCTTATAAAGTCCTTTTTAGACAGTAATTCACATAATTTAGCCAAACCTCCTTTCTATAGTTAGTGGATGGTAGAGAATTGGAATATTTGGATTATAGTTTGGTATAAAGTTTTGATATCTTTATATATTACGTTTTCATATCATATTTGGTTAGTTTATAATTTTTATTTTAGATATTTAATGTCCATACATGTTCAAAAATGTAATATTTTGGTCATTCAAAATATAAGAATCCTTTTATAGAATCTTAAAGAGGAAAAATGTTTAAGGATTCAATGGTTTACGATTCACTAAATTTTTACATGAGGCATTATTTCATCATGAAGGAAGATATTTTTGATATCTTTGGGAAACCATCACTATTAAAATAATATTTAAATAATTATTTATCATTAAAAATCCATCTATTTACTTTTACTGCCCCCTTTCCTATTTTCTTTTTAATCTTATTTAGGACCTTATGTTTATTTCGAGGGAAATTCAACTTGATGTGTTTGGGTTTCTTACAACCATTGAATATAACATTTATTTTACCTTCATTTTTCATTATATTTAGATTTCTCAAGTCAGTCTATTTAATGTAATTAATTATTTCTCATTTCTTTTTATTGGAATATCTAATCAATTCTTCTAGTAAGTTGAGAAAAATCAACCTTAATTCGTTGTGGACCACTCTCATCAGTTAGATCTAGAGTAATGGTTTACTAGAATAAAATTATTTTAATTATGTTTTTTCATATTCCCCATATCTCATATATCTTATATCATACTGCATAATATTTTTGAAGAAATTCATTTTTTGATACATGTAATATCCTTTGAGTCTTCAATAATAGTTCTATTTTATACCCCTATATTACAGGGGTGTTAATGATTTTTTACACAATATTTTCTTCTTCCACACATTCATTCATTAATGTGCGATGTCCATTAAATATATTAGTGAAAGGATGATACATTTCAGACATTGATTCTCCATTTTATAAGTTCGTGTTTTATATTGAGAGTGGGACAACTAATTTCTTTTTCTTTCTGTAAATAAAATTCTAAATCTTTTCCAAAATATTAAAAATTGTATTAAAAGAGGATACTTGACTATATATGTTCCACAAAATGGATCATAATAGAAGATATTTTACCATAATGTTAAGTAGGTACTCATCACTTTATATATCTATGAATGTCACAAGTTCCTTACATGATGGCTTATAATGTATCTAGGGTATAAATAAATATTTTGAACCAAGTTTTACAACAAAACTCTCCATGATGTATGTTCATTAATCCAAGTCAATCCACAATATAATTGTTTTTTCTTGAAGATTTGAGCTTCAAATCCTATTTAATGAGTCTTCATACCCATTTGAGAATTGTAT
The DNA here is from genome assembly GCA_963277665.1 of Viscum album. NCBI lineage: Eukaryota > Viridiplantae > Streptophyta > Magnoliopsida > Santalales > Viscaceae > Viscum > Viscum album. Next base: position 801,421,419 of record OY728167.1, on the reverse strand, counting down.
CATTATAACAGATTATTGTTGGAAAACTAAGATATATAGACTCTCTCTCGAACCAATTTATATCCCAGAATGGAAATTTTTAAGATTGTGTGAATTGAAATATATAATGAAATTTTTTGTAAAATATAATTTTATTTTAATAATTATGAATAATCTATAGTTTTAAAATAAATCATCAAAATAAAAAACCAATTAATGGTTGTGGAATAAAAAATATGGTATATGTTTGATAAACTATATGTATGCGAAAAATGTATAACAAAATAATATTTTTGAAAATTTAATAAATAAATATAAATGTGTAAATTAAATAACAATAAAATGGATAAAGTAGTTTTATATAAGAAGACAATACATCTAATAAATTTACTTGTAAAGGACCTCATGTTCCTATGCATAAAACTTCTTCATATTTAACCTAATGTGTAAGGGGATTTTATTCCACTATTTGGTATATTATAATTGAGTATAAATACTTAAAACCATTATAAGAAATAATTAGTAAATAATTTTTATTAATATGAATGGTAGAGAGAATGATTAAGTAATACAAATTTTGAAGGTCTATTGTGCCTATTTATAATAATAATAACAAAAAAATTAGGTAATGGAGTATGATGATCAAAATAAAAGAAAATAATAAAAATATTATTTTTATCATTTATGTTAGATATCTTTTTAAAATTTAAGAACACTCTACAAACAAGTATAAATCTTATATGTATATTTATAGAATGATTTAAGAAAAATCTTGATAAAAATCATACAATGATTTAAACTACCCATATATTTATATAGATTCTAAAACATTACTATTACATAGGTTTTACATCTATATTTTGTATTAAACAATTACATTCATTATTGGTGACACAAAAGATGTTGTGACCTATTCAGAATTTATTGTTGAATTAATTACTCCTAATAACTATATGGCATGATGTATAATTTTCTTCTATAAATAGTTAAATCCATTGGTAAAAAAAATAATTGATGATTTCTATTTGCTAGGATACTTAATTTATATAAAAAAAATTGATGTTTATCGGTTAGTATATCATAAATATTGATTTTATATTATTAGTGATGACATATAAGCATACACCATATCTATTGGCCATTTTATTGAGTTTTAGTAGATTTTCTTGTATATAAACATAGTTATATATTGATGTTCTTTTCAAACAATTTTTTATCAATTGAAGTTTTAATGATTAAATAATTATATTTATCAATATAGAATAATTTTAGTATGTGGTTAGATGAAATTTTTCAATATTAATATGTTAGTGAAATAATAGATAGTTTCTAAAATTATAAAAATTATGGAAACAACTATAGACATTAATATAATGACCTAAAAATTGCATGGATAAATAGTAAGACTATGTTATTGAAAACTAATAGTGACATCAAAAAGGATAAAAAATTTATCCCTTAGTAAAATAAAGGAAATAAGATATGAATCAATTTAAAACACCTAATGGAGTATATGAAACACAGTGGAGATCCCAAGTCATTTTTTAAATGTTATATAAATAATAACTACTATTTTTTAATACTTTAGGATAATAATTATACATTTTAGATATTTTTTAATATGTTTATCATTTTATGATTAAGGAATAAATAATTTAGGTAGGTGGGGTTGATGCCTAGAACTCAATAGATTTTTGGTGTTTTTGGTGAAGAGACATTTTTTATCTTTTTGGATAATGATTGATGGGATTGTGTAATTTTATTATGATTCTCCTTTATATATTGATAGAAATATTTTTAATGAAATAAAAAATGGTTTTTAATGAAATCAAGTTCAAATAAAAACCATATGATTCATTATTATCTAGTCTATAACATATTAATAATATATGGATGAAATTATTTTCAATAAAAATGAAGAGAATATTTTTTTAATTTATGAAATATTTAAATGTTTTATATTTTAATCATATTATAATGTATTTTCTCAACATATTAATTAACTATGATGTGATAAAGTCATATTGTATTTTTTTTATAATTCAATAAATAAATTAATATGTGATAAGTTTTTTTGTGTAATTTTTTTATGTTTCATAGAAAATATATGTTTAGATAAATACATTTACTATGAAACCAATGGAGACACTATTGAACTATGATAATGTTAAAATTTTATAAAATATTTTTATACAAAAAAAGTGATTATTGAGATACCAGTTTAATCCAAAGTAAAACAAATTAATTATTATATTCATTTTATTTGGAGTAATATTTTGAATATGATTTTCAAAATAAATAGTTTATTGTAATGAGTTATGATGTTACGTATTATCAGTGACCTCATAGATTTATTGTATTATTTGAAACATTTCAAGGTGTTTTCCATTTCTAAATATCAAAAATTATAATACTTTATCATATTGAATATTATGATATAAATCTATTTAAATAAAATGTTCAAAGTGTTGAACATAATAATTGAGAATTATAATCTAACCATTATCCAAATATAATTTCATTAAAAATTTGATCTCAATAAAAGTTCTTAGAGGGGAGTTTATTAGTTTTTTTCAACAAGGTGATGTGTTATTTTTTTCATTGTGATGTAAACGGTATTACATGGATATGTAACATGTTTTATAAAAATATACCAAACGATATATACCATATAGTTACAAGATATGAATATTTGGTGAGATCAATGAATATGAATATTGGTTTGTATCCATTTTCTTATAATTTTTTTAATATTATAAAATCAATCATGTTATATAGAAAGATTTCAATTACATCATTCATTCAATGTTTTTGTATATATCATTTAAGTTGAATGATAATTATCCTGATATACATTAGACTCTATGTTAATCGTGGACAAATATATTCATTTAAACACATTGATTATGAAAAAAATAAGATAAATATAAATAGGGGTATATATAGAGATACAAAGTTCACTGATGAGCCACACATATTGATTTGTTATCAAGATTGACTTATTATATATATAACATGTAATGTTAAACATTATTTCCTTTTAATAAAAGGGATTTATGTTTCATATTAATCACCATTACATGAATTTAACCATTTACATCTAATGGGAATTTTAATAATTTTAAACCTCTCTGATGCAAGACCTATGGTAGATATAATTGGGGGTTATTGGGTATATTTCTGATTATGGGGTAAGTATATTATTTGAAAATGTGACTTTTACTCCCATATGATTTAGATAATTTATGGTCTTATTATTGGGTAAGAAAATTTAAATATATCTCATTACCAAGATAAATGGAATTTGATGTGTTTATTTAATTTGATGACTGACATTTGATATACTCATATTTATGGGTGGATTAAAAAATTTATATTTGAATATATTATCTATTATATATTTAAATAATTCAGAGTACATGATTTTTACTATGTGATATTAACATGAATTAGGTCTTATAGTTTTGGTAAATTACATGTATAATTAAATTTTAATATTATACATGATGTATGAGATACAACTGTTGGACACAAGTTTAGAGATAAAATTATTTGATAGATATCACACCAGATACCTTTTATGGATTTGGTAGAACATATGATTTTCTAGATGATTATTATTTATTAAAATTATTAATTTTGTATACAAAGTTGATCTAAAAAAATTAAAGGAACATAGGGTCACACATATATTTTTTTAAATTAACATTTTTTTGTTAAATATGTGTGAAAAAACATTTATATTTTATTGATATATTCTTTAAAAAATAGATTCAAAATATACCGAAAATGTTTCATTGATGTAACATAAAAAGCTTGCATATATGATGTGAAATTATTTAGAATTGAAAAATGTTTATGAGGATTTACTTAAATAATGATATTGAAAAAATTATGCACTTAACCATAAACCATTGAATTATTAATGTCATTATATAATAGTTTTTTATAAGGTGTGGTAGTTGATTCCAGGACATGAATTTCGTCATGGTGGTTCATGTGTTATGTGATAATTTATTTTTTCAACTAATACTTCAACATTAAACAATCATGAAACGTTAATCATTTTTAGATAATGGTATAAAAGATTTTTATACATAACATAGTGGCTTTTTATTTAAAAATCATAATATTTTTGGATTAAATATTATATTTTAAAACCCAAAAAATAGGTAGTAATGAACTATTTATAAATGGAATATATAATTCTCAACAATTATCCAAGGATAATTCTTTTAGGTCTATATAATGAGATTCAACCCATGGGAAAATTACTACATATGAATGTCATGATTAGGTGTTTCAGTCATGGTATAACTCATATAAATTGCTCAAATTTTCTCTCTTACCATTAACTAAACGTTCGAGAAATATTTTTTAAAAGAGATAATCATACCTATGTATTAAATAATTCACCAACCCATCAAATATTATGTGAGGAAGGATATTCTTGGATTAATATATTGAATATACCTCATTCACTTGTGATGATTACAAGGTCCATTTTTCACTAAAAAAATAATCGGGTATGATGTCCATTATTTATTATATTAAATGTTTTAGAATAACATGTAGATTTTATCATCACTAAAAGTGGATTTGGGTGATTTATGTTTGATTACTTTTTTTATAACATGAACACCCACCAGTTTATTCAAAAAATATCTCTCTAACTCATAATAGTAGTTAAAATTAATAGATGACATAATCAATTTGTTAATGTGGTTCACCATCAAGGTGGATGAATTCTCCCCTAGTGTATTGTGGTTTTTATCCACCACCACATATATTACCTTTTATCAAGATGAAGTTTTTTTTAAAGGTATATACTAGAACCTGTTATAATCATTAGGAACAACTATTTCAAAAAAAAATCATTATTTTTAATAAAATAAATGAATGTAGCCTTATATAAATAATGATCACCAGTGAATGAGATATCTAGTTAAAGAATATCTAATCATGTACTTCCTCCACCTCTCCTTCACTAGAAATCCCAATGGGCAGTTATCTTCTAATAGTTTTTCTCCAAAATTATTTCATCATCTTCTATATTTCATTCTTATTCTTCTTCTCCATTTTATATTCTTTTTGAAAAATCACAATAAATTCTCCTAATTATGTTTGGGAAATCAAAATTAATTCAAGAATATCATGCTAATGGAATATTTCATTCCTCGATAGAACCATGTGAGTTTTCACCCTATGACCCTCAATCCTTAAATAGCAATCAAAATATCTCATGGTACTACCTCCCATGATCCACTTATGATCATTCAAAATACCTAATATAATCTTACTTAAACTAGATAATAATATTCCTATGAAATCCATTAGTTTTTTATCGTATTAAATTTTATTAAAATATGTAAACTTTAATATATAAAAATAATGAGAAAAGATCTTAAAAATATTTCACTTTTAATTCACTATAATTATTCTCTTGAATCAATTCTTAATATCTATCAACATCTTTATTTTTATTATTAAAAAATTTCCCAACATCATAACATTTATATCTACAAAATAATAATATTTTTTTTAAATGAAAAACATTTAATATATATAAAAATATTACATTTGATTATACGGAGCACAAATTTCTTAAGTATTCTCACTAATATCTTTCATATGATTCACTATATATTATGTATCAAAATGTAGTATTTCTATTCCTAAATTTCAATCAGATACTCAATGCCAATATTTCATATAATATAAAGTATCTTATGTATGCTTTAGAAAATATTAGTCATCACTGGAATATCATATGTATCATGAAAAATATATTACATATCCCTATAAAAGTGATTAATTTCTCATTGATCATAATTCTGAAAGATGTTATGAAATAGTAAGAATCATTTCCATCACTTTTAATATCCTACCTAATAACAAAAATATAATACATATATCAAAAAACTATTTTCCTTTCCTTATTTTTCTTGCTCAATATCATATGTTTGTCTTTGTCAAAAATAAACCTCCACCTCAAAATTCTATAACTTCTTCAATTAAATTTAAAACACTTGAAACCATTCTTATATCAACTCCAATTACATTTACTTAACTCAAGTGTAACACAAAAATTTCAACATGTGTTTCTTAAAAATAAAAAATCTTCCTCAAATGATTAATAAAATTTCCAACCTTGAATTTGGTATCAATATCTTACATTTCAATTGATCTTAACAAACTTATGTAATTAGAAATATTTTTTTCTCCACCAAAATAATATATATGAAGTCGTCTCTTCTCCCATTTCTAATAATAAAGAAAAATATTATTTTGATAGGGGTGGTACCATCCTCTTAAAATAAATTTATAAGGAATTAATACTTTGTAAATCTACAATATCGAAATAAGTGTAGAATTAAAGAGAGATTTATTCACTTCACAAGGATTTACATTAAACGCGCCATCAAATGATAAAACATGGGTGTTATTCAACAAAAAAATCAAGTATTTTTTTTTCACTCATCTCAATAATAAAGATAAAATAACTCATCAAGGATATTCATAATCCAAAAAATAAAATTGTATAAACCCTTACATTGTTCTTAAAAATTATTTAACATTTTTTTGCACACATATTATCAAATGTGATAAAATAATTAAATTTAATGTAGATGAATCCCATATAGATTACATTCACCCCTTATAGTAATTAGAAAATAATTGAAAGATGGAAGGATGCCTAGAAATATACCTCAATGTTGTTTGGAAATGGGCTAGACACCCATTTGTAACTATAAATTCTCTTATTAATCGGTTGTGAGTAGTTTTGTTGGAATATGAGTGACTTTACCATTAAAGGGGAGATATTCTAGCTTAAATATGAATTCATCCACCTTTTACTTTAGAAAATGATAATTGGAATAAAATTTAATTGATATTTATTGTTTCACTTGATTCATGGATATATTTATAGAACCTTTTTTATCATAAAAAATGACTAGTGGTTATTCAAAAATAACATGTATATCCACAAGGTGTGTAATCATTTGTATATCTGTGTAGCTAGTTGTGATGAAGTCATATACTCATATTCAGTGGAACTAAAAGTGACTATTGATTAATTCTTGGAATTCCATGCCACACATATTCCATCAATAAATAATAATTCACCTAATGTGGACTTTCTATCATCCATATGACTAACCCAGTAACCATCAATGAATCCCTATAGTTCTATATCACATTTCTTTTTACACAAAATTCTATAATTGGATGTGTTTTGAAATATATAAGAATCTTCTTAGCTTCCAAAAAATTTTATTACTTTAAATTTGATTGATACCTATCACAAATAGGGAAAACGATCCCAATGTATAGCCTTGAGGTTGTTGAATGAAAATAACTACCAATATACATTCTAAAAATTTTCTCATTATTAAATTTTCCTTCATCATCCTTCACAATGTGTTCCTAAGGGAATTGGTGAAAACATTCCTCTTGATCCCTCCATGTAAACAATTCCAATAACTCATTGAAATGTATTTCTTACGAAATTAAAATGTCACTAGCAGCATGGGTAACATGAAAACCTATGAAAAAAATTAATCTCTCTTAGAAATGATATCTAAAATCCCTTCTTCATTTGGGTGGACATTTCTTCACCAAAATTATTCTCCTTAACAGAAATGATAATTTCACCAACTTAAATGATCAATATAAGTGATGTAGTATTAGTCTTATTTATGTACAAGTTTTTTTACACCAATAATTTTCTAAATCCCATTATTTTAAAGTACTCATCCATATTAAAATAGTAATCATTTTGGAATTTCTTTAATCCATATAAATCCTTATTTAAATTATATACCTTTTTCCTTCATCATCAATAATAAAACCCTTAGGTTTTGATTTATACACTCATAATTTATCTCACCATTCAAAAATGTAGACTATACATCAATTTAAATAAAATTTATTCTTCTTAGAGATATAATTTTAATAAAAAATGGGATTCCATCATGCTTATAACCAAGTAAAAATATTTCATAAAAACAAATTCCTTCAATTTTTTAGTGCCCCCAGTACATTAGTCATTCATTGTTTCCTCCAACACCAACTTTCTCATTTATCTTACTCTTGAAAACCCATTTTTTACAATGATGTATTTCTAAATAGGTATATGAACAATGTATCATGTTTCATTCTTTTCAATTTGATTCTTCTCTATATTCATATCTGGAATCAATTATTTGTCTCAAAAAACATCATTAAGGTTTTGGGGATAAAATTTTGAAAACATACTAGAATGAATAGTTGTTATGAATTTCCTTCATTTTTGTACCACTTGAGTTAGTTATCTAATGACATTTTCAGCGTTAACATGTTTCATCAACCTTGAGTTTTTTCGTATGTTTCATATATTCAATTCCACATCACTAGATTAATATGAATCTACATTATCATAATGATTTTTTGTATTATCATGAGGTTGTGTAGAATGTGTAAAGGTGAAAAAATTATCCTCATCAATATACATCACTATTTTTTGAGTTGTTCTTAAATTTAAAAAACAATCACCACATCAAATTCAATTCGTCTCTATGAATTATTATTGTGGAATCTATATAATATTAAACATAGTGTAAAACTAATGAATATTCCATATTTAGAATTATCATCAAGATTTATTGTATTTTTTAGCATGACCTTTACTATTCTCTAATTATATGTATTTTTTCTAATAATCCAATTTTAACTAGGTTGAATGGGAAACATTACATAACCTGGAGTCCCCGAGGCACTCTTCCTTGAATTAAACGGTTGAATGGACCAAGGGAAAAAAAATTACACAATATTTATTGACATGACTACTATTATAGAAGCCCCTCCCCAGAACCTTATTTATGTATGCACTGTACACACCTAGTGTTGTTATGGGCTTGTAGTTCCCATTGTGATATTTTACGAGCTAATGGCATGAATTTTATATACCCTCTTTGATCTTGGGTCAGGTAGCTCCACATAGTATCCATTGTTGTCCTGATTCATCATCCTGAGGATATTCTATTATTTTCTAACTTGTTTTCTCTATATCCATAATGGATGGGTGACCCAATGAACATTTGATGGCATGAGGATTATGTATGGAACAAAGGTCATATTGCATTTAAGACCATGTAAATCACCTAAAATCCAAATTTTGTGAATAGGTCCACTAATTGAGTACTACTATAGTTCCTATTATAGTTCTATTATAAATTTTTTTATTCAATCCCCTACTAATATTTTTTTCTATGATTCATGCCAGATTAATGAGTTTGATATAGAATTATTACTATAGTACTATTACAGTTACTTTAGGAATTCTCCCTTGTCTAAACACTCAAAAGTGTTTCGTATTCGGTTTTATCTTGACCCACATTTAAAAAGTATTCATATCATAATTTGACCTTAATAAGAACCTGTTTTGAATAATTCCAATAATATTGATATCTTGTAACTAAAAAAATCTTGATGTTTTATTCTCAATTAGTATGGTTCCATAAAATTCAAAATTAATCCTAATTTTCCTTTCATAGACCCGATTTTTTATTGATTATAATGTGAAATAAACTGATGTTTTACTCCATGAATTTAAAGATACTCTAAAATATATTTTTTGGTATATTCACTCTCATTCTATTATCTGAACAACTTCGAAGAAAAATTCGATTTATTTTCACATAGTCTCCTAAAACCTTTAACATGATTCAAGATTTATATCTATAATACATAATAATAATACATGAAATACTATTAAATTCATTAAATATTGTTATGAAATAGATATCTCCACTTGTTGGCATTTTCTAAATAAGCATACAATAATTAAACTGAACTAACACTAATGGCCACCCATTCTAGATCTCAAAATCCTTATGACCTTTAAACACCATCTCCCTCCAAATCCATTTATTAATTTTCAAATACCACTTTTTGGATGAGTGGGAACCTTACAAAAACCAGATACAATTTTAAACATCCACCCGCATAAAGCATTATACAAAAAACATGATCCCAAAGTCCACATTCAAAATTTTAAATTCAAATTAAAACATAGGGAACCACAAAAAATTTAGGAAAGAGAGCATCCCTAGAAGAAGACACCTCGCCACCATCATAAACTTTCCATCCTATCATCACATCATTGGCAATATGGTCACATCATCACATCACTGGAGTAATCACCCTCATCAGCCTCATCACCAACGACCACCGCCTGCACACCATCACTACCATCTTATAGTGCCTCCCTCATCAAGCCATATTCATCTTTTTTTGTTACCACACTGAAATTTTGAATCATGTAAATAACAACATTTTGTTCTCCCCAATCACTAGACCACATACTATTACAGCACACCTGAAAACTCAACCACCAGAAACCACCATCTATGATTAAATAAACCACGACAAAAACAAGAAATAGACACTGATGATAGCATTTGTCAACATTCTGATGAAATTCATGCAACCCAACCCCTTTCACCACCAAGATAAAAAAACATCATCACTAACACTGAAAACTACTATTGGAAACCATCGCCTAAATAAGAATGAACAAAGTGGGAAAAACCCTAAAAAATGGAAAGGGATTAAAACCATATGAGGGAGGACCAACTCTTGAGTGGCAAGAAATTTTTCACTCACCAGCCCATATGCCCAAAAACTTAGTTAATCCCATGCTCCATAACCAACCTGGAGAGAATACTAGGAACACAAGATCATAGCACAGAAATAATAACAGGGAGAAACCCGAGATGCTATCAAAAAGTAGGAAAAGGAGAGAGAGAGAGAAGGAATGTAACCACATAGAGAAAAAACAAAGTGGAATAAAATAGAAAAGGGAGTTATACTGAAACCCTTGGAAGAAGGACCAACTTCGGTAGCACTTGGAACTCTGTCATCCACCATATCACTCGCCCCAAAAATCATCATATCCAGTGCTCCAAATCTGACCTAGAGAGAAGCTAATGAACAAGAGATCAAGGTGTAGAGAGGTGGACTGGAAGAATATCAGATTGCTAGCATATAATGGGGTATGGCGAGTGAGATAGAAACAAAATACTGAGTGAGAATGCATCCCATAGTGAGAGAACCTTCTCCGAGAGAAACTAAAACCCTAGGAGACGGAGACCATGCTGAGAGAAAAGGAGCAGCTAGACGAGTGTGGTCTCATCTCCCCCTTTACACACCATATCCAATTCCATCATTTATTTGATATTGTGATGGGTCCTTCATTAAAGTATTCAATATTTATCATATCTTCTTCTCACATAAACTTAATCATTTATTTTTTCACAAGATATAAAAATATTTTTTTTCTACATATTATTATCATCATGCATATTCATAGAGTAATATATTTTGTACTATCTAACCACAAATAATTTACCATGGATACAAAAAACGCTTATTAAAAAAACTCCATGTTTTCTTCCCTTTAAAATAAATCCATTCATTATAAAAATCACTTCATTTCCATCAGCATAGAGTTTTTATAAACTTGAAATATTATTCTTTATACCATTAGAAAATAGAAAATTTTTGGGGGTGGTATTATTCGTTTCATTGTTTGTTATTACAACACCATTTTTCTAACCAAAAATCATTTATAAATGTCAAAAATCCTCATTCAATATCTTTGAGAATTCATTAGATTATTTACCTCTCCTATCATGTTGGAGGAACACCAAATACCCATAATCTGTGGATTATCATATTTGAAGTGTCAATAATAAAAATAAATAACATTCACATATTTTTAGAAATACTCTATTCATAAAAATTATTAGTCATTAAAATTTTATTTAATTGATCTAGTAGGATTATGATACTATCCTTTTATATGTTTCCTTCTTCATCACACCATTCACAAAATTTCTTCATACATTCAAAACTATTTTTCAATTTAATATTCTCCACACAAAAAATCCGACTATTAGTTTTTTCTATGTTATTATTTTCTCCCCTATATTTAATTTTAACCTATATGTATTAATATAGATATATTTAATAAAAAACTATATGATTTATTTCTAAAAATACCATAAAACTAGCAATGTACATGAAATATGTTTCTTTGATAAGAATTATATTATTTAATGGGTGTCTATCTATCCTCATTTTTAGTCCAACAATAAGTGTATTTCAGTAAACCCTTTTGAGAATCATTATTTTTAAATTTTGATATGGTGCTGATATTTTGACCAAATTATTATCCTTCTAGATAAAATAATATTTGAAGTTTTCTTTATACTTCTCAGTTAATAAAGACTAATTTTTTCAAAATATTTTCTTGAAATCCTGATATTATTTTAAAGACTAATATTAAAAAACTCCTCTAATTCATATCTTACATTTTTTATTTATATAACATGATTTTTTGTTAGATTGAAAACTTATTTAATATATTAGAATCTTTGAAAATATTGTCAAATTTCATATATCATTCACCCACCCTTGTGATTAAACTTTGTATAATAATTCCTATGTTTTTTCCTTTACTTATAGGATTAATTATTTTTAATTTTCAACCTATCACCTTATTTATCCCTATGAATGACTATGGATGTCATATTGTAAATGATCTCACCTTTCTTAGTATAGTTTTGTTTTAACTTTTCAACTTCTTTGACTAGAATATCATTATAAATATAAATCTTCTTGTTTTCATAAAATTCCATTTTACAATGTGAATTTTCATCTCTTATCCTACCAATATCCTTTAGGAACATCTTGATATAAATTATAATGGTATATTACCTGGCTAATTCTAGTTTTTAAATAAAAAAATCAACATAATTTCATGATTCATCCTCTGAGTATTAACTCTCTTCTTCTTCTTGATCCATAATCACATTGTGTGAAGCTTATTTCTAGGTTTCCTCATCCTCTTATCTTTAATAACTATCATAATTACATTATTAAAATGACAGAAAATAACATCTGAAGGATATGATTGACATCTAATTCTTATTATTGTGATATAATTTTCCTAAAATGATATTTTTTTCTAATTTATGTCATATTTTTCTCTATCCCTTCACATTAATTTCTAATACTCGAGGGTCATTTTGTAGATAAGTAACAAATTTTCCCAAAATTAAAACTTTTAAATGATATTTTACCTTGTAATGTACAGTTACCCTTTTGATTTTTTTTTGGAATCTAAGAGAGAATCTAATCAGAGACCTTAAAATTTTCTTTTTTATAAGAGGAATTATGGTCATCATTAATATTCAAATTCTTTAATTCTTTAAAATCTATATATTTCTCTCTTATATCATTCATTTAGAGTTAATAACCTATTATAATCTCTTAATTTATTAAAATATTGTGTCATTGATCAATTATAAAGTCGCCAATATATCAGTCATCAAGAGATGATATTTTTTCCAATAAATATTTCTAAAAGTATTATCATGAGTTTCATCACATTTATAGAGTTATTAAGTGTTTCCTAGTATCCATGAATGTTGATAATAATCATATTAATCTCAATAAATATACCATCAATAGATTCATCATCACATATTCTCACATATTTAAACAAGATTTACAAAGGAGTGTTATCGATAAAAAATTTTTCTCTGTTACTTCTATAATAAAGAGGAAAACTATGATTTTATTTCATTACAACACTATAAACATTCTTCTTATTAGATTTATACCATGAAGAAGTTTCACCTGGTACTATAAAACCTATTAAAACTCTATCAAGGACATTATTCTTGAGATGGATAAGATATGGATATATATATTCCTTAAAAATATGAAATATATTCCCATAAAAAGTTATAACACCTTTTATATGGACTATGTTATGATGGTCCATAAAAGTTTCAAAATAGTTTTTGATATAAAACCTATTCTCTTAAAAAATTTATTAGGATCACATTATAATGTAAACAACACTAAGGGAGGGGTGAATCAGTGTTGATACCCTTCTTTAAAGAAATCAACATCCAAATTCTTATTCTATAACATTATATCTAACTCATAATAGTCAAAAAATTGATAGATGACTAAAAATATTTATTAATGAGGTTCAACTCAAATTTTTATAACTGTGAACCTTGTGTATGGTTTTTTATCACCCCCACCACAGATTCCCTTTTATTATCTTGATAAAGCTATTAAAAAGAAAATATCCTTAAACCTGCTACAAACTCTAGGACCAACTAGTACAAATCAGGAATTAAATTTTTATTAAATGAAATAATAGTAACCAACTTTGAAAAAATTTCACTAGTATAAGCATTAGCTATCAATAGAAAATCCAATATTGGTGTTCATCCCCTTATGTTTGTCTAGAAATCTTATCTGGCTTTTCTCTTCTCACATTTCTTCTTCATAATTGTTCTAGTGCCCTCTATAGACCATTTCTTTTCATATTTTTTTCCCTTTTATATTCACAATATAAAAACATAATTAAATTCCATAATTAAATTATGTAAATATCAATTAAATTAGGAAAATAATGAAATTTAATCTTCCATTGCTAAATAGAAACATGTTTGTTTGACACCAAATGATCCTCAACCCATAAAAAGTGTCAAATGATATCCTGGATATACATCCCCAAATTATCAACTGATCTTGAAAAATCATAAATGGCCTTATCATTTAAACTGGTCAAGAATATTCTTGATAAATCCTCTAAATTTTGATCATCATAAATTTTCATGAAAAAAATAAACTTGAATGTAAAAAAATTGTGAGAAAAGATCCTAAAATTCTTCCACTTATAGATAAATAAAATTATTATCTTCAATAATTATTGAATCTCTATTAAGATCATGATATTTTATTTTTAATGAATATATGAAAATCACTAAATTTAACTATCCACAATTCACTTATTTTAAAAACTAATAAACCTTACATAAGGAATATAAAATCTTAACTATAATTATAGAGAGAGAAAATATCTTACATATTCTCAAGGGGATATTAGTTACGTTTTTTTATATATTACATATCATTGTGAATTCATTACTTTACAAAAAATTAGTATGATCCTTAAGATAATTTTTTTATGAACATAATTATCTTATATGAGTTTTGTAAAATAATACAAATTAACTAAATTATCATACATATCATCCAAATATTTTAAAAATCCCAATGATATTTTTTCTTTAGCTACATATCTTAATTAAGAACGATATTTCATGTTAGATATAATCTTATGAATCACTTGTAATATCATAGATATCAAAAAAAATATAATATGTTTTGTAGTAAAATATTTTCTTTTACTAATTCTTCATATTCAATATCATATGTTTGAACTTTTCAAAACATCAACTCCAACTTATAATTCAAGATTAACATTAACATATTTTAAAACATATTCAAAAATTCATAGAGAATTTCTACCTACTTTATATCAACTCATAAGTATCAAACATCGTAAACATGTATTAACAAAAATATTAAAACAAACTCAAATGATTTCAATAAAATTCAATTAAAAAATGGTTATATCTAGTATCATAGGTTCTAACGATTATTTTCACTACATTAAGAAAATCTTTTTCCTCAAAAAACCCAACAATATATATAATTGAACTTTATTTCATTATCCTCAATTCCTAGGATTTTTATGGTTTATTATATAGAAATACACAAAGGCTACCTATCACATTGTAATGATCATGTGAATGATTTTTCTGTTATTTTTTTAATACAATATTTTTGTAATATATTTTGGTACCTTGTATATGTGATGCATATAGATATGTATTGAATAAAATAATTATATTTTTATAATAAATTTATAACAAACCATTAGTTATGAAAATATTACACATTAATGTGACTGGAGAATGTTTGTTTTCTTGAAAGCGTGATATGAGTATGTTAAACTAAAAGAATCATGCATACAAGTAGGGTATTTCTGGGTAGTATAGAGAAATATTTTTGAGATAATTTAAAAAAAATTATATCTATGGATAATATCATTCCTTCAAAAACTCTTTCATGTTTTCATGTTATCCACTAGGTGAATAAAAACATACAATGTGTCTTTCTAATTAAATAAAATAATTAAAATTAGTCATGAATCATCCATTAGGATTTATCTAATTTTAATATTCATAAAAAAAATTACATGGTTTAATAGAAATATAAATTGGTATTTTTTTCTATATTTTGTGGGTTTTATGATGGGCAATATTTTATCCACTCAAGATGGTTTTTTGGTATGGTTTCCTTAATTTTTTGGTTGTTGAGTGTTGGTGAATGGCTTCACAGGGGAAATGTTTTTCCCAAATATAGAGATAAAAAACAAAAAAAACCATTTTCCTAACATGATCAATTTATACATCTCAACCATTTAATAAAATGATTAAAACATATCATTTCATCAATGATTAAATGTTTCTATTCTTTTTTATATATGATCTTGAAAGATATTATTAAGAATATGGAAACAGACTCCTTCCACCTAAGGTATCTATGAGTTTTGTGAATCTATAAGTTAATAGGAAATATTATAATTATTACATGATATTTTTGAACTTTTGATTAAATTAATTGAGAAAATAAACAGATAAAAAGTTATATAATTCCAATAATTTTCACATTTGGAGTTTTATTGTTCATCACAAGTATTAAACCTATTTATATTAAAGTCAATGAAACCTAATTATTTATCATATAATCATTATATATATGAAATATTCCTTGTACAACACATGAAATTCCATGTAATTTTTTTGTAATAAACCTCACCACATCATTTTAATATCTTGAGATGTCAAATTGGAAAACAAATTGGTTTAGTTCATCTTGAATACTATCTTTACATTAGAGTATGGGTTTCATAATTTATAGGTGCAGTTTTGTTGGTGATAAGTATTTAAAAACTATTACTTAATATTTATAATATATTTATATTTATTATAACTTTACCTATATTTCCCATATATAATCACATTTTAGAGAAAATTAAGGGTATATCATGTTTATAGAGGACGTAAAGCCTTCGTGGTGGGACATCCATTACTTGATATTGGAGAGCTTGGTTGTAAATAAAGAGATCATCGTGAAATGGTTATGGTTCATTTATTTAGACCTCTTATTTATACTATAAATTTCCTCACATAATTCCATAATTTATTCGTTGAATATAGCCATTAATTTCAGTTTTGTTATTCTATATGATTAGAGTAACCTAATAGCCTTGGAATTTTTAAAATCTAGTGTAAATATTATATCGAATGTTAAAGACATGTTTGAATATAGAGATATATTGATAATTTTTTTGTTTTAATTATTTATGAACTCTTTTATATGTCATTGGAATGTTCCTAAAGAGATAAACCAAATTCCTTTGGCATCACCCCAATCGGAGTAGTAAATTAAGATAAATCAAAGAGGTAATTTTATTTCATCTTTACCTTATGTCTAATATTTAGGTTACACCGAGAAAATATTTTGGTAATCAGATGAAAATCATGAATTATGGAGTATAAATTTTCTACAGTATGAAATTTTTTTGTTCATCTGAGGATGTAAATGATGTTTAACCCTTCATGTATAGTGGATGACAATGGTGATGGCATGTATCACAATAAGGAATCTTCAAGATAATGAGTATAATTTTATTGATGATTGAATGGATCACATGCTTCCACATATTACCTATAGTTGAGGGGGGAAAGCATGATTCATACATGATGGTGGTGTTTATCACACTATTAAAGTAGGAATGGTGAATGACAAGGATATCACCATCTTATTTGTACCTTAGGGTGATGTAGTTCCATCGAGGATTGAACATAGTCATATAATTGATATGGTTAAATAAATGAGGGG
Source organism: Viscum album (assembly GCA_963277665.1). NCBI lineage: Eukaryota > Viridiplantae > Streptophyta > Magnoliopsida > Santalales > Viscaceae > Viscum > Viscum album. Next base: position 801,403,617 of record OY728167.1, on the reverse strand, counting down.
GAAATTATTGGATGAGTCAATAATTGTACACAAATAGTGATAGGGTCTTTTGGTTCATATGAATGAGAAGGTTGAATACAAGATTGAATAAATGTTGTTGAATAATATTTTAGGGGAGTTGTGAGTACACATTTTCCATGAATGATGGTTCTATGTGGCACCACCCCCATGATACGTTTGAGATAGATAAGGATATGTAGGGGGTCTAAATTTTACATTGAAATATTCATTTAACTCTTTTTGAAATTTAGGATATAATTAAAGCAAGTTTGAGTCATTTTGGGACTATTTTATTTATAAACTATGTTTTTGATTATGGTATTTATTTATAATTTTTTACTAATATAATAATAATTTAACACTATTAAAAAAATCATTATCATGATTGACCACCTCGAGTCACTAAATTTAAATATATCACATAGAATATTCTAAGTGTTATGCATATTTATAGACCGGTATGCCCACATTTCTTGAGAAGTCACATAAATATTATAATTAACATTGAATAATTATATATGAGGAAATAATGTTAGGACATAAGTAGGGATCTTGAATTTATCATATGGATGAGTTACATAACCATGGGAGGTGGTGAGAAGTTCCTATTAAACATTTAGTAGATGTGCTGATGTTATGGAAAATTGAGGAGATTCATTCAATAACATAATGACTTATATTAAAAAATAAAGAAAAAAATTATGGGAATTTTGAATTCTTATGTAATAATAAACGTCAATAAATGGTATAATGGAAATGGTTATGAGGTAAGTATGAAACAAAAAAAATAAGAGTGTATCCTTTTAAATTAATGTGTACGTCAGAATAGTAACAAAAGTATGATTAAAATTTCAAAATAACTACTTAAATGATAAATTATTTCTTATCAAATTAATAAATACATTAAATATAAATTATAAAATAGAACTATAATGAAATAACTATTTGAAATAAATGTAATAATTTATATCAAGTCGTGAAATTAAAATATTGGAATGATAATTGTGGATAAAGATATTGAATTATAAAGGGATATAATTATGGTTATTTTTAGAAGATAATAATTTGAATAAAATAAATATATAAAAATATGGTTAGGTATTTCCTTAGGTGGAGTGATACAATCGTTATTGAATTTTAAGTGCTTAATAAGTTTTCTATGAATGATGAGAAGAAAATTAGGAATATTAATGAGGAATTTAAAGAATTAAGCGATGGAATATTTATTAGATATAGATCTATATAACTTGGAATTGTACTGGTATTATAGCTTCATTACATTAAGTTATATTTATTAACTATTAATTAATTATACAAGGATAGTGGATTCTCCTGCATTTTGATGTAGAAGGTTGAATAAATCAACAAAAACATTTATATATTATTGATCTATCATTTTATCTTTATGAGTTTTGTAAGTGGGAATCAATGGAGTAATATGTATTTAATATATTTTAAATTGAGGATTCTTGTAGGATAGATAATGGTGTCCTTAATTATGATTGTGATGATTATAGTCTATGTTTACTCACCATGATATGGTATTTTGGATCCTCAAATATAAATATTAATGGTAATAGGATTACGTGGTGGATATTCTTACACTCACCCAATGAATAGGGTTATAGTGTTATGAAAATTACCATAACTTATCTCACCCAAATAACTTGGTAGAGATTGAAAATTACATTTTTGGGTATCTATGACTACTTCCCCACTTTTATGGAATGGTATTTCTTATTTATTTTTAATATATAGTTGGATATTAGTAATTCCACCAATATCTCTAGTTTAGGATAAATGGAGATGGGCAATTACTCTTGTATTGATGATTCAAGTACATGAGGGATTTGATAAGATTGGATGGGTATTTCCTCTATAATAATTTATAGGATAAAACAATGGATGGAAATTCACTTGATTTTAGATGTTGTTCCTCTCCTACAACTCTAAGTTTTAGTCGTAGGATGATGAACCTGATACTATCTTCACTCCATAACTATTTCTATGGGATTGAGAGGAATTGATATAATGTTGTAGTCCTAGAGAGGTGTATTTTATCTTGTATTCCAGTATACAACTTTATCCTTATAGATGTAAATTTCCTTTAGTTTCCAGACATGTATAAACTTATATCTTTAGAGAAATTTTTTTAGCTTGAGATGTGTATTTCATGACACTTCAGATACATTAGATAATTTTCAGTACTCGTGTTATTTTGAGATATGTAGATATATGTATTTCCACCAGAATCCCATGACTAGTACCTTAAGGTTGAATTACTGAGTATAAAATATATGAATTATTATGAGTATTAATTTTCATTCCTTATTTAAGAATCACAATTATTTCATGTATGTATTGATAGTAATCCATGGGTAGAATGATCAAGTTTGTTCATCGTTATGTATGATGAGAATATCTGGTGATGTTTTATTTTATATACATCATTTGTTATTCATCCATGTAGATACTATATATTTATAGGGTCATCATATTATTTAATAAAACCATATTGGGAATTATCATAGTCACCCCTTCATGAACACATATGTGTTGTTCACCTTGTGTCCATGAAGATCAATTTTTGTAGAGGATTCATGATTGAGGTGCATGGAGTCGGATGGATGATAGGGATAACCGATGGAGTGGATATATCATTATGAAAGTCAATCTTATGTCATCAGTTTTGAGATGGAACCTATTTGGGGTGTGATGGTTATACATGATGACTTCATTTATATTCCTTACACTGTGTATGGATTTGATAATATATATCATGTGTTATACTGAATCTATTTTATTATTTAATTTATATTTCCTACGTTCCTTGGTGTATGTTATTATATGATCATAGATGGTTAGATTTTTAGAGGGAATACCTCAAATCATTATGTACAAACCTCCGTATTGGTCAATAGGCCTTAGTCTAATAGAGGTGGGATTGGGGAGTTCCCTGTGAGGTAATCCAGGATGTGATAGATAGGTATCGGAGTGAGAAGATTTTGTTCTAAGTTAGTCACATGTGATTATTGAGTGGGATAGTCCATAATATGTTCTAAATGTGTCAAAATAATATTTTTCAATAATTGGGTAACCTCTACCCTTACCAATTATTTTAAAAAATACTAAAAATCCAAAACCACATGAAAAAATATATAATAACAAAATTAAATGCTAAAAAACTAAAAAAAACCCCAAAATGTTGGGTCATTAAAACCCCCAATTTGGGATTTTCTTCCTCAAAAAGTTTCTTTAATTTTTCTCACCATGAATTCACGACCATTGGGTCACATATCATATCCACATTCCCCCATTTCTTAATGAATTCAATTTAAATTAGCTTACCCACTTACAACCCATATGGGCTTGTGGCAAGTCGAGTGTGATACCACATGTGTAATACAAATAGGGCAGGGTTGGTGACTTGTATCAAGAAGGAATAACATATATGGGAGGCCATTATCTATACCAAACTACAATAAGCACATATATCTAATATATGGAATTACCAAAACACTAGAAATATATATAAACAATAGGATTTTATGCAATAAAGGCATGATACATCACATGATGAGTATAATACCCCCATTAAAAAAATAGGAACTGTACATCTGACAAGTTCTCCAAACACCAATAACCATAGGACATGGGGAAATATCCTACTTGATGCTAAGAAACTAGGGTCAATCTTATTCTACTGTAATCGTCACTACCATCATGAACCACTAAGCACCATAACACATCATCTCTATACAATATGCACCACCTCCACATCCACTTATAGAATATTTGAATTATTCATGGTATGAAAAGTCACAAAATTTGGGAACACAATGATCATGTACGGGTGACTATAAACATAATTAGATGGGCACCATGAAAAATAATAATAAACATAGATAAAAAATGTAGCACTAACTGTAAAAACGATATATTAACTGGAATGAATGTAAGAAATCCATATATTATATACTATTACTCTGTTTCTAGGACATTAGAGAGTCCCTTCCATCTCATATTCCCTTCATCAAGGATGAATACTTATAAGCAACTATTAATGATAAAATTATAGCAATATCACTAATCCTAAAGTCTATCGGGAAACTATAAGTTGAATATTTAAGGAAACCAAGGGGTTTATAAGGAGTAATAAGGCTCATATTATCAATCTACTCATCCTTTCCAACATTCATGTTTCTACTCAAAACAATATTTGGGGACACCTCCTCTCTCTATTATGTTCATTAGTTGAATGATTACAACACCATATTTCTATTTATCATTTTATGATTTTTCTTGAAAAATACTGGGGAACGCATACCTTTTAAAATAATAATTGTCAGTTTGGGGAGTCCCAACCCCCAACTATCAAAACAACATATCCTTGTACAAATCCATGTGATTAAAAAAATATATAATTGATAACACATGCCTATTCATGTTAATAAAATCATATTAGGGGATAGAAAACTCCATAGATAGAGGTTATATTCTCCATATGTGAGGAAGTACCTAACTCTTTCCATCATATGGGTGACCCGCACCATGTCAGCGCCAAGGGGGAAATGACCCCTTGCCTAATCAGGAGGGCTGATACACCAGTCTAGTGGGGCATTACCAAAATATATGAATAATAATGGGGACCCACTCCCTATCATTTACATCTCACTAGGGGGTACCTAACATCGTTCCTACTCTTATCATCTCTCCTGAACCCAGTCATTGACCCAACATAGATGTGGATATTAAACTATAACAATGACCTCAAATTTCACCTATTATTATAAATAAGGATGTATAATCATGTTCTATATAAATAATTCTTTGGATAGACTACTCACATTACCAAATCCTAGAACAGGGAAAGAATATATGGAAATCACAATGGATGGAAAGAGTATATGGCACATACATTTTTTGATAGAGATTATATCACATTTAATGTATCCTAATTTTGTTAACTTGTTGAAGTTTAATATCATAGTCAACCTACATAGTGTATTCTATGAGCTTCATGTCATGTACAATCCATAAGTCAACTTGGACATGCCCCCTTGTGCATGTTGATCCAAGTCAGTCGTGGTTACCTGATGAGTTTCTTATAAATACATGATATGTGAGGCTCAGAGTAAGATGAAATTTCCTATTACAAAAACGTATTCATGTAGTCAAATATGTACATGAAAGATACATTGTAGTACATGAAATGTATCAAGAAGGAATTTAGTTGAACATATTTACATTGAAGTAACTCTGTGTTATTCTTTCACAGACTATACGGTGTGTGTCATTGAGTTGCATGAAATGTGATGCTTATGAAATCATATAAATCCTACACAACCCAACACCTTACATGATATGTGATTCCTTGAACTATACATCATATAGATTTATTATTGACCCATATTCTATATTCCTCTAACATTGTCACTAAAACTATTGGATCCTCCCCCAATCAAGCCCACCGCACCATCCAATATACTCGAACACCATCGTGGTTCCTTCCTAATGTGATTCTCATCTTCATCATGCCTATAAATTTCCAATTCTTTATGCCACATCTAGATTAAACAAATTACAAAACTCAAGTTCTATTATCTTTTGACAACCATCAATTCCTTCAGAAGTGATACATTAAAACATGGATCATTTAACTATTACCCCTCTAAGACGCTGCAATACCTTCCCAATGATGGTCTCACTGAACATCCCCCCATCATATTTTTTAATTAATTATAATTAACCCACAAAAATTTTTAAGGATGTAGTGATTGTCACGCAAGGAAGTGTAAAACAATTTGTGGGAAAATATTCAGGGTAGGTGGTGGGTTGGGAAAATTTTGACCTCTCAAAATCATGTTCACCAACATATTATTTCTAGGAAATTAGAATAAAATAAATCAAGAAAAATTATCACATGATAAAAAAGGTGGAAAAATGAAATTTTCAAAATGGTGATAACAAATTAAATTAAATGTTTCCATAAACATTTAAAATTAAGAACATATAAAATTCAATGTATTAAATACCTACCTTAATAGTGAATCATCATATCTTCAACATTATCTTCCTAAAAATTATTTTTTCATCGAAAATGTCTCATAGATTTATTTTTATTATTGATGTATGAATGTGTACATTGTCTCCACCAATAAATAGTGTCTCCATCCACAAAGAGCCTCTCTAGGATTTATATGAATGAATATGGATAATTATAGTATAGAATTATAATATGGGTTTTTATATCAATCCATCAAGGGTAACCATGTTATCTAATAAAGGATCCAAAATACGTAGTCCATAACCAGATACAGTGGATTTCCATTTAGACATCTCCTAGGAAAAACACCATGTTATAGACAAAAAGAATGTGTTGGAATTTCTATATTATCTTCTTTCTTTAGGGGTTATTTTTCATACTTATGAAATAATATTTATTTACATAATGTGTATTAAAAATAATTTAAATATATAACATTAAAATAAATTCTTAAAAACATCAAATTTGGGGAAAAGATGTCCCCCCAAGATCAGTGGAACCATAAACAATCTATGAGATATTCTAGTGTAAATTTATCTTGTTACCCACAGGGAGTCCCTTATATTTGAAAATCATATCTCATATCTTTCTTAACAATGAAAATCATGGTCACTACATCATCCCTACTTTTAAAAATTGTTATCCTTAAAAAAGAAAATTCTAGAGATTCTAAAAAAGTGTTATCTAAAAAATTACCTTGTGTGGAAAGAAAATCCACCTTCACAAACACATTCTTTTTCAATAGAGGTTCAAATATATGTGAACTCAATACACAACCACCAATGAAAGGAACATATTATTTCATCAATAAATATTTCAACTCTATCCCATTTTAAATAAAGAACCCAAAAAAACACAAGATCTATTTATGTGTGCCATTCCAAGACTCGACATGCAATGGACTTGCAACTATATGGGATGAAACCAAATAATGAACAACTAAAATACTCCTTGAAATAGTTTTCTTATATGGTTTAATTAAATTTAAGAGACTCAATCCCTACCTTAAAGATAAATAATAATGATTTTAATATGATAAAATCTCATATATGTTATACTTTATCACTGATCGCTTCACAATGATTTGACACAAACATTAGAAGTTGTTGAAGAAATATTTATCCTTAAGATTTATGTCATTTTATCTGTCATCACCTACTAGAGAGAAACTAGAACTAACATCACTAGCTCAATTAATAATGGAAATAGAAAAATTCTTACCCAATATATTTATAATAATTTAGGGGACATTCCATCTACATCTTGATCTCTAACCATGATCATATCCACCATTAAAAACAAGTCACTTTTGTTTTGTCTATTATTAATGAAATATATAAATGAGAAATTCATGAAATAACACTGAACTCCTAAAACTACCTATATAAAAATGATACTCATCAGGTGGAATAATCATCCATAGTTAAATGTGGGAAGTCCTAACTATACATACTAACCTTCTTTTCTGGCTCTAGCACATAGGATAATTCCTAGAAAATCTCAAACGACCTAAAACTATAACCTCAAATGGAAACCTCTTCCCACATATCATATAAATAGTTTCCATGTGATGGTAATATCTAATATAATTCTCAAAATATACCACACTAAGAATGATATTCCATTGGGTTGGTACCCAATAAAAATTTCCACTATAATATTTAACAAATCCATCAGGGGGAAAAGGTTATACACATAGGGAAGTGGATGACATTCTGCCCATCTCCAGAAAAACCACCAGGTTCTCTATCTATGGACATATATTCATAAGATACCACTATATTTATATAACCACCATGGGACCATTAGACTCAAATGAAGGGTGCGGGGGGATGAATATTGATAAATACTGAGCATCATATACCTTTACAATAGAAAATTATCTATTTCTAAGTTATTTATTCATGTTACTCTCCTATCAACTAAACATGGGATTCCCTACAAAGGTATTCATCCACCACATCAAAACTACATCAATATGATCTCATAAACCATAACTTCTTAAACTTCACTAAGTATAACAAATAAAACATGCTTTTATAACTATTATCCAGATATTTTAATACACAACTGGTACATTAATGGTAATACATGGGAAATTCCTAAAGGAAAATGGGAAATATTTTGTCCATATCTTCCATAAACATAGTTATGTTTCTATTCATTATACATAGAAACACTTTAGCACCATCTTCAGAATGTTATATGATTCATATGATGGTCTCCCATTGAGGGAAGGTTATGAGTCACCCTTCATAATAATTCATTAATTTCAACATGTTTAGTTAAATTTAATTATCCACCAAACCCAAAGTGCATAAATTCATGATTAGTAGTTGATTAATACTTATCTACATCTTATTAGGTGTTGGATCAAATCATCATAACTGAGGGTATCCTATGCACCACTGAATGTAATCCTAACCTTCTTGAAAATACTATATATCACTACATACAATAGCAATACATTACCAATGAAAACCAAGGTTAGTTATAAACTGTTTAATCTCTTCCATGAATGAATCCTATGAAATACCTCAATATCCAATATGGTCAAACTCGCTTCAAAGGAACGTGTGAGTGAAAGATGGTCCCCATCAATAGAAATTCTTTAGGTGATAAAATTCTGACTAGTGGAACCATTTGAATATTTAACATATAAATATATGATGTATGATGAATAGAATGCACCTATATCATCACATATGATGTTTGATGAAGGGAGTACACAAACCGTACATTAAACTATAATAGATGTGACATAACCATGGTCATCCATTATGCACAACATATCTAACTATCAGTACTCTACACATGATAGAAACAAATTCAAGGTGGTGATGATGGGAGTGGATTAACTGATTATCACACTTCAATGGATTATACAACACTATCTTTTCAATCAAAACTATCTGTAGGAATGTAACTTCTCTTACAATAGTAGATTTTTTAATCACAATTCTATATCAATCATTGACTTCAATCCATGAACCCACTCTAATTTTCCTAAGGTAAAACACTAACCCTCTCTAATAAATTGGGTGAATCTCTAATAGTAATATTCCACTACCAAAATCCCACTTAGGGTAAAGACCTGACTATTAACCAAGGCATATATCCTTGGATTTTGATTTTGAATAATTTATTTTATCTTTATAATAGTATAATACATCCTAGAAAAGTCTTGAGGAGCATCAGTGGATGGTTTGAAAGACATATTTCTTGAAAATTGGGTTGCAGGATGAGTCGTATGGTTAGTGGAAACCATGTGACCCAAGCCGCATTTTTTTGTTAAATCGTGTGGATATAGATATGTTTAACTACAAGTCAACATGGTTTGTCTGCAACCTTGGGGATCTAGAGGCATGACCATGAGTCTTGATACTATTTTTTAAAATAGAATATCTTCATGGTTTGTACAAGTTTTGTGAACCATGCACATTAACCGTGAGAGCCTAAAATTTGGGCCAATATTACTATTTGTCCCTCTTTCAATTTAAAACCTATTTTTTATAATTTCTCCAACCTTAAGTAGACAAAAAAAGGGTTCTTCCTCTTATAGGTTTTGAAAACTCTTCTAAATCTTGGATCTCTTTTACTCTTTTGTTCAAGACCTATTTCTCAAGCCATCAGAAGCATCAGATATCCTGAGGTAAGTCTAAGCCTACGTACTTCTCCTTATTCAGTGAATCTCACCTTTTATTGTGCTATTTAGATGTAGGATAATTTTATCTATTTTTAGTGAATTGGATTGAATATCATATCTCTTCCAACCATCTTCGAATCTGATGTCTATATCATGATAGGCTTCATCTATGTCCATAAGGTAGGTGGTCATGTATTTTTCCATTACTGTTTTGGCCATTTCATATTTAATCTGTCATTCCATGAGTCATCCCTTGCTGATCTTCATTGTTTTCTTGATTTCAGTGTTTATAAATGACCATAGTGCCTTTATATTGGCCAATTTTAACTTATTTATGGTTTTATACATCATAATTTCTATGTATGGATACACATAGGTTTACCACCACAGAAATTGTCATTTAGGCCAAATGGTTCAAAATTAATGGAAACTAATATAAATTTTGATTTGACTTTTAAATGAAATAGATTTTTAATAATGTGTAATTTATGTATACAAATGATCATCAATGGTTCTTAGCCATATTTGAATAGTAATTGTCCAAATGGGCATGTGAGTATTTGACCTCGACACTTTTTCATTGACACCGTTGTCTTGAAATGAATTTTCCATGTTAGGAAAATTGGACAGTTGGCTTGTGTAGGTTGGATAAAGTAGGATGTCTATAACATTTTAAATGAAATATATATTATGGAATGATACCAAGGGATAGAATGGACAATCCCTAGTATATGTTTTATTAAAAAGGGATTTATATGAAGAGAATTGTTTTTTTAAAGGAGCATGATATATGGATGCTAAACTCATGCCTTGTGTATGTCTTTTTAAATTGTTAAACACAAAATAATATACCTTTAATTGTTTGAGATTGATGATATCATGTGAATGATATACATATATAAGAGTATGGGTGGAAGGCACTCTTACCCCCACACTAATTCTGATTTATATGTACGTGTATATGTGGGAGGTATTCTTACCCTAGTCCAGTTATGATCCCTATATACATATATGGGTTGGAATCATTCATACCCCATGCCTATTATGATATATATATATATATATATATATATATATATATATATGGTGAAACGTTCTGAAAAACCAGTTACAAACTAATGCTGGTGGACCTTCCAGGTATCCTTTAGGAACCTGAGTGGGAGATGATTTTTTTATTTTTCAAAACCTTACTTTCTAGTTTATTACTACACATTGAATAGATAAAAACACCTAATAAGATTACACATAGACAAAATTAGTGGTTGCGTACTGAGATTTATCTCACACCCTACATTGGACCCCTTTGGCACCTAATAATATTGTTTACATTCAGGTATGGATAGGGGCAAACACCCTTCAATAGGTTTCTCATTTTTTTTATTATATATATCTTAGGAGTAGGGGATTGAGAATGTTCTTGTGATGTTACAGATAAGATCTAGTATTTTATTCCCTTTTCTAAATTTTATATGGAATGACTATTTCCTATTAATTTATTTACTTCTATACTAGAATTCCATGCATCCATATATTTATCAAACATTGCCTTTGAGGGTTTTAGTTTTTATATTCAGTTATCTATTTTTCTGCCACATTGTTAGTCTGTTGGTTTCTATGCTTCCATTGTTTACTGTATCAGTCTGTTTTGTTATGATTATGCTATAGTTATTATTTCATGTACCTTTTTCAATAATCTGATATTAGGGTATAGTATCCTCGTCGTACTACCTTATACACCCATGTTGCTAGTCTAAAACCCCTAGCATATGGGGATACGCACTAGGGGTCATGTGCACAACCAGGCTTGGGGATGGATTAAGTGGCATCAAGTTATGGGATGTCACAAAGTTGTATCAAAGTTTTTTCTTTTTTCATTTACTATTTTATGGAAATAGAATATATATGGGGAATGATAGGGACTTAGTGATAACACATTCTTGAGTGTTGTGATCCTGTGTACATGGTAAATACCAAGTTTCCTTAATTATAATTGTTATTTATTTTTCTATTTACTATTGATATCATTTCACCATTGGGTGTTTCACATGACTTCTGATGTTAATGATATTAGGGTCGTTGAAATTTTAATTTCTTAATTAATTCTCTATGACATGAGAGAGATATATTAGATACAACATCATGATATTAAAAATATTGATAGTCCGTGAAATTTTTCCATGTCACGTTTAATTTTTAGCAATCATTTCCTGTTTCATGTTGACTATGCCATATTTTGGTTCACAAGCTGTATGGGACCTTATGGACCAAAAATGGAATATCATTGGATACAATAATTTATGTTCTTTAAATTTTTAAATGAGTACATTTTCAAATGGGAAATGATATATAACTAAAGAACAACCATCATACACATTCCTAACATAGAAACTTTACCTAAACCTAGCCTTAAGAGTGGGTAGTGGGCGTTTTTTCTTTCTTATTTTCTGTTATGGTTTATTCAATCATCTTGGCATGTATTTTCAAGTAGGTAGATAATTGTGTTTATTCTTATAGGAATGAATTAGTACCTGGGGTAGTTACTTATATTAAATAATCTAAATTTCTTTAATCTTTTATGAGATGTTCATTTCGAATTGTATCATTATGCCGCCACAACATCTTATAGACATGTACCTAGAAGGCGGATATGATCATGTTATTGATGGAGTCACATGAGCCACTAGTCATACCCCATGTTGATCCACCTATGGCTCATCTTCTTATACCTAATATGGGTAATGATACCTAGTTTCAGGAGGGTTTTCTAAGAATTTTTCAGAACAGTGAAGGTGGAGTTCTACCTACCATGGGTATGGAAGAGTTGACTCGTATGATTCTATAGAATCATCCTCCCAACTTTTGGGGGGATTGAAGAACAACTGATGTGGACTCTTGGATTGATGAGATCCTATCTATATTCTAGCATATAGAGATTTCTCTACATCATAGAGTCAAATTAGCTGCTTACATGCTTCGGGATTCAGTAAAATGTGGTCGGATTTCACCAACCATTAAGGACATCATAAGTGTATGGTTCAGAAAGGATTTCAGGCCATATTATACAACTACTTGTTTCCCTAGACTATGAGGGATGATAGATTTAGAGAATTTATGATCCTGCAGTAGGGTACCATGTTAGTTTTGAAATATTCATCTTGTTTCACTAGGGTGCAATGTTTTTTCCCTTCTTTAGATGCTGATGATTAGATGGATTCTATGATATATGAGGATGGGTTGTGTTATTCCATCTGGTTGCAATTCAATGAGTTCAGTGTAATAAGTATCTCAAAAATCATCAATGAATCCCTCATCACATAGTGATATCTAAGAGAGGTGGACACTACGAGCTAGGGTGGTTTGGTACCTAAGGCTCCCAGTGGATCTTCTTATAGGATAAAATGATTCTTTGAAGAATATCATGGTGGTAGTATTGGTCAATCTCCTTTCATTTTCAGTTCCCTTATCTTTCACTAGTGTGGAGAACCAAAGATCTTCAAGAGGCATTGTCCCTAAAATTCGATTGTGTGATGAGGTTGTGGCATATTGGTGCATCTTCACCATTTCATCAAGACTATCACTCTAGTTCCTTGAAATTGATTATCTGCACCTACTCCTTGAGAAGGAGTGGGATCAGTAGGATCACAACAGTCAGGTTTCTGGACTACCACCGATCGTTCAGGTCGAGGTGGTGGTCAAGGCAGAGGAAACCACACATATGATTCTTAGTGCTAGTAGAGCGAGCATACTTGGAGTAGTCAGGAAGTTACTCAGGGTCACAGTATGGGCTATCTATATATGGTTTAGCATACAAAACATGAGAAAATTAGTAGACCATCTACTATAGTAGGTACCATTCTAGTTACCTCCACTTTAGTGTCTTATTTTTTCGACATAGGTTCATCTCACTCATTTATATATGAGGAAATTACCAAACTTCTTGGCCTAGAAATCTAGTATTATCATGGTGTTATGAAACTAGAAACACCCTTAGGTATCCATCCATAGGCTGTTCATTTTTTTCTGAATTTTCCAATTGATGTAGGTGGTTACCTTTTGGGTGGAACTTGTACATCCTTGAAATGAAAGGCTTTTATGTGATCATTGGGATGGGTTGGGTAGTTCCCTACAAATCCTTTATTGACTAATGTAATATGAGGGTGATGTTTACATCACTAGAGGGTGTTACCCATGTTCATAAAGGATAATGGGATCTTAGTGCGACATCATCCAGACCCGAGTAATAGAGGTTGGTTAGTGTTATAGAACATCTCACTAGTCCTTATCGTGATGACCAGGGGTTAAAACTCACTATTTTTCTTCTTATAGTGGATTATTATAGGGACATCTTCCCTGATTAATATTATGGTCTACCCCTAGTGTGAGAGGTAGAATTTAATATTATGCACATTCTAAGAGTAGCAACTATTACCATTCCTCCGTATAGGATGGCACCTAAGGAGATTCTAGATCTCAATAAGTGGTTGGAGTGCCTGGAGTAAAAATGATTTATACACACCAACACTTCTCCTTGGGGTTCACTATTCCTCGTTTCCAAGAAGGGCGATGGTACCCTTCGGCTTTGGGTAGATTAACTTTGATTGAATCAGCTGACTATTAACAATCGATATACATTTACTAGAATAGATGACATCTTTGATCAAATATGAGGAGAAAAAGTGTTTTCATAGATAGATTTCAGGTCGGGCTATCATCAGGTGTGTGTTAGGACATTATACATACATCACACATCATTTAAGAGCAGGTATTATCTCTGTGAGTACCTGGTTATGTTTTTTAGACTGAGAAACAAACCTAATTTCATCATGGATATTGTGAATCGGGTCTTCCACCCATATATAGATTCTTTTTTGTTGTATTTACTAATGATATCTTGGTTTTCACTCCAGACATGAAAATGAAACCCATATTGTGATCATAATGAATATTCTAATAGATAATCAACTCCATGATAAACTTAGTAAATGATACTTCTAGATTTATAATGTCCACTTAATGGGTCATATAATCTCATATTAAAGGGTTTTAGTTGACCTAGAGAAAATGAGAGATGTAGTTTCTTAATAGTAGCCCAAGAACGTCATTGATATCTGGTGTTTCTTGGTGATTTATGGTTATTACAGTCATTTCATTTAGGATTTCCCATATCTTGTTGTGATTCTTAATGTATTGACAGTGAATGGCATGAAATTTGAATTCTCTGAAGAATATGAAATAGCCTTTCTGAAGCTGAAGGGAATACTGACTTTAGCACTAATACTGGTTCTACCAGAGAAAGGTAGGGCCTATAAATTCTACTATAGTGTATTAGGTTTCGGGAATGGAGATATTCTGATGCAAGATGAGTGAGTCATTTCATGTGGATATCTTTAGTTGAGGCCTCATGAGAATAACTACACATCACATGACCTTAAGTTTGATGTTTTTTTCAAGCCTTACGAGTTTGGAGTCACTATTTTTTGGGAGATAATTTTATGGTATTCACATACCACAAAATCCTCAAGTTCAGCTTCACTCAGCGGGATCTAAATCATAGGCAGCATAGGTTGGTCAAGTACCTATAATTGTTTGATTTCATGCTTTCATACACTCTTGGGAAAGGGAATTCAGTAGTTGATGCTCTGAGATGGAAGACTCATACACAGGAGGTTCATGAATCTATTGATGAATGGAAGTTTTCGTTCTTATTCTCAAATATTCACATTGAGGATCCTAAGGACAACGGTAAAACAATTCTATCATCATTAATGGTGAAATATACTATTTTAGAATGAGTAAGGTCAAGATATCTATCTGATCCTGAAGACCTTTTCCTATGGGAAAGTGTCTCAGATAATGATACAACTTTTATTTTGAGAGTCTATGGGGATGATACTCTATTGTTCTGTGGAAATGTATGTGTCCCTTCAAACATCAAAGTGGAGCTGATGTGGGATTTACACTCCTCAGGATGGTTGGTTCACCCTAGTGACACCAAAATCTATCGAGATCTACGATTACAATACAGGTGGCCAAGCATGAAATTTGAGATAGCTATTTTTCTCACTTGATGTTCTGCCTGTTAGTAGGTGAAGGAGGATCATCGGAATTTTTAAGGGATTCTTCAACCATTTTTCATTCCTAAGTGGAAATGGGATGATGTTATGATGGACTACGTAACTATTCTACCCAAATCACCATGTGGAAATGACATGGTGTGGGTTCTTTTTGATCGTCTGATGAAGGTATCTCATTTCATACCCATGCGAGATACCATCTCGATAGATGGGAAAGGATGATTGTACACCAAATAAGTAGTACATCTTCATAGAGCACCATGTTGTATCATTTATGACAAAGATACATTTTTGACGTCATGGATTTAGCAGGGGTTACATAAGGACTTAGGTACACAAGTATTATGAGAACGGTCTATCTCCCATAGAGTTATGGGTAGAAAGATAGTAAAATTCAGGTTCTGGAGGAATTTCTCTGGGAATGTATCCTTGACTTTGGAGGCACTTTCTAGAAACATATTTCTCTAGTGGAATTTTTTTATAACAAAGTATTTGAGGCTACCATGAAGAAGGCTTCATATGAAGCCTTATATGGTAGTCCTTTCCTCTCACCTCTGTGTTGGATTGAGGTAGGGGATGCAATAATGCTTGGACCACGTCTTGTGTAGGAGACTATAGAGAATGTATAGTTAACAGAAATCACATGTTGAAAGCTCAATATAGATAGCAATATTATGCCAACAGATTTCTATGACCTCATGAGTTTGAGGTTGGAGACCAGGTTTTCTTGAGAGTCTCACCTAGGTTGAGGCATCAACATGTTTGGAAGCAGGGAAAGATATCACCAAGATTACTTGAACCCTTTGAGGTTGTGAAGTGGATCAGTGCAGTGGATTACCAATCGGAACATCCTCAAAGATACCAGTCTTTTCATGAAGTATTTCATGTATCTCCACTTTGATGACACTATATGGAGGCATCTCACGTCTTTCATCTTGATGAGGTTGATCTTGATATTGATTCTTCCATTGAGGAGGGCCCAATTCCTATAGTTGATTGGAGTGTGGAGACACTCTGAGGTAGGTTGGTTCCTCTTATATAGGGGTTACGGTAGCACAGCCGAGTACAGGATGAATCCTGGGAGTGAGAAGCTGATATACTACCTCAGTGGCCAGATGTCTTTACTGAAAATACCTCTTTACCCTCAAAAGGCCAACTAGGGGATGAGTTGCTATAAGGATGGGAGGTTGTAACGTCTTGACTTTTGGACCAAGGTATGGATCGTTGGATTTTTATTTTTAATATTTAATTTAATCATGATAAAATTATACTATGGACTAGGGAAGTCTCGAGGAGCGTTCGGGGCTGCTTTGGATCCTACAGTTCTAGAAAAATGGGTTGCAGTCTGGGCTACATGATTAGTGGAAACCATGGGACCCATGCCGTATGATTTATTTAAACTATGCAGCTGCAGATAAGGTAACCTTCATGTCCACTTGATTTGTCTACAACCATGTGTACCCGAGCGCAAAACCATGTGGGATGCTTCTATTTTTGAATAGAGAAGACCCACATGGTTTGGGAACAGTTTGTAAACTGTGCGCAAAAACCATTAGAGTCCAAATTTATGGGAAAAATTATAATTTTCCCCTCTTTTAATTTAAAAACTATTTTTTATAATTTCTCCTACCTCCAGTGGAAAAAATAAGGTTTATTCATCCTATAAGCTTCCAAAAATATTCTAAATCTTGGATCTCTTGCAACTCCTTCGTTTGGCACCCGTTTCTCAAACTATCAGAAGCATCGAATATCCCAATGTAAGGAAAACCCTACATACTTCTCATTCTTTAGTGAATATTTCCTTCTATTGTTCTATTTAGATGTATTCTCATTCACCATATTTTTAGGTCATTATACTAAAACTCAGATCCCTTCCAACCTTATTTGAATCTATGGTCAATATCACATGTGGCTTAATCTATACCCATAATGTAGGTATTCACGTAGTTTTCCATTTTAGTTTTCATCATTTTGTATTTAATCTCTCATCCCATGAGCAGTCCCTTGTTGAGATTCTTTGTTCTACTTATTACTTTAAGAATAAAAGACCCTAGTGCCTTGATATTGTATAATTTGAGCTTTTTAGGGGGGTTAGACATCACACTTTCTTTGTATGGCCACCCATAGGTGTTCCACCTTAAAATGGTCATTTGGCCGAAATGGTTAAAAATTTATGGAACCAATTTTAGCTTTCGGCTTTAATTTTAAATGAACTATCCCTTGACTCAGGTGTAATTGATGTTTACCAAGGTGCCTCAGTGGTTATTATCCCCTTTTTAATTGGAATTTTCCACATGGGAATGTGAGTATCTAACCTTCAAACTTTGGCCTTAACACATTTTTCTTGAAATGAATTTTCCATGTTCAGAAAATTGGGTGGTTGGATTGTATAGGTTGTCTAGGATTGGATGTATATAACCATTTAAATTAAATGGATTTGATGGAATGTTCTCAAGGGATGGCATTTCCTTCACCTTGTAAAATTTTTATTAAAAAGGGATTTATATAATAAGCATTGTTTTATTAAATGAACTTGTTATATGGATGGTGAAACCATGATTTTTCTATGCCTTGTGTAAATTGTTAAATGATAAATAAGATTACTTGAATTGTTTGAGCTTTCTAATATCATTTGAGTGGTCTATAAATATACAAGTATTGGTGGGAGGAATTATTACCCCATGCCAATTATGATTTTTATGTATGTGTATGAGTGGGATTCATTCTTTCCCCATACTAGTTATGATTTATAAAAATGTGTATAAGTGCTAGGAATTATTACCCCATTCTTGTTATGATTTATATGTACATGTATGGGTGGGATTAATTTTTACCCCATTCCAGATATGATCTTTATATACATGTATGGGTGGGTGGAATTCTTACCCCATGCATGTTCTGATATAAATACATACATACATATATATATATATGGTGACATGTTCTGACATACCATCTATAAGATGAAGAAGGTAGACCTACCAGGTATCATTTATTAACATGAGTGGGAGGTTATTTGTTTATTCATCACTTATTTACTTTCTAGTTTATTACTACACAATAAATATATACAAGCACCGACTCAGATTACACATAGACACCATTGGTGGTGGCCTATAGATATGTATCTCACACCCTACTCAGGATGCCTTTAGCACCCTAGAAGACTGTTTTCCTACATGTATGGATAAGGTAAAACACCCTTCTATAGGTTTCTGATTCTTTTTCTTGGATAGATATTAAGATAAGGGAATCGAGCATGTGATTGTGTTTCTATAGAGAAGTATGTGGTTCTGTTTTTTCACTTTTATATTGAATGACTATTTCATGTAACATTTTTCACTTCTGCACTATCATTCCATGCATCCATATATTTATTAGACACTACCTTGGAGGCTCTTTCTTATTATAATTAGTTATATATTTTGTCCACTACTTTATTAGTCAATTGATTTCTATGTTTATATTGTTTAATGTATTAGTCTTTTTTTCTATGCTTCCACTGATATTATTATTTCATGTATCGGATGTTCTAATCTAACATGGGGGGTATAGTCTCCCCATAGTGCTACCTTATACACCCCCACTACTAGTTTACAACCCCTAGCATATGGGGAGATGTGACATGGGTCATGTGTCCATCTAAGATCGGGTCATGGATTAAGTGTCATCTATGTCTGGGATGTCACATCTAGGGGCTCCATCGTATGTGGTGTTATATGAGATCATTATCATATCCCATAATTATTCTCCAAAGGGCACTCTATAATTTCTCTGTTGAATATATTACCACACCAAAACATGTAAAGGGTATACATCATGAGGTCATGGTGCATCAATGTCTATCCAAACATATATATGGTTACATATTAAGGTTCCAACAACCATGGATAATTATAACTCTTTTCTAAGGATTTGAACTCCAACTAAAGTTTAGTTTTCTAATCATTAGTTTGAGAGATACAACCTTAACTAATAACTCATTTCACCATGTAGGGAGCTCAACATGAGAATTTCCTTCAGTTTAGAGAGATTTTGATCTAGATGGTAATATGAGTCTGAGACTCTATGAAACCATATATTTCTCTGGGATTAGGATATCCTGATCAACTCATGGGACCTCTATCATCAACACATAAAATATTTCCTTGTCCTCTGGTTAGTGTCTTCTAAATTATTGTGAACAATAATAAAATATATGGGAATTACTGTATTCGGATCATTGAGCATTGAACCATTGTAAAATAATGGTACAAATATATATTCCAATTGAGTCTTTAAATAAATTACGCATACATTAAATACTTAATTGAGATATGCTCAACCACATGCATGTGATCTGTATGACACTACATAAAAATTATAGTTGGTTTTATATGTGTGGGATACTTCATTGTATAGGATAAAAAATAAGTATTATAGAATATCAATATGATTTAATAGAGGTAGGACATGAAAGATCACAACATACACTATATAATTCATTCACCACCTTGACTACTAACTCCAATCATCGCACCTATGACTCAAAAAACGTGGTTAGCATTTTGATACAAACAAGACAACTAGGTATAACGACCCATACTTTACATACATTGTTATTACATCAAAATTGAAGCACATTTATTACAACATATAACAAAACCAGGAAAGGACGGTATAGTTATAGTGTCTTTAGAAACTGGGAAACATAAACAACTGGTTCATAAAGCGCCTACACTGTCTCCCATTTATTTCATCATATCTATAGTCCCTTTTGGAATATCTTACTTAATAACCTTCTTCCGGACCTGGGGAAAGAAAACATACAAAAGGGTGAGCTGAAATGCTCAGTAAGGGTAAACAAAAGAAATCTCAATTACATCATTTTCATAAGAACATAACTTTTGGAAATCTTAACCTGCAAACGAGATCATAAATTCATAACATGGGGTAAATCATAGTAGTGAAATGTAATCCAAATAATCATAACATAAAACATGAAACTTTGTGGCATACACACATAATCATAGAGAATCATTTCTTAGTAGTCAATACTCATTGTCAAGACTATCTTAGTGGACAAAGTCCATTTCAGAACCGAGTTCACTCCTCGTTTCAGTCCTATTTCACTGAACCGGTTTAACCCACCGTTCCAGCCATGTATATCTCATGAGATATAAAATATTTACCCAATTAATTTGAGGGAGATATATGTCCCAACCATCTCATAATGATACCATTCTTATGTGTGCCACAAAATCATAAACCATGCATCATAGCATAACCCATGTAAGAAAAATTGGAATCTTAAACATCGTGACATCATAAAACAATTCATATAATATAAAGGAATTCATAAAAATAATTCCATCACAACATAATCAAATCAATGTAATAATAGGGATAAGAACCGAACCCATTATTATCTTAGATGGAAAATAATTTTGATAAAACACTTGAACTCCAATCTTGAGGAAAATATCTTTTCTACTTCAAAAACACTTTTCCTTTCTTAACATGTCATACAATTTTAAACTAAAAGAAGTTGATTAAAAATAAACTAGAAAACTTTTAAAGGAATATTCTTGGAAATATTGTTTTAAAAATCCATTCATGCCGTATAAGTTAAAAAAACATTCTTCTCAAACTTTTGTCAGAAAAGTCAAAAAGTACCTCGTACGAAAAACGACAAAAGATTCATTTCATATCGTTTACTAAAAACTCACCGAAGGGTAAAATTGGATACAAAAATATTGTATAAGGATATAAATATTACATATTGAGGAAACATCAGTACATGAGTGATACTGATGTTATTACTTCATAATGAAACAACTAAATAAGAAGAAGTGGAAGAAGAAATAAAGATGAAAGAATCGGTAACGGGCATTACCTCTTCTTTGAAGCGTTTCTTTGAGACCTCCTTTTAGGGCACTAAAATTGGTCTTTGAAGAAGACCAGGACCTCTAGGATGTCTCTAGGGAAGTGTAGAGAATAAATTGGTAGGTTTTGGCCGAGCTTGAAGGCTCAAGGTGTTGTGAGGAAGAGAGGGAGGAGGTTCCCTTTTATAAGGGAGGAGAGGGTCACCTTTGGAATAACCAAAAATATTATTTTATTATAAAGACAAATTCGGTTTTAAATTGCTCCAAATTGATTTATTTCGAAGATAAGGTGGGGATGGGTCGAAATCCTCTCATCCAATAGAATTTGGACAAGTTTATGTTCCTATTTTAACCTTATCATTTAGATTTAACATTAAGTTAAATAATTTTACTTTTACCGTGTCTGCTTGTGTTCTTACACTATATGGTTAATAAACATACTATAACAAGCCAAACAAACCCCAAGTTGTTTATTATTAATATATATAACCGTATATAAGTCCTTTTTCCGAACCTTAGATTTTTAGGAATAAAATAACAATTAATAATATAATATTTGTTTTAAAAACTATTTTATGTCAATTTTGACACTATTTAGTAATTGATTTTTGTGAAAATCATAACATAATGATTAGTTTGAAAAAAGTTTATTAGCTCAATAATAACATGTCATATTAAACTATAAAATTAGTGTAAGTCATAAAAATTCTCAAATTACATTTATTTGGGTATTTATAACATCAATTATGTCAATATTTCATTAATAAGATAATTACTGCATCATCGTTGTGTCATAAATAAATTAAATTATTTAATGTCTAAAAATTATAAATAAAATACCATTATGTTGGAAATATTTTTTTCTTTCTAATGAATATTTATAGTCGAATTTGCTTATGTATAACCCCATATTAAAAATGATTTACTTATTAAACTTTCATTTTAACTATTTTAACCCTTCTTTAAGTAAATTGATAATAAATGTCCTAATCAAATCCAAGTGGGCCTAAATGGTCATATTTTATTACTAAGATTGTTTTTTGTCGAATTACACTTATACAATAGAATTAGGACATGTGTTAGGGTAATAATATTATTATTTTTACCCTTAATTACCCTATTTACTTTTAACCGTGGTAAATAAAAGAAAAAGTTACTATTCACCAAATATTATTTTCATCTCATTGAACCACATTTTACTTACTGACATCAACCGTGTCTCTCAGATTTTTGAAATTCCACTCACAGAAGTGGTAAAATTAAGTTTTATGAAAAATTCAGTTTTTTTAACTACCACTTAGTGGTTTCACTATTCATCAAAAATTGAAAGTTTTCAGAAAAATACCAAAATTTCACCCTTGGATAATTTCGATATTTCGAATCCAAAAATGAAGTCCATTTTGAAAAATAAAATTTACAAAATTTCATAAAGTGGTTATTACTATTCATAATGGCTAGTTTTAATAATATTTTAATAGCATATCGTTGTTTAGTGAAACTCGGTATTGCGTACGACACAAGCTATCGAGGAAGGTCGTGGTTCCATGTAAAGAAAGCCAAGCTAGTTTTGTGTGTAGTGAAAGATTCCTTTGATGATTTATAAAAACAAAATATTTCTCATAAAAGTCTCGGGTGTTACATTCTACCCCCTTAAAATGAATTTCTCCCTCGAAATTCGTCACTTTGTAACAAAAAGATGAGGATACATCTCCCCCATCATATCCTCAAGCTCCCATGTAGCTTCTTCTAATTGGTAGTTACTCCATAAATATTTCACCAAGCGAGTGGTCTTATTTCGTAGGACTTTTTTCGCTACGATCCAGAATCTCTATCGGTTGTTCTTCATAAGAAAGATCTCGCACCAGTGGTACAACTTCTGAGCTGAGTAGATGTGAAGGATCTGGTATGTACTTTCTCAGGAGAGATAAATGGAACACATCATGAACTTGAGAGAGATTCGGTGGAAGCGCCAATCAGTATGCTACCTTTCCAACACGATCCAGTATTTCAAAAGGACCGATATATCTAGGGCTCAACTTCCCCTTCTTTCCAAATCTCATGACGATCTTCCAGGGAGATATTCGCAAGAACACTTTATCACCCACTTAAAACTCTAGGTCTTTTTTTCGGTTAACGGTATAACTTTTCTGTCGACTCTGAGCTGCTCTTATGTGTTGTTGAATAGATCGGACCTTTTCTGCCATCTCATCAACAAGATCAGGTCATAATAGCTTTCTTTCCACAACTTCATCCCAGCAAGTTGGAGTCCTGCATTTAATTCCATAGAGAGCTTCATAAGGAGCCATCTGAATACCGGAGTGAAAGCTATTATTATAAGAAAATTCCACCAAAGGTAGGTGTTGATCCCAACCACCTTTGAGATCCGTAGAGCAAGCTCTCAATATATCTTCTAGAGTTTGAATTGTTCTCTCAGACTGACCGTCTTTCTGAGGATGATAAGCAGTGCTGAAACTCAACTCTGTATCCAGAGTATGCTGAAGACTTCGCCAGATCTTTGAGGTAAACCTCGGGTCCCGATCAGATATAATAGAAAGTGTCACTCCATGAAATCTTACCACTTTCTTCATGTATATCCTGGCAAGATGATCCAGAGAGAAATCCTCTCTAATAGCAATGAAGTGTGCGGACTTTTTAAGACAATAAACTATGACCCAGATAGCATTATTGCCTTTGGATGTTTTAGAAAGTCCTGTGACAAAGTCCATAGTGATGTTTTACCATTTCCATTTGGGTATGGGTAATGGTTGTAGCATCCCCTTGGACTTCTGTCTCTCAGCTTTAACTTTCTGACAAACCAAGCATCGAGAGACATATTCAGCAACATCTCTTTTCATGCCATCCCACCAGAAGTACTCTTTCAGGTCCCTATACATCTTCGTGCTTCTAGGAAGAATAGAGAATGAAGAACTATGAGCCTCATCCAGCAGCTCCTTCTTTAATTCGGGGATGGGAGGAACACAAACCCAATTCCTGAACTTTATTATCCCATCACAATCAAGGTTTAATTTAGGAACATTTCTCACCTTCTTTTGTAACTCAACATCTTCTTTTTGTGCCTCTTTAATCTTCACATGTATAGATGGTTGAACGTTCATTTGAGAAAGATAATATTTTCCCTTTCCATTATAATTACAAGATCCATCCTTTGTAAATCCATAAATATTGGATCTTTTTTGATCCTCATCATGGATAAACTGGAATGGTCTTGTTGACTTAATGCACCTGCCACCTTGTTTTCATTCCAAGGGTGGTAATGGATTGAGCAGTCGTAATCCTTAATCATCTCCAACCATCTTCTTTGTCGCATATTCAGCTCCTTTTGTGTGAAAATATACTTTAAACTTTTATGATCAGTATAAATATCACACCTTTCTCCATAAAGATAATGCCTCGAAATCTTTAATGCAAATATTACCGCAGCTAACTTCAAATCATGAGTTGGGTAATTTTGCTCATGGATTTTCAACTATCGTGAGGCATAAGATATCACCATATAATTATGCATAAGAACACACCACAATCCCTTCTTGGATGCATCACTATAGATCACAAGTCTTTCTCCACTACAAGGTAGTGTGAGCACAGGTGCACTGCATAACCTTCTTTTCAACTCCTTGAAATTATTTCCACGTTCTTCCGTCCAAACAAACTTAACTCCTTTCCAAGTCAACCTGGTGAGTGGATTAGTTAATCGTGAAAAATCTTTCACAAAACGTCGATAATATCCATCCAAACCAAGAAAACTTTGGATCCCAGTTACTGTTGTTGGTCTCGACCATCTTTTGATAACCTCTGTTTTTACTGGATCCACAGATATCCCCTCTTTTGAGATTATGTGACCCAAAAATGCAACTTTTTAAGCCAAAATTCACACTTGGTAAATTTGTCATAAAGCTTCTCCTTTCTCAGGGTCTTCAAAATAATTCTCAAGTGATCTTCATGTTCTTCCTTGCTCTTTGAATAGACAAGAATATCGTCTATAAAGACTACCACAAATTGATCAAGGTAGTCTCTAAAGACTCTATTCATCAGATCCATGAAGAGATCAGGGGCATTAGTAAGACCAAATGGCATCACTATAAATTCATAGTGTCCATACCTTGTACGGAAAGCCGTATTTGGTATATCCTCCCTTTTGACCCTTAATTGATGATACCCTGAACGAAGATCAATCTTGGAAAAGTATTGAGCTCCGCGTAGTTGGTCAAATAAATCATCAATGCATGGGAGAGGATATTTGTTCTTGATAGTGATCTTGTTAAGTTCTAGATAATCAATGAAGAGTCTCATTGATCCATCTTTCTTCTTAACAAACAGAACAGGTGCTCCCCAAGGTGATGCACTAGGGCGTATGAACCCCTTATCAAGATTCTCTTGGAGTTACTTCTTCAATTCCTGCAACTCAACTGGGGCCATTCTATAAGGTGTCTTTGAAATAGGAAAAGCACCCGGTACGAGTTCTATTGAAAACTCAACTTCACGATTTGGTGGAAGACCCGACAATTCCTCTGGAAAGACATCATCAAACTCCTATAAAGTGGGAATATTCTTAATTGTGAGTTTCTCACCAACCATTTGAGATAAATAACCTTCATTTAGTGGAATCAAGACCCATAAGAAGGAAGAAATTTCCACTGGAAGGTTATGTTCATCCTTGCATCGATAGACGACCATAGATTGATCTGGAATTTTAAATGTGACTTCCCTTCTTTGGCAATTGATATGAGCTCCATATAAAGAAATCCAATCCATGCCAATAATCACATCAAATTACACTATAGGAAGGATCACAAGATTTGCAGGAAGCACTTTCCCACAAACTTCAATCAGGAAGGAATTATAAACTTTTTATGCGACTGTTGTGCCATTAGGTGTTGTCACAGCTAACTCAACATCTAATTGTTGAGGTAATATGGTGATACCCTTAGAAAAATCTTCATAAATAATAGAGTGGGTGGATCCAGAATCAAATAAAACATTTGCTACTTTAGAGTGGATGGTAAGTGTACCTTTCACCACATTGTTATCGTACTCCACATCACTGATAGAAATTGCATGTGACTTTACTTTGTATTTAGCCTTAATAGTTTGTTGACGTCGACCATCATCATCAACCCTTGGATTAGGGCATTTATTGGCATAATTCCCCATCTCCTTGCACTTGAAACATTGAAGTTTAGTAGGGTCATTCTGTGTATCCCTTCCTTTGTTTTCATCATTATACATCTTCTTCCCATCATTACATCATTCAAATGCCCGATGACCTTCCTTTCCATATTTGAAACATTTACGTGTCCCTTTAAGAAAAATCCCTACATGTTTCGTTCCACACTTTGAGCATAAGGGAAATCTCATCTTCTTTTCAATGTGCTCTTTAGATTTTCCTTTGAATTCCATTTCCCTCTTCTTATTAAACCCATATGACTGATGGGTTACTCCAATCTCCATCTCAACTTTGAGAGCACATCGAATGATTTCCTCGTAGCTATTGAAGTCCCTTATGGCTAAGGCCCTTCGAAGACTTGGTTTTAAGCCACTAAAGAATCGATAGATCTTACTCTCAGGTTGGATAATAATACCAGAAGCGTACCTTGGAAGTCTTGTAAAATTTGCTTCATAGGTACCAACAGATTCATCATCCTTTGCTTCAGTTCAAGAAACTCTTTCTCCATCTTTGTTCAGAGAATACGAGGGAAGTACTTATTGAAAAATAAGTTCTTGAACTCGTCCCATTCCATGGAATCAATTTCATATCTTTTCCTCGTATTTTTAATAATATTCCACCATTGATCTGCATCTCCTTCCAAACAATACACTTCTAGGATGACTTTATCTTGTTCAGAACATTGAAGAACTGAAAATATCTTTTCAGTAGTACTGATCCATTGTTCAGCAACTAATGGATCAGTAGACCCGCTGAATGAAGGTGGACGCTGCCTCATGAAGGATTCAACAGAATGTTGCTCCTTCCTTTTCTCATTTGGAAGTCTAGCATGATTCATAGCTTGAGAAAGTTGTGTGAGCATGGCTACAAGATTTTTCATTCCATCTCCCATAATGTTTGGTTGCTCAGGGGGACAATCATTGCATTTCCCGTCGCATTCCGCATTAACACGGTTCCTTCGGGTTCCAACCATTGACTAAAACCAAGAAGAATAGTGTGAGAAACACTAATTATAATAGGGAAACCACATAATCTAGAATAAAATTTCACACTTAAGGTCTTATCCTAGGTTATTCATGGTCATTTCTAAAACACTAAGATTGTGTTCTATGCTTTGACTTATCCTTAGGGTTCTTACTAAGCCTTTCACATCCTAGTTTCCAAAGGTTGACTATACCTTTCCTATGATACCAACAATAGCGGTCTGGAATTACTTCCAGTGGAATATAATTGATACCTATCAGAGCACTCCATGGACGGCTACACCCCCTGGGTGGGACACACCACCATCCCCAGTGGCAGCCATTTCCTCATGAAGCCCTTGGGCGGAGATCCATGCTTCGTCCAACGCTCATATGTGAGAGTTCCCAAGGATCGGATACATTCCTACCTCCATTGCCTCTGATACCAACTATAACGACCCATACATTACATACATTGTTATTACTTCAAAATTGAATCACACTTATTACAACATATAACAAAACCAGGAAAGGACCATATAGGTATAGTGTCTTTAGAAACTGGGAAAGATAAACAACTGGTTCATAAAGAATCTACATTGTCTCCCATTTATTTCATCATATCTATAGGCCCTTTTGGCATATCTTACTTAATAACCTTCTTCCTAACCTGGGGAAAGAAAAAATACAAAAGGGTGAGCTCAAATTCTCAGTAATGGTAAACAAAAGAAATCTCAATTACATCATTTTCATAAGAACATTACTTTTGGAAATCTTAACCTGCAAAAGAGATCATAAATTCATAACATGGGGTAAATCATAGTAGTGAAATGTAATCCCAATAATCATAACATAAAACATGAAACTCTGTGGCATACACACATAATCATAGAGAATCATTTATTAGTAGTCAAGACTAATTTCCAAGACTATCTTAGCGGACAAAGTCCATTTCTGAACCGAGTTCATTCCTCGTTTCAGTCCTGTTTCACTGAACCGGTTTAACCCGCCGTTCTAGCCATGTCTATCTCATGAGATATAAAATCTTTACCCAATTAATTGTAGGTAGATATAGGTCCCACCCATCTTATAATGATACCATTCTTATGTGTGCCACAAAATCATAAACCATACATCATAGCATAACCCATGTAATAAAAATGGGAATCTTAAACATCGTTACATCATAAAACAATTCATATAATATAAAGGAATTCATAAAAATAATTCCATCTAAACATAATCAAATCAATTTAATAATAGGGATAAAAACCGAACCCTTTATTATCTTAGATGGAAAATAATTTTGATAAAACACTTGAACTCCAATCTTAAGGAAAATATCCTTTCTACTTCAAAAACACTTTTCCTTTCTTAACATGTCATACAATTTTATACTAAAATAAGTTGATTAAAAATAAACTTGAAAACTTGTAAAGGAATATTCTTGGAAATATTGTTTTAAAAATCCATTCATTCCGTATAAGTTAAAAAACGTTCTTCTCGTACTTTTTTCAGAAAAGTCAAAAAGTGCCTCGTACGAAAAAAGACAAAAGATTCCTTTCATATCTTTTACTAAAAACTCACCAAAGGGTAAAATTGGATATAAAATATTGTAGAAGGATATAAATATTAAATATTGAGGAAACATGGATGTGGATGATAAAATACACCCCAGTAAATTCCAAAGTATAAACAATCTCGGATAAAAATGGGATTGTGATATTTCCCTTACCTTAAGTCCGATTTGCTTCGTAAGTGTCAGAACCTCCTGTATAATGATTTAAATAATGTTACTGACTTATTCCAGAATCATAATCATTGTTATGATATCATATATGGTCATATTATTAGCTTATTATTAGTAATATTTCATTGCTACTTGTTATTCGGGTGTTTATTACTTTTTGTTCTTATGCGTGTTTTGTTGAATAAATTCTTATTCTTCTTTTTAGGTTATAGATACCTCATTTCCAGAATGGTATTAGTGTAATATATATCATATTAATTCATTCAATTCATTTATATAATCATTATTCAATGAAGATCTTGTAGAACGAGTCGCATCACATCGTGGAGACGGTATTCCGTACGTACGCACGAGCGATGATATCATTCCCATGATCGTGGAATTGTATTGGAGTGTATTTATACTATTTCAGAATCAATATCAATTTACAATAATCATATATATTCATTCTTTACACCATTATACCCATCCATGTAAGGTGGTGGTGGAAAATAGATTACACCATGGCGTGGAGACGGTATTCTGTACGTACGCACGCGCGGTGAATTCATTTTCCGTAGGATGGATAGATGGTGAAATAGGGTTGTTTCATACTTATAATAAAATTTCAGTATATTAGTGATACTGATGTTATTACTTCATAATGAAAAAACTAAATAAGAAGAAGTGGAAGAATAAATAAAGATGAAAGAATCTGTAACGAGCATTACCTCTTCTTTGAAGCATTTCTTTGAGACCTCATTTTAGGGCACTTAAATTGGTCTTTGAAGAATACCAGGAACTCTAGGATGTCTCTAGGGAATTGGAGAGAATAAATTGTCATGGGTTGGCCGAGCTTGAATGCTCCAAGTGGTGTGAGGAAGAGAGGGAGGAGGTGCCCTTTTATAAGGGAGGAGAGGGTCACCTTTGGAATAACTAAAAATATTATTTTATTATAAAGCCAAATTCGGTTTTAAATAGCACCAAATTGATTTATTTCGAAGATAAGGTGGGGATGGGTCTAAATCCTCTCATCTAATATAATTTAGACAAGTTTATGTTCCTATTTTAACCTTATCATTTAGATTTAACATTTAGTTAAATAATTTTACTTTTATAGTGTCTTCTTGTGTTCTTACACTATAAGGTTAATAAACATACTATAACAAGCCAAAAGAACACCAAGTTGTTTATTATTATTATATATAAGATTATCTAAGTCATTTTTCCAAACCATATATTTTTAGGAATAAAATAACATTTAATAATATAATATTTGTTTTAAAAACTATTTTATGTCAATTTTGACACTATTTAGTAATTGATTTTTGTGAAAATCATAAAATAATGATTAGTTCTAAAAAAGTTAATTAAATCAATACTAACAAGTCATATTAACCTATAAAATTAGTGTAATTCATAAAAAGTCTCAAATTACATTTATTTGGGTATTTATAACATCAATTATGTCAATATTTCATTAATAAGATAATTACTGCATCATCGTTGTGTCATAAATAAATTAAATTATTTAATGTCTAAAAATTATAAATAAAATACCATTATGTTGAAAATATTTTTATATTTCTAATTAATATTTATAGTCGAATTTATCTTATGTATAACCCCATATTAAAAATGATTTACTTATTAAACTTTGATTTTAACTATTTTAACCCTTCTTTACGTAAATTGATAATAAATGTCCTAATCTAATCCAAGTGGGCCTAAATGGTTATATTTTATTCCTAAGATTGTTTTTGCTCGAATTACACTTATCTAATAGAATTAGGACATGTGTTAGGGTAATAATAATATCATTTTTACCCTTAATTACTCTATTTACTTTTAACTGTGGTAAATAAAAGTAAAAAGTTACTATTCACCAAAAATTATTTTCATCTCATTGAACCACATTTTACTTACTGACATCAACCGTGTCTATAGGATTTTCGAAATTCCACTCACAGAAGCGGTAAAATTATGTTTTATGAAAAATTCATTTTTTTAACTACCACTTAGTGGTTTCAATATTCATCAAAAATTGAAAGTTTTCAGAAAAATACCAAAATTTCACCCTAGGCTAATTTCGATATTCCGAATCCAAAAATGAAGTCCATTTTGAAAAAATAAAATTTACAAAAATTCAAAAAGTGGTTATTACTATTCATAACGGCTAGTTTTAATAATATTTTAATAGGATATCGTTGTTTAGTGAAACTCGGTATTGCGTACGACGCAAGCTATCGAGGAAGGTCGTGGTTGCGTGTAAAGCAAGCCAAGCTAGTTGTGTGTGTAGTGAAAGATACCTTTGATGATTTATAAAAACAAAATATTTCTCATAAAAGTCTCGGGTGTTACACTAGGAGCCTACCCAATACAATGGAAGATAATTTCTCCACCCCAAGCCTACGTCTAATAGTTCATGGGATGGTGAATAATAGAAATAAAGAATAATATAAATCGAAGGACTTATCATATAACAACCTAAAAAAATAATAAAAATTACATTGAATAAAATAACCAGTAGTACAAATATAACCAATTGAAAAATATACATTCCATGAATGAGACATTAAATGATAAGTACATCACCACAATAGAAAATACCAAAAGAACTATACATCTAAAAACTCATCCAAACCCAATGAACCATAGGATATGAAGAAAGGTCCTCCTTAATGATAATACTCTAGGATTGATCTCAATTTGTAGCATTCACCACAACCATAAAGAACCACTAAACACCATAAAAACTATATCCAAACAAGACACACTAGAACCACATCCACCAATACAATCTCTAAAATGTTCAGCATTGACACTTACACCAAAAATTTGGTCATAAAGTTCATGAATGGGTGAGTATAAACTTACACAGTAGGATACCCAAAAACCACAATTAAATGATAAATCCACAAGTTTTATAAAACATTGGATTAAGATATCAATATTAAGGAAGGTAAGAAATACATATATACACTACTACTACAACATCTCTAGTACATAGGGTAATCCATTTCATCTCAACTCACCTCCATGAAAGATCATTCTTCATGAAAACATGTAATTCATTGAATAATAAAATATCATTAAGAGTAAATTCAATTACCCATTTAATATTTCTATCTCAAATAAAACTAATTTGTGCCTAATGTGTCATAAGTATCACAGTAGCAGAAGTAATCATACTTTCTAACATCTACATTTACACTCAAACCCCTAATAGGGGACCCACTACTTGCTAACTATGTTTTCCATTTGAAGGAGTATCATACCTTAATACTCAAAATTACTACTTCATAAATCTAGAAAAATACTAGGTAACTCACACATTACCCAAGAATATTTGTTGGTCAAGGGGGTCTTAACCCAACTTCTATTATAACTAACAATCCATGTCAAAACCATTTTGACTGAAAGAACCTATAATGTAGGAATCATTCTTTATTGACTGAATCAAATCATATAAGGGTGTACCAAACTCTATAGATAGAGGACCCACACCCCATATATGGAGGAATACCTTACTATGTGCCATGTGGGGTATGAACCCCTTAACGGCACCAAGGGTGTACTAACCCCACTCATAATCCTGAGGATGTATCCCAAAATTATATGGCGGATGATCTAAAATATATTTAGAATATAGGTGAATCATTCCCTATCATCTACACCACACCCTGGGAGTACTCAACACCATTGATGCTTTGATCTTCTTGCATGAACCCAGATATATGCCTTATGGAGATAAGTATACTAAGAAGATTAAATCACTTTTTTTCTCACATATGATGTTGATGAGAGTTATATCATCAGGTTCTCTATGAAAATACACTCTGGATGGACTACTCACACGCTGAAATTTGAGCCCCAGACAAGAAGATACAAAAAACCCCAAGG
Organism: Viscum album; assembly: GCA_963277665.1. Lineage (NCBI taxonomy): Eukaryota > Viridiplantae > Streptophyta > Magnoliopsida > Santalales > Viscaceae > Viscum > Viscum album. The sequence continues at coordinate 801,370,208 of OY728167.1, read as the reverse complement.
ATGGAAAAATTATATGGAATGAACGTTTTTTACATAACATGTATCCCCTCAGTAGTATATTAGTAATGTTATTTAATAGAACTTTCATATGTATTTCATGTCAGAATACATGTCCTATGAGGTATAAGATGTGTGGCTATGTCGGGTCAGCTGAGTCATTTACCTCCAATACACACTAATCCTGGTAATCTAAAGTTCCACAAAAGTTTTCTTATATATAATTGAAATGTCAGACTCAATGTTTGATGGTGCTTCCATAGTTGGATCCTAAGTCATGTAGTCATATTCATACATGTAATTTACCTAGTAATACATCGTGTGTCCCAAGAGGTACTTGATTTAGTCCTATGCACGTAGTAGGAACTCCTAATAATTATTTTGCATACTCCTTAAGTGTGACTTTGATTCACACAACGTGTGATACTTATTATAATACTTGAACCCTACTTAGCCCAAGAAACTACACAATGTGTGATTCCATGAATAACCATCCATTTAGTCATGTTCTTAGTCCTGATTATAGATTGCCCTAAATAACTCACTAATCAGAGGATCCACCCTCATTTGAGCTAGTATTACTACCCACTATGCCTAAATTCCACCAAGAGTCCTTCCCGGTGAGATTATTTTCCTCATTATACTTCCACATTATTGATTTATTATTCCAAGTTAAAAAAAAGTATAAAAAAATACATTTCATTATTTTCCTTTATAATCATATCTACCACCACCACTACTACATTTAAACCCAAATCAATCCACTTCTATCCCTATAATACATTTTCACAACTTCCCTAGTGTCATCTCACTGAACCACCATACATTTCATCATTTAGTTCATTCTAAAAATCACATAACCATTTAAAAGGCGATAGTGTTTTTCAAACATGATAGGGGAAAATATGCGGGGAAAATATTTCAGGTGAATGGTTTTCAAATAGTATCCAACCACCCAAAATAATTTTCAGAAATTTCTTTTTCCTGAAATGCATGAACAAAAATAAATCAATAAGAACAATCCAATTATAATGATTATAATAAACCGTAATAACAAATATAGAAGTTATATAATAAAATAATGGCATCCATAATGATTTAACATGATGAACAAGGAAACTTCAATGTAAAATTCCTATCTCAATGATGAAATTTCATAGTATCATTGTTCTCATTCTATTAATTTGTGTTGCATAGCTATTATCTCATATATTAATTTTTTATTTTCAATCCATGAATATCATAATCACAGCTAGCAAGAACAATAGTATCCATCTTCCCAATTCCTCTTTATGGTTTTCACAAGAAAATATGGCTAACTCTACAATGAAATTATTATAGTGGTTTTATATCAAGCCATACAAGTTGAGTGGATTTATAATAATGAACTAAAAATACTTTGTTCACGTTTTGACACTTGACTATGCAATTTAAAACCTTCCAAGTAAGGAAAAATAATTTTGGGTAAAAATATGGTGTCATAATATCCATATGAGCTCCAATTTAGTAGACACCACCATCCACACGGACCAGGTAATGTTTATCTAAAAATTAAATATTAAAAATACCATAAAAGTAATGATTATTGGAAATTGTCCAAAAATTAGTCTATGGGTAAACACCACACCCTAAGATCAACAAAAATATTTAGTTTTTAAAAAAAATCCATCCACTAGGATAATTTTTCTATTTTACCCTAGAGAGTTCATGTGACTCATAACCTCATAATTGAGTTAATTATAAACCAAGTAAAATCTTGGTAACAAAACCATCCACACTACGATTATACTTGAACCATAGGAACCATTTTTTCCAAAATACCTTCTCATTATGATACATTATTTGAACAGAATTATTCTCAAAAGAAATATATTACTCCAGGTAAATATCATTTATTGTTTATCTTGAACATTATGTTTGACTCAATCCTCCAGAGGTAAGACACCTAAAATGAATTATGCCTAAAATGAGGTGTTAGAAGAAGATACAATCCAAAAATCTTCATGCTAATATTTTAACGTATATAAAATGGTCCCAAAAAACATGAAACTAGATTCCATTTCTTCCACATATGGTGAAAACCTAATTGAATAAAACCCAATCCGAATACTAGGTTCCTCATAGTAAACTCTAAAGGTTATATCAATTTGTCAAAATTCACGAACAACCAACTCTGAGCTATGATAATCCACTTATAGATAAATTTCACAATCTTTAACATTTCTTAGACTAGGCTCAGCCTGATGATCACTAGAGTAATTTCCTCTATCCAACATATATGTGGTTATCATAGTTGACACTATAGATTTAAAAATGGAGAGATCAACATAAAATCCAAATATATTTATTTTTATGAAAATTATATTAAGGATAAATATTCCTCCCCTGTTCTACAAAAATATAACATGATATCCTTGAGGATATCCTTAAATATCCTATCTGACATCCTATATCTCTATGGTTGATAAATATTACTCAACATTATTAGATTCCCAAGGCCTTTTATAACCATACCAATATAAGGACATAAAATAATCCTATCTTCCTGAGGAAATTCTCTTAATAATATTGTTCAGTTGAAAAATCTACCACATGTTTTATTTCCTTAGCTAATCCACTAAATTTGAATCTTAGAATGAACAAATACTGATGCATTCATCATCCAATATATTGAAACACATATTGAATCATGAACCTATGGAAATATTAGAATCTCAAAGATGAAGTCTATGGTCACCTCATCCCACTTATTGGTAGACACCGGTATTGGTTGAAGTAATACTATTGATATATGGTGATCTTCCTTCACCATTGGAAAGGTACTGTACCATAAAAAATAACCTTCAATGTCCATTATAATTACATTATACTAGAAAAGTCATAAAATATCATGGTATTTCATCATCAATCCTGGGTATACCATTAAATTGTGATGTGTGAGTGTATCTTACTGTCATAGAAGTTCGAATAGCCAGATTCTAAATCATGTGTCTGGATAAAATAAAATACCTCATATCATGATGAAATATAATTCATACATCCATTTTTTAATCTTGTCCAATATAGAGGAAGAAAAGTATATAGAAGTGAAACCGATCATTCTTAGATCCTTGAAAAGATCCCATGGTTATTTAGAGAAAAGGATCGTTAGATTCCATTCCTTACTATGTTTTCATACTGCATACTCATGAGTACTCACACTAGGAGAATATTAAATCCTAATCCCCTTCTTCAAGGAATAAGTAAACTCACAATAAAATTGTTATAGGTACTCAACCAAACATTGTTTCCTCAATATCATGTTCCACCATAATTTATCAGATTCTCTTATAGTCTATGTAGGCTATAAATCTCTATCCAAAGAGATATTTGAACCAAAACATTATATCATAAAAAAAATTTTCTAGATAAAAATCATGTATTGGGTAGTTCTACCCATGGGGTCTAAACAAAGAAGATAAATAAGTGACTACACTCTCCTCCTTCTTTAAAATAGCTCCAAATCCAATCCTAAATTCATCATAATAGATGATATATCTCAATATTTGATGAAAAAAATTATTATATTTTTTTTTGAAACATCTCACTAACTTATTAAATACAGGCTCACATTAATTTTAATACTTGAATTCCACTTCCTTATTGGTTACTCCATTCAGGAGTTCTTATATAAACAAGTAATCATGAAAAAATAGTCAATAGTTACCAAGAAGGATAAAGAGACCGTTGATTTAAAAAAATATTAGGTCAATCCAAATATGTTATTAAATTTACATTATTTGGTTCAACTAAAATCCTAGCCTTAGATATGTAAATCCAAATGAAATACACCTCTAGAATCTAAAAATTGTATTATAAGAGATTCATATGTGACGGGTGTGCTTGAAACATTCTTAGTTAACCTCTAAATGTTTCCCATGAAACTCATGGTTTTGAGAGTATGCTAGATTATATTTGAAAAATAGTAATAGAAAAGAGTATCAATAATATTGAAATATCATTTTCATAAGATTCATGAACTCCACAACCAAATTTTTTAGGATATATGGAATCACAGTAAACTTATTAAAAACATACATTATTTAAATTTATTTAGTGGTATATCCTCTATCCTCACTCATATTAGATGATTTTCCAATAAAAAATAAATCATTTGGGACCATCTAAATCCATTCAAAAAACCATGAAAACTATTTACACATGGAAGTGGAAATAAATTATTAATGATAGCACAATCCATCATTCACTAATCAGCACACAATCTCATGTTATTTTCACCTTTCTTGATGAAAAATATTTGATAAACTCAATGTCATGTACATGGACATATAAACCCCTTGCCATCAAGGTCCCTAAGAAGAATTACAAACACTCTCAATATGATTTTAGTCCTAGGATATAAGGGAAATTTATTGGTTGAACACTAGTGATGATATCAATTGTAAACTCGATCACCCTATGATAAGGAAATATGAAAATAATTAGGGAAAATATCATTGAAATGGTACACTATATGAATATAAATATCATGAATAATCACTTGATTCTCTATAGAAAGAATAATTTCCATTCGTGTGGTGATTACTCGAAATTGGAAAACGTTAGGGCCAACTTGACCTGCCTGAAAATTTGATTTTTATATGATGTTTTTCCCAACTCTAATGAGAGAAATGAAATATACTCATATTTTTAGTAATTAAATCAAGCCATAAATCATACCATCCCATATATATTGAGGATGATTTTAAATCTCAATATATCCTAAATAATGAATTCCCACATGTGATTATAGCTACCAAACACTAAAAAACACCCATAAAACATTATAAACTGATCCAATATATATCCCATGTGTGTGTATCACACTAACAACCCGTATTAATACTTAACAAAGATCCCCATACCACCCCCAGTCATGAAAAAATAAAATAATGGGTAACTCCCTATTAAAAAAAGGCATCATACTATGTAGAAATAATATGATCCTTACATTTAACTATCAATAAACCCTCATCCTATTAAATATTATATCCAAAATCAACCCCACTACACTGTATGTGGGATCCCTAAATCCTATTAGGTAATATTACTAAAGGAACCTAATACTATAGACTTGGAAATCCATGCCCACCTCTAAACCCTAACATGCATGCATATTTTCTACTATATTTCTATGATAATTCCCCTGACTGGGCTCAAGAAGCATAAATATATTTTTCACCTTCCCATATATCATTTTAGAGTATCCTATTTGGATAGAATCATATATGATGTATCCTAAAATAAGAATAACCCTCACTTGGATAACACTGACACCCTGACTACGGATGAAGTATTTGTTAAGTCAATAAAGTTATTCTTATGAATTTCCATTCCTTCATGATTTGGGGAGATTTTTAGGTCACTAAAGTATCCTTAAGACTTCACCGTCCATTCTTGTTTTTAAAATCACAAACACCTTATCTGAAGGAAAAATTTATTTTATCCTATGTTTTACTTTCATAAGGAAAATTTTCTCTCCCAAGGAAGTTTATCCTTACCCTATTTATATTGATCTTATCATATCTTTTGATTAAGGGTAAAATTAGTTTTGTAATAAAAACCACGGAATCATATGATACATAGATATAAAACATTCTGTTTTTAGGATCTGAATTCTGAATATGAACTTTTATAAAGTACCACTCTGAATTCAGGATACGAACTCTAATAAAGTTCTACTATGAATTCTGAGTACGAAATTTCATAAAGTTCCATTACGAATTCTGATGAATAATTCTGATTACGAATTCTCATTAAAAATTCTGATAAAGAATTCTTATTACGAATTCTCATTACAAATTCTAATGAAGAATCCTGATGACAAATTCTCATTATGAATTTTGATGAAGAATTCTGATTACGAATTCTCATTATGAATTATGATGATGATTTCTGATTACGAATTCCTATTATGAATTCTAATGGAGAATTTTAATTACAAATTCTCATTACGAATTCTAATTCCGAATTCCTAGAAAACAAAATCTGAATACTCTTGTATTATAGACTACGAATTCAATTTTGGTTAGACTCTGAACTTTGTTCTACTTACACTCCAAATACTTGAATTTGGTTATGCTTACACTTGTTTTTTTATAAAACGATGTTTTCTATTCTGTTTCTAACTAACCGTTGGTTGAGTGACACATGTACAGGTCCCTTCGAAATTCATAGAAAAATATGACCGTTGGAGGAGGGAGCCGACTGTTAAAGTCGTGCCTATAAATAGGAGCTCATTTGAAATAGCTCACAACTGTTCTATGACTCTAGAGACCACATGCTATTGAAGTGATTTCAAGAGAGTTACATTCATTTCTTTGTGCATACTGAACTGCTCATTCATATTTTCTTTGTATGACTCTAAATGTTGGTGATTACATTTGAGTGATTCCGGCGATAGGAAGACATAGGTGTCAACTACCTTGAATTTCAAGGGCTTCCTTGCTAAGGAAAACCGAGGTTCCAACTACCATGAAGTTGAGGGCTTGCGAGCATAGCAAGAGAGACTCTGATTTTTTTATCGAGGTCTTACCATAGTGTGGGTAAGACATACTTTCTTGAAAGTATAAATCAAGGGACCATTATCCATGGTTGTTGGATACCCTTCTCTTTGGGTTAAAAGATTTAATGTTTGTTAGTTGTTCTTGTTACAAGTTTATTTTTCCCCAACATTGTGTATGTTAAGGAGAGTATAACTATCTTATACTTTCTTACACATGTGTACACTGATTTTGTTAGATTCTATATGCTTTAAGATAGAATATTCTTTATTGTAAACTTTCATTAAGTTTCACTTTTCCAGAACCATATTTCCAGACTGACTTTCTCGGAATCATATTTCTGGAGTCAAGAAAGTTGTGTAGAATTAGAGGTTTTTCAAATTCACTTTGTTTAAACTTGTTAAACATAACCAGCTTTAAATGTTCCAAAGGAATTTTTAAAGTGTACAATTCACCCCCCCCCCCCCCATCTTGTATATTGAGCATCTACATCATCATTTTGATACTAAAATTGGTATCAGAGCATTGTTTCAATCTAAATTAATCTCATGATTATATTTAGAAGATAATTCATCCCATTTTTTTCTCAGAATTGATTTTTCAGACTCATAAAGTTCGGAGTCATTTTATTTTTTCTTAGAGTACTTATGTTCTATATTTTACCTTGCTTCGGAATATTTTTCTTGTTTATAAACTGTTATTACTAATAAGTTTGTGTGGAAAGATTTTTTTTTCTTTAAGATGGAAAGAATCAGTGTTGGATCATAGATAATTTCAATCCAACTAGACCACCCATTTTTTATGGAAATTATTATGAATACTGGAGAGAACGAATGACGACATTTGTTATCAATACTGGTGTTGACAATTTTGTTATGCTTACTGGAGGTTACAAAATACCTGACAAGGAGGTTAGTACCTTTACAAATAAATAAAAGCATGATTATCAACTGAATTACAAGGTACGCAATACTTTTCTATGTTCTATGACCAGGAATATATACAGCCAGATATCATATTGTGAAGTAGCCAATTTTATTTGGAAGAAATTGGATGTCACACATTTTGGTACATCCAAAGTTTTTGAGACCAGAAGAGCCATGCTCAGAGCTGAATATCATGGTTTCTGTTTTCCTTATGGAGAACCCATATTTAAAGTACAACAGAGATTTATGACTATTGTCAACAGTTTACAATCTATGGGAGAAAACGGTCTTGATGATGAAGCTCTTGTTGATAAAATCATAGACATCATTCCCAATGAATGGGAGTCAAAGAGAACATACATTGATGAAAATAGAATGGTTACTCAAATTTCTTTAGAAGAACCTTTTGGAACTATTCATCAACATGAGACAAGATTGAAGAGAGATGCTGATAACATCAAGAAGAAAAATGGGAATGGAAGTGTTTGTTTTTCTAAAACTTCAAATCATATGAAAGCCAAGACTTCTGAAATGGTTACTAGATCAAAGTCTAAGAAAGTTGTTTTATAATCCGAATCTAGTGAAAGTGAATCTTCAGAGAATGAGTTAGAAAATCTTGCTCGAAGGATGAACAAGATAGTTGGACAGAGGAATCTTCATTCTAAGTATAAGGTGAAAGATAGGAAAGATAAGAAAGATTCTGAATTCACTTGTTATGAATGCAAGAGAGATGTACATATAAGACCTGATTGTCCTATGCTTAAAAGAATGAAATGAAGGAAAAGAATTCTGAGAAAAACAGAAAGAATTATTACAAGGCTAAAGCTAATAACGTTTTGAAAACTAATGACACCTGGAGTTCCAGTGGTGGTGATTCTTCAGATGAATCATCAGATTATGAATCTTCTGGATAGATGAATATTGGTCTAATATCCAAAATACCAATTAACAATCATTTCTTAATGGATAAGATAAATAATGTTGAATCATTGACCAATGTTTCATTGAATACTAATGATAGTAAATATTATAACTCTTCGGATGAAGAATCTACTTCTGATGAAAATAATACTTTACCTGCCTATGAAGAAGTTTTTAGGTTTTCCAAACTTCTTGAGATTGAGAATTCAAAACTCATTAAAAAGATTTATTGGGAAAATTATAGGAATACTATTTTTACTAAGGAAATATCAGATCTTTCTAAAGATCTTGATAAGAAAAATGATAATTTTGGGAGTATTTCAAAATATATTGAGGAAGTAAATTCTGAAAAGAATAAAGTTTCTAAAGATCTAGAAAAAGTAATTTCTAAGAAAAGTTTTTTAGAGGCTGGCTCTAGTTCCAAATCTAATGATTTTGGAAATAAAAACTTGTTTATTAAACTCAAGTCCGAAATATTTTCCTTAAATAAGTGTTTGTCAAACTATACCTTAGGTAATGAAAATTTTGATAAGATGTATTCACAAATATGACATTTAAGAAACAATTATGTATTTGGTGATACCCATGCTAAACAAATTTTTAGTAACAATTATTTTGTTTTTCAAGGTGCTCCATTCTTTACTAAGTGTTAGTGTGGTGGGAAGTGGGCAAAAAAATGTTCCTTAAATCAAACTCTGTCTTTAGGATTTCATAAAGCTTATTTTTCTAAAAAAATGTGGGTTCTTGAAATTTTTCATTTTGATATTTCTGGATCCAAGAAAGTTTGGATTATGAAAACATATCTATTTCTTATTTTCAATAAAATAGAGAAGGTACCAACAACAATACATGGTACATGTATAGTGGATGTTCCAGGCATATGACTGGTAACAAAAACTATTTTGAAAATATTATCAAGACGAAAGGAGGGAAAGTAACTTTCAGAGATAATGCTTAGGGAGAAATTGTTGGTATAGGTAATATTGTTCTTCTTGGAAAAACATTAATTTCAAATTTTTTATTTTTTAAGGGTCTTAAGAAAAAACTCATTATCATATGTCAGTTATGTGATGAAGGATACCTTGTGAATTTTAGGAATGAAATATTCCTAGTACACAATTTCAAGGAAGAGTTTATTCTCTCTACCCAAAGGCAAGAGAATATATACACTTTGAACTTAGAAGACATTAGGAGAAAATATTTACCTTGTCTTAGTGAAATGGAAGATCATTCTTGGTTATAACATAGAAGACTAGGTCACTGTAACCTTAAGAACTTATGTAAACACTCTAAGAATAAAATAGTTAAGGATCTACCGAAGCTTAGATTTGATTCTTCTAAATTTTGTGATCCTTGTCAATATGGAAAGAAATATAAATCGAGTTTTAAATCAATCGGTGCAGTCTCAACAACTGATGCATTAGAGTTAGTACATATGGATCTTTTTGGTCCAACACAAACTGGAAGCATTGGAGGAAAGTATTATGTATTTGTTCTAGTTGTTTATTACACTAGATTTACGTGTGTCTATTTTCTAGCAAATAAGTATGATGCTTTTTCTTATTTCAAAAATTTTAGAGCCCAAGTCAAAAATGAGAAAAACCTTCCATTGAAAACTATTCATAGTGATCATGGAGGATAATTTCAAAATTATGATTTTGAAAATTTTTGTAGTAGAAAAGGTATTACTCACAACTTTTTAGCACTTAGAACTCCTCAACAAAATGGTGTAGTTGAAAGAAGAAATAGAATTCTTCAAGATATAACTAGATCCATGTTGAGTAAATATTCAATAGCTAGACATTTCTGGGCTGAAGCTGTAAGTACTGCTTATTATACTATAAATCATATTTTGATTAGTCCTTTTCTTAATTAAACTTTTTATGAGTTATGGAATGGTAGAGAACCAAGACTTTCCTACTTCAAGGTTTTTGGTTGCAAAGTATTCATTCTGAATTATAAAGATAATTTGCATAAATTCACACAAAAATCTGATGAAAAATTTTTCTTAGGCTACTCCACAAATTATAAGGCTTATAGAGTTTTCAATAAAAAGACTTGTACTGTTCAAGAAATAGTACATATAAAATTTGATGAATCTGATCCTTTTGTTTTTAAACAACCCCAACCTACATCTTCATATGTGTTTTCAAAAACTGATTATCAATCTTTGATAGAAGATCATTATAATAAGCAAAATGTTCAAGAAAACAGTTCTAAAACATTTACCCTAAAAGATTTTCTACCTTATGTTGATGAAAAGGTTTTACAAAACCCAAATCAGTTGTTTCTAAAGAATCATCCTAGTGATAGTATCATTGGTGATGTAAATCAACCCGTAAAGACTAGAAGTTACTTAAGGAATGAAGTATAACATCTAGTATTTCATTACCAATTAGAACCAAAAAAGCACTAACTAAGCTTTAGGTGATGATGATTGGATAAATGCTATGCAAGATGAGCTAAATGAATTCCAAAGGAATAAAGTCTGGACCTTAGTTAAAAGACCTAAAGAAACTACTGTTATTGGAGTAAAGTTGGTCTTTAGAAATAAGTGTGATGAAAATGGAGTCATAGTAAGAAATAAATCTAGATTAGATGCGAAAGGCTATAACCAACAAGAAGGAATAGACTATGAAGAAACCTCTGCTCCAGTAGCTAAACTTGAATCTATTCTTATCTTACATTCCCTTATAGCATTCTTCAATTTTAAACTTTTCCAAATGGATGTGAAATGTGATTTTCTTAACGGATATGTCCAAGAAGAAATCTATTTTGAACAACCTCCTTGTTTTAAAGACACAAAATATCATGATCATGTTTTTAAACTTACCAAAGCTTTGTATGGACTTAAACAAGCCCCTCGAGCTTGGTATGATAGACTTATAGTATTTTTTCTTCAAAATAATTATGTTAAGTGAAATGCAGATCCAACCCTTTTTATAAATAAAGATAAGAAAAATGTTTTCATTATTCAAATATATGTTAATGACATTATATTTGGTTCAACTCAGCAATATTTAACAGATTCCTTTGAGGGTCTAATGAAATTTTTGAGTTTGGAATGAGAATGATGGGTGAGTTAACATTTTTCCTTGGTTTTCAAATTTCACAAAAACCAGAAAGAACCTATATATCTTAACATAATAATATTAAATATCTTCTTAAAAAGTATGGATATGACAACACTAAGAGTATTAGTACTCCTATGGGCACCTCCAATGCACCTGATCTTGATGAAGCTAGGAAACCAGTGGATCAAACATCTTTTAGAGATATGATAGGAAGATTACTATACTAGACAAATAGTCATCCAGACTTGATGTTTTCAGTATTCTTATGTGCTAGATATCAAACCAATCCTATGGAATCTCATTAAAAGGTAGTGAAAAGAATTTTTTTTCTACTTAAAGGGCACCATGGATTTAGGACTATTTTTACTTCTATAAATGATTTCATCTTAAAAAGTTTTTTAGATGTTGACTTTGGTGAGTGTATAATGGATAGAAAGAGTACATATAGAACTTGTCATTTCTTAGGAGATTCATTAGTTTCTTGGTCATGCAATAAGCAACACTGAGTATCACTATCCACTATTGAAGTTGAATATGTTGTAGCTGGAAGTTGTTGTTCTCAAGTTTTGTGGATGCAACGCACACTCATAGACTATGGTATGAGTTTTACCAAAACACAAATTTTGTGTGATAATAAAAGTGCCATTGCCCGTAGTAAAAACCCTTCACATCACTCTCTTGAAAAAAACATTGATATTAGGCATCACTTTCTTAGGGATCACACAAAAAAAGGAGATATCATTCTTTAGTTTATCGGAACGCAATATCAACTTGCTGACATTTTCACAAAATCTTTACATTCCGATAGATTAGAATATATTAAACAAAAGTTAGGAATGATTATCATAAGTTATTTTTCCTTGATTAAATCTCTATTAAACCAATCTTTTTATAGTAATAAACTCCTTTTCATAGGGGGAGTACATTTCCTTGTTATTTTTGAAATTTTTTTAATCATCTTTTGAAAAAATTTCGTATTGAGCTTTTGAAAAATTTTCGTATTGAGCTTTTGAAAAATTTCCGTATTGATATTTTGAAAATTTTTTGTAATGAGCTTTTGAGATTTTTTGTACATGAAATTTTCGTAATGGAATTTTTTGTACTTGAAATTTTCTTAATGGAAATTTTTCGTACATGAAATTTTCGTAATTGAAATTTTTCGTTCTTGAAATTTTCGTAATTGAAAATTTTCATACTTGAAATTTTCCGAATTGAAAATTTTCGTACTTGAAATTTTTGTAATTGAAATTTTTCATACATGGAAATTTTCATAATGTAATTTTCGTACTTGAAATTTTTGTAATGGAAATTTCGTAATGGAATTTTCATAATGCAGTTTTTTTAGTCATCTGGTTTGCTTTTAAAAAAAATTCAAGAAGAATATGACCTATTAGGAATAATCTTCCAAGCAATCTGAAAGGTATGATGTCCTTACCTAAGTTTTCATACTCATTTTTTTCACTTTCTGGTATTTTCATTTTTTCTCAGATACTAGTTTTTAATAAAAAAACGCAAAAGATCGGATCCTACAGTTATGGGTTCATGGGTTTTTCATACCAAGAAGAGGTGATAAGGACAACTTAAAGAAAAGTGAAATTTAAATCTTGGATTTCTCGGTAAATCTAAGAAAGATCAATCTGATGAGGAAAATTCTTATTTCGATTCAGAACATTAAGAATGGGAATTTGAAAGCTCATATCATTATGTATCCTGTCCTTATCTCCAAGGTCATTGTTCGGTGTCTTGAATCTTTCAAGATCTCTTTCTCTTCCACGACGAGGAATTGAAATGTAATGCTTCTCAGTGATGATACCCTCAAGAGAATGAAGGTTGGTTTCTCTAAAGAGTCAGGTGAGTTCTATGATCTACCTGAGGATGAGGCAGAAGCTGCTCTAGAAAATGTTGAAAACGCAGAACCAACAAAGAAGGCTAGGAAGAAAATAAAGTTGAATGAAGTGGAAGATAAAACCCCTAAGGCTCAATCCGCACCTCCTAATCCCAAGAAGCAAAAAGCCTATCCGGATGAGGTGGTTTCCAAATGGAGAGAGGACAAGAAAAACAATAAGGAAGGGGAACCACAATTTGTCCTAGATCCTACTAAGGCTAGGGCCTTGAAAGAAAAAGATGTTGAGGAGCTTGAAAAGAAATAAAAATAGAAAAATCTTAAGAAGAAGATGTCAGAGGTAGAGATTGTGCAATCTCTTTTAAAGGATTCTGAAGTTTCATCTGACAATATCCTATTACGAAATCCTTCTTGGTAGAACTATTACCTGAAACTCAAGGTAAAAGGTTTATGACTCCGGAAAAATCACAAGAGAAGATTGTGGAAGAGAAGGAAGCTTCAGAAGAAGTTCAACAAGCTGAGACTAGCGGTGGTTCTGATGATTTGATTAAGCAAGTTGAAGAGTATCATGAAAAGGAAAGTGTTTCTGAGAAATTTTCACTCCCGACATCTCAAGCCGGATCTTTAAAACTCGCTACACCTGCAGATGATGACAAGGGTGAAGAGAAAGTAAACATGTTTTCTGAATAAGAGAGTCATAAACACGATTTTATTCTTCCTGAAAACCATGAGGCAGGAGCTGAAAAAGAGAAAACTGATGAAGATAGGATTTTTCAGTTATCTGGAAGTGAGCATGAGTCTCTGGATGAAGAGGCTATTCTGAGAATCAATAAGGGGAAACAAGTGGTTGTTGATACACCAAAGAAAGAAATTATGAGGAAGAAGGAAGTTGGAGGAACCTTTAAGTGGATGTTGATAGAGTTATAGGAAGATCCATCTCCAAGCAAGATGTCATATTCGGAGTCATCATCTTTAGGACAAGATTTTGTTTTTCAGTCCCTGAAGAAGCTGGTGGATACCATTACAATCTTTCCATCAATTGATTCTAGATGCCAGATGCTTCATTATAGCATGAATCAGAAGTCAGACTCCGTATCCATGGTCATGGATAAGTGTGTAAAGATTGAGGCTGATCATAAGAATTTTCTTGTCAATTATGAAGCCCACAGAAATTCCTACAATAATATGACCAGGTGGTCTAATAAAATTGTTGTTGATTTGGAAGAGATTGATCAATTTCAAGAATGTGTAAAGGAAGCTTTTGATATCGAAGACTCCAAAATCAAGGAGCTTACAGATATTTTTGAGATAAAGTTAACCATTAAATAGAATGTTCAGATTCAGGATGTCAAAGACCTGAATGGGATGTTGAATTTTGTTGCCCAGAGTTGGAGAATAGATAGGGGTCTCCGAATTGAGTTGGAAGAAAATTTTATGAAGAAAGATGATTTCTAGAAGGCTTAGTAAGAGGCCCTGAATGCTCAAGAGGATAGGATCACAACCTTAGAAAAGAAAGCTGAGGAGGATCACAAAGAGCTAAAAAATTTGAAGACAATTGTAAAAAAGCTAATTCCCAAGGAAAAAGAAACAAAATAGACCCAAATCCGATCTTTTGATGTATTTTTCCTTGTACTATTTCTTCCAATCATAATGAAATTTCTTAGTTTCATGTTTTGATTGGATGTCTCTACCAATATTTCAGGTACTATATTATTTATGTCCATTCCCTCAAACTCTTTTTCAAAATCACAAAGGGGGATATGGAAAAAGAATTCAAAAGGGGGAGAATGAAAAAGATATCTATGTATAGAAGAAATATCCCCAAGTAAGGGGGAGTTTATCTAAGGGGGGGTTCTCACTACGAAGATTTCAATTCTCATGATAATGAGAAATTCTCATTCTGGAAATCTAGAATATGATCCTTAGTGTTTTAAATCCTAAGGGGGAGTTAATCGTATTCACCATTGTCCATGTTCAAAGGGAGATATGTTTTATTTGCAAAGTTAAATATTTTCAATGTCCTTTTTTTCTTTTTCGTAAGGTTGTTTGTGCTTTCCAAAAAGGAAGAGATTGTTGGGTCAATAAGGTTTTACATATGACTTTTCCATTCCATCATTCTTTGGGGAGATTGTTAAGTCACTAAAGTATCCTTATGACTTCACCATCGATTCTTGTTTTGAAAATCAAAAACACCTTTTCTCAAGGAAAAAAACATTTTATCCTATATTTTACTTTCATAAGGAAAATTTCCTCTCCCATGGAAATTTATCCTTACCCTATTTATATTGATCTTATCATATCTTTTGATTAAGGGTAAAATTTATTTTGTAATCAAAACCTCGGAATCATATGATACTTTGATATAAAGAATTCTATTTTTAGGATCTGAATTCTGAATACAAACTTTTATAAAGTACCAGTCTAAATTCTGGTTATGAACTCTAATAAAGTTCTCCTACGAATTCTAAGTACTAACTTTCATAAAGATCCATTACAAATTCTGCTGAAGAATTCTGATTACGAATTCTCATTAAGAATTATGATGAAGAATTCTGATTACAAATTCTCATTACGAATTCTGATGAATAATTCTGATTACGAATTCTCATTACGAATTCTGATGAATAATTATGATTATGAATTCTCATTACGAATTCTAATGATGAATTCTGATTACGAATTCCTATTATGAATTCTAATGAAGAATTCTAATTGAAAATTCTCATTACGAATTCTAATTCTGAATTCTAAGAAAATAGAATCTGAATAATCTTGTATTGTAGACTCCGAATTCAATTTTGGTTAGACTCCAAACTTTGTTCTACTTACACTCCAAATAATTGAATTTGGTTATGCTTACACGTATTTTTTATAAAACGATGTCATCTATTCTGTTTCTAACTAACTGTTAGTTGAGTGACACGTGTACAGGTCCCTCCGAAATTCAAGGAAAAATATGATCGTTGGAGGAGGGAGCCGACCTTTAAAGTCGTGCCTATAAATAGGAGCTCATTTGCAAGATCTCACAACTGTTCTATGACTCTAGAGACCCCACGCTATTGAAGTGATTTCTAGAGAGAGACTTTAATTGCTTTGCGCGGACTGAACTGCTCATTCATATTTTCTTTGTGCAACTCCGAATGTTAGTGATTACATTCACGGGATTCTGGGTATAGGAAGACAGAGGTGTCGACTACCTTGAAGTTCGAGGGCTTCCTTGCTGAGGAAAACCGAGGTTCTAACAACCTTGAAGTTGAGGGCTTGCGAGGATAGCAAAATAGACCCTTATCTTCATATCGAGGGCTTACCCTAGTGTGGGTAAGACAGACTTTCTTGAAAGTATAAATCAAGGGACCTTTATCCAAGGTTGTTGGATACCCTTCTCTTTGGGTTAAAAGATTTATTGTTTGTTACTTTTCCTTGTTACAAGTTTATTTTTGTTTTTCATTGTGTATGTTAAGGAGAGTATAACTATCTTATATTTCCTTACACTTGTTTACTCTGATTTTTTTAGATTCTATAAGCTTTATGGTAGAATCTTCTTTATTGTAAACTTTCATTAAGTTTCATTTTTCCGGAACCATATTACCGGACTCACTTTCTCAGAATCAAATTTCCAGAGTCAAGCAAGTTGTGTAGAATTATAGGTTTTGTGAATTCACCTTGTTTAACCTTGTTAAACATAACCAGCTTTAAGCATTCCGAGGGAATTTTTAAAGTATACAATTCACCCCCCCCCCCCCCCCCCCGTTGTATATTGAGCATCTACATCCTCATTTCGATCCTACACTATTTTCTTGCACTGCAATTAAACATTTCTAAGCTCCCTCTGAAGGATGAAGTAATGATCCCACACATTGAATCAATAGTTAATTATGGTTCAACCACTCCACTTTATTCAAGGATACTCTTCCCAAGGAAAAATATAGAGTGATATATTTTTGAACTAAAGATAAATTGGATGTCAAATTTTAAACCATCACCTATTATGTAAAGGTTGGTTATGAGAAAATACCAAACATATAAAGTTGTTATGCTTTATTTCTATATAGTAATAGATAAAATCAAAATTACTCAAAGAAATAGGTATGGTAATCTATAACCAAATTCCCATAATAATTGAGCTTCATGATCCTCTTATCCTTATATAACATTAGTGTGTGTGGAAGTAAACCCATCCATAATAAATCTTCCATGATTAAAATGTAATTTCCTCGTGTCTTATATCCTGAATCATCAAACCCCACCAACAACTGACTTTTCTTAGGTGAATGAAACTGTTTGGATTCACCCACATATCCCTAAGTCTCTTAAAAATATTTCATATCCTCTAGATCGTATTAATCTAATCCATGGAACATTAATGGTATCATGTTCCCGTAAAGGATGATGTATAATATATCAATAAATCATGGGTAATTCCTCCATACTGTCATGTCCTTAACCAACCCAAGATACCCCATATTTGGGCACTTTATCCTGCCCATGACATAGCCTAAATCTTGTTCCCAATCACAATGGGATGGAAGCTAGTTTTAGGGAATTAAAACATACATCATCTGGAATGATTTCAAATGATAAAAGAAATATAAAAAGATGGACTAACACCCAGAAGTCTGGAATGTCCACTTCGTATGTTGGGGATTTATGCAATAGAAAATAAAAAATTACTAAAATTATAATGAGAAAGAAATTTTTAAAAAGTTAATCATAACCGATAAACCCTAAAACAAACTAACACATATAAAAAATAATATAAAAACACAAATTTTAATACAAGATCACCATAAAATTGAAAATGAATAGAATAAGAATAAAAATGTGGATGGGGCCAGATATAAGATATGAGGTATACACATAACTGATTAATTCCAAAAATAAACCACACTATATCCATTTCCATATTCCATTTGATTCATCCTCACTTGTCACTACCAATATACATGAACTTAAGATCCCAAAGGTCATCTTCTGTATCCATGTAGAACTTTTACCAAACCGGTAATATGATAGAGATGAGTAAATATTCCCATTAGGTATCTACCCCATACTCCACACATAAACTGTATAATAGAAATCCTTTTAATTATAGTTTTAAATATAATATTTTAAATTGGTGATTTTCTTTCTTAATGATGAAATTAACATGATGCCATTACATAAAACAATTTATTCCATGATATTTAAATTTCACTTATAAACATTCCATAAATCCCTTCATGAAAATATAAAATTTGAAAAAGAGGTTAAATGTTTTAAAACCTAAATTGAAAACACCCATATTTGAAATAATAAAGGGACAATATTGAGTTTTGAAGAAAATTCTCATGTTTAATAAATATAATTAAAATAGGTAACATTTATACATTATTTCATTTAATAGAGGAGAAAAATGAATTCTTATCAATACGTGTTAAAAAAGAGACCGGGGAAGAATATAAGGATAAAGAAAAATATTAACCATTATCACATATATAAAATAACCATTAATCAACTATCATAAGAATAGTATAGTAAAAAAATAATGCGATGTTGGGAGATTTAGAGACAATTTAGGGACTTAGAAATACAATATCCATGTAATTAGAGCTTGATGTGATTTGACTGGCTAACATTCGTTTTTACCCTGCATAGCATGACTAAGAGTCAAAATCCCCAAAGGGATATATGATCATAATTTAGGGTCGTTAGCCATATCAATAGTAAAATATAGTGTATCACTTATACCTAGATATTTATTTTGGATACTTTTGACATCCCAGTATATAAAATGGATTTGATAAAACAATATACGACATGAATAATATATATACATGAATAAAAAAATCAATATGAACGGACACCACTGAATACCCTTCATAGATTTGGCCCCTTATTCTCAATAATAACATATAAAAATATTTCCACTAATCATGAATGTTTTTTCCACTTTACATGGTATTAAATACACTTTTCCTATTATATAAAACCCAAGAAAGGATCCACATAAATGGTACTATTATTCCAATGACACCTCTTTATAAAATTCCAACCAGGACATTGGAATATCATTGAAGAAAAAATGTTATAAAATACTCTTTGAAAATAAATCACATAAAAATCATCATAGTATATCAAAAAATCAAAGAAACATATAAACAATCTAAAAATAATGCAACATATATTTAATTTTAAATTTGTTTATTTGATTTTGGTTGAAAACCAAAACATCCTTCCTAATTTTAAAATTCCTTTGAAAAAATAACTTTATCTTTTATGAATTCACCAGGTGTGCACAGTTAGATGATAAAACATGCTTAAACATTTATATATAATAAAACCCCTTACATATACAATTAAATCAAAAATACAAAGAAATATAATTGGAAAATATTATTATTTAAACATGGTATAATTCTAAAATAATCAAATCATTTATTAAAAAGAAGCACGAAAATGTGGATTTAACTTTAATGGTTTGTATATTCTTTAACTGACTTTAATTCAACATTTTCACTAATCAAAGTTTCAATCCATATCAACAATGAAAGATAAACCCTTATAAGGACATATGAATAACTAAATCAAAAAAATACCCATGTAAATTTATATAAAATGAAACTGTAGGTCTCCATGACAATTTTAGCATAAAAAAGAAGATTGTAGTAAATAAGGAAAATATAGGAGTGCGTCTAGATGAGTTTACCTTGATGAATCATCATCAAATGTTATTAAAAAATATCATAGAAGACTTCAAAGAGAGGGATAAAAAAAGTAGTGATAATGCTTGGAGGTCTGGGGGTTGAATGGGAAGAAAGAGGGGACCCCAATGGTTAAATCCAAGTACATATAAAAGGTTAAGATCCCATATTTATTAATATAGGTAGTCTGCATGGTTTTGTGACAATGTTTACCGATTTCTGAACCAATCGAGTTGAAGGAATCAGATAAACCTAGGGAGAGTTAATAGTTTGTCCAAAAGGGTTTTCAACCCATTAGCCAACAATGTGAACACCTATATAATGAGTTTCAGGATCTTTCATGGTTGGTTAACAGAGTATTATTTAATCATGTATAAATTTTGAAACATGTAAAACTACAAAATTTCCTCTATATTTCAAATAAATTCAAACAAAATCAATAGATAAAAAAAGAAAAAAATCATTAAATAAAATGATAAAGAAAAGAGAGTTCAATGTTTGATAATTATCCCCACCACATTACTTTCTTCCCCAGTAAAGTCTTAGTATAAATGTTTGATAAAATATAGAAACATGTTTAACTTTCTCATTAATGATTCAATTCCTAATACCAAGGAACTTCATAAGACACACTAGGAAAATGTTTGTGCTACTAATAAAGGTAAATAATAAAAAAATGAATTAAATTATTAAAGAGACTCTTTAGACACAACTAAAAACTAGTTACTTCATCTTCAATATAAAAGTGGAGCATACAACCCGCACCCAACATCTTCATATATTAGCACCCATAAAATACTATAGAATATATTTTTATAAATAAATCCATACTAATGAATTTGAAACCAATAATAGGATGGGTTGGGTTATTAAAACTAAATAACTCATCTGAATGTTTAACCACTGACTCTATAAGAAATAAAGAAACATTTAATATAAAATATATCATCGATGGTGGTCTCCCCATCAGATTTATAATTCATCTAACACATTGGTTTTTATAAAGATAATCAATCTCTCCAAAAAAACTAACCAACGGAAAAAATATTCAATATAATAATGACTCAATATCACTAGAGTTTATCACTTATGATTTAAAAATACAAAAATATTGTACCATTTGGGAATTCTATAACATATAACAAAGGGAAACTATGTTAAACCAAATATGGGAAGAAAATTTATAATATAAAATACCTCAAAAACCCAATATTTCACTATATGTTTTAACTAGTTAAACATGGGTATCTTTTAAAATCATGTATTTGGATCTACCTCTTTAATACATAGCTCATATAAAAAACATTTATTGGTGTCCCAAATAGAAATGAATATGTTAGGTCTTAGAAGCTTCTTGACACCATTTTCGAACTGACCCCATTAAATAGAGATAGGATAGACTCTTAATTTCAAAACACATTTGATTATACTCATTCAATTTCCCATATTCTTAATCATAATTCTAGTCACCCTAACAAAGATCATAGAAATTATCAATTTCTTCTAGCATCCCAACCAAGCTGATATCAATCCTGACAACATTTTTTTACCTCCCTATTAGAGGAGTGAATTAAAGGAGATTTTCTGACATGGAAATCAGAATAGATGCCTCTACCAAAACACTGAGCATTAAGAAATCATGAAAATGTTGATCAAAAAAATATACTATTTTAATGAAATGATGGTGACGATCAAAAATCGAATGATCACCATGATCATGTTAATGCAACTCTATCACCATAGACACCATCATAATATCAGGGAAGTATTGATGAATGAAAAGCACCTTGAAAACATCCAATGAATGGCCCTTTTGTGGCTTAGTATGAATGATGGAATTACTTCACTTATGACTCAGACCATAGAGCCTAAATTTCTGAACTTTAAAATAAACTGACTATAGAAGTTCTTGATGGATGAAGATCTTATCAGTATCCCACAACAAATCTCTTATTTATAGGAATCTGACTTCATATGGAAGAGAGGAGGATCTATGTTTGAAACTATATAACATAATCTCTAGAGTGATCAATTAGAGGGTTCAAATGTAATGAATAACCCATAAATCCCTATTGAGAATACATTAAGACATGGTGGGAAAGGACTCTAAAAGATTGGTAAATATAGAACCAAATCAAAATAAACCTCAAAGTTCCAAACATCAAGAGACTAAATATAAACCAATGTATTAATATCAAGATATAAAGTGATAACCACTTACACAACCTTGATACCCATCATTTTACACATCAATATCGAAAACCTAAAAATATATTTAAATTATTCTTAGGAAATCAACATGAATACAATTTGAAAAAATGTACATACTAAGACACTCAATTTCATAATTGTTTTCCAAAATTTCCCCAAGATATTCTAATAAATTTTAAAAAATACTTATACGACATTAATAACAAAACATTGGTAATGGTAAACACTATAATGATGGATAATAAAAAATATTTTCTTATGAAAATTTGAATTTAGAAAATCAAAATAACATTTTTAATCATTATAAAACTCATCAAATCATCTTAAATAATCAATAAAAATAATTGAAATCAATTTAAAATCACAAGGAATCAGAATTCAAAAATGTAAAAAATACACATCTTTGTATGTAATAGATGCATGGTTTGGAAATTAATTTTATAACAATGATAATTCCACCATAGACTACCCAAATCAATCTGAATGGCCTATGAATTGTTCTCTAGACCATAAATAATAAATCATGTGACCTTGGGATACTTCCAATTATCACTCCAAAATATAAAATTTATAAAAATAACCCTTAATTCTTTGATAGATAGAATAAATACTCAAAAAAAGACAAAACATATTAAGAATAATAGATAATAGGCTTGAATTATAGAGACACACATCTGAAACACCATTGGTAACTCATGGTACAAAATGAAAAGTGTTGGATGGACCCTAACATGCACCTATAAAACAGGATCCAACAATCCAAACTATTTTCCACCATTACTTCCTAGATAACAAAAAGGCTCGGATATCATTATTTCATGAACCATCTAGGGATACCCTAACTTTATTACTCAAATCATCTTGTGACATGGCATGAAATATAATACCAATATTCATGGAGTGTAAACTAGTTTTTGGGCATCAAAACATACATCATTGGGATTGATTTCCTAGAATAAAACAAATGACACAAAGAGGAATCTCACTCATAAACCTATCATGATAGCTCTGTAAGTTATACAATCACATAATAAGAAATAACAAATTCCAAAAATAAGCCAATCAAAATAAGTCTTCAGAATATTTTTATAAATGTTAAACTATAGAATAAACCAATAGATATAAACATAATCTAAAATATAGCCAAATATATATTTTAATACAATATCACTTTAAAATAGAAAAGAAAAAAGAAAAAAATTATAATGATGATATGGAATCATACAATATATAAGCTCTACATATAACTAATCAATACTCAAAAGAAATCTCAAGACACCCCTCCCCATCCACTGAGATAATTATCTACACTTTCCACCACCAACATACCCAAACATGTGAGCCAAAAATTCATATGTTTTATCCAAGCTAATATTTATAGAACCTTCAATGTGTCATACATGAGAATATATACCCAGTATGTGTCCTCCCCAAAACCAATGAATATCATTAAAAAATGAAAACCACTTCCTGAAAGTTTGAAATAAAATATTTGTATGTAATTATATTATTTTTTAATAAAATAATTAATGTGATTCCATTACATTAAAACATTCCTTCTATTGTATTTAAATCATGTGCTTTATGAATATATACCTTTAATCACATAATGTAAACTAAAAATATGAAAATGAAAAGAATATTTTTAAAATTACATTAAAAACACCCAAGTTTGAAAAAATAAATTTATAAACCAATGTTTTTAAAAAACTTATCAATTTAAATTATTAAAATTAAAACGGGGCACATATATACAATATTTCATTTAGAAAAGGTGGAAAAACTTTCTTATAAACATGAGTTATAAAAAAAAGATCAGGAAAGAATAGAAGGACACTGAACAACAGTAACCATTTGAAAATACATAAAATATTCAAGATTCAACTATCATAATAATTACACAATCACAATCATCATGGTAACTGATGATCCCAATAGACAATCTAGTAAAACATTAATATTTAATCCATCTACTTGGTTATTTTTGTGATCTGATATCCTAACACTTAATTTAACCTTACATTGCTTGAAAAATAGTTTAAATTTCCAATGAATGATATTATCCAAAAGTGTGACCATTAGTTAGTGTAATGGTCATATCTAGTGTTTCCCATATACCTAGATTTCTAGCATATCTACTCGTGGTTTCCCATGACATAAAATCGAGGTGAGAAAATATTATATCACATGAAGTATATATATATACATACATGCATAAATATATACCAACATACATACATACATTCATACATGCATAAATACATAAAAACATACCTACATAGATACATACATACCCACATACATACATACATGAATACATACATACATACATGCATACATACGTGCGTACGTACATGAATCACAATAATCACAACAATCCCTCACCTCTAAACACCCTTCACAAATGTATGCTATTTTATTATGAATAACATATAATAAATATTTCATCTAGGGGAGATAAGTTCATCTACTTTATATGATATTGTTTCTCATTTGGGGGTGGAGGGAAATAATAAATCAATCAGAATTGGGAAATATTTCCTTTTTAACCTACAAAAAGGGTGATAGAGTTAAAGTATTTCATATTAGTTTATTATTTCAATATTCACATAAAGTTCATCGTCTTTACTTATGATGAAAATTGGTGGCCTATGATTGATTGTAGGGGGTTTATATATGGTTGCACAATCATTCACATTGGGTTTACCATTTTCAACTCTAATGAAAACTCAGAACAGTTCCCAAATTCAAAAAAAATCATGATACTTCTTTATAAATGAATAAAGTTGTTTGGGGTTTCAAACACAATGACACTTAGGAACTCACATTGGTTGAGAGGATGGGAGGATGAGATCATCACACCCTTTTTGGGAGGAATTATTTCTTACACTAAGAAACGATTTTATATTTAATATTTGTTCAGGAATCTCTTCCATATCACAATGTGGGATTGGTTATCCCAGTAAAATTATCAAGAGTTAAATCCTTTTACAAACGGGGTTTTTATTAAGTAAATCATTTGTATGTATCTGAAATTATCCATATATTCTAAATAATTTCTTAGAAGATGGTAGTTGGTTGTACTTTGAAACCATATAACCAGGAACTCTATAATTTACTGCCACACTAGGAGTGTATTGATGTTTCAATGTGTGGATTAAAACTCCAAGAGGTATCTACATAACCCAAGATAAAAGGTATCAAAAACAACATAGTTCATTTTGGTCAAATATGTACAATTTTACTTCATACAGAACGTACATATAGGAGGGAATATAGGCATTAGGTGTGGAGATCTGTCCTTAAGAAGGCATTCGATATATCCTTGTAATAATAGGAATGAGAGTATTCGTATATTGGTCTACTCTCAACCCACTAATTGGAAGGGATTTATGATTGGTTATCGTAAGGTTTAGTTACCAATGGTTTACCAATTTTGGAATGCCTTTGGGACTTATACCAAGGTAGACAATGATGTTTGGAGGCATTTGTATCCTGTCATTAAATGAAGCTTACACACTAAGCTTTCTCTAATTATGTAACATTATGATGCTAGTTATATGATCACTCCAAATTTTTAAGCCTATTTGAGTTATGATTGTTGTGATAAATAAGGGATAAGAAGTAATTAGACTCCCTCCATATGGATTTGGGGAGTATGCACTTGGGTGAACCTATATGAAGTGTTTGACATGGATCATGGGCCATAGGAATGTATCCTACATATCTTGTATGGATAGGAATCAGAGTTCTCATAGTTTATTACACTCCAAGCATGATGATGGATTGGGATATATGATCACACATAAGGGGGTCATTATTATTCTTTAGGTTTACGAATGTCAGAGACTTATAAAGAATGGATATCGATGTGACTTTTTCATTCTCTACAGTTTGATAGATAAAAGGAGATGATGACCAAGAATGGAATATCAAATATATTTGGTATGACACAAAGTAATGTCTGAGAACATAACATGAATAGGGTCGCATGAGTGTGTAACCCTAACACATTAAGGGAAATCCCTTATTAAAGGGAGTTCCCATCGGAATGTTCATAGTTGGGGTTTACATGGTGCATGCCCAAGTGTGTCTACTAGACAAGGTTGACATATTGGAGGGTTTCTATATAACATGTATGTGGTGTCTTCCTGACATATTCTAAATATCTGGCTTACATATCTTGGGTGTCTATATTATATGTCCAAGGTGTCTACCCGACAAGCCTGGGGTTCTTTACATGATCAAAGAAGATATTTCTAGGGCCTTTCATGAGATCAAGGTCGACATGTCTAGGGTTCTTTGGATGAACAAGGATTAAATGTCCAAATGGTTTTCGTAAAATATATAATATTCCTAGATTCTATCAGATGATCTTCCTAACATGTTAAAAGGTAATCACATAACTTGTCTATCATGTGTAGGGGCTATCACATGATATGGATGACACGTTCAAAGGGAATCGTATGACTTCATTGTCATTTCCAGATGACATCTCATGATATTTCTAATGTGTCTGAATGACTTCTCATGAATTAGATAACATGTTCAAAGGAATTCACCTGAAATAACTAACATGTCTGGAGGAATTCACATAAACAAGCTGATCTGTCCAAAATGGCATCACATAGTCTACTTGATATGACCATAGGGAATTGTATGAACTAGATGACATTTCTATAGGACATCAAATGATTCTTATAACACTTATAGGAATTTTATAATCCATAATGAATGGTTCATACCCAGTATATATCCTCATACACATAAAAATGGAAATATCTATCTTCATGTAAGGATTTCTTAATTTTCAGCCTTTTATCGGATAAATTATGTAATAACCATCACATGTTGGCCTACTAATGCCTCACATGACCAAGTATACATATAGAAACTCATTATTTTGATCATTTAATAAAGTATATAGTCATTCCCATGATCAATAGAGTGAACATATGAATCATATATACATACCACATAATCCCTTATGTTATTCCCCAGGTTTACCGGTGGATGGATCTTTTGATTGTATAATTCTACACATCAGGAATTCCACTCTCATCTTTATTATACCGTGTGTATTTTTACTATGTTGAGGGTGTAGGGAGTTAATATTCCTCACCAACATGGATATATGACACTTCATACGATTCTTAAATGGCATATATGATATTGAGTCAGTGGGGAGAGTGTCACATCATGTGCTATGTATGATCCCACCATGGGTCATCCCTGATGTCATCCTTCTGTTTCATGATAAAGAGTGACTATATAGTCACTCATTCATTGTAATATTTATCGATACCATGTCTTGTCAATTTTATTTCACATAGTTATATAAATAAGTCAAAGGGACATAGAAATATAATTCTGATATGCCTGGGACCTTCACTAGATTAGGTTGGCATGTATGGAGATATTAGTGAGGTTAAGCTAGAATGTCTAGAGCCTTTCACATGAATCTCAATGTAACTCCCATTTTCATGAATCTTCCACTTATTTAGATTTTATTTTATAAATAATATAGAGTTATACCAATGGTTTTCCATTAGGTCATCGCATGATGAAATGAACATGTATGAGACACTTTTCATGATGAAGGTGACATGTATAATAGCCTTTGCATGAATAATCCATCATATTTCTAATGATTCTGAAATGATATATAACTACTCCAAAAACCCGCATAATCATTCCATGTGAAAATAAATGTAACAATCTTTTCATGAAGATTCTACCCTTTTTAGTAATTATTTTATAGTGGTTTTGAGTGATTGTCAAGAATCATTCTATCAATTTGTCTTATGATTGAGGGAATTCATCTGGAAGACTTTACAACATCATCTTCACATTTTAGAATCTTTATAAATATTAGTATATATAGTTAGAGGAAATTTTTGTGATCATGAATAGAACACATGAAGTGCCTGGACCGCTCATGTAATTTCCTTACGGTCATAGGATCTGTATGACCTAGGTTTCTAATTCCAATGTATTCATGCTTCTTATTTATTCCATTTTTAGAGAAAATTATATCTACGATTCATGTGTTTCTAAAATAATAAAATGGTTTATTTTTAATTGGAGGGTATCAAAAAATTCACCCCCACACTCACTCAGAAGAAAGGTCAGTAGGGGAATGGACACAGTTCTGAGAAAATTAAATACATGCATGAGTCCTTTGGGCTCTCAATGGTTGGTGTTCTAACCAGATGTTGGTTTTTTCTAAGACTGTTATCATTATATGGGGATCCCTCTAAATTGTGATGTAGGGGGAGCTCATTTAAGTCATTACCCAGATGTCCAGATATCTTGTGATTTCCTCTCTTGCATAATCACATCAAAATATTTATTAATGAAACAACATCTTTAGAACCATTAGTGAGACCCTATCACATGATCTCTTTGTGTGATCTCTTATCATGATCTCCTTTTATGGATGAATCATGAAAAAAACTTATTATATGATCTATGGTAATTTAATTTAAACATGACAATTATTTTTGGTTGTAGGGTTTCTTCACATGATTCATGTGATCTTGGGGTTTTTAATGTGATTGATTAATATTTATTATATTTACATGACCTTTATATGTTCACTTGATCAGAAATGGATCATGTGATCATAAGATGTTACATGGGACACCTGACATGTGAGATTTTTAGCAGGTCATGTGATTGTGAACCATTTTATGGGTCAGATGATTCACATGATGATGCACAGGCTATGTACTTATTTTACACTTTTGGATAAGTTTCCATGCCCATATAAAATAGGGTTCTTGATTAGTATGGATTTATTTATGGAATAAGGCCACAACATAAATGTCTCATTGGAATGAAATGGGTTTTAACATAGATGCCAACCAATTTTTATTCATCCATTCATATTAGTTTTAGCCACTGAAACTGATGGGGAAGAGCTTCTCGTAATATCATTTTTCATAATATTTACCTCTATATTAGTATTTCCTAAAAAAGGATCCTATTGTAAAAAATCATTCAGATATAATTACTTATTATTGGATCTTGAAGAATCATAACACATTTAGAGTAAATATATCTCATATGGGATACTTTATTTCTGAGGATAAATTCTCTTAAGGTGGCATATTTTAGTTGATTCCAATAGAATTTGAAGATGTCCATCATGAATCAGAATCTAACATTTACATATATTGATTTATTATATATAAATATTCCATAAATCAGATGTTTGGATTGTTCCCCAACAGGGAAATTTGGGCAGGAGGGATCTTTCTATTGGACTAGGGCTAACCTTTCTAGGTACAACATACCGCCACAATATTCATTGCTATGTTGAGTCAAATTGGAATGTATGAGGCCACATGGATTTCAAAAACCCTCATTTGTTTTAATAGTACTTAAATTATGGAATTAGTTAGATAACGGAGTCCAAAAATAAATACATTTCATCTGACACATAGAAAGGTGGGAATTAGTCTCCAGGATATCTATAAAAATCAGTGCACCAATTTTAGGATATATTTATGATGATTTTTCAATTCTTCATCTACTTGGTACAATGTAGAGATGTCCCCCCATTTATATAGAGTTGATCAAGATAGATAAGAATGCCCTTTGGAATTCCCCACTTCCTTAGGTGGATATCTAATTTATGAAGTGGGCAGGATAATTTATCATGAAGGTTCATTCAGATAAAAAATCCAAGAATTCCAAGACCTGACCATCACAATAGTCTTTTAGGTCCAAAGGTTCCTATTAGACCATAGATTAAGAAGTTTAATTCAAAAACTATGGGTGCGGTGTTGTTCTAGATGTTGACTCACCTATTCAATTGGTAGACTTTCTTGAAATTTACGTGAGTGGGTACCTAATCATGACCTCAGAAAAGGGTGGATTCAAGGTTTCTACTTTTATGATGGAAGTTTCTATGTAGGGATTATTATTTTTTATCATTATAATGTTAGATATAATATATTGGATACTTTTCCATGTTTATATGGAATGTTCCCCATATAAATTCTTTACCCCTTTCTAGGTATTCTGGGGTTGGATTGGGGTACACCAGGTCGGATTTGAGTATTTGAGCACCAAGAATAACCCTCGTATTCACATTATTCCCTTTTTTCAATGTATTATTGGGGGTTAATACCACCACTTTTAAGGTATGGGAATTCAATTCTTCCCTTAACTACTATCAAAACTTCTCTTAAATTCCATACAAGGCACCAACTTGCTATATAATCAAAAATGGACAAGAAATCTATGAAGCTTAGTCTTAAATGATTTCAATTCATAAGGGAACCCTCTCTAGTAAAATATATTGATGGATTTTCTACAATTGGTATGCAAATTTTTAGTTCAGGTGTCCATTTTGATGAATTCAAATAATGTTTCCTAATTTTATAAAAATACTATATAATATGTTCCAGCTGGTGGCTTTCCAATTTCAGCTGATGTTCACAAGGGAGGAGTCTCAGACTCAAGTAGTCTTCCCTCCAACCAGCATTGATGTTTGTCTTTACAAGCATTGTTCTATGAACTATATCTTCTCATACCTAAATGGGAAACAATATGAATCAGTACCTAAGGCAACAAGGATAACGAAAATTATCGATTCTTACCAGATACCTATAAAAACAACTTTCTTCCAGTAATCCAACAACATAAAATATGACTCGTAAAGAAGTGAGGCAACTAGAATAATTTTTTATACCAGGTAGGGCGCTAGCTAGTGTATCTATAATGGGAAAGGTTCATGTAAGTGAAGGATTAGCTAGTTTGGTGTTTCCTTCTGCAATTTAGATATAGGAAATTTGGTTGGAGGATAATTCATCCACTGAAATCTGGTGTTTTCTATATCATGTAAAAATAGACATGATGGGATTTTCAAAAATCAATTCACCCATGGAAATCAAATATAAATACAAAAATATAAAGGATGAGACCATCCTTTAAGATCCTGATGAGACATTAAAAAGTGTGAAAGCCCTGGTCCACTATTCATATCAGGTGAAATAGATGATGGTTCCTAGAACAATTATAGTTTCTGATGATGAGGGATTTCATATTATCCCAAAGAAGTGGTAATAATGACCTCATTACCATCATTAAATGAATAAATTATTCTCAAAACCATAGTTTTAGAATTTCTGTATTCCCATGGAGATAGTAGGCAGATGAAGGGGACTGTTTAATCCTACGTTCTCCAATATAATTTCTTGGAGGCATGGCTACTGCAACTGACATAGGTGATGACTAGGGGACTGATGATGATGGTTCCCTATATCATGGTGGGTACCATACCCAAGGAATCACAATATGAACCTCAATCGGTACCATCCCCCATTCCTTCATCGTAATCTCTTTATATGGATCCTTTTTTAGAGATGAAAATAAAAATAAAGTGCTCCAAGTCACTAGATATTTCTCATCCAAAATCAACGAGTAAGGTTCACACATTATATATACTTCTTTATATGACATTTAGGAATCTTATTATAAACCATCAAAGGGTTAATTCCCCTAAAAATTCCATGTAGAGGAATATAATATTGTTCATTAGAATATCAGTGGGATTTTTACTACTCTAGAAGAAGCTTCTACACTGGGCCTAGTCCACTAGGAAGTGAAAATGGTTATTGTTCCAACACATTCATGCCTATAATTTTCTAATTATTCTCTCAGAATTTTACGATTTGATCCAATGTATTAAAATACACTTTTGGAGGTGAATGATTATAATAACAATACTACTACTAATTTATCCTAAATAGAGGTGTCTATGGGTGAATGTGACAATTTTTTTAGAGGCAGAACATATTTTCCAATTTTTATTATATCTCCTGACATTTCTTTTCTATTTTATCCCATAAAGTGGGTGAGTGGACTATGATGATTTAAAAAATGTCAATAGTGTTACCATGTCATGCATCACAAGTCAGTGTCACTTCTTCCCCCAAAGATGGGATTTGTGAGCAATTTATTTCCAGTGATGCAACTGAGAAAAGTATATTTCCAGCATTGATCGCATCCATTGACTATTTTACATAATCTTATTATTCAGTTGATGAATTCTAATCCTTTGTTTCTCTGATTATAATACTTTAACCTCAGATATCAATAATTCATGTTCATTATTCTTTGACTCCTCCAATCAATTTTTACTAATGTTGGTGCCCTCACTGTACCCAACTCATCGAAGGCTGCAAGTATGGTTCCCTCACATAGTGACTTAGTACAAGAATATATTGAGGATCCGAGATTATGATTTAGTCAATTCTCAATGTCTAAGAAACTTCTTCAAAAAATTCAATGATAAGTGTGGGTTGATATTTGGACCATAGTCTCAAAGGGCCCTTTGGAGGCATTGAAGAATATACTAGTTTAACAACTCACCAAAATATGACAACCCTAATTTCTATTACAACTTAAACATGATTTATTAAATAAAACTTCACTTGATACAACAAATAAGATCGATAGGTTTAGTGTCTTTGGGGCTTAGGATCATTACATAAAAACTTAAAACATGAATTACAACATCATTATTGAAAACTTCCTTTACATGACCACTACATTCCCTTGTACTTAGCATTGCATGGGATAACCTGAGGACATGCATAAGAAAATGGTGATCTATAAATCCCAGTAAGGGAGTACACATAGAATATCATGAGGAGTACAATACATGTTAGGAAATAGGAATATCAATAGAGAATAAGAGAAACATGAACATAAAGTCATGATAAATCATGATAATCATAACATGGAATTGTGGCAACAACAGTTAACATGAAATTAGCATGAGCCAAGGCTCATTGAACATGGAACATGAGTAAATCCTCATTTCACATAAAGCACGAGTAAACCCTCATTTCACTTGAATTAGCATGAGTAAACACTCATTGCACATGACGTATCATGATACTATACTTTACCCAATGCATTGGAGCGTTATAAGGGCGCACCCTTCTTAAACATTTCATTTCATGCATAAGTGTGCTACATGGATCATAAAACATGGATTCATAAAACATAAACATTTATTCCACGATAAAGGAATGTGGAATTAATACATCAAACATTATAATAAATAAGGAAAGGTGTATAAAGGTTAATACCCTTGATGGAGAAATGGGCATGGTGTCCACTACACAATGGCATTGGCTTAGAAAATCGGTGCGATTTCGACAGCGTAACGGTGTGACATAAGAATTCATAAAAATGGTTGATGAAAGATTAAGGGGTTCCTAATAATATTTACATGTAATGGAAAGTAAGGAGGTAATATGGATACATGTCCCAACAATTGTAAAGAAATTTAGATTCATGATACAAAGGTATTGCTTGAATGTAAATGAGGAGAGAGAAGTTCCTTTCGGAATTTTGGCATAGTAACGGGTGTACATGGGAGGCATTTAATGAGAGATAAAGGGGTATCCCATAATTAAAACATAAATAGGTAAGTATGAGGGAGGTTTGAAACCATACCCCAATATTCATAATTGAAATTAAAAGGGAAAAACAGCTTAAAGAAAATTGGATAAAATTGAGAAAGGAAGAAAAAACCCTTACTTGGAAGTGTGCTTCCAAAGGCGAGAGAGAGGCTTGTGAGAGGCTTCTTGGGAGCTTGGGGCACCTTGGGAGGATTCTAGAGAGAGTAGGGAAGAGGTTGGACGAACTCTAATGGCTTTTTGTGAGGAGGAAGTGGGAGCTTGGGTGGGTTTATATAGGAAAGGTGAGGGAATTCTTAATTATTTAGGTTTGGGTCCCCTTACATTAAATTAATCCAAACCACAAACCATCACATGGTTTTTTCCCATGTTTATTGGAAAAGGAAATATGAAAACAATATTTTATAATTCCAAGGTCCTAACTTCTTAAAATAATAAGGTTACTTTTGTGGAGTTGAGTCACACTCCCATGGAAATTAATTTAAAAAGACAAGGTGTTTAATAAGTTTTGAAGGGTCCATTAATGCTTTGAAAAGTAATTCAAACAAACCCAAAATCACATTATTTTAATGTTAAAACATATATTGTCTGAACATAAAGTTTATAGAATTTTATTTCATCACTATTGGGTCATTATGATGTCATAAAATACATTAAATATTTAAATAGTATTTAATTTTTACCCAAAAAATTGACTGTCTCAGAAAATTATGAAAAATTCACCGTTGGATAATTTCGATGTCCTGATTCCAGAAATAAAATTTATTTTATCAAAATAATTTTCTAAATATGTTAATTTTCACTTTGAAAATAAAAAGCGATATATATCGAAAATTCACGGGTTTTGAAAAAAATGGCTTTCAAACCTTAATAAAAATTATAATTGCATTCATAAAATTATAAGATAATTTATATTTAATAAAAATTAATTTAATAATAATAATAATATTTTATTCAAATATTATTTAATTCAAAAGTCCCTTAATTTAATAAAATAGAATTCTTAATTAAATAATAACTAAAAATACTCTTTGTACTTTAAAAACTATTTACAATGTATCGATAATGATAAGAAGGTATATTTATTATTATATACAAAAAAATAATATACATGAACATATAACTAGCGGTTTGTTACATAACCCCTTAAAACAGCTGCATAAGACCTAAGGGTAAGGTGTAAGATGGTGATAGACTCTTGGGGTAGCTCACATAACATCGCTCGAGTGGTAATTTCTATCAACTTCCAATTTTCCCATAGACGGTCCCATTCGAGCTTGACATGATGAAGCTCAGCTTGGGCTTGGTCAAGAGTGAAGCCCATGGATGCCACCTCTTTTCTTATCTTCAACAAATGGGCTTTGTATGGTGCAATTCTACTGTATGAGGCCATCGCTTCTTTTGTCTGAGTAAATTGGATTTGTTAAATCCCTATATTTATACTAATCATGTGATCATTGTTCATCGGCTATATTAGAAATGGTCAAAAATTATTAACATAACACCAATGAATTTGACATTTTATATAAACATAAAAAGACATTTAATTAGATCAAGAGGGATTTCCATTAATGAAACTTTGGGTCGTTGAAAAAATGTGATCAATACTGGGAGGTATGATATTGGATTATTGTCATTTGAAATCATTCATCTTCAGTATGAGTCGTCTCAGTTGTATCATGCGGTTAAACCCTTATATAAAACTATTTTGGAGATGTAGGGGCTCTTTGAACTAGAGGAGAAGGCAGAACTCTATGTTTTTTCTATGACTGAATCATTACATAAGATTGTAGTGGAAGAAACTAAATTGGTTGATAAATTATGCTAACATATATCCTCACTATAGTATAATTAAATGAATATCAAGGAATCCAGTGAGAAAATTTTATAATGGGACTATAATTTTATGAGTGTCAGTTGATTTGAGGATTCATGGGTGATATTATAGTGTGAAGAGAATACTCCCTCATTTTCACATTATCAATGAATCAATCCTTCCATAATTTAAATGTTTTATTGAGTATTTCATTCATTCATTATGTTCATGTAATTTTATTAAATCAATATCTTATAGATCATAAAAAATATACATCCCTTTTATAATATAGAGTGAACAAAAATTATGAACTCAAATGTTGGAATCACAATATACCTTTCTTGAAAATTGACCATAAACAATTATATTCAAAATAATCCACATTGATTTATATACTCAAGTTTCCATAGGATCACATAGTTAAAAGTGATAATTTGGGTGAATATAACTCAAAGTTAATGTCCCCAAACTTTTTATTAAATCATTTAGCTCAGCGACCAGAGCTTGATTTTTTCAAGGGACTAGTAATGATCCGTACAATTGTTGCATCCTTTAATAAATATTAGTATAACTATTTAATAATAATTATATGGGGAAATATTTGTTGGTGTGGAATTGGATTTTACTCAAGCTCCCCTTTTTAGGTTTTCAAACTAAATATTTTTTTTCCTTTTTCCATTTGGATGTTTTAGAACATCTAAATAATATCATTATTGTACTTTAGGGAGTCCTAAATCAGATCTTCTATTGTTGTAGTTTAGTGTCTTCTAGATCATACCATCTATTTTTCTTGTTTAGATTATTTTATGTCAAACTATCTATTTCTATTTTTTTTCTTCTAACTTGGACAATATATTTTTGTAGTTTAAGACCTTCTTTCTCATACTTTTTTTCTATGGTTTAGGGTCATTAAGTTCAAACTATCTATTATTTTTTGTGGAGGATTGTTATTCATGAGGGATTATGAAACCCTGATCCTTTTTGGGAGTCTTACGAATGAGTATCCATGAAGGGTTATGATACCCAACATTCATAATTTATATTCTGAAGAATTTTTTTCCTTAAGTATTCAAATACCATATATTCTTAAAGAAATTATAAACAAAGGGTATCCATGATGGTTTGTGACCCCATGAATACTTGTTGATATCTTTTTTGATGTATAGTGGTTTAGTATTATGGATTCCTAATCTTCATGGATAGTTAGAATATGGGTTGTTTAAATCACGTGTCTAGGAGAGTGATCCATTGAATATGGAATGGGGAAAACATTCCATGGATGAGCACAACACACTATAAGGTGTCGAGTTCCACTAAGATGTCTGTAGGTTTCATGAGGACTATACATCCATTATTATAAGAAGGATATTCCACTAGTTAATGGATAAAATTCCTTTAGGAATGAGCCCATAGTGAAAGCATGAATGGTAAATAAGAGGATTACCTTCTCCTTTACAAGGGTAATGGATGGTTTTTGAAAATTCAAATGTTTGGATAATGAAGTGGGAAATGGAGAAAGAGCTATTAAATAAGGGTTCTACCACATTAAGGTAGTTTATTTCATGTTTTGGAAGCTTGATCCATACACTATGTGGTTTTGGATCACATTATGTGGTCTATCTAATGGTTCTATAATAAAATATAACATTTCTACTTTGAGAATCGATACAATATAGGGTGACGTAATGTTGATGATGCCCTATCTGCTAATTTTTCTAGTTATACGGATTTTAAATCATGGTCTAGGAATATATGAGTCAATTGAAAGTGGGATTTAAATGATACATGTCAATTATTAGTAATGGATGAAACTTTTATTTCACCTAACCAAGACAACAGCTCATGGATTTAAGGGGTACCTTTACCATAGGACCAAAACAACCCGTAGGTGCAAGATCTAAGGTGTTTCATTATTCACCAATGAATCCTAGTGGGGGACCTTCAGAGTAGTCATTAATTGTTACCAATACACTACATATAATAACCAATAGATGTTAATAAAATCCATGAGTCACTAAGAGAAGTGTATCGACACAAGGAATTTGTGAGTATCAGCTCAGATTTTAATGATATGAAGGTTTTTTTTTGGAAAATGTAATATTCAATAAGGATTCAGGCATAGTTAATATTTTTTCATTGACTAGTGAACATGTTATCATGTTTAGTAGAACTGAAAAATTATTACTCAAACTTCTAACCAGACCATGGGGTCCAGTGAGCATGGATAAACTTTTACAAGGGCCACCAAATGGGCCCTATAAGATTTATGCCTTTTTATTTTCACTGTAATGTTTTCCTAAACTCTATATATGAATATTTTACTGAGTGGAAACTTGAAATTACTCAAAACACCCTTTTTGGATTTTCAAAAACTCATGTTGTATGTCTCTTTCACTATAAGTATAGGGTTTTCCACTTTGGACCATCAATGTTTAAAGTCTAAGGTCATACAGTTTTGACCAATGTGCATGCAGTTTAATTTCATGATGCACATGGAACTTATAAGAGGGGATTGTTACACAATATCCTAATTGGGATTCCCAAGGATATAAGTACTCAAAAACCTTTCATAAAAAAGAGGAAAAAATTGTAAATCATGGATCAGGGTTCTTATATCAAGAATTATGATATGAGACAAACATACCGAGGATGATCATGAATCACTCTATAGTGATAAACTCAATTGTGATGTTTTTGGGGCTCACATGGAATAGAAGACCCCTTATCATGGTAATGACACATTTGGTTGATATCTAAGATCTCATATAGATGGAGTGAAGGTAGACATTCATAGTCAAACAAATGTCCCATGAATCCAGGTGTCCTTTCCCAAGGGCCATGGATGGTTTGTTGAAATTCAAGACACTCATGAAATGATGTGTGGTTTATAGAATGAGTTTATCATAAAGATTATGGAAGCATACTGAACATTTGATTACCAGGGTTTGGATCTTGTGGTCTTTTGATAAGGAGTGATAATGGATGATGCTTTTCATAGTTTAGAATTTTGCAGTAGGGATTCACTAGTTGTGTAGTTTAATATCATGGGATGTGGATGTTTCCCTTGAAGTTTAACATCATGTGGTATGGATGTATTGTTGATAGTAATCACTGTCATAGGGAAATCAGGTCTTTACCGATGATGCATACCATGGGATGAAGGGGTATAATATTACCATGTCATAATCTTTCTTTTACAATGGGTAAAATTCAGAAATTTATAGCATCAAGAGTATCCGAACCTTATTCAATATTTGGGTTATAGGAAATGTAAATAATGACCTAATAATATAATAGTTAACTAGAGTTGGAAATCGGTGGTTATAGGTGAACCATTGATAATGGTGAAATCCTATATTCTATTTTGTTAGGAAAATAACTCCAGGGTTCAAGGTGGACATCTCCTCTAGGAAAAAAACACCATTAAGAGTAATCTCTTAGGCATTGTGTTATTAAAAATAGAATACTAGTGGTGTCCCTTTAGATTAACCAATCAATGTTGCTCATTTTCTACATGGGAGAAGTAGAAGAAGGGGACCCCAAGGATAATGAGGTTCCCATAGAATAATATCAACTCAACGAATTGGATGGTATCAACTCATGTATCAGATATATCATGTTGTTTTATGGAGAAGATAACATAAAAGTAGGTTTTATGACCTCTAAAGGTTATGATAGTTTGAATTGAACACATTTTGAGGTAAAGGGATAAAATATGTTATTCTTGAGTGCACAATAATTAGAGGGGATGATCTATTCAATGTAAAGACCTCTTGTCATGTAGTTTAACTTCATATGACAAGGGAACTATCCTTCAGTGTAACATCATGTGACAAGGACGTTGATCACTTATTTGGATAGAACACACATAAATCACATTGGTTAGAGAGGCATGTCGGGTTCCCTAAGCTCACATGATTATAATTAACATGAGAAAAAAGAGATAATTGGATAGTCAATCTAGTTGTGTGAGAGTGCATGATAAGGAATATGTGGGGGTGCTCACATTTGGGAATGAAATAGAATCCCCTCACAAATGTGGTTCTCCCCAAGGGGAATAGATGGGAGTGGAGAGAACACACATCTATTCCAGAAATGGAGGATTATGGCAATACTACAAATACCATAGAATGGGGATCAAGCTACATGTAGTTTTTAGGTCTAATGATTCCTATATAGAACAAAATCCTTTATAGGAACGGTATGTTTCTATATATGTTTTTACTGGTCCTAGGATTTTGGATATGCATTTCAGTACATATCCTATAATAATAAGAATCAATCTATTTGTAGTTCTTTAATGGAAAATTCAATATTTTGTTCTGACCCATACATTGAGGTAAAAACTTCCATTTATATTGGTAATGGACCCAATATTGATGATATGAGTGTCACTACATATAATATGGTAATAGGAATAAAAACATATGTATTTATTGTATACATGTTCATTTTGGATGTCCAAACTATGTA
Source organism: Viscum album (assembly GCA_963277665.1). Lineage (NCBI taxonomy): Eukaryota > Viridiplantae > Streptophyta > Magnoliopsida > Santalales > Viscaceae > Viscum > Viscum album. The sequence continues at coordinate 801,330,284 of OY728167.1, read as the reverse complement.
TATGGAGGGAAGACAATTTTATATTGTATCTAGACACATGATTGATGATCTGGGTGTCACTGCATATCATATAGTAATATGAATCAAGCCATACATAGTACATGAAAGTGAAAACTCCCCTATGTGAATCTAACTCACATATATGGATGAGATTACTTAATTTCACTTTGAATAGATCTAAATCAGGTTCAGTGAATCGTTCATGAAGTAACATCCTTCATATAGTTTAACTTCATTCAGCCAATATTTATTCCAAGCAGTTTAATGTCATGCAGCAAGGACGATTTTTGTGCAGTATAAAATGATGTTGTAATGGTCTCTTCTGTATTGTTTAATGTCACATGTCAAGGAAAAATGATATTATGTAGTGTTAAGTCTTGATTCTAGGACTTGTAATCCCTAATTCTAGCCATGCATAGTACATTGTGAGTAACCATTCATCATTGGGGGAATAATTCTTTCTATATCCATTGTGTGCAATAAGTAAGAACCATTTGAATAGAACTTATGTATGATGTAAGGACCTTACTACTTGGGATCCATATTAGGATCTTTTTTTCAAATATATTTGTGTTTTTAATAACAAATACTATTTCTACATGAATGAACAAGTAGAGGTGAACCTTTTCATTTAAGGCGTGTACAATCCAATTCTGATAAACTTCAAGGTTGTACAATGTATGAAAACATTTATCATCAAGATGTTGAAACTCATCTAGCTACGTTTTGATTGGTATTTATATGATATTTTTCCACAAATATATTTTCAGTGTGAGGAAAACTAAACTTCATTTGGAAACACTACTTAGTTTCCCCATACCAATGAATATAGATTCCCATGTTTTATAGTGCACGTGGTCATATAGTTGGCCTATAAAGAATGTAGGATCTTGTATAGCCAAGACATCTTGTACTTGTCTAGCTTGGACATCTTGTACTTGTCCACCATTTATTGGAGTATATTTTACAGAGTCTAACTGATGTACTCTATTTATCCATTTTACATTTCATGATCATAGGATGAATGTTCATACTCAATGTTGTACTCCTAGTATTGTTTCTTCAATTCGAAAGAACTTGAGTTGGTGATTTTGTTTGTCATTATTGGGTGGGTTCCACCGAATATGGTGATGAAGTTGGACATTAATGTATTATTTATATTCGTCATATTTAATTCCTTGAGGGGTGTCACCTCATCCAATTTGTAAAAGAATCTAATAGTAGTAAATATGTATTTTAACTGCTTATTTGTAGCTAGGGGATGTGGCCCCACAACATCCATTCCCCATATTGAAAAAAAAGGGAATACATAGTTGTATGTTGTAAATCTTGGGGATGATGGATGAAGTTTACATGACTCTGGAATGCATGAAATTTCATGGTGAATTAACATAGTTATAAATCATTATTTTCAAATACTAAAAATCCTCTTAATTTGGTGAGATAGTAAAGTCCTAGACTGATAAGAACTGTAAGAGAATTCATTTAATTCATTAATGATGGTGGAAATCTCTCTTTCTGTAATGAATCTAAAGATGGATCTATCAAATCCTCCTTTATAGATGAATTTCATCTTAATTATCCCATCATAAAGGGTAAATTTCACTTCTCAACATCTATTTTGTTCCATTTTATATTAATCGCATAGGAGGGTTCCATTTTTCAAGTCATTGACTAGGGGATCCATCCATCCAAGGGTGGATATAGATTCATCATGCTCTAGGGATGTATTGACCTGATGATTTCTTCCACGTCACATATGATGATTGATGAGACCACCCATCAGTGTATCATGTAAAAAACCACATATTCCATATTGGTACTGGCCAGGACTGTGGATGCATTTGCTGGTGCATTAGTGTGAGCTTTTTTTTATCGAGGGATGAATACAATATTATTTCAAAAAGTAATTATTCCATCAATCCTCTGATGTAGCCGATGATATGGTATTTTTATTCCTATTTTCTAGAATAATATTTGTTGATTTGTTTCATAACTAGCTCTGAGCCTCCATTCATGTTTAGTTAGGCTATTTCTAGTCATAGGTCTAGCTTCATGTTGTAAATAAGGCCTTGGTATTTTGCATCATTATTAGTGTAGACTTCAGAGAGTGAAAAAAGAGTAGGAAAATTTCTTTTGGGTGGGGGAATAAATAAAATCCCTAGAACTACACGGTTGAGCTTGACATTTTCCATTTTCCATACAATAGGAATTTGGGAGGTCCCATCAAAATACATCTTTCATGTTCAGAGGGTTTCATGGGAATAGAAGCCCCCATTACGAGAAAGTTCATTGTCCACTTTAATTCTTTCCAGGTTGAGATGTATTGTAAGGAAATCAGCTAGGGTCTTCCCTTTTAATAACTTATTTAGAAAAAACAAGATGTCAAATTGTTATAGGAGAACCACCCATTTGGAAAAATTCCTAGATAATATAAGGGGACAAAATATGTACTTCAGAGTTTCAATAAGAGAGACACGGTGGGATTCTTGATGCTTCATGTAATATCGTAGCTTCTATACTAAAAATATTTTTTGTGAAGTGCATCCTCTTGAAATCGAATTACTTCTTCTCAATACCTATAATTGTTTGACTGAGAGGTTAGTGGTTATTTTCATTCCCATATCATTTTTATGTATGGAATGATCACCTAGAGATCATTCCATAGAGGACACATATAGGATAAATAGATTTACTTCAACTAGTAGCATCAAAACCAGCGAGTGTAGAAAGTACATATTGATATTCTTGAAATCATATTAGTAGTACTCATCCCATAGATATATGAAAATATCTTATTTATTATCTTTATGAAGGGGATATATTTTATAGCTAGGTTATCTATGAACCACCTAATATAATTGAGGATTCGTTGGAGACTACTCAATTTTTTATGATTCCAAGGGGTTTTATTGCTAGGATTTCCCTAGTATTTTTTGTATCGATCACAATGCCATTATGGTTTACCAAAAATACAACTAATTTAAATTATTTTAATCAAAAATAACACTTAAGAGGATTTATCTTTAAACTGTACTACTACGACTTGACGAAGATAGTTTGAAGATCTATGAGGTGACCACATTATTGTTGAGATTTAACCACTGATCTATCTTCCTAAAATTGAAATATTCATCCCAGTAAGTGTTTAAGGATATGTTGTATGAATCATTTGTATGTAGTTCCATAATTATTTAATCCAGAGAGACTGAACTAATAATAGAAGATCCTATAAGGTTCTTTGAAGGAAGTGACTTCCTCATCTTCAGGGGCCATCTTTATCTAATTATGCCCTGAATACCCATCCATAAAGGAAAGGGATTAGAATCAAACTATTTTATAAATAAAAATTTCTACAATAATTAATAAGAAATAATATTTTGCGTAGTGTTGATTAAGGTCTCTCAAATCATAGAACACCCTAATCTTCACATTCCTTTTATTAATGGGGATGATGTTGGTGAGCCATTTTCGGTACTCTTCTTCCCAAAAAAGTTTTCTTTGATAAATTTTTAAACATTATATTCTACATTAGTAGTATGAGAGTATTTCATTATACTTGTTACCTTTTTTAAAACATGATGATCATCAAGAAAGTCTGGGTTATGAGTAGAAACATCAGGGTTTATCTGAAGAATTTCATTATAATTCCAAGAGAACATGAAAAAATTATTATTTAGAAATGAAATGTAAAACTCTTATCCTCAAGAGTCATGGAATAACTATTCAACGTTGGATGTGGGCCTTTTTTGTTCCCAGATTCTCTTAACAAAGTTCATCGATTGTGGAGTATATTCCATATTCAAATTTGGTAGGGGAGTTCCTGAGGTTGTCCTCTTCTTCTTCCATCTCTATGTCCATGGAGCCATTTTCAGACATGGTGGATAATCCAATGTAATATCTATCACTATCGAGATAACAAAATCCATGAGAAGAGACATTGACACCAAAAACTGTTAGTTAATCTTAGATATATTCTAGGGATTATTTTATACTTTTTCAATACTAATGGGGGTAAGAATTGTATGTCCATTATATGTTGTAGATTATGTATTGGGGAATCATTGATGTCCGAAAATATCATGATATAATTCTTGGATACTGATAGAGAATTAGTATGAATTCCATTTGATTAATCCATTTCAACTGGTAGGGTTGTATTCACATAGACATAATCCAATGAAGATTGTATTTCCTGATATATTTCTAGGATTGAATCTGATGCCTTGATTGGGTTTATGGGAAACACAATGTTTCTATTGAACATTCTCTAAGGATTAGAAAGGGCATCCCCCAAGACATTGTGAGTTGGAACCTTGATATCATCATCTACCATTTTTTTTTCTTTCCCTCCTATAGAAATATTCCTCAACATATATGGATACTCCAGACTAGAATGGGGCACTTTTACCATTTAGTATTCTGACCTTTCCATCGATGGGGTATTTCAAGAATTAATGAAATGTGGAAGGTTCTTCTATGTGTAAAGGAAGCCAACATCCTCCAAGAATGAGTAATATTTTATTTCATGAGTTTTAACCATGAAATAAACATTATATGTGGGACCCCAAAAACTAAGCCTTGATCATGATCTTCCTCAGATTCATTTTCTCCCTCTTTTCGTACCCTTGAATGGTTAGCTTTGTCAGATATTAGTCCCACTAACTATATCCCACAATTCATAGGGTCCAGATCTTAATGAGGTTTATCTCGGAACCATTTTCAACCAGATCCCTCTAAATGTTGAACTTATCATGTTTTCCTAAGATATACTGGGTTTTCATATATCATTGGATAACTTCTTCCTGGTCCTATTCTATGAATAAGAAGGTGTTATGGAATTCTGATGGTGTAGTCTCCACTTGGTAAAAAATCAGATTCATCAACTTCTGTATCAAAAAATTTTGGGATATGGAGGGCCTTGTTGAGTTCCTCTTTGAGTTCTAGTGAATGATGAAAATCATTTAGTATTGACAGTTTGTCTTGGACAACTACTAAATGTTTTCTAATATATTACTTTTACTATAGTTTTATGTACATCCCAAGGTGGGGTTTCTCCATATTATATATATCAGAATTTGGGTTTTTTGAGGTGGATGGTCCTAGTGATCGACAATTGGTTGAGGGAACATATTCTACAGGTGTTTTAGGTCACACAAGACTTCCCCTATGTCTAGGATGATCAAACAATCACACCCCATCCAATAACTCATTTAAAATGACTGGGATTTAATTATAACTAGAGGGCTCTAAGGAACCCCCATGCTTCTTTTGGGATTAATAAAGTTCTCTCCCATAGGTCTCAGCTATATATATAGATTCTGTGGGTATGTGACTACAATATTGGGTTTGGCAATGCCCGTTTCTTCCCATTTCTCCTCAAAATCTACATCCTTAACCTCCAACTCCCAATTCAAGTATGAAGAAGTCATGATCAGAGGCATATTCATCATTAGATAAGGGATCCATTAAGTGAAATATGTTAACAGAAAAAATTATCTCTTTATATAATGAGGGTTCCATTTTTTGGGGCAGTTCCAATTCTATAAATGTTTATGGAAGGAAATATGGAAGAGTTAGGCTTTCCATGGGAGTTAGATATGACTCTTTATCTAGTATTTTTTATTGTTATTGGAGACAACATATTCATCTTGGAGGTGCATTCAGTGATTCCGCCATAGGTACCAAGATCACTGCTAGTTTGGGATGATGTTATCTTAGGGTTTCATGAGAATGGTAAACTATCTTTCAAGTCATCTCGTTATCGAATTTCTATTCGTGCATGGGAATCTCTTTCCAGTCACCCTATTATTCTAGTTGATTTAAGGTTACACATGTCACCATTTCCAAATCCTTTTCCAGTATCACCTGTTAATAATAAACTGTTCACTGGAGGATTCCATTAAAGACAAAGGAGTCATGGATGGTGTAATATAGGGTCCAATTTAAGGGGTAGTAATTAGTACGGGTAGTGGGGTTGACCTCATTTGGGTTCTAGGGTTCCAATATACTGTGTAGGTTATTTTCCATTACTAAAAAGAAATAACTGATATCCTTCTCATTTTGGATGGAATAGAAATTTTTCATTCAATCCTCATATCAGGGGGCACCTTGATCTCTTTTTTTCTTCCAATCTAGGATGATATTTTTTTTCACTTTACAGGAGGTGTTGGATGATTCGGGGCCTTAATGGGTGCCTAAATGGTCACTGATACTTTTTTAAGGGTGACAACATTAGTCTCTGCATTACCAAGCCTTTATCCCAATACTGAAGATATGAGTTGAGATTTTTCTAGGGTTCTCTAAATGAAAACTTCTAGGAATTGTGCTTTCTTTGAAAATATAAAAATATTGTGGATACTTCATCCGGATCAAAGTATCTTGTTTATCATCTTAATGATTATCTATATAATGTTCTAGCAATTACTTTTGTGAGATAGAGAGAGAGATACTGATTGAATAGGTTAAAATTTTCCATCTGGTGATGAAGTCAAAAAACCTATCATTTCCACATTGTATTCAATTTTTGAGGTTGAAAATTGTCATATTTATTAACATAGAGTCCTACTATCGAAGGAATTGATGAAGAAGGTATTCTTATCCCACAATGGAACCTTGTAGAATTATTTTGTACCACATGAAGGTTGGACCTACCAGATTTCATACAAAACATTTCAGTTTGGTCACCTCATACTGATCTCAAGGTCTCATCATCAGGAAACATTGAGACATGAAGTGTGTGGGATGTTTTTATGGATCTACCATTCCATAAAAGTTTTATAAGATAGTATTTCCAAAATTTTGTGGGTTTAAAGTTTCATCAACAAATTCGGGATATGGATTCCATTTGGACATCATGGGGGTGCACCTCTCATCCATAGATTCCATTCTAACAGCTAGATATATAACAAACTGAGTTGGTGATCCCAGATGAAACAAAGATATAGGCCCAGTATTGTGCCTTTGGATGATTCCACTATATATCATCAATAATAATGTGATCTTATCCTAAGTCATGTTCCAAATTAAGTTGGTGAGCCCCAGTTAGGGTAGAGATATCATCCTTGTCTCGTGCGTCTTACTTTACTAGAATATGTCAATATTCATCCAGGATGGGATAAATAATGTGTTATTACATTGGAGTAAACAAAAGTTCATATTGATCATGGTGATATGATGATATGGATTTTGGGATAGGGGTATGCACATGTCTCTATATCTATATAAGTGATGTAATAATCCAATGTATCTCTTCTTCTACTTCTATAATATAGTGACATATCAACAATGTGTGTGTAGTAATGTTGGACTACACATTCTCAATTTCTAATATATACTGGTAGATATCTTAAATTTAAGTGGGGGATATAACCCACTGATTTCTTCATTATGAAATCATAATATTTTGATGGGTTTTATTTATAGGGGAATGGATATGTTCCTCCCCCATGCTTTTTGAATGAATATTAGTGTAGATGTGATCTGAGTGAGTAGGGATATGAGCCTTCTCGTTGGAAAAATTCAGAATATGCCAATGGGATTCATATGTGGAATAAAGTATATGATCACACCACTATTTATCAATATCATTCTACACCTAGTGATACCTCCTTGTTACCATTTCATGGGTGTCTAGGGTGGTGATATGTTGAGTGGTGCCCTTGGTAGGGGATTGATTTCCATTGGTGGGATGATTCTAGTGAAAGATATTTATAGGAGACCCATTAGGTAGATATTTAGTTAGAATGGATCCATATTCAACTCCTTGGTCAACTTTCATATGGTAATGAAGGTTCTGATTACTGTGATATAGGTATATGCTTCCAATGTAGTTTTTGGTGGCGATAGGTTCCACAGGTTTCATTATAGTTTTACTTGAATGGGATGGAATTGTTGGATCCATCATCTGGAGACCTCTGTGTTTTTATTTGAGGGTTGGGATCATACCATGTCATTGGTATTCCTAAACCATAACACTCCCCACCCAAAGATGAAGTTTTTCAGTGATTGATGTTGTTTTGAAACCCACGGAGGATACTACAATAGAATTTGTTCCAAAAATTATCTTGATAAATAAATGATCTTGGGTAAATAAGGTTTTTGTGAAAGCAGTATAGGTTCATAATGAAGATAAATAATATGGTCACCAATAAGTTCATCATAATACATATGAAACATGTTTAATCATATATAAAAAAGTAACACAATTGTTTATTCTTATTATGAGTTCAGCCATTTTTACATTGTATAATTTTCATGGTGATAATGGATTATTTTAGTGGAACCCTGATCCATTATTAAAGGATTTCATTTTCGGTATACCGTTTTTTGTTTTTTTAGAAGACACAAAACAAAAATGGCACGACACTTGGTCAGCCAATTTTTTGTATTATTTGAGATATTTCATGATGGGTTAACCATTCCCCCCCCCCTTTTAGGGTGAAGAAGAATAATGTATCAATGGGAACTAGGAAATATATCCTTTTTAAAAAATGTTATGGGTGAAATATTTAAAATATTTCACATCAAGTCATTATTTCTATATTCACATCTAGATCACCATATTTTATTCTAGTGAATATTGGGGCCTATGATTTATTGTTCAGGGTTTATGTATGGTTTCACAATAATTATTTTTCGGTTTAATATTTCTCATATCTGATGGAAAATCCCAATGACTCCCTCATATTCAATGAATCACGAGCATGATTTCCAAAGGTAGGTGGTCGCTTGGGGTTTCAAGTCCAATGACACATAAGAACTCACATTGCTCGAGATTATGGGAGGTCAGCCTCATCGCACCCTTTTGGGGGGAAATATTTAATACACTAGTATTCTATTATATATTTTAGATATGTTCCTTAATGTAAATACACATAAATTCCATGTAATTTTTTTTAAATTATATGGAATATTACGAGACCGCAAAAACTGACGGTGCGTGATTCCAAGGCCCAGTGTGCCCGGAATGAATTTCTGATGTTTTTGTCCACTAAGTTCATTAAACGTGTGAGCGAGTTTTTGTAACTTTTAAACCAGTGCTCGGAATTGAAATCTGAGGATACCGTTGAAATCGCAGCGCCTGTATTCTCTTAAGGAGACCTTAAACTTGACCGCAGTGGGTCAAAAGTTAAAGATAGATTTTCTGTTTTTCATGGAATAATAAAATAAAATAAAAATGTTTAACATTTTTATTTCTTGTAACCCCTCAACATGGGTTATGTTGGTGGGGACCACCTGAGCCTAAACCTCCCAATTTGAATTCATAAAGGTGGGGACCACCCAAACCCTAATAATGGGAGAAACCCTTAAACTCCCTCTTTAATGTGGATAAGTCTCTTGAACTTCCGCCACATTAATTGTGCCACACCCTTTAATTAATTATGACAATTTAATGTGACAAAAATTAAATTCATAAACTTAATTTAATTGGTGTGGTCCCCTCACTTGTTTTTTGTTGGGATAAATCGTTGGCAAAATAGGAGGATTTTGGATGATCATTCTCTCCCAACGAAGAAATCGCCCTTCTTCTCCAATGAAAAACTTCTACTCCAAACGAAGAACGCCATCATCATCAAAGAACGTTATTCAGAGCCAAGAAAGGGGACGACACATGAGCCTGGGATCGGAGGCTCGTGGTGAGCGCAACGAACATCGACATCTTTGACGTCTTCCTTGCACCAACACCAATGAATGAATGAGGTAGGGTTTGATGTTTAAAATACCCTCTTATTCTTTCTTGATTGTTCTTCGTGATTCAAGTTTTGTCGATCTACTTGCTACCGCTCTAACACGGAGGGTTCAGACCAAACAAACATTGCCCGACCCCTCCTCCGTTCTTCATGGATGATGGGTTCCTCGCAATGGAAGATGGTAGTGATCGGTGTCGAGGAGTGACACCGGTTGAACTCAGGTACGGCGGTCGGCACACTGCTGGCCATGGGATGGCGACTAGCACCGAAAGGAATATTCCCTAAAACCGAGAAGGTGTTCCCTTTATATCCTATAAATACATGCGACCAAGCACACAAAAAGATACAAACATGAGTAAACTGAATAGAAAAAAGAGTGTTGAAAGTAAGATGGGATGGAACACAAGCCCAACAGTAAAGGTACAATTAGAACTGGGATAAAATACAACTGAAGAAAGAGAAAGGCAACTACTGGGTCGTCCTTCTAGGTTCCTACCTGAAGGGTAGGTACAGATTGCCTCCTCAGCACTCCACGTCCGCTCATCCCCTCTGCATACTGACATGTTGTATGGTTCATCTCTGGCACCGTCCAGCCCTGGTACCCTCAGCCTCAATCGGCGTTGTCCTTCGTCTGCACCAAACACAACAAGGTGTGGGCATAGCCCATGAAAGGGTGAGTTTAATGATACTCAGTAGGGACCCCAAGACCCTCAAGGTCTCACAAAATCCACAAGGGATTAACCACAAATCATGAAATCAACTGACAACTCTACATAGGTATATAACCATACAAAAACCTAAGTTATCAATTATACAAAACTAAATAATGAGGAAAACACAGTGTCCAACTCAAAATCCCAAAGCTCAACTATTCCACAAAGGAAGGAATAACATGAAGGTAAGTACCACACAGGTATGCCACACAGAAGAATACCACCAAGGTATTACCATAATGGAAAGTACAACAAGGTACAGACACAGCCCACACCAGGTATTTCATATTTATAGTAGTAGAGATGATTATATATAACTACAAATTCTTCTTACTCTGTTAAGAGGCAGACCCACGAAGGATCCTAAATCATCATCATACCCACATAGGATCCTAGTACATCGTCAGACCCACACAGGATCCTAGTACCTCGTTAGACCCACACATGATCCTAGTACATCGTCAGACCCACATAGGATCCTAGTACCTCTTCAGACCCACAGAGGATCCTAGTAAATCTTCATACCCACACAGGATCCTAGTACCTTGTCAGACCCACACAGGATCCTAGTATATTGTCAGACCCGCACAGGATCCTAGTACCTTATCACAGCTAGCTACAGGGTTCCCGCACTAAGCTCGCTTGACTCCGGGAGGGTCCGCTCCACAAGCCACTGGTCGATACTTCAATTTCCACGAAGTCCCACGATGAATTATTCCAAAGTACCGCCACGTAATAGGGGTCTCAACACAATAGACGGTGCGTCAATAGAACACCCGGTCTATAAGATATTAGCCTTTTAGTCCTGAGGGCCCGATTGGATTCACGCTAGATCCAACCCGACCGCAGGGCGGAGGGGCGCCGCGGGCCGGTGGGGCGGCACGGTGCGGCGGGCTTCCATAGTGCAGCATTCCACTACGGCTAGCCAGATGGCCAGCCCTCCTATCCACGTGGCATGGTTGTGCTGTCATCTTTGTTGCGGTCGGCGGTGTGACGACCGCCGTATCCGAGTTCCATCGGTGCCATTCGCCGGCACCGATCTTTGACTTCTTCCTCGCGCCAACACCAATGAATGAATGAGGTAGATTTTGATGTTTTAAAATACACCCCTTATCCGTTCTTGATTGTTCTATGTGATTCAAGTTTAATCGAGCCACTTGCTACTGCTCTAACGCGGAGGGTGCAGACCAAACAAACATGGCATGACCCCTCCGCCATTCTTCATGGATGATGTGTTCCTTGAAATGGAAGAAGGTGGTGATCGGTGCCAGCGAATGGCACCTGTGGAACTCAGGTATGGCGTCTGGAACACCACTGGCTATGACAAAGAAGATGGTGCGACCATGCCACACGGAGAGGACGGATGGCCATCCGACCAGCCATGGCAGACAGCCGCCCCACGGCGCCCCGCCGCCCCACAGGCCGTAGTCTAGGCTAGGCCGCCCAGTATAGGTCGGGCCGGACCCAGCTAGTCGGGTCGACCTAAACTGGGCCGAGCTGGACCGAGACCAGTTTCGACCCTATACTATCTTTTGGACATAACTTTGGCATCGGGCGTCCGTTTGATGAACTGTCTATGGTGCTGGAAACCTTAGAGTGAGACGGTCCTTTTGGTATACCCCACATGGGCTTTGGATAAACATGGGGTATGGTCAGGTTGGATCGAGCACGAATCTAACCAGGCCCTCGGGACTAAAAGGCTAATAACATACAGACCGGGCATCCGATTGACGCACCATCTGTTGCGTTGATACCACTATGACGTGGTGGTCTATTGGGATACCTCGTCATGGTACTTCATCACAGTTGGAGTATCGACCAGTGGCTTGTGGAACGGACACTCCCGGAGACAAGTGAGCTTAGTGCGAGAAACCTGTAGCTGGCTGTGATAAGGTACTAGGATCCTGTGTGGGTCTGATGATGTACTAGGATCCTGTGTGGGTCTGAGGAGGTACTAGGATCCTGTGTGGGTCTGACGATGTACTAGGATCCTCTATGGGTCTGACGAGGTACAAGGATCCTCTGTGGGTATGACGATATACTAGGATCCTCTATGTGTCTGACGAGGTACTAGGATCCTGTGTGGGTCTAACGATGTACTAGGATCTTGTGTGGGTCAGATGATGATTTAGGATCCTTCGTGGGGTTCCCTCTTAACAGAGTAAGATGAATTAGTAGTTACATCTAATCATCTCTACTAGTGTACCTAATAAATACCTGGTTTGAGCTGAGTATGTACCTTGTGGTATTTCCTTCATGGTAATACCTTGGTGGTATTATTCTATGTGGAGTACTTGTGTGGTAATTACCTTCATGGTATTCCTTCCATTGTAGAACAGTTGAGCTTTGAGATTTTGATTTGGACTCTGTGCTTTCCTCATGATTGAGATGGGTATACTTGATAACTTATGTGCATTTATGGGCATATACCTTAGAAGGGTTTTTAGTGGATCTCATGCTCTGTGGTTTATCCCTTGTAGATTTTGTGAGACCTTGAGGGTCACGGGGTCCCTACTAAGTATCATTATACTCACTCCTCTGGGGAGCACATCATCCTCTTCAGAGGAAATACCATGGTACCAGTGTCACTTCAGGAGGAAGTGTTGAGGGAGTTCCACACATCCCCTCTAACGGTACGTCCAAGAGTGGAGAATATGTACCAGGGCCTCTGATGACAGCCTCAGTGCAGGGCCCTCTTCCAGTAAAGGCACCAACAGAGGCACCAGTTGTACCATTACCCATTGGGACACCGATGCCACCAGCCCTAGAAGTAGAGGTTTCATGCATCTTGAGCACGTTGCATGAGTTCCAGCGCTAGAGGCCACCCAGTTTCAGGGGAGAGACCAACCCACAAGCGACTGAGGATTGGTTGGAGGCTGTAGTGAGAGTCTTTTGACTGGTAGGGACACCAACTAATCTCATGGTGACACTTGCCTCCAGTCATCTATAAGAAACATCATACAGATCGTGGAGCTTGATTATCCAGGTTCACAACGAGGTGACGCTTCTTTGGGAAGACATCGAGAGCCTGTTTCAGGCATAGTTTTTCCCTGCGACTCTTCGCGTAGTGCATATACATGAGATTCTTCATCAGCAGCAAGGAAGTATGACTGTGGATCAGTACTCAACGAGTTTCACCGACCTCTCATGCTACTCCACTGATACAGTGCGGGACCCATTCATTAGGGCCGAGACCTTCGAGCAGGGACTCATAAGGGAGATCAGGGCTTCGATGATTTCTATCAGTATCTAGACGCAGGCGGGGGTGTTAGAGAGATCCTTCTATGTGGAGAGTCTTCTTGCTGAGCAGTCACCAGAAAAGAGACCCACCACCAGTCGTCATGTAGCGGAGTCTTCTGCAGTTGGAAGAAGATAGATTTCATAGAGGTCCAAGAGTGCCAGACCTACAGGTGGAAGACCGCATGATTCAGGGTCGGTTGTGTGGGGTACCCGAGACATATCTAGTCATGCGAGGAACAGGCAGTGTTTCACATGTGGAAGGTAGGATCACATGGCTCGTGACTATCTGTCCCGCCGTATGGATGATCAGTAAATAGTCAAAGTACTGGCCATGCAGAGATAATGGTTCGACTAAGGAGGTCTGCAGAGAGTAAGCAGACGTGGTAGAGGATCTGGTCGTGCAGGTAGTGGTGGGCGACAATTCGAGATGTTACTGACACCACCACCAGATGGTCCACCCTGACCACAGGGAGCAAGTGGGCAGGGGTGAGCTCAGATCCAGGCAGCTGAGGCCAATAACCATGGTGCTCCGGAGATGATATGAGGTACGATCTGTGTCTATTCCACCATAGCTGCAGTACTTATAGACACAGGTTCTAGTCATTATTTTATTTCCACTGCTCTCGTTCGGAGATCAGAGATTCTGATGGAGAAATTGTCTCGATCCTTATGACTTGAGACTCCTACGGGAGTAGATTCGATGATTATGCACTGGTGCCGGTAGTGTGAGCTTGCTCTAGGAGGCGAGAGCTTCGGCTAGGATCTCCTAATTGCGGCATTGAGGCCTTACGACGTCATCTTGGGTATGGATTGGTTATCTATAGTCCATGCTCAGATTGACTATATTAGGCATAAAGTGTGGTGTGTCCACACGAATGGGACCAGGTTTACCTTCACCAGCGAGAAGGGAGCCTCTGTAGCATAGGATGGACTTACCCGGAGGAGAGTGCAACCGATCACTCATCAGTTGGCTAGCTTTACCCTCAGAGCGGTTTATGTGGAGAGTCTGAGCTATCCTGTAGTGGTGGACCGGTACGCGGATGTCTTCCCTGATGATATTCAGGGTCAACCTACTCATAAAGAGTTGGAATTTTACATTGACTTGTACCTCAGGATGAAACTGATATCTACACTAGCATATCAGATGGCTCCCACGAAGCTTCGTGAGCTGCGGGTATAGATGGATGACTTGTAGGGGAAGGGATTCATTCAGAACAGTGTTTCTCCTTGGGCAGCCCTGATTTTGTTCACCAAGAAGTCATATGGGAGCTTGAGACTTTGTGTTGACAATCGGTGCATGAATCAGGTGACCGTGAAGAACATGTACCCACTCCCTAGGATTGACGAGCTCTTGGATCGGCTGAAGGGAGCATGGTGGTTCTCAAAGATAGACCTTCGATCATGCTATCACCAGCTCAGAGTACGAGACAAGGATATATAGAAGACAGATTTCAGATTTCGTTATGACCACTAATACTTCTTGGTTATGACATTCGATGTGACCAACATTGCAGTAGTGTTCATGGGACTCATAAACAGGATATTTCAGCCATACCTTGATCGGTTTGTCGTAGTCCTTATCGAATACATTCTGATCTACTTGACTACTGAGGAGGATCATGTCTATTATTTTCAATTAGTTATGGACACACTCCGAGATAACTAGCTTTATGGTAAGATCTCGAAGTGGCAGTTCTGGATCCGAGAGGTTCACTTTCTAGGACATGTCATCTCGAAGACTGGAGTTGTAGTGGATCCAGCGATGATTGAGGCAGTACATGCTTGGGAGCCACCCAGGAGTGTGATAGAGCTATGGAGTTTCTGGGGTTTTTCTGGATACTACCTGAGATTTGTACCATATTTCTCTAGAGTTGAATCACTGTTATTAGCATTGATGAAGAAGGTTCAACCCTTCTTATGGTTGGATATATGCCAGTGGAGTTTTCAGGATCTGAGGTAGAGGATGACTAGTGCCCCATATTGAGGCTTCCGGAGGAGGGCATAGGGTACGTAGTCTATTGCGACACATCAGGGACCAGGCTCGGATGTGTCCTAATTCAGGATCGAGCAGTGATCACATATAGTTCTCGATAGCTAAGACAGCATTAGCATAACTATGCTACCTATGACCTGGAGTTTGCAGCATTGGTCTTCACCTTGAAGATATAGAGACATTACTTGATGAGTGAGAATTTTATAGTCTACTCGGATCAAAAGAGTCACAGGTATATCTTCTCTTAGAAATACCTGAACCTGAGATAATGACGTTGGCTTGAGGTCCTCCAGGACTATGACTTCAAGATAGTCTATACTCTTGGGAAGGGTAACATTGTAGCAGATTCTCTTAGTAGAAGATCTGGTATACAGTTTCTAGGTGAGGCAACAGAGTAGGAGGCTGCTTTGCAGATATCCTTTGTGGACCGAGATGGAGCATCTTTTCTTCAGTCTCTTATAGTCACTCCCCTACTTTTTCAGTGAGTCAGGGAGGTGCAGCATGGAGACACTAACTGTGAGGCTCAACGTGCTCAGATATCCACAGGACAAGCACCTGATGGATTTTCTAATGGTGGGGAGCATGTCATCCTCTTCAGAGGACGTACCATGGTACCAGTGTCACTTCAATAGGAAGTGTTGAGGGAGTTACACACATCCCCTCCAGCGGTACATCCAAGAGTTGAGAATATGTCCCAGGACCTCTGACAACAGCACTGGTGTCCTGGAATGAAGAAAGCGGTAGCATAGTTTATCTCTCGATGCCTCACTTCTCAGCAAGTGATGGCGGAGCATCAAGTAACAGCAGGCTTAGTTCAACCATTATAGGTCCCAGAGTGGATGTGGGATGGGATATCCATAGACTTCGTGATGGTTATTCCACACACATCCAGGAGACATGATTCCATCTGGGTGATCATCGACCGACTCACCAAGTCGGCCCACTTCCAACCGATCAGAGAGTAGGGTTCAGTAGAGAGCTTGGGATGCCTCTATATGCCGAAGACTGTGTGGCTACATGGAGTAACCTCGACGATTGTCTCCGATCGTGATGCACATTTCACTACCTGGTTATGGAAGGGGCTGC
Source organism: Viscum album (assembly GCA_963277665.1). Lineage (NCBI taxonomy): Eukaryota > Viridiplantae > Streptophyta > Magnoliopsida > Santalales > Viscaceae > Viscum > Viscum album. The sequence continues at coordinate 801,313,560 of OY728167.1, read as the reverse complement.
AAGAGGCTTTCGAGACGTAGCTTCGTTTGAGCACCACCTTCCACCCTCAGACGGATGGCTAGATTGAGCGGACTATACATACCATGGAGGACATGTTGCATGCTTGCGTCCTCAACTTTGGTCACATATAAGAGGATCACTTACCTTTGGTAGAGTTTTCATACAACAAAAGATATCACTCAACCATTGGGATGGAACCTTTTGAGGCATTGTATGGGCGACCTTGCAGATCACCTTTGTGCTGGACTTACCTAGGAGAGTCAGCACTCATGGGACTAGAGATCGTACGGGCTACTACAGAGAAAGTGCAGATCATCCAAGAGTGGATGAAGACTGCACATAGCAGGAAGACATCTTATGCCGACAGGATACGGAGACCTCTAGAGTTCGAGGATGGTGACCACGTCTTTTTACAGGACTCAGCTTGATGAGGTTTGTGGAGATTTGGCTGAGGCGGCAAGTTATCTCCGAGGTTCATCATAACTTTTCAGGTCCTCAGCAGAGTTGGTGAGGTGGCTTACCTCTTATATCTTCCACCTCAGTTGCACCTGGTGCACGATGTCTTTCACGTATTCTAGGTGAGGAGATATGTGCACGACCCTTCTCACATCATCGACAATATCGAGCTGGACATCGATGATGGGGTGACGTTTACGGAGGTTCCAGTAGAGATTGAGGATCGCAAGGAGCGGGTCCTTCCTGGAGGTCAATACCTATGGTGCATGTTCACTGGCAGTACGGTAACCTCAAGAAGAGAACATGAGAGTAGGAGGCTCAGAAATGTGCTCAGTACCCCCACTTGTTCCCTTAGTTCGAGTTATGGATTACAGGGATACAAATCCCTAAGATGGGAAGAATTTAAAGATCCATAAATTCCATGTATTTTTTTTTATTATATGGAATATTATGAGACTGTGAAAATTGACGGCGCATGATTCTGAGTCCCAGTGTGCGCGGAATAAATTTATGAACTTTTTTGGGTACGTTCAATAAACGTGCGAGTGGGTTTTTGTAACTTTTAAACCAGTGCTCAGAATTGGAATCCTAGGACACCGTTGAACTCACAGCGCTAGTATTCACTTAATAAGGCCTTCATCTTGACCACAGTGGGTTGAAAGTGAAAGTTATATTTTTTTTTGTGGAATAATAAAACAAAATAAAAATGTTTAACATTTTTATTTCCTGTAACCCCTCAACATGGGTTATGGTGGTGGGTACCACCTGAGCCTAAACCTCCCAATTTTAATTCCTAAAGGTGGGGACCACCCAAACCCTCATAATGGGAGAAACCCTTAAGCTCCCTCTTTAATGTGGAGAAGTCTCTTGAACTTCCTCCACATTAATTGTGCCACAGCCTTTAATTAATTATATAAATTTACGGTGGCAACAATTAAATTGATAAACTTAATTTAATTGGTTTGGTACCCTCACTTGTTTTTGGTTGGGAGAAATCGTTGGAAAAAGGGAGGATTTTGGAGTATCATTCTCTCCCAACGAAGAACACACCCTTCTTCTCCAATGAAGAACTTCTCCTCTAAACGAAGAACACCATCTCCATCAAAGAAAGTTCTTCGGAGCCAAGAAAGATGACGATCCATGAGCCCATGATCAGAGGTGTGTGGTGGGTGTGACGAGCGTCGACATATTCGACTTCTTTCTTACGCCAACACCAAAGAACGAACGGGGAATTGTTTGATGTTTAAAATACCCCACTTATCTGTTCTTGATTGTTCTTCCTGATTCATGTTTTATCGAGCCACTTGCTACCACTCTAACGCGGAGGGTAAGGACCAAAAAAACATGGCCCAACCCCTCCTCCATTCTTCAGGGCTGATGTCTTCCTCGCAATGGAAGAAAGAAGTGATCGGTGCTGGCGAATGGCACCGATGGAACTCGGGTACGGCGGTCGGCACAACGCCGGTCCTGACAAAGATGACGGCTTGACCACGTCACGCGGAGAGGATGGTTGGCCATCCGTTCAGCTGCGGCTACTCCGCCGCACCGTGGCCGCCCCACCGCACCACGGGCCACTTCCACGGTCGGGCCGCCCAGCGCGGGCAGGTTCGGACCTAGCGGGCCGGGCCGACTAGCGGTCCGGGCTGGACCCAGCGGGTCGGGCCGGGTCGGTTCGACCAGGTCAGACCGAACCTGGACCTGTTTCGACCCTAAACTCTCTTTTGGCCATAACATTGCCACCGGGTGTCCGTTTGACAAACTGTCTATGGAACTGGAAACCTTAGATTGAGACGGTCTTTTTGGTATACCCCTCATGGGATTCGGATAAATTTGGGTTATGGTCGGGTTGGATCGAGCACGAATCCAACCTGGCCCTCGGGACTAAAAGGCTAATAACTTACATATCGGGCATCTGATTGACGCACCGTCTGTTTCATTGAGACGCCTATGATGTGGAGGTCCTTTGGGATACTCCATTGTGGGACTTCAAGGAAGATGGAGTATCGACCAGTGGCTTGTGGAGCGGACCCACCCAGAGACAAGCGAGCTTAGTGTGGGAACCTTGTATCTAGTTGTGACAAAGTACTAGGATCCTGTGTGGGTCTGGCGATGTACTAGTATCCTGTGTGGGTCTGACAAGGTACTAGGATTCTGTGTGCATATGACGATGTACTAGGATCCTGTGTGGGTCTGACGAGGTACTAGGATCCTGTGTGTGTCTGAAGATGTACTAGGATCCTTTGAGGGTCTGAGGAGGTACTAGGATCCTATGTCGTTCTGACGATGTACTAGGATACTGTGTGGAACTGATGATGATTTAGGATCCTTTGTGGGACATCATCTTAACAGAGTAAGATGAATTAGTAGTTACATCTAATTATCTCTACTATTGTACCTAATAAATACCTGGTGTGAGCTAAGTCGGTACCTTGTGGTACTTTCCTTCATTGTAATACCTTGGTGGTGTTCTTATGTGTGGTGTACATGTGTGGTACTTACCTTCATGGTATTCCTTCCTTTATGGAACAGTTGAGCTTTGGGATTTTGAGTTGGACTTTGTGTTTTCCTCATGATTGAGACGGGTATAATTGATAAGTTAGGTATATGTATGGGAATATACCTAAGTAGGGTTGTCAGTTGATTTAATGCTTTGTGGTTTATCCCTTGTGGATTTTGTGAGACCTTGAGGGTCTTGGGGTCCCTACTGAGTATCGTTATACTCACCCCTACACGGTCTATGCCCACACCTTGTTGTGTTTAGTGAAGACGACAGACAACGCTGATCGAGGCTAAGGGTACCAGGGCTGGATGGTTCCATACGTGGAATATATGGCGTGTCGGTATACAGAGGGGATGAGTGGATGTGGAGAGTTGAGGAGGCGAACTATACCTACCCTTCAGGTAGAAACCTCGAAGGATGACCCAGTAGCTGCCTTTCTCTTTCTTTAGTTATATTGTATTCCAGTTTTACTTGTACCTTTACTGTTGGGATTGTATTCCGACCCCTCTTACTTTCAGCACTCTTTCTTCTATTCAGTTCACTTGTGTTCGTATCTTACTGTGTTCTTGGTTGCGTGTGTTTACAGGATATAAAGGCAATGCCTTTCTGGTTTTAGGGAATACGCCTTTCGATGCTAGTTGTCATCCCATGGCCTACGGAAGGTGAGCTTGGGGTAGTCACGGAATGGGCCCCAGGGGACGGGTCTTGACAATTATTCTCTTCCAAATCCTAATATGGAATTGGTTAACCTAAAGTGATAAGTTTTTTCTTTATTTTACAGAATGGGGTTATATTAATGAGACCATCTATATGTATCTAAAGTTCTAAATATATTTCCCCTTATTTCTTAGAAAAGGGTAGCTACTTTTGTTTTCAATACATTTAATAAGTAAATATTCTATATACATCCATCCAAGGAGGTTATTGATGTTTTTAAAAAGGGTACTGAACCTCCAAGAGGTGTCATACGCAACCTGTGAGAAAAAAACCAAAAACCTTGGTAGTTAATTTAGGTCTCAGTTGTGTAGTTTAACATCATGTAGAGAAGTTATATATGAGGTAACGTAATTATAAGGTTTGGATATCGTGCCTTAGAAAGGACTCCTATATATCCTTCTTATTACTAGAATCAGATTCATTATAGTTCAATCAACCCTTAGCCTGCTGATAGGAAGGGAAAGATGAATGGTTCTCATAAGGGTTATTTCCCTAGGGTTAAAAAATATGGGATTTCCCTCAAGAGCTATACCGAGGTGGATTCCCATATATGGATTATTTTTAATAATGTCAATGAATGAAGCTTACAAACTAATTTTTTTCTTGTTGGGGTAATTTATAATGCTAGTGATATGATATCTAAAAATACCTTAAACCACATAAGTCATTCTTAGTGTGAGAAACACGGGATACAATATAATTAGACTCACTCTATATGGATACGAGACATATTCACTATGGAGGCTCTAATATGGTTCTTCTCATGGATTTTGGGCCATTTTAAGGAATCCTATGTATACTATTTGGATAGGAATCAAAGTTCTCATAATTTTATTAATTCCCAAACCACTAATGGGATAAGTGATCACACTCTAGGGGATTATTAATATCCCCAAGGTTTATGAACGTTAAGGACTTATACCAAAATAGATACCCATGTTACATGTTCATTCTCTACCCTCTAGAAAATAAATATAGATAATGACTAGAAAGGTCTATAAAATATGTTTGGAATGATATGGTTTCCCATCCAAGATCATGACATGAATATAGTCTCATGATTTTATAACCCTAACCAATTAAGTTCACTCACTATGTAAAGGGGGTTCTCAGCCAAAGGTTCATGTTCATGGGTTTACATAGTGTATGTTTGAGTGTGTCTATGGGAAAAAGTTGACATTTCCTTGCGTGCCTACATGAAAAGTCTATGTTTTCTTCCTGAAATGGCATCAGTGTCGGTCTGACATGTCCTTATTATATTCCTAACTTGTCTGGGGTATTTTCCTAACATTTCTGAGGTGCATCACATGATCAAATAATACTTGTTCGTGTAATTTTACATGATCAAGGTTGACATGCCTAGAGTGATTCTCATGATCAAGGACGACCTTCCATATGACTTCATATAAACTATCTAATTAGTCCATAGGACTTCACATTATCTACCTAATATATGTAAAGGGCCTCACATAACATAGAATTCATGTGATAAGGCCATCACGTGATCTGGCTGGCATGTACATAGGGAATTGTGTTATAGTAACCTGGACTCAGTAATCCTAGATCTTATGTCTACTACCATTAAATTTGAATAATTACAAGGAAATTAAACCCAAATTACTGATTGGTTTAGTGGTTTTAGAAAACTAGATTCATACATGAGTCTTGTATTACAAAAGAATACACTAATTATAATATTTTTTCATTCTATGATAATATTATTCCATCTAGAATATCCATGTATATCATTCACAGCACACTTCTTGTATTCCTAGGGAAGGAAAAAAATAAGAATGATCTCAAAGGCTTAGTAATGGTAAGTACAACAGATGCAATAATTAATCAATGAGAGTAATCCATATGGAAAGGTAAATAATTGAAAACACATGCAATGTAATAAAAAAATAAGAAGGAAGGGAATAAACAATATAGAAAGGGTAATAATTGAAAACACATTACATTCAAACAATAAATGTAGAATGGAATGAATCCATAGATATGTCGATGAAAAGTGTCATGAACCAACTGAGGTCGACCCTGAATCATTCACCTGAGCCAGCCGGCGACATGGCCCGAGAGGAGTTCCTAATACCCACAGGATAGCAACTACTGTTGGGCATCAGGATTAAACAGGTGGGAACTATTTGACCCATAAATTAAAGACAAATAAATTAAAAAAACTAAACAATGAAAACAAAAACAAGGAGTAGTGAGAAAACAAAGTTGTACATACCTCCATGTGACCCTACGGGCCACCACCGACCTTAAACCAACGTCGCTCTACGGTGACCGAATTCGAGAAAGAAGAAGTACCAAAGCTAAAAAAAATAGAAAACTATAAGCGTGAGTATTAAAACTCATTAATTGATCCTAATTAATCTATTTCCCTATGAATTTACTTTAAAAAAATAAACATTAATATCATGTTTGAACTACCATTTTTAAAAGTAATTTTATCGCACATTTTCCCTTTAAAATCAAATCATGATCCATTTCCCTTATTATTTTAAACTATGTTATTATATAAGGATGAATTTTTAACATTTTTAATAAAATAGCAATAGAGAAGTGTAAAACATTTTAAAAACCTTTTTCCACAAAATTTTGAAGATCATTTTTATCTCCTTTAACAAAGAGACATGTCATAAATATAGGCAAAAGAAATGATCACACAAGGGAAATGGAAAATAATAAGAAAAAGTAACCAACCAAACAATTCACCTCAATCATCCACCGCAGATAACTATGTGCCAATATCAATGGGAAAATCTAAGAGCTCGTGAATAGTCTAGAACATACTATACATGTGACTCATCCTGAAGGCATGCCCTACTCGATGACATCATAATGCCCAAACACCCAATCGTCACCCTACTTGGCCTGAACGAGGGGCCCAATCCCCTAGAAATGATAACAAAATAACCCCCAGCTATGGGTCACTAGCCATTATGTAGTCTAAACTAGTGCAGCAATAGTTCACCGAAAATTCACTCGCTATACTAGGTTCCCATGTCCAGACTAAAAATGGGGGGATCCAACAATGCCAAACAAATATCCAGTCATAAGTACATTTCTCACACACAGTCAACACACACAACAAATTCACCCCCAAGTCGCCCCAAGGAATACATCCCTCACCTTTCAACCATTTGATCACAGGAAAGTCCTACCCGACGGACTTCCCATAACATATAGCTCAACCAATGAAAGGGGACCACATCCAAGGATATTTCTCTTGGGATAACTAGATTTAAAAAAGTATCAATAGGGCCTCACATTATTTTCGCATGCCAAACCATTTCTTAAATAATCACATGCACACCACTTTGAAAACCAGAAATACACTTCGAACCCCATTTAATAATCCCAATCCATCATTTTAAATCTAAAACACATTCAGAATGGACAAAGGGGAATTTCATCAGGAAATTGATGTGAAAACACAATCAAAGCATTTATTGCAACACATTACAAGAAATAAACCACTACAATTAAAGATAGACAATTTTACTAATAGTTCTATATCAATAATTAATATTAAAACTAAGTTCAAAATTCAAGAAATAAATGGTTCTTAAATTTAAAGATTCATGCATAGAGATCCTACATCATAGTGGAACCAAGTTGAACATTCAGTCCTTGATGTTATCCAACTAAGATCTTATGCTCCCCCACTGATCATATTCATCTTCACATACATATAAGGACACCTAGCCCCTATAAACACACTTGCATGCCCATGAAGCTGTGTAATGGGACCCTTAGATATATGTTTATATGCATATACACATCTCCACTCACCTACGTATGAATTTCCATATATATACATAGGCACACCTAGCCTGATACAAGCATATTAACTACAATGGATGAATATACACATAATGGGGGAACCTAGATATATATATACTTACCTATGCACTTGCAGGCGAGTCGCCTTAGCCCCAGCGACTCAAAACCACAAGCAGTGACCAACACACCCTAATTAAAAAGAAACAGGTATACATAAACATCCTAATACCCTAAAACAAAATTAATACAAGACAAAGGAACTGACATTATTTAGAAACCAACAGAAAATTCAATAAATCAAGATCTAAATAAAATTTATTTTAAAGTGACCACTTTCAAATGGACCTTTATGTTTTTCACACCCCAAATACATTTACCAAAAACACTTCAAAATCCATTTACAATAATATGATGTCTCGTTTTCGATAAGAATTTTCCAAATGGGACACACCCTTTTTATAATTCCTTTTTAAACCAATTTTAGAAACCTCACAAGGATCTGACTTCATTTAGAAAGAAATGAACCATTTAAGAAAGAATTTTTTTAAGAAGACACCATTTTCCATTAACAAACTGCTTTCAATTTCACAAACACCAAAACCATTTTTCAAATTCATTTACCAATACTTAATCAATTTATGAAACCCCTTTGAAATTATCACAAGCACACATATTTAATTCAACCATTTTTATGGGGAAATCCCCCTTTTAAAACCCTCACAAAAATCCAATTTCACTAAAAAATTCAATCCACATCATTTTTTGTAATTTCAAAATCACAATTAAAGATGAAAAACAAAATTAAACATGCCAAAATGATCCAATACTTTTGTAAAAACCCACTATCAATGAATTCTCATCTCAAGTGCCTTTGAAAACACATTTCTCACCTTTATCATAATCATAAAAACACTTATAAGAAGTACCCTAATGAAGAACACATTAAAACATAACCATATCATTTAGAAAATCCTCTTTCACCACATACTCATGTCTAAAAACTTTTGAAATATATTTTGCACCACATAAAACATCTAATTTCACTATTTAAAACCCAAATGACATTTAAACAAAAACATTTGACACATGAACACATACAAATAATTGAAGATTCACTTCGAGAGTTATTTTTAAAAACCATGTTAACATAAAAACACTACAATAGGGTATCCCTAAAAATCAACAGGGTGCGAACCGTATAAAAAAATTTATTGAGACAAAACTGGGAATTAAATCAAACACACTTATCATAAACCATGAATCATTTTGAAACCCATTTTTAATAAATTATACTCACATGAAAATACCATAATGAGTTAATAATGAGTTTAAGGTAGTTGTGCAACACATTTAAAAAAATGAAGACATCAAAGAACGAAAGGTTTTCACCACAAAGAAAAGGGATGAAAATGCTTACCTCTAAGACATGTGATTACGATGAAACTCCCAGAGGATGAATAAGCCTCTGCAAACAAACCAAGAACCCTATGCCTAAGGAAAACTAGACCAAACATTAATCCTAACATCTAGGGTTCGACCAATGTGAAGAAAACCTCAAACTATGGAAAACAATGCACCTGAGGGAGTCGTTTCAATTGCAGGCCGCCAGAGATGAGGACCGACAAGGGTTGGGTGGTCGGAACTCGGAAGGGGAGATGGAGTTTGGCTGGTCAGAAGAAGGGGTTGTCGTGTGAGGGTGGTATCCATAGGGAGAGGGTGTGCCGGAGAAGGTCATACGAATTGGGAGGGGCATCACTGGATGGGGTCACACCAGAGAGGAGGGAAAGGTGGAGGGTGCCTCGTGCCGCTGGAAGGAGGAGAGAGGAGGGGTGCCATGTGTCGTGGGGGAGAAGTAAAGGGGGTGACCCCCCTAGGATTTCTCATTTTTTATTTTTTTATAATATTACACTAATAATTATTATTATTATTTCCTCAATTAAAATAATTACAACCGTTTCAATTACAATTAAAATAATAATAATAATAATAATAACAATGATAATAGTAATATTAATAATAATAATATTATTATTATTATTTGCAAAAATTCATTTCTATTACATTTTATCTTAATTTTGTTTCACTTACCCTTTAATTAATTAATTTTTTTATTTTGGATGTCATGAAACTGCATGGCTCATGTGCCATTAAGCGCATGGATGAGCGAACTTCGCTCAACCTTGCCATCCAGCACTGACCAGTTAGAGGGCTAAGTTGTGTGTTTGTCGTATTGTTTTATAACTCGTGTGCAAGTCACACGTCAACCAGGTCAGGGTGTGACAATTCTCCGCACCATTGACACTTTGTTCACCCAGAAAGTCACCAAACCAAAGTATAACTGAAAATCGAGTCTATGCCCGATCAAAACTACGAGAGACCAAGAACCATGTTTGACCCTTCACTATACTAGTCACACCCGACCAATCACGAAGAAACCAAGACATAAAATGAGGGGAGAACACAAGAGGGTTCTCCCGACCACAAGAAATCAACTAACACTGAAACTTTAAAACCCACACACACCAACCCGAGGTGGGATGACACAAGAACTCCCAACCCAAACATACTGACTTGTCCAAATGAGTTTAACAGGACCATTGATATTTAAAAGTAAACCCACTACAAGGCCACCTGACATTTCGGGGCACCAGAACAAGGAACTCTCTATAACAACAAAGATGGAACTAAGAATTCCCCACACCGATCTAAAACTCCCAATACATCCATCTCCCGTAGTACGAGCGAGACAATGCCTCGACTGAAACTTGTAATTCTTGACACAATCCAAAAACCCCCAACACTCACATCTCCAAACGATCTATAATAAAACATGGACCAACCCACATAAGGAACAAATACACTTTTAAGGAAAACAAACAATTCAAGAGGCCACATTCAGAAGAACGCAACTACTATGATCATGAAAGAATAATTTCATCACAGTATCACCAAAAATGATGAACATACAATAGTATAAAAATAAGAAAAAGAAAACCATGAATGTCTCTATTAAAAGATTAATGATAAAGAACCATGCAAAGGTCTCACGTGCCTCTGACACCCTGACATTGCATGAGCTTCACCCAAAGACCTAAGGTCGGTGCTCTGATGGCCGAAGCATCTTATGCATCATAGTTAGACACTAGTGTCCCCCGATCGGATCTCCTTACTCTAATGACACTTCTTATAGAACTTTCCACAATGACTATAATGGCCACAATGATAGAAAGGCTTTATAGGGATGTGAAAAAGCGTCTTGGAATGCACGAACCGATCATACTAATGGCGCATCTGAAAGTGGTCTGAGGAACTAGAATCCTACACTGACAAAAAGGGATTATTCAGAGACCATATCCTCTCGTAATCCCCGCTCGCAAAATGGGGAACCCTTACAAATGAGGAGAGGTTACAGATTTTCCAAGAACTTGCGCTCTAGATGCCAACTCCTTAATGTGGCCGACACATGACTTCACCAACCACTGGACTTATTAACTACGGACGTGCTCTTACCTCTTTTCGCCTTCACCTCCTCAGGTATGATCCATTGGATGAAGACAGACATTAATACCTCTCATATAATCCCAAATCCAAGTATGATGATATATCCACCTCCATGTGTCCAAGGCTAGACCCTCCACTAAATCCAAGACAATACAAACTCTAACAAACTCAGGTGTCCCCAACCACCCAAAGACATTCTCTACTCCCCTCAAACCGCTTCACTACCCCTAATGGACCCCAAAAGCCTCAAAGTAAAAGCAACACTCGATAGAAACTAGAATTGGGAATGACTCATTAACAACTTATGAGGAAATTTGTAGGTGGAATATTCAGAACAACCTAAAAAACAAAATTGAAACTGGCATCAAGAAAAAACTCAATCAAAATAAACACCCTAATCCAGACAACTAGGATGGAATCCTGAACAATCTTAAACACAACCAAAAGCAACACCCCAAGCCAAGGATAATAGAATAATAAGTCAAACATATACAAAAATAGGAAAAAACCACTTTTCAAAATACCAAAACCCAATTTTCAAGAAAAACCAAGTACTAAAATCACTTTTTTCATTCAAGTTCATTTTAGAAAAATCAAGACAAGCATTAAATTCCAAAACACCTCCCATGGAATCCTATGAACCGCTGCATAATCCTTCATCCCTTTTCCCTCAAATCACCCATACGTATGTGCTGAAGTGCACTTCACGTGTCTACGCACACATATGCGGATGATATTAAGTAATACTAAGGGTCTCACATTTCGTTCTGTTATCAAATCCAAACATAAGCCAAATTTTCCAAATCAAAACAATTCCTCTTTAAAAAACCAACTTCACGTGTTTCAAAAAAAAATTGAATTAAATTTTTTTAAAAGGTTGGGGACGAAGCCTCATTTTTATTATTAAATCAACTCAAATACCTCTTTTTACTGAATAGAGGGAAACCCATTACATAGCCTGAAGGCCTAGTGGGCTTGTAGCCCAATACATAGCTCATAGGCAAAATTTTTTGGCCCAATTCACATTCTGTGAATAGTAACCCACCTGCTACAGTACATTGAAAGAAATCCCCATTTTACCAATTTTAAAACCATTAGAGAAAGATCACTTTCAATTAAAAACCAACTTCATTTCCAAAAATCTCTCTAATACCAACCAAAATCAAGACAAAGCACAACCAACAAAGAACAACTGGAATGAGGAACTAGTGTTTATGCCCAACCTGACAACATGGTAGTGAGCCATTCCCCAAGTAAGACATAACACCAGAGGACCTTGAATGGGGAACCTGGTATCTACATGGGTCACTAATCCATGTGGGGTCACAACACGACACAGAGTAACCTTTACTGTCATCCCTCAATACTAAACCAAGACAAAAGACTCAAAACTTGGACTACCCCTGGTAACTCAGGTCTCGTCACAAGCGGTGGTGATCGGGAACCAACCCGCAACCTACCTCCTGAGCCCCAAAAATCCTAATATCCTTCTACTAGACAACCCAAGTAACAAGAACCTCCCTTTGATACCCTTTTTGCATGAACCAACCTCGGTCGACCCTCAACTAGTCACTAGGGATGGCCCATGACATGGCCCGAGGGGTGTTCTCAATCCCCATGGACTGTCAACTTGTGTTGGGCAACAATATGGAAGAGGTGGGAAATATTTTTCCCATAAATTGAAGAAAAATAAAAAAAACTTAACAAAGAAAATGAAAACTAGTAGCTATGAGAAAAAAAGTCGTACATACCTCTGTGTGACCCTATGGGCTACCACTGACCTCAAACCAACATCGCACTATGACGACCGAATCCGAGAAATAAGAAGCACTGAAGCTAAAACCAAAGACAAAACTATAGGGGTGAGAATTAAAACTTAGTAGGCATGCCCAAACAATCTATTACCCTATTACGATATACATGGAAAAACCTAGGAGCTCGTGAATATTCTATAACATACAATACATGCAACTCATCCTGAAGGCATACCCTACCTGATGATGTTATAACGCCCGATCATCGCCATACCTAGCCTGGCCGAGGGGCCCAATCACATAGCAATGATAAAAAAATAACCTCCTACTATGGGCCACTACATAGTGCGTAGTCTAAACTAGTGCAGCAATCGTTCAAAAAAATTCTTTCGTTATGCTAGGTTCTAATGTTCAGACTAAAAAAGGGGGTGAGCCAAAAATTTCAAACAAGTATCTATTCACAAGTACATTCCTCACACACAGTCAACACACACAAAAAAGTCACCCCCGAGTCACCCTAAGGAATACGTCCCTCACCTTTCAACCATTTGATCATAGGTAAGTCCTACCCGGTGGACCTCCCATAACATAGAGCTCAACCAAAGAATGGGGACCACATCTAAGGATAATTTTCTTGAGATAACTAGTTTTAAAAAAGTTCCTATCGGGCCTCACATTATTTTTACATAACAAACCATTTCTTAGATAATCACACGCACACAACTTTGAAAACTAGAAATACATTTCGAACCCCATTTAAGAAACCTGAACTAGTATTTTAAATCTAATACCCATTTAGAAAGGCCAAAGGGGAATTTCATTTGTAAATTGATGTGGAAACATAATCAAACAATTTATTTCAACACATTACAAGAAATAAATCACTAAAATTCAAGACACCCAATTTTACTAACATCTCTGTATCAATAATTAATATTCAAACATGGTGCAAAATGAAAGAAATAAATGATTCTTAAATTTAAAGGTTAATTCATAGATATCCTACCTCAGAGTGGAACCAAACTGAACATTCATTCCTTGGAACATTATAACTAATATTTTCTGCTCCCCCATTGAGCATATGCATCTTTGAATACATATAAGGACACCTATACCCTATGCACACACCCTCATGTCCATGAACATGTGCAAGGGGATCCTTACATATATACTTATATGCATATACCCATCCCCACTCACCTATATATGCATTTCCATATATATATATTTAGGCACACCAAGACCCATACATTTATATTCACTTCCATGGATGAATATTGTAAAGCCCCGACCCCACTTACCTAGATTCGGTGCATTATTTTAATACATTGGAATGATACAAGGAAATGATGTCCCGAATGACTAATCAGTTTAGCATTCTTGTAAAATAGATTACATATATGAAAGTTACATTACACTTTCTAAAATACAACACAAAATAAATATTCCTTTGAGAACACCATTATTACCATAGATTAACCCTATATCTCAATCATAAAACACTTCTTGTGATCCTGGTAAAATAAAACATAAGAAAGGGGTGAGCTCAGATGCTTAGTAAGGGTAAATAATTTAGTGGATCCTATAAAATTTTAAGGCAATATGTGTAATAAAAACAATAACCTTATAAACATAATACTGAACATAATATGAAAAAAAATCAAACATTACCATATACACATGCACATGGATATTTTACTGGTCGAATAATCACATGTAATAACTAATTTCATAATGAGGGAATACTTAATTATCAGACATTAATTTCTATGTCAAGGCCTCATGCCAGGAACTAGGGATAACTGTAACCAGATCCCAACCCGGAGAGCCTCTGTAACCGGACTCCAACCCAGAGAGCCTCTATAACCAGACTCTAACCTGGAGGGTCTGCTGTAATCAGACCCCAACCCGGAGGGATTACTTTTACTAGTCCCCAACATGGAACATACTAGTCCAATACATTCATCATAAGAAAAGGTTGAAATATAACGTAAACATTTGTATTAAAACTAGAATACGAAATTTCAATACTTTATCCATAAACCATGAATGGTATAAAAATAACACATCCACAGTCAAACATATCACAAAACCTTCAATAAAATACAGAAGATTTGTATCATAATAAATCAACTTCAAACAGGTTTAAAATCCATCAAAGGATATTGACATAGATGAAAATGATCAGTAAAATGCTTTGAGAGAAATACCCCATTTTTATGTAATAATTTAAAAGTATAAAAATTTATAAAGGAAATCCTTTAAAATAGATTTTTGAATAAAAGTGTCTCATACCACTTTGAAACTTTTGAAAAGAATTATCATTTCAAAATAGTTATGTCTATATAAATAAATCCTTAAAATCGTTTTGAAAACATGGACATTAATTAAAAGGGTTTAGAAAGATAAATATTTAAAACATTTAAAATGACAATCTAGTTAAGTAGACCCTAACATAAAACCTTAAAAGATTACTTTTGAAAACATTTTTATGAAATATGGGTATCGATGATGATTATGTCCCATTAAATACTTACACATAAACAATCTCGGATAATAATGAGATTGAGGAAATAACCCTTACCAATTTGGTGTCTTATGAAACATACACTCCATGGAAGAAGGATCATACAATGATGATTTAAATACCTGTAAATTGAATTATATTAAACAAATAATACAATCATGGGGTATTATATACACCACATTCAATAAATAAGTGGTGAACAATGGAAATCTCAAGAGATTAGAAGTGAGATAAGAAACCCCTTACCTTGCACTTTCCTTTGGTCGAGGGTACATTTGACCACATATATAATTACCATAGTATGTTATTAAATTATACCTGAACCATATTAATATTTATTATATCATAAATGATTCATTTATGACTTTATACTACCCATTTAACAATGATTTTCATGTTAAATTAACGTTTCAGGTAATAATTGATTTCTTTATCGTATGTGTTTTAACTTTTTATTCTTGATCGTATCATTTAGATCCGGATTTAAATACTTCCAAAATATAGAACTTTATTTATATATCATATATATTTAAAATATCAATATTTATAATATATAGATATATGAAATTGAAAACACCATTTATGGAGACGATAGGTCGTATGTACGCATAAACAATGTTTCTATTTTCATACCGTATTGAACGGAAGTAAGTGAATAAGATATATGTAAGTACATACATACATACATACATATATAACTATATATATCTCCAGTAGAATTATTTTTTCATATATTACATACCTATTAATAATATATATATATTTATAATCATTGATGAATGGTGAACGTGGAATTGAATCTCATCGCATTGTGGAGACGGTAATTCGTACGTACGCACGAGCGACAATATCATTTACTTAATGATTAAAAGGTGTGAAATTGGATGGTATATTAATTTTACAGAGATATTATCATGTTATTTTTTTATTTATATGTATATTACTTATCATTATATCCATTTAAATAACATAGTGTTGAATAATAAATTACACCATGGCGTGGAGACGGTAAGTCATACGTATGCACTAATGGTGACATTATCATTCACAGGATGGCTAGAATAATGAATATGGTCGTGAAATATTTATAATAACATCATAGTACGTATAAGGTACTGGAGTTATTATTTTGGAATGTTAATAACAAAGAAAGAGGAAGTGGAAGAAGCAAATAACTTGAAAGGGTGGTGAAAATATTACCTCTTCCTCAGGTGTTTCCTTTTGATTTGATCAAAATGGGTCCTTAGGATGGCTTTCTGAGAAAAGTAAGGCCTCTAGGATCAAGGGAGGATAGTTTAGAGGATATTTGGGTAGGTTTTGGCCGAGCTAAAAGGCTTTGGATGTGTGAATTTGGGAGAAGGTGAAGTTCCCTTTTATAAGAGGGGTGAGGGTCACTTTAGGAAAAGATTATAGAATTAATTTATTATACAATCATATTCGGTTTATAATTTCTAAAAATGAATTTAGTTAGAGAATTAGGTGGTTATGGGTCGAAACCCTCTCAACCAATAGGTTTTAGACAAGTTTAGGAAACCATTTTAACCTTATCTTTTAGATTTAACTCTTAGTTAAATAGTTTATCTTTTACCGTGTCTTCTTGTATTCTTACACTATATGGTTAATAAAATTACTCTAAACATCCAAGATAACCTAAAGTGTTTCATTAATGAAATATATAATATTTTTTAATCCCTTTTTCCAAACCTTATATTTTTAGGAATATTATATCAACAAATAATATTATTTTTGTTTTAAAAACTATTTTATGTCAATTTTGACACTATTTGGTATTTTTTTTAAATCACAAAATCATGATTACTTCGAAAAAAATTGATTTAAAAAACTCTAACATATCATATTAACCTATAAAATTAGTTTAATTCATCAAAAGTCTCAAATTACATTTACTTGAGTATTTATAATATCAATTATTTTAACCTTTCATTAAAAAGGTAATTACTGCATCATCATTGTGTCATAAATAAATTTAATTTTTTAGTGTCTAAAAATTATAAATAATATAAAATTATATAGTAAATATTTTTATATTTATAATGAATATTTATAGTCGAATTTATCTTATGTATAACCCTATATTAAAAATGTTTTAGTTATTAAAACTTGAATTTAACACTTTTAACTCTTCTTTAAATTAAATAATAATAAATGTACTGATCTAATATAAGTGGGAATAAATGATAATATTTTATTCATAATGTATTTTTTGTGGAATTACAATTATCCAATAGATTTATGACATGTGTTAGGGTAATTATAATTTCATTTTTACCCTTATTTACCCTATTTACTTTTAACCGTAGTAAATAAAAGTCAAAAGTTATTATTCACCGAAAAATATTTTCATCTTATTGAACCAAATTTTACAAACTGATATCAACCGTGTCTCTCGGAGTTTCTAAATTGAACTCACAGAAGCAGTAAAATTAAGTTTTACGCAATTTTTCAAATGCTCCTAGAATATGGGTAAAAGACGGTAAAAAGTTCAATAAAATTTTATATATCTAATATTATTATAAAATGAATCCAATGAATTAAATTGAACATACATAGGTATTATGTATCTATTTTTACCTAAAATAAATTTAAATAAAATAATTAATTATTTAAATAAAAAGTCGGTTCTAAACAATAACGCAGTGTTTTTCACTAATAATCAAAAATTGAATGTTTTCAGAAAAATACAAAAAATTCACCCTAAGGTAATTTTGATATTCGGAATTAATAAATTAATTTTATTTTACCAAATTAAAAACATATTAGTTTCATTTATTAATTTAAAATTATTTCCCATTGTCAAAACCAAAAAAGAAGGTTTTTAAAAAAGTAAAAACTATCGAAAGATTAACACTTGTTTATGTCCAATTTCAAAGTGAAATTACTTACAATGACCAAAATTGGAATAAATGGTCAAAATAAAATATAATTATACTTCCAAACCATTCAAATATATAATTGAACACCATAAATTATTTTGAATAAAAAAGCTGTTTTCATTTAAACTTTAGTATTTTTCACTATTCACCCAAATATGAAAGTTATCAAAAAAACACCAAAAATATATCTAAAAAAATATTTATGTCCCCATTCTAAAAAATATGTTTATTTTGTAAAATTAAATATATAAAAGTGTCACATATTGGATTTAAAAAGGGTTCCCCATTAAAAGGCTGTAAAATTTCATTTTTTGAAAAATACCTATTTTATCTGAAAAATTGAATTTGTTCTTATATTATGTCTAAAAAAAACATAATAAGGATTCTTAAATTTTATATAGTATATAAAATTAAAAATTCAGTTAACACTATTCATAACCGCTTTTTGAACGGCTAGTTTGGTAAGTTGTGATGCACTCAAACTCGGTATTGCGTGTTACACAAGTTATTGAATTACTTTGAAGAGATAATGTACTATGAAATCTTGGGGTATTACATTCTCCCCTCTTTCAATAAATTGTTTCATCGCAATTTGAAATTTTTCTTCGAAAATAAAAGGTTAAAAATAGAAAAATATATTTGTGGAAAACCCACATCGGGAATAGGGTTAATAAAAGTCAGAATTATTAAGAGGAAAGAGAAATTAAAAGGTCACCACCAAATTATCATCTCAAATAGGATAACATTGGTGGAAATTATAGACATATATTTGGAGGAAAAATATAAATATTTATAGGGAGTGATTGAGGTCATCAATAACAAACAAGTGTAAAATTGAGGGCCTCAAAGCCATCAATATATGATGATTTAAAATATCACCGGTTCAACAAAACATGAGGTATTAGGACAACACTTTTTTGGTTTTAAGATCCCTTCGCTAAATTTTAAGTATTAATTTGTTCATAGAATAAGAGATAGAAAAATATACTTTCCAAGTAGAGTTAAATCCTTTAACTAATTTCTATCACAAACTCATCTTTCACTCTAAAAGATAATAAAACTTAAAAATATTCTATTTATTCTAATCGTATAGGGTTTGAAAAAAATGAATTTATAATTCATCTATCAGACCTTTTAAAAAAACTACACTATACAATCTAGGACATCACGTAGGCCAGTGGTAGGTGATGCTCCCTTTTCACCCTTCAGTTGCAGGTTCTAGTCTCGTGGCCTTGACGGACGTGACGGGTTGGCGCCTGACCTCTGGGTTGTCCTTTTTATAACAGTCCAAAAATAATCTTCAGAAATTCTTTAACCTTAACAATAATATCCAATGTAAAATATAATCCATTCCAGCCTTTAGACTTATCCAAAATACTTTTTTCCAAACTCACAGTCCAAAATTTATAAGGATGGTAAACATAAGGAAGATCTTTTTTTCCACGTAATAACATGTGAATACCTTCATCATGTATTCTTATAAAACACGTTAACCCCCTGAATTACCATAAAACATTATTTATTACCTTCATTCTCCTTTATTCTTCATAGAATACTGGATATATTCCTTATATCCAAAATTTTTTAATATTCCAATAATGATGGAATAAACAAACCATTAATCAGTTCCAAGGAATTCAAGAATATCCAATATAATTTATCCAAATCAACCATCTCTTATTCCAAAATCACTACCCCAGTATCCGACCATATTAAGGATTACCTTTCCTTCAACCATGTATTTTCAAAAAAGTTTAACCTCTTGTTGAGTCACTTTTCATACTACCATATAATCTCAAATCCTCAATGAAATAGTACTGCAGTACAATCCTTATTTATTTCCATAATTCATATAACTGGTACATCATCGATACAACTCTGAAATGAACTAATTCATTAATAACAACATAAGAACACTAGTCATTTATCTTCATCTGTGGTAGTATCATAACTTTATTATTATCCAATAGCATCATTTCGGGCATACTCTGAGGATTTGGACAATGATTCGGGTAGTGTCCCAACTCCTTTCAGATGAAGCATTGTACCTTTAAAACTTTTGTCTTACCCTTGAAATCACGTACTTGGTGTCCTTTTTCTCCACACTTATAACAAACTATCATTCCCTTCAAACATTTACCAAGGTTATTCTTTCTAAAATTATCACATATGGGAAAATCCTTCTTTCCCCTCTTCCTTTTATTCATCTTTCTCTCTATCATCCTTTTCTTCTCTTGCTTCCCATCAAAGCCATGGGACTCAAAGAATTCTTTACTTATTTTATTAACACATGATATTATTTCCTTATATGATGAGAATATATTGGATACCATTTCCCTTATAAATATCGGGTTAATACCATGAAATATATGATCCTTCTTACTCTTTGGATCATGCGTATTGATGGAGTTCTCATTCCTTCTACTGGGCGCCATATTTAAACAATGGCCTACACTATGTTAGTTTTTGATTCTCAATGCATAATTTCAAACTTGTAAAATACCTATCTTAAATTTAAAATATTATGCATATAATCTATAATCCTAAAAAAATGTTTTCATTGATGAAGTATTTACTCTTAAATCCTTCATAATTGATTGCAATGAAAATGTAAATTATCCTGATCACATCCCTCAGGATTTTCATAACCAAGAGTGCAGCATGGCTCATTTTCATGCACCAATTCCCGTTCGAGTCCAGCTCAAATCGGTGTTTTTGGTTTTTACACCTAGGTAAATCTGTGCCAGAGATGCCTCTACCTACTCATACCCATACATGGATTTATTTCTTGGAAAACTCACGAAATCTATACAGTACCAAAATTCTAGGAAGTTCGTTTATACTAATCCTCAATGTCTATCTTAGGGTAGTGTTCTCTAATCAGAGTTTTTTCTAAATCTAGTCTCCAAGGTTTGTACTAAACTTCCTCTGATACCAACTATAATGCCACAACCCTAGTTACCCAGAGATGATGCATTATTTTAATATATTTTCATGATACAATAAAATCATGTCCCTAAAGACTGATCGATTTAGCATTCTTGGAAAATAGATTACATACATGAACGTTACATTACACTTTCTAACATACAACAAATAATAAATAATCCTTTTAGAATTCCATAATTCCCTTATATTAACCCTGCATCTCAATCATAAAACACTTCTTGGGATCTTGGGAAAATAAAACATAATAAAGGGGTGAGCTCAGATGCTCAGTAAGGGTAAATAATTTAGCGGGACCTATAAACTTTTAAGGAAAGATGTGTAATAAAAACAAAATCCTTTTAAACATAAACATGAACAAAATATGAAAAAAAATCAAACATTACCATATAAACATGCACATGGATACTCTACAAGTTGAATAATCACATATAATAACTAATTTTATAATCATGAAATGTATAATTACCGGACATTAATTTCGGTGTCAAGGCCTCATGTCAGGACCTAGGGCTAACTGTAACCAGATCCCAACCCGGAGAGCCTCTATAACCGAACTCCAACCCAGAGAGACTCTGTAACCGGACTCCAACCCGGAGGGTCTACTGTAACTGGACCCCAACCCAGAGGGATTCCTTTTATCGGTCCCCAACCCAAATCATACTAGTCTAATACATTCATCATATGAAAAGTTTGAAATTTAACATAAACATTTGTATTAAAACTAGCATAAGAAATGTCAATACTTAATCCATAAACCATGAATGGAATAAAAATAACTCATCCACAGTAAAAAATATCACAAAACCTTCAATAAAATATTGAATATTTGTATCATAATTAATCAACTTCAAATATGTTTAAAATCCATCAAAGGATGTTGACATAGATGACAATGATTAGTAAAATGCTTTGAGAGAAATACCCTTTTTTATGTAATCATTTAAAAGTCTCAAAATTTATAAATGAAGTCCTTTAAAATATATTTTTGAATCAATTTGTCCCATAGCACTTTGAAACTTTTTAAAAGAATTATCATTTCAGAACATTCATGTCCATATAAATAAATCCTTAAAATCGTTTTGAAAACATGGATATTAATTAAAAGGGTTTAGAAAGATAAATATTTATAACATTTAAAATGACGATCTAGTTAAATAGAACCTCCCATAAAACCTTAAAAGAATCCTTTTGAAAACATTTTTATGAAATATGGGTATCGATGATAATTATGGCCCAGTAAATACTTACACATAAACAATCTTGGATAATAATGAGATTGAGGAAATAACCCTTACCGATTTGGTGTCTTACGAAACATACACACCATGAAAGAAGGATCATAAAATGATGATGTAAATACCCATAAATTGAATTATATTATACAAAGAATACAATAATGGGTCATTACATACACCACATGCAATAAATAAGTGGTGAACAATGGAAATCTCAAGAAATTAGATGTGTGATAAGAAACCCCTTACCTTGCACTTTCCTTTGGTCGAGGGTACGTTTAACCTCCTGTATAATGACCATAGTATGTTATTAAATTATAACAGAACCATATTCATATTTATTATATAATACATGATTCATTTATTACTTTATAATACCCATTTAACAATGATTTTTATGTTAAATTAACGTTTCAGGTAATAATCGCTTTCTTTATCATACTCTTTTTAACTTGTTATTCTTGATCGTATCATTTAGATAATGATTTAAATAATTAGAAAATATAAACCTTGAATTATATATCATATATATTTAGAATATAAATATTTATAATATATAGATATATGAAATAGAAAACACCATTTATGGAGATAGTAGGTCGTACGTACGCATAAACAATGTTTCTATTTTCATATCGTATTGAACGAAAGTAAGTGAATAAGATATTTGTAAGTACTTACATACGTATATAGATATATAACTATATATATCTATAGTAGAATTATTATTTCATATATTACATACTTATTAATAATATATATATTTTAATAATCATCGATGAATGGTGAACCTGGAAATGAATCTCATCGCATCGTGGAGACGGTAATCCGTACGTACGCACGAATGAAAATATCATTTTCTTAATGATTAAAAGGTGTGAAATTGGATGGTATATTAATTTTATAGAGACATTTTCATGTTATTTTCATTATTTATATACATATTAATTATCATTATATCCATCCAAATAACAAAGTGTTGAATAATAAATTACACCACGACATAGAGACGGTAAGCCATACGTACGCACGCATGGTGACATTATCATTCATAGGATGGATAGAATAATGAATATGGTTGTTCCATATTTATAATAACATCCCAATATATATAATATACTTGATTTATTATTTTTTAATGGTAATAACAAATAAACAGAAAGTGGAAGAAGAAAAGAATTTGAAAGAGGGTGGTGAAATTATTACCTCTTCCTCGGGTGTTTCCTTTTGAGTTCATAAAAAGGGCTCCTTGGGATGGATTTTTGACCAAATGAAAGACTCTAGGATGAAGGGAGGATAGTTTATAGGATATTTGGGTTGGGTTTTGTCGAACTAAAAGGCTTTGGTGGTGTGAATTTGGGAGAAGGGGGAGTGCCCTTTCATAAGAGGGGTGATGGTCACTTTAGGAAAAGATTAAAGTATTAATTCATTATACTATCATATTCGGTTTATAATGTCTCAAAATAAATTTATTTCCAGACTTAGGTGGTTATGGGCCAAAATATTCTCAACCAATAGGTTTTAGGCAAATTTAGGTTACCATTTTAACCTTATCTTTTAAATTTAACTATTAGTTAAACAGTTTAACTTTTACAGTGTCATCTTGTATTCTTACACTATATGATTAATAAAATTACTCTAAACTCCCAAGAGAACCTCAAGTGGTTCATTAATGACATATATAATATTATTTATGCACTTTTCAGATCCTTATATTTTTAAGAATATTATATCAACCAATAATATTGTTTTTGTTTTAAAAACTATTTTATTTCAATTTTTACACTATTTGGTATTTTTTTTAAACTCATAACAGCTTGATTACTTCAAAAATAAATTATTTAATCTACTATAACATATCATATTAACATATAAAATTAGTATAATTCATCACAAGTCTCAAATTACATTATTTGTGTATTTATAATATCAATTATTTTAACCTTTCATTAAAAAGGTAATTACTGCATCATCATTGTGTCATTAATAAATTTAATTATTTAGTGTATAAAAATTATAAATAATATAAAATTATTTAGGAAATATTTTTATATTTCTAATGAATATTTATAGTCAAATTTATCTTATGTGTAACCCTATATTAAAAATGTTTTAGTTATGAAAACTTGTATTTAACACTTTTAACTCTTCTTTAAATTAAATAATAATAAATGTCCGGATCTAATATAAGTGAACCTAAATGATCATATTTTATTCCTAATGATTTTTTGGTTTAATTACACTTATCCAATAGAATTATTACATGTTTTAGGGTAATTATAATTTCATTTTTACCCTTAATTACCCTATTTACTTTTAACCATGGTAATAAAAGTCAAAAGTTATTATTCACCAAAAATTATTTTCATCTTATTGAACCACATTTCACTTACTAATATCAACTGTGTTCCATGTATGTTATAAATTCAACTCATAGAAGTGGTAAAATTAATTTTTACGCAAATTTGCAAATGCTCCTAGAAGGTGGGTAAAAGAAGGTAAAAAGTTCAATAAACTTTTATATATCTAATATTATTATAAAATGACTCCAATGAATTACATTGAACATATATAGGTATTATGTATCTATTTTGACCTAAAATAAATTTAAATAAAATAATTAATTATTTAAATAAAAAGTTGGTTCTAAACAATAACATAGGGTTTTTCACTAATAATCAAAAATTGAATGTTTTCAGAAAAATACCAAAAATTAACCCTAAGATAATTTTGATATTCCAAATTCTAAAATGAAGTATATTTTACCAAATTAAAACATAGAAGTTTCATTTATTAATTTAAAATTAACTCCCATTGTCAAAACCAAAAAGCGGGTTTTAAAAAAAGTAGAAACTATCAAAATATTGACACCTGTTTATGTCCAATTTCAATGTGAAATTACTTACAATGACCAAAATTGGATTAAATGGTAAAAATATAATATAATTATGCTTCCGAACCATTAAAATGTATAATTGAACACCATATATTATTTTTATTAAAAAAATCAGTTAAAATTTAGTATTTTTCACTACTCACCCAAAGATGAAAGTTATCATAAAAACACCAAAAATTTATCAAAACATAATTTTTATGTCCCCATTATAAAGAATAAGTTTATTTTGTCAAATTTAATATATAAAAGTGTCAAATATTGGATTTAAAAAAGGTTCACCATTAAAAGGTGGTAAAATTGCATTTCTTGAAAAATACTTCTTTTATCTGAAAAAATGAATTTGTTCTTATATTATGTCTAAGAAAAATATAATATGGATTCTAAAATTTTATACAGTATATAAAATTCCAAATTCAGTTAACACTATTCATAACCTCTTTTTGAACGGTTAGTTCGGTAAGTTGTGGTGTGCTCAAACTCGGTGTTGTGTGTTGCTCAAGTTATTGAATTACTTTGAAGAGATAACGTACTATGAAATCTGGGGTGTAACATTCTCCCCTCCTTCAATAAATTGTGCCCTTGAAATTTGAAATTCTTCTTCGAAGATAAAAGGTTAAAAATAGAAAAATATATTTGTGGAAAACCCACATTGTGAATAGGGTTAATAAAAGTTAGACTTAATAAGAGGAAAGAGAAATTAAAAGGTTACAACCAAATTATCATCTCAAATAAGGGAAAATTGGTGGAAATTACAAACATATAATTGGAGGAAAAATGTAAATATTTATAGGGAGTGATTCAGGTCATCAATCACAAACAAGTGTAAAATTGAGGGCCTCAAAGCCATCAATATATGATGGTATAAAATATCATCGGTTCAACAAAACATAAGGTATCAGGACAACACATTTTTGGTTTTAATATCCCTTTCCTAAAGCTTAAGGATTAATTTCTTCCTAGAATAAGAGAAAAAAATTATACTTGATAGGTAAATTTACATCCTTTAACTAATTTCTACCACAAACTCATCTTTCACTGTAAAAGATAATAGAACTTAAAAATATTCTATTTATCCTAATCATATAGGGTTTGAAAAAAATGAATTTATAATTCATCTATCAGACCTTTTAAAAGAAACTACATTATACAATCCAGGACATCAAGTCGGCCAGTGGTAGGTGATGCACCCTTGTCGCCCTTCGGTTGCGGGTTCTAGTCTCGCGGCCTTTCCAGACGCGATGGGTTGGTGCCTGACCTCCTAGTTTTCCTTTTTATAACAATCCAAAAATAATCTTCAGAAATTATTTAACCTTAACAATAATATCCAATGTCAAATATAATCCATTCCAGGCTTTAGACTTATCCAAAATACTTCATTCCAAACTCACAGTTTGGAATTTATAAGGAAGGTAAACATAATGAAGATCATTTTTTCCATGTAATAACATGTGAATACATTCATCATGTATTCTTATAAAACACAGTAACCCCCTGAATTACCATAAAACCTTATTTATTACCTTCATTCTCCCTTATTCTTTATAGAATACTGGATATATTCTCTATATCCAAAATATTTAAATATTCTGACAATGATAAAATAAACAACCCATTAATCAGTTCCAAGGAAGTCAAGAATACCCAATATAATTTATCCAAATCAACCATATCTTATTCCAAAATCACTACCTCAGTATCTGACCATATTAAGGATTACCTTTCCTTCAACCATGTATTTTTAGAAAAGTTTAACTTGTTGTTGAGTCACTTTTCATACTACCATATAATCTCAAATCCGAAATGAAATAGTACAGTAGTGTAATCATTATTTTTTTCTATAATTCATATAACTAGTACATCATCGATACAAATCTGAAATGACATAGTTATTTAATAACAACACAATAACACTATTCATTCCTCTTCATCGGTGGTAGTATCATAACATGATTATTATCCAATAGCATCATTTGGGGAATACTTTGAGTATTTGGACATTGATTTGTGTAGTTTCCCAACTCCTTTCAGAAGAATCATTGTACCTTTAAAACCTTTGTCTTACCCTTGCAATCATGTACTTGGTGCCCTTTTTCTCCACACTTATAAAAAACTCTCATTCCCTTAAAACATTTACCACAGTTATTATTTCCATAATTATCACATATGGGGAAATCCTTCTTTCCCCTCTTCCCTTTATTCATATTTCTCTCTACCGTCCTTTTCTTCTCTTGCTTCCCATCAAATCCATAGGACTCAGAGAATTATTTATTTATTTTATTAACACATGATATTAATTCTTCATATGATGAGAATACATGGGAAACTATTTCCCTTATAAATATTGGGATAATAACATGAAATATATGATCCTTATTACTCTTTGGATCATGCGTATTGCTGGAGTTATCATTCCTTCAACTGGGAACCATATTTAAACAATGTCATACACTAGGTTAGCTTATGATTCACAACACATAATTCCAAACTAGTAAAATACCTATCATAAATTTAAAATATTATGCATATAATCTATAATCATTAAAAAATGTTTTCATTGAGGAAGTATTTACTCCTAAATACTTCATAATGGATTTTAATGAAAATGTGAATTATCCTAAGCATATCCCTTAGGAGTGTCATAACCAAGAGTGCAGCAAGGCCCGTTGTCGTGCACCAGTTCCTGTTCGAGTCCAGCTCAAATCGGTGTTTTCGGGTTTTACCCCTAGGTACATTTGTGCCAGAGCTGCCTTTACCTGCTCGTATCCAGACAGGGAAGTATTTCTTGGAAAACTCACAAAATCTAAACAGTACCAAAATTCTAGGAAGTTCTTTTATACTAATCCTCAAAGTCTATCTTAGGGTAGTGTTCTCTAATCAGAGTTTTTTCTAAATCTAGTTTCCGAGGTTTGTACTAAACTTCCTCTGATACCAACTGTAATGCCCCGACCCCAGTTACCCAGAGTCCGTGCAATATTTTAATACATTGTCATGATACAAGAAAATCATGTCCTAAAAGACCGATCAGTTTAGCATTCTTGGAAAATAGATTACATACATGAACGTTACTTTACACTTTCTAACATACAACAAATAATAAATAATCCTTTAAGAATGCCATTATTCCCTTAGATTAACCCTGAATCTCAATCATACAACACTTCTTGGGATCCTGGGAAAATAAAAAATAAGAAATGTGTGAGCTCAGATGCTCAGTAAGGGTAAATAATTTAGCAAAACCTATAAACTTTTAAGGCACGATGTGTAATAAAAACAACATCCTTTTAAACATAATATGAAAAAAATAAATCAAACATTACCATATACACATGCACATGGATAATCTACTAGTCGAATAATCACATGTAATAACTAATTTCATAATGATGGAATTCATAATTACTGGACATTACTTTCTGTGTCAAGGCCTCGTGTCATGACCTAGGGCTAACTATAACCGGATCCCAACCCGAAGATCCTCTGTAACCAGACTCCAACCTAGAGAGCCTATGTAACCGAACTCCAACCCGGAGGGTCTTCTATAACTGGACCCCAACCAAGAGGGATTACTTTTACCAGTCCCCAACCCGAAACATACTAGACCAATACATTCATCATAAGAAAAGGATGAAATATAGCATAAACATTCATATTAAAACTATCCTAAAAATGTAAATACTTTATCCATAAACCATGCATGGTATAAAAATAACACATCCATAGTCAAACATATCACCAAACCTTCAATAAAATATGGAAGATTTGTATCATAATTAATCAACTTCAAACAGGTTTAAAATCTAACAAAGGATGTTGACATAGATGAAAATGATTTGTAAAATGCTTTGAGGGAAATACCCCTTTTTATGTAATCATTTAAAAGTATCAAAATTTATAAAGGAATTCCTTTAAAATAGATTTTTGAATCAAAGTGTCCCATACCACTTTGAAACTTTTGAAAATAATTATCATTTCAAAACATTCATGTCCATATAAATAAATCCATAAAATTGTTTTGAAAACATGGAAAATAATTAAAAGGGTTAGAAAGATAAATATTTGAAACATTTAAAATGAAGATATAGTTAAATAGACCATCCCATAAAACCTTAAAATATTCCTTTTGAAAACATTTTTATGAAATATGGGTATCGATGATAAGTATGTCCTAGTAAATACTTACACATAAACAATCTCAGATAATAATGTGATTGAGGAAACAACCCTTACCGATTGGGTGTCTTACGAAACATACACACCATGAAAGAAGGATCATAAAATGATGATGTAAATACCCATAAATTGAATTATATTACACAAATAATTCAATCATGGGTCATTACATACACCACATGCAATAAATAAGTGGTGAACAATGGAAATCTCACGAAATTATAAGTGTGATAAGAAACCCCTTACCTTACACTTTCCTTTGGTCAAGGGTACGTTTGAAATCCTGTATAATGACTATAGTATGTTATTAAATTATACCAGAACCATATTCATATTTATTATATCATACATGATTCATTTTTGACTTTATACTACCCATTTAACAATGATTTTCACATTAAATTAATGTTTCAGGTAATAATCGCTTTCTTTATCGTACGTGTTTTAACTTGTTATTCTTGATTGTATCATTTATATTATGATTTAAATACTTCCAAAATATAAACCTTGATTTATATATCATATATATTTAGAATATAAATATTTATAATATATAGATATATGAAATGGAAAACACTGTTTATGGAGACGGTAGATCGTACGTACGCATAAACGCTGTTTCTATTTTCATATCGTATTGAAAGGAAGTAAGTTAATAAGATATATTTAAGTACATACATACATGTATATATATATATAAATATATATATCTAAATTAGAATTATTATTTCATATATTAAATACTTATTAATAATATATATTTTTATAATCATCGATGAATGGTGAACGTGGAAATGAATCTCATTGCATCGTGGAGAAGGTAATCTGTACGTACGCACGAGTGACAATATCATTTATTTAATGATTAAAAGGTGTGAAATTGGATGGTATATTAATTTTAAAGATAAACTATCATGTTATTTTCATTATTTATATACATATTACTTATCATTATATCCATCCAAATAATATAGTGTTGAATAATAAATTACACCACGACATGGTGATGGTAAGCCATACGTACACACACATGGTGACATTATCATTCAAAGGATGGATAGAGTAATGAATATGGTTGTTCCATATTTATAATAACATCACATTATGTATAAGACACTGGATTAATTATTTTGGAATGGTAATAACAAAGAAAGAGGAAGTGGAAGAAGAAAAGAATTTGAAATAGGGTGGTGAAATTATTACCTCTTCCTCGGGTGTTTCATTTTGATTTGATCAAAAGGGATCCTTAGGATTGTTTTTTGACAAAAGGAAGGAATATATGTTTAAGGGAGGATATTTGAGAGGATATTTGGGTAGGTTTTGGATGAGCCAAAAGGCTGTGGAGTTGTGAATTTGGGAGAAGAGGAAGTGACCTTTTATAAGAGGGGTGATGGTCACTTTAGGAAAAGATTAAAGTATTAATTTATTATACAATCATATTAGATTTATAATGGCTAAAAATTAATGTATTTATTGACTTGGGTGGTTATGGGTCTAGTTCCTCTCATCCAATAGGTTTTAGTAAAGATTATGTTACCATTTTAACCTTATCTTTTAGATTTTACTCTTAGTTAAATAGTTTACCGTTTACTGTGTCTTCTTGTATTTCTACACTATATGGTTAATAAACATACTATAAACTCCCAAGAGAACTTCGTGTGGTTAATTAAAGACATATATAAAATTATTTAAGCTCTTTGGCTGAACCTTATATTTTTAGAAATATTATATCAACCAATAATATTGTTTTTTTTTAAAAACTATTTTATGTCAATTTTGACACTATTTGGTATTTGTTTTTTTTAAATCATAAGTTCATGATTACTTCGAAAAAAATTGATTTAATAAACTATAACATATCATATTAACATATAAAATTAGTGTAATTCATCAAAAGTCTCAAATTACATTTATTTGAGTATTTATAATATCAATTATTTTAACCTTTCATTAAAAAGATAATTACTGCATCATCATTGTGTCATAAATAAATTTAATTATTTAGTGTCTAAAAATTATAAATAATATACCATTATGTAGAAAATATTTTTATCTTTCTAATGAATATTTATATTCGACTTTATCTTATGTATAACCCTACAATAAAAATGTTTTAGTTATAAAAACTTGAATTTAACACTTTTAACTCTTCTTTAAATTAAATTATAATAAATGTCCTAATCTAATCTAAGTGGACCTAAATGATCATATTTTATTCCTAAGGTTGTATTTTGTGGAATTACACTTATCCAATAGAATTAGTACATGTGTTAGGGTAATTATAATTTCATTTTTACCCTTAATTACCCTAATTAATTTTTTCCATGGTAAATAAAAGTCAAAAGTTACTATTCACCCAAAATTATTTTCATCTTATTGAACCAAATTTTACTTACTGATATCAACCATGTCTCTCATATTTTCTAAATTCAACTCACATAAGTGGTAAAATTAAGTTTTATGCCAATTTGCAAATGCTCCTAGAAGATGGATAAAAGACGGTAAAAAGGTCAATAAAATTTTATATGTCTAATATTATTATAAAATGACTCCAATGAATTACATTGAACATATATAGGTTTTATGTATCTATTTTGACCTAAAATAAATTTAAATAAAAATTGAATGTTTTCAGAAAAATTTCAAAAATTCACCCTAATATAATTTTGATATTCTGAATTCAAAAATGAAGTCTGTTTTACCAAATTAAAAACATAGAAGTTTCATTTACTAATTTAAAATTAATTCCCGTTGTCAAAACCAAAAAGCGGGTTTTAAAAAAAGTAAAAACTATTAAAAGATTGACACTTTTTTATGTCTAATTTCACATTGAAATTACTTCCAATGACCAACATTGGATTAAATGGTAAAAATATAATATAATTATACTTTCAAACCATTAAAATGTATAATTGAACACCATAAAATATTTTGATTAATAAAGTTGTTTTCAGTTAAAATTTAGTATTTTTCAATATTCACCCAAATATGAAAGTTATCAGAAAAACACCAAAATTTTATCAAAACTAAATTTTTATGTCCCCATTCTAAAGAAGAAGTCTATTTGTCAAATTGAATATATTAAAGTGTCAAATATTGGATTTAAAAAGGGTTCTCTATTAAAAGGCGGTAAAATTGCATTTCTTGAAAAATACTTCTTTTATCAGAAAAAATGAATTCGTTCTTATATTATGTCTAAGAAACACATAATATGGATACTGAAATTTTATATAGTATATAAAATTCCAAATTCATTTAACACTATTCATAACCTCTTTTTGAATGGCTAGTTTGGTAAGTTGTGGGGCGCTCAAACTCAGAGTTGCGTGTTGCGAAAGTTATTGAATTACTTTGAAGAGATAATGTACAATGAAATATTGGTGTTTTACAAATATACAAATAATGGGGGAACCTACATATATATATATATATACTTACCTATGCATATGCAAGTGAGTAGCCTTAGGCCCAGCGACTCTAAACCACAAGCAGTGACCAACACACCCTAATTAAAAAGAAATTGGAATTCCTAAACATCATAATACCCTAAATAATTAATCCAATACAAAGGAACCAACCTTATTTAGAAAAAAAAATACCTATCAAGAAATCAAGATCTAATAAAACACTTTTAAAGTGGGCAGTTTCAAATAGCCCTTTATGTTATTCACACCCCAAAAACATTTACCAAAAACTCTTCAAAAGCCATTTCCAATAATATAAACTCTCATTTTCATTAAGAGTTTTCTAAATGGGCCTCACACTTCTTATAATTCCTTTTTAAACAATTTTAGGAAACTACACAAGGAAATGAAATCATTTAGAAAACAAAGAACCATTTAAGAAACCATGATTTTAAGAAAACACCGTTTTCCATAAACAAACTGATTTTAATTTCAAAAACACCAAAAACATTTTTTAAATGCATTTACCATTACTTAATAAATTTATGAAACCCATTTGAAATTACCACTAGGACATGTATTCAATTAAACCATTTTTATGGGGAAAACCCCCTTTTAAAACCCACACACAACGCCAAGTTCACTCAAAAAGGCATTCCACATCATTTTTCCTAATTTAAAAATCACAATTAAAGATGAAAAACAAAGTTCAACATGCCAAAATTTTAAAACCCCAAGCTTCCATAGTACTCTTCTCTTTGAATAATAAAATATCTTTTACAGTACGCAACTTTGAGTTCTAGCACATCACAACAAATCAAACTAGCTGTTTAAAAAGAAGTTATGAATAGTAATACCCACTTTTTGAAATTTTATAAATTTTATTTTTCAAAATGAAATTAATTTTTGGATTTTTAATATCAAAATTAGCTTAGGGTGAATTTTTTGTATTTTTCTCAGAACATTCAATTTTTGATGAATAGTGAAAAACACTACGTTATTGTATAAAACCAACTTTTTATTTAAATAAATATTATTCAATTTATATTTATTTTAATATCAAAATAGATACATAATACCTATATTAGTCCAATGTAATTCATTGGATACATTTTATAATAATTTTAGATATATAAATTTTTATTGAACTTTTTACCATCTTTTACCCACCTTCTAGGTACATTTGCAAATTTGCATAAAACTTAATTATACCTCTTCTGTAAATTGAATTTCAAAACTCTATGAGACACGGTTTACATTATAAATTAAAATTTGTTTCAATAAGTTGAAAATAATTTTTGTTGTATAGTAACTTTTGACTTTTATTTACCCCGGTTAAAAGTAATTAGGGTAATTAAAGGTAAAAATGATATAATAATTACCGTGAAACATGTCCTAATTATATTGTATAAGTTTATTTTTACCATAATCAACCTTAGGAATAAAATATTACCCTTTTTATCCACTTGGATTAGATTAGGACATTTATTATTATTTTAATTAAAGATGAGTTAAAAGTGTTAAATTCAAATTTTTCTAACTAAAACATTTTAATATAGGGTTATACATAAGATAAATTCGAATATAAATATTCATTATAAATTTAAAAAAATCTAAATAATGGTATTTTATTTAAAAATTTTAGAAACTAAATAATTAAATTTATTTATGACCCAATGATGATGCCGTAATTAACTTATTAATGAAAGATTAAAATAATTGATATTATAAATACCCAAATAAATTTAAATTGAGACTTTTGATGAGTTACACTAATTTTATAGGTTAATATGACATTTTTGGGTTGATTAAATAAATTTTATTCAAATTTTTTATGTTGTTATGACTTTAGAAAAATCAAAATACCAAATAGTGTCAAAATCAACATAATTAAGTTTTTAAAACAAATACTATATTATTAAATGATATAATATTCTTAAAAATATAAGGTCTGGACAAAGGACTTAGTTAAGGTTAGATATTTCAATAATTAACTACTTTGGGTTCTATTGAATTTTTATAGTAAGTTTATTAACGATTTATTATAATAATACGAGAATATATGGTAAAAGGTAAACTATTTAACTGAGAGTTAAATCTAAAACATACGGTTAATATGGTGACCTAAACCTATCTAAAACCTATTGGTTGAGATTTTTTCGGCCCATAACCACCTTATCCTCAAACTAAATCCTTTTTGATCCATTCTAAACCGAAAATTATTTTATTATAAATTAATATTTCAAGCTTTTCCTAAAGTGACCCTCAGCTCTCTTATAAAAGTGCATTTCCCCTTATCTTAATTTCACACCTCCAAATCCATTTTTCACGGCCATAACATTCTTAAATATCCTCCCAAATACCATCAATTCATCATATAGGCCTTACTTTGATCATAAATACAACCTAAGGAGCCCTTTTGTTCAAATAAAAATAAAGAACCCGAAGAAGAGGTAAATATTTCATCAACTCTTTCAAGTTCTTTTCTTCTTAGACCCCCTATTTCTTTGTTTTCTGCATACAAAATAATATATCCAGTACCTTATACATAATTATATGTTATTATAAATATGTTACAACATTATTTATTATTCTATCCATACTATAAATGACAAAGTCACCATACGTGCGTACGTACAGCTTACCGTCTCCAAGTCGTGGTGTAGTTTGTCATTCAACACTTCATTATTGGGATAGGTATAATAATGATGTATAATTGATGTAAATAATATATCTAAAATGTTAATTATTCTATATATATTATATAGCATCCAATTATATATTATTTCACCTTTAATTAAATTATATTGTCACTCGTGCGTACGTACGGATTACCGTCTCCACGAACGTGATGAGATTCATTCCCCATCATAACCATTCAAAAATAATTTTCATTTGATGATTATTAATAATGTTTAAGAAAATAATATAATTATATACATGAATAAATTACAACCTATCCATTAAAAAAATTACTTACGTAATAGAACATATAAAGTAAAATGAATCAGTTAACACTCGAAACAATTATACTACTGAAATATTATTAACAAAGCAATATTAGAAGATCATATATGATATCATATTTATGTGTGTGGTTCTTGTATAATTTAATAACAATGATTTAAATATTATACAGGAGGATAAAGTACCCTCGACCAAGGAAAATTATAAGGTAATGATTAATTTTACAATCTCTTTATTATCTGAGGTTGTTTTCATGTAAGTATCTACTGGGACCTCTTTATCATCCACATCCATGTTACTTACAAATGTATTTAAAAACATTTTTACTATTTACCAGAATATGGGTTAAAGTTATTTATACCCTTTTTTGACCTTTTATAAAATGTTTTGAAAGGAATCTTTCCATCATTTTCAAAACAAGGTACTTTATTACCTTTTCGACAAATTAAGGTAAGAATGTTTTTTTAACTTATACGGCTGGTGCTGCTATTTTCCACCATTATAACACCTTCTAAGATTTCCTTACAATATTATAAGAATATTTTCAAAATAAATGTTTTCTTTTATAATTACATGACTTTTAAATGATTTCAAAATAGGAAGATATATTTCTTTCAAATAGTTTTGATTTCATCTATGTAAACATCCTTTGATGGATTTTACACTTGTTTGAAGTTGATTTATTATGATATAGTCTTCCATATTGTATTTAAGGTTTGGTGATATGTTTGACGTCAGACTTTTTATTTTTATACCATTCATGGTTTATGGTTATTTTATTAACATTTCATATGTTAGTTTTAATACGAATGTTTATGTTATGTTTTAACCTTTTCATATGAGGAATGAATTTGAATTAGTAAGTGATGGGTGGATCCCGATATAGATCCTCGATGCATTAGTATGTCTCAAGAGACATACTAGTGTATTTTCATAAGGCCTTAACAAAATCTTTATTTGTATTCTTGGCACGAGTCCTTGACTCTATGGTTATGATGTCCAACATTATGCATTCCATAATTATGAAATTGGCTATTGATATTACATGTGATTATTCAACTAGTAGAATTTCCATGTGAATATGTAAATGGAAATATTTGATTTATATTTTCCATATTATACTTAAGTTTATGTTTAAAAAGATTTTGTTTTAGTCTTATACATTGCCTTAAATTTTTATGCTTATTTATGAATGTTTCAGTAATATTTTTATCCTTACTGAGCATCTGAGCTCACCCCTTTCTATGTTTTATTTTTCCCAATATGTGAAGAAGTATATTACGATTAACCTGCATGAATAGGATAAAGGAAATGAGTTTGTTCAAAGTGTACCCAATGTTGTTTATTTATTTCATTATGTCATGTAAAACTCATGTATGTATCTAGTAATTCCATGGATACTAAACTGATCGGTCGTTCCGGACATGATTCCTTGTATCATTCCAATGTTATGTAATAATGTAGTGACTCTGGGTAACTGGGGTCAGGGCATTACAGTTGGTATGAGAGGAAGTTTAGTACAAACCTTGTAAACTATATTTATAAAAACTATAATTAGAGAACATTACCCTAAGATACACTTTGAGTATTAGTATAGAAGAACATCCAAAAATTTTGGTAGTGTAAATATTATGTGGGATTTCTAAGAAATACATCCCTATCTGGATACAAGTAGGTAGAGGCGGCTCTGGCAGAGATGTACCTATGAGTGGAAACTCTGACAAGGAGTTTCGGTCTTGACTTGGGTTGTCCTAGTACACGACAACGGGTCTTACTTCACTCTTTGATACGAAACTCTTGGGGGATATTCTTAGGATAATTCCCATTTTCTTTAAAATACATGATGAAGAATTTATGGGTATAAACTTCCTCAAAGAATTTTTTTTCTGATTATGTATTATATCCATAAACTATTCAATTTATGTTAAGGGTTTTACAAGTTTGTAAATATGTATTCTGATTCATAAACTAATCTACTATGTGCCATTGTTTATAAATGGCGCCTAGTGGAAGGAATGGAAACACTATCAATGCATGTAATCCATGTATAGACTTCCCTCCTACTCAATATAATGATAGTGGAGCTAGTGATGCAACCGGTACTGATCATCTTATAACCATACTGGGAAAACTCACTATGGTTATGAATAATAACTTTACCCATATGGAGCACCCTGATCCACAACGCAGAGGATCAATGTTAGAACGATTCATGAGGAAACAACCACAAACATTAAATGTAACTACAAATCCATTTGTAGCTGAGAAATGGATAAGTTCTTTAGAGAAAATATTTCATGCTTTGTAAAGTAGTGAAAGGAAAAAAGTTTTCATGGTAGTTTATCACCTCACAGGAGATGCAGATCAATGGTGGTCATTGATTCAAAACACAAAGGAAGATGTTGAAGTATAAAATATGGAATGGAGGGAGTTTAAAGAGATTTTATTATGAAAATATTTTCCTCATGACCATCGAGCAGATATAGAAAGACAATTTCTGAGTGTAATCCAAATAGATTATGAGAATGTTGTAGTATGAGGCTAACATTTAAAGGTTAGAAAGGCATTATGCAGATTATGTATGTAACCCAAGAAGTAAGATTGATCAATTCCTGGATAGTTTAAAACCATTTCACCATCGATCATTAGTCTCATAATCCTTCTCATAGTACGAAGACATAGTATCATGTTCTATCAAGACAGAATAAATTTCTCTCAGTCTTATGACTTTAAAGGAAAGAAGGAGAAGACAAGATCTGCTGAACAATCAGGAAATGGAAATAAGGGGAAGAAAGGAAAAGTAGAATTTCTCTCCTTCAGTAAATGTGGGAAGAAACACCCTGGTACTTACCTGAAGGGAATGTGATTCTATTACTAGTGTGGTGGAAAAGGCCACCAAGCTTTTGATTTCAAGGGAAATAAAGAGGGTGTCAATGTTGAATGCTACAATTCTATAGAAATGGGGCATTATGAAAATTAATGTACTAATATCCAAGGAAACATACCTCTGAAAATGCCAAGGGAGAAAGGCCAAGCTTATGTGATCACCGCTGCTGACGTTTATTCTTTGAATGACGTGGTGGCAGGTAATTTAATAGTTTCCTCAAATTTATCCAATTATTTATTTGATTCTGGATCACCTCATTGTTTTATATCTTCCTAGTTTTCTAAGAAAATTAGATATTTCCAATTTGATTTGACAAGGGAGTTGTCAGTCAAAACTCCTAAGGGAAGTATCATTGCAACAATGTTCTGTAAATCAGTTCCCATTAGGGCATATAAATGTACTTTATCTACTGATCTCATCATCATACCCATGAATGAATTTGATATAATCCTTACCATGGATTTTCATTTGGACCATGATGATAAAATTTATTGTAATAAGGAGGAGGGTACAATTTTTTATGATGATAATGAGTACCTTATCTTTAGAGCAGAAACGTCACCATCTGATTCTTATCTAGTTCCACCCCTAGTAGCTCTATTAAATTCAACTTTTGGGGAGGAAGAGAATGAAATAACTATGGGTGAGGAAAGGAATGTCCAAATAGAGTGTGTACCTGTTGTTCAGAAAACATTTTATGTGTTTCTAGAATATTTACCTAGACATCCTCTAGAATGGGAAATTGAGTTTTCCATTGACATAATTCCTGGTTCAACATCCATATCGAAGACCCCTTATAGAATGGCCAATTTGTAATTAGTGGAACTAAGGAAACAACTGGAGGAATTGAGTAATAATGGATTTATTCTCCCTAGTGTTTCTCCACAGGGATTCTTCGTTCTTTTATTAAGAAGAAAGATGGATCTATTAGGTTGTGCATTGACTACAGGGATATCAATGCTATAAAAATAAAAAGAACAAGTATCCCCTTCCTTGAATTGATGATTTATTTGATAAACTTAATTGAGCTCAATATTTTTCAAATATTGACCTATGATCTGGATATCATCATTTTTGTGTGAAGAAGGAAGACATTCCGAAGTCATCATTTCATACTTGGTATGGGCATTACGAGTTTACCGTAATTCCTTTTGGACTAACTAATTCACCCTCTATCTTCATGGATCTAATGAATAGAGTTTTCAAGGACTATATTTATGAATTTGTAGTGGTATTTATTGATGATATCTTGGTATAATCCAAAATCTATGAAGATCATGAAAATCACTTGCCCACTATTCTAAAGACTCTTAGAAGAAATGAATTATATGGGAAGTTTAGAAAGTGTGAATTCTGGATTCAAGAAATTTCTTTTCTTGGACATATTATCTCTAACGATGGAATCTCTATTGATCCTTAAAAGATAATAAAAATACAAGAATGACCAGCACTGATGAGTATAACTGTGGTATGCAGTTTTATTGGTTTAGCAGGTTATTATCAGCATTTCGTTCAAAAATTTTCCCGATTGGCTAACCCATTAACCAAGCTCAAACTTAAAGGGGTCAAAATTGTTTTGAAAAAAGAGTTTGAAGAATGATTTGAATAATTGAAGAGAATATTAGTCAATGATCATATCATGACTCTCTTATCGGGGAATGATGGGTTTGTTATTTATAGTAATGCATCAAAGAAAGGACTCGGTTGTGTCCTTATGCAGAATGATAGAGTTATTGCCTATGCATCAAAATAGTTAAAAATTCATGAACAAAACTATCCCACTCATGATCTTGAGTTAGCAGCTTTAATATTTTCTTTGAGGATATAGAGACACTATCTCTATGGTGAAAAATGTAAGATTTATACTGATCACAAGAGTTTGAAGTATATTTTTTTCAAAAAAAAGGAACTCAACATGAGGCAAAGGAGATGGCTTGAACTACTCAAGGATTATGATTTCCATATACACTACCACCCAGGGATGGAAAATAAGGTGGAAGATGCTTTGAGTAGAAAGGATCATGGTGTTCTGAACAAGATAAGAGTTGAAAAGGATCCAATGTTCATGGATCTAGTAATTATGGATATAGAAATAATCATGGAAGGTGAAACATAGATACATTTTCAAATGGTTGCCAAACCATCGTTACTAGTAAGAATAAAAATTTATCAAAAAGATGATAAGAAGTTTCAAAAAAAATTTAAATCTATTAATGATGGGAGATTGATTGACTGTGTCTATAAAGATGGGATTTTGAAATTTGGGAAGAGACATTTTGTTCTCGATATACCTAATCTGAAAAGGGAATTGTTGGATGATGCTCATAGCTCCAATTTCTCTGTACACCCTAGTAGCACTAAGATGTATAGAGATTTGAAGGAACATTTTTTGTGGGACAACATAAATAGGGAG
Source organism: Viscum album (assembly GCA_963277665.1). Taxonomy (NCBI): domain Eukaryota; kingdom Viridiplantae; phylum Streptophyta; class Magnoliopsida; order Santalales; family Viscaceae; genus Viscum; species Viscum album. The sequence goes on along the minus strand of OY728167.1, from coordinate 801,272,498 downwards.
ATTTTGGATTATGTGTCATGATGAATGGTTTGTCAACAGGTTAAGGTTGGAAGACAACATCCTGGAGGAGTCATGAAACCTCTTCCTATACCTGAGTGGAAATAGAATGATATTATGATGGAATTTTTCATAGGGCTACCAAAGACTCCTAGAAATAATGATGCAATATGGTTCATTGTTGATCGTCTAACTAAGTCATCACATTTTCTTGCTATAAGAGAAGATTTACACTTGAACATTTAGCAAGACTATATATTAATGTAGACGTAAGACTACATGGTGTACCCTTATCGATTGATTCTGATCGTGATCCTAGTTTTACATCAAGATTATGGAAAAGTATTTAGAAATCCATGGATACTGAGCTTCGTTTGAGAACCACCTACCACCCTGAAAATGACGAACAATCGAAACGGACTATTAAAACCATAGAAGACATGTTGAAATCTTGCTCACTTTACTTTCAAGAAATGTGGGGTCAATATTTACCTCTAGTATAATTCTCCTATAATAATAGCTTCAATTATTATATTCAGATGGCACCATAAAAAGCATTATATGGAAAGAGATGTCTCTCACCAACTTGTTGGGATGATGTTGGTGAAAGAAAACTCCTAGGACTAGAACTTTTTGAGGAAACAATGGAAAAGGTGAATATTATCTAAACCCACATCAAAGCAGTTCAAAGATGGAAAAAGATTTACGCCGATAATCGGATGAAGGATTTGGAATTCTAGGTAGGAGATCATATTTTTTTGAAGGTATCTCCACGAAATGGAGTTATACGATTCGATAAGAAGAGTAAATTAAGTCCCATGTATATTGGAACTTTAAAAATTCTAGAACAAATTGGGGATGTAGCTTACTGTTGGGAAATGCTTCCAAGCCTCTCCAGAGTTCAGGATGTGTTCCACATATCACTGTTGAGAAAATACATGCCTGACCCAATGCATGTACTCACCTATGAATAATTAGAACTGGAACCCGATCTATCTTATTGTGAAGAACCTATCAGGATTCTTGATATAAGAGAACAATTGTTTAAAAATTGGATGACTCATCTGGTAAAATTTCTATAGAGAAACCATAACATGGAAGAGGCGACATGAGAACCCGAGGAACTTATGATGAAAAACCACCTGAATCATTTTATGTAGTGATATCCTAGAAATTTTGAGAAAAAAATTATTTGAAGGAGAGAATAATGTAACACCCCAAGCTTCCACGTTATGCTTCTCTTTGAATAATACAATAGTTTGCGTTGTATGCAACTTTGAGTTCTAGCACAGCACGACAACTCAAACTAGCCCTCTAAAAAGAAGTTATAAATAGTAATACCCACTTTCTGAAATTTTATAAATTTAATTTTTCAAAATGGACTTCATTTTTGTATTTCAAATATCAAAATTAACTTAGGGTGAAATTTTGGTCTTTTTCTCAGAACATTCAATTTTTGATGAATAGTGAAACACACTGCGTTATTGTTTAAAACAAACTTTTTATTGAAATAATTATTTTTTAGTTTATATTTATTTTAATGTCAAAATAGTTACATAATACCTATATGAGTCCAATGTATTTCATTGAATCCATTTTATAATAATTTTAGATATATAAAATTTTATTGAACTTTTTACCGTCTTTTACCCACCTTCTAGGCACATTTTTGAATTTGCATAAAACATAATTTTACCGCTTCTGTGAATTGAATTTAAAAAATCCTAGAGACCCAGTTTACATGAATAAGTAAAATGTACTTCAATAAGATGGAAATAATTTTTGGTCAATAGTAACTTTTGACTTTTATTTACAACGGTTAAAATTAAATAAGGTAATTAAAGGTAAAATGATATTTTAATTACCCTGGAACATATCCTAATTCTATTGGATAAGTGTATTTATACCAAAATAAACATTAGGAATAAAATATGACCCTTTTGATCTAGTTGTATTATATTAGGGCATTTATTATTATTTTATTTAAAGAAGAGTTAAAAGTGTTAAATTAAAATTTTCATAACTAAAACATTTTAATATAGGGTCATACATAAGATAAATTCAAATATAAATATTAATTATAAAGATAAAAAAAATTCCTACATAATTGTATTTTATTTATAATTTTTAGTCATTAAATAAATGCATTTATTTATAACAGAATGATGATGTAGTAATTACCTTATTAATGAATGATTAAAATAATTGATATTATAAATACCTAAATAAATGTAAATTGAGACTTTTTATGCATTAAACTAATTTTATTGGTTAATATGACATGTTAGGGTTGATTAAATAAATTTTATTCGAAGTGTTAAAGTTATTATGACTTTAACAAAAACAAAATACCAAATATTGTCAAAATTAACATAAATGAGTTTTTAAAACAAATAATATATTATTAAATGATATAATATTCCTGAAAAAATAAGGTTCTTCCTAAATGAGTTATAAAAGGTTATATATGTCAATAATGAACCACTTGGGGTTCTCTTTTCTTTTTATGGTAAGTTTATTAACCATTTATTATAATAATACAAGAATACATGGTAAAAGATAAACTATTTAACTAGGGGTTAAATCTAAAATATAAGGTAAATATGGTGTCCTAAACCTATCTAAAACCTATTGTCTGAGATGTTTTCGAACCATATCCACCTTATCCTAGAAATAAATCTTTTTTATCCATTAGAAACCGAAAATTATTTTATTATAAATTAATATTTCAATCTTCTCCTAAAGTGACCATCAACACTCTTATAAAAGGGCATTAACCATTCTCTTAATTTCACACCTCCAAAGCCATTTGGATCGGACAAACCCTACTCAAATATCCTCTCAAATACCCTCAATTCAACCTTGAGGAATTTATTTGATCATAAATTCAACCTAAGGATCCCTTTTGAACAAATCAAAAGGAAGAACCCGAAGAAGAGGTAAATATTTCATCACCACTTTCAAGTTCTTTTCTTCTTCCACATCCTCTTTCATTGTTGTTTCCATAAAAAAAATAATATCCCCATTACCTTATACATACTGATATGTTATTATAAATATGTTAATAAATTTTTTAATATTCTATCCATACTATAAATGACCAAGTCACCATACATGCGTACATACGCCTTACCATCTGCACGTCGTGGTGTAGTTTGTCATTCAACACTCCATTATTTGGATGGGTATAATAATGATGTATAATTGATGTAAATAATAAATATAACATGTTAATGATTCTTTATATATGATATATAATCCAATTATATACGATTTCACCTTCAATTTAATGATATTGTCGCTCATGCGTACATACGGATTACTGTCTCCTCGAACGCGATGAAAATCATTCCCCATCGTAACCATTCAAGAATAATTTTCATTTGAATATTAAAAATAATTTTTAAAAACTTAATTTCATTATTGATATGAATAAAGTACATCCTATCCATTACAAATATGACTTATAGAACATAACATATAAAGGAAAATGAATCAGTTAACACCCGAAACAATGATACTACTAAAGTATTATTAACAAAACAATATTAGAAGATCATATATGATATCATATTTATGTATGTGCATATTGTATAATTTAATAACAATTATTTAAATATTATACATGAGGTTAACGTACCCTCGACCAAGGAAGATTAGAAGGTAAGGTTTTATTTTACAATCTCTTTATTATTTTGAGGTTGTTTTTACGTAAGTATCCGCTGGGATCTCTTTATCATCCACATCCATGTTTCTTAAAAATGTATTTTAAAACATTTTTACTATTTACAAGAATATGGGTTAAAGTCATGTATACCCTTTTTTTATTTTTTACAAATTTTTTTGAAATGAATCCTTCCATCATTTTCAAAACAAGGTACTTTATTACCTTTTCGACAAATTAAGGTAAGAATGTTTTTTAACTTATACGGTGGGTGCGGCTATTTTCTGTCATTATAACACCTTCAAAGATTCCCTTAAAATATTATAGAGATATTTTCAAAAGAAATGTTTTCTTTTATAATTATTTTACTTTTATATTATTTCAAAATAGAAAGATATATTTCTCTCAAATAGTTTTGATTTCAACTATGTCAACATCCTTTGATGGATTTTACACTTGTTTGAAGTTGATTTATTATGATAAAATCTTCCATATTTTATTGATGATTTTGTGATATGTTTAACTGTGGATGTGTTATTTTTATACCATTCATGGTTTATGGTTAATTTATTAAAATTTTATATGCTAGTTTCAATACGAATGTTTATGTTATGTTTCACCCTTTTCATATGAGGAATTCATTGGACTTAGTAAGTGACGGGTGGAGCTCGCTATAGCTCCTCGATGATTGGTAGGTCTCATGAGACAAACTAGTGTCTTGGAACACGGCCTTGAAAAAATAATTATTTTTAGTATTGGCATGAGGCCTTGACTATGTGGTTATGATGTCCAGCATTATGCATTCCATCATTATAAAATTGGCTATTGACATTACATGTGATTATTGACAAGTAGAATATCCATGTGAAGAAGTAAATGAAATTATTTGATTTCTCTTTTCCATATTATGATAAATTTTACGTTTAAAAAGATTATATTTTAGTCTTCTACATTTCCTTAAATTTTTATGCTTATTTATGAAAGTTTATACTACATTGTAATCCTTATTGATCATCTGAGATCACCCCTTTCTATGTTTTATTTTTCCCAGGATGCGAAAAAGTATATTACAATTAACCATCAAGAATAAGATAAAGGATATGAGTGTGTTCAAAGGGGACACAATGTTGTTGTTTTATATTTATTGATGTAATTTAAAACTTATGTATGTATCTAGAACTTACATGGATACTAAATTGATTGGTCTTTCAAGACATGATTCCTTGCATCATGCCAATGTTATGTAACAATGCACCGACTCTGGGCAACTGGGGTCGGGGTGTTACAAAAAATGAACTATTCCCTATGTAAAAAACCCAATATCAATGCTTTCACATCTCAATTTCCTTTGAAAAAAAATTGCAAACCTTTTGAATAATCATAAAAACACTTCTAAGATGTACCCTAACGAAGAACACAAGAAAACATAACCATACCATTTAGAAAATACTCTTTCACCATATACTCATGTTAAAACACTTTCAAAATATATTTCACACCACATAAAACATCTAATTTCAGTATATAAAACCCAAATGAAATTTAACCAAAAACATTTTTCAAATTAACACATAGACATAATTGAAGATTCACTTCGAGAGTTATTTTTAACAAATTATGTAAACATAAAAACAATACAATAGGGTATCCCTAAGCATCCTCATGGAGCGAACCATAAAAAAATATTTATTGAGACAAAACTGGGCATTAAATCAAATACACTTAGCATAAACCAAGAATCATTTAGAAACCAATTTTTAATATATTATACTCACATGAAAATATCATAATGAGATAACTATGAATATGATGAAGGTGCACAAAAAATTGAAAAATAAATAATTGAATACATCAAAGAACCAACGGTTTTCACCGCAATGAAAAGGGATAGAAATTCTTACCTCAAAGGCATGAGATTATGATGAAACTCCCAGAGGAGGATGAATAACCCTCTGTGAAAAAACTGCACACCCTAGACCTAAGTGAAACTAGACCAAACATTAATCCTAACATCTAGGGTTCGTTAAAAGTGAAGTAAACCTCAAAAGTTGGAAGAAAAAATGCACCTAAGGGAGTCACTGCTGTTGCAGGTCCCCAGAGATGAGGGCCGATGAGGGTTGGGTGGTCGGAACGCCGAAGGGGTGATGGAGTTCGGCTGGCCGGAAGAAGGGGTCATCGCGTGAGGGTGGTCTCCAGAGGGAGAGGGTGCGCCAGAGAAGTTCATGCGAGCAGGGAGGGGTGTCGCCAGATGGGGTCACATTGGAGAGGCAGAGGCCACCAGACCAGATAGGAGGGAAAGGCGGAGGGCGCCTCGTGCTGCTGTAAAGAGGATAGGGGAGGGGCATCGCACGCTATGGGGGACAAGGAGAGGGGGTCTCTACCCACCTAGGGTTCTCATTTTTTTTAATAATATTACACTAATAATAAAAATTATTATTATTATAACAATTATAATAATTAAAACAATTTTAATTACAATTAAAATAATAATAATAATAATAATTAACAAGGATAATAATAATATTAAAAATCTTAATATTATTATTATGATTAATTTTTTTTTTAAAAAAATCATTACTATTAAATTTTATTTTAGTTTTGTTTCACTTACCCTTTAATTAATTAATTAATTAATTTCAGACATCGTGAAACCACACGGTTCATGTTCCATTAAGTGCATGGTTGAGCGAACTCCGCTCAACCATGCCATCTGGCAGTGACCGCTTACAGGGCTAAGATGTGTACTTCCCATGCAGTTTTATAACTCGCATTCAAGCCGCATGTCAACCAGGTCGGGGTGTGACACAAAATCACTTGGATAATGAATACATAATCAAAATGAATACAATGATTAATTAATGGAGGTCATGTCTCTAAAACATGAAATCCTTTACTATCATGATATATCCTCCAAATATTTTAAAACTTTTGGTAGAAACCCATTTAATTTTGATAAATAATTTTTATCATGAGGAACTATCGATGAATCTAGGGGCTTTATAAATTCTGGTCCCCACCCATCACATCATGTCCAAAGCATTCCTTATATATATTAAACAATATTCCTTATCAAATATCTGTATTGAATAAAAGATGCTGACTTATAAATATTTCACCAGTAAATCATTTAACTATGAAAGTAAAAACCATGTTTAAAAATGATATGTGGTTTAGAAAATAAACATATCCACGTCAAATGATATAGATATTTAGAGAAAATTCAATGTTCAATAATCATAATAAATTGAATATTCCAAGGGGACTCAAAAATGAATCAAGAAATTGAATGTCAATTCAATCCTTATCAAAATAAATCATAAACCATACATAGGAATAATATGTATGATATCAATATAAAATTTACCACATGGAGTAATATAAAGTTTTTTATGTCGTCGATGAATATAAATATTATAAATTTATATTTAAAAAACCTTATTGATTAAATTATCCTTTTCATTTTGAATTTTTTTTCAAAATACTTTTCATTGAAAATAATTTATAAAAATATTTTCATTAAATTAATTATCATTTTATAATTACAATTTATTGTATATCGAAATGATGATGGGTAAATTCATACATGTCGTATAAGGTAAAAAGAACATTCATTTTTCAAGGTAAAAAGGATATAAAAGTGCCATGTATGAAAAGCAATAATAATATTCCATTGAAAACAAATAAAAGTCAAAACGTGTAAAAATATCATAATTATATCATTTTATAATGGATAAAACACTTTTTAAAACCTTTTTGGAAAACATGGTTTTTAAATGAAAACAAATTCTCTGACTAAAGAGTGAAATGAATTCAAGTTTTCATATTTTGAGTACTAAAAGTGGAAAAAGGTACTAATACATGAAAAAGTTTATGAATAACCATAGGATAATAGAATGAAATTTTTTTAGATAATGATAAAGTAATTTCCTTCAACTGAAATTCATGTGTAAACAATCCTGAATAAAATGATATTATTAAATAAACCCTTGAAAAGACCATAAATATGAAGTGAGACTCAACCAATTAATTGATTATGTGTATGAAATGTAAATAAAAATAATATAAGTTTAAATATATAAATATTTAGTAAAAATATTTCTACAAAAATTCAAATAGTATTAATGACAATGAGGATGTAATATAACCCACAGAAAAGGAATTGAGTTCTGAAATTTATTTAGCACATGTTAACATTAAGTGTAAATCCACTTAGATGAAATAATTCAAATTAAAAATCAAAATATCATGAATAATTAATGAATCATTACATTACATTTCAATTTGTATTTATGTGCACCAAATATAATAAATTAGGTGTATAGGAATAAAGTGTGCCTCAAATAATGGAAATTGAGATGAAATCCCTTACCATGTGTTTCCTTTCGAGTGAACGTTATGTACCCTACAATATATGAATTTTAAAAATATTACCAAATTATTCAAGAACCATAATCATATTTATAAAATCATATATTATCTTTATATAATATCTTATTACCTGATTTCTAATAACCTTTAATTATTTAAACTATTTCGAGTGTTAATTTCTTAATTTTCTCAAGTATGTTTTGACATGTTCTTTGTTTTTCATATAAATTAGTTCATGATATCATCATCTCCAGAATGAAAAAAATGATATAAATATTATATATATTTATTATATATTTATTTATAGTAATCTATAATATTTTGATATATGAAATGATATGCATCGTTCAAAGAGACGGTATGTCGTACGTACGCATGAACTCTACTTCCATTTATTTTTTGTATTTAAAATAATGGAAATTAAATTATATATATAATAATTATATAATTAGATTTATGTCATATATTTTATATTTATTTATTAAAACTATCCTTTATATGTTACATTTATATCATTAATGAATCACATCGCTTTGAGAAGGCGATAGTCCACACTTCCAAAAATAATGTAATCGCATTCCCACAAAATGGAAAGCGAAAAAGGTATGATTTATTTAAAAATTAAATAAGAATAAAGAAATTATAACTATAATATATATTATATAAAAACATATTCCCCATAATAATAACCCACCCAAGATATTTGGTAAAGGAAAAATGAACAATCCTCGTTTCGCGAGGCAGTAGTTCACCGTACACAAATGGTATGTTTGTTACCCATTAGATGGAGGTGTGTGTAAATTTTGGATGAAAACTTTGAATAAAAACAAGTCAGTATATTTTTCATACGTATTTTGTTATATAAAAATGGAATAAGAATAGTTTAGTGGGTGGAGAATGAAAATAAAACAAAAGGGCTTGATGAAGGAAGTTAACTCTTCTTTGGGTAAATCCTTTTGGTTTGTACCAAAAATATTCCAAGATGGGATTTATAAAAAAACGTATGCTTCTAGGATGAGGGGATGGGTGGTGAGGGATTATTTTGTTAGATTTTGTTAGATAAAAATGGGGTGAGATGTGTGAATAATAGGGAGGGGTGAGTTCCTTTTTATAGTGGATGAGGAGTGACAGTCTTGTAAATATTTTAAAAGGGAATTCCACCCACATTTTTCTGATGTCAAGTGGAATAAATAATTTTCCCAATTTGATCAAATGGATCATATGATAGAAATATGTCCTTACAATGGATTTTTGACAACTATATATGTCATTTTTTTCCATAATTGTTTGGGTGTATCCTCTTTCTATGCTAATTTTCCTCTTAATCATTGTAATTAATTTCAATTACTTTAACTAATATTTATTGTAATAAAATAATTTTAAAATATTATAAATTATAAATTATTGTGATTAAAATATGGAACCAATTTTTATAAATTCATATCACATTGGTGGAAATTTTTTATTTAAAATTAATCCCATAGACAGGGTGATAATGCGGGTTTTAAAGTAAAAATATTCAAAATATTGCCAAGTTTTTTATATCCAATTTCGAAGTGAAATTTATTCAAATGACCTAAATAAGATTATTTGATATAATATTTATCTATTTAAAATTTAAGAAAATCAAAATTATAATTTTACATTTTTCATAAATTAGATGAAAAGGCAGTTTTGAATTAACATTCATTTTTTTCATTATTCATTAAATAATGAAATATTTCAGAAAAATACCACAAATTAACCCTAATATAATTTATATGTTCTGATTTAATAAATTATATTTATTTTTACATAAATAGACTATAAATTATCTAAAAATTTGATTTAAAATATTTTCTCTATTAAAAATGGTAAAATTTCCATTAAAAATATATGTTTTTTTGCATAAAATTGGGTTTGTTCTCATCTTAAACCTATAAAATCTATTATATGAATATAAAAAATATTTGATTAAATATATAATATTTAGATATAATTAATATCATTCACTAACTGTAATTAATTTAATTTATTTGGATAAAACACCTTTCTGAGCATTAAAATAATAAAATATTTCTTTTATATTAAATTGGTTTATATATAAATTTCTAATTAATTGGTGACCAATAAGGTCATATTATGTTTTTATAAACATTAAATTCTAATACATCAGTCAATACTTTTCATAACCACTAATTTAAAGTCTAGGTTAAGTCTTATTATTTTAAATAACAATATTTTAATAATTTATTATTGTTCGGTAAAACTCAGCCTTGTGTGTAATACAAGTCATCAAAGAAAGTAATTATTGTGTGTAATGTAAGATAAGTAGGTATTTCATTCATTGAAATGTATAGAATATATTTAATATACTTGGAATATTAAATATAATGTAATGACTCAAGATATTATATTCCATTACACACTTGGTGTTGCATGTCATATACGTTATCAAATACAATGTTCTTACATTAGAATCTCAGGGTATTACATTATCCCCACTTTAATAAAATATAGAACTCAAAATTTAAACTCAATCATGATAATAGATCATTTAATATTTTATTTTTTGAAATCCCTCATCGTTAGAAGGGTTCGTCAAACATTCTCCAGAAAAGAGAGTATGGGAAGTAAAAAGGTTATGTGGAAAAATAAAAAATTAAGCCTATAACTAAAAGAACATTAATAGAGAGTATAGATACATATATGGAGGAAAAGTTTAAAAATTTATAGGGAGAGAATTATGTCATCAATAACAAACAAATGAATTATCAATGTAGATTTTAGGGCCTCAAATCAATAAATCTATGATGATTTAAAAGACAATCAGTTCAACAAAAATTATGAAAACATTTTGTTTTAAGATAATATTCCTAATGTTGGTGAATTATTTTATTAACCAAGAATATAATTATATATACCAACTTTATAGTTTTCAGTTTTCTCTGAACAATTCTATCATCTAGTTGTGCTTCTATCAAATTCTAATTTTTTCCTTACTTCATGAAATGGATATCCTAGAATGAATCATTTTGTAACGAATCACTAAAATAAACTTTTAATGGATTTTAAGGTCTATAAAAAAGTTACAAGTATTCTAATTTTTACCTAAATAATCTCCAAATACATTATTGTTACAATATTAATCTCTAAACCTAAAAAAGAAACAATATAAGTTCATCATCAATAGTTATTCATCAAATTGTTCAACTAAAAATAATAAAAAAATTAACCTGGAAACTGTGGAGGTCAGTGGTTGGTATCAAACCCTTATTATCCTCCAGTCATGGGTTCAAGTCCCATGGCCTTGGAAAACATGAAGGGTTTTAACATGGCATAAATGTTGTACATTTCTAAAAAAATATTTATATAATTTCCAAAAAAAATATGATGTATATCCTTGAAATAAGGTTCATCACAAAATTTCATTTTAACTAAGGTTTTAAAAACAACCCCAATATATAAATAATTCATCTATTTATTTCTACATATGTTCTTCCATGTTCTATGGTTTAACCATATTATAATTTATAAAATTTCTTAATCATGAAAACTTTTCTTCAATCTAAAACATCTTTGTTTTAACCTAGATCATTAATTATCATTATATATTGAAATTCATCATAATGTTTTATAAATAAAATGTGAATTGGCCTATGTGTATTCCCTGAGAGTTTCAAACTAGGTGTCTGGTAAGACCTGATTTCTTGTACTAGGTTATGATCATGTCACGCTGACGGACTTTGTCCATGTTCTTAATCCTAGGTACATATTTTCTTAATTCATGTCCACATATAGTGTCTAGATATGGATTTATTTCTAGGAAAAACACATAATATCTATATAACCGAAACAATATGATGTTCTTATATACTTATACTCAAATTTTATCTCAGGGTTATGTGATCTAATCTATGTTTTCATAAATCTAGCTCCAATGTTTTCCCCTGAACTTCCATTTAAAACAACTATAGTGACCCTAACCTAGTTGTAACACCCCAAAATTTTGTAGTAAAATGTCTCTTTAATGTAATTCAATGGCTTGCTCGACACGCAACACCGAGTTTGAGTGCACCACAAATTACCTAAATAGCCCTTCAAAAAGTGGTTATGAATAGTATTAACAGAATTTTGAATACTTCATATAATTTTAACATTCATATTAGGTTTTTCTTAGAGATAATATAAGAACAAATTCAATTTTCCAGATAAAAAAAGTATTTTTTAAACAATGCAATTTTACCACCTGTTAATGGTGATCCTTTTTTAAATCCAATATTTGACACTTTTGTATATTTATTTGGACAAAATAAACTTTTTCTTTAAAAGTGAGACATAAAAATTTATTTTGGTTAATTTTTTGGTGTTTTTCTGGTAACTTTTATATTTTGATGAATAGTGAAAGATACAAAATTTTAAATGAATACAACTTTTTAAATCAAAATAATTTATAGTGTTAAATTAGACATTTTAATGTTTTTGAAGTATATTTAGATTATATTATCATCATTTAATCCAATTTTGGTCATTGGAAGTAATTTCACATTTAAATTGCACATAAACACATATCAATCTTTTGATAGTTTTTACTTCTCAGAAACCTGCTTTGTGGTTTTGACAATGGGAATTAATTTTAAATTAATTAATGAAACATATATGTTTTTAATTTTGTAAAATAGACATCATTTTTGAATTTGAAATATCAAAATTATCTTTGGGGGATTTTTTGGTATTTTTTTTTGAAAACATTAAATTTTTGATGAATGGTGAAAAACACTACATTGTAGATAAAAACTGAATTTTTAATTTAAATAATTATTTTTAATTAAAAATTTCTCTTAAAGTTAAAATAGATACATAATACAGATATTAGTCCAATATAATTCATTGGATTCATTTTATAATAATATTAGACATATAAAATTTTATTGAACTTTTTAACATCTTTTACCTACTTTCTAGGAACATTTGCAAATTTGCATAAAAAATAATTTTACCACTTCTATGAATTTAATTTAAAAAATATGAGAGACACGGTAAACATCAGTAAGTAAAATTTGGTTTAATGGGATGATAATAATTTTTGGTGAATACTAACTTTTGAATTTTATTTACCATGGTTAAAAGTAAATAGGGTAATTAAAGGTAAAATGATATTATAATTACCCCGACACATGTCCTAATTCTATTGAATATGTGTATTTCGACCAAGAAGAACCTTAGTACAAAAATATGATCCTTCTTTATCCACTTGGATTTGTTTAAGGCATTTATTATATTTTATTTAAAGAAATGTTAAAAGTGTTAAATTCAATTTTTATTATCTAAATCATTTTTAATATAGAGTTAAACATAATATAAATTCAACTATAAATATTCATTAGAAAGGTAAAAATATTTCCTACATGATGTTTCTTTATTTATAATTTTTATATATTAAATAATTAAATTTATTTGTGACACAATAATGATGTCGTAATTACCTTATTAATGAAAGATTAAAATAATTAATATTATAAATATCAAAATAAAGGTAAATTGAAACTTCTTTTTCCATCCAAGAATTTTATAAGTTGAATATGAAATGATAGGGTTGATTTAATTTATTTTTGTCTAAGTAATAAAGTTTTTTTTACTTTCACAAAAACGAAATACTAAATAGTGTCAAAATTGACATAAATTAGATTTTAAAACAAATACTATATTATTGAATGGTATAATATTCCTAAAAATCTAAGTATCATCCAAAGGACTTATATAATTATATATATTTCATTAATGAACTACTTAATGTTCTACTAGAATTTTATAGTATGTTTATTAACCATGTAATATAAAAATACAAGAAGACATGGTAAAAGTTAAACAATTTAACTAAGAGTTAAATCTAAAGGATAAATTTAATGTGGTGACATAAAATTGTCTAAAACCTATTAGTTGAGAGTTTTTAGAACCACCCCCACCTTATACTAGAAATAAATCCATTTTTATACATTAGAAACCGAAAATTATTTTATAATAAAATAATATTTCAAGCTTTTTATAAAGTGACCATCACCTCTCTTATAAAATTATACTTCCCTTTCTCTTAATTTCACACCTCAAAATCCATTTTCCTTGGCCAAATCCTCCTCAAATATCTTTCCATCTACCCTAAATTCATCTTATAGGCCTTACTTTGATCATAAATCCAATATAAGGATCCCTTTTGATCAAATCAAAAGGAATAATCCTAAGAAGAGGTAATAATTTCATCACCTCTTTCAAAGTTCTTTTCTGCTTCCACTTCCTCTTTCTTTGTTGTTTCCATATAAAAATAATAAATCCAGTAACTTCTACATAATGTGATGTTATTATAAATTTGGTACAACTGTATTTATTTTTATATCCATCCTATGAATGAAAAAGTCACCATATGTGCGTATGTACGGTTTACCGTCTTCACGTTGTGGTGTAGTTTGTTATTCAACACTTCATTATTTGGATGGATATAATAATGAGTATAATTGATGTAAATAATAAATATAGCTTGTTAATGATTCTTTATATATGATATACCAACCAATTATATATGATTTCACCATTAATAGAATGCTATTGTCACTCGTGCGTACATACGGATTACCGTCTCCACGAACGTGATAAGATTCATTCCACATCGTACCATTCAAGAATAATTTTCATTTTATGATAAAAAAAATAATGTTTAAGAACATAATATAATTCCGAATATGAATCAAATAAATACTATCCTTAACAAGCATGACTTATGTAAAAAAATATATAAAGGAAAACAAATCAGTTAACACCCGAAATAATTATACTACTGAAATATTATTAACAAAGAAATATTAGAATATTATATATGATATCATATTTATGTATGTGGTTATTGTATAATTTATTAAAAATTATTTAACTATTATACATAGGGATATCATACCCTCAACCAAGGAAAATTAGAACGTAAGGTTTAATTTTACAATCTCTTTATTATCCAAGGTTGTCTATACATAAGCGTATACGAGGAATTCATTATCATGCTCATCCGTGTTTCTTAAAAATGTTTTTCAAAACATTTTTACTATTTCCTATAATATAGGATAATGTCATTTTTGCCCTTTTTTTACTTTTTATAAAAAAAATTGAAAGGAATTTTTCCGTCATTTTCCAGAAAATTTACTTTATGACCTTTTCGACAAATTAAGGTAAGAATTTTTTTAACTTATATGACGGGTGCGGCTATTTTCCGCCCTTATAACATCTTCGAAGCTTCCCTTAGAATATTTTAGGAATATTGTCAAAATAAATTTTTCCTTTATTTTTGAATTATTTCAATGTAGAAAGATATATTTCACTCAAATAGTTTTTTTATTTATTTCATCTATGTCAACATCCTTCGTTGGATTTTACGTTTGTTTGAAGTTGATTTATTATGATACAATGTTAAATATTGTATCGAATGTTTTGTGATATGTTTTCCTGTGGATTTTCTATTTTTTTACCATCCATGGTTTATGGTTAAAGTATTAAAATTTCGTATTCTATTTTTAATAAGAATTTTAATATTATGTTTCAACCTTTTTATATGATGAATGCATTGGACTTAGTAAGTGACGAGTGGCACCCACTATAGCTCCTCGATGCATCGGTAGGTCTCATGGGACAAACTAGTATCTTGGAACAAGGCTTTGACAAAATCATATTTGTATTCTTTTAATGAGACCTTGACTATGTGGTTATGATATCTAGAATTATGCATTCTGTAACACCACAAGATTTTATAGAACGTTAATTCAATAGCTTGCGCTACACGCAACACCGAGTTCGAGCGCACCACGACTTACCAAACTAGCCGTTCAAAAAGCAGTTATGAATAGTATTAACCAAATTTTCAATTTTATATATATCCTATATAATTTTAACATTCAAATTTTGAGTTTCATAGACATAATATCAGGACAAATTCAATTTTTCAAATAAAGAAGTATTTTTCAAAAAAATGTTACCTTATCGTCTTTTAATGGTGAACCCTTTTTAATCCAATATTTGACACTTTTATATATTCTATTTAGTGAAATTAAATTCATCCCTATAATAGGGACATAAAAATTTAGTTTGGATATATTTTTGGTATTTTTCTGATAACATTCATATTTTGATGAACAGTGAAAAATACTAAATTTTAATTGAAAACAACTTTTTTAAGCAAAATAATTTATAGTGTTAAATTTTTAATTTAAGTAGTTTTAAAGTTTAATTATATTATATTTTTATCATTTAATATAATTTAGGTCACTATATGTAATTTCACATTTAAATTAGACATAAACACATGTCAATTTTTTGATAGTTTTTACTTTTTAAAACCCACTTTCTGGTTTTGACAATGAGAATTAATTTTAATTTAATTAATTCAACATCTATGTTTTGAATTTGGTAAAATATACTTCATTTTTGAATTCATAATACCAAAATTATCTTATGGTGAATTTTTTGCATTTTTCTAAAAACATTCAATTTTTGATGAATAGTAAAAAACATTGCATTATTGTTTAAAACTGACTTTTTATTTAAATAATTATTTATTTTATTTATATTTATTTTCAGTAAAAATAGATTCCTAATAAATATATAAATCCAAATTAATTAATTTGAGTCATTTTATAATAAGATTAGGTATATAAATTTTTATTGAACTTTTTACCGTCTTTTACCCACCTTCTAGGCACATTTAAAAATTTACATAAAACATAATTTTACTGCCTTTGTGAATTGAATTTCAAAAATCTGAGAGACACAGTTGACATTAGTAAGTTAAATTTGGTTCTATAAGATGAAAATAATTTTTGGTGAATAGTAACTTTTTACTTTTATTTACCACGGTGAAAAGCAAATAGGGTAATTAAAGGTAAAAATGATATTATAATTATCCTGACACATGTCCTAATTATATTGGATAAGTGTTTTTCTATATAATTCAACCTTAAAAATAAAATATGACCCTTTTGATCGACATGTATTAGATTAGGAAATTTATTATTATTTTATTTAAAGAAGCGTTAAAAGTATTAAATTTAAATTTTCATAACTAAAACATTTTTAATATAAGGTTATACATAAGATAAATTCGACTATAAATATTCATTATAAAGATAATAAATTTCCTACATCATGGTATTTTATTTTTAATTTTTATAAATTAAATAATTAAATTTATTTAAGACACAATGATGATGCAATAATTACCTTATTAATGAAATATTAAAAAAATGATATTATAAATATCAAAATAAATGTAAATTAAGGCTTTTGATGCATTCCACGAATTTTCGTGGTTAATATGACATTTTAGGGTGAATTCAATGAATTTTTTTCTAAGTGATAAAGTTGTTATGATTTTAACAAAAGAAAAATCCCAAATAGTGTCAAAATTGACATAAACGAGTTTTTTAAACAAATACTATATTATTAAATGATATAATATTTCTAAAAATCTAATGTTCGTCCAAATGAATTAGATAAGGATAGATATGTCAATAATGAACCACTTGGGTTTCTCTTGTATTTTTATAGTAAGTTTATTAACCATTTATTATAATAATACAAGAATATATGGTAAAAGCTAAACTATTTAACTAAGAGTAAAATCTAAAAGATAAGGTTGATATGGTGACTTAAACCTATGTAAAACCTATTGGTTTAGAGTTTTTAGACCCATATCCACCTTATAATTGAACTAAATTTATTTTGAGCCACTAGAAACCAAAAATTATTTTATAATAAAATAATATTTCAATCTTTTCCTAAAGTGCCCCTCAGCTCTCTTATAAAAGGGCACTTCCCCTTCTCTCAAATCCACACCACAAAATCCATTTGGAACATCCAAACCCTGCTCAAATATCCTCTCAACTACCCTAACTTCAACCTAGAGTCTTTAATTTGATCAGAAAGTCAACCTAAGTAGCCCTTTTGATCAAATCAAAAGGAAGCACCCGAAGAAGAGGTAATTATTTCATCACCTCTTTCAAAGTTCTTTTCTTCTTCCACTTCCTCTTATTTTTTGTTTTTATACCAAAATAATAACTCCAGTACCTTCTACAAATTGAGATGTTATAATAAATATGGTACAACCATATTCATTATTCTATCCATCCTATGAATGACAATGTTACCATACGTGCGTACGTACGACTTACCATCTCCACGTCGTGGTGTAGTTTGTTATTCAACACTTCATTATTTGGATGGGTATAATAATGAGTATAATTGATGTAAATAGTAAGTATAACATGTTAATGGTTCTATGTATATAATATATCATCCAATTACATACTATTTCGCCATAAAAATATTTATATTGTCACTCATGGGTACGTACGGATTACCGTCTCCATGACCGTGATGAGATTCATTCCCCATTGTAACCATTAGAGAATAAATTTCATTTTATGATTAAAAAAATAATGTTTAAGAATTTAATTTCATTATGTATATGAATCAAATATATCATATCCATAACAAACATGACTTACCTAACAAAACTTATGAAGGAAAATGAATCATTTAACACCCGAAACAATGATACTATAAGATCATGATATGATGTAGATGCTCAAATACAAGAGGGGTGAATTTTATGCTTTAAAAATTACTTTGGAACCTTTAAAGTTGGTATAAAACTTTCATTTTTAACCTTAACTAAAATGTTCTTTAACAATGTTAAACAATGTAAATTCCCAAGACCTCTTAGTTCTACAAACATTGCTAGGTTCCGGAAATATGATTCCTGAAGTGAAACTTCAGAAAAGTTTACAAGGAAAAGATTCTACATTAAAGCATATAGAATCTTACTAATCATAGTATGAAAAAGTAAAAGGAAATATAAGATAGTTATACTTTCTTTATTAATCAAAATACAGTGGAAAATAAACTTGAAACAAAACAAGTAACAAGCATGAAATCTTTTGACCCAAAGAGTAGGGTATCCAAGAAGCATGGATAGAGGTCTCTTGATTTATAATTTCAAGAAAGTCTGTCTTACCCACACTTGGGTAAGACCTCTATAGGAATATCAGAATCTGTCTTGATATCCCTACAATCCCTTGGACTTTAAGGTATTCGACATCTCTGTCTTCCTATCCCTAGAAGCCCTCAATTGTACACAGCAAAAATCGGAGTCACACGAAGCAAGATGAACATGTTGTTCAGTACGCACAAAGCATGAGAGTATCTATCTCTAGAAATCAATTCTACATAATGAAATCTCTAGAGTGATAGATCAGTTTTTCAAAAGTTATGAGCTCGTCAAATGAGCTCCTATTTATAGGTGCTTCCCCAACGGTCATATTTTCCTTGAATCTTAGAGGGACTTGTACACGTGTCACTCAAACAACAGTTGGTTAGAAATAGAATGTATGACATCGTTTCATAACTTTAACAAGGGTAAGAAAAAATATGGTTGCTTAACCAAAACCATTTTTCCGGATTCTAAGGAAAAATAAAGTTCAGAGTCAAAGAAAATAAACATTCGGAGTCTATATTACATGGATATTCGGATTCTATTTTTCAAGGAATTTGGAATCCAAATTCTATTGACATCAGATTCTGATTTCTGAAGAATTCAGAGTCTGAATTTCAGAGAATTTAGAGTCTAAATTTCAGAGAATTCAGAGTATGAATTTCAGAGAATTCAGATTCTGAATTTCAAAGGAATTTGGAGTCTGCATTTCAGAGAAATTCAGAGTCTGAATTTTAGACAATTCGGAGTCTGAATTTCAGAGGAATTCAGAGTTTGAATTTTATAGAATTCGTAGTATTAATTCAGAGGAATTTGGAGTCTGAATTTAGAGTAATTCGGATTCTGAATTTCAAAGAATTCAGAGACTGAATTTTAGAGAATTCAGAGTCTGAATTTCGGAGAATTCAGAGTCTGAATTCATAGAATTTAGAGTCTGAATTCAAAGGATTCAGAACCAGAATTCAAAACTTGAAAACAAAATACTCTATATCTAATTATTTATAGGATTCTGAGGGTTTAGATATGAAACTAAATTTTACACTTAGAAATAAAATGAGTTGGATTTTGGGACACTATAACATGAACAATGAAAACAAGAGTAAGGAGAAAATTTACATGGGGATGGAAAATATTCCTTATTAAGATAAATCATAGAGGAAATGAAATTTACCTTAATATAGGGTGTTTGTGATTTTCAAAACATGAAAGAATGGAAAAGTTATAATGAAACCTTATTGAATCAACAATCTCTACCTTTTTGGAAAGAAAAAACATCCTTACTAAAAATAATATAAGGACATAGAAATTTTTATGAACTTGAAAATAAAAAATTATATCCCTTTACTTATGGATCATAGTGAATACAACCCCCCTCCCTTTAAGCTATGAAATCCCCAAGGATATTATTTTTTATTTCCTGAATGAGATTTTACAATTTCTTACATATGAAAATATTCTTTGATAGGAACTTTCCCTTAGATTAACTCCCCCTTACTTATAGAAATCAATTCTTTGCTTATTATTCTTTTTATCATTCCTTTCTCCCACTTTGTGATTTTCAAAAAAGAATATAAGGAATGGAAAATTTTGGTACCTGAAATATTTGTACTAAACAACCAATTTTATGGAGTAAAATGAAAATTTCATTAAGATTGAATGAATTTGTACAATGAGGAAATACAACAAAAGATCAGAATTAGGAAAAATTAGCCTTTTTTCTCCTTCGGCATCAGCTTCTTGACAATGGTTTTCAGCTTCTTTAACTCCTTTTGATCTTCTTCCATATGCTTAAGTAATTGATCCGGATCTTCACTTTTCTTCTCTAAGGCTTTAATTTTTTATTCCTGAGCTTTAAGACATTCTGCTTGAGCTTTCAACACTTCTTCTTGCTTAACCAACTTCTCTTCAAATTCAATTCTGAGATCCCTTTCCCTCTTCCAATTCATGGCCAAAGAATTTAGTTTCCCATTCATATCCTTAACTTCCTGCTTCTGAGTTATCTGTTCAAGGTTTAGATTTTCCACAAAACTATTAGTAAGGTCCTTGATCTTCATATCTTCAGTGTCAAATGCATATTTGACACTATCATGAAATTCATCAAAGATTCTCACTTCTTCAGTTTTTTTCTTCAACCATCTTGTAATCTTCTTGCAAGATCTTTTATGAGCCTTATAACCAATGAGAAAATATTTGAAATCTGCCACGATACTGACACATTTATCCATAACCATGGAAACTGAATCTGATTTTTGATTTATCGTATGTTGAAGCATCTGGAATCTTGAGTCTATACTTGGGAAAAAAGGAATAGTATCAACCAACTTCTTTAAAGATTGTAGCATAAAATCATGTCCAAGAGAGGATGATTTCGAATTAGAAAGTTTGGTTGGTGAGGGTTAATTTTATATCTCTTCAGCTACCCTCTTCGATGAACTTCCAACAAATTTATTTTTCACTATAGATTTACTAGGTGTAGCAACCAACACCTTATTTACTTTATCAACTTTATGAATGATCTCTTCTACCTTGGTAGATTGATGCTCACTATCAAATAACTGAATGATTTTATTCTCCTCAACAATTTCTTTCTCAGCATCAGCCATAAGATCTCCTGGATGAATAAAATCATAATTGCTACTTTCATCATTTTTTGGATTATTGACTTATTCCTGACCCTTCTATTCATTTCATAGTGTAGAAAGTTTTGAAGATTTGGCTTCAGATGTTCGGATTGAGAGCTTCTCAGAAGGACTCTCCTTCTCATGATAATCCTTTAAATTCCTTATCATGCCCTCAGTATCACCATTTCTTGATTATTATTCTTATTCTTCCACTTCTTCCAATTCTTCTTCTTGCACGATTGTTTCTTCTTGATCTGGTTCTGGAATCACCACATTGTTTCCCAGAGTTACTGGAAGTGATTCTAGTAAAAAAGATTCTGGTACCAGAATTTTATCAGAGGCTTTCTCAGCATCCTTGAGAAGGGATTGAATGATATCAGCTTCAGAAAACATCTTCCTTTGATTCTTATATTTCTATTGCTTCTCAAGATTCTCAGTAGCCTTTATCTTCAAATCTTTTACCTCAACAGGATCCATGCCTAAACTAGGCTCCCATACCTTCTTTTTTGCTTGTCTTTTCTTCACATAGCCACTACTTCATCAGGATAAGTCTTTTTATTCTTTGGTTTTGGAGGTGCTGATGGAGTTTCCTTAGGCACATGGGTTTTTCCTTTCTCTTCTAGTTCTTTGGACTTACACTTCTTTCCTCCCTTCTTGTAATTTTCAACCACTTGTGGTTTCTTTGATAAAGCTTTAATTTCTAATTCCAACAAATCATAAAATTCTCTTTAATCACTAGAAAAACTGATCTTCATTATCCTTAGAGTATCATCACTCAACAATATCACCTTGTAATTTCTCATCTTGAAACTACATGGAATTTTGAAAGATTCTAAAAAATTAATTATACTCTTTGAGAGAATAGTCGGATACATAATGATTTGAGATTTCATATTTCCATTATTTATATTCTCAATCATAACCAAGATATACTTAACCAAGTTTATCTTCCTGAGGTTCTCCAAGAAATCCAAAATGAAGATATCAGTCTTCTTCAGAGTATCCTTTTCTTCTTTTCTCGGAATAACAAAACCTTGAACCCATAGTTCAAGAATCCATAAGTTCATGGTCAGATGAACAATCTTAGGAGTCTTCACTCCTTTCAATCCAAGACACTATATAGATTTTTCCTTATCAAAAGATCTTAATACATCAGTTAATTTGTGAGTACAGAACTCTGCTTCTCCTTCGTATAGAATTCCAATCAGACTTGCTACCTTGCTGTAAGAAAGAGAGTAGGTCGTTCCATAACACTTAAAAGAGAACTTGTCTCTACCTTCTTCATTAAAGAAAATTGCTGACTCATAGAACTCAATCAACAAGTCCTGATAGATTGGATCTTTTCCTTTTGGTTTCGATACACATAGACTCTCCCAACCATTCATATTGATATTCTTAGATATGATAGAGTCATACTTTTCATAAAGCATAGGATCGACTAACCTTTCTATGTATATCTGCCACTTGGAGATTTCCTTAATAGTTGAAATTTCTTTCTGAGGAGAGGCTTAAGCAGACATTCAGAACTAAGGAAACTATTAAGATCTGGAATGACCTTAAGTATAGAGGAAGAACTTCAGTATGCGATTTCTTGGAATTTGATGTGGGAAAAACATCGGGGGGTCCTTATATAGGCAATTGAGACTATGGTTCAACTTCTTTATTTGATGCAACGGTTGAAAATCTCTGATCATATCCGACGGTTGAGATGATAGCAGAAGAAATATTTTGATAGATTCCTATATTTTGAGGTTTTTTTAAGAAAAAAGTTCAGATTTAAGGAAAAGTGAATCCTAAAAATTTAAAACAAAAAATAAAATACCAACAAGTAAAATATGATTACGAGAATTTACGAAAGGAAACATACCTTTCGGATTTCTAGGAAGATTATTCGTAATGAGGAAAATTCTTCTTGAAGAACTTTAGATTCTAAAAATTTTGATTACAAAAATTTCAGAGTATGAAAGTTTTAGATTACGAAAATAATTTAGACTATGAAAAAAATTTTGATTACGAAAAATTTTAGTCTACGAAAAAAAATTAGATTACAAAAAAATTTAGACAACGGAAAATTTTATATTACAAAAAAAATTTAGACTACCAAAAAATTTAGATTAGGAAAAAAATTAGTTTATGAGAAAATTTAGATTACGAAAAAAAATTATATTATGAAAAAATTTAGATTACGAAAAATGTTATATTAAGAAAAAAAAATTAGATTAACAAAAAAATTTACTCCCCCTATGAAAAATAATTTCTTACTGTAAGAAGATAGGTTTCAACAGTAAGTTAACAAGGGGGATTACCTTACAATTATCATTCCTAACTTATGTTTAATTTATTCAAATCTATTGGAGGGTAAAGATTTTTTGAAAATATTAGCAACTTGATCTTGCCTTCTGATAAAATGAAGAATGATATCTCATTTTTGTGTGTGATCCCTAAGAAAGTGATTCCTAATATCTATGTGTTTTGAATTAGAGGGATGTGCTCAGTTTTTTATTAGGAAATGACACTATTATTATCACAAAAAAATTTTGTTTTGGTAAAACTCATTCCATATTCTATGAGTGTGTGTTGCATCCACAACACTTGAGCACAGAAACATCCAGCTACTACATATTCATATTTAGCAGCGGAAAGTGCTACTGAGTGTTTCTTTTTGCATGACCAAGAAACTAATCAATCTTCTAAGAAATGACAAGTTTTGGATGTACATTTCCTATCCATTCTACATCCACCAAATTCGGCATCTAAAAAACTTTTTAAAACAAAATCATTTCAAGAAGTATAAAAGATTCCTAAATCAATGGTTCTATTTAAGTAACAAAAGATTCTTTTCATGGCTTTTAAATGAGATTCCTTAGGATTGGATTGATATCTTACACATAAGACTACTGAAAACATTAAGTCTGGACAACTAGCTATCAAGTATAGTAAACTTCCTATCATACCTCTAAAAGATTCTTGATCCACTGGTTTCCCAGCTTCATCAAGATCGAGATTATTTGAGGTACCAATGGGAGTACATGTACTATTAGTGTGGTCATATCCATACTTTTTAATAAGATATTTGATATACTTATTTTGAGATATATAAGTTCCTTCTGGTTTTTGAGAAATTTGAAAATCTAGGAAAAATGTAAACTCACTCATCATACTCATTTCAAACTCAGATTTCATTAGATCCAAAAACAAATCAGTTAAAGATTTATAAGTTGAACCAAATATAATTTCATCAACATAAATATGAACAATAAAAACATTTTTCATATCTTTCTTTATAAAAAGGGTTGGATTAGCATTTCCCTTAACATAATTGTTTTGTAACAAAAATCTTGTAAGTCTATCATACCAAGCTCTAGGGGCTTGTTTAAGTCCATACAAAGCTTTGGTAAGTTTGAAAACATGTTTAGGATGTTTTGTGTCTTCAAAACCAGGAGGTTGTTCAAAAAAAACATCTCTTGAACATAACCATTAAGGAAAGCACATTTAACATCCATTTTAAAAAACTTGAAATTAAATAATACTATAAAGGCAAGTAAAATGCGAATAGATTCGTGTCTAGATACTGGAGAATAGGTTTCTTCATAGTCTATTACTTCTTGTTGATTATATCCTTTAGAAACTAATCTAGCTTTATTTATTACAATGAATCCATTTTCATCACATTTATTTATGAAGACCCATTTTACTCCAATAACCGAAGTTTCCTTAGGTCTTTCAACCAATGTCCAGACTTTATTCCTTTTGAATTAATTTAGCACATCTTTCCTGGATTTAATCCAATCATCCCCACTTAAAGCTTCATCAGTGTTTTTAGGTTCTAATTGAGAAAGAAATGATAGATGTTCTAATTTATTTATTAAGGAACTTCTAGTCCTTACAAGTAGATTTACATCACCAATGATACTATCACTAGGATTATTCTTTAGAAACAACCGGTTTGGGTTTTATAAAACTTTTTCATCAATATATGGTAGAAAGTATTCTAGGGTAAATACTTCAGAAACATTTTCTTGGAAATTTTCCTTATCAAAAAAATCTTCTATCAGGGATTGATAATCAGTTTTTGAAAACACATCCGAAGATGTAGGTTGAGGTTGTTTAAAGACAAAAGTATCAGTTTCATCAAATTTAACATGTACTGTTTCTTGAACAGTGCAAGTGTTTTTATTAAAAACTCTATCAGCCCTAGAAGTTGTGGAGTAGCATAAGAAAATTCCTTCATCATATTTAGGTGAGAATTTATTTAGATTATATTTAGTATTCATAATGATTAATTTTCAACCAAATACTTTTAAGTATGAAAGTCTAGGTTTTCTACCATTCCACAATTCATAAGGTGTTTTTTTAAGAAAAGGTCTAATAAAAACACGATTTATAGTATAAAAATCAGTACTTACAGCTTCAGCCCAAAAATGTTTAGCTATTGAACATTCACTCAACATGGTTCTAGTTATCTCTGGAAGAATTCAATTTCTTCTTTCAACAACACCATTCCATTGAGGAGTTCTTGGTGCTGATAAGTTATGAGTAATACCTTTTTTACTACAAAAAGTTTCAAAATCATAATTTTGAAATTCTCCTCCATGATCATTATGAATAGTTATCAATGGAATTTTTTTTCTCATTATTAAATTGGGATCTAACAATTTTGAAATAAGAAAAAGCTTCAGATTTCATTGCTAGAAAATAGACCCACGTAAATATAGTGTAATCATCAACTAAGACAAATACATAATTTTTTCCTCCAATGCTTCTAGTTTGTGTTGGACCAAAAAGATCCATATGAACCAACTGTAATGCATCAATATTTGAGACTTAATCAATTGATTTAAAACTTGATTAACGTTTCTTTCCATATTAACAAGGATCACAAACTTTTGAAGAATCAAATCTAAGCTTCAGTAGATCCTTAATAAGTCTTTTCTTAGAGAGTTTTCATAGGTTTCTAAGGTTACAGTGTCCTAGAATTCTATTCTATAACCAAGATTGATCTTCCATTACACTAAGGAAAGTTATATCTTGGATCCTAAGGTCTTATAAGTTTAGTGTGTATACATTTTATTGCCTACTGGCAGAAATAGTAAAATCTTCCTTGGAATTGTGTACGAAGAACTTGTCATTCCTAAAATTCACAAGGTAACCTTCATCACATAATTGACTTGTGCTAATAAGGTTGTTCTTAAGACCTTTAACAAATAAAACATTTGAAATCAATGTTTTTTCAAGAAGAAAAATTTTACCGATACTAATAATTTATCCCTGAGTGTTTCTCCAAAAGTTACATTTCCTCCTTTCGTCTTGATAATATTTTCAAAGATGTTTTTGTTACCAGCCATATGATCAGAACATACACAATCAATGTACCATGTATTTCTATTGGTACTATCTTCATTTTCCTAAAAATAAGAGTGTTTTACTTTTAGAACCCAAACATTCTTGGATCCAGAAATTTGAGAAAGCAAAATTTTAGGTATCTACAATTTCATAGAAAAATAAGCTTTATGAAAACCCAAATAATGGGTTTTTTTTAAAGAGAATTTTTTCACCCAATGTCCACCACACTGAAATTTAGTGCAAAATGGAGAAACATGAGGAACAAAATAGTTATTACTAAAAACTGGTTTATAATGAGTATAACCAAAACCATAACAATTCTTTAGAAGTCGAATTTGGGAATACATTTTATCAAACTTTTACTTACCTAAGGTAAAGTCTAAAAAACACTTCCTCAAGGAAAATATTTCCGAATTTAGTTTAATAACCAAATTTTTATCGTCAGAAGCATTAGTTTTAGAACTAGTGTTAGTCTCTAAAATATTTTTTTTTAAAATTAAATTATCAAGATCCTTAGAAAGTTTATCTTTCTCAGAATTAATTTCCTCAAGGTTTTTGGAAATACGTTCAAAATCAAAAGTTTTTTTTATCAAGATCTTTAGAAATATATGATACTTCCTTAGTAAGAATAATAATTCTAGAATTTTCCTTACCCAGATTTTTCTTGAGTTTAGAATTTTCATTCTCAATAAATTTAGAAAACCTAGAAACTTCTTCATATGTAGGTAAATTATTATCTTCAGATGAGGAAGACTCATCATCTGAAGATTCATCGTATTTATTATCACTATAATTTGCATTAAAAGATACATTTGTGATATATTCATCATTGTGTACCTCAGCCATTAGACAATGATTTTCAATAGGTAGCTAGGCTAGGAGACCAAGATTCTTCTGACTAGAAGATTCATACTCTGAGGATTCATTAGAAGAGTCTCCACCACTGGCACTCCATGTTTCATTGACTTTCAAAAAATTATTAGCTTTAGCCTTGTAATATTTCTTTATATTCCTATCAGAATGATTTTCCTTTCTATCCTTTTTCTTTAGCATAGGACAATCTGGCCTTATATTCCTTACTCTTTTACATTCATAAAAAGTGACTTATGAGTCTTTCTTGTATTTTCTTTCTTTTTCTTAAATCTATACTGAAAGTCTTTCTTCCCAACTATATTTTTTATCCTTGGAGAAATATTAGCTAGTTCATTCTCAGAATGTTCACTTTCACTAGATTCAGATAAAACAGTGACTTTCTTGGACTTGTATCTTCTAACCCTCTCAGGAGTCTTTTCTTTAGTAGTAGTAAAGGCTACACTTCCATTACCATTTTTCTTCTTATTCGTATCAACATCTCTTTTCATTCTTCTCTCATGTTGAAGAAGAGTTCCAAAAATATCATCAAGAGTAATTTGAGATACTTTACTATTCTCATCAATAGTTGTTCTCTTATATTCCCAATCATTATGCATGATATCTATAATCTTGTAAACAAAAGCTTCATCATCAAGACCTTTTTCACCCATAGATTGTAAACTGTTAACAATAGTCATAAACCTTTGTTGTACCTTGCACACTAGTTCTCTATAAGGAAATAGAAATCCAAGATATTCTGCTCTATGTGTGGTTCTTCTTATTTCTATAACTTTGGATGTACCAAAATGAGTAACCTCTAATTTCTTCTAAATATAATTAGCTTATTCACAAGAAGAAATCTGACTATATATATTCCTGTTCATGGAACACAACAAAGTATTGTGTACCTTATTGTTTAGTTGATATTCTGACTTTTATTGGTTAGTAAAAGTTCTGACTTCCTTATCAGGACTCTTGTAATCTCTAGTGAGCATGAAAAAGTTGTCCACTCCAGTATTAATAAAAAAAGACTTCATACGATCTCTCTAATATTTACAATCATTCCCATCAAAAATAGGTGGTCTGTTAGGATTTAGATTTTCAATCAAACCAACATTCGTTCCTTCCATCTAAAAGAAAATATCATTCCACAAAAACTTTTTAATAGTAAAAGTTTGTAAACAAGGATAAAAATTCCTAAGAAGAGAAAATATTAATAACAATGAAAACTGAGCAAGAAAACTTATATGTGAATATAAGTAATTCTAAAACCTCCTCTGATACCAATTGTAGGATTAAAATATGATGTAGATGCTTCAATACAAGAGGTGGGTGAATTTTATGCTTTAAAAATTCCTTTGGAACCTTTAAAGTTGGTATACAACTTTTGTTTTTAACCTTAAGGAAAACTATGTTTAACAAATTTAAACAATGTAAATTCACAAGACCTCTTAGTTCTACAAACTTTTTTAGGTTCCGAAAATATGATTCCAGAAGGGAAACTTATGAAAAGTTTACAAGGAAAAGATTCTACCTTAAATCATATAGAATATTACTAATCAGAGTATACAAAAGTAAAAATAAATATAAGATAGTTATACTTTCCTTATTAATCAAAATACAGCCAAAAATAAACTTAAAACAAAATAAGTAACAAGTATGAAATATTTTGACCCAAAGATTAGGGTATCCAACAACCTTGGATAAAGGTATCTTTATTTACACTTTCAAGAAATTCTATCTTACTCAGACTAGGGTAAGCCCTCGATAGAAATATTGGAATCTATCTTGCTATCCCTATAAGCCATAAAACTTCAAGGTAGTTGGCACCTCTGTCTTCCTAACCAAGGAAGTACTCAAACTTTAAGGTAGTTGTAACCTCTTTATTCCTATCCCTAGAATCCCTTAATTGTATACAGAAACAATCGGAGTCACAAGAAGCAAGCTGAACAAGGTGTTCAGTACGCACAAAGCATGAGAGCCTCTCTCTCTAGAAATGTCACAACCCGTCCCTCGGGGCCCGTTCCATGACTACCCTAATCTCGGTTACCATAGGCCAGGGGCTGGAAACTAGAACCAAAAGGCGTATTTCATAAAACTAAGAAGTCATTGCCTTTTTAACCTGTAAACTCACAAAACCCAAGCACACAGCAAGATACGAACACAAGTAAACTGTATAGTAAAAATAGTGCATACATTAAGCAAAATAGGCCAGAATACAAGCCCAACAGGAAAGTACAAGGAAAACTGGGAAGTATAAGACTAAATGAAAATAGCACCAGTGAACACTCGCCAAGGATCCTACCAGAAGGGTAGGTATAGCTCTCGAAAAGTCGTCTCTTCGGTACGCCTCGTCTAATGTCAACCTCGAGCTACCTCCTATCCAGGTGATCTCATCCTTAGTCAGCATTGTCCATTTTCTGCACTAAAAACAAAAAGGTTCGGGAATAGCCCATCCATGGGTGAGTATAACAATACTCATTAGGGACCCCGAGACTATCAAATGTCTCACAAAATCCATAATGGATAAACCACGAAGCATGAAAAAAACTGACAACCCTACTTAGGTATATGCCCATACATATACCTAAGTTATCGAGTAAACCCATTTCACTCATGAGGAAACACAAGGCACAACTCAAAATCCAAAAGCTCAATTGTCTCACGAAGGAAATAATACCACGAAGGTGACACCATAAAGGTAAGTACCACAAAGGTAACGACATACAGAAGAATACCACAAAGGTATCACCACTGAAATATACACCATAAGGGTATGCCACACAAATGATTACCACAAAGGTAAAAAATCAGTTCACACCAGGTATAACATTGGTACAATATTAGAGATGATTAGATGTAACTGCTGAATCATCTTACTTTGTTAAGAGGCAGACCCACGTAGGATCCTAAATCATCCGACCCACGTAGGATCCCAATTCATCAAACCCATGTAGTATCCTAGTACAACAGACCCACGTAGGATCCTAGAGTATTCCCAAATAGATTCCTAGAGTGGATCCCTGTGGGATCCTAAAACATAGACCCACGTAGGATCCCAAAGCACAGACCCGCATAGGATCCCTTTCTCATGTTACAGCCAGCTATAGGGTTCCTGCACAAAGCTCACATGATTCTGGGAGGGTCTGCTCCTCAAGCCACAGGTTGATACTCCAACTGCCACGAAGTCCCATGAAGAAGTATCCCAAAATACCATCACATAAAAGAGGTCTCAACGTAACCGATGGTGCATCAATCGGACACTCGGTCTGTAAGTTATTGACAGTTAGTCCCTAGGGCCCGATTGGATTCGTGTTTGATCCAACCCGGCTATAACCCAACTTTATCCAAATAAAAATTGGGGTATAAAAAAATGACCTTCTCGACCCAAGGTTTCTGGAACTGTAGATGGTTCGTCAAATGGACACCTGTAGCTCAAGTTATGTCTGAAAAAGTGAAAAGGGGTTGAAGCTGGTCCGGGTCTGGTCTGACCCGGTCGGACCGACCCGGCCCGACCCCACCTGGGTCTAGACTTGGGTCCAACCCGGTCCTTGGGATCCGACCCGGCCCCCTGGGTCCAGCCCAGCCTGTCGGCACGGCCTGGCCCGTGGTGGACGGCCAGCCCTCCTCCGCGGCGCGGCCGCGCGCCGCGCCCTTACCGGCGGCTGACAGGGAGTCGGCTGCCCTCCCTTCACCGTTGCGGCCTCGTGCCACACCTCCTAAACGCCCAGCTGTGTGTACTCATGCCTCCACCCCCCTTCGTGTGGTCGGTTGTGCGCCGGCCGCCACCCTTAATTCACCGCATCCCTTCTCTGGCAGTGTGGAGGTGCCACCGCCATCGTCACAGCTGGCCAGAGTTCTTGTCGCCGCTCCCGAGTCCCACCAGTGCCGGTCGCTTTCACGGTTGTCGGCGATGTTCCTCGGGTCACTGGTCATGCCCCGGTGGCCCTTTATTCATTTTTAAGACTTCCACACTTGCCTCGGGATGTCGCCATCAATTCAAGACCATTAAAATTCCACAAAGATTCTTAATGGGTCAAGCCGTGTTCATTTGGCCCGCACCCTCCACATTAGAATGGTAGAAAGTGGCATAATTGTTTTTAAATCAATATGAATGTCAATAAAGTTGTAAGGGGTATACAAACAACAATCCCTATTTCGATTGATCGTTAGAAGTGTTGCGAGTTGATTTCGGTCAAGGCGATAAGGGTGCCAACAATCGTTGCTTCCACAACACGCTTCTGAATTCGAGCTCATGTGTCATCCTTGTTCTTTATTCTGAAGTGTGCTCTTCATTGGAGAGGGCGTTCTTCATTTGGAGGAAATTTTTCTCCAAAGTTCTCCCAACTCTCACCCTTGACAACGATTTCCCCCAGGAAAATAAGTGCCAACCTATTAAATTATGTTTTCTTAATTTAGCTAGAGTCGGCAATCAATTAAGTTTATGTTGGAATAATTAATTAATTGAATGTGGCAGAATTAATTAATCAAAGATTTGAAAGTTTTTCCCACATTAAGAGGGATTCGGGTGGTCCCCACCACAAAATTCAAATTGGGAGGTTTTCTAGCTCAGGTGATCCCCACCTCCATAACTCAAAAAGATAGGTTTTAAAAGAAAAATAAAATGTTAATTATTTTATTTTTCTTCTTCCATGAAAAGCGGAAAAACTATCTTCCACCCTCGACCTACTGTGGTCGAGGTGGAGGTATCCTTATGTGATTACCAGTGCTACAAGTTCAATGGTGTCCTCAAATTTCAATTCCGAGTACCGGTTCAAGAGTTACAAAAACCCGCTCGTACATTTACTGAACGTACCCAGAAAAAAAAGTTCAGAAATTTATTCTAAGAACTCCGGGCCTCGGAATCACACGCCGTCAATTTTGACGGAATCATAAAATTCCCATATAATTAACAAAAATACATAGAGAATCCGGGTCTTTACATTCCCTCCAACTCATGGCTTTGCATCCCTGAAAGCCACAACACAAAATATGGAAACAAGTGGGGGTACTGATCATGAATCTGAGCCTCCCGCTCCCATGTGCTCTCCCAGAGGTTCTAGGGCTACCAACGAACGTGCACTAGAGGTATCGACCAACCACAAAGGACCCGCTCCCGTCGATCCTCAATCTCTACTAGAACCTCGAAAAACATTTCCCCGTCATCGATGTCCAACTCACCGTGGTCGATGACGTGAGATGGGTCATGCACATATCTCCTCAGCAGGGATACGTGGAAGACGTCGTGTACCCGGTGCAACTGAGGTGGAAGAGCTAAGTGGTAAGGCACCTCGCCAACTCTGCTGAGGACCTAAAAGGGCCCGATGAACCTCGGAGATAACTTTCCACCCCGTCCAAATCTCTGAAAACCTCGTCGTGGTGAGACCTGTATGAAGACATGGTCGCCATCCTCGAACTCCAGAGGTTTCTATCTCCTGTTGGCATAAGACTTCTTCCTACTATGTGAATTCTTCATCCGCTCCTGGATGATTTTCACCTTCTCCGTGGTAGCCCATACCATCTCTGGACCCACGAGTACTGACTCCCGAGGGTCAGTCCAACCGAAATGCAATCTGAAAGGTCGGTTGTACAGAGCCTCTAATGGTGTCATCCCAATGTTGGTGTGATAGCTGTTGTTGTATAAAAACTCCACCAAGGGCATGTTATCCTCCCAGTTGTGACCGAAGCCGAGGACGCAAGCACGCAGCATATCCTCGAGGGTCTGAATGGTCCGCTTAGTCTGGCCATCCGTTTGGGGATGGAAGGTGGTGCTCAAATGAAGCTTCATCCCGAAAGCCTCCTACAACCCCTTTCATAGCCAGGAATTGAAACGTGCATCATGATTAGAGACAATCGTCATGGGTACTCCATGTAGCCACACAATCTCTTGCACATAGAGGCGTCTCAAGCTCTCTATTGAACTCTTCTCTCTGATTGGTAGGATGTGGGCTGACTTGGTGAGTCGGTCAACGATCACCCAGATAGAATCATGACACCTGGACGTACGTGGAATTCCTATCATGAAGTCCATGGATATTCCATCCCACTTCCACTCTAGGACCTCTAAAGGCTGAACTAAGCATGTTGGTACCTGATGCTCTTCCTTCACTTGCTGGAAAGTGAGGCACCGAGAGACAAACTCTGCTACTGCTTTATTCATTCCCGGCCACCAGTGCTGTCATTGGAGGTCCTGGTACATCTTCTCCACTCTTTGATGCACCACTAAAGGGGACGTATACCTCATGTAAAGCCACTGGTACCATAATACTCCCTCTAAAAAGGATGGTGTGCTCCCCACCTTCAAAAAAACCATCAGGTGCATGTCCTGTAGATATCTCAGCATGTCGAGTCGCGCATTTAGTGTCCCCACGCTGCGCCTCCTTGACTCGCTGAAGGAGTGGGGAGTGACTGTAAGAGGCTGAATAAAATCTATTCCATCTCATTCCACAAAGGAAATCTACAAAGCAGCCAGCTGCTCTGTTGCCTCACCTAGTAGCTGTATACCAGATCTCCTACTGAGTGCATCTGCTACAACATTCCCCTTCCCAGGAGTATATAATTTCTCGAAGTCATAGTCCTGGAGGAACTCAACCCAACTTCGGTGTCTTAGGTTCAGGTCTTTCTGGGAGAAGATATACCTGAGACTCTGGTGATTAGAGTAAAGCATAAAAATTTCTCCCATCAAGTAATGTCTCCACATCTTCAAGGCGAAGACCACTGCTGCTAACTCTAGTTCATGGGTAGCGTAGTTCTTCTCATGATGTCTCATTTGTCAAGAACTATATGCGATAACTGCTCGCTCATACATCAAGACACATTCGATCCCGGTCCCTGATGTGTCCCAGTAGACTACGTACCCAACACCCTCATCTGGAAGCCTCGAGATGGGGGCACTATTCAGCCTCTGCCTCAGCTTCTGAAAGCTCCACCAGCATCTCTCCAACCACACGAAGGAATTCCCATTCTTTTTCAATACTGATAAAGGTGTTGCAACTTTAGAGAAGTCTTACACAAATATTCGGTATTAACCGGCCAAACCTAGAAAATTATGTTCCTCCATCACACTCCTGGGTGGCTCCCAAGAAAGTACCACCTCAATCTTCGCTAGATCCACCGCAAATCCAGCCTCTAAGATGACATGTACCAGAAAGTGAATCTCTTATATCCAAAACTGGCAATTTGAGATCTTACCATAATGCTAATGTTCTCAGAGTTTTTCTAGAACTACCTTCAAATGATAGGTATGCTCCTCCTCAGTAGCCGAGTAGATCAGTATTTCATCAATGAATGCCACCACAAATCAATCAGGATAAGGATGAAAGTTCATATTCATGAGTCCCATGAACACTGCTAGAGAATTAGTCACACCAAATGGCATAACCAAGAACTCGTAGTGTCCATACCGACATCTAAAAGTCGTCTTCTACACATCCTCATCTCGTACTCTGAGATGGTGATAGCCTGATATGAGGTCTATCTTTAAGAACCACTATTCTCCCTTCAGCTGATCAAAGAGGTCCTCAATCATCAAGAGTGGGTACTTGATCTTCACGGTCACCTGGTTTAGTCGATGACAGTCAACACAAAGTCTCAATCTCCCATCTGCCTTCTTGGTGAACAAAATCAGGGCTACCCAAGGAGAAGCACTGGGTCAGATGAACCCCTTCCCCTATAAGTCCCCCAACTATACCCGCAGCTCACGAAGCTCCGAGGGAGCCATCCGATACGTTGGTGTACATATCGGTGTCGTCCCGGGGTACAAGTAAATGTAAAAGTTCACCTCTCTATGAGGAGGTAGACCTAGAACATCATCAGGGAAAACATCTGCGTACTGGTCCACCACTACAGGATATCTCAAATTCTCTACATCAACCACTTTAAGGGTAAGGCTAGCCAACTGATAAGTGATCGGCTGCACTCTCCTCTGGGTAAATCCATCATATGCTGCAAAGGCTCCCTTCTCACCGTTGAACGTAAACCTAGTCCCATTCGTGCTGACACACCGCACTTTGCACCTAATACAATCAATATAAGCATGGACTGTAAATAACTAGTCCATACCCAAGATGATGTCATAAGGCCTCGACGCCGCTTCTAGGAGATCTCAGCTAAAGCTCTCACCTCCTAGAGTATGATCATACTTCTTTCACCTGTGTGTAGTCATCAAATCCTCTCCCATGGGAGTCTCTAGCCGTACAAATCGAGCAAACGGCTCCACCAAAATCTCTGAGTTATGAATGAGGGTAGTGGAAATAAAATAATGACTGAAACTTGTGTCTATAAGTACTATATCTAAGGTTTTTTAGACACATATAGTACCACATATCATCTCTGGAGCGCCATGGTCGTAGGCCTCAGCTGCCTGGAGCAGAGCTCTCCCTTGTCCACCTGCTCCCAGTGGTCGGGGTGGAACACCTGGTGGTGGTGGGGGTAGCACCTCAAATCGTTTCCCACCACCAACTGCACGACCAGCTCCTCTGTCACGTCCACCTTCTCCCTACGGACCTCCTCAGTCGAACCTTTATCTCTTCTTTGGTAGTCATTCAACCATATTCTGATCATCCATACTATGGTTCGGTCTGTCACGAGCTATGTGACACTACCCGCTTCATGAATAACATTGCCTGCCCCTCACATGATTGGCTCTATCTTGGGTGTCCCACACAACCGAACCTGAATCATGCGGTCTTCCACATGTTGGTCTAGTCCTCTTCGACCTATATGACATCTTTCTGATGCGAGCTGTAGAATACTCCGCTATGTGACGCCCGGTGGTGGGTCTCGTCGCTTGTTACTACTCAGCAAGAAAACTCTCCACTAAGAGGGCTTTCTCTAACACCCCCGCTTGCGTCGGGATGCTGCGAGAAATTATCGAAGACCTGGTCTCCCACCTGAGTCCCTACTCAAAGGTCTGGGACCTAAAGAATGGGACCCACACTATATCAGTGGAGTTTCATGAGATGACAGTGAACCTCGCTGAGTACTGATCCACAGTCATGCTGTCCTGCTACAGATGAAGAAGCTCTTATATGCGCACTACGCGAAGGGTTGCTGGGACAAACTCTACCCAAAATAGGCTCTCAAATTCTACCCATAGGAGTTTCACCTTGTCGTGAACCTAGAGCATCAAGCTCCACCATATGCCTACTGCTTCCTGTACAAGACTGGTGGCAAGGATCACCATGAGATCTAATGGTGTCCCTACCAGTCGGAAGACTCTCCCCATGGCCTCCAGCCAATCCTCAGCCGCCTGTGGGTCCGTCTCACCCCTGATCTTGGGTGGCCTCTTGCACTGGAACTCGTGCAATGCACTCAATCAGCGTGCACTCTCTACTACTGGGTCTGGTGGCATTGATTGCCCAATGGGTAATGGTACTTCTGGTGCCTTCGCTGGTGCCTCTTCTGAAAGAGAGCCATGTACCGAGGCCTCGTTGCTCGGTGGACTATCATTGCATACTATACCCGGAACCCTAGATGGCTATCTACGTGGAGGCATCCTTAAAAGAAATAGGTGTGCCACGGTCAATAAGTTATACCTGGTGAGATGACTCAAAGAGATCAAAAATAAAACTTGTCAAAACATACATACAATCAATGTTTTCGTGCACTGAGTCAGAAATCAGAAGTCAGGGTCCTGGTGTATGGATACGTCGGTCTCCGCAACAACATTGGATTCTCTAAACTGATAACCACACTCATAACATTTTACACTATTTCTGTTAAATGATCAGAGTCCAATGTTCTACGGTATAATCGACTCCTCTTATACTAATTTTTCATGACTCATCCCTCGGGGCTCGTGCCGTGACTACCCCAAGCCCGCCTTCCATAGGCCAGTGGCTAGAAACTAACACTAAAAGGTGTATATCCTAATACTGGGAAGGCATTGCCTTTATATCTTGTAAACTCACAAAAACCAAGAACACATAAAGATACGGACACAAGTAAACATTATAGTAAAAAGAGTGCATACAGTAAGAAAAAGGGACCATAATACAAGCCCAACTAGAATGTTCAAGCAAAACTAGGAAGTACAAGAATAACTGAAAACAGCTCCTGTGAACACCCGCCAAGGATCCTACCTGAAGGGTATGTACATCTCACAAATAGACGTCTATGTGGTATGCCTTATCTAATGTCCACCTTGAGATACCTCCAGTCCTGGTACTCTCATCCTTAGTCAGCACTGTCTGTCGTCTGCACCAAACACAACAAGGTGCGGGCATAGACCGTGCAAGGATGAGTATAAAATTACTCAGTAGGGACCCCGAGACCCTCAAAGGTCTCACAAATTCAACAAAGGATAAACCACGAAGCATGAAAACAACAAACAACCCTACTTAGCTATATGCCCATACATATACCTAATTTGTCGAGTAAACCCCATTAAATCATGAGGAAACACAAGTCCCAACTCAAAACCCCAAAGCTCAACTATCTCACAAAGGAAATAATACCACGAAGGTAACACCACGAAGGTTAGTACCACAAAGGTAACGCGTCACAGAAGAATACCACAAAGGTATCACCACAGAAGTATGTACCATAAGGTTACGCCACACAGATGATTGCCACAAAGGTAAATACACAGCGCACAATAGGTATAAAATTGGTACGGTAGTAAAGATTATTAAATGTAACTACTGAATCATCTTACTCTGTTAAGAGGCTGACCCACATAGGATCCTAAATCTTCAGACCCATGTAGGATCCTAATTCATTAGACCCACATAGGATCCTAGTACAACAGACCCACGTAGGATCCAAGAGTAGTACCACATGGAATCCTAGATCAGATCCACATGGGATCCTGAAACACAGACCCACATAGGATCCCAAATCATAGACCCACATAGGATCCATTTCTCATGTTACAGCCAACTACAGGGTTACCGCACTAACTCGCTTGATTCCAGGAGGGTCTCCTCATCAAGCCCTAGTTCGATACTCCAACTTACATGAAGTCCCAAAAATAAGTATCCCAAAATACCATCACATAAAAGGAGTCTCAATGCAACTGACGGTGCGTCAATCGGATGCCTGGTCTGTAAGGTATTGACCTTTTAGTCCCGAGATCCCAATTGGATTCAGGTTCAATCAAAACTGAACGTACTACAAATCTATCCAAATCACAAGGGGGGTATAACAAAAGGACATTCTCAGTCCAATTTTTCTGGCATCGCAGACGGTTCATCAAACAGATGCATGTAACTCAAGTTATGGCCAAAAGAGTGGAAAGGGGTCGAAGCTGGTCCAGGTCCAGTCTGACCCAGCCTTACCAGGCCTGGGCCAACCCGACCAGGGTATGGCCCTGGGTCCGACCCAGCATATAGGATCTGACCTGGCCCACAGGGTCCAGCCCAACCCGTGGCTGGCAGGATGGCCAGCCCTCCTCCGCGGCACGATCGCACACCGCGCCACCACCGACGGCCGACCGCGGGCTAACCATCCTCCCTTCGCTGTTGTGGCCTCGTGTCGCGGTTCCTACACGCCTGGTGGCATGGACGCACACTGCCACCCCCTCTGCGCAACCATATGACTCCCATTCTCTGTCGTGGTCATTCTCTGGTGGCTCATATGGCCGGAGTTCCGGCCGCCGCCCTCGAGTCCCACTGGTTCCGGTTGCCGGAACGGTTGTCAGCGACATTCCTCGGGTCACCGGGC
The DNA here is from genome assembly GCA_963277665.1 of Viscum album. Taxonomy (NCBI): domain Eukaryota; kingdom Viridiplantae; phylum Streptophyta; class Magnoliopsida; order Santalales; family Viscaceae; genus Viscum; species Viscum album. Next base: position 801,232,987 of record OY728167.1, on the reverse strand, counting down.
GCACCCCGGTGGACTGTTCTTCATTCGAAATACTTCATTACTCACCTTGTGATGTTGCCATATTTTCAAGACCATACAAATCCCACAAATATTGTGGAGGGCTCGGGCCGTGTTCATTTGGTCCGCACCCTCCCCATTAGAACGGTAGCAAGAGGAATAATTGTTCTTAAATTAAGATGAACATCAATAATGGGGTAAGGGGTATACAAAAAAAATACCTACCTCAATTTATCATTATAAGTGTCGCGATATGTTTTCGGTGAAGGAAGTGATGGTTCCAAAGATCATTGCTTCTGCAACACGCTTCCGAAGTCAGGCCCATGTGTCATCCTTGTTCTTGATTCCGAAGTTTGTTCTTTTTTGGAGAGGGCGTTCTTCGTTTGGAGGAAATGTTTCTCCAAAGTTCTCCCAACTCTCACCCTTTCCAATGATTTCCCCCAGAAAAATAAGTGCCAACCTTTTAAATTATGTTTTATTAATTTAATTATAGTTGGCCATCAATTAAGTTGATGTTGTCATAATTAATTAATTGAAGGTGGAACAATTAATTAATTGAAGAGTTGAAAGGTTTTCCCCCATTAAGAGGGATTTAGGTGGCACCACCACAAAATTCAAATTAGGAGTTATTCTACCTCGGGTGGTCCCCAACTACATGACTCAAAAAGAGAGGTTTCAAATGAAAAATAAAATGTCAATTATTTTATTTTTCTTCTTCCATGAAAAACTGAAAATCTATCTTCCACCCTCAACCTACTACGGTCGAGGTAAAGGTATCCTTAAGTGATTACCGGTGCTATGAGTTCAATGGTGTCCTTGGATTTCAATTCCGAGTACCGGTTCAAGAGTTACAAAAACCCACTTGTACGTTTACTGAATGTACCTGAAAAAAGTTCATATATTCATTCTAGGCACTCTAGGCCTCAGAATCACGCACCATCAATTTTCACGGACTCATAAAATTCCCATATAATTAAAAAAATACATGGAGAATCCGGGTGTTTATTAGAAATCACTTCAGCAGCATGAAATCTCTAGATTGATAGATCAGTGTTTCAGAAATTATGAGCCCGTTCAAATGAGCTCCTATTTATAGGCGATTCTCCAATGGTCAGCTCCCTCCTCCAACGGTCATATTTTTTCTTGCATCTCGAAGGGACCTGTACATGTGTCACTCAAACAATGGTTGGTAAGTAACATAATGTACGAAATCATTTCATAACTTTAACAAAGGTAAGAAAAAATATGGTTTCTTAACCAAAACCATTTTTCTAGAGTCTAAGGAAAAATATTGTTTGGAATTTGTGAAAATGAACATTCGGAGTCTATATTACACGGATATTCAGATTCTGTTTTTTCAAGGAATTCAGAATCAGAATTCTATAGACTTTGGAGTCTGAATTGCATAGAATTCGGAGTATGAATTTTTGAGAATTTGGAGTCTGAATTTCAAAGAATTCAGAGTCTGAATTGCAGAGAATCCTGAGTCTGAATTTCAGAGAATCCTGAGTCTGAATTTTAGAGGAATTTGGAGTCTGAATATTAGAGGAATTCAGAGTCAGAATTTCTGAGAAATTAGGAGTCTCAATTTCAAAGAATTCGGAGTTGGAATTCCAAGGAATTATTAGTCTGAATTTCATAGAATTCGGAGTCTGAATCCATAGGAATTCGGAGTCAGAATTTTAGAGAATTCGGAGTCTGAATTTCAGAGAATTCGGAGTCTGAATTTCATAGAATTCAGAGTCTGCATTTCATAGAATTTGGAGTCGAAATTCAGAAGATTCAGAACCTGATTTTAGAACCTGAAATCAGAATACTCTATATCTAAGTATTTATAGTATTTCGAGGCTTTAGATATGAAACTGAATTTTACACTTATAAATAAAATGAGTTAGATTTAGAGAAACTATAACATGAACAATGAAAACTAGAGTAAGGAGAAAATTTCATTGGGGAAGGAAAAATTTCCTTATTAAGATAAATCATAGGTGAAATTAAATTTTCCTTAAGATAGGGTGTTTGTGATTTTCAAAACATGAAGGAATGGAAAACTCATAAGGAAGCCTTATTGACTCAAAAGATACTACTGAAATAATATTAACAATAAAATATTAGAATATCATATGTTATATCATATTTATGTATGTGGTTCTTTTATAATTTAATAACAATGATTTAACCACTATACAGGAGGTTAATGTACCCTCAACTAAGGAACAATACAAGGTAAGGGGGTTTCATCTCACTTTTTATTCCCATGCAATTCATGCTATATTGACACTATTTCTTTTTGTGTTGTGTATGTACTGCCCATGATTGTATTCTTTGTGTAATATAATTTAATTTATGGGTATTTACATCTCCATTGTATGATCCTTCTTTCATGGGGTGTATTTTTAAGTTACCAAATCGGTAAGGGAATTTCTAATTTCAATTTCCACTAATTGGGTTTTACGCAAACTTCATTGATTATTTTACTCCAAGATTATGTGTGAAATCTCTATTTATTTATTTATATAGTAACTTACACTCCACTTTGTTTGGATATAGTTTTGATACACATAATCACTCCATTTATAAATTCTAGAGTCATTGATATGAACTTGGTAAGAGTAATCTTAACGCAAATTTCATTTATTGAGTTAAACATCCAAGTCATTGGTGTTGTTTTTACAAGAATATGTGTGAATGTCCTATGAATGATTTACACTGAATATCCAATCATATTGAGTATATTTATATTTTTCCCACATAATTATGTCAATTATTTATACTTAACCTAAGGATACGGTCTTTATAAGGGATTTCATCTCAATTTACATTCTATTGAGACCTCCTTTTTGTTACTCACCAATTCACTTTTATATGGTGTACATACTGTACTTTGACATAGTATATCATGAATACCCTTATTCTCATGATATTATAATGTTTTTATTACCTCAATTATTTTTATTCAATTATCTCTCATTTGGTTAGTAACTCTAACTAAAATATCATTTTAAATGTTTTAAAGATTTATTCTTCTAAATCTTTCTCATTAATTTCCATGTTTTAAAAATAGTGTTAAGGATTTATTTATATGGACATGAATGTTTTAAATTTAAAATTTCATAAAAAATTTTCAAAGTTGTATTGGAAACTTTGAATCAAAAATCTATTTTTAACAGCTTCTTGATAAAGAGTGAGACTTTTAAATGTTTTCAAGAAAAAGTGGATATTTCTCTCAAATAGTTTTACTGGTTATTTTCATCTATGTCAATATCCTTCATTATTCTTGATTTAGGTTGATAAAATCATCCATATTGTATTTAATGAGTTATGTTTGGCTATGGATGTTCTATTTTTATACCATTCATGGATTGTGGTTAAAATATTGACATTTCATATGCTAGTTTTAATACAAATGTTTAGATTATCTTTTATCCTTTTCATATGAGGAATTAATTGGACTTAGTAAGTGACAGGTGGATCCCTCTATAGATCCTTGATGAATCAGTAGGTCTCACGAGACAAAATAGTGTCTTGGAATAAGGCCTTAAAAAATATTTATTTATAGTCTTGGAACGAGGCCTTCACTATGTGGTTATGATGTATGGAATTATGCATTCCTTCATTATGAGATTAGCTATTAATATTACATGTCATTATTCTACTAATAGAATATCCATGTGAATAGGTAAACAGAATTATTTGATTTATATTTTCCATATTATGCTGAAGTTTAAGTTTAAAAGTCTTGTGTTTTAGTCTTATACATTGCCTTAAATGTTTATGCTTATTTATTACAGTGTACACTATATTTTTATCCCTAATGAGAATCTGAGATCACCCATTTCTTATGTTTTATTTTTTCCAGGATGTGAAAAATTATATTACGATTAACCTTCAATAATAGTATAAGGGATATGAGTCTGTTCAAAGGGGACACAATGTTGTTGTTTTTCATTTCATAATGTAATGTAAAACTTATGTATGTATCTAGTACTTATAAGGCTACTAATCTAATCGGTCTTTTGAGACGTGATCTCTTGTGATCATGCCAATGTTATGTAATAATGCACCGACTCTGGGTAACTAGGGTCGGGGCATTACAACTGTTATCAGAGGAAGTTTAGTACCAACCTTGAAAACTAGATTTAGAAAAACTCGGATTAGATAACATTACCCTAAGATAAACATTGAGGATTAGTATATAATAACATCCAAAAAATTGGGTAGTGTAAATATTATGTGGGTTTTCCAAGAAAATAAATCTATGTCTGGATACGAGTAGTTAGAGGTGGCTCTAACACAGATGTACCTAGGAGTGAAAACTCCAACAAAGAGTTTTGGGTTTGTCCCAAGGTATCCTGGTACACAACAACGAGCCTTATTGCACTCTTGATTATGATAATCCCGGGGGATATAATTAGGATAATTCACATTTTTCTTTACAAACCGATTTGAAGGATTTTAATATAAGATGAGAATAAATAACCTTGGTTAATAATAAGTTTTTTTATATTGAAAATAGGGTGTCATGATATTCTTAAAATGATTTTATGACTCACGCTATGCTTTCAGGTTTTAGTCAATGTATGTATTCCAAGGAAGTCAAAGTGACATTGAACATGATGTACAAGGTGGTCACGATGGTGGAAATGAGAAATGAAATGGAATGTTGATGGTCTTAAAAGATATCTTGTTCATTACAAATCAGTTTTCCAAAAATATGATCAACAACATATAAATTAACCAGCTCCCAAACTCAACAAAGAAGAGAAAGTTGGAGAATGATAAGAGCTCTAGGAGTGGAGACCATGGAGAGAAGAAAACTCAATTTCCATCATGTAGGAAATTTGGAAGGAGTCAAATAGGAAAGTGTCTCAATGGAACAAAGAAATTATTTATGTGTGGGAAAGGACATAAAATAAAGAATTTTCGGGGTAAAAGGAAGAGTACTATGGAAGAAAATAAAAATGATCCTAAGAATACAATTATAGTCTTTTTCTGTAAATGTAGGGGATTTTGGAATTACCCGAGTCAATGCCCTATTTTATAGGATAACATCTAGGTCAAGGAAGAACCTATGTGGAAATAAATGGATGGAAAAATGTTTAAATGTATTAATGATATTTGTTTATGGTATTACTTTGGAATAACTATCTCTTGTATGTGTAACCATGCAGTTTGTTATGTGAAAATTCTATTTGAGGTAGAATTATCTTTTCATTTGTGGATATAATTATAAATAACTTTTTGGGTTTATATGAACCTTGAATTGAGGAAATTACAGGATATTACTTTTTTGGATGTAAATGTGAGGTATGAGATTAAATTTATGGTTAAAATATTTAAGGGTTATTTTTGAAGAATTTATCTCATTTTTGGGATAGTTATAAATTATATTGTTTTTCAAAAAGGACAACACACAGACCATGTGACAACCCGTCGTGTCGGAAAAAGCTGTGGGAATCGAACCCATGACGAAAGTGTGACTGGGATTTATCACCTACCACTGGACAACATGAATTCCCTAGTCAGTATGACTAATTATTTTTAGTTAAATGATTTTATGGATCGGGAAAATGTTGATTTTGGGAACTTATTATTTATCCTTAGCATAGGAAAATGATTTGGTGATTAAACAATAAATTTTATTTTGGAAGACGTTCACTCTTTTTGTAACACTATATGCCTAAGGAAGATAGAATACTATGGGATTTCATTTGACTAGTAATGGTGGAATTTTTATTTTGGAATAATTTATTTTTTTAATGTGGACTTATAGTGATTTGGGTTATTAATGAAAATGATTAACCTATCATAGAGAATATGTGATTTGGTTAATTAGTTTTATATGTGTGACTTTAAGAGTAGTAGATGTTATTTGGAGATAAATGATAAGATTTATCATGAAATACTATGTGGTCAAATCCTTCTGAATTTTGGGTTTCAAACTTAGTTTGGATTATTTTGAAAAATTTTAAGGAAATTTTTTATTGAATGGTATTTGTTGAACATTGGGTATTTTTTGTTTAATTTTGGAGATTAAGAGTAGTATTTATTTCTCTAAAGGATTATCCTTTTTTGGGATCATCTAACATTATACTAACCATTTTGGTCTTGGTTAATCACTAAAGACAAGGAAAATATATAATTCATCCTTTTCAAATTATGTGATTCTCTAAAAGTTGGTTCTAGCGCTTCAGGTGTGACGAAGTCATCTTGAATACTTATCGTTTGGAGAAAATTTGAGTTAGTAGTAGAAATTTATTAAAGGATGAAATATATACTTATATTGAATGTATATATCCTTATTTTCTTAGTCAATTTCATAAATAAATTCCTCAACATTATGAAAATAAACTTAAAAAACATTGTCTGTTTACTAATCTTACTGAGAAACTAATGACCGTTTAATCCATCACAAGTTCATCATTTTATGGTAGTTAACATTCTCCTAATCATGTTTTATATCACCCTCCATCAGAACATTATGGGTTTTTTTCTCTTCCATATCCATGTTTTCCTACATGGAACCCTAATATGGGTTATCTCGGATGACCTTTTTACTTCTCTTTCTTTCATTTAAAGTGATAGTTTTGTTGATTCTTTTTCTGATGTAGGTTTTCAACAAAGATGTTTTGAAATGTAAAACCCCTGGTTTTTTTCCAAGTTTAAATTTTTAGGATGAAATTATTTGAAGGAGGGTAGAATGTAACACCCCAATATTTCATAGTATGCTATCTCTTTAAAGTAATTCAATATCTTGTGCTACATGAAACACCGAGTTCGAGCGCACCACGACATACCAAACTAGCTGTTCAAAAAGAAGTTATGAGTAGTTTTAAACAAATTTTGAATTTTATATATATCCTATATAATTTTAACATTCAACTTTTGAGTTTCTTAGACATAATATAAGTACAAATTCAATTTTTCATATAAAAGAAATATTTTTCAAAAAAACGATACTTTTCTACCTTCTAATGGAAAACCCTTTTTTAATCAAATATTTGACACTTTTATATATTATATTTAGTGACATTAAATTCTTCTTTCGAAGTGGGGCATAAAAATTTAGTTTTGATAAATTTTTGGTACTTTTAAGATAACATTCATATTTTGATGAATAGTGAAAAATACTAAATTTTAATTGAAAACAACTTTTTTAATAAAAAAATTATACTATTAAATTATTAATTTGAGTAGTTTTAAAGTATAATTAGATTATATTTTCAACATTTAATATAATGTAGGTCATTATATGTAATTTTACATTTAAATTGGACATAAACACATATCAATCTTTTGATTGTTTTTACTTTTTAAAAACCCGCTTTCTGGTTTTGAAAATGGGAATTAATTTTAAATTATTTAATGGAACTTATATGTTTTTATTTTGGTAAAATATAATTCAATTTTGAATTCATAATATCAAAATTAGCTTAGGGTTATTTTTTGGTATTTTTCTGAAAACATTCAATTTTTTATAAATAGTGAAAAAGAATACGTTAATGTTTAAAACCAACATTTTATTTAAATAATTAATTATTTTTTAAAATTTATTTTAAGTAAAAATAGATACATAATACCTATATAATTCCAATTTAATTCATTTCAGTCATTTTATAATAATATTAGGTATATAAAATTTTATTGAACTTTTTACTGTCTTTTACCCACCTTCTAGACACATTGTCAATTTTGCATAAAAATTAATTTTACCGCTTCTGTGAATTGAATTTCAAAAATCCAAGAGATGCAGCTAACATCATTAAGTAAAATTTTATTCCATAAGATGAAAATAATTTTTGGTTAATAGTAACTTTTGAATTTTATTTACCACAGTTAAAAGTAAATAGAGTAATTAAAGGTAAAAATGATATTATAATTACCATTACATATGTCATAATTCTATTGGATAAGTGTTTTTCGATCAAATTAAACTTTAAGAATAAAATATGAACCTTTTTATCAACTCATATTAGATTAGTATATTTATTATTATTTTATTTAAAGAAGAGTTAAAAGTGTTAAATTTAAATTCTCATAATTAAAACATTTTTAATTTAGGGTTATACATAAGATAAATTCGACTATAAATATTCATTATAGATCTAAAAATACTTCCTACATCATGGTATTTTAATTTTAATTTTTATACATTAAATAATTGAATTTATTTATGACATAATGATGATGCAGTAATTACCTCATTAATGAAAGATTAAAAAAACTGATGTTATAAATATCAAAATAAATTTAAATTTAGAATTTTGATGCATTCCATGAATTTTATAGGTTAATATGAAATTTTAGGGTTCATTTAATAAATTTTATTCTAAGTGATAAAGTTTTTATGACTTTAACAAAAACAAAATACCAAATAGTGTCAAAATTGACATAAATGGGTTTTTTAAACAAATACTATATTATTAAATGATATAATATTCCTAAAAATATAAGTTTCAACCAAATAAATTATATAAGGTTAGATATGTAAAAAATGAGACACTTGGAGTTCTCTTGTCTTTTTATAGTAAGTTTGTTAACCATTTATTATAATAATACAAGAATACATGGTAAAAGTCAAACTATTTAACTAAGAGTTAAATCTAAAAGATAAGGTTAATATGGTGACCTAAACCTATCTAAAACCTATTGGTTGAAAGGTTTTGCGACCCATAACCACCATAGTATAGAAATAAATTCATTTAGATCCATTAGAAACCAAAAATTATTTAATAATATAATAATATTTCAAGCTTTTCCTAAAGTGCCATTCACCTCTCTTATAAAAGGGCACTTCCCCTTCTGTCAAATTCACACCTCCAAATCCATTTTCCTCAGCCAAGACCTACTCAAATATCCTCCCAAATACCCTAAATTAAAACTATAGGCCTTAATTTTATCATAAATCCAACCTAAGGAGCCATTTTGATCAAATCAAAAAGAAGCACCTGAAGTAGAGGTAATTATTTCATCACCTATTTCAAAGTTCATTTCTTATTCCACTTCCTATTCTTTGTTGTTTCCATAACAAAATAATAAATCTAGTACCATATACATAATTAGATGTTATTATAAATATGGTATAACCATATTCATTATTCTATTCATCCTATGAATGACAATGTCACCATATATGCGTACGTATGGCATACCTTCTCCACGTCGTGGTGTAGTTTTTTATTAAACACTTAATTATTTGTATGGGTATTATAATGACTATAATTTATGTAAATAATAAATATAACATGTTCATGGTTCTGTTTATATAATATAACATCCAATTACATGTGCTTTTACCATCTAAAGAATGATATTATCGCTCGTTCATACGTACAGATTACCGTCTCCACGAACGCGATGAGATTAATTCCCCATCATAACCATTCAAGAATAAATTTCATTTGATCATTAAAAAAATAATGTTTAAGAACTTAATATCAATATGGATATGAATAAAATATATCTTATCCATAAAAAATATGACTTACGTAACAAAACATATGAAGGAAAAAGAATCAGTTAACACCCAAAACAATGATACTACTGAAATATTATTAACAAAGCAATATTAGAAGATCATATATGATATCTTATTTATTTATGTGGTTATTTTATAATTTAATAACAATTATTTAATCATTATACATGAGGTTAAAATACCATCAACTAAGTAACAATACAAGGTAAGGGGTTTTCATCTCACTTTTTATTCCTGTGAGATTCATGCTATATTGTCATTATTTCCTTTTGTGTGGTGTATCTACTGCCCATGATTTTATTATTTGTGTAATATAATTTAATTTATGGGTATTTACATCTTCATTTTATGATCCTTCTTTCATGGGTTTTATGTTTCTTAACTTACTAAATCAGTAAGGGAATTTCTAATTTTGATTTCCACTCATTGGGTTTTACACAAACTTCATTGATTATTTTACTCCAAGATTATGTGTGAAATCACTATTTATTTATTTATGTAGTAATTTACACTCCCCTTGGTGTGGAGATACTTTTGATACACATAATAAATTCGTTGATAAATTCTCAAGTCATCGATATGAACTTGATAAGAGTAATCTTAACTCAATTTTCATTCATTTAGTTAAACATTCAAGTCATTGGTGTTTTTTTACAAAAAAATATGTGAATACCCTCTAATTGATTTACACTGAATATCCAATAAAATTGAGTGTATTTATATTTTTGACACATAATTAGGTGATTTATTTATCCTTAACCTAAGGATACATTCTTTATAAGGGATTTCATCTCAATTTACATTCCATTGATACATCTTTGTTGTTATTCGCCAATTCACTTTTATATAGTGTACATACTGTAATTTGATATATTATATCATGAATACCTTTATTCTCATGATATTATAATGTTTTTATTAACTAAATTATTTTTATTCAAGTGTCTCTCATTTGGTTAGGAATTCTAACTAAAATATCATTTTCAATGTTTAAAACATTTATTCTTCTAAATTTATCTCATTAATTCTCATGTTTTAAAAATGATGTTAAGGATTTATTTATATGGACATGAATGTTTTAAAATTAAAATTCCTTTTAAAATTTTAAAAGTGGTATGGGACACAATGATTCAAAAATCTATTTTTAACAGATTCTTGATAAATAGTGTGACTTTTAAATGTTTTCAAGAAAAATGGGTTATTTCTCTCAAATAGTTTTACTAATTATTTTCATCTATGTCAATATCCTTCATTATTCTTGATTTATTTTGATAAAATATTACATATTGTAATTAATAAATTATGTTTGGATGTGGATGTTCTATTTTTATACCATTCCTGGTTTGTGGATAAAATATTGACATTTCGTATGCTAGTTTTATTATAAATGTTTAGATTATGTTTCATCCTTTTCATATGAGGAATTAATTGGACTTATTAAATGACGAGTGGAGCTCACAATAGCTCCTCGATGCATCACTAGGTATCATGATACAAACTAGTTTCTTGGCACAAGGCCTTGAAAAATCTGTATTTGTAGTCTTGGCACGAGGCCTTGACTATGTGGTTATGATGTCCGGCATTATGCATTCCATCATTATGAGATTATCTATTGATATTACATGTGATTATTTGACTAGTAGAATATCCATGTGAATAAGTAAATGGTATTATTGGATTTATCTTTTCCATATTATGTTGATGTTTAAGATTAAAATGCTTGTGTTTTAGTCTTATACATTGTCTTAAATGTTTATGCTTATTTATGATAGTTTCCGCTATATTGTTATTCCTAATGAGAATCTAACCTCACCTCTTTCTTATGTCTTATTTTTCCTAGGATGTGAAGAAGTATATTATGATTAACCTGTAGGAATAGGCTAAGGGATATGAGTGCATTCAAAGGCAACACAATGTTGTTGTTTTTTCATTTTATAATGTATTTTAAAACTTATGTATTCATCTAGTACTTCCAAGGATAATAAACTAATCGGTATTTTGAGACATGATCTATTTTGATCATGTCAATGTTATATAATAATGCACTGACTCTGGGTAACTAGGTTCAGGGCGTTAAACATTCCATTATTATGAAATTAGCTATTGATATTACATGTGATTGTTCGACTAGTAGAATATCCATGTGAATAAGTAAATGGAATTATTTGATTTATCTTTTCCATATTATGATGAATTTTATGTTTAAAAGGATTGTGTTTTATTCTTATAAATTTCCTCAAATGTTTATGCTTATTTATTATAGTTTCTTCTACATTTTTATCCTTACTGAGAATCTAAGGCCACCCCTTTAATATGTTTTATTTTTCCCAAGATGTGAAAAGTATATTATGATTGACCTTGATGGATAGCCTAAGGGATATGAGTGTGTTCAAAGGGGACACAATGGTTTTTTTCATGATGTAATGTAAAACTTTTGTATGTAATCTATTTTTCAAGCCATCTAAACTGATCTGTCCTTTAGGACTTGATTCCTTAAAATCATGCTAATGTATTAAAACAATGCACTGACTTTAGGTAACTAGGGTCGGGCGTTACAGTTGGTATAATAGGAAGTTTAGAAATAACCTTGTAAACTATATTTAGAAAACTATGATTATAGAACATTACCTTAAGATAAAATTTGAGGTTTAGTATACATGAACTTCCTAGAATTTTGGTAATGTAGATATTTTGTGAATTTTCCAAGAAATACATAACGGTCAGGTTACGAGCAGATAGAGGCGGTTCTGGCACAAATTTATCTAGTGGTAAAACCTGAAAACACTTCGTTGAGCTAGACTTGAATGGGAACTGGTGCACGAAAATAGGTCTTGCTTCACTCTTGGTTACGACACTTTTGGGGGATATGCTTAGGATAATTCACATTTTATTTACAAACCATTATGAAGGATTTATGAGTAAATATGTCAGCAAAGAAACCATTTTTATAATTATGAAACTAGATGTGTGAAAATATTCAATTAATGTTGAGAATTTTTCTAGTTTTTGGATTTTACATTATGATATGATCTAACCTAGTGTATGTCGTCATTTAGAAATGGGTCCTAGTAAAAGGAATGAGAACTCTAGCAATATGCATGTCCCAAAGCGTAAGAAGGATCATATCTTTCATGGTCTTAAGCCAACCTTTCAATGGGAAATATCCTCCCATGTATTCTCATCATATGAAGAAATAGTATCATGTGTTAATAAGATATGTAAATAATTCTCTTAGTCTTATGGCTTTAAATGGAAGCCAGATAAGAAGAGGATGTTAGAGAGAAAGATGGATAAATGGAAGAAGGGAAAGAATGATTTTTTCATATGTGATAACTGAGGAATGAATCACACTAGGAAGTGATTTAATGGACTGAGTGTTTGTTATAAGTGTATAGAAAAGGTTTATCAGGAAAATTAATGCAACGGGAAAAAATAAAAGACTAATATTTTGTGTTTCAACTTTAGTTAAATGAATAAATAAACAAATAAATGTCCTAAGAGTCATGGAAATATAGCTCAAAAGAATCATAGGGATTAAGGTCAAGCATAAGATGTTACCACGTGCAACATGGAATAATTAATGGATTTGTGTTTTTAGATTAAATAATTATGTAATTTGAGTGTTGTACCAATGGTTTATTGGTTATATAAATTATGGAAATAAATAAGGATTTTATCACAGTACTATTTCCTTAAGGATTTGAGATTATGTGGTTCCATGAAAAGTGACTCAATAGCAGGTTAAACATTTTGGAAAATATATGGTTGAGAGAAAGATAAACCTTAAAATAGTCCTAAGGACGAGGTAATGATATTGGAATAAGAGATAATTGATTGGATAAAGTATATTGAATATTATTGACTACCTTAGAACAAATTTTTGGTTTTTTTATTCCATCATTATTGTAGATTACAACATTTTTGAATTTAAGGAGTATATCTAGTATTCTATGTTTTATAGAAGGAATAAGGAAGTACATACCAATTCAAGTACGGTTTTATGGTAATTTAGTTTGTTACCATGTTTTAATAGAATACATGATGAAGGAATTCACATGTTATGTGATAAAAGAGATCTTTATTATGTTATGTTTACCTTCCTTATAAATTTTGGACTGTGAGTTTGAACAGAAGTATTCTGAATAAGTCTAAATGTTGGAATGGATTAATTTGGACATTGGATACTATTTTTTAAGGTTAAAAATATTAATAATATTATTTTTGGATTGTTATAAAAAGGAAAACCCGGAGGTCGAGCGACAACTTGTCGCGTCCGGTACGACTGTGAGACTTGAACCCGCAACCGAAGGATGACAATGGTGCATCACCTACCACTGGCCTATGTGATGTCTCGGTTTGTATAATGTAGATTTTGAAAAATGGTATTACAGATGAATTATAAATTAATTTTTTTGAAACCATATATGATTAGGTTTAAAAGAATATTTTTGAGTTCTATTATCTTTTGGGGATAAAGATGAGTTTGTGGTAGATATTAGTTAAAAGACAGAACTCGACTTGTCATGTATTTTTTTTCTCCTATTATATGATGAAATTAATTCTTAAACATTAGGGAAAGTATCTCAAATACAAAATGTGTTATCCTAATACACTATGTTTTTTTGAACCGATGATATTTTAACTCATCATAAAATATGGTTTCAAAGCCCTCAATTTTCCATTTATTGTTCACTTGTTTTGGATTGAGTACCTCAATCACTACTTATAAATATTTACTATTTTCCTCCAATCATTTTTCTATAATTGCCACTAATTTTATCCTATTCTAAATCCTAATTTGTGGTGACTTTTTTATTTCCTTTTCCCTCTTAAACTGACTAGATTTTATTAACCCTATTTCTGATGTGGGTTTTCTACAAAGGTACTTTCTATTTTAAACCTTTTATTTTTGAAGAATAATTTCAAATTTCATGGATGGAATTTATTGAAGGACGTGAGAATGTAAAACCATAAGATTTCATAGTACATTATCTCTTTAAAGTAATTCAATGGCTTGCGCTACACGCAACACCGAGTTCGAGCGCACCACGAATTACCAAACTAGCCATTCAAAAAGTGGTTATGAATAGTATTAACTAGATTTTGAATTATTCATATAATTTTAACATCTATATTATGTGTTTCATAGACGTAATATAAGAACAAATTCAATTTTTCAGATAAAAAAAGTATTTTTCAAAAAATGCAATTTTACCGCCTGTTAAGGGTGAAACTTTTTTAAATCCAATATTTGACACTTTTATCTATTAAATTTGACATAATAAACTTCTTATTTAGGATATAGACTTATAAATTTATATTTGATAAATTTTTTGTGTTTTTCTGAAAACATTCATATTTTAATGAATAGTGAAAGATACTAAATTTTAATTGAAAATTTTTTTTTTAAAGAAAATAATTTATAGTGTTAAATTAGAAATTTGAATTCTTTTGAATTATATTTATATTATATTTTTATCATTTAATCCAATGATGGTTATTAGAGATAATTTCACATTTAAATTGGACATAAGCACATATCAATCTTTTGATAGTTTTTACTTCTCAAAAACCCTATTCGCAGTTTTGACAAAGGGAATTAATTTTATGTCAATTAATGAAACTTATATGTTTTGAATTTGAAAAAACAGACATCATTTTTTAATTTTTAGTATCAAAATTATCATTGGGTTAATTTTTTGTATTTTTCTGAAAACATTCAATTTTTTATGAATAGTGAAAAACATTGTATTGTAGATAAAAACCGACTTTTTCATTTAAATAATTATTTTTCATTAAATATTTATCTTAAAGTTAAAATAGATAAATAATATATATTAGTCTAATGTAATTAATTGGAGTCATTTTATAATAATATTATACATATAAAATTTTATTGAACTTTTTAACGTCTTTTACTTACCTTCTAGGCATATTTAAAAATTTACATAAAACATAATTTTACCATTTCTGTGAATTGAATTTCAAAAATCCATGAGACATGGGTGAAATCAGTAAGTAAAATGTGGTTTAACGGGATGAAAATAATTTTTTGTGAATAGTATCTTTTGGATTTTATTTACCACGGTTAAAAGTAAATATGGTAATTAAAGGTAAAAATGATATTATAATTACCCCAACACATGTCCTAATTCTATTGGATAACTTTATTGTGACCAAAACCAACCTTAGGACAAAAATATGATCCTTTTTTATCCACTTGTATTAGATTAGGACATTTATTATATTTTATTTAAAGAAGTGTTAAAAGTGTTAAATTCAATGTTTATTAACTAAAACATTTTTAATATAGAGTTATACATAAGATAAATTTGACCTTAAATATTAATTTGAAATCTAAAAATATTTCCTAAATCATGGTATTTTATTTATGATTTTTATTGGCTAAATAAGTAAATTTATTTGTGACACAATGATGATGTAGTAATTACCTTATTAATGAAAGATTAAAATGATTGATATTATAAATATCAAAATAAATGTAAAATGAGACTTTTGACACCATAAAAGAATTTTATAAGGTGAATATGACATGTTAGGGGTGATTTAATGTATTATGGTCTAAGTAATGAAGTTTTTTTTACTTTCACAAAAACCAAATAGTAAATAGTGTCAAGATTGACATAAATGAGTTTTTTTAAAAAAAATACTATATTATTAAATGATATAATATTCCTAAAAATATAAGGTTCATCCAAAGGACTTATATAATGATATATATATCATTAATTAACCACTTAATGTTCTATTGGAATTTTATAGTATGTTTATTAACCATGTAATATAAAAATACAAGAAGACATGGTAAAAGTTAAACTATTTAACTAAGAGTTAAATCTAAATGATAAGGTTAATATGGTGACAAAAACTTGTTTAAAACCTATTGGTTGAGATTTTTTCGACCCATACCCACATTATCCTCAAAATAAATCCATTTTGAGCAATTGGAAACTGAAAATGATTTTATAATAAAATAATATTTCAAGCTTTTCCTAAAGTGACCCTCACCTCTCCTATAAAAGGGTACTTCCCATTATCTTAATTTCCCACCTCCAAAGATATTTGGTTCAGAAAAACCATGCTCAAATTTCCTTTCAAATACGCTCAATTCAACCTAGAGGCCTTACTTTTATCATAAATCCAATATAAGGATCCCTTTTGATCAAATCAAAAGGAAGCACCGTAAGAAGAGGATGTAATTGCATCACCTCTTTCAAAGTACTTTTCTTCTTCCACTTCCTCTTTATTTGTTGTTTCCATATAAAAATAATAACTCCATTACCTTATACATACTTTTATGTTATTATAAATATGGTACAACCATATTTATTTTTCTATCCATCCTATGAATGATAAAGTCACCATATGTGTGTATGTATGGCTTACTGTCTCCACGTCGTGGTATAGTATGTTATTCAACACATAATTATTTGGGTTGGTATAATAATTAGTATAATTTATGTAAATAATAAATATAACATGTTAATGGTTCTATATATATGATATACCACCAAATTACATACGATTTAACCATCAATATAATGATATTATCAATCGTGCGTACGTACAGATTGTCGTCTACATGAACGCGATGAGATTCATTCCCCATCATACACATTCAAGAATAATATTTATTTTATGATTAAAAATAATGTTTAAGAGCTTAATATATTTCTAGATATGAATCAAATACATATTATCCTTAAAAAAATGACTTACGTAACAAAACATATAAAGGAAAATGAATCAGTTAAAACCTGAAATGATAATACTACTGAAATATTATTAACAAAGTAATATTTTTAGATCATATGTGATATCACATTTATGTATGTGGTTCTTTTATAATTAAATAACAATGATTTAACTATTATACAAAAGGTTAATTTACCCTCTACCAAGGAAAAGTATAAGACCCAGCCTTAAACATTACATAATCTTGAATTAAATGAATAATTCACATTGAGGATCTTTTCAAGTTTATAGTTTTAGAGAATTAGGACATAAATATTACATTTCATCTCAAAAATTACAAGGTAGACACTTATAATCAGTATAAATTTTTTTCATAAAATAAAAACTCTCGAAAAAAATAGTCATGTCTAGTCCCATGTTTTAGACAGCGGACTTTTCCTTGATCCATCCTTGACCCTATTCATCTTTAAGTCCTGTGAAAAACATTTCAAAACATGGGATGAGCATAAAAATATCATTTAGGGTTATAAAACAAATAAATGAAACATTAGTCCATCAAAACATAATCTTTTTAACATACCTCATGAAATCATAATATTTATGAATAACACATATAAAACATAAATCATAAAGGTATCTTATAAAAACATAACATACTTACATTGTAGCTTTCAAAGCTATGTAGGGAGTTACATTTGGAATGTCCCTCACAACATATTCCCTAAATATCTTTTGAGAAACATTTAATTTTACCTCTATCATGTTACCCAATGCATTAGAGAGCTATCTTAGGCTCACAAGCCCTAGGTTTATCACGGAACCACCCATATACATAACAATTCCCAAGAACCATAACATATTCATAAAACATAAAACAAATAAAAAGTAAAGATAAAATTTCCAGATTTCAATCACAATATATCATTTAAATATGTTGACGTAAAAAATCCATTGTCAAAAACATTTTAAATTCCAAAATACGTAACAGAGTATATGGTATTTATTTTCCTTTTAAAAACATTACGACTTGTTAAGGAGGCCAAAATATCAAATAATACTCACGACGGTGGAAAAGTTCTTTGTCACCACTTACATTAAAAGAATCATTCTTTCTTGTTATTTAGTAAAATTCTTTGTAGAGAAAATATTCCTTTTGAATAAAATTAAAAGTTAAAAGGGTTTATACACTATATAATGAAAGTTTTGTATAAATCAAAATATGCCTCAATGAAAGAAGATTGAGACGAAGTCCCTTATCTCGTGTCCGACTTGACCTGTTCATTCTTTATTCTCCAGAATAATAAACTAAAGTTAATTTATACTTTATTAAGAAAATTTTTCTCATTTATCATTCCTTTTATATCACTTATTATCTTGTTATAAACATTATGCAATCATTTAAGTTAATAATGGTCTTTTTGTCTATATTTAGTACTTGAGTTAAAAATGAACTTCTTATAATTACAAGTTGTTCATGTGGTCAAAGGTCCACTATCTCGAGAATGATATTCATGATTTAGGTATCATATATATCATATATATCTAGTGTATATATGTATTTATAACATTACATAGGATTTGGTGATAAGAAATGAAATGCACTGTTCATGGAGACGGTAAGTCGTACGTACGCATGAACGCTACTTTCATTTCTATTTCATATTTTGATGGAATGAAAACCTAATGATAAATAGGTATATAATAATTCCAGTATAATATCATATATAATTTCATTAAATACATCCTTTATACATTCAACATGTGGTATGAACGAGTCATATCACTTTGAGGGGGAGGTAGTCCGCACTTCCTCAAATGAAATTATCGCGTTTACCCATTATGGAAACCATAAAGGTATTCGATAAATGAAAACTACAGAAGAATAAAAACAATATAAATATAATATATATCATATATAAATATAGTTCCATCATAATGGACACCATAGGAGGTGGTAGGAGAAGATTGAACAATCATTGTTTCGTGAGGCGTTAGTTCGTCGTCCACAAAAACAGTATGGTCTTTACCCATTAGATGGAGGTGTGTGTAAGTGTAGTTAGAATCCATCTCATAAAAAAACCGATTATATTTATTATATCGGTGTTGTTATATAATAAAGAAATAAAAATAGTTTAGGGGAGTTGGAGAAGTAAAATAAAATAAAATAACTTAAAAGAAGGCATTACCTTTAAATCGGGTAACTCCCTTTGGTTTGAACAAAAAGGGTTTCTTGAAGTGAATTATGCCTAAGGTAAGGCTTCTAGGAGGAAGAGAGGGATCTTGAGAGCTTATTTGGGAATATTTTTGACGATCCAAGGGGCTTGAGAGGTGTGAGTAATGTGTTAGAGGAGAGTGCTTTTTATAAAGGGGAGGAGGGTCTCTTTAAAAAAATTTGAAAATATTTTTTTATTATATAATGATTTTCGGTTTCTAAATGTAAAAAACATTTTAAAGTAGAATATAAGATGACTCATGGTCGAAATAAAATCATCCAATAAGAATTGGATAAGTTTTGGATATTATTTTAATCTTTATAATCTTATTTATTTAAATAATTTATTAATGAGGTAAACACTGCAACATTATTGTGTCGTAAATAATTTAATGTATTTGATGTCTAAAAATTATTAAAAAATAACATGATTTAAGAAATATTTTTATCTTTCTAATGAATATTTATAGTCAAATATTTCATTTATATAACCCCGCATTAAAATTGTTTTATCAAAACAATACATGTTTATGATATTTTTATTTTTACTTTAAATAAAAAGTTATTAATATCATGATCTTACCCAAGTGGCTTTTAAAGGCCAAAGGTTTCACCCAAGGATTTTCTTGGTTGTTAGTTACTCATCCAATAAGGTTAACATAAGTGTTGAGGTAATTTATATTATTTTAATATTATTTTTACCTTGAATTACTCTATTTACCTTTAACCGCGGTAAATAAAAGTCAACAGTTACTATTCACCAAAAAAATTTCATCTTATTGAACCACATTTTACTTACTAATAATAACCATGTATGTCAAATTTTCAAAATTCAATTCGCAGAAGCAGTAAAATTTCATTTAAATGAAAAAAATCATCTTTTTGACTACTACTCAGTGTTTTCACTATTCATCAAAATTTGATGTTTTCCAGAAAAATACCAAAAATTTAGTCTAAGATATATTTGATATTCTGAATTCAAATATTATGTCTATTTTACCAAATTCAAAACATATAAGTTTCATTAATTAATTTAATATTAATTCTCGTTGTCAAAACAAAAAGCGTGTTTTTTAGAAATAATAACTATCAAAAGATTGACACTTGTTTATCTCCAATTTCAAAGTGAAATTACTTCCATTGACCAACACTGGATTAAATATAAGAAATATAGTCAAATTACACTTTAAAACCAATTAAATATATAATCTGACCATATAAATAAATTAGATTAAAAGGCAGTTTTGAATTAAAATACAATATTTTTCACTATTCATTAAAAATGATTTTTATCATAAAAAATACCAAAAATATATCCAAAGTAAATTTTGATGTCCCGATTCTAA
The DNA here is from genome assembly GCA_963277665.1 of Viscum album. NCBI lineage: Eukaryota > Viridiplantae > Streptophyta > Magnoliopsida > Santalales > Viscaceae > Viscum > Viscum album. The sequence continues at coordinate 801,212,238 of OY728167.1, read as the reverse complement.
AGAAGAATTTTATTTTGTCAAATAGAACATATAAAAGTTACAAAAACAATATTTAAAGAGGGTTCTCCATTAAAAGGTGGTAAATCAACTTTTTAAAGAATATTAGAGTATTTATGCTTAAAATTAGATTAATTCAAATTTTAAACCTCTAACTTTAATTGGATAAATTTAAAAACATTTAACAAACATGTACAATCATATTTTAGTTAGTTATATTCATTCCTTCCAATACAATGTCTAGGAATTTACTACCATTTAAAATAATATTATTATATTATTAGTGTGCAATGTAAGATTTCAAAGAAACATGTTGTTGCATATCGGGTATGCCATCGAACATAGAGTCCCCTTTAGAGTAAAATTAATATTAAATTCAAAAATGTTAATAAATATGAAAATGTATTATTCTTTATTTACCTTGGATGTTACATTCTTCCCACCTTTTGGAAATTGCGTCCTCACAATTTTTATTCACTTATCAAAAAAAGTGGGGGTATTTATCCCTTATAGCATTTTAAGATTCCCTCATTGCCTCTTGAACCATATGGTTTTTTCAAAAAACCTTTACCTAATGAATTACCTTATTCTGAAACACTTTCTCTCTTCAGTTAAGAATCTGAACTGGTTGTTCCTCATAAGAGATATTCTCTTCCAACTGAACTAACTCTGGGCTCAAAACATGAGATGGATCTAGCATATACTTTCTCAACATTGAAACATGAAATACTTTGTGTACCTGGGATAAACTTAGAGGTAAGTCCACTATGTATGCAATTGATCCAACTTTTTCCAGGATTTCATAAGGTCCAATGAACCTCAGACTCAACTTTCCCTTATTACCAAAATGTATCACATTCTTCCATAGATAAACTTTGAGAAAGACATGATCACCTACCTCAAAAGAAATATCCTTCCTCCGGTTATATGAATAAATTTTCTACCTACTTTGAGCTGTTCTCATGTGCTTCTGAATCAACTGAACTTTTTCTGCCATCTCTTATACCAATTCTAGTCCCATTAGTTTCCTTTCATCTACTTCATCCCAAAAAGCTGGAATTCGACAACGTATTCCATATAATGCCTCAAACAGGGCCATCTGTATACTAGAATGAAAGTTTTTATTATAAGAAAATTCAACCAAAGAAAGATAATGGTCCCAACATCCCTAGTAATCCATAGAGCAAGAACATAGCATATCCTCCAAGGTCTGAATTGTTAGTTTTGACTTCCCATCTGATTGAGGTTGAAAAGTTGTACTAAAATTTTATTCTGTACCCAATGACTTCTGAAGGCATTTCCAAAAGTTATAAGTTAACCTGGGATCACGATCAGATACAATGGAGAGGTTAAATACATGCAACCTGACTATCTCTTTAACATTCAACTGTGAAAGTTGATCTAGAGACAAAGTATCTCGAATAGGAAGGAAATGAGCATATTTAGTCAACCGATTGACAATAACCCATATTTCATTATTACCTTGAGATGTATTTGGTAATCCCACAAAAAATTCCATGGATATATTTTCCCATTTCCACTCTGGCACCAATAATGACTGAAGCATCCCTTTCGGTACCTATCGCTCTTCTTCAACCTGCTGACAAGTCAAACACTTCACAGTAAAATCAGAAATATCTATTTTCATTCCATCACACCAATAATACTCCTGAAGATCTCTGTTCATCTTAGTACTTCCAGGATGAACTGAAAATGTAGAACTATGAGATTCACATAACAACTCATTCTTCGACTTTGAATCACAAGGAACACATAATCTCTTTCCAAATCTCAAAACATAATCATTATTAATGTTAAAATCACGCAACTTACCCTTCTGAACCAAATCTATGTTTTTTTAAAACTGATTATCTTCCTTATACACTTGCTTAATTATGTCTGATAGGGATGATCTCACTGACACCTGAAATAAAACAATGGAATTTCTTACACCAGCAACATCTATGCCAAATTTCATCAAATCAAAAACCAAAGGATCTCGTTCCAAACATAGCATGGTTAATGAAGCATTACTTTTTTTACTCAAAGTACCAACCACTTAATTTACTTTTCTCTAATGGTAATGGATTGTGCAATCATAATCCTTGATTAATTCCAACCATCTCCTCCTGTCTCATGTTCAATTCTTTCTGAGTGAATATATACTTCAAACTTTTGTGGTCAGTATATATTTCTCATTTTACTCCATATAAATTATGCCTCCAAAAGTTTAAAGAAAAAACAATAGCAGCTAATTCAAAATCATGTGTAGGGTAATTTAACTCATGAAGCTTCAACTGATGTGAAGAATAAGCAATTACTTGATCATTCTCCATATGGACACATCCAATTCCTTTAAATAAAGCATCACTGTAGATAAAAAACTCACCATTTCTGGATGGCAGTACCGAAACTGGGGCATTCACCGATCTTCTTTTCAATTCCGGAAAACAATCATCACATTTTTTATCTAGATGAACTTAACACCTTTTCGAGTTAATTTAGTCATTGGACTAGATAACAGTGAAAAATTCTCAAAAAACCTCTGGTAATAAACTTCCAAACCGAGAAAACTATGGATCTCAGTTATATTTGTGGGTCTTGTCCATTCTTTAAAAACTTTTGTTTTAGAAGGATCAACAATTATACCATTTGATTAAACAATGTGACCAAGGAAAGAAATTTTTTGTAACCAAAACTGACACTAACTGAATTTCCCATGCAGTTTCTTTTCTTTTATGGTTTTCAAGACAACTCTTAAATGACTTTCATGCTCCTATTTTATTTTATAATAAACCAAAATATCATCAATGAACACAACCACAAAATTATCCATGAACTCATGTAAAATTATATTCATAAGATCCATGAATACAGAAGGTGCATTGGTTAACCCCAAAGGCATAACCAAAAATTCAAAATGGCCATATCTAGTAAGAAAAGCGGTCTTCGGAATGTCTGATTTCTTTTCATTCAACTGATGGTACCCTAACCTCAAATAAATATTTGAAAAATACTAAGTTACCTTGAGCTGATACTACTTCATTTGACGGCCCAACATCTGCTGAAGTAGTTGCAAAGGATTTCACCACCCCTTTCTACTTATAGTCTGACTACTTTCCCTCAGTTGAGTTCTTCGTTGGACACTCATTTTCATAATGACCCATTTCATTACACTTAAAACATCTTACTGATTGTAAATTAGATTTTTTTCCATTACCCTGATCTTTTTCAGTGCAATTATGAGCCTTATGTCCCATTTTACAGCATCAGTAGAACTTACCAAAATTCAAAATACATTCTCCAGCAATATTTTTACCACAATTTTCACAAACTGTAAACCTATGTTTCTTACCGTCATACTTTTTTGAAGAGTTATTCCCCTTCATCTTCCACCTTGACCTCTTATTCTGTTTTTTTTTTCAAAGAAGACATGATCATCGGCAAACTGCATTTCCACCTTCTTTGCACATCGAAGAAGTTTTTCATAACTTTTGAACTCACGAGATGTTAAATCACTTAGATACTTTGGCTTTAATCCAGAGAAAAATGGTTGATTTTACTATCAAGATCTTATATGAAATTTAGAGAAAACCTTTCCAGTCGAGTGAATTTTTCTTCATAAGAATCCACTAAGTCATCCTCCTACCTCAATTCCAGGAATTGTTTTTCCGTCCTAAGTCGAACCACCTTAGGAAAATATTTCTCAAGAAACATTCCTTTCAATTCATCCCAATCAAGAGCATTAATCTCCTCACTATCCCTGATATCATTCACCATCAAACACCACTTATCAGCTTGACCTTCAAAATGGTCAACAAAAAGACTATCCTTTTGATGTTCTGAACACCCCTTGACATCAAAAATATTCTCCAGTGCCTTAATCCACCCATCAGCTAGCACATGATCAGATGATACTCTGAATGATGGTAGATGTTGCCTCATGAAATGCTCCACTACTAACATTTTCCTCTATGGTTGATCTGGCTGATCTCGTGCATGGATACCACCACAATTTATATCCTGAGTCAACTGTGACATCACTGCAACAAACTATTCAGTTCCAATTCTGACCATCTCAGGTTGCTGATTTGGAAGGTTGTCTTCCTCCAGATTTCGTCCCATCATAGATACCCTATTTCCTCTACGAAAAACAATTCTAAACACATAAATATCTTAGGCGAAGAAACATGGTAATATTTAAATGCTATATCACATCAATCTTACCAAAAATTAATTTATGGACATTAATTTAACAATATCCTAACTTCTAAATTTATCTAAACCGACCATTGATACCAACTATAAGGAACCAGCCTTAAACATTACATAATATTGAATTAAATGAATAATTCACATTGAGGATATTTTCAGGTTTAGAGTTTTAGAGAATTAAGCCATAACTATTAAATTACATCTCAAAAATTACAAAGTAGACACTTCTACTCAGTATCCATTTTTCTCATAAAATAAAAACTCTTGAAAAAACAGTCATGTCTAGTCCCATTTTTTAGACAACATGACTTTTCCTTGATTCCATCCTTGACCCTATTCATCTTTAAGTCCTGTGAAAAAAAATTCAAAACATGGGATGAGCATAAAAAGCTCAGTATGGTTTATAAAACAAATAAAAGAAACATTAGTCCATAAAACATATGATTTTTAACATACCTCATGAAATGATAAGATTTATGAATAACACATAAAAAACATAAATCACAAAGGTAAATTATGGCATTAATAACATACTTATGTTGTATCTTTCACAGCTACGTAGGGAGTTGCATTTGGAATACCAATCACAGTATATTCCCTAAATCTATTAGGAGAAACATTCATGTTTACCTCTGTCACATTACCCAATGCATTGGAGAGCTATCTTAGCCTCACCTGCCCTGTGTTTATCACAGAACCACAAATATACGTAACAATTCCCAAAAACCATAACATATTCATAACACATAAAACAAATGTAAAGTAAAGATAACATTTCCACATTTCAATCACAATATATCATTTAAATATATTGATATAAAAAATTTATTATCAAAACCATTTTCAATACAAAAATATGTAACAGAGTATATGGTAATTATATTCCTTTTAAAAACATTACGGTTTGTTAAGGAATCCAAAAGATCAAATAATACTCGTGGAGGCGGAAAAGGTCATTGTCATCACTTACGTTAAAAGAAACATTCTTTTTTTCATTTAGTAAAATTCTTCGTAGAGAAAAGATTAATTTTGAATAAAAGTAAAATTCAAAGGGTTTTATACACCGTATAAAAGAATGTTGTGTATAAATCAAAATATTCCTCAATGAATGGAGATTGAGATGAAGTCCCTTACCTCGTGTCCAACTTGACCTGTTCATTCTTTATTCACCAGAATAATAAACTAAAGTTATTTTATACTTTCTTAAGATCCTTTTTCAAGTTTATCATTCCTTTTATATCACTTATTACCATGTTATAAACATTATGCAATCATTTAAGTTAATAACGGTCATTTTGTTGATATTTGGTACTCGAGTTAAAAATGAACTTCTTATAATTACAAGTTGTTCGTGTGGTCAAAGATCCATTATCTAGAGAATGATATTCATGATATAGATATAATATATATCATATATATTGAGTATATATATCTATTTATAATAGTACATAGAATTTGGAGATAAGAAATGAAATGCACCGTTCATGGAGATGGTAAGTCGTACGTACGCATGAACGCTACTTTCATTTCTGTTTCGTATTTTGATGGAATGAAAACATAATGATACATTTATATATTATAATTCTAGTCTAATATCATATATAATTTCATTAACTAAATCCTTTATATGTTCCCCGTATAGTAAGAAAGATTCATATCACTTTGAGGGGGCGGTAGTCCGCACTTCCTCAAATGAAATTATCGCATTTACCCATTATGGAAAGCATAATGGTATTCAATAAATGAAAAATACATAAGCATAGAAACAATATAAATACAGTTCCATCATAATTTCCACCATAAGAGGTGGTAGGAGAATATTGAACAATCATCGTTTCGTGAGGTGTTAGATCGTCATCCACAGAAACAATATGTTCTTAACCCATTAGACAGAGGTGTGTGTAATTGTAGTTCAAATCCTTCTCATAAAAAACACAGTATATTGAGGATAATATTTTTTATAAAAGAAAGAAATAAAAATATGTTTGGGTGGTTGTATAAGTAAAATAAAACAAAATAACTTGAAAGAAGACGTTACCTTTAAATCGGGAAACTCCCTTTGCTTTGAACCAAAAGTGTTTCTTGAAGTGCCTTCTACCTAAGGTAAGGCTTCTAGGAGGAAGAGAGGGATCGTGAGAGATTATTTGGGTAGAGCTTGGATGAGCCTAGGGGCTTGATAGGTGTGAGTAATGGGTTAGAGGTGAGTGATTTTTATAAGGGGGAGGAGGGTCTCTTTAGGAAATTTTGAAAATATTAATTTATTATATAATGATATTCAGTTTATAAATGTCCAAAACTTATTAAAGTTTAAGATAAGATGACTCATGGTCGAAATAAAATCATCTAACAATAATTGGACACGTTTTGGATATTATTTTATTCTTTATAATCTTATTTATTTAAATCATTTATTAATGAGGTAAACACTGCATCATTATTATGTCATAAATATTTTAATTTATTTTCTATCTAAAAATTATATAAAAATACCATAATGTAGAAAATATTTTTTGGTTTCTAGTGAATATTTATAGCCAAATATATCATTTTTATAACCCCACATTAAATTTTTTTATCAAAACAATACATGTTTATGATATTTTGATTTTTACTTTAAATAAAAAGTTATAAATATCATTATCTTACCCAAGTGTCTTTCAAAGGCCAAAATTCTCACCTAAGGGTTATCTTGGTCGGCCATTACTCATCCAATAAGGTTAGGACAACTGTTAAGGTAATTTTATATTAATGTAATATTATTTTTAACGGGAATTACCCAATTTACCTTTTTCCGCGATAAATAAAAGTCAAAAGTTTCTATTCACCAAAAATTATTTTCATCTTATTAAACCAAATTTTACTTAATAATAATAACCATGTATGCCGGATTTCCAAAATTGAATTCACAGAAGTGGTAAAATATCATTTAAATGAAAAAATCATCTTTTTAACTACAACTCAGTGTTTTCACTATTCATCAAAAATGAAGTTTTTCATAAAAATACCAAAAGTTCAGCCTAAGATATATTTGATATTATGAATTCAAAAATTATGTCTATTTTAACAAATTAAAAACATAGAAGTTGCATTAATTAATTTAAAATTAATTCCCGTTGTCAAAAAAAACTTGTTTTTAAGAAATAATAAGTATCAAAAGATTGACACTTGTTTATGTCCAATTTCAAAGTGAAATTAATTCCAATGAACAAAATTGTATTAAATGGTAAAAATATAATCTAATTGAACTTTAAAACCAATTAAATAGATAATCTAACCATATAAATAAATTATATTAAAAGGAATTTTTGAATTAAAATATAGTATTTTTCATTATTCATTAAAAATGAATTTTATTAGAAAAGATACCAAAAATTTACCCAAAGTAAATTTCGATGTCCTGATTCTAAAGAAGAATTTTATTTTTCCAATTAGAACATATAAAAGTGATCAAAACTAGATTTATAGAGGGTTCACCATTAAACGGTGGTAAATTGACCTTTTAAATAATATTAGAGTATTTATGCTTAAAATTAGATCAATTCACATTTTAAGCCTCTAAATTTTATTGGATAAATGTAAAAACATTTAACAAACATGTATAATAATATTTTAGTTAGTTATATTTATTCCCTAAAATATAACGGCTAGTCATTAACTACAATTTAAAAAAATATTATTATATTATTGGTGTGAAACGTAAGATTTCAAAGAAACTCGTTGTTGCGTATTGGGTACGTCATCGAACATAGCATCCCCTTTAAAGTAAAATTAATATTTAATTAAAAAATATTAATAAATATGAGAATGTATTATTCATTATTTACCAGGTATGTTACATCCTTCCTCCTTTTGGAAATTGCGTTCTCAGAGTTTTTATTCACTTATCAAATAAGTGGGGGTATTTATCCCTCATAGCATTTTTAGATTCCCACATTACCTCTTCAACCTTATGGTTTTTCCACAAAACCTTTACCTGATGAATTACCTTATTCCGTAATACTTTCTCTCTTCGGTCAAGAATCTGGAGTGGTTTTTCCTCATAAGAGAGATTTTCTTCCAACTAAACTACCTCTAGGCTCAAAACATGAGATGGATCTGGCATATACTTTCTCAATATTGAAACATGAAAAACATTTTGTACCTGGGATAAACATGGAGGTAAATCCACTCTATACGCAACTGATCCAAATTTCTCTAGGATTTCATAAGATCCAATGAACCTCTGACTCAACTTTCCCTTCTTACCAAAACGCACCACACTCTTCCATGGAGAAACTTTGAGAAAGACATGATCACCTACATTAAAAGAAAGATCCTTCCTCTGGTTATTTGCATAACTTTTCTACCTACTCTGAGCTATTCTCGTGTGCTTCTAAATCAACTAAACCGTTTATGTCATCTCTTCTACCAATTCTAGTCCCATCAGTTTCCTTTCACCTAATTCATCCCAAAAAAGTTGGAGTTCGACAACCCTTTCCATATAATGCCTCAAATAGAGCCATCTGTATATTGGAATGAAAGTTGTTATTATAAGAAAAATCAACCAAAGAAAGATGTTGGTCCCAACTTCCCTGGTAATCCATCGATCAATCACGTATAATATCCTCCAAGGTCTGAATTTTTCATTCTGATTTCCCATCTCATTAAGGATGAAAATATGTACTAAAATTTAATTCATAACCCAACGACTTCTGAAGGATTTTTCAAAAGTTAGAAGTAAACCTAGAATCACGATCAGATACAATGGAGAGTGGAACTCCATGCAACCTGAATATCTCCATAAAATACAACCGAGAATGTTGATCTAGAGACAAAGTATCTCGAATAGGAAGCAAATGATAAGATTTAGTCAACTGATCGACAATAACCCAGATTGCATTATTACCTCGAGACGTCTTCGTTAATCCAACAACGAAGTCCATGGATAAATTTTCCCATTTCCACTCTGGCACCGGTAAAGACTGAAGCATCCATTTCGGTAATTGGCGCTCTTCTTTAACCTACTGACAAGTCAAATAGTTCACAGTAAAATCAGAAATATCTCTTTTCATTCCATCCCACCAGTAATACTCCTGAAGATATCTGTACATCTTAGTACTTCCAGGATGAACTGAAAACGGAGAACTATGAGCTTCACATAACAACTCGTTCTTCAACTTTGAATCACAATGCACACATAATCTCTTTCTAAATCTCAAGACACAATCATTATAAATTTTAAAATCAGGAAACATACCCTTCTAAACCAACTCTACCTTTTTATGCAACTCACTGTCTTCCTTCTGCACTTGTTTAATTCTGTCTGATAAATATGATCTCAGTAACACCTGAAACAAAACAATGGAATTTCCTACACCAACAAATTCTATGCCAAAGTTCATCAAATCAAAAACCAAAGTATCTCGTTCCAAACATAGCATGGTTAATGTAGCATTACTTTTTCGACTCAAAGAATCAACCACATTATTTTCTTTTCCCGGATAGTAATGGATCGTGCCATCATAATTTTTGAGTGAATATATACTTCATACTTTTGTGGTCAGTATATATTTCTCATTTTACTCCATAAAAATGATTCCTTTAAATTTTTAAAGCAAAAACCACAGGAGCTAATTCCAAATCATGTGCAGGGTAATTTAACTCGTGAGGTTTCAACTGACGTGAAGCATAAGAAATTACCTGATCATTCTTCATAAGGAAACATCCAAGTCCTATCAATGTAGAATCCCTGTATATAAAAAAATCACCATTTCTGGATGGCAGTGCCAAAACTAGAGCATTCACCAATATTCTTTTCAATTCCTGAAAACAATCATCACATTCTTTTCTCCAGATGAACTTAACACCTTTTCGAGTTAATTTAATAATTGGGCTAGATAACCATGAAAACTTCTCAACAAACCTCTAGTAATAACCTTCCAAACCAAGAAAAATACGGATCTCGGTTATATTTGTGGGTCTTGGTCATTCTTCATCAAAATCTTTTGTTTTAGCAGGATCAACAGTTATTCCATTTTTTAAAATAATGTGACCACGGAAAGGAATTTTTTGTAACCAAAACTTACACTTTATAAATTTCCCATACTGTTTCTTTTCTTTTAAGGTTTGCAAGACAACCCTTAAATGAATTTCATGATCCTCTTTACTTTTAGAATAAACAAAAATATCATCAATGAACACAACCACAATCTTTTCCAAGAACTCACAAACAATTCTATTCATAAGATCCATTAATATAGCAGGTGCATTGGTTAACCCAAAAGGCATAACCATGGATTCATAATGGCCATATCTAGTATGAAAAGCTGTTTTTAGAATGTCTTCTTCCTTTACTTTCAACTGATGGTACCCCGACCTCAAATCAATCTTCGAAAAATATTGTGCTCCCTAGAGATGATACTACTTCATTTAACGGCCCAACATCTACAGAAGTAGTTTCAAAGGATTTCACCACTCCTTGCTGCTTGTAGTCTGGCTTCTTTCCCTTAGTTGAGTTCTTCGTTGGACACTCATTTTCATAATGACCCATTTCATTTCACTTAAAACATCTTACTGATTATAAATCAGATTTTGGTTTATAATTACCCTAACCTTTTTCAGTGCAAATTACGAGCCTTATGTCCCATTTTACCACATCGGTAGCACTTACCAGAATTCAATAGAAATTTTCCAGAATGCTTTTTATTACAATTTTCACAAACTATAAATTTAAGTTTATTACCATCAGACTTTTTTGAAGAGTTCTTCCCTTTTTTCTGCCACCTTGACCACTTATTCTGTTTTTTGTCAAAGAATTATTGATCATCGACAAACTCCATTTCCACCTTCATTGCACATCGAACAAGTTTTTCATAACTTTTGAACTAACGAGATGCTAAATCCCTTCGATAATTTGGCTTTAATCCTGAGTAAAACCTGTTGATTTTTCTATCAAGATCTCATATGAAATTTGGAGCATACCTTGCCAGTCGAGTGAATTTTGCTTCATAAGCAGCCACTGAGTAATCCTCCTGCCTCAATTCCAAGAATTTTTTTCCATCCTAAGACGAACCACCTTAGGAAAATATTTCCCAAGAAACATAAATTTGAATTCATCCCAATGAAGAGAATCCATCTCCTCATTATCCCTGATATTTTTCACCATCGACCACCACTGATTGGCTTCACCTTCAAAATGGTAAACAGCAAGACTAACCTTTTGATGTTATGAACACCCCATGACATCAAAAATATTCTCCAGTGCTTTAATCCACCCTTCAGCTAGCACATCGTTAGATGATCCTCTAAATGATGGGGGATGTTGCCTCATGAAATGCTCCACTACTAACACGTTCTTCTGCGGTTTATCTAACGGATCTCGTGCATGGATACCACCAACATTTATATCCTGAGTCAAATATGTTGTCACTGAAACAAACTGTTCAGTTCCAATTCCAACCATCTGAGTTTTCTGATTTGGAAGGTTGTCTTTTTCCTAATGTCGTTCCATCATAGCTGCCATGTTTCCTCTACGGAAAACCATTTTGAACACAGAATATCTTAAGTGAAGCAACATGTTAATTTGTAAATGATATATCACTTAAATCTAACCATAAATTAATTTATGGACATTAATTTAACAATATCCTGACTTCTAAAGTTATCTAAATCGACCTCTGATACCAACTATAAGGACCCATACTTAAACATTACATAATCATGAATTAAATGAATAATTCACATTGAGGTTATTTTCAGGTTTAGAGTTTTAGATAATTAGGCCATAACTATTACATTACATCTCAAAAATTACAAGGTAGAAACTTCTATTCAGTATCCATTTTTTCATAAAATAAAAACTCTTGAAAAAAAGAGTCATGTCTAGTCCCCTGTTTTAGACAACATGACTTTTCCTTGATCTCATCCTTGACCCTATTCATCTTTAAGTCCTATGAAAAACATTTCAAAACTTGGTATGAGCATAAAAATATCAGTAAGGGTTATAAAAACATAAAGGAAACATTAGTCCATCAAAATATTAGCTTTTTAATATACCTCATGAAATCATAATATTTATGAATAACACATACAAAACATAAATCATAAAGGTAACTTATGTCATATATAACATACTTGCGTTGTAGCTTTCACAGCTATGTATGGAGTTACATTTGAAATACCTATCACAGTATATTCCCTAAATCTCTTAGGATAGACATTCAAATTTACCTCCATCACGTTACCCAATGCATTGGAGTTCTATCTCAGGCTCACCTGCCCAAGGTTTATCACGGAACCACTCATATACGTAACAATTCCCAAGAAAAATAACAAATTCATAACACATAAAACAAATATAAAGGAAAGATAACATTTCCACATTTCAATCACAATATATCATTTAAATATATTGACATAACAAATCCATTATCAAAACCATTTTAAATACCAAAATATATAACAGACTATATGGTATTTATTTTCTTTTTAAATACATTACATCTTGTTAAGGAAGACAAAAGATCAAATAATACTCGTGGCGGTAGAAAAGGCATTGTCACCGCATACGTTAAAAAAACATTCTTCTTTTCATTTAGTAAATCACTTCATAGATAAAATATTCCTTTTGAATAAAAGTAAAAGTCAAAGGGGTTTATACAACGTATAAAATACTGTTGTGTATAAATCAAAATATTCATCAATGAAAGGATATTAAGACGAAGTCCCTTACCTCATGTCTGACTTGACACGTTTGTTCTTTATTCTCCTGAATAATAAACTAAAGTTAATTTATACTTGCTTAAGAAAATTTTTCAAGTTTATAATTCCTTTTATATCACTTAATATGATGTTATATACATTATGCAATCATTTAAGTTAATAATGGTCATTTTGTCGATATTTGGTACTTGAGTTAAAATAAACTTCTTATAATTACAAGTTGTTCATGTGGTCAAAGGTCTATTATCTAGAGAATGATATTCATGATGTAGATATCATATATATAATATATATAAAATATATATATGTATTTATAACAGTACATAGAATTTGGATATAAGAAATGAAATGCACCGTTCATGGAGACGATAAGTCGTACGTACGCATGAACACTACTTTCATTTATATTTCATATTTTGATATAATGAAAACATAATTATACATAGGTATATTATAATTCCAGTATAATATCATATATAATTTCATTAAATACATCTTTTATACATTCCACGTATGGTATGAATGGGTCATATCACTTTGAGGGGGCGGTAGTCCGCACTTCCTCAAATAAAATTATCGTGTTTACCCATTATGGAAATCATAAAGCTATTCTATAAATAAAAAATACAGAAGCATAGAAACAATATAAATATAATATATATATATATATATATATATAATATAAATACATTAACATCATAATGGCCACCATAAGAGGTGTTATGAGAAGATTGAACAATCATCATTTCGTGAGACGTTAGTTTGCCGTCCACAGAAATAGTATGTTTTTTACCCATTAGATGAAGGTGTGTGTAAGTTTAGTTCGAATAATTCTCATAAAAAAACCTATTATATTGAGGATACTGTTTTTGTTTTAAAATATAGGAATAAAAAGAGTTTAGGGAGGTTGGAGAAGTAAAATAAAACAAAAGAATTTAAAAGAAGACGTTACCATGAAATTGGGTAACTCCCTTTGGTTTGAACCAAAAGGGTTTCTTGAAGTGCCTTCTGCCAAACATAAGGCTTTTAAGAGGAAGAGAGGGATCTTGAGAGATTATTTGGGTAGATTTTGGACGAACCAAGGGGCTTGAGTGGTGTGAGTAAGGGGTTAGAGGTGAGTTCTTTTTATAAGGGGGAGGAGGGTCTCTTTAGGGAATTTTGAAAATATTATTTTATTATATAATTATTTTCAGTTTCTAAGTGTCGAGAACTTATTAAAGTTGTAGATAAGAAGACGAATGGTAGAAATAAAATCATCCCATAATAATTGCACAGATTTTGTATATTATTTTAATCTTTATAATCTTATTTATTTAAATCATTTATTAATGAGATAGACACTGCATCATTATTGTGACGCAAATAATTTAATTTATTTGATGTCTAAAAATTATAAAAAAAATACCATAATGTAGGAAATATTTTTAGATTTATAATTAATATTTATAGTCAAATATATCATTTATATAACCCCACATTAAAATTGTTTTATCAAAACAATACATGTTTATGATATTTTTATTTTTACTTTAAATAAAAAGTTATTAATATCATTATCTTACCAAATTGGCTTTAAAAGGACAAAATTCTCACCCAATGATTTTTTTGGTCATAAATTACTCATACAATAAAGTTTGGATAAGTTTTAAGGTAATTTTATATTAATTTAGTATTATTTTTACCTTGAATTGCCCTATTTAGCTTTAACCACGGTAAATAAAAGTCACAAGTTACGATTCACCAAAAATTATTTTCATTTTATTAAACCACATTTTAATTAATAATAATAACCATGTGTGTTGTATTTTTGAAATTGACTTCACAAAAGTGGTAAAATTTCCTTTAAATGAAAAATACTTCTTTTAAACTACTACTCAGTGTTTTCACTATTCATCAAAAATTAATGTTTTTCAGAAAAATACCAAACTTTTATCCTAAGATATATTTTATATTCCAAATTCAAAAATTATGTCTATTTTACCAAATTACAAAAATATAAGTTTCATTAATTAATTTAAAATAAATTCTCGTTGTCAAAACATAAAGCGTGTTTTTAAGAAATAATAACTATTAAAAGATTGACACTTGTTTATGTCCAATTTCAAAGTGAAATTACTTCCAATGACCAAAATTGGATAAAATGGTAAATATATAATCCAGGTAGACTTTAAAACAAATTAAAAATAAAATTTGAATATATAAATAAATTAGACTAAAAGGCAGTTTTGAATTAAAATACAGTATAAATCAGTATTCGTTAAAATTGAATTTTATAAAAAAATACCAAAAATTTACCCAAAGTAAATTTTTATGTCCCTATTCTAAACTAGGATTTTATTTTGTCAAATAGAACATATAAAATTGACCAAAACTATATTTAAAGAGGGTTCTCCATTAAAAGGTAGTAAATCGGCCTTTTAAAGAATATTAGAGTATTTATACTTAAAATTAGATTACTTCACATTTTAAGACTCTAAATTTTATTGGATAAATGTAAAAACATTTAACAAACATGTATAATCATATTATAGTTAGTTCTATTAATTCCATCCAATACAAAGTCTAGGTGTTAATTACTATTAAAAATAATATTATTATATTATTAGTGTGCAACGTAAGATTTCAAAGAAACTCGTTGTTGTATATCCGGTATTACATCGAACATAGCATCACCTTTAAAGTAAAATTAATATTTAATTCAAAAATATTAATAAATATGAAAATCTATTATTCTTTATTTACCTGAGATGTTATTAAAAGTACAAGGTTATGGTTAATTTTACAATCTCATTATTATCTGAGGTTGTGTATACATAAGCATCTACTAGGAATTCTTTATCATCCTCATCTGTGTTTCTTGAAAATGTATTTCAAAAAAATTTACTATTTCTTAGAATATGGGTTAAATTCATTTATACACTTTTTTTACTTTTTATAATTTTTTTTGAATGAAATCTTTCTATCATTTTCCAAACAAGGTACTTTCTAACCTTTTTGACAAATTAAGGTAAGAATTTTTTTTAACATATACGGCGGGTGCAGCTATTTTCCGCCATTATAACACCTTCTAATATTTCCTTAAAATTTTATAAGAATATTTTCAAAATAAATGTTTTATTTAATTTTGAATGATTTCAATGTAGAAATAAATATTTCACTCAAATTTTGTTTGGATTGATTTCATCTATGTCAACATCTTTTGTTGGATTTTACATTTTTTTATAGATGATTTATTATGATAAAATCTTCCATACTGTATTGAATGTTTTGTGATATGTTTGAATGTGGATGTGCTATTTTTATACCATCCAAGGTTTATGGTTAAATTATTGACATTTCGTATGCTAGTTTTAATATGAATGTTTATATTATGTTTCAACCTTTTCATATGAGGATTGCATTTAACTTAGTAAGTGATGAGTGGAGCCCGCTATAGCTCCTTGAGGCATTGATAGGTCTAATGAGACAAACTAGTGTCTTGGCATAAGGCCTTGAAAAAATCTTATTTTTAGTCTTAGAACGATGCCTTGACTATGTGGTTATGATGTCCAACATTATGCATTAAATCATTATTAAATTAGAGATTGATATTACATGTGATTATTCGACTAGTAGAATATCCATGTGAATAAGTAAATTGTATTATTTGATTTATCTTTTCTATATTATGTTGATGTTTAAGTTTAAAAGTCTTTTGTTTTAGTCTTATACATTTCCTTAAATGTTTATGCTTATTTAGGATAGTTTCCGCCATATTATTATCCTTAATGAGAATCTGATCTCACCCCTTTCTTATGTTTTCTTTTTCCCAGGATATGAAGAAGTATATTATGATTTAACTTCAGGGATAGGATAAGAGATATGAGTGTGGTCAAAGGGGACACAATGCTGTTTTTTTATTTCATGATGTACTGTAAATCTTATGTATGTAATCTATTTTCCAAGTCTGCTAAACTAATCGGTCCTTCAGGACTTGATTCCTTGTAATCATGCCAATGTATTAAAATAATTCACTGAATCTGGGTAACTGGGGTCGGGGCGTTACTCCTTATTATGGAATTAGTTATTACATGAGATTATTCGAATAGTATAATATCTATGTGTATGTTTATATTATAATTTTTGATTTATTTTTTCCATATTATGTTCAATATTATGTTTAAAAAGGTTGTTGTTTTTATTACACATATTTCCTTAAAAGTTTATAGCTTCCACTGAATTATTTTCCCTTACTAACCATCTGAGCTCACTCGTTTCTTATGTTTTATTTTCCCAGGATTCCAAGAAGTGTATTATGATTTATATGCATGTTTAAACAAGAATAATAATGGAATTGTCAAATGATTATCTATGTTGTATTTTATGTTATAAATTGTAATGCAATGTTCATGTATGTAATCTATTTTCTAAGACTGCAAAATTGATCGGTCCTTCGAGACTTGATTCCTTGTAATCATGCCAATGTATTAAAATAATGCACCAGAACTGGGCTTCTAGGGTCGGGCGTTACATAGTGATCACAGAGTTGGTGTATACTACCATTACATTGGAATGATTACCTAGAAATTTAGCCTGAATGACCGATTAATATAGTAGTTTTGGTAAACCAGATACATACATGAGTTGTTTATTACAAAATAATAGAATAATAGGAACATTTTTTTCTTTTCAGGATAAAATTATTCCATTTAGAATGACCTAAAATATAATTCTTAGTACAATCCTTGGGTTCTTGTGGATGAAATAAAAACATTGATTAGCTTTAATGGTTAGTAATGCTAAGTAAAAGAGAATAAATAATTAATCAATGAGAGTAATCAATATGGAAAGGTAAATAACTAAGAATGTATGCGATGTAATAAATAAACATATAAGGAAGGGTATAAACTATATGAAAATTTTAATAACTAAAAACACATTCCATTAAAAAATAAATGGAGGATAAAATTAATCCATAGATATTTTGATAAAAAACCTCATGGATAATTAATAATGAATAAAAATGAAGGAAATGTATAATTATTTGATGTTTTTTCAAAGTCACATGAAAACCTCTACTATGAAGATCTAGCCCCCAGAAAGATTAAAAATACTAATAGAAACCTTTTTAATTTGCGTATATAATTTTTCTAATGAGAACATGTCGATGCATCTAAGGTATATATAACGTTTGGGAACCACCAATCACTGCATATCCAAAGAATTATTCATATTGAATACACAATATTCCTTATCAAATATCTGTTTTCAATAAAGGATACTATTTTTTAAATATTTCCATATAAAATAAAATAACTGTCAAAGTAAACACAATAAGTAAAAAATCTATGATTTAGGAAATAAAAAAATCAATGACAAATGATATAGATATTTAGGGGGAATTCAAAGTTCAATGATCATAGGAAATTGAATATTTTATGGGGTATGAAAAAGGA
Source organism: Viscum album (assembly GCA_963277665.1). Classification (NCBI taxonomy): domain Eukaryota; kingdom Viridiplantae; phylum Streptophyta; class Magnoliopsida; order Santalales; family Viscaceae; genus Viscum; species Viscum album. The sequence goes on along the minus strand of OY728167.1, from coordinate 801,193,891 downwards.
ATTATGTAAATGAATGTCAATATTAACCTTAGAAAAATTAATCATAAACTATACATAGGAATAATAAATATAGTATCAATAGATACTATCCAAAGTGGATTAAAATAAGGGGTTTTTTTATTGAAGAATGGAAATATTATAAAAATATATTTAGAAAAAATTCTTGATGAAAAAAACCTTTTCATTTTGAAAAAATATTTAAAATAATTTTCATTGAAAATAGTTTTTAAAATATTTTCATTTCAAAAAAAACTTTTTAAAATTTAAATGAATAATTTTAGTAAATGATGGAAGGAAAATCTGTAAATGGCATACAAGGCCAAAAAACATTCATTTTCCAAGGTAAAAAGGTTTGAAAAGTTCTTTGTCTGGAAACTGACAAGAATATTCTATTGAAAATTTTTCATAAAGTCAAAAGAGTGAAAATGTATTTATTAAATCATTTTTTATAGGTTAAACCAATTTTGAAAGACTTTTTAGAAAACAAGGTTTTTAGAAAAAACTGGTTCTCACACTAAAGTGAGAAATGAAGTTGAGTTTTTATGAAAATATTTTCTAAAACATATTAAGTACCAAAGAGTGAGAAATGGTACTATTACTTGAAAAAAGTTCATGAATAACCGTAGGATAAAAAAAGAAATGGATTTTTAGAAAATGATCAAATAATTTCCTCAAATTTGAATTCAAGTGTAACCAATCTTGAATAAAATAAGATTGTGAAGTAAACCCTTAAAAAGATAATAAATTTTAAGTGATACTGAACCAATTAATTGATTATGTATATAAACTATAAATCCACATAAGGTAAGTGGAAATAAATCTATATATGGTAAGGATAATTATATAAATAATCATATAATAAAGAAACAATGAGGAAGTAATATAATATAAGGAAAATGAATTGGGTTATGAGAATTATTTACCACTTTGTATCATTAAGCGTAAATCCCATTAGACAAAATTATTCAAAATCAAACTCAAAATATAATTAATAAATAATATATCATGATATTACATGTAAACTTTTATGTATGTACACTATATATAATAAATTAGGTGGAAAACAATAATGTATTCTTCAAATAATGAAAATTGAGACAAAGTCCCTTACCTTATGTTTCCTTTTAGATAAACATAGTTTAACCTCCTTTATAAGGGTTTTAATCAGGTTAATGACAAATTAAATAATAATAATCGTATTTATAATATCATATATCATCTTTTTATACTATCTTATTACTCTATTTCTAATAACCATTAATTATTTTCACTATTTTGTGTGTTAATTACCTTGTTTTCTCGAGTATGTTTTGACTTATTACATGATGTTCCTATTAATTAGCTCGTGATTTCATTATCTAATGAATGTAAAAAAATGATATAAATATTATATATATAAATATTATTTATATGTATTTATAATAATCCATAATATTTGGATATAGAAAATGAGATGCACCGTTAATGGAGCGGTAGGACGTACGTACGCATGAATGCTACATCCATTTTTTTGTATACAGAGAATGAAAATTAAATGATATATATATATTTATATAATTATTACAATATCATATTTATGTCATATATTTTACATATTTTTATTAAAACCATCCTTTATATATTCAATGTATAGTGGGAATGAATCACATCGCTTTGAGGAGGCGGTAGTTAAAACTTCCACAAACGATGTTATCGTATTCCCACAAATTGGAAATCAATAAGGTATATGTTATATAAAAATTATAGAAGCATAAATAAAATATAATTATCATATATATTATATAAAAATAGGTCTTCCATCATAATTTCCAACCATTATATGTGTTAAAGATGAAACGAACAATCATTGTTTCACAAGGTAGTAGTTCACCATGCACAAACAGTATGTTCATTACACATTATATGGAAGTGTGTACAAGTTTAGGTGAAAACCATAGAATAAAAACATTTCTGTATATTAATAATACTTATATTCTTATATAATCATTGAATAATAATAGTTTAGGGTCAAAGAATGAAAATAAAACAAAAGATCTTGAGGAAGGATGTCACCACTTCTTTGTGTAACTCCTTTTCTTTTACACCAAATGGCTTCTTTGATTGGATTTAGACCCAATGTGAGGATTATTGGTTGATGGGAGAGATTTTTGGAGATCATTAGGGAAGATTTGGTCAATACAAATTTCCTGAGTGGTGTGAATAAATGGGTGGGGTGGGTGAGGGCCTTTTTATAGTGGGGGAGGAGTGTTATTCTTCTAAATTTTTGAAAAGGGAATTTCACTGAAATATTTCCCATCTAATGTGTCTCCAATAATGTTAAAAATTATATTAAAGTGAGGATAGGGTGAAAATATGGAAATAAAATGGATTTTGGAAACGTTTTTATAGCTCTTTTTGGGCCTTATGTTTAAGGTTTAGTCCCTTGTTAAGCTCATTTATCTCTTAATCGTTTTAATTAATTTCACTCATATTTTTGGTAAAAACTAAATTGAACATATTTGACATTATAAATTATTATTATTAAAAATATGGAACCTATTTTATCGAATTCCATTCACAGAAATGGAAGAAATTAATTAAAAATTTATCCCAAAGATGGGTTAATAGTGTAGGGGTTTAAAGTAAACATGTTCAAATATTTCCTAAGATTTTATATCCAATTTAAAATTAAAATTGATTCTAATGACATAAATTAGATTAATTTATATAAAATTTATATATTTAATCTTTAAAACAAATTAAAAATATAATTTATCCTTATAAATAAATTATATGAAAACAAATTTCGGGATTAAAATTCAATATTTTCCACAATTCATTAAAAAATGAAATATTTCATAAAAATTTAAAAAAAAATCAACCTGATCTAATTTTTATGATACTATTTAATAAATTAATTATATGTCTACATATAGAAACTAGAAAAGTTCAAAATATTGTATTTAAAATAGGTTCTCAAATAAAAGGTGGTAAAATTACCTATAGAAAAATATAGGATTTTATGGTTAAAATTGGGTTTGCTATTATATTATTAATATAAAATCTATTGGATTAATATCAAAAAAACATTATGGAATATAAATTATAAATATTTCATAAATGTCATTAATTAAAGTAATTACTTTAATTTATTAGGATAAGACACCATTGTCAGCATAAAAACGAAAAATATTTCTTTTATATTCAATCGGTTTATATTTTGATTTCTAATTTTATTGGTAAAAAATGAACACATGTCATGTTTTTATAAAACATTTATTTTAATAAGTTACTTAATACTATTCATAGAAACTAATTTAATGGCTAGATTATGTCTTATTATATTAAATAATAATATTTTAATAATATTTTTTTTGGTAGAATTCTATCTTACATATAATTCAAGTCCTCAAAGAAAGTTGTTGTTGTGTGTAATGCAAGATAACTTGGTATTGTGTTCATTGAAATATGTATAATTTAATAAATATAATGTAATTTCTTAGGATGTTAAATTCTCGTACATGCTAGGTGTTTTTTGTCGTACACGCTATAGAATAAAATTTTCTTAATTAAGAATTTCGGTGTCTTGCACATGTGAATTGTCTATGATCTTCAGAGGCCATTGTGTGATATGGATGATTTTTATAGAGGAAATCACATTAAAAATAAGAAATGTCTGGAGGAATTTACATGAACCATATATCATGTCTAGAAGACTTTGCATGACCCAGCTGATATGTCTCGAGAATTTTTCATGATCTTCCTGACATGTTCAGAGGGCATTGTGTGATTTGGTTGACATCTCCAGAGGCCATTACATGATATGCCTATTGTTACTAGGAACCATTATTTGACTAATGAATGGGTATAATGGGCTGAATGAACCAATTCACATTAAAATAAGGGTATCCATCTTTGTGTAAGGACCCTGTTGTTTTATACTTTTATCGCATAAATTCCATAATGTTCATTAGGAATTGGTCTATTGAGGCATCATGAAACAAAGTAGACATTAAAACACACTTTCACATAGTCCATATAGCATGTTGGGAGTCCTTAACATGATCAATGGAGTGATCACGTAGAGTGTATAGACATGATGAATAATCCCCTAAGTTTTTCCCAATGTTTACCTGGTGGATGACTCTTATGATTACGTTGTTATCCACTCTGAGAAGTTTGATATTTCCTCTATACTAAATTTTGTGGGTTTTTTATTTTCTGAGGGGTTGATTTATATACCTCACCACCCTTTATCTATGATAATTTGTGTAGTGTATAAATCAAATTTATAGGCCTAAATAGGTGGAGGTAGAGTCACATCAAGTGCTTCGCGTGAACCCTCTATGGTTCATCCATGATGTCATCAGCCTATCATATGATAAATAGAAAACACACAATAAATATTTCATTTTCATATTTATCAAACATGTGACTTGTTGAAGGTGTTTTTAATAATCAAATAAACATTTCAAAGTTACTTCACAAGATTAGTCTGTCATGAATGGAGCCCTTCATGAGATCAAGCATGCTTGTATGAATTCCTTCGGGCGATCAAGAGGGCATGTCTGGAGACGTCATGAGATCATGCTTGAAATTTTGGATCCCTTTGTATAAATATTTGGATAACACTCTTTCTTATGAAACATAAACCTATTTCAGATTTTATTTTATAAATACTATGGTGTATAACCACCGGTTATCCATCAGGGTGTTTAATGATAAAAAAGACATGTCTGATATCTTTCACGTGATAAATGTGACATATAGATTAGACTTCTCTAGAAAAAGAAAAGATGTTTCCATGGGTTTTTTTAGTGAACTATATATGACCTTGTGAACTATAGAAGCATTCTATGTGAAAATTAACTGATATCCCTTTTACATGAACCTTCAAAAGTTTTCATATTTTATTTTATAAAGGTATTGGGAGATTTTCAGGAATATGTCAACCAGCACATTTCATAATTTAGGGAATTCATCTAAAAGCATTTTCATAATCATCATCACTTTTCTGGAGGATTTTATGGGATCCATAAGTCTAGTTGAAGGGATTTTACATGATAATTAATGGATCACATGAATCACATGACTTGTCGGTGTGGTGTCCAAAGTTTCTCGTGATTTCAATGAACCAAGTGCCTATTTCCAATTGATCTATGACACTATATTCTTCCCTTTAAAGAGAAAATAACATCTACTCTTTAGGTATTTCTCTAATCATAAAATTTCTAATGATCTTTTGGAATTAGCCAACATATATCATAATCATCTTAACTCTTATATAAAACAATAATAAATGGGCTCACCTTATGGGAAAATTTACATTAAGAATATATATATATATATATAATTCCAATCATCCCAATGGAAAATCATTTAAGAAACCAAGTCATAAAATCATACATGAAAACCAAATCACATAAATATCATCAAAGTATCTCAAAAGATCCAAAAAACCAAAAATACAACCTTAAAAGTCCTAGTTACACTATTAGATTGAAATTAGTTCATTAGAGTTGGGTTGGAAACAAAAAAAAATCCACCTTGATTTTATAATTCCATTGAAAAGGGACACATATGAATTTTATAATGAACTAGGTGTCCATATTTAGATGGAAGTATATTTCTAAACATTAATATATGAGAAAACCCCATACATATCAAAATAAAACCAAGATATATGTAAATTTTATTAAGGAATAATCTATAACCACACTTATTACAATTTTAATATGTTTAAATGATGGATTAAAAACAATTAAGAAATAATAGATTTAAATTTAAAAGTATATACTTGGAGAAACCAACCTGAATCCATCGCTTTCACTAATCACAATGTTAATCCATCATAACAATGTAATAAAATCCTTTATAAGGCTATAAAGAACCCCTAAACCAAAAAAGTCCCATTTAAATTCTTAAAAATTAAAACATAGGTTTCCATTACCATTATATGGTAAGAAAATAAGATTAATGAAATGAAATAGAGAATATTAGGTGGTCTATTTTAGTTTACCTTTAAGAAGAATAATTAAAAGAGCTTAAAATATCATGGAAGAGCATAAATAGAGGGATAACCAAACTAAGTCAATGCGTAGAGGCCTAATGGTTTAATGAGAAGAAATAGAGAACCCTAACGGTTATATATGAGTAAGGGTAAAATGATATAATATCATTTTAAATAATTTAGTTAGTCTATACATTTTGGTTGTACGGTTTAAAAAATCATTCATCAATCGTGCAAATTGAACATGATACAAATGGGGAAATGAAAAATCTGGATGACCATGCCCCAACTATGGGAACACCTTTTCAATGTGTCGAAATCTCTTTCATGGATGGGTCACAAGGTTTTCACAAATCGTTCAAAAATCATGAAACATGAACAACTCAATAATTTCCTCCAAATATAAAATAACTAAATCATAAAATCAATAAATAAAGATAAAATTAAAAAAAAGTATCAAAAAGTGATGTCAGGGTGTGACCTGTCCTAACCCAAGTGTATTCTTCTACCCCCATGTGTAACAATATTAAATGAACCTCCCTAAAGAGGATCACAAAAATGATATACTATGATAGTCCCAAGTAGATGCATTATACCTCCCTCTAGATGTATGGGTGGATTTACATGAGCATCCATTACCTTGTCCCTCTATGACTCCATTTGATATTATTGGGGTGGAATTGTTATGAACTTTTTAAATAATGATTTTAAATTTTTTAAAATAATTATAAATCACAAATATTGTAATATTGGTAGTTGTGAGTTCATTTAGTGACCACACCAATATTAAAACTACACATACTAACTCTCAAAATATACCCACTATGATAGCCAACATACCCTAATAGACAATATTTATTTCCTCCCTAAAGATTAGTATGTAACCACAACCTTACCACATACCTCAAAACAACAGATATATCTCATTAACCTATACAAATTGTAGTTATACTGGAGATATAATTGGAGAAAAATACATTAAATTTTGTTTTTAATTAATTTTAATGAAACAAAAAAATTATTTAAGGAAATGTAAAATAATTCTTTGTGGTAATTTAATTAATTAAGAATTATGTTTTTAAAATCCTTTTTCTAATCATACAGATGGAATAGTATTTCATGTGAACCTATGTGTCAAATATAATTCATATACATATACCATCTTGCATAATGATCTATGTTTCAATCAACATATCATAAACCAAAACCCCACTTGTGAACAATAAATTCCCATAACTACGAAAACCAAAAACACCAAATGTGACACCCTTATATTTAAAAAAAGTAACATCATGTTCGATAGATTGTATGATAGGAAACACCTAGATTAGTAGAGAATATAAAAATCTGATACTTTATGATATATTTATTTTTGAATAAATTCAATCTCTTTGATAGCTTGTGATTCACACAACACCAGGTTTATACGAAACATAATACTCAATTAAAATATTATTAGTTAAATTGTGTATGTTATAACCTAGTCGTTAAATATGTGGTTATGAATAGTAATAAATAAATTATGAAAAGTTTGTGGATTACACCTGTATAAAATAATTAATTGGTTATATAATGACAATTAATAAAAAATAAACATAATTTCAATGAAAATGAAATGTTTTCAGAAAAACTGTATTTTTTCTAAAAGGTTGTTTATTCTCACTTTGAACTCATAATTTAAAATCAATTTCTACCAATTTTATAAATTTAATTTTAAAAACATTAGTTCATACTTTAAATTATCATATAAAAATTATATTAGGGGTATTATTTTGTATTTTTCTTAAATGTTTCATTTTTTGATAAATTGTGAAAATACTAGTTTTTATTGAAAACTACTTTTTCATGTAAATAATATACAAGGTTGAATTTTTTTTAAAGTAGAAAAATTAAAATTAGTTTAATTATATTATAATTTAACTAATCTATTTTATTTAAATAAATTTCATATTGAATTTTTATATTAAATATTTCTGTACTTAAGAGAATTTTCTATTTGGAAACTCTCTTTCTCATAACATCTGAGGGTATAACTTTAAATTCGATTCATCCACTTCTCGGAATTAAATTTTAAATAATGTATTCCAAATTCGAATCATAATAATTTATATTATCCAATAATTTCAAATTAGTATGTGACCATTCTGAAAAGTAAATCAATTAAAATTAATTACCATAGTTGAGGTAAAAACTGATTTACTAGGGGTTAAACTAAAACGATAAGGGATAAAATGAACAAACAACATGTCCAAAACAAATTTTTTGGAAATATTTTGACCTCATAAAAAACATTTAATATATAATTAACCTTTTTTTATTCTTTTGTTTTGAGAAAAATGTGGCTTTAATTTATTCCTTTAAAAATTACATGTGTGTCCTCCCCCCCCCCCCATTATAAAAGGCTTCATCATATTCTCCTATGTTCCCAAATACAATGCCATTTGGTTCAAAACATCCCTAAAAAATCACTTAAATAATCCAAAAAAAATATCATGTATTCGTTTTTTATAAATCCATCCATGTATAGATTTTGGTGCAAACCAAATAATCTTGTCCGAAGAAAAGTTAATGTTCTTAAATGGGAATTTTTATTTGTTTTCTTTTTCCACATCGTTAAAATATTATTTAATATTGATTATATAATAACCATAGTATATTAAATATACTAATATGTTATTATATTGAGGTAATGAAATATATATATCCCATCTTCCCTCAAATGGGGAACAAAACTGTTCATCGTGTGCACGACGGACCACTCCCCACGAACCGATGTAAATGAATTTCAATCACCACCATTAAAGGATGGATATAATGATTAATTTCATGCATTTATAAGATATTTATGATGTTATTATAATTATGTAATTATAATATCAAATAAAACTTATTACTTTCCATGCCATTTAAAATATGATAATGTCGCTCCTGTGTACAACAGACTACCACCTCGCGAAGCGATGTGATTCGTTTTTCACTTTTACGTTTACTATAATGTAATAAGCATAGATTTAATAAATATATATTATATATATGAAGTGATATTGATTATTGAAAATTAATATATCACCTAATCCATTTCTTTTTCACCTATTAAGGAAATTATAACATCGCTCGTGGGTTTTCATGGCATATTGTCTCCATGAAGCGATGTGATCCATTTCCCATGTTCGAATTTCAATAATGATTCTAAATTTTAATATGAAGAATTTTTTTGATATTTATAACATTAATATCATTCTTAATATTATGTAGCTATATAATATTCTCAAGAATCAAAAAATTCTTGTTGAAATTTTCCGGAGAAAACAAGGTAGTTATCACTCGAAAGAATATTAATAATGAGTGATTACTAACAAGCACGTGATAAGATTTTATAAAATGATCATATATGAATTTAAAAATATGAATATGGTTTTGGTATTAATTAATAATTTTCCTAAAATCATATTACAAGAGGTTAAAGAACATTCAACCAAAAGGAATAATGGTATAAGGGACTTCATCTCAATTTAACTTTATTGAGTCATAATGTAATGTTGTACGCCTACTTTATTTTATATGGTATACATACTACCCCATTGATATGTAATAGCATTATTAGATAATAATTCATGGTATTTAAGTTTATATTTGAATTATTTCATTCTATGGGATCTGAGTTGAAATTTACCAAATGGTAAATTATTTCATAACTCAATTTCCTTTTATCGGGTTATATTACTTATTTTTTGTATTTAATATTCTAATATTATTTGTGTAATTAATTTTAATTATCATATATATTATTTAAAATTATTTTATATTAATTTAAATTTGATAAAAATAATATATTTATTGATTAATTCTCATTTTAACATTATGATAATTGTGAGGTTCAATTTCACAATGTCATTTTAATCGGGATTGTTCATTCTTGAATTTACATTGAAGTAAATTATTTCATAATTACATAATAAACCCTTTTAATTTTCTTATACAATTATTACTAATGATGTGTTCAAGTAATTTTACCTTTTTTCAAATCATTGGTACTTAATTGTTTTTAAAAAGGTTCTTTAATTAAATCTGTCTTTATTTCTGTCTTCAATATAAATTCAGTTTTATTACAAAACCATGTTTTCTAAAAATATTTTAAAAGCTATTTATAACATTATCCAAATGATTTATTAAAGAATTATTCCTAGGTTTAAATATTTTCCAAATTTTTTGATGGGAATATTTATGTCATTTTCCAAAAAAAGACTATTTGAGTTTTACCAAAAAATGTTAAATATATCATTATCTCTACTTGTTCAACAAGTATGGAATTTCCCATATCCATTACCACTTGTTTCAAAGAATACATTATATGGATCAATGATTATTTTAAAATAAAATTATTTTCAAAATATTTTTTGAAATTTCAGTTTAAAAAATATTTTCATAGTAAAAGGGATATTTTCCTCAAGAATGTTTTTGATTAAATTTTTACCCTTTTTTATTCATCAACAACAACCTGTTATTATAATTTTACTCTATTAGGGATATTTTGTATTTATTCAATCCTTATTCATTATATGGATAATTTATGGTCATTTTGACCAATTAAATTATTGACATTCAATTTCTTGATTCATTTTTGTAGTCAATAACTTTCCCTATAAATATTCACTTTCCTGTGATCATTGGACATTAACTGTCTCTTAAATATCCTTATTATTTATCATAGATGTTTTTTTCCTTATGAAATATTTTATTTTTACATATTTTTTTCTACATCAAAAGTTATTTTTTATCTCAAGAAATATTGATAAATCTTTATTCTTCACTCAATTCAGATATATGATGATATTTCACAGTTTTCATATATTAAATAAATTATTTGATGTATGAGGAATTATTTGGATATGCGGTGATAGTTGGGCCCTAAAATTATATATCCCCTTGATACATCTGTAGTATCATGATGTGAATCAATAATCATGAATTAAATTGGTTCTTACCTATATTTTTAAACTATACTATAGAAGGTCTTGGTGGTAGAGCTACCATGATGTCTAAGATCATGTCATCCAATAATTAAGTATTTCCTTCATTAAGAATTCATTTATTATTATCCATGATATTTTTACAATGGTATTATCTCCTAAATATTTTCATTCTCATTTTATTAATTATGTTCCATTTCTTTTCTGTTATTTTCCATTCTACATATAGTAATCGTTATCTATTCACCATACTTATGTTATTTAAATTGAATGTGGGATTAGTTATTTACCATTACATATTGTAAATTCCTTATCTAATGAGGATATTCAATTTATAAATTAAATGGGCTGTGTGTTCTGATATTTTCATTTCCATATTGATTAATCTATAACTATTCACGATAGTAATGTTTTTAAAATGGAATGTGTGTTCCGTTGTTTACATTTCCATATTGATTATGATTATTGATTCATTATACCATCGACTTTATGAAACTCTTATTAAATATCTGATATATCCCTTATTTTTTTCCTTCCCAAGAATCCAAGAAGTGTACTATGAATGATATTCAAGGATATTCTAGAGAGAATAATGATATTCCAGAAAAAAAAATATTTTTTATGTTTTGTATTCAAATGAAATATAAGACTTAAGTATGTATCTAGTTTTCCAATACTACTAATAAAATTGGTATTTGGGGAAATTATTCTTTATATATAATTCTAATGTAATAAATAAGACACTAGATCTTAGATACTGGGGTCAGGGTCGCCATAGTTTATGCCAATGGATGTTTAGTAAACCCCTTGGGAACTAGATTTAGGAAAACATCAATTAAGGAACATACCACTATGATGGTATTTGCATATAAGTATAGAGTAACATCCTAAAGATTTTTAATGGTGGATATTATGTGATTTTTCAAATAAATACATCCCTTTCTAGTTACTACTAGTGGACGTGGTTTTTGATCTAATGTACCTAGGGGGAATAACATAGAAAAATGCACATCGAGGATGAATCGATCCTTACCTGGTACATGATAAGAGGCTTGACCATGCACTTGGTTTGACACTCCTTAAGGACATACATTACATAATTGATTTTTAAAAAAAATTATAAACAATTTAAATAGATAATGGAAATGAATTACCTAGGTTAAACCTAAATGTACTATATTAAAAAGAATGATTCATGAATTAGACAACCCATAAATTATTATGTGTTTTCACACTATCATTTTTTCCCAAACTATTATTTTTGGTTTTATTCAATGACTATAACCCAAAGGAATCATGTTAAAATTGAATATGAACGAAAATGTGATGACTATGAACAACCAAATGGGGTTATGACTACAATGAAAGATGTCATGCTTATTCCTAATCAGTTATCCCTAAATAGGATTAGAAACCTATACCTTAACCAACTTTCAGACTCACCAAATAAGAGAATAAAGGAGTTCTCTAAGAGCTAGAGTTGTGTATACCATCCAATAAAGAATTCTCGATTTCCTTCATGTAAGAAATGTGGAAAGATACACCCAGAAACCTCTCTCAAAGTAATGGGAAAATTTATTATATATTGAAATTAATTTTTGAATTAAATGATGATTATTACAGAAGGAAAAAAAAATAATCATAGGGATCCATTTATAGTTTTTATCTTAAATGTGGGGAAACAAGGAATTATCCCTATCAATTCACTCATCTAATGGTTAGCCCCTAAATATAGAACTTATACTAAAATAAAATGGTTTAAGTATATATATGTTTTTATTCAAGAATCAAACAGTAGATTTAATTTTACCAATTTCTTTTGTTTATAAGAATCATGAGACATCTAAGTACTATGTTAAATTTTTGAAGCATATATGTATTGATTATATTAAGAGCTATTAATAACATCATGGGTTTATGATTATATGTTTTATCATAAGTTTAAAGTCATAAAGTACCCATTTGATTTTTTTGTGGTAGGGATATAACTTGAATATGAATATTTTTTGGAAAATATTTATGGGAACACAACATACTGGTTTAGTATATAAAAATGTTATTTTAGGAAGAGTTCCATTACATTTTATTATAAAATAAGTTTAAAGGTAATAGAATCCTTTAGGGAATATCTTATTTTCTATGTTGAGGAAATGATGGGTAATTACACTTTGGGAATGTTATAGGAATTATATTAATAATATTGTATAAAAATGGTTACTTGCATGCTAGGTGACAACTCATCGCATCTGGTAAGGACATATGGATTGATAATACAAACGATTGGAAAAAAGGTGTTACTCTACCAATGGCCTACATTATGTATTGGTTTGTATGAAATTGTTTTAACTTATAAAATTTTATTGTTAAATATGATTTTAATTTTGATAAGAATATTATATGAACAAATAATTTTTATTTTAAAATTATTAATGATATTTTGTGGTATTTTTTATTGGGTTGATGTATATATTAACATAAGCTTGAATGTAAATTATTATTTATGAATAATTAAATTAAATTTTATGGTATTTAGGTTGAAAAGTTATGAGATCAAATTTGTGGTGCAAACATCATTTAATATTGAAATATTTATGATTTTTTAATATAGTTTATTTATTTTTGGAATAATATTAATTGAAACATTGGTGGAAATGTTTAAGTGAATTTTCTTATTTTCTTGTATGAAGGTTTATATCTTTTTTTTAGTATCTTACCTTGTGGTAAAAATTTCTTTTTTGTTAATATTTAATGATAGTATGATTATATTATTATTTATTAATGGATCTTATAATCCATTAAAAGAAAATTTTAGTGCTTCATGCATAAAAAGGTAATATTGGATATTCATTTGTTAGATAAATAAATGACATTGAAAATGATTGTATAATAACAAAAGGATTCAATTTTACTTAAAGATCTCAAATAAGAATATTTCATTACATTCTTAGAGATTAAAAAAATTCATCAGTTTTAGGAAAATGATCTTAAACCAAAAATCTTATCATATTACCTTCATATCAAATGAATCAATGATCATTTAACTTATCATAGATTTATTATTTTTAGGTACTCAATATTACATTGATCATTCACTTTATTGTGACTAATGATCTCTATAATTATCTATTATTTGTTTACACTTTTTTTCCATGTCTATATCTTCACCTTCCACCAATGTTATCATGTTTGGAAACATAGTTAGTGTTTTTTCATATGACCTTTGTACATCCTTTTATATCAAACTAAGAGGATGTTTTATTAATCCATTTTATGATGTGTGTTTACAAAATTATATTTAAAAATATCAAACCCTAGATTCCAAAGATCATAATGACATTTTGAGGACACAATTTATTTAAAGGGGAGAGAATCTAACACTCCATTATTTTTAAATATGAAAATCATGTTAAATATCATGTATGAAACACAAAAAAAAATATTATAAGAGAATAAAAAAATGATACTTTATGATATAATTCCTTTTAAATAAATTCAATATATTTGGTATATTTCGATAAATGCAATATCAGGTTTTAAGGAAACACAATACTCTATTAATATATTATTATTTAAAACATGCTCCTTATAACCTGGTTGTTATGTTTGAGAGTATAAATAGTACTAAATAAATTATTAAAATTATATGGTTTACAAATGTATAAAAAAACTAATTTGTTATGTACTTAAATATCATTCTAGAGAAATATAAATGTTTTCTAAAAAACATTATTTTTTTTCTAAAATCCAGTTTTTTCACACTCTATGCACATAATTTAAAATTAATTTATACCAATTTCATCAAATTGATTTCAAAAAAATTAACTTAATTTTTATAATTTATTATGAAAATTAACTTCGTTTAAATTTTTTGGTATTTTTCTGAAATATTTAATTTTTTTGATGAATAATGAAAAATATTGATTTTTATTGAAAACAGCCTTTTAATTTTAATAATATAAAGGATTAAATTTTATTATTAATTTTATTTAAAGTTAAATTTATCCAATTATATTAAAATTTAATAATTTCGGTCATTGGAATCAATTTAAAATTGAATTTTGGTATTAAACATTTTATAATTATGAGAATTTTCTATTTGGAAACCTTCTTCCTCATCGCTTCAGCAGGTGTAATTTTAAAATGGATTCTAGAATGTATGTGAATTAAATTTGAAAAAAATGGTTTCCGTATTTGGAATCATAATAATTTATATTATATAATAATTTCAAGTTAATTTTTTACCATTGTGAATAGTAAAAGAATTAAAAATTAATTATCATGGATGAGGTTAAAACTAATTTATCGGGGTTGAACTAAAAATATAAAGATTTCAATGACCTAAAATCTTTTCCAACACCATTTTTATGAAAATATTAGGACCTAATATCCTATATGGGTCTATAATGATCCATTTTTATGCTTTTGGTATGATAAAAACATGCTTGTAATTGATTCTTTTCAAAACTTCCATGTATGTAATCTTCCCCACCTATAAAATGTCACCCCCTATCATCCCCCCTTAAAAAATCAAATTCAATTTGTATTATCCATTATTAACTTAAATAAATTATTTAATCCCCTCAAAATATCCTACATCCCTTAGTTTGATCTAAAATAGAACCTAGAAAGTATTTTGTTGAACACCTAAAGAAGTCGTCTGAAGAAGAGGTAATGTTCTTGAATGAGTATTTTTTTCTTCTTACACCTCCTTAAAATATTATTAAAACATGACTATATAATAGAATTATTATCTTCTTAAAAAATAATATTTTACTATTTTAATTTCATTACCTATATCCATCTTCTCTTCCAACAAATTGGAATCGAAATCGTTGATCATTTGTATGGTGGACTTCCACCTCACGAACAGATTTAATTAATTTTCTATCAAAACCTTCCAAGGATAGATTTAATGTTTTATTTAAAATATTTATATGATATTTATAATAATATTATACTTATATAATAATTAATTTACCATCCACTTCCTTACTCTTTCACCATTAAGGGAATGATATTGTTGCCTGTGTGTACGTACAACCTACCATATCCACAACATGATGAGAATTATTTTTCATGTTTACCATTAAAGAATGATTTAATATATATATATATATATATATTATATATATAATTATTAAATATAATATATATGGAAATAATATCATTCTGGAGATGAATTAAATATATAATATACATAAGAAATGTGACCTACATGACAAAACATGCATAAGAAAAATAATGCAGTTTACACCTGATACAAGGGTAATAATGAAATATTATTAACAAAACGATATAAGAAGATCATATATGGTATCATAAATAAGAATATGGTAATATTATAAATTAATAAAATTCTTTGAAACATTATACAGGGGGTTAAATCACATTCAACAAAAGGAAAGTATATGGTAAGGGTTAATTTGACAGTCTCATTTTTATTTGGGGTTGTTTATACGTATGCATATACTGGGGGATATTTATCATCCATTTACATTTTTCATATATATGTTTTCCAAAACAGTTTTACTATTATCCTAAAAAATTTTAATTTCTCTTTTCACATAGTTGATTTTTTTAAAATGGTCTGAAATGAATATTTTTTTGAGGTACTTTATGAATTTTTTAATAGAAATAAGGAAGGAATTTTTTTTTAAATGATACGGTATGAGAGGATTTTACCATCGTTATGATGCCATGACATTTTTAAGCTTATTTTACAATTTTAAAAAGTTATAGTCCAATTAAATATTATATTTTATAAATACACTTATTTTAAATAAATTATTTTAAAGTAAAATTGTTATTTTTCTCAAGAAATTTCTATTGATTTTAAAATATTATTTTCATATATGCCCACATCCTTTATTAAATAGTATTTTTAATTGAGGTTTATCTCTTATGATATCATTTACAATATTTCCTTTAATGTTTTATGATTTAGTTTGACTATGGATGTTCTATTTTGATACAATTCATAGTTTATGGTCTAAGTATTCACATTTTGTATGCAAAATTAAATATGAATATTTCTGTTGGTTATGATTTACCCTTTTTATAAGAGGAATCAATTGGACATTGTAAGTGTCGTGTGGTGCCCACTATAGCCCCTCTATGTGTCATTAGATCTCATGAGATAGTATAGTTTGGTTTTTGGATAATTTTTTAATCGATCGTGTATGGTTTCTTGGAAGAAGCCTTTACTTCATGTGTATGATGTCCCACATTATGTATTCTATCGTTATGATATTAGTTAATGATATCCCATGTGGTTATTAAACTAGTAAAATATTCATGGTTAAATGTATTTCC
The DNA here is from genome assembly GCA_963277665.1 of Viscum album. NCBI lineage: Eukaryota > Viridiplantae > Streptophyta > Magnoliopsida > Santalales > Viscaceae > Viscum > Viscum album. The sequence continues at coordinate 801,176,620 of OY728167.1, read as the reverse complement.
CATGTGATTATTTATATGGAATTATTTGATTGGCTTATATTCTTATCATATTATTTTCAATATTATGTTTTAATGGAATGTGTATTTAGTTATTCACCTTGTCTTATTGTTTATGTTTGTTTCTACTAGCTTTTGTTGTATTACATACTCTGACGGTGCGTATGTGCTCAAACCTTTCTTATGTTTCATTTTTCCCTTGGGTTTGAGGATGTTTATTATAACTAAATTGGAGGGATAATATAAGGGAATATGAGCATTTTCAAAGGAGTTACTATATAGTTTTTCATTTAAATATATAATGTAAAACTTATGGTTGTATCTATTTTTTCTAAAAATTCTAAAAATTTTGGTCCATTGGTATTTGATTCCTTGTTTAATATGCCAATGTAATAATTTAAGGTAGCAACTTTGGGAAACTGAGGTCAGGGAATTTGAAGTTTCTATTCGACCAAGTTTAATAGAAACCTTGGAAACTTGATTTAGAAAAAAAATATTAGGGAATATAACCCTAAGATTGAGATTGAGGATAATAATATAAGAACATCCATAAATTTCAGTAATGTAGAGATTATGTATAACGACCCATACTTTACATACATTGTTAATACTTCAAAATTGAAGCACACTTACTACAACATATGACAAAACCACAAAGGACCGTATAGGTATAGTGTCTTTAGAAACTGGGAAACATAAACAACTGGTTCATAAATCTTTTACAGTGTCTCCCATTTATTTCATCATATCTAGGGTCCCTTTTAGCATATTCTACTTAATATCCATCTTCCTGACCTGGGGAAAAGAAAACATAAAAGGGTGAGCTCAAATGCTCAGCAAGGGCAAATAATGGAAATAAAAATCATATCATATCTTTTTGAAAATCATATCCTGCAAAAGAGATCATAATATCTTAACATGGAATAAATCATAGAAGTGAAAATGAGATCCCCATAATCATAACATGAAACTTGAAACTTTGTGGCATGCACACATAATCATGGAAAATCATTTCTTGTTAGTCATGACTCATTGCCAAGACTATCTTAGTGGACAAAGTCCCTTTCTGAACCGAGTCACCCTCATTCCAGTCCTATTTCACTGAACCGGTATAACCTACCGTTCCAGCCATGTCTATCTCATGAGATATAAAATCTTTACCCAATGCATTGGAGGGAGATCTAGGTCCCACCCATCTTATAATGAATCCTTTCTTATGTGTGCCACATAATCATAAACCATACATCATAGCGTAACCCATGTAATAAAAATGGGATTCTTAAACAACATGACATCATAAAACAATTCATATAAGATAAAGAATTCATAAAAATATTTCCATCACAACATAATCAAATCCATGTAATAATAGGGATAAAAACAGAACCCTTTTATTATCTTAGATGGAAAATAATTTTGATAAAATACTTGAACTTCATTCTTGAGGAAAATATCCTTTCTACTTCAAAAACACTTTTCCTTTCTTAACATGTCATACAATTTTAAACTAAAAGAAGTTGATTAAAAATAAACTTGAAAACATGTAAAGGAAGCTTCTTGGAAATAATGTTTTAAAAATCCATTTATGTCGTATAAGTTACAAAAAAACATTCTTCGTACTTTTGTCGGAAAAGTCAAAAAGTACCTCGTACGACAAAAGATTCCTTTCAAACATATTACTAAAAACTCACCGAAGGGAAAAAATGGATTTAATCAATTGTAGGTGTATGGAAATAATATTACATATTAATGAAACATGGATGTGGATGATAAAATACACCCCAGTAAATACTTACGAATAAACAATCTCGGATAAAAATGAGATTGTGATATTTCCCTTACCTTAGGTCCGATTTGCTTTGTACGTGTCCGAAGCTCCTGTATAATGTTTTAAATAATGTTATTGACTTATTCCAGAATCATACATATTGATATGATATCATATATGGTCATATTCTTAGCTTCTTGTTAGTAATATTTCATTGTTACTTGTTACTCGGGTCTTTATTGCCTTTTGTTCTTATGCGTGTTTTGCCGAATAAATTCTTATTCTTCTTTTAAGGTTATAGATACCTTATATCCAGAATGGTATTAGTGTAACATATATCATATTTATTCATTCAATTCATTTATATAATTACTATGTAATGATGATCATGTAGAACGAGTCGCATCACATCGTGGAGACGGTATTCCGTACGTACGCACGAGTGATCATATCATTCCTATGATCGTGGAATTGTATTGGAGTATATATATATTATTTCAGTATCAATATTACTTTATAATAATCATAAATAGTTACTCATTACACCATTATACCCATCCTTGTAAGGTGGTGGTGGAAAATAGATTACACCACGGCGTGGAGACGGTATTCCATACGTACGCACGCGCGGTGATTTCATTTTTCCGTAGGATGGATAGAAGGTGAATTAGGGTTGTTTCATATTTATAATAACATATCAGTATGTAATTAATACTGATGTTATTACTTTATTATGAAACAACTAAATAAGAAGAAGTTGAAGAAGAAAGAAATTGAAAAGATCGGTAATGGATATTACCTCTTCTTTGGAACGCTTCTTTGAATCCTCCACTTAGGGAACTAATATTGGTCTTTGAAGAAGACCAGGACCTATAAGATTATTCTAGGGAAGTGGAGAGGAGAAAATGGCAGGGGTTGGCCGAGCTTGAGTGCTCAATTTGGTGTGAGGAGGAGGGGGAGGAGGTGCCCTTTTATAAGGGAGGAGAGGGGCACCTTAGGAATATCTCAAAATATTATTTTATATTAAAGTCAAAATCAGTTTATAATGGTTCCAAAGGGTCTTATTTCGAAGCTAAAGTGGGGAAGGGTCGAAATCCTATCAACCAATAGGATTTAGACAAGTTTAGGGTATTATTTTAACCTTATCAATTAGATTTAACTCTAAGTTAAATAATTTAACTTTTACCATGTCTTTTTGTTTTCTTTCACTATATGGTTAATACAATTACTATAACATGCCAAACGAACCCCAAATTGTTTATTATTAATATATATATCCTTATATAAGTCATTTGGCCGAACCTTAGATTTTTAGGAATAAAATAACAATTAGTAATATAATATTTGATTTAAAAACTATTTTGTGTCAATTTTGACACTATTTGATATATGATTTTTTTGAAAGTCATAACAGAATTATATGTTCGAACCAAGTTGATTAAATCGACACTAATATATCATATTAACCTATAAAATTAGTGTAATTCATAAAAAGTCTCAAATTACATTTATTTTGGTGTTTATAACATCAATTATGTCAATATTTCATAAATAAGATAATTACTGCATCATAATTGTGTCATAAATAAATTAAATTATTTAATGTCTAAAAATTATAAATAAAATACCATTATGTAGGAAATATTTTTAGATTTCTAATTAATATTTATAGTCGAATTTATCTTATGTATAACCCCATATTAAAAATGATTTACTTATTAAACTTTGATTTTAACTCTTTTAACCCTTCTTTAAATAAATTAATAATAAATGTCCAAATCTAACCCAAGTGGGCTTAAATGGTCATATTTTATTCATAAGGTTGTTTTTGGTCGAATTACACTTATCCAATAGAATTAGGACATGTATTAGGGTAATAGTAATATCATATTTACCCTTAGTTACCCTATTTACTATTAACCGTGGTAAAAAAAGTAAAAAGTTACTATTCACCAAAAATTATTTTCATCTCATTGAACCACATTTTAGTCCTTGATATTAACCGTGTCTTTCGGATTTTCTAAATTCCATTCATAGAAGCGGTAAAATTAAGTTTTATGCAAAATTCAGTTTTTAACCTACCACTTAGTGGTTTCACTATTCATCAAAAATTGAAAGTTTTCAGAAAAATACAAAAAATTCACCCTAGGATAATTTCGGTATTCCGAATCCAAAAATGAAGTCCATTTTAAAAAATAAAATTTATAAAATTTCAAAAATTGGTTATTACTATTCATAACGACTATTTTTAATAATATTTTAATAGCATATCGTTGTTTAGTGAAACTCGGTATTGCGTACGACGCAAGCTATCGAGGAAGGTCGCGATTGCGTGTAAAGTAAGCCAAGATAGTATGTATTGAAAGATTCCTTTGATGATATATAAAAAACAAAATATTACTCATAAAAATCTCGGGTGTTACATTCTACCCCCCTTAAAAAGAATTTTGCCCTCGAAATTCGTCACTTTGTAACAAACAGATGAGGATACTTCTCACTCAACATATCCTCAAGCTCCCATGTAGCATCTTCAAGTTGGTGGTTCCTCCATAAAACTTTCACCAATCGAGTGGTCCTGTTTCGTAGGACTTTTTCGCTACGATCCAGAATCTCTATCGGTTGTTCTTCATAAGAAAGATCTTGCTCGAGCGGTACAACTTCTGAGCTGAGTACATGTGAAGGATCAGGTATGTACTTTCTCAGGAGAGATACATGGAACACATCGTGAACTTGAGAGAGATTCGGTGGAAGCGCCAATCGGTAAGATACCTTTCCAACACGATCCAGTATTTCGAAAGGACCGATATATCTAGGGCTCAACTTCCCCTTCTTTCCAAATCTCATAACCCTCTTCCAGGGAGATATTCGTAAGAACACTTTATCACCCACTTCAAACTCTAGGTCTTTTCTTCAGTTGTCGGCATAACTTTTCTGTCGACTCTGAGCTGCTCTTATGTGTTGTTGAATAGATCTGACCTTTTCTGCCATTTCATCAATGAGATCAGGTCCTAATAGCTTTCTTTCCCCAACTTCATCCCAGCAAGTTGGAGTCCTGCATTTCTTTCCATAGAGAGCTTCATAAGGAGCCATCTGAATACTGGAGTGAAAGCTATTATTATAAGAAAATTCCACCAACGGTAGGTGTTGATCCCAACCTCCTTTGAAATCCATAGAGAAAGCTATCAACATATCTTCTAGGGTTTGAATTGTTCTCTCAGACTGACCGTCTGTCTGAGGATGATAAGCAGTGCTGAAACTCAACTCTGTATCCAGAGTATGCTGAAGACTTCGCCAGAACTTCGAGGTAAATCTCAGATCCCGATCATATATAATAGAAAGTGGTACTCCATGCAATCTTACCACTTCCTTTACATATATCCTGGCAAGCTGATCTAGAGAGAAATCCTCTCTAATAGCAATGAAGTGTGCAGAATTTGTAAGACGATCAACTATGACCCAAATAGAATTATTGCCTTTGGATGTTTTAGGAAGTCCTGTGACAAAGTCCATAGTGATGTTTTCCCATTTCCATTCGGGTATGGGTAATGGTTGTAACATCCCCTTAGACTTTTGTCTCTCAGCTTTAACTTGTTGACAAACCAAGCATCGAGAGACATATTCAGCAACATCTCTTTTCATGCCATCCCACCAGAAGTACTCTTTCAGGTCCCTATACATCTTCGTGCTTCCAGGATGAATAGAGAATGATGATCTATGAGCCTCATCCAGCAGCTCCTTCTTTAATTCGGGGATGGGAGGAACACAAACCCGATTCCTGAACTTTATTATCCCATCACAATCAAGGTTTAACTCAGGAACATTTATCACCTTCTTTTGTAACTCGACATCTTCTTTCTGTGCCTCTTTAATCTTCACATGTATAGATGGTTGAACATTCATTTGAGAAAGATAAGATTTTTCCCCTTCCATTATAATTCCAAGATCCAACCTTTGTAAATCCATAAATATTGGATCCTTTGTGATCCTCATCATGGATAAACTAGCATGGTCTTGTCGACTTAATGCATCTGCCACCTTGTTTGCTTTCCCAGGGTGGTAATGGATTGAGCAGTCATAATCCTTAATCATCTCCAACCATCTTCTTTGACGCATATTCAGCTCCTTTTTTGTGAAAATATACGTTAAACTTTTATGATCAGTATAAATATCACACCTTTCACCATAAAGGTAATGCCTCCAAATCTTTAATGCAAAGATTACCACAGCTAACTCCAAATCATGTGTTGGGTAATTTTGCTCATGGATTTTCAACTGTCGTGAGGCATAAGCTCTCACCATATCATTTTGCATACGAACACACCCCAATCCCTTCTTGGATGCATCACTATAGATCACAAACCTTTCTCCACTACAAGGCAGTGTGAGCACATGTGCACTGGATAACCTTCTTTTCAACTCCTTGAAATTATCCTCACATTCTTCCGTCCAGACAAACTTAACTCCTTTCCGGGTCAACTTGGTGAGTGGATTAGATAATCATGAAAAATCATTTACAAAACGTCTATAATATCCAGCCAAACCAAGAAAACTTCGGATCTCAGTTACTGTTGTTGGTCTCGACCATCTTTCTATAACCTCTGTTTTTGCTGGATCCACAGATATCCCCTCTTTTGAGATTATGTGACCCAAAAATGCAACTTTTTGAAGCCAAAATTCACACTTGGTAAATTTGGCATAAAGCTTCTCCTTTCTCAGGGTCTTCAATATAATTCTCAAGTGATCTTCATGCTCTTCCTTTCTCTTTGAATAGACAAGAATATCATTTATAAAGACTACCACAAATTGATCAAGATAGTCTCTAAAGACTATATTCATTAGATCCATGAAGATACAAGGGGCATTAGTAAGACCAAATGGCATCACTATAAATTCATAGTGTCCATACCTTGTGCGGAAAGTCGTCTTTGGTATATCCTCCCTTTTGACCCTTAATTGATGATACCTTGAACGAAGATCAATCTTGGAAAAGTATTGAGCTCCGCGTAGTTGGTCAAATAAGTCATCAATGTGTGGGAGAGGATATTTGTTCTTGATAGTGATCTTGTTAAGTTCTCGATAATCAATGCAGAGTCTCATTGATCCATCTTTCTTCTTAAAAAATAGAACATGTGCTCCCCAAGGTGACGCACTAGGGCGTATGAATCCCTTATCATGATTCTCCTGGAGTTTCTTCTTCAATTCCTGCAACTCAATTGGGGCCATTCTATAAGGTGTCCTTGAAATTGGAAAAGCGCCCGGTACGAGTTCTATTGAAAACTCAACTTCACGATTTGGTGGAAGACCCGGTAATTCCTCCGGAAAGACATCATCAAACTCCCGTACGATGGGAATATTTTTAATCGTGTGTTTCTCACCAACCATTTGAGATAAATAACCTTCATTTAGTGGAATCAATACCCATAAGATGGAAGAAATTTCCACTGGAAGGTTATATTCATCCTTGCATCGATAGACGATCATAGATTGATCTGGAATATGAAATGTGACTTCCCTTCTTTGGCAATTGATATGAGCTCCATGTAGAGAAATCCAATCCATGCCAAGAATCACATCAAATTCCACTAAAGGAAGTATCACAAGATTTGCGGGAAGCACTTTCCCACAAACTTCGATCGGAGAAGAATTATAAACTTTTGATGCGACTGTTGTGCCATTAGGTGTTGTCACAGCTAACTCAACATCTAATTGTTGAGGTAATACGGTGATACCCTTAGAAAATTTTTCAGAAATAAAAGAGTGGGTGGATCCAGAATCAAATAAAACAGTTGCTACTTTAGAGTGGATGGTATGTGTACCTTTCACAACTTCGTTATCGTACTCCACATCGCTGATAGAAATTGCATGTGACTTTCCTTTGTCTTTAGCCTTAAGATTTTGTTGACGTCGACCATCATCATCAACCCTTGGATTTGGGAATTGATTGGCATAATGCCCCATCTCCTTGCACTTGAAACATTGAAGTGTAGTAGGTTCATTCTATGTATCCCTTCCTTTGTTTGCATCATTAGACATCTTCTTCCCATTATCGCGGCATTCAAATGCCCGATGACCTTCCTTTCCACATTTAAAACATTTACTTGTCCCTTTAAGACAACTCCCTCCATGTTTCTTTCCACACTTTGAGCATAAGAGAAAGTTCATCTTCTTTTCAGTGTGCTCTTTAGATTTTCCTTTGAATTCCATCTTCCTCTTATTATCAAACCCATGTGACTGATGGGTTACTCTAATCTACATCTCGACTTTGAGAGCACATCGAACGATTTCCTTATAGCTATTGAAGTCCCTTATGGCTAACGCCCTTCGAAGACTTGGTTTTAAGCCACTAAAGAATCGATCGATCTTACTCTCCGGTTGGATAATAATACCAGAAGCGTACCTTGCAAGTCTTGTAAAATTTGGTTCATAGGTACCAACAGATTCATCATCCCTTTGCTTCAGTTCCAGAAACTCTTTCTGCATATTTGTTCGGAGAATAAAAGGGAAGTACTTATTGAAAAATATGTTCTTGAACTCGTCCCATTCCATAGACTCAATTTCATCCCTTTGCCTCGTATTCTTAATAAGATTCCACCATTGATCAGCATCTCCTTCCAAACGATACACTGCTAGGATGACTTTATCATGTTCAGAACATTGAAGAACTGAAAATATCTTTTCAGTAGTACTAATCCATTGTTCAGCAACTAATGGATCAGTAGACCCGCTGAAAGGAGGTGGACGCTGCCTCATGAAGGATTCAACAGAATGTTTCTCCTTCCTTTGCTCGTTTGGAAGTCCTGTATGATTCATAGCTTGAGAAAGTTGTGTGAGCATGGCTACAAGATTTTGCATTCCAGCTCCCATATCATTTGGTTGCTCAGGGGGACAATCATTGCATTGCCCATCGCATTCCGCATTAACACGGTTCCTTCGGGTTCCAGCCATTGACTAAAACCAAGAAGAATAGTGTGAGCAACACTAATTATAATAGGAAAACCACATAATCAAGGATAAAATTTCACACTTAAGGTCTTATCCTAGGGTATTCATGGCCATTTCTAAAACACTAAGATTGTGTTCTATGCTTAGACTTATCCTTAGGGTTCTTACTAAGACTTTCACATCCTAGTTTCCAAAGGTTGACTATACCTTTCCTCTGATACCAACTATAACGACCCATACTTTACATACATTGTTAATACTTCAAAATTTAAGCACACTTATTACAACATATGACAAAACCACAAAGGACTGTATAGGTATAGTGTCTTTAGAAACTGGGAAACATAAACAACTGGTTCATAAATCTTCTACAGTGTCTCCCATTTATTTAATCATATCTAGGGTCCCTTTTAGCATATTCTACTTAATATCCATCTTCCTGACCTGGGGAAAAGAAAACATAAAAGGGTGAGCTCAAATGCTCAGCAAGGGAAAATAATGGAAATAAAAATCATATCATATCTTTTTGAAAATCATATCCTGCAAAAGAGATCATAATATCTTAACATGGAATAAATCATAGAAGTGAAAATGAGATCCCCATAATCATAACATGAAACTTGAAACTTTGTGGCATGCACACATAATCATGGAAAATCATTTCTTGTTAGTCATGACTCATTGCCAAGACTATCTTAGTGGACAAATTCCCTTTCTGAACCGAGTCACCCTCGTTCCAGTCCTGTTTCACTGAACCGGTATAACCTACCATTCCAGCCATGTCTATCTCATGAGATATAAAATCTTTACCCAATGCATTGGAGGGAGATATAGGTCCCACCCATCTTATAATGAATCCTTTCTTATGTGTGCCACGTAATCATAAACCATACATCATAGCGTAACCCATGTAATAAAAATGGGATTCTTAAACAACATGACATCATAAAACAATTCATATAAGATAAAGCAATTCATAAAAATATTTCCATCACAACATAATCAAATCCATGTAATAATAAGGATAAAAACAGAACCCTTTTATTATCTTAGATGGAAAATAATTTTGATAAAATACTTGAACTTCATTCTTGAGGAAAATATCCTTTCTACTTCAAAAACACTTTTCCTTTCTTAACATGTCATACAATTTTAAACTAAAAGAAGTTGACTAAAAATAAACTTGAAAACATGTAAAGGAAGCTTCTTGGAAATAATGTTTTAAAAATCCATTCATGCCGTATAAGTTAAAAAAAACATTCTTCGTACTTTTGTCGGAAAAGTCAAAAAGTACCTCGTATGACAAAAGATTCCTTTCATACATATTACTAAAAACTAACCGAAGGGTAAAAATGGATTTAATCAATTTTAGGTGGATGGAAATAATATTACATATTGATGAAACATGGATGTGGATGATAAAATACACCCCAGTAAATACTTACGAATAAACAATCTCGGATAAAAATGAGATTGTGATATTTCCCTTACCTTAGGTCCGATTTGCTTTGTACGTGTCCGAAGCTCCTGTATAATGGTTTAAATAATGTTATTGACTTATTCCAGAATCATACATATTTATATTATATCATATATGGTCATATTCTTAGCTTCTTGTTAGTAATATTTCATTGTTACTTGTTACTCGGGTCTTTATTGCCTTTTGTTCTTATGCGTGTTTTGCCGAATAAATTCTTATTCTTCTTTTAAGGTTATAGATACCTTATATCCAGAATGGTATTAGTGTAACATATATCATATTTATTCATTCAATTAATTTATATAATTACTATGTAATGATGATCATGTAGAACGAGTCACATCACATCGTGGAGACGGTATTCCGTACGTACGCACGAGTGATGATATCGTTCCTATTATCGTGGAATTGTATTGGAGTATATATATATATTATTTAAGTATCAATATTACTTTATAATAATCATAAATAGTTACTCATTACACCATTATACCCATCCTTGTAAGGTGGTGGTGGAAAATAGATTACACCACGGCGTGGAGACGGTATTCCGTACGTACGCACGCGCGGTGATTTCATTTTTCCATAGGATGGATAGAAGGTGAATTAGGGTTGTTTCATATTTATAATAATATATCAGTATTTAAGTAATACTGATGTTATTACTTTATTATGAAACAACTAAAGAAGAAGAAGTTGAAGAAGAAAGAAATTGAAAAGATCGGTAATGGATATTACCTCTTCTTTGGAACGCTTCTTTGAATCCTCCACATAGGGAACTAATATTGGTCTTTGAAGAAGACCAGGACCTCTAGGATTATTCTAGGGAATTGGATAGGAGAAAATGGCAGGGGTTGGCCGAGCTTGAGTGCTCAATTTGGTGTGAGGAGGAGGGGGAGGAGGTGCCCTTTTATAAGGGAGGAGAGGGGCACCTTAGGAATATCTCAAAATATTATTTTATATTAAAGTCAAAATCGGTTTATAATGGTTCCAACGGGTCTTATTTCGAAGCTAAAGTTGGGAAGGGTCTAAATCCTATCAACCAATAGGATTTAGACAAGTTTAGGGTATTATTTTAACCTTATCAATTAGATTTAACTCTAAGTTAAATAATTTAACTTTTACCATGTCTTTTTGTTTTCTTTCACTATATGGTTAATACAATTACTATAACATGCCAAAAGAACCCCAAATTATTCATTATTAATATATATATCCTTATCTAAGTCATTTGGCCGAACCTTAGATTTTTAGGAATAAAATAACAATTAGTAATATAATATTTGATTTAAAAACTATTTTGTGTCAATTTTGACACTATTTGATATATGATTTTTGTGAGAGTCATAACAGAATTATATGTTCGAACCAAGTTGATTAAATCAACAATAATATATCATAGTAACCTAGAAAATTAGTGTAATTCATAAAAAGTCTCAAATTACATTTATTTTGGTGTTTATAACATCAATTATGTCAATATTTCATAAATAAGATAATTATTGCATCATAATTGTGTCATAAATAAATTAAATTATTTAATGTCTAAAAATTATAAATAAAATACCATTATGTAGGAAATCTTTTTATCTTTCTAATGAATATATATAGTCGAATTTATCTTATTTATAACCCCATATTAAAAATGATTTACTTATTAAACTTTGATTTTAACTCTTTTAACCCTTCTTTAAATAAATTAATAATAAATGTCCTAATCTAACCCAAGTGGGCCTAAATGGTCATATTTTATTCATAAGGTTGTTTTTGGTCGAATTACACTTATCCAATAGAATTAGGACATGTGTTAGGGTAATAGTAATATCATATTTACCCTTAGTTACCCTATTTACTATTAACCGTGGTAAAAAAAAGTAAAAAGTTACTATTCACCAAAAATTATTTTCATCTCATTGAACCACATTTTAGTCCTTGATATTAACCGTGTCTGTCGGATTTTCGAAATTCCATTCATAGAAGCGGTAAAATTAAGTTTTATGCAAAATTCAGTTTTTAACCTACCACTTAGTGGTTTCACTTTTCATCAAAAATTGAAAGTTTTCAGAAAAATACCAAAATTTCACCCTAGGATAATTTCGGTATTCCGAATCCAAAAATGAAGTCCATTTTAAAAAATAAAATTTCTAAAATTTCAAAAAGTGGTTATTACTATTTATAACGACTAGTTTTAATAATATTTTAATAGCATATCGTTGTTTAGTGAAACTCGGTATTGCGTACGACGCAAGCTATCGAGGAAGGTCGCGATTGCGTGTAAAGTAAGCCAAGCTAGTATGTAGTGAAATATTCCTTTGATGATATATAAAAAACATAATATTACTCATAAAAATCTCGGGTGTTACATTATGTGGGTCTTCCTAGTAGTGCATCCCTATTTGAATACTACAAGTTGACGTGGTTATGGAATAGATATACCTATAAGTAATAATTGTGTCGAGGTGTTTCGATCCTTACTTAGTGTAACCTGGTACATGGCAATGGTCCTTAATATGCACCTGGTTTGACACAACCAGGGGATATGATTATTATAATTAACATTTTCTTTAAAAACCATTTTTAAGGCTTTAAAATTTAATATGTCCCCAAATAAACCATGTTTATAAGATTCGAAATGCATAAATTTTTCAATTTATGTTATGTATTTTTCTAATTATACATTATTCATTATGATTAAATACCTAATCTAGTGTATTCCATTATTTATAAATGCAACACCTAAACTTATGAAATTATTTTATTTTATTTTTTTCCTTGTCTTTGAATTTTTTTTGTTGAGGTTCGGGATGAGCCCGGTAGAAATTCTATGATTTTCTGATAAAAGGGCATTTTGGGCTTGGTAGTGTATGGTGCATGGGTAGAGCAAGGTCGAAACCATGTGGCTCTGCCCAAATCCCCATGCGGCCAACCCGATGTTCCAAAACAATTAATTAATAATTAATTAATTAGAAATATGTGTATTAAAAAAAAATTGATTTGTTTTAATAGTAATTAAAATAATAATATTAATTAAGAATACTATTATTATTATCATTATTTTTTTTGTTTTTGTTAATATTTTAATTAAGTTATTAGTATTAATATCATTAATTATTTCTTTATTATTGTATTTATATATATCATAGTTTCTTTATTTTTTGTCTAGGGTTTCCTCTTTTTCTTTATTTTCTTTACACTCTTTTATTTTATTTTCTTTTATTTTTTTCCTCCCTCAATCATCCTCTCCTCCTACTCATGTCGCATTTATCCTCTCCCCCTCCCTTCTTTGTTTCTGACTACATTACCTCTTCTCCTCACCTCCGCTGCTACCTCTCCTTGGATAAAACTCAAACGGGCACCCCGACACCGCCCTGCTCCCCTTGTACCACCCTCATGACGACCCTCCTCTATTCCAGACCCCTACCAGCATGACTTATCTTATTAGCACAACCGCTGGCAACCCCCTGCTGGCCGATTTCCCTCTGGCGGCCACCCTTTAGCGTGCAAATCCATTCCAACAACCTCACCCTCGCACGACCTTTTCTAGTAATCCATTCCTTTTACTTGTAGGGTTTTGCTTCATGTTTAGGGTTCCGATTTAAAGGTTCTATTTTGATATTTTTTGTTCAAATTCTTGAAATAGGGTTTGTTTTGGGTTCCTTATGGTGCGATTAGTGTGCACATGATTTTTCACATCAAATTTTTGAGTTTTCGAAATCAATGGTGGGTGGTTCCATGTATAACCATTGTTTGGAAAATTATTTTTCTTTCTAATTACTTTAGTGCGTTATTTGATCAATCTATGTTGTGTGAAATTAGTTTTTAAAGGATCTTAATAGTGTTTTATAAATTGTTTTGTTAGTTTATGAAATTGTGTCACTGAATATAGTTTTATAAATTGTGTAGTGAGCTTATAAAATTTTATGTCTGAATAGGTTTTTATAAATTGTGTAGTTGGTTTATGAAATAATGCAAGGGTTGTATATTGTGTTTTGGTATGGTTTTGATATGCGTTTAATTAAAAAAGGGATTTTAAGTGGGTCTTTGTGTGTAAAACCATGTGATACACCTTGGACTTGTTTTACCAAATTTTTAAATGGTTTTTTAAATTATATGAATGGTGAGAAAGTGTTTTATAAATTGTGTAAAGGTTTCATTAAACTGTTTATGTGGTGAAAATAAAATTTTAGAAAGTTTTTGGAGTGCGTATTATTTTTAAATATAATTTGGGTGTGTAAACGGTTACTTTGGTATATTTAGTGTTTTTTAATTGTTTGTGTGAATGTGGAATACTATTTGAACCTAAAAAAATTCTGAGCACAAAGGGAAGCCCGGGTAGCTTGGAGGGCAGACTAGGGCTAGTGTGAGAGTGATTCAGAAGTGGCATCACTCCGGTTTAACTTAGAATGACTGATGAAGAAAACATTTACTAAACATTTGATATGGTTAGATACCACTAGTACTTGGGATGTGATTCCCCCTAGTGGATCGTGCATGAAACATAGTTTATTGTCGCTCCTATACCACTTTACACTGAGACGCAAGGTTCTAGGGTCCCATTTACTATCTATCACCCCTATGTATTCTCCCATGTTTAGTTATCTTTGACTATGTTACACTTAATTTCATCATACAATGGGGAATTTGAGAGTTACTTCAAAGGTAAAGGTGTTTTTATTGAAAATGACATTCCTTTAAAAAAAGTTTTCATTAAAACTATTTTACCTTAAATTGTTCTGGAATTTCTGTTCATTTATTAAACTTTCAAGTTTATTTTCCATATAATGTTTATGAATGGAATATTTTCTTGGGTGGAATCCTACTAGTCATTAGTTCACACCCTAATTACACCTTTGGGTGTAATTATATTTGGTAATGTCTGATACAGGAAGGGGTAAAGCTTATGGAGATGGTCGTTCAGGTTGCTAGCTATATTTCTTGGTATGATGTTGTGGAGATAGATTGAGGGTTGTGTCCTCTTTCCATGTGGTGGTTTCTGAGATGGTTTTTGGTCACCTTAATTTGTGGCATTTTTTGGGCTTTGGTTTAAACTATGTAGCTCAATTCTGAAAAATATTTATGGATTTTTTTTGTTTTAAATTTTTATATTTGGTTTATTGTTTGTTTTTTATTCGTATATTTGGGTAAACTATTCCAACTTGATTTTTTGATAACCAGACACTTGTGCGAGCCCATGGGGATTGGGAATTCCCTTCGAACCTTTCTATAGACCAGATCAGGCATCATTTTGAATGGAAAACTTTCTTGGTTCATTAAAAAATGGTATCAAAGATAGTTAATCCCTTTGGTAATTTCATTTGGGATGATTCTAGCTAGACATGATCTAGGACTATCGTGTCTTGGAGTTCTAGTTGTGAGTAGGATGCATGTCCATCACTCCTCATGATAGACCCAGACCCACCAAGGGATGTTGGGATGTTTGTTTGGCTTCTCCTCTAGGAGGGACATGCAGGCTACAGACTATATGTGGGAACTGGGTGGGGGTGAAGTTGTTTTGTCATTGTATTGATTCAACATGTTTGGCTTATTGATGTTTATTGTTCATGCTGAAATTTTTAAAACCTGAGATATTAATGATGTTCTTATGTCATTGTTTCTTCTTGTATCATCATGCCTCCCTAGAGAGTTCCCCTACAACCACAAGAAGAAGTTGGAGAGAGTTCTCCCTCACTATTTGATCAGAGGCTGGTGGAAGTTGTGGTCCGGGCTCTTCATCCTCTATAATAGGGAGAGACACCTACTACCTCTCATTCTCTATTAATAGAAGATGAATATGTTCCTAAAAAGGTCAAATCCTATGCATTTCTATAGAACAAACCCCCTTCATTAGGAGGTAGTATTAAGCCTAAAGAAGTATAGGACTGGCATAGAAATATCGATCACAAGTTTGAGTTTATCGATACTCCAGAGGAAGTCAGGGTAAAGTGTTCTTCATTTCTGCTGGAGGGTCACAGTATAAGGTGGTGGGACTCAGTGATTAAAACAAAGAAGATTGAGTAGATGAGATGTAAGGAATTCAAGGTTATCTTCAATGAATTGTACATCTATGAGGTCTGGGATTATGCCAGATCCTGGGAGTTCATCAATCTTGTTCAGGGGGACCAGTCAGTGATGGAGTATGCCAACCTCTTTACCGATCTAGTCCGATATGCAACTGGAATAGTCCCTAATGAGTAGATGAAGTCTTAGACGTTTGAAAATGGGTTTTTAATGAAGATTTATTCTTAGGATTTCCTATTAAAGATGAAGAATTGTGCAGAAGTGGTTGACTGAGCCTGTATAGTGGAGATTGGACACAAGGGAAAGTACGGTTCCTTTTGGGCTATGTCAGTATTGGGCAGTGGAATTTCATCCGAGAAGAAGAGGAATTGTGCTGAGAAAGGGTAAAAGGGTGTTTGCAGTTCCGACCATCCTTCTAGGAAATCTTTTTTGACAGCTTCGGGTGTTGGGTTTGTTGTGTGCCATTAGTTCAAAAAGTCAGTGGATGCCCAACCTATATGTACATATCCTCCTAGGCCCTGGCACCGATGTGGGATTATGGTACATTCACAACATTTTTTCAAGGTGGCACACCCATATCAGAGTGGGGAAGTATCTATGGCTTCTAGGGGAGTGTCATTTCTGTTAGAGATGAACAGGACAGTGGGATCTTAATTTCTGGTCATGGATGTAGAACTAAATCATCTTCTTGGAAGAGATAGATCAGTGCAAAGATGTAGGAAAGTGGTCATTCTCAGGCAGGGAACATGCATCTTCATGCTTTGGATCAGTCACCAGCTGAATCCCATGTTGGACCTTCTCTAGTTAAAGGTACCACCCTAATTTCATATTTTATAGGAGCTATTTTATTTGATACTAGTCTGTCTGTTTATTTTATCACTTCGTGTCTTGTGAATCTTCTGAACTTAACAACCTAGATGATGTCTTTTTCAATTTAGTTAGTAATAACATTGGGTAAGAATAAGGTGCAAGGTCTCAGGTTCCCGTCTAGTGCACTCTCTATATTAGGGGTTGAGATGGAGTTGGATTTTCAAGACTTGGATATGGACCTTTTTGATGTAATACTCAGCATGGATTGGATAGTGCGATTCCAAGTGCATATCGATTTCCATAGGTGATGGGTGAATTTCATGGCACCTGATGGGAGTCCTCAGGTATTTCTTGGGGAATTGGATCCTCAGTCAGGTCATGCAGGACCTCCACTGCCATAGTTGGGAAGTCATTACTTTCATTTATTGTCTCTTGTGCTGGAGGACAATGTTGGTTCTCCTGATCATGGATTACCTCTTGTAGTGGATGAGTTCCCATAGGTATTTCCATATGATCTTTCGGGCCTACCCCCATAGCAGGATGTTGAGTTCTCAATTGATTTGGCACAGAGAACACAACCTATATATCATCCCTCATATTTCATGGCCCCAACTGAATTGAGGGAATTAAAGATATAGTTGGATGATTTGGAATCCAAAGGGTTAATTCTCTCGAGCGTCTCTCCTTGGGTTTCCCGAAACATTTTTGTTGAGAAGGCCGATGGATCTCTCTGGTTGTGTATCATTTACCGGAATTTGAAAAGCATAAACATTAAGAACATGTATATTTTTTCCCGAATCAATGATTTGTTTGACAATATAAATGAGAAAATTGTTTTTCCAAGATATAATTTTGTTTGTGGTACCACCAAGTCATAGTGAGCATGGAAGATATCCCAAAGATGGCTTTCCCAAGAAGGTATGACCACATTGAGTATTTGGTCATTCCCTTAGGAATGAAAAATGCTCCAATGGTTTTTATGGCACTCATTATTAGGTTGGTATACCAGTATCTCAACCCCTTTTTTGTAGTATTCATGGAAAAAACCCTAGTTTACTTTGGATTTGAGGAAGAGAATGATAATCGTTTGTGGATCATTTTGGGAACTCTGCGAGATCATCACCTTTATGTGAAAATTTCAAAGTGTGCCTTCTAGATTAGGGAAGTGAAAGTTCTGGCCCACATGATTTTAGAGAAAGGGGTTTCAATGGATCCTAAGAAGATCAGTGAAGTTATGTCATGGGAAATCCAAAGAATGTGTTCGAGATCATGAGTTTTCTTGGACTGGAAGATTATTACAGGTGATTTGTTTGGGATTTATCACAGATTTATTCCTCTATGACCTCGCTCACCTAGAAAGGGGTGATGTTTTAATAGATCCCAAAACGTGAGGTGTCCTTTGTGGAGATGAAGTGGCAGTTGACTACCTCACCTGTGTTGATATTTCATGAGTCTGGGAAGGGCTAGGTGGTTTATTGTGATGCTTCAGGTATGGGAATTGGGTGTGTTCTCATGAAAGATAATCATGTTGTGGCTTATGGTTCTCACTAACTACAACCACATGAGAATAATTACCCAACCCATGACTTGGAGTTACTAGCGGCGATGCATGCCCTGAATACATGGTGTAACTGAATTTTTTGTGGGAAATTTTTATTCTACTCTAACCGTAAGAGCTTAGCCTACACCTTCTCATAGAAGGATCTTGATCTAAGATAGATCCATTGGATTGAGTATTTGCAGGGGTTTAACTTTGATATCATCTATACCCCATGAAAGGTTAATATGGTGGCTGACGCCTTCAACCAAAAAGTGTTAGTGCAGGCTTTGCAGAATTTCAATGATGAATGGACCTTGATGGGGATCTTTTCCCAGATGAACTTGGAGACCAAGGATCATAGTGGTGGTGAATTCTTGGAAACAATTCAGTTGAATCCTTCTTGTATAGAGTTAATTCAGTGGATGTATACCATTGATGAGCTGTTTCAGCAGTCTATGTAGTTTCTCCATGGTGGGGAGACTCTTTTGGATTGGTCACATTATCTAGAGGGAATCTTGTTCATTAAGGGACGTGTTTTGGTGCTTTTGAATCTATGGATTGTGGTGATATAGGAAAACCACCAGTCTTAGTAGACCATCCATCCTAGTGCTAGAATAATGTATTATGTTGTTCATTGGTATTTTTGGTTTTCAGGCTTGAGGCGGTACATAGATGATTTCATATTGAGGGGTTATACATGTCAATAGGAAAAATAGATCACCAAAGGTCCTATAGTTTTTTTCAGTTGTTACCTATTCCAACTTGGAAGTGTCATGTGGTCACTATGGACTTCATTATTATCTTGCCTTGTACACCTCGGGGAAGGAACGCCATCTTGGGGTGATTGTCCATTTGACCAAATCATCCCACTTTATTCTGATCAGATATACAACTAAAGTGGATAGTTTAGGCCGATTGTATATTCAAGAGGTGGTCTGACTTCATGGTGTGTCATCAGCAATTATTTCTAACAGAGACCCCCACATTACCTCTCGGTTTTGCGAAGGCCTTGAAAAGGAATCGGGGTCACATATAAAAATTAGTACGACATACCATCTTCAAATGGATGGTCAGCCGGAGTGGGAATATCATATTCTAGAGGACATTTTTCATGCATGTGTTTTAGATTTTGGAGGATCGTGGGATAGCCATTTGGGATTGGTTGAGTTCGCTTATAATAACAGTTACCAATCCTCTATTTGAGTGGATCCTTTTGAGGTTTTCTATGGTCATCCATTCCAGTCTCCTTTATGTTTTACAGAGGTTGGCGAGACCTCACTTTTCGGACTGAGCCTTATGTAGGAAACGTCTATGAAAGTCAATATGATCAGGCAGTAGTTATTTTCAGCTCATAGTCACCACAAATCTTATATTGATCATAGGAGTTGAGATCTTTAGTTTTTTATAGGTGATTGGGTGTTCGTGAAAATAGCCACTTGCTTGGGTCATAATCATATGGAAAATAGGGGAAAGCTGATGCCAAGGTAGGTCGGACCTTTCGATATCACTGAGAAGATTGGAAAGGTGGAATACAATTTAGCTTTACCTTATCAATTGACATCAATTCATTATGTATTTGATGTATCTCAATTGAATAAATACAATCCAGATCCGTAACATGTATTTAATTGGGAAGAGTTGGATATAGAGCTTGATATATAAATGTTTGAACGGCCAGTGCGGATAATGGATTCCCATGAGAAGGTACTTCATGGGAAGTCTATTCCATTGGTATGTGTCCTTTGGAAGCATCAGAATGATTTACATGAGACTTAGGAGTGGAAGTCATGTGTTGAGTAGGAGAATCTATTCTTATTCTCCGATTGGGTATCGAGTTGGCTTTTCGAGGGAAGAATGTTTTCATGGTAGGGATAATTATGACACTCATATGTCTAAAATAATTTTATTTTATTATATTTATTTTCTATGGATGTTCTTGGAAATGTTCAGGCTGAGCTTGATAAGAATTTTTTGGTCTTTCTAATAAATGAGAGTTTTGGACTTGGCAGCATCTAGCACATGTGGAGAGCATGGTAAAACCGGGCGGCTTTGGCTAGGTTACACTACAAACTACCTAGTGTTCAAAAAAATATTAATTAATTAATTAATAAGATGAGTAACAAAACAAATTTGGAATTGTTTTAATAATAATGATAATAATAGTATTAATTAAGAATATTATTATTATTATTATTATTATTATTATTATTATTTTAATTAAGTTATTATTATTAATATCATTGATTATTAATACTATTATTCTATTTATATATTTCTTAGTTTAATAATTTTCTGTCTATGGTTTCCTTTTATATTTTTCATTTTTTTATTCTATCTCTTTTCTTTTCTTTTTTTCTTTTTTTCCTCTCTCCCTCCTCTCCTCCCTCTCCCATCTCTTTATTCCTCTCTCTCGTCCATTCTTGTGTCTCAAATTCCCTATGTACCCTCCTCACCTACTCTGCCACCTCTCTGTGGCTGGACCTCGCACTGGTGCACCTGCACCACCCTACTCCCCTCATGCCGCCCTCACGTCAGCCCTCCTCTCAGTCGTACCCCTACTAGAGTGAATTCTCTTACCGGATTAACCTTCGGTGACCCCCCCCCCCCAATAGCTGGCTTCCCTCCAGTGACCTCCATTTAGCGTTCAACTCCCTTCATACTTCCTCACCCCCATGTAACCTACACTGGTAAGCCTTTCTTCTTCCTTGTAGGGTTTTTCTTATTGTTAATGGTTCGGATTATATAGATCTATTTTTATTTTTTTGGTCCAAATTCTTAAATTATGGTTCATTTTAGGTACCTTATGGTGATATTGAAGTTTCACACTAAATTTTTGAGTTTTTGACATCAAAGGTAGGTGGTTACATGTATAACCATTATTTAAAAAATTATTTCTATATCTTAATTACTTTATTTTGTTCATTGATTAATATGTGTGGTGGTAAATTAGTTTTTAAATGAGTTTGATAGTATTTTATTAATTGTGCAGTTAGTTTATGAAATTGGGTCACTGAATAGTGTTTTATAAATTGTACAGTTAGATTATGAAATTGTTTCACTGAATATTATTTTTTAAATTTTTCAATTAATTTATGAAATTGTGAAATGGATGCATATTTTTGTTTGGTATAGTGTTGGTGTGAATTTAATTGAAAAAGGGGATTTTAAGTGGGCCTTTGTGTGTAAACCTATGCGATAATCCTTGGAATTGTTTTATAAAATCATTAAATGGTTTATTAAATTATATTAATTGAGTGAAAGTGTTTTACAAATTGTGTAAATGTTTTATTAAACCATCTATGTAGTGAAAATAAAATTTTAGAAATATTTTATAGTGAGTATGATTTTGAAATATTATTTGGGTGTGTAAATGGTGACTTTGATATATGTAATGTTTGTTTTCATTTCTTGTGTGAATGTGGAATAATATTTGAACATGAAATCTATTTGAGATCAAATAGATTCCTATGTAGCTAAGAGGGTGGACTAGGACTAGTGTTCTAGTTATTTAGAAGTGGATTTGACCCGGTTTCACTTAGTAGGATTGATGATGACAACATTTACTAAACATATGATATGGTTGGATACCACTAGGCCTTGGGATGTGATTCCCTCCTAGTGACTCGTGCATGAGAACGTCGATGGTTGTTGATCCTATACAACTTTACATTGAGATACAAGGTTCTACGGTCCCATTTACAAGCTATAATCCATATGGCCTCTCCCATGTTTCGTTCTCTTTGACT
This sequence comes from Viscum album, assembly GCA_963277665.1. Taxonomy (NCBI): domain Eukaryota; kingdom Viridiplantae; phylum Streptophyta; class Magnoliopsida; order Santalales; family Viscaceae; genus Viscum; species Viscum album. The sequence goes on along the minus strand of OY728167.1, from coordinate 801,154,319 downwards.
ATCTTTTACTCACCATTGGTATACGATGGGGTATTTTAGATTTACTCCAAATGTAAAGGTGTTTTTATTTAAAATTGTGTTCCTTTAAAAATAGTTTTTATTAAAACTGTTTCCATTAAATTGATCTAGAATTTCCATTCTTTTATTAAACATGAATGTTTATTTTCCATGTAATGTTTATGGATGGAATATTTTCTTGGGTGGATGCCTACTGGGAATAATTTCACACCATACTTACACCTTTGGGTGTAAGTATATTTTGTAATGTTTGATACTGATAGGCTAAAAGCTTATCGAGATGGCAGTTCAAGTTTCTAGTTGTCTTTTTTGGTGTGGTGCTATAGAGATGGCTTGAGGGTGGTGTCCACTTTCCATGTGGTTATTTTTTAGCTTGTTTTTTGTCACCTTAATTTGTGGAAGTTTTTGGGTTTTGGTTTAAACTATGTAACTCAATTCTGAAAAATTATTAAAACTTGTTTGGTTTGAAATTTTCAGATTTAGTTTATTGGTTGTTGTTGTTGTTGGTTTTATATTTGCATATTTGTGTAAACCATTTCTATTATCTTTTTTTGATACACAGGAACTTGTTCCGGCCCATGGGGATCCAGAAGGCTCTTCAAGCTTTTCCACAGACCAGGTCGAGCATCGGTTTGAATGAAAACCCATATTGGTTCGTGATAATATGGGCACCTATAGGAAAGAATGGAAACCATATCAAAGCATGTAATCTGTATAGTGATTTCCCTCCTGTGCATGATAATGATGATGGAGATGGAGCTGCAAATGGAGCTATGAAACATGTAACTATATTGGGACAAATGATAGGGGTTATTAACAATAACTATAATGACCTGAACATTTATGAATAAAATTCTATTTACTTTAAATAAATGTCTTATAGATATAGAAAACACATGAACTCCTTTTGTTTTATTATATCCAATTGTATTTAAATGACTGTTAAGTTTCATTACCATTGATAATATAGCTATTTAATAATGATCACATGACTAGTATAAATATAGGGTTTAACACATCCTTTTGGAGCAGACAAAGGAATTGATGGCCTCAAATAGTAGGATCTTACCCTATAAATCCCATTTATCGAAGCTTGTGTGGGAGATAGCATTTCTAGGATTTTCCCAAGACCAAGACCAATCTGAGATCTTGTAACGACCCAAACTTTCATTAATGGAAATTCAGCTTGATCTAATTAAATGTCTCATTATGTAAAATGTTTATATAAAATGTAAACTTATTTGGTTATATGTTTTTGGATTTTAAAATACCATTAAGAATTTTGATCGTTTCTAATATAGTCGTTGAACAGTGATCACATGATTAGTATAAATATAGGGCTTTAACAAATCCAATTTACTCAGAAAAAGGAAAAGATGACCTCATCCAGTAGACTTTCCCCGTATGAATCCCATTTTTCAGAGCTTGAAAAGGAGGTTGCATCATTGGGATTCTCTCTTGACTAATCCTAAGCTGAGCTTCAACATGTTAATCTCTAACAGAATCTCATACGAGATAAGTGGAAGTCGATAGAGATTACCACCATAGCAATGTTATCCGAGCCACCTCAAGAGTCTGTCACTATAGCACACCTTACTCTTTAGTCTTATACAGGTGTTATAAGTGGTTATGTAACAATACCTTAGTACTATGATTATGTGCATTATTTTTTTATATAATAATGAATATACATTCATTTTATTATTGTTACTTTGTAAATAGTTTTTAAAGCGTAAGTAATAATTTTAGTTAATATTCAACTAAGAAATCTATTTTGATGAATTAATGGATTTTTTAATTAAATAATATTTTAATAAAATATTATTATTATTATTATATTTCTTTTTATTAAATATAAACTATCTTATAATTTTATGAATGCGATTGTAATTTTTATTAAGGTTTGAAATATGTTTTTTTCAAAATCCAAGAATTTTTGATAAATGGCGGTTTTTATTTTAAAAGTAAAAATTCACATATTTAAAAAATTATTTATATTAAATGAATAGTATTTTTGGAATCAGGATGTCAAAATTATCCAATGGTGAATTTTTCATAATTTTCTGAGATAGTCAAATTTTTGGGTAAAAATTAAATACCGTTTAAATATATAATGTGTTTTATGACATCATAATGACCCAATAGTGATGTAATAAAATAAAATAAATGATATTTTAGGCCAATATATGTTTTTCCATTAAAATAATTTGATTTTAGGTTTTTTTTATTTATTTTACAACACTTTAGTGGACCCTCCAAGAGTTATAAAACATTTTCACTTTTTAAATGAATTTCCTTGAGAGTGTTACTCACCTCCACATAAGCAACCTTATTATTTTAAGAAGTTTGGAAATTGGACTTATAAAATATTTTTTTACACTCCCCTTTTTAGAAATACATGGGTAAAAACCATGATCCAGTTTTTGGTATTGATTAGTTTAATGTGTGGTGACCCAAACCAAAATAATAAATAATTCCCTCTCCTTTCCTATATAAACCCACCAAAGCTCCCACTTCCTCTTCACTAAAATCATTTTTAGTTCGTATAACCTCTTCCATACCCTCTCTATAATCATCCCAAGGTGCCCCAATCTCCCAAGAAGCCTATCTCAAGCCTCTCCCAAGCCTTTGGGATCACATTTCCAAGTAAGGGATTTCCTCTTTTCTCATTTTTGTCTCAATTTCGTTATGTTGTTATACCATTTTAATTTCAATTAAAAATGTTGGGGTATGATTTCACACCTCCCCCATACTTCCCAATTTATGATTGAATTATGAGATACCCCTTTCACTCTCATTTAATTCCTCACATGCACATCTATTACCATGCCGAAATTCCGTAAGGAATTTCTCTCTCCACATTTACATTCAAGTAATTCCATTGTTTTATGAATATAAATTCCATTACATATGTTGGGAAATGTTTCTATATGAACCCATTAATGTAAATTCCATGTAAATATGATGATACACCCCCTTTATCTCTCATAAACCTTTTTTATGAATTTTTATGTCATGTCGTTATGTTGTCGAAATTACATCGCGATTTTCCATGCCAAAATCATTGTGTAGTGAATACCATACCCATGTCTCTATAAAGGGTATTCTCCTTTATGAAAATATACATAATGAATGGTAATTTCATGTTTGTATTCCACATTTCTTAATTGTGTAATAACTTATGATGTTTAATGATTTCATGTTATATGATCTATGTGGCACACTTATGCATGAAATGAAATTTTTAAAAAGGGTGTGCCCTGATAGCGCTCCAATGAATTGGGTAAAGATTAGTATCATGATACGTCAAGTGAAATAAGGGTTTAGTCATGATAATTTAAGTTCAATGATAGTTTACTCATTCTCCATGTGCAATGATCCTTGGCTCAAGCTAAAATCATGTTAAATGTTGTTTCCACATTTTCAGATTATGATTATAATGCTTTATCATGCCTTTATGTTCATGTTTATCTTGTTCTCCATTGATATGACTATTTTATAACATGTATTGTATTCCTCATGTTATTAAATGTTTATTCCCTTACCCGTCTTCATATCTCACCCTTTTCTTATGCATGTCCTCAGGTTATCCTATGCATTGTTAAGTACGAGGGAATGTAGTGGTCATGTAAAGGGAGTTTTCAATAAAGATGTTGTATTTCATGTTTTAAGTAGTTATGTAATGGTCCTAAGCCACAAAGACACTATACCTCTCGATCTTATATGTTGTATCAAGTGAATTTTATGTAATAAATCATGTTTAAGTGTGTAATAAAGAGTAGGGTTGTTGTAGTGGGTATGAGAGGATAGGTTTAGTTATTTTTAGGATTAGGATTAAAAAAACCTAGTAAATACCTAGAGATAAGACTATGTATAATAAAAATATCTCTAAGTTTTGGTTATTATTGAGTAAGTGGTTTATCAATAAAATACATCCCTATCTGGATAAGTGTAGGTAGAGGCGGCTTTTGCACAGATGTACCAAGGGGTGAAAACCCCGAAAAGGAGTTTCAATATTTACATGGGGTATCCTGATACATGACAACGGGCCTTGCTGCACTCTTGGTTAAAACACTCCTGGGGGATATTCTTTGGTAAATTCATAAGATTAGTATGAACCCTTTTTAAGATAATTAAAAAAATTCCCCTAAGAATATATGTTAGAAAGTAGATCATGAATAGCATAGATTGAAGCATATGGATTCCTAAGTTAAGTAAATAAAATTTATTTATAAGCCATAAGTTTTTTCCTTGGATTACCCTTTATGTGATACCATTAAATTTCCTTTTATTCCAGCCAATGGCCGGTAATGGGAGGACTCTGGCTAACAACTGATGTGAAGATCAATGTGATGAATGTGATAATGAGATGCCCAATCTGATGGGAGTAGGGAATCACGAACATTGTCACACTTATCTCTCAGTTAACTCAAGCTTTGAATAGAAACATGGGTCAAGAGGAATGTTCAACCCCCCCCCCCAATAAAGAACAAGTCTCTATCGAGAGCTTCATGAAACAAAGGCCTCCTACTTTTAATGGAGCATCTGATCCCTCAATTGTTGAACAATGGATCAACTCATTTGACAAGATATTCTCCATCTTTTAATGTTACAAACATGAGAAGGTTCTCCTAGCTTCTTATCATATGGAGGGTGAAGTTGATCAATGGTGGATGTTGATCAAAAATATGAAGCCTGGGGAGGAGATCTAGGGGTTGGAATTAAAGGATTTCTGGATGATGTTTTTTGATAAATATTTTCTGCGCACCCTCCGACTTAAGATGGAAAGGGACTTCCTTTCCCTCAAGAAAAAAGATGAATAATCTTTCAGAGCGTACAAGTAAAACTTCAAAAGGCTTGCACGATACGCCTCCGGATTTGTCGTTACCCTGAATGCAAGGTTGACTGCTTCTATGGTGGGCTGAAACCTAGCCTGTGGAAAGCGCCGGAGATCCATGACTTTGACAGTTATGAGTAAATTGTCTGATGTGCCCTCATGGTCGAAATGGAGGTCAGAGAATCCTAGGGGTATCATGGGGATAAGAAGCATAAGGTGGAATTCAACGCTAGCAGTCCGATGGATAAATCCAACGGTGCTAAGAATATCCAACACCTAACTTTCCAATGGTGCTGAAAGAAGAAACCTAGAAATTTCCTGAAGGGGAGGAGGAATTGTTTTAGGTGTGGAAGATAAGGGAACTTGGCTATTAATTATTGGCAAGAAAGACCCGTGGGTGTGAAAGAAGAGTGGAACGCTCTGCTCGACCATTAACGCATTGTTCATTGCTTAAAATGCAAAGAACTGGGGCACTTTTCAAAGCAGTTCCCTAAGAAAAGGGTTTTTGGAGGCAATCAAAAACCTCCAAGGTAGAAAGGGTGAGCTTTTTCCATCACTACCACTGAATTGAACCCCGATAATGAAGTAGTGAAATGTACGCTAGTTATTTATTCAGGAATAGAAAACATACTTTTTTATTCTATTTCTACACATTCCTTTATATCCTGAAAGTTTAGTAGAAAAATCCCAACACCACCACAGATCATGGAAGTGAAGATTTCGGTGAGTACAGAAAATGGGGAAATCATTACATCCCATGAATATAACTCCTCCCCTATCATAATATGTGAATTGAACTTCTCGGTGAACCTCTTCATACTCCCTCTGGTGGAATTTTATGCAATTCTCGACATGTATTGGCTTTCCTTATATAGGTCCAACATAAATTTCTATGAGAGGGAAATCACTCTCCATGTGGAGAATCGACCCTAGATTATATACAAGTGCAAGGAGGAAGATGAATATTCTTTAGCTCCATCATCTCAAGCATGGATATTATTTCCCCGTGAGCATGTGTATCTGGCTCAGATGATTGAGTCTAAGGATGCAACCATCTTGAATACATGCCTATTGTGAGGGAATTTGTTGAGGCGTTTCCTGAGGAATTTCCTGGTCTTCCTCCTAGAAGAGATGTTGAATTACCAAATGATATTATACCTGGGGTGTTTCCAATATCCAAGAATCCATATAGAATGGATATTGTGGAGCTTGAGGATATGATGAAATAAATACAAGAGAATATGGATAAAGGGTTTATACACCGAAGTGCTTCACCATGGGTTACACTAGTCCTCTTCGTAAAGAAGAAAGATGGTTCAATGCGCCTTTTCATCGATTATCGTGATCTTAACAAAATCACGATAATGAATAATTATCCTCTCCCACGAATTGATGACTTGTTCGATCGGCTACGTAAAGCACAATACTTCTCCAATGTGGATTCGCGGTTGGGATATTATCAAGTAAGGGTGAATAAGGAAGATATCCCCAAGGCTTCTTTTCGTACAAGATACAGGCACTATGAATTCATATTTTTTTCCTTTCGGACTCACTAATGCTCCAGAAATATTCTTGGACTTGATGAATAGATTATTTATAGATTACCTTGACAAATTTTTGGTAGTCTTTATAGATGATATTATGATATACTCCAAAACCAAGGAAGATCATGAGGAGCATCTAATAACTGTACTAGAGACCTTGCGGAAGAGGAATCTCTATGAAATGTACAGCAAGTATGAGTTCTGGTTGAAGGAGGTATCATTATTGGGCCATATCATCATAAGCAATGGGATATCTTTGGATCTTTCCAAAACAACTGCAATTGAGGGATGACTGAGGCCAACATCGGTAACGGATATACGTAGCATCTTGGGGTTAGCTGGATATTATCGATGATTTGTGAGAAATTTATCATTATTTTCCATCCCTCTTACCAAGATAATTCGGAAGGGAGTAAAGTTTTCTTAGAGTGATGAATGTGAAGAAAGATTCACATAGTTGAGAAGGAGGCTTATCACTACGCTCGTACTCACTTTACCCACAAGAGGAGGACTTTTTGTGATATTCAATGATTCTTCGAAGAAGGGCATGGTCTGTCTGTTGATGAAAAATGACAATGTCATTGCCTATGCTTCAAGGCAATAGAATGTCCATGAGCAGATTTATCCAACACATGATCTAGAGTTAGCTGCGATGATCTTCACTTTAAAAATTTGGTGGCATTATCCCTTTGGGGAGAAGTGTGAAATATATATAGACCAAAAAATCCTCAAGTATATATTCACACAGAAATATTTGAACATGCACCAAAGAATATGGTTAGAGATGATCAAAGACTATGACTACTCAATCCATTACCACCATTGGAAAGAAAACAAGGTGCCAGATTCTCTAAGTAGAAAGGAACCAGCGATTCTATCACTAATGAGAATTGAGAAGGATCCAATCTTCTTAGATTTGATGAAGATGTACATGGGAATCATAATGAAGGGAACATCATCAATCCTTTCACAAATTATTTCTCAACCATATCTTTTGGAAAGGTTAAAGGATGATCAAAAGGATGATGTGAGAATTCAGAAGAAAGTGGAAGCTATCAGAAGAGGGAAATCCTCGGAGTTCAATGTTAATGAAGAAGGAATTGTGAGATTTGGGAAAAGACTATGTGTTCCATCAATTTTAGAGCTGTAAAATGAACTTTTGGATAATGCATATAGTTAAAATTTCTCAATTTACCTAGTAAAAACAATGATTTATCGAGATCTCCAAGATCATTATTGGTGGGATAATATGAAGAAGGAGATCCCTAAATTTACATAAAAGTGCCTGGTGTGTCAGCAAGTGAAGGTTGAGAGACAGAAGTCTAAGGGTATGATGCAACCATTACCCATAACAGCATGGAAATTTGAGAACATCACCTTGGAATTTGTCACTAGACATCCAAAAACATCCAAAGGCAACAATGAAATCTAGGTTGTTTTGGATTGTCTTATAAAGTCTGCACACTTTATTGCAATTCAGGAGGATTTCTCATTGGATCAACTAACACAGATATATATCAGGGAAGTTGTAAGGCTACACGAAGTACCATTATATATTGTATTCGATCGAGATCCAAGATTCACCTATACATTTTGGAAGAGTTATTAACATTCTCTAGATACTGAGATGAACTTCAGTACAACTTATCATCCTCAAACTGATGGTCAGTCTGAGAGGACTGTCCAGACAATTGAGGACGTGTTGAGAGCATGCTCAATGGACTTTAAAAGAAGATGGGATCAACATATTCCTCTGGTTGAATTCTCCTATAATAACAGTTTCCACTCGAGCATCCAAATGGAACCATATGAATCCCTTTATGGGAAAAGGTGTATAACACCAGCATGTTGTGATGAAGTCGGTGAGCGTAAGCTGCTAGGACCAGAAATGGTCAAAGAAATGGTGGAGATGGTGAAAACCATTCAGTAGCATATTAAGGCAACCCAGAGTCGACATAATAGTTATGCAGATAATTGTCGAAGAGACCATGAGTTTAAAGCCGGGGACATGGTGTTTCTATGCATATCCCCATGGAAGAAGGTCATGAGGTTTGGAAAGAACGGGAAGTTAATTCTTAGGTACATCGTCCCCTTCGAGATTCTTGATCATGTCGGGGATGTGGCCTATCAACTAGAATTTCCACCTACCATGGCCAATGTACATGATGTCTTTCATGTATCCCTCTTAAGGAAGTACATACTAGAACCATCACATGTACTCTCTTCAAGGGTGGTACAGTTAGAGGATTGTATTTCTTATGAGAAGAAACTAGTGAAGATCTTAGATCATAGAGAAAAAGTTCTATGAAATAAGACAATGCCCCTCATCAAGGTGTTATGGTGAAACCACAAGTTTGAAGAAGTGATGTGGGAATCAGAGGAAATGAAGAAGCAGAGTTACCCACATTTGTTTTAGTGTTGGAAAAGGAAATTTCTAGGGAAAAAATTCTTAAGGGGGGAAGATTGTAACAGCCCAAACTTTCATTAATGGAAATTTCTCTTGATCTAATTAAATGTCTCATTATGTAAAATTTTTATATAAAATGTGAACTTCTTTTGTTTTATGTTTTTATATTTTAAAATATAGTTAAGAATTGTGATCATTTCTAATATAACCATTGAATAGTGATCACATGATTAGTATAAATATAGGGCTGTAAAAAATCCAATTCACTCAGACAAAGGAAGAGATGGCCTCATCCCGTAGACTTTCCCCATATGAAGCCCATTTGTCAGAGCTTGGAAAGGAGGTGGCGTCATTGTGATTCTCTCTTAACCAATCCCAATCCTAGTTTCAACATGTTAATCTCGAACAGAATCACCTATGAGAGAAGTGGAAGTTGATAGAGATTACCACCCGAGCAATGTTAACCGAGCCACCCCAAGAGTCTGTCACCATCACACACCTTACTCTTAAGTCTTATGAGGGTGTTATAAGGGGTTTCTTCACAATAACATAACACTATGATTATGTGCATTATTTTTTTATATAATAATGAATATACATTCATTTTATTATTGTTACTTTGTAAATAGTTTTTAAAGCGCAAATAGTAGTTTTAGTTAATATTCAACTAAGAAATCTATTTTGATAAATTAATGGATTTTTGAATTAAATAATATTTTAATAAAATATTATTATTATTATTAAATTAATATTTTTTATATATAAACTATCATATAATTTTATGAATGCAATTGTAATTTTTATTAAGGTTTGAAAGCTGTTTTTGTCAAAACCCATGAATTTTCGATAAATTGAGGTTTTTATTTTAAAAGTAAAAATTCAAATATTTATAAAATTATTTAGATAAAATTAATATTATTTTTGGTATCAGGATTTTTAAATTATACAATGGTGAATTTTTCATAATTTTCTGAGACAATCAAGTATTTGGGTAAAAATTAAATACTGTTTAAATATATAATGTGTTTTATGACATCATAATGACCCAATAGTGATGTAATAAAATACTATAAATGATAAGTTCTGAAAATATATGTTTCTTATTAAAATATAGTGATTTTAGGTTTGTTTGATTTATTTTACAAAACTTTAGTGGACCCTCCAAGAGTTATTAAACATTTTCACTTTTTAAATGAATTTTCTTGAGAGTGTGACTCACCTCCACATAAGCAACCATATTATTTTAAAAATTTCGTCCATTGGCCTTATAAATCATTTTTTTACACTCCCCTTTGGAAAAAACCATGGTTAAAAACCATGGTATGGTTTCTGGTATTGATTAGTTTAATGTGTGGTGACCCAAACCTAAATAATAAAGAACTCCCTCTTCTTTCCTATATAAAACCACCCAAGCTCCCACTTTATCTTCACTCAAAGCCTTTGGAGTTCATTAAAACTCTTAAATAATCTCTCTATAATCCTCTCAAGGCACCCCAAGCTCCCAAAAATCCTCTATCATGCCTCTACCAAGCCTTTGGGATCACACTTTCAAGTAAGGGATTTCATCTTTTCTCATTTTTGTCTCAATTTCATTATGTTGTTATTCCCTTTTAATTTCAATTAAAAATGTTGGGGTATGATTTATAACCTTCCCCATAATTACCAAATTATGATTTAATTATGATATACCCCTTTCACTCTCACTTAATTCCTATCATGTACACCTGTTACCATGCCGAATTTCCGTATGGAATTTCTCTCTCCTCATTTACATTCAAGTAGTTCCATTATGTTATGAATCTAAATTCCTTTACATATGTTGGGACATGTTTCTATATTAAACCCTTACTATAAATTCCATTTAAATATTATGAGACACCCACTTTATCTCTAATAAACCTTTTTTATGAATTTTCATGTCATGTCGTTATGCTATCGAAATTGCACCGTGATTTTCCATGTCAAAATTATTGTGTAGTGAATACCATACCCATGTATCTATCAAGGGTATTCAACTTTATGCACATATAAATATTTAATGGTACTTTAATGTGTGTATTAAACATTTATTAATTGTGAAATAAATTATGATTTTGAATGATTCCATGTTATATGATCCATGTCACACACTTATGCATGAAATGAAATGTTTAAGAAGGGTGTGTCCTGATAGCGCTCCAATGCATTGGGTAAAGATTAGTATCATGATATGTCAAGTAAAATGAGGGTTTACTCATGATAATTCAAGTGAAATGTGGGTTTACTCATTCTCCATGTTCAATGATCCCTTTTTCAAACTAAAATCATGTTAAATGTTGTTGCCACATGTCCATGTTATGATTATCATGCTTTATCATGCCTTTATGATCATGTTTCTCTTGTGATCCCTTAATATGTATATTGTCTAACATGTATTGTATTACTCATGTTATTCCATTTTTATTCCCTTACTGGGTTTCATAGCTCATCCTTTTCTTATTAATGTCCTCAGGTTATCCTATGAAAGGTTATGTACGAGGGAATGTATTGGTCATGTAAAGGGAGTTTTCAATAAAGATGTTGTATTTCATGTTTTAAGTTGTTATGTAATGGTCCTAAGCCCCAAAGACACTAGAACTGTCGATATTATATGTTGTATAAATTGAATTTTATTTAATAAATCATGTTTAAGTGTGTAATGAAGAGCATAGTTGTTATAGATCCAACAACTTAAGAATGAGCAAAACCGCTCATGGGAGAAGGTTAAGCTCATCGAGATCACAACCCAAACAACGTTCACCGAACGGCCCCAAGAATGCCCCCACCATCACATGTCTGACTCATAGGGAGTATGCTGTTGTAATAAATATATATGTCTCAAGAAACTAGCATTATTATTATGTACATTATTTTTGTATAGAATAATGTATATACTTTCATTCTATTAATGTTACCTTATAAATGATTTTCTAAATCACAAGTAGTATTGTTCGTTAATATTCAAATTCAAAGAAGGAATATATTTTGATAAATTAATGTATTTTTGAAATAAATAATATTATAATAAAATATTATTATTAAATTACATATATTAAATATAAATTATCATATAATATTTATGAATTCAAATGAAGTTTTTATTAACGTTTGAAAACTATTTTTTCCAAAACACGTAAATTTTCAATAAATGCAACTTTTTATTTTAAAATTTAAAATTAAAATATTTGGAAAATTAATTATATTAAATGAATATTATTTTTGGAATCAGGATGTTCAAATTATCCAATGGTGAATTTTTCATCATTTTTTGAGACAGTCAAATTTTTGGGTAAAAATTAAATACCGTATAAATATATGATGTGTTTTAGGATACCATAATGACCCAATTGTGATGTAACAAAATAATATAAAAGGTATATTCAAAAAAATAAATTTTTTTATTTTAGAATTATTTTATTTTATGTTTTTTTAATTTATTTTACAAATCCTTAGTGAATCCTCCAAGACCTATAATATATTTAAAGATTTTTAAAATAATTTCCTTGAAAGTCTAACTCACCTCCGCATAAGCAAGGAAAATATTTTAATATATTTTACCCTTATCATTATAAAATAATTTATACCACTCCCTTTTTCTAGAGATCATGGGTAAAAACCATGGTTTTTTTTGTGGCTTTGTATATTTTAGTGTGTAGTGTCCAAAACCAAAATAATAATGAATTACCCCACCCTTCCTATATAAACCCACCCAATATCCCATTTATCCTCACTAAAGATATTTTATGATCTTCCACACTCTTACCCCTACTCCCTATAGTCCTAAAAAGGTTCCCCCAAGCTCCCAATAATCATCCCCAAGCCTTTGGTATCACAAATCCAAGTAAGGGATTTATCTCTTCTCTTTTCCATTCAAGCACCTATTTTAAATTATGATTCTAAATTACATTTTTATATGATGTTTTTTGATTTTAAATGGTCACCATACATTAAATTTTATTTATAAATTATTATACCTTCCTTTCACTATCATTAATTCCCCTATGAACCTTTAATCCCACCTGTTACTATGCTCAAATTCTGTAAGGGATTTCCCTCTTCTCATTTCCATTCAAGAATTTATTTCAGATTATGAATCTAAATTACATTTCAAATGATGTTATATTTTGTTAAATTATCCCCTTACTGTCCATACAATTTTTAAATGATGAGATACCCCTTTCCTCTCATCAACCAAATTTATTAATTTCCAAATGACGTCGTTATGCTGCCAAAATTTCGCCATGATTTTCCATGCCAAAATCATCGTGTAGTGAATACCATACCCATTACACTATCAATGGTATTAAAATTTATTAGAATACACTTATATAATTATGACTTACATTAATAAATTCCATATTCCTTGATCGTAGAATAAATTATGATTTTGAATGAATCAATGTTATATGATCTATGTGCCCCACTTAAGCATGAGATTGAAATTATTATGAAGGGTGATACTTGATAGCACTCCAATTCATTGGGAAATGTTTACTATCATGATAGGTCATTTTCAGAAATGGGTTTACCTTATTATATTAAAGTAATTTTTTCACCATGTTGGGATAGGGTTTTACCTAATTACTTTATGTTAACGATGCAGTTTTTTAAGTTGTTTCCACATTTCCATGTTATGATAATATTTCTATATAATGTCTTTATATTCATGTTTCTCTTATGATCCAGTGATATGCCTATTGCCTAAAATTTATTTTATTCTTAATGTTATGACTTTTTTACTCCCTTATTGGGCTTTATAGTTCACCCTTTTCTTATGTATGTCCTCAAGTTTTCCCATGAAATGCTAAGTAAGAAGGAATTTTATGGTCATGTAAAAGAATTATTCAATAGATATGTGTATTTCACATTTTAAGTTGTTGTTTAATGTCCATATGCCCCAAAGACACTAGACCTCTCGATCATCTGAGTTTTATTAAGTGAATTTTCAAGTAATAAATCATGTTTAAATATGAAATAAGGAGCATGGTTGATATAAAAAGCATACTTGTATGGAACACCAAGATCCTTAACTTAGAGGAAAAATTTTAAACTACTTAATGATACAAAAACCTTCATCATTAAAAGGGACTAAAAAACTATTTGTAGCTAATAAATGGACAGTTCTCTAAAGAAGATATTTTTTACCTTGGAAAATAACAAAAAGCAGAATGTTGTTATTGAAATTTACCATCTCTTTGGATATGTAGATAAATGGTCAAAACTGATTCACAAAATTACAGAAGAGGAAGAAATTGAAAGCATGGGATTGAAGGATATTAAAGAACTCTTTTAAGAAAAATATATTTTCCTCACAAATAGTGGGAAGATATTAAGTGGCAATTTCTGAGTCTGAGGAAAAAGAAGGATGTTAATTTTGATAAGTATAAGTCCATAATTAAAAGTTTATAATGGTATGATTCATATTACATATATAAATCCAAATAAAAATATTGATTGATTATTTGATGGGTTAAAACCATTCCTTCGAAGGGCACTAAACACCCAAAATTTCTCATCAAACAAATATATATTATCATTTTCTATTAAGATAAATAATTATTTATGTATTATGACTTTATGAGAAATAAAATGAATAAGGTGTCTTCTGATTATTCTAGAAAATGAAACAAGATAAAAGAGAATAAGTGAAAAGTTGATTTTCCATCCTGTAATAATTGTTGAAAGAAACACCTTGGTACTTTCCTAGAGGGAATGAGAGTTTGTTACAAGTGTAGAGAAAATTGCCACCAATGCCATGATTTAAAGGGAAATAAATAACATAGTAATGTGAAATGATTCAATTATAAGGATACGGGACACTATGCACATGAATGTCCAATGTATCGAGGAAACCTTCCCCTAAAAAAGTTCAAGGGTGAATGTCTAGGGTTATAGAGTCAAAAAAGTTGAGTTTGAAGTTTCAAATGATGTGGTGGTAGGTATTTTAATCATATCCTCAAATTTATCTATTGCAATGTTGGATTCTGGATCATCGAATTATTTTATATCATCCCTATTTTCTATGAAGATTATAAATTTCCCTTTTAATTTAATAATTCAGTTATTAGTTAAAACTCATACTGGGAGTCTCACTATAAAAAAGGATGCATCAAGAAGTCCCCTTTATGACACATAAATGTGATTTAATTTTTGACCTTGTTATCAAACCTATGGTTGACTTTTATATAATCCTCAGTATGGACAGGCATTCAATGTTTGATGAGAAAATTTATTTCAAGAAGGAAATTATGATTTGTAAGGAAGAAGAATAATCCCTTATATTTAAAGCAGAAAAACACATCATCATATTCTTATCTAGATCCACCCCCAATATCTCTAATGAATGAAATTATTATGGGGTTAAGAAAAAAAATCTAATGATGAAGGAGGAAATATTATAATTTAATATGTACATATTTTAATGTAATATATTAATTTATTTATAGAGGAGTTTCCTAGGCACACCCCAGATTGTGAATTTGAGTTTTTTATTGTTTTAGTCCCTCATGGAAGATCAATATCAATGACTCTAAATATATTGGACACAATGGTATTAGTGTAACTGAAGAATCAATGTAAGGAGTTTGGTAAAAAGGGTTTATTCTCCCAAGTGTTTCTCTAGGGGGATCCCCTATACTCTTTGTTAATAAGAAGGATTTATCCACATGTCTGTATATTGATTATAGGGAAATCAGTGATATTAAAATAATGTACAGGTATCCTCTACTCTTTATTGGTGACTTATCTAATCAACTTCACATAGATCAATTTTTTTGAAGATTAACCTTCATTCTGGAAATTATAAAATCTGATTAAAGAAGGGGGACACATTGATAACATCTTTTCAGACAAGGTATGGAGATTATAAATCTACAATAATTCCATTTGGATTGAATAATGCACCCTCGGTTTTTATGGATCTAATGAATAGAGTATCCAAGGAAGATATTGATGATTTTTTGTGGTATTCATTGATTATATTATGGTATATTTTAAATTTTATGAAGATCATGAGAATCACTTTTGGATTATTCCTGGGACTCTCATAATGAAGGAGTTATATGGTAAATTTAGCAAGTGTAAATTTTGGATTCACTAAATTTCTTTTCATGGCCATATTTTCTCAAAGGATAGAATATACGTTGATACTGAAAAAAGGAAATCTAAAAAAATCCTACACTAATGAGGATAACCATGGTACATAATTTCATTGGTTTAGATTGTTATTATCTATGTTTTATTCATAATTTTTCCCGATTGGATAACCTGTTAACTAAGCTCACATGTAAAGGGGTTTTTTTGTATAGATAAAAGAATGTGAAGAATTTTTTGAATAATTGAACAGAATATTGGTCAATACCTTGATCTTTAATTTAACATCATTAAATTGTGTGTTTTTTATTTATAGTTGTAGAGAAACAAGCTTGACATACATTGATGTTACATTTATTTTGGGGAATAATTAATACATGACACAAATAGACTCCCAAAGAACGTATTAGTTTAGTGCCTTTGGAAACTCAAAACATAATCTTATAATCATGGTGAAAGATATTCAACAACTCCCATAAATATCTTCCCCCTTTGTTTTCCTACCTAAAACCTTTGTTTATATCATGGGGAAAAGAAAAAATAAAAAGGGTGAGATCAAATTCTCAGTAAGGGTAAACATGGAGAACATAAAACAATACATAAACAATTGAATGTAAAAACATGAACGTAAAGTTTAAGCTTCAAAATCTTGAGCGATGAAATAAATCTTGGTAGTACGTAAGACATAGATCATAAAGGAAGATTAACCATGATAGAACAGCATTGGAATAAAACATTTAATTATGGCAGGCAATTAAGTACAAAATATGATTTCCATCATAGCCAAGGCATTGCTTCCATGACCATTATAGTGGACAAAGTCCATTACTGAACTGGGTTTACATGTCATTCTAGCCCTGTATTACTGAACCAGATTTACTTATCGTTCCATCCATTTCTATCTCATGAGATACAAATAATTACCCATGCATTGGAGGGAGATATAGGTCCCACCCATCAAATAATAAAACCATTCTTATATTTTCCACAAAAACATAAATCATACATCATAGCATAACCCATGTAATAAAATTGGATTCTTAAACATCATTCCATCATAACATAATACATATAATATAAAAGGACTTCATAAAAGTAATTCTGTCATAACATAATCAAATTAGTGTAATAATAGGGATATAAAAAACCCTATATCATCTTAGATGGAAAATAATTTTGATAAAACACTTGAACTTAGTTCTTCAGGAAAATATCCTTTATTATTCAAAAACAGTTTCTTTTCTCAATATGTCCTGCAATTTTAAAAAAAATAAGTTAATTGAAAATAAACATGAAAACTTGTAAAGTAAGTTTTATGTAAATAATTCTCTATGAAAGTTTAAAAATCAGTTCATTCCAAATAAGTTAAAAAAACATTCTCCTTGTACTTTTGCTGAAAAAATCAAAAAGTAACCTTTATGGTAAACAAGAGAACGATTCCTTCCATACCATGTGGTAAAAGTAAAAAAAGGATAAAAATTAATTTAAACATACATGGAATAATATTAAAAATTTTATGAAAACATTTTAAGAAGACATGAACCTGGATGATAAATATTACCCCAGTAAATACTTATGAATAAACAATATCAGATAAAAATGAGATTTAAAAGGTTATCCCATACCTTAATTCTAATTTCTTATATACATGTCTGAAACTCATGTATAGTGGGTTTAAAAATATTATCAACTTGTAACAGATCCATGATAATATTTATGATATCATATATGATTCACTGATAACTTTATATTACCCGTTCATTTTTCAATTCCATGTTAAAGAAACAATTTGGGTAATAATCGTTTTCTTTATCGTACGTGTTTGTATTTGTTATTATTGATATTATTACATAGATCGTGATTTACTTACTTCTAGAATGTAAAAAATGACTTATATATCATATATATTCAGTATATAAATATATATAATAGACCAATAAATGGAATGGAATACACTGTTCATGGAGAAGGTAGGATGTATATGGCATCCCGCCTTTTTATTACATAACTTTTCATTACATTTTACAAACAGAGGATCTTTAAAGTCTAGTGTCTTGGAAATCAGGAACATAAAACATGAAAATAACATAGAACATTATTCTAAACCACTAATAAGGCTTCATCATAGGTTCATCCTATGTAAAATTACTGCATCTCATATCCTAGAGACATACATCAATGTAAAGGGTGAGCAGAAGGCCCAGTAAGGGTAAA
Organism: Viscum album; assembly: GCA_963277665.1. Classification (NCBI taxonomy): domain Eukaryota; kingdom Viridiplantae; phylum Streptophyta; class Magnoliopsida; order Santalales; family Viscaceae; genus Viscum; species Viscum album. The sequence goes on along the minus strand of OY728167.1, from coordinate 801,136,189 downwards.
CAAGGAATAATTTTACTTGTGATATCAATAAGAACTTGAATAAGAACATAATAACTTGAGAAATGGAAGTATAGGAATATCATAATGAAAAGAACTTGAAACATACTTGAATATGTGGATTCAAAATTTCATTTAGACATTGATGAACATATCACTGAGGTCCATCCCCAAGCTATCATAAAAATTACCAAGGTTATTCATTAAGGTATCATAAAAATTACCGAGGTTGTTCACCAAGGTATCGTGAAACTTTTCATCTCTAGATATTAATTATTTTCCCAATGAATTGGAGAACTATCAGGGTTCACCCTTAATATGTCTTTACTTTCATGTGATCTACATAGATCATAATCAAACAATTCAAAAATAACCCATAGAGAATAAAAGAAATGGGTTTCATTTCAAAATCATGACGTTTTAAAGAGTACATAAAAATGAGATTGTTATGTCATTTATAACCCATGGAAAGGGAGTTAGGGTTACATGTATGTCAATTCCAGAATCAAATATATAGTTTTTGTGTATTTATGAACACCCATATAAAATAAATAGGTCTGGGTATTCACATATATAAAACAATAGAATTTCTTGAGAGAAAGAGAGAGAACTTTTGAGACGAAATTTCTACAGCATAACAGCTATATAACATGGTTTTAGAATATAATAAAAAAGGGAGGGTACAAGGGTAACCCACTCATAAATAACTAATATTAAAATATAAGTACATAATAACATAGAGGTAAGAATATGGTATGGATATTTTAATGACATACCACAAGAAAAGAAGACTTGAAAGGAAAGAGAAGATGCGTTTTCTTTTACAAGAAATTTGGCAGCCTAACAGCGTCACTTAAAAATCTAGAAAACAAATTGATGAGAGATGAAAGGGTCTCTCAAAAATTAGACATGAAATGTAAAGTAATGATAACATATAATAACATACCCTCAACATAAAGATATGGAAACTAGAAGACACAACAAAAAGGAAGCCATGACTTAAAAGAGGAGGGTGAAAGAATCCCTTACCTTGAAGAGTAACTTCGAAAGCTTGATGTTCGAGACCTTGGGAGGCTTGAGGGAACCTTGGGAGGACTTCTTAGGAGGTAAGGAGACCAGAACTTAATTGAGGAGGATTTTTTAATCAAAATGGTGAGGTAATGTCTTGATATTTATAGGGGAAGTGAGGGGACAAGGCATTAATTACCAAGGGACACCTCATTGGTGGTATTGGAAATACTATGGTCTATCAAATGGTATTTCCAAATTTTATTGGCCACTTGGTACACCTCATACCTTATCTTACTATTAATAAGTCTACCAGAATGATTTCATAATTATTACATCCTTAATGATGTCATTAAACACCCAAAACTCAAAACTGAAATTTCACTATTCAGCGAAAATTCATTTTTTTCAGAAAAATCCCCAAAAATCACCTTAACCTAATATCGATTATCTGAGCGTAAAATCACTATTCATAATCAAGGTGCCTAAATTATATTAATACTTTCTTTAATTGAGATTACTAATCCATTTAGTCACATTACTAATCCTAAGCGTAAAATCACTATTCATAATTTATTATTCACCAAAAAATAAGTTGATCTTATTAGACTCCAAATTTCTTACTGAACACATTTGCAGAAGACCATTTTTTTAAATCATTACACATCATTAATTATTTAAGGTTTACATAAATATTTTAAAATATCCTTTTTTCCAAAATTCATCAATAATATGCATCCTACATTTATCTAGACATTTGAGATTTACCAACATCACCATAAGAAGAAAATAACAATTTTATTTATATCAAAGGATTACATAAAGAAGTTACGGTCTCGTTACATAGCCTCTTATAACCCCAGCATAGGACCTAACTGTAAGGTGTGCTAAGGTGAGAGAATCCAAGGGCGGCACGGCCAATATTGCCCAAGAAGTAATTTCTATAAGCTTGAACTTCTCTTGAAGGCGATTCCATTCCAGCTTCACACGATGAAGTTCAGCTTGGGTTTGGTCCAGAGCAAAGCCCAGTGGTGCTACCTCCTTCCCCAGTTCCATTAGATGGGCTTCGATCAGCCCAAGACTACTGGATGAGGTCATCGTATCTTCTTTCTGTATTAATTAACCAAGGTCACTTGTTTTTATAGAAAAATCGCAACATAGAGTTTAGTTTCCAACAGTCATATTGACCAACGGTCATATAATAGTTGAAACCCAAGGGTCTTATTTTAATTATACTCATTTAATTAAAAGAAAATGTTTTGTTGATTATAAAATAACATAAAAACATAGGAAACATAACTTATTAAAAGTTCAGGTCGTTACATTCTTCCCCCCTTAAGAAATTTTGTCCCCAAAATTTTTAACTCATACCCTTAGAAGAGAAAAGGTGTGGGTACTTCTGCCTCATAGACTCCTCCGGTTCCCACGTGGCTTATTCATATTTGTGGTTCCTCCACAAAACCTTAACAAGGTGGGTATTCTTGTTACGTAGAACCTTTTCTATACGATCCAAGATATCCATTGGTTGCTCCTCATAAGAGAGGTCATGTTCCAGTTGTACCACCTTTGGGTTCAGTACATGTGAAGGGTCATGTATGTACTTCCTCAAGAGGGATACATGGAAGACATCATGAACTTGTGATAGATTTGGGGGAAGTTCAAGCCAATAGGCCTCTACTCCCATGCGATCAAGGATTTCATAGGGGCCAATGTACCTAGGGCTGAGCTTCCATTTCTTCCCAAACCTCATGACTCTCTTACAATGTGATATTCGGAGAAAGACCTTGTCACCAACATCAAACTCCAAGTCCCTTCGACGGTTGTCGACATAGCTCTTTTGCCGACTCGGAGCAGCCTTAATGTGTTGTTGGATGGCATGGACTTTTTCTGTCATCTCTTGCACAAGATCAGGCCCATGATGCTTTCTCTCACCAGCTTCATCCCAACAAGTAGGAGCTCTACATCTCTTCCCATATAGAGCTTCATAGGGTGCCATTTTATTGCTCGAGTGGAAGTTGCTGTTGTAAGAGAACTCAACTAAATGGAGATGTTGATCCCATCGACCTTTAAATTCCATTTTGCTAGTTCTCAGCATGTCCTTGAGTGTTTGAATAGTCCTTTAAGATTGGCCATCAGTTTGGGGGTGGTAGGCCGTACTAAAATTCAATTCAATGCTCAGAGCATATTGAAGACTTCTCCAGAATTTTGATGTGAACCTTGGATCATGATCAAATATGATATAAAGTGGAACTCTATGCAGCCTTACCACTTCCTTCACGTAAATCCTGGAAAGTTGATCAATAGATAAATCTTCCCGAATAGAGATAAAATGGGCAGTCATGGTGAGACGGTCCACAATAACCCGTATCGCATTGTTTCCTTTGGAAGTTCCCAGGAGACCAATGACGAAGTCCATTGTGATATTGTCCCACTTCCATGCTGGTATGGGTAGTGGTTGCAATACCCCTTTAGGAATTTTTCACTCTGCCTTCACTTTCTGACATACTAGGAACCTTGAAGTGTAGTCAACAATCTCCATTTTCATATTATCCCACCAAAAATGATCACGAAGGTCCCTATACATTTTTTTGCTCCCAGGATGTATAGAAAATGTAGAGCTATGAGCTTCATCCATCAGCTCCTTCTTTATTTACGGAATAGATGGAATACAAAGTCTTGTATTAAATTTTATTACACCTTCTTGATCAAAATTGAACTCAGGAAACCTTCCATCCATTACAGCCTCAAACATCCCTTGTAAAAAAGGATCTTCTATATGAGCTTTCTTGATATTATCTAGTAATGATGGTTGGGAAATAATTTGGGTTAGGGTTGATGATGTCCCTTCCCTTATAATTCCCATGTCCAGCTTTACTAGGTCATTGATCAAAGGATCCTTTTGAATCCTCATCATGGAAAGAACAACTGGTTCTTTCCTGCTTAATGCATCAGTAACTTTTTTTTTCTCTTCTGGGATGATAATGAATTGAACAATCATAGTCGTTAAGAAGTTCCAACCATCTCCTTTGTCTCTTGTTCAATTCCTTTTGTGTGAAAATATACTTCAAACTCTGATTTTTTGTGTATATATCACATTTATCCCCATAAAGATAGTGCCTCCATATCTTCAGAGCATGAACGACCACAGCTATCTCCAGATCATGTGTAGGATAATTCTGCTCATGATTCTTCAACTATCGAGATGCATAAGCGATGACCTTGATATTTTTCATAAGGATGCACCCAATCCCTTTCATATATGAATCGCTAAAAATAAAAAATCCATCTCCACTTGAGGGAAGAGTTAACATAGGTGCAGTAACCAATCTCTTCTTCAGCTCTTGGAAACTTTCCTCACACTTCTTTTCTCAGATGAGCTTGACCCCTTTTCGAGTTAACATGGTTAATGGATTATAAAGTCGTGAAAAGTTCTTCACAAACCTCCTATAATATCCAGATAATCCAAGGAAACTTTGAATATCAGTTATTGTAGTAAGCTGAGGCCACTCCTCTACAACTTTTGTCTTTGCAAGGTCAACTGTGATTCCTTCATTGGTTATAATGTTCCCCAAGAAAGAAACTTGTTGTAACCAGAAATCACATTTACAGAACTTCCCAAAAATCCTCTCCTTTCGTAGAGTTTGTAAAATATCCCTTAGATGATCCTCATGCTCCTCACGAATTTTGGAATATATCAGAATATCATCAATAAAAACTACCAGAAAGTTATCAAGGTATTCCTTAAAGACTCTATTCATCAAATCCATAAAAATATCAGGTGCATTAGTCAGTCTAAAGGGCATAACAACAAACTCATAATTCCCATAGCTTGATCAGAAGGAATTTTTTGGAATATATTATTTCTTTATCTTCAATTAATGATAACCAGAACAAAGATCAATCTTAGAGAATAATTGATCCCCATGAAGTTGGTCAAATAAGTCATCAATTCTTGGAAGATGGTATTTTTTCTTCACTGTGATCCCGTTCAGTTCTCCATAATCAATGCATAGCTGCATTGATCCACGCCTCTTCTTCACAAAGAGAATTGGTGCTCCCCAAGGAGACACACTTGGTCAGATAAACCCATTCTACAAAAGATCTTGGAGTTGTTTCTTTAATTCCTCCAGCTCCACGTTTTCCATCCTATATGGGTTCTTTGATATCGGTTGAGATCTAGGTATGAGTTCAATGGAGTATTCTACCTATCTATCTGGGGGAGGTCCAGGTAACTCCTTAGGAAATACATCCATGTATTCGTGGATGATGGTGACACTTTCTATCTTTAAACTCTCATCTCCTTCTTCTTCTTCACTAACCAACTCCATAGAGAAGGATATAGGAGGTTCTTCTAGACCAAGATCAGGTTGATATGTCTCTCCATGGAAGATAACTGTAGATTTTCCATTCAAGGCTACTGATATTTCCTTGCTTCTACAATTGATCTTAGCATTATACTTTGAGAGAATGTCCATCCCTAGTATAATGTCGAATTCCAGCAAGGGAATGACTACTAGATTTGTGATAAGATTGTGCTCACTAATATACATACTAGAGTTTCTAAACATTGATGATGCTTGAATAGTCCCACCAGGAGTCTTGACTGATAAATCTACTTTTAGCATACTAGGGGTTGAATCTAAATTCTTTGAAAACATGGATAAAATAAAGGAATGCGTAGAACTAGAATCAAACAAAGTACTTGATAGCTTTGAGAGTACAACAAGAGTACCTGATACCACATCATTCGGAGCATCGACATCAGATGTCATGATAGAAAAAGCACAGCCTTGATCCCTTGGTCTTTGCTAAGGCTGATGGTGGTTCCCCTCCACTGCCCTTGGATTTGGGCAGTGATTGGAAAAGTGCCCAAGTTTTCCATACTTGAAGCATTGGACATCTGGTAGGGCCTTCACCATCTTCCCCTTGTTGTTTGCATTTGGAAGTTTAGGTTTCACCTCACCATGATAATTCCTCGCAATGTGGCCATCTCCACCACACTTGTATCACTTCCCACTCCCGAGCAGGAAGTTCCACGAATGGTTCTTCCCACATTTATTACACGTGGGAAGTTGTACTTTCTTTCCACCTCTTCCTTGATCGTAGTTCCTCCCTAAGTTTGGCTCCAACGATCTCTTCTTATCATTGGATTTATGAGACCACTGCGTCTCTCCAAACTCCAGTTCAACTTTCATCGCACTCCGCACGATATCCTCATAGCTATCATAGTCTTGGTTGGATAGATTCTTCCACAGGTGAGGTATTAATCCACCGAAGAATATATCAACCTTACCATTTGGATCCATGACAAAGCTAGAGGTATATCGTGAAATTCGGGTGAATTTCATCTCATAGCTTCCAACATATTCGTTCGCCTTCTACTTCAGCTCGATAAAATCTTGCTCCATTATTGTTCTCATGGAACGAGGAAAATACTTACTGAAAAAGATCCCTCTAAACTCTTCCCACTCCATAGCTTCAACTTCCACTCTTTGCCTCGTGTTTTTGATCAGTTCCCACCACTGATCAGCTTCCCCTTCTAAGCGATAGACAGCCAGGGTGACCTTCACTTTCTCTGAATAGCGGAGCACAGAAAAGATCTTCTCGATGGAGTTGATCCACTGCTCAGCAATCAATGGGTCAATCGATCCACTGAAGGTTGGTGGTTGTTGACGTATAAAGGACTCAACAGAATGTTTTTCCCTTCGCGGTGAGATCAGTCTCTCATCTTGATTCAAGTTATTTCCCATAACTTGAGTCAGTTGGTTCATCATTCTCATGAATGTTTCCATTCTATCTTCCATCGAAGGGTCGTCATCACAAGGTGCATTGCGCTCACCATTTTCATGGTTCCTCCTATTTCCCGCCATTTTCTAAAAGAGTAAAACCTCAGTGAGAAACTTATTTCATTTACAAATCTTTTAACTAAAACTTCATGCTTAGACAATTACATTTCTCTATAATTCCTTCATAATGATTCATAAAAAGCTTGTGATTAACCAAACATATCCCCTGGGAGTGTCATAACCAAGAGTGCACCAAGGCCCTTTATTTTGCACTAGTTCCCATTCGATTCTATCTCAAAGCGGTGTTTTCAGGTTTTACCCCTATGTAGATTTGTGCTAGAGCCACCTCTACCTGCTCGTATCCAGACAAGGATTTATTTGTTTGATAAACCACTTACTCAATACTTCCCAAAATACCATGAAGTTTTCCTATATTTAAACCTTTCTAAAGGGTTCTTCCTAAAGTTTTCAAAGCCTAATTTACATAAAAAACTAAAGTATCCTTTGATACCAACTGTGGCATCCCGCCTTTTTATTATATAACTTTTCATTACATTTTACAAACAGAGGATCTTTAAAGTCTAGTGTCTTGGAAATCAGAAACATAAACCATGAAAACAACATAGAACATTATTTTAAACCAATTGTAAGGCTTCAACATAGTTTCATCCTATGTACAATTAATTCATCTCATATCCTGGAGACATACATCAAAGTAAAGGGTGAGGAGAAGGCCCAGTAAGGGAAAACAAGGAATCAGTTTACTTGTGATATCAATAAGAACTTGAATAAGAACATAATGACATGAGAAATGGAAGTATAGGAATATCATAATGAAAAGAACATGAAACATACTTGAATATGTTGCTTCAACATTTCATTTAGAAATTCATGAACATGTCACCGAGGTCCATCCCCAAGGTTTCATGAAAATTATCAAGGTTATTCACCAAGGTTTCAGAAAAATTAACAAGGTTGTTCACCAAGGTATCGTGAAACTTGTCATCTCTAGAGATTAATTCTTTACCCAATGCATTGTAACGCTATCAGGACGCACCCTTAATATTTTTTTACTTTCATGTGAGCCACATATATCATAATCAAACAATTCATAAATAACCCATAGACAATAAAAGAAATGGGTTTCATTTCAAAATCATGACGTTTTAAAGAGTACATAAAAATGATATTGTTATATCATTTATAACCCATAGAAAGGGAGTGAGGGTTACATATATGTAAATTCCAGAATAAAATATATAATTTTTTTGTATTTATGAACACCCATAGAAAATAAATAGGACTGAGTATTCACATATATAAAACAAGATAATTTCTTGAGAGAAAGAGAGAGAACTTTTGAGACAAAATTTCTACAGCACAACGTCTATATAACATGGTTTTAGAAAATAATAAAATAGAGAGGGTACAAAGGTAACCCATTCATAAATAACTCATATTTAAATATAAGTACATAATAACATAGAGGTATGAACATGGTATGGATATTCGAATGACATACCACAAGAAAAGGAAACTTGAAAGGAAAGAGAAGATGTGTTTTCTTTTACAAGAAATTCGGCAGCCTAACGGCGGCACTTAAACAACCATAAAACAAATTTATGAGAGCGGAAAGGGTCTATCAACAATTAGACATGAAATGGAAAGTAATGATAACATATAAGAACAAGCCCTCAACATAAATAGATGGAAACTAGATGACACAACAAAAAGAAAGTCACGACTTAAAAGAGGAGGGTGAAGGAATCCCTTACCTTGAAGAGTAACTTCAAAAGCTTGAAGTTTGGGACATTGGGAGGCTTGAGGGAACCTTGGGAGGACTTATTGGGAGGTAAGGAGATAAGATATTTTTTGAGGAGGATTTTGGAATGAAAAAGATGAGGGAATGGCTTGGTATTTATAGGGGAAGTGAGAATATAAGGCATTAATTACCAAGGGACACCTCATCGGTGGTATTGGAAAAAGTATGGGCTATAAAATAGTATTCCCTCGTGGTATTGGCCAATTGGGACACCTCATAACCTATATTACTATTCATAAGTCGACCAGAATTATTGCATAATTATTACATCCTTAATGATGTCATTGAACACCCGAAACTCAAAACTGAAATTTCACTATTCACCGAAAATTCATTTTTTTCAGAAAAATCCACAAAAATCACCTTAACCTAATATCGATGCTCTGAATTCAAAAATGAACCCCATTTTATAAAAAAAATTATAAATTTTTTTAATTTAATTTTTAATTAAAAAATACTATTCACCCGAAAAAACTAATACTTGACTAACAATTTCTGAAACAGTTATTTACCTATTTTATTGAATCATGTTACTTAATCAAGGTGCCTAAATTATATTAATACTTTCTTTAAGTGAGATTACTAATCCATTTGGTCACATTACTAATCATAATCGTAAAATAACTATTCATAATTTACTATTCACCAAAAATTAAGTTGATCTTATTAGACTCAAAATTTCTTACTGAACACATTTGCAGAAGACCATTTTTTTAAAATCATTACACATCATTAATTATTTAAGGTTTACATAAATATTTTAAAATATCATTTTTTCCAAAATTCATCAATAATATGCATCCTACATTTATCCAGACATTTGAGATTTACCAACATAACCATAAGAAGAAAATAACAATTTCATTTATATCAAAGGATTACACAAAGTAGTTACGGTGTCGTTATATAGCCTCTTATAACCCCATCATAGGACCTAATTGTGAGGTGTGATAAGGTGAGATAATCTGAGGGCGGCTCGGCCAACATTGACTGAGTAGTAATTTCTATAATCGTTTACTTCTCCCGAAGACGATTCTGTTCCAACTTCACACGATAAAGTTCGGCTTGGGTTTGGTCCAGAGCAAAGACCAGTGGTGCTACCTCCTTCACCAGTTTCGTTAGATGGTATTTGATCGGCCCGAGACTACTGGATAAGGTCATCATATCTTCTTTTTGTATTAATTAACATAGGTCACTTGTTTTTATAGAAAAATCGCAACATAGAGTTTAGTTTCCAACAGTCATATGAACTAACAGTCATATAATAGTTTGAAACCCAACGGTCTTATTTTAGTTATACTCATTTCATTAAACAAAAAAGTTTCATTGAGTATAAAATAACACACAAACATAGGAAAAATAGCTTATTAAAGTTCGGGTCGTTACAATGTATGTACGCATGAATGATGTTTTCATTTCCTTATTAAATTGAATGGAAGTAAGTAAATGACATATATATATACATAAATAAAGTAGAATTATTGTTTCATATATTTCATTTCAATTTATTATATATACTTTATAATCATTCTTGAATGATTAATGTGGAAAATGAATCTCATCATGTCGTGGAGACGATAAGTCATACGTACGCACGAGAAATGATATCGTTCCCATAACTGTTGAATGGTATTGAATTGGATGGTGTATAATGTCTCAGAATTAGTATCCAGTTATAATAATCGTATATAGTTATTATTTCCATCATTATATCCATCCAGGTAAGGTTGTAGTGAAATATAGATTACGTCACGGCATGGAGACGGTAAGCTGTACATACGCATGCGTGGTGATTTCATTTTTCATAGGATTGATAGAAGGTGAAATAGGGTTGTTTCATATTTATAATAACATATCGTTATATGAGTGATAATTATGTTATTACTTTATAATGAAACAACTAAATAAGAGGAAGTAGAAGAAGAAATAAATTTAAATAATCGGTAGAAGTGATTACCTCTTCCTCAACATGCCTCCTTTAAACATCCTATTAGGGTACTAGAGTTGGTTTTTTGAGAAGACCAAAACATTGAGAATGTAATTAGGAAATTTTAGAAGAGAAATGGGCAGGGTTTGGACAATATTTAAGGCTTAAAATGGAGTGAATAGGAAAAGGAAGAGGTTTCCTTTTATAAGGGAGGAGAGGGGCACTTTAGGAATCTCTCAAAAAAATAGATTATTATAAATTCAATATCGACTAAAAATCTTCCAAAACTTATTTAATTTGAAGATACGATTATTTTTGTTCTAATAACCACCATAAAATAATTGTTTTACAATTTTTGAATATTTTTGTATCCTTATCGTTTTTGTTTTACCCTTATTTTGCTCTTTTTAATTTGACTGTGATATCATCTTATTTACACGGTGTTGGTTAATGTAATTACCATATCATGTCAAACGACCCAAAAAAAGTTATTAATGACATATTTGGTATTATATTAACCATTTTGCAGAATATAAAATTTTTAGGATTTTAATATCATTTAATAAACTATTTTATTTTTTAAGTTGTGAATTATGTCAATTTTGGACAGTATTCATATTTGAGTTTTTAAAAAATTCATAAGAAACTGATTCCTTCAAAACAAAAGCTTAAATGAATCCCTAGTATTTAAATGTCATCTAGAAAATTCTTGGATGGAATCAAAATGTCCAAATTAAATTTATTTTAATATTTATACACTCTTTTATTTGAATCATTCATTAATGAGGTAATCACTACATCATAATTGTGTCATAAATAAATATATTTATCTAATGTCTAAAAATTATAAATAAAATACTATGATGTAGGAAAAATTTATATATATATATATATAATGACTATATATAGACATAGAGATCAGTTATATAATACTATATTAAAATCGATTTAGTAAAATATATATGTTTAGGTTATAATTATCTTTACTTTAAATTAATTCTTATAAAATGTCATTTTCACATCCAAGTGAATCCATGGGGTCCCAAAATCGACCCAAGGATAACCATGGTCAGAAATATCTTATCCAATAGGATTATTACATGTTTTAGGGTTGTTTAATAATATTATAATATTAGTTTTTGCCCTTATTTACCAAATTTAGCATTTAACCGCGTTAAATAAAATAATTACTGGAGTTACTATTCATAATGTTTAAAAATAAAAGGTACCTATTAACACAATTTGGACCTCATGATTCTAAATATATAATCCATTTTTTGAAATTCAAAAAACAGAAGTTGCAGTAATAAATTTAAAATTAATTCCCGTTGATGAGAAAATGAATCTTAAAAGTCTAAACATTACAAAAGATTGAAATGATTTTACCTATAAATTCAATGTAAAATTAATGATAATGACATAAAATATATTAAATGGTAAAGATATATTCTATTTATACATTAAAACAATTCAATATTATAATTTAACCATATAAATTATCTCGATGAAAAAAGTTCTTTTTAGTTAAAAATTTTCATATTTTTTCTATTCATAAAAATCTAAAAGTTATCCAAAAAATATCAAAAACATACGCAATGTAAATTTTTATATCATTATTTAAATGAATAAGTTTATTTTGTCAAATTTAACTTATAAACATGTCAAAAACAATATTTAAAATCGGTGTGACATCAAAAGGTGACAAAAGTTTATTTTTTTGAAAAATAATTCTTTTTTCAGAAAAAATGATTTTGTTTTCATATCATGTGTAAGATGAACTATAATGTTATATAAAATTCAGAATGTGGTTAATACTATTCATAATGGCTAGTTTATATGATATTTTAATAATATATCGTTGTTTAGTGAAACTTGGTATCACGTACAATGCAAGTTATCGAGGAAGGTCGCTCTTCCATATAACAGAAGCCAAATCAGTGTTGTGTGTAGTGATAGCTTAATTTGGTGTAACGTATAACATAATCCATTATTATTTCATTTTTATATTGAAAAAAATCTATACTGAGTGTTGAATTCTATTACAAGAACTTGAAATTGTGTGTAACACGAGACATCAAAGATATTAAAAGGCATTTATCTCATAAAATCCCGGGGTGTTACATTCTACCCCCTTAAAATGAATTTCGCCCTTGAAATTAAACAGGGTTATAAATCATTTACTACTTGAAAGTTTCTTTCATGTAAATATACATTGAAAAAAAGAAATATTAAAACTTCATTTTAAAAAGGAATGTTATAAACATGAGAGTTACCCAAAGTAACTCATAGGAGAACATAGGTGGGAAGTGAAAACATGGATATAAAAGAGAAATATAACCATTATGTTCTGGTGGAGAGTGGTAGAGAACATGGCTAGGAAAAATTCAATAATAAAACATCCATAAATTTTGGATGATCTAAGGTACCATCTGATTAATTAGATATGAAGGTATTAGGATAACATTTTTGGTTTTCAAGATCCTTTCCCTAAATATGAAGAACGTGAGAATAAATACTTACTTGATTTCAGAACATTATCATCATTGGTCGTGCCTTAAAAAATTTCCGCTTCATCTCTAATTTAATGAAATGAAATTGAATTTTACATTTGTAAAGTGTTAGAAGATCATGCGATAGAATGATAGGTAATTCCATTTGTCTCAATAAAAAGGTTAGCATAAGTTATAAAATATACATAAGTTCATATATGGTGAGATTAATCATATATGGTTCCAAAAATGGACTTAAAATTCATTTATCATACTGCTTAAATAAAATAAAACTAATTTATACTAATCAGGGACTTCCTGTATGCCAGTGGTAGGTGATAAAGGCCAGTCGCACTTCAATTGTGTGTTCGATTCTCACATCCTTGTCTGACGCGATGGGTTGTCGCCAGTCCTGTGGGTTGTCCTTTTTCTAAAACTATACTATTATAACATTCTAGAAATAATATAAAAAACGTTCTATCCTTAAACAATTCTATCTAATTTCCATCTTAATCTATTCCAACCTTTAGGCTTATCCAAAATACTTCCGTCCAATCTCACAGTACAAAGAAAACAATTACCAAAAAGGTCATACAACAAGCATATGAATACCATCATCTATCCCCCAAATATCATTAGATATATATTTTTGGTCACATTCCAAACATGTTAATTCCTTAATCATGTATTCTCTTGAAACATTAATTACCATAGAACCTTAGTGAAAAAATGAATTCTGCCAAAAGTTAACTCTTTCTACACACCAAAATCACAAAAATTATATATACTCAAACCATGCTATACCTTTATACTTATACCATTCATGATATCATTAATACTATCAATCATCTCATTATCTCATTATCCCTTCATTATGCACATATCATGTGATTTCCAAAAACATTTGAATAACTTTTCATGGTTACCAGTACCATTCAATATATACTTTCAAATACTTAAGTAAAAAAATAGTGTAACAATACTTAGTTGTTTCTTTATTCCATAGTACCATTAAATTACTTATAAAAAATTACTCTTTATAAACACAAAATCATTCCACTAACTTCTTAAACCATTGACTGAGCTTCATCATTTTATTACTTAACACATCTTTCATCTCATAGATCATTTGTAGTATCTTCATCACCATTAACATAAATACTACCCATACAACCATTTTGATTCACTTTATGAGATTTCCCATTAGGGTATTGATTTTCATAATAAACGTACATTCCACATTTAAAAAATTTAACCATTATTGATGTCTTACCATTATCCTTGTCCATTGTGTTAACATAACCTTTTCCTTTGAAATTACTGGATTTGTGTTCTTCTTTTCCACACCCAAAACAAATATAGTTACTTTGAAACATTATCCTTGATGCCTCTTCCCACATTATTTACATGAGGAGAATTGATCTTTCTTTCCTCTATGATGACCATGAAACTTCATCTTTCTCTTTTTAGATGCATCAGTAAATTCACCAAAGTTGAGATTATTGATCATATTATGAGATTTCTGATTAGGCATAATAATGATGTTTCTCCTTCCAAATCCCATTTCATTTGTTTTCTCATGGATAATATCATTCCATTGTCCATAATATTCTCCATTAACATGAATCCTCCAGTTTCCATCCATTTTCTCAAACCCAAATAAATATTTTGAGAGGAAAAAATCATACTAGGAAAATAACATAATCAAGGGGGGGTACTTTCAATCTATAACATCTTAGGTTTAATCCTAGTTTATTCATTATTGTTATCATAATTCTAGTATTGTAACCTATACTTATTCCTAACCTTAGAGACATCCCTAGATATACCTTATAAATATCTCTAGAGATATCACTAATGTTTTCGCATGAATGTTTCCAAAGGATGATTAAACCTTAACTCTGATACCAACTGTAGAGACCCAAGCTTGATGTACATGGAAATTACATTTCTTTTGAGGAATAATTAATACATGGAACAAACATACGCCCAAAGACCGTATTAGTTTAGTGCCTTTGGAAACTCAGAACATAATCTTCTAATCATTGTGAAAGATCTTCAACATATCCCATAAAGATATTCCACATTTTTTCTCCTACATAAAAATTTTATTTATATCTTGGGGAAAATAAAACATAAAAAGGGTGAGATCAAATGCTCAATAAGGGTAAAAATGGAGAAAATAAAACATTCCATAAACATTTGAACAAAAAAACATGAACATAATGTTTATGCATCAAAATCATGAGAAATGACATAAATCTTGGGAGTATGTAAGACATAGATCATAAGGGAACATTATCCATGATAGAACAACATTGGCATAAAACATGTAATTGTGAAAGACAATTAAGCACAAAATATTATTTCCATTGTAGCCAAGGCATTGGTTCCAAGACCGTCATTGTGGGCGAAGTCCATTACTGAACCGGGTTTACTTTCTATTTCAACCCTATATTACTTAACCAGATTTACTTTCTGTTCCAGCCATGTCTATCTCATGAGATACAAATCTTTACCCAATGAATATGATGGAGATATAGGTCCCACCCATCCCATAATTAAACCATTCTTATGTGTTCCACAAAAACATAAATCATACACCACAACATAACTCATGTAATAAAATGGGATTCTTAAACATCATTCCATCATAAGATAATCTTTATAAGATAATAGGACATCATAAAATTAATTCCATCATAACAAAATCAAATAAAAGTAATAATAGGGATATAAACATAACCCTATATTATCTTAGATAGAAAATAATTTTGATAAAACACTTGAACATAGTTCTTGAGGAAAATATCCTTTCTTCTTCAAAAACATTTTATTTCTCAATATGTCGTTCAATTTTTTTTAAAAAGAAGTTAATTGAAAATAAACATCAAAACTCATAAATTAAGATTCATGGAAATAATTACCTATGAAAACGTAAAAATCATTTCATGCTGTATAAGTTAAAAAAACATTCTCCTTGTACTTTTGCTAGAAAATTCAAAAAGTACCTCATATGATAAACAAGAGAAAGATTCCTTCCTTACCATGTGGTAAAAGTCAACAAAGGGTAAAAATGAATTTAAACATACCTGGAATAATAGTATACATTTTATGAAAACACTTTTAGAAAACATGGACATGGCTGATAAATATAACCCTAGTAAATACTTACGAATAAACAATCTCAGATAAAAACGAGATTGGAAAATTTATCCCTTACCTTAGGTCCAATTTCATCCATACGTGTCTGAAATTCCTATATAGGGGTTTTAAACATATTATAAACCTTTAAAAGAACCATTAAATTATTTATGATATCATATATTATTCACATAAAACATTATATTACATGTTCATTTGTTAATTTGATGTTAATGCAACGATTTGGATAATAATCGTTTTATTTATCGTACGTGTTTTGATTTGTTATTCATGATATTATTACATATAAAATTATTTAATTACTTCCATAATGTAAAAATTTATTTATATATCATATATATTTAGTATATCAATATGTATAATAGATCGATAAATGGAATGGAATACACCGTTCATGGGGACAGTAGATCGTACATACACATGAACATTGTTTTCGTTTCCTTATTAAATTGAATGGAAGTAAGTAAATGACACATACTTATATTTATATATATAAATATAGTAGCATTATAATTTCATATAATTAATTTATATTTATTATATATATTTTATAATCATTCTTGAGTGATTAATGTGGAAAATTAATCTCATCGTGCTGTGGAGACGGTAAGCCGTACGTACGCACGAACGATGATATCATTCCAATAATTGTTGAACGGTATTGAAATTGATTGTGTAAAATATCTCATAATTTTTATTATGTTATAATAATCATATACAGTTATTATTTACACTATTATACCCATCCAAGTAAGGTGGTGGTGAAAAACAGACTACACCATAGCGTGGAGACGGTAAGTCGTACGTACGCACGCGCGGTGATTTCGTTTTTTGTAGGATGGATAGAAGGTGAAATAGGATTGTTTAATATTTATAATAACATATAATTATATGAGTGATACTTATGTTACTAATTTATAATTAAACAACAAAATAATAGGAAGTCGAAGATGAAATAAATTTGAAAGAATCGGTAGAAGAGATTACCTCTTCCTCGATGTGCCTCCTTTAAGCTTCCTTTTAGGGCACTGGAGGTGGTCTTTTGAGAAGAAAATAACCTATAGATTGTAACTAGGAAAGTTAAGAAGAAAAATTGGAAGGGTTTTCCGAGCTTTAAGGCTTAATATGAAGTGAATAGGAAAGGGAGGAGGTGCCTTTTTATAATAGAGGAGAGGAGAACTTTAAGAATCTCTCGAAATATTAATTTATTATAAATTAAATTTTGATTAAAAATGGTCCAAAACTTTTTTTAATTTTAATATAAGATGATTTTGGTTTTAATAGCCATAATATATTAACTTTTTGACAAGTTTTGAATATTTTTGCATCCTTATATTTTTGGTTTTACCCTTATTTTACCCTTTTTAATCTTACCATGATATCATGTTATTTACACATTGTGGATTAATGTAATTACCATATCATTTTAAAATACCCAAAAAAGGTTATTTATGACATATTTGGAATTATATTAACCATTTTCCCGAATATTATATTTTTAGGAATTTAATATCATTTAATAAACTATTTTATGTTTTAAGTTATTAATTATGTCAATTTTAGACAATATTCATATTTTACTTTTTAAAAATTTCATAAAAACTGATTCCTTCAAACAAAAGGCTTAAACATATCCCCAGTATTTCAATGTCAGCCAGAAAATTATTTAATGGAATAAAAATGTTCAAATTAAATTTATTTTAACATTTATAAATTCATTTATTTGAATCTTTCATTAATGAGGTAATCATGACATCATAATTGTGTCATAAATAAATATATTTATATAATGTATAAAAATTATAAATAAAATACCATGATTTTGGAAATTGTTTTATCTTTATAATTACTATATATATACATATATATCAGTTATATAACCCAATATTAAAATCGATTTAGTGAAATATATATGTTTATGTTATAATTATCTTTACATTAAATTAAGTCTTATCAAATGTCATTTTCACATCCAAGTGAATCCATGGGGTCCCAAAATAGACCCAAGTATGCACATGGTCGGAAATATCTTATCCAATAGGATTATAACATGTGTTTGGGTAGTTTGATAATATTATAATATTAGTTTTTACCCTTATTTACCATATTTACCCTTTAATCGCGGTAAATAAAATAATTAATGGAGTTACTATTCATAAAGTCTATAAATAAAAGGTACCTATTTAAAAAAATTGGAACTCCTAATTAAAAATATTTAATCCATTTTTTCAAATTAAAAACACATAAGTTGTTGTAGTTAATTTAAAATTAATTCCCGTTGTTGATAAAATGAGTCTTAAAAGTTAAAACATTGCAAAAGATTGAAATGATTTTAACTATGAATTCAATGTAAAATTAATGATAATGACATAAATTATATTAAATGGTAAAAATATATTCTATTTATTCTTTAAAAACAATAAATATTATTATTTAACCATAAAAATAATCTCAATGAAAAAAATTGTTTTTATTTAAAATTTAGCGTATTTTTACTATTCATCAAAATATGAAAGTTATCAGAGAATTATAAAAAATTTATCCATTGCAAATTTTTATATCCTGATTCAAATGAAGAATTCTATTTTATCAAATTGAACTTATAAATGTGTCAAAACCGTGATTTAAAATGGTTATGACATCAAAAGTTGACAATACTGTATTTTTTTGAAAAATACTTCTTTTTTCTAAAAAAATGATTTTGGTCTCATATCATGTGTAAGATGAATAATGATGTTATATAAAATTCCAAATGTGGTTAATAATAATCATAACGGATAGTTTATATGATATTTTAATAATATATCGTTGTTTATTGAAACTTGGTATCACATACAACGCAAGCTATCGAGGAAGATCGCTCTTTCATGTAACGCAAGCCAAGTCAGTGTTGCATGTAGTGCAAGCTTCATTTGGTGTATCATATAACATAATCCAATATTAGTTCATTTTTACTTTGAAACAAATATATACTCAGTGTTTAATTCTATCAAAAGAACTTGAAATTGTGTGTAACAAAATTTATCATAGAATTTTAAAAACAATCTATCTCATAAAATATTGTGGTGTTACGATAGTGATGCATCATGGAAAGGACATGGTTGTGTCCTTATATAGAATTATAGTTTTATTTCATATACATCAAGGTTGATAAAAAAATCCTTAATAGAACTATCCAACTCATGAGCTTTAGTTGGCTACTATAATCCTTTCTTTGAAGATAAGGAGACACTATCTATATAGTGAAATATGTGAGATATATACATATCACAAGAGTTTGAAATATATTTTATTACCAAAAGTACTCAATATGAGGCAGAGGATATGAATCGAGCTAATCAAGGATTATTATTTTTCAATACACTACCACCTAGTGAAGGAAAATAAGCTAGTATATTCATTGAGCAGGAAGGGTTATGGAATTCTGAAAAAAATCAGAATTAAAAGGGATCATGTGTCTATGGATCTAGTAATAATATATATGGAAATTATCAATGTAGGTGAAACAAAAAAAACATTTTCCAATCATTTCCAAACGATATTTATTAGAAAGGATAAAAAGTTCTCAATCTGATGATGATAATTTCCAAAACAAAATTAATATTGTGAATGATGTGAAATTGAAATTCTTCTTATGTGAAGATGGTACTTTGATGTTTTGAAAGAGGATTTATATTCCCTTTATACCAGATTTAAAAAGTTATTTCTTGGATTATTCTCATTGTTCAATATTATCTATACACCATTGTAGCACTAATATGTATAAATATTTTTAGGAACATTTTTTGTGGTATAATATAAACTAGGAAATTTCTGACTATGTGTCAAGATGTCTATTTTTCCAAAAATTGAATGATAAGAGACAACATCCTAGAGGAGTCATGAAACCTATTCTTATACCTCTGTGGAAATGGGATGACATTATAATGAAAGTTTTTTTAGGATTACCAAGGACTATAAGAAAGAATGATGTGATATGGGTTATAATTTTTCACTTTACCAAATCATCAAATTTTCATGAAATAATAGCATATTTACCATTGAATATCCTAGAAAAACTCTTCATTAATGAATTTTTAAGGCTTCATAGTGCACCTCTTTCAATTTTTTATGATCATGAGCCAATATTTATATCATATTTTTTCAAAAAAAAACATAAGTCCCTTGATAAAAAACTATATTTGAGCACAGCTTATCACCCTCAAACTAACGGGTAGTCGGATTAGACTATCCAAACTTTAGAAGACATGTTGAGGTCCTGATCACATGACATTAAAGGTTTATGGGATTAGTATTTTCCTTTGGTATAATTTTCCTATAACAATATCTTCCAATCAAGTATTCAAATGGCATTGTATGAAGGGTTTTATAGAAATAGATGTCGTAGACCATCTTGTTTGGATGGAGATGGTGAAAGGAAGCTTGTACGCTTGGAACATGTAGGGGAAACAATAACACAGGTAAAGAATATTCAAACCCATATCAAAGAAACTCAAAGTATTAAAAAGATAAATGATGATAATAAAAGGAAGGATTTGGAAATTCATGTGGGAGATCATGTTTTCTTGAATGTAACTCCATGGAAGGGTATTAAAAGATTCATTAAGAAAGGAAAACTAAGTCCTAGGTTCATCAGAACTTTTGAAATTATAGAATGAATTGGAACTGTGGATTATAATTTTGAAATTCCACCTATCTCTTCTAAATTAAAGGATGTTTTCCATATCTATTTTCTAAGTAATTCCATTCTATAGAGAACACATGTTCTCACTTCTGATAAAAAATAACTAGAACTTGATTTATATAACTGTGAAGAGCCTCTCTGAATTCTTGATACTAGAGAGAAAGTTTTACAAAATCAGATAACTCTAAAAGTAAAGAATCTATGTAGAAACTAAAAAATGGAAGAATTGTAATGGTAACATGGTAAAATTATGATGATAAACTGTCCATATATTTTTTTGAGGTGATATTCTGGGAATTTTGAGGATGAAAGTTTTGAAAAAGGAAAGAATGTAACACCCCATGATTTCAAGGTACATTTTATTTTAGCTTACATTGAACACGAAACCTATCTATAGAACACAATGATGTATTAACCTAACCTTTTCAAAAGATGTTATGAATAGTTTTAACTAACTTATGAACATATATGGTTTATCAAAATATAAGTTTAATTCATTGGATAAAAAATATTTACTAATATAATGGAAATATTTTATAAAATTATTTTAATTAGTGAATCATTTTAATGAAATATATATGTTATATATTCATTAAAATATTTTTTATATTAATCCAATAGATTTTATATGAATACGATAAGAAAAAACCCAATTTTACGCATAAAAACACATGTTTTTCTAAAGGGTGATTTTACAAATTTTTTATGGAAAACCAATTTTAAATATAATTTTTGAGAATTTTAAAATTTTTATATGGAACAATTAACTTATTATTTGAAATAGGTATATAATAATTTACTTTGGATGATGTTTTTTTTATTTTTTTAATAAGTTTCATGTTTTGGTGAATAGTGAAAACTAATAGTTTGTAATTAAAAATAACTTTTTCCCTCATAATTATCTGTAGTGTTAAATTATATTTTTGATTGGTTTTAAATTATAATTATAATTTATTTTTTATCAATTAATCCAATTTAGGTTATTATCATCAATTTTACATTTAATTTTGGTATAAAAACATTTCAATCTTTTTCATGGCTAAACGTTAATAACTTATTTTCTCACCACGACAACAGTATTTATTGTAAATTAACTATTGAAACTTTTTTGTTTTGAATTTTTAAAAATATATTCATATTTTGAATCAGTGGTTCCAAATAATGTAAATATTTTTATTTTATTTTTTTTGCATTACGAATAGTAGTTTTATTATATTTTTGTTAACAGGGTTAATGAAAAATCGATTAATTAAAGTAAAAATAAAATTATAAAATTACATGAACAATTATCCAAATTTCATTGGATGAGTGGTGTTAAACCAAAAATAATCCTTGGGACAAGATTTTAACCATTTTAGGCCACTTGGATTGGAGTAATACATTTATTATATTTTACTCAAAGAAAAGTTATAGAAGTCACCCTCATATTTTTAATAATTATATCATTTTTATTATAAAGTTATACAGAATATAAATTAGATTATAAATATTTTTTTAAAGGATAATTTTTATACTTGTCATGGTAATTTTATTTTAATTTTAATGAAATAAATAATCACATTAGAGTATTTTAGAATGGTGATGTAGTAATTGTTTAATTAATAGAAATGTCAAATAAAAGATATTCAAAATATTAAAATAAATATAATTTGATACAATTAATTTCATCCATGAATTTTATGGATGCATTTTACTTGTTATTAATGATTTAATAGTGTTGGATTGACGATATCATGTTGTTATGATGTTTTTAAAAATAAAAATATTGAATAGTGTCAAAATTGAAACTAATGATATTTTATGAATGTAATATTTTACTAAATTATGTAAAAAAATTAATATATTAAATAAGGACAAGGGTGTTATATATGGTCGAAAATTTCATATATTCACAATTTATTTTCCAATTGAAAATTTATATTTAAAAATTAAATCCTGTTAACATTAATTATTTTTACCATTTTTAATATTAAAATAGGTTAACTAAGGGTTAAATCAAAAAGATATGGTTTAAAATTACATAAAATCCTATCTAAAATTTATTGGTTGATAATATTTCAACCTTATCTCATATTAATTGTGATAAATTAATTTTTTTTGGTATTTATATTCAGATTTATTTTATTATAAATTAATAGTTTTGGAGATTCCAAAAAATGTCCCTCACCCCAATTATAAAAGGGGACCTTCTCCCTCATCACATTTCATCGCCTAAATCCATCTATCTAGACCCAACCCAGAAAATATATCTTTTAAAGTTACATATACACATCCAATAGGTTATTTAATTGTAAAATTTCTATCCCTAGTGTCCCTAAGGGGTTATCCAATGGAGGATCGCTAAAGAAGAGGTAAATGTCTTTACTAAATCCTACAAAATTATTTCTTCTTCTACAAGATCTTGATGAATTGTTTCCATTATAAATTAATAAATACAGTATAATATATATTATAATATGTAATTATGATTTTTTAACAACTATGTTACAACATTTATCCATCCTATGAAAAATGAATTCACCACACGTGCATACATACGATCTATCGTCTCCACACTGTGGGGTAATATTTTTTTCAATACCACTTTAATTGGATGGGTATAATGAAGGAAATAATAAATATATATGATTATTATAAAATTATATTTATTATTTAAAATTAATATACTATCTACTTCTTTACAATTTCATCATTAATGGAATGATACTGTCACTTGTGCATTCGTACGACCTACCGTCTCCACGATGCGATGAGATTCATTTTCCATGTAACCCTTCTGGAATGATTTAAAAAAATATGTATAATGAGTAAATATAATATATATGAACATAATATAATTATTTAGATGAAATAAATATATCCTATTCATATGAAACATTACTTACATTACAAAACATGCATAAGGAAAATAAACAAGTTGACACCCGAAGTAAGGGTAATAACAAAATATTGTTAACAAAATGATATAATAAGATCATATATGATATCATAAATATGGATATGGGTTTTCTATATATTAATAACATGTTTTAAACCATTATAAAGAATTATAAAGAATGTTCAACTAAATTAAATTGCATGGTAAGGGTTAATTTCACAATCTAATTTTTATTCGAGATTTTATCTGCATAAGTATATACCCGGGGATATTTATCATCTATGATTATGTTTCTTAAAAAAATACAGAATATTTTTACTATTATCCTAAAGATGATTATTGTAATTTTATCCATGTTTTAATTTTTATAAAATAGTCTCAATGGAATATTTTTCTTGAGGTACATTATGACTTTTCGATGAAAATATGGAAGGAATGTTTTTTAACTTATACGGTATGAGCAGCTTTTACCACCATCATGATGCCTTGATGTTTTTAAGATTCCCTTACAAGTTTATATATATATATATATATATTCAAAAAAAATTATGATTTTATAAATGGTAATCTTTTAATTAAATTATTTAAAATTAAAAAAGGGTATTTTTATCAAGAAATGTTTATTGACTTTATTAGAGTATTTTCATTTTTGTCAACATCCATTGTTGAATCATATGTTTAATTGAGGTTGATATCTTTTGATATCATTTTAAATATTTAATTCAATTATTTATGATTTAGTTTGAATGTGCATGTGCTGTTTTAATACCATTCATAGTTTATGATTTATGTATTCACATTTCAAATGGTATTTACCCGAATGTCCTGAAGGCCTTCTTTTTTTTTGTATTTTAATATGATTGTTTATGTAGGTTATGTTTTACCCCTTTCATAAGGGGTATGCATTGGACTTTGATAGTGTTGGGTGGGGATTGATATATCCCATCGATGAATCGGTAGGTATAATGAGACAATCATGTTTGGGTTTTGGCTAATTTCTTACCCAATTATGTATGGTGTCTTGGCTAAATCCTTAATGGTATGTGTATGGTGTCCAAAATTATAAATTCCCTCTTTATGAGATTATATATTGATATTACATGTGATTATTCTACTAGTAAAATATCTTTGGTTAATTATATTTATTATGTGATTATTTATATGGGTTTATTTGATAAGCTTTTATTATTTCCATATTATGATCAAGATTACGTTTTAACATCATGTGTTTTTAGTTATTATCCTTTAATTATTTTTTTATATTTTTTTATACTAGTTGTTATTGTATTACTTGCCCTTACTGAGCATCTGACCTCACCCATTTCTTATGTTTCATTTTCCTCAGGGTGCGAGTAGTACATTATGACATACTTTCAAGGATAATCTAAGGGAATAGGGGTGTTTTAGATGGAGTTACTATATAGTTTTTCATTTCAAAATGTAATTTAAATCTTATGTTTTATCTATTTTTTCCAAAACTACTAAACAGTTTTGTCCATTAGAACTTGATTCCTTGTATAATATGACAATGTAATAATGTAAGGCACTCAATCAAGGTAACTGGAGTTAGGGTATTTAAAATTATTTCTAATGAAAAAAATTAAAATTTTAACATTAATTTAAGTATAAAGATCATGAAACTATATAATATTCTCAATAACTATAAATTTCATGTCAAAACATGCATGAGAAACCAAGGTAGGTATCACTGGAAGTAGTAGTAATAATGAAATATCATTAACAAACGGGTGATAAGACGTTATAAAAGGATAATATTTGATATTATAAATATCAATATAGTTATTTTATAAATTAATAACATTTATAAAACCATTATACAAGTTGTTAAATCACATTAAACCAAAAGGAAGCATGGGGTAAGGACTTCGTGTCAATTTCTCTTCATTGAGGCATATTTTAATGTTATGCACCTAATTTATTTTCTATGGAGTATATTCTACACCATTGACATGTAATATAATTATTACTTAATAATTCATGGTATTTTAATTTTTAACTTTAATTATTTCATCATAGGGGATTTTAATTGAAAATTACCAAGTAGTAAAGAATTTTATAACTCAATTTCCCTTCATTGAGTTATATTACCTCTTTATTGACTTTAATATTCTAGGATTATGTGTGTAATGAATTTTTATTATATTATTTTTTATTTACACTTATTTTTTTTGGAATTAAATTTGATACACATAATTTATTCATTTATTAATTCTCTATTTAACATTATAATATTTGTGATGATTTATTTCACAATAGAATTTTAATCAAGATTATTTATGCATAAATTTACTTTAAAGGAAATTATTTGATCATTGGATAATAAAACCCTTCCATTTAATTAAACTCTGGTAATTCATAATTTTTTCATGTAATCATACCATTTTTTCCACTCATTTTTATTTAAAAAATTTCAGAATGTTTTTTTATGAAAATCCAACTTCATTTCTCTCTTCAGTAAAAGATCAATTTTCTTCTGAAAACATTTTTTCTAAAAATTCATTCAAAAATGTTTTTAACTTTCTCCAAATGAATTATTAAATAAATTTTTACCCTTTTTTGAATTTAAAAAAAATTACTATTCATGTCATTTTCTAAACATATCTCAGTTTTCTTTTACCAAAAATGAGGAAGGAATGTTTATTTTGACATTTAAAACATTTATGGAATTTACCACCATCATAAACACTAATTGATTTAAAGCTTCACTTATAAATTTCAAATGATATTTTCAAAGAAAATTATTTTAAAAAATATTGTGAAATTTTAGTATTAAAAATATTTTCAAAGTAAAAAATGATATTTTCATAAAAAAAAACCAGTGATAGTTTCATGGAATTTCTATTTTTCAATGACAAAAACCATTTATTTTACATGTACTACCCTATGGATTTATTGTATTTCTACCGTATTTATTTATTCTATGGATAGTTTATGATTTTTTTCCACTGAAGGAATTGAAAGTCACTTTATGGATTCATTTTTTAGTCAATTACATTCTATTAAAATATTCACCTTCTTTGGATCACTGGACATTATATTTCCTCTAAATATCCATATTATTTATCATGGATAGGTTTATTGATTAAATTATATATCATTTATATATAAAATATTCTACACTGAAAGTTATTTTTTTATATGGTAAAATATTTATCGATCTATACTCTTTAATCGATATAGATATTTGATGTTATAGAACATTGTTATTGAATTAAATAAATAATTTGATATATGAGGAATAATTTGGGCATGCATTGATGGGTATAACCTAGAATTATGTAGATCCATGATGTATCAATAGTCTTATGATTCAAATTAGAAATATGCAATTAAATGGGTTTCTACCAGTATTTTTAAACCATCTTGTGAATTGTATTAACGGTAGAGGTATCAGGATGCCTGAGATCATGACTTAATAATTTCCATAATTAAGAATCCATATATTATTTTCCATCAGATTCTCACAAAGACATTATCTATAGATGAATTTCATTAAAATATATTGATTAAATGTCACATGTTTTCAGTTATTTAAATTTTATAATTAATTAATCTTCATTTATTCAATATGGTAACATTTTTTAAATAGAATTTGTGTTCATTTAATTACCCTTACATTATTATTATTCCTTATCTAATCAAGATAGTCATATAATATATTAAATGGAATGTTTGTTTAGATGTTTACCTTTCTATATTTACTAAGACTTTTCGATTCATGATAGATAAGTTGTTTAAATTCCATGCGTGTTTAGTAATTTACCTCTCCATTTTGATTTTTCTTATTGATTCATGATATATTCCACTTTACAAAACTCTTACTAGGAATCTTATCTCACCCTTATTTTTTTCATATCCTAGGAATCCAATAAGTATACTATGAATGATATTAAAGGATATGGTAGAGGGAATAATGAAATTCTCAAAAAAAATGTTGTAATTATTGTATTAAAATGTAATTAAAAAATCATGTATGTATCCAATTTACTAGGACTACTAAACTATTCGGTCATTTGGGATGTTATTCCTTTTATCTTATTATAATGTAATAATGTATACACTGGCATCAGACTGGAGTTGTGGTCATTATAGTTGGTATTTGAGGATGTTTAGTAGGAACCTTGGGATCTAGATTTAGGAAAACATAGATTAGCGAACATAACCCTATAATATAATTTAATTGTAAGTATAGAAGAACATTCTATTTTTTATTATGGTAGATATTAGGTGGTTTTCCAAGAAATATATCCATGTTTTGATACTACAAGTGGACATGGATTTGGATCAGATATACCTAGCGATAAAACTCTAAAAAAGGCACATAGGGCTTGACTCGGGCATTACCTATTATGCAACAACAGGCCTTACTAAACACCTAGTTCGAAACTCTTATGGGGTATTCTTTGGATAAATAAAATTTTATTTACAAACTATTTTTGATGTATTTAAATAGATTATGAAATTTAATGACCTAGTTTAAACCTAATGTGTCTTTGATTGAGAATAAGGTTTCCAGATTTTAACATCCTATAAATGATTATGTGGTTTATCGCTAGGTTTTTTCACACCCTATTCATTTTTATTTTAATCAATGGAGTGAACCCAAAAGAATCATGTTAACATTGAATATGAAGGAAAATGTGTGAATATGATAAACAAAATGGGATGATTACTTGAGTGAATGATATCATGATTATGCCTAATTAGTTATCACTAAATATGATTAACAACCTATACCTTAACCAACTTTCAGACTCACCAGAGAATATAAGAATTGAGTTCACTATGATCTTGTGTGGTGGAGACCATGGAGGAAAACAAAGGCTTGATTTACTTCATGTTATAAATGTCGAAATAGAAACCTAGAAAAGTGTCTGAAAAGAATGAGAATTTTTTTATATTTGTAAAATAAGGGAATAAAACATTTAATTTATGGGAAAAAAATGAATATTTCACTGAAAGGAAACAAATTTCTTCCTAAGGATCTATTTATAGTTCATTGTATTAATTGTAGAAAACCTAGGAATTATCAGTGTCAATTACTTATTCTAAAGGTTGATCCCTAGAGAAAGGATGGACAAATATTTAATTAAAATAGTTGAAGCACTTATGTATTGGGATTAAAGAATTAAATTTTTTAAGTAATTTTACCAATGGTATTTTGGTTTTAAAAACCATGAAACATCTAAGTATAGTGTTAAATTTTATAAAAATATATGTATTTATTAGCATAAGAGATATGGATACCATAATGGGTTTAAGAGTTTAAGTCTTATCATAAGTTCAATATCATAAATTCCCATTTTGAAAAAAAAATTGTTAGGAAGAAAATAGGATTAGGGATATTTTTGGGAAAACATTATGGAAATAGAACCTATTGGTTTAGTTATTGAAAAAGTAATTTGGGTTAGAATGTACTTAATTTTTTTATTTAGTTTTAAATTCATTTATAACCTTTATGGTTTATTATATCATTGCTGATGAGGTAATTATGGGTTACTAAATATTGGTAATGTTATAAGAATTTAATTAATCTGGTTTTATAAAAAGGAAAACTAGCTTATCGGGTGAAAACCCATCACATCTGACAAGGCCGCTGGGCTTGAACCCAAAACTAAAGGGAAAAAATTTCTTTTTTCCTACCATTGGACTACATGATGTAATGGTTAGTATGACATTGTTTATACTAAAAAAATTTAAGAATCAAATATTTTGTTGATTTTGGAAAACATATTATAGGATCAAATCAATTTTATTTTGAGGTAATTAATGATATTTTGGGAGAAATTTTATTGGGATGAGTTATATATAACCATTGGGTTTAACATAAAGCATTATGTAGGAATAATGGATTTAATGTTTTGTGATGCAATTTAAAAATTCATGACATCACCTTTGCAGTTAAAAGATTCTATGATGTTGAGAATATTGAGGATAATTGAAATGAATGGTTATTTATTTGTGGAATAATATATGTTGATAAGTTGGTAGAAATTGTTAAATAAAATTCATTACATCTTCATATGAAGTTTTATACATATTTTTTTATCGTACCTTGTGGTAACCATTTTAGTATTGGATTATATTTGAAGATAGGATGAATTGCTTATTATTCTTTTATGGATCTTATGATCTGTTAAAAGTTAATTTTTGTGCTTTAGGGACAAAAAATTCATATTGTAAATTCCATTATTGGAGTAATAAATGAAGTGAAAATTGATCAAATCATTAAAAATAGTGAAATCTTACTTATAAGATATCAATTATTTATATTTATATATATTATTAGGCATTAAAATAATTCATCAACTTTAGGAAAGTGATCTTGAAACAAAATTGTTAGATGATTACCATCATATCAAATGAATCAATGGTCATTTATCACAACATAGATTTATGGTTTTTAGGTCCTTACCATTCCATTGACCATTAAATTTATTGTGATAAATGATCTCGATTGATCTCTATAATTATTTACAATTTTCTTCAAAGTCTAAATCTTCATTCCCACCAATTTTATCCTATTTATAAACCAAGTTATGTGTTTTTTCATATGACCTTTTTACATCCCTTTATTTCTTATTAATAGGATGTTTTATTAACCCTTTTTATGACGTGGGTTTAAAAAAGAGACATTTTCATTTTTCAAACCCTTAATTTTTGAGATCAAGATTAAATTATGAGGACACTATTTATTTATGGGGGTAGAATGTAAAACTGCAAGATTTTAAAAGAGGAAACCAATGTCTGATATCATGTATAAGTTGAAACACCTATATTATATGAGAATAAAACACTTTTAGACTTTTTGATATTTTTTTATGTAAATTCAATATTTTAATAGTTTGTGATGTACGCAACTATAGGTTTAAATGAAGAAAAATAATCTATTAAAATACTATAATTTTAAATGTGACCGTTATAACCAATAAATTAAGTAAAGACATGGTTTTTTACTTCTAAGACTTTGAAAAATATATAAACATATTTCCAATGATATGCACTAAAATGGTGTGTGATTCAGAGGCTCGGTGGGCCCAGAATTAATTTTATAGAAATATTAAATATATTTTATATTGTACACAAATGGTTAATTAATGGAAATCGGATAACACTTAAACTATTGATCGGAATAGAAATCTGAGACCAAGGTTGGGTCCGGAGTGCATTGATTACCCTAGGTACGACAAAAAATGAGTAAGCACGAGACGTTCAGACACCTCTCTCGTTGGTAGTTCATTTAAGATAATTAATTAATTCATTAATTAATTTCATTTTGGACTAATAAAAAGTTATAAATAGGTTTTTATGGGAATTTGACTAAGGTTGGTTCATATTCCACCATTCTTCGGCAAGAGCACTCTCTTCCTCCTATGTTGGTGATGAATGATGAACCTCTTATTATAGGGGGATCGAAGCACCAAGAACATACAATCTTCTCTAGAAATCATTGGTGAGTGCATCCTTCAACTACAATCGATCCAAACAGAGGTAGGACTCATCTTTCAGTGTTTTTATTCCTTTGTATCAAATGATTTAGTTGATCATTTTTCCTTCTTCGATACGTATCTTGTTATGGACTTTTCATGAGTCCAAGTACCAAATTTCATATTGTGTAATCAATGTTCTAACCCTAGTGCCCCGTTCTTGATCTCTGTTCATGATCACTTGGACGATAATGTTTAAGACATTAGTTTATGATGATTTTATCCCTCGGTTTTTTGTGTTCCTCACAAGTTGGATCTCTGCGGTCCCGACTCAAAATTTTTAGGCAACACTAAGCTTGATCGGGCCCTTGTATTCTCAGTGGATTGATGATGAGAAAATGGTTTGGAAATCAAATCATAGACCTGGAATCATTGTGTTACATGGATGCTAGATCTTTTTTTTTTGAGATACAAGATTCAAGATATGACATATGAGATATATGATATATGATACAAGATATGAGATATAAGATAGAATATACAATATATGAGATATAAGATATAAGATATAAGATAAAAGATATGAGATATGAGAAATAAGATACATGTTATGAGATACAAGATCCAAGATATGAGATATGATATATAGGATATATGATATAAGATATCAAATATAAATCTCGATTAAATAATCTTATATCAGTTATATCTTTTAATTGAGGTGTCTGTTTGAAGAACTCTCCATGAGAACATGATCCTATAATTGAGACTGCCATTTTAAGACTAATGTTGGACACCTTTTTTGGACTCATGTCTCAGGTCAATGAAACACCCAATAATAATAAAATTGTTATTATTACATATCTTCTATCTAACATATCTCCCTCATACAGTGTTGGAATGATGAACCGTCTGCGATGTTGCAACCCTGGGATTAAGGAATACGTATCAAGACCGATATCAGATATTTTATTTTAATTTGTGTGTGGGGACCAAAAATCACCCCTTCTTCATATTATAGTGAAAAACAACTTCCACACCACTTCTCTAATTAAGGAATGCGAGTATCCTATCATTTGTGCATTTTCATGTATAACATGATGATGCCTACAATTGTGTATTTTGAGATATAACACAAGATATTGTGATCATCATTCGCAAAGGAAACACTTGATGACTGCAACAATCATAAAGAATCACTAGAGTAGTATCGGGCTTACCCTCCAGCTTGTATGGGTAATTGTGTTCCCCGAAAAGAAGTTTCGAGAAAACCCTCCAGTAGGAATCGTCAGTGGTGTTCTCCAAAAATATTTCTGAGTTACCCTCTTGTAGAAAAAGGTAGTGGATTTCATAGACGTTCCAATATTACCCTCCATTTGGGCTTGGTAGTGGCATTCCCTAATGAAATCTTTCTGTTGTAACCCTCCAGCCGAGTTGGATAGTAGTGTTTCCCTAACGACTCATCATGCTTACCCTCCTGTAGGACTGGGTAGTGACATCCCCCAGTGACCTTCCTAAGTGGTACCCTCCATTAGAACTGGGCAGTGGTATTCCTTGATGAATACTAGAGTAGGACCCTACTATCATACCGGGGCAAGAGATCCTTACCTAGAACTTGTTGGTCATCGACTATCCATCACAATGACGAGATGTGGTTTGACATAGCTTTGGACTCATGTGGAAGAGGAACACTTTTCCCAATGAGTTGTGTCCTAGTGATGCAACCAAAAACCATGAGGACTAGTCGGTGCTGCCTATAGTATATTTTATCAATGTGTGGTGATTGAGTTCCTTTGAATTGTGTATTAAAAGGAAACATGGGGGACATTGGACATCAACGATAGAAAATTCTTTTTGAACTATTTTCTATTATTCTCCTTGTATGGAGATGTGAGACGGAGATACCCTAACTCTATCATTTGGTATTCTTTAATTGAGTAAATATATATCCACTTTCAGTTCTCACTAATTGGGTTTTGGTTACAATCCTTCTAGGAGAGGCAAAGACGCATGGGGTATGCCACGTGCTTTCCATGTCTAGTTTCTCATGGTTGGATGAGTCTACTCTCCTACTATAGGTAGAGAACACTCGAAAAAAATTCCATCTACTCACTATATTGAGATATTTGTGGTTGGACGATTCTACTATTCTATTATAGGTAGCGAAGAATCGACAAAAAGTTCATCTTCTCACCGTTTTGATCTCCTTCTATTTGGACAAGTTTACTTTCACTCTTGTTGGATTGAGCTATACTCTTTTTCCACACCTTGTTATATCTACTTCTTCACCTTCATTTTTATCTCTTCAATATCCCCCTTCATCTTTTTGGGGTGTTCTATTACCAATGTATATACTCACCCAAGAATGGGATTCTCCCAACACATGTTGTGTCTTTTGCATATGGTGTACTGGTCGATCGTAACTTTAGTGGAGCTTATGGATACAGACTTTCTAGACTGCATATGGTGGTCATAACTTGGGATAGAGGTGCTAGGCTCTCAGTTTTTTTCTATTTTCCAATTTCTTTAGGTTGAAACATATTTCTAGGTTGGTGCATATTTTTTCCATTTTCTTTTCATTTAACTGTACATTACTTCGCACTGTTTAGAGGTTAATTCAGAATTGATTTATTTATAGTGTTTCATCCTTTATTTATTTCACACTATAACTTTTAATTGAGTTAGTTGTGTGTGCTCATAAAGGGAAATATCCAAGGCATCATTGATTTTAGTTGTGCCTTCGGTGCTTGATTCCATCCCTGGCCTATGGAGGCGGGCTTACGTTAGTTGTGGATCAAGCCCTAGAATGGGTTGGGTTATGAATGATTGGTATCAGAGAAAGTTCATTCCTTAGGAAATTTTTTGGATGTTTCCTATTAATAGGATTACAAGGTTTCAGATAAATAATTTCAAAGTGTCTCAAGTGTGGAACTCGGGATAGGGAGTTTAATGATGGTGCGGACGGCGGACATATCCAGTCACCAAGACCCTGATTACATGTTTTTTGACTCTCCACCCTAATACATTTTTTTCATGAAAACATTGTACATGCATCATATAGGATTGAGTATTTGACTGTTCTTATTCAGTCATCTTCCCATTTTCTTTGATATATATATATATATATATATATATATATATATATGCTCATCTAATCGTGGTGCTCCTTGATAATTTTCAGGATGCCTCCATGATGGTAGGCATCCAAGATACATGCCCATATTCTCAGCGATGATCCTATGACTAGAAATCCCTCAGTTTGGGGTACATCATGTGATCCCCTTCTTCTAGGTATGCAAGTAGCATCACATCCACATATTGAGTAGCATATCATTCCAACAGAGTGGGTTGAGGACATGTGTAGGGTGAGCGCACTCTGCAAGTTCCATCATTATATATCGTTGAGGTTCTGTGGTGAGTAAAATCCTCAGGTAGATGAGGATTGGATAGCATTGGTGGTCCATATCTCATGGGTTATTTGGACAACAACAGATCTGATAGAGGATTTGGTGGCCATTATTTTCCATGATGTAGCTGGGAATTGGTGCAACTTAGTTACCCAAATGCATGATGAGTCAAAACTCTCATGGGATAACTTCCAATATCTCTTTTGTGAGCAGTATTACCCTCCTACATGTGATCCATCTAGATTTATGAGATTATGTAGTTTCAGCGAGGAGGGATGATAGTGGATGAGTATTAATCTAGGTTCATAGAATATACACACTAATCTATTGACATGATCAGAGATGGGAACTTTCAATCACGAAAGTTTGAGAAGGGGATCCATATAGAGATATGAGCCCACGTAGTGCTTGTGTTCATACCCACCTACGATGTGGTGCTGGACCGAGCATTTGTGACAAATATCTTCCTTTCAAAGGGATGTCATATTGTTGCATCTAGTAGTGGGAATGATAGGGTTGAGTCATCTAAAACCGTAAGTAGGCACTAGATATCTCGAAACAAGAGACCCCTTAATGATACGGCTCGGGGACGTGGATGTACAGTACATGGGTAGTGCAGAGCACTAAGATAGCCAAATGAGGGAGGGTGTTATGCTTGGGACATGCAAGGTCACAATACACGACACTACCAGACTAGACACACTGAGCATCCCAGACAGATAGCAGTTGGACCACCATGAGAGAGACAGTGTCGTGATCAGAGATCTCCCAGGCGAGGAAAAGGTTTTCCCTAGGGAGTAGGAGCTGGAAGAGGGGAGGGAGGAGCTTCAGGTGTGGGAAAATGGTATGAGTTCCTTCTACCACTACCAAAAGGCAACCCACATTAAGCTTAGGGAGCTGACAGATGGGGTCATAGACAACTTCATGTTTTGGATGTCTATGATCCTACAGTTCATGAGATCATTCAAGGTACAATATATGTTTACATACTGTTTAATCAGTATTAATAGACACAATAGTAATTAATTCATCTAGATACTCTTGGTATGGTAGTTGGAGTTCATAGTGGAGGTGCTAGCACAATAGCTCTGTCTTGAGCTTCATACAGTGAATGCTTCATTGATTTATTTCATCTACCGGCAATGCGAGCTACCTCTTGGAGGAGAGAGGTTCAAGTGAGACCTATTGTTCATCATGATGGAACCCTATGAAATCATATTGGGTATGGATTGTATTTCCATGGATTGATTCCAAATTGACTATCACGATAGACTAGTTAGATGCCTACACGCTGATGGGATAAGGTTCTACTTAGCGAAATAGACCTCATATAAGTGAAAAAAGATGATATAATTAGGAGGCTACAACATATCACCCTTTAGTTAGCGAGATAAACCCTCCGTAAAACAGAATGTTCAGGAATTTTTGTTCCTTTAGTTTTGGAGGATTATATGGATGTCTTCCTCGAAGACCTTATGGGACTACCTCAGAAGTGAGAGATATATTTTTTCATTGAATTGCAACTAGGGACTACCCCAATATCTTTTACAACATATTTGATGGAACCTACCAGGCTCTGGGATCTATTGTTGTATTTGGAAGACCTTCATTATAAGGGTTTCATCAAACCCTGTGTATCCCCCTAGGCATCGTCAGTCATGTTCCTGAAAAATTCTAACATAAGATTATGGATTTTTGTGGATTATAGTCTCATGAACCAGTCCATGATAAATAAAAAGAACCCCTTCCAAGGATTGATGGCCTATTTAATAAGTTTCTAGGTGCGAGATGGTTCTCCAGGATTGATATCAGGTCTTCCTACCACTAGTTATTGGTTCGCAGGGCTGATATTCCAAAGATGGAATTCCCATGTCGCTATGGACACTAGGAGTTCCTAGTGATTCCCTTTACTGTGAAAAATTCCCTCACTATTTTTATGGATTTAAGGAACCAGATATTCCAGTCGTACATGGACTAGTTTTTTTCATGATCGAAGACATAATAGTCTACTTAAAAAAAGAGGAGGATCATGCATTGCACTTGAGGAAGTACCTTGATTTACATTGAGAGAGCCATAGTTATGGAATTATCTTGATATTATAGTTCTAGATATAGGAGGTTCACTTTTTTTGGGGCATGTAATTTCTGAACAAGGTTTAGTATTGGATCCAACAATGATCATAGCAATGTTTTCTTGGGATCCACCTAAGAATGTGTTAGAGGTATGGAGTTTTCTTATCTTGGGAGGGTACTATATGAGATTTTTGGGAGACTTATCTAGATTATAATCCATTTTTCTTCCATGACATAGAAGGGATAGATGTTTACCTAGTCTAAGTAGTATAAGAAGGCCTTTTTGAATTTGAGGCTGACGGAGCTGATTGTTCCAGTTTTGAGACCACCAGATGAAGTTGTTGAGATCGTAGTGTATTGTGATGCCTCAAAAGATGGTCTTGGTTGTGTGTTGATGTAAATTTGAGTTTTTATCACATAAGGGATGAGGAATTTGAGTCCCCATGAGCACAAATATGCGGCTCATGACCTAGATTTATAATTGGTAGTATTCTCCTTACTGATGTTGAGGAACTAACTTATGGGAGAGTGCTTTGTGGTTTACTCAGACCACCAGATCCTGAGGTACATCTTCACTCAGAGAGGCTTGAACCTGAGGGAGAGACCTTGGTTGGATTTCATACAGGACATCGACTTTGAGATAGTCTATACTCTAGGAAATTGCAGCATTGTATTAGATTCCCTTAGCATGAAGTCTCATACTCACATACTATAAGAATATTTAGAGCAGTTACATTCCCTATAAGTAACCCAGGTGGAGAAGGATGATATGGTTTTTTTATAGTTGATGGTGTTGTCACCCTCTCTCCTCGAGCATGTGAAAGATTCATAGATGGGGGACATCGACTGAAATCTTATGTGTGATCACATATCTATAGGTGACACACTAGATGGATATTTTGAAGGAGTAAATCATGATATCTTGTTCCAGGGGAAAATAGTGGATCTAGTCGCGATGCGGGA
The DNA here is from genome assembly GCA_963277665.1 of Viscum album. Classification (NCBI taxonomy): domain Eukaryota; kingdom Viridiplantae; phylum Streptophyta; class Magnoliopsida; order Santalales; family Viscaceae; genus Viscum; species Viscum album. The sequence continues at coordinate 801,098,542 of OY728167.1, read as the reverse complement.
GGAGGTGATGCGAGAGGTCAACACTACTCTTTTAACAGTACATCCAGTTGTGGGGGAGATGTACAGAGATCTTTAGTAGAAGTTTTGATGGTACGGTATGAGACAAAGTGTAACTGAGTTCGTCTCATGGTGTCTCACCGACCATTTGGTAAAATATGAGCACACAGTTCTAGTTGGTTTTTTGCAGCCTATGGAGATCTCAGAGTTGGAAATTAGATGACATACCCATGGACATTGTCATAGGTCTTCCACACAAAGATAAGGGTCAAGACTCTATCTAGGTGATAGTAGACCGACTTATGAAATCAACACATTTACCTGCTATTAGGGAGCAGTGTTTTGTGGAGATTTTGGGGCATTTGTACATATGTGAGATCATCTTCCTTCATGGGGTACCCTCGATGAGTTTCTCTGATTACAACACATAGTTTACATCACAATTATAGAGTGTCATGAACGAGGACTTTAGGACTCAATTGTGGATGATTCCATCCTTTCACCACTAGAATGATGGGCAGACTGATCACACTATCCAGGTGTTAAAGGATATGTTAAGGGAGTGTGTTGGATTTCGATTGGAGATGGGAGTATCACCTGCCTTTGGTAGATTATGTGTACAATAATTTCTATCACTCTACCATCAACATGGAACCTTTTGAGGCCCTATATGAGAGACCTTGCAGGTCACCCTTATACTGGATGGAGGTTGGGGAGTCATCTCTTGTGGTCCCAGAATTGGCGTAGGTGACAACGAAGAAAGTTCAAGTCTTTCGCGAGTGGATGAGGATGTCCTAGAGAAAATAGAAATCCTATAAAAATCAACTTCATTGACCCTTGTATTTCGAGCAGGGAAACCACATTTTCTTGAGAGTATCCTCATGAAGTGGAAAAAGGAGGTCCAAATGTGGAGGCAAGCTATCCATGAGGTTCATTGGCCCATTCAAGATACTCCAAAGGGTTGGTGAGGTTGACTACCACATCTGCCTACCCCAATAACTAGAGCAAGTGCATGACGTATTACAAGTGTTGCAGATGAGGAGATATATGCATTACCCCTTGCACATCATTTACTAGATTGATCTGTACATTGAGGATGGATCCACCTTTTCTGAGCACACGATGGAAATCAAGGACTGATAAGAGCATACCTTTCATGGAAATACCATTCCTTTAGTTAGATTTCTATGGTAGTACAAAAATGTGCATGAGAGTTCTAGGGAGCGGGAGAGCCAGATGTGGGATCATTATCCCAAGTTATTTGCTTGGTTTTTCTTTTTAAGGATGAAAATTTTGGAAGGAGGGAATGATTTAGAGGCCTGATTTTTTTTCTTATAAGACTTTTAACTATTTCTAAATATATTTCTAGTGCTAGGCACTGATATAGAGTGTGATTCCAATGAAAAATGTTCCCATAATTAATTTTATAAAAATATTTTATATATTTTATTTTTCACGCACATGTTTAATTAAAGAAAATATGATAACTCTTAAATTGTTGATCAGATCAGAAATCTGAGACCATAGTTGGGTCCTGAACACGGTGATTACCGTAACTGCGACATAAAATGAGTCGTCGAGGGACATTCAGACGTTTTGCTCGTCGGAGGTGTGTTTAATTGAATTAATTAATTCATAAATTAATTACCTTTTGACCAAATTAAAATTTACAAATAGGTATTTTAGGAATTTGGAAAAGGTTGGATTATATTCAATCATTCTCCACCTAGAGCCACATCTCCCACCTCCATTGTCGATAAATGAAGAACCTATGATTACAGGCGGATCGAAGCGCAATGAATGCAGCAGCTTCCACCAAAATCATTGGTGAGCATGATGTGTCATTAAAAACACATGTTTTGCCACATCTTTTTAATTAATTTTTATTAATTTTAATTAATAATTTGTCAAATTTTTACTATATATTAACACTTTTGTATTTTTATAAATAAATTTATCAATTAATCATTTTTTATAATTTATCATGTTTTTAATCCCTAAAATAGATAATTTATGTTTTACTTATTTTTTTTATAAATTTATTTAGCTAGTAGTTTTAGTCTTCTTAAATAGTTAATTTATATTTTAATCCTTCTCTCGCACATAAATAATATAGTTTCTAACTTAACAATTCATGTAGTAAGTATTGGTCAATTTAAAATGATATAACCTAATTATCAGATGTCTTTTAATAAGCCATTAATTACAAATTTATGTTTTTAAATAAACTAAATTTATTCAAACTTTATAATATTAAGTCTTAACTTAATTCAATTATTCAATAATACGATAATTAATTGTCTAATTTAATTAATTTAATTTGATCCAGTAACTATTATAAATAATTTAACATTTTTTATAATGTTTAAATTTTATTTTAACTTTTCATAATTTAGTTGCTACTTAATTTTAGTTTTAGTTTAGTAGCAATTTATGTTTTATAAAGTAAAGTTAATAATATTATAATTTAAGTTTCAAAATGTTTATATATGTTTATTAAAGTTTATGATGTACTTAAATTTTCATTTTCTTTAATTAATAATTTTTTTTAATTTAGTATTTTGATCAGTTTTTATTTATGTTCCAATTTATTTTTCTATGTTTATTTGGCAGGTTTACGGTGTCACTGTAACCTTAGCCACTATTTCTTCCTTCACTATCTCACCATTTCTTCTTCTCACGGTGACACCTGTGTGTCTACCTTCTTAGCACCGTACTCTTCCTCACGAACCCACCGCTTCAGTATCCTTGTTGTTCCACAGGTTTTGGCATCTCGGGTCCTCGCACAGGGACTCACATCCACCGCAATCACCACGCACCACTTCTCATTTTCACTCTTACCCTTGCCACCGTCAATTTCCATCACGGTCTCACCGTTCGGTTACGGTGTCTCAGTTTTGCCGGTGTTTCCTTTTCCACCATATTTTTTCACTCTTCCTCACTGTGGCACCGCTTCACCTTTGACATCATCTCCCTCAACCAGCCACCATTTTTTGTAACTGTTTCCACTGTCCTTTTTCTCATCGCTTTTCCCTAGTAACCTTTCCCGGCAATTTTATGCGATAGGGTTTTTGTTTTTAAATTTTATGGGATAGGGTTTAAATTAATTGGGGAAATGGGGTTGTCCAGCGCCAAATGAAGTGGCGCTAGACAAAAAAGTGACAAAGCGCCACTTGAAGTGGCGCTTTGACCACTTCGGCCCCACACCCCAACCCTATATATATATATATATAATAATAATAATAAACTTATTTATTATTATAAATTTAATTACTAAAATAAATACAATGATTATAATAAATATAATTAAAAAAATAAATACAATAAATACATAATTATATTTTTTATAATAAATATATAAATATGATAAATTATATTTATTATAATAAATTTATTTATATTTAATATAAATATAATAAATACATTAATTATATTATATTTATTATAATTATATATTTATTGTATTTATAATTATACATTTATTATAATTCTATATTTATTATATTTATAATTATATAATTATTATAATTATAATTATAGAAATTATAATAAATTTATAATTATAAAAATAATAATTATGATAAATATATAATTATGATAAATATATAATAGCACTAAAATTATAAATATAATAAATATTCAATTATAATAATTATTTAATTATAATAAATGTATTATAAACTAAATATATAAATATAATAATTATAAAATTATAATAATTATATAATTATAAATATAACAAATCCATAATTATATATATATATAATAAATTTATTTATAATAAATTTATTTATTATTATAAAAATAATTACAAAAATAAATACAATAAAATAAATATAATATAAATTAAATATAATATAATCAAATATAATAAATATAATATAATACATAATAAAATAAATTTATTATAATAAATTATTATACATTAAAATAAATTTAATATAATGTAATTAAATATAATTAAATATAATTAATATAATTAATAAAATATAATAAATATAAATATAAATAATTATATAATGTAATTATATAAAAAAATAAAATATAATACATACATAATAAATTCTAAACATAATAAATATAATAAATTATAAAATTAATATATTTATATAATAAATATAATTATATAATAAATTATAAATATTATTATTATTATATAATTATAAATAAAATAAATATAGATATGGTAATTATATAATATATATAAATAATTACATATTACATTTATTATATTATAATTATATAATAAATGTATTATAATAATTATTATACAATTATTATACATATTTATTATAATAAATGTACAAAATAAATGTAGATATATTATAATGGATAAATAATATTTATTATAAATATAAATATAAATATACATTTATTATAATTAAATATTATAATATTTATTATAATTAAATATTATAATATTTATTATGATAAATATACATTTATAATAAATGTATTACAAATATTTATTATACATTTATTATACATTTACTATACATTTATTATAATATTTATTATAATAATATTTAATATACATTTATTATATATTTATTATAATAAATATTATAAATGTATATTTATTATAATAATATTTATTATACGTTTATTATAATTTATTGTGCATTTATTATAATAGTATTTATTATACATTTATTAGATATTTATTATAATAAATATTATATAATTATAATTTTATATTTATATATTTATTATTATTATATAATTATTATAATTTTATATTTATTATATTTACATATTTATTATTATTATATGTTTATCATAATTATATATTTATTATAATTATTATATTTATAATTATAAGTTTATTATAATTCTATGATTCTAATTATAATAATTATATAATTATAAATATAATAAATATATAATTATAATAAATGTATAATTATAAATACAATAAATATATAAATATATAAATATATAATTATTATATTTATAATTTATTATATAATAATTATTAAATTAATAATTTATTATATAATAATTTATAAATACAAAATAAATTAAAATAAATATAACTAATATAATAAATATAGTATATTTATTATATAATTTTTATTATATTTATAATTTATTACATTTATAATTTATTATATTTGTAATTTATTATATTATATTTATTATATTTGATTATATTATATTTAATTTATATTATATTTATTTTATTGTCTTTATTTTTGTAATTATTTTTTTAATAATAAATAAATTTATTATAAATAAATATATATATATATATATAATTATGGATTTGTTATATTTATAATTATATAATCATTATAATTTTATATTTATTATATTTATATATTTATTTTATTATACATTTATTATAATTAAATATTTATTATAATTGAATATTTATTATATTTATATATTTATTACTATTATATATTTATCATAATTATATATTTATCATAATTATTATTTTTATAATTATAAATTTATTATAATTTCTATAATTATAATTATAATAATTATGTAATTATAAATATAATAAATATAGAATTATAATGTATAATTATAAATACAATAAATATATAGTTATAATAAATATAATATAATTAATGTATGTATTATATTTATATTAAATATAAATAAATTTATTATAATAAATATAATTTATCACAATTATATATTTATTATAAAAAATATAAATATGTATTTATTTTATTTATTTTTTTAATTATATTTATAATAATTATTGTATTTATTTAAGTAATTAAATTTATAATAATAAATAAGTTTATTATATATATATATGGGGTTGGGGTGTGGGGCTGATGTGGCAAAAGCGATACTTCAAGTGGCGCTTTGTCACTTTTTTGTCCAGCGCCACTTCATTTGGCGCCGGATAACCCCATTTTCCCAATTAATTTAAACCCTACCCCATAAAATTAAAAAAAAAACCCTATCGCCTAAAATTGCCAACCTTTCCCCCACTTCATCTTCACCATTTCTACATCATTTCCACACAACATCCATCTCACCAATACTCCTTCAAACTGCAACCCTACGACTCATCAACCCAAGAACCCAAAGACTCTACAATTTCAGATCAAAGGAATGTTCGAATTCCAACCCCCATTCATCTCTGCTTCATGAACCACCAGCCTCATTCCCATGTTTGGCCGGACATCGCCGCACCTGCATTCCTTCACCGAGACCGCAACTAAGAAGAAATCACCAGCACAATCATACTTCAAACTAGATCCAACGTCACCGCAAGGAGCTGGAGACCTATCCGTCATCGTGTTTCATTTAGGGGAGAGCCGCTGGGTCTTCGAGGCTGAGTTGTGTGCCGTCGTAAGCAGAGGAAGGCGTCGCAAACCGATGTCCAAGGGAGGAGTTGACTTCGTTACGCTGCTACAAATTATAGGAGGGGTTGAACCATTGATCTGCAACACAAGGCCAAAATTCCATTCGTTGAAGCAGAGGAGTTATGTCGCTGCATTGTGGTGTTGTTTTGGAGTTTCCGCACACCACCCCAAGCCGCCATGCCATTGTGCTCCACTGGAGATGATGTGCTCCGAAATGAAGAATTGTGCCGCTAGTGCTTGAGTTAGATACCTCTGAACTTTGGAGGAGTGCCCGCTTCTCCTTCCTGGAGAAGAACCGAAACCCTACCCGCCATGTGCACCGAATTTGGGTGGGGGAGTGAATAAAAAAACAAACTAACTAAAAACAAAAAATAAAACTAACTGACCTAAATTAATAATAAAAATAACTAAATATAGTATTAATAATTTCACTAAATATTTAATAATAATAATTAAATAAATTATAAATTATACTAATTAATTAAAAAATATTTAAAACTAAGATTTTAATTTCAACTTTTAAAATTAAAATAAATTAATAAATAAATTTATATAATTTGATAAATATAATAAATTAATATTTTTAAATAATGGAATAATTAAAATTATAATAGTAAGATTAAAAAATAGAAATAATTAATTTAATTTAATTTAGTTTATTAAATCATTAATTACTTAATTACTCATGTGTTAAATTATAATTATAACAATTGTTAACTTAATTAAAATAATGGTTTTTTAATAAAATTATGTTTAAACATAATAATATTAATTGAATAATTTTATAAATAATATAAAAGTAAATAATTATCGACTTATGATTTTTATTAATTTACTTTAGTTAACTTTTTAACAAGTAATATAACATTAAACTAAAAATTAACTTTCTTTCTTTCTTTGCGTTTTTGTTTATTTGCTTTTCTATTCTAACTGTGCAGGTTCATTCAAGAGACAGAAAACACGTCCAGGTTCATTTAACTAACTCACTCGGAGTTAGTTATGTGAGAAAAGCTAGCGCGACGTGTTAGTCGTGAAAAAACGCGTGTGTGTGGTACACACATGAAGGACACTTAAAGTCGGTGGAAATCGAGGGGTGATAGATAGCAGATGATAGTGGGATTAAAAGCAAATTAGCAACATAATTTTTGAGGGGAGGCTCATTCGTTCCACGATCACATCCATCCGAGAGAAGATTCGGACACTCATTCACATTTTATGCACACATTTTTTCTAGAGCGAAGACATCCGGGGAGTAGCATATGAGCATAGCAGGAGACGAAGGAGCCTGTAAGCAGAGCTGTGCTAGGGGAGTTTTTCTTCCCTCTGTCCATAATTCTTGTACTCTATTTTTTGTTATTTTCACTGCTTTATTCAAGATGATCTAAGGTTTAATTGACTTAGCTCGGGAATTCAATTTTTCTGATTAATCTTTTAAGCTTCTTCATTCACTTTACATTTTTTTAAGAATCATAATCAATCGGTGAGATTGATTAATGATTCTTTGTTTAGTTGTTTCACACCTCAACTGATTTCTAAATTTATAAATTCAAGATCAACTAGAGAGGTCGCTCTTGAATGAATTTATTAAACCATTAATATCTTTAACTTTGGAAATTTACGGCGAGTTTATTTCCAAATGTTATCCTTTTATAACAGTCAAGTAGTTTGACTGATTTTGGAGTGGCAAACTCCTTAAGTCAGTCTTCTGTGTGTTGAGTTTCCCGGAAAGGGAAACATTTCACCTTTTTCATGAGGTATGATTCAATAAAGTGCAGTGAGGAAGATATCCATTAAACCAGTAGTTTGGAATTCTTGAGTATTACATTTGATCAGCTCCTTCGACCTTGCTGCTTTATTTTAGTATTTTGTTCTCTTATGTTTGTTTTACTGTAGTTCTTAGTTCATCAGTATACTAGTAAATGATTTAGTCTCTTCTCAAAATTGTTTACTTTACTTCTTGCTTAAAACTAAATATATAAAAAATTAAAAAGTAATAAATATAATCAATGTTCACTACCTCCACTGCTGACAATAGTGAAGTTACTTTTGAATAAAACCATAGAATTCTCACATGCCTTCTCTATAGATTGACCCTACACTACTATGCTAGTGTAGGAATTATAAATGATATTTTGAGGGCCGTGACGACCTTTGGTCACATCAAAATTTGGAAACGTTGCTGGGGAAGGTACACGCTAAGAGTCTAGGGTTAAAAAAACTTAAAAAATCAATATTAAAAAAATAAAAAAATTATATATAAAAAAAATCAAAAACAATCTGTGAACATTTGTTACTTGTGTTGTCTGTTTAAGTTCTGTTTGAATTGTTGTGTGTGTATTTAATCTGAAATTTTTTAAAAATGGAATGTTTTGAAGGCTATAAACTTTTTCACTGGACCTTACTGTGTTTTTTGTGAAAGTTATGGACATACTTCCTGGAAGTGTATTTATAACTAGCCACAACAGATTGATTATATTGAAGGTAATGAGCAAAATTTTGAATCTAATCCTAAATTTCTAGCTAAACTTAAATTAATTGAAACCAAATTGGTTGCTAGGGAGAATAATTGGAACACCTCGTTTAACCAAACTCATGAAATTCAACATAGATATTCTCAAGATAAAGATAAAAGAATAAAATGATTAGAAAACATGCTCTTGGAATTACAATAAAGGGTTAAACAACAAGAACAATTTGAAGAAAAATAAAAAGAAAATGTTTATAAAAGATTTGAAAATCAAGTAGAAGAGAAAATTGATAGAGAAACTGGGTAAGAAACCATTCTCTTTGAAGATTCTGAAACTATTGAACCAAATCTTGAAATAAACAACTCATTAAAAAAAGAACACAACATTGATAATCCAATAAAGAACTTTAATGTATTTGAGTTGGAAAATTTTGAAGATGATTTGAAACAGATTATAAATGAATCCCCATTTCTCTTCATAATTCCTACATTTGAGAAAAATAATTGTTTTTGGAGTTTTGAAAATGAGATCACTCGGGTAGAATTGATTTTTGAGAATGAAAATTTGAATGTCAAAAATTCTTCACCCAAAATTTCTGAAATTTTGAACTTGAGAATGAATTTGATATTGGGTATAATCTGAATGAGAACATTAAACTGGATAATAAGGAATCTAAAATCTTTGAAATCGAATTGAAAAATACTCTTCCATGTTTTGAACCTGTAAACCCCATAATTTATAAAATTTTTTAGATGATGAGGATGAGGGGATGATATTTGAAGAGAGATTAACTGATGAGTTTTCATATCACTATTCTCATAGTAATCACTTTTCTGAAATTTGTGCTGAAGTGGAAAGCAGTGTTAACAAACTTGACGAGAATTTTTTTAATTTGAACATTTTGTGAAATGTCTTTATTGATGCTGAATTGAACATTACTTCTCCTTATTAAAACTTTTTGGAACACACTATAGTCCATGTTTTGGGAAATGAGCCTCTTGAACTTGAAGAAGAGTTTGATCACACACTTGAATTAGGCAGAATTGGTTTTTTAGAAGCATTAGATGATGAGTGTAAGTTAACTAATGACAATATTTTGGAAGATATTTATAATATTGTTAGACTCGAACCTATTTGTGATAAAATAAATTCTCTTCCCCATCTGTCACTTCTATCCTCGACTGTTAAGGGTGCTGATTTTTCTCATGATACTAATAGTAGTCTAGAGGGGGAATCACACTAGAGTTCTATTGGACATGATTCTATTCAGCACTTTATTGAATCCCCTTTTGAACATACTATTCAGTATTCACCCACAAGTTGTAGGTTCTGGGCATAGCGGAAGCACGTTGGTGGGATTTCCCAACATTAATTTTAGCGTTAAACAACGTTCAATCCGAGATCTGTCACGATATAAAATTCCGGATCTTCAGAATGTAATGAAGAATGAAAAAGAAAAGAAGAGTCCTGGAACCATTGAGATAGGATCATCATATGTTGGTTATAATTAATTTAATTAATTCACAGGAATTACCTCTGTGGAATTCTTTCTTCGTCGATGTCTCTGGTCACGATCCTGTGATCCATTGTTGCGTCGTAGAATCCAAGTATAGGATTCCTCTAGTGGTGATCCACACGTGCTCCAAGTATCTCTGGACATTGCCGAAGGGATCTCCAGGTGCTAGCACGGAAGAGCATTCGCTTGCAATGTCCGCCTTCGACCGCCTTGATCCGGTGGAGGATCTCGCTCTCGTAACTTGAGGGCGTTCTTGGTGGAAAGGGAATTCTCTCTTAGCTTGAGAGTATTTCCAAATCTGTTGTGCACAACAAAAGTCTCTTATTAAAAGTGTTGGGGTTGTGAGGTTATTTATAATCGGGTTTGAGGTGAATAGAGTCATGACAATAAATAAACGTGTTACGCGTTTTATTTATTTCATTTACTCTTATTGAAAACACCCATGTCAAATCATTAATTCCTTGACATGCTCCCAGGCTGATTATAATAAATATCATTTAATAAAACAATATTATATCCTCAAAATCCCGACTGGAAAACTACACGGTGAGTAATAATTAATACACGGCGTGTACTTGTTTTCCATAAAACTACACGGTGTGTATATTTAATATACACGGTGTGTACTTTTATTTTCCATTTTTCTCCACCACATTTATTAGACCTTGAGTAATGGCTATTTATTTCTTAATTAAATGTAATTTCATTACTCGCTAAAAAATATATTATTTTGTCCACAATATATTCTCTCGAATAACTAGTGTCGAAATAAATGCAACCAGGCATCCTTTAATAATTTTTAAACCACAGTCGGGAATAATATTTATTTAACTTGTTAAATTAATATTTAACTGAGATTCATAGATACACTTAGTGTGTGGCCCTCTATGCCTCTTTCTCAGTGGCATTAGGTGGAGCCTGCCTAAAGACCAAGGTTAGTATCTAGCAACACGCCAGGGCACCCATAGGGAAAGAAGTTAACGCTGCAATGATGTGTCACCTCCTACGAATGCTTACCGTGTAATATAATCCATTTTTCTCGATATCTCTAATCAAGTGGGTTGCATGCTAGTGCCATCAACCCATATGCCCAATTATTCTTTCTTTACTTCCTGGAACTGAACTCTCCCATACCTTACCATGGCCATGGATTTATTTTGGCTATATCAATTCCCTCAAAGGGCCTAAGATATCTACTTCCATTATGGAAAGGAAGGGACAAATCCTTTCTCACATTATCTCTTAATGCAGTATTACTCGTGGCACACCCAACATATCCTACCTCGCTGCGAACAGTGTGTCCTCACAGTTTTTGTCAATACATCTAAGTACATGAGTTATAATACCCATTAATAATAATCTTAAAGTCTAAGGACCAATACACATGTCTGCAGATAGGAACATCCAATGACACTATGAAATGTGGATTTCCTACTGGTGGGTCTCGTTCTCATAATATCCTCCTGGATATTACCAAGGGCGCACACCATGAGAAGGTGCCTCAAAGTTTTATGAGTCCTCACCCCTAATGACCCGTATTATTCGTGTCCCTAAAATAATATCATCCGGCCATAGAACATTTATTCAAAAAAAGTGTTATGGCACTTTCGAGTTCTCATCATAGCAGGGATCCGCTATGACCCTTTAATGCAACAACTGTCCTTAGGACATTATCACATACATTTTCTCACAGAAGAACAATCAAGATGTGATAAGGATATTATTAATGAATAAAGTACAAAGTATTTGGTTCTAGACCACCAACTCCAACAGACTCCCACTTGGACTAGAGCCAACTTTTAACAACCTTTAACCCGCTAGCTCTCACATGATATTCATGCTTCTTCTAAGATAGGACTTTAGTCATGGGGTCTGCCACGTTCTCTTCCGTGGACACTCTGCTCACAACAACTTCACCCCTCTGATAGAAATCCCTCAAGAGGTGATACTTCCGGAGTATGTGCTTTGTCTGTTGATGTGACCTTGGTTCTTTTGCAAGATCCACTGCTGCAGTATTATCACAATACAATGTAATGGGATCTTTACTACTAGGCACCACATCAAGCTCCTGGAAAAAGTTCCGAATCTAGACGGCTTCTTTGGCTGCATCAGAAGCTGCTATATATTCGAACTCCGCTGTAGAATCGACGACAACTGGATGCTTAGAACTCTTCCATCTCATAGCTCCTCTATGGAGACAGAAAATATATCCAGATTGCGACTTTAGATCACTCTGATCTATCTGAATACCAGCATCAGCATACCCTCTGATGACAAGCTCCTCGTCTCATCCATACACCGGGAACATATCCTTAGTTCTTCTCAGATACTTAAGGATGGTCTTAACAGCAGTCCAATGTTGTTCTCTTGGATCTGCTTGATATCTGGCTACCATGCTCAGTGCATAGGCAACATCAAGCCTGGTACATAACATGGCATACATGATGGATCCTATAGCTTAATCGTATGGGATCTTACTCATTCTATCTTTCTCTTATTGTGTCTGAGGACACATTTTCTTAGAAATATGTAGGCCATGTGACACTGGAACCAATCCCCTCTTGGATTGTTCCATACTAAATCTCTTCAGTATCTGGTCAATATATTTACCCTGACTTAATCCAAGTAGCCTCTTGGATCTATCACGAATGATCTTAATCCCTAGAATGTAGGCTGCTTCACCTAAATCATTCATGGAGAAGCACTTGTTCAACGAGTCCTTAACTGACTGTAAGGCTGGTATGTCATTTCCAATAAGCAATATGTCATCAACATATACTACTAGGATAACGACTACATTCCCATTAAACTGCTTATAAACACATGACTCACATTCATTCTTAATTAAACCAAATTCCTTTATGGCTTCATCAAATCGAATGTTCCATGACCTGGATGCTTGCTTCAATCCATAAATGGATTTCTGCAACTTGCAAACCCGTTTGGCTTCACCTGGTGTCACAAACCCTTCTGGTTGTGTCATATAGACATCTTCCTGAAGGTTCCCATTAAGGAATGTTGTTTTGACATCCATCTTTCAAATCTCGTAGTCATGGTAAGCTGCTATGGAAAGTATGATTCTTATGGATTTAGACATGGAAACTGGCGAGAAGGTTTCATCATAGTCAATTCCTTGACGTTGTCTGAATCCTTTAGCCACTAGCCTTACTTTATAGGTGCTAAATTGACCTTCCATGTCCAACTTTCTCTTGAATACCCATTTGCATCCAACATTCTTTACATCAACTGGCTCATCGACTAGAACCCAAACTTGGTTCTGATACATGGAATCCATCTCAGAATTCATAGCTTCTAGCCATCTTGTAGCTTCTGAGCTTTCTACTGCTTCCTTGTAGAAGATAGGCTCATAATTGTCCAATAATAATGATTCACCATCCTCGGTGACTAGGAAACCAAATCTCTCTGGTTCCCTTACCTCTCTTGAGCTCCTACACAGTACTTGTGTTTCTGGAACCTCTTCCACAGGGACATGTGGAACTTGTTCCTGTACCAACTCATGTGTATCTTGAGCATCAACTTCATCGAAGTCAATCTTTCTCCCACTATCATTCTTTAGGATTTTCTCCCTCTCAAGAAAGATGACTTGTCTGGTGACAGTCACTTTCTTGTCTTGAGGGTTATATAGGTAATATCCTTTCGTTTCCTTGGGATATCCTATAAAGATACACTTCATGCCCCGGGGTGCAAGTTTGTTGCCTGAGAAGGCCTTAACAAATGCCTTGCATCCCCACACACGTGTATGCGACAAAATGTGTTTCTTTCCATTCCATAACTCGGAGGGAATTCCATTTTCCACCTTAGTTGGTACTCGGTTTAATGTGTATGCTACAGTTTGTAATGCATATCCCCAAAATGATAATGGAAGATCCGCATGACTCATCATCGACCTCACTATGTCCAACAAGGTGTGGTTCCTCCTTTCTCCAAATTAAATTTTTATTTCATTTTAAAAAGATCTCACTTGGGGTAAATCGTTATACCTCACAAAATAAACAAGCCACTACAGCAAAAAAACAACCAAGAGACCAATAGGAAAGCATACCTCACTGGATTGGTTGCCCAGCTAGACCAGCCCAGTACATCCACGCTAAGTCTTTGATGTCGGTATCTGGGTGTGAGATGACAAAACCCTCTAACTTGGTTGCAAAAAAATCCATCAACTCCCGGAATGAGTCCATATCAATCGGAGAGACAAAATCCAGGAACAAAACATCAAGTTGAGATGTGTACCACACCATCTGTTCTAGGCTGAGATTCTTTGGATACCTCCCCTACTTGAGTCTCTCCCACTCCTCCGCCGTCAAGGCATCATTTCCAAGTCTTGACCTACTGATATCTTCTTTTGTAGCCTTCCCGAACTTACTGAACGCCGCTATCATCTTGCCATTAAGAACCATGGGTCTCACAGTTTCTCCCTTCTGATCACCCAAAGATGCATCCACCTCCGAGGGGATGGAGTCTGAGATAGCTTCTGAAGTAAAGGTTCCCTCACAACATTGGCTCATGCCCCCCCGAGAAATGTCCTTCCTCCCCACTTCTCTAGTGCGGTTCCTCCTTTTACTAACACCGTTCCACTATAGTGTATAAGGAGGAGTGAGTTGAGATAGAATCCCAGACTCCCGTAGAAGATCGATGAAATCTTGGTTCAGATATTCTCCACCTCGATCTGATCGATGTTTCTTTATCTTCTTACCAAGATGATTCTCTACTTCATTTTTGAATTCCTTAAATTTCTATAAGGATTATGACTTATACCTCATTAAGTAGATAAATCTGTATCTACTCAAATCATCATTAAATGTAATGAAGTAAGAATATCCACATCTAGCTTCTACTGGAAATGGTCCACATACATCCGTGTGTACCAATCCTAGAAGCTCGGTGGCCCTTTCACCCTATCCACCGAAAGGAGGCTTGGTCATTTTACCTTGTAAACAAGCGTGACATCTATCAATTGGTTTTATCTCAGTAGAGTCTAAATAGCCGTCTTTTAAGAGCTTTGTCAAGTGTTTCTCGTTTACATGACCGAGACGGTGATGCCACAACTGGGTGATGTATGAGTCATGTGAGTTTGTTTCATTATCGATTGCCAACACTTGGTTTTCATAATTTAATACATAAAAACCATTATTTAAATGTTCCATACCATAACATTCGTTGTTCTTATAAAAGAGACAACCCTTATTTCCAAACTTGAAAATAAATCCATCCATATCCAAACAAGATACAAAAATTATATTTTTGGTAACACTAGTCACATAATAACAGTTATGTAAAACCAAGATCATCCCAGTCAGCAATGAGAGGTGGTAGTCTCCAATAGCCAATGTAGCCAGCCTTTCTCTATTGGCATCTCGAATATCCAACTCTCCTCTGGAAATCTTTCTAAATCTACTTGGTTCTTGCATTTGAATATAGATGTGAGCCCCACAAGCTGTATCTAATACCCAATGTGTGGAAATAGAAAGATTACACTCGATAATGAACGCACCATCATCGTCCTGATGCTTTTGGGTGCAGTTCCTCTTCCAGTGGCCTTGCTTTCCACATGCAAAACACATTGCCTCCCGTTCCTTGCCCTACCTCTGGATCTTCCCCTTCTTGGAGGGACGATGCTTAGGGGCTTCAGACCATTTATAAGTCTTTGTCCCCTTTGCCTTGTCCTTTCTTTTCTTATTCACTATAAGGACTGCAGGTTTGTCACGCCCCATGTCCTTATCTACCTGGTGAGTTAAGGGTAGAAGTTTCGATCTAGGCGCAACTGGAACAGGCTCTTCCAGAACATACAATTTCCTCTTGTGGTGATGGATAACGCGTAAAGTCCTCTGCCACTCTTGGAAATTGGTGCCGGTGAGAAGTTTTTCCTTCTTGAGTATGGTTCGCAATGATATGTTTGAAGTCATTATCTTTCCGTTTCTACAAATTAATATGAGCAAAGGTTTAGTACTTTATTAAAAAATGGAGACAAATAAATTAATTAATACTTATTAGTCTCCCACTATTTTATCGAAATCCAATAGCCCTCACCATTGATTTCAGAATATTCTGTTGCCTGAATATTCTAGTGGCAAGGATCCATATTGTCCTTCGCATTACCCCAACTAGGGTTGGTCAAGCAACTTTAAGGGTTTTAGGTAGGCATTCCAAATTCCAACTGCATTAACTCGCAGCTCCTTGATTCGCTGAGTGGACTCCCCAATCCTGAAATCCTTTTATTTTGGATTTCCTCAACCTTTGCCTCTTGGTCACACCACGTCCTACTATGGCAGTCAACCCTTGATGGGAACCAAGTCATGTCAACCCAAAATCTTGAATTAGAATTCCCCGATAATTGAAAGCACCCCAACTAGGGTTGGTCAAGCACTTTGAACTATGGTTCGATTCTAACCAAGATTATGGAAGGCTATACCGACTTAATATTCCTTTTGAGGGATTTTATCCTTTATACGTAAATTGTCATTTTATTATCTTTGATTACATGCTTGTTAATATTAAGTGGGATATACTTAAGTGATTAACTATGTCTAAGATAATATTTATGTATAAGACAGTTTTTATTTTAGTTACATCTTGCATGCTCGTTTAATTCATTAATTATGTGATCGTGACAACACACCCATAATAAATAAACCATGCAAATGACAGAAATAAAATAAATGGTATGATAATGAGATTTTCTATTGGTTAGTTTATCTAGTGGTTGATAAACTAACCAAGACCTAGGGGAGAAACACCTTGAACCTTTCAGGTTCGTGTTTACAGCTTTCCACCTGTCCACCTTTGTATCTCCTTGGATTGGTTTCACCTTGTCTCTTGACTTGAGCTGCCTCCACTAGCTTGGGATCTCCATCCATTACATATGCATTTATCTCACAGGCAGGTGAGGGGTAAAAGGGGTTTTTACATAAAAGAATCCTTGGGGACGCAGGCCCTACATATTAATAAAGAGATGGCTCGCAAGACAACAAATTTAATTTAAATAAATAAATTAAATGAAACCATTCACATAAAAAGGTATCGGTCTAGCTCATGATCATTCATACATGCAACGATATTTACGCATAAATAAAACTAGCATTCAATTATTTAATCGTTCTTGTTTAAGATAAATCACTCTCAAATCAATTAATTATCTTTAATTAATCAATCCTTTTATCTTAAACCCTTTTTCTGAACTTCCTTGAGATTCTCATCATAATTTTAAACAAATAAATTCATTTAAAATTATCCTTGTACGTAACTTGTACCTTGAAGGAAACCTGGTGAATTCCCATTCATTGTACAGATGTTAAATTAAACACCTATATATAAAACACCTATCACGTGTTGTGCCTCAGCTTTAAACCTACACTATGGTACACATCTCAAGGGTTTGTATAATATAAATGATAAATTTTAATAAATCTGCGTAACTTGGATGAGTACACGGCGTGTAGTTCTGACTACAAGGTGTGTAATTTTATTCATCGTCCATTCAAAGTACACGCCCGGGGACATGGCGTGTAAATGTACTTCAGAAATTTTCGGAGTACACGATGTGTTCTTCTGGACACACACCGTGTAGTTTCCGCGTTACACGATTTCCAGCCGATCAAGCCATGTATGGGGTACACGGCCCAACCCTAACCCGAAAGGACCACATGTCGTGTTCATTGGACCACACGGCGTGTAATCCGGAAACTGTGTGCCCCCTGTTTCTTGTCAACACATGGTGTCTTAAATTCTTAGAAAGAATCCAATAGATGACATGATTTAGCAGATCAGTCAATGCATTGAACCTAGACTACACAGCGTGTACTTCCGAATACCCACCATGTATTCTGGTGTTGTACGGCCAGAAACGTTTGGCTCCTCCGGATGAGTTCCTCTATTTTATTTTAATCAAAATTAAAAGAAAAAATTCGTTTCTATGAGGTTAACTAGAAATGAGTGAGGAACAGATCTCGATATTCAGGTTTTAGAATGATTAAACATGAATTGAAATAACTAAATTATTAAATGCGTAAATCACCAACGAAAAACTAAATAATTATAATCAACGATATGTCCTCTCAAATACCACTTGCAGGTTCTGTGCACAGCAGAAGCACGTTGGTGGGATTTCCCAACTTTAATTTTAGTGTTAAACAACGTTCAATCCGAGATCCGTCACGATATAAAACACTGGATCTTCGGAATGGAACGAAGAACGAAAAAGAAAAGAAGAGTCCCGGAACCATTGAGATAGGATCATCATATGTTGGTTATAATTAATCTAATTAATTCACAAGAATTACCTTGGTGGAATTCTTTCTTCGTCAATGTCTCTGGTCACGATCCTATGATCCGTTGTTGCATTGTAGAATCCAAGTATAGGATTCCTCTAGTGGTGATCCACACGTGCTCCACATGTCTCTCGACATCGCTGAAGGGATGTACGGGTGCTAGCGCGGAAGAACCTTCGCTTGCGATGTCCGCCTTTGACCGCCTTGATTCGATGGAGGATCTCGCTCTCGTAACTTGAGGACGTTCTTGGTGGAAAGGGAATTCTCTCTTAGCTTGAGAGTATTTCCAAATACATTGTGCACAACAATGGCTCTTATTAAAAGTGTTGGGGTTGTGAGGATATTTATAATCGGTTTTGAGGTTAATAGAGTTATGACAATAAATAAACACATTACGCATTTTATTTATTTCATTAAATCTTATTAAAAACCCCCATGTTGAATCATTAATTCCTTGACATGCGCCCACACTAATTATAATAAATATCATTTAATAAAACAATATTATATCCTCAAAATCCTTACTATAAAACTACACGGTGTATAATAATTAATACACGACGTGTACTTGTTTTCCATAAAACTACATGACGTGTATATTTAATATACACAGCGTGTACTTTTATTTTCCATTTTTCTCCACCACATTTATTAGACCTTGAGTAATGGCTATTTATTTCTTAAATAAATGTAACTGCATTACTCACTAATAAATATATTATTTCGCCCACAATATATTCTCTTGAATAACTAGTGTCGAAATAAATGCGATCAGGCATCCTTAAATAATTATTAAACCACATTCGGGAATAATATTTGTTTAACTTTTTAAATTAATATTTAACTGAGATACATGGACACACTTAGTGTGTGACCCTCTAGGCCTCTTTCTCAGTGGCATTAGGCGGAGCCTGCCTAAAGTCCAAGGATAGAGTCTAGCAACACGGCAAGGCACCCATAGAGAAAGAAGTTAACGTCGTAATGACGTGTCACCACCTACAAATGCTTAACGTGTAATATAATCCATTTGTCTCGATATCTCTAATCAAGCGGGTTGCATGCTAGTGTCATCAACCCATGTGCTTGATTATTCTTTCTTTGACTTCCTAGAACTGAACTCACCCATACCTTACTATGACCATGGATTTATTTAGGCTATATCAATTCCATAAAAGGGCCTAAGATATCTACCTCCATTATGGAACATAAGGGACAAATCCTTTCTCGCATTATCTGTTAATGCAGAATTACTCGTGGCGCACCCAACATATCCTACCTCACTGCAAACAGTGTGTCGTCACAGTTTTCATCAATACATCTAAGTGCACAAGTTGTAATACCCATTAATAATAATATAAAAGTCTAAGGACCAATACACACGTCCACAGATAGGAACATCCGATGACACTATTAAATGTGGATTTCCTACTGGCGGGTCTCGTTCTCATAATATCCTCCTGGATATTACCAAGGGCGCACACCATGAGAAGGTGCCTCAAAGTTTTATGAGTCCTCACCCCTAATGACCTGTATTATTCGCGTCCCTTAAATAATATCATCAGGCCATAGAACATTTATTCAAGAACTGTGTTATGGAACTTCTAGGTTCTCATCATAGCAGGGATCTACTATGACCCTTTAATGAAACAGTTGTCCTTAGGACATTATCACATACATTGTCACGCAGAAGAACAATCAATATGTGATAAGGATTTTATTAATGAATAAAGTACAAAGTAGTTGGTTCTATACCACCAAATCCAACACAAGCACCCTTGAATTTGAATATATTAATGTTGAATTTGAGAGAGATAGCCATGATAATAAGGTCACACCCCTAGGAGCACCTAGTTTAGTGTTGTCCCATCATGTGTATTCAAATCTTGAAAATTTTGAACTTAATCTGGAAGTGCACAACACTACGCTTAATACTATCATGGGGTGTCTCTTAGTAGTTATTTTAGGCTATGAGAGTTTGGTTTTTGTTTTCTTAAGTTTTGGTGCCCAGAAAATTCAACTATCTGTTAAAAAAATTGGGCCAAGCACATGTGGTGGTTCCTATTAAGGAAACCACATCCACCTAGTGACTACGATTAGTTGTTAGGTGAGTCCGGATGGGGACTATAAATTTAGTGCTTCATGGGAGGCAATTCATGGTTTTGTCTGTTCTCAATAAAACACAAAAATGTTATTAAACAAAGTCTAACTGAAGAATTTAAATTCAGTGCTTCATGTGAATCAACCCATGTTCTTTCTTTTGTTTTAACTTTTGTTTTTGTTCTTGTTTTATTTTCAATAAAGTGATTCTTTGCTGCCTTCTCTATGCTCTGTCTCTGTTGGATATTTTTTCTTGGTTTACATGCTATGGGTTTTCAGGATGTTGTTTTGTCAATTATGTAGTGGAATTCCCAAGCTAAGGATTATTGACAAACCTATTCAGGGAAGTGTCTTAATTCCTTTATTCATTTTCTTCTCTTATTCATTTTAGTAAAAAATTCACTTTTAAGTTTCAGTTACTTCTAATGGTGAGTCAGTGATTATTGCTTTTAAAAAAAATTCTTTTTAATATGTTGCCGCTCTTTAAAATTATGCCTGTATTAGAAAATTCTGCTACATGTGTACTGAAATTTCTGTTTCATAGCTTGAACTGTATAAAATTCTACAGTATGTCTTGTTACTGAAATAAAAATTCTGCATATGTAAGAAATTCTACTACATATATTCTAAAAATCTGTTGCATATCTTGCATTCAAAAAAACTTTTGCTGCTAGTCACTTAGTTGAATTAAAAAATTCTGCATGTACTTCACTGATGAAAACATAAATTCATTGTTTTAAATCTTCTCACTACTTGAAACTATGTGTGGGGGGGTACATGAAAACTGAGAAATTTTGTTGAATGTGATTTGCTAAGGGGTGTTAGGAAATCTTTCCTTATGTGTCATTGAACATCTAATTGAATCACATTTTCTGAATTTTCTTACACCCTATTCATTGTGCACCTACAAGATTCATGATATTGTTTTAACATTCATGGAAATTATTCGCTGGACATAGATATTAATGTGTGTACATTCTAATGAACCTAATATTAAGTTATTCTTTGGGGAAAACAATATTTTTGAACTTTAAAGATACCTTTTATACATGTCATAAATCTAATGAAATACAAAATCAGTTTTAAACCTTTAATGTCAAATTGTTCTTCTCCACCTTTGAAGTCATCTTTCGGGACAAAGTTGGGTTTTAAGTGTGGGGTAGGGGGTCAATTATTAACTATGCTGAACTGTGATTAATTTTAAGACCATCAATTCCCACAGCAACTTAAAACTTTTTGTAAAAAAATGGGTAACATTTTTCAAAAAATTTCAAATTTCTTTCCATAATTTTAGGCTTTACTCTGTTATTAAATGAGTCTTTCCAAAGGACAGATCCTTGATGGTAGTTAAGTACTACTTTGAACTTGAAATTAATTAGTTTTGATGATTGATGAGTGATCTTGTTTAGTGATTTAATTGAGATCTTAGTTTAGGGACTGTTTTGGAGAGTGATATGGGTGACATGTTATTGGAGTTATGATCATAACCCTTGGAACTGAAAGTTTGATATTGATTATTGGGAACTCATTTTATTTTTAATTATAAAAATTAATTACCTTAATGAACCAATGTTAATGGTTTTCATAAGAAACTCTTAAAACTAGAGTAATTTGGGTATCTCGGATCCCATCGTGAGTCTCTGAGACCCTAGATACTAGGTGTGTTTCTGTTTACTATATGCCCTCTATACACTTTGAATAAGTGCATTGAACAATTCTTAGCACATGATGCATGGATTGGAGAAAATTAAATAAAGTGTCTAGGGTCAGAAATGAGTTCATTAAGGTGAGGGGAATGATGAGTGCCGAATGAGGAAGGGGTCAATTTGTTTATATGGGAGTAATTTAGGTTGTATCATTAAGGTGATTCACAAAAAAAAATATTTATTTTTAAACCTAAGTGATGAGTCAAAATGAAAATTTCTTTTGGTTAAGTTCTTAATTCCACTGATAATTTGCCTCTTGTCACCCTCGGACTTTGGACTTAAGTTGGATTGAAGTTAGTCACTAAGAAGTATCACATATGAGGAATGACATATTCATTTCTCAATGATTCATTATTATCTTGATAACCCTTGGAGTTTTTGTTCTAGCCAAGACTAAATTTGATAAATTCATTTTCTAATGCCTAATGACAGTCTTGAAGTCCTCTGATCTTAAGTGTTGGGCATGTTACAGTTTCAATTGATTCATAAGATTTTTTTTCTGTTTCTCAATGATAGTAAAACATGGAATTGTTTAAGGGAAAACAATGATTAACTATGGGGGAATTTGATGTGGATTTAAAAATTCATGTTTTTCCACATATTTTTAATTAATTTTTATTAATTTTAAATAATAATTTGTGCACTTTTTACTATATATTAACACTTTTGTATTTTTATAAATAAATTTATCAATTAATCATTTTCTATAATTTATCTTGTTTTAAGTCCCAAAATAGATAATTTATGTTTTAATTTTTTGTTTTATAAATTTATTTAGTCAGTAGTTTTAGTGTTCTTAAATAGTTAATTTACATTTTAATCCTTCTCTCGCACATAAATAATATAGTTTCTAACTTAACAATTCAAGTAGTAATTATTGATCAATTTAAAATGATATAACCTAATTATCATATGTCTTTTAATAATTCACTAATTAAAATTTTAAGTTTTTAAACAAACTAAATTTATTTAAACTTTCTAATTTTAATTCTTAACTTAATTAAATTATTCAATAAGATGATAATTAATTGTCTACTTTAATTAATATAATTT
Source organism: Viscum album (assembly GCA_963277665.1). Taxonomy (NCBI): domain Eukaryota; kingdom Viridiplantae; phylum Streptophyta; class Magnoliopsida; order Santalales; family Viscaceae; genus Viscum; species Viscum album. The sequence continues at coordinate 801,075,088 of OY728167.1, read as the reverse complement.
GATACAGTAACTATTATAATTAATTTAGCTTTTTTTATAATGTTTAAATTTTATTTTAACTTTTCATAAATTTGTTTCTTCTTAATTTTAGTTTTAGTTTAGTCACAATTTATGTTTTATAAATTAAAGTTAATTATATTATAATTTAAGTTTTTAAATGTTTATATAAGTTTATTAAAGTTTATGATGTCCTTAAATTTTCATTTCCTTTAATTAATAATTAGTTTTAATTTAGTATTTTGTTCAGTTTTTATTTATGTTCCAATTTATGTTGCTAAGTTTATTTTGCGGGTTTACGGTGTCACCGTAACCTTAGCCACCGTTTCTTCCTTCACTATCTCACCATTTAGTATTCTCATGGTGAAACGTGTGTCAATATTCTTGGCACCGTACTCTTTCTCACGAACCCACCATTTCAGCATCCTTGTCATGCCACCGGTTTTGGAATCATGGGTCCTTGAACACAGACTCACAGCCATCGGAACCACCACGCACTGCTTCTCGTTTTTGTTGGAATTGCAAACCAAAAATATGAGTCAGAGCTTCCTGCGACGTCATTTATTACTTGCACATTTTTTTTCTTCCATGGGTCAACCTCCATTTATTTTCTTTGAATAAATTTAAATGCTTTGCATTTAAAGATTTGTTATATCTTTGTACCGTCATAAATGCTCTGCCTTTAGTATTTTGGTCTTTCCTTGTACCGTCATAGATTCTCTGTATTTTATGTTTTGGTCTTTCTTTGTACCAACATAAATGCTAGGCATTTAATGTTGTGGGTCTATAAATTTATGTAATTGTAACCTGGAATTTCAATTATGAAAAATTGTGAAGTTGTGTGAAATACAAAGCTTGAAAGCTTCTTTGTGTCGTGTGCCAATTTTTCTACCTCTTCCATTCTTCCTCTCATATTCCTCGGCTTGTATATCCAACAAACTGGTATCAGAGCCAACTTACCAAGATCCTCCAATTTTTTTAAGATGGCCGCAATCCAGCTGCAAGTTCCAAAGTTGTCCAAGGACAACTATGAAAGATGGTGAATCCAGATGAAGGCGTTATTCGGGTCACAAGAATTATGGGAGATCGTTACCGACGGGTATGCTGTACCCACTATGGCAGAAGAAGCTGCCTTCACGAATGAAGAAAAGGAGACCCTCAAAAATCAAAGAAAGAAAGACAACAAGGCATTGTTCCTCCTCTATCAAGGGTTGGATGAATCAACGTTCGAAAAGATTGCCGAAGAAACATCAAGGAAGCAAGCTTGGGATAACCTTGCCACCGTCTTCAAAGGTGTTGATCGAGTGAAGCGGGTACGTCTTCAAACATTAAGAGCGGAATTTGAAGCGGCGCACATGAAAGAAGGTGAGAGCATTTCCGATTATTTCTCAAGATTAATTTTTATTTTTAACAATTTGAAAAGGAATGGTGAAAAAATGGAGGACATTCGAGTTATCGAAAAATCACTTCGATCTCTCACAGCCAAGTTTGAGCATGTGGTTGTGGAAATCGAAGAATCAAAGGATTTGGAGAAACTGTCCATTGAATAACTGATGGGGTCGTTGCAAGTGCATGAGCAACGGATGCAAAAGAATACTGGTTCAATAATAGAGCATGTCATGGAGTCCAAGTTGACTCTACAGGAACAAAAGAGTGGCCACACGCAATGAGGCGGTCATCGTTGAAGAGGAAGAGGGCATGGATATTATCCAAGCCATCAACAAAAGAAACAAAATCCTACCAGCTTTCATGGAAGTGGGAATAGTGGAGGACGATTCACGTGTGGTCGTGGAAACGCAAAGAACATTCGATGCCACAACTGTAAGAAATTTGGCCATTATGCGTCTGATTGTTGGAGCAAAGTGGATCATGATGAACGATCCAACTATGCCGAAGCATCTCATCATGAAGAAGAAGGTACCACACTCCTCCTCGCACAAGAAAAGGCATGTGAACGCCCCGATGTGTGGTATCTCGACACGGGTGAAAGAAACCACATGAGTGGTAAAAAACAACTGTTCAAGGAACTCACCGAAGAAGTTCATGGCGACGTGAGTTTTGGCGACTCATCCAAGGTACCCGTGAGAGGCAAAGGTAAGATCAAAATATATCTGAAGAATTGAGAGTCGAATTACATTTCTAATGTATATTACGTACCAATTATGAAAAATAATATCATCAGTCTCGGCCAACTTCTTGAGAAGGGGTATGTCATACACTTGGAAAATTCTCTTTTTTCTATAAGAGATGCTCACAGGAGACTTGTCGCTCAAGTCCAAATGGCGAAGAATCGCATGTTTCCGCTGCATATCAACACAAAGGCCGAGGAGTGTCTCTTGGGACTCATGAAGAATGACTCATGGAGATGGCATCTGCAATTTGGACATCTGCATTTTAGTGGGCTTAAACCTCTATCCTCATCAAACATGGTGCGTGGCTTGCCAATGATTGAAGCTCCAAATCATGTGTGTGAGGCATGTACACTCGGCAAGCAACAAAGGAACTCATTTCCAAGTGGAGTGTCTAGAAGATCAACAGAACCACTTCAGTTGGTTCACACCGATATCTGCGGACCACTTGAAACACTGTCACATGGAGGTAATAGATATTTTATTACCCTTATTGATGATTTCAGCAGAAAGTTGTGGGTGTATTGCATCAAAGAAAAATCTTCCGCTTTCACTATCTTTAAAACTTTTAAAGCTCATGTTGAAACTGAAAGTGGCCACAGAATCAAAGTAATCAGATCTGACAGAGGTGGAGAATACACCTCAAATGCATTTCAAGATTTCTGTAGGGAACATGGCATCAAACAGCAATACACTACAGCCTACACGCCACAACAGAATGGCATTGCATAAATGAAGAACCGCACTATCCTCGACATGACGAGGACCATGCTGAAGGAGAAAGGCTTGCCAAAGAACTTCTGGGCGGAAGCAGTGGCATGTACTGCCTATCTGCTCAATCGGTGTCCAACCAAGAGCGTCAGAAACATGACACCATAAGAGGCATGGAGTGGCTACAAACCGAGCGTATCACACCTAAGAATCTTCGGGTGTGTTGCCTACGCACAAGTTCCAGAAGCGAGAAGAAGGAAGCTTGATGATCGGGGTGAAAATTGTATCTTCATCGGCTACAGTGAAGTGTCTAAAGCCTATAAACTCTACAATCCACTAACCAATAAATTAGTGGTTAGTAGAGATGTGGTCTTTAGTGAGGAAGAAGCTTGGAAATGGAATGATGAAGAACCAAACAAAGAGATTCCAGTCGAAACAAAAGATCCTGAAGAAAGGCGTGATCATCCGGAGAAAACGCCAGCAACACCTTCCCCGGGCACATCATCAGTACACAGGAGTCCAGGAGGACATTCCATCACTCCTGGAAGGACTCCATCAAGTCAAAATTTGGCGATCTCATCCTCACCCATGGCACACATAAAGATGAAAAGCTTAAGCGACATTTATGAACAAACTGAAGAGGTAAATCTTTTTTGCCTGTATGCAGATCATGAGCCTCTGACGTTTCAGGAAGCCACAAGGGAAGAATGTTGGATAATGGCTATGGGAGAAGAAATTCGTGCCCTAGAGAAAAATAACACATGGGAGTTGACCACACTTCCTAATATCCAGAAATCCATTGGTGTCAAATGGGTGTACAAGATCAAGCGAAATGCTGATGGTGAAATCGATCGCTACAAGGCAAGGCTCGTAGCAAAGGGGTACAAACAGAAGTATGGGTTGGACTGTGAAGAAGTATTCGCTCCTGTTTCTCACCTTGACACTGTGAGAATGATTATATCTCTTGCTGTTCATCATAGTTGGATGATCTACCAATTGGATGTGAAGTCTGCATTCCTGAATGGAATTCTAGAGGAAGAGGTCTATGTAGACCAGCCTGAAGGCTTTGTTATGCAAGGGGAGGAAGACAAAGTGTATCGACTGAAGAAAACTCTTTATGGGTTGAAGCAGGCTCCTCGTGCTTGGAATGCATGCATTGATAGCTATCTTCAAGAGAACGGCTTCACCAAATGTCCATATGAGCATGCAGTTTACATCAAGAAGAACGATCGTGGCGATATAATCATTGCATGCTTGTATGTTGATGATTTGCTTTTTACAGGGAATAGTCGACAAATGTTCGATGATTTCAAGAAGGCTATGTTCAAGGAGTTCGAGATGACCGATGGAGGTATCATGTCCCTCTTTCTGGGAATAGAAGTAAAGCAACAACATGGAGGCATCTATATTTCTCAAAAGAGGTATGCTAAGGAGTTGCTTGAAAAATTCAACATGGATAATTGCAATGCTGTAAACACACCTGTGGCAATGAGCTTAAAACTGAAAAAAGATGGAGAAGGAAGAAGTGTTGACTCGACTCTGTTCAAGAGTCTAATTGGAAGCCTGAGGTATCTCACAATCACAAGGCCTGATATTGTCTATAGTTTTGGGCTTCTAAGCAGGTACATGGAAGCACCAAAAGAGTCCCACTGGTTAGCGGGAAAACGTATCCTCAGGTACGTTAAAGGAACGGTGGATTTTGGTCTTTTTTATCCATACAATGAAGAAGAAAATATGCATGGATACTCAGACAGTGACTGGGGAGGTGACCAAGATGAAAGAAAAAGCACCACTGGGTATGTATTTTTTCTTGGATCGACTGCTTTTACGTGGAATTCAAGGAAACAAAGTGTGGTCGCCTTGTCTACATGTGAAGCAGAGTACGTGGCGGCATCATCCACTGTTTGTGAAGGAATCTCGTTGAGAAATCTGCTGAAGGAGTTGCAGCATCTGCAAGATGGATCCACAGTGATATATGTGGATAACAAGTCGGCAATTGAACTTGCCAAAAATCTGGTGCAGCATGGAAGAAGCAAACATATTGATACCCGATTCCATTTTTTGCGAGATCATGTGAAGCAGAAAACGATAAAATTGGAATATTGTCATACTACGGAGCAGGTGGCTGATATTTTCACAAAGGCATTACCATCAGATGCATTCAAAAGACTCAGAACGATGCTCGGAATGAAGCCGGTTTTGGTTTGAAGGGGAGTGTTGGAATTGCAAACCAAAAATATGAGTCAAAGCTACCTGCGGCGTCATTTATTACTTGCACATTTTTTTCTTCCATGGGTCAACATCCATTTAGTATTTTGGTCTTTCCATGGGTCAATTCTCTGTATTTTATGCTTTGGTCTTTCTTTGTACCAACATAAATGCTAGGCATTTAATGTTGTGGGTCTATAAATTGATGTAACTGTAACCTGAAATTTCAATTGTGAAAAATTGTGAAGTTGTGTGAAATACAAAGCTTGAAAGCTTCTTTGTGCCGTGTGCCAATTTTTCTACCTCTTCCATTATTCCTCTCATATTTCTCGGCTTGTATAGGCAACAGTTTTCACTCTTACCCTTTCCATCGTCAATTTCCATCACGGCCTCACCGTTCGTTTACGGTGTCTCAGTTTTTCCGTTGTTTCCTTTTCCACCGTATTTTTTTCACTCTTCCTCACTGTGGCACCGCTTCTCCTTTGACATCATCTCCCTCAACCAGCCACCATTTTCTGAAACTGTTTCCACCATCCTTCTCATCCCTTTTCCACAGTAACATTTCCCCTACTTCATCTTCGCCATTTCAATCTCATTGCCGCACAACATCCATCTCACCCACACTCCTTCAAACTGCAACCCTACGACTCATCAACCCAAGAACCCAAAGACTCTACAATTTCAAATCAAATGAAAGTTCGAATTCCATCCTCCATTCATCTCTACTTCATGAACCACCAGCTTCATTCCCCTGTTTGGCCGGACTTCGCCGCACCTGCATTCCTTCACCGAGACCGCAACTAAGAAGAAATCACCAGCACAATCATACTTCAAACCGGATCCAACGTCACCGCAAGGAGCTGGAGACCTGTCCGTCGCTGCGTTGCATTTAGGGGAGAGCCGCTGGGTCTTCAAGGCTGAGTTGTGTGCCGTCGTGAGCAGAGGAAGGCGCCACGAACCGATGTCCAAGGGAGGAGTTGACTTCTCTGCGCTGCTACAAATTATAGGAAGGGTTGCACCATTGATCTGCAAGACAAGCCCAAAATTCCAGTCGTTGAACCAGAGGAGTTCCGCCGATGTAGTGTGGTGTTGTTCTAAAGTTTCCGCACACCACCCCAAGCCGCCTTGCCATTGTGCTCGACTAGAGATGATGTGCGCCAAAATGAAGAATTGTGTCGCTGGTGCTTGACCTGGATACCTCCAGATTGTGGATGTGCGCCGAATTTGGTGGGGAGGAGTGAATAAAAAAACATAAAACTAAAAATAAAACTCACTAACCTAAATTAATAATAAAAATAAATAAATACAGTATTAATAATTTAACTAAATAGTAAATAATAATAATTAAATAAATTATAAATTATACTAATTAATTAAAAAATATTTAAAACTAATATTTTAATTCAAACTTTTAGAATTAAAATAAATTAATAAAAAAATTTATATAAATTGATAAATATAATAAGTTAATTTTTTTTAAATAATGAAATAATTATAATTATAATAGTAAGATTAAAAAATGGAAATAATTAATTTAATTTAATTTAATTTATTAAATAATTAATTACTTAATTACTCATGTGTTAAATTAAAATTTTAATAATTATTAACATAATTAAATTAATGGTTTTTTAATAAACTTATGTTTAAACATAATAATATTAATTGAATAATTTTATAAATAATATAAAAGTAAATAATTATCGACTTAAGATTTTTATTAAGTTACTTTAGTTAACTTTTTAACAAGTAATATAAAATTAAACTAAAAAGTAACTTTTTTTCTTTCTTTGCATTTTTATTTATTTACTTTTCTATTCTAACTGTGTAGGTTCATTCAAGAGACAGAAACACATCCAGATTCATTTAACTAACTCACTCAGAGTTAATTACGTGGTAAAAGCTAGCGCGATGTGTTAGTCACAAAAAAACGCATGTGTGCGATGCACACATAAAAGGACACTTAAAGTCGATGGAAATTGTGCGGTGATAGGAAGCAGATGACAATGGGATTAAAAGTAAAGCACCAACAAAATTTTTGAGGGTAGGCTCATTCATTCCATAATCACATCCATCTAAGAGAAGATCTGGATGCTCATTCACATTTGACGCAAACATTTGTTCTAGGGAGAAGACTCTCGGGGAGCAGCATATGAGCAGAGTAGGAGACGAAGGAGCCAGAAAGCAGAGCTGTGCTAGGGGAGTTTTTCTTCCCTCTGTCCATAATTCTTGTACTCTTTTTTTGGTTGTTTTCACTGCATTAATCAAGATTATCAAAGGTTGAATTGACTTAGCTCAAGAATTCAATTCTTTTGATTAATCTTTTAAGCTTCTTCATTCACAATAAATTTTTTTTATGAATCATAATCAATCGAAGAGATTGATTAATGATTCTTTGTTTAGTTGTTTCACACTTCAATTGATTTATAAATTTCTAAATTCAAGATCAATTGGAGAGGTTGCTCTTGAATTCATTTATCGAAGCATTAATGTCTTTAACTTTGAAAATTTACAGTGAGTTTATTTCCAAATGTTATCCTTTTATAACTATCAAGTAGTTCGACTGATTTTGGAGTGGTGAACTCATTAATTTAGTCTTCTGTGTGTTGAGTTTCCTGGTGAGGGAGACCTTTCACCTTTTTCTTGAGGTATAATTCAATAAAGTGTAGTGGGGAAGATATCCTTTAAACCAGTAGTTTGTAATTCTTGAGTATTACATTTGATTAGCTACTTCGACCATGCTGCTTTATTTTAGTATTTTGATCTCTTATGTTAGTTTTACTGTAGTTCTTAGTTCATCAGTATACTAGTAAATGATTTAGTCTCTTTTTCAACATTGTTTACTTTACTACTTGCTTAAAACTAAATTTACAAAAATTAAAAAGTAATAAATATAATAAATGTTCACTATCTCCACTACTGACAACAGTGGAATTAATTTTGAATAAAACCTTAGAATTCTCACCCGCCTTCTCTGTGGATTGACACTGCACCACTGTGCTAGTGTTGGAGTTATAAATGATATTTTGAGGGTCGTGAAGACCTCCGTCCATATCAGCGAGAATCCTTAAATAGTGATCGATCCAAACTAAGGTAGGACATGTATTTTGGTGTTTTTACACCTTTGTATTAAAAGATTGAGTATATCATAATTCCACCTATGATCTGCATCTTGTTATGGCCTTTGTATGATCCCAAGTACGGGATTTCACATTGTTTAATCAATTCTCTAAGCCAGGTGCCCTATTGTTGATCTCTGTCCAAGATCGATTGTCTATATATGTTTAAAATCTTTGTTTTATTTTGTTTTTATCCATAATTTCTTGATGTTCTTCACCATTTAGATCCCTATGGCCCCAACTCGACACTACTGGGCGGCATCGAGCTCAATCGGGCCCCCAGATTCATGGAGTATCGATGAAGTGACAATGGTTTGGAGAGTGAATCATAGATCTAGAATCCTTATGGTATAGATATACATGTTTTATTGGTTTGGGATACAAGATATAAGATATGACATATGAGATATAAGATATAAGATACAAGATATGAGATATAAGAAATATAATACAAGATATGAGTTATAATATATAAGATATAAGATACAATAAATGGGAAATGAGATATAAGACGAAATATATGAGATACAAGATATGAGATATGAGATATGAGATATAAAATATAAGACATGAGATTTAAATCTCACTTAAATAATCTTATATTGGTTATATATTTTAACTGATGAATCTTCTGTGCCAAAATGATCCTAGAATTGAGACGGTCATTTTATGTCCGATGTTGGATACCTTTTTTAGATTCATGCCTCGAGTCAACAAAAAACCCAATAATAATAAAATTAATATTATTTAGAAATCTTGTACGTGACATATCTCCCTCATACTATTTCAGAATGATGAACCGTCTGTGTCACTGAAACCCTGGTATTTAGGTAGAAATTTCAAGACTAATATTGGTTACATTATTTAGATTCATGGGTAGGTCCCATAAATAACCCCTTGTGTATATTAAGAATAAAACTGAATTTCACACCAATTATCTGATTCGAAAAAGGGATTATCCTATCCTACTTGTCTTTCCACATAGAATGTGATGGTTCCCTCAGTTGATGATTTTGAGGTATGATGTGAGACATTACGATCAGGATGAATTGAGGCAACACCCAATGATGGTAGTGATCATACATAATCACCAGAGCAGTACTAGACTTACCCTCTAGGTGGGCTGGGTGGTGGTGTTCCTCGATGGATGTTTCGGGCTTACCCTCTAGTATAAATGGGCAGTGGCCTTCCACAATGATCTTTTCGAGCTGCCCTCTAGTAGAACTGGGTACTGAAGTTCCTCAACATTCTGGGGTTACCCTCCAGTTGGGATGGCAATGGTATTCCCCGATGAAATCTTCCAGGTGTAATGCTCCAGCCAGGTTGGGCAGTGGTGTTTCCCTGACGACACACCAGGCTTACCCTCTAGTAGGACTAGGCAGTGGCATCCCCCGGTGACCTTCCCAAGCAGTACCCTCCAGTAGGTATGGAGAGTGGAATTCATCAATTACTACCATAGTAGTACCCTCTTGTCTTACCATTGAATGGGATCCTTACCTAGAAATTGTGGCCCCATGACTTTGTATCACAGAGACGAGACATGGTTTGATGTAGATTTGAACTCGTGAGGAAGTGGAATGCTTTCCCCACCAAGATGCATCATTGTTACGTGACCAAAAACTATTTGGATGTGTCAGTGCCTCCCAAATCAAATTGTATTAAGGTTTGGTGATTGATTTCTTTAGACTTGTGTGTTCAGATAATACATGATGGATGTTGGGTATTAATGTTGGACCATTATTTTGGAATTGTTTTCTCTTCTTATTCTTGGACTAAGCTATGGGAGGAAGATCCCCTTACTATCTCATTTGGGCTTATTTAACTGATTATATATATCCTATTTTAGTTCCCACTCCTTGGGTTTTTGTTACTCTCCTTCTTGTAGAGGCGAAGGTGTGTGGGGTATTCCACATGCTTTCAGTTTCTAGCTTCTCATGGTTGGAGGAGTCTACTCTCCTACTATAGGTAGAAAATACTCGACGAGAAGTTAATCTTCTGACCGTGTTGAGATCCTTATGGTTGGAAAAGTTTACTATCCTACTACAAGTAGTGAAGACTCGATGAGAACTTCCACTTCTCACCGTGTCGATCTCCTTAGGTTTGGACGAGTTTACTTTCACTCTTGTTTGGTTGAGATGTAATCTTTTACTATACATTGTTATATACACTACTTTTATCTTTAGTATTATATCTTAAAACTCCCACTTCACCATTTCGAGACATTCTATGAGGTATGTATATACTCACACCTACATGGGGTTTCCCAACACGTGTCATGTATTTTGCTGATGGAGGAAAAGTCAATTGTGACTTTAGATGAGCTTAGGGATACATACTGTTTGGACTATGTTTGGTGGTCATATCTTAGGATATAAGAGATCGAATCACAATTGTTTACTATTTTCCAATTTTTTTAGTTTAGTACATATTTTCGGGTGGGCTTGTAATTTTCCCTTTTATTTTCAGTTTACCCCATCGTCATTCATACTGTTTAGAGGTCCATACATAATTGATTTATTTATAGTAGTGTTGAATCCTTTTTTATTTCCCTGTGCACGTTTTCATTGATTTGGTTGTTTTTTATTTGTTCAGGAATATATGAAAATTACTACTTGAGTTTAATTGTACCTTCAACACTTATCACCACCCCTGGTCTATAGAGGTGAGCTTGGGGAAGTTATGGCTCAAGCCCCAACATTGGTCGGGTCATGAAAGTTTTTTTTGGTGAGTATGAATAGTACTAAATTAATTATGAAATGTATATGGTATAAAAATGTATAAACAAAATTAACAATTTTTTACTAATGGATTAAAAATAAAAATAAAAATCCTTTTAAATAAAAATAATTATTTTTTGAAAAACTATATGTTTTTCTAAAAGACGAATTAATCGTGCTTCACGAACATAATTTAAAATTATTTTTTAAAATTTTTAGAAAATTTATTTCAAAAAAATATTTTTTTTTTGATATTATCATATTAAATTTATGTTGGGGTCACATTTTTGTATTTTCTGAAATGTTTCAATTTTCAATGAGTAGTGAAGAATACTGATTTTAATTGAAAACTTCTATTCATTTAAAACATTTACTGGGTTAAATTATATTTTATGTTTTTTTTAAAATAAAATTAGTTAAATTATATTACAATATAAATAATTTACTTTATTGAAATCAATTTCATGTTGAATTTTCTTATTAAAACCTTATATACTTATGATATTTTTCTCTTTGGAAACGTGCTTTCTCATCGTTTATGTGGGTATAATTTTAAATTGGATTATTCCACTTATATGAATTAAATTTTGAATAATAGATTCCATATTTATAATAATAATAATTTATATTACTTTATATGGTTAAATTAATTTTTTTAAAATTATGAATATTAAAATAAGTAAAAATTAATTACTATGGTTAAGGTACAAACTGGTTAACCTTATTGTTAATCTGAAAAGATAAAGGTTAAAGTGACCTACCAACTTGTAAAAATCCCATTATATGGACATATTTAAATATAATTAGATATAAGGGTGGATAATGACCCATTTTTTAGGCTTGTGTCATGATAAAAACATGGGTGAAATTGATTCTTTTCAAAAAATTCCATTTGTGTCCTCTCCCCCACCTAAACAAATTACCCACTATCATCCCCTAATCACACATAAAATTCCATTTATTTAATAAAATATCTGAAAACATCACTTACTTACACACATAACAAGATCTTAGAGCCATTGGTTTGATTAAAAAATCAATTTAATTAAGGATTTTGGTGGAAACCAAATGAAGTTGTTCAAAGAAGAGGTAATGTTCTTAAATGAGCGTTTCTATTGTGTTTCTTCATCCACCTCTTTCAAATAGTATTAATACATTATCATATAATAACCTCAAAATCTAAAATATACTGAGACATTATTATGTTATGATAATAACCAATATCCATATTCTCTTCTATCAAATGGGAAACAAAATCACCGATCATGTTTACTATAGACTACCACCTCGTGAACTGAGGTAATTAAATTTCCCGAACCAATTTTCAAGGATGGATATAATGATGTATTTAACACATTTATATGACATGTATGATATTATTATTCTTATATAATTATAATATCATATATACCTTCTTAATTTCCATGATGTTTAAAATATAATAACATCACTCGTGTATTTGACGGACTACCACCTCGCGAAGCGATGCTATTGGGTTTTCACTTATGATTTAAATGGAATGTAATAAGGATAGATTTAATGAATATATTTTATGTAAATTAAATGATATTGATTATATAACATTAATATATCACCTAATTCATTACATTTTCTCCCATTTAGAAAATTATAACATTAGTTCTACTTATGTGCAGCATACCGTCTCAACGAAGTGATGTGATCCATTCTACTTGTTCAAATTTCACTAATGATTTTCAAATTGTTTATAATGAAAAAATATATATTTTACATTAATTTCACTCTGGATATTATCTAACTATATAATATTATCAAGAAAATGGACTTTAACATTAAATCATGCATTAGAGAACAAGGAAATTATCACTCGAAACAATAATAATGAGGAAAGATTATTAACAAATGGGTGATAAGCTGTTATAGAAGGATCATATCTGACATAATAAATATGAATATGGATCTAGTATAAATTATTAACATGATTAAAACCATTATACATGAGTTTAAATCATGTTCAACCAAAAACAAGCATGAGTTATGTGAGTTCCCCTCAATTTATCTTCATTGAGGCATATTGTAATGTTGTGCATCTGATTTCTTTTATATGGTGTCTCTAATACCTCATTTATATTTAATATCATGATTATTTAATAATTAATATTATTTTATGTTTTAATTTGACTTATTCAATCCTATGTGATATTAATTTAATATTACTAAGTGGAAAATAATTTCGAAACTCAATTTCCTTTCATTGGGTTAAATTATTTCTTTGTTGTTTTTGATATTATAAGATTATATGTATAATTAATTTTTAATATCTTTTTTATTTACAATTACTTTATTTTTATTTAAATTTTATACACATAATCTATTAATTGACTAATTCTCACATTAACTTAATGATCTTTGTGAGGGTTTATTTCATAATCTCATTTTAATCAGGATTTTTTATTCTTGAATTTCAAATGAAAGACATTGTTTGATAATTGGATAATAAAACTATTTAATTTTATTCTCCTATTGTAATTCCTAATGTTTTTAAGTAATATTTCCATTTATTTATTCACCGGTACCTAATATATTTTTGAAAATGTTATTAATAAAATCTGACTTTTTTTATCTCTTCGGTCGAAAATATTTTTTCTTCCAAAACCATGTTTTCTAAAAATGATTTCAATATTTTCAAAAAATTCATCCAAATTATTTTTTGAAATAATTTTTTACCCATGTTGTACTTTTTTATAAAAAAAATTAAATGGATCTTTATTTCATATTTCAAACGAGGACCATTTTGTTTCCACAAAAATGTGAATGTAATATTTGTTTTAACATGTATGACATGTACAGAATTTTACACTATCATGTTCATTGAATGTTTTACGTATTCCTTTATAAGTTTTATTGGTTGTTTTCAAAGAAAAATATTTTCAATATTTTATGTAAATTTTATTTTTAATAATATTTTCAAAGTAAAAAATGATATTTTCCTCTAGAATGTGTTTAATGACATTTTAATGGAATTTCTATTTGTTAACAACAAAAAACATTTACTTTACTTATAATCCACATGGGATATGTTTTATTGATACCATAATTATTCATTTTACAAGTGTTTATGCTCCTTTTTACAAAGGAATGTATTTACATTCACTTTCTCGGTTTATTTTTGTAGTCAATAACTTTCCCAGGAAATATTCACTTTCTTATGATCATTGGACATTAAATTTACCCTAAATATTTGTATTGTTTATATCTACTTATTAAACCATATATAATTTTTAAAAATGTAATTCTATATTTAACATTTATTTTTTATTTTGGGGAAATATTTATAAATTTTTACTCTTTACTCAACAAAAATATTTGATGACAAGGCACATTGTTCATGAATTAAATATATTATTCAATATATGAGAAATGATTTCAACATGTAGTGAAGGGTGGGACATTAAATTATATATCCCCTCAATGAATCTGTAGTATCATGAGGAAAATTAGTAAGTTATAATTAAATGGGTTTTAGCCTATAGTTTTAATCCATATTGTGAAAGGTCTTAATAGTAGAGGTATCATGTTCTTGAGATAATGAAATCTACAAATAAAGCATCTCCTTCATTAAGAATTAAGTTTTTATTATCCATAATATTTTAAAAATTATATTTTCTCAGGATTCCTTTCATTATCTATTAATTTATTAAATGGAATTTTTTTCAGCTATTTACCTTTCCATATTTATCAAGCATCATATATTCATAATAATCATGTTATTTAAATGTAATGTGTGTTTATTTATTTAAATTTATATATTGTTTATTTCTCATCTAATTCAGATAGTCATGTTATTTATTAAATACAATTTGTGTTCAGATAGATACCTTTCCATATTGATTAAGCCATATCTATTCATGTTATTCAATATATTTAAATGGAATGTGTGTTAAGAGATTTACCTTTCCTTGTTGATTATACTTCTCGATTCATGAAAGCTTATGCTTTATGAAACACTTACTGAGCATATGAGCTCACCCATATTTTGTTTAATTCCTAAGAATCTAGGAAGAGTACTATTAATGTTATACAATGATTTTCATGAGGTAATTTTTATATTCTTGAAATAAAAATTATTTTGTACTTTTTTATTCAAATGTAATGGATTACTCAACTATGTATTTATTTTACCAAGACTACTAAACTATTAGTTCCATCAAGATGCAATTCCCTATATCTTATTCCAATGTAATAAAGAAAACACTGGCTTTGGGATACTGAGATTAGGGTCATTACCATAATCTTACAACCCTGGTAACGTGGGTGTACTCTACAAATGTGTTGTCTAAACACAAGCATAACTTACACACCAAGTATCCACCAAAACATATCTATTATATCATGTGCGAAAATCATAAGGTAAGAAACAATGGGGTATTATGAAATTTTTAATGCCACACCCATGGATATAGAGTTTGATCTACATTGTTACAATACATCAAACATGCCTAACTATATTCTATATGTTACTCACTAACAACGAGGGACACTTTGATGCAATGGGGAGACTATATCTATATTATCTTACTAATAACAGATAAATTAAATGAAAGCAATAATAAAACAAAAATAACATAAAATTTAATCATATCAAAATATTGAACATAGAAATAAAGTCACATATAATAAAAAATTTGGCCCCATAATAATCATACATTATTAATCATACAAATTTGATCTCCATAGTATGTGGATCATGTAAATTGAAAATATAATAGAACAAAATATAATATAGAAGGATCCACTATAAAAATATTTCAAAAACATATCCTAGTACCACCATCATCCTCAAGCCTAATTTTCCTATATCAAACGCCAAAAATTTGATATTACACCTTCCATAGATCCCTAATAGTTAAATCAATGCACCTGATAATTAAATTCATAAGGAGAACATTGATGGTCCCTAAATAAAAATCCAATATTATATTTTCATATATATCTAAATAATAAATATATATATATAAACATAACCACATTTTAGGTCATCATATGCTAACTAAGACACCATGAATCCCAATAGTACATGCTTAGACTAATTTTGGTTGAAGGATTCTTCCCATAAATGAAGAATAATATACTCACCATAACAAGAGTATAACAGGAAATCACATATCACTAGAATGATGTTAGAATCTAAATAAAGGGAATGTACAATTCATATCTAAGAAATCTTGAATGAATAATACACATGAGGGGGATGACTCTTAGGTTTAACCCGTGTATCAGAATAAAGGGGAATGTACAACTGAATAGTAAAGAAGGCTTAATCATGACTAAATTCATATAAAAAATAGTGACCAAGGGACTTAAATATTCACAATCAAATTTACCTACATACATCATAAAAAAAATTCTTCTATAAAATATGGAGGGAATAATAATATCTAACATATCATACACTTACATTCACACAAGATAAAAACAATCTGTCTATCATAATAAATAACACTCATTCCAATCTATTTCTAAACCAATGTATTTGTACGCCATCAATAACCTTGGTGTCCCAAGATACCCTAATAAAACTAACTTTATATAACTAGAAACCCCATTGTTAATACACAAAACATATATTAATTCCCTCTTATTAGGATCATAATCCCATATGCATGCTCATGAGATACAACCAGACTCAATTTACACTAAACAAGTAGTTTGTGAAACTCTTCATTCATTACAATTCAATGAAGAAACCACCAATGAATAAATATTATGTAAAACACTTTTCTTTTCCCCTTTATACTAAAAAATCCCATTTCTATCACAACCTTAAAAAGTAGAAATCCCTACCACATAATTATCCATTCCTCATTCCTTCATGTTCCAACCTAGAGGAAACATCTCAAATAGGTTCATAGATGTAGTTACAACTTCACCTATTAAATCCTAATGTATTAACACATTTATAAGTGCCAAAACTAGAACATCCCCAATCCACATAATAGACTAATAATGTATGGAAATGTAAATTTTGGATAATGTTGGGGACCACCAACCTCTAAACACTGTGAAATATCATCAATTGAAACTGAAGAATCCATGTTCAATCAAGAAAATTGAAAAAACCTGACATAAACTGTCTAGATTAGGGATTTATGTTAAAAATATATATTTGAGTAATTGAGATGCATGATTTTTCTAACATAAGGATTATACATACCAATTGAGGAATAATTAAACAAATATTAATGAAAACAGACCTCAAAAGAGAGTAGAGAAGGTAAAAACATGAATGATAAGATCATTAATGGTATCTATGTTAAAAAAATGTTTGAATAAAGTGCAAAAATAAAATATTCAAACAATTTTTATTAAAATTTACAGAAGAATACATTATATAATAGAATCATTGAAACCAATGAGTACCATGTAGACTTGACTATATACTCAATTCCTTATTGGAAACTCGGTAATGTCCCACCAAACAACAGGTGGGTATTCAAAGGCTATATCCCCCTATAATTATAACTAGGTTCCCGATGACCTTAAACTGGGTACCTGATGGTTCCTAGTACTATATATCAATAAAAGGCCTCCTAAAACATTAATTGTTCATTCAATAACTCATAAAAATCACTGTAACCATACCAAATCAGATATAATCACTTAATAAAATGCTTAAAAATTAACATATGATGTAACTAAAAATTTATTGTCCTTAAAAATAATGTATAAATATATATAAATATTTCATAAAAAAAATATAATATATTATAATATACAAATGAAATTGATCATAATAAAAATATATGTCTTTAAGTATTTGAAAACCACCAACATTATGATGACGCAATGTCTATCCTGACCTATAATCCATCCAATATATTTATATAAGTACTATTTTGAAGTTTTTATGAGAATATAAATAAAAAAAAGTATAATCCTTACTGAGAACCATTGTGTTAATATAGATGAATCATAATAATTATTAATTGAAGAAATCATTGAATGAACATATTATCCCACCCCGGGTTATCCATAGACTGATCTCACAAAAATAATACACTCTAAAATCTAGGTATAGTATGATTATAATAAATCATGAAAATATAGCAACATAATAAAACACACACTCACTGCCCACTGATATTGTCACCCTTATTTCCAAATATCATATACATACTAGAGTTCCCATCCCACCTAATATCCATAATCCACATAACTCTATAACCTTATCATCATCATACCGTAACAGTAATAAATTATTCCTCATAGCAAAATCATTTTACCACATCTACTTCCATAACCCATCTTCCATAATGGATATTAGTGGTATGGGAGTAATCAACAATCCATTTCAAAAAAAATGTTTGGGGTTGACATGATAACTAAATCTATATAGGATTTTTCAAGGTTATGCAACATAGGTGGCCAATTATAGTATTAAATAATTATATACTAAATATTTAAATAATGAAATAGATAAATATATATATATATATATATATATATAATCACATATCCTAAATTGATGTTCCATATCCTATAAAGGTTCTTTATAACCATCCCATCACATATGTCAACAACACCACAAATATTATACTCTTTTTCTAATAACAAGAGAAATTATCATAATTTTACACACTAATTTAGTTTTTCAATTGAGTACATAATTATTCCATCTATTTAAACAATTACTATTTATCCATGTAATCAATTTTCCATGTTGATCAATTACTGTGACACTTTAATTTCAAAAACCCTATTGTAGTTATCATCATTAATTCATCCATTCATCCATTCTCATATTTGAGGAACACTTGAGATCATATAATTAAACCATTTCATATCACCAAACATCCATATCAGCCCCACATTACAAAATTTAAATTACTAAATCTATGATAATATGATAATCTCAAGTATCAAAACACAACGAAATAATAATGAATTATATAAATCATTACATCTATGCACCCCTCCACGGTTAAAAGTTACATTATATGACTAATAAATATCAAATACATAGTCATGGAATATAAATGTTGATAATCCTATATCGAAAATAGTAAATGAAAGATTTTACCTAAATCACTTTCCTCAAACAAATGGTTGAATCATCACATTATCGAAATAGACACCAATATACCCACATCCCCATAAAGAACACAAACAAACTATAAGTTCAATCAGTCCTATATGAACCACCCCTCTAGAATCCCATGGATATACGAGGTAGAAAAAATAAAAAAAATATATAAGTATTAAATTTTTTCATGTATATATGATCTTAGAAGGGTGTAAATTATAATTCATTATACGATAAATCTAGAGCATATTGGAAACTCACACTATAACCATGATTCATCTAAAATAATAAGAAACTAAGTGGAATGATTTAAAATAACTAAAATAAAACTAAATAAAATTACAACAAATCATGGCATAATGTAATACATTATGGAATAATGTTGGGTTATTTAATTGGGGATCTAAAAATCACAACATTAAAATCCAAATCCTCACTTAAATATCTTCATAAAATCCCTTTTCAAATACAACCAAATCAAATACATTATGATAAATTTTACATCATTACATCATTATCTATTGGATTAAATGGTTGTTCAAAAAGTCATAGTATATATTTCTTTATACCATTATTTCTATATCAACCTTTTATTTTTTATTCGTGTATACATAAAAATAATAATAGTGGTATAAAAATAATATAATGTGATTTATGAATTTTATAAAAACATATAATAAACCTATGTTCTAGTATCCTTTCCCACAATATCTAAACATTACACAAAAATCCTCACCATGAATCACTATGAAATAATTTTAAAAATAGAACTTTAATATTTTAAATAATTGTATAACATTTTGGTTGTAATGGATTATTCTTTCACCATCCTTAAACTTAAACACTTAATCAAAATCAAGCATGTCTAGAATAAGTATTGTAATAATGTTATCTATTATGGCATGATTTTTTCATCATATTGAATTCAACATCAAACATAATTTCTCTTCTACCTTCTCCTTCTCAGTCTCCCATAAAAACATAAAAGAATATATTATTTAAAAATCATGTATCAAAAATTAGATACCACTAAAATGATTCACATCCTCAAGAATAAAATACTCAAATGATGAAAAAACAAAATAAACCACTATGAAATACTCCTCACAAACATCCCCTTTGGGTTTTATCCTATAATCCCACTATACACCCTAAGATGGGTGGAAAATTAGGATTTCAATTTATTCTTAGCTCATGTTTAATTTGAAGTTTCCTTCACAATATAAAATAATCCTTTAATATATTATGATGATCACGAAAAATCACAACAAAATACAAAATAAAAAACACATACCTATGGATTTTACACTTTTTAGAGACATAGGGATATATACAAGGAGAATATGTCAAGGATGTGATGATATTCCAAATAATCACTACTCCCTTAGTTTATGAATACAGTCGTTGGGATATGATAATTTCTCATCCATTTCCAATAAACACATCCTCTCTTCTACTCACCACTTTTCAACAGAGTTACACGGAATATAATTTCAACATGCTCATCAAACTCAAAAGAATGACAACAGAAGATAAAACACAAAATATTAGTGGGTGTTCTATTTAATTATTTTTATTCACTTATTTAAGTTCACTAATATATACAGAAACTCTTTATTTACATACGTATCTTCAAAAAAATTAATCCAACCCCTCTTTACTTTATAATAACCTATATTCAATAAATTTTTGGCTAGTTCAATCTTCCTTCAAACTTCTTAATATTCATAATTTCCTTTATTATTTCTTTTTATACTCTATAAATAATCTTCCAATATATACTAATAATTTTTAAATTTAAAATCAAAAGTCATTTTTCAATCAACTCCCAACTTTCACTAATTAAAATACATCATTTCAATTCTTTCCAAATGAATCTCAATCATAAATATTCAAATAGGTAGTTAATGGATGCTATAAAAATTTCCAAAATTTCTTGAGAGGGAAAAGTCATAAAAACTATTCTAGTTATCTAGATTAGAGAAATCATTGTGTGGCCTCTATCATCATGGAGTAATATCTTAGATCATTCATCAGTTTATCTTTAACTACCAATTACACTATATCGTGATAAGTTTCTTCATGGTATGACCATGATTTGAATTCCAGAATAACAAGAAATTTAACTCTCACAACATAAATATAATGACATGGTTCCATTAATTATTACATGACCTTTTAATCTTTGTGTGATCAAACTATTGGTATTCTCAATTTTATAAACTATTGTTGTGTTACTTTCTTCAACAATGTGGACATCACCAAATAGAAAATACCATTGAAATATGTATATGTATGTCCATGGATTAGATAATAAGTCATGGAATGAAAATGAATACATTATATTTTGAAAATAATTCATTCATATGGGTCATCTATATAGAGTAAAATTTTTTATGATCTTTTATACCCTTATATATCACAATGTAGTCCAACATGTTTCTTTATTTCTGTTTGTGTGTACTTCACAGTGTGACTCTTCTGATCATGACTTCATATGTTCCTATAACAAGAAGATTATAATCAGTGATATCAACTTGAATAGAAAACATCTTCACAGATTTTAAACTAATTTAAATACCTTCCAATGAACTTACCATTAAAAATAAATCCTGCATTATATCCTATGGTTGCAAAATTCTCCCCCTTTTAATTTTTTATAAATCCTCCATATGTTCCTATAAGTTAAATTATTCCATCAATTATATCCTTGTATATAAATATCCCCTTATGATAACAAATTAAAAAGGTTTTTCCTTTTCTAAATCTGATACCTGATAATCATTCAGAATGTTCCACTTTCCAAAACTAATAAATGATCAATTAACAAATTTTATTATCCTATAAGAGTAAAATCACATTATAGGGAAAATAGAATGTGATAATGACTAAAATAATGTCTATATTTTTTGATTAACCTCTTAAACCCAAAAAAGATAAATCCATATAAAAATAAATAATATAAAAATGAAATTTTTTTGTATAATGGGGAGAGGGAATTATCAACACTCCTTAGTTTGAAAAAATTGTTCGAACTCTAATGTTCAACTAATTATTATAGAACACAAGTGAAATTGGTGGTTTGTTAAAGATAACTACCACTGAATTTTGAGTTACAAAAAATGTCTTATTTCATTATATTTTTCTTCACATTCTCATTTATAAAGTGGTAATGATTCTCCACATTATTTGTGTGGGAATGTTATATTGGATTATTTTATAACTTAATGAAACACTTATTGTCACATTAAATAAACATCAATTATCATACCACTTATTTAAGATCTTATAACTACTGCTTCATTAACATAAATTGTGTACATTCCATAGTAATAAGAATATATTTTTTCTCTATTATGATCATGTATACACAATCCCACTTCTTACTTAATCACCCAACACAATTTAATCCACATAAAAAATCTCCTACACTGGTGGATTTATGATCCAAAATATCTATATACCATCTTGTATTGGAATAATCCATAAAATATTGATCTTTTCTATCCTTGAAAACAAAACCACATTTCAGTTTTGTTTAAAAATATTTTATTATCCTCAACACTATGAAGAGATAATATTTCTTTGAAAAACTCTGAATCATGCTTCCAAGAACATAGAAAATAAGATATTAGTACTTGATACTATAATATATATTAAACATCCAATAATTGTTCTATACAATATTTAATATTATCCCTTTCTATACCCATGTTTACCATGTTTTGTTCCCACTATTATCAATGTTGAAATAGATTTTGATTATATCATTTTAAACTTCTTTAACACCTTTTATACATAATTTAACTATGATATGAACTGTTTCCCTTCATTTTGATATACATATAACCCAATTAAATATGTCATATATCCAATAAGTGATATATCAAATTATAGACCCATCAACTGTGAAAATATTTTAAGAAAATACTGGTTATTGATTCCAAATATGATATCATCCAGATACACCTTCACCATGAAATAATCATTATCTAATACTTTTCTTGGGATTATATGATCAAAACCACCTCTATTAAACTCAAACTTTCTCATATATTAGTCTATTATTTCATAAAAATCACAAGTTTATTATTTTAGGTTGTACAATGATGTGGCCTTATTTTTACTCAGTTTGCCACATCTTTTTATTACATTTTATACAATTTATTTAATTATTTTAACACTTTTTAATTAATTTTGGCACTTTTGTAATTTTATCACTAAATATGTTAATTAATCATTTTTTTTATAGTTAATTATGTTTTTTTTAGTCTTTAAATTGATAATTTTAATCTTACTAAACTATTCAACTCTAATTATGTTTTATTTAGTTTGGTTAATTTAAATCTGCTTAACTTTATAATAGTTAATATTTATTATAAACAATTATTTAATCTATGTAATTCAATTTAATTAACTTAGACTTTATTTTATTATTTAATCTTTTAATTAAGTTGCATTAGAATAGGTTATTTTTATTATTTTATGTGTTTAATCACCTGCTAGTCATTTAAGTAAATATTTTGTGTTTTTAATTAATTTAAATAGTTCTCTTTTAATTATATGTGTTAAAATAGTTAATTAATTAATTAATTAAGAGTTATTAAACATTAATTATATTGTTTTATGTATGCAGTTTTAATATTTATTCATTTTCTTTTTGTTTTAGTCTACTGGTGATGTAGAATTTAACTAGCGGTAACCGCCTTACCATTAGACTGCGTGCCATGCACCTCACTGTTGTGCCGCTGTTCCACTTTTCTTAATTTATTTTAATAAAAGTGACCCTTTTATTTTAATTTAGTAACAGTGATTATTTTAATTTTATTTGTGACAAAGTCTTGGTTTTTAATTTCTAACAGCGAATCCCGCTTCACAGTTTTACCTAACAGTGACCACCTCACTGTTGCCCAGTGTCTCCTTTTATTTCCCTCTGTCAGTAGCTCTCTCACTGTTAGACAATCCCCACACCACCTCACTGTCACTACGTTGTATACCAGTGACCGTATTGGCACCGGTAGCTTCTTCTTTTATTTTGTAACGGTGACCCTTTGTCTTAACAGTAACCTTTTATTTATTCTAACAGTGACCATAAGCACACCCTTTTTAATACCTCACTGTTAGGTTAACAGTGACCCCCTGCTTCTCACTGCTCACCCCACCGTTTTTCCAGCCTCACTGTGACCTCACCTCACCGTCACTCAGTCCTCCCACACAATTTTCACCGCCTTGAACCTCACTGTTAGGTTATTTTCTCCTTTCTGTCCACCGCTGTCCACCCCTCTCCACAGCTCGACCCCCATTCGTCGGCCCCTGCCAAACCGCCGCTGCCTTTAACCCTAACCCGAGTTGTAACCGATGCCGAGCTGGAGCCGAACCGAGGAGAGAGGCCGCCGCTGTTTTCCGCTGGCCGTCGCTGGAGCTGAAGCCGAGCCGAAGGACCTGACCGCGAGCCGCCGTCTTGGATAGAGGAGTCCGTCGCCGGCACTGAGGAGATCTGCCGCACCCTGTTCAGCTGCGGATGAATAGACAAAGAGACGACGTGCCGCGCTGGTTCTTGATTGAAGCTGCTGTGAGGAGGAGCCAGGCCGCCGCTGTCCGCCGCGCAAAGAGGAGGCCGCTCGTTTCGGGAGGAAGAAGAAACCCTCCTCCTGCTGTGCGCCGATTTGGGGGAGGAAGATGAGATACCTAATTATAAAAATAATAATAAGAAATAATAATAAACAAACAAACCTATAATAATAAAAGCAAAATCAAAAGTAAAAAGTAAAGGCAAAGTGTAAAGTTTACTTTACATTAAAGTGAACTTTACAAAAGTCAAAAGTTGTAAAGTTATGTACAAAAGTTATAGTTTTTAAAACAATACATAGATAAATTATAAATTAAATTATAAAACTAAATTAATAATACATGTAAATATTAAATTAATTTATTACTAATATTATAAATTATTTAATTAATGATAATTATAAATAATTTATAAAACATACTTTTTAATTTAAAAACTTAAGTAATAACTTTAATTACTTTATTAAAATTAGCTAATTAATTAATTAATCTAATTATTATGTTTCTTTTATTGTAATAATTTAATTATTAATTTAATTTAAATTATTAACTTAATTTTTTATGCTCGTAATTTTTAATAACTTAGTTTAAGTGTTAAAATAAATAACTTAGTAATTATTTTATTAACTTAATTAAACTAATCGCTCTTTAATAACTTATGTTTTATCGCAGTTAATAATTGTATGAATAATTTAAAAGAAAATAATTATCAATTAACTAATAATAATTTGTAACGAGTAATATAACAATTTACTTTAAAAATAATTATTTTTCTTTGCTTCTCTTTTAATTATTTGTCTATTCTATTTTATTTGCAGGTTCATTCAATTTCTCAAAACCTGTCCAGTTTCAAGCAACCAACTCAGTGAGAGTTAGTTACGAGGGCAAAGATAACACGACGTGCCAGTCGCGAAAAAACGCACATTTTGCGGTGCGTGGGTAAAGAACTTTTGAAGTCGGTGGAGATTGAGCAGTGACGTGCAGTAGATGACAGATGGTAGTTAAATCAGAGCAGCAGCAGAATTTTTGTGGGGACTCTCATTCGACATTCCACACCAGACAATACGAGAGCGGAGACTCCTGGGAGCAGCACTGGAAACGAGCAGGAGACCAAGGAGCCCGAAGGCAGAGCGATATTTAGGGAGTCTTTCTCCCTCTTTTCTTAACGTCTTGTACTCTGTTTTCAGATTGTTTTCAATGATATATTTCATTATGAACATGAGTTGATTTTCCATCTCGGGAGCTTCAAGCTTTGTTGGTTTATCTGTTAAATTGTTCACTACTCATTGATTGACATCAGAATTAATCGGCGAGATCAACTCTGATGTTAAGTAAATTTTTTCACACCTTACTGTAAAAAATTGTCATAGTTTCAAGTTCAATTGGCGAAGTCGAACTTGATTTTCAATTTGTTCAAGCGTTAATGTCATTACAGTTGGAGTTTTACGGTGAGTTTAACTTCGACTGTATTCTTTTTCAAAATTCTAACAGACGATGATCATTAGAGTGGCGAACTCTAAAAGTCATACTTCTGTTTGATGTATCTTCTGGCGAGGAAGATATATCAAACAATTTCTAGGGTGTGATTCAATTAAGTTTAGTGGATAGTTGTCCTTTTAATCATCAAGATTGGAATTCCCGAGAAAATTGTTGTTCTTAGCTCCTTGTCTTTGCTGCTTAAAGTAGTTAGCTTAATTTCTTAGTTTAACAGTACCTAGTGCAATTTTATTCCCTTTGTAGAAAATTTAGTTTCTTTGTAAAGAATCTCATTTCCTCCTACTGTTTCTAGCTTATCTTTATGAACAAAAAATATATATATAAAAGGTAAAAAGATTTTCACTCTCTCCACTGCTGACAACAGTGGAGTGTATTTTTCTTAGAACATAGACAACTCATCTGCCTTCTCTGTGGATCGACCCTGCACTGCTGTACTAGTGTAGGAGTATAAATGTAATTTTGAGGGCCGTGACGACCTCCGACCGCCATCAAAATTTGGCGCCGTTGCCGGGGAAGGCACGCACCGAGAGTCTAGGGTTTAAAAAAACACAAAAAAAAACACAAAAAAAAAACTCAAAAAAAAAACTGATTTAAAAAAAAACTACTTTGAACTGTATCTGCTACTTTTGTTGTTTTGAAAAGAAAAATCTGCTTCACAGAGAACTGTTGTGTGTTTAAGCTCATTAAATTTTGAATTAAAAATGGATGTTAAACAGAATTGGAATCAACCGGGACCTAACTGTGTTTGTTGTGGTGATTATGGACATACTGCTTGGCAGTGTGTCTATAACCAGCCACAACAAGATGTTTACACTGATGAAAATGAACAATGTGAGTTTAGTCTTATCACCCTAGCTAAAATTGAATTAATTGATTCCAAACTAGATGCTAGGGTGGAACAAATTAATAATTGGTTAACTCAAACCCATGAGATTCAACTTAGAGATTCTCAAGAGCGAGATCAAAGAATGAAAAGAATAGAAACCATGCTCTTGGAATTGCAACAAAGGTTTAAAGAACAAAAAGTATTTGAAGAAAATGAAAAAGAACATGTTTACAAAAGATTTGAAAATCAAGTGGAAGAAGAAAGTGATAATGAAACTGGACAAGAACCCATTCACTTTGAAAAATCTGACCCTGTTGAACTAAATCTGGAAATAACCAACTCTCTAAATAAAGAACACATCATTGAAAATCCAATAAAGAACTTTAATGGAATCGAGTTGGACAATTTTGAAGATGAATTGAAACAGATTGAAAAAGATAGCCTAGTTCTTTTCATAATTCCTACACTTGAGAAAAATCACTGTTTTAGAAGCTTTGAGAATGAAGTCACTCGGGTTGAAGATATACTTGAAACTAGAAACTTGAATGATAAAAACTCTTCACCCAATCTTTCTGAAATTCTGAACAATGAGCCTGAAATTGAACTTGGGAACACTTTGGAAGATAACCTTAAGCTGGATAACATAGAATCTATTTTTTTTGAACCTCAACTGAAAACTTCTCTTCCATGTTTTGAAACTGTAAACCCAATTAATTCTGAAATGATGTTTGATGATGAGAATGTGGGAATAATATTTGAAGAAAGACTAATTGATGAGTTTTCATTTCCTTATTCTCATAGTAATCACTTTTCTGAATCAGTGTGCAATGAAATGGAAATCAGTGTTGATCAACTTGAGGAGAATTGTATTAACATGAACATTTTGGAAAGTGAATTTATTGAAACTGAATTGTACAATTCTTCTCCTGAAATTGAATTGCAACACTCAAATGACATGGTTTTAGAAAGTGATCCTTTTGAACTTGAACTTGAAAGAGAAGTTGAACGCACATTATATGATGGTTGCAGAACTGATTTGATAGAAGTAGTAGATGTTCAATGTGAGTTAACAGATGAGGATCTTTTGGAAGAGATTTATAACATTGTTAGAGCTGAACCACTTAGTGATAAAATAAATTCTCTTTCTTGTTTTTCACTTCCATCCTCACCTGTGAAGGGTTCTAAGATTTTTCATGATACTGATAGTAGTCCAGAGGGGGAATTAGACTTGAGTTCTAATGCTCATGATTCTATTCAGAACTTTATTGAATCCCCTTTTGAACCTACTATTCAGTATTCACCAACAAGCACCCTTGAATTTGAATCTGTTAGTGTTGAATTTGAGAGAGATAGCCATGAAAATAATGCTACACCCTTTGAAGCACCTTGTACTATGTTGTCCAGTCATGTGAAATCAAATCTTGATAACTCTGAAATAATTCTGGAAGTGGACAACACTATACCCATTACTGCTAAAGGGTGCTACTTAGGGGTTAATTCAGGCTTTGAGAATTCCATTTGTATCTGCTTATGTTTTGGTGCCCACAATCTTCACTGCTCTGTTAAAAATAAATGGGCCAAACACATGTGGTGGTTCCTATTAAGGAAACCAAATCCACCTAGTGACTACGGTTAGTTGCTAGGTGAGTCTGGCTGGAGACTTTAAACCTAGCGCTGCATGGGAGGCAACCCATGGTCTTGTTTTGTTAATAAATAAAAATTGTAATTAAATAAAGTCTAACTGAAGACTTTAAATTCAGTGCTTCATGGGAGTCAACCCATGCTCTTTCTTTGTTTTTACTTTTGTTCTGTTCTTATTTTACTTTGAATAAAGTGCTGCTTTGTATGCTTATATATGCTCTGTTTTTGCTGGATAATTGTTCCTGGTCTATATACTCTGTGTTTTTAGGAATGCTGCTTCTGTCATCTAAGGAGTGGAATTCCCATGGTCATTTTTGGACAAGAGCTTAGTCAGGGAAGTACTTCAACTTGTTGCACTTATTTTTCTGCTCCTGTTTTGGTTATTAAAATTCTGTTTTTGTTTAAAATTCTGCTTGCTTAAAATTCTGCTTGTATTATAAGATTCTGCTACATGTCGTGTAACTAATGAATTAAAAATCTGCATGATCCGCCTTGATTTAAAAAACTGAATTGCATTGTGATAAAACATTTTCACTACATGAAACTAAGTGTGGGGGGGAGTACATGTTGGTCATTTGAATCTGCTTGTTTTGTTGAGGTGTTTGGAATGAACTTTGTCTACTATATTGAACATATTATTGAACTTATTGTTTAAAATGCTTACACCCAGTTAATTGCACACTTACACCTTATATGCTATGTTTGTGCTTAAATGAAAATCTGTGTCACTGGACTGAATGTTAAAGCATGTGTGTGTCTGAAATGAACCTGCTTTTATTTAATCATTGTGGCAAACACTATTTTTGAACTTCATTGAGACCTTTATATATGTCAATAATCTACTAAATTGAAAATCTATTTTGAACCTTAAATTGATTAATTGTTCTTCTCCATATTTAGAATTCAACTTTGGGGACAAAGTTGGTTTTTAAGTGTGGGGGAGGGGGTCAATTCTTGACTGTGCTAGACTGTGTTTAATTGTAATGCTCATCAATTCCCACTGCTTTTAAACTTTTTGTCAAAAAAATGGTCAAAATGTTTTCAAAAAAAAAAATTCTTCACAATTTTAGTCTTTACACTGCACTCAAATGAGTCTTGCCTTAGGATGGTGCTTGATTGTAAGTTGAGTCTTGCTTTGAGTCTGAAATGAGTGTTGGTGGATGATTGCTGAGTGGAATTGTTTAGTGGTTTAATGAATTCTGGTTAGGAACTTCTTTTGAGAGTGATATGGGAAACCATTTAGTGGATTTAAGATCATAATTTTAGGTACTGGAAGTTTGACTTTTATCCGAGGAGCCTTTTCATTCTGTTAATTTATAAAAATGATCATTTTTATTGAGTCAATGTAAATGGTTTCTTTATAAATCTTTTGAAACTGGAGTAATACTGGGCATCTGGGATCCCACGGTGAATCTCTGAGACCTTAGATGCTGGGTGCGTTTCTGTTTACTATAAGCCCTCTGTACACTCTGAATAAGTGCATTGCACAGTGCTTGGCACAAATTACATGGCTTGGGAAAAATAAATAAAGTGTCTAAGTTCAAAAATGAATTCATTAAGGTGAGGGGAATGATGAACTCCAGATGAAGAAGGGGACAACTGGTTTATATGGGAGTCATTTGGGTTGTATCAATAAAGTGATTTCAAAAAAAATTATCTATGTTTTAATTTTGGAACCAAGGGGATTAGTCAAAGTACAAAGTTCCTTTTGTTAAGGTTTTGATTCCACTTTCATTTTACCTTTTATCACTCTTGAATTTAGAAATTGAGCTTGAATTGAAGTAAGTCACTAGGCAGAGTCATATATGAAGCAGGACACCTTCATTTATGGATGATTCATGGTTTACTTGAGTTCCCTTTGAGTAGTGGTTCTAGGCGAGACTTTATTTGAGGTATGTGTTCAATAGCCTAGGCACGCCTTTTGAGTCCTCTGTTGAAACTTATTTGAACATTGCTGATTTGTATAATTCACACTTTTTCAAAGATGATAAAACATGGGATTGTTTGAGGACAAACAATGTTTAAGTGTGGGGGAATTTGATGTGGCCTTATTTTTACTCAGTTTGCCACATCTTTTTATTACATTTTATACAATTTATTTAATTATTTTAACACTTTTTAATTAATTTTGGCACTTTTGTAATTTTATCACTAAATATGTTAATTAATCATTTTTTTTATAGTTAATTATGTTTTTTTTAGTCTTTAAATTGATAATTTTAATCTTACTAAACTATTCAACTCTAATTATGTCTTATTTAGTTTGGTTAATTTAAATCTGCTTAACTTTATAATAGTTAATATTTATTATAAACAATTATTTAATCTATGTAATTCAATTTAATTAACTTAGACTTTATTTTATTATTTAATCTTTTAATTAAGTTGCATTAGAATAGGTTAATTTTATTATTTTATGTGTTTAATCACCTGCTAGTCATTTAAGTAAATATTTTGTGTTTTTAATTAATTTAAATAGTTCTCTTTTAATTATATGTGTTAAAATAGTTAATTAATTAATTAATTAAGAGTTATTAAACATTAATTATATTGTTTTATGTATGCAGTTTTAATATTTATTCATTTTCTTTTTGTTTTAGTCTACTGGTGATGTAGAATTTAACTAGCGGTAACCGCCTTACCATTAGACTGCGTGCCATGCACCTCACTGTTGTGCCGCTGTTCCACTTTTCTTAATTTATTTTAATAAAAGTGACCCTTTTATTTTAATTTAGTAACAGTGATTATTTTAATTTTATTTGTGACAAAGTCTTGGTTTTTAATTTCTAACAGCGAATCCCGCTTCACAGTTTTACCTAACAGTGACCACCTCACTGTTGCCCAGTGTCTCCTTTTATTTCCCTCTGTCAGTAGCTCTCTCACTGTTAGACAATCCCCACACCACCTCACTGTCACTTCGTTGTATACCAGTGACCGTATTGGCACCGGTAGCTTCTTCTTTTATTTTGTAACGGTGACCCTTTGTCTTAACAGTAACCTTTTATTTATTCTAACAGTGACCATAAGCACACCCTTTTTAATACCTCACTGTTAGGTTAACAGTGACCCCCTGCTTCTCACTGCTCACCCCACCGTTTTTCCAGCCTCACTGTGACCTCACATCACCGTCACTCAGTCCTCCCACACAATTTTCACCGCCTTGAACCTCACTGTTAGGTTATTTTCTCCTTTCTGTCCACCGCTGTCCACCCCTCTCCACAGCTCGACCCCCATTCGTCGGCCCCTGCCAAACCGCCGCTGCCTTTAACCCTAACCCGAGTTGTAACCGATGCCGAGCTGGAGCCGAACCGAGGAGAGAGGCCGCCGCTGTTTTCCGCTGGCCGTCGCTGGAGCTGAAGCCGAGCCGAAGGACCTGACCGCGAGCCGCCGTCTTGGATAGAGGAGTCCGTCGCCGGCACTGAGGAGATCCGCCGCACCCTATTCAGCTGCGGATGAATAGACAAAGAGACGACGTGCCGCGCTGGTTCTTGATTGAAGCTGCTGTGAGGAGGAGCCAGGCCGCCGTTGTCCGCCGCGCAAAGAGGAGGCCGCTGGTTTCGGGAGGAAGAAGAAACCCTCCTCCTGCTGTGCGCCGATTTGGGGGAGGAAGATGAGATACCTAATTATAAAAATAATAATAAGAAATAATAATAAACAAACAAACCTATAATAATAAAAGCAAAATCAAAAGTAAAAAGTAAAGGCAAAGTGTAAAGTTTACTTTACATTAAAGTGAACTTTACAAAAGTCAAAAGTTGTAATTTTATGTACAAAAGTTATAGTTTTTAAAACAATACATAGATAAATTATAAATTAAATTATAAAACTAAATTAATAATACATGTAAATATTAAATTAATTTATTACTAATATTATAAATTATTTAATTAATGATAATTATAAATAATTTATAAAACATACTTTTTAATTTAAAAACTTAAGTAATAACTTTAATTACTTTATTAAAATTAGCTAATTAATTAATTAATCTAATTATTATGTTTCTTTTATTGTAATAATTTAATTATTAATTTAATTTAAATTATTAACTTAATTTTTTATGCTCGTAATTTTTAATAACTTAGTTTAAGTGTTAAAATAAATAACTTAGTAATTATTTTATTAACTTAATTAAACTAATCGCTCTTTAATAACTTATGTTTTATCGCAGTTAATAATTGTATGAATAATTTAAAAGAAAATAATTATCAATTAACTAATAATAATTTGTAATGAGTAATATAACAATTTACTTTAAAAATAATTATTTTTCTTTGCTTCTCTTTTAATTATTTGTCTATTCTATTTTATTTGCAGGTTCATTCAATTTCTCAAAACCTGTCCAGTTTCAAGCAACCAACTCAGTGGGAGTTAGTTACGAGGGCAAAGATAACACGACGTGCCAGTCGCGAAAAAACGCACATTTTGCGGTGCGTGGGTAAAGAACTTTTGAAGTCGGTGGAGATTGAGCAGTGACGTGCAGCAGATGACAGATGGTAGTTAAATCAGAGCAGCAGCAGAATTTTTGTGGGGACTCTCATTCGACATTCCACACCAGACAATACGAGAGCGGAGACTCCCGGGAGCAGCACTGGAAACGAGCAGGAGACCAAGGAGCCCGAAGGCAGAGCGATATTTAGGGAGTCTTTCTCCCTCTTTTCTTAACGTCTTGTACTCTGTTTTCGGATTGTTTTCAATGATATATTTCATTATGAACATGAGTTGATTTTCCATCTCGGGAGCTTCAAGCTTTGTTGGTTTATCTGTTAAATTGTTCACTACTCATTGATTGACATCAGAATTAATCGGCGAGATCAACTCTGATGTTAAGTAAATTTGTTCACACCTTACTGTAAAAAATTGTCATAGTTTCAAGTTCAATTGGCGAAGTCGAACTTGATTTTCAATTTGTTCAAGCGTTAATGTCATTACAGTTGGAGTTTTACGGCGAGTTTAACTTCGACTGTATTCTTTTTCAAAATTCTAACAGACGATGATCATTAGAGTGGCGAACTCTAAAAGTCATACTTCTGTTTGATGTATCTTCTGGCGAGGAAGATATATCAAACAATTTCTAGGGTGTGATTCAATTAAGTTTAGTGGATAGTTGTCCTTTTAATCATCAAGTTTGGAATTCCCGAGAAAATTGTTGTTCTTAGCTCCTTGTCTTTGCTGCTTAAAGTAGTTAGCTTAATTTCTTAGTTTAACAGTACCTAGTGCAATTTTATTCCCTTTGTAGAAAATTTAGTTTCTTTGTAAAGAATCTCATTTCCTCCTACTGTTTCTAGCTCATTTTTTAAAAAATAAAAAAAAATATAAAAGGTAAAAAGATTTTCACTCTCTCCACTGCTGACAACAGTGGAGTGTATTTTTCTTAGAACCTAGAAAACTCATCTGCCTTCTCTGTGGATCGACCCTGCACTGCTGTACTAGTGTAGGAGTATAAATGTAATTTTGAGGGCCGTGACGACCTCCGACCGCCATCATACAACAACTTTTTCAATTTACAAAACTTTTAATCATCTTTCAATTAATAAATAATACTAGTTTTTTGATATAGATTTCCTCATTCAAGAAACATTTCAAAATGTTATCTTCACATTCATTGATTAAACTCTAAACTTATTTTGAATGTCCACTTCCAGAAAAAGTATGATTTATTCTATTCTTTCCATTGGTCCAAAAGTTTTCACAACATCAACTCCTTCAATCAAAGCATACCCTTTTCATTCAAGTATTAATTTATTACACACCATGTTGTTAGGTTCCTCAAGATTATTTTCTCATTTTTTACCAATCATGTTATTATATAATGTTCTATCCACAAGTTCCCAATTACAATTCTTTCCAATTTGGTTTAACTCTTTATCCACGGATTTCACTGATTATTCTTGCTTTGTTGCTTATTTAAATTAAGTTGGTTCTACCTACGGTAATAGTGTAGTGTGCTCTAATATTATCAATATGATGGATTATTTTAGAGAGTATTTGTCTCCAATAATGTTTATTGGATCAAAAATCACTACACTTCCCCAAATTTGAGTCATAGATTGACTCCCGACATTATTATACTCTTCTTACGATTCAACATGAGAATCATAATCAATTGATGGATATTGAGATTATTCAGAATCCATATCAATATCTTATTATTCCTCATTCACATATTTAATGAATAAATTTCTATAATTCTCTTTAACATTATATTCAATAATTTTTAAATCAATGATTTCAACTATTTTATTTATCCCTTTATTGAAACATTCATAGGATTTTCTATTTTATGAGTGTCTAAAAAATATTCCTTAATCTGTTGTATCATAATATTTTCCCTGATTTATCTATTTATTATGAATGAAAATTTTAAATCATAATACTCTATATTGTTTTAATGAGGTTTTACTACCATGCCACATTTTATATGTCATAATATCTTTACAAAAAAGATAAACACTCCATTTTGAGTGCGCATAACTAGTTTGATAGATTATTTATAATAATGTAAGAAGATGTTACTTTCAATAATTAAATTCATTGTCTTGTTATTTAACATTTTATTACTTTATTCTGAAATTACATTAGGTTGAAGAGTCTCTACAAAAGAAACATCATACAGTATTCCATGTTCCTCTAGATATTTTTCACCTTCAATGAAATTGTATTTGATTCCATTATTTGGCTATATATCCTTCATTGTTATTATAATTTCATTTTCAAACATTCATCATAATCTTTTTATAAAATCCAACACATATCTCTTAGACCATAAAACATATCGATTTCTTTCCTGATTTTGTCAATAACAATAAAAATGAAATATTTCTCACCATAAGTTCCATCCTAACTAATTGGAACACATATATCAGTGCCAAATAAATTTAATAGATTTGACGATCAAATCCTATTTATATGATAACAATTTATCACCATCCTTCCCCTCATAAATGAATCACAAATATTTTCTTTATTCCTATTCAATGATAGAATTTCAATAGAGGATTTTAAATTTGGCATATTATCCATATTCTTTTGATTAATATTACCAAGACTCCAATGTAATTAATTATTATCCTCTCCAATAATAATTGAAAAAATATTATACTTATTATCTACAAAATACAAATATCTATTCATTCTTCATCCAGGGATAATATTGTTTCTTTGCATTCCATTGAAATTAAAACCATTCCAATGGAATAAAACTTCCAATCTTGAGTCACATAGATAACCTACACCCAAAAAAATTATAAAAGGACACCAATATGGATAACATTAGTATTCATAAATTAATCTTCATATAAGGGTGTCTTACCACTCCCTTGGGATTTATATCTCAATCACTTCCAAACCAAACAATTACATCATCTAGTACTTCAATATTATTGAGAAGATTAATGTTCCCCATCATGTGAGATGAACACCCACTACCAATAATACACTTACTAATATTATTCATGGATTTAAAATCTATATGAATAAGTATACATTTCTACTTAATCTTTATCTTCTTCACATTCCATGAAACTCCATAATGAGTTGAGGCATATGTTGTTCTATTCTCATTTTCTTCTATGTAAGCAGTCAAGACATATTCTTATTCCTCCAATGTGTAACATATGTCAACTAAAGTAATTTAATTTTATTTATTTATATATAATATTATTTTTCTTCCATAAGAAAAACATCCAATCATTTTTTAAAATCAACATATTTAATGGTAAAATTTAGAGATATTGTAACAATATTCATAGAATGAGTTTCAATACCGATACAAAGAATATGTTTTGATCCACCATTACAGTATTCCAATTATTTTTCATCCCATGTAACTTTTAAATTAATAATAATAATACATTGTGTGGATTTAGTTGTTATATAATTGAAACTTTTATAGGGAAATTAACTTGTTTCTACCATCTATCCCAATATATCGTATTTTATTATAACTCATTATTTGCTAATGAGTTCAAAGTGATTGATAACTTTTACCTTTCCTTTTATTCCCTTTTCAATTTAAATTATCTTTTCTTTTGATGTTTTAGTATTATATCCCATACTACTTTTCCCAAATAATTGTTTATTTTAAAACTTAACACTACTTTGATACTTATTATGATTCATCTAACCCTTTCCTTTATTGATTCATCAAAAACAATCCAAATTATAACTTCTTCCTTGGGCCATCATTTTTTATTTCATACTTAAGATTCTTTCTCAAAGATACAAAATCCTCTTAGAGTTTATAAACCTTCTTAACTTTATTCTTGATGATAATACAAATATAATCAATTATTTTTCTATGTTTCTCAATATTTAACATGTACTTCACTACTTATTTAGGTTTAACTTGATAATTTTAATTCTCTTACACTAATTTATATAAGATATTTATTCCCCTATCAATTTCATAATTATGACTTGAGTATTACTTTATAAATAATCCAATATTTTCCCCCTTATTTATCTTTATGTCAGGATCTTTCTTATATTATTCTAATTCTACCTTGGTATCAATAACTCCCTATGGTTGACCATCCAATTATAATAATTAATTTAATTATCTATTATAACCATCATATATTATTATATGTAATAGATATATTTAGATTCATCACCTTCTATAGGATATTCCTCATCATCATATTCCTCTTTTCTTACCAAAAATTTTCACTAAAACTTATTTCCACCTTTATTTCATAAGTTAAAGATCCTCATAAGAGAGAACTTATTTATGTTTTTTTCATGTATTAAAACTCAACCTACTATATATAAATATTTTTGGGTACCTAATATATATGTCCCCATTAATTAAATAATAAATAAAGTCTGAATGTATCTTTCCCTAAAATCCTCATTTTTGTATCTTGAAGATCCTTGCCACAAGAGATGAGAAATAATCTCTAATATTTATTTTATTTCACTCTAAAAAATTTAAATATTCGATAATACTATAAATTTAATCACTTTAGATTAATTTTTAATGAAATTTTTGAATTTAGTCTCATTTGATATGTGACCAGTCTTCTATAGAGTTCATTGAGAGATAATTCACCTATATTTACTTCCTCTATTGTTGATTTTTTTTGTTTTTAATTTATTGGTAATATTTGTATGATCTATTTACATATATAAAAATGAT
Organism: Viscum album; assembly: GCA_963277665.1. Classification (NCBI taxonomy): domain Eukaryota; kingdom Viridiplantae; phylum Streptophyta; class Magnoliopsida; order Santalales; family Viscaceae; genus Viscum; species Viscum album. The sequence goes on along the minus strand of OY728167.1, from coordinate 801,037,474 downwards.
TAATATAATGAAAAATTCCATGAATATCTCAACCCCGATAAATAATATTGTTAAATAATCCATCAAAATTTTCACTTTAACTCATATAAAAATCATCAAATTGATTTTGAATAACCTGTAGTTTTTCTCTTATCTTTTTTATAACATTTATAAATTTTGGAAATATTTCCCAAAATTCATTAATAAATTATGGGATTATTAAATTTAATGTATATATTATTGTACGATTCTCTATATAATTAATTCATATCCTTTTCAACATCATTCAATAATTTCATTTCTACTTCTGTCAGTGAGATTCTGGTAGATTCATTTACTTTAGTTCCATGTAATACTTCCATGTAAACATCAATCCCATGAGATCATAAATGAGATATAATTCTATTCTTCCATACATGATAATTAAAAACATCAAATATGGGTACCCCTTTTCAATTAAAACATTCTTTATGATTCCAACTTCCTCAAAAAAATTCACCGAGAAACAAATTATGTCTCTGATACTACTTATTTCCCATTATACACCCTCGGAGGGGGGGAATCATGATGACTTTAAGTATCTTATGAGCTATATATATAACTAGATATTTTCTTTTCACATTCAATGATTCCTTGAATCTTTTATAATGATCACACACAATCATAACCAAACTAATAAATAAGGAAAAAATGGACATTATGATATTTCATGATACACCCTCATTGAGATAAATCTAAGGATAACATATTAATGATTATTTTATTTTTTAAATAATCAATAATCAACTCTTTTTTTATTATAGTATTTAATACAAGTTTATTTCTCATCCATGTTCAATATCTTATTACTATATTCTTCTCACTTATTTGTAAGAGAGTTACAAAAAATATATCGCCAACACATATTTCGAACTCACAATAATGAAAATAGAATAAATTCACCTAATGTAAATTAATGTTATACATATTTATTTTTATCCATTTCTTTATCTTAAATGGTATACACATAAATTATTTTTCTTAGAAACAATATCTTCAATATAATTTAATACAATAAATCTTGAATTCAAAATAGAATATATTCATTAAATTCCATATGGTTCACTCGTTTTTCATTCATCCAAATATTATTTATTCCCTATATGCTTGATTATATTCAGATATACAATTGATTCTAATATATTTGAGTACTCTAGAAATAAATATTCAAAATTCATATTTTAATAAACATAAAATTTAATATAATTAAAATCATTCCGTAAAATTTTATTTAAATAAATCTCCACTATTGATTTTCAAAGAGGTAGTCAATTATGGTTACAAAAAATACCAAACCTACTTAATAGTTCCAAGTCAAAATCTTTTTTAATTATATTTATTGTAGTGATCATGAAATCAAATATATAATCAAAATGTGACTAGTTGGTTCCTTCATCATTTTATATCTTACTAAAAGTTTCATCACAACATAATAGTTTTCTTTATGACATGATCCTTATTAAATTAAAAAATATCATGAAGCTTAACCCTCAAAGAATATACATTGAGTGTGGTTTCTTTAATCATGATGTGATCATTGTATAATGGTGCGATCAAACTCTATGTATTCTTGATTTCCAAACCTATTAGAGTGTTATTTACTTACATGATATCAAGAGCACTAAATATAAAATACAAATGAAATATTCCTATGACTCGTTATGTAGTGGCCAATATGTCATGGAGTTAAAAGATATACTTCAAATTAGGAATAGTAATAATTCTTATGTGTGGGTTTTCTCTATAGAGTAACCTTATGTATGATACTCTATTATCATACATATTATAGTGTAGTTTAACACCTTTCCACATTTCATATTGCACTCATTTCATACCATGGATCCTATGCTCACGGTCTTACATGTTCCTACGACATTAATATTTTCTCTAGCCGTCTCAAATTGACTCCAAAACTCATCACACATTTCAAACTAATTAAAAGTAATTATAATAGTATTATAATTGAAAATATATCCAACATTATAACCATTGGTCGTAACACTTTTAAATAAATAAAACCCAAACATAAAAAAATAGTCATAAAGGAAATGATAAGCCCAATTACTTCAGGATCATAATCAATTCCAAGAATCACTAAAAGATGCATGGTTAAAAAAAGTCAATTAAAAATTATCCATGACTAACTCTCCCTTATAAATTCCTCTAAACCAACACACCACTAAAATATATGTACTAATGTAATTAATCTCCCATACAAGACCTTCTCCCTAAGATCCTTAATTTTATGTGTAATTCTAAAAATGTAAAATTCACTTAACATCTAACTCACTTAAAAAATGAAATGAGTGTAATTATGTAGACTCCTCTAAAGGTGTGATACATAGAATATGTCATTAATTTTCATATATTTTGGGATAGAAGTTATAACAGACACACTAATTTTCTATTTAGTACCAAAACCTCAAAGGACCTAAGAAATCATGGAAGCTGATTTCTACCTCAAACAATACTTTTATGCTAATGATCATAAGAAAGATTAAATATAACATAGTCACTGACCCTAAACTATAAGGGTATCCTCCTTTAAATATATTTTTTATACTATTTCCTATCATTCCTCCATTGTTAAATCACTCTAACCCTTTACATTGTACTATATACCATGTATCGACAAATAATTACCCCCTCACCAACCTCAATTTAGAATAATTACGACCTACCTGACCATCCATTTAATGCCTCAAAAGTTTACATGAAAAAGGATGGGTACTGGTTACTGTTATAGGGAAACATAAGTAATGAAAATCATTTTACCCATAAACCTAGAAAACTGAGGACACATGCCAGTAACATATCCTCCATCATATGAAAAATCTACTCCTTATACCCACATTCACATGGATGAAATGTTCTAATTATGAAAAAATGATAGTGAAAAGCATACTTAAATCTTTTCCACACTTATGATGTTAAAAAATAATCATGATTTTTTATTATCATTCTATAAAATCCAATGAGTATCACCACTTATGAAATAAAAATCCTTACCAAATATTATTCAAGATTTGATTCCTTAATCAATAATAAATGGTAATACTTCATTAATCGATCAATAATTACCCATATGGTGTAATGTTATCTAAATTTTCAAGGTAAATCCATATAAAAATAAATAATTATAAATTTCAATTTCTACAACATAACATCCATATGATGGAACAAATTATCCAGAACCAATTTATTTAATTTAACATGATTAAAAACACTGTATCAAGATATGAATTCCCCCACCAACCTCTTTGTATAGATACATAAAACTACTTTATCAATGCTCTATAGATCATTGATATGAATGGATATACTGAAAATTGAGATAATTGGAATTCACAACTAATATATTTTCACATATCACATATTTAATTTAGTTTTTTATGAAACAATAATCAGTTTTTAACATTTTCCACCCATTTATCATGATCATTTCCATACACAATGTGATAAATATATACTTCTACCTTAGGATAACTTATATATGAATCCTTTAACTATAAAAATTATTTAGATTTAGTCATCATTTTTAAATAGATAAACTCCAATAATAACTACCACAAATCTAAGTTAAAGGTTGTGATCTCATTAATAATTCAAAATTTATAACCAACCTCATAAGTAAGACTTGTATATTTCCAATCACTTAGTGCATCATCCACCATGATTTCTTTCCCTAGAGTATTAAATATCACAAATTCATAATCCTATAACATCTACACCTATATCCATTAATGAAAATTCATGGGTCATTTGGAATATATAAACCAGGTGATGTAGTGATATGTGATGACCAAAAAATACTTTACTGGGAGATAATTCCATACTTCAGGGTGGGAAGCATTATTTTATGATGAAGCTAATGAATGTAATAGTTATTCTCAAGGTTATTCACTAATACATAGTTATTCTATGATGGGAATCATTGCAACAAACCTTTACTATCACCCCTTCCTCAGTAATCTGAAGGATATGGGTGTTAATTAATTTCTCATTAAAATAAACAAACACATCATACCATTGAAATATAAAAATAAATGTATACATTTTTATATTAAAAGTAGTCAAATGTGGCATGATCTAGGAAACATTGTACACAAAACACTTGCAGTAATAGGATATCCCTATACAACTACATTCCTCTACAACATTATTGCATACTTCCAAATAAAATTCAAGATCAATCTTTGATGGGTCGACTATTATTCCCACTATGAAATAATTTTACAATGAAAATTAACATAAAATTTCTAGAGTATGAATGTGGGTAACTTTCCATACAACATTTTTTGTAAGATAAGATTCAAAATAGTACATAGAGTTTTTCCATGATTAACTTTAGTATTTGAATACACATGGATATTTTCAACGAACACTACTAAAAACTAATCTAGGAGCTCATGAAACATTGATTTAATCATGTCCATGAAAAAATGGTGTATTCATGAATTTTATGTCACGAACCATCCCCTGAGGCACATGTCGTGACTACCCTAAGACTGCCTTCCATAGGCCAGGGGCTGGCGACTAGTACAAAAGGTGTATTCCCTAAAAACTTGGAAGGCATTGCCTTTATAACCAGTATCACACACAACCAAGCACACAGCAGGATACGAACTCAAGTAAGCTGAACAATAAACAGAGTGAGTATAGTAAGTAAAAGGGGCTGGAATACAAGCCCAACAGTAAAGGTTCAAGTACAACTGAAATACAATACAACTGAAGAAAATAAAGACAACTTCGGGATCGTCCTTCAACGTTCCTACCTGAAGGGTAGGTACAAATAGCCTCCAAAACACTCCACGTTCGTCCGTCCCTTCCACGTCCCGACACACCATATGGTCCACCTCCGGGTACCGTCTAGTCCTACTACTCACGTCCTTAGTCAGCGATTTCAATAATCTGAATCCAACACAACAAGTTGCAGGCATAGCCCATGCAGGGGTGAGTATAATGATACTCAATAGGGACCCCGAGAACCTCAAGGTCTCACAAAATCCACAAAGGATAAACCACTAATAAAGGAAACAACAGATAACCCTACTTAGGTATATGCCCATACATATACCTAAGTTATCAAGTAATCTATCTCAATCTTGAGGAAAAACATAGAGGTACTGACTCAACTCACACCAGGATTTATTCTAGGGGTAGTAAAAGTAACATCCCCTGTCACATCGTCGAACCTCGACTGCTGGAGAACGCCTCCTCTATCGTGTACAGTGGGCCTGCCGCATCACACAGATGCACTTCCCACTAACCTTAGACTGATAAGGTACTCCTCTTGTCGAGTACCGTGGGTCTACCGCGTCACCAAGGCGCTCCCAATCATTGGTCTGCCACATCACCAAGGCGGTCCCCACTGGGCCTGATGAGGTACTCCTGTTGAGTACCGTGGGTCTGCCGCATCACCAAGGAGCTCCCCACCGTGGGTCTGCCGCGTCACCAAGGCACTCCCCACTGGGCTTGTCAAGTCACTCTGAATTGAAATGGTCAATAGTCATCAAGTCTCAGCCAGCCACTGGGTTCCCGCACAATGCTCTCTCATCTCCAGGAGGACCCACTCCATAAGCTAATGGTTGATACTCCCACTGCCATGAAGTCCCACGAAGAAGTATCTAAAAGGTCTACCATGTCAAAGGGGTCTCAACACAACAGACAGCGCGTCAATCGGACGTCCAATCTATGAGTTATTAGCCTTTTAGTCCCAGAGGCCCAGTTGGATTCGTGCTCGATCCAACCTGATTGTTCCCCATATTAATCCAGAACTCTAGTGGGGTATACTCCAAGGGACTGTCACAGTCCAAGAATTCCAGCGCCGCTGACGGTTCGTCAAACGGACGTCTGGTGCCAAGGTTATGACCAAAAGAAAGTAAATGGGCTGTGGTGGGCCTGGGTCTGGTCCGACCTGATCGGACCGACCTGTTGGGTCTGGCCCGACCCGCAGTGTGGCCCAACACATAGGGTACCACGAGGGCGTGGACCAGCCGTGGGGCACGGACCGGCCGCGGGGGGCAGCGACCGGCCACGGGGGCGGTGACCAGCCGCACGAGCGGTGACCAGCCGCGAGGGTGGCAGACCGGCCACGAGGGCGCGGTCCGGCCGTGAGGATAGATTGCGGCGGTGTCCTGGCTCGACCGACGATGATTGCTCGACTCGGCGAAAGGCGGCGGTGGCCAGGTTCTGCGGACGGCGCCGACCTGGCTCGGCGGAAGGTGGTGGCTCGGCTCGACGGGAGGCGGCATCTCGGCTCGACTTGGCACAGTGGCTCGTCATGGCGGTGGTGCAGCGGCTCGGCACGGCAGTAGCGCAACGGCTTGGCACAATGGTGGTGCGACGAGGGGGTTCGGCCGGGTGGGCAGAGCGCCGCGGGGTGACGTAGGTCGCAGAGGCTGTGAGTGGTGGCACGTTGCCTCTGTCGCCTTCCTCCATTTCGAAGAACACCACATTTCAACACAAGGATTACAGATAGGACGGGCCATGTTAGTTTGGCCCTCACTCTTCAAATTATAGTGGTAGAAAGTGGCTCCACATGTTCAAAAATGGGTAAATAGAAATAATACAAACACCCTCCCTTCAAGCTTCCGCAATTTAATCATCCCCAATCCCACAAAAGGAAAACATTCATGGATCAATCTAAAATAGAGATTTGATTCACGTTCATTGTTTTAGAATAGAAGAACATGGGAATATAAAATCACTTATAAATAAACCCCTACCTCAGGTTGTTTGTTGTTGGTTTTGGTGCGAGGAAGAAGGTGAATTTTTCTATGTTCGTCTCGTCCGCCACACACCTCCAATCCCAGGCTTGTCCGTCAGTTTGTTGAAGCCGAAGAAATTCATCATCTGTGTTCTTCATAGAGGAAGCGTTCTTCATGGAGGAAGCATTCTTCATTGGAGAAGCTTTCTCCCAATTCCACCTAAATTCCAAGTAGCAAAAATGTGACATGTTTCCCCAATTTAATCTTTGGAAGAAATTAAAATTGGGTTAATTAATCACATAGGTTGTCACAATTAAGTGGGGGAGGGTTAGCACAATTAAGTGGTGTGTTGGCATAATTAATGTGGAGGAAGCTCAAGAGGCTCATCCACATTAATAAGGGATTTGAGAGGTTCCTCCCTCATTAAGAGGGGAGTTCAAGAGGTTTAGGCCTTGAGTGGTCCCCACCGCCATAACCTCTCATGGGAGGTTAGACTCGGGTGGTCCCCACCACCATAACCTCCCATGTGAGGCTAAGGTCTGGTGGTCCCCACTTCTCAACTTCCACATGGATATGGTTTTAACAAATAAAATAAAGTTGTTACACACTTTATTTTATTTTATTCTTTTCACGAAAAAACCAAAAACTAACTTTCACCCTCGACCAACTACCGTCGAGGTGAAAGTATCTTTAAGAGAATACTGGCGATGTGAGTTCAACGGTGCCCTCAGATTTAAATTCTTAGCACCGGTTCAAAATTTAGAAAATCCCGCTCACACGTTTACTAAACGTACACGAAATAAATTTCATAAATTGATTTCGGGCACACCAGACCTCGGAATCATGTGCCGTCAATTTTCACAGACTCGTAAAATTCCTATATATTTAAAAAAATTACATCGAAATTCAGGGTCTTTACATTCTCCCCACCTCAAGGCTTTGCGTCCCCATAAGCCACAAATCAAACTAGATAAACAAGTGGGGGTACTGAGCACACATCTGAGCCTCCCTCTCCCATGTTCTCTCCTAGAGGTTCCTGTACTTCCAACGAACGCACACAAGAGGTATCGACCATCCATGAAGGACCTGTCCTATCGATCCTCAATATCCACTAGAACCTCTATAAAATTCACCCCATCATCGATGTCTAGCTCTCCATGGTCGATGATGTGGGAAGGGTCGTGCACGTATCTCCTTAGTTGGGATACATGGAAGACGTTGTGCACCCGGTGCAACTAATTTGGAAGAGATAGATGATAAGACACCATGCCAACTCTACTGAGGACCTGGAAGGGTCCAATGAATCCCTGAGATAACTTTCCGCCTTGGCAAAGTCTCTGTAAATCTCGTCGAGGTGAGACCCGTAGAAAGACGTGGTCACCATCCTTGAAATCCAAAGGTCTCTGTCTCCTGTCAGCATACGACTTATGCCTGTTCTGTGCAGTCTTCATATACTCCTGGATGATTTGCATCTTCTCTTTGATAGCTTGTACCATCTCTAGTCCCACTAGTGTTGACTCCATCGGGTCAGTCTAGCACAAAGGTGATCTGCAAGGTCGCCCGTACAATGCCTCGAGAGGTGCCATCCTAATGGTGGAGTGATAACTGTTATTGTATGCAAACTACACCAATGAAAAGTGATCCTCCCAGTTGCAACTGAAGTCGAGGACACAAGCACACAATATGTCCTCAATAGTCTGAATGGTCTACTCAGTATGACCATCCGTCTAAGGATGAAAAGCGGTGCTCAAACAAAGCTACGTCCCGAAAGACTCCTATAACCCCTTCCATATCCGGGAAGTAAAACATGCATCACGATCAGAGACAATAGTCAAGGGTACCCCATGTAACCACACAATCTTCTTCACATAGAGGCGTCCCAATCTCTCTACTGAACCCTGCTCTCTGATCGGTAGGAAGTTGGCCTACTTAGTGAGTCGTTCGATGATCATCCAAATGAAATCATGAATCCTGGATGTTTGTGGAAGACCCATCATGAATTACATGGATATCCTCTACCACTTCCATTCTAGGACCTCTAAAGTCTAAACCAATCCTGCTGGTACCTGATGGTCTGTCTTCACCTGCTGACAAGTGAGGAATCGAGAGTCAAAATCTGCTACTGCTTTCTTCATTCTCAGCCACAAGTGCTGTCGTCGGAGATCCTGGTACATCTTCGCCACTCCTAGATGTACCGCTAGATGGGATGTGTGGAAATCCCTCAAAACTTCCTCCTGAAGTGACACCGGTACCATGGTACATCCTCTAAAGAGGATGATGTGCTCACCACCTTCAAAAAATCTATCAGGTTTCTGTCCTATGGATATTTGAGCACGTTGTGTCTCACAGTTAGCGTCCCCATGCTGTGCCTCCCTGACTCGCTGAAAAAGTGGGGGAGTGACTGTATGAGACTGAATAAAAGCTCTCCCATATCTATCCACAAAGGATACCTGAAAAGCGGCCAACTGCTCTGTCACATCACCTAGAAGCTATATACCAGATCTTCTGCTGAGTGCATCTGCTACAACGTTTCCCTTCCCAAGAGTATAGACTATCTTGAAGTCATAGTCCTGGAGGAACTCAATCCAACATCGTTGTCTCAGGTTCGGGTCCTTCTAAGAGAAGATATACCGAAGACTCTTGTGATCATAGTACACTGTAAAGCTCTCGACCATCAAGTAATGTCACCACATCTTCAAGGTGAAGACCACTGCTGCTAACTCCAGGTCATGGGTAGCATAGTGCTGCTCATGATGCCTCAGCTATTGAGAGCCATATGCGATCACTGATTTCTCCTACATCAAGACACATCCGAGTCTAGTCCCTGATGCATCGTAGTAAACTACGTACCCTACGCCCTCCTTTGGAAGCCTCAAGATGGGGGAACTAGTCAGCCTCTGCCTCAGCTCCTGAAAGATCTGCTGGCATATCTTCGACCACATGAAGGGTTTCCCCTTCTTCATCAATGCTGAAAGTGGTTCTGTAACTCTGGATAAATCTGGCACAAACCTTCGGTAGTATCCAGCCAAACCCAGAAAACTTCGTACCTCTGTCACACTCCTGGGTGGCTCCCAAGTAAGTACCGCCTCAATCTTCGCTGGATCCACTGCAACTCTAGCCTCCGATATGACATGTCCCAAGAAGTGAACCTCTCAGATCCAAAACTGGAACTTCGAGAGCTTACCATAAAGTTAGTGCTCTCGGAGTGTGTCCAGTACTACCTGGAAGTGATAAGCATACTCCTCCTTAGTAGCTAAGTAGATCAGAATGTCATCGATAAAGACTACAACAAAGCGTTCAAGGTACGGCTGAAAGATCTTGTTTATGAGTCCCATGAACACTGTTGGAGCATTGGTTATGCCGAATGGAATAACCAATAACTTGTAGTGTCATATCGACATCTGAATGTCTTCTTCTGAACATCATCTTCTCTCACTCTGAGCTGGTGATAGATTGATCTAAGGTCTATCTTCGATAACTATCGTTCTCCCTTCAGCTGATCAAAGAGCTCATTAATCCTTGGGAGTGGGTACTTGTTCTTCACTGTCACCTAGTTCAGACGCCGATAGTCAACACAAAGTCTCAAGATCTCATTCGCCTTCTTGGCGAACCAAATCGTGGCTGACCAAGGAGAAACACTGGGCTAAATGAATCCATTCCCCTTCAAGTCCTCTAGTTGTACCCGCAGCTCACAAAGCTCCACAGGAGCCATCCGATACGCTGGTGTAGATATCGATGCTGTCTCAGGGTACAAGTTAATGTAAAAGTCTACCTCTCTGCGAAGAGGTAGACCTAGAACATCATCAGGGAAGACATCCGCGTACTGGTCCACCACTATAGGATAGCTTGAAATCTCCACATCAACAGCTCTGAGGGTAAGGATAGCCAACTGATGAGTGATCGGCTGCACTCTCCTCTGGGTAAGTCCATCTTGCACTGAAAAGGCTCCCTTCTCACCGGTGAAGGTAAACCTGGTCCCATCTATGCGGACACACCGCACCTTTCACCTAATACAATCTATCTGAGCATGGACTGTAGATAACTATTCCATACCCAAGATGGCGTCTTAAGGCCTCAACGCTACTACTAGGAGATCACAGTCGATGCTCTAGCCTCCTAGAGTAAGCTCACACTTCCGGCACCAGTGCGTAATCGTCGAATCTGCTCCCATAGGAGTCTCTAGCCGTATGTATCGAGCCAAAGACTCCGTCAGAATCTCTGAGCTCCGAACGAGGGTAGTGGAAATAAAAGAATGCCTGGAACCTGTGTCTATAAGTACTGCAGTTAAGGTAGAGTAGACAAATATCTTACCTCGTATCATCTCTAGTGTGCCGTGATCGTAGGCCTCAACTACCTAGATCTTAGCTCTCCACTGTCCACATGCTCCTTATGATCAGGGTGGACCTCCTGGTGGTGGTGGCAGTAACATATCGAATTGTCACCCACCGCCAGCTTCACGACCAGCTCCTCTATCACGTCCGCATGCTCCCTATGGACTGCCTCGATCAAATATCTGCCTCTGCATGGGCAGTCCTTCGACCATATGTTGATCATCTGTACGACAGATCAGACAGTCCTGAGCCATGTGACCCTGCCCACCGAATGAGAAACATTGCCCTCTCCTGGCATAACTGTCTCCACCTCAAGTGCCCCGCACAACTGATCCTGAGTCATGTGGTCGTCCACCCATAGGTCTAGTCCTCTTGGTCCCCTATGACGGTTGTCTACTACCACCTACAGAAGACTCTAATACGTGTCGTCTAGTAGTGGGTCTCGCTGCTGGTGACTTCTCAGCAAGGAAAATCTCCACTAGGAGGGCTCTCTCTAACACCCCCGCCTGCGTCGGGATGCTGAGTGAGATCATCGAAGCCCTGATCTCTCGCCTGAGCCCCTGTTCGAAGGTCCGGGCCCTGAAGAATGGGTCTCACACCATATCAGTGGAGTAACGTGAGAGGTCTTTGAACCTTGCTGAGTACTGAGCTACTGTCTGGCTACCCTGCTGTAGATGAAGTAGCTCCTGTATGTGCACTGCGTGAAGAGTCGTTGGGACAAACTCCACCTGAAACAGGCTGTCAAAGTCTACCCAGAGAAGTGTCACATTTTCGTGGACTTGGAGCATCAAGATCCACCATCTGCCTACTACTGCCTGTAGAAGGTTGACAGCAAGGATCACCATGAGGTCTGCTAGTGTCCCTACGAGTCGGAAGACACTCACTACAGCCTCCATCCAATCCTCATCCACCCTATGGGTCCATCTCTCCCCTAAACCTGGGTGGCCTCTGGCGCTGAAACTTGTGAATGCGCTCAAGTAGCATGCACCGTCTTCTGCTGGGGCTGGTTGCATCGGTGGCCCAATGGGGAGTGGTACTGCTGGCGCCTCTACTAGAAAAGGGCCCTGCACCGAGGCCTCGTCGCATGGTGGGCTATCAGTGCGTACAACACTCGGAATTCTAGATGGCTGTCTTCGTGGAGGTATCCTAAAAAGAAACAGGTGTGCCACGGTCAAAAGTTATACCTGGTGAGTTGACTCAGTAGTTCACAAAGAAAACTCTTGAAAACACACACGCAATCTGTGTTTTCGTTCCCTGAGTCAGAAATCTGAAGTTAGGGTCCTGGTGTAGGGATACTTCGGCCGCCGCACCAACACTGGACTCCCAGAACTGAAAACCACACTCATTAACCTTAACACTATTGCTTCACAGAAAATATCAGAGTCCTAGTTCTGTGATATAACTGACTCAACTGATACCAATTTGTCATGACCTGTCCCTTGAGGCCTGTGCCATGACTACCCCAATCCCACCTTCCATAGGCCAGGGGCTGGCAACTAGCACCAAAGGCATATTCCCTAAAAATTGGGAAGACATTTCCTTTATAACCTGTATCACACACAACCAAGCACACAACAGGATACAAACTCAAGTAAGATGAACAGTAAATAGAGTGAGTACTGCAAGTAAAAGGGGCCAAAATACAAGCCCTACAGTAAAGGTACTAGTACAACTGAAATACAATACAACTGAAGAAAATAAAGACAGCTACTGGATTGTCCTCTGAGGTTCCTACTTGAAGGGTAGGTACAGATAGCTTCCAAAACACTCCACGTCCGTCCATCTCTTCCACGTCTCGACACATCGTATGGTCCACCTCCGGGTACCGTCCAGTCCTAGTACTCATGTCCCCAGTCAGAGTTGTCCATCATTTGCATCCAATACAACAAGGTATGGGCATAAACCGTGCATTGGTGAGTATAACGATACTCAGTAGGGACCCTGAGACCCTCAAGGTCTTATAAAATCCACCAAGGATAAACCACAAATAATGGAAACAACAGATAAACCTACTTAGGTATATGCCCATACATATACCTATGTTATCCTGTAATCCATCTCAATCTTGAGGAAAAACATAGAGATACTGACTCAGCTCACACCAGGATTTATTCTAGGGGTAGTAATAAGTAACATCCCCTGTCACATCGTTGAACCTCGGCTACTGGAGAACTCCTCCTCTATCGAGTACAGTGGGCATGCCGCGTCACATAGAGGCACTTCCCACTAACCTTGGACAGCTGAGGTACTCCTCCTGTCGAGTAACGTGGGTCTGCTACGTCCACAAGGCCCTCCCCACCATGGGTCTGTCGCATCACCAAGGCGCTCCCCACTGGGCCTGTTGAGGTACTCCTCCTATCGAGTACCGTGGGTGTTTCGGGTCACCAAGGTGCTCCCCACCGTGGGTATTCCGCATCACCAAGGTGCTCCCCACTGGGCATGTCGAGTCACTCCAAGTCGAAACGGTCAGCAGTCGTCAAGTCTAAGCCAACCACTGGGTTCCCGCACTATGCTCGCTCATCACTAGGAGGACCCACTCCAAAAGCTATTGGTCGATACACCGACTTCCACGAAGTCCCACGAAGAAGTATCTCAAAGGTCTGCTACATCAAAGGGGTCTTAACACAATAGACGGCACGTCAATCGGACGCCCGATATGTGAGTTATTAGCCTTTTAGTCCCGGGGCCCCGGTTGGATTTGTGCTTGATCCAAGCTGATCGTTCCCCATCTTAATCCAAAACTCCAGTGGGGTATACTCAAAGGCAGCGTCATGCTCCAAAAATTCAAGTGTTGCCGATAGTTCGTCAAACGGATGTCTGGTGCCAAGGTTATGGCCAAAAGAAAGTAAACGGGTTGTGGTGGGCTCGGGTCCGGTCCAACCCGGCCTGGGCCGACCCGGTTCAGGTCGACCCGGCCCAACCTATTGGGTTTGGCCTGACCTATAGTGTGGACCAGCCCTTAGGGTACCGCAAGGGCATGAAACGGCTGCGGGGTCGCGGACCGGCCGCAAGGGCGGCGGACCAGCCGCGAGGACGGCGGACCGGCCGTGAGGGCGGCGGACCAGCCGCGAGGGAGGGGTCCGGCCGCAAGGGTGCGGACCGGCTTCAAGGGAGGGGTCCGACCGCGAGGGCGCGGACCGGCCGCGAGGGCGGGGACTGGCCGCGAGGGCGTGGACCGGCCGCGAGGGCGCGGACCGACCATAAGGGCGGTGGTCCGGCTATGAGGGAGGATGGTGGCGGTAACCCGACTTGGCGGACAAAGGCGGCCCAGATCGGAGGAAGGAGGCGGCGGCCCGGTTCGGCGGACGACGGCGGCCCGACTCGGAGGAAGGTGACGGCTCGGCTCGGCGGGAGGCGGCGACTCAGCTTGGCTTGGCGTGGAAGATCGGCATAACGGTAGCGCAATGGCTCAACACGGCGGTGGCTTAGCACAGAGGGGGCGCAACGAGGGGGTTCGCCAGGTTGGCAGAGCACCGTGGTGCGGCGCAGGTCATAGAGGCAGCGGGTGGCGGCGCCGTTGCCTTTGTTGCCTTCCTCCATTTCAAAGAACACCACATTTAAACACAAGGATTACAGAGAGGATGGTCAATGTTAGTTTGTCCTGCACTCTCTGCATTATAGTGGTAGCAAGTGGATCCACAAGTTCAAGAATGGGTAAAGAGAAATAATTCAAACACCCTCCCTTCAAGTTTCCACAATTTAATCATTCTCAATCCCGCAAAAGGAAAACATTCGCGGATCTATCTAAAATAGAGAGTTGATCCGCATTCATTGTTTTAGAAGAGAAGAACATGGGAATATAAAATCACCTATAAATAAACCCCTACCTCGGGTTTTTTGTTGTTGGTGTTGGTGCGAGGAAGAAGGTGAAGTTGTCGACGTTCGTCTTGTCCGCCACACACCTCCAATCCCAGGCTCGTCTGTCTATTCATTGAAGCCGAAGACTTTACTCATCTGCGTTCTTCATGGAGGAAGCGTTCTTCATGGAGGAAGCATTCTTCTTTGGAGAAGCTTTCTCCCAATTCCACCCAAATTCCAAGTAGCCAAAATGTGATATGTTTTCCCAATTTAATCGTTGGAAGAAATTCAAATTGGGTTAATTAATCACATAGGTTGGAACAATTAAGTGGGGGAGGGTTGGCACAATTAAGTGGTGTGTTGGCATAATTAATATGTAGGAAGCTCAAGAGGCTCCTCCACATTAATGAGGGAGTTGAGAGGTTCCTCCCTCATTAAGAGGGGATTTCAAGAGGTTTAGGCCTCGGGTGGTCCCCACCACCATAACCTCTCATGGGAGGTTAGGCTCGGGTGGTCCCCACCACCATAACCTCTCAAGGCAGTTTAATGTCTGGTGGTCCCCACTTCTCAACTTCGTTATGGAGAAGGTTTTAACAAATAAAATAAAGTTGTTACACACTATTTTATTTTATTGTTTTCACAAAAAACCCAAAAACCAACTTTCACCCTCGACCAACTGCCGTCGAGGTACAAGTCTCTTTAAGCGAATACTGGCACTGCGAGTACAATGGTGCCCTCATATTTCAATTCTGAGCACCGGTTCAAAAGTTAGAAAAACCCACTTTCATGTTTACTGAACGTACCCAGAAAAAAGTTCAGAAATAGATTCCGGTCACACCGGACCTCAGAATCATGCACCGTCAATTTTCACGGACTCATAAAATTCCCATATATTTAAAAAAATACATGGAAATTTTGGGTCTTTATATTTTAAGGGAATCAAAATGAATTAAATATTCATATGGAGACACCTAAAAAGAGTATTTTGGGAATAATACTATTTCAACAACATATGATCATACATTGAATGTAGATCAATCTTTAATAACAGGATAGGTTCTTTTCGTTTATTTAACATGTCATCATTTCTAAGTTATGTGTTGTATTTTGTCTCAGTTACTTGTTTAAATATCATTGAACCTATAAAAATTCATATACCACCATTATATTTCTTCACAAAAAAACATTATATCTACACATTGAGACACAATCATTCAAATAAAGACTTTTACTATCATATCATACATCTACATCTTCCATAGATTATTAATCAAGATCTATAACTTATATGGTACCAAAGGTTCATTCTTATAAGGAGATTAAAAAATAGAAAAAACAACTAACAAATATTGTATGGTAAATTCAATATCCTTTCCAGGGGGATGCATCATAACTAATTTAGGAACATTATCTAGTAATTTTTTCATGACTATTGAAAACTAAATCATATATTCATTGACTAGATTTTACATCAATCCTTCCATATAAATCATAATATGAACCAATAATAAACAACACATCTTATGACTTTACTCACTAATTAATGTTTCATGCTCACTTTCATGTCAAAGATGATCACTCAACTATGATAACAATCCATGAAGGCTTATATATAATACTACCAATCCATGAAAAGTATGAAATTTCATGATTGACTATATAATATAAAGAAAACCCTAATTGATCAGTATCCATTATCATTATCTCATTTCCATGAAACACATCCATCAACATATAATTTTATATAAGCAACGATGACAATAGGAAAGGTTGAGAAATTATATCCAATGAAAGTCCCAAAACTTTTACTAATATAGGTGTAATAAATTAGTGTAATGTGATTTTTTCAATAAATAAAGAATCCAATATAGAATATATGAATAATGTAACTATAATGACCAATGTACTACCTAGAATTAGAAATCAAACACATGTAGTTTTACATGTTGTATGCCTCTACATCATCACCCCTAATGTCAGAAATTACCTAATCCATGATTAGTCTAGTTTCCCATATTGTGAATAGTATCCCACAAGTTTCCTCTCCCAACTCCATCTCACATTAGTGTTCTAAATATCCAAATACAAAACTTATAAGAATATGATCATAGAGTATACTGATGTGAGCAAGGTATCATAAATAATTATGCTCCAACCATTTCATGTTTTCAAATACATATTGGTTACTAAGGAACATCAAACACAGATAATATTGATGTCAATATCCACTATATAAATAATAAAAAATTATAGAGTTTCCCTTATAATTGAAAAAACTAAAAAAATTGTATAAATTTGATAAATAGGGAAGATAAAGACCCCCTACCTCATAAACTCAATTTCACAAATAATAAATAATTCCTCTCCCCATCACTTCTCCATTGAAGGTTTTGATGAATTTCCTCTTAAAGGAAATCCATACTCACAAGAGTCTTCTTAATCAATTTAACATTCATATACGCCTTCGTGTAAATCAAAAAGATAAAGGTACTTACTTAGAACTTGATATCAACATGTAAAGCTCCCTTAAAATGTCAAGCATGTGCATCCTAATATTTTATGTGGATGGAAGAATAGAATAATATGTCTATAAAATATACCCTAAACTATCCTAAACATGAATTACCGTACTTTATTGAGAGAAATACCTACGACCACAATGGCCTAATTGGTAAATATAAGAATCTCATCCTAAGGTTACACCAAAATATCTAACACATGACCTTTTATCTTCACAATCTACAATATAGAGAATTCACATTTTCCATTATTATTCTAAAAATGATATAAATTATTGGGAAATCCATTGATGTTAAAATACATAAATTAATCCAAAAATTAATCTATATTTCCATTCTCAAACACTCTGTCATCTCTTAAGAAAAATAACATTCATACATCATTAAATTATGTCCATGAAACTCTATCATATCAATCCTCCTCGAATCATCCTCTCAATAATTAATTTGTTTAAAAATAGTTATAGAATCTTACCAGACCACTCTCATAGGAACTATATGAGCTATTCATCACCAACCACATTTACAACCACAAAACAAAATTTCTTTCCCCCCAAAAAATATTTATTTCTATTATATATCAACTAAATTAATTTAATTTCAAAAAATTCCATATACAAATGAAATTGCATCCATTTATGGTTCATATTGTACACCTAGATTTCTACCACATAATTTGTACTCTATATCTTATGTATGTTCACTATACTAAGAAAGGTCCTTATATTAGATCATTGGTTAAATTCTATGTCCCAACTAGTCACCATGTCCTACATTAGATAGTAAGATTCAATGATCTTATTGAATTACCAAACCATTGCAATCCTTATTAATAAATTCTCCAAAATATATCAAAAAAGAGAAAATTTCCCATGATGCCACTCTATAATGACATAAACCCACCTAAATCCATCCTTCATAAATTATGACAATATAAGATACCCTTAATTTCTATATAAAATTCGATACTTGTTGAAAACTAACACCAAAGGTATGATAAGATAAATATGGGACCCATTGAACCTTTTAATCCCTAGGGTACAAGGTCCATAAAAATCCAAAAGGCAATAAACACAATAATTACAATAATACCATATAAAAAATTTGTTATGTTTCATACAACCAGAAAACCCCATAAATATTAACCATGAAAATAACTCATATGGAATATACCAAATAATATATATGGGCCAATAATCTTATTATCTAATATGGTCTAACATAATCTCCAATATCTACCTAAAAATCATTGAAATATTACATTGATGTATGGTCTATCATCTAAAAATACTCAATAGGTTCCTCTTTTTAAATTTTCATGTCAATATTAATAAAGTATACACAATATTTAATGAATAAACATTAAAACTATCATGTTTTCCCACACTAGGAATATACCTATATTTTCATTACAACAATTTAAAAAAAACTATGTATAATATAATATAATGAATAATAAAAATATATCAATAATAGGTACCCCTGGCCCCTTCCATACGATTTACTCACATTAACATGAAAAATAAATATGTCTTAATATTGTTATCCATTCTCATATCTACTACCACATATTTACATAAACACAACCACATAATGTCATTACTATATCCAAATACATCTCACACCATGAACACATAACCTAATCGACAACCACAACACATTTTTTATAATGTTGGGTGGGAGATATTGAGTACTCAACCATCCATTTTGACAATATCCAGGATATTAAGGATTTAACTGATAACCAAAACCATATGATAGTTGACAAAGATATTAAATATTGGTGATGGTGTGTAGAAATATAGAATTACACATCACTAACTACTAAATTAAAAAATATTCAATCATATATATTGACTCACACAACTCAGACCAAGTATCCATATCCTAACATGATCATCTATAACCATCTCCTCAAGTAGATCATCATCATAAAAAAATATATATCTTTAGATAATTAAAAGGATTAATTGACATAATTAATCACCCAAATTTGGTTTAATAATTTTACATATCATTATTCTAACTTATAAATAATTTAAAATGTTTACCCCACATTCCAGTTACTAAATCGAAAAAATTTCATATAAATGTCAATCCATTTTATATCATAAACCTCATTCCATCCAGATTTTTTAATTTGTTCAATTTTTAATTTCCTTATCCATGGTATAAATGACCTCATAAAATGAAACCATGTTGTGTTACAATGTTTATATATCACAAATGAATTACCAACATACAAATATTACTACTCTAATAACTACCATTACCTTGAGTATCAAACACCATGAAATAAAAAAAATATTAACATAAATCATGATATATTTGCATCCCTACCATATAACAATTTTTATTATTTGATTGATCAATCTAAAACACTTAATCATGGAATAAAAATCATGGTATTTCAAAAATATCAATAATAAACACAAGAAACTCTCACATTGCCTTAATAAAAATAATGTCTGAATAATTAAATAGTCAAAATCAATACTCAAATCCACACATACTCAAGAAGAACCAATAATTAATCTATAATAAATTAATTTTAAACCATATAAATTGAATCCCAAAAAAATAAGAATACTAATATAAGAAGAATGAATCAAGGAATGGATATCTTTATTCACATGGATCCAACCTAATTAATGAATAAAATGTAATATTACTAAATAAACACTTTAGGTTGTATAAGAAATGAATATCATTACAAAGATTTAAGAAAAAAGAAAAATGTAATGAGAATAAAAATATAAACCACATAAATTTATAATAAATGGTGGAAATATTTCGGAATAAAATTCAGTGTGGTTTCATGTAGGTTGGTTAATAGGGGATCTAAAAACAACTGTGATAAAATCGAAATCTGATATTAAATCACACTAGACCAAACATTTTAAAATTTAAGGATTTTATAGTAGTAATATATTTGATCAAAAAGATTATTTTTTGAAACTTTTTTTTCTTGTAATAATTTAGAATATATTAAAGAATATTTTCCGAGCTACGAGAAGAGACAACACATTATTCCAAGGTCCAGTGATTCTAGAATTCATGTTCTAAAAATATTAAATAAATTAATATCACACACATATAGTTTTCATTAAAAAATGTAAAAAACCTGAAAACAGAGTATCAGAGAATAAATCTAAGACAACGGTTGAGTCCAGAATGTTGGGTTTACCCTAGGAACAACCTAAGTATAGTCATCACTGGATGTCAGGTTTAGGCAGCTGTTGGAGGTACATTTAATTAAAATAATTAATTACATTTAATTATTTTATTTAAATGAAATAATCTAAAATATATATGAATACCCTCTTATGAGAATTATCTTGGGTTATAAACATAAATATGTGACATTAAAGAGGGATAAGAATAATTATCTTCATTGGTGGATCACATTTGAGGATGATGAGTGATCATATTGAGGTGGATCGAGAGGTAGTGAATGTAGTGGTACTTCTCATTTGCTGGTGAATGTGTTCATCAACAAAGATTGATCCAAATTTAGGTATTACTCATTAATTGTGTAATTTAACCTTTTGATTAAAATATTGAACATGTATATTTTATTTTCTTTTTTACATGTATTTATCAACCATTTGTAAGAGACTGTTTAATTTTTTTATATCAGTTATTATTTTGATTCCATTCTTTCCACCATGAATGTCTATGAGTTTTGGTCTTCAGTCAATAAGGATTAGATATTGATGTTTTCACCTTTTTTATTATGCATTCCCCCACCAATTTTTCTCATTATTCATCATTGGACCACAGGTTCATGATTCGACAATGTTGGGGTAGGTTCGAGCATGATCGATCCCTCAGATTCATGGGGGTTTTGTGCAAAATGAACAAATATGTGTTTTTAAAATGAATCAGGATGGATTATGGGTGATAAATCATTGATCTATGAAACAAAATTGGCGTTGTAACATGAATGAGGCGTTTAGTGGTTCTTCGAATGGGAGATGAGAATCCAATTTATGACCACAATAGTGCCTAAACCGATGGTTAGAGGCTTTCCATTTCAATTCCAGACAGTCAACATGCGAGCTGCATAACGGTGAGGTCCAATCTAGAAAATGGATAAAGAATATGAGGATTATATTAAAACATGACTACATGACATGTAGTGTAGACAAAGACATGGTGTCTTATTTAGATTTCACGACGTCTAGGGTTTTGAGCTGAGCTAAGGATCACACACCATGTCACCAGTCCCACATGCCATGTGACCCTCCCCTGGTGGCCAATATGTGTGCCCACTATCACACACCTAGGAACCCATGGGAGATGACACATTATATACTATGGGAGTAAAATTCTACGAGACGGTACTTGATCAAATCCAAGTACATGGTTAGGTACACAGACATGACCCGAAGTACACGTGCATGGATAGGAGCACTTCGGCATGCCCTAAGTGTCTGAGACACACCGTGTATGACCCATACACACTGTGTACTATGAAAAGGATTCTAATCCATTTACATAGGAGATCAAATCCAGGAAACGAGATGGGGTGACACACTATGTGGACCCCATATACACCATGTATTCCCTCTTTTAACTTTTTTCACTCGTATCTCGTTCGTTTGGATTCGGATTTTTCCTCATTAGTAGAATATCCTGAGTTTTTTTTTCAATGGAGAACTCGATGGTAGCCATTTTTGTGGAATACAATATATTATTTGAGATTTTTTTATTATCAAAATTAATTAGGAGTGTCTAAATATTGGCAGTGATCAGGGAAGGAAAATCTGAGTGATTTCGGAGTCTGTACTACCATATCGCACCAGGGAATTTGTTCCCTATACAATTCAAAGAGATGACGATTTAAATACTACCATGTTGCACCAGAGAATGGGTTTCCCATGCTATTTATATAGATAGTGATGGTACACCCCTACATCAGGTGTTTCTCTGTAACACCCGAGATTTTTATGAGTAATATTTTGTTTTTTATATATCATCAAAGGAATCTTTCACTACATACTAGCTTGGCTTACTTTACACGCAATCGCGACCTTCCTCGATAGCTTGCGTCGTACGCAATACCGAGTTTCACTAAACAACGATATGCTATTAAAATATTATTAAAACTAGCCGTTATTAATAGTAATAACCACTTTTTGAAATTTTATAAATTTTATTTTTTAAAATGGACTTCATTTTTGGATTCGGAATACCGAAATTATCCTAGGGTGAAATTTTGGTATTTTTCTGAAAACTTTCAATTTTTGATGAATAGTGAAACCACTAAGTGGTAGGTTAAAAACTGAATTTTGCATAAAACATAATTTTACCGCTTCTGTGAATGGAATTTCGAAAATCCGACAGACATGGTTAATATCAAGGACTAAAATTTGGTTCAATGAGATGAAAATAATTTTTGGAGAATAGTAACTTTTTACTTTTTTTTACCACGGTTAATAGTAAATAGGGTAACTAAGGGTAAATATGATATTACTATTACCCTAACACATGTCCTAATTCTATTGTATAAGTGTAATTCGACCAAAAACAACCTTATGAATAAAATATGACCATTTAGGCCCACTTGGGTTAGATTAGGACATTTATTATTAATTTATTTAAAGAAGGGTTAAAAGAGTTAAAATCAAAGTTTAATAAGTAAATCATTTTTAATATGGGGTTATACATAAGATAAATTCGACTATAAATATTAATTAGAAAGCTAAAATTATTTCCTACATAATGGTATTTTATTTATAATTTTTAGACATTAAATAATTTAATTTATTTATGACACAATTATGATGCAGTAATTATCTTATTTATGAAATATTGACATAATTGATGTTATAAACACCAAAATAAATGTAATTTGAGACTTTTTATGAATTACAATAATTTTATAGGTTACTATGATATATTATTGTTGATTTAATCTACTTTTTTTGAACATATAATTCTGTTATGACTTTCACAAAAATCATATATCAAATAGTGTCAAAATTGACACAAAATAGTTTTTAAATCAAATATTATATTACTAATTGTTATTTTATTCCTAAAAATTTAAGGTTCGGCCAAATGACTTAGATAAGGATATATATATATTAATAATAAACAATTTGGGGTTTGTTTGGCATGTTATAGTAATTGTATTAACCATATAGTGAAAGAAAACAAAAAGACATGGTAAAAGTTAAATTATTTAACTTAGAGTTAAATCTAATTTATAAGGTTAAAATAATACCCTAAACATGTCTAAATCCTATTGGTTGATAGTATTTAGACCCTTCCCCACTTTAGCTTCGAAATAAGACCCTTTGGAACCATTATAAACCGATTTTGACTTTAATATAAAATAATATTTTGAGATATTCCTAAGGTGCCCCTCTCCTCCCTTATAAAAGGGAACCTCCTCCTCCCCCTCCTCCTCACACCAAATTGAGCACTCAAGCTCGGCCAACCCCTGCCATTTTCTCCTCTCCACTTCCCTAGAATAATCCTAGAGGTCCTGGTCTTCTTCAAAGACCAATATTAGTTCCCTAAGTGGAGGATTCAAAGAAGCGTTCCAAAGAAGAGGTAATATCCATTACCGATCTTTTCAATTTCTTTCTTCTTCAACTTCTTCTTCTTTAGTTGTTTCATAATAAAGTAATAACATCATTATTACTTACATACTGATATGTTATTATAAATATGAAACAACCCTAATTCACCTTCTATCCATCCTACGGAAAAATGAAATCACCGCGCGTGCGTACGTACGGAATACCGTCTCCACGCCGTGGTGTAATCTATTTTCCACCACCACCTTACAAGGATGGGTATAATGGTGTAATGAGTAACTATTTATGATTATTATAAAGTAATATTTATACTGAAATAATATATATATATATACTCCAATACAATTCCATGATCATAGGAACGATATCATCACTCGTACGTACGTACGGAATACCGTCTCCACGATGTGATGCGACTCGTTCAACATGATCATCATTACATAGTAATTATATAAATGAATTGAATGAATAAATATGATATATGTTACACTAATACCATTCTGGATATAATTTATCTATAACCTTAAAAGAATAATAAGAATTTATTCGGCAAAACACGCATAAGAACAAAAGGCAATAAAGACCCGAGTAACAAGTAACAATGAAATATTACTAACAAGAAGCTAAGAATATGACCATATATGATATCATATCAATATGTATGATTCTGGAATAAGTCAATAACATTATTTAAACCATTATACATGAGCTTCGGACACGTACAAAGCCAATCGGACCTAAGGTAAGGGAAATATCACAATCTCATTTTTATCCGAGATTGTTTATTCGTAAGTATTTACTGGGGTGTATTTTATCATCCACATCCACATTTCATCAATATGTAATATTATTTCCATCCACCTAAAATTGATTAAATCCATTTTTACCCTTTGGTGAGTTTTTAGTAATATGTATGAAAGGAATCTTTTGTCGTACGAGGTACTTTTTGACTTTTCCGACAAAAGTACGAAGAATGTTTTTTTTAACTTATACGGCATGAATGGATTTTTAAAACATTATTTCCAAGAATCTTCCTTTAAATGTTTTCAAGTTTATTTTTAATCAACTTCTTTTAGTTTAAAATTGTATGACATGTTAAGAAAGGAAAAGTGTTTTTGAAGTAGAAAGGATATTTTCCTCAAGAATGAAGTTCAAGTATTTTATCAAAATTATTTTCCATCTAAGATAATAAAAGGGTTCTATTTTTATCCCTATTATTACATGGATTTGATTATGTTGTGATGGAAATATTTTTATGAATTCCTTTATCTTATATGAATTGTTTTATGATGTCATGTTGTTTAAGAATCCCATTTTTATTACATGGGTTACGCTATGATGTATGGTTTATGATTATGTGGGACACATAAGAAAGGATTCATTATAAGATGGGTGGGACATATATCTCCCTCCAATGCATTGGGTAAAGATTTTATATCTCATGAGATAGACATGGTTGGAACGGAAGGTTATACCGGTTCAGTGAAACCGGACTGGAACGAGGGTGACTCGGTTCAGAAAGGGACTTTGTCCACTAAGATAGTCTTGGCAATGAGTCATGACTAACAAGAAATGATTTTCCATGATTATGTGTGCATGCCACAAAGTTTCAAGTTTCATGTTATGATTATGGGGATCTCATTTTCACTTCTATGATTTATTCCATGTTAAGATATTATGATCTCTTTTGCAGGATATGATTTTCAAAAAGATATGATATGATTTTTATTTCCATTATTTTCCCTTGCTGAGCATTTGAGCTCACCCTTTTATGTTTTCTTTTCCCCAGGTCAGGAAGATGGATATTAAGTAGAATATGCTAAAAGGGACCCTAGATATGATGAAATAAATGGGAGACACTGTAGAAGATTTATGAACCAGTTGTTTATGTTTCCCAGTTTCTAAAGACACTATGCCTATATGGTCCTTTGTGGTTTTGTCATATGTTGTAATAAGTGTGCTTCAATTTTGAAGTATTAACAATGTATGTAAAGTATGGGTCATTATAGTTGGTATCAGAGGAAAGGTATAGTCAACCTTTGGAAACTAGGATGTGAAAGTCTTAGTAAGAACCCTAAGGTTAAGTCTAAGCATAGAACACAATCTTAGTGTTTTAGAAATGGACATGAATACCCTAGGATAAGACCTTAAGTGTGAAATTTTATCCTTGATTATGTCGTCTTCCTATTATAATTAGTGTTGCTCACACTATTCTTCTTGGTTTTAGTCAATGGCTGGAACCCGAAGGAACCGTGTTAATGCGGAATGCGATGGGCAATGCAATGATTGTCCC
Source organism: Viscum album (assembly GCA_963277665.1). Lineage (NCBI taxonomy): Eukaryota > Viridiplantae > Streptophyta > Magnoliopsida > Santalales > Viscaceae > Viscum > Viscum album. The sequence continues at coordinate 801,011,254 of OY728167.1, read as the reverse complement.
CCTGAGCAACCAAACGATATGGGAGCTGGAATGCAAAATCTTGTAGCCATGCTCACACAACTTTCTCAAGCTATGAATCATGCAGGACTTCCAAACGAGCAAAGGAAGGAGCAACATTCTGTTGAATCCTTCATGAGGCAGTGTCCACCTCCTTTCAGCGGGTCTACTGATCCATTAGTTTCTGAAAAATGGATTAGTACTACTGAAAAGATATTTTCAGTTCTTCAATGTTCTGAACATGATAAAGTCATCCTAGCAGTGTATCGTTTGGAAGGAGATGCTGATCAATGGTGGAATCTTATTAAGAATACGAGGCAAAGGGATGAAATTGAGTCTATGGAATGGGACGAGTTCAAGAACTTATTTTTCAATAAGTACTTCCCTCGTATTCTCCGAACAAAGATGGAGAAAGAGTTTCTTGAACTGAAGCAAAGGGATGATAAATCTGTTGGTACCTATGAAGCAAATTTTACAAGACTTTCAAGGTACGCTTCTGGTATTATTATCCAACCTGGGAGTAAGATCGATCGATTCTTTAGTGTCTTAAAACCAAGTCTTCGAAGGGCGTTAGCCATAAGGGACTTCAATAGCTACGAGGAAATCGTTCGATGTGCTCTCAAAGTCGAGATGGAGATTGGAGTAACCCATCAGTCACATGGGTTTGATAAGAAGAGGAAGATGGAATTCGAACGAAAATCTAAAGAGCACACTGAAAAGAAGATGAAATTTCCCTTATGCTCAAAGTTTGGAAAGAAACATGGAGGGAGTTGTCTTAAAGGGACAAGTAAATGTTTTAAATGTGGAAAGGAAGGTCATCGGGCATTTGAATGCCGCGATAATGGGAAGAAGATGTCTAATGATGCAAACAAAGGAAGGGATACACAGAATGAACCTACTACACTTCAATGTTTCAAGTGAAAGGAGATGGGGCATTATGCCAATCAATGCCCAAATCCAAGGGTTGATGATGATGGTCGACGTCAACAAAATCTTAAGGCTAAAGACAAAGGAAAGTCACATGCAATTTCTATCAGCGATGTGGAGTACGATAACGAAGTAGTGAAAGGTACACTTACTATCCACTCTAAAGTAGCAAATGTTTTATTTGATTCTGGATCCACCCACTCTTTTGTTTCTGAAAAAGTTTCTAAGGGTATCACCGTATTACCTCAACAATTAGATGTTGAGTTAGCTGTGACAACACCTAATGGCACAACTGTCACATCAAAAGTTTATAATTCTTCTCCGATCGAAGTTTGTGGGAAAGTGCTTCCCACAAATATTGTGATAATTCCTTTAGTGGAATTTGATGTGATTCTTGGCATGGATTGGATTTCTCTACATGGAGCTCATATCAATTTCCAAAGAAGGGAAGTCACATTTCATATTCCAGATCAATCTACGATCGATCGTCTATCGATGCAAGGATGAATATAACCTTCCAGTGGAAATTTCTTCCATCTTATGGGTATTGATTCCACTAAATGAAGGTTATTTATCTCAAATGGTTGGTGAGAAACTCACGATTAAGAATATGCCCATCGTACGGGCGTTTGATGATGTCTTTCCGGAGGAATTACCGGGTCTTCCACCAAATCGTGAAGTTGAGTTTTCAATAGAACTCGTATCGGGCACTTTTCCAATTTCAAGGACACCTTATAGAATGGCCCCAATTGAGTTGCAGGAATTGAAGAAGAAACTCCAGGAGAATCTTGATAAGGGATTCATACGCCCTAGTGCGTCACCTTGGGGAGCACCTGTTCTATTTGTTAAGAAGAAAGATGGATCAATGAGACTCTGCATTGATTATCGAGAACTTAACAAGATCACTATCAAGAACAAATATCCTCTCCCACGCATTGATGACTTATTTCACCAACTCCGCGGAGCTCAATACTTTTCCAAGATTGGTCTTCGTTCAGGGTATCATCAATTAAGGGTCAAAAGGGAGGATATACCAAAGACGACTTTCCGCACAAGGTATGGACACTGTGAATTTATAGTGATGCCATTTGGTCTTACTAATGCCCCTGCTATCTTCATGGATCTAATGAATAGAGTCTTTAGAGACTATCTTGATCAATTTGTGGTAGTCTTTATAGACGATATTCTTGTCTATTCAAAGATCAAGGAAGATCATGAAGATCACTTGAGAATTATATTGAATACCCTGAGAAAGGAGAAGATTTATGCCAAATTTACCAAGTCTGAATTTTGGCTTCAAAAAGTTGCATTTTTGGGTCACATAATCTCAAAAGAGGGGATATCTGTGGATCCAGCAAAAACAGAGGTTATCGAAAGATGGTGGAGACCAACAACAGTAACTGAGATCCGAAGTTTTCTTGGTTTGGCTGGATATTATAGACGTTTTGTAAAAGATTTTTCACGATTATCTAATCCACTCACCAAGTTGACCCGGAAAGGAGTTAAGTTTGTCTAGAAGGAATAATGTGAAGATAATTTCAAGGAGTTGAAAAGAAGGTTATCCAGTGCACCTGTGCTCACACTGCCTTGTAGTGGAGAAAGGTTTGTGATCTACAGTGATGCATCCAAGAAGGGATTGGGGTGTGTTCTTATGCAAAATGATATGGTGATAGCTTATGCCTCACGACAGTTGAAAATCCATGAGCAAAATTACCCAACACATGATTTGGAGTTAGCTGCGGTAATCTTTTCATTAAAGATTTGGAGGAATTACCTTTATGGTGAAAGGTGTGATATTTATACTGATCATAAAAGTTTAAAGTATATTTTCACACAAAAGGAGCTGAATATGCGTCAAAGAAGATGGTTGGAGCTGATTAAGGATTATGACTGCTCAATCCATTACCACCCTGGGAAAGCAAACAAGGTGGAAGATGCATTAAGTCGACAAGACCATGCTAGTTTATCCATGATGAGGATCACAAAGGATCCAATATTTATGGATTTACAAAGGATGGATCTTGGAATTATAATTGAAGGGGAAAAATCTTATCTTTCTCAAATGAATGTTCAACCATCTATACATGTGATGATTAAAGAGGCACAGAAAGAAGATGTCGAGTTACAAAAGAAGGTGATAAATGTTCCTGAGTTCAACCTTGATTGTGATGGGATAATAAAGTTCAGGAATCGGGTTTGTGTTCCTCCCATCCCCGAATTAAAGAAGGAGCTGCTGGATGAGGCTCATAGTTCATCATTCTCTATTCATCCTGGAAGCACGAAGATGTATAGGGACCTGAAAGAGTACTTCTGGTGGGATGGCATGAAAAGAGATGTTGTTGAATATGTCTCTCGATGCTTGGTTTGTCAACAAGTTAAAGCTGAGAGACAAAAGTCTAAGGGGATGTTACAACCATTACCCATACCCGAATGGAAATGGGAAAACATCACTATGGACTTTGTCACAGGACTTCCTAAAACATCCAAAGGCAATAATGCTATTTGGGTCATAGTTGATCGTCTTACAAAGTCTGCACACTTCGTTGCTATTAGAGAGGATTTCTCTCTAGATCAGCTTGCCAGGATATATGTAAAGGAAGTGGTAATATTGTATGGAGTACCACTTTCTATTATATCTGATCGGGATCCGAGATTTACCTCGAAGTTCTGGCGAAGTCTTCAGCATACTCTGGATACAGAGTTGAGTTTCAGCACTGCTTATCATCCTCAGACAGACGGTCAGTCTGAGAGAACAATTCAAACCCTAGAAGATATGTTGAGAGCTCGCTCTATGGATTTCAAAGGAGGTTGGGATCAACACCTACCTTTGGTGGAATTTTCTTATAATAATAGATTTCACTCCAGTATTCAGATGGCTCCTTATGAAGCTCTCTATGGAAAGAAATGCAGGACTCAAACTTGCTGGGATGAAGTTGGGGAAAGAAAGCTATTAGGACCTGATCTCATTGATGAAATGGCAGAAAAGGTCAGATCTATTCAACAACACATAAGAGCAGCTCAGAGTCGACAGAAAAGTTTTGCCGACAACCGAAGAAAAGACCTAGAGTTTGAAGTGGGTGATAAAGTGTTCTCACGAATATCTCCCTGGAAGAGGGTTATGAGATTTGGAAAGAAGGGGAAGTTGAGCCCTAGATATATCGGTCCTTTCGAAATACTGGATCGTGTTGGAAAGGTAGCTTAACGATTGGCGCTTCCACCGAATCACTCTCAAGTTCACGATGTGTTCCATGTATCTCTCCTGAGAAAGTACATACCTGATCCTTCACATGTACTCAGCTCAGAAGTTGTACCGCTGGAGCAAGATCTTTCTTATGAAGAACAACCGATAAAGATTTTGGATCGTAGCGAAAAAGTCCTACGAAACAAGACCACTCGATTGGTGAAAGTTTTATGGAGGAACCACCAACTTGAAGAAGCTACGTGGGAGCTTGAGGATATGATGAGGGAGAAGTATCCTCATCTGTTTGTTACAAAGTGACGAATTTCGATGGCGAAATTCTTTTTAAGGGGGGTAGAATGTAACACCCGAGATTTTTATGAGTAATATTTTGTTTTTTATATATCATCAAAGGAATCTTTCACTACATACTAGCTTGGCTTACTTTACACGCAATCGCGACCTTCCTCGATAGCTTGCGTCGTACGCAATACCGAGTTTCACTAAACAACGATATGCTATTAAAATATTATTAAAACTAGCCGTTATGAATAGTAATAACCACTTTTTGAAATTTTATAAATTTTATTTTTTAAAACGGACTTCATTTTTGGATTCGGAATACCGAAATTATCCTAGGGTGAAATTTTGGTATTTTTCTGAAAACGTTCAATTTTTTATGAATAGTGAAACCACTAAGTGGTAGGTTAAAAACTGAATTTTGCATAAAACTTAATTTTACCGCTTTTGTGAATGGAATTTCGAAAATCCGACAGACACGGTTAATATCAAGGACTAAAATGTGGTTCAATGAGATGAAAATAATTTTTGGTGAATAGTAACTTTTTACTTTTTTTTACCACGGTTAATAGTAAATAGGGTAACTAAGGGTAAATATGATATTACTATTACCATAACACATGTCCTAATTCTATTGGATAAGTGTAATTCAACCAAAAACAACCTTATGAATAAAATATGACCATTTAGGCCCACTTGGGTTAGATTAGGACATTTATTATTAATTTATTTAAAGAAGGGTTAAAAGAGTAAAAATCAAAGTTTAATAAGTAAATCATTTTTAATATGGGGTTATACATAAGATAAATTCGACTATAAATATTCATTAGAAATCTAAAAAGATTTCCTACATAATGGTATTTTATTTATAATTTTTAGACATTAAATAATTTAATTTATTTATGACACAATTATGATGCAGTAATTATCTTATTTATGAAATATTGACATAATTGATGTTATAAACACCAAAATAAATGTAATTTGAGACTTTTTATGAATTACACTAATTTTCTAGGTTACTATGATATATTATTGTTGATTTAATCAACTCTTTTCGAACATATAATTCTGTTATGACTTTCACAAAAATCATATATCAAATAGTGTCAAAATTGACACAAAATAGTTTTTAAATCAAATATTATATTACTAATTGTTATTTTATTCCTAAAAATCTAAGGTTCGGCAAAATGACTTAGATAAGGATATATATATTAATAATAAACAATTTGGGGTTTGTTTGGCATGTTATAGTAATTGTATTAACCATATAGTGAAAGAAAACAAAAAGACATGGTAAAAGTTAAATTATTTAACTTAGAGTTAAATCTAATTGATAAGGTTAAAATAATACCCTAAACTTGTCTAAATCCTATTGGTTGATAGGATTTCGACCCTTCCCCACTTTAGCTTCTAAATAAGACCCTTTGTAACCATTATAAACCGATTTTGACTTTAATATAACATAATATTTTGAGATATTCCTAAGGTGCCCCTCTCCTCCCTTATAAAAGGGCACCTCATCCCCCTCCTCCTCACACCAAATTGAGCACTCAAGCTCGGCCAAACCCTTCCATTTTCTCCTCTCCACTTCCCTAGAATAATCCTAGAGGTCCTGGTCTTCTTCAAAGACCAATATTAGTTCCCTAAGTGGAGGATTCAAAGAAGCGTTCCAAAGAAGAGGTAATATCCATTACCGATCTTTTCAATTTCTTTCTTCTTCAACTTCTTCTTCTTTAGTTGTTTCATAATAAAGTAATAACATAAGTATTACTTACATACTGATATGTTATTATAAATAGGAAACAAGCCTAATTCACCTTCTATCCATCCTACGGAAAAATGAAATCACCGCGCGTGCGTACGTACGGAATACCGTCTCCACGCCGTGGTGTAATCTATTTTCCACCACCACCTTACAAGGATGGGTATAATGGTGTAATGAGTAAATATTTATGATTATTATAAAGTAATATTGATACTGAAATAATATATATATATACTCCAATACAATTCCATGATCATAGGAACGATATCATCACTCGTGCGTACGTACGGAATACCGTCTCCATGATGTGATGCGACTCGTTCTACATGATCATCATTACATAGTAATTATATAAATGAATTGAGTGAATAAATATGATATATGTTACACTAATACCATTCTGGATATAAGGTATCTATAACCTTAAAAGAAGAATAAGAATTTATTCGGCAAAACACGCATAAGAACAAAAGGCAATAAAGACCCGAGTAACAAGTAACAATGAAATATTACTAACAAGAAGCTAAGAATATGACCATATATGATATCATATCAATATGTATGATTCTAGAATAAGTCAATAACATTATTTAAACCATTATACAGGAGCTTCGGACACATACAAAGAAAATCAGACCTAAGGTAAGGGAAATATCACAATCTCATTTTTATCCGAAATTTTTTATTCGTAAGTATTTACCGGGGTGTATTTTATCATCCACATACATGTTTCATCAATATGTAATATTATTTCCATCCACCTACAATTTGTTAAATCCATTTTGACCATTCGGTGAGTTTTTAGTAATATGTATGAATGGAATCTTTTGTCGTACGATGTACTTTTTGACTTTTCCGAAAAAAGTACGAAGAATGTTTTTTTTAACTTATACGGCATGAATGGATTTTTAAAACATTATTTCCAAGAAGCTTCCTTTACATGTTTTCAAGTTTATTTTTAATCAACTTCTTTTAGTTTAAAATTGTATGACATGTTAAGAAAGGAAAAGTGTTTTTGAAGTAGAAAGGATATTTTCCTCAAGAATGATGTTCAAGTATTTTATCAAAATTATTTTCCATCTAAGATAATAAAAGGGTTCTGTTTTTATCCCTATTATTACATGGATTTGATTATGTTGTGATGGAAATATTTTTATGAATTCCTTTATCTTATATGAATTGTTTTATGATGTCATGTTGTTTAAGAATCCAATTTTTATTACATGGGTTACGCTATGATGTATGGTTTATGATTATGTGGCACACATAAGAAAGGATTCATTATAAGATGGGTGGGACCTATATCTCCCTCCAATGCATTGGGTAAAGATTTTATATCTCATGAGATAGACATGGCTGGAACTGTAGGTTATACCGGTTCAGTGAAACAGGACTGGAACGAGGGTGACTCGGTTCAGAAAGGGACTTTGTCCACTAAGATAGTCTTGGCAATGAGTCATGACTAACAAGAAATGATTTTCCATGATTATGTGTGCATGCCACAAAGTTTCAAGTTTCATGTTATGATTATGGGGATCTCATTTTCACTTCTATGATTTATTCCATGTTAAGATATTATGATCTCTTTTGCAGGATATGATTTTCAAAAAGATATGATATGATTTTTATTTCCATTATTTGCCCTTGCTGAGCATTTGAGCTCACCCTTTTATGTTTTCTTTTCCCCAGGTCAGGAAGACGGATATTAAGTAGAATATGCTAAAAGGGACACTAGATATGATGAAATAAATGGGATACACTGTAGAAGATTTATAAACCAGTTGTTTATGTTTCCCAGTTTCTAAAGACACTATACCTATACGGTCCTTTGTGGTTTTGTCATATGTTGTAATAAGTGTGCTTCAATTTTGAAGTATTAACAATGTATGTAAAGTATGGGTCGTTATATTCTCCTCTATCAACAAAGTGATACACCCCTGTCTTTGTGATTTTTTGTTGTGTGAGTCATCTATGGGTGTTGTGGCTCCCTCAACTATGGAGTGAAGTAGCAAGGTGAATTCCCCTCGACACATATTCTGGTGAATTTTTGTTTTACTTTGGGAATTTATGATGTACTTTTGTAGCTATATACTTACTCATCGACTTTGGACAGACTTTGAGATAGAGATACCCATTCACTCTCTTCACGTTTTTTTGTTATCATATAGATGTGTATCTGTTGGGTTTTGTTTCCCTCTTGATTTGGGTTAAGCTGACTACTTTTTTTTGTATCTATGAATCAGTACAACTTTGGTTTTGGTGTTTCCTACTTATTATGTATATAATCACCTCTGCATGGGCCTTTCCCACACATGTCGTGTCTTATGAAGATGACAAAAAAAATCATCGGGGAATTTGGTGGATCTTCTGATTCTTTGGTGTATTGACTGTGTATGGTGGTCGGGGCATGGATATCATGATCCTGAAAATATCATCTTTCAAATTTTTCAATGTTTTTAATTTTGGGGCCTATTTTACACTTAGGTATGTATTTTCCACATTTTTTGTTTTTTATTGTACTTTAACACTCTTATGTATTCCATATAGTTTATTGTATTCATAGTTTTTACTATATATGTAATAATATTTTATATTTCTATGCACTATTTCTTGGATACAGATTGGTGCATATGTTAAATTATATTAATAAAAGGAATATTATTTCATAGTATTCCTTCTTGAAGCTTGTATTCCACCCAAGGCCTATTGAATGTAAGATTGGTGTGGTCGCGGATTAGCCTTCCACTAGCTAGGTAAGTCCCAGTGGGTTGGGTTGTGATACAATGGTAACAAATTAGTTCATTCTTTGGGATAGTGTTTAGAGTTGTTTCATTATGAGGATTGGTTGGGACTTATGGAGACTATGTCAAAAGTGTCTCGAGTGAATCTTCCAGACCTGGGAATCTAGTTTTGTTTGTATCAACCGATGTATCCATAAATGAGGACTCTGACTACCTACATTTCAACTCTACATAGGGAGACATCATTTGTGGGGAAGAGATGGCACAAGTATCATATAGGTTATTGATTTAGGATATTGATGCAGATATTATGATTGATTATTCCTTAGTTTAGGGGCCATCTTATGAGTTGTTTTCTCCAAATGGTCCAGGAGAAAAATCCCATCCTATTTAGTAGCCAGTAGAACCACCAGTTCAGGAAGACGATTACTACAAGAAACCCATACTTCACGAGTACCAATATTAGGTACCGTTGAGGTTCTTCAACAAGAAAGATCCCTCGTAGTGGAGGATTAGATTCAGTCATTGGTTTGAGTCTGCAGGAAAGTTCATAACTGATATATTAAATGGTTACACTAGCATTCCATCCATTATATGTATTATCTAGGAACTGGTGTAGTTTGATTACATAGATCTAGGATGAGACAATTCTCTTATGGTTGGAATTATAGTAGTTGTTTCGTGAGGAGTATAAGACTTCATAATTAAACTAATTATGGATCCATGAGCTTCTCAAGTTTCAATAGGGTAGTATGATGATTGCTGACTATGTTGTGAGGTTCATTGACCATACAAGATAATCCCTTGATCTGGTAGGAGGTAGATTATGCTAGGGAGAGGAAGTGTGAGCAGGGTATCCTTAGAGAAATTTGATCCAGTGTGGTTTCCCTATACCTTCCCAGAGTGCTATAGAGGGATCTAGTGCATGAGATATTTTTAGAAGAGTGAATTCAGGTGATTGCAGACAGAAGTGGGTATCATGTAGCTGTTTCATCTATAATAGGTGGTTGATGATAGATGTCAAGGTCCCACAGGAGGATACATTATCATTATCAGACTGATGTGTGAGGATCTGTGTCTTGAGGATCACACAGAGGATCTAGACATCCCATAGAGGGACGATTCTATTCTTGCAATGAGTGATGTCACATAACTAATAATTTATCAACTTATCATTTTAAGAAGGACAGACAAATAGTGGACAAAATCCCATGGTAGAGGCAACATTGTGATCTGGGATCTACCAAAATAGGCCAAGGTTTCCCTAAGGGATGAAGTGATGTAAGAGGATATGGAGACACACCATAGGGAGGAGTAGTTTTTGGAGGGTGATATTAAGATCTCCTACCACTTCCACTACTAGTTGGCCCATGTTAGGGTTAGGGAGCTCACAGTTAAGGTCATTGGTAGTTGCAGGCCATGGAGGGATATGACTAGGCTACACATTTGATCATATGATATACAATATATATTTATTCTACTCTTTCCTTAGTACTAGTAAGAATAAGTTTTATTAATTCCTTTATCTCATTATTCTTGGTGTGTGAGAGGAAGCTTCTAGTTCATACTTTAGCACAATATCAATCATTATAGGTTTCTAGAGGGATAGATTATTTGATATTGTTTATCTATCTATAGTGTGAGATATCTCTTGGTGGAGGGAGTTTCACATGGGAAAACTTTGTCATCACGATGATACCTTATGATGGTTTCTTGGGTATTGAGTAGTTTTCCATGGTTTGGGACTAGATTGCATATCATTAAAATGAAGTTATATTCCTTTGTACTGATTGGGTGATATTCTATTATTCATGAGAGAGAGAGAGATAGATCTAATGGATACGTGAGTGGGTCTGGCAGAACGGAAGCTAAAACCTACACCAATCAGTTGGTGAGTTTATCCCTTGGTACAACAGGTTGTTTAGGTATCTGGATTCCTTCAGTAGTTGTCTTCCCCAAGGATGATCTAGGATTACCTTCATGATGATAGATAGACTTCTTATGTAAAATTCTCCCTGGGACCACATTGATATCTTCAGAAAAAAATAAGATGGCCCCTATTTATGATCTAAGTGTGTAGTTAGAGGACCATCAAGAGAAATGATTTATCATACCCAGTGTGTCCCCCTTCGATGCTCCAGTTTTTTGTGTGAAAAAGGTGGAATGGAGTTTGAGTATTTATGTTGATTGTTCTCACCAATTCTAGTTAACAATAAAGAACAATTACCCATTGCGGAGGATTGATGATATCTTTGATCAGTTGTGAGGAATGATTTGGTTCTGGAAGATCAATTTTGGTTCATATACCACCAATTGATAGTTTTCAAGGATGATATTCCAAAAAAAGAATTCAAATGTTCCTATGAACACTAGGAGTCCCTGCTGATGCCTTTTGGTGTGAAAAATTACCCCACTGAGTTTATGTATTTGATGAATTGGATCATCCAGCCATACTCAGAGAATTTTTTTGTCTTCAATGATTACATAATCATTTATTATGTGTCAGATGAAAATCATACAGAGCATATGAGGATGGTCCTAGACATAGTCTAAGAGAACAAACTTTTTTCTAATCTTTTAAAGTTCCTGTTTTAGATCTGTGTGGTGAAATTTTTGGAGAATGTCATATTTGACGCTAGACAAGTTATAGACTTGGTGAATATTGATGTAGTTATTTATTGGGATCCACCCAAGAGATGATATAAGTTAATGTATTTCTTGTATTTGAGGGGTAATATAGGATATTCATGCCTGAATTTTCCAGAGTATAAACCCCTTTAACTACCCTAACATGTAATGGGAATTTGTTTTTCTAGATAGTGAATTTTCAAGGATCCATCCATTAGTTGAGTATGATCTTAAAGATCACTCTCGTGTTCATACTATCTAAGGAGGTCATATAATACATAGTTTTTTTCAATTCCTCACGAGCTAGGCTCAGTTATATGTTTATTTAGAGGTAGAAAATGATTTCATATTGGTTGAGGTAGTCAATAACCTATTGAAATAACTATGTGACTCATGACCGGGAGTTGGTAGTGGAAGTCTTCACTATGAAGACTTTGAATCACTATCTTCTGGTAGAGCACTTATTTGGTCACTCAAGACACCAGAGTCATAGGTAAATCTTCATGCAGAGACATATTAATTTGAAATAGAGGTAATGGTCGGAGTTACCCAATGATAATGACTTCTATATAGTCTATACTCCTCAAAAGGGAACTTGGTTGAAGATACCCTTACCAGAAAGTCATGTTCACACTTGGTGGAGGATGCCTCTATGAAGTTGCTTCTTTTCAGCTGATTGTGGTACAATATAGGGGTCCCACTTATATTCAGCTGATAGTGTTGAATCCTTAGCTATTTCAGCATGTGATGAGGCTCAGTTGGTAGACATACACTGTGAGGTTCTATGTGACTAGATAACCTACGGGGATTCACTATATAGATTGTATAAAAAAGGAGAACACTTCATCCTTTTACAAGGATATATGGTCGTCACAGTTGTTATGCTAGATGAGGTAATGAGGGATTCTCAAACTTCCCATTTGTTTTTACAACATTCTATGCAAAATATGTACAAGGACCTTTAGAAGTAGTTTTTTTGGATGGAATGAGGTGGATTGTAGCCAAGTTTGTCTCTTAGTTTCTCACATGTCCATAGGTGAAATCTAAGAACCATGTTTTGACAGGTTTGATGCATCCTCTTGAGATCCCAGAGTGGAAATGGGATAGCATATCCAATGACTTTGTTCTAGGGATTATACGGATAGTGAAGGTCCATGATTCCATCTAGCTTATAGTTTAATTAAATTCCATGTCAGTGCACATATTTTCTATTTTGAAGCAGAGTTCAATGGATATTTTGGAGAATTATTACATACGAGAGATCATATGACTCAATGGGGTACCCAATATGATTATCTCCGACCATGATTCATGATTTACATCATAGTTCAACAGTGGCCTACAAGTGGAATTTGAAATCTAGTTGAGGATGAGTATAGAATTTCACCCTCAGATGGATGGGAACACTAAGTAGACTATCCAAGTGTTGGAGGATATGTTCAGGGACAATGTTTTAGACTTCTTATAGAGATAAGATGATCACATTCCAGTTGTAGTGTTTTATCATAAAATGAGATATTACTCAACTATCGACATGCAACATTTTTAGGATCTATGTGGGATACCTTGTATCTCTCCATTTTTCAAGACTAAGAGTGTAGAGACTCCTCTTGTTGAGCTATGGATTTTTCTAGAGACGACATAGAAGGTTTATGTGATCAATGAGAATATGAGGACAACCCATAGCTGACAAAAATAATGCATATATCAACATCATAGGAATTTGAAGTTAGATAAGGGAGACCATTTTCCCTAGAGTCTCCTTCTGATGAGGATTGTGGTGGTGGTTTCAGGGTGGAATGTTTTCCGACAGTATCAATGATCCATTTGATATATTGTGGAGGCTTGGTGATTTTTTTACCACATATCAATACCCACACAATTGGATTTGGTGCAAGGCATCATCAATGTTTCATCACTAAGTAGATATGTTTTTGATCCTATGCATGTTATTGATTGGTGTGAGCTAGACACTGAGGATGGTTCATATTTTTCAGAGTAACTCATGATGATTGAGTATTTGTAGGATATGATCATTCTATGATGGATCATTCATTTCATTCCAATGCTATGGAAGCATGAGAGCATGCAGGTGAGCTTATAAGAGTGAGAGTTCTAGATGTAGGATCATTATCCCCACCTTTTTTAGATTATTATTTTTGGGGTGAAGATACATTAAGAAGGATATAATTTAGTGAACCTATTTTTTCCTTATAATACATTATAAAATATTAATTAATATTTTTAGATCCATGTGTTGAGACGACATGATATTTTGAGGCCTGGTGATCTCATAATGCATATTACAAAATGTTAAATATATAAATATCACATTAACATAGTTTTCCTCATAAAGTTGAAAAAATCCCAAATAGATTCTTGGGTTATAAATCTAAGACAATAGATGAGTCTAAAACAAGGGGTTTACCCTTAGTACAACCTAAGGTCGGTTGGTGCTGGATGTTCTGTTGAGCCTACTGTTTGCGGTGCATTTAACAAAAATAAATAATTAAATTTATTTATTTTATTTAAATGAATTAATCTAAAAACCCTATAAATACCGTATTATTAGAATTATCTATGGTTTTCCACATAACCCTATGCGATTATAGAGGAATAAGAACATCATTATTTGTTGTCAGATTACATTGGAGGACGAAAGATGATTAGATCGAGGTGGTCAAGAAGTAGAAAACATAATGGGATATATTAATCACTAGATATTATTTTCTTCTAAATAAATTGATCCAAAATTGTGTTAAGACTCATAAATTTTTTATTTCACCCTTTTGATGAAAATACTAGCATGGATATTTTATTTACTTTTGATCTACATTTATCCTCTATTCACATGATCTCGTTGAATTTTTGTATGTCGGTTATTCTTTATATACCAGGATTTTCCCTGTATATCACAGATTTATGATCTTTGGACAATAAATCATGGCCAAATATATAATCACCTTTTTATTGTGCTTTTCCCCAACCATTCTTTTCATAATTAATTGTTGGTCCACAGGTTCATGATTCATTTTTCAAAGGAGGGTTTAAGTATGATCAACCCCCAAAATTCATGGTAGTTTTGATAGTGACAAATGAATCGGTGTTTTGAGTACGAATTATAAATGGTTATGGGTCATAATTCATGGAGTAGGGATCTACGAGTAGTGAAAGGTGGTGGAATGCACATAGGATCCACAATGGTTCTTCAAGTGGTTGATCAGAATCCATTTTCTAGCCACTAGAGAGATGAAATTGATGGCATGAGGATTTCCCTTTTAGTTTTTAGAGGTCAACAGGTGATATCTATAATAGTGGGGATATATTTTTAAAATTAGTGAATAATATATAGATTTTGAAAAAACCCAACTATATAGTGCGTAATGCAGAAAAACATGCAATGTGTTCTTTAGATTTCACAGAAGCAAGGATTTTGATTCATGTTAGGGACTAGACGTCATATAGTCTCCCTGACTAGCCATGTGACCCTCCCTAGATGGAATATCCATGTTCTAGCTAGCATACACCCATGACCCCATGCAGTAGGATAGGCCTTGTACTTTGGGATTACACATGCACAGGTTGGTACCTTGGGACGACCGGGTAGACAGTTAGGTACATGGACATGACCTGAAGTTCCTAGACTAGGCCAAGAAGCACATTGTCAGGCCCCGAGTGGCTGGGACACATCATGTACAGCTCAAAATTACAATGTACTATGACATTGATTCGAAACAATTTTCATAGGAGAACATGGTCAAGTAATGAGGCAGGGACACATGATGTGTGCACCCCCGACTTTCTATGTATTCCTTCACCCTTTCTCAATATATCCTTTGTCTGGACACATATTTTATCCCTGAAGTAGCTTACTCTAAGTAGATTTCCATATAGAGCATAATGGCAGCCTTAAGTTTAGAAAATGATATATGATGGGAGATTTTATAAGCATGATGATTCTTTAGGTGAGGATTAGTGATGAATGTGATTAGGGAAGGATCATCTGATAGATGTCAGAGTCAATACTCCCCTATCACTCCAAGGTGAGGGTTCCCCGAACTATCCAAGAGATTCTAGGGTTGTTACTCCCCTATGATACTATATTTGAGGTTTCCCATACTCTTTATATAAAAAGATATGGTACTCCCCTACAATAGGAATTTTCCTCTATCTACGGTACGGTATTACCTCGTATTCGAGCTCCAATAGGGGGCAGGTCCTCCTGGATAGTTGTGTCTCCCTCAACTATGGAGAATAATAGAGAGGAACAATACCCTCTACACATATTCTTGTGAGGTTTTGTTTGATGTTGGGTATCGATGATGTACTTTTTCAGCTGCAGTCTTACTCATCAACTTTGGAATGAATTTGAGATAGAGATCCCTAATCCCTCCCATCTAGGATTCATTATGTGCATATATATATATATGTGTGTGTGTGTGTTTGTGTGTGTGTGTGTGTGTGTATTTATATTGGGTTTTGTTTCCCTTTTTCATTAGGCTGATCCGGATACTTTTTGGTATCTTTGTATCAATCCATCTTCAATTTTAGAGAATCTTAATGGGTCTGTATATAATCACCACTACCTGAGATTTTTCCGCATGTGTAGTGTCTTATAAAGATTAAAAATAGATTTATGGTGACTTTGGGAGAGCTTAAATAAACATGGGTTCATTGACCATGTATGGCGCTTGGGGATTGGATATTAAGAGCTGGGCTCTGTCAGCATTCTTCTTTTCCAGTTTTGTTAAGTTAGGACCTCTATTTAGGTTGGACATGTATTTAACCCTATTTTTGTTTTGATTATACTATATTACTCTAATGTATTCTCTAGGAAAGGTTTTTTACTCTAGATACTTTTGCCTTTTATATTCCTCTTCATAGTTACATAGAGACTGATTGGTGTGTGTGTATAGTTACATTTGGAAATTTCCTCCAATTGTATATTATGTCTTCTCAATGATTCTCATAATCCACTAGACTAATGAAGATGTGCTTGGGGTGGTCATGGATTGGGCATCCTCTAACTTGGCTGGCCTCAGTGGGTCGAGCTGTGACAGTTGATTTCGAAATTGTAGTGTAATAAAAATTTTCTCATTAAATCCTTAAATTCTTCCACTTTTAATTCCATAAATTTGAAATAACTAACTTGACAAAATAAAAATAATATTATGTGATATGTGAATTAATTAAAATACATGGCATAAATTGATGGTATAATCTCAATCTATGATGTATCCATCCATGATAAAAACATCTTCAACATGAATCACTATAATATAATTTATACCATTGTGAAAAAATATTATAAATCATTGAAAAACCTCTAGGATGTAATAACTAGTAGTGTCATTATCCTTCAAATTCAAAACCTGAAAAATTAATCATGGTTAGGAAAAATTCTATCCTAATGAAAAATACTAAAATATAAATTTTTCATCATATTGAATTTCTTTTCCAACACAAATCCTCTTCAAATTTTTCATTCTCTAACTCCCACAAACACGCAAAGTCATGCACCAAAACTTTTACCCATCAAAAATTAGTAAAAAGAATAAGCCACTTGAAATTTATAACAACCACCATTATTTTATTCTAGGTTTTTTAACTCAACCTAATTTTATTTGGATTAATTATGATTATTTATAGTATGGAACAATCTCTAAAAGTGTATGATTAAATATTGAGATGGAAAACCATTACATAATAATTTCTCATCTCATGGATAATTATACTCTAAAGTGAGTGGTTATTTTCTAATTTTTTTTTTCTATGGACTGATTAATTTTGAGGATTATTAAATATTTTGGAATACAGTTTCAATATTTATAGAGAATTATATATCTTATCATAATATTGTACACCTTATTTAATATAACATCTCATTCAAGTAATATTTGAAATGGATTTTGTTAGGTAAAATATATTATCCGATTTATCATAAGGAAGTTACTTATTTAATGCATGAGAATAGATTCAAAAATTATTTTTTATTTTTGATATAAATAAATAAAAAAGATAGAATTTTAATCCTCTAGTATTTTTTAATGAAACATTGAGATGATTTGAGAGTTAACTATGAATGGATGAGAGGAAATAGTGTCATCATTAACAAAATTTCAAAGACATCATAAGGAATATTATTGAATAGAATACAATAGATTTATTTATATTCATAAAGGAACTTTATAATTTTATATATAAATTGAATAATAAAGTTTAAAATTTTTATTTTGATAACCAAATAATACTTTATTACTTCATCTATGATATTATGATTTAATTTGTACATGTAATTTTTGAGAGAGGCAAAATATTAAGTATTAGTGGACATGGTATAAAAGGACTCTATATTTTTCCACGTTACCCTATTTTTTATTATGTTATAAAAAAGGAGGATATTATTAGTTAGATATCACCCATTACACTCTAAGGATAGGACTATCACATTGATTACTGAACAATGTAAAAATTGAAATTTGGTTATCATTATTTTCCATTATTACACTTACGACTAATCAACATGAGGTTGATTGATATGGAATTAATATCACACTAACAAAAAATTATTGAGATTGTTTTTTATGAAATAAAAATGTTATTAAATATTTTAAAATGGTGTTAGATCATCGATTCAAACCTCTATCAACGATCCATGTACATTTCTTTGATCATCGAAAGACTTTCTCATGATTAGTAATATCTAGATGTGAAGTCCCTCAAATTATAATAGGAAATGACCATTTAAGAACATTTTTACACATATAGTTTAGATAAAATGTATGTATAAAACACTATGGTAATTGTAGGGGAGGTGGGTCATGGAAGGTTTTCAATGTTGTGTTATAGGTAGTTGATTTGGTAGAATGAATCCACCTAAACCACAATCCATGTTATCTGACCTTTCATATATTTTATTATCATTCAATATAGAACATTTATTTAAATCCAGAAATTATATATAATGAACATGTTCTATTCCATCATATAATTGGAGAGGTGTATCGGTTGAAGATCAGTATAAGGGAGTTTTGTATATAAGAAACCATACTATTTAGCTATGAAAGTGAGTAATAGACTTTAAAGGGTCACCATCAAATTTTTTGAAGCTGAATTAAATATATTTTGTATATATGTTAAAATTATTGATCAAATAACTCATGATCATGTATGTTAGGGTGAATAATTCTTATGTACATGCCATTTTTATTTTTTTGTATTTTGGTTCTGATGCATGAATGAAGGGTTTTAGTAGACACAAGCCATATATAAATTTCGAAAACACAAAAAACCTAGACCCATCTATCAATAAGATACAACCATATATTTTTATTGAATAAACATAAATTAATAACGTACCTCAATATTGTTAATCAGAGCTCCTCCTCCTTCATCACTATAGCTGATGGGGATCACTAAGATAAATCTCAACTAATCCTTTATCATTGGGTATCAAAGTCCTATAACGAATATACTAATGAATGTGAAGGATCCAATTTTAATCAGGATTTTATATATCCTTTTTTATAAATGGATAGAGTAATAGATTCATATTTATATTTTCATAGTCTAATGAAAAATATATTTATACCACGTGATTCTCTTACCATAAACTGAGTTATATAGCATTTAGTGAGACTACTTGATCTTAATTATTTATCAATTTTTTTTCAGGAATGAATTTTTTCAAAAATATTTAATATCAATATAAATCAATGTAACATTAACCACGAAAAAAAATGATTTGTTGTATTTCCCCTTTATATGGTTTACTCTAGAACAATCCATGATGTAGTTAATACTTCTATGTTTTTTATATAGTTTTATTATATATTTCATTATGTTAAATTATTTATTTTTGTAATATATGATAAATAGATATGTTTTTAGGTTTTTTAAAATTAAAAGATGTAAAAATATTGTTATAGGTTAGTTAATTATTTTCTAAAATTAAAATATATCTTTTCTAAGTTAACAAAGTGAGATTGTAAATAATAAATTCTTGGGAACAATTATTGGGTATTAACCCATTACATGATACATAAAGGATATAAAGGGTTAAAATTAGTGATATCAATTTAGGAAATATAATTAATTATTTGATTCGATAATACCACGAGAAGTGTGTTCACTATAGTCATTAAACAAAAAATGGTTTTGAGAGTTCCAACAAAATATATCTATATTTATAATGATTAACTAAAAAATTAACCTCTCTCAAGGTGGTACTACATATCAATATACAATTAAAATGGATAAAAATTAATGGTATCAATGAATTTGTTTTAATTAATCAATCACTATCCAAAAAGTTATGGATTATTTTTTAACAAGGACCACAAAACATAAACACGGGTTAGAAGTGGGTTGTGGTGGTTGGCGTGATGGGGTACAAAATCACTTTGAAGTGGTATTAGGTTTATAAATCTGCACCTCGTCATTATTTTGGGTAATTATGGAAGCTTAGATAAAAAAATTAAAATTAAAAAACAAAAAAAAAATCAAAAAATCATTATAAGAATACCATCATTATATATATAAAAATTATTTGCTAATTAAGAGAGTTTTTAAATGTGTTTTAATATTTTAGCTTCTAGAAAAATAAAGAGTAGAATAAATAATTATAGTGTGTAATCAATATGTTATTTGTAAATAAAATAAAAATACAAAAGAAATTAAGTTAATAAATTATGTGTAAAGAAATTTTTATAAATTGATGAAAAAAGGTGAAAAATCAGGGCATAGTAAATAAATATAGGAATTTTTTATTCTATATGGAAGAATGACAATGATTTTAATTAATAGATACATTTGAAAATAATTTATTATTGTAATAATAGATGATGATGAAATATGGTATGATTTTAAATGGGGTAACTAAATAAATAATGTAAGATAAATATTTTTCATAGAAAATATTTTAATATAAATAGTTTACTACCATATATGAATATAAATTATTTGAGTATATGATAAAAAACTCATAACATGAGGATTTAAAAGGAAGATATTTTCATTTCACGTTAAAAATGTACAGGAGGAGAGATTAATTCTCCATTTAGGTTTTGAAAGATTTTTCTTTTGTCCATAAGATATTGATGTTTTCATAGGTCCATATAAAGAAGAAAAAATGGGGTGTTTATACATAATGGATTTCATTATGTCATTTATGGTCAAAAATACATAAGTAGAATGTCGTAGTTCATAATTATATTAATATGGTTTACGTGATTTTAATAAAATGTTATATTCTATGTAATGGTGAAGAAATAGGTTATAGTTTATTGAGAAATGAATACTAACATATTATCATATTTTTGGAATGACTTGGGAGTAGATAAAAATGAATCATGTTTTTAATGAACATATCATAATTATTTTTAGTGGGAATACATTTTCAGAATAATTGAGAAATAATAATTCCAATTGGCTCAAATCATTTCAGGTCTGCGGGTAATTGACCTTGATTTTTTAATATACTATATAATCATTTTAGTTTTTCTTCAATTTAGTATGAGGTAAGTATTCTAAAAGTATCATGATATATAGAAAAACATGTCATGAAACAATTAGCGGGACAAAGTAAGAATTAATAATGTTATTAATAGAGGGAAGTAATTGTATATATTGTTGAAGCATGATGACATCAATTTGATAATTGGTGTTTTACTTTGAGTTCAATAGAATCTATGTTTGGTTATGTAAAAATATTATGAGTTATGAATTATTCATGAATTATATAGCATTTTATCATAGAGATAAGTATTGATTAGCCTAAGATATAGAGACACATTGAACGAAATGAATTTTAGTGAGATTGAGAAGTGAATGAATAATATGGTACATGTTATTTAACATTGTTTAATCATTCCATATGTGTGGGAGCACATGAAAAGTTTAATTAATTAATTTTAATGAGTGTAAGAATGTGATTTTATTTTTTCTATTTAATATTTTTTACTATTTAGTCGTATGGGCATGGGTGGTTTCAGGCTATGTGAGGCATGTATCTATTAATGATTAATAATTTAACTCTCTAGTTGATTATGACCTATTTATTATTTGGGTTGTTTCTAATCCATAATGAGAGGTAGAAAAATTATATAGTCAATAAATCCAAATTATTATGGTTTAAAAAGGGTTTTTAAAATAATAAACAAGTGATATAGATAATTGATTTACCATGAAAAAATGAATATTTCTTTGAGATCCTTCAATTCAGGCCTCTCAATTGGTATCATAATAATTCCCATTTCCTTTGAATATTTTGTTTTTGGTTTATTTTATTCTGAGTTTCCATTTTTTTTTCAACATATCATATTATTTAAATATAATTTAAAAGGTTAATCACATTTTATAAGATTAATTAAATGATTATAAAGAGAAAATATTTCTTCAACTGTTATCACTAAGTATGAATGTGTTAGACATTGAAAATCATGGATATATTCTTATTGTAAATGTGATTTTATAAACTCAAAAAAGTGTTTATTTTTTTAGATCATGATAAAAATCCTAGATATTTTTATGCTTAAAAAGAATAGAGAATAAAACTCACAGAGAAACATATGGTATAATGGAATATCGGTACATGACAAGCCTGATGATAATTATATTCCAAGGTCTTGGATAGGAAACCAACAAATATATTATTTTATTTATGAATAAAGTGACTAAAGTGATAGACAAATATTGGTGAAAAATAGTCTTATGAAGGTTTATTTCATGATACCTCTATTAAATATCACTTTGATAAGGTCTGTAATTTAGACCCTGTTAAATGATTCCCTTAGAATAGAATTTTAGATCAATCATGGGAAATAAAATCCTTATCATTCCCTATTCAATTAATTCTTATTTTTCCATGTATCACACTGTAAGAACCCAAATCTTTGTTTTCAGGTATGTTTTGCTTTTTCTGGAGTTTTTGAGAAAAGTGGTGTTTCTGGAAATTTTTGAAGTACACGCCGTGTACATTCTGAGTACACATCGTGTACTCCCTTGCCGTGCCAGGCCGTGTGCTGGCTGTGTCCGGGCCACACACACGGTGTGTAGGGGTGAAGTGGAGGCTGCTTAAAGAGGAGTTTGAAAAAATAGAGTACACACCGTGTACTCAAGAAGTACATGCCGTGTAGTTTTTTTTCATTAAACGGACCGGGGTCACGCCTGACGGACAAAACGCACTTCTTTTAGTTCTCGTTCGACCGAGAGAATTCCGTACGACCGCGAATCTTCAACGAGCCCCCGAACCTTCGTCCGTCCTCCGATTCGAACACTGACAAGTGCGTTGGAATCACAACGGTGATTTCTCTCTTCTCCTAGAGCCTTGTTTTCCAATTACTCCTCGTTCTTACATTTTTTTGGGTTGAATTTTTTGTGTGTTTTCGTAGATCTACTTCATTCTGAGGAGAATCAGGCCTCATGGTTCAAGTATATCAATCTCCTAGGATCGAGGTAGGTGGTTTGTACCTTACCTTTAGATGTCTTTGAGTTTTATGTGTAAATTCCACCAATACCCGTGAACGGGGTATTGCGTGTTTACCTTTTTGCCCTTGTGATTATTTCTACCTTGATTTCATGCTTGTGTAGAGGTACACTAATCATGTTGTGGATATTTGTCGTGCTTGGTGTTTTTCCCTTTCTTTTTTCTTATTACGACCTTTGGGTCTTATTAGCCTTTGGCCGTTGTACTTGTTTCCATGCCTTGTGATCGTAGGTCGGAATGATGTTGTTAACTTGTTTGTTTCTCTGTAGACTGTTTAGCGAAGTAGCTCTATAGGTGTACTTTGGTTAGCCAAGTAGCTCTATAGGTGTACTTTGGCCTTATAGCATTAATATGCACTGACTGGAATGAGACCATGAGAACCTAATGCTATAGACTATAAGGGATAGACCGAGTGGGCTTCCCAGAGAGTCTTAGATATTATAGACTATACGGGGATAGACCGAGTGAGCTTCTTTAGAGAGTCTTGGACATTATAGACTACAGGGGATAGACCGAGTGAGCTTCCCAGAGAGTCTTAGTTATTATATACTACAGGAGGGTAGACAGAGTGAGCTTCCTCAGAGAGTCTTTATCTTGTTTGAATGTATTTAAAACCTTCCCAGGATATAGGAGGAATTGACCGAGTGATCTTCCTTAGAGAGTTTGTGGTATACCTAAGGCTATAGGAGGATTGACCGAGTGAGATTCCTCAGAGAGTCTCTAGACCTTGGGGCCAAGAGGGTTAGACCGCGTGTTCTTCCTCAGAGAGTCCCTGACTACCCTAGACTATAAGGGTAATTGACCGAGTGAGCTTCCCCAGAGAGTCTTATAAATTCATATGACCAAACCAGAGGGGTTAGGCTGAGTACACTACCTAGAGGGTTGTGGTACTTCATGGATAGGACCAGAGGGAATGGCTGTGAGTACTTCCCAGAGGGTTTCCTGCTTGTGTTAGCTGTTGCTTCACTACTACTTGTTGTTCTGTGGTTTGATCACTATTGTATATCATCTTGTTACTGTTTACTGATTACTGCATGTTGTTGCTACTACTGTTTACTACTTATTTTACTATTACCTTCCATATACTTACTGACTGTTAGGCACAGATCTTCGGGTGGTTTCTTATTGGGATTTAGTCTCACACCCTGTTTGGGTCATGATTTTGGGCCCAAACAGTCTATGTTTTTGGAGGTATAGACAAGGGCAAGTGCCTTTCGATTTCTGGTACTTGATTGCTTGGAGCAGGAGAGCATGGACCAAGCTTTGGCTTGCGATGCTGAGGAGTTTTTTACTTTCTTTTGTACTTATTTTGGTACTATTGTATTTTTCAGAATTGTGACTTGTTTGGATGCTTTCCTAGATACGTATCATGTTTCATTTCATATATATACATATGTGCTCCAATTGTTTGCTGATTTAGTCTTCCGCTGTTTATTATTGTTGGTTATTTACTGATTCCGCTCTTGCATGATTATTTACTTCGGGTGTGTACTCTTCCAATGAGGGAATAGTTTCCTCACTATCACACCTAAGGCCCTCACTGCTAGTCGGTAGCCTCTGGAATTTGGGGAAATGCGCTTAAGGCCATGTGACCAACCGGGTACGGGGCGGCTCTGGGTGGATTCCAGAACCGGGACGTTACACACACTACCTTCACCAAGGCATAATGTTTCACCATGTCCCCAATCATCTCTACTTTCTTATATTCTAATAAATCTAATTTTTTACCTAGGTATAAATCTCCACCTTAATGGACCAGTTTCATAAATCTTTTATCACTATAAATGTTTCCTTCCAAGGCCTTTGGTTGGTCAAATTCAACTTTAAATTAATAAAAAAAATATTATATCAGACCAAAAAGTGGTATCATAGATTCTAATGAATATATTTAGATGACCAAACTATGGTGGAGATTTTGAAGAACTTAGTTTAGTTTTATCATTCATCCATTTTACTTATAGAAAAATTCTGGTATGTAGTTCTTGATCTATCATTCATGCTAAAAAAATTAATCATAGATTACTATATAAGGAATAAATGGAGTTGGATGAGGTTGAGATGTCAGTAAAGAAATTTGATGGGAAGGATTTTGGATTATGGAAGATGAATATAAAGGACTTTAAACTACAAAATGATATTGATATTCCTTTGAAAGAACTAATATGGAAGTGATGAATAAAGTAGAATGAGAATGTATTGATAAAAAAATCCCTCATTATTATTCAGAATTCACTATCCCAGATCATGTCCTTTAAAATATGTTAGGTAATACTGCTTAATAACTTATGAACTCTCTTACTTATATTTATAAGAAGATAATATAAATATACATGGTGTTCCTTTTATGGAGGAAATTCGGAATGTTGATGTCAAAAGCTAAACTAATGATGGATCATCTTAATGACTTCAACATCATATGGAGTTTGTTATAATTCATGAAGGTTATATTTTAGCATTAAAACTTGGAGTTACTTATACATTCTTCACTCTTATATTCAAGGGATGTGATGGTTACCATAGTGTGTAATTCTAGTGGTATGATAGAATTATTTTTTACGGATAATAGAGATCTAATATTTTAAAAAAATCATCAAATGAAAATTCAAGAATCAATTGTGAATTCCAACAATGTAGAATATAGGGAATGTTCTATAGCACAAAAAGTCATAAAATGAATACATGAAGAAGAATACATATTAGGAGTAGCTCGAAGGAAGGATTTACAATGCGTTGGCATTATAGGATGAAAGTTCATTTGATGAAAGATTATAATGAACAAAGAGTAAACATTTGAAGATATGATTATTGAAGTGGATTATCGAATTAGGTGTTAGATGATACAAGAGTTCTGCTGTTAAGTGAAATTAGATCACTTAATTTTTGGTTAATAGACTTTGGAGATATATTTCACTCAAAATCAAAGAGAGAGAGAGAGATTATGAGGAATTATACTTCAAAAATATTTGTCCTCATGCATCATGCAGATGATAATGATCTCTAGATTATAGAATAGGGTAGTGTCTCCAACTGAAAAGGGAATTAAGGTTTACAAGACTTTTAAGAAGTGAATAATATAACTAGGTTAAGAAAATTCATGAACTTAGTAACACAACTAGATGAAATTAGTTTATATAAAAAAATGGATGGAGTACAGATAATTACACATGATTCAATGGTAGTGGAAAATGGACTGAAGAATGTAACTTTGTGCATAACTTGGCTATCATAAGGTTTAATGCATATTGGAAAAATAACATCGACAAAGTTATAGCCTGACTATCCAGGTCACTTGAGTGAGAATGGGATAAAAATACTAATGGATTTGAAGCACTTAATATCATAACCATAGAGTATAAAACATAAAAATATTAATTATTTAGTATTTTGTGTAATGTTTCATTCTAAAAAAAATTAAGATTCCAAATAATGAGATGTTGGAGTTTTGACATGCAGATGTGTGGGAGCCAACTCTAGTTCATTCTCATGGAGGGTCAGAGTACTACATTACCTTTATTGATAATATGACACAATATATGTGGGAGATATTTATCAATCATAATTTCAAGGTATTCATAACCTTAAATTTATGTAGATATATAATGTAAATATAGATAAAATAGAAGATAACATTCTTAAGCTCTGAAATTGGTTTTGAGTACATAATTTTGTAGTTCCAGATATTATGTTGGAGAAAAGGCACATGGTTTTAGAAGACTTTACTGGGAACTCTAAAAAACAATGGAGTCATGGAGTATATGAATAAATTTTTTTTGAGAAAGAAAGACCCATAAAAATTCACATGGGTTTTACTACAGTTTTTTGGTGGAAGTAGTTAATTGTGCAACCTAAATGGTGAAAATTTTAAAACATATATATTGGAATAAAAATTTCTAAAACATCTCAGTTCATAAGAAATATTCATCTTACAAATATCAAATTATTCATCTCACCAACCTATGTCCATTATTGTACCATGGAAATGGAAAATCTAGTCTATAAGTCCTGATAATGATACTTTGTGGTGTATAAAAATAAGGAATTCGGATTTCAACTTTGGGATAATAACTCTCAAAAGGTGGTTATATGTAAACTTGTTATCTTTAATGAAAATATATTATAGATATTTCAAAAAAATATATTGTGGATGAGATCAAAGTATCATCATGATATGAGTTTTTACTGAACTGAAATCAGAGTGTTATGGATATTAAATATATAGAGATAAATTCTACACCTGATACATCATAATATATAGAATAATTTACAAAATATTGTCAAGTTTTAATGGTGTTTCCAAGTCTAGACTTACCTGATATCTTAGGGACTATATAATCTCAACGGGTAGCTCTAAAATGTGAATGTTTGGAAATGGTGGTTATAGAAGGAGTTGAGTCATAGAGGGAGTTGTAGAGGTCTACCTTGATCATGTGAAATTTTAAAAGATAAAAAGTGATTTTTATTATTTTATTCTCACATATGATGAATAACCTGAGAATCCTAAAGAGGCTGCAAGACTAAAAGACTCTATATTGTGGTAGCCAGTTATGAGGGATGAAATGAATTCCATTGAAGTGTCTGGAACATGGCAGCTAATGGAAAGACCTACTGAGATGATAATGATTTAGAACATATCATCTTGTCATCTAATATAAGAAGTAAACTATATTTGGAGATACAAGTAATGGTTTTTCATGAAAGGGTTTCAAAAAATTAAAGGTGTATATTTCTATAAAATATTTTTTCTAATAGTTAAAAAAGTGAAAAATAAGAAGGTAATCAGTACCACTATCATGAAAGGATTGTATTTTTAATAGTAGGATATGAATACTTATTTTATATAAAATAACATTGCTGAGCAAATCTATATGAAATAATATAATGATTTAGTGATACGTGTAACAAAAATCTTTTTTTAAGGTGAATTTTATCCTTTATGGTTTGAATCAGGGCTGTGGAATTGGAAGTTCAATACCATTTTTGTAGAATGTAAATTTATCTAGGGAAATTATAATAATTTTTTAAAAAGATGTTCAATGAAGGGATATTTACCATATTTCTTCTCTATATGGATGACGTTTTTATTGTCGATCTGGTAAATGAATGTATCAATGATCTAAAATATTAATTGACCGAAATATTCAAGATTAAGGATACCATTTTTTCTAAAAGGATTTTGTGTATGAATATCATATGGGAAATATGTTCTGGAAGTTTTACCCTCACCCAATTTGACTATATCTGGAATGTGGTCCAATTCTTTAACATGAGAAAGAATAATTATATGACTACACCCCATCCTGTACATTTCTTATTGAGTAAGGATAAGTCACCATGAATGATAGATGAGGTAGAGTAAATGGAAAAGGTTTCCAATGAATAAAAAATCAGAATCTTGATGTATTTCATGGTTTGTAATCAACCTGAAAATGTACATGCAATGGAAGTAGTTAGAATGTTTATGTAAAATCTGTTAAGATAATAATATAAAGAATTAATTTATATTCTACAGAACTTAAATAGTACTAAAATATTTTCACATTTCTTCAAAAGTGACGAGTCATTGTAGATGTTCGTTGGCTAAAACATTTGGGGAGATTCGGAAACAAGGAAGAGTATAAAAAATTGTGTGTTCACTTTTTGGAGGGATGTGTATGAGTTTAATGTCAAAGGATTAATTGGTATTTTAAATTAAATAAAAGTAGTGTATAACATTTATCTAATAAAATTTTGGAAGGAATTGATCAATATTAAGTTTTTTTGAAAGATCTTGTAAAATGAAAGAATTTGGAACGTTTTTTATTCAAAAAGTACCATATACATATCCAAGAATTAGATGTTTCATTCCAAGAAAAATAAAATTCAGTGTATTATCACATTATTTGGAATTTTTTGAGGAAAAAGTGACAGTTCAATAGAAGATAGATAGAGATCCAAATTCAATAGATATAATAAAATTTTAGTCTAGTATGTGTTGAGTTTGTTATGTAACTTAGTTAGTCTAGGATTATAAAAACCTAGTAATAATGTTAATAGTCATTGCATAACTTTTTCAAAACACTTAAAACATTAAAAAAATAGATTCCAAAATACTGTATTAGTTTACTGCCTTTAGATACTTGGAATAAAAATATTCTATCTCAGTGAAATATGTTTAATGTTTCCCACAAAGATCACCACACTTAATATTTATACGTAAAAACCTTACTTAAAAAACTATGGAAGGGGAAAATAAGAAATGGCTGAGCTTAAATTCTTAGTAAGGGTGAATAAAGGAAATGTGTACCCATATCATGAACATAAGGGTATGAGAAAGTGATCATGATCATTATAAGGGCATACCATGCATATCAAAAATCATAAACATTAATTATATAATAAATATATGAAATTAATAAATAAATAAATCATAATTAAATAAACAACTTGATCCATGAATGTATAATATAAGAATAATACATGGAATTTTGGTAGACATGTAAACATATAAGAACCCTATTCCATGGATTCTTACCAAGAACTTTGTGAAATGTTTGGATTAGGATAATCACCCATGTACCTACTTTAATATTGGGATGCACTCCCATTTACCAAATTGTTTTGAGATTGGGGTGTCCTCCTATATATCATCCTGTTTCAGGCATGGGATGTCCTTCTCTGTACCCTCTTGTCTTAGGCTTGGGATTTCCTCCCATATACCCTCTTTATTTGGGATTGGGATTCCCTCATGTGTACCCTCTTTTTTTGGTCTTGGGATTCCATCAATTTACACTTTCACCTCATAAAATGCATATCATTACCCAATGCATTGTATGGAGATATAAGTCCCACCCATAGCATAATTAAATCATAAATATATGTGCCAAAAGATAACAAAACATTCATCATATCATGACCCGTGGAAAGAGATGTTTTTATAAATATAAAATCATAAACCATGAAATTAAATGAGTTTAATGAAAATTTAATCATATCATAACCTATGGAGAATATATAGGTTTTATAATCATTTCATCATATAATAACCCATGAAAATAAGTGGGTTTTATAAGCATTTTTTATGGAATAACCCATTAAATAGAAATTTCTTTTATAAGTGGATAACCCATGGAAGAACAATGGGTTTCATAAACATATAACCCATGAAAGATAAATGGGTTTTCATTAACTTCATGTCATCAAAAGAAAAACCATTCAAAGAAATAATATGAATGGAAACTTTAAATCATTTCCCTAAAAAGCATGAGTAACACCAACGAATGTCATATTAGATGGTAAATAATTTTTAAATCTATTAAAAAAATCTCAATAAAAATATCCATTATTATTTGGATAATATTTTTTAAAACATAAAACATTTTGAAACCATTTTCATGAAAATAAACATGAAAACTTATAAAGTAAGCTTCTAAAACATTTTGAAAACCATTTCCTTTGAAAAAATCTTGAAAACTTATAATGAAAGATTGAAAGTGTTTTGGAAAATATTTCATTGAAAATAATTTGATATCTTATAAAGAAAGATTGAAAACATTTTGAAAACCATTTCTTTGAAAATAGTTTTAAAACTTATAATGAAATGTTGAATTCTTTTTGAAAACAATTTCCTTTAAAAAAATTGAAATATTATAATGAAATCTTGAAAATGTTTTAAAACCTTTTCTTGAAAACATTAAAACAAGGAAATTCTATAATATTAGGAAAAAAATTTCTTTAAAAAAAATTAATCTTGTAAACGAAGATCGAATGGAATGATAGTCATATCGGCAAGTTGAAACCATACATTCCAAATTTTCCTTTTGTACCATAAAATATTTAAAGAAGTGCCTCGATTGGAAAATGACAAGAATATTATATTAAAAAACAAAGTTCTATAAAAAGGTAAATCATGGGTAAAAATGTCTTTTAATGATCCTATGAAAGTGTTAAGATATTTTTTGAAACCTTTTATAAAACATGGTTTTGAAGGAACACGTATTTCCGACTGAAGAGAAAGGTAGAGTCAGACTTTCTTAAAACCACATTATTTATCATCATATATACCATACCATGGAAAACATTTACCACTATATATTTATCACATAAATTTATTCTTATATCTAATAATATATATGGTTTTACAATGACTTTATATTATCCCCTTAATAACAATTCTATG
The DNA here is from genome assembly GCA_963277665.1 of Viscum album. Lineage (NCBI taxonomy): Eukaryota > Viridiplantae > Streptophyta > Magnoliopsida > Santalales > Viscaceae > Viscum > Viscum album. The sequence continues at coordinate 800,980,072 of OY728167.1, read as the reverse complement.
TTAAGGTTTCGCAACAGGTAATATCTCCTTTGATCTTCATATGTGTATTAATTTGTTATATCTTTGGTTATTATACTTATATCATGATTTAAATAATTTAAACCATGATACAAATATCATGTATATTTATTATATTTTTATTATAATAATCTATATAATATAGATGTTTGAAATGGAATACACTGTTTATGGAGACGGTCGGTCATACATACGCATGACCATTATTTTATTTTTTATTTTTGTATGGAAAGAAAAAAATAAAATGATATATAGTTATATAAGTATATAATATCATTAAAGTATAATTATCATGTTATATATATCATATAATTTCATTAGACCCATCCTTAATAAATTCCATGTAGTGTTTGAATGAATCACACCACTTTGAGGGGGAGGTAGTGCACACATCATCCAACGAAATTATCGTATTTACACAAAATAGAAAGTATAAAGATATGTATTAGAAAATAATTACATAAGAATAAAGAAATAATATGTATCATATAAATCATATATAAATAGTGTGTCTAGAATTGTAACACCCCAAGCTTCCACGGTACGTTTCCCTTTAAATAATGCAATAGCTTGCGTTGTACGCAACTTGAAGTATTAACACACCACGACCAATCAAACTAGCTGTTATGAATAGTAATACCCAAATTTTGAAATTTTATAAATTTTATTTTTCAAAATGGACTTCATTTTTTAATTCGGAATATTGAAATTATCTTAGGGTGAATTATTGGTATTTTTCTGAACACTTTCAATTTTTGATGAATAGTGAAAAACACTCCGTTATTGGTTAAAACCGACTTTTTATTTAAATAATTAGTTATTTTATTTAAATTTATATTAGGTAAAAAGATACATATAATACCTATATAAGTTCAATGTAATTCATTTGAGTCATTTTATAATAAGTTTAGATATATAAAATTTTATTGAACGTTTTACCGTCTTTTACCCATCTACTAAGAACATTTGCAAATTTGCATAAAACATAATTTTACCACCTCTGTGAGTTGAATTTCAAAAATACAAGAAGAATATATGATATGAGTAAGTAAAATTTGGTTCAAAAGATAAAAATATTTTTTGATGAATATTAACTTTTGACTTTTATTTACCACGGTTAAAAGTAAATAGGGTAATTAAAGGTAAAAATGATATTATTATTACCATAACACATGTCCTAATTCTATTGGATAAGTGTATTTAGACCAAATAAACCTTAGGAATAAAATATTATCCTTTAGGTCCACTTGGATTAGATTAGGACATTTATTACTATTTTATTTAAAGAAGAGTTAAAAGTGTTAAATTCAAAGTTTAATAACTAAACCATTTTTAATATAGGGTTAGACATAAGATAAATTCGACTATAAATATTCATTATAAATATAAAAATATTTCCTACATAATTTTATTTTATTTTTAATTATTATACATTAAATAATGTAATATATTTATGACACAACGATGATGCAGTAATTACCTTATTAATGAAATATTAAAATAATTGATATTATAAATACCCAAATAAATGTAAATTGAGACTTTTGATGAATTAAACGTTTTTTATAGGTTATTATGAAATATTAGGATCTATTAAATGAATTTAGTTTGATGTAATAAATTTTTTAGGACTTTAACAGAAATCAAGTACTAAATAGTGTCAAAATTGACATAAATGAGTTTTAAAAAAACACTATATTATTAATTGATATTATATTCCTAAAAATATAAGGTTCAGAAAAAGGACTTAGATAAGGTTATATATATCAATAATAAAACACTTGTGGTTCTCTTGTAATTTTATAGTAACTTTATTAACCATATAATATAAAAATACAAAGAGTCATGGTAAATGTCAAACTATTTAAATAAGAGTTAAGTCTAAAAGATAGGGTTAATATGGTGACATAAACTTATCTAAAACCTATTTATTGAGATTATTTAGACCCATAACCACATTATACTCTAAATAAATCATTTTTGATCCATTAGAAACCGAAAAATTATTATAAAATAATATTTCAATCTTTTCCTAAAGTGCCCCTCACCCCTCTTATAAAAGGGTACTTCCCCTTCTCTTAAAATCACACAACCTAAGCCATTCGGATCACAAAAACCATGCAAAAATATCCTCCCAACTTCCCTCACATCAACCTAGAGTCCTTAAATTGATCATAAAACTAACCTAAGGATCCCTTTTGATCAACTCAAAAGGAAACACCCGAAGAAGAGGAAATAATTTCACCACTCTCTTTCAAGTTCTTTTCTTCTTCCACTTCCTCTTTATTTGTTTTTTCCATACCAAAATAAAAACTCCAGTAACTCCTACATACTTTGATGTTATTAAAAATATGTTACAACCATATTTGTTATTCTATCCATCTTATAAAAGACAAAGTCACCATATGTGTGTACATACGACTTACCGTCTCCACATCGTGGTGTAGTTTTTCATTCAACACTTCAATGTTTGGATGGGTATAATAATGAGTATAATTTATTTAAATAATAAATATTACATTTTAATGATTCTGTATATATGATATAACATCCAATTACATAAAATCTCACCATTAATATAATGATATTGTCGCTCATGCGTACGTACAGATTACCTTCTCCACGAACGCGTTGAGATTCATTCCTCATCGTAATCATTCAAGAATAATTTTCATTTTATGATTAAAAATAATGTTTAATAACTTAATATAATTCATAATATGAATAAAATACATACTATCCATAACAAATATGGATTACATAACAAATCATATAAAGGAATACGAATCAGTTAACACCTGAAACAATGATACTACTAAAATATTATTAACAAAGCAATATTAGAGGATCATATATGATATCTATGTATATAGTTATTTTATAATTTAATAAAAATGTTTTTGCTATTATATAGGAGTTTAACATACCATCAACTAAGGAAAATTACAAGTTACAGGTTAATTTCATGATCTCTTTACTTATTTGAGGTTGTTTATATGTAAGTAATCTACTAGGACTTCTTTATCATCCAAATCCATGTTTCTTAAAAATGTATTCAAAAACATTTTTACTATTTCAAATAATATGCTTTGAAGTCATTTATACCCTTATTTGACCTTGTATGTTTTGAAAGGAATATTTCCTTCATTTTCCAAACAAGGTACTTTATGACATTTTTGAAAAAATTAAGGTAAGAATGTCTTTTTTTAAATTATACGATGGGTGCAGTTATTCTATGATATTATTACACCTTTGAAGATTCCCATAAAATATTATAAGAATATTTTAAAAATAAATGTTTTTTTTATAATTACATGACTTTTAAATGATTAAAAAATAGAAAGAGATATTCCTCTCAAATAATTTTCATTTCATCTATGTCAACATCCTTTGATGGATTTTACACTTGTTTCATGTTGATTCATTATGACACAAATCATACATATTATATTGAAGGTTTTGTGATATGTTTGACTATGGATGTGTTATTTTTATACCATTCATGGTTTATGGATAAAGTATTGACATTTCGTATGTTATTTTTAATATGTATGTTTATGTTATGTTTAAACCTTTTCATATGAGGAATACATTGGACTTAGTAAGTGGCGGGTGGAGAACGCTATAGCTCCTCGATGCATCGGTAGGTCTCATGAGAAAAACTAGTGTCTTGGCATAAGGCCTTGACAAAATCTTATTTTTTATCTTGGAACGAGGCCTTGACTATGTGGTTATGATGTCTGCCATTATGCATTCCATCATTATGAAATTGGCTATTGATATTGAATGTGATTATTCGACTAGTAGAATATCCATGTGAATAATCAAATGGAATTATTTGATCTATCATTGCCACATTAGGCTGAATTTTATGTTTAAAAGGCTTATGTTTTAGTCTTATACATTGCCTTAAAATGTTTATTCTTATTTATGAATGTTTCCGCTGTATTGTTATCCTTACTGACCATCTGAGCTCACGCCTTTCTATGTTTTATTTCTTTCAGGATGTGAAGAAGTATATTATGATTGTCCTGTAGGGATATTCTATGGGATATTAATGTGGTTAATGAAGACAATGTTGTTTTTGTTTTTCATTTTATAATGTAATGTAAAAATTATGAATGTATATAGTACTTCCAAGGCTACTAAACTGATCGGTCTTTTGGGACATGATTTACTTGTATCATGCCAATGTTATGTAATAATGCACCGACTCTGGGTAACTAGGGTCGGGGCATTACAATCATAATTCCCACTGTGAGAGGTGGTAAAGAAAGAACGAACAATCATTTTTTCGTGAGGTGGTAATTCGACGTACACCTAAATAGTATATTCATTACCTATTAGATGGTAGTGAGTGTTTATGTAGGTATGACCCTTATCATAACAAAATATCAGTACATTTAGGATATATTTTTTTATAAGAATGTAATACGAATATTGGAGGTGGTGGATAATGAATATAAGATAATGGAACTTAAGGAAGGATGTTACGACTTCTTTGGGAAATTCATTTTGGTTTTCACCAAAGGTATTCCTTGGATTTATTTCTTCCCAAATAGAAGATTAAAGGAGGAATTAATATATTTCATGACATTTATTGGGTAGATATTTACCGAACCTATGTTGTTTTAGTGGTGTGAGGAAGTGCGAGAGTACATTCCATTTTAGAGTGGAATGAGTGTGGAACTCTTGTAAATACCATAAGGTATTCATTAATAGGGCGTATATCTTACCTAATGTGCCTCAAAAATGAAAAAAAAATTATTAAAGGGATAATGGTAAATAAAAACCTTGACAACACAAATATATGCATTTTAATAATTTTGATCCTTAACTTCTATGTTTCCCCAATTTTATCGTTTTGGTTTTTATTATTTAGAGTACTTTTCTAACCTATGTAGATTAACCATTAAGAATAAATTAAAGTGATATTATTATAAAAATCTATATCAAATTAATTATAAATATGATACCTAATTTATAAAATAAAAATCCTATCTTTTTGTAAATTAATTTTTAAACAATCGCATAGGACGCGTAAAAACACTGCATAAACTCGGACCGTGTTAGAAACCTTTTTACAATATATGGGTGAATATGTTAATTATAAAATATAAATTGGTCCATTAAATTACCATATTTATTATTTATTAACTTTTAAAAACAACTTTGAAAAATATAGGTTTTTTTATTAATTTTAAATCATTTAATAAAATATCATTTATTATAAAATAACATTAATGTCAATTTTGATATTATTTATTTAATTTTAATTTTAAAATATCAAAAATAAATATTAATTAAAATATATTAATTTTATAGTTCTGTAACATGGTATATTCATCTAAAAAATAATTATAGATAATAATTAAATCAATGTACTCCACTATTAATATTTATAGTATCATTTATTTTAGTTAACTATTAACCAAATAATCACTATATTTGAATTTCATAATAATTTTAAGTAACTAAAAAAATATAAAAAATAATTATATATTATGATGATAAAAATAACCCATTTATATTCCAAAAGGTTATGTATATCCTGAAATATGATTTTTTACATATGTCAATGTTTTATAAATGATAAAGGTAATGAAATTTCCCTTTTGTCTTTTTCCTTTCTTAACCATTTATATAGAGAACTTCCATTTAATAATATGAAAATAAACCATAAATTCCAAATAAAGAGGGGATATGGTCTAATTATTTTCATCCAATGTCCTTTGGACAAGTTTCCATGTCATTTTGGTCCTTATGATTATGTTTTAGTCCCTTATTAAGATTAATTTTACATTTATCACTGTGATTAATTTTAATCACCTTCGCTAATATTTTTGGTAAAAAATTAAGTTGATATTATTAGAAAAAAAATATTATTCGGAATAAAAATTTCTATTTCCAATTTTCAAAATTAAAAGCACAGAATTGGAAAAATTATGTTTAATGCCAATCCAATAGACGTGGTGAGAACGCGGGTTTCTAAAGTAAAAAAATGTTGAAAAGTTATATAAATTTTTATAACTAATTTCAATATAAAAATTATTCCATTGACATAAATTCGTAAAATATATGTATAATTTATAATTTTTGACGTTATAACCCGATTTAAAAAATAATTTATCAATAATTGTTATCTAAACGAAGATGCAGTTTTTATCTAAATTACAGTATTTTTGACTATTCATAAAAAATTACATTCTCATATAAGTCAAAAAAATGAATCTTAATATAATATAGCCAGTATGAATTCAAAAATTATATTTATTTTCAAAAATAGAATCCATAAAAGTTACAAATTTTAGTTTTGAAAAAAATGTGCTCTATTAATAGGTGATAAAACTCAATCTTGTATATACCAAATACTTAGTGTTGCGTATACTGCAAGCTAATATAAGTGTTTCATGTAGCACAAGATTAAAATGGTGTTTCATATAACACAATACATTCTAAATGTAGTGTTTCAGGAAAATAAAATAAATTAAAAATATTAAATTAATTCAGGAAACAATTCACAAAATATTCGGGTGTTACATTCTACCCACCTTAAAATGAATTTCACCCTCAAAATTCATATGTTTTATCAAAGGTTTAATAATTTTAGGTTCCTTTAATTGAAACCCAAATCATAAAAATGAACACTAAAACTTCCTTTTTTTAAGTTGTAATCATAATGGTTACCCAAGGTAATGCATAGTTGTGTTTTCACATAGTAGAACATAGGTGGAAACTGAAAACATGGACATGGAAAAGAAGTCTAACTATCAAGTTATAGAGGTTGTTGATTGAGAAATTAGTTAGGATAAATTAAATAATCACAAATCCATAAATCATTGATTATCTAGGGAACCATTTGATTCTTCATAAAATAAGGTACCTAGCATAAATTGTTTTTGTTTTATGATCAATTTTCCTAAAGTTGAAGAAATTTCACAAGAAAATATTCTTACCTTATTGTATTACATTTCAAAGGCACAATTCACTATTGGGTTATTCCTTTATTGACTTCTACTTCATCTCTTACCCTAATAAATGAAGAATAATTTTTCCTTCCTGAAGTACTAACAAACCATGAGATCCATGTAAGTCATCCCATCTCTCTTTAGTTACTATCAAAACATGGTTGTTAGAGAAGTTAATTCAATATGAATAAATCCTCATGCAGTCTGATAATTCTATAATCTCACTAAATTTATACAAAATTTAACTTAAAAATTCATTAAATGGTTAAACTTATATCCCTTTTGAATGATGGAAATAAAAATTAGAAATAATGCTACTAAATAAGCATAACATTGATCCCCCATATATTATAAAGTAGCTATGGGTTTTCGCATTCCAAAAATGTGAGAACCATCATCATACATTCTCTTGAAACATGGTAATAACCTAAATTACTATAAATAATTTTGTTAAACATGAAATCTTCCTTATTCCAAAGGTTAATCGATATATTACATAAATCAATGAAGTTTTAAACTTAGTCCATGATGATATAGGCCATGTTTTCGATAAATCAGTAATCAGATCTAGGCTAATTAGTGTTATACATTTTACTTTATCCAAATCAATCATCTCTTAATCCAAGATAAACACAATTTTCTCAATATCTCGATCATATTAATGGTTAACTTCCCTTATTCAAAATATAACTTTTCTATTTCTTCATCACCATTCAACATATCCGTTTCAATACATAATGAAAACTTATACTAAAAATACTTATATATTTCTTCATTAATATAACATTATATTTTAATTCCAAAACATAAATACTTCATTCATATAACTTTATTATTAAATCATTACTCATTCTTTATCAACTTATCCCTTAATACCACTTTCCTAAAATGTGTAATATGAATCATGTGTTAAGGTTCCTCAACCAAAATCTAATCATTTATCTTTTGTTTAATGTAAACAATACTCTAAGAACATCACATTCATTTCACATATAGTTGGTTGTATTCTTGTCTTCAGAAGTATAACCAAATACCCATACCACCTTCCTGATTCTCTTTATTATATTTATAATTGGAAAATCAATTTTCAGAATTCCCATACATTCCCAATCTGAAACATTCAATGTTAATCATTTTCATTCATGTTCTCTCCATTCACTAAAACCATAAATCATAGGGTGAGAAAAATATATCATAGAAGAAAACCACATAATCATGAAAAATTTCATATAGTATGTCTAAATCATGACACATATTTTTTTATAAATGACACCATAAGTTTATCCAAGATTATTCATAGTCATCTTCAATTCAAATCCTTCATGATGGCTCATAATGAGTTTGTGAATTTCTAAACCATATCCCTTGGGAGTGTCAAAACAGGTGTGCAGTAAGGCTCATTATCATATACCAGGTTATGCCGAGTCAGACTCAACACATGTTTTCCGAGTCATTACTCATAGGTAAATCTATCCCAGAACCATGTACACTTGTAGTATCTTAACAATGGTGAATTTCTAGTAATTTACTCACTCTATACTTAACCAAAATTCTAGATCATCCTTAGACTTATCCTTAGAGACTTTCATATAGATATATTTAGAAATATTCTCAGGGTTCTCATAAATTTTTTCTCATACTATTTTCCAAAGTATGACTAAACCTTCTCTATGATACCAATTATAAAAAAACATTCATATTATACATATACATTACATAACATTTTCAGAATACTTAAAACATTACAAAAATAGAATCCCAAATACTTTATTAGTTTGTTTCCTTTGGAAACCTGAAAAAAAAATCACATATGTTGCTGAAATATCATCAATGTTTCCCACAACATTATTCCCCTTAATTATTTCTACTTAAAAAAAATTTCTTCATAACCCGGGGAAGGGAAACATAATAAAGTGGTGAGATAAAATTTTAAATAAGGGTCAATAAAGTAAATGCATAAGCATATCATAAACATATGTGTATGAGAACATGATCATGATCATTAGAAGATCATACCCTAAATATCCAAAATCATAACCATGAATCAGGGTATAAATATTTTTACTTCATAAGACATGAATCATAAGGAAATAAAAAACATGATCCATGAAAGCATAATATAATAATAAGACATGGAATTGTGGAAGACACATAAGAATATAAAAACCTTATGTTAAGTATTCCTACTAAGACCTTCATAACATGTTCTTCATGGGATCATCACTTGTGTACCTACTTTGGACTTGAGATTCCCTCCAGTGTAACCTCTTGTTTCAGGATTGGGATTTCCTCACATTTACCCTCTTATTTTAGGCTTCAGATGTCCTCCTATGTACACTCTTGTTTCAGGATTGGGATGTCCTCTTGTGTACCCTCTTGATTTGGTATTGGAATTACCTCATGTGTAACCTATTTTTTGGACTTGGGATTCCCTATCGTGTTCCCTTTGAGATCATAAAACAATTATCATTACCCAATGAATTGTATGTAGATACAGATACCACCCATATCATAATTAAATCATACATACATGTGCTACAAGATAAAAAAAACATCCATCATATCATGACCCATGAAAAGAGATGGGTTTTATAAATATCAAATCATAACCCATGAAATGAAATGGGTGTCATAAAAATTTAATCATATCATAAACTATGGAGAATATATATGATTCATAACATTTCATCATATAATAACGAGTAAAAGTAAGTGGGTTTCAATATCATTTATTAGGGAATAACCCATTTAATAGAAATAGGTTTTATAAGCATATAACTTGTAGAAGTGGAACAAGTTTTATAAATATATAACACATGAAAGAGAAATGTGTTTTCATAAATGTCATTCCATATAAACAAAAACCATTTAGTGAAAGAATATGAATGGAAACATAGAATCATTTCCCCAGAAATGAATGAGTAAAACCAATGGATGTCATCATAGATGTGAAATAATTTTCAAATATATTAGAAACATTTCATGAGGAAGATATCATTTCTTATTTTGAATTTTTTTGGAAACATAAAACCTTTTTAAAACAATTTTCATGAAAATAAACATGAAAACTTATAAGGTAATATTTGAAAACATTTTGTAAACGTTTTCCTTTGAAACTTTCTTGAAAAAATATAATGAAAGCTTAAAAAAGTTTTGAAAACCATTTAATTAAAAATACTTTGAGGAATTATAAATAAATATTGAAGAATTTTTTAAAACCATTTCATTTAAAATACTTTTAACACTTACAATGAAATCTTGAAAACATTTTTAAAACCATTTCTTTGAAAAACCATAGAAAACTTATAAGGAAAACATCAAAAAGTTTTGAAATATTTTTTTTGGAAAAATACATTAAAACAAACAATTTCAATGATATTGGGAAAGAATTTACTTAAAAATAAATTTTTATTCAGGTAAAGTAAGCATTAATGGAATTATGGTCATGGAAGTGGGTTAAATCCGTACATGCTGAAAATTTATTTTTCCCCCTTAAAAATTCAAAAAAGTGCCTAGACCAGAAAATGAGAAGAAGAATCCATTAAAAATCACTATTTAAAAATGTAAAATAGGTGTAAAAATGTCTTTTAATGTTTATAGTATAATATTATAATATTTTTGTAATCCTTTTAGAAAACATGCTTTTGATGGAACGCATATTTCTAGCCAAAGATAGAGAGGTAAAGTCTGCCTTTCTTAAAACCACATTGTTTGTATTATTATGTACTAAAGAGTGGAAAAATTCTAAAATAACTTAGATATAACTTGAATAACCATATTTTAAGAAATTTAATGAGATATATTGATATATTGATCATTATATTTCATAAATGGGAGCGTAATCATAAAAACCTCGATAAATGGTGAGATTGTAGCTACAAACCGTTACCGATTTGGTAACTTTGGATCTTAAAAAATATAAAAAATAAAATAAAATTAAGATTAAAATATCATTAAAATAATTATAATAATTATATAACATTTCAAAGTAATTATATACACTTCATGGAAAAATATAGGTGCATAACATGGAATGTGTCTCAATGAAGGAAGATTTAGACAAAATCACTTTACCGATTTGGTAAATTTTGAAACAAAGTCATCATGAAATAAATATCATAAAATTAATATGTAAATACCCATAATTGTTAGTATATTAATCATATAATAAATCCATGTGAAGTATACACACCAAAAAAAGGAATGGGTGGTGAATAAATCATGTATCTCACGGAAATAAAAAGTGAGATGAGATTCCATTACATTGTGTTTTGACTCTCTTAATACTCATAAAAACATCTGGTATAATATATATAAGTTTATTATAAATCAGTAAAATCACCATATTATTTTATATAATAACATATATGGTTTTATTATGAATTTATATTAACATCCTGTTAACAAATCTATGTTATGTTTTCACTTTGGGTAATATCTACTTTGTTCTTTTCATGTGTCTTAATTTTTTATATATTTTGTCCTTATACTTATATAATTGTTTAGATAATGTAAAAAATTACATAAATATCATTTATATTCATTATATTTTTATTATAATAATCTATATAATATTGATGTAGGAAATGGAATACACCATTCATGGAGACGGTAGGCCGTTCGTACGCATGAATGTTGTTTCCTTTTATAGTGTCTTATTGAGAGAAAGAAAGAAATTTATATATATGTATATATGAATATTATAACATTATATTAGAATTAGTATTATATATATATCATAAAATTTCACTAAAACCATCCTTACTACATTCCATGTAGTGTGTAAACGAATCACATCGCTTTGATGGGGTGGTAGTCCACACTTCCTCAAACGAAATTATCATATTTACACAAAATGTAAAGAATAACTATATTTATTTTAAAAGAATTATAGAATCTTAAAGTCATAATATTTATCATATATATCATATATAAATTGTTTTCTATCATAATTCCCCCCTTGAGAGGTGTTAAATGAAGAAAGAACAATCATCATTTCATGAGGCAGTAGTTCACCGTTCGCATAAACACTATGTTCATTGCCTATTAGATGGAAGTGTGTGTTAATGTAGTTAAAAACCATAGAATAAAGAAATATTAGTATATTTATGATAATTTTTTATTGTATAATCATGTAATAATGAGATTGAAGGTGGTGTAGAATGAAAATAAGGTAAAGGAGTTTGAGGATGGATGTTGCCTCATCTTTGGGTTACTCCTTTGTGTTTTCACCAAAGGGATTACTTGGATTTATTTCTTCCAAAATGTAGGATTAATGGAGTAAGGGATTTATTTTGGAAATTTTATTGTGAAGATAATTTCCAAACCTAAGTGGTTTGAGTGGTCTGACGAAGTGGGATTTTTCTTTCCTTTTACAGTAGAAGGCGAGGCCACTTTTGTAAATACCAAAAGATATTCATTAATGGAAGGTATAACTTACCTAACGTGACTAAAAAATAGACATATAATGGATTAAAATGGGTAAAATTGTCTATAAAAACCTCCACCACAAAAAATAAGTTCATTTTAATAATTTGTTTCCTTAACTTATATGTTTCCCCAATTTTATCATTTTGGTTTTTATTAAAGACAATAGTTTTCTAACCTATGTAGATTAACCATTAAGACTAAATTAATGTGATATTATTTTGAAAATATATATCCAATTAATATTACATATTATACCTAATTTAAAAAATAAAAAACTAATGTGTTTTGGAAATTAGTTTTAAAATAAGCGCATGTGATGCGCAAAAACACTACTTAAACCCAGGCCATGCTAAAAATGGTTTCATAACCTATAGGTCAATATGATAATTATAAAAGATAAATTGGTCCATTAATAGATAATATTTAATATTTATTAATACTTAAAAATCACTTGGAATAATAAGGATTTTTTATTAATTTTAAATCATTTAATAAAATATCATTTATTATGAAATAACATTAATGTCGATTTTAAAATTATTTATTTAATTTTAATATTAAAATTTCAAAACAATGTTGGAAATAAAATATATTACGTTTAATGCTGTTTAACATGATATATTCATCTAAAGAATTAATTATAGAAAATAATTCAATCAATTTACTTGAGTGTTAGTATTTATAGTGTCATTTATTTTAGTAAATTATTAACTATATAATCACTACATTGGTGTTTCTTAGGAATTTTAAGTAACTAAATCATATCTAAAAATTAATGATAAATTATAATGATAAAAATAACCCATTATTCTTGTAAAAATATATGTATAAACTAAAATATTATTATTTTTACATATCTCAAAGTTTTAGAAATGTTAAAGGTAAGGAAAGTTCCTTTTTTGACTTTTTCCATAAAATTTTATATATGGAACTTCAATTTAATAATATAACTCTAACCCATAAATTTCAAAACAATAGTTATATGATCAAATTATTTGCATTAAATGTCCTTTGGACAAGTTTCCAAGTCATTTTGGTCCTTAATATTATGTTTTAGTCCCTTATTACGCTTAAATTTACCTTAATTGTTGTAATTAATATTAAGCACTTTCGTAAATATTTTTTTTTCAAAAATTAAGCTAATCATATTAGAAGACAAATATTAAATATATTACAACTATGGATGTACATTTTTATAAATTCAAATCATATAGGTGGGAAAAATAAGTTTAACACTAATCCCATCGACGTGGCGAGAAATTGGGTTTTTTAAGTTAAATTATTCCAAAGATCAACAAGTGTTTATAATTAATTTCAATATAACAATGATTATAATGACCTAAATTGGATTAAAAAATTTATAATTGATCTATTTTGGATTTATAAACCAATTTAAAATAAAATTTAACATTAATAATTATTTAAATTATGTTGTAGTTTTTAACAAAAATACATTATTTTTCACTTTTCATCAAAAAATGAATTTTTTCAGGAAAACCCAAACAAAATTCCCAAATATATTTTTAAAATTCTAAATTCCAAACTGATGTTTATTTTTAAAAATAAAAACCATGAAATTTCCAAATATTATTTAAAAAAATGGTGTTCCATTAAAAGTCGATAAAACTCAGTCTTGTGTTCACCGCAAACCAACTCTATGTTTCGTGTACCACAAGCTAATATAAGTGCTTTATGTTGCGAAAGATTAAAATAGTGTTTCATATAACTCAATACAAACTAAATTTATTGTTTCATTAAAAGAAAATATATATCAAAAAAATAATTTAATTTTAAATAAAATCACAAAATCTTGTGGTGTTAAAAGGATGACCCGAAAAATAGTAGTGGAACCATGCAACTACAACGTATTTTAATGATAATAAGATTTTTTTTGGATACTGATGATGGATATGGTAGTGGAAAATATAAAATTATAATCAAGTGGTATAATATTTGGTTAATATTTGTGAAACCAATATTTGATCTAGGAATTAAATCTAGCAGAATGTGATATTTTAGAAGACTAGATTTTGATGTTCAGATAGATATTGTGGAGAAATAGATTCAACATAGGGTTTTTAGAATATTGAATGATGGTAGTTTAATGTTGGAAACCATAAATTACCCTTTTATGTATAATTGAGGTGGAGTATTGTGTCATAAAGGAATGTAGTAAAATTAAATCAAGGAAAGCATAACAGTCTTTCTCATGATACGTAATAGTTAAATCATAGAGTTTCTATTAGAAGACATTGTTCATTGGAAGGAGGAGTTATGGTGGTGAATTTATTTGATCAAATTGAGTGTTTTCTTCCAAGATAAGAGTTTCATGGATATACTTACATGATGACGGTATGATACCACTAATATTTTCACTAACTAAAATCCGCTTTAAGTAATATAGTGAAATCAATTGTGATAGGTGAGACTCATTATATTATAATAATCCTATGAATTTTTAATAAAAGAGATTACAATATTCCCCAGGTGTAATATGACTAATCTATAGACCACATAGATACATGTTTTGTTATCTTACCATTGTTTCTTTCAATTGTTTCCTTGTATAAGTTCTTATATCGGGTTTTTATAAAGTGTTTGCTACAGTATAGAGACTCAGACAAGGATTCTCTTCTAAGTTATATCTTATTATTTACATGGGTTATTTTTTGTCTTTTTTTCCTTATAATTTCTTTAGGGATAACATATAGTGGTTTATCAGAAGATACATTATACCCAACAGTATTTTCCATCACATCCCTCTTTACTTAGTGGAACTACATATTCCTTCTCAGATAAGGACATGTGACCTAAATGGTCTTAGATCACCTGATTTATGGTCTTTCAAAGCATATAATTCATGATAAATCTACCCTTTTTTGGTTCATCAATTGGACCTAAATATTTTATATTTTTTTCATAATCCTCACTCACATTATGAAAATTCCTAATTCCCCTAGAACCCAAACACATCATGCATATTGTGCTCAAATGTTCTATCAGAAGCTTCTTCTTATGACTCGTAAATATAACATCCATCCATGTACTTATCCATTCTAATAATACTCAATTTGATCAATTAAAACTACTGTCATGAATTATTTGTTGTGTATCCCACCTCACTCTTTTTGGTTACACATATTATGGGGATAGCAATAGAATTGGATTATTTTTTGTATCTCATAATGGTATCCCAACCTTATTGACCATTTTTTATGGGTGTGGGTTATTTCAAGGTCTATTAGGATGTATGGTTCACACATGGTTCTCATCATATGACTATAAACCAGAAAAAATGTTGGATCTTGATTTGTGACGTTAAAATAAAAGTAATAATGGTCCAAATCATATGAACATAAAAAACCTGGTGGATCCATTACCATATAACATTAAACTACATGGTATTGATCCTTTCCACATTATCATAAACTCTATTGTGTACAATAATTCCAGCACATTTTTGAATTGCATATCATTCCCTCATATATTGAAGTAAAATTTAAGACATGTTATTAATTTTGACTTTCATGACTTATTCACATGGATTTAAACTAAATTTTAATCATTTTTTCATAGAATAAAAATATATTCATTTTTTATAAAATAAAATTTTCATTCCTTTTCATATGATTTTAAATTGTGATCTCTGAATACATGTGTTTTAATAGCCTTAAATAGTCTATATAAGAGGTCTTCAATAGTTTTAATTAAAATTTAATTTTAACTCTCCATTATTATAAAACATTCATCCTATTGGATTATAATAGATTTTAGAATAACCTTTCATACTTCAATGATAGATCTAAACTTCAGTAGTACACTTCATCTTCTCTGATGAAATTAAACTTCGACATTGCCCATCACCTTACATGATGATATTAAACTCAATCATGAATATATATCTTCATGTATATAATTAAAATCTTTTGTAATATTTAATCCTTCTTGGAATACACTTAACATTAGAGTAACTATAACAAACCAACTTAGGTCTTAATCCTACATCACTTGTATTACCTCTCCATAAGTCTTGAAGTGTGTTCTCAATCTCTATGGGTTATAATGAATAACTAATTTATAAAAACTGACCAAGTTGGAATTATTTTACCCTAGAAACTGGATAATCAAAACATGAAGTTACTCCTAGGAATCTAGCATGATGCATTTATAATTTGGATGTCCAGAAAAGCCAATAAATATGAACTATAATAAACATCAAGCCAAAGAGAGTAGAACAAAAAATATGAATTAATTCACAACCATCCTCAATGTACAAAGATATGTAATAAGATATATAAAAAACAATATAAACCTAAATCTGAAAATGGATCCACATCCTATTTGGCAATTACATTACCAAAATCCAAAATTCCAAAAATGAAGGATCCCCCACAGTTTATGACTAACTATGTTAATGAGCCACATGACCACCACTGACCCCACCCCATGAAAGGTGGTAAGACATTAAGAGGATCTTCTAAATGATGAAAAACATTTAACTTTACCATTATTATAAGAAACAAAACTTATATTTTCTATAAGGTATATAGAGTTTGTATGTCTGGAAAAAGTAGGAGATCCTACCTAACACTTTCTTCATTGCAATCATTGGTTCTAGATTCAAAGATCATTTTAATAACTTTCCATTTTGGGAACATGTCCATATCCCATTTGGTTTAATTAACAGTTTAAATTTCCAATTTAATGATAAATATAACCATTATAAAATAAATGATGGAGAATAGATAACAATCATACCACTAAAGTAAAATAATAGAGTTAACATTAAACAGGTTGCATCATAATAAGAATTATGTGGAAAACATGGGAAGAGAACCAACCTATAGGTTATAAAATAATATAGTACTTTATCATGGAACACTGGCTGTAATATGTGATCTTAAAAAAGTAAGATATGACATGACCTCTTAAGATCTCACTAGAAATAACCCCTAGCTAGGTCATGTTTAAATATTTTTAGAACCTCTCTAGTCACCTGCTCATCTAAGGTCTCACATGTGAACAAAAAAATCACAATACAAACCTTAAAAATATCCATGAAAAGTAAAAGAAGGACCATGCTTATGAAAATATAATTCAAAATAACCTCTTTTAAAACTACTCTAAAAATTCATTTGAAATCAAAATATCACTTGAAATAATTTTTATCAAAAAACAGTAGGGGTCAAATAATTTTCACAACGAATAACTGAAAGGTACTAGAATTTATTCCACCACAATCAAAACCAAACATGAATCCACACACAATATCCTTAAATGTTTATTTATAATTGAAATTAGACCAATAAAATAAATTAAATCAAAATAACACTAGTTCTTCCCAGAGAAAATTCGAGTTATATAGTCACATTCCTTTGATTTAATGGAAAACTATCACCTTTTCAAAAAAACACAAACAATGATGGGAATGGAATCTCACAAATATAAAATCCAGTGAACCTCATCGAAAACCCATCCTAAATAATATTTTCAACCCTCCATGGAAATTGGGTTTATAGTAATCGAATAAAATAAAAATAAAAACCGTTATAAGGAAGAATGATGGAGGATATGAAGAAAAATCAAGGCATTACTTGAGAAATCCTCCAAATATAAAGAGATATAACCTTGAAAATGGAGTGTAGGAGAGATTATTTAAAGGAGGGGGAGTTAGTTCAAATGAGGTAGATAAAATGATGGGAATTGGGGTTAAAAATCATCAAGGGTGGTTTTTTATAATCCTTTTTTTAAGAGTTCTAATAGGTCACATAGTTTGGCATCACGATTAGGAAAATCACATGTCAACCATGAAGGTCATCCCCCTATACACAAATTGGCAACATAGTTTTTTGGAAAGTTACACACGGTTATAAAAACTATGAAATAATCCTAAAAATTCCATATGATAACCTCACCTATGTCTCACACAGCTGAGTACTGTGTCCCTCGTCTACTTCCCCATCTTTTTTTACAATTTGACTAAAAATTTTTGAAACATTACAAAATTAATAATGTAGAAATCAAAATAAATATAAAATATTATAGTGACCCTAAAGATGTCATAATTTTACCCAACATGACACTTTCTTTCCCCCAAAAATTTCTCAAGGATGTGCATCTAAAAAGAGGTGAGGTCACTAATCTCTCATCAAAGCCTCGTGATCTCACGTATCTTGTCTATCCCTAATGCACTACCATAGAACACGGTCCAAGTGAATTTAACTTCCATAAAAAACTTTTTTCATATTTATCCGTGGTATGTATTAGCTACTTAATGATAGTGGCATTGGGTTCTAATTCTAAATATTCTGACTACACTAAGTGGGAATGGTCTGGGTGATACCTCTTCAACTATGAGACATAAAGTACATCATGGATTGTCATCATCTAAGATGGTAAATCCAATAGGTGTGAAATCTTTTTATGATGCTATAAGATCTTGAATGGTTGGAAATACCAAGGATTTAACTTTCCCTATATACATAGGTCATGATTTCCTAGTCTAAGAGACATCCAAAGAAACACGAGATCATCCAAAAAATTACTATAGTTGAAAATGATGATAATCATATGATTTATGGTGAATCAAGGTCATCACCAATATATATATGATTAGATGAATTTTACTCATCATTTCATGAATAATAATTCTCTAGAAAGAATAATTATACCAATCCATTCCAACAAAAAGGGGAGCATCATGGATGTCCATAAAATGATTTGAAGGGATCCATTTTTTCAAGCCCTGACAAATATTATTATATAAAAACATTCTAGTGTTCATTTATTATCTTAAGAGCCACCAAATTCCAGAATACCAGCCTTGATATTGTCATAAACAATCAAAATATCACACTCTTCCTTTCTATTTTTCTGAGGATATTAGGTAATTATAAAAATAAATTTTAAACCCATTTATTTCTAAGGACCATTAAAAAATAATGATATATAACATGGGTATTTGTTAAAAATAATATTCTAAGGCACTCTATAAAGAACCAAATTTATTATCGACATATATGCTTCTAAGAACCTCCACCTTCATCAAACACTTATTGGGAATTAAGTGGGACAATTTCGTTTTAATATAAACACATAAACCAAATATTTATCCTCCCACTGAGATATCAAGGAAAGTAGGTAAAAAACCATATAGACCTCATCCCACATCCACTAAGGAATGGGGAGAGGCTAAAACAAAATTGATTTTTTATAGTAATCATCAATAATTCTACAACATGAATAGTATTGATAAACAAAATTAGAAATTTCTTACCTCATATCAAGATGCCAATAATGAAATTTTATGTCATAAATAATCTTGGAATAACCATGATGTACCACCCAACTGGAGCAGTTAACACTCTGAATCACCTCTATTTTAGGGTGATAGGAACCACTATCCATTTTTGAAAATATATAAAACCACTAGGAGACTGAGAAAAAATACATGACCTCTCCCCACCATTTAACATTATATCTCCCTAGTGGAAATCAGGATCCTCAACCTACCCAAGATAGATCTATTCATCAAGAGAGGGAGTGTAACACCCCAAACTTCCATGGTATGCTTCTCTTTGAATAATGCAATAGCTTGTGTTGTATGCAACTTCGAGTTCTAGCACACCACGACCAATCAAACTAGCTGTTATGAATAGTAATACCCACTTTTTAAAATATTATAAATTTTATTTTTCAAAATGGACTTCATTTTTGGATTCTGAATATTAAAATTATCTTAGGGTGAATTTTTTGTATTTTTCTGAAAACTTTCAATTTTTGATAAATAGTGAAAAACACTTCGTTATTGTTTAAAAACAAATTTTTATTTAAATAATTATTTATTTTATTTAAATTTATTTTAGGTCAAAATAGATACATAATACCTATATAAGTCCAATGTAATTCATTGGATTTATTTTATAATAAGATTAGATATATAAAATTTTATTGAACTATTTAACGTCTTTTACCCACCTTCTAGGCACATTTGAAAATTTGCATAAAACGTAATTTTTACTACTTATATGAATTAAATTTCAAAAATCTGAGAGACGCGGTTGATATCAGTAAGTAAAATTTAGTTCAATATGATGAAAATAATTTTTGGTCAATAGTAACTATTGAATTTTATTTACCATGGTTAAAAGTAAATAGGGTAATTAGAGTAAAAAATGAAATTATAATTACCCTAACACATGTCTTAATTCTATTTGATAAGTTTTTTTTCAGACAAAATAAACCTTAGGAATAAAATATGATCCTATTTGATCCACTTGGATTAGATTAGGACATTTATTATTATTTTATTTAAAGAACAGTTAAAAGTGTAAAATTCAAAGTTTAATAACTAAAACATTTTTAATATAGGGTTATACATAAGAAACATTCAACTATAAATATTCATTAGAATGATAAAACTATTTCCTACATCATGGTATTTTAATTATAATTTTTATAAATTAAATAATTAAATTTATTTATGACACAATGATGACGTTGTAATTACCTTATCAATGAATGATTAAAATAATTGATATAATAAATATTAAAATGAATGTAAATTTATACTTTTGATGCATTAAATTAATGTTCTAGGTTAATATGACATGTTAGGTTAGATCAAATAAATTGTGTTTTAAGAGATAATGTTTTTAGGACTTTCACAAAAACCCAATAGTAAATAGTGTCAAAATTGACATAAATGAGTTTTTAAAACAAATACTATTTTATTAAATGATATAACATTCCAAAATATATAATGTTTGGCCAAAGGATTTAGATAAGGTTATATATGTCAATAATGAACCAATTTTTGTACTCTTGTCTTTTTATAGTAATTATATTAACCAATTATTATAATAATACAAGAAGACATGGAAAACATTAAACTATTTAACTAAGAGTTAAATCTAAAAGATAAGGTTAATATGGTGACCTAAACCTATCTAAAACCTATTCTTTGAGATTATTTAGACCCATAACCACCTTATCCTAGAAATAAATCTACTTGGAGCCATTATAAATTGAAAATGATTATATAATAAAATTATATTTCAATCCTTTCCTAAGGTTCCCCACACCTCTCTTATAAAAGGGAACTTCCCCTTCTCTCAAAATCACACCTCCAAAGCCATTTGGGTCAGAAAACCCCTATAAAAATATCCCCCCAATTAACCTAACTTAAAATTACTTTGATCAGAAGCCATCCTAAGGATCCCTTTTGATCAAACCAAAAGGAAGCACCCTGAGAAGAAGTAATAATTTCATCACTATATTTCAAAGTTATTTTCTTCTTGCACTTCCTCTTTCTTTGTTGTTTCCATAACAAAATAATAACTCTAGTACCTTCTACATACTATTATTTTATTATAAATATTGTCCAAACGTATTAATTATTCTATCCATCCTATGAATGGAAAACTCACCATACGTGCGTACGTACGGATTACCGTCTCCACGTCGTGGTGTGGTTTATTATTCAACACTTCATTATTTGGATGAATATAATAATGAGTATAATTGATGTAAGTAATAAATATAACATGTTAATGATTCTGTATATATGATATAACATCCAATTATATACTATTTCACCATCAATAGAATGATATTGTAGCTCGTGCGTACGTACGGATTACCGTCTCCACGAACGCGATAAGATTCATTCCCCATCGTAACCATTCCAGAATATTTTTCATTTTTTGATTAAAAATATTGTTTCAGAAATTAATTTAATTATGTATATTAATCAAATACATCCTATCTATAACAAACATTACTTATGTAAAAAACATATAAATGGAAAATAACTAGTTAACACCCGAAACAATGATACTATTGAAGTATTATCAACAAAGCAATATTAGAAGATCATATATGATATCATATTTATGTATGTGGTTCTTGTATAATTTAATAAAAATTATATTACCATTATATAAGAGGTTTTCATACCCTCAACTGTGAAAAATTACAAGGTAAGGGTTAATTTTATAATCTCTTTATTATTCAAGGTTTTTTATACGTTAGTATCTACTAGTATCTCTTTATAATGAACATCTGTATTTTTTAAAAATGTATTTCAAAACATTTTTACTATTTTCTAGACTATGGGTTAAAGTCATTTATACCCTTGTTTGAATCTTTATAAAATGTTTAGAAATGAATCTTTCCATCATTTTTTAAACAAGGTCCTTTATGACCTTTTTGACAAAATTAAGGAAAGAATGTTTTTTAACATATATGATGAGTGCAGTTATTTTCCACTGTTATAACACCTTCGAAGCTTCCCTTATAATCTTATAAGAATATTATCAAAATAAACTTTTTCTTCTATAATTACATGACTTTTAAATGATTTCAAAATATAAAGATATATTTCTCTCAAATAGTTTTGATTTCATCTATGTGAATATCCTTTGATGGATTTTACGCTTGTTTGAAGTTGATTTATTATGATACAATTTTCCATATTGAATTGAATGTTTTTTGATATTTTTCACTACGGATATGCTATTTTTATACCATTCATAATTTATGGTTAAAATATTAACATTTCGTATTCTAGTTTTAATATGAATCTTTATGTTATATTTCAACCTTTTCATATAAGGGATGCATTGGACATAGTAAGTGACAGGTGGAGCCTGTTATAACTTCTCGATGAATCGGTAGGTCTCATGAGACAAACTAGTGTCTTGGAACCAAGGCCTTGCGAAAATCTTATTTATAGTCTTGGCACGGGGCCTTGAGTATGTGGTTATGATTTTTGGCATTATGCATTCCATCAATATGAAAATTAGCTATTGATATTACATGTGATTATTCAACTAGTATCATATACATGTGAATAAGTAAATGAAATTATTTGATTTATCATTGCCATATTATGCTGAAGTTTATGTTTAGAATAATTGTCCTTTAATCTTATACATTTCCTTAAATGTTTATGCTTATTTATGATAGTTTCCGCTATTTTGTTATCCTTACTGATAATCTGAGCTCAGCCCTATCTATGTTTTATTTTTTCCAAGATGAGAAGAAGTATATTATGACTGACCTATAGGGATAGTATAAGGGATATCAATGTGTTCAATGGAGACAAAATGTTGTTTTCTTTCATTTCATAATGTAATGTAAACCTTATGTATGTATTTAGTACATCTCAGGCTACTAAATGATCGGTCTTATGGGATTTGATCCCTTGTGATCATGCCAATATTATGTAATAATGCACTGAGTCTAGGTAACTAGGGTCCTGGCGTTATAGTTGGTATCATAGGAAGTTTAGTACAAACCTTGGAAACTAGATTTATAAAAACTCTAATTAGAGAACATTACCCTAAGATATACTTTGAGATTTATTATAGAAGAACATCCAAAAATTTTGGTAGTGTAAATATTATGTGGGTTTTCCGAGATATATATCGTTGTCTAGATATGAGTAGGTAGAGACAACTCTGGAACAAATTTACCTAGGAGTTAAAACTCCGACAAGGAGTTTCGATCTTGATCTTTGGTATCTTAGTACACAAAAATGAGCCTTCCTACACTCTTGGTTACGACACTCATGGGTGATATGCTTAGGATAATTCACATTTTCTTTACAAACCATTATAAAGGATTTATGAGTAAATACTTCCTCAAAGAAAACATTTTTATGATTATAGATTATATGCACAAACTATTCAATTTATGTTAGGTATTTTACTATTTTGGAATTATGTATTGTGTTTCAAAAACTGATCTAGTGTATGCCATTTTTTAGAAATGGCACATAGTGGAAGAAATGGAAACAGTATCAACGCACGTACTACATGTAGGGATTTCCCTCATACTCATGATAATTATAGTGGAGATGGTCATATAATCAGCGCTGAACAGATTATAACCATACTGGGACAAATCACTCAGGTTATGAATAATAACCTTACCCATATGTAGCACCCTGATCCACAAAATTGAGGATCAATATTAGACCGCTTCATGAGGAAACAACCACCAACATTCAATGGGAATACAAATCCATTTGTAGCTGAACAATGGATAAATTCCTTAGAGAAAATATTTCATGCTTTGGGGAGTAGTGAAAGGGAAGAAGTTGTCATGACAGTTTATCACCTCATAGGAGATGCATATCAATTGTGGTCATTAATTCAAAACACAAAGGAGGATGAAGAAGTATCAAATATTAAATTGAGGTAGTTTAAAGAGATTTTCTTAGAAAAATAATTTCCTTGTGAACATCAAGCGGATATGGAAATGTAATTTATGAGTCTGAGGAAAAAGGAGGAATAGAGTGTTGCAAAGTATGAGGCTAACTTTACAAGGTTATCAAGGAATGTTGCAGATTATATATGTAAAACAAGGAGTAATATTGATCAATTCTTTGATGGGTTAAAACCATTTCTCCATCAAGAATTAGTCTCACAATCCTTCTCGTCATATGAAGATATAGTCTCATGTGCTATCAAGATAGAAAATAAATTCTATAAGTCTTACGACTTTAAAGAAAAGAAAGAGAAGAAGAGATCTACTGAACACTATGGAAATAGAAATAAGGGGAAGAAGGGAAACGGTTAATTTCCATCCTATAGTAAATTTGGGAGGAAACACCCCAGTACATGCCTGAAGGGACTGAGAGTTTGTTACAATCGTGGAGAAAAAGGCCACCAAGCTCGTGATTGTAAGGAGAAGAAAGATAATTTCAATGTTGAATGCTACAATTGTAGAGAAATGGGGAATTATGCAAATGAATTTCATAAGCATCAAGGAAACCTACCTCAGAAAAGGACAAGAGAGCAAGGACATTCTTATGAAATTGCAACTGCTGAGTTTGAAGTTCCGAGTGACATGGTGGCATGTACTTTAATCATTTCATCAAATTTATTCAATAATTTATTTGATTTTGGATCATCACATTCTTTCATATCATCTCAGTTTTTCAAGAAAATTATATATTCTCAATTTGACTTATCAAAGGAGTTGTCAGTCAAAACTCCTAATGGAAGTATCATTGAATCAAAGTTTTGTGAATCAGTTACCATTATGGCATAAAAAAATGCTTTATATACTGATCTTATTGTCATACCCATGATGGAATTTTATATAATCCTTGGTATGGATTGGATTTTGGACCAGGATGCGAAAATTTATTGGAAGAAGGAGGTGGTTACAATTTTTGATGATGATTAGGAATACCTTATCTTTAGAGCAGAAACATTGCCATCTGATTCTTATCAATATCCACCCCCAGTAGCTCTACTAAATTCAATTATTGGGGATGAAGTGAGTTAAATAACTATGGGTGAGGAAAAGAATGTTCAAATAGAGGATGTACCTATTGTACAAGAATATGTTGATGTGTTTCCATAGGATTTACCTGGATATCCTCCAGAATGGGAAATCGAGTTTTCCATTGACTTAATTCCTGGTTGAAGGCCCATATCGAAGACCGCTTATAGATTGGACACTATGGAATTAGTGGAACTAAAGAAACAACTAGAGGAATTGAGTGATAAATTATTTATTTTCCCTAGTGTTTCTCTATGGGGATCCCCTATTCTTTTTGTTAAAAAGATAGATGGATCTATGAGGTTGTGCATTGACTACAGGGAGATCAATGCTATAAAAATAAATAACAAGTATACCCTACCTCATATTGATGATTTATTTGACCAACTTAAAGGATCTCAATATTTTTCAAAGA
Organism: Viscum album; assembly: GCA_963277665.1. Classification (NCBI taxonomy): domain Eukaryota; kingdom Viridiplantae; phylum Streptophyta; class Magnoliopsida; order Santalales; family Viscaceae; genus Viscum; species Viscum album. The sequence goes on along the minus strand of OY728167.1, from coordinate 800,953,945 downwards.
TTGAACTTCAATATGGATATCATCAGTTGTGCGTGAATAAGGAAGACATTCCAAAGACAACATTTTTACTAGGTATGGGCATTACGAGTTTACAGAAATGCCTTTTGGACTGACTAATGCACCTTATGTTTTCATGGAACTAATGAATATATTTTTCAAGGAATATCTTGAAGACTTTGTAGTAGTATTTATTAATGACATCTTGGTATACTCAAAAATTTGTGATGATCATGAAAATAACTTGCGAACTATTCTAAAGACTCTTAGAAGAAACTAATTATATGGGAAGTTTAGAAAGTTTGAATTCTGGCTTCAGGAGATTTATTTTCTTGGCTATATTTTCTCTAAGGATAGAATCTATATTGATCCTTCTAATAAAAGAGAAATCAATGAATGGCCAGAACCGACGAGTATAACTAAGGTATGCATTTTTATTGGTTTAGAAGGTTATTATCGGCATTTCGTCTAGAATTTTTCTCGATTGGCTAACCCATTAACCAAGATCACACTTAAAGGGGTTAAATTTGTTTGTAAAAAAGAGTGTGAAGAATTTTTTTAAGAACTGAAGAAAATATTAGTCAATTCTTCTATATTGACTCTACCATCGAGAAATGATGGGTTTGTTATTTATAGTGATGCTTCAATGAAAGGAATTGGTTGTGTCCCTATGAAGAATGATAGAGTTATTTACTATACATCAAGATAGCTAAAAATTCATGAACAATACTATCCCACTCGTGATCTTGAGTTAGCAGCTATAATATTTTCTCTGAAGATATGAAGACACTATCTCTATGGTGAAAATGTGAGATATAAATTGGTTATAGGAGTTTGAAGTATATTTTATCACAAAAAAGAACTCAACATGAGGAAAAGATGATGGATTGAACTACTCAAGGATTATGATTGCACTATAAATTACCACCCAGGGAAGGAAAATAAGGTGTAAGATTCTTTGAGTTGAAACGATCATGGAGTTTTGAACAAGATGAGAGTTGAAAGGGATCCTACGTTCATGGATCTAGTAAATATGGATATGGGAATAATCATGGAAGGTGAAACATCAATACTTTTTCAAATGGTTTATAAACCATATTTACTAGAAAGGATAAAAATTTCTCAGACTGATGATGATGAGTTTTAAAAGAAAATTAAAGCTGTAAATGATGGGATATTGAATGAATTCATATATGAAGATGGAATTTTGAAATTTGGGAAAAGGATTTGTGTTCCTGATATACCATATCTAAAAAGGGAATTGTTAGATGATTCTCATAGCTCCTATTTCTTTATACACCCTGGTAGGACCAATATGTATAGATATTTGAAAGAAAATTTTTGTTGGGACAACATGAAGAGGGAGACTGCTGATTATGTTTCAAGATGTATGGTTTGTCAACAAGTGAAGGATAGAAGACAACATATGAGAGGATTCATGAAACGTCTTCCCATAACAGAGTGGAAATGAGATGATATTATGATGGAATTGGTCATGGGGATAACAAAGACTCCTATAAGGAATGATGAAATATGGGTCATTGTTTATATTCTTACCAGGTTATCACATTTTCATGCTATAATAGAAGATTTACCACTTGAAATTTTAGAAAGACTATATATTAATGAAGTTGTAAGACTTCATGGTGTACCCCTATCGATTATTTCTGATCTTGATCCCCATTTTACATCAAGATTCTGGAAAATTCTTCAGAAATCCCTGGATACTAAACTTATTTTGAGCACTGCCTACCACCCTCAAACTGACAGACAATCAGAACAGACTATTCAAACATTAGAAGACATGTTGAGATCTTTGTCACTTGACTTTCAAGGTACGTGGGATTAGTATTTACCTCTGGTATAATTTTCCTATAACAATAGATTTCATTAAAGTATTCAAATGGCACCATATGAAGCATTATATGGAATGAGATGTCTCACACCAACCTGTTGGGATGATGTTGGTGAAAGAAAACTCGTAGACCCAAAACTTGTTGTGGAAACAATGGAAAAAGTGAAGATTATCCAAACCCACATCAAAGAATCTCAAAGTAGGAAAAAGAGCTCTGTCGATAAACAAAGTAAGGATTTGGAATTTCAAGTAGGTGATCATGTTTTATTGAAGGTATCTCCATGGAAGGGTGTTATACAATTCTATAAGAAGGGTAAATTAAGTCCCAGGTATATCGGATCTTTCGAAATTCTAGAACGAATTGGAGTTGTAGCTTACCGTTTGGAAATGCCTCCAAGTCTCTCCAAAGTTCATGATGTGTTCCACATATCACTGTTGAGAAAATACATGTCTGACCCAACACATGTACTCACCAATGAAGAAATAGAACTGGAACCTGATCTGTCTTATTGCGAAGAGCCTATCCAAATTCTTGATACCAGAGAACATGTATTGGGAAACCAGACGAATCGTCTGGTAAAAGTTCTATGGAGAAACCATAAGATGGAAAAGGTAATGTGGGAACCCAAGGAACTTATGATGAAGAACCACCCGAATCTTTTTATGAATTAATATTTTAGAAATTTCGAGGATGAAATTATTTGAAGGAGGGGAGAATGTAACACCCCAAGCTTCCATGGTACGCTTCTCTTTGAGTAATTCAATAGCTTGCGTTGTACATAACTTCAAGTTCTAGCACACCACAACCAATCAAACTAGCCGTTATAAATAGTAATACCCACATTTTTAAATTTTATAATTTTATTTTTCAAAATGGATCTCATTTTTGGATCTAGAATATTAAAATTATCTTTAGGTGAATTTTTTGTATTTTTCTGAAAACATTCAATTTTTGATGAAGAGTGAAAAACACCGCATTATTGTTTAAAAATGATTTTTTATTTAATTAATTATTTATATTATTTAAATTTATTTTAATCCAAAATAAATACATAATACCTATATAAGTCCAATGTAATTCATTGGAGTCATTTTATAATATAATTAGATATATAAAATTTTATTGAACTATTTAACGCCTTTTACCCACTTTTTAGGCACAATTGCAAATTTGCATAAATCGTAATTTTACCACTTCTGTGAATTGAATTTCAAAAATCCGAGAGACACAATTTATGTCAGTAAGTAAAATGTTGTTCAATAGGATGAGAATAATTTTTTTGTGAATGGTAACTTTTGAATTTTATTTACCATGGTTAAAAGTAAATAGGGTAATTAAATGTAAAAATGGTATTATAATTACCCTAAAACATGTCTTATTTATATTGGATAATTGTTTTTCGACCAAAATAAAGCATAGGAATAAAATATGATCCTCTTTGATTCACCTGGATTAGATTATGACATTTATTATTAGTTTATTTAAAGAAGAGTTAAAAGTGTATAATTCAAATTTTAACAACTAAACCATTTGTAATATAGGGTTATACATAAGATAAATTAGACTATAAATATTCATTATAAAGATAAAAATATTTCCGACATCGTGGTATTTTATTTATAATTTTTCGACATTAAATATCTAAATATATTTATGACACAATGATGATACAGTAATTACCTTATTAATGAAAGATTAAAATAATTGATATTATAAATATTAAAATAAATTTAAATTGATACTTTTAATGCATTTAAAGAATTTTATAGGTTAATATGACATGTTAGGGTTGATCAAATAAATTTTTTTGAAGTGATAATGTTTTTTTGACTTTCACCAAAACCAAATACTAAATAGTGTCAAAATTGACATAAATGAATTTTTAAAACAAATACTATTTTATTAAATGATATGATATTCCAAAAAATCTATGTTTCATAAAAATGACTTAGATAAGATTTTATATGTCAATAATGAACCACTTTGGGTTCTCTTGGATTTTTATAGTAATTTTATTAACCATTTATTATAATAATAAAAGAATACATGGTAAAAGTTAAACTATTTAGCTAAGAGTTAAATATAAAAGATAAGATTAATAAGGTGAACTAAACATGTCTAAAACATATTGGTTTAGAGAATAAAAACCCATACAAACCTTATCCTCAAAATAAATTCACTTGGTTCCATTAGAAACCAAAAAATATTTTATAATAAAATAATATTTCAATCTTTTACTAAGGTGCCCCTCACTTTACTTATAAAAGGGCACTTCCCCTTCTCTCAAAATCACACCTACAATGCGATTTGGATCAGAAAACCCCTTCTAAAATATCATCCAAAATAAACTCACATAAACAAATATTCCTTACTTTGATCAGAATCCAACCTAAGGAGCCCTTTTGACCAAATCAAAAGGAAGCACCTGAAGAAGAGGTAATAATTTCATCACCTCTTTCAAAGTTATTTTCTTCTTGCACTTCCTATTTCATTGATGTTTCCATAACAAAATAATAACCCCAGTACCTTATACATACTATGATGTTATTATAAATATGTTACAACCATATTCATTATTCTATCCATCCTATGAATGAGAAAGTCACCATACATGTGTATATACAGCTTACCGTCTCCACGTCGTAGTGTTGTTTGTTATTCAACACTTCATTATTTTGATGGGTATAATAATGAGTATAATTTATTTAAGTAATAAATATAAAATTTTAATGATTCTGTATATATGATATACCATCCAATTACATACAATTTCACCATCAATAGAATGATATTGTCGCTTGTGCGTACGTACGGAATACTGTCTCCATGAACACGATAAGATTCATTACCCATCGTAACCATTCAAGAATAATTTTCATTTTATGATTAAAAATAATGTTTAAGAACTTAATATAATTATTTATGTGAATCAAATACATCATATCCATAACAAACATGACTTATGTAACAAAACATATAAAGTAAAAAAGAATCAGTTAACACCCGAAACAATGATACAACTGAAACATTATTAAAAAATAAATATTATAAGATCATATATGATATCATATTTATGTATATTGTTCTTGTATATTTTAATAAAAATTCATTAACCATTATATAGGATTTTAACTTACCCTCAAATAAGGAAAATTACAAGGTAAGGGTTAATTTCCCAATCTCTTTATTATCTGATTTTGTTTATACATGAGTATCTATTGGGACCTCTTTATAATCCACATCCATATTTCTGAAAAATGTTTTTCAATTTTTTTTACTATTTCCTAGACTATATATTAAAGTAATTTATACCCTTGTTTGAATTTTTATAAAATTTTGATAAAGTAATCCTTCCATCATTTTCCAAACAAGGTCCTTTATGACCTTTTTGAAAAACATTAAGGAAATAATGGTTTCTTAACTTATATGGAGAGTGTGGATATTTTCGACCGTTATAACACCTCCAAAGATTCCCTTACAATATTATAAGAATATTTTAAAAATAAATGTTTTCTTTTATAATTACATGACTTTTAAATGATTTCAAAATAGAAATAGATATTTTTCTCAAATAGTTTTGATTTCATCTAGGTCAACATCATTTGATGAATTTTACGCTTGTTTGAAGTTGATTTATTATGATACAACTTTCCATATTGAATTGAAGGTTTTGTGATATGTTTGACTATGTATGTGCTATTTTTATACCATTCATGGTTTATGGTTAAAGTATAAACATTTTTTATGCTATTTTTAATACGAATGTTTATGTTATGTTTTAACCTTTTCATATGAGGAATGCATTGGACCTATTAAGTGATGAGTGGAGCCCTCTATAGCTCCTCGATGCATTGGTAGGTATCATGAGACAAACTAGTGTCTTGGAACAAGGACTTGGAAAAATATTATTTACATTCTTGGCACGAGGCCCTGACTATGTTGTTATGATGTCCAACATTATGCATTCCATCATTATGAAAATTAGATATTGATATTTCATGTGATTATACGACTAGTAGGATATCCATGTGACTGAGTAAATGGAATTATTTGATTTATCTTTTCCATATTATGATGAAGTTTATGATTAAAAGTCTTTTGTTTTAATATTATACGTTTCCTTAAATGTTTCTGCTTATTTATGATAGTTTCTTCTATATTGTTATCTTTACTAAGCATCTGAGCTCACCTCTTTATATGTTTTATTTTTCCCAAGATGGTAAGAAGTATATTATGAATGATCTGTAGGGATAGTGTAAGGGATATGATTTTTTTCAAAGGAGACACAATGTTGTTGTTTTTCATTTAATAATTTAATTTAAAACCTATGTATTTATCTAGTACTTCCAAGTCTACTAAACTAATCGGTCTTCCAAGTTTGATCACTTGTGATCATGCCGATATTATGTAATAATGCACCGAATCTAGATAACTAGGGCCAGGGTATTACAGGGAGTGACCTACACATTTATAAGAAATAACTACTAATCATCCTATTTAAAATCCATATGTAATTACATGAATAAGCTTATTAGATTGCATTCCTCTTTAAACTCCTCCACTACTCGAGTTAGAAACTTCCTCCAAAAAGAATCTGCCACAACATTTCCTTTACTTGTGGTATATTATAAATCAATATCAACATTCCTAAGGTAATCCACTCACCATATATCCCTATGATTTGGATCCCTTTATCTGAATATATTTTTTATACTTGTATGACTAGAGTATATACTAAATATTTCCATTAATTTAAAGCGGCAACACATTTTCAAGGCATGCATCATAGTTTAAAATTCCATGTCACGTGTTGGGTAATTGTTCATATGAAGGTATAAATTGAGAGATCTATAATTAATTACATAGTTACTACATAAAACACACCCCCTCCACATACATGGGGTTTTATACAACACATCATAACACATTCCTGATTCAGGAGGAACCAACACTTGAGCTGATATTGGCCTCACATTCAATTACTTTAAAGACATCTGGTAATTCTCATCATATTCAAATGTCACACCCTTCTAAGATATAGTGATTAAATAATATGTTAACCCAAAAAAACATGACCTTACCAAACTAGTCATCAATCCATGGGTATGGGTGTTTATTCGTAATGGTCACAACATTAATATTCCACTATCCAATGAAATGTATAAAACATTCATCTATATAATTTGTGATAAAGATTGGTGATTCCCATGGTGACATAATGTGGTGAATAGAACCCTTACCATTAAGACCCTCGAACATAATTATAAATTCTTTTAATTTTTACGGTTATATTCAATTGGTTAGTAAATAGACGTAACTCATTCAATGATTTACATCAATAGTAAAATTATATTCATATTGTGGTGGTAAAACAAAAAAATAATTAGGGAATACCTCAGGATACCTATGAGACAACAATTTATATTGATAAACTAATATCTAATTATTGGTATCAAAAATAATCTTAGATATCTAAAATAAGAAATACTTCACCACGGGAATGATAGGCCCTACTCTGTAACACCCTAATATTTTGTTATTTTTATTCTGATTAATTTAATATTTATGATTTTTTTTCTTTTCATTAAACAATAAATATATTTACGATAACTTTATATGCAAACCTATGTTAATATTGTGCTACATTAATTACTTCGATTATTTTTTGGTACATGCAAGACCGAGTTTTATCTCCTTTTAATGGTGTACCTATTTTTAAAACTATATTTTAAAAACATTTATGAATTTTACTAGTAAATTTAAAAATAATTTTTGAATTAATAATTTAGAAATTAGATTGTGGTGAATATTTCATATTTTTCGAAGAAACATCATTTTTTGACGAATAGTGAAAAATATTGTATTTTAGTTAAAAACCACATCTTCGTTTAAATAGTTATTAATATTAAATTATATTTTTAATAACTTATAAGGTCACAATAGATCAATTATAAATATATTAATCCAATTTTGTTCATTGAAATATTTTTTTATTGAAATTAGATAAAAACACTTATTGAACTTTTGAATGTTTTTACTTTCAAAACCCATTTTCTTGCCACATATACAGGATTAGTGTTAAAATCAATTTCCCCACTTATATGATTTAAATTTTTAAAAATAAATATACATGGTTGTAATAAGTATAATATTTTTTGTCTAATATGATAAAATTAATTTTTGACCAAAAATATTAGTGAAAGTGATGAAAAGTAATTATAGTGATTAATGTAAAAGTAAGCTTAATATCAGATGAAAACATAATATCTAGGACCAAAATGACCTAGAAACTTTTCCAAAGGGAATTGAATGGAACTAATTCTCACATTTCTCCTATTTTTTCTAATTTTATGGGTTATTTTTATATTATTAAATGGAAGTTCCCTATATAAAATGTTGAGTAATGAAAAAAAGACAAAAAAGGGAATTTTCTTACCTTTAACATATATAAAACAATGAGATATATAAAAAACAACATATTTTCTATTATTCATATCCTATTGAAATATAAATGGGTTATTTTTATCATAATAATTTATCATTAATTTTTGGAGATGCATTGGTTACCTAAAACGTTTATGAAATACCAACTTAATGATTATTTAGTTAATAATTAACTAAAATAAATAATACCATAAATATTAAAAGTGATGTATATTGATTGAATTGTTTTTTTTTGTTTGATGAAAATAACATGTTAAAAAACTATAAACATAATATATTTTAATTCCAATATTGTTTTGATATTTTAAAAATAAAATAAAATAAATAATGTCAAAATTGACTTTAACGTTATCTTACAATTAATGATATTTTACTAAATGATTTAAAATTAATAAAAATTATATGTTATACCAATTAATTTTTATGTGTTAATAAATATTAAATATGTTACATAAATTGACCAATTTTTATTTTATAATTAACATATTGACCCATATTTTGTAAAAACATTTTTAGCATGGTTCATGTTTAAGTATTATTTTTGCGTGTCACATGCACTTGTTTTAAAATTAATTTCCAAAACACATGAGTTTTTTATTTTTTAAATTAGATATACTATTTATAATTAATTTTTTCAATATTTTAAAAATATATATCACTTTAATTTAGTCTTAATTTTTAATCTATATAAGTTAGAAAACTAGTGTCTTTAATAAAAACCAAAATAATAAAATTGGGGAGACATAGAAGTTAAGGAACCAAATTATTAAAATGAAAATATATTTTTGTGGTGGAGGTTTTTATAGACCATTATTTCTATTTAATACATTTTTTCATTTTGGTGGCATATTAGGTAAGGAATACCTCCATTAATTAATATATTATGGTATTTAAAAGAGTGCCACTCTCCTTTCTCTATAAAATGAAAGCACTCTCCCAGTTCTTAACACCTCTCTACACTTGTAGGATTAGAAATGCTCTAAAAAATACACATACCAACATTCCTACCTTTTTCCTTGACTCATCTATTATGGAATAAATGAATAAAAGTAATCCTTTTTCTGAAAACCAAACTGATTTACCCAAAGAAGATGTAACATCATCACTCAAGCTCATTTATATTATTTTAATTCTTCACCCATTCACTCTTATTATTACATAATTATACAAAAACAATAGTTGAATAAATATATATTTATATGTAGTTATGATATGTTTTATACCAACACTTACACACACCTCCATCTAATGGGTAACGAACATACTCTTTATGTGTGCTGAGAACTACCACTTCACAAAACAATGATTGTTTTTTTTCATTTACTTCCTATCATGGTGGTATTTATGATGGAAATGATATTTATATATAATATATACTATATTTATAAGTATTCTTATTTAATTATTTTACAACACATATCTTTTTTCCTTTCTATTTTTTGTAAAAATCCTAATTTCGTTTGAGGAAGTGTGGACTACTGCCCCCTTAAAGTGATGTGATTCATTCACACACTACATGGACTGTATTAAGGATGGGTTTAGTAAAAATATATGATATATATGATATAATAATTATAATGGTATAATTATATATATATATATATATAATTATATATCACATAATATCTTTCTTTTAATATGACAATAAAATGAAAATTGTATTCATGCATTTGTACGGTCTACCGTCTCAATGAACGGTGTATTCCATTTCATACTTCTATATTATATAAATTATTTTAATAAAAATTTACTGAATAAAAATTATATTTTTATCATGTTTTAAATTCTATAAATGATGATATAATTATAAGGACCAAAGATACATCAAACGAAGACACATGTAGAAAACGAGGTGAATATTAGTCGATGTGAATCCTTAACATTGAATTATCAATAATACTGTATTATAAAGTCATAGTAAAACCATATAATGTATTAGATTTAATAATTTTTTTCTTTTATAGATTTATAATAATATTATATTTATTATACATGAGGTTTGAATGAGTACAATGAGAGACATGACACCAGGTAAGGGAATTTCATCTCACATTTTATATTCATGAGATTCATGCCTCATTCACTTCTCATTTAATTTGTGTGGTGTATATAATACCCATGAATGTATTAGATTAATATTATTATTAAATATATGGGTATTTAAATATCCTTTCCCTGATATTTATTTCATGGGTTTAATGTTTCAAAAGTTACCAAGTTGGTAAGATAGTTTTGTCTCAATTTTCTTTCTTTGAGACACATGTTTTGTAATGCACCAACATTATTGTTCGAGGTGTATATAAATCAATCTGACATATTATATCAGGAATATAATTATTTTCATGGAATTTTAATCTTCATTTAATTTCATTTTCTTGCATGGGGAGTATGATGTAAAGTTACCAAGTTGTAAGAGTATATTGAAACAATCTCATCATATATCGAGATTGTTTTTTTATTATGCTTTCACTAATAAAATAGTATTATCCATCTCTCAAGAACTATAATAAATTTTATTACCCTATATTTATTCATGTTATTTCCAATAAATGGAACCATTCCACTCTTTTCCACATAATGTGACAAATAAACTGTTTTTAATAAATTTTGACTTTACCCCTCTCTTCAGTCAGAAATATGTGTTCCTTCAAAACCATATTTTCTAAAAGGATTCAAAAATATTATTTTATTCTGATATAATATTTATAGGAAATTTGTACCCATATTTTACCTTTATAAAACAAGTGTTTTTAAAAAATAATATTCTTCTCATTTTCAGATCAATGAACTTTTCTAAACTTTTTATGGTGGAAAAGAAATATTTGGAATGTATGGATTTAACCAAACTCTATAACCTTCACTCCACAGAAGATTCATTTACAAGATTAAAAAGGTATATTTTTAATAAAATTATTCCCTAATATTCTAGAAATTAATTTTTTAAATTTTTTTTCAATAAATATCTTTTAAAAATGTTTTCAATCATATTTTAAATAATGTTCATCAGAAAAAGGTTTAAAATGTTTTAAAGCTTTCATTATAAGTTTTCTAATTATTTTCAATGAAATGGATTTCAAAACACTTTCAATATTTCTTTATAATTTTTCAAATTATTTTTAGTGGAATGATTTTCAAAATGTTTTCAATATTTATTTTTTATTTTTTCAATGTATTTTTAATAAAATCGTTTTCAAAACATTTTTAGGATTACTTTATATGTTTTCAAATTATTTTCAAAGAAATTGTTTTCAGAGCATTTTCATGATTTATTTATAAGTTTTCATAGTATTTTCAGTGAAATGGTTTTCAAAACATTTTCAATATTTATTTATAAGTTTTCCAAGTATTTTCACAGAATTGGTTTTCAATAAAATTTCAACCTTTCATTATAAGTTTTCGATTTGTTTTCAAAAGAAAATGGTTTTTAAAATATTTTCAAATATTCCTTTATAATTTTTCATTATTTTTTCCATGAAAATTGTTTTAATTTTTTTTATTTTTAAAGAAAACATTTTTCCAATTAATAAAGTATATTTTCCTCATGAAATGTACTTAAAAGATCTTTTAAAATTATTTCCCACATTAGATGACATTTTTTGGTGATACTAATTTATTTCTAGTGAAATGATTCAATTTTTCCATCCATACTCTTTCTCTGAATGGTATCTATTTTTATGAAATGATATTTATGACACTTGTTCCTATTTTAAAGGGTATATTCTTTTGAATCCCATATTGTTTCATGGGTTATGTTTTTTATAAAATGATTATAAAACCTACATCTTTTTCAATAGTTTATGATATGATTACATGTTTATGAGACCAACTTCATTTCATAGGTTATGGTATGAATGTTTATTATCTTGTGGAATGTATTAGTGATTTAATTATGAGATTAATGGGACCAATATATACCACCAATGCGTTGGTTAAAGATTTATATCTCATGAGATAGACTAATATGGTCATGGGACTGAACCTTGACTACTAAGATGGCCATGGGAGTGAAACATGATTACCAAGATGGTATGAGGAGTGAACTCAAGCTACTAAGACATCCATGGGAGTGAACCATGATGAAAAATATAGTATGGGGATTGAACCCATTCTACTAATATGGACTTATCCTAAACGCATTGATTACTATGGAAATAATATTATATGATTATGTTTTTCCACAATTCCATGTTTTATTCCAATGTTATACTTTCATTAGTTATTCTCTTTATTAACTTATTATTAATTTCTTATGAACTACCAAGAGTTATGTCAGGATTCATGTTTATGATCTTTGATATACACATTGTAATCTTCCAATTTTATGATCATGTTCTCCTACCTCTATGCTAATTTTTATGCTTACATGTCTCCCTTGTTTACCCTTACTGAGAATCTATGGCCACCCCTTTTTATGTTTCCTTTACCTTGGGTTTTGAAGATATGTATTAAGTATGATGTGACGATGAAGGGTTCTAGTCAAGAATAACCTAGTTGGAGATAATGTATATCACTTGCGTATAATTGTTTTGGTTTCCATGTTTCAAAAGGCACTAAAATAATACGGTTTTTGGGATTCTATTTTTATAAGTCTTTAAGTATTATGAAAAAGTTATTTATTGTTTATGTATGTTAACACTGGGTCTTTATATACCCTAATTGACCTTTAGTCCAACTCACCATGTAATACATGAGTGTTCCCATTGGGTGTAAGAAATAGAATGTTTTGATGGTATAATTCAACCTGATATTTGATGCTCAATATGAAATCCATAATAAAAATCATGTCAAGGAAATATATGTGTGGAACTAAGAAATCCAAAATGATATCAACATATGAAATAACTACATGTCAATTTGAGTAGTTGAAACCTTGTTATTTCCTCCTTCCCAATGTAGTATAAAGTTTTATAACATATGGAAGAAACCTTTATCATATTACTAATGAATCAATAAATTAATATGACATAATTGAATAACATAACGTGATATCAAATAAATATAGATCTATTAATGAATTTTTATTCAACGTACTTTGAACAATCTCTAGTTAGGCCACTAACTCCATAGACACATGTTTTATCACATACAAGAATAGGAATTAAGTCCCACTATAAGTTTTTGTAGTAGAATGGGAACCTCCTTTCGCTGAGGGTGATACCCCACACCCTTATATTCTTCCATGTTCACCTATTAACGCAGACTATGAGAGGAGCTGACACATATCTCAGAGGAGGGAATCTATAACATCATTGAATATTCCCTTGGCATTCACACTAGTGTAATGTATTTTAATCCTCCTAGAATAATTTTTTGTAATTTCCTAGATTTACAAACTTATATCATACCATTTAATTCTATCCTAAACATTCCCCATAAAAAGATCCAGGATATTACACGCTTCCACTACTGCCCCATCGAGCCTCCTCCTGTCTCATAAGATAACCCAAAGAAGTTCTTTTACCTCCTCTTACTAAAATTGGAGAACCAATAATACCATCCAAACTGGATATGTTAGCCTTGACCATTGCTGATTTGTTTACTAATTCCTTATAGGTCAGGAGAAAAACAATTTTGATCCTCAACCGGATCTCTATCTTTAAACCCATTTCAAAATGAAAGTTATTTAGTTATATTTTCATGAGATGCTCAAGGGAAAAGTAAACCGTCCTGATGAACTGAGTGGCGCATTCTATAACTGAAAGATATTTCTTCTTGAGTATCACAAAATCTCTAGATGTTTCCACTCTCAATTTTTTTTGTTAAAACTATTGTAAGATCATTTATTTTAATTTTTCATAAGAAATATTTCCATGGTTCTTATACAACATGATTTATTCCCACCACCTATGACAAGGCCCTTATAGTACATATATGGAAAAAAACCTTGGATATCTCATATGTCCGGAGGAATTATAATATGAATTCAATATTTTCTAGCCATTATTATAATTATGGAGGCCCTAGATCACCCCATAACAATAGTGTACTCTACCTCATAAATTCCTGGGCATGATCAACAATTTGTTATTGAATAAACTCACTACCTTTTTTAAGAGATTAAATGGATCTAATAATTGAATTAATAATATGGTATTCCATGGGAGGGTTATCCTATGTTTTATTCTATATATCTTCCCCCCTTAAATTATTAGGATTCCTTTAGGGAAGTACGGTCTATTTAAAATGAAAGATAAAACTCAACTGATTTATAATTCAACTCTAAAAATCTAAATTCAATCAGAAAAAATTACAATTAACACTTAAATTAATAATAACATAAAAAACAAGTAATTACCAACACTAAATGGGTGAAAATAAGAAAATTTCATCTTCTCACCACTGTGTGTGGTTTTCATACATGTTAATAAAAATGTGTTCCATCCATGAAAGTGCCACTAGAATTGATCTAGACCTGGCCACATGGTAACCATATGCTTTTCAAGACCATGTTCCTAAACTATGCACCACTAGATTCCTTATTTTATTTACTAGAAAACTCAAAATTTCAGAAAATATCCCATGAAATCACCCTAAGACACATACTAATTGTAAAACATTTGTAAAAATTAAAATATAACTCTCAATTCATGATATAATTTCCTAACCACCCTTGGCTACTTTATTATTGGAATGAACAAGAGATAGCTAGGAAATTCATGTACACTCAAATAAATGACAAATAGTTCCATATCCATTATATATTTACTCTTAAATAACATGTGGGTAATATGAGAATGTTTTTCTGTTAACATTCTTGGGTCACCCTACCACATCTCCTAAACTGGCATGCCAAAATTCTCAAATCATGTTCCTAATTTACATGGGTTGGTGACAAGCACCATGGTATCAAAACTAAACAAGTAGGAATGATTTGAAAATTTTAATACAATAATTAAAATATGGAGTTACACCTAGGAATCTAGTGTGATCCATCTTAATTTTTATTCCCACACAATACAATAAATAGGAAAAATAATTAACATAATTCTAAACATATATATTACAATGTGAATATTAATATATAACTATCCTCAATGTATGAAGCAATGTAATAAGTTACTTAAACATGTACATAAAAAATCACAAAGTGTGTCCAAGTATAATTAGGTTGTTATATAACTAAATTCAAAATCACAAAAGAATATTATCCCCCATAGTGCATGTTTATGATTCAATATGTGGTATATGGCCACCAGCAATTCCACTACATGGACGATGAAATCACATCAAGAATATTCACTATATAATTTGACACTATTACCTTTACCTATATCAGACAAAACCACTTCTTCAAACACCCTGAGGCATATATAGTATGTGAAGAAAGTCCTAGTTTGATACAAACATGAGTATACATAACACTTTTTCTATTACAACTATTGTTTCTAGTCTAAAAACCAATTTAAATATATTTACATTTTCCAAAAATTTCCAAATCCTCTTTGGTTTTATTAAAAATAAACCATTCGCAATTAATGAGAAAGAGGAAACCATTTTAAAATAAATGCTGAAAAAGATACAACAATCATACCATGAAAAGGAATCAAGAATGCTGGTATAAAAAAGTGAATTGTCACAAACATAATATAGAAAACATGGGAAGATCACCGACCTATAGATTCATCAGTAAAATAAGTCCTTCCCATAGATCACTAGTAGACCTATGTGATCCTAAATAAGAATCTAATCATGAGACCTCGCATGGAATCATTGTAAATTACCCCTAATAATCTCTTTATTAAATTTAGGGCATCACTGTCTACTCACCCGCCTACCTGTGGTCTTAAATTTTCCAAAAAAATCACAATCGATAACTTAATTAAGGCTACTAGTTGGGGATAACATTAATAGTAAGTGGGGTTAATCAATTTTGGTGAATTTAAATCAAGTTCTTAATTTTTATCCCTTTTCTTTTTTACATGTGTCACTTGTTAAGGGGAGTTGTTCTCTTATTATCTCCTCTTACTTTTTATTTTTCTTCAAACACACCCAAAAAACACAAACACAAAAGGTTCAATGATATACAAAGTTAAACAATAAATGTTAGAAGGATATTCCTTGGTGTGATATGGATTCCTCCATGATCACATGACCCACTAGATTCACCATGTGATATTTACACTATACTCACCCAATTATATATGTGTGTGTATCCAACATATCCAAGATTGGTTTATCCTTTACACAAGTACATTATGTACCTCTAAAATTAACATAGTTTTTGAAATAATAAGTTATTGTTTCACTAATTAAGAACTGTGAAATTTGTTTGTTGTGTTACTTGGTCTTCTCTCATTCTTTACTCACATTAATTATAGCATGAAGGTACTTCTATGTATAAAAAAATGACATACACAACACCTTATTATTCTATTAAATTAAATAGGTATGAATTATAAATTTATATAATAAGAGAAAGACTTATTCTATTCTCTCTTATTTATCACTTACACTATTTGCAAGTCTCATATTCTGTTTGTGAAAATAAGAAATGAATAGATACTCACTCTTTTCCATTTCATTATTTTCATGAATGGTGTTGAGACACTATTCTTAAAACATGGAGAACTTTTATTCAAGCTCCATATTTACTTATTATATTACTTTAATCTATTTACAAAACTTTTTATATGAATTAAACTTATCATTCAATAATTTTTCCGTATTTTTAGATTATTCTTCACGTTGAATGATTTCTTCTTGTGTTCTTTAAATGGTACCACAAATTATAGAAACTAAATATTTGGTAAAACCATGAATCGTATACTTTAATTCATCAAAAGAAAAATCTATTGAAATATGATCACTCACCTGTGGATCTTCCTCATGTGGAAAAATTTCACTAGAATATTAACATACCACATGATCTCTTGACTTACTTGATCCAATTGGGGTGGAAGAGATCTACAACAACTTGGTGGTAGTATCAACTGCCTATACATCTCCATTAAAACTAGATAGTTCTTATTCATTACAAAGAATGGATAGAATTTATTCTTCTTCACTCAAGTGGGAAACATACTCATCTTCATCTTCTATTTCTTTTACATTTTAAACACAGTCTTGGTAGAGAATAAATTATGAAAAGAAATAGATAATTTTTTTGCATAACTATACTTAATTATAAATCTTTAAAGAAACATAAAATCATAAAAATAGAAAAACACAAAATATTGAGAGTCCAATCAAAGGTTAATCAGGCAGTAATACCAATTGAGGGTACTGGTTAAGGATAAACGCAACACAAATACGAGGTTGAATTAGTGAGGATGAATTTAAATCTAATATATACTTTCTATCTCATTTTCTTTTTACCTCTATCGATTATTATGGGTAATAATTCTCTTGTTATCTCCTTTTAATTTTTATCTTTGTTATAGAACTACCAAAACACACACACGTAAAGGGAACATTGATATACATGGTTAAACTCCCCGTGTGAGAATGATAGTATTTGGTGTGATATGGATTTCTCCATAATAACATGAACACTAGACTCATCATGTGATATTTACACTATACTTTCTCCCAATAGTATATGATTATGAATCCCACACTACTTAGTTTGGTGTATCCAACACACCATTACATCCCATGCCTTTATAATGATAATATCTTGGGTAAAAAAGATATTCCTTCCAAATAAAAAACCCTAACATGTTTTTTATTTGAAAAATATATTTTTTCTAAGATGTACACAAAACCTTATTATTATTTTCAAAGTATCAGGTCTAAATCCTACCTTCATTTCCCAATATCATGACTTCAATTCTCTATTATTCTTCTCTTTCATTGGTTTTATGACACTTCTTTTGTCTATAAAAATCATTAATGCACAACTAATTATTATTATTCTCTAAACTTAATTAACAAATAGAACCCATTCCTCTTATTATTTTCCATCTTCTTTATTCTACTTTAGTGCACAGTAGGAATTCAATAGATATCTTCCATCTTTTTTTCTTCAATATATATGACTTATTTATATTAGAAGTAGTTATAGATATATCCTTAAAATAATTTGATCTAAAAAAGTCTCTCAAGTGTAGAATTGTATTGGGTCTAACATCCTAATCAGAGAAAAATATTCTCCTCAAACTAATAGTTCTAAACTATGTCTTTTTTCTTCAATACACAATTTTTTCTCTAGTGTTGTATATTATATGTTCTTTAAACATAGATTTTTTCAAAAACACATGATATATATATAATAATATAAGGAAATTTTAGATATCTTATCTATGTTATTTTATTTTTTCTTTATCAAGAATGCTATATGAATAATGAATTTGAATTACCAAGATTAATGATGACTCAAATTACTTAAGACCTCATAATTTTTTTAAAAAAAATCTTCTCATATTAATATCTAACAATAAATATATAGATGTTTAAATCCTCTTCATCTATAATCTTGAAATTATTTCTCATTAAATCCGTTGAACCGACATTTCATGCGTAATACATTCATTTCAATTTCATTATATATGCATGACATTTATAGTCATATGTAAATATGAAAATTTACTATTCATGGAAAAACCTCATGAATTATTCTTCTTTATTCAATATTTTCATTCTAATTATTATATTTCCATTAAAATTAACATGTATTAATGATTTATATGAATTTATTCATGCATGAAAAAAAATTAGTCATGGATTCATCCTCGAGGATGAGGGATCATTTTTATTCCTCCTTGTACGAGCTTTTATATCACTTCTCATGAATTCCCTCTTTTTTGAACCTTAATCATGATAACCCAATCATGATATTTGTTTTTAAATTAAGAATAATTAACTTTTATTTGACTATTTAAATCTCCTCTATTTCTTCAAAAAAATTATAATTATAAAAACCACATTTTTTCATTTTAACATTTCTTAGAAAACCAAAAAAAAATCTAAGTGTTGAAGCCATATAAAATCCATTCATAAGATCTGTTAAATAAATAATTCATAAAAAATATTTCTAAAAGTCATTTAAAAATCCCACGTCATATGAAAATGAGTTATAATTCATAATAAAAGATTAAGGAAATAAATAATTATTCTATATTTTCTAAATTTTATGTTTCTCACTAAAAATCTTGAATTAACTCTAAATACCTCTAGAATAGATCCAAAACTCTCCAAAATAATTCTAAAACATCATCAATAACTCAAATAATTTGGATTAATTCTCAAATTCCTTAATCATTAAGGAAATATAATTTATCATAATTAATTCTCTATAGAACTCAAATATTCAAACAAAATCATCAAAACATTATTACTTTTAATATAAATTAATCGTCCAATAACTAAAAATGAAAGAAATTATTTCTTTTTCTATTTAAATATTGAAAACAAACACTAAAAAAATATTCTAAGATATATATTCCAATCAAAATATAATTAATATAAGAAAATAATATATTGGGAACTTATTCTTACTGATGCTTGGGTCTTTCAGATAAAAATCCATTCGCTTATTCATTAAACTTCATATAAATTTATTCTTCCACCATATTGACATTATTTACAATGAGACTCAATTTTCATTTTAATCATTGAAAAAATATAAAACACACCAAATTTTCTCAACATTAACTAAAATAAAAAACAATGAAATAATGCCTACACTTAAGAAAATATATTCAAAACAATAAAATACTTTGAAGACTCATTGAAATTTTATTTAAAATCAGATACTCCCTCCAAAACAATTTGAAAAACACATTTTCAGATTCATATAATTTTTCAATGTTGAACTATGAGGAACAAATACTTATTCCACCAAAACACAAAAAACAAGTAATCACATAGAAAAACCAAAAATAATTATTTGTTATTCAAATTTCATAAATAAACAAAGAGAAATTTTAAAACCACTAGGAAAACTAATGTTAAAGTCATGTTACCAGAGAAACAATCCTTTTGTTAACTGAAAACTTTTTATATTTTCAAAACAACACCAAGATTAAAGATAAGTTACCTTAAAGATCCTAATATCAACATAACCTCATAAAAACCCCATCCAAAACCATTAATTTGGCCCCTCTTTATCAATTTGTGTTACAATAATAGAATAAGATAATAAGATGAAGGATTAAAAGGAATAATGAGGGATCTGATTACAAAAAATCAAGGCTTAACCTAATAAATCCACCAAATATGAAGAGAAATCATCATGAAAACAGAGAGGACGAGAGATTCTTAGCTAGAGGGGGAACTAGGTTTCATGATGGCTGGAAAATGAGTGGAAATGGGGTTAAAATTATTTAGTGTTTTTTATGTACTCATATTTTAAGGGTTTTGTTATGTCGTCTAGTTTGTATATACAATTATGAAAATTGTGTTCCAACAGTGTGGGCCATGCCCATACACAAAATGGCATCATGTTTTCCTAGAATTTTATATATGATTAGACAAACTATGAGTTAATCCTGAAAAAATACACTCAAATCCCTTAGTACCTACCCCCTCTCCCCTCCACACAAGGCAAGGTGCACGGTTGGCACTAATCATATACTAAACATACTCCTTAGTTTTCTTCACTATTTTTCCATAATTTTGAACCTTGTTTTAAAAAATCCCAAAAAATGAATAATTTATAAATAGTAATAAAAATAAAATGTATCAGTGACATAATGCATGTTATAATTGAGAGTGTAACACTCTTGGAAAATTGAGACTTAAAAGGATAAATATTACTACCCATGTCACCAAGGTTCACCTTTCTTTTTAGAATCCTACCTAATTAAAAATCCCAAGTTAATTGTATTTAACCTCGAGTATTTTTAGGTTGGGTGACCACTTTCTATGTCACCCAGGGTGTGTGTGATTAAATATAAATCTCATTGAATGAATAAGTGATGTCGAATACAGATATATTACTCTGATCACAAACCTTATTGGGTAATAGATAGTAGTTTTCTAGGAAGGAAATTATGACATTATCGAATACCCATGAAATATGATATCAAAATTAATGACCCAAGGAGGTCGGATCCTAAAAATTGGAATCAAATCCAATTATTAGCTATAATATTAGTGTAACTACATGAATTTGAGATGTGGGACCCATAATGAGGATGTTTTTATTTAAAGGGTTAGAGAGTGTAACACTTCATGAAAAGGGAAACTTAAGAGAATAAATTTTACTACCCATATCACCAAGTTATAATTTTATATTTAGGACACTACCTAATTAAATCACCATTATTATGTGTGATTATCCTAGAGTAGTGTCAGTATGGGTTACCTCATTGGTTGTTTCCAAGGGTTTGTGTGGGTGAGAAAAAAGTCAAACTAAACGAATAATGGTATTCTAGTGTGGAAATTCATTAGTCTGATAACTGAACCCATTGGGTAATAGACAATGGTGTGTTGAGAAGAAAACCATTGTATTATAGGAGACACATGGGGTCAAGTGACTAGGTTCATGACCATAGGAGGTCGTGTCATGAAAATAACATTCTGTCTTATTAAATGATAACAAAATACAGTTTAATCCTTTCATATTCATTAATGAAACTAAAATTTTAATAATTGTACCATAGTATCCCATAAATAGTGGTTACTTTATTTCATTGTCACTATATATTAGTGACTATGTCCCATGAGATTTAATAGTTTAATTTTCTTGTAATACTAGTTACATGATTGAATAAGAATCATAGTACTTTTCCTAGAATCTTGGGTAATGAAACAAAAATAAAATGGAGATCTTAGATGCTCAGTAGGGGAATGCATGGAGTAGAATTTATCATAAAATAAATATGTCTTGAATAATATATTAGGAATACATTATTATAAAATAATTTCATATAAATAATCACATGATCTTGAAAATTATCCGTGGATGACATAAAAATTCTAATAATCACATGAAAATCATCAAGTGATTTCACTATGATAGAATACATAATGTCTGACATCATAAACTTACAATTGAGGCCTCATGAAAACATATCTTATATAAATAGTAAAACCCTAGGGAAAATACCAAACATGTTTTGTCACACAATACCAATCTATATATCGAGGGTTTATGTAATTTCAAGTCCCACATATCACTTAATAAGTCTAATGAATTCATCATATGAATAAAGAATACATCTTAATCAATGTGCCTTAATAATAAATAAGTGTACATAATAGAAGACATATCATACGGAATGTCATTTCTTTCCCAAATAAAAAATATAATATTCCATCCAAAAAAATGGTGGATGGTATCATATATTTTAACCTCATCAAATAATATGATCCATCAATGTGTGTTGACATTGAATAAAATACATTTACTAGAACATTTCTTGAGGAAAATGCACTTTTAATTAAAAAAATAATATAAAATATAAAATATTCAAAAAATCAGGGAAAATGTTTATTTGAAAATAACCATGTAAACATGTAAAGTAATCATCAAGTAAAATAAAAGTCATTATGGTGGTAAAATTCATTCTTAGGGTAAATGTTAAAATAAATATTCCACTCACACCATTAGTAAAAAGCACCACATTTGGAAAATGTCAAGAAGATTCATTTTAATCCATTTTATAGAAGTTAAAACTTGGGTTAAAATGGATTTAATAAATAATTTGATACTATTAAAAACATTCATGAAAATAATTTAAAGAAAAATATTGATGTGGTAAAATAAATATTCCTGAAAGAATAGAAAACAAAGTCAGTTTTCATTAAAACAATTATTTTGGTCACATGAGTTCTTAAAAAGAAGAAAATGAAAGGACACTTTTAATGTATAGAAGTAACTAAATTATAATAAAATATATTAGGTTTACTAAATAAATATCATATAATTCCCTCAATGGAATCTTAAACATAAATAATCCCGAATAAAGATGAGATTGTAAAATAAACCCTTACCACAGATCGTACGTTCTTCTTATGTAATTTTAACTTCTTGTATAATAAATTTAAATTTATTATATTTATATATGTTAACTATATACATAATTATAATATCATGTATGATCCACTTAAAATATATCAACACCCATTCATTAATAATTCATATTTAAAATCTTCATTTCTGAGTGTTAACTGTTTCATTTGTCATGTCAGTTTCATTTTGGTATTTTTCATACTTGAATATTTATCATGGTTAAATAATCTTAAAAATATTAATAATTATATAAATATAATATATATTCATTATAGAAATATTTATAATGATCCATGAAACGAAGACATGAAAAATGAATCTCATTGCTTCGTGGAGGTGTCAGTTCACACGTACACAAGAGTGACATAATAATTTTTTAATGAGTGGAAGGGTAATAAGGTAAATGATATCTTTTAATAAAATAATAATAATTTTTTATAGATATCATATATATATATTCATTAGTTCCATCATTATGACTATACATGTGATGTGGTGATGGAAAACAAAATAAAGTGGTTCGTAAGGTGGTAGTCTGCCGTAAAAATAAGTAATGTTTTTTCCTAATTGATGAAGAAAGATATGGACAGATATTATGAAATAAACATAATAGATTATATATATATATTAGATACTAGTTCCATTATATTTTAATGGTTAGTAAATAATTGAATATCGTAAAGGAATAAGAAAAATTAAAGAGTTCGGTTAATATGATTACCTCTTCTTTAAATGATCTCCCTTAGATATCCCCTTAAGAACCCATGGAATAGTATTATAGGAATAAAATAACATATAATTAAACTATATTTAATTTTATAATATAATATCATAGGTTCGGTGAATTTATATGGCTCTAGGTAGTGTAAGGAAGAGAGGGGAGAGGTGTCCGTTTATAATTGGGGGGTGGGATGCACCTTGAATTTTTTAAATGGTTATAATATTATTAAGTCATATCCATAGAACAATGTCCAATAAATAATTATATTTAAATTATATTTTTATAATGTATTTAATACATTTATTAAATAATAAATAAGATGTAATATTTTGTACTTATCACATAGTTTTAACCTTAATTTACCCATTTTACCATTTTGACTAGGGTTGTAATATTTTTACCATAGTTACTATTATCAATCAAAAATAAATAAATTGGCCTCATTAATAAATTTAGACTTAATAATTACCAATATGGAATACATTTTTTGAGATTCAATCTGTATAAATGAATAAATTAATTTAATATAAAAATGAATAATTAAATGTAAAATGGTTTTTTGAAAAATTAATTTTTAAGTATAAAAGTATTTTTTATACCAAGATCATGTATAATATTGATAAAAAAAATTTAAATTGAATAATTTTTAACAAAATAAAACAAACAACATTTTTAAACAAATCGAAATAAAAACGGGGCAATGAAAATACTAAAAAATAAATATCACATTACTTTAAAAATCAGTATTTTCACTATTCAACCAAAAATCAACTTTTTCAATAAATTCCCAAAAACTCACCCTAAAATAAGTTTTATTGTAAAAAAAATATAATTTTAGATATATTTCTCTTTAAATAAATTTAATTTCTTTGATATCTTTTCATACATGGAACCTCGATTATAAAAAATCTATAATGAATTATACTACTATAAACTATTTGTTAAATTAACGGGTATGAATATGGATAACTAAATTATAAAAAAATATTTTTTTTACATATGTATAAAATAAATTCATTGGTTAAAAATGTTTATAGATGAAAATAATTTTGTTTGAAGGTAAATAGGGATGTTTTTATGGAAAAAATTTTTTTACGAAAAATGTGTTTTTATTTAAATAAATTAAAATTTTCATTATTAATGAATGACTTTTAATGAAATGTGAATATTAAATATTCAGTAAAATTATGTATTATTCATCTAATTACTTTTAAAAGGATTATAATTATAATTAATTTAGTTTTATTTTCAAAAATTATTTTTTATAAAAATGGGTTGGTTGTGTTTTGCAAGCTTATTGAAAAATAAATTTCTGTCACTTATAGGAATTGAATCTTGACAAATGGATTACATATTTGGAATCAGGTGGTCAAATTTTTTTAAATAGTTATTTTTTATTTTTAATCATTGTGAATAATAATCTTGTTAAGTATTTTTCACCTCAGTAATGGTGTAACGGGTGTAAAACATTTAGAAAATGCTTTAATATTGCATCAAAGAATTACTTTATCCTATTGGATGAGAAGATTTTTACCATTTCCATCCATTTTTCAAACATAGGGATACTTGGTGCCACTTTTCTTTCATTATTACCATTATATTAGTTTTGGAAAAGGATAAATAAAAAATGTCACTCTCTTGACTTTAATATCTCTAATAATTTTTCATAAGGATAAAAAGACAAAAAGTTCAGTTATAAATGAATTTTTGAATTAATAATTAATTTTTTTATCATGGTAATTTATTTATAATTTTTAGTGAGTGAATAATTACATTAAATTCTTACACAATTATAATACAGTATTATTCAATTAATAGAAAAATAAATTAAATGATTATAAAAATATTAAACATAATATGGATGTGTTAAATTTTATGATTCTAACTCCATAACTAACATGATGATGTTAAAGTCAAAGTAAATGAATTATGTAAAAAATTACTTTAATGATGTTTTATGAAAAATAATATTTTATTAAATTATTTAAAAATCATAAATATATTGAAATATGACATGAATTATGAGAAATGGTCTAAAATTTCATACCTTATCAATTTATTTTCTAATTTTATCCTTATAAGTAAAAATTTATCCCTTTCATATTGATTTTTTTGAGGTTGAGGTTAGAAATAGTTAATTATGTGGTCAAACCAAATGAAAAGGTTTTAAATGACACCAAACACTTTCTAAATTTAATTTTATGATTATATTTCAACTATAGATTCATTTACTGCAAATTTATGGAAATTTTGAGGCGATATACTTGAGAAAGATATTAATTATATTTAAATGTTTTAAGTAATTACATGTGTGTCCTTTCCCTCCTTTATAAAATAACACCATTTATCTATTTTATTCACACTAATTTGAGCCATATAGCTCGAAAAAACACTACCAAATTCTATTCTCAACATCCCTATCGAGGAAGTAGGGGTTTTGGTCTACCTAAAAGACCATTTAAAATGTCCTTATAAAGAGATCTACAGGAGACCTACTGAAGAAGAGGTAATTTTGCTACCTAACCTCATTCTATATATTTATTCTTCTACCTCCTATAAATCTAGTATTTTTTTCTCATAAATTCATGGTGACTTAGGATTAGGAGGTGATTCACATGATTCCAGTAATGATTGAATTATTCTACAATTACATTACATCAAACTGGGTTTACTATTTCTTCTTTCCTTTTGAGGGTTTATTATATGGATTCTGGTATGATTTTACAATCACTCACTCCCGATTCACTACTTTTATTCCATAGAAACTTCCAACAACTCCAACATCCATAACAATGTATATAACTTATTTTCAAAGGCAGGAAGTCAATTGGGGTTTCAAACCGAATGACACTAAGGAACTCACAGTGGTCAAGAGGATGGGCGTCTGAGCTCATCACACCATTTTTGGGGGAGCTATTACGTATTTTAGGACTCTCTAATAGATTAAATATATGTTATTGAATCTATTAATAATTCCAAAGTGTAACTAGTTACCCTAACAAAATTATATGGTTTTGAATCATTTAATGTATAAAGGTGAGTTCTATTAACGAGAGCATTTGTATGTATCTGAGGTTCTTTATATGTTTCCAATTACTAATTTAAAATGGGTCATTGTTAATATTTTGAATCCATATAATGAGACACACTAGAGATAATGGTCATCCATTTAGATGATTTATATCTAGAGTATGTGATTGAACATTTATTAGGAGTCCAATATATCCTGTTTGTAATAGGAATAAAAATCGATGTAGTTCATTTAAGTTGTACAGTTTAACATCATGTAGAAAGGACATATATGAGGGGTATTAGGAAACTGTTATTGAGCTTAATCTTGAAGAAGGTTTCCTACATATCCTTCTTGTAACAAGAATCATAGCGATCATAGTTCATTCATTCCTTCAAGACATACCCTAGGGAGGATTCCCTTGAATGGGGGGTAGTCATATTATACCATGGAATGGGGATTAAAACTATGGTTTACCTACCTAGGGAACATTTATGATACCAATGATATGACCATTTCAAATTCCTAATCCCACATGATCTATGAATGGTGTGATAAATAATGGATAGCAAGTAATTAGTCTCAACGTATATGGACTCAAGAATTCTACACTAGGGACGACCTTATGGGGTGTTTGATATGGATATTAGGCCTTAGGAAGGTATCCTTCATATTCAACTTAAAACATGAATCATAGTACTCAAACTTCAATTAGCTTCTCAATCTACTAATGGATGTGGAATAATGATGAACCATTAGAAGAAATCATTTACCAAGGGTTATAGTGTCTAATACATGGAGGTACTTACATAGATGTGGATTACAATTATAGCTCAGGCCTTAGGAAGGCATCCTACATATACTGTTTGGATAGGAATCAAAGTTCTCATAATTCATTTTGGGTTATCCGTGAATGTGACTATTGGATAATATTTGCATTTCATGGGGTTTCTTCCTGAGATGTCATAGTTGTCTACCTAACATGTTCAGGGTCTCTTTATGAAATGTATGGGGATGTATGAACATGTCATGGTTTCCTAGCGGACATGTTCCAAGATAATCACATGATCCATTTTACATGTTTAGAGAACAACATACGATATGGATGAAATGTCTAGAGGAGATAACATGTCATTTATGAATGTTCAAGGGTCTTTACATGGACAAAATTTTCATATCAGAAGGGTATCATTTGACATGGATGACATATCTAGAGGATTTCAAATGATTTATAAGATATGTCTAGAAACATTCTCATGACCTAGCCTTTATGTCTGGAGCAATTATAAATACACGGGTCACATGTCCCTATGAAATTTTATGACTTTGGAAACATGTCTGTAGGACTTTACAAAAAATGGGTTACATGTTCTGATAACTTCACAATAATTGGTTGCAATTTCTAGAGGACTTAGAAACACTTTCATGACATCTGGTGAGGACTTCAAAATACTTGGGAAACTTGTCTGTTGGACTTGAAAAAACATGGGTGATTTTTTTAGGGAACTTATCAATAATTTAGTGTTGTGTTTTGAGGACATATCAAGACTTGAGTGAAATGTTCTCTCTTTGTCACATGAAATTGACAGGTTATGCAAGGCTCATGATGAATTCACATGAAAATTAGTGAATATTCATTCGTATAATAATTATATATTCTTTAACCTTTTTTCATATGTACCTCATGTTTTTTCAAGTGTTTTATTGTTTAGTTTTTGTGTGTCCAAGTCGACATGAAGAGACTCCTTCATATAATATGGCTAGAACATAAGAAGTCCTTTTAATGATCTATAAGAAGGCCATGTAAAGCACATATTCATATCCCATGATCTATTAGGAAATTATGCAGATCCTACCTGGTGGAATAATTTTGAGGTCATGTGACTTTAGACTCTGAGAAGGCCTCTATTCTACACTCATGTGGTTGTAACTGTTTTCGTGTGTGTTTTTTTCTAAGGGGGGGAAATTTTAGACCACACCGCCAATAATCTATGCTTCCTTTCATAGTGAATATATATTAGATATAATTTGGAGTCAGTGGAGTGAGAATCACATCATGTGCTTTGTATGATCTTGTCGCATGTCATTCAAGGTTTCAAATGATAAATAGAAACATCGAGAGAACTTCACGATCATCATATTCATTGGATTTGTAAATTATCAAATTGATTTCTCATAATCATGTAAACATGTCAAATGGTATTTTCACCATTAATATAACATGTCAGATAGTCTTCATGAGATAATGGTTCTTGGGAAAAGACTTTCTCATGATTGAATAATACTTTTCTTGAGTCCTTTTCATGATTAAGATAGTTTTTTAGAGGCCTTTCTTGAGATCAAGATTGATTTTTAGGGGCCTCCCACAAGTTCATGTTATATTTTCAGGGGGATCCATCAGATTAGTCTAAAAATACAATAGGACTTCACATGATCAAGGGTGACCACACGAGGCAGATAAATCCATTTTCATGTAAATCAATGTATCTTCCCTACGCGAGAGGCTTCCTCATTTTAAAACCTCTTATTCACTATTTTCCAAGACCTCTAGCCTTTTCCAATTGGTTTTCAATCATGGTATCACATGATCAATAATGGATCTCAAAGAATAATGAAATCCTTTTCATGAAAAATCACCCAACTTTCCTTTTGTGTGTCACATGATCAATACTGGATCTCAGGATGGTGCAGGAGTATTATCACGGACAATCCCTCCACTTCTCTATGGAGTTTAACGAGCATCACAATATTGAATGGACATGTCCATGTTCCTTCCCATGATGAATGTGATGTGACAACATACTCTCATGTGACTAGATCATCATGTATCTAGGGGCTCTATGAGGTCTTCCCAATCACATAAACACATCACATGAAAAAGCAACACAATTCTCCATCACATGAAGCTTATGTATTTTTCACCCTATATTTTATAAAATTATTTGTATGATAGTGAGGTGTTTTTTGATTAACAAGATGCACGATTGGAGGAAATCATCTCCCATACTTCACATGATCATCATCACTTGTCTGGATTCTTTCACATGAACATGAGGGGTTTTTAGAGGGGATTCTCGTTATCATAACCAAATCATGTACAACTCATGATTTAGTTTCATTTCCTTCCTAGTTTCATGTGGTCGTGTGTCCTTTTGGAGGTTACAATATCCTCATGTTTGGGACACCTTGACTTCATTTGGTCATGATACTCATTAATTTATTTTTTGGTGAAAATAAAGCTCTTACTTTAGGTATTTCTTAAATACTAGAATTTACAATGCTTATTTGGTGGGTGTCAACAAATTCCCCCCTTAAGAGTAAGGTCTGTACTGATAAGGACTCAGTTTTAAGGAAAGTAAATTCCCACCTGGTTCCTTGGGGATTCTTTTGATTAGTTTATTAGATGGTCTTTGGTCTTCTAGGTGACCTTTATTATTCTATGAAACATCCTCTAAATATGGGAGCAAGGGGAAGGATCATTTCACCAGTGACATTGAACTCAATATATCTTTTGATTTCTCTGATCGCATGACTACTTCTCAAATTCTCAGCCAAAGATCCATTTAGAAATACCTATCCACATAATCTAATCAAAACACTACTCCCCAAGACTATTTTTTGAAATCCTACTATGTGAATAATTTTTCTCAATACTTGTTCAAACAACCATGAATCGACTTTTGATAATTTTCTTGATCCTTGAGACATTTCCTCGACTGTATGGACATCCTGGAGACTTCAAATGGCCCACTAGCTTTGTTTTTTGATCACTTGATCATTAAGTGGTTTTCATTACTATCTTTGGGTCGCACGATTTCCAGTTTTATGATAGATGATGCAGTCACGAGATTCTATATGGGTCATGTGATTCGTGAATCCTATGTGGGTCATGATATTTGTGATACCTACATCAAGTCATGAAATCTCAAATCCTTTATTGGTTCATGTAATTCACATGATGTTGTCTTATTCATGCATCTCTTTTGATAAAACTTATCATTCATATGAAATGTGATTCTTATTTTCATATAGATGGTTTCTAGTTATCATAAATTTCCCAATGCAAGCGGACAAAGGGATATGAATACTATGAATCAAAAAATTAAACCTTATTATCAGGGGTCTTATGACAGTGAGTATTTTAAGGGGCTTCTCCCATATAAAACTCTGATATATCTCCTATCACACCAGTTTTCTTTGTATGGATTTAGCATACAGTTTGATGATGTAATTACCTCACCTAATTAAAATCTTCCAACTTGATAGAAATCATCTTCCCTTGACTTTGTTCAAATGATTATTTTTTAAGACATTAAATTGTTCATAGAACACTCTTAGGGGATGTCATATATGTTAGTGAAATCCCCTCTAGTTCCTCACAGTTCTGATCTTTCCCACACTACAATTTCTCAAATTTATTCAAGAATAATAATCTTCTCCTAGAATACTCTGTGAAGTGGTTGGGTCTCCAAGTGATAAATACAACATAGTGGTAAATTCTATGATGAATGGTCATGGCCATTACTTTTCATATAGAGCTTCTAAGAATTCTTTGACCAGCTGCACACTATTAATATTTATGAGGTTACATGGATTTCTCAGTTCATCATGTATCATCAGTTGAAGAATTTTAAAGAGATTACTAGACACAGGTTTGATGATACTAATTACTTCCATATGTATCATGGAGATGTAGGGATCATCATTTAGGGAATTTATCGACTGGGAGGGATGTCTTCTCTTGGGGATATGTATGTTGAGTTTATTCCTTCCATCGATGGTGGGGAGGACCCAAAAAACCCTAATCATGCAAAGGGACATTATTTCCACCATGTAGAAGAATTTAAGGAAGGATATGAACCTATGATAACTTAATTAATTTAATAATTGTATTAACATATTGCTTTTTTGAAGAAAGACTCAGCAAACTACTATATACCCTCATCAGTTCCCTTCACAATAGGTTCATGATAACACATTATCTTATTGGTAGATCCTTGAGGCTAGGTAGTATACCACCTAGGGATATCGGATGATATTGGAGGTATCCCCAATCCATCATCTATAGAGGTTTTTATCCATGTTACTAAACAAAATGATTTTACTAGATGGGAATGCATGCTAGGGAATTTGAGTAGGTAGACTGGTGATGAAATCTCAATTATCATAAGGGAGGCCTCTTAGTCTATCCATAACAACTCTTTCAAGCCTTTTCATATAATTTTCCATATCCAATATGGATACATTCTGTACATGATTATAGGACACTTCTCATTCCTATTTAGCTGGATATGAGATAATTTATACTCTTAAAAATATCATAAAACTACTTGGATCCCTGATGATTCATTTTGACCTAGGATATTTAATATTTCTAGGGTTGAGGCGATGTCGGTACGCCCTGATGCATCTACAGACATGTTGATATTCCCTAATAGTTTCAACATCATGACCTATCCCACACTGTTTGTTCTATTTTTTTATAATGATAGTGGCTCTCTTGGTGAGTAGTCATATAAAACCTCTCTTTGGGATAGGTTTATTGTAGTATGTGTAAATGATAGGATTATTTTTGAGGCATATAACCCATATTGGGTAGCTCTCTAATTTTTCTAAATTCAAAGGGTTTATCCTCTCCCTTTAGATGGCATGTGGGTAGAATAGTATCCCAATCTTATAAACCTATTTTGGCTTATATTGGCACATGAAGATGAATTTGTGGATTATTATTACAACTAATTGAGAGCCTATCTTAATATCCTAGGAATATTCCAATGTGTTGGTGGGAGCCAACTTGGGTGGTTTTCTGAATCAATTGGTCCATCAAGTGCACAAAACATGTTCTTCACTGATCCCCTTATTTGTAGTAGTAATGGATTTGATTCAGTATTTGGTAGATCCTCCAGGGAAAATTCTCATCATAGTTAAAAACAACCCATTATAGGGAATGATTTTTTTGGGTAGGTAGTTACTTAGATATCAATGATAGACGATGCATCGTCTGATAGAAGGGAACATAAAATATATTCTCTTTCATCTTCATCAGCTCATCCAATTATTCCTCCTTATGACATTCCCACCCTAGTTGTTATAGATGAAAGAGTATTTTAAAGGAAATTTTGGTTGAAAATACTTACTCTGGTTACATGAGACTCCCTTGGATTAGTTCCATGGACAAGATAAACACCTTCAGTAGTTCTTTCACAATCTGGTGGGAAATGGTATTGATTTCCATCCATTGTATTATATCATGTGAAAAATTGTCTTGAATATTCAGTAATTTTATTTTTCTAAAGTGGAATTTCATGGTTATGATGATGGAAGTCCCCTGGTTAAATTAATAAGGGAATACTTATAGCTTTTTGAATAGATACATCATATAATATTTTATCTACATTCCTAAATGGATGAATTGACCACCCAGATGGAAAAACAGGAGGATGTATTAGCTCACTCAAAGTCTGATATTTCTATTTCATATTCCATATTGGAAACCATCAAAAAGGTAGTTCAATAAATTTCCCCTCTTTTTTAACTCTTAGTCATCGAGCAGTAGGAGAAGAAGCAGGGTAGACTACACTTCGTTACTCAATCGAAAATTCTCCCCAAACTCTGAATTGTTTTGGAAAATTATGGTAATCAAATATTATTATATTCTTATCAGAAATGTTTTTAGATGGAATCCCTGGAGAGGATCTGGAATGTGTATATTACTCCTTCTTATGAACCTTATAAATGATTAAATCCTATTAATATTACATTTCATTGTCCAGCTTTCTTTTAATCATAATGTGCATGACATTTCATTCATATGATTTTTCATGGTTTATTAATGATACCCATCCATTCCATAATACCTATATTTTAATTCTTAAATCACAACATATTAATCTTGATAATTTCCCATGAATTCCCACCAACATGAGATTCTTCATTGATGTACCTGCTCCATTAGTCCTCATATCACCTGATTTAAAAGGATAACGTGGGTCAAACATATACCCTAGAGGAAGAAATATTTTATTTTTACCAATGATATTGGATTTAGGGAGCATGTATTCATTTTTTATAGGGATAATTAATGGTTTCTATAATCTTTATATATTTTTTATTTCACTAATTGTTTCCTTTGTATCGCATAGGGAAATCTTAGCGGGTGTGGACTCACCTTTTTCTCAGCATTCCATCTTACGAGTTTCTAACATGAAAATTTTTATGCCTTTTCCATTTTATGAGTGATCAATATTTCCTAGATCTAACAAAGTGCATTTATAGTGATCAGAGACTTTAATTTTTCCCAGGATTCCATTTTCAGGTTTTCAACCATGTGAGAATTGTCTCTTTCAGTTGGAAATTTTAAGTTATTTCATATTAAAACATTTTGATTTTTGATTTTAAGTAAATACACCTTAGAAAAATATATCTAGTAATATATGATTCAAAAAGTAATGTTATTAATTCATTTTAATGTCATGAGGTACGGACATATTTCTTAAAGTTTAATGTCTTTCAGTAAGGGAATCTTCCATGCAGTTTGATATCATGTGGTAAGGATGTAAAATGTTATAGAGTTAATAGTCTTACTATTAGGAGATGAAACAATATGAATTTTAGATTATTGCTACCATGACATGAAAATAATAAGGTGATGGGTTAGACATATCGGGGATGAACAAAAAAACTCTAAGGTGTTGAGTTTCTCCGTGATGGTGACGGGGCTCTGATTAAAATGGGACAAACATGCTAGGGATGACCCAAAACACCATAAGGAGATGAGTTACACCATGGTTTTGTTAGGGATCATGTGGATTGGATATCCTTTCCTACAAGGAGGATATTACTCAAGTTGGTGAGTCATAGAAACTTATTCATGATCCAATAAGGCATATATGCATGGTCAATTATATGTGTCCTCACTCCCTTCCAAGGGCCATGAAAGATTTTGGAGATAGTATTAGGGGGTTATAAAATATAAGGGAAGTCGAGTCCACCTTGATAGATGTAATATTAGTTGTTAAAATCATATTTCTATTAGATTGAATCAATGATTATGGAATGGTGTAGATATACGATGGATGACACATAACAACCTAAGGTGTTGGATTCTTACGCAGTGTCACCAGGGGATCATGAGGATTGGAGTTCCATAATTTTAAGGGGGGACACATCTAGAAGGTAAATAAAAATAATTTATGCATGAGCTAGAAGGGATTACATGTCTGGTCAAGTAGAGGTCTCCCCACCTCTTTTCCAAGGGTCATGAATGATTTTTGAAGACTTAAATGTATTGATGATGAAGTGGGGTATGGAGAAAATAACTATAAATGGTTCTAGAACCCTATGTATGTTTATATTTATGTTGGGAGGATCTGGACCTACACCCTTTGGTTTCGAGTCATGTGGTGTGGGCCATCAAAATATTTGGGAATGGAATGTCGTATTTCTTCTTTGTGAAAGGGTACAATATAAAGAGATGTAACATTGAGGATGTTGAATCTTCCTAAATAGTCTAGTTATAGTTATTTTAAATCATGATCTAGGAACATATGAGTTAACTAATTGTGGGAATCGGTGGGTACAGATTCACCCTTGGTAACAACAGGTGCCTATAATTTTCCTCATGGTCAATAAAATAACACCTAGATTTAAGGGTGTGGTCTTCCTTGGATCCAAGGGTTTGATTGGATGAACCGGTCCCTGTTACCATTTTTCTATTTTTAATAGCCAAGAGAAATGAATCCTATTGTCTATGGGGTTATAGGAGATGAATATAAACTAAAAAATTAGTTATGTCATCTCAGAATTCAAATACATAAAGGTTGTTCATAGAAGGTCTAAGATTCAAGAAGGGTTAGAGCGCTCATAATATTGTTTCACTACCTAGTCAACACATTATCATAATGAGGATATTTAAAAAAACATTACTCTAAATTTTTCCTAGATTAGGTGGTCTAGGGAATATGGCCAGGCTAATACTAGGGCCACAAAATGGTCTCTATAAGAATTAGGCCTCTATTATTTGAACTCTGTCTTTTTTCTAAACTCTATAGGTGAAGAGTTTAGAAAGATAAGAATTTAATTTTTATCAAGATTCCCTTTTAGGATTTTTAACCTAAATTTTTTTGTTTCTCCTTCACTAGAAGTTTAGGGTCTTACGATTAGAACATCAACGGCTAAATTTTTAGGTCATACAGCTTTTACCAAAGTGCATGTAGTTTAATGTCATGATTCCTATGGACCTGCCATGGAAAGGTTACATAATATTCTAATTAGGATACCCAGAATAAAGATTCATCCAACATCCTTTTTATCGGGAGATGAAAATGTTGTAAATCATTGATTGAGGTTCTCAAGTCAGGAGTGATGATATGGGAAAATCATGTTGGGCATGACCAAAAATACCATAATGTGTTGAGTTTTATGAAGATGACACTAATCTCAAAATGTTCAGAAATACATTCCTACATGGGACAATATTTCTCTATTTTGGTATGTCAAATCCCTTATGCTGATCCACCACTTGAATTCTCAAATAGATAGATCTATTCTCTATGCCAAGGGTGTGAAAGGTTTCTGGAATCCTATGGCACTCAAGACATGAAGTTTTATTGATGGGTTTAGGTACTTAAAGTATAATGGAAGAACCCCATAATCTGGTTGACTGGGGTCAGGTTCTTGTAGTCCTTTGATAAGGAAAGATAATTGGGGGACAATATGCATATTTTATCATCATATAGTGGGGACATATCTCTAGTATATTTTAACATCATGTGATAATGATGGTTTCCTTACTATTTCACATCATTAAGTAAGGACGTTTAGTTTTAGTTTAACTCTATGAAGTAAGGGATTTTCTGTAAAGTTTAATGTCATGCATTAAGGATGTGGGAATCAACATGAAATTGTACAAGATATACTCAATGAAAATATTCATTGTTAAGAGGCATTTAGATGCAGATAACATCATTTCCCCTAACATAGGACTATTTATAGGTATCCATATATCATATCCCTTCTTATGTAGATCTATCATATGTGAAAGAAATCCATATATAAATCTGAATCTTGTGTAGTCTGAGTGAACATGTATGAATAAAATATTTTTAAATAGAGGTATGTGCTACTATTATGTCTATTATTTCTTAGGTCTCTCTATGAATATTGTAAGGGTGGGAATCATGCCATAATATGGTCCTAATGAAGACCCCTCTACATAGATCTGAGTCGTATGATGTGGATATGTGTGGCTAGCTCAAAGAAATTAAGTCTTCAAATAAGCTGAATACATTAGAATGGATGGGTACAAGGA
Organism: Viscum album; assembly: GCA_963277665.1. Taxonomy (NCBI): domain Eukaryota; kingdom Viridiplantae; phylum Streptophyta; class Magnoliopsida; order Santalales; family Viscaceae; genus Viscum; species Viscum album. The sequence goes on along the minus strand of OY728167.1, from coordinate 800,916,712 downwards.
TAAGATGTCAAAATATAAGTTTGAAAATGGGTGTGACACACATAGGTGTAATATTGAGATTGTTTGAATCCTCTTGAATATTTTGTATTGGTCGGATTAGAATATCAAGAGGGGGTTGAATTGAGTTCCTAAATAAAATTTTTGTTTAAAACTTGTTTTATAATGATCCCCCAATTATAAAACGGCCCAGTTAATTAAGGCAGTAGAGATGTAAATGTCTAGTTGGTCGAAAAGTTTCTCAAAGGGTGATTAGTCCTCAGTTGAATTGGTGTAAAACACTTATTCAACCTTTGAAACAAGTTTACTGAATTAAACATATACACACACTAACCAAAACTAACTATCTAAGTGAATGAAAAACAGTTTTATGTTTTAGAAATTATAAACAGCGGAAAATAGATAAAATAGAGTATAACAAAATATAGTGCATAGTAAATTAAAACAAGAGGATCGGTCTCAAGTTGAGACTTAATCCTCTACACTTGGTGATCACATACCACCATGAAGTTTATATTAACAATAAACTTGATACACAGTCTATATCAGGCTTTACAATAGTTTTCACAAATTGTCCAGGGTTCACACCCTCTTCCACAATTCTTCGTGGGAAAAAAATAGTACAGACCACACATGGTCTCTTCCACAGTTATACATGGGAAAAAATGTAGGTGAAGTTTGATGTGAGTATATTCAGTATACTCCAATTTAAGAATAGGAGACAGTGTGTGTAACACACAGACACACACACTTCTCAGAAATGTAAAATAAAGGAACACAATAGAGCTAATATTATAAGCTTGAGTTTAGAAAGCTCTATGTGTTTGCAGTTCAACTCTTTACTCCTTGGAGTGAAGAATTTGATGTTGGAGTATTTCTATGAAATTTGTCTTCAAAATAGAGTTTCGCAACTCCAAGTTCTGGATTTTAGTGTACTACTTCTGGTGTTGATCAGAAGTTGATGAGGCACAGAAGGCAGCTTTGAAATTATTCTCACGAAATGATCTTCTTAAGCTTCTTGGATTCTCAGTGTAAGTGTCGAATGGTTCTTATTTGATCTAGCAAGTAAGCTCTTTTCATGTACAGACGCACTTAACCTCTACTCATCACCCACTTGTATATCACACGTTTATTTCTTTCTTGGTCTTTTCTTTTTATACATGAGGCATGACAATAGGATTGAGTAGATCAAGTGCAGTTTTTCTCAAACCTCGTACTGTTCCCACATATGGTTTCTTGAAATGTCTATAATCAACATTAATTAATTTCAGAAGCATTTAATTTATCAAATATGACCGTTATAATAGTCTTAATAATATGAAAAAGTATGGAAGAGTAAGCATTAGTAGACTGGTAATAGTAGCCTTCGAATCAGTAGGCTTCAAGAGCAGGTGCACATCAGCAACCTCCAACTGTATCCTTCCATTGGTAACTTTCAATCGGTAACCTTCAGCGATAGGCTTGCATCAGCGACCATGCATCGATGAACTTTTCATCGGTGACCTTTGAATTGGTAACCTTTTCATCAGTGACCTTTGTGTAACACCCCAAGATTTCATGGTACATTATCTCTTCAAAGTAATTCAATAACTTGTATTATATGAAACACTGAGTTCGAGCGCACCACGACTTACCAAACTAGCCATTCAATTTTTTTTATGAATAGTATTTACTGGATTTTGAATTTTATATACTCCATATAATTTTTACTTATGTATTATGTGTTTCTTAGACATATTATAAGAAAAAATTCAGTTTTTCAGATAAAAAATATATTTTTCAAAAAATGAAATTTTACCACCTTTTAATGGGGAACCCTTTTTAAATCCAATATTTGACACTTTTACATATTCAATCTGAAAAAATAAAATTCTTCTTTAGAATTGTGATATTAAAATTTACTTTGGATGAAATTTTGGTATTTTTCTAATAATGATCATTTTTTAATGAATAGTGAAAAATATTATATTTTAATTCAAAACTGCCTTTTTATATAACTTATTTATATGGTTAGATTATCTTATTAAATGGTTTTAAAGTGTAATTATATTATATTTTTACCATTTAATCCAATGTTTGTCATTGGAAGAAATTTCACTTTGAAATTGGGCTTAAACAAGTGTCAATCTTTTGATAGTTATTATTTCTTAAAAACACGCTTTTTGTTTTAACAACGGGAATTAATTTTAAATTAATTAATCCAAATTATATATTTTTAATTTGGTAAAATAGAAATAATTTATGAATTTGGAATATCAAATATATCTTAGGCTGAATTTTTGGTATTTTTCTGAAAAACATCAATTTTAGATGAATAGTGAATCTACTAAGTAGTAGTTAAAAATATGACTTTTTCATTTAAATGAAATTTTACCGCTTCTGTGAATTGAATTTCAAAAATCCGACATACATGGTTGTTATTAGTAAGTAAAATGATGTTCAATAAGATGAAAATAATTTTTGGTGAATAGTAACTTTTGACTTTTATTTACCACAGTTAAAGGTAAATAGGGTAATTAAAGGTAAAAAGAATATTATAATAATAAAAAATTACCTTCACACTTGTCCTAACCTTATTGGATGAGTAATGAACGAACATGGGCATCCTTGGGTCTATTTTGGGATCCCATGGATCCCCTTAAGAATGATAATGACACTTAATTTTAATTAACTTAAAGTAAAGACAAAAATGACATTAAAAAATATCTTTTAGTATATAAATTTTTACATGGGGTAATATAAGTCATATTTTAGACTATAAATAATCATTGGAAAGATAAAACTATTTCCTAAATTACGGTAATTTTTTTTATAATTTTTATACATCGAATAAATTAAATTATTTATGACACCATAATGATGTAGTATTTACATCATTAATAAATGATTTAAATAAATAAGATTATTAATATTAAAAAAATATCCAAAACCTGTCCAATTATTATTGGAGTATTTTATTTCGACCATGAGTCATCTTATATTCGATGTTAATTAGTTTTGGACCTTTAGAAACCGAATATCACTTTATAATAAAATAATATTTTCACATTTTCCTAAAGAACCCCTCCTCCCCCTTATAAAAGGACACCACTTATAAACCATTCCACACACCTATAAAGCCCCTTGGATCATCCAAACCCTACCCAAATAGTCTCTCAAGATCTTCCTATTCCTCTTAGAAGCCTTACCTTAGGCAGAAGGCACTTCAAGAAGTCCTTTTGGTTCAAACCAAAGGAAGGTACCCAAATTAAAGGTAATGCATTATCTTAAAATTATTTTGTTTTATTTTGTTTTATTTTACTTCTCAAACCCCCTAAACTATTATATTCCTTTATTTTATAACAACATAAGTATCCTAAATATACTAGGATGTTTTTATGAGAAGGATTAGAACTACACATACACACACCTCTATCTAATGGGTGAAGAACATACTGTTTCTGTGGATGGAAAACTAAAGCCTCATGAAACGATGATTGTTCGATTATCTCATACCGCCTCTCATGGTGGAAATTAATATGTAATTGTATTTATATATGATATATATATTCTTCTTATGTTTTCTTTATTCTTCTTTATTTTTCATTTATATCATTATTTTATGGTTTCCATTATGGGTAAAACGTGATAATTTCATTTGAGGAAGTACGGACTACCGCCCCCTCAAAATGATATGACTTGTTAATGCCTCATGTGGGATGTATAAAGGATGTATTTAATGATATTATATATTTTATTATACTTGAATTATAATATACCTATGTATCATTATGTTTTAATTCCATTAAAATAAAAAATAGATATGAAAGTAGCGTTCATGCGTATGTACGGCTTACTGTCTCCATGAATGGTACAATTCATTTCTTATCTCCAAATGTTATGTACTATTATAAATACATATATATATTGGATATATAATATATATATGATATCTAAATCATTTATACAATTCTGTATATAATTTAATTTAGACCACATGAAAAAATTGTAGTTATAACAATTTCATTTTTGACTCAAGTTCCGAACATCGATAAAATATCCAATATGAACTCAAATAATTAACTAATTGTTATAGAAAGGTAATAAGTGATATAAAAGGAATAATAAACTTGAAAAAATTTCTTAATCTAGTTTAAATTTACTTAATTTTATTATTTAGGAAAAACAAGTAACATACAAGACAAGTCATACATGAGGTAAGGAGTTTCTTATCTCACTTTTAATTTCCTGATATTTCCAATGTTCACCACTTATTTATTGCATGTGGTGTATATAATACCCCATTTTTGTATTATTTGTGTAATATACTTTAATTTATTGGTATTTACATCATCATTTTATTATCCTTCTTTCATGGGGTGTATATTTTGTAAATTACCAAATCAGTAAGGGAATTTCAAATTTCAATTTCCACTCATTGGGCTTTACACATACATCATTGATTATTTTACTCCAACATTATATATGGAATCACTGTTTATTATTTATGTAGTAATTTCCACTACCCTTTGTGTGGATATAATTTTTATACACATAATCACTCCACTGGTAATTTCTCAAGTCATTGATATGAACTTGATAAGGGTAATCTTTACTCAATTTCCATTCATTGAGTTAAACATCCAAGTCATTGGTGCTGTATTTACAAGAATATGTGTGAATTTCCTTTGATTTATTTACACTGAATATCCAATGATATTGAGTGTATTTATATTTTTCACACATAATTATGTCGTTGATTTATCCTTAACCTAAGGATATGGTCTTTATAAGGGATTTCATCTCAATTTACATTCCATTGGAACTTCTTTGTTGTTATGTGCCAATTAACTTTTATATGGTGTATATAATGTACTTCGACATAGTATACCATGAATCCCTTTATTCTCAGGATATTATGAATTTTTTATTACCTCAATTATTTGTGTTCAAGTGTCTCTCTTTTGATTAGGAACTCTAACTAAAATATCATTTTGAATGTTTTAATGATTTATTCTTCTAAATCGTACTCATTAATTTCCATGTTTTAAAAATGGTTTTGAGGATTTATTTATATGGACATTAATGTTTTAAAATTAAAATTTCTTTTATAAGTTTCAAGGTGGTATGGGACACTTTGATTCAAAAATCTATTTTAAACGACTTCTTGATAAATAGTGAAACTTTTAAATGTTTTCAAGAAAAATGGGGATATTTCTCTAAAATAGCATTGATGATTATTTTCATCTATGTTAATATCCTTTATTTTTCTTTATTGAGGTTGATTTACCATAATACAATCTTTCATATTGTATTTAATTAGTTATGTTTTACTTTGGATGTGATATTTTTATACCATTCATGGTTTGTGGTTAAATTATTGACATCTCGTATGCTAGTTTTAGTACGAATGTCTAGATTATGGTTCAACATTTTCATATGAGGAATTAATTGGACTTATTAAGTGTAGGGTGGATCCCTCTATAGCTCCTCGATGCATCAGTAGGTCTCATGAGACAAACTAGTGTCTTGGAACAAGGCCTTGACAAAATCTTATTTGTTGTCTTGGCACAAGGCCTTGACTATGTGGTTATGAAAGTCTGGAATTATGCATTCCATCATTATGAAATTGGCTATTGATATTTAATGTGATTATTGAACTAGTATAATATCCATGTGAATAAGTAAATGGAATTATTTTGATTTATATTTTCCATATTATTATAAAGTTCAAGTTTAAAAGGCTTTGTTTTAGTTTATACATTGCCTTAAATATTTATGCATATTTATGAATGTTTCTGCTATATTGTTATCCTTATTGAGCATCTGAGATCACCCATTTCTATGTTTTATTTTTCCCAAGATGTGAAGAATTATTTTACGATTAACCTACATGAATAGACTAGGGGATTGTCTAAGGGATATGAATGTTTCCAATGGATATAATTTTCTTGTTTTTTTCATTTTATAATGTAATGTAAAACTTATGAATATATCTAGTGCTTCCAAGGCTAATAAACTGATCAGTCTTTCAGGATTTGATCCCTTGTGATCATTCCAAAGTATTGTAATAATGCACCAACTCTGGGTAACTGGGGTTGAGGTGTTATAGTCGGTATCAAAGGAAGTTTAGTACAAACCTTGGAATCTAGATTTAGATAAACTCTGATTATAGAATGTTACCCAAAGATAGAATTTGAGGATTAGTATAGAAGAACTTCCTAGAATTTTGGTAATGTATATATTTTGTGAGTTTTCCAAGCAATAAATCCCTGTCTGGATACGAGTTGGTAGAGGCAGCTCTGGCACATATGTACCTAGGGGTAAAACCCAAAAACACCGCTTTGAGCTATACTCGAATAGGAACTGGTGCATGACAATGGGTCTTGCTGCACTGTTGGTTACGATACTCTCGAGGGATATTCTTAGGATAATTCACATTTTCTTTACAAACTGATATGAAGGATTTTAATATAAGATGAAAAATAAATAACCTTGGTTAATATCAAGGTGTTTTAGATTGAAAATAAGGTGTTATGATATTCTCTAAATGATTTTATGACTCACACTATGATTTCTTGTGTTAGTCAATGGCTGGATTCTAGGGAAGTTATAGTAACATTGAACATGATGTACAAGGTGGGAACAGTGGTGGAAATGAGAAATGAAATGGAATGTTGATAGTCATAAAACATATCGTGTTCATGCCGAATCAGTTTTACAAAAATATGATCAACAAAATATATATTAACCAACTCCCGGACTCAACAAAGAAGAGGAAGGTGGTAAATGATAAGAGCTCCAGCAGTAGAGACCATGGAGAAAAGAAAGATCAATTTACATCATGCAGGAAATGTGGAAGGAGACACCTAGGAAAGTGTCTCAATAGAACAAAGAAATTCTTTATGTGTGGGAAAGAAGTACATAAAGTAAAGAACTGCTGAGGAAAATTGAAGAGTACTATGGAAGAAAATAAAAATGATCCCAAGAATCTATTTACTATAATTTTCCTTAAATGTAGGGGACTTGGGAATTACCCAAGTGCATGCAATATTATATAGGGTAACCTCTTGGTCAAGAAAGAACTTATGTGAAAATAAATGGATGGTGAAATGTTTAAAATTATTAGTACTCTTTTTTGATGGGATTACTTTGGAATACATTTCTCTTGTATGTGTAACCCTACTGTTTGTTATGTGAAAATGCTATTCGAGGAAGAATTATATTTTCTTTTGTGGATATAGTTATAAATAACCATTTGGGTTTATATGATCCTTGAATTTGAGGCAATTATAGGTTATTAATTTTTGGGATGAAAATGTGAGGTATGAGATAACATTTGTGGTTAAATTATGTTTTGGTTATCTATATCATTTTTGGGAATATTATAAAATTATATAGTTTTTGAAAAAGTACAACACACAGACCGTGTGACAACCCATCACATCGGAAAAAGTAGTGGGAATTGAACCCACAACCAAAGTGCGACTGGGATTTATCACTTACCACTAGACTACGTGAAGTCCCTGGTTATTATGACTAATTATTTTTAGTTAAATGATTTTATGGATCAAAAATATGTTTATTTTGGTAACTTAGGATTTATCCTTAGTATAGGAAAATGATTTGGTGATTAAGTGATAAATGTTATTTTGGAATATGTTCACTCTTTTGGTAGAACTATATACCTAAGGAAAATAGAGTACTATGGGATTTCATTTGAGGAGTAATGGTGAGTTTTTATCTATTTTTTTATTGCGGATTTATAACGATTTGGGTTATTTATGGAAATTATTAACCTATCATAGAGAATATGTGATTAGGTTAATTACTTTTAAGTATGTGATTTTAAGAGTAGTCGATGATATTTGGAGATACAATTTAATGTCAAAGACTACGTAAGAAAGTTCTTCTTAGTTTTGGGTTTCAATATTAGTTTCGATTATATTAAAATATTTTATGGACAATTGTTTATTGAATTGTATTTATTGAACTTTGGGTAATTTTGGTTTAATTTTAAGATTAGTATTTCTTTCTCTAAAGGATTATCCTTTTTTGGGATCATCTGATCATTTACTAAACATTTTGGTTTTGGTTAATCTCTAAAGAAAAGGGAAATATATAGCTCATCCGTTGTGGATTATGTGATTCTCTATAAGTTGATTCTATCACTTCAAGTGTGACTAAGTCATCTTGAATAATCATCATTTGGAGTGAAAGATGAGTTTGTGGTAAGAATTAGATAAAGGATGAAACTCTACTTGTCAAGTATAAATATTTTTTTTTCTTATCATACAAATAAATTAATTATTAAACTTTAGGGAAGGGATATTAAAACTAAAAATTTGTTATCCTAATGCTTTATGTTTTTTTGAACTGATGATATATTAAATCATCATAGATTGATGGCTTTGAGGCCCTCAATTTTACACTTATTTGTGATTGATGACCTCAATCACTTCCTATAAATATTTACATTTTCCCTCAAATTATGTGTCTCTAATTTTCACCAATGTTCTCCTAATTGGGATCATAATTTGGTAGTGACTTTTCCATTTCTCTTTCTCTCTTATTAAGACTAAATTTTATTAACCCAATTTCTAATGTGGATTTTCCACAAAGGTATTTTTCTATTTTTAACCTTTTATTTTCATTGAAGGAGGGGATATTGTAACACCCCAATATTTCATGGTAGATTATCTCTACAAAGAAATTCAATAACTTGTACTATATGAAACGCTGAGTTCAAGCGCACCTTGACTTACCACACTAGCCATTCAAAAAAAACTATTATGAATAGTATTAACTGGATTTTTAATTTTATATACTCCATATAATTTTAACTTATGTATTATGTGTTTCTTATACATATTATAAGAAAAAATTCAATTTTTCAGATAAAAAATGTAATTTTCAAAAAATGCAATTTTACCACCTTCTAATGGAGAACCATTTTTAAATACAATATTTGACACTTTTACATATTCAATTTGAAAGAATAAAATTATTATTTATAATCGTGATATCAAAATTTACTTTGGATGAAATTTTGGTATTTTTCTAATAATGTTCATTTTTTAATGAGTAGTGAAAAATATTATATTTTAATTCAAAACTGCCTTTTTATCTAACTTATTTATATGGTTATATTATCTTCTTAAATGGGTTTAAAGTGTAATTAGATTATATTTTTAACATTTAATCCAATGTTGGTCATTGGAAGAAATTTCACTTTGAAATTGGGCTTAAAAAAGTGTGAATCTTTTGATAGTTATTATTTCTTAAGAACACGCTTTTGTTTTAACAACAGGAATTAATTTTAAATTAATTAATCCAACTTATATATTTTTAATTTGGTAAAATAGACATCATTTTTGAATTCAGAATATCAAATATATCTTAGGCTGAATTTTTGGTATTTTTCTAAAAAACAACAATTTTTGATGAATAGTGAAACTACTAAGTAGTAGTTAAAAATCTAACTTTTTCATTTAAATGAAATTGTACCGCTTCTGTGAATTGAATTTCAAAAATCTGACATACATGGTTGTTATTATTAAGTAAAATGTGTTTCAATAAGATGAAAATAATTTTTGGTGAATAGTAACTTTTGACTTTTATTTACCATGGTTAAAGGTAAATAGGGTAATTAAAGGTAAAAAGAATATTATAATAACACAAAATTACCTTAACACTTGTCCTAAACTTATTTGATGACTAATGGCCAACCATGGTCATCCTTGGGTCGATTTTGGGACCTCATGGAGCCACTTAAGAATGATAATGACACTTTATTTTAATTAACTAAAAGTAAAGACAAAAATGACCTAAAAAAATATATTTTAGTATATCAATTTTTACATGGGGTTATATAAGTCATCTTTTAGACTATAAATAACCATTAGAAATATAAAAATATTTCCTACATTATGGTAATTTTTTTATAATTTTTAGACATCAAATAAATTAAATTATTTATGACACCATAATGATGCAGTATCTTCCTCACTAATAAATGATTTAAATAAATAAGATTGTTAATATTTAAAAAATATCCAAAACCTGCCCAATTATTATTGGATGATTTTATTTCGACCATGAGTCATCTTATATTTGACATTAATTATTTTTGGACCTTTAGAAACTGAATATCACTATATAATAAAATAATATTTTCACACTTTCCTAAAGAACCCCTCCTCCCCCTTATAAAAGGACACCACTTTTAAACCATTCCACACACCTTTCAAGCCCCTTGGCTCAACCAAACTCTGCCCAAATAATATCTCACGATCCCCCTCTTCCTCCTAGAAGCCTTACCTTATGCATAAGGTACTTCAAGAAGTCCTTTTTGTTCGAAGGAAAGGAATTTACCCAAATTAAAGGTAATGCTCTCTCTTAAAAATCATTTGTTTTATTTTGTTTTATTTTACTTATCCAACCCCCTAAACTATTTTATTAATTTATTTTATAACAACACCAGTATCCTAAATATTCTAGTACATTTTTATGAGAATGATTCTAACTACACATACACACACCTCCATCTAATGGGTGAAGAACATATTGTTTCTATGGATGGAAAACGAACGCCTCACGAAACGATGATTGTTCGATCATCTCATACCACCTCTCATGGTGGCCATTAAGATGGAACTTTATTTATATATGATATATATATTATTTTGATGTTTTCTTTATGCTTATGTATCTTCCATTTATATCATTATTTTATGGTTTCCATTATGGGTAAAACGTGATAATTTCATTTGAGGAAGTGCGGACTACCGCCCCCTCAAAATAATATGATTCGTTAATGCCTTATATGGGATGTATAAAGGATTTATTTAATGATATTATATATTATATTATACTTGAATTATAATATACCTATGTATCATTATTTTTTAATTCCATTAAAATAAAAAATAGAAATTAAAGTAGCGTTCATGCTTATATACGACTTACCGTCTCCATGAACAGTACATTTCATTTCTTGTCTCCAAATGTTATGTACTGTTATTAATACATATATATACTGGATATATAATATATATATGATATATAAATCATGTATATAATTCTGGATATAATGGAATTTAGACCACATGATAAAATTGTAATTATAACAAGTTCATTTTTTACTCAAGTTCCGAACATCAATAAAATATCCAATATGAACTCAAATAATTAACTAATTTTTATAGAAAGGTAATAAGTGATATAAAAGGAATAATAAACTTGAAAAATGTTATTAATAAATTCTAAATTAACTTAAGTTTATTATTCAAGAACAACAAGGAACATACAAGATAAGTCGGACTTGAGGTAAGGGGTTTCTTATCTCACTTTTAATTTCGTGAGATTTCCATTGTTCACCACTTATTTATTGCATGTGGTGTATTTAATACCCCATTATTGTATTATTTGTGTAATATAATTTAATTTATGGGTATTTAAATCATCATTCTATGATCCTTCTTTTATGGGGTGTATATTTTGTAAATTACCAAATCGATAAGGGAATTTCAAATATCAATTTCCACTCATTGGGCTTTATGCATACTTCATTGATTATTTTACTCCAATATTATGTGTAGAATCACTATATATTATTTATGTAGTAATTTCCACTACCCTTTGTGTGGATATACTTTTGATACACATAATCACTCCATTGGTAATTTCTCAAATCATTGATATGAACTTGATAAGGGTAATCTAACTCAATTTCCATTCATTGAGTTAAACATCCAAGTCATTAGTGTTGTATTTACAAGAATATGTTGGAATGTCCTCTGATTGATTTACACTGATATAAAATGATATTGAGTGTATTTATATTTTTCACACATAATTATGTCGTTGATTTATCCTTAACCTAAGGATATGGTCTTTATAAGGGATTTCATGTCAATTTACATTCCATTGGGACTTCTTTGTTGTTATACGTCAATTCACTTTTATATGGTGTATCTAATCTACTTTTACATATTATATCATGAATCCCTTTATTCCCATGATATTATAAAGTGTTTATTACCTCAACTATTTGTGTTCAAGTGTCCATATTTTGGTTAGGAACTCTAACTAAAATATCATTTTGAATGTTTTAAAGATTTATTCTTCTAAATCATACTCATTAATGCCCATGTTTTAAAAATGGTTTTGAGGATTTATTTATATGGAAATTAATGTTTTAAAATTAAAATTCCTTTTAAAATTTTCATGGTGGTATGGGACACTTTGATTCAAAAATCTATTTTAAATGGATTCTTGATAAATAGTGAGACTTTTAAATGTTTTCAAGAAAAAGGGGGATATTTATCTCAAATAGAATTGATGATTATTTTCATCTATGTTAATATCCTTCATTATTATCGATTGAGGTTGATTTATCATAATACAATCTTTCATATTTTGTTTAATGAGTTATGTCTGATTGTGGATGTGCTATTTTTATACCATTCATGGTTTGTGGTTAAATTATTGACATCTCGTATGCTAGTTTTATTACAAATGTGTATATTTTGTTTCAACCTTTTCATATCAGAAATGCATTGGACTTAGTAAGTGACGGGTGGAGCCCGCTATAGCTCCTCGATGCATCGGTGGGTCTCATGAGACAAACTAGTGTCTTGGCACAAGGTCTTGACAAAATCTTATTTGTAGTCTTGTCACAAGGCCTTGACTATGTGGTTATGAAAGAATTTCATTATGCATTCCATCATTATGAAATTGGCTATTGATATTGCATGTGATTATTCGAATAGTATATATCCATGTGAATAAGTAAATGAAATTATTTTGATTTATATTTCCCATATTATTATGAATTTCATGTTTAAAAGGATTTGTTTTAGTTTATACATTGCCTTAAATGTTTATGCTTATTTATGAAAGTTTCCGCTATATTGTTATCCTTACTGAGCATCTGATCTCACCCCTTTCTATGTTTTATTTTTCCCAGGATGCGAAGAAGTATTTTACGATTAACCCATAGGAATAGACTAAGGTACTGTCTAAGGGATATGAATGTTTCTAATGGATACAATGTTCTTGTTGTTTTTCATTTTATAATGTAATGTAAAACTTATGAATGTATCTAGTGCTTCCAATGATACTAAACTGATCGGTCTTTTGGGATTTGATCCCTTGTGATCATGCCAATGTATTGTAATAATGCAACGACTCTGGGTAACTGGATTTGGGGCGTTACACTTTGCCTCAGTGACCTTTGCATCAGTGACCTTTTCATTGGTAACCATGCATCGGTAACCTTGCACTTAGATAAATTCTGCACTGCAAGCTTCAACTAACAAGCAGTGAGATTAAAAGAATATGAATATTAATTGATAGAAATAGGGAACATTAATGAAACAATATTAACATAGAATGAAAATATGAGTATCACATAAATGAAACATGATTTGGGATTATCATAAAAGTTGATTCCAAAAAACTCCTCCTTTTTTATAATCACAAATTATTTCATCAATTTTTTTGGTTTAAGTAGTTTTGAATCATGGTTAAACACATCTGCTAATTTCCTTAGTGATGTTAGAATACATATATTATTATATCCCTAAAACTAAATTGAATCCAGAACATATATAAATTGATGATAGACAACTGAAACACTAAACACTTCTCCCCCTTTGTGATTAACAAAAATCATAAATAAAAAAAGGAGATAAAAGTGGGTGTTTGTATTAATAAAACAGTAGTAAAATATACAAAAACGAATATAACAATCTCTATCAGCTAAGACAGTCCACACTCAATCCACATTAGATATGTCCATGGGAGATTTTTCTTTAGAAGCTGAGGATGCAGGTTCTGAAGGTGGAGGGATAGGTTGAGGGATGACAGTTAGCAGTGTTAGAGGAGCAGCCACTAAGGCATCAGTAGAACTATAGTGTGTAGATCTCTGAGGAATCATTGGGGTAAAACTTATGATGTTAGTTCCAGAGTCATCAAAGGAGTAGTACTGGTGGAACCTGAAGCAGCCGAGGAAGCAGGAAAATCCGAAGGAATAATGATGGGTGTGAAGTCCACATGGAGGAAGGGTAATAGAAGATTCCTGAAGTCCATAATGATGTTTCCCCCTCTTACCATAGCCGAGATGAAATCATCTTTTTTTCCATGAATCTCTCTAAGGAAGGAGTCATCTCTCTAATCTTTCTCACTTGATCCTTAAATGCCTGAGTGACAGGAGTTATTCTCAAATTTTCCAAAAGTAGCTTAAAGTGACCATCCATCTGATGCTTAGTGTATACCTGTTTACAATAGAAGTAAAATTGATACTTGATGGCCTTATGATATTGAGTAGCGTCCCTTAAATAATCTCCCACAAGATTATGAATTTCCCTGGTAATGTAAATGACTTCAGTCACAGATTGAGGGTCTTGGGTACTGGAACTATAGAATATTTCTACTTCTTCTCTAACAATAGATCTGAAATCCTCTATATCAATTAGAGGAGAGGCTGAAGTGGAAGCAGATGCACCTAGAGGTGCCAGAAAGAAATCCACTATCTCCTTAAGGGATTTATTTAGGACACTGATCATTATTGTCACATCATCATCTTGGACTTTCACATGTGTTTCGATGGACTTCTTAAAGTCCTCAAACATAGTTTCCAACTACTGAACAACACTCTTGATATATCTAAGATCTCTATCCACTTGAACCCTTGAATCCATATAGGATTCCAATCTTGAAATTGACTGTTTCACACTTTCCACATACTCTTCCAAGTTTTGCACTTGTCTTTGGTATTTCTTCACTTCATGACACAAACTGGAGTGAAAGGTGGAGATCACCCTTTCCAAGGAAGATGCTAAAACCTCTTGATTGAGAGCCACTGATCTCTCTATGCTAACTAATCGCTCATCAATGTGCCTCTTAATATCTGAATTCAATGATTCCAAACCATCCTTCTTCGCATAGTCTCAAGGTAAAAGAACCACTGGCTGCACTATGGGGTCTTCCCAATCACATAAACACATCACATGAAAATCAACACAATTCTCCATCACATGAAGATTATTTATTTTTAAGCCTATATTTTATAAAATTATTTGTATGATGGTGAGGTTTTTTTTTGATTAACAAGATGCACGATTGGAGGAACTTGTATCCCATCCTTCACATGATCATCAGCACTTTTTTGGCTTCCTTTGCATGAAGATGAGGGTTTTTTAGAGGGGATTCATGTTATCATAACCAGATAATGTACAACTCATGATTCAGTTTCATTTCCTTGTTTCATGTGGTCGTGTGTCCTTTTGGAGGTTATAAGATCCTCATGTTTGGGACACCTTGACTTCATTTGGTCATGACACTCATTACTTTATTTTTTTAGGGAAAATAAAGCTCTTACTTTGGGTATTTATTAGATACTAGAATTTACAATGCTTATTTGGTGGGTGTCAACAAATGCCCCCCTTAATAGTAAGATCTGAACTGATAAGGAATCAGTTTTAAGGAATGTAAATTCCCACCTGGTTCCTTAGGGATTCTTTTGATCAGTGTCTCAGATGAAGTTTGGTCTTCTAGGTGACCTTTATTATTCTATGAAACATCCTATAAATTTGAGAGCAGGGGAAGGATCATTTCCCCAGTGACATTGAACTCAAGATATCTTGTGATTTCTCTGATCGCATGGCTACTTCTAAAATTCTCATCCAAAGATCCATTTAGCAATACCTCTCCATATAATCTAATCGAAACACTACTCCCCAAGATTATTTGGTGAAATCCTACTATGTGAATAATTTTTCTTAATACTTGTCCAAACAACCATGAATCAACTTTTGATAATTTTCTTGATCCTTGAGACATTTCCTCCAATGTATGGACATCCTGCAGACTTCAAATGGGCCACTAGCTTAGTTTTTGGACCACTTGATCATTATGTGGTTTTAATTACTATCTTAGGGTCTCACGATCTCCAGTTTTATGATAGATGATGCAGTAACAAGATTCTATATGGGTCATGTGATTCGTGAATCCTATGTGGGTCATGATATTTGTGATACATACATCAGGTCATGAAATCTCAAATCCTTTATTGGTTCATGTAATTCACATAATGTTATCTTATTCATGCATCTCATTTGAAAGAACTTCTCATTCATATGAAATTTGATTCTTATTTTCATATATATGGTTTCCAGTTATGATAAATTCCCCAATGCAAGCGGACAAAGGGATCTGAATACTGGTAATCAAAACATTAATCCTTATTGTCAGGTGTCTTATAACAATGAGGATTTTAAGAGGCTTCTCCCATATAAAATTATGATATATCTCATATCATACTAGTTTTCTTTGCATGGATTCAGTATACTGTTTGATTATTTAATTACCTCACCAAATTAAAATCTTCCAACTTGATAGAAATCATCTTCCCTGGATTGTGTTCAAATGATTATTTTTGAAGACATTCAATTGTTCATAGAACACTCTCAGGGGATGTAATATATGTTGGTGAAATCCCCTCTAGGTCCAGACAGTTCTGATCTTTCTCACACTAAAATTTCTTAAATTTATTCAAAAATAATAATCTTCTCCTTGAATACACTGTGAAGTGGTTAGATCTCCAAGTGATAAATACAACCTAGTGGTAAATTCTCTGATGAATGGTCATGGACATTCCTTTTCATATAGAGCTTCTAATAATTCTCTGAACAGCTGCACACTATTAATATTTATGAGGTAACATGGATTTCTCAGGTCATCATGTATCATCAGTTGAAGAATTTTAAAGTGATTATTAGACATAAGTTTGATGATACTAATTACTTCCATATGTATCATGGAGATGTTGGAATCATCATTTAGGACATTTATCGACTGGGAGGGATGTCTTCTCTTGGGGATATGTATGTTGAGTTTATTCCTTTCATGGAAGGTGGGGAGGACCCAAAAAACCATAATCATGCAAAGGGACATTATTTCCATCATGAAGAAGAATTTAAGGAAGGATCTGATCCTACGATCACTTAATTACTTTAATAATTGTATTAACATATTTATTTTTTGAAGAAAGACTTAGCAAACTACTATATGACCTCATCAGTTCCCTTCATAATAGGTTCATGATAGCACATTATCTTATTGGTAAATCCTTGAGGCTAGGTAGTATACCACATCGGGTTATCGGATAAGATTGTAGGTATCCTCAATCCATTAGCTATAGAGGTTTTTATCCATGTTTCTAAACAAAATGATTTTACTAGATGGGAATGAATGCTTGGGAATTTGAGTTAGTAGACTGGTGGTGGAATCTCAATTATCATAAGGGATGCCTCTCAGTCTATCCATAATAACTCTTTCAAGACTTTTCATATCATTGTCCATATCCAATAGGGATACATTCCATACAGAATTATAGGCAACTTCCCATTACTATTTAGATAGATATGAGATAATTTCTACTCTTAAAAATATCATAGAACTACTGGTATCCCTGATGATTCATTTCGACCTAGGTTGTTGAATATTTCTAGGGTTGAGGCGATGTCGGTACGCCCTGATGCAGTTATAGACATGTTGATCTGTCCTAATAGTTTCAACTTTATGACCTATCCCACACTGGTTGTTCTAATTTGTTATAATGAAAGCGGCTCTCTTGGTTAGTAGTCATATAAAATCTCTCTTTCAGATTGGTTTATTGCATCCTGTATAAACGAGCTAATTATTTTCGAGGAATATAACCCATATCGGTTTGCTCTCTAATTTTTCTACATTCAAAGGGTTTATCCTCTCCCTTTATATGGCATATTGGGAGAATAGTATCCCCATCTTATAAACCAATTTTTGGATTATGCTGGAATATGAAGATGAATTCTTGGATTATTCTTACAACTAATTGAGAGCCTATATTAATATCCTAAGAATATTCCCATTCTTGGGTGGGAGAAAACTCGGGTGGTGTTTTGAATCAATTGGTCCATCCAGTTCACAAATCATGTGCTTCACCGATCCCCTTATTTTTAGCAGTAATGGATTTGATTCAGGATTTGGTAGATCCTCCATGGAATAATTCTCATCATAGTTAAAAACAACCCATTATTGGGAATGAATTTTTTGGGGAGGTAGTTACTTAGATATCAATGATAGATGATGCATCATCTGATAGAAGGGAACACAAAACATATTCTCTTTCATCTTCATCATCTCATCTAATTATTCCTCCTTCTAGTGTTCCCACCCTGGTTGTTATAGATAAAAGAGTATTTTAAAGGAAAATTTGGTAGAAAATCCTTGCTCTGATTACATGAGACTCCCTTGGAGTAGTTCCATGGACAAGATAAACACCTTCAGTATCTATTTCATGATCTGGTGGGAAATGGATTTGATTTCCATCCATTGTATGATATCAAGTGAAAAATTGTCTTGAATATACAATAATTTTATTTTTCTAAGGTGGAATTTAAAGGTTATGATGATGGGACTCCCCTGGTTAAATTAATATGGGAATACTTATAGCTTTTGGAATAGATACATCATATAATATCTTATCTACATGCCTAAATGGATGACTTGACCACCCAGATAGCGAAACAGTAGGATGTATTAGCTCACTCAAAGTCTGATATTTCTATTTCATATTCCATATTGGAAACCACTGAAAAAGGAAGTTCAATAATTTTCCTATCTTTTTTAACTCTTAGTCATCGAGCAGTAGGAGAAGAAGCAGGGTAGACTGTACTTCGTTACTAAATCGAAAATTCTCCCCAAACTCTGAATTGTTTGGAAAAATTATGGTAATCAAATATTGTTATATTCTAATCAAGAATGTTTTTAGATGGAATCCATTGAGAGGATCTAGAATGTGTATATTACTCCTTCATATGAACCTTATAAATGATTAAATCCTCTGAATATTACATTTCGTTGTCCAACTTTCTTTTAATCATAATGTTCATGACATTTCATTCATCTGATGTTTCATGGTTTATTAACGATACCCATCCATTACATAATACCATATAAACACAAATTCTTATATTTTGATTCTTAAATCACAACATATTTATCTTGAGAATTTCCCATGAATTCCAACCAACATGAGATTCTTCATTGATGTACCTAGTCCATTAGTCCTCAGAGCGCTTGATTTAAAAGGATAACGTGGGTTAAACATATACCCCAGAGGAAGAAATATTATATTTTTACCAATGATAGTGGATTTAGGGAGCATGTATTCATTTTTTATAGGGATAATTAATAGTCCCTATAAGCTTTGTATCTTTTTTATTTCACTAACTTTTTTCCTTTGTTTCTCATGGGGAAAGCTTAGCGGATGTGGACTCACATTTTTCTCAGCATTCCATCTTATGGGTTTCCAACATGAATATTTTTATGCCTTTTCCATTTTATGAGTGATAAATATTTCCTAGATCTCACAAAGTGCATGGATAGTGAGAAGCGACTTTAATTTTTCCCAGTATTCCATTTTCGGGTTTTCAACCTTGAAAGAATTGCCTCTTTCAGTTGGAAATTTTAAGTTCTTTCATATTATAACATTTTTATTTTTTATTTTAAGTTTATAAAACTTAGAAAAATGTATCTAGTAATAAAGGATTCAAAAATTAATGTTATTAATTCATTTTAATGTCATGACGCATGAACATATTTCTTAAAGTTTAATGTCTTTCACTAAGGACATCTTCCATGTAGTTTGATATCATGTGGTAAGGATGTAAAATGTTATAGAGTTAATAGTATTACTATTAGGAGATGAAACACTATGAAGTTCAGATTCTTGCTACCATGACATGAAAATAATAAGGTGATGGGTTAGACGTATCAGGGATTAACCAAAAAATCTATAAGGTGCTGAGTTTCTCTGTGATGCTGATGGGGCTCTGAGTAAAATGGGACAGGCATACCAGGGATGACCCAAAACACCATAAGGAGATGAGTTCCACCACGGTTTTGTTAGGGATCATATGGATGGGAGATCCTTTCCTACAAGGAGGATATTACTCATGTTGGTGAGTCATAGAAACTCATGCATGATCCGATAAGTCATATACACATGGTCAAGTAGATGTGTCCTCACTCCCTTCCAAGGGCCATGAAAGATTTTGGAGATGGTAATAGGGGATTATAAAATATAAGGGATGATGATTCCACCTTGATAGATGTAATATGAGTTGTTAAAATAAAATTTCTACTAGTTTGAATCATTCATTATGGAATGGTGTAGATACAAGATGGATGACACATAACAACATAAGGTGGTGTATTCTTACGCAGTGTCACCAGGGGATCATGAGGATTGGAGTTCCATACTTTTAAGGGGGAGACACATCTAGAAGGCAAGTCAAATTACCTTTTGCATGAACAAGAAGGGATTACATGTCTGGTCAAGTAGATGTCTCCCTACCTCTTTTCCAAGGGTCGTGAATGACTTTTGAAGACTCAAATTTCTTGATGATGAAGTGGGGTATGGAGAAAATAACAATAAAGGGTTCTAGAATCCTATGGAAGTTTTGATTTAATTTGGGAGGATCAGGACCTACACCCTTTAGTTTTGAGTCATGTGGTGTGGGCCATCAAAATGATTGGGAATGGAATTTCATATTTGTTCTTTGTGAAAGGGTACAATATAAAGTGATATAACATTGAGGATATTGAATTTGCTTGAATAGTCTAGTTATAGGGATTTTAAATCATGATCTAGGAATATCTGAGTTAACTAAATGTGGGAATCGGTGGTTACAGATCCACCCTTGGTAACGGCATGTGCCTATAATTTTCCTCATGGTCAAGAAAATAACTCTTGGATTTAAGGGGGTGGTCTTCCTTGGATCCAAGGGTTTTTTTGGATGAATCAGTCAATGTTACCAGTTTTCTATGTTTAATAGACAAGAGAAATGAATCTTATTGTCTATGGGGTTCTAGGAGATGAATATAAACCAAAGAATTAGTTATGTCATCTCAGAATTCAAATACATGAAGTTTTTTCATAGAAGCTCTAAGATTCAAGAAGGGTTAGAGAGCCCTTAATATTGTTTCACTACCTAGTAAACACATTATCATAGTGAGGATATTTAAAAAAACATTAATCTAATTTTTTCATAGATCAGGTGGTCCAGGGAACATGGCCAGGCTAATACTAGGGCCACAAAATGGGCTCTATAAGAATTAGGCCTCTATTATTTGTACTCTAACTTTTTCTTAAACTCTATAGGTGAAGATTTTAGAAATATAAGAATTTAATTTTTATCAAGATTCCCTTTTAGGATTTTTGACCTGAAAAGTTTTGTTTCTCCTTCACTAGATGTTTAGGGTCTTACGATTAGAACATCGTAGGCTAACTTTTTTAGGTTATATATCTTTTACCAAAGTGCATGTAGTGTAATGTAATGATGCATGAGGAACTGCTATAGGAAGATTACATAATATTCTAATTAGGATACCCAAAATCAAGATTCATCCAACATCCTTTTTATCAGGAGAAAAAAATGTTGCAAGTCATTGATTGAGGTTCTCAAGTCATGAGTAATGATATGAGAAAATCATGTTGGGCATGAAAAAAACACCATAATGTGTTGAATTTTATGAAGATGAAACTAATCTAAAAATGTTCATAAATACATTCCTGCATGGGATAATATTTCTCTATTTGGTATGTCAAATCCCTTATGCAGATCCACCACATGAATTTTCAAATAGATAGACCTATTCTCTATTACAAGGGTGTGAAAGGTTTCTGGAATCCTATGGCACTCAAGACATGAAGTTTGATTGATGGGTTTAGGTACTTAAAGGATAATGGAAGCACCCCGTACTCTGGTTGACTGGGGTCAGGTTCTTGTATTCCTTTGATAAGGAAAGATAATTGGGAGATAATATGCATATTTTATCATCATATAGTGGGGACATATCTGTAGTGTATTTTAACATCATGTGATAATGATGGTTTCCTTACTATTTCACATCATTATGTAAGGTCATTTTACTTTTAGTTTAACTCCATGAAGTAAGGGATTTTTTGTAAAATTTAATGGCATGCGTTAAGGATGTGGGAATCAACATTAAATTGTACAAGATATTCTCAATGAAAAATTTCATTATTCAGAGGCATTTAGATGAAGATAACATCATTTCCCATAACATAGGACTATTGATATATATCCATATATCATATCCCTTCTTATATATATCTATCATATGTGAATTTAATCCATATATATATCTGAATCTTGTGTAGTCTATGTGAACTTAAATGAATATAATTTTTTTAAATAGAGGTATGTGCTACTATTATGGCTAGTATTTCCTAGGTCTCCCTATGAATATTGTGAGGGTTGGAATCATGCCATAATATGGTCCCTCAAGAAGATCCCTCTTCATAGATCTGAGTCGTATGATGTGGATATGTGTGGCTAGCTCAAAACGATTAGGTCTTCAAATAAGATGAATACATCAGAATTGATGGGTACAAGGATAAGATGTCAAAAAATAAGTTTGAAAATGCGCATGACGCACATAGGTGTAATATTGAGATTATTTGAATCCTCTTGAATATTTTGTGTTGGTCGGAGTGGAATCTCAAGAGGGGGTGAATTGAGTTCCTATATAAAATTTCTGTTTAAAACTTATTTTATAAATATCCGCCAATTTTAAAACGGCCCAGTTAATTAAGGAAGTATAGATGTAAATGTCTAGTTTGTCAACAAGTTTCTCAAAGGGTGATTAGTCCTCAGTTGAATTGGAGTAAAACACAAATTCAACTTTTGAAACAAGTTTAATGAATTAAACATATACACACACTAACCAAAACTAACTTTCAAAGTGAATGAAAAATAGTTTTATGTTTTAGCAATTATAAGCAGTGGAAAATAGATAAAACAGAGTATAACAAAATATAGTGCAAAGTAAAGTAAAACAAGAGGTTTAGTCTCAAGATGAGACTTAATCCCCTCCACTTGGTGATCAGATACAACCAAGAAGTTTATATTAACAATAAACTTGATACACAGCCTGTTTCAGGCATTACAATAGCATTCACAAACTGACCAGGGTTCACACCCTCTTCCACAGTTATTCATGGGAAAAAAAGGTACATACCACAAACGGTCTCTTCCAAAGTTATACATGGGAAACAAAATGTAGGTGAAGTTTGATTTGAGAATATTCAGTATCCTCCAGTTCAAGAATGGGAGACAATGTGTGTAACACAAAGACACACACACTTCTCAGAAATGTAATATAAAGGATCAAAATAGAGAAAAGATTATAATATTGAGTTTAGATATCTCTATGTCTTTGCAGTTCAACTCTGGACTCCATGGAGTGAAGAATTTGATGTTGGAGTCTTTCTCTAAAAGTTGTCTTCAAAACAGAGTGTCGCAACACTAGGTTCTAGCTTTTAGTGTACTGCTTCTGGCGTTGATCAAGATTTGATGAGGCACAGAAGGAAGCTTTGAAATTATTCTCCCGAAATGATCTTCTTAATATTCTTGGAGTATCTGTGTAATTTTCGAATGGTTCTTCTATTATCTAGAAAGTAAGCTCTTTTCATGTATAGATGCGCTTCACCTCTACTCATCACCCACTTTTATATCTCATATTTCTTTCATTCTTGGTCTTTTCTTTTTATACACGAGGTCCGACAATTGGAATGAGTAGATCACATGAGGTCATTCTCATACCTCATACTGTTCCCAGATACAGTTTCCTAAAACGTCTACAATCAGCATTAATTAATGTCAGAAGCATTTAATTTATCAAATATGACCGTTAGAATAATCTTAAGAATCTGAAAAAGTATGGAAGATTCACTACAAAAAAAAGTGACATTTACCAATAGAAAATTATTGACAGATAATATATTTGTTGGTAAAAATGATTAATTCCAATAGATATTAAATTATGTTGATATTAACTATAGGTACCAACAGTTTTTTTACCAACAGATATATCTGTTTATATTAGTTGTTAAATACTAACAAATCTTTTACCAACATTTAAATATGTTGTCTTATGATAATAATACCAACAATTGATTTACCAATAAATGAATATGTTGTTATTAATTATTATTACCAACAAATCTTTTACCTTTATAAACATTTGTTGCAATGAATTATTCAATAATATCAAATATTTTGCCAAAAAATGAATATATATATTTTTTGAAAAAGAGGTACTATTAATGATGAAGATCTGTAGCCGTACATAAGCAGAGCCATGAAGGAAAATTGTCTAGCCATAGCTGGTTAACATCGAAGGGGCCTGAGGTCGCAAGTTGTTGGGCTGCATTGTTTCCTTCCCTTTTGGTGAAGGAGAAGGTGCAGGAAGAGAAGCCTTAGCAAAGTGAGCGGATTATCTTGATGATGAGGCCAAAAGGCTGGAGTATGGCGTCATGGTGGTTAATAGAATTGATAACAGTAAGGCAGTTAGACTCAATGATGATATCAGCCCATCCACATTTCAAAGCGAGCGTCATCCCTGCAAGGATAGCAAAGGCTTCCTCAACTGCAGGTTCCCATAGGGCATGATGTAATTCATATTTTGCTGCAATGATCTTCCCCAGATGATTACGAGCTAGAAGGTTGAGAGAAACTGGCCCATCTTTGGGAAGAGAAGCATCCACGTTAATCTTAATCCTCCCTTCCGTTGGGGGGTCCATTGAGGGGGGAAATAGGGGGTAACACCCGGCATACAGTGTCCTTTGTGGTCCTTCTAGCCCTCCATCCATGAAATTTCTCATTCAATCCAGAAGTCATGGGTTTTATGGACTTGGTGGAATACCGAATCGTTGCACCGAACCCAAATGATCCAGTCTAAGGTGCAAAGAAAACCTGTAGTAGATGATGAAAGAGAGGAGCACCAACGCATCAGAAGATCGGGGAGGTCGGATGTGGTGACCAGGGAGGCCTTCGAAGTCGGGCCTCATTTAATACAAATTTCCTTAGCTCTCGGGCAGTTAATGATGGTGTGCCAAGGAGTTTCTGGGATATTCGGGCAGAAAGGGAAGGACTCGGCACTGGCCATATGATGAAAGGAGAGCAGGCTCATTGTAGGGAGGGTGCCCGTGAAAAACTGCCACCAGAAATGGTGGATTTTTGGGGGGAAATTGAGCTTCCAAACCGCATTCCATGGTCCCTCGTCACGGTCAAGAGAGTGGATGCCAAGAGCCAGTCTGTACCCAGATCTCACCGAGTAATCGCCTGAGGAATCGTTGGTCCAGAAAAGATGGTCGGGGCTTGCATCAAGGACCCATGGGATACTGAGGATAATTCTTTGGTCTCTTTCATTAAACCAATCTTAGATCTTTTCCACACACCACCCCGAGCCCTGGTCAGAAAGGAGGAAATCAACAGTGGAGTCTTTAAGACCTGGTTGGACGGGGGATGTGGACCACACACCATCCTTATCAATAAGCCATGGGTCAGTCCAGATGTTGACAGATGAGCCATTTCCAATCCTCCAGCCCAGCCCTTTTTCCAGGAGACTGCGGGCCCCCAAAATACTTCTCCAGAGGAAGCTTGGTCGGGGGCCAAGGGAGAAACCAAGGAAGTCCGTGTGGGGAAAGTATTTGGCACAGAGTACCCGTGCATAGAGAGATGATGGGCGGTTAATAAGGCGCCAACCTTGCTTGGCTAACAGAGCATCATTGAATAGGAGAATATTCTGGAATCCCATCCCTCCCTCTGCCTTTGGTTTGCAGAGTTTCTCCCATGCCAGCCAGTGAGGTCTATTCCTTCCCTCATTTTTCCCCCACCAGAATTTGGCAGCATGTGAATGGATCAGATTGAAAATAGCCACCGGGAGCTTAAACATGGACATAAAGTAGCTGTGGATAGACTGAATGATAGCTTTAATGAGGGTTCCTTTTCCAGCTTTGGAGATACCTTTTGGGGTTCAGCCTTGGTTTTTTTCTCAATTCTATCCACCAGAGAAGAAAAAATATATTTTTTGGACCGACCAATCACTGTAGGGAGCCCGAGATACTTCTAGTGTTTATTGACCATATGCGTGCTTACAGAAGCACAAAGCACATCTCTCTTGGCCGGAGGGACCCCTGTGCTGAATGAGATTTCAGATTTTTCGTGGTTGATAGACTATCTAGACGCCCAGTCATACTGCTAGATTGCATGGCTAATCACCTGACATTCGTTGATGGTTGCTCTGGAGAAAAGGTGGTAGTCGTCGGTGAAGAAAAAATGTGACACTTGTGGGATCTCACGGTAGACTTTTGCTCCATGAAGAGACTTAGAGGCTACAACCCTGGAAATAAGGTTAGAGAAAACATCAGCCACCAAGATGTAGAGAAAGGGGGAGAGGGGGTCTCCCTGGCACAGGCCACGGGTTGGGGTGAATCCTCTGGTGAGCTCCCCATTGACCTTTATTCTAAATGAGACGATCGAAATGCAGTGCATGACAATATCTGTCCATTTTGTGCGGAACCCCATTTTCAGCATCACAGCTCTTAGGAACTGACATTCCACTTTATCATAGGCTTTGGTCATATCCAACATCCAGGCCATGGTTCCTCTTTTCACAGTGGAGCGCGTTTTCATCGAGTGGAACACTTCATGTGCCACAATTTCATTGTCAGTAATCAGCCTCTTGGCTACAAAGGCGCTCTGGTTTTCGGATATAATAACAGGATGCCAAGGGCATATCCGATTGACAAGGATTTTTGAGAATATCTTATAAGAGACATTGCAGAGGCTGATAGGTCAAAAAATCAGGGATCACCTGGGGTTTCTTGATTTTGGGAATGAGGAAGAGGATAGTTTCATTGATGGAGGCAATGCTTGTATTCCCTGACCAAATATTTTTGATCATTTCACAGATGTCCGGGCCGATGATGTTCCAGTATTGTTTGAAAAAAAAGCATGGAAACCATCCAGCCCTGGGGCCTTAGTGGGATGGATATGTTTCAAAGACATGTGAATCTCCTCATTCATCACATCTTTTGAAAGCTGCTGGTTTATATCGTCGGTGATCACAGGTCTGATGAAATCTTCCACTTCAGCCAACGTGAAAGGATTCCCCGTGGAGAAGAGGTTCTGGAAAAATCCTAACAAAGCTTCATGAATCCCGTCAGTGTCAAAAACTTTTCTTCCGTCGGGTCGATTTAGGCTCCTGATAGAGTTTTTCCGACACCTAGCTGATGCTTTCATATGGAAATACCATGTATTATCATCGCCCTCTTTGATGTGGGTGTCTCGTGCCCGCATGGCCCAGAAGATTTCCTTAACATGAAGAGTCACGTCCAGCTCTCTTTGAGTGGCCCTAATCCTGGAGATGTCTCCATTGGATGGGGGGAGCCTAAGTAAGTGGTGTATCTTCTTTTTGAGGAACTCACAATGCCTATCAGGATGATGGAATTTCTTGTAGCTCCAAGATCTCAGACTGGAAGCAACTTGTTG